>OX596380.1:76704096-79679585 GCA_951394425.1 Tipula unca
GAAATTGGAAGGTATATAGCATATCTGTGCCTTTTTTACTTATAGTTTGAGTTATTTCGAAAAATTTGTTATCATTTACACTAATTAACAAGGCGCCCTCGCAGATTTGGGCAAGATTCCGCTATATAGGTCTAATAGGCCTATCGTTAGGGAATATTTCATAGAGAAGATTTTTCCGAACAAAGGATTTGGGATGAGTTAAATTTTTTACTTAAATTTTGTGTTATTTCTTAAAATTAATATCTTAAGATATAACTAAAAATATAAGTAAAAAATAACTCATCTCAAATCGTCCGTTTGGAAAAATCTTTTTCTATGAAATGTTCCCTAACGATAGGTCTACTAGACCTATATAGTGGAATCTTGCCCAAATCTCCGAGCGCATCTTGTTAATTAGTGTAAATGATTTTGTATATTTTGTCGTTTTTGTATTAGAAAAATTATTTGGTTTTCTTCTACCTATAATTTTTTTTAAATTATTATTATTGCTTGCTTTTAATAATTGATTAATTTTTATAAATCATTTTGTCTACAAATTTCCATTATACAAATTATTAAAAATCACTCATTTTTCCAATAAGAATTGTATTGTGAGTGTTACTAATACACATATATTTTTGTTAAGTGTTATATTTTGTTAGACACTTTACTGCGGTGTGGCATTTCTATACTCTTACTTAGATATGAATTCATTAAATTGTGCCATTAAAAATGTCATAAGATTGCTACCGAAATGGTTTCACATTCATGATTTTGTTCTTAGCAGTAAGTCCAAACTGAGGTATTTCAATGTGAGTTATGTGCCATTCAGGATTCTAATCCATTGTTTTACCATTCACTTTCATGTAATGAGCCCAACTGTAATACTCGTTGTGTACCTATTGAATCGGTGATGACATTTAAATATTTGGGACTTTAGACTATCAGCTAAATTTTAAAGAGCACGTCACCAACTTAAAAACGAAACTTTAAGATCATTTTATTATTTAAGAAATATCTGCAGCCCGCATTTTTTAAGATGCCTCTATTATGCATTGTTTGATTCATATCTTCAATATAGTATAACTTGTAGGAGTGGTATTTACTTAGTAAGCATCAAACCATCATCATTCAAAAAAGAGTAGTAAGAATTATGAATTACTCGCAAAGAATAACACCAGCGTTACCTTTGTTTGTTAATTTAAAAATTTTGCCGCTGCGATATTTAAACGTTTTCAAGGTTTTAATCTTCAACAAGTTTGAATAGTAATTGAATGTGATAGCTATTCGTGAGTAAAGTCTGCCTGAATAACTGGGCGGCTAAATTTGCTACAGAACATGTAAAATATTAGTTAAACAGCTTATCAATTTTACTTAATTTGAAGATCCTTAAATTTTTCTACGGACTATACAAGTGCGAACCTACACTTTAAGATTCCGTAAATCACGGTTTTACTATACCTATAGGAATGTAGATAAATTTGGCTTCAACACGGTTCATAAATTTTATTTATGGCAAAGGTTATATTATATAAACTTGAATACGGTACAGAACAAAGTATTGGTTTAATCAAATATAGAACGATGCTATGTATATCGTTTCAAAAGCTTAATTTCAACATCTGCTTAAATCCATATGGACCAAAATCGGAAGCAAAGTAACTTTTATCCTAACAAAACTTTCCCTTATTCCGTATACGAATATATGAAAATGAAATTCACGCCCAATAATTTTTGAAAGCAATCTCAAAACCTTTCCCAGAATTAAATTAAAAAACCGTTCATCTTTGATATAGAGGTGAGCTGTGCAAAGCTAACGCCTTCCAAAAAAAAAAATGTATAATTTTATTAGTTTAGGATTTTGTAAATGTATACGAGTATGTATGTATACCGTAACCATTATTTCAGGTACTCTAGGGCAGATATTTGAAAATCATAAAATTTATTAAAATATCTATCTAATGTCCATAGCTAGACACTTATAAATTTTGGTTGTAAGTGAATCTTTTCACAAAAAAAAACTGACGCAACTAAAATTGTCATAGGAATATGGTGGTTAATGATTTGTGGCTGAAATATAAGACTAAATTTTATTCAAGATTTTTGTGGTCCATTGAAATTATTCCAATTTTGGTGACGATTACAACATTATGCAAATATCTCAATCCACCTCAATATACCAAATAGATATTCGTTTTTTTATACGGTTCCGAGATTTTTCGGGTTGAAAAAGAATTTAACAAGATAAAATGTAACCAGCACTTCAGTAAACTTAATTTACGCAAGATAGCCCATCTTCAAATTTATCTCATGAATCCCTCTAAAAAAAATTATGACGGTTTGTATATGGGTTAATATCAACGTATGACGTTAGGAGTCGCTAAATAACTTCGGCCACTTATAATGTTTGAAAATTATTTTAAGTCGATTGGAATAACTTGATATGCATATTTGTTAGAAGTGTGAATCGGCAAACAAACTGGTCGTATATCATGGACACATCAAAAAAATTAGTTTAAGCTCTAATATTGTTGTATTGTGGTTGTAACTTGTCATATTTGTCAAAAATCAGTGTGATGAAGGAATCAGGCTACAGTACGCATAGTTTTTGTCACGCCGGTTTTTGCAAAATGTCTGGACTGAAAAAAAAACGAAGCTTGAAGAAAACATACGATGATTTATATACAACAAACCGACAGCTTCATTTAAAAAATGACTATCATGTATTAACACAAAGCGTATATGGATAATATGCGGTTAAGTTGGACTGTAGTGGGAGAACACTCATCCTCCATATATTATCACCAATCCGAGTAATTTAATTTTATAATTTCTGTGATGTAATTCATAAGTTCGGGATCAGAAGAAGAGAGGAAATGGAATTAAGGATACGGTTCGAAATGATATTCCAAAACATTTCACAATGTAATAAAAGAAAATAGGTCTAACATGTTTGATGAAATATACGTCGCAAATGACGTTCTTATATTTTGGAAATGGATCAAGTCTGCAACGGCATTTTGGGTGGATAAATCCCATACTCAATGCCAAATTGCAAACGAGTTCATCAATATCGAATTGTGCAGCGATCTTTGAAAGTAGAGCCAGTAAGGGGCCAATAATGGCCTTTAAAATTGTTTATCATTATGTGCGTTATCATAAAAATGTATCATTACCATTCAAATTAAAAAGAATACAACCAAAATTTTATTTAATTGCACTATAGGAACAGAAAACAACGACTGTTCACACTGTCTTATTAACAAAATTAACTTCCATACTATGTATAGAGATTTTAAATTCGAGATCATTTAAAGGAGAGTTAAGGCGTCTAGCGTATATAGCCTCTCAAGCAGAAGTGGGCAAAAAAACTAACACTCAAGTAATGATGGGTAACGAAAACAGACAAAAAACTCCTCAAGCAGACGACATAAATCAAACGCTTAAGCTGATATTAAGCAAATTTAATACTTTTGATCAGCGATTACAGAAACTAGAATACAGCACTAAGGGAGCCATCCCTAAATAAAACCATGTCTAACGACTTAAGAATTGTATGCTGGAATGCCAATGGACTCCAGCAACACCAACAGGAATTGTAAATGGTTCTGGACGAAGAGAAAATCGATGTCCGTCTCATCTCTGAAACTCACTACACTAGACACTAGACAATCAATTATCAAATTTAGAAATTATAAAACATATCACACTATTCACCTGGGAAATACTGCTAAGGGAGGTAGTGCTGTTATAATTAGAAATAGTATTAATCACTTCGAGGAATTAAAATATGAAACTGAACAAATACAAGCAACAGCTGTTAATATCAAGACCAAAAATATCTCTATTAGTGTTATTGGAATTTACTGCCCACCGAAATACTCTCTAAAAGAAAAAGATTATCTTGAATTTTTCAGTAAACTACGGAAAAGATTTGTAATTGGAGGAGATTTTAATGTAAAAATATCCACTAGGGTTCTAGACTAACAACAACCAAAGGGAAAGAACTCCTCAATGCTATCAGAAAATACGGTTGGGAAACCTTATCAAATGGTAATCCGACCTACTGGCCAACTGATCCAAATAAAATACCAGACCAGAAGAATATATCTGTAAATAACATACATATAGATGAAAGTCTTGACTTAAGCTCTGATCACTCCCCAATACTTTTGACATTAAGTGAAAGGATCATTCAAAATGAAATCTATCATAGTTTAGTAAATAAGCACACAAATTGGGAATACTTTAGACTGTCTTTAGAAAGAAAAATTAACTTAATGGTTCATCTAAGGCGTGAGGAGCAATTAGAAAAAGAAGTTCATAAGTGACATACAGCAGTCAGCTTGGGAAAATACTCCTGAAGTTAAAAAGAAAATTAAGGGAAACAACTACCCTAGAGGAATTAGAGAGCTTTTGGCAGAAAAAATGAAGGGCAAGGAGAATATGGCAACAAACTAGAGCCCCTCAAGATAAAACTAAGCTAAACAATCTGACTCAGCTACTTAAAAGTGAAATCAAAGATCTGAAAGACGAATCTATCAGTAACTACCTCAGAAAATTATCTAATGATACTATAGTACTGATTACTCTCTCTCTGGAGAGCAACCAGAAGAATTAAAAGGCCAATGATGCAGATTCCTCCAATCAGAACAGAAGATAACAAATGGGCCAGATATAACGAAGATAAAGTACGAAATTTTGATGAATACCTGGAAAACATATTTGAACCACATGATGACTAATCATTGGAAGCCGAAATAATAACTGGAGAGCTTGTACAGGAAAGTGAAGAAATCCTACGAACAACACCAAAAGAAGTCATGTATGAGATAAAAACAAATATGAATTTGAAAAAAGCGCCTGGTATGACCTACTCATAGCAGAAATTTTAAAAGAACTACCAAGGAAAGCTTTATTAAAGCTCACCAATATTATAAATGCCGCCTTTCGATTGAAATATGTACCCAGTCTCTGGAAAATTGAAGAAGTAATTATGATTCCTGAACCTGGGAAACCACCACACAAAACTGGATCATACAGGCCAATATCACTATTACCAGTTATGTTTAAACTCTTTGAGAAGTTATTAGTAGAAAGGCTAAATCCGATAATCGAGAGGAAAACCCTGATTCCAAACCATCAGTTCGGTTTTCGCAAACAACACTCAACATTAGATCAAGTACACAAATTAACTAATACTATTGAAAGAGCATTAGAGGAGAAAAAAGTCTGGTTAACGATATTCTTAGACGTTGCACAGGCCTTTGATAAAGTTTGGCGCGAAGGACTTAACTATAAGTTAAGAACTGTACTACCAATGCAATTCACTACAATATTAGAATCATACTTGAAAGAGTAAAATTAGACGATTCCTATTTTGAATTGAAAGAAATCAAGGCAGGAGTACCGCAGGGCAGTGTATTAGGTCCTGCCCTGTACCTATTGTACACTAATGATCTCCCTGTATTACAAAACAACACTGTGGCGACATTTGCTGATGACACGGCAATCTTAGTTGTTGGAGATAGCAACGAAGAATCAACTCAGAGTTTACAGTTAGCTATTACTCAAATACATAACTGGACCAAAAGATGGCGAATTAAACTTAACGAAATTAAATCAGTTCACATCAATTTTACAAACAAACGACTCGAACATATTCCGGTTACAATTAATCAAGAAATAATACCGTATGCCAACACGGCTAAGCATCTTGGCATGATACTAGATGCAAAACTACGATGGAAAGCACACGTCAAAAAGAAAAGTGAAGAACTGGGGCTTAAATATAGAAAGATGTATTGGCTGATAGGAAGGAGCTCCGCTCTATCAACATACAACCAACTTCTATTATATAAACAAATATTAAAACCGGTTTAGACTTATGGTATCCTACTTTGGGGTTGTACCAAACAGAGCAACGTGGAAATCATTCAAAGATTTCAAAACAAAGTATTAAGGAACATCGTCAACGTTTTCCGGATAGGATTCGTTCACGTGCTTCATTTGGCCGTACTATCAAACAATTTATTACTAATGGAAATGTTCAACCGAAAAAGAGGACCCGTAGAGCAACAGTCACTGGAGAAAATAATGAAATTGCTGTATTGGCAGCAGTGGCTCGTAATCATCATATTAGTACACGAGAAATAGTTCGCGATTCCGGATTGCCCCTCACCAGTGTTTGGAGAATTTTAAAACGGCACAAGTATCATCCATATCATGTGTCTTTACACCAAGATCTTCTTGGCGTTGATTTCCAAAATCGGGTAACTTTTTGTCAATGGGCACGTAAACAAATACAACAAAACCCCAATTTTTTTCGTTGCGTAATGTTCTCCGACGAATCGCCTTTTACAAACCATGGAACGGTTAATCGACACAACATGCATTATTGGAGTGTTACAAATCCGAACTGGCTTCGTCAAGTTGAACATCAGCGTCCTTGGACTGTCAACGTGTGGTGTGGAATAATTGGCAACAAACTCATAGGCCCCCACATTATTGAAGGCAACTTGGATGGTCAAATATACCGAAACATTTTGGAAAATGAACTGCCAATATTACTTGAAAATTTGAGCTTAGAAGTGAGACGGAACATGTGGTTTCAACATGATGGTTGTCCTGCACACTATTCGTTGATGGCACGTGAAATACTTGATTGTGATTTCATATCGTGATCGGTAGAGCTGGTCCGATAAATTGGCCCGCCAGATCACCAGATCTTACTGCGCCAAATCTTTTTTTGTGGGGCTACCTCAAAAACAAAGTTTACACACAAAAACCAACAACACGTGAGAACATGATTGAGCGAATCAGAAATGCGTGTGCTGAAATTCAACCAGACACACTTCTCAGTTGTGTACAATCATTTGAAATGCGGATTAATAAGTGCATTGAAGTCGCAGGCCATCATTTTGAACACTTATTTTAGATTTACAAAACTGAATAAATTGTTTTGAAGACGAATTTCGAGTATTTCCAATGAAAACGTGATGTTTTTTATTTCAAACGTATTGCAGAATCGAATGCGTGTGTTCTAAGAAGGAGAAATTGAAAAAATTGAATTTCGTCGATTACAACGCCATCTATTCACATCATACGTACTTTTAGTCGTAGAACCCGTATCTGCAATAAAAAATATGGCTTCCTATCCTAGTTTAAAAGTTACCCTCGCCCCACCTACAAAGCGGGGGTGGGGGACTATTTTTTTGCACTAATGTATTTCCCCCGCGGTATGATTAAATTTCGGTTATGGACATTTTTTCCGTAGAGTGGCTGTTTTTCGATATATTTGATCGTCTCAGTTTAAAAGAAACACCCGGTATAGGCGAGTGAATTTTTTTTATTAAAAGTGTCCTAACTTTAAATGACGTCATTTAGGACAAATTGAGGATAAGCTTCATCCGCGCAATTCTTGGCAGCATTAATTTCAGATACGAAAATCAAATTGAAAGTGCATCCCTTATCGTACCACACAATACAAGCGATTCAACCCTGGATTTATCAAATGCGGATGGAATAATATCAAAACTGTATATATGAATATAACTCAATTGAATATTATATGTACACACAGCTTGTCGTTCCCTCATCAAAAAATTTTCTTTTCGTTATGGGTATAGTTGTTTATTTTTTATTTTTTATTTTTTTTTTGTTGAAATTTGAAATGAAAAGCACATCAATAATTTAACAAACACAGATAATCATCTGAATAATTGTCACAATTCAAAAAGATTATCAGAAAATTAAAATCAATTTTGTTATCGTCGTCGTCTTTTTCGTATATATTTATGATGCCGTATAGCATAAATATTTTATGTTCGACAATCGAAATATTTTATGTTGTACATTTGTGTACGTATACAGTGTATTAGACAGTATAGGATCGGCATAAAAAATTCACAAATTAATCATCCGTTTGACATGCAAATGAAAATAATCGTAAATAAATACAGAATTATAAAAATCGTTTAATAATCTTTCGAGTATCCTTTTAATTTAGGCAATCACCATAAAACTTCAAATACTAATTTTCCTTTTTTTTTTTTTGTTTTTTCTTAATCCTTTTTTTCGATAAGTTTTTTTTTTGTCGAAAGATTATTTTAAACCCATTCTACCATTAACAATAATACACTTTATTTATATGATTTCGGATTAACCCGAAAAAAAATTATTTTCAGTCCTATTTAGAATTTTATGATTTATGGGTATCTCTGTAGAAATGTATAAATATTTCATAATGTTATAGATATTGATTAAATCAAACTGTGTGTGTGTGTGTTGTGTGCGATAGTGATAAGTTGTAATATATGTATATGAAAAGTTTGCCAATACTCAATATACAGATGAATCTGCTTGTGTACCTAATATACAACATATACCGCATATAATAGCAAAGTTGAAAAGCTTTTTGAAGAATCGAGAACGCAAAAAAAACAATTTTTTGATTTGTAATTACAAAATCGATAAACCAAAACCTATATGTATCTACTCGACTCAACTAATCGTGTTTTAGTGCTTTTTTGTTGTTGTTGTTGTTGATATGATTTCGATACAAAACAAGCGAAATACATAAAACAAAAAAGCTTCATAATTAATGAGTAAAACAACAAGGAGCACACAAACATAAAAGTTTAACTTTACTTTATACATAAGTATAGTCCTAAATGAAAATACACAAAAATCATAATAATTCAATGATTCTGAGATGCTTTCTGACGAAAAAAAAAATAAAAAAAGGATTTATGTTATGGTAAATTAGGTCCTGTGTGTGTTCGTTCTTTTGTTGTTTAGGATAATACTTAAGGGAATTTTATTTTTGGGAACAGATTTTTCTTTTTTTTAGTTTCCAATCCTTTCTTGTTTTTTGGCCCCGCCCCCTAAAGGTATTTTCCTGTTAATAAATTATAAATTGTTCGATCCTCATGCTCTAACAATAAATCAATATATGTATATAGCACACAAGTTAATCATAACCATATCGAAATTACAAAATGATATTGTCTGGCACGTCTTATATATCGACTAGTCACATCTTTTAAACTGTATTCTATTGAAAAGTAAATAAATTGTTTTAGTAACTAACAATGGTTAAATTATCCTGCCTCAGGGTAAAGGTCAAAAGTCATTTGTTGTTAATAATTATAGAAAATATAAAACCCAATTAGTAAATAAATGAAAAACATTATGTTGAAATTGTTTTAGATCGACTGCGAAGTTAAATTGTAATCAGGTTAATTGGATAAATTTGTTATGCTGCATACCATTGAATATTTTAATCAGAAGAACATAATTTGTATACACGTTTGAACAAAAATATAGAATATATTTTAATCTTCTTCCTTAAAACCACTAAAATGTAAAATTCAGAATTGTGAAACATAGGATCAGTACAATGCTCGTATTACAAAATACCGAATGGACAAAACCCCGTAGATCACAAAAACACCGTATTTCTTAATACCGTAGTATGAATATTTTACCAGATTACACGATTCATCAAATTACAAAACATTTTTTAGTTTTATGTTTATTCAACGGCATGAGCAACGGTTCAAAAGTTTGGGGAATATTGAGGGTTTGTGTGATTATTACCAGAAATATAATTTTTTTAAATCCGGATCCGTAAAACTGTTATGCAGTTAAGAGTGAGCAATTTGATCAGCTGGCACAAATGCCAAACTTTTAATTATTTTAATTTGTTGACTAAAACTCACCGAATTACCATACTTCCTGGCTCCAAATTTGTCCAAAATAAAACAAACATCCGCTAAACAAGGCTGAGGTAAAATACTTTTTTGCCGTTAATTAAATGGTTTACTTCAAAGTCAGGTACAAACATTTCATTGTAAACCACCTTTAATTTTTTCGTCATAAGACAGAACCAAAGTGGTACAATTTCACCCTCTACAGCGCCGTGAATGGTAAACAATTACTTAAAAATCAATGGAACAACATAAAATGTTTCATCCATCAACCAGCATTCGGATTCCGCTGAAAGCTTAAGACTGGATCGTGTTCACATTAAGATTATTTTTTCCATTTCAAATTCCTTTTCACTTAAGATATAGCCTTCTAAATTAAGTAAGTGATCCGGGATATTGATTTCATATAGACTCTTTGGTCCTTTTTGGTGAGGAGATCTTACTCGCGTTGGACAAAACCCCGTAGCACCGTTTGTACTTGTTTGCTCGGATGAAAAACTCGGCAATTAGCATTGGCCTGTACGACACTTTCAGTAATGACTGTGGATACAGGGCCCTTTGCCAACAATATGGATTATTTCGTCCATTTTTGTGGTTACTCTACCTAATTTGTCATACGGGCAACTGTACCCAACCCTTGTAAAACTCGGTAGCAAAACTACAAAACTCAATTAATTCAAAATTTATTCTTAGAATTGATAACATTTTCCAAAACATCGATAATATGTGTCAAGAATTTCGTTACAGTGATCTCACAATAGGCGTGACTATAAATAAATGCCTGACATGCTCCAATCAATGGGAATTATCTACGATCAATTGGTAATAACAGTTTTTAAAGGCCATTACTGGCCCTATACTGTATCAACAATTTTGGTCCAACGGGTTCGATCCTGAGTATGGTCTAAATACAGTCTTAGACAATCTGAAAATGCCAAGTCATTCTCTACACCGTAGAGCCATCGACCTCAGCGCCTTCCATATGATGGCTCTCCTTTCAGAGATCGCTGCACAATTCGTTCCGGTTCAGCACGCAGAACGTGACCGAGCCAGCCTTCTCGATGGGATAATGCTTCTCGTACAATATCCGGAATCTTCATCAGATCTCTGATCTCTATCCTGTACAGAGCTCGGTATGGACCAACTACTTCCCGTTTTGAGCCGTAAATCACTCGCAATAATCTTCTCTCATCCTTCATCGCCCAACTTTCACATCCATACATAACAACGAGCCCGATCAACGCTTTGTAAAGTTTAAGCTTAGAGGGTACAATGCACGACTACCAGCCGCTAGCCGCAATTCATTATCCTCACCCACACTATTATCGTCAGTCATAAGAGAGTCCAAATATTTGAACCTCCTCGTGTAGTGGCCACTATTAAAACCTGGTGTGCCATTACCCTCATGACAAGAGACCATGTATTTTGTTTTGGACTCATTGATCTGGAGTCTAACCGAAGTTGTCGGTGCCTCCCAGACAGAGTTCACACAGTCCGAAGGGTAATGTTGTCGCTGACAAGATCCTGATATCGTTTCTTTTGATCTTCATTTATCAGACCTTCACAGTCGAATCGTTCCATGCGTTTCGCTGTGTTCCTGGACCTGTACGAAAACTTCCACTACAGCTTTGCAGCGACTAAATAATGATGGCTGCCTACGTATATGGTTGCTGACCGATAAGTTCTCACATCCTGCACAACCCGAGCTCACCCTTTTGAAATTAACTCGTGTTCAATTTGGCTGATCCATGTTTCCAGGTGTATTTGTTTGTGAGGGGAAAATGTGATTGCTACTCTAAGATCGTGAGCAATTGCAAAGTAAATCATTCTCTCACCATTATCGGTCGCAGTTTTATGTCGGGAATACGGACCTATGTTTTCCAACAACTCGGTCTGATTTCCGTCAGCTCTAGCCTTAAAGTTGCCAATTACCATTCTAACATCGTGTTCGGGTAAAGATCCCATCAGATCGTCCAAGTCATTGTAAAATGAGTTTTTATCTTGAGGTTGGTTGACTTTTGTGGGTGCATGTACACAAATTATCAACAGGTTGGCTAACTTCATGCGCAAGCAAAGCTTACACAATCGGTTATTGACTGCTTGGAAATCCAAAACAGCGTTCTTTACCTGCGGCCTAAGAAGAAATCCAACTCCAAGATTTCCGAGGTCATCTCCACTGTAAAGCAACGTATATCCCTGGGACACATGGTCTTCACTTTTAGGCCAGCGAGTTTCTTGAAGAGCAACGAGTTCCAGCCGATACTCCTTTATGCATGTGATTAGGCCCTCTAACGTATCTAGTTTCTTAAGTGACAGCACGTTCCATGTGCCGATCCTAAATCTCGTGTCCGGGTACTTGAGCGAGGGTCCAGTATTGTTGTGGCGGTATCCATTTTTCGTTTTGTTGACTTTATAAACAGTTTATTTTTTTACGGATGCTGGTCGTTAGCCCAGCGATCCAACCATTTAGTCTCCTCTAACGACAAGCAAAGGATACTGTGGTGGTATTCTAGAAAAACATGTTCGTGCCCCCCCGACCATAGAGGCCAAATGAATTACTTACCGATATTAGTTTAGTTTTCAAGAACACTGCACAAAATTGGTATCGGAACTATCGAAGGTAAGAAATCTTTCGATAGTATAAATGGTTTCTGTACTACTTCCTGTACATTCGATCTGGGGTAGTACGAACATCAACCACAGGGGTTTTTCACTGCTTAACTATATAAAAGCTCTTCTGAGCTTGAAATTCTCAATACTGGATGCGAGCCTACTTTTGTTAACTTTTTATTTTTTTATATTTTATTAAAACGGTTGGAACCTACAGAGGTTCCGCACTCAAGAGATTGATAATAACTGATCTACGTTCAAAAATCCGTACGAGAACACTTGGGATCTGGCTTCGACAAAGGCTGGGCAGCTGCAAAGGTAGTATAGATAGTCAGCGACTTCCTCCAGACAGTCGTCCCAAAAATCACCCTGAGCTAGTCCCTTGCGTTGGAGATGAATCTTGAAACGTCCATGGCACATAATAAGTACCACCAGAATTCTGAGTTGGCTCTTTTTTAAAGGATAACACATATTTAGTAAATCTCACGTTGGGTTCAATGATGAACCGTTTTGCCTTTCCACAGCTAGGAGTAGAACGCCACTTCTATGTCAGGTGAAGTAAAGTGAACTTCTCAATGGCGTCCTTACCACCATTGAGGGATAAAGGAATTGCTGGCTCGGGTCCACAAAATTCACTGCGCATTCTAGCTTTCGCTAAAAAGTCAGCAACCTCATTTCTCACAACGCCACAATGAGCAGGGACCCACATGACCGGGAACCTTATTCTCGAATTAGAGCAAACGAGATAAATTAAGTGTTTCCACTCTTTGACCATTTTAATTGTAGTCAAAGGGATTTTCAGGATATTGGGCATGCGTTTACTATCCGTGTAAATAATAATATCCTTGCATAAATCACAAATCTTAAATGCCTCAATTGTACTATGGGTAAGTGTAGTTAATTCAGGTTGAAAAACCGTGCAGTGTTTACCCAGACTTACCGTTCCATACTTTGGACAGTATAGAGGCCAACCCTGCACTGACTTCTGAACGACTCGGACAACTATCTAAAGAAATCTTGAGAGCGCCACAGTTCTCTCGAGGGGAAAACGACGGAGAATGAATTGATGAAGTTAAATTCGAGCAATAGCCTGTCATTCACCATTTCAGCCTCCGGCATATTATGTGACTTAAACTTATTGAGAATCTGTCTATGCTCCGTACAAATCCCATTCCATGCCCCAATGCACCTCGAACATAAGTTTACATTAGGTGATTTATGCACGTCAAT
The DNA here is from genome assembly GCA_951394425.1 of Tipula unca. Taxonomy (NCBI): domain Eukaryota; kingdom Metazoa; phylum Arthropoda; class Insecta; order Diptera; family Tipulidae; genus Tipula; species Tipula unca. The sequence goes on from OX596380.1 coordinate 76,717,626, forward strand.
CCTTCTAAAACTAATTTAATTGTCTTTATAAGGAAGATGAATACTCTTGAACTATCTGGTTCCTCTCTTTTTGGGAGAACGATCACTAAATGTGACCACGTGAAACACCGTGGTGTTGTCTTGGATAGTAAACTTTCCTGGCAGCATCATCTATACTACAAGCTTCAAAAATCAACCGCCATATTTTGGCAATGTAGAGGAGCTTTTGGGAAATGCCTGGGTTTAAGCCCTAGGATTCTGTCTTTCATTTATGAATCAATGGTGTGGTGGCCAGTAGTTGATCTGAATTCTTCTGTATCCAAATTTAATGGTCTACAAAATCTTGCTTGCAGAGCCATAACTGGGGCTATGTCCTCTACTCCACTTCTTGCTAAGGCATCCATTCTTTCCTTGGTTCAGTTACGCACCTTTATTTTAGGCGCAGCCATTAGGTCATGAAATGTTTTCGGTTGTTTCGTGGAACATAGACAAATTTTTAAAAATGATTCTTCGTGTTTACTTATGCTTCGAGAGATTTGTGGAGTTCGCATAATTTTTTCAACAAATTAGATGAATCTATAGTCTTTTTTTCTGATAGCTCTCGTTCAGTGCCGGTTTTGAAATCTACTGTCCTTAGACTGATCTGAGATTTTTCGGTAGTTTCGGTTCGAATTGTACTGTTTTTCAAGGGGAACTAATAACACGGACACGTAGTCTTATTGAGGCTGTGAATTTTGCTATTAAAAACCAAAGTATTCTACTGTGTACAGTTAGTAAAGCTGTGCTTACCTCTTTAAAATATTCCTTGACTGTTTCCAAACTCATCAAGGAATGTAAACATTTCAAGAACTTTCTTTGTTCTAACAATAAACTTACGGTCATGTAGGTGCCGGCTCATTGTGACATCGTAGGCAATGAGATTCAGCGGCTTGAGAGTTTAAGCCGTCATAAGGCCAAGTACTTCATTAAGGAGCCCAATTTGAGGTCAACGAAGTATTAAAGATCATCTACATCGTATGGGCCTAGCTCATGATATTATTTGCGAGAACTGCCTTGAAAAAGATAATGACTGCATTCGTTTCGTAAGCAGTTTTCCAGCATTCAGTTTTATTCGGGTTCAGGTATTCAACTTTACGTTTTTAAATTTAGATCAGTTGTCCTCTCTGCCTTGGTCTAAACATAAACAACATACCTTTGCCACATTGAACTAACTAATTGGGAAAATATATTTTCAAGGCCCAAAATTGACCTTCAAATTGTATAATGAAAAGCCCAAGTCTAAGGAGTTTGTTTCGTACCAATGTCCAAATGATTTATTGCCATCAGAGCCGCAGTCCATATCAATTATATAGAACACGACAATCACAAGGTTAATTTCTTTCACCCAATAATCAAATCCAGACTAATGCGAGCCCAGGTGCAAATCAGGTTATGTTCATCTGCTACAACTGTGATGATATTGGTCATATACCTTTCCAGATGGTTCAGTACCTTCACAGGGTTGGTTCTGTACTAAATGCGGTTTAAATACTTTGCCAAGGATGTCATGGAGAACTTGGAACCGTGAACCTCCGGAAGATAAGTAAGCCGTTTAAAAGATGATATACGATCAATTCAGGGATACTTTTCCCAAAAACATCGATTGTGTGCGCAACTTAATAGATCATTCTATGCTCTCGATGCCTAAAATCAAAAGAATATTATTCAAAACGAAAAATCGAATATTGGCTAGTGGGGCCGCCATTTTAGAAATTAACTCAGGTAAATGCTCATACATCAGATGCCACAAGGTATTTGCCCTCATTAGAGCAGAAGTTAATCTTGGGAAATGATTTATGGAATATTTTCCGCATCATACAGATATTTTTGCTTTAATACACTCTCAACTAGCAATACCAAAAATTCCGATCAACCAGTATACCACAAATTATCAGTAAAAGCCCAACAGACATTAAATTCGATAATCGAGATATTTCCTCCATTCTACAAAGTTTCGCATGTGATTGATGTTAGTAACGATAAAGCCATCAAACAACGTTATTATCGAATGTTGTTAGGTCGGATATTCTCTCTATAAGAGTAATCGAAGAAAGTTATAGTTCTTGGTGTTTCCCGATCACCCTGGTGCGTAGGAGCAATGGTAAATTCTCGTCTCTGTTTGGATACTCGTGTATCTAAGTAACTAGTGTAACTAAGAAAGACACGAATTCTTTGCCGTTAATCGATGGATTGCTGATCTGGAAGACGCCTTCGGGCGCATACGTCTGGACCCACAATTCAGAGACAAATCGGTTTTTACAGTACCAGGCAAACCATTGTATCAATTCAAGGTCATCCCATTAAAACTGTGCTCGACCCACATACGAAGTGCCTCCTTGTGCACTAGGTGATTTCGCGTCAACCAACTAGACAATCTGTTGATTACGTCGGAATACTTAGAGGCACATGTCGATCTACTCAATCAAGTTGCAACCCGTTTGACTGAAGCGGCCCTAACAATGTTAATTAATGTTCAATTAAGTCATTTTTTACTCGTAAGGAGGTGAAATATTTGGGTTATATTGTTGGGAATTAACAATCCGAGTGGATTTAGAAAAGATGAAATGTGAAAGCAATAGTAGAGTGTCTTGTACCGAAAACGTGTAAGCAAATCAAGAGATGTTTGGGCCTTTGCGGGAGTATCGTAGATTTGCCATTCTGGTAAACCCTAATGTTACAAAGCCTTTCTTTAGTCAGTGTGATACAAGCAGTTCAGAAGTAGGAGGAGTATTGCATCAGGTGGATGCGGAAGAAGCATAACGACCAATCGAGTGTTAACTAAAGTGTTTTTCCGCTGGCCAAAATGTTAAGAGATTAATATAGAGACCCTATATGTAGAAGTTTGTAACCCAGCTGCATTATACATATTGATTTAGAATCGGACGCATTTAAAGAAGATTCATATTTAGAAAAAAAAAATGGAAAATTATTAATTTCACTATCATCCGGTGCCCGCTATAAATGATAATACATTCTATTCCAAATAATTTAGTTACAACTGATTCAACAAGCACTTGATTCAGTATCATTTGGCGCGAGATGTTAAAGATTTCATTCGGAAACAAAATTGAGCAATGCGGGTATTTGTGATGGACTTGTGCATCACTTTGGACAACGGCAAACAATTTACCTTAAAATACTATAAAGACCTATAGAAAAACCAAAATTTATTCGCCCCAGTGTAATACAAGTGAACGTGTCAATCGGACCATATTAACCGACATTCTTATACTGCTGATTTTATACCTCAACTTACACAGATTGGAACTTACATATTCAATAAGTTGTAGCTGCTATTCGAAACTTTATTCGATAAAAAGATCGACAACAATATCTTATCGATGCAAAATTCACCGCAAATTCAGCATTTACACAAACTCATCCTTATTATTATTATTAAAGTTGGCTGGAACCCAAGCAGGTTCCGCACTCAATGCCACTCTTGGGCCCATGGTGCACATCGGGGATTCTATCACAATTCGCCAATGTGCTCGGCTGCTCTAGCAAACTGTAACAGCTTAAACCTAACTACTTCGAAAGCGGGACAGCCACAAACAAAGTGCATGCTGTCATCGTCATCTTTAAGACAGTTGTCATACAAGGTATCTTGAACAAGTCCCATTCTATCTAAATGGAGTTTAAAACGGCCATGACCGGTCAGAATAGCGACCAGAACTCTCAGTTGGTCTTTCTTCAAAGATGGAGCAAACTTTGTGACCCTCAGATTATAACCAATCGGCATGTAGTGAAAGCTAGCCAATTACACGTAGCCTGCAAAAACATGTAGTTCTTAATAGCTTACCACAATTAAAGGTCAGGGGCACTGCCGGTTCAGGTCCAATAAATTTCATACTTGAGCCTTTTTAGGTAAAACATCAGCTATCTGATTACCTAGGTTATAGCTATAACTCTGACACGATTATTAGGGCAAAGGACGTTAATAAAATGTTTACAGTCCTAGACCAGTTTGGAAGTGATCCTAGAATTTCGAGGTTAGAAGCACAATCAGCTTCGTTTGGAATATCGTGCAGTTCGGGCCTAGACTACCCACATGATCGTAGGTCATGTGCAGGACAATAGGTTCCGAAACCTGCACCAAAATTAGAGTGAGACCCGGCAGCGAAGAACATGAGCGACTGAGCCACCCAGTCATTGAATTCTTGAGAAAACAACGACTTCCTTGCTGGATAAACCACCGAGAAAGAGATATCGAAGCAGACTTCTGGCAACAGTTTGTCATCAACCATATTAATTTTTGGTATATATGAACTGAATAAATTGTAGATTAGACTATGCCCTGTGATCAGTCCGAGAGATGACGAGGATATAGCACCCGTAATAGCTCGACAAACCATACCTTGTAGGCTATTAAGCTTCGAAATGACAGAAACTGACTGAACCACAGGCCACCAAACAACAGACGCGTAAGAAAGCATAGATAAAGCTAGAGATTTGTAAATAAACATCAGCATTTTGGATGTCAGACCCCACGACTTCCCGCTCTTCTACACTGCCAGAAAATGGAAGTGCTTTTTTGCAGTTTAATTACAATATGAGTATCCAGGAGAGTTTACTGTCCAGAACGATACCCAGATGCTTTACTGTATCGGATCTCGCGATCGTTTCTCCAAAAAGAGAAGGAGCAGAGAGCTCTCCGGTATTCCCACGTCTGGTGAAGACTATCAGACTAGTTTTCGATGCATTAACGTACAATCCCTTCTCTAGCCACCATATTTCTACAACTTGGAGAGCGCGTTGCGTTAAGTCTGATAGTACATTAAGTTATTTACCCTGAACCAGAACGACTAAGTCATTGCATAACTCTGAGTAAAGAAGCCAGATTGCTGTAGTTTTACAAGTAATTCGTCAATAGCTAAGAGCCACAGGAGGGGTGACATAACACATCCCTGGGGTCAACCTTTAGTACCATTAACTGAAATAGAAAGGGGGTCCAGCTCGGCCACAATAATGCGCGACCTCAGCAAAGATCCAATCCATGTAAAAATGGTTTGGACAATTCCAAAATTTGAACAGGCTTCAGTGGAAAGTGCCCACAAGAAACTCCTTAATTAAGGGATCTTTTAATCCTCATAACCAGTTCATGCAGCGCAGTTTCACTTAATCTCCCAACTCTGTAAGCATGTTGAGTGCTACTGAGTGGGAAGACAGATAAGTGATGATCCCTAATATATCTGTCAACAATTTATTCCAGAGTTTTGAGAAAAGTTGAAGAAAGACTAATAGGACGAAAAGCCTTGAGATCGGTATAATCCATCTTCCCAGGTTTCGGGATGAACACCACTCTACCCCTGCTCCAGGACTGTGGAACATATCCAAACACAAAACACACTTGACAGAGTAGAAGTAAATGTTCCTGAATTAGGGGAAACCCATGCTGTAATTCAGCAGAAATTCGCGTCAGCAGGAATCATTTCTAACCAAGGACCTATTAAGTCTGGCGAGCTCAGAGATACTATTAGTTTCTTCATAGAAGCTTAACCAAGAAGTCCTGCAAGCTTTTCTTTTTGAGCTGCCAAAAGTTATCCCAATCAACCTGAAGGTTAGATCTCTTGGTTTTGGTTTTGAGTCTCCTAGGAGTTTTCCTCATGTTTTTTAAGATCAGAATACCAAAAAGGCATATTCTGAGATTTTTGCTTGGTAATAAGGGGACAATATTTTTCGAAGGCTGACGTGACTGCATGCGTCAAAGATGAGGCCAGCAATTCAATATCCTCAGTCAGCCGAGGTTCCAACTCAAGAGAGAATAACTCCCAGTCGGTAAGATTCTTATAACGATAAGGTTTAAGGGTAGGTCGGAGGTGAGCATGTCATTGGTCACCCTCCAATTAAAGATCAAGAGCACAAACTAATTTCAATCACTTCCCTCCTTACTGAATTGATAAAAGTAGGCTCACAGCCTTTGTTAAGGATTTCAAGCTCAGATGTGCTCAGGTAATTAAGTAGAGATAAACCCCTATCATTAATATTCGTGCTACCCCATAATGTGTGATGAGCATTAGCATCGCATCCTACCACTAAAGGTAAATGATTTGTCCTGCTCCACGAAAGAAGGCTGCTAAACTTCTCCGAGGGAGGAGCTGAGACCGAATCGTAAAGCAGATACACTGATGCTATACCACCAGTGATCCGACTGAGTTCGACGATTTGAGAGAGAGGAGCTCAGCAGCAACATCCGCTGAGCAACATTCATAAACTAGGCTCTTATCATTGGACTCTCTGTATAGGATTCTGCCACCTACATAATCCAAACCAGAAACCACACCGTCAAGCAGATAAGGTTCCTGAATTAGGCAAATGTCTATCTACGAATAAGTGAGCATCAACTTAAGCTGAAACGATGCATGCTATGGTGTAAGTTGATCTATTTCAGAGGTGGACCCAACGACATTGTTCATATCGAGGATCACTGACTAGTGGTCGGTTACTGGAACAGATTCTAACAAGGTGATCGTGAATTCCAGAACTTGTTTTCTACATAGCGAAATACATTGCTTGTTGTAGTTCTCTGAGAGTTAACAACCACTCCAGATATCTATGGTACTCGAGCCGACCTCACACAACCACTTGTATGAGTCGTCGTTGGTGCATTTACAGATAATGTAGCCATCAGCATGGTAGCACCTCAGCAGTTGTGGAATAAAATTACCCGTTTGAGCTATAGCTAGTACCTTTCGGTGGAGCTCTAAACTCATTCTTAATGTTTGCAAATCATTATTCATATACTGCAACATTTTTTGCGTAAAATAAGATGCTATCAAGTGACCTTGAAATGCCCTTCAAGACACTTAACAAATAAAGCTCAAACTTGCGTTGTTCTTTTTCCTCCTCGCAACCAACGAACTTTTGTGTGGACAAAATGGTTACAAATGATTACATGGTATTAACTCCACCAGCCATTATTTTATGAAGCTTGAAAAATGTATAAACCAACGATGATGAATTAATCGCTCCACCATTTCATTCTTGTCACCCCTTTCCCGATAAATATTTTCAAAAACTAATCGAACGTGTATTTTTCTAAAATTATTTCAGCGTCAGGGTTGTATTCACGGCGAAGATCTTCCATACATATTTGGCGCCCCCCTAGTCGGAGGCTTTAATCATTTTACGAGGAACTACACAAAGGCCGAAATTATACTATCCGAATCGGTTATGTTGTACTGGTCAAATTTTGTAAAAACTGGGTAAGTTAATTGTAAATATTGGTTTTTCTAGCTGAATTAGTCATTGTTTAATATATATATATATATACTATAGAAATCCCAATGAGCCACACGAACCCGAACACAATAGCAATCGACAGGAGAGAAGGATCAAAAATATCGAATGGACACCGTACGAGAGTGTTCATAAAAAGTACCTAAATTTAGGTAAGTAAAACAATTTTGTTTTTCATTTTTAGAATACCACATAAAACCTATCAATCAAGTTTTTCAGCATCCCCTTAACAACAACAACAACCAAAAAAAGCACAAAGTCATACCGCATCCATTGATTTTCTATATACGAATAATTATATTTGCTTTCAAAACTATATCTACACACAAATACTATAGAGCTACGACGAAGGTAGATTTGTTACCATCATAATATTTTTACAGTTAACTAGTTAGAAACGTATCGAGAATTTATCTACATATATGAATTGCCTTCATAATCCGATAAGACCACATATATACGTACATACATATATAACTGTACCCTCAATTAATTAAAATTTTAACTTGAAAAACTTGGTAACAAAATCCCTTCTTCGTACCATTGTCTTCGTTTTCTTAGTGTCTACACACATTAAGTTTTTTTGTATGTATGGGGATCAATACGTATATTATAACCCTTTTGACGATAGTGTACACCATTAGAGAGAATATATACAATTTTTGTGTTTGTTGTTGTTGTTGTTGTTGGTGGTTGTGTGTTTCTTCTATAATTTTAATTTAATTTTGTTCGAAATAAATTTTGACCCTTGATAACGTTGATTTATTAAAAGAGAAAAGAAGCAAAAATATTTCAAATCTAATTAGTGCCGGACTTACAATATATGTATGTACATACATACATGTGGAAGAAGTCAAAGAATTTAATTATTGTTGATGTAATGGTAATAAAAATAGTATTAGTTTATCATGTGGCACATGACCTTATTTATTTTGGGGGAACACACGCGCAACTATACTTAACCTAAATATAACTGCTGGTTTTGTTAATTGAATGGTCATGCGGTTCGGCAACAAAACAAAAATGAATCGTGATGAGTCACGTAATGAATACAAGATAAAGGTCATGACTGTGCTTAAAATTTTATTGTTGTATATAACTTTTTTTTGGTCGGTTTATCTTGATTTCAGCACAAGATGATAATGGTACATGTATAATCCAAAAGCATTGACGCTTGCCCCAATTAAAATTGACTTACCTTTTTTTTTTGTTGTAAATTGTTGTCTTCATTATTAATTTCAGACACAAAACCAAAGCTTAAAAATCATTATCGGGCGCATCGTTTATCGTTTTGGTTGAATTTGGTGCCGGATCTGCATAAGCCGGGCGGTGATGAGGTGCCAATGTCACACCATCAGCTGGAGAACGATAGCGACGAAGTGAAAAATCAAAAACCAAAATCAACGGTGAAACCGTTAAGTCCTCAGGTCCAGAGGAATTATGGTGCGGCGGCGAGTGGTGGCACTAGCAATAATAATAACAATAACAATAATTATTCAATATTTACAACTCAAGTGTTCTCACTGCTCAACTATTCGTCACAGTTGCGATACAATAAAACCGATCCGAATAAGATCACATCGTCGACGGAATCGGAAAGCGATTCGGAAGACGCTAACCATATAACGGGTACCGTCCAGCCGCAGGAAGACGGTTTTGCTGCGTACAGCACCGCTCTAAGCGTAACCATAGCGATCGGTTGTAGTTTATTAATTTTAAATGTTTTAATATTTGCGGGGGTCTACTATCAGCGCGACAAAACGCGACTAAATGATCATGCGCGCAACGGCAAGAAACGGAACGAGAATGGTCAAATGCCAAATAATATATGCGGTGATTTAGAAAATTTAACGATCCATTCGAAAAACGATCCAACCACCATACTAAGCCATCATCATGCGATGCAACAGCATCATCAGTTGCCACCGCCCGAATTTGCCGATTTGCCGCAGCGCGCCCCGCCGCCGCCGAAGCATTTGAAATCGGTGCCGGACGGGCATATACCGTCGCACGGGCTACAAATTATAGGCGCAAATTGTGGCACGCTTAGTGCAAAAAAAGGAATTGTAAAGAATACGAATAGTTCGAATCAACAGAATACAATGGACGAGCTTCGCGTTTGACGCTAGGTGAAATTTTCGTAATTAATTATTAAATTATTTATATATATATATACATAAAATACATTTAAAAATTTAGTTTTTAATTAATTAAATTATAAAAAAAAAAACATAATTAAAATTAATTAATTAATTAATAAATCTGCACAAAAAATCCATTAAATTTAACAAAAAAATATAATTAAATATTTTTTTAACCGCCACCCAAACCGAACATATCGATTCGGGCAGAAAATTATCCTTATTTACTAATTAAATTTATTAATTATAATTTTTAACTGTTTTTCGTTTTTTTGGTTAATTTTTTATTTAAACTCGATCTTGGACCAAAAAAATTAAAAACTTATGATTTTTTATGAATGAAATTTTAATGAAATGAAAAATCCACAAAAATTAATTTAACTATTAAATTGTAAATATAAAGTGAATATAAAATTTTTAATTAAAGAAAAAATAAACCCAAAAAAAAAAAATAAAAAAAAAACTATATAAATAAATTAAATTAAGTTATATAAACCAAATTTTTAAAATACAATAATAATAAATTAAATTTTTAAAACAAATAGTCGTGGTCCACTGCAAATGTAATAATATGTTGTTTGGGGTCAAGAAACAGGGCAAGTAACTATTTTAAATTTTTTATGTTAGCACTCAAGATGTGACTAGGATGGAGTTATTATGCCGGTTCAAGGACCACATTCATATATTTCCAAAAACCAAGTAAGTTGTGTCTGTTTAACTCATACCTCAAACTGTTGTAAGATAACAGTATTTTTTTTTAAATTCTAACATCCATTGAGTTCGACCACCTTTCATGCCATGGTGCTATATAAACACATTTAGAATTTGCACGTTTCCGTAGCTTACATTTTGCCTCTTTCTTATGTTATAGTTGGCAATTCTTTCAATTAAAATTATATCAATTGGAATTAATTATTTATTTAAATTAAAAAAATCTAATTCATATGTAGGATGAAATTAGGTAATTAATTCGATTTATTTGGGTAAACGGAAAAAACTTATAACGGAAATGGAAAAAAAACCAACAATGCTGCTTTATCAAATGAATTTGATAAAATGTAACATAACAAGCTGGCTCCAACGGATTGGTCTTCATACTGTCCTAGACAACCTGAAGAAGCCAAGTCATTCTCTACACCTCGTTGCTTGCAACGACCTCTGCGCCCACCATACGGTGGCTCTCCTTTCAAAGATCACTGCACAATTCGTTGCGGATCAGCCCGCAGAACGTGACCGAGCAAGCGTACTCGCTGAGACGTTATTTCATGCACAATTCCGGGGATCTTCATCAGATCTCTGATCTCGATATTGTACAGAGCTTGGTATGTGCCATCTACTTCGCATTTTGGGCCGTTAATCACTCCTTCAAACGTGTAGTGGCCACTACTAAAATCTGGTGTGCCATTGTCCCTATAACCAGAGATCATATATTTCGTTTTCGACTCATTGATCTGGAGTAAAACAGAAGCTGAAAACTCTACAAGCTGATCAAGTATTTCCTTCACTCCGTTGCCATTCAATCCAATCATAAGATGATGCGCTGAGGTGTTTCAATTTTACGAAAGATGTACTCCAACATGAGATTGAAGAGTATCGGGGAACACCCGAGTTAACTGAAAAAATTCTTGATAGCCTGTTCTCAACTTTAACACAGCATTGAGACTGTGTCAATGTCATACTACACAATCGTACCATTTTTGTTGGTATACCTATAGATATACCCGCGCAGACCACAAACTCTCTCGATTGATCGAGTCATAGGCCTGCCGGAAATCAAAGAACACCTGATGTACAGGGATGGAAATCTCATAATGTGGGCCTGGTCAGTGACTGATCGATTCAGACGAAATCCTCCTTGATAGTCATCAACCAGGTCCTCTGCTAGAGGGGTGATTCTATCCAATATAATATAGAACAGTAACTTATATGCTGTGCACAGGAGAGCTATACCGCGATTATTTTCACACTTCAAGCGTACTCTCTTCTTGAAGATGAGGCATATCGCGGCCACTTTTCATTCGTCAGGCATTACTTCGGTTTGTCATACTAATCGAATAAGGTCGAAAAGACAGTTCCACAAAGAAATTACGTGAACTGCGCTCATTGCTGAGTTGTTGTACTTTCAGAACCTCGGCCTTCCACCATTCTCGCTTTTTCCATCTACAAATCCGCTTAGCCGCCCTCCTAATAAGAGTAGCCTTGTTTTTCCTCGCGATTGTGAGACATTGTTGCACTTCACTATGGGCTATATTTTGTTGCTCAACTGCAAGACGACACTAGTCGAAGTCATTGTAAAATGAGCCTTTATCTTGGGGGCTGGCTGACTTTTGTGGGAGCATGTACACAAATTCTCGACAGGTTAGCTAAGTTCATGCGCAAGCGGAACTTACACAATCGGTTATTGACTGCTTGGAAAGCAAAAACAGCCTTCTTTCCCTGCAGCTCCAAGATTTCCGAGGTGATCTCCTCTGTATAACAACGTATAGCCCTGGGACACATGGTCTCCATTTTTAGGTCATCGAGTTTCTTGAAGAGGAACGAGTTCCAGCCATTTTCAGTTTTGTTTACTTTATAAATGTTTCATTTTTTACGGATGTGGGTCGTCAGCCTAGCGATCCAACCGTTTAGTCGCCTCCTGCGACAAGCAAAGGATTCTGTGAGGGTATTCTTGGAAAACATGGGCAATTGCTTATAAGAACATAAAATTAAAATTAAATTAAAATTGGGAGGTTTCCTCCAGCACTCAATGCCACTAACGGGCCCGGTGCAATAACCGGACACACAATTAATACAACCAACCGTAATTTTTGGTCACCACCGGGAATCGAACCCAAGACCCTCGAATAACAAAGCAAGCTCGCTACTTACTGTGCTTTCGACGGCGGCCAAATAAGAACATTATCAATAAGGTTCAAAACGATTTGAAATTAAATCCCAAATCTTTTTGGAACTTTATTTAGACTAGGAGGAAAACATGTGGTCTACCGTCGGTAATATCTTACAATGATGTTATTGGCAATAATTCTCTGGATATAGGAATCTTATTTGGTTCTTTCTTCCAAAATACTTATAGACTAAATAATGTTGATAAAGGAACATTTGCGGATACAACCTATGATACTCGTAGTATAAATTCCAGCTTGGGTATAACCGTGTATTACCCCAAAAGATATTATTGAATCACTCCGTCAGTTCAAAGATGGCTGTGGTCCAATAAAACTTGATTATGAGTTGTCATTTCCTTTGTCAATTTTATTCAATAGATCGCTTTCGTCGGGAGTTTTTCCAGCTATCTGGAAATTCTCTCATATCTTTCCTATTTTCAAATCCGCTAATAGAAACGATGTCTCTATAGCTAGACGGGCATTTCATTACTGTCAGCGATCCCTAAATTATTAATTTGAATTAATTGTTTGTCACCACATGTATTTTGGACTGAACTCATGCATAGCTGATGAACAACATTGCTTTTTCTGTGGTATATCTACTCTTTCCGTGGTAGGTCGAATTTACTAGAATTTTCAAACCGTGCTTTGGACGTGATTGCGGCTCGACTTGAAAAATTTAAATCTCTTGGCATTGCTCATAATTTGATAAAATGGATTGATTCTTCTTACCTTACTGAACGTGTTCAGTTTGTAAAAAAAAAATTACAATTTTTCTAATCTGATTAAAGTCCAATTCGCTTGTTGTCGTTTAATTTATGCTGATGACCTATAAATATTTTCCTCTATACATAATGTGAAAGAGATCTTAGAGTCATGATTATACAAACCTTTTCATAGAACTTACATATTGATGTTCCAAGTTCAATAACCCGAAGGTTTTTATCGTGCTTTATCAATCTCTTGTCCGTGCACAACTTGAATATGCGTCATGTGTGTGTTCCCCTCATTATGCTAAAGTCGTGCAAAATTTTAAAGCCTGAAGCACTTGTCATTCGCCGTCAACATGCTGGTTGCCATTTTCATTCCCGATCCTCTAACTAGTAATATCCAGAGTTTATTGTTATTAATGAACCTTGGATTATAGGCCCCGGAAACGAGTTTAAGATCTCGCTCTCTTTTGAAAACTGAGTTTCATAGGACTAATTATGGAGAAAACGAGCCTTTGAATCTGACATCTAAATCATACAATGAATTTAGTAAAACTTTTGGAGTCTTGAGGGAACTAATGTTACAGGAGCACCTTCTACTATGAACACCCAGTTTGATATTACGTACCCCGATAACATACAATATATTGGGTAGTTTGTTTGAAGAACAAATCGATAAAATTTATGGATGCTTTTGTTACCATTTTACTAACATTTTGATAAGAAATTGACACATCTTTGACTGAAATTTCCTTCCTTCAAATTTAACTGGGTGTTTGCCATCAAATTCAAACTGACGCTCTTTGGCTACTATTTTTAACACAGCGAAAACCTTCTTACTATTTTTCGCGACTCTTCTAACATGGGAAATGTGCTCACATTTGGTGTACCTGGTACAATGTGGGCGGATTACTTTTTGTACATGTACTGAGTCTCTTTACTCACAGTCATCAGGTTGCAAGGAATTGAGTAAGCATTTTGTGGTGTGTTCCCAACTTGAGTATCCACTTCCAGAGTACTTAATACTTCATTTGTTTTCAATTTTTGCTGTGCTACATTTATAGAGAAAACCCCACGATTCTGCATTTCTGTGCTCTGCTATGAACTTTTTTAAGCTGTTTTGGCTTTTGCCAATAATTCTTTTAAAATACGCATTTTAGGTTGATGTAGTTTGCGTGTATAAATTTGAACTTGCGTTGAAGTCGCAAGTTATTGTGTTCGGATGGCTTTTTAGACCATCCATACATCCATAGTCCAGCTTCTTTCGCGGCTCGTCTCAATATAGAAAGTAGATATTGATCAGATAAAAAATACGTAGATCAGACACACAATACAAGTAGCAGTACCGTGAAATTTTAAGAACTTTTAGTTCGTTATGGGGATGCCGATGGCTGCTTTAACGTTATCATAATTTACAATGATAACTCTTGTGGTTGTTGCCAAACCACCAATTTTACCTTTAACCGCGTATGGTTACTGCATGCAGAGTATGTCGATTGCTTCCTTTTCAATACGTTGTCTGATTTCATGTCCCACTGCTTTTGCATCTTGCAAATTTAGTTGGGCAATCTTCAATCGATTTTTTTAGGTCCTAACTGTCATAAACGGGTTTCTTCATCATTAGATTCAAGGCCATTTTGTATAATGAAAATTTATATATTTGCTTTGAGATGGGCATGCTCTTTTGAACGTGATCACTCTCACAGTAATAATCGCCAATACGTTCTTGTTTTGTACATAACTTTGCTAAATTACCAATCAAATGGCATGACCACCTCAGATATAATCTACCGTTCTTGACCCAGGTATTTCTAGCAGTAGACAATATTTCGTTGACCCAATAGATCAAATTGCCAATTCTTGGAAACAAGGTTTCATGTCCTCGATCTTTACGCATTCAGACCTTCGTTTAACTATAATCTCTTCTGTTATGTCTACAACGAATTTGATCACACTGGGCAAACATTGGCCAAGCATTTGACAGATCTTTATAGGTTAGGAAGAATTTAAGGTCTTTATTTTTATCAGTTTCAATCAGAATACCATCTTTGATGTTACTGAACTTTTTAACTGATGCACTGTGGTTCATTATGTCCGTCGATTTTTCTTCACTCCCTTACTATTAGTGATCAAATTTTCTCTACCAGCCATAGCTTTTACAATAACAATTCTTTATGGTTGCCACAAAGTCTTCCTAGTTTTGGCTGCTGCCCTAGGACAGACGCCTGAATTATCGCACTTTTCAAAGTTTGTGCGCGTACGATACTTTTTTCTCGGATGATAGTGTTTCCACTATCTCCATACGTTCTGATAGCCGACCTTTCTTCTGAAGGCTGCCTACTTCTAGGCTCATCAGATGGCCAGCATTCACTAGTGAATGCAAGGCAGCCTTGGACCTTAGATTTATTTGATCTCTTGCTCTAAGACCTTAATTTATCTTTAATTCGCTTGACTGAGTTAAGCAATAGTCTCATTTACAGCCTCGTCATCAATGCGTATTTCCCACCGGTCCCTATCTTCAATAGAGGGTAGTTTTTAATTGATAAAGTCCGTGATAACTTCAAGGCAATATTTAACGTAAGTTTTAATTCGACTTTTACCCTCCAATGATTGGAACAAAAATGAGATTTTCGATTGCAGAAATTGCTTCGTCAACCTATCAGACAATGATTAGAGAGTAAGAATGGTCGTTTTTGTCCTGAAATGTCCTTTTCGACGAATTGTGATTTCCGGTGAACTGCCGTTTTCGATGAATGCACGTGCTACCATTTGGACTAAATTTACTGGAATATTTTTTCCTGGAGTTCACGGTCTTTTTATTTGAATTTTACTTCCAACGTGCTCGATTTTCATACCAAATATATAAAGGGGGACTTTGTCACTCAAACTAAGATATTATTTCATCACTCACATGAGTGTATTCAATAAAAGGACAAGTCAAATATTGTGTATAAATTGATTGACGTGTGGCTGCAGTACTTTAAATTGAATATTAATGTTGATTAAAATCTTTTTAACAGTTTGCATTTAACCCTCATGTGAATGACAAAAGCATATCTTAATTTGAGTGGCATAGGTACCCGCGGGTATATTTAAATATTTTGTATGAAAATCGATCATTCTTTTGCTCAAAAATATATTTGGAGGTACCCTTTACCTTCGTCACTTTTGAAAATTCTCGCAAAATCCGGGTACCCGAATACTCTCACTTATGAGAATAAACCTAAAGGATTCCACTGCATCATAAAGCATTTTACTGTCCAAAGTTGAAATAAGCAAACGTATTTATCCAGTTAAAAGCTAACTTTTTTAACTATGACGTTGTTACAGTTATTAATTTGTCAAAGCTCTTGATTAGTTCAACTATTCAAATGCACTTTTTATGTGATAATACCTAAGTGGCTCAGATTGAAAAAGACTAAGTGATAAAAGCTTTGCCATTAAGTTTAGCTTAAACTAATTTGCTGAGCAAGATTTTAGTTTTAAGCTTTTTAAAATCTCTAAAGTTGTTTTGTCGATTAATGCATTAAGTCATTTTAAAAAGCTGGAACACCGAAGCCTAAATTTAACCCGACCTAATATATCAAGATGTTTAGTATATTATTCTTAAAAGCTCATTCATTTCACCAATTCAATTCATAAGTTTATGATAACGGCTCTTAAAAGTTTCAAGGGGTAACATGAAAATCCAGTTTCTAAAGCTTGGATAGTATATTGATGTTCAATTATTACTGGTACGATAAATTATGAATAACAAACTTTACTGTTGCTTACAGAAGCTTATCATCGTAATTGTGTGAGATGTTATAGTTATACATTTTTTTTAAGTGATAAAAGTTTAGTGGTTCAATTTAATTCAATAGTGCATTAAACAGAAAACTTTATTTTAAGCTTATAAGAAATCTGGAGAGTCCATTAACGTTAAGATGCTCACTAGCTTATTGATCAGCTTCCTTTTGAACTTATCTTATTTTAAATAGAAGCTGTAACATCTATAATTGTATAATTATTGCGTTACAACTTAATCCGAACCTATATATCAAGATTAGCTTAGGTTAGGGTGGCCGTCCTAATAAACTAGCATAGACACAATTTGGTCCGTAGCTGTACCACATTTAAGTTACCTCCTCTTCACTCGTTGAAGACGAGTCCGTAAAAATGCGGTCCGTAAATATTCGAATATCCCACGTAGATTTTACGTTATATTTCAACCAGTCCATGACTTCCATCATCGCGATAAGTGCAGCTTGAAACCACCGAAATCGTCGAGAAGACAAAAAGAGTGGTTGACCCCTAGTGCCTCACATAATACCCTACAGCCAACCCCTCTATCACTTTTTGAGCCATCCGTGAAGAAGCTTCAACCCAGAACTTGGGTTCTGCAGGCGGTTCTTTGGACTTTCATCAATAGTTTCAGGTTAGCCTATAAGTTTTAACGCTGGCCACCAACCGTCAATCCCATACATTAGTATAGGTTTGGCCACTGAGACGTAGACCCAATGTATTATGTAGAGCTCCATACCCCATGTCCTTCCAATGTCATTTTTGCTTGAGTAGAGCGTTACACTAGCTTTCTTTAGTATTTCTAAGATGTTTGGTTTCCAGCTTAGCTTGCTATTTAAGTTCTCAGAGTGCCGGTCACCAGCACCGCTTTATGTTACTTTGAGTTCAGTTCGCACCTGCTGCCCCACTCTGCATGCGCCTACACTGCATGCGCTCACTCAGCGTGCACCTTTACCGAAGACCGTAACAGCAACATCATTCACGTAGGCAACCACCTTGTCTTTCCAGTAACAGATCTTTAACGACAAAATTTCAAAAAGGGGGAGATAAAACCCCACCTTGCGGTGTCGCAATGTGCCGTGTATTACCACAGTAGAGCCTCCAGCCCTTGTTTTGGCTGCTCTTACCTCGTAATTATAATTTTTGAGGACCTTTTTATAACAGTCCCAATCTGTAGCAGCATCTGTGCTCCTCGCTTTCTTGAACAGTCTCCTGCATTTCGTACGAGTACCTTGGAGTTCTCTCAACTACCAGGGTGCCCTAGAATTACCCAGAGGCCTACTGATAGGTCATGCAACTAACATAATTTTGTTAAAAGCATCAGATAGCTTGTTTACTTCAACATCAAGCTCCTCTATATATTCAGGTGGTTTTGAAACCGATACCGGTATTGAGTTACCAAGAATGGTTCTAAAGAAATCCCAGTCAGTTTTCTTTCTATTTTTGAAGGAAGCTTTACTAGTGGGTTTTGTAACCACGTCATACTGGAGTTAACAATGTCCAAAAAGTAAATGGTCTTCGGACACTTTCCAGTTCAATATTCTCTCCTTAATAAAATCTGAGTCTAGTGAGTGGTCTAGCACTCGTTTGATACAATAGGTAGGCCAAAAATTAGCCAAGGATTTCACCCATCCATCTCGATGCTAGCCTCCACTACACCAGTGTTACTGTAATTTAGTAGTATACAAATATTCAAATTATTTCTAGCGAGAATGCAGGAACGACTACTCTCCCCTTCATTTCTCGAATGTCGTATTTTACAGTTGGGAGTTTTGAGTCCCAGTACTCGGTCACTCCTGACCCAAGGTTCCTGGACCAGCTCCACAACAACGGACTCAGATTCCATTTTGAGCAGAGCTGCCGCCGAGGCAACTTTACAGTGATGAAGGTTGATCTGAAGTATCTTAAGCTTTAGATGGTGGTTACCTCCACCACTGTTGTATCAGTGGTATCCACACCTGCTGCAGATGATCCAGATTTGTTGGTTTAATCTCGCTTATAGACCTTGAGCGTAATCGCTTCAAATCCGAAGTTGATCAAGCCTCCAGACTTTGTCAGAGCACCCAAGGGGTCTCTGTTCGAGAATGATAACGGCCGCTCTGTAATCTGCTTCCTATTTAAGAAGATCACCGACCTTTCATTGGAACAAGCAGTTAGTTTTACATAACCCCAGTGCTACCCTCCATCTCGGCAGGACGGAGCAGGTCCTAGATTCTCCTTCATGATTTTTAGGAAGGTGGCGGCTAAGGTCTTCTTTGCACCTTCTTCCAGTTAAGGGCAGTAATACTCCCATCTTCTTGAGTCCTGTCAATAGCTGCCATAATCAGATGCTTCTTTAGCACCTCGATAAAGAGCCTAATGACAGTCTCCCTGGATCCTTTTCTCTTTTGCCTCCGTTGACGAGTCATCCCTAGATCTCTACCTTTTTGGCTGCGACATCTCAGAAGAACCCTCCTGCTTCGGTTCCCTGATACGTCTTGCCCACGCAAACGTATCCTTATCTATAC
Source organism: Tipula unca (assembly GCA_951394425.1). Taxonomy (NCBI): domain Eukaryota; kingdom Metazoa; phylum Arthropoda; class Insecta; order Diptera; family Tipulidae; genus Tipula; species Tipula unca. The sequence goes on from OX596380.1 coordinate 76,736,909, forward strand.
CTATCTATCGAGACCGTTGTCTCCGATGCACTAGATTCCGGTTTTTTTAAAGTGCCGGACTCTTTTTTTTTATTTAAGTGCCTGTATATCAAAATCTATAGTAAACTATTCATAAAAGCTCAAAAAATTCAGTTCAAAAGTTGATAATCAAGCTTTTAATTTTTTTAAAGTTCTGTATGGCACGTGACTATACCAAACTTAATGTATACTGTTAATAGATTTTAGGCAACGGAGTTTGAAGGAAAATTAAAAAAGGTCAGCATGGAAAGTCGATGGCTAAAGCTTGTAAACGACGATGGTCTCGTGTATTATTATTTTATTGTTTTTGGAATCTATCCGTCTATTCCAAAATATAAAATATTGTTACGAGTTAAACGGTTGACAGGTTGTGAATAAACAACTCGGAATTGCAACCGTCTTCTCTTTCGCTCTCAATGAATAGTTTTTATTAATAAAAAAATATAATTTGTTTTAATAATGCGCCTAAATGTTATTTGTCCACGTAGGCAATTATTAAAGCAACGTTTAGTTCTGATTTTTTTTAAAACTACGAAATAGATGATATTTCTATTGTTATCAGTTAATATTATTCTATTATCTGTTCTATTAAAAACACATACCAGCTAGACTATGCAAATTAATTTATTCCGGTGCAAACATGTACACAATAAAGTACTATAAGGTGTACGCCTAAAGCTAAAAAAAAATGCCATTTTTTTCTAAGCCTATACAAACCGAAACATAAAATCCATCTTACATAAGTCGAAAATAAAAATTATCTACCCCAAAAAAACAGCGGCCCATTCACCCAAACAATTAATTATTTATTACATAAAAAATCATTCTACGAGTATTAAAAACGAAAAATTACCGAGAACCGAAAAGTAAACAAACTATAAACACAAAAGAAAAAATTATTGTAAATTAGTTAGTCAAGTAAAACATAAATAAAAATACTAATTATATTAAAAAAGACTGAAAAATAAATAAAATTAATTCTATGACATAGAAATAAAATTAAAAAATATATATAAATATAAATAAATAAATTTAATTTAAAATTAAAATTAAATAAAGGAAGAAAAAAAATTATAAATATATATTATAATAAAAAAATAATTTAAATACATATTTAAAATTAATTAATTAAAAAAAATTTAAAAAATCACGATTTCTACTGATAAAAACTTTTAAAAAAAACGTTAAATAATGTAGATTCAGAACAACTACGAACAGAATAAATTAATTAATTAATTTCAAGTAATCAAAAAAAAAAAGAACACTATTATATAATTTTCTTAATTTTTAAATAAAAAATTTGTACATTAAAAAAAATTAAAATTAATTAAAAAAACTAAAAAATTTAAAAAAATAAATAAATAAATAAAAAATTAAAATAAACAAACAAAAAAAATGTATTAATAATTTTGATAAAAAACCAACCTTAAAATCCCTTTTTTTTAGTTTTAATTTTTATGTTCGCAACAAAAAAAAAAACATAAATAATAATAATAAATAAATAATTAAAAATAATTTTATTTGTTTTGTTATTATTATACATACATAATATATATAAATTAAATTAAATGAGAAAACATGTATAAGAAAAAATAAAAAATAAATGAAAATTATAAGAACACAACTGTTATCTTTATATATATATATTTATCACAAAAACCAAAAAAAAAAAAAAAAATTAAAAAAACATAATAATTTAATAAATAAAATAATTATTGAATCGATTATCTCAATAAAACACAACAAAAAAAAAATTATGAAATTAAAAATTATCGTTTTATTACTAATATTTTATTGCATTTTCTACGACACACACACACATACAGAGATATTTTTCTGTTCTCATCCTTTTTTTGTTGATTGTTTTACTAATAACACCCCGGAAGGCACACATTTTATAATGTGGGGTAGGTAGGTAAGTATATAGGTAGATTTTTATTTCCTCACACTATTCTTAATTTTAATACCACATTTCATCAATAAATTAGTATTGATCTGATAAAATCAATTAGAGCGAATTAAAAATGTGTTAAAATAATTTTATGGAATTAAAAAATGAATATTGAAAATATTGTCACTTTAATTTAATCAAATGTGGCGTTTCGGCTTATATACGAGTAGCTATCATATAGCAAGAGTAAGCGATGCTTAAAATGACATTATCAATTAGGTGTTCATTTGAGTATGTAAAATACTGAAAATTGTTATCACATTTAGCTGAAAAAACAATAAACATTTAGTCCACGCCGCATGTATTGGGAAAAGCTCTCGAATACTTTGGCTTATATATATCAGAGCCACCTATATATACAGACTACAGAGCCCTAAGGTTAAAAATTAAGCTTCTTCTAGAGGAACTAAAATTGACGAAAAAATCATTTTTTCCATACAAAACATATGAAAAATTAAATTTTTTTCGGTGCGATATTTTTCAATGAAAATGTCGATGGATTAAGTATTTTAACATTGAAATAGAATCTACAATTATTATTTTATAATTGATTAAAAGCCTAATCAAAGAAATTGTTTAATTTTTGTTATATTTATTAATAAAATTTATAGACAAAAAAGCATTTCTCCATTGAATTGATATAAATACACACAAATACCAACGAAATAAAATTAAACTGCAACACGAAAAGAGAACACATAAAAATGTGGTTGTGTTTCCTTTTGAATTATATTTTTGTGAATAAAATAAAATACTTAAAGGGTATTCCAATAAAAGCTGCATGAATTTATTTGAATAAATATCAAACTAATTTCACTTCAATTTCAACGTAAATTTTGGATTTTAGATTATAAATGGAACACCATGACTATCACAGTTCTTCTGGCACGGTTTCATTTTATTTTGGTAAAGTTTTGTTACGCATTTGTGCATAGTTATGATTCTAAACAAATTGTGCAGCTGATATTGGAACTCCCTATGACATGTTGTAAGTTGTCAACATCACTATTTTTTTTCTATCGATCGATGTGTGTGTTCTCTTTTTAAATTTTACGCTGTTTCGTGTATTCAATTTTGATTTATTTCTATTGCGATCTCAACGTATTAGAATAATTTTGTACTCTATTCCTTTTCCCGATTTCGCTACAAGATAAACGAAATAGAAATATGTGGTGATATATTTTCAACTGTACAAATGGAAATAGAATAATGCTTTATTCGAGCATGCTACGATCGCAATAGAAAAAGCGAAATTAAAAAAAGAAAAAGTGTGACCATAGAAAAAACAGTAAATAGATTTCTCATATTTTTATTTGCACTGCGTATGAGCGAGAAAAAATATTTTCAATGTTATCGTTGTGTTGTTGATATTCCATAGTGTAAACAATAGAATGCACCAACACCACAATGACATAGGAAAATTCAGAAGATTGCTGTACTCCTCTGTTTTTGTATAAATGAGAAATCTAGTATGATTGTCTATGGTGTGACGAAAATTTTTTAAAAAGAGACAAAATCATCGATCTAAAGGATGATAATATAACATGTTTTGTTTATTTGTTTTACCTACACATTCAAATAAATTCATGTTATGATAAATTCATATTTAATTTTGATTTAATGTTTATTAAATTAATAAAAGATTTAAGGTTCTGATTTTCAGATATGTGCTGCTTCAATATAGAATCAATTCCACAAAGTGTTTATCGAAATGAAAGATTTAACTTTTCATTGATGAAAAGTAATTCGAAAATGGTCATTTTTACATTGATTCTTATGGGATAATGCAAAAAGTAGTTCCTCTAGAAAAAGCTCGACAAAAAACATGGCTGATCCTTACGGCTCTGTATATATAGGTGGCTCTGGTTATATAAAACTATACATGTTTTACAATGAAACTTTTTTTTTTTTTTTGTTATGAAAGGGTTATAGCATTGACTTCGTTTGTGCATTACATAAGTTTGGTACAATTTTATAATTGCTATAAATCTATTCCAAATGATCGTAAATTGTAAATAATTAAGACTAATTGTCATTTCTTTCTTTTTGGATTCATCTTTCGTCGAGTAAGGTCAGCATAATAGGCATAATAAGCATAATAATAATAATATAAATTATAAGTTAATTTTTTGTTCATAATAATATAAAATAATAAATTGTGAATTATATATTAAAACTACATAAAATCATTGTTAGGAATTTTATAATTATTAACTCTTTATTAAGTAAATTTTAATAAAATAATTGTTTAAATTTCGAAACACTTTTATTGATGTCTGTGAAATTCTTCACAAAAAAAATCCCAAATTTCTCGTATACGTATATATTTTACTTTTGTTGTATGTAGTGGTAACTTATTTGCCTAAATGATGATTACAAACAGAAATAACCCACTTAGTCATTTAGGATATTTAAACTTCATAAGTTCAACATATGTATACAGTTTTTAATTTTTATTTGTCGCAACAAGTAACCTAAAAAATTCTTATTAACATCTACATATTGATCACTTTACAATTGATTAAAATGTATGATAAAAATATATACCATTAAAAATAATCAACTAACAAAGTTCTGTATTACTGTAATAAAAGTAATAAATGAAAATATAATTTATAGAACGTCCTCAACATAAACTTAGACCGTGTAGCCGACGATTTATGTAAGTAGCGGCCAATGTTTACAGAAATAATTCAATTTTGTCAATTTTGACTTAATTCTTCAATAAAGTCAATTTAATTTGTGCAATATATATCGGGAATGTTGCAACAAGATTGGCTGAAGAATGTTGGGAATGTTGCAACAAGATTAAATAAAGAAATTTGTTAACCAAAAATGAGAAATGCTTCGGATATAGACTTTCTATAGAAAATTTGAAGTGATCAATCCCTGGGGTCGGCGGTATAAATAACTTGCAATATTAATCGGGAATGTTGCAACAAAATTGTATGAAGAAATCTGTTAAACAAAAATGAGAAGATTGACATGCGGGTAGGTGCTTCGGATTGACCATTGTATAGACTTTCTATATAAAATTTGAAGTGGTCAATCCCTGGGGTCGGCGGTATAAATAACGTGCAATATATATCGGGAATGTTGCAACAAGATTGTATGAAGAAATCTGTTAAACAAAAATGAGAAGATTGACATGCGGGTAGGTGCTTCGGATTGACCAGTGTATAGACTTTCTATAGAAAATTTGAAGTGGTCAATCCCTGGGGTCGGCGATATAAATAACGTGCAATATATATCGGGAATGTTGCAACAAAATTGTATGAAGAAATCTGTTAAACAAAAACGAGACATACAATCTTGTTGCAAGATTCCCGATTATATTTCACGTTATTTATACCGCCGACCCCAGGGATTGACCACTTCAAATTTTCTATATTAAGTCTATACCATGGACTATCCGAAGCACCTACCCGCATGTCAATCTTCTCATTTTTGGTTAACAGATTTCTTCATACAATCTTGTTGCAACATTCCCGATATATATTGCACGTTACTTATATCGCCGACCCCAGGGATTGACCACTTCAAATTTTATATAGAAAGTCTATACCATAAACTATCCGAAGCACCTACCCACATGTCAATCTTCATACAATCTTGTTGCAGCATTCCCGATATATATTGCACGTTATTTATACCGCCGAACCCAGGGATTGACCACTTCAAATTTTTTATAGAAAGTCTATATAATGAATTGACTGTCCGAAGCACCTACCCATGTCAATCTTCTTATTTTTGTTTAGCTGATTTCTTCATACAATCTAGTTGCAACATTCCCGGTATACATATATTGCTCTTTATTTATATCGCCGATTCCAGTCTTTCCAATAGTATTACCGAAACCCGATCCGCATGTTAATGTTCTGACTTTTATTTAATATATTTTTACCGCAATATCAGGCAATATTTGGCAAAAGATTTTTGGGATTTCTTTGCAACATTTGTAGCTTAAAATGTCGCCTGAATGAATACTATTTGTTTAAACTCACACATGCATATTTTTTGTTATTTGGGAAATATTTCACTTAGGTTTTTATTGTTATGGTGTAATTGTTGCGATTGTATTGTAGCGACCCTACAACTCTACAAACGTGTACATAATGGAACGCACCCGTTCACGCACTATCTGATCATGTTACGCACTGTAAAATGATGATTTGCATATTGCAATTAAAAATCAAAAAAAATGAATTTTCGGCAGTCCGGAATAAGATACACGAGAAAGAACAACAGTCCGAGAAATACAACAAAATAACTAATATACTTTAATACATCAACTCTTCTAATAATAATTAATTAATAAAATATATGTAATTCGTGTATGCAAAGTAATAATTGTTAACAAATTAATAAGTATTACAAATAAATAATAATGTTCTAAATAATTGATAAAAATTCATTGTATTAAAAGTTGTATTTAATTTGTGAATGGTAAAGTGTCCATAATATTTACAGCATCACTTTTCAACGGTGGCGGACATAAGTAACGCCACCGCAAAATAAATGTAGGTATAAAATAAAGACATAAAATTAGTGCACATAATTCCTACAGTGTCAAGTTCAACCAATAAATCTTATAATTTGTTTAGTGTTTTTATTATCGAATGAAAGTGGGCGCTTCATGTTTTCACGCGCATAACAAATTGGTGGCAGCGGGGGGATCCCACGGTCGAAAAATGCTAACGGATTCTATACCAAAAATATAACACTTTTTGTTTATGCAAAGTGAAAGCGAAGCTTTACCTATTTTTTAAAATAATTCGTTGAACGCAGTAATACCTAAACAAAGCTTATAGATAAATCTGATTTAGTTTTATAAAATAATCAGAATTTGTTGTAATTTGGCACTAAATCATAAAAAAAATACCAAACAAAATAAAAAATTCTAAAAAATTTTTTTTTTTCATATATTATGCTGACACTTTCTAATTAAGTGTGAAGATAATCATAAAGTAGCATAACCTAATTAATAGCGCTTATGATTTCGTCATGCCAGTGTTTACTTGGTTTAAGCGACAGTTTTTGCGTATTGAGAAAAATCAAAATGAGGTTAATTCTGGTGTTTTGGCTGAACCTATAAGTATTTTCGATAGAACTACTAACTTTGTGTATAATAGCTGGCAATCATATTCAATTTAAACTTTATCCAGGATACAGTTTATTTCTATGGAAAATCGGAAAATATAAATTGATTTTCGTGGCAAATTAGTTTATGTCCACCAAGTGAAAATATTTCGTGGACTTACAACAAAACACAGGACTTACCTCAAAAAATAATTTTGGTTTTTAGCATGGAAAATGTTGTTCAATATCCACCTTCGAGGACGGTTAATTTAAGTTTTCGAGAAGTTCCTTATCTCTAAACTAATGATTTCTAAAATAAAATAAACGAGTGATTATTGATTTTACTTAAAGTAATTCATTTATTAAATTTAAGCTCATTCATAGACTTAGACAATACAAATTACGTAATACAAATTAATTCAGTATACATAAAACAAATTAAATTAAATTTCAATTAAATAATATTGCAAAAGTTTATTTAAAGAAAATTGAATAAAACCGTCCATCAACTACTGGCATTAATCTGCACATCCATTTAATATCATTTGCTTTTTCAACGGAAACTTTATAAACAAATCTCTGATTAACTATATCGGGCAGAGCTAATACATTGTTGGTACTAATTTTGCGTGTTTTCGTTGTTTTCATTATGTTACAATCCTCGAACTCTCCAGTGAACTCCCTACGAAATTTTAACAAAAAAGGTTCAGTGTACACAATATGTTTAATGGAAGCGAATGGCGGAAAATTCAACGAAGAAGAGGCCACTTTATAGTTTAAAAAATCAATCGACTTCAATTGTATAAGTTTTACTTTAACTTTACTAAAATCCATTACATTTAAAAGTTTTAGTAACGTAACCGGACTATAAATTTCCTTTTCCTTTTAGATGCTTTTCGATACTACTATGCACCGCATCGATTTCCTGGATCTGGTTCATGCCCAGGTTCAGAAAATGTTTGGTCTATTCGATGAATTTGAGGAAACCTGCGTAGAAACTGAAGAATGGCTAATGTTGTCAATCGATTTTTATTTTGCGGTATGCAAGAATCAGACCAAAGGATCAACTTATTCACTGTAGGATTGTCTAAAACGACATTTTCTAATATTTTGACTAAAGCCGAGGCAATGTCATTGCCAGATCTACCGCTTAGTCCCTCGTGCCAAATACTGCAATACGTCACGTTATTTTTGTTACAATGTCCAGTTAAATTATAAATGCTAAATTTCCGTTTATAAAAATAACTGAATACGTTGGCTTTTGGTAATGAAAAAACATTTTGCAGATCGTAAGAAATAACTGCTGTGGTATCTTCCCGCAACTTCCGATCACTGTCGCTCTCTAATGGAGCTAGGCTATGAGACAGTCGATGTGAATCGAACACCTGTTTCTCCATATCGGTTGAACTATTTAACAGTTGAAATTGTACACATCGATCACATTAATCTTTTTTTGGCTTATAAAATGAATAATTAAATTCCTCATTGAATATTTTTGAGTACATGTGCAATTTCAGTGGGTTTTCCGTCGAATTAATGTATAACTTGTACATTTTGTGCACATTTAGTCCAGTCTCGAGGTATTGCTTAGACTGCATGTGAATCAATTACCTAAATAAATAAACAAATAAACTATAAAATAACCAAATTATTTAAAAAAATTACCGGAAATTTTTTTATATGTTCGCGAGCACCATTAAGCTGATCCTCTGGGATTTTATATTTTATATGATTGCCCTGGTTTCTTGGATTAGACAAGCCAACGTTATGTAAATGCTTACTTCGGTAATAATAGTAAATCCGGTTTTGTGAAACATCAAGGGTGTTTAAAAAAAAAAGTTTGCAAATTTTGAGCAACACAATCACTTCGTCGTGATATCGTGCTTTTGGTCTGCGTCCTTGCTTTAGCAGTTTGTTTCATAAATTTTCCGTAGAAGTTTAATTTGGCATTTGAATCTAGAGACCAAAGTCTTTTTAAAATATTTCTTTTCCAACCGTCGACATTTCGCTTACGCTTTCGTGATTTTCTGGATGTATTAGATACATCAAGCAATGGAGAACTTAACAGTTCGTTTGATTGTTCTACATTATATACAAATAAAAATAAAATTTAGAATGTAAATATAAAATACAGTGAAATTGAGGTTTTCATACTTTCCTTAAAAACGTTGATTTGGTTTCGGCTAGAAAGCGTAAAATCAGGGTCAACATCCGAGTCGTCAAAAGGCCTATCAATATCGTCTTTTTAATTAATCTCGTATATAATATGGAATAAAATTAATTGAATTTTTTACATTTAAAATATTATATAATATTATATTTAATACTTACCGAGATACATCTTCTGGCATATCGCGTACAGGCGAACTATTTTTATTAATATTTGAAACACTCATAACGGATTACTTTCTATTTCCTTTTTTTTTATGAAAAAATTAGCATAATTTTAATGTCATTGTAATGTGTTACGTTTGAATGTTCGTAGTAGAATAAAATAATTTTGTGTTTCTCTTCCTTTATATAGTTTTTTACCACGTGACGAAAACCCTTTAATTAGATTGGTCAAAATAAACCAAAAGACAATTTATTACAAATTTTAATACTGTAGGAGTTAAACTAAAAAAACGGTTGAGATTGAACAAAAAACTCCCTAATTATTCAACAAAATTTTGTTCAACTGCATACAAAACGAATACAAATGGTAGTTACACTAAAACTAATTTGTAAAAAGCAACGATAATGGCGGTTACACTAAATTAACTTCTGAATATCTATGAAACTAAAGGAGATACAACAAAATGAATTGGAAAATTAAAAAGAGCCTGTTTGGTTTAGTATAAATCAATATCTAACTCAAAAAATACGATTTGGAGATACACCAAGTAAGCACTAGTATGACGATTTGTCATCAAATTTACCATATCATGCGCTCAACAGTAACCTGTTCCATATAAATTGGGAGAAAGAAGACGAAGTCCGTCCACAAAAACTAATCATATTGATTCATCACAAACACAATACAACAATAAATGGTTCCAGTCATCACTAATATACACAAAAATCATTGAACGTTATACAACCTGTGCTGGGATGTTCTATCATCACTTCGATTCGCTTCGATAGAGATTTGTGTTTCTTTTACGAACAAAATTGTGCTCCATTGCGTTTTTTGAATTACGTTTTGTCTATTGCGATCTCAACCTGTTAGAATAAATTTGCAAACTATCTCTTTTTCCTCTTTACACTTGCCATCGAAAATAAAAATATTGGTGATATTTTATCGAATGAATTAATAGAAATAGAATCGAGTAGGCTATGATCACAATATAAATTGCGAAATAGAATACAATTTTGTTCGTAAAAAAAAAGACAAAAATGTCTATCGAAGCGAATCTAAGTGATGATAGAACATCCCAGCACTGATGTCATTTTATATTGCGGAAATTGTACAACACTACATTTAGGATACCACTTCAACAAAAAAAAATTTAATTGTTAAGGTTAGTGGAATTTCAATTTATAATTCAATTGTTTGCTTTCGGGTGTTATAATTGTTTCCTATAAATATGTAAATTTTCAATCATATAAGTGAAATATCTCGTCCGTTTTTAAAATCAGGTTTACATAAAGATCTTGTTTATGCCATTGATCAAATAACTGAAAAGGTTTCCAATCTTAGTGTGTGTGAATTTTCAGAACAATCGTGTAAAATATCATTAGACATTTCTCCAGTTACAAGTCAAGAAGAGTCAAAAACCATGGCATTTAAACTAGAAACGGCGATAAAATTAATCTCTTCTTTTGACGGTGATTCTACTAAATTACAACATTTTATTGCTTGTTGTGGATCGGTTTTTGAAGGTGCCGCCGAAAGGGATATTAAGTCTTTTCTAGATTTACTAAAATCAAAACTTTTAGATTTAGCATTCGGGCAAACCTTAAGTACAATGAATCATGGGATGAATTAAAATGATTTAAGAATTAACAAACGAATTTTCCGAGTTATATTCATGTGAACACTTGCAATTGGAGCTCGTAAATATTTCTCAAAAGTGGGATGAAACTGTCAAAGAATATGCCCGTCGTGTACAAGATATTTTGTCTAAGTTAAACGAAGCTTGTATTCGTGCAGAAGGCAAGGACGCGGCGCAAGTCATTAAAAGCATTAATTCTAAAATCGCTTTACGAGCTTTCCAAGAAGGTCTTCATGATCACATAAAATTAATAGTAAAACCATGTCAATTTCCGAGCTTAAAAAAGTCTCTGGCTAAAGCCTGCGAGGAAGAATTTGCTTTTCTACTTCACAAACAAAAAAGAAATTCTATTAGTTCTTCTAGGCAACAGGTAAAATGTCAGATATGTTTCAAATTAGGCCATACAGGATTTACATGTTATCTTAGGAACCCTAGACCACTTTCCTACCAACCTAGTTTTTCGAGTTTCCCGAAAACATCCAGCTCACATATGGCCCAATTTAAAAATTCCAATGTTCCATTTAAAGGTCAGACATTACCTAACATATCCAATCAAACTGTTAAACCAGTCTATATTTGTACATATTATAAATGTCCAAGCCATCGAATTAATTATTGCTTTAAGCGACGAAAAGCATTTTACTAACGAATTCAATTTTAGATAAAAAATATGTTAATCTAAAACTTGATATTGGTAATAGTAAATCGCTATTTTTGTTAGTAGATACGGGAGCTGACATAATATGTCTAATCAAAAAGAGTTTCATCAAACCAGATACTATTTGTCATCCTAAATTAAAATGTTGTTTAAAAGGTATCTCAAACGATCATATTGAAACACTTGCTGCTTGTGATGCAAAAATTGAACTGCCTAATTCAATTCAAATCGCCTATCGTTTTCACATAGTGAAAGATGATTTGCCGATAGCATGTTGCGGTATATTGGCGAAAGATTTCCTATCCAAATTTAAGTGTCATATTGATTTTCAGAGTAATTCTATCAAAATTCCATTTGAGGAAAGCATGTTGTCTTTAAATTTGTGCCATGCTAACTCAAACATTGTTCCACCAAGATCGGAAAAATTGGTTCAATTCCATTCTCGTGATAAGGATAAAAAGGACTATCTGTGTTGTTCGAACATTTTTCTTTTGCCTGGTGATAAACTAACGGTTACCGAGACTATTACACACAAAATTCCCACTAGTTCTAATACTAGTCCAATCAATGTTCGACAATATCGGTTACCGCAATCTCAAAGATCAGAGATTGATTCTCAAATTACCAAAATGCTCAAAAATAAAGTAATCGAGCCTAGTAAATCACCATGGAATTTCCCTCTACTAGTGATTCCAAAAAAATCGGATACGGATGAGAAGAAATGGCGCATCGTTGTCGATTATCGTAAATTAAACGACATCACGATAGGCGACAGTTTTCCTCTTCCGAATATCACGGACATTTTCTTGGGAAGAGTTCATACTTCAGCACAATAGATTTAGCTGACGGTTACCATCAGGTACCATTAGACAACCTAGACAAAGATAAAACTGCTTTCAGTACTACTTTTGGGCACTATCATTTTACAAGAATGCCCTTTGGTTTGAAAGGCGCTCCGGCGACTTTCCAACGTCTGATGAATTGTGTTTTAAGTGGCCTTAATGGTATCAAGTGCTTTGTGTACCTTAACGATGTGGTCGTCTACGGATGTAATTTAACTGACCATAATTCGAAAGTTTTTGATTGCTTTCGTAACCATAATTTGAAAGTTAATCCAACTAAATGTCAGTTCCTTCGTAAGGAAATTACATACACCCCGGAAGGAGTAAAACCTGACCCCAATAAAATAACAGCAGTTACCAAATATCCAATTTCAAAAAACTCTAAAGAAATTAAGTCTTTTTTGGGTTTCGCCGGATATTATCGACGTTTTATATCAAACTTTTCCAGTATTGCGAAACCGCTAACTAACTTTTAAAAAAGGACGTCGTCTACAAATGGGATGCATTTTGCGAAGAAAGTTTTACCAAATTGAAAAATGCATTTTCCTCTCCACCAATATTAACGCGACCCGATTACACCAAACAATTTACGGTTACTTGTGATGCGAGTGACTTGGTCATAGGTGCTGTTCTGTCAAGTGATAAATAGTAAGGATATGCCAATCGCTTTTGCTAGCCGTGTTTTGAACAAAGCAGAAAAGAATTATTCAGCTATCGAGAAGGAATTGTTTTCTGTTGTTTGGGCCGTTAATCACTTTCGCCCATATGTTTATGGACGAGAATTCGTTGTAGTCACCGATCATAAACCTTTAGTCTGGTTATATAGTATAACCAATCCGTCCTCAAAACTCACGCGTTGGCGAATTAAACTAGATGAATATCAATTTAAAATCATACATAGAGCAGGTAAACTGAATACGAATGCTGGTTGTTTAAGCCGCATTCCGATAAAAACCACAAAGAGCACAAAAATTACGGCAAACTATTATTGATGATAAAGGTCACAATTCGGAATACGAACAGTCGATCGATAAGAGAGATATCGTTGAATTGACAAACCAATCTGAATTTCATCACAGTCTCTCTGGAGGTCATCAAATCGTTTACAGTACTTATAATAGACTACGAAAATTTTATAGTTTCCCAAATATGTTACGTCAAGTAACCAAAAATAATAAGAAATTGCAAATCTTGCCAAACGAACAAATCTGGTCCCTCGAACAAAATGCCCATGAAAATCACGACTACGTCATCTAGTCCTTTTGAAAAATTATTTTTGGATATTGTTGGTCCTTTGAATCCATCTCATTCTAATAATAAATTCATACTGACAATGCAAACCGATTTAACAAAATTTTCATCGTACGTATTCCAAACCAAGAAACAGAAACAATTGCTCGAGCATTCGTCGAAAACTTTATTTGCGTTTTCGGTATTCCATCATCGATTCTTACTGATCAAGGGTCGAATTTCATGAGTGCCATGTTTAAACGAATAGCTAAATTGTTTAAAATAAAAAAGATAAATACTACAGCTTATCATCCGCAATCAAATGGTTCTTTAGAAAGATCTCACAAGACTTTTATGGATTATATACGCCATTATAGCACGCGCAGGATCCACTAAATTGGAATTCATGGGTTCCTTTATTTTACTATAATACTACTCCTCATTCTTGCACTAAATACATGCCATTCGAACTGGTTTTTGGATGTAAACCGCATATTCCTAGTTCTCTCACCCATTCTCGTGATATTGTGTACAACTATAATGCCTATTACTTTGATCTCAGCTTCAAGTATCAACAATCATTTCAAATTGCTAAAAATAACAAACTTGAGTCTAAGGAAAAATCTAAGAAGTCTATTACGACAGAAATTCTAAAGTAATTAAATATAATAGCTAGGCCTATAGTACAGGTAAATTGGTCAGTGCAAAGTTAAATCACAAAACTAAAAATGAACGTTAAAGCAATAATAAGTGTATCGTCGACATATGACCTTAATGGAAATAGTGATGCGGTAGATGTTAGTGTGTTCAAAAATTAGTGGAAACGGGATAAGACCGATATATTCCGTTCATAGCCTAATAGGAAAAGAAGCTCGTGATCAGCAGCAAGCAAGTGCAAGTATTAATAAATTCACTATAGGCTTAGGCTAGGTAGCTCTGAATTAGTTTGTTTTGTCTCGAAAATCCATTCAGAATTGGCTTCTGATTTTACCACACAAACGTTTTGTAGCTAAGCGAGGACTCTGCAAGCGGGTTTTCTCCGACAATGGTATTAATTTTGCTGGTGCTGTTCAGAGTGGTGCGTGCTGTATGGTTTGATTCGATCTCAGCAAGTAAAGGATCAACTATACAACTGACGTGGGAAGATAACCAGATTGAGAGGAAATTCACGTCACTTGCTATCCCGAATTTTGGTGGTCTTCACGAAGGTGGGTGTGAAACTTTCCAAGAAACTTTACCGATTCTTTAATGATTCGCCGGTAACAATGAGCACTGACGTTCTAGGCAACATCAATCGCCACAAAATTCTAGAAACAAATTTAAAAAAGTTACGAATTTTTTACATTATGTCGTTTTTGTTGGTCCACCCTGTAGCTATTGGGTCTTCATTTTTTTTTAAAGTCGATGTTTTTTGTCGAACATTATCAATACAGAAAAAAAATTAAAATTATGAAATATAATTAATTCAACATAATGTAATAAAATTAGTTTTGCCAGACATGATTTTTTTTTTTCAACTCTGTGTACAATATTTAATGTGATGTTTTGGACAGAATTTTAATTAGTAAATAAATCCATTTTCGTTCAAAAAAATATTTGAAGCGAAAATAATTATTCTCTGTAATTGAATTTAATGAAAAAGTATTGTATTTACACCTTTTTGTTTTTGTTAGTCCTTGTCGCCGACAAACAAGATGACAATGACACCGAGTTGGTGTAACACTGAATTCTACAAAAACTGTTTAAAAGCTCGGATCACAAATAGCAAAAATAATAAGTATTTATTTTGGAACAATTTTATTTGAACACACATTTTATAAGTTCCAAAATTGTCCACCGCACCATTACCAAAAATATATAAACCATAGTACAGATTTTTATTAAGGCTTTCTCTCGTGTTTCCAAGAAAATTTAATTTTTGATTTTTTCCAGGGAGCTTATATTTACTTTATATTGGGGGAACTGACTTAAATTAAATTCCATTCAAATCGCTGGAACAAAACAAAAATATTATCGACAACTAATAACTTTACATCATCATCGTCCCTTTTGTTCGGCATTCGAAAATATTTCAAATACCGTTTATATAGAACTTTTTATCAGCCATAGAGTACTTTATATTTTTCAATTCAACCTTTTTATTTAAAAAAAAATAAAATAAAATAAAAATAAAAAAAAAGGATACACGGAATACTGGACAAAGGTTTATTTTTCTCACAAAAGAGGGGAGGCATGTATTAAATAAATAATCATCTTATGGCTTATGCATATATATACATAGGTCGATCTGGAAAATGTATATTTCCGCTTCTATTACACCAACAAAAATAAAATAAAAATAAATAAAAAATTCTTTCATCTATATTCAGCATTTCATGGATTTACCTTCGAGCGTATTAACGAAATAAGAAGATTTCACGTTTCTTTTGTTATACAATATATCGAAAATTATAAAGAAAAACGAAATTATTTTTAGTTGCCGTCCTAATGTTATATATATTTATATACAGGAATACACGAGGTAAGCAGCGTTAAATACCATTACGTACAAATTCAAGATGAAAAAAAATCAACATACATACGTTCCATATCAGCTCCAATAAAATCGACAAAATTAAAAAACTCGAGTTCCACATTATTTGTATGAATATCAGAACATACGTTCCATATAATTTACCTAATTTATACGAAATTTGACAATCACAATTATTTCTGTAAATGGAGATAGTATCAACACGCTTGCTTGTTTTGTTTGATTTACGATGAATAAAGTGGAATAATCAATTTAGGTTCCACCAGTTTATTCCAGTCTTCAACCAATTGTCAATTCGTATACTGTCAATTAGTCACATTTTGATGGTAATGACTCTTTGAAAATAGTTTCAAGCAGATTCGCATACTGAAAACATGTTCCACAGCAGCAAACTTAATCGATACACGATTTTTAAGTTAATAGAATTTTATAAATTGACAATTTCATACTGTGAATTCGTTCCACATTTTCCATCGTT
Source organism: Tipula unca (assembly GCA_951394425.1). Classification (NCBI taxonomy): domain Eukaryota; kingdom Metazoa; phylum Arthropoda; class Insecta; order Diptera; family Tipulidae; genus Tipula; species Tipula unca. The sequence continues at coordinate 76,753,672 of OX596380.1, forward strand.
TATAAAAACACAACGGATGTGATAATTTAAATCTTAGATTCCACAAAAACTGAAACAAAAAGTTTTCGTGTCACTTCTGATTTTAATTTGAGTTCAGTTATACATAATTTAATACAAACACCAAGATTAAAGAAGTTGAGCCCCAAGCTATCTGAACGAATAACAAAATCATACGTTCCACATAATTTGTACTAAGTTTAACAATCATACGTGGTTGTAATTTGTATGTATACTAAACAGTTCCGAAAATTTTTATTGATTAATTTTGTTAACGATAAATAAAGTGGACTTTAATTTAGGTTCCACAAGTTAATTCATGTCTGCAACTAATTGTATGTCTTATTTATTGAGCATAACACGTCCCAATGTATTTTTCCAATATTTTTAATAATTTAGACAACCTACATTTTGAGGATTAGGAAACTTTGAAAAAAATGACTAGCAGGTTCGACTTCTGAAACCAATTCTTTATAAACTGTTGATTTCATACTGTGGAGACATTCGACATTTTCTATCGTTTAAATAAACGATCCGTTTATAATCCGAATATTTAAATTATGTGCAACAATACATATCGTCGTTCCACACCTAATTTTATTTTGAAATCAGTTACAATAAAATCGACGAACCGAAAAGAACATAAAGTTCACATGATTTGTACGATCAACAATCACATACACATAATTTGTATTAAGTTCCGTGATAAATTTGATTATTAGTAAATAAATTAGAATAATCAATTTAGGTTCCACAATATTATTCCCGTCTACAACCTAATTCTATGCTCGTATATTGTAATATTTATTGAGCATTACACGTCCCAAAAATGTATTTTTTCAAGTTTTTCTATTAAAATTTAGACTACTCACATTGCAAAGGTAAGGAAATTTTTAAAAAAGTGACAACCAGATTCGAATACTGGAAACATATTTCGAAGCATCCAACAAAATCTATATACAATTTTTAAAAAGAGATAACTTTATAAACTGATAGTTTAATATTGTGGAGATGTTTCACATTTTCGATTGTTTAATAAACGAACCAAACGAATACTTAAATTATGTGCCACAATACATATTGTGATGATTTAAATCCTAGATCCCACAAAAACTGTACGAAAGATAATTCGTTCCACATCTAATTTTAATTCATATTCAGGTTCAATAAAATCGACAAAATTAAAAAAATAGGAGTTCCACACTATTTGCACGAATAACAAGCACATACGTTCCACATAATTGGTACTTACTTAAACAATCATATGTTTTTGTTTCGAAACATTTCGTTGATTTCTTTGATGAACGATATATAAAGTCGATTCATGTCACACAAAAATATTTTTTTCTATTTCTTTTGAATACGGAAAACATGTTCCACCGCATCCAACAGAATTAATATAAAAATGTTTACAAATTTCCGCTTTACAAACTAATGCATACTGTGGGGACGTTCCACATATTTTTCGATCGTTTAAATAAATGAACCAAACGTACTTAAATTATGTGCAACTTAAATGATAGATCGCACAAAATCTGGAACTTAAACAATCATATGTGTTTATGTGGATACTAGAAATTTTCGAAAGATTTCGTTGATTTGTTTGATGAGTGATAAATGAAGTAGAACAATTCATTTCGGTTCCACAGTCGATTCATGTCACACAAAAAAATTTTTTTCTCAAATTTTTGAACATTTTAGACAACCCACATTTCGAAGGAAAGGAAACATTCAGCATCTAATAGAATCAATATAAAAGTTTTTACTGCTGCTTTATAACCTGATGCATACTGTGGGGACGTTCCACATATTTTTCGATCGTTTAAATAAATGAACCAAACGAATACTTAAATTACGTGCAACTTAAATGATAGATCCCACAAAATATGTAAGAAAAATAATTCGACGCACATCTTATTTGGAGTCAGTTACAATAAAATCGACCAACTTAAAGGAATAAGTTCTACATTACTTCATGAACAACAAGCCAATAAGTTCCACATAATTTGTACTAACTTACCATACTATCAAATTTATTGAGCAAAACATGTCCCTCAAATGTTTTTTTTCCAATTTTGAAAAAGTGACAAGCAGATCGACTTATGAAAACATGTTCCACATCATCCAACAAAATCAATAAACACATTTAAGAAACTACAACTGCAAAAACTGATGATATCATACTGTGGGAATCACAAATGACCAAATAAACCAAACGAATACTTAAATTATGTACCACATAACATGTGGTGACTTAAATGATAGATCCCACAAAATCCATAATGAATTCCACATTATTTGCACGAACAATAAGCACGTACGTTCCACATAAGTTATATTAACTTTAACGATCATATGTATTTTTGTGAATTTTTGTGAACGTTAACGTTATATAAAATTGAACAATTAATTTAGGTTTCACAAGTTTATAATAAATGATTTCATACTGGGATTTCGATCGAAGCGAATCAAACGAATGCGTAATTTATGTGCTACTATACATATTGTGATTATTTATATCATAGATACCACAAGATCTGTAAGAATATTTACTTCAGATCCAGTTACAACAAAATCGGCAAAATTAAATAAATTTGAACCCCACGTTATTTGTACGCCCAGTAAGCATATAAGTTCCACATAATTTATAGTAAATGGTTTTCTAATTTATTTTATGAACGATAATAAAGTTGAATAATAAATTTAGGTTCCACTAATTTATTGCACTCCATAACTAGTTCTGTACTCGTAATCATTTCGGCAACCCGCATTTAGGAAACTTTAAAATAATTGACAAGCAGATTAGATTACTGAAAACATATTCCATAGCACCCAACAAAATCTTTAAGAAAATTGACAAATAGAAAGTACGAAGAATCGGAATTTTTATGACAGAGATAATTGGTATTATGATGAAGCCAAGGTAAACATTTGAGTTTAGAATTAATTAATAGAGATTATAAGAATCAGAACGATTAGATTCCAAAAATTGTTGAACAATAGAATAGATGAATATATGTATAGAGTTCTTTTCACAAGTACAGGATAGACTTAACTAATACTTTATTCAATTTCGAAATTTTTTATAAAGTTAGCTAAAGAGTGAATTTACTAACTGCTATCGCTTACTCAAAAACAAGTTTGCGAAATATTTAAGCCATCAAGCATATTTTGCAATCAATTCCAACATCAAGTTTTGATATATCACATTTGGATGTACCGCACCTAATTTGAGATTTGCTGATTTAAATTTCATCCTCCTCATAAGAAATAGGTTTAGTAACAATGTCCATAAATAAATTGCGAATCAGAGATGGTTTTTCCTTAAACTCGATAATGCCTGTTATTCAGCGAAATATTCGTTTAGGTTTCAACGAAGTCATGATGATTGGACAATCCAACTCTTTTAAAAATGAGTACTAAAACACAGGTATGTATACCCATTACTGATATCAACAAAAAGTTTAATCAAATCCCGAGCAGTCCTTGTCAAATGCCATTGCAAAAAATAATGTGGAGGGCGGATAAAACCAATGGCAGTGGAACAATTGGCATTGTCCGCATTGGTGTGAAAATTATATTAAATTACCTAAATCATTTATTTGTGATATCTCTGACGCTCGGTGGATTTAACCTTGTAAGTAAATAATAATTTAATTAAAAAAGGATTTTACAAAAAGCTCGGCCAAATGTTTTTGAAAAAGCTCGTATAAAATATTATAAATTTAAAATAATTAAAAAATTTACCCACATATTGTTTATATAATTGTTCAGAAGTATATTTACTTAGAAAAAGTTTATAGGATGCTTTTAACGGGTGAAAGCTCCTTGATTGACTTCAAGATCATTCAGTATTTTCCAAAGTTTAAAGACATTTTTCTTTACTATATTTTAATTTAAATTAGGCGAGTGTTATCTGGCGGAAAACTTTGAAGATAATGGCTATTAATTAATTCAGATCAAATCAAATTCACTATGTTTGTTCACGCATGCTTGATTCAAATATTATTACTCGACTCAAAGTTCATTAAGAGATTTTAACGAACTTTATCGAGTTTATTGGTTCGAAATACAAAAAAGTCATTGCTATGCAGATTTTTTCTGTTAAAATTTTAAAATTATCGGCGATTCACTATTATGAGCTAATCAGCTACCCAGCGTAAAGCTGAGTGTTTCAAATTATATTTTTAATTTTATTTCTTAACTCAATCATAATTTTTAAAATTTCAAAACATTTGCTTTCTTCATGTACACAATCATGTACATCAAAGAGATTTTTTTTTTTTTCATTTTTTTTGCCATACATCTCGATATGACCTGCGTATATACAAACCCATTTTGATAATTTGTATATTTGCTATAAACTTCACATTGGTATTGGACGAATCGTTTAATTATTCTGAAGCAAGTATTGCAACACAACGATTCAACGTTGGAGATACTGTCACCCAGGGCCGATTAATTAAAGGATATAATCTAACTACAACAATAGGGGACCAAACGCGGAACACATCATCGGAAATAATCTTACTCAGAAGGAACGAGGATAGTGAAGTATTGAAACAATTGGTCTAACACGCAGCAGCCAAATTAAATAAGACTACTTTACTGTTATCGTTCCAACAATGGAAAGAACTTGTTTCATTTTCGTGCAAACCCAAAATGACATCATCTGTGAGTGATTTTGGGACCACCACATAAGATGTCTCCCTCTATTCAAGCCCACATAATTGATCGACCAGAAGCTGAAACAGCTTAGATTGATAACATAGTTCAGATCAGATCAAAGACAAGGTGTGTGGAATTATGGTAGATGTACATTTATTGTTCACCAGGCAGATTCTAATCATTTGGAAGCAATGGTTTCGAATATTCGTACGCTATTGTACGTTGCAATTGGTGCAATTAAAATTCTGAAAGTGATAAAATTTTTGATTTATTTTTTTCAACGCAATTTTAAGCTAGACGCGAATTGATCATCGAATGGAAATGTATGAGATACTCGTAAATTTAATGGCTTACTTATAAGAAAGAAAAATTATGTGTATTAGTTAAGGTAAAGTATTTCCAGATAACAAAAAACCGCAGCAATGCCAACAAACTGCTCTCATCAAGCATATACATTAAAATAAAAAGTTGACATGCACTTTGTCGCCAATCTAAAATAATAATTTAGTTATTTAAAGGATGGTGGTCAAGGTGGGGGACTGCAGGTTACTTCCCCGTGTTGGTCACGGAGTAATCAGCACACCGTGATATGTGGTGGGCTATGCTACACCATGGCGCTAAACAACTGGACTAGTTAAACGTGTCCTACAGGTTGAAAACTGGCTAAGTTTCTTACGGTGTATCTGGAAACCTGGCATGGATATGAAAAATATTTGAATAAATATGGATATCAAAAATAACAACAAATTTAGGAACCCAGTGCTGCAGAGAATCCGGGAACCATTGCTGCGGCCCGGTCTCCAAGATACAAACAATATACAGGTCATAATGACGAATACTGTTAAACTGGAAGGGATTACTAGAGAAGAAATTCCCTGCAGACCCAGAGCATGAGCCTAGTGGTCCCAGGAAAATCATAAAACAAATATCCAGAAAAATAATCAAAACCAGCCAATGTTCAACTTAAAAAAAGCTACGTTGGAATAACCGAAGGCCAACTATAGATCGGCTATTATTATTGCCAACAAGGGCTCGCTAGATGCTCCAGGACGGACAGGCGTAATCCGTTATGGATTCGAAGCAATTACGCTCAATTACGCCTATAAACGGGACGAAACAAACAGGCTAAACCTATCGATAGTGTGCCCCAGGAGATTGTCTAGAAACTCGATCGATTGACTCGAAAATCTCCTGTACAGTGAGGTTGCATTCGTACATTACTAAATCTCTAGATAATATTCGTTAATAGATAATATCAGTTAATCTACTATATGAAAAGAACAATTTACCACCTAGTTAATTAGGAATCGCAATATTTGATGCTAAAAATGGAAAGTTGGAGTTATTCTGAGCATTTTGGGGAAGAACAGACGTAACCAGGTGAAATGTGTTATTCTTTGGTTTTATTCTAGGTACTAACCTACGTATATGCAATATTGGGCGCAAGCCAACATTCATTACTAAAAACAGACAAGAAGTGCTGCACATTACACTTGTATCAGACCTCCCTTTTTCTCACATTTGCTATCGCCAGTATGAATTAATTACAAAACATACCAGAAAACTAATTTTCAGAAACAGAAGGAAAACCCACAAGAGCTTGATGTCTTTGTAGACCAGCATCTGATGTTTCATTAAGATGCAAGTGCTCTTAGTAGGCCATGGACTACGTATAGTGGAGAATCTCTGGAGTTACTATTAGAAGCCGCCCTCGTTGGCACAGTAAGTGGCGTCCTTGCTTTGTTACTCGAGAGCCTCGGGTTCGATTCCCGATGGTGAACAAAAATCACGGTTGGGTGTTTTTAAATGTGTAAGTATATGCGTTTGTCCGGGTATTGCACCGTGGGCCCATTAGTGTTATTGAGTGCTGTAATCCGCCCAATTAAAATTTTTAATTTTTTACTATTGGAACCACTCTTTCTGGAATGCTTGCTACTGGCTTCAGAGAGACCTAAAATAAATTAAGCGATATACCCCGCAAGTCTAATAGTAAATTGGTGAAAAATCCTGAGGGTAAATGTTTCAAACCATATAAGTCTGCGGATATCCAGCAAACTATTGACCTTACCCTATCCTATACCTTGAAGTTTTCTCCAAAGGCTATCTTCACCCTAGAACTTTGTTACATTCCTATTAAATGGACGAAAGTAAAAGTAATATTTGTACCTAACGCGACAAAAACCTCTTACTACAATTTCAAAGACCTTACGGAATATACGCTTATCCATTTTTCTATTAAAATTATTAGATAAACAGATGGAAATTTAAATTTGGAGCTCAATCAAACCGGATGAGCGGTCGAAATCTCAATTTTGCGTACTGTAATGAACGATCGGTGGAAACAGTAATCAACTCCCTTATTGGTCCTAATACAAGTAGTATATTCCCTATGGTAGCTTTCCTGGAAATGATAATTTGGGCACTTTCATGCCTTGAAAGAGACTCAGAAACTGGAAAGATACAAAGGTAAGAAAGAAAGGGCGGGGCTTCAAGGTTGATTTTACTAAGAAAGCACTTGGTTGTTGTAAAGATCATCATCTCCATCGCATTAGATTAGCACAGGATATCGCATGCTAGTATAGGTACTCCCAAGAAGTGGTTGTTAATTGTCTTCACTTGGTGTGTATTAGTTCAAATACACTCATCAAACATCATCCGCAGGAAACCTGAATAGATTTAGTATAGTGTGCTGGTTCAGCCATTCCAGACTATCGGACTGTATATGGTGGGTGGTCTATAGGGAAAATGAAATTGCCGAATAATATTAAACGAAAAACTATTTGGTTTGTTCAAAGTGAATTTCGTATTGCGAGCAACAGTAATCGACAATCAAATGATTTCCGCCAAATTTCTACGCAACCACCTTCGTAAACGTCTTCTTTGATTTTTTTACCTTTATTTATTTAAAATCACATCTTAATCCAATAAACAAAATGAAAAATAAAATTTTACAAACCTTCTTCTTATTTTCGCCTCATCTACCAATCGCTATTTTAAGTCCAATTTCGTATTCAAAAACTGGGAATAAAAAAAAGAAGAAAGGAATAATAATGAAAAAAGCTCAAAATCGACCAAGTAACACAAAAGCTTTGTGGATTGATTTTTTTTTTTTTTTTGTATACTTTTTTCATGATTTTTAAATTATTAATTTTCATTTCCTAAGTGTTTTTTTATATACATTTTCTGGCATTGGTATTACTGCTCTACTGCTCTCCGTTCACAGTGTTCATTCATTCGGTTATACAAAAAAATATTTTTTTTTTTTGGTTTTGGAAATCTACATGAAAAGAATACAATGTATACTCTGCATAAAGTAAAATCAAATAAAATAATTTAATATTGTTCGAATTTTAGTTTTTCACGAAATGAAAATATACGTATAGGTTCAAGCATTTATAATACGAGTACGGAGAATTTTTTTTTTTTATAATACTTTCGAGTATTTCTTTCGTATTTTGGAGGGGGTTATAGTTTTATTGTATTATATAAATTTTGTGCATGTCAAATACAGAAATTCCGATAGGACTGTAATATAAATAAAATAAAATAGTACACGAAAGTGGAGCAATATAATTCTTATATACTCATAAAATATGTATCGTGTGTGTGTATGGTGGTTTGAGCTCGTGATTATATAAAGAAGGTTTCCGTAATGCTTGTGCAGGTATGGGCCCTTTTGAAAAAGGAGTTATAAGGTTTAAAAGCGTAATGGCCAATTATTTTCTCAGATAGCAAACACCGGATGTTGGTGAGCCCGAAGAGGTCGGTACTTTTTCGAGTAAATCAATATGCCAGTTTCCATGGTTTATTGTTTAGAACCCATAAATTCGGTGCCCATTTCAAACTAATAGTGAACGTCTCTATGTACTTATAATAATAATGTTGGCTTTCCAAAGCCAAAGTTGTAAAGCCAAGTCTCAATCGGAGCTCTCTAAATACCGGACGACTTCCAGTTGACAGTAGCCTTACCTGCATATACGGATCTTTGCGCAGCTGGACCTTAATTTCCTCCTTACTCGTGTGAATAGAAAGTCTGACACTGAAAAAAAAAAAAATAATAAACGAGACCAGCACTCCAAAGGCTGAACACATCGAGGGAGATCTCAAACCAAAAAGGCGAGGCCCATCCATCCATTACCATCCAAGTAAACCCACGCACTGGAGACGCAGGATCGGGACTCATCCCTCTGTCGAAGCAGTGCTACAGAAACTTGTGCTCGGCATTTGGAATGCTGGACAAGTGGCGTTCGACCCATGAGAGGCAACTCACAGCCGAAAAGATGGAGTTGATGGCATGGGCTAGGCAAACTGGTCGCTGCGACAGTTCAGAAAGGAATCACATGTCAAAAAGACGGCAGGTTCATGATGAAATGGGCCGGAAGGAAGCGGTCGCCAGAAAATGAGCCAAAATATAGACGGAGAAGGAAACTCCTCATAAAGTGCAAAATCTCACACTAGTCATGAAGATGGGAACATCATATTAAACAAATGAAGGTTGGCGTCCAACGATCTGAAATCAGTATTTATAAAGGTCCTTGAACAATATTTAGGACCCTCTTCACCCTATAGAGTCTAGATCAGTCAATCTGTATAAAAAAGCAATAGCCGAGGTAGAAGAGGTGAAGCAAGATGTGAGATTTGCGGCTGTAAGCCGGAATGAAATTCCCAGCACACGAAAGACACTCGTTTGGCTACCAACCGATCCGGCTAGCCCAGACGGCATTGTAAACGATCAACAATCCCGGTTTTGACAATTAAACGATTGTAAGGCAAGAGGATGGCAGTAATGATCAACAAGTGATTTCTGGCTCCTCCTGCTGAAAGAGTAATCAACTTCGGTTTCGGGTCGATTACTCTCAAAGTTTACAAAAAAGACAAGAGACACGCGCAGAGAAACCTATGGGAGACGGCAACCTGCTCACACAAGGTGCAGCTGTGGAGAGAGAGGAGTTGAACAAATCAATGAAGTCTTGTAATGTGACTTCACTGATAAAGGAGATATAGCCATTCGCTTTATCCTATAGTGTTTTGTTCCTTCTTTTTCGGAACACACTAATCAATAAATTGCTGTTGAAACTAGAGAGAGAGGAGATTGGAGTGATTGTTTATGCAAATAACGTAGCGATACCTATCTCTGGAAAATACATAAGAATGGTTAAGGTGACGACTGTGATGTTAACCGTTACTACGAAATACAAAATCTCAGTATTGGACCTCCTCTTTAAACGATATAAGACTATAAGCTTTTACTGACAAAGCAACATTTCTAGGCGTAATCTTTGACAGTATGCTCAGTTGGAATCCTAACATTTTCGAACGACCTATGCTTACGTATGGAGTTAGTGAGTCGTATGGCCAGGTTTTGAGAAAGTAACTTACAAGAATTGGATCGAGAAGCAGCAAATAACGGTCTGTAAGCGAGATCAACACGCCCTTCAAAAGTCATGTTTCAGTTCCATTCGGTCGAAATTGTTGGTAAGCAGATGGTGGCGAATACGGCCATGCGACGATCAGCCATATTCCAGTGTAAAAGTCTTCAGACAGAATGAATCTAGATTACGTTACGCTATAACGTTATGCTTCGATAAAGGTTTCCGGACCATTCGAGATAATTTCGGAAGAGCGCGTTGCTATTAGAAACCATAGCTATGCCGGCTCCAAGCTTGACGGTAAAGTAGGAGCTGGAATCTTCCGTAACAAACTGACTGTGGACTTCCGTTCATTTAAACTTCATTGATATTGCAATTTGTGTGGGCAAGTCAGGTTGCCCTCAAGTCGCTGGAAACAGTTTCTCTAACGTCAAGGGTGGTGTTGGGTTGCTACTCTTTTCTTAATGAGATGAGTTACCATTTCAACATTCAGGCAGTTTGGATGTCAGTAGGACGTCATGAGGAATTGCAGGGCGGGCAAAATATGGTTGATGCAACTATCCAATTAAAACCGAGAAGGATTAACCTGAGGAGGCCTATTTCAGTAAAAAGAGGCACTTGCCTCCGCCGATGAAAGGATAGCAACACTCTCAAATATAGCGTAGCAAAAGTAGGGCCAATACAGGAAATGAAACGGTCCTATACTCTAATCTCCCTACGTAGATGTGCATTAAAAATGGTCGTGGGGATACTCATATGACACTGCTTGCGTAAGAGTAATATTAAAAAAATTTGGTATATGTTGTCCAATTACTAGCGAGAAGGATATTCTGTGGCATCACAATGAACCGTCACTAGTCTAAGGTAGCTTATTGGAGGTTTCTAACAATTAATTTAGCGTTTTGGTGTCCTGCTTTTCTTTTCTTTTTTTTTTGTAGGGTGGGAACCTCTCATGGGTGATGTGCCGGACTCCTACCGAATAAAAACTCCAGCTTCTTCTCCTCGCAGCAACCGGAATGTCGATAGATTTGCATTTCTTCACCCACCGGATGTCCAGTGTCTACTCGTTCACGCCATTTTAAGTTACTCAACTGTTTTCTCATCTTTTGAGTTAGTGTCACCCTGCGATCATTTAATTAAAGTTATACGTCTGCTCTCCCGCCAATATCTTTGAGATGATGTTGCTTGATGTTAGCTATGCCTCATTATCACCACACACTTGTCGCAACTAGCTCTCATCGTTGTCAGTGTATTATGGTGTGTCCTATATTCTTTATATAATAACTAGGATGTGTATCCTAAAGAAATACCCGTTTAAGCAACTGCGACCAGAAATGAACTGCATCAGGTGAAAGTTGGTATCAACATGCTTGTACTCAATCTACTGTTTGATGCTATAGGGATGGGGTACCTCGTTCATGAATCGGTGTCCGAGCTTTTCTATCATGCCTGCCATTGTTACATTAGTTGGCCTTCTTCTTTGCGGTTCCACCCAGTACTGCCGCCGCCAAAAGCAGCCTATTTTGAAATCATTCCATATGCACTGCATTTACTTAGTGCGATGGTATCTCGTTATAATGTATGAAACCACCAAACCTTTATCGCCGTTTACCTATAATGTGCTCTTCAAGCATTGTCGATAATCACGCCATATACTTACTTCATTTCCGTAGTCCGGCTGATTGTAATACTTTCTACATTAAACGTAATCGAAAGGAGATCTTTCCCACCGGCCATTCCCTAACAGGACATACGCCGGTTATGAAGTCGCATACAAATCACCTCCACTTCTGCTTCCACTTTCTCTACCGGCTGTTGCTCAAGTCTTGCAAAGACGATCAGCGCCATTAATCTAAGTGACCCACCAGATTAACGCCTTCCGGTAAGGATTCAAAATACATATTCATCCCGAATATTTGAGGGCGTTGGCCCCAGGGCGCATCCCAGAACTATAAATTTAAGTTTTTTGAGCTTTCCAGCAGCTGAGTCCATAAACCTCATGACTTTTACTATATGGTCTATCGTGGAATGCCCGTTTCGAAATACAAAATGAATAACTGCAAGTTCACATGCTCCATAAATCTGCCTAGCAGTAAGTGTTCAGTAAGTGTTCAGAAAGTTTTCAAAATTGTCCAGAAATCAGAGTGAGCTTGTGAGTGAACATGTACTTTACCTTTCTTTTTAAGTAAAACCGGTCGAACCATTTTCCAGTTGTCGTTTGTCGATGAATTCCCCATTCTTGAGTGCCAGATTCATTACATGCACTTATGAATGCTTTTTAATGCAATTTTTAATGCCTCTGATGGGATCCTATCTAGCCCGCCACTCGTTTTCGCCTACTGAATTTCGTGTTGATCTTCAGTGACACTATACTTCACTTTACGTTATGCGAACTTCAGAACTAAATATAGAATGTAATAGAATATAGAGGCCACATTAATGAACGTATGTGTCTGATTAGAATAGGTGCATTAAGAAGAACATTTTTAATTGGTACCCGTCTATACTTTACTAGGCCTGCTTCAGCAGATCTACTTCCTTGAGGAGTGGTCTCCATCGCCATATTATATTATTGTCTTTGATAATATTTTCATATTTTGTTAAAAAATGAAGTGACATCTGTCGTCAACCACAAAAAAAAACACCAACAGAACGGAAATATCTCGAGGACCGTAGATTGAGAAACACTGATATAGACCACAAACCATTTAACTATATATGCAATACGAAAGTATTGTTTCATTAATTTTCACAAATTCATATATGTATTTATGTATGTATGTAAGTATATATACCCTGGATGATGATAACAACATTGTTACACGACATATACAGAGGAACAAAAAATAACAGCTATCGACATTGCGACAAAGTATTACATCCGGTTAGTTGTATATATACAGGAATTGTGAAAATTATTTTGTTTTAGGGGGAAATGAATATTTTTTTGCACTTTACAAATGTGGAGTATTCTATGTGTATATATACAAAAGAGCTTTTATAATTATGACGTATTTATCACCTATTTGACTAAAGGGTGCTTGAAACTGTCATTTTATAAAAAAAAATTACAATTTCTTTATATTTTCGTGTTGCATTTTGTTTGAGGAATGCTTATCGCAACAGTTGTTTCCAAGCTCTTATAAACTAATAGTCGGTATAGTTAATCGGAATTCGATTGCTTCCTAATTGATCGCACTTTTCTAAGGACAATATAGAACAAATATTTACAGGTACGCTAGAAGTGCACTTTTGATAAACAAAAAATTTATTTAATAAAAGACTGAGCAACTGAATTGAAAAGAACGTCAAAATTACGAAGTTGTGGAAATGCCAAGATACGCAAAAGCAAAATAGACCGGAGGGAGCCCTTATATTTCAAAAAACTCAAAGTACACGAGTTGTTGACTGAGTTGTCTCTGCGACATATTTCGTCTTTGATAAGTTGACGTTCGAAAAGTGAACAATTTGGTCTTGAATCGGTTACAATCTATTTTTGACTGCACCAGTGACCAGCAATCAATTTAGTTTAGGCACTAATTTAGTCAAAAAATATTGTTGCTATATAGGCACTTAGCATTAAGTTCAGTTAGTTAATTTTACTTTTTGTATTTATTTTTCGGATTGAATGAATTTTAATTATTGTATGGAATTTTCTAAAGCCAAACGGGTTCTCAAAATATGGCAGCAAATGTGATTTAAATAATAGGAAAAATGAGTTTCAATCATTTCATTAGTTTCTTTGATTGATGCAAAGTACGCTATTTTAACTTCAGATTCATCGGATGATGAATCAATTACCAAAGGTGAAGAATTAGGGTCATATATATGCAAGGCTGATTTTAGTGATACCTTTTGTTTAATTTGCGATGATACTATTGATATAGGACATTTTAAATAACATTTTTTATTAAAATGTATTTACTTTAGCTATCATAGTATCCAAAAAAATTGTTATAATTTAATATTTAATCACTACGATTTAGATTACTACATATGGATAGTGTTAACATTCATCCAACTGTATCTCGTTCCTTGTAGCCATCTCTCGGCTGATAGAAAGCATTACACACGTAGCACGCATACATAATAAATTGACAGGCTTATTGTTTTATGTGGTTTTTCGTTTTTAGCACAGCACTCTATAATCAACCGCCGTATTGCACAGGATTCGTGAAAATATTAAAAATTTATAAATATTTTTAAATGTTAAAATTTCTGAAATTAATAGAAATATTTTTAAAAAATCAAATCCAATACAAATCAGCCTGGGACATTGCAGAAATATTCTATTAAATTCACGTGAAGTTTGTCCTAAATCCTAAAAATTATGTGACTTTTTTATAACTCGTGTATGTCGAATAAATAAATTTCCAAATTTTTTTGGGATGTTCCAAGAAAGTCAACCATATTGACGAATATCCCAAGATGGCTTAAGATCTATTCCGAAAAACATTTTTGAATTTAATTTTAGAAAAGTAGGGGAAAATGGGGCTTAGAACAATCCAGTTTGGAATAACTTCATGTTGCCGATTAAATAATTTTTCCGAATTTCCTTGAGAGAATGCTAGGAAGCTTACACCATATGTATATTCCAAGATATTTTAAGGCCTAAGCAAGCTTCCTAGGATTTTATCAAGAAAATTAGAAAAAATCATATAATCGACATACATACATGAGACCAAACTTGGTTGTCCTAAACCCCGTTATCCCCTACTTTTTATTTTTATTTTTTATAAATAAATTACACATATATTAATTAGAGACTTTTTGGGTAGTGGATTTATTTTCCTTTGAAAGTTGAACAGTATCCCTATTTTGTACACGGCTACAGGTCCGTCTTTTAATTGGCCATATGAACACTGCATAGCTTCATGCTAGGCCTGTACTAACATGAATGATGGGTTGGCCCATGAGATCTACATTCCAACAGAGGGTCATAGATCTTTTCAATTTAATCACCGATCGCAATCGGGAAATACAAATCATATAACCGACCATGAGGTCGATTTGGTTGTTCTAAAGCCGTTCTAAAGCCTTTTACAAAATTGAAATATTTTTCGGATTGCTTATGTCATTATGGTATAAGCTTCCTAGGATTACTCCCAAAAATTTTACAAAATCATATAACCGTCATACATGAGATCTTTCAGATCTTACCAAATTTGGTTGTCCTAAGTCCCCTAATCACTTACTTTTTCCAAAACTGAAATATTTTTGGGATAGCATGTCATTATGGTGTCAGCTTTCTAGGATTTTATCAAGGAAATTCTGAAAAATTAAATAACCCTCATATACATGAGATCCTGCTAAGCTTGGTTGTCCTAAACCCCCTAATCCCTCTGGAATTTATGTCATGATGGTGTTAGCTACCTAAGATTTTACTAAGAAAATTCGGATAAATCATATAATCAAACTTGGTTGTCCTAAGCCCCCTATAATTCCCTAATTTTTCCTAAATTGAAATATTGTTTGGATATCTAAGGTCTAGTAATATCTTGAAAAATATGTCATTATGGTACTAGCTTCCTAGCATTCTCGATTTGCAAATCATGTATTCGTCGCACCAAATTTTGTTTTAATAATAATAAAATTCGTTATATCGAGACATTGTGCTTTGCGCACTAACACATATAAGCCGAAATTGTTTTTGTTGTTTTAGGAGAGACTAAGGGTAAACTTCACATACGTTTTTTTAAAGTCTGGTATCAGACTTGTTACCTCAGGCATCCTAACAACATGTTACCATAGACAACGAACAGACTTACTACAAAAGACCATTTAAAGATACGTTACCACCATCAAACAAGTCTTTCGCAACGAGGAGTTTGACAATACATATATAGTAGTCTTTTATGTGTTAGGGCTGATTATTAAAACTTGTTGCTTGGTCGTCCGGTGGTTGTCTTGCAAGTCACGTTTGCTTGACGTCTTAATTTTTTTTTAACACTGTGAAGGTTTGCAGCGCCATGGCATTTTAGCGCGTCTCTAGTATACACACTTTGTGAAATCTTAAGTGTTGTTGAACAGCATACCGCATATTTTGTAACTACAATAATTATTATTTTTCAAATCATCTTGCCACTTAGAAAGCGAGAAAATTAAATACCATATTCCATGAATCGACCTCAATATCTACATAATATAACGAATTTTATAAAAAACAAACTGAAACACTACGGATCTTACCTCTGTACCTTGCGTAAATATGCTCAATGACGAGTTTGGACTGTGAGTAATCATGATATTTAATATCATCTGGGTTAGGTTTACCACACAATTTTGGTTTTATATCGTATACACACATATTAATGGAATATCCTTTAATTCATCCATGTACAAAGATACCTGTATATACAACAACATGTAATTCCACACTAGTAAAATTACTGAATTGCAATTTATTTGTTGTTATAGTTCGTGTAATTATTAAGTAAAATGTTGGAAAAATAAATTAATAAAGTTAAAATAATTTAACCACTCAACAAAACAAAAGTTAGGTTGTTCCCATTATAATTATTAGACCCCAACCGAGGTATTTTATATATTAGACTTAGACATTAAAATGACATTTAATAAAATAAAATTGGGCTAATCAATGTCGAATAATACGAGTAACGTACATGGTCATAATTTTAAATTTCTGTCGCACGAATTATCAAACATAATTAACCTTTAGCCCTCAAAACGTCAAAATATGTTTATATGATTATACAATACGTATGTATAATTGCTAGCAACAAAAAAAATCAAAAACCAGTCTGACAAAAATATCAATCGCAGTAGTTTTTGTGAAAATACCAAAGAAACATTTGAATTTGTGCAATGAATTCACATTTGTTAAAATTAATTTGTTTGATTACTTTGTTGTGCAACGCTTACGCCACAAAGATTTACAATTACCAATTACCCGACAATGATGTAGTGAAAAGTTTAAATGTCACAATAAATCGTGAAACCAAGACGCCGGTCATTCATGTGTACTGTAATAATTACAATTCGTTAAAACATTTGGAAATACGTCAAAGTTCATTGGATGACTTTGATCACAATGCAGTAACTAAGGTAATATTTGTGCGATGTTTCAATAATGACACGGATAATGAAAATTACAACTATCGTTTGTGGGACGCTATTTCACGTATACCAAATCTGACGCAACATGATGTTTGGTATCGACTAGATTTGGCTCTCGATGAATTGGCCGCAGTAAATAGTGACGTGTTATTGGAAAATTTCAACTTTACCAAATTTAGTGACGTCAATTTCGCGAATTTTCATTTCGAGACATCACGCTATTTGAGTAGTGTCAAATGCTTGGATTGCCAGTTTTCGAACATAAAGCTTCTTGATTTTAATGAAGTAAGGACTGATATGACAGTTCACCACCTGAAAATGATTAATAGTGAATTAATTAATTTGAATAGTGAAAATTTGAAAAAATTTAGTACGATGACTGTGATTGTAATAACCGAATTTTCCTTAGCTGATCGCAATGGATTCAATGTACCACATCTCTTCAAACACAATATACTACTATTGGAGATACATCTCCAAGAATCCAAACACAAAATAACGTTACACGAGGAAGTATTCAAAGGTTTAAGCGAGCTGAGAGAATTGACATTAACAAAGCTCCAATTGGATTTCATACCAGAGAATTTATTCATTGATTTACACAAACTCAAAATGCTATTTTTAAATTCAAATAACATTAAAACTTTCCATCCAAATACGTTTGCAAACATCGACGGGTTTACGATCCGATTAAATGATAATCCAATTTTTACCATGTAAGTCTAACCTATCATTAATGAATTATTGAATTTTTAATAATATTTTTAAAATAATTTTATAGGCCACACGATAGAATCGACCGACTAACCATTAATACGGCCATTTTATTTATGGGTAATTTCACCCGGTACACCTTAAATGTGGTTGAGGCTTTAGTGAACAATCATAAAATACGCAACCTTCAATTTGAAACATTACTCGTTGACCCCATGGATGTTAGTGGATTTACAAAAGTTCATACAAATCGAGAACGTTACGATACTCTGTATGTAGATTTTATTGGTAATGAGGTTGCGCTTGACATGGAATACATCAAATTGCACAGCACCGCTATGACGCCTCCAGTAAAACAATTCTCAGATGAACATGAAATGAATGTTGTTGTAAGGCTGCCAATCAAAAATTCGTTGTGTACTGATTGCTGGTTGATGAAACAATTTATCGAAGACTATTTCGACAATCGTTTCTTTTATCCAGAATTTTATTTTCCACAAAGTCGTGTTCTGATCAAACCAGTTGATCTCTGGTGTGCGAACCTGCAACATGTTTTTGAGAAAAATTTTGATACAAATTGTCCAACTAATTGTGCTTGCAAGTACACCGCATTGCTCGACAAAATTGTGATCGATTGCAGCAATCGAAATTTAACCGAAATTCCGATACTTGAATATCCGGAACAATTCGATAATATTTCGGCAATTAATTTGCATTTTGAAAATAATTTCGTAACAAACTTAACATTTGAAAATAAAAATCCAAGAGTATTGGGAAAACTGTCAACGCTCAAATTTCGAAATAATAAAATCAGATCGGTTACGTTACCTGATGCGCTTAAACGTGCCCTTTATTCCTTGGATTTATGCGGAAATGATGAATTACTTGTTGCGACGAATAATGAATTTCGCATAGCTTCCGGGTATTACCGATATGCAACACAGTGCAACCGGGGTTACTATTATAGAAGATATTCGGCCTGGTATATAAAAAATCGTAAATCTAAAACTGAAATCGACAATTATTTGGACACGATTTGTGTTTGAGTACTATATACTGACGTTTGAGTATATCTTTAATAAAGACACATGGCAATTTAAAATTTGATGTTTGATGGCTTATAACTAACCCGATCTATTTTGAAATATTGTTGTTGAAATACTGTTGGATATCCGCACTTGATATACCGAATCCTAGGAAAGAAATTGGCGTTTCACCGAACATATGCATTTATTCAAACTGATAGGTTTCTAGCGTTCTGCAAACGCTCGAACACTTTCAACAGGTATTCGTGTTGGTCTACGTTGGAAGATACATCTAAAAACCGTCGTTATACGCGGAAAAATGAATTAGGGACATTCAATCACCAACCTTGTTTGTTGCGATGTGACGAAACTAGTCCAATTTGTCGATTTCATAATTTGATATTATCATTTTCTCAATATTTAGTCGTACAACTTTCGCTGAACATGATAGGTCCTCTATTTCTTTCTTATGAGAAACGTTGTGCTTGACCATATTTCACAAAATTCTGAAGTATACTGTGAATACGTTGCTTCACGGTATCTTATTTGATTGTGCGGTTAATTGATATGACGGTAACCAAACTGACGTTCCACCTATTGACATGGAAGTTAAAGGGTCGATCAATTTCTTATTTCTATACGTCGACGAACCATAGTGTATACAAATAGAGCAGAAAATCGGCTCCGATGATGTATGTCAACATTTTACATTAGCGATCGTAAATTTCCGCACTTCAACGGAAGACATAAACCTATAAATTCAATGTTAAGTTTTTCGATGGAAAATATGGCCCCGGTGTCTATACAAAATTCTGGTTTTGTTTTTAACTCTTGTGGTTTTCATTCATTGTTGATTCAATTTATTGTCTAAGCGTTTTGTTAATGCACGCTGACAATCAGGCGATGACAATCATCGTACATTTTAAAATATTCTAAAAATTTTAAAAAGTTTCGGATGCCACGAGTAAGTAATTTTTTTCCGCCGCTACTAGTATCGCGTAGAGTTTTATCAATTCGGTTCATCTTTCAAGTTCATCAATTTGGCTGCGGAAAGTTTTGAGAGTATGGGTCCAGGTTTCTAAATGTACATGTTCTAGGAAGAACGTTCTTGCAACTCTAAGATCGTGAACAATTGCAATGTACATCATTCCCTCACCCTTATCGTTTACAGTTTCGTGTTGGCAGTACTGATCTACGTTTTCACACAAATCGGCCTAATTTCTGCCAGCTCTAGCATTAAAGTTCCCAATTGCCAGTTTATAACATCGTGTTCGGTTGTAGATCCCATCAGATCGTTCAAGTCAGTGTAAAATGAGTCATTATCTTGAAGCTGGATGATTCTGTGAATGCGTGTACACAAATTACCTAACCTACACAAATTGACTTATCATTAACTAAAATACAATTTTCTTAATTTTACTACAAAACTGAAAAATTCGTTATAATGAGAGTTCCTCACTTACACATATACGCATAATAATGTGTTGCTTTTGATTTAGGACAAACTTCACCCACGTAACATATTTACCTTGCCGTGATCATGATGTGAAGGGTACAGTACCAGTACCATAAAACGAAGGCTATACAATTTTTGATGGCAATTACAAAACCAGCACTCCGCAGTATCGCTGAATGACATACTGTAAAACGCGTATAAGCTGAGCACATATTGAGCACTGCTTGTGCATCATATCTATAGCAGAAAAACTCATAAAAATGGAGACAATTTTGATGAATTTCATCCAAAGGCCACATGCTGATAATACAGCAACTATTTTTACGTCGATGATCCTCTGACTGATTTTTTTTTTTTAAAGTACCCAAAGTCAAAAACGAGTACAAGATAAATCACTACTGAATGAACAAAACGTAGGTGAAAATTTTCGTATGCTTATCCAACAATGTGCGGTACAGTTAGAAGTGCGTTATAATATATCTATGTATTTCACGACGCGGCATAACAGAACAAATTTGATGTGATAATATGAGATTGGATCAGGCTGAAAAACAGCTTATCTATCTTCACCACAACAATGATACTAAAATGAAAGGCAGCAACCGATCAAACTGGCACTCATCGTTTTCGAAAACCATTATTTATGGGGCCATAAATATGTGAAGCCAATTGCGCCAATTACAACATACGGCTAGTCTTCAATGATTTATCATAGCAAGTGAAAAGTGTTTAAATCAATACAGTTAGCTATTCCCAGATTTTGCCAACCAGGGTGTATTGCCAACCTACCTGGAGCGGAACAATTTTTTCTGTTTTAGTCGACGGAAGAAAATGTATTAATCAGTTCGGACAAATACTGCAAAATACATTCGTCTGCTCTGTAATATCTGGACGATATAATGAGGAACCAGAGTTAATACCATTATTTGATATACACATTCCCATGAATCGGAATTTAATTTGAATGTCACCTAGAAAAGCAGAACAGTTTTGAACTATAGAAACACTTGGAACAGAAGCAGCACATAGAGCATAGCAATTCACAGAACTCAGAAGCATGGAAAGCTAGTTTGAGAGGAATCCTGAAGTTGCGGGTCGTTTTCGACGGTTCAGCAATGGGTTACTTGGGCCATTCACTATACGATGTCTAGCAGACTATTGGACCCACTTGAATGGTAAAGCCCAGTTACTGTTAAAATGAAAATATTCATGCAGACATTGCGAATTCTACAATTAAAGTAAGATGATCCGATACCAGTCGAGCATGCTAACGAATGGAATAATATTCGAACTGATCTCAAGAAAGTCGAGCATATTACAGTACCCCGATTCTTACGATCGAAAATGCTTTCGCCACAATTATCTATTACAAAATTACTACAGTTGACCAAGAGTTCCACGTAGAACTAGTTATAGGCAAAAGTAAAATAAAGGTACTAAAACTTTTTTGAATATGTAACCCGTCCCGTCACTATAGATTCCAGAAGATTGCGCCAGCTGTAGCATGAATGCTAAAAGTTACGATAATTTCAATTTTATTCATTAAGATGCAACGAAAATTAGCCGAATCAAAGAATTAATAAAACATTTAACATCGTCTGAATCCATCGATCTAGATCGATGCATACATCAAATTGGTGGTAAACGCATCCTGCGTTAAAAAAGGCATCCTGCTATATTGCCTTCAATTTAATCAGAATGATTCTCGAGAACTTACACACGCGAGTTAAAGCCACGTTGAACTTACATTGTTATGAACAATTTTCATTTTTTGCTTCAACAAATTGGTTAATGCACGTGAGCTAGCATTGGAACGTAATGTAATTCAAAAATTGTGGTGCCGACCTTTCTATAAAATTGGAATTGATTTCGTTGGGCCGGTATATTTGATGATGTGATGTTCAGCAAATTGTAACAAAGCGAATGTTTACTGTGCAACGTGCATAGAGTTCAAAATCGTAAGACCGTAATATCCGAAGATGACAGAAAATCATTCGATGCAAATATTGGAGCTGGTTCATACAAACGTTTGTGGACATGACACCTTCTGAGACAATTTCTGGTAAGCGACACATAATCAAACTCATTGTTGATAATTCAAGGTATACGATAATTTAAAAATTAGATACCGCAGCGATACGATGATGCTTCCAAAGCATATTGTTGCTTTATCCTATCCTATTGTGTATTTTACAAATAGAGTTAAGAACGTAAAGATTACCGTTGACATTCGTAATTCTTTAGAGCCCATGAATGTAAATAATGAATCAATCATTACGAATGTTTGCCTTCCAATATTGAAACTGTTGTGGAAAATGCCGAAGAAACTACAATCTGTAATGATAAAGAAAGGAGCCAATGGCAAAACTCCGACTAGTAGATCAAATTGATTGAATAAAGGTATTCCACCCAAGCGTTTAGATAATGAGGTCTGTAGTGCCAAAGAGCTACCGCATCAACCCAAAGAGCTACAAGAAGAAGAATCCGCATGAAGAGATACAATCACTGGATGAAAACCGGACATATGTGCTCGTGGACCCATCATCTAACCAAAAACCTGTAGGATGTAAATGGGTATTTGCAATTAAAACCGATGATAAGGAATGCCAAGTCGGTTGAAAGCTCGACTAGTTGCGCAAGGTTATTCGCAACAATACGGATGTGACTAGGATGAGGTGTTTATTAAGGTGACTCGTAGCACAATATATTGTATATGGTTTTCAATAGAAGAACGACATAGAGAAATGAATGTAATACATTTTGATGCAATAAGTCAGCGTTTTTGCATGAGACTCTCTATATGAAGCAGTCACCTGATTTTGCTGTTGAGGAAAGAAGAGCCAGGTATGTTTATTGTAGCTCAGTATTTATGGTTAATAGGTCGGTCCCAAGAAATCTGTCCGTGTATGAAAATCAGCCTTGTATCAGCAATTGGTCGACAATCATTTCAAGCAAAGCTTGTATCACCATTGCTTATACGTACTATGACTGAAACTATAACGTACTATACTGAACGTCATCAATACTGAACTAACTCAAGAAGACTGGTACGAGACGAAGCTAATTCTCAAATATTTAAAAAGGCCGATCAAACTGAATTTGAACCGTGGTTGAATAAATAAATTGGTCTAATCTGTGGCTACGTGTTTCAAGTATTTGGATTACTCTGGAGCAGCAAGAAACAACGTTGCGCCGAATTATCAACCATAGAAGCAGAGTTTATAGCACTCTCAGAGGCATGTCGAGAGGCCCAATGGTTGATACGTTCACTGAAGAACCTTTATATGGATGTAGAACGACCAATTATCATCAAAGAATTAGATAATCAATGTTGCTAAGCATTTGTAAAGAAAGAGAAGGTGTTAATTAGAACAGGGGTCCGTGGTTTGTATTTATTCTTATCTTTTTTATTATTGACCATAGTTGAACTCATATGATTGTCAAGCATTACGATTATAACATTAATGTATTGTAGTTTTGAATTATTGTTACACAAATAATCAAAAAATAAATAACCTTTTGCTCTCAAAACGTCCAAACATTTTATATGATTATACTCGTACAATCCGTATATGTGCTATAAAACAAATCAAAAGCCAGTCTGACAAAAATATCAATCGCAGTAGTTTTTGTGAAAATACCAAACAAACATTTGAATTCGTGCGATGAATTCACATTTGTTAAAATTAATTTGTTTAAGTACTTTGTTGTGCAACGCTTATGCCGAAAATATTTACAATTACCAATTACCCGACAATGATGTAGTGAAAAGTTTAAATGTCACAATAAATCGTGAAACCGATATGCCGGTCATTCATGTGTACTGTAATAATTACAATTCGTTAAAACATTTGGAAATACGTCAAGGTTCATTGGATGACTTTGATCACAATGCACCCCTAACTATGGTAATGTTTGAGAGATGTTTCAATAACGACACGGATAATGAAAATTACAACTATCGATTGTGGGACGCTATTTCACGTATACCAAATCTGGCGCAACATGATGTTTGGGAGCGACTTGATTTGGCTCTCGATGAATTGGCCGTAATAAATAGTGATGTGTTATTGGAAAATTTCAACTTTACCAAATTTGTTGACGTCAATTTCGCGAATTTTCATTTCGAGACATCAAGCTATGTGAGGAGTGTCAAATGCTTGGATTGCCGGTTTTCAAACATAAAACATTTTGATTTCCATGATGTTAGGACTGATATGACAGTTAAATACATGGAAATCACTAAAAGTGAATTAATTAATTTGAATAGTGAAAATTTGAAAAAATTTAGTACGATGACTGTGTATGAAACTAGCAAATTTTCCTTAGCTGATCGCAATGGATTCAATGTGCCACATCTCTTCGAACACAATACACAATTATTGGTGATAATACTCAATGAATCTAAACACAAAATAACGTTACACGAGGAAGTATTCAAAGGTTTAAGCGAGCTGAGAGAATTGACATTAACAAATCTCCAATTGGATTGCATACCAGAGAATTTATTCATTGATTTACACAAACTCAAAATGCTATTTTTAAATTCAAATAACATTAAAACTTTCCATCCAAATACGTTTGCAAACATCGACGGGTATACGATCCGATTAAACGATAATCCAATTTTTACCATGTAAGTCAAACTTATCATCATTGAATTGAATTATTGAATTTTTAATAATATTTTTAAAATAATCTTATAGGCCACACGATAGAATCGACCGACTAACCATTAATACGACCAATTTATTTATGGGTAATTTCACCCAGTACACCTTAAATGTGGTTGAGGCTTTAGTAAACAATCATAAAATACGCAACCTTCAATTTGAAACATTACTCGTTGACCCCATTGATGTTAGTGGATTTACAAAAGTTCATACGAATCGAGATCTTTACGGTACTCCTCTGTACATAGATTTTATTGGAAAAGAGGTTGCGCTTGACATGGAATACATCAAATTGCACAGCACCGCTATGACGCCTCCAGTAAAACAATTCTCAGATGAAAATGAAATGAATGTTGTTGTAAGGCTGCCAATCAAAAATTCGTTGTGTACTGATTGCTGGTTGATGAAACAATTTATCGAATACTATTTCGACAATCGTTTTTTTTATCCAGAATTTTATTTTCCACAAAGCCGGGTACTGATCAAACCAATTGATCTCTCGTGTGTGGACCAGCAACATCTTTTCGAGAAAAATTATGATACAAATTGTCCAACTAGTTGTGCTTGCAAATACACCGCATTTCTCGACAAAATTGTGATCGATTGCAGCAATCGAAATTTAACTGAAATTCCGATACTTGAATACCCGGAACAATTCGATAATATTATAACAATTAATTTGCATTTTGAAAATAATTTCGTAACAAATTTAACATTCGAAAATCAAAATCCAAGAGTATTGGGAAAACTGTCAACGCTCAAATTTCGAAATAATAAAATCAGATCGGTTACGTTACCTGATGCGCTTAAACGTGCCCTTTATTCCTTGGATTTATGCGGAAATGATGAATTACTTGGTGCGGCGAATAATGGATTTCGAATAGCTTCCGGTTATTACCGATATGCAACACAGTGCAACCGGGGTTACCATTATAAAAGATTTTCGGCCGGGTATATAAAAAATCGTAAACCAAAAACTGAAATCGACAATTATTTGGACACGATTTGTGTTTGAGTACTACACTGAATTTTGAGTATACCTTTAATAAAGACACATTTATGGCAATTTACAATTTATTAATAAGCTTATAACTAACCCGATCTATTTTGAAATATTGTTGTTGAAATACTGTTTGATATCCGCACTATATACATACATATATCGAATCCTAGAATAGAAATTAGGTTTTCACCGATCATGCGAATTCAATCAAATTGCTCATATTTCTGATATCCCAAAAAAACGCTGGAACACTGTATTTACAGGTGTTCGTGTTGGTCTAGGTTGGAAAATGCGACTGAAAACCCTAGATATAAGCAATGAAAAATTAATTTAGAGTACATTTAATCACTATCCTTTTTTTGGGATGTGGAGGGAACTACCCCAATTACTTTGTCGATTGCATATTTAGAATTTCTCATTATTTAGTCGTAGAACTATTGCTGAACATGTGGTTGGCTTTCGGTTTCTATCTTATGTGGAACGATATGCTTCACCGAATTGATTTTCGGCTTTTATAAAAAATAACCTTGACATTTTTAGGTACGCACTGCGGATATGTGGATGCACCAGTACATTGTTCCAACAAAATCACCTTTATTTGTCATCAGTTATGCGCATCTGTCAACGTTAGCGATCGTCAATTGAATGATATACATATGTTGAGCTAGGATTTCTTTAAAGCTGTTACAAACAAGCGCAGTTCGAATAATTTTGGTATTTTTGAAATGGTTGATTTTCCCTCTACAACAAGTGTTGTCGTCTCTTTTACCCTTTTTGAATAGAGGTGTAACTTTAGATATTTTCTATCGAAAAATTCTAATCAAAGGCATAGAAAACGCCAAACGGTTGTTCTTCAACCTGGAATCAGAATTAAATTTGACCAATTAAAGATTAAGGTCAAATTTAGGTTTTTGCACTTTCAAATACATATGTCAATAAGGACCAGTTGCTTTAGTTGTCTTTGGAGTTACGAACAGTACGTTGTTTTGTTCAAGGTCTCTTCAGTCCTAGTCATTCTCAGCATTAAATAGCGTATCCAATTTAGAATGTAAGTCTTTCATACTTACCATGCATTCAGCACAGAACCAACTAAGTCCAGGCATTTCATCGAAAGCAAATTTCATGTAGTTTTTCAAGTTCTAGTGGAATCGGTTTAAGGTACCTGTTAAATTGCAGAAAATAAAAAATAACATATTAAAGGCAAAAACATAAAACATAGAAGTAACTACCTGACAAATAGGTACGCAAATAATATAAATGATAATGAAAATACTGAGCTGCATATAGTCCACCTGTAGATGGTAAATTGACATATATAAGTGTAGCCGCTAAAGAGATAAATCAACAAGCTTTATTTTAAGTGCAGTCATCGTGAGAGAAAATATCAAACATTTCGAAGCGGAAAAATACTCCTCACATGACATACAAAATATTCAAACTATAAACTATGCTGTTGTCGTTATAGGGTTGCATTTCTCGCTCAGACACTAATTCAAATAGAATCAATACATACAATTCTAATCATATGGGAATAGGTTTATAGCAGGAGGTGATTTTAACGCTAAGAACACTAACTGATGAGACGTTAGAAAGAAGAATATTTCCAAACACCTCATGACAGTAATAGAAAGTTACGAAATGAACTCACCCACCGATTGTCTTGATAGGCAATGGAAACTCTAAGTAATACGAGTAAGTTTACGGATTGGGACAATTTTAAGATTTGTTCAAATAGCAAATCACGACTGACGAATCCACTAGAAAACAATGATGAACTGGATGCTGAAACTGAAAACTATTTTAAAAACATTCAATCAAAGCTAGAACTCCGGGATAGTCAATTTATTGCGAAGGAATATGCCAGCGCGAAATAAATTGCATCAAACAAGGTATGCTCGAGATAAACAGTAGTGAATAACTTATCTAAATAATTATCAAGAGAAATACAGAAAGACAAAAATAAATTGATCAGTACGTATACCTGTATATTCATTCCCCTGAATATTGTCAACGAGTAGAAACTTTCGATATCGAAGTCAGCCAAGATACGGAAGATATCAACAGTTCATTATGCTTTGGAGTAATCGATGTAATAACCAATAAGCTGAAAAGTAGGAACGCACTGGGTTTTGACTTGATAGCAAGCGAGGTGTTAAAAGAACTCTCTAAAAAGGCAATTATATTAAGCTTACCAAATTATTAAATTCAACGTTTAAACTTAAATATGTGCCAAGATTATGGAGTATACACTCATCGTGGAAACAACGAAAATTTCTTTAAAGTTCCTTTAAAAAAATTTTCGTTAAAGACTACATCATTCACTCGAGCGTAAAAATAATTTTCAATTATCTTCAAAAATTCATCTCGACAACCAAATACATACCGGTCCAGTCCAACGCTTTTAGTTGCCCTGATTATAATTCCATAATCCCATACTCTAGTTTTTTTTTTTTAAGCTCGATCATTGGTATTATGAAAAACCCTTAGATCATTGGCATGGAAGCGCCCTAATTTCTTGTCATTCATATCTTCTAACTCGTAGGTATTAGAGTCCCAGTTTACCGGAGATCCTACATTTTTGGTATACTGAGTCAAATTTGGGATTTTATCCTTCTGCGGCATTTGATTGTTTAAAATTTTTCTTCAGAATGATCTCGCCTATCTTGAATTGTAATGGCCGGCTACGTATAGATTATATCTCTTCACGTAGCTTTCGTAGGCTTTGTTTAGGTTGTTTCGTACGGCTTCGTGTATTTTCTCCATTTGTTGTTCATGCTCTTCTCGATTTTGACACTCTTTCTCGCATTCCAAGTCAGTACTGCGCGCACCTGACACGTTCATATTGCGTCCAAAGTTTATGTAGTAAGGTGTGTATCGAGAAGATTCATGAACAACCGTTCTCAACGCACAAGATATTTGGCCAATTTTGTCATCCCAGTGGCGTTGATCGTCGGCTATGTAGCTACGGATCGCAGATAAAATACTCCGATTAACCCTTTCGGCTGGATTAGCCTGCAGATGGTAGTAGGCGTTTAGCCAAGGCCGCACTTTGTATCGCTGCAAGAAAGTCTTTGAATTTTTTCGATGTGAACTGACTGCCGTTGTCTGATATCAAAATTGAAGGTACGCCAAACACTAGGAATACGCTTTCCTTCAAGTAGTATTGGATAAGCGAACCCGGCTCAGCCCTTCTAACAGACTTCAACAACACAAATTTACTGAACACGTCGGTTATTACTAACAAATACCTGTTTCCAATTTTAGACCGAGGGTACGGCCCCATATAGTCGATGGCAATCATTTCCCATGGGCGAGTTGGAACTCGTGGTTCTCCCATGGGTACCCTCGAGATCTCGCACATTGGTTTGTTGAGCTAACATTTTTCACAAAACATGACATAATCACGCACATCTACTGACATCTTTGGCCAGAAATACCGTTCCTGTATGCGGCGAAGTGTCTTGAAAAAGCCAAGGTGTGCAGTTAAAGCACTATATCGTGGTTGTTGTATAAAATCGTTCTTCTCTCCGAAATTGGAACATATAACTTCCAATCCCAGGTATATATTCCATCGCCTCGTACAGTCTGACAATATTTATACAACTTCCCATCTTGTAGACGAAAATCGGGATATTTGGCGGGATACTCATTAACACCATGCCTGACCTTCTGGTAGACCAAGTCTTCCTGCATTTCGGTATCGACTTGAATGCATTCCACAGCACGGGACAATGCATCAGGTACTACATTTAATTTTCCCTTTCTGTGCTGGAGTTCAAAAACATACCCCTGGAGACGCATAGACCAGCGAGCCAACCGCGATGCAGGGTCCTTCAGGTTCCTTAGCCAGACCAGAGAAGCACTGTCTGTTACCACTTTGAATCTTACGCCATCGATATAAGGCCTAAACTTCTCGATGGCCATTCACGCTCTTTGGCCGGATACTTTCTTTGCGTGGATGTGAGTTTCTGACTCATATACGCTATTACTCGCTCAAAACCATCGATTTCTTGTGTCAACACAGCACCAATTCCAGTATCAGATGCATCAGTCTGGATGGTAAACATCTTCTTGAAGTCTGGATTTACTAAAATTGGAGCGGACACCAATAATGACTTTAATTGGGTAAAAGCGACTTGAGCGGCGGAGGTCCATTCAAACTTCTTACCGGCAGTTTTCCTCAAAAGGGTAGTGATTGGAGCTGTTACCGCAGAGAAGTCGAGGATAAACCGCCGATACCAACCAGCCATCCCAATGAGCCTCCGTACGTCCTTAACTGTTGTGGGTGTTGTAAAGTTCAGGATTCTGGTAATCTTCTCAGGGTCGATCCTTAGTCCGTGCTCGTCGAGGATATATCCAAGATACTTGATTTCCTTGAGACAGAATCGTGACTTCGCTAGACTTATTGAAAGATTAGCCTTCCGCAGACGTTTAGCTACCTCTTTCAGTAGGTCCATAAGTTATTCAAACGTTTGCGACATCACGATTATATCATCAAGGTAAACAAATACCCTAGGTTCCAAATCCACCCCAAGAACCTTGTCCATCAAACGGCAAAGAGTTTGGCTAGCATTGCACAGCCCAAACGGCATACGCTTGTACTGGAAAAGTCCTCTTCCACGAACAATAAATGCCGCCTTTGGTCGACTTGCAGCGTTCAACTCAATTTGCTAGAATTCATCACTAAGGTCCAAACTGGACAAGTATCTTGTACCGGATAACTGTCCTAAAATCCTGTTTATATATGGTAAAGGGTAACTGTCCTTCACTGTAACTTCGTTGAGTTTGCGTGCATCTAAGCAAAATCTAATTTTACCTGAAGGCCTTCGCACACAAACCACAGGGTGTGCCCATTCAACAGGACCAGCAGCTTCCACCACTCCCAACCGTAACATACGATCTAGTTCCAGATTTAACTCCTTCTGAACGTATGGAGATATGGGGCGAGCTCGTGTTTTAACCGGATTCACCAGGAATGAATTCATAGCTGTTTTCAATTCTAGTTTCTGACAATCGTCCATTTCATGCTGAATCATTTCCCCCTTTTCGTTCACCACATCTACACAATCAATACTAATCCGATCGTCTGTCCTGTCTACTCTGGGCCAGATGTTGAAAGCTTCCCAAAAATCGATGCCACAGATCAGATCCCTAGGATCCCTGAAAAGGTATGTCAACAGCGTGTTCCACGAAATGAACCGTTCCATCCGCAGTCTTAATACGGAATTTTGATGGAATCAGTTCTAAACCCAGTTTCTCCAACCGCGCACAGATGTCAAACCCATCGAGTATGGTACAACTGGCACCAGAATCCAATAAGCCAGTCAAAGCATACCCCAATACCTCGACATCTACGCGTGGTCGATTGTCACCATCTACGTTGACCACACATTCTACTAACTGTTGACTACCATCAAGATCTGCATGTTTAGCAAATTCGTCCTCAGTCACTTCAGCTGGGTCAATCATTATACTGACTGGTTCTACTGACTTTCTACCTCGGTCTTTCGTCCTATGGTTAGTTTTGATCGGCTCAATACCTTCTTGGTTCACTCTAATAATTTTAAAATCTATATCTAAATTTGAATCTTGATGAATGTCTGAACTACTGTTTTTTCCAATTCTACTACTTTGTAGCTCATTTGACTCCGTTTGTGTTTTTTTATTGAGTTTATTTGGGATCTGTTTATTATAATTCGGACAAGAATGATTCCTTATCTGTCCACTGCACCGTTTCCCTCCACACTCGTACCTTCAACATTCGAACTAATGGAACAAGTAAAAAGATTTCCTCCTGGATGTTTTTTGGGACATCAGTCAGCTGCAACACCGTCCATCCCACAGCACCACCATATATTCTATTGCGAGGTTTCGTGCAGTCGAAGTGTCGGTGTCCTACTACCTTACAATTCCAGCATACTACTGTCATCTCTCCTCGTAAAGCCTCGGCGTCTATCCGGTTGAAATCTTGGCACCGATCTGTTATTCGTAGTCACAACTTCTGCTGCTTCCGTCTTTCTGGGTTGACTAATCGATATTTTCGTTCTGTGGTATTTTGGCCATTTTCCCCCTATTTCCCATCATTCTGGCTTCATCAATGTTGCGGCAAAGTTCCTCCAGTTGAGTGACTGATCCTATGTTTGCAATTGCCAACTGCATTCTGTATTCCGGGATCATATTCCTTTGTAATACATATACTTTGTATTGCTCTTCTACCGGTGGATATATCCTTGAGAACAACTTCGACATATTCAACAGATAATTGTCAATGTTTTCATTCGGTCGTTGATATCTCTCGAGTATCTCTTCTTTCAATATGAAGTCATAATCCCTGGATTGGAAGTTCAAAGTGGTAACTCTAGTGCCACGCCCTCAAGGAGCTTAAAGAAACATTTAAATATTTCACTCATCTGTATTTCTTCTGCTCTCGCATACAGTTCAATTTTCCACAGAAAATCCGCCAGATTAGGGTTGTTGTCTCCTTTAAATCTAATTGCCCACTTCTCTACTGCCACTCGTCTTCTTTGGATCACATAAGGTGCCTCTATTGTTTCTTCATTTGTGTTTACGCCTCTGTGCAATGCTTCTGGTAATCTCCAATCAATTTTACTGCTGAGAGTTGGAAGGTTCTGTAGCATTCGCCTCAGTTCTGTGTCCGTAAACGATGTTTCATTAGGGATTCCCGGTTTTTGCTGAGGGTGTTCTTTGATCCTCTCTTTCTCAGTTTGATGCACCACTGCTTTACCGTCGTGGCTGGGATCATTAACTAGCATAGTCTGGATGACCTCTTCCTCTGCCAGCTCCCAATGCTGCCACGTTGCCTTGAAGTTTTGAGGAGGATGGAGTACTACCACCATGGGATGACGCTGCTTCTTCAGTTGAAATGCGGATGGTACTGCCAATGTTTCGGACAATTCCGAAGAGTATGGAATCTTTTTCCTAATCCTCCCCCAAACAGCGGAAAGCCCTGTCCTGGTAGTGTCGAATCCTTGCCTTTACAAACTTTTCGTTTTGCTCATTTTGTTTTAAAATACAGTTTTTCAGCGTCTTTTGGAGATCTGTCAACATTTCGGCAGAATGCTTGAAGTCCTGATCATCATCTCTATAATCCATTGGTGTTTTTTTTTTGCTATTAGGAGTCTCGATAGCTCAAGCACTTTCTGTCTGTGGGTACCACCTGGTAAAGCTTGGCGAATGTTTAGTTCATAATTCAGTTCACCTTCGGTTAACGCATCAACTAATAGGGGAAAACTCAGTAATTCAGCCATGTTTATAGAATAAATTTATTACCAATATTACCGCGACACTTATCAATATTAATTAACCAAGAAGGTTGCCAACTTAAACGTTGCGATGCAACCGTAAATTCAAAAAAAACTAGATAAGAGGATATGAACCTCTATTACGTACCCAAAAATTCATTTGTACACCACCAATTAATTCTGAAATGTTTGTATACTAACTGATTTTTACACTAAAGATAAACGCAAATATCAGAGCACGACTTTATGCTCTTCCACTTATATCAAAATAGACCAATCTTATTTCGCCACTCTAAAAAAAACAATAAATTTAATAAGAAAATTATTAAATAATGATATGTATTTCTCGCTTCAAAAACTTAAACTGTAACAATATGCATGTGTTGGACCGTTATAATTAAGAAACGTGTTCCAGAAAATTTACAACGTGTTTTCCGCCATAATATGAAGTCCCGTATGTGAAAATTAATTTTATTCTGGAACGAACGAGATTTTATTTCTTTTATTTACCAATTTGTCCCACGTTAAGCGCCAAATGTGACGTGCTATTACCCAGTTTATTGGGTTTGGTGGCTTGGGTAGACAAAAAATAAAAGCTTTCGCTGGGCGCCAGTCTACCAGCACGGTAGCACTTGAGCATTTAATTTGTTTTTTTTTATCTTCATCGCTTTTTCCCTTGTTTTTTGAAATATAAGTTGGCGCCCCTGTTCATTTGCTTATGACCGCGTTTGGGCGACCACTTCGTTCATGAACGTTTCATTTTCGAAAATGTATCCGTCTATATCATGTCTTGCTGGTGTGTGCTGCCATCTTCATTGCACTAGCTCAAACAATGTCATTTGTGTTGATGATCCAAAACGCCTGAATGATGCTGGCGTATCGCTGCATGTATTTTTGGTCTCATTTGCATTTGGACGTGTATGTGTTAATGAAAATAATGAAAAGAATAACAAAACATAATTAATATCGTCGACTTAGATATTATTTGCCATATCCATAATCAATTCACCGCCTATACCATTTTGCTAATCATACAGGTGAGTTGAAAGATGGCAGGGATTTGTTTAATCGAAGGAGACATTAATAATGGAGTATTTTGGAAAATGAAGTTGATCACAAACAATTACCACTAGCCGCTTATCAGCCAAGCACTTATTAATTAATGCGTTCATTTGGTGGATTTCTGGTGAGGTTGACCACCAGCGAACGCTTTAGGCTGAAGTCATTGTGATTCTCAATCAAGAAAAATCTTCACATGAAGCAAAGTCATACTGATCAATATCATGATTGCCAGTAATATCTAAAGCATTTAAAAAGATATACTTAACACG
Organism: Tipula unca; assembly: GCA_951394425.1. NCBI lineage: Eukaryota > Metazoa > Arthropoda > Insecta > Diptera > Tipulidae > Tipula > Tipula unca. Next base: position 76,788,247 of record OX596380.1, read on the forward strand.
AATATTCTAATTTAAGAGTAATAAAGCGTGGAGTTCCTCACGGGAGCGTTTTGGAGCCGATACTGTTAGATTGCAAGCAATTATATAAACAAAGTTAAATACTGGATGCTAAAACGGCGAATACTATTAAATGAGAGTAAATTTGTTCACGTGGATTATACTAACAAATGTGTAGAACATAGACCGGTGTACATTAATGCACAACAGATTCCATATGCTAATACAGCAAAGTATCTAGGGATGACTCTGGACGGCAAACTACGAAGGAAAGCTCATGTTTAGAAGAAAAATCAAGAACTATGACTAAAATAACAGAAGTTGTATTGGCTCATAGGCAGACACTCCCAAATATCTATTAGTAACAAACTATTGCTATAAGCTAATTCTAAAACCTGTATGGACCTACGAAACTTTAGCTGTGGGCTTGACACCAATTTATATTACAAACACATAATAGTGTAAAGGCCCCTACATTAATTTTGATATTGATCTGCTGATTGGTTTGTGATAAAACTGGATTCAATTTAGGAAAATGGAAGTCCAACTCACAAGAATGTTTAAACTCCGTTTTCCCCACAACAAAAAAATTGGAATATTCTAAATAAAAGGTGATACTTCAATCAATGCCTTGGGAATTATGCTGAATTAGTTAAATTAAATGTATTGATTTCTCACGGAGATGATTTCCGAATCTACAAAATTATTTCATTTCTTTTACAAATTATTTCAATTAAAATTCCCAGGCACCAGTAAATTCAGGAACGGAATTTTATAATTCCATGAACATCAGTATACCAACATGAATAATCGATCTACGAATAATATTCAAAATTGTAAATGATTCCCCGAACCGAATGCCCCAATGAATATAACAATACGATGTTTTCATTTGTGATATTTAATTAAGAGCCGAATCGTAGATATTGAAGATACCTACATAAAAATAATTGCTCAGATCCTTTGCAATTCCTATATTCAATGAAAATATTAATAATGATTTAAAAAAAAAAAATCTCTTTTTTGTAGAACTGCAACCATATCGCGGTTATAATCTGCAGGAAACATATTCATCATCATCATCATCATCAATACATATCATATTGCGGAAACTTTAGAAAAGAAAAAAAACGTAGCTGTATCCAAGTTGTGGAGGAGGCGTGGGGAGGCGGAACAACAATGAAGAAACACACAAATCCATTACATGCATACTATATATTGAATTGAAAATTGTTGAATGGTTTCGTATCGCTCATGCGGCGGTGGCAGTGGTGGTGCTTTTACATATTTCCTAGAATGATGATGATGACGCAAGGTACATAAGCATTTTCATTACAAGAGTATATAAATGAAACTAATTTTGGTTGATTTTGGAGAAAATTTTTATGGTTTTCAATTTTTCTGCTGGGTTGATTTTGATTTTCGCAATAAACTTAAATTTTTTTTAGATTATTTTTTTGTAACATACCCATTCCACTTGTTGTACAGTATAGTCTTGTTGTTTGATTTAATGGTAACTAAAAGTTAATTACTGAGATTTATGAGAAATTTTTGTTAAAGGCGAGTGATAAATTTTCCTTTTTTTTTTGGTCCATGCTGCTGCTCTGTGCAAAAAAAAAATGTTAAAAAATCGAAAGAGAAATATAATATGTACGTACATAACATGTACGTACGAGATACGCTTGAGATTTTCAAATACAGAGTTACCATAAAATCAATAAAACTGATTTTATATTTTCACAATAATTAGATTTTATTTTGGGGCTGTGAACTGTGTACGTATATTATGTATTTTTTTTTTGCTCGACGCTAAGATAATTTGTATTTCTTATACCAAAAATGTATTTTATTCAGTCAAATGTTACATGCTTGTGTATGTTATGTGGATGGCGGAAAATAAATTGGGGTATTATTGAAAATAAAATCTATGTATATAGATTGAAGAATCAATTGAGACAATTTTCTAAAACTATTATCGTACTGTACTCTTTTACCATCGTTAATATTTATTTTCCCATGCACCGGATACCAGACGAGCGGAATAACCTTAACATACCGCATTATCTTAGAAAAAAAAATTAAGCTGTTTTGTGACGTTTCGTTACATTTTCGCGTCACAAGCTTAAATATAATCTGAAATACATACGTTAATATATTGAATGTTGAATATGCCAAAACCTGTAAAACACCGCTTACAATATACAATACAATATACTGTCACATGACAGGTGATTAACAGCTGAAATGTCAAAAAGTGACAGGTGATTGAATGACACCTGTGACATTAATTGATAGGTGTCAATGACCTGTCAATCAAAAAGTGACAGGTGATTGATTGATGGCCGTGACTTTGATTGACAGGTCAAGGTAAAATGTAAAATATTTCCATAGATATATATAGGTCCAAGGTCCGATTAAAAAACACAATGCGTAAACGTTTACGCTCAAAGTCACGCGAGGTTCAAGGTCATGACATCACACTAATTTGTCCTTGGACTCATGTGCGCCCATTACCACTATAAGCTTTATTCTTATTATGGTTTCAGCTGAGAATTGGTACGAATATGAAGGTAGCAAAGTACATTTTTGAATAATTGATTAGAAATTATGTAAACGATGCCAATAATACCTTATATGAATGATGTCCTGTATTCGAGTTTGCCAAATTTTAAGCCAGGCATGTATTCAAACAGCTCCCAATATGGTTTATATCAGCAGGTATCATATCCGGAGCTGAAGGAAATTAGGGTTCTAACATTGGGAAGGATTGCAGTTCACTTCCAACTGCAGCTTCAAAACTTTATACACGCTGGCGTATGAGAACAACTATTCTGTAAAACGAAGTACAAACATTTATATATAGCGATAGAATTTCAGGAAGACATTTGCGATAAACTAAGTGATGTGACTACCGGATCTGACCCTCTGACAAGATGTTTTCCTCCGGTTAGAAGCAATGTGCAATTAGCTCATTCAATCATTTCAAATTTATATTGTCTACATTACTAGACACGTGGAAATTAGGATCAGCCAACTGGATTTCTTGCTAAATGCCCATGCTAATGATTAATACTCTAATGGGATGGCAACAGAGTGGTGAGTTTGTGAAGGAGTAATGTGTCGGTGGTAAATTCTTTAAGATTAGTGGATTACTACTAATCTAACAAATGGTTATACAAAGAAACGACTATATATCATCAAAACAAGTAGAATTTCATGAAATGGAAAGAAAATATACGTAATGAACGCGTTGTTTGAAACCTCTCTTGCAAAAAGTTTATCGAATTTATCACCACGCAGAAATATTTATAAATGCATATGGATGACTCCTAAGAAATTTTTCACATCACATAACCAGGATCAATGATGCTACAAACAGCTGTAGTGAAAAGCTCCAGTTAAATATTTTAAGTAATAAAGCCACCAACGCATACAAGAAAAACCACATTCGACTACCAAAAATATAATAGCAAACCATGGATTAGTCGTTAGACATGGAATAAAATTAAGAAAACACCAACTCAAATTCTGGGAAGCGATGCAAATTCTTATCACACCAACTGGAGCAGTATGTGCGATAGTTGAGTTACTCCTTAATTACATTTTAGGTATTTACCTAAATTAATGCAGTATTGACAATAAACCGACTTTTATAACTAACAGCGGACAGGAGATACTAGATACACCTGTCTGAAATTTTATAATGAATTGTCTATTAAATTGGAAAATGTTGAAAGATCACCCTTAAAGGCTAATCTATGGGAACAAAAGGAAAACAGTTATTTTGGGTAATTCAATTTTTATTTTTGGGTAAGGATTAAGAAGCGCCAAGAACAGAACTTGAAGACTATATATACTGTGACAAAATTCTTAAGTCTTTAGAAATGTTAAGGCTACACATCGTAGTATCATCTATAGCTCATTCAAGGACTTTTCAAGGACCATTGACTTACCAATTCATCGAGTTTCTTAAAGGCTAGAAAGACCAAATGTCTAAAAGCTCAACCACTAACGGACACCGCAATGTACGAATTTTTATGAACTGTTGCTATAACTGGAAGGGTTGGCTTCAAAGTTTGTTATGTGGATACTGTTCGTATAGTCGCATTTGGGAAATATGCCAGTATTTTAGTGAACAACACATGGCTGAATTGGTCCTCTTCTCTAGGAAATACAAACATATTAGCAAAACCTTTACAGATAAAGGTCAATTCCTGGGTTTCCTTCTGGACTGGAAATTAAATTGGAAGTCTCATATATTGGAAAAGGTTTAGTGCGAAATTGCTGTAAAATCTCCATTGGTTCTATACCACTAGTCTGGTTCATTTTGTTTTATGGCGTTACAATCTCAGTTCAAAGGACAGCCTCCCTGTGTATTAGCGGTGCACTCATCTATTCTGTGTAAGAAAAAGATTCCTAAAACTTCCGACTATATACTATTCCGTCGCTATCTTTTGATGTAAAGTTACTGACTATGATCTTCTCCCCAATTATAGTAGCACCTTTCAAGCAGTAGTAATTCCGACAATGGGAGCTGGTTAAGATACAATGTAATATTGGCTAGAGATATTTTTTTACGGACAGTCAACACTGCCATTAAAGCGATTCCATCACACACCCTTCCATCGAAAGTAGTTCAGAACTGCTAGTTATTTTTTAATGAGATGGCAAATCAGCTCTGTAATGCGTAATAACCCGAAGGATCAATGGATTTGTCAGGTTAGGATGGTTAACGAAGTAATTGCAGAGTACCTCTATAATAGGCAAATATTCGAGTGGACTTGTCTTCTTATATCACTATTATCGCAGCTGTATAAAGGAAGAGAAGAAATATACAGTACCCAATCTTTATTGAATTGAGTGCGATGAGGCTATAATAAACCAATTTTTATCTAGGTCTGAAACCAAGTTGAATATTCAGCTGGAATATTCAAAGGTAACACATTTACAAGAATTCCAAAGTAATGGAATTATAGGCTTGACCATTAGGATTCAGGGATAGGTGAGATAGAATACGTCATGTAAGACTAAAATGCATTGAAATAGATTTTAACACTGTCCTTACCCGTATCATACTGATCCTAAAAAAAATCTTGGATTATGCCGTGTTGTCAATATTTTTTGTTAACGTGTTAATCCGATGAATGATGCCTTTTTCAGCAATATTGTTCCATTTAAAACACATAATTTTGGCAACCATATCGCATCCATCAGTCTTCTTCAGCCAGCATTCCTTTTCACGATTGCCAAATATCTTTGGATAAATCGAAAACCGATCGGTCTAGATGCTTCAAGAAAACATTGAATTGATTAGTCTCGTTCCAATTTATTGCGTCTTAAGAGTATTAGGAACTAGCTTAATCAGGCCAAAAATTTGATTCTAGAATAGTTTATCGCAAGCAATTCATTGCAAGCAGTTCATCGCAAGCAATTTATTGTACTTCTTGACCGAATATGATGAAACTCTACATATTGCGAAATAGCCTTATTCCGATTCAGTTTAAATCCAACATGCCGAATTTGAAAATAAATTAATAATTAACTTGTTTCAGATCCAAGTTCACGGCCGTGTCAAATTTTGTCAAAATTTGGTCATAGGCTAGTCAGGTACGTTTAGCGGACAAGTTCTAATTATCTCTTATAGACTTCCTGAGCTCGAATTTGTATTATCATGGAACGGGACGTACTCAATTTTAAGGTATCTAGACTATTCCTGAATAGTCTAGATACAAATATACTTACATAAACGGTAATTTTTCTATTCAAATAAAAATGTCGCCATATACGAAACAATATTGTTACGATCGTAGCGACATCTCTATTTGAGTAAAGACACTACCATAAATGTAAACTGTCGTGCATAAGATGTGTCTTTCATTATTCAGGAATAGTTTAGAACTCTCGAATGATGTATGTGGTAAAAATATGAAATGAAATAATAGAAGTAAGTTAGTTGGGTTGTAATAGTGATCGTGCTAGTAGTAGTGAAAAGGAAAAAGTGAAGGTTAAGAATTATTAAAATGTATACAGTGAATATTGTGAAATTAAGTAATTAAGTGAATTAAGTAAATTAATGTTCTGTGTTAATTTTCTTCACAAATCTGTGATCGAACCTATGATCAAGACTAAAACTTAACAGTATATACGAGTCACCTAAATTGAAATTTTCGAATGGGACTGCCATCTATTGCCCAGTAGAGTAACCATAAAAATTGCTAAAAAGTTTGTATACGAAACTCAGTGGATGCGGCAACAATTGAATTCCAATTTTTTTTACTGTATGTATGAACTAAACACGCACCCCAGTAGATTTCATAGGAATAATAAAAGAACTAGTTAGAATTAGATTCACTTTAAATTGTAAAATATGTTCACAAAGAACACCAAAAAATAATGTTTGGATCGTAAAAGTGTAATTCTAGGCATCAATTATTATTCTACATCGTCTTTGTATGGTTTTTTTATTTCCAAGCACACATACTGTGTAAATATTTTACACAAACACGTAATTATTTAAAACTTTTAATCGCTGAAACTTTTTGTTCACCGGAAAGATTTTTATTCGAATAGCCAAACAAAGTCTTGCATAGTATAGGGTATAGGTATATACATATATACAATAACAATGAAAATTCTAACAACAAATATTCGAAAGGAGGTGTGGGCGGATATTATGTGTATATATATCCGAATCCGTATTAGATGGTACATTTCATACCGCATAATTTACCACTGGAATTATGTGTATACCTATATATAAGTACATATAGTTAATTGTGCCTGATTTATGATAATTTTTGTATATTTATAAATACGCTGAACATAAATTGGTTGATTGAATAGCACAACATTGGTAATGTCCCAATTCAATAAACGCAACAGTTTCGCCTCAGTATTATATTGTATATCGTACTTATTTCCTTTTATAAAATTGAATCCCGCCATATTTTCTGACCCCAAGGGTACATTCAATTTTATGTTTTAATTTTTTTTTTTTCGTTCTTATTCGCTGAAATGTCTCAAAATAAATCTGTTTTTTTTCCAGCCGTCATTATATATTTTCTTGGAACAATTCAAAATTATATCCCTCTCCCGTCCGTTGGAAGAAGATGAAAAACCGAAAAATTAACAGGCATATCGCCGTTTATGTGAACTGTATAATGAAATCGCTAAAGAAAACGAAACAAAAAGTTCGGGCACAAATTGTATAAAGGAATGGTTTTTAGAACAATACAACACAATCTAAATGTTTAATATCCAAAACCATAAAAATCTTTTATGTATATACCTGAAATGAATACAAAATTAAACGAAAATCTGGGGGAGGTATTTTCTTAAATTTTTTTAGTTGGGTGAATGATGTGGTGGATGAGGTGATGAGATCTGTAATATGGCTGGATAGGTATATAAAGTAAAATCAACACAGCAATGTTAAAACATCAACATAGTAGAATAAACAAAACAAAATTAAAAATTTTTTGGCTGTTCAAAATTCATACATACCCATTCATACAGACATACATACATACACAATCATATAATAACAAAACTATACAATATATATATACAGAATTCTGAAATTAAAATCTAAACGTAACAACAACAACATATACGTTTTTACACACACGAACCCCCAAGGGAGGGTAAAAAAAAGAAGATAATTAACAAAGCACACTCATGAAAATTACGGTTGTGTTTTCCTTATTTTTTTTTTCAGGACTAACCAAATAGTAAATATTAAATACCTGTGTTCATCACCAATTTCCTTGGAAAGTGGTTTTAAATTATTTTACTACAAGCAGATATTTTAAAATTAACACTTTCTTTAATTTTAATTTAACTTAGAGTTTTATACAGTACCTAATTGAAATTAAATTAAGGGTTGAGTAAAATGGATTCAAAGAGATTGGAAAAACCATAGACCAGGTGATGGAAATAGTGGCCATGATATGATCACCAGGACTTGAAGAGAATAAGCTTCAGGCTCTTAGGTACAAAAAACTGCTGTTGGGACCTTGAGTCACCTTCACCCAGTTGTATATTGATGAGAGTAAAACAGGGTCAACCAAAATAATCAAAACTGTATTCAACATTAGGGGCTCGATCGATTAAGAAAACTCGGGGAACATAAAAACTGTACACGTTATTTGATTCCGAGATGTGTAAAATGCTTCAACATATTACTCAGGCTTTACAATAGGGAGAGATGTGCCAGCCAAGTGTATAAATTTTTAGGGTCAATATCGGACTAATTATCGAGGCTATGAGGTTGCTAAACAACTACAACAATTAAGAGATAAACCAAGAAATCAACCGCAAAATCACGAAAATCAAATGATTCAAACATCAAATCAGATGGATCAAAATGGACAACCAAGCAACGCAGGGCAAAGAAGAACATTTGCTCAGGGAGTGAAAGGTTCGGATACAACCAAATATATCGGCTCTGAAAATAACTGAATTATGGAAAACACTATGAACAGCATTGAAACTATTACAAAGCGGCAAGATGACCAAAGTAATCAGAACAATATGATACTTGATCATCAGGTTTAGTCAGTTATGGGACTAACCATTGGATTACACTCCAACAAATGAGAATTTTATAATAAATAATGAACTTCAGACGCTATATTACTTCATTTTTTTTAAAACAGTTTTAAGGCCATTAATGGCCCCTTACTGAATCAACAATTTGGCTCCAGCGGTTTCGATCCCGAGCATGGTCTTCATACTGTCTAAGACAATCTGAAGAGACCAAATCGTTCTCTACACCCTGGAGCCATCGTCGCCTGCAACGACCTTTGCGCCTTGATATGGTGGCTCTCTTTTCAGAGATCGCTGCACAATTCGTTCCGGATCAGCACGCAGAGATCTTACTTCATGTACAATATCGGGGATTTTCATCAGATCGCTGATCTCGAAATTATACAGAGCTCGGTATGTATCATCTATATCGCGTTTTGGGCCGTAAATCACACGCATGACTCTTCTCTCAAATGTTAGGAGCCATCTCTCGTACCCATCCGTCAGCGCCCAACTTTCACATCCAAACATAACAACGGGCCTGATCAACGCTTTGTAAAGCTTCAGCTTCACGGCACTTGATAAGTGTTTAGATTTTAGCAGTGGCCTTAGAGGATACAAAGAACGACTGCCAGCTGCCAGCTGCACTTTAATATCCTCACCCACACTGTTATCGTGAATGATAAGAGAACCCAAATATTTGAACCTCCTCACTCCCTCAAACGTGTGGTGGCCACTACTAAAATCTGGTGTGCCATTGTCCCTAAAACCAGAAATCAGGTATTTCGTTTTGGACTCATTGATCTGAAGTTCAACTGAAGCTGAAAACTCTACAAGCGGATCAAGTATTTCTTTCACTTCGGTGCTATTCAGTCCAATCACGCATATGTCATCTGCATATGCAAGCACCTGATTGGACTGGCGATATAAGATGTTACGCTGCGGTGTTTCAGTTTTACGAAAGATGTACTCCAACATGAGATTAAAGAGTATCGGGGACAGAGCATCTCCCTGCCGAACACCCGAGTTAACTACAAAACTTGTCGATAGTCTGTTCTCAACTTTAACACAGCATTGAGACTGCGTCACTGTCATCCTAGTCGTACCAGTTTTGTTGGCATTCCTAGGTATTCCAGGGCAGATCACAAACTCTCTCGATTGATCGAGTCGTAGGCCTGCCGGAAATCCAGGAACACCTGAGGTACGGGGATGGATGTCTCATAATATTTAGATAGAATCATCCGCAGCGAAAAGACCTGATCGATAACTGATCTATTCGGACGAAGTCCTCCTTGATAGTCACCAACAAAGCCCTTCGCGAGAGGAGTGATTCTATTCAATACAATGTATGACAGTAACTTGTATGATGGGCAAAGGATAGCTATACCGCGATAATTCTCACACTTCAAGAGGTCTCCCTTCTTGAAGATGGGGCATATCGCGGCTACTTTCCATTCGTCAGGCATAACTTCGGTTCGCCATACTAATCGAATAAGGTCGAAAAGACAGTTTCACAAAGTATCGCCTCCGAATATCAGGAGCTCCGAATTAATGCAGTCCATTCGAGGTGAACGGTATCGTTTCCATCTCTGCATGGCTTTAGTGAATTCCTCATGGGATGGCTGCTCAGTGAAAATCTCCGCAGTCTGTATTAGATGTGGCTCAACAACAGTCTATGACGCATGATGTACATCAAGCAGGTCAGTAAAGTGTCCACTCCATGCGTCAAGTACTGCGTCGATGTTGAGACAGAGGTTTCCATCCCGGTTCTGAATGGCGGTTGACGTAGGCCTGAAAGTATGGTGCAGTCCAGTAATTCCTTTAAAGAAATTACGAGAACTGCGCATTGCTGAGTTGTTGTACTTTCAGAACCTCGGCCTTCCACAATTCTCGCTTCTTCTCAACGTATAGCCCTGGGACACATGGTCTCTACTTTAACGCCAGCGAGTTTCTTGAAGAGCCACGAGTTCCAGCCGATACTCCTTCATGCACGTGATTAGGCCCTCTAACGCTCCTGGTTTTCTTAGTGATTGCACGTTCCACGTGCCGATCCTAAATCTCGTGTCCGGTTTCTTGAGCGGCGGTCTGGCCTTGTTTTGGCGGTATCCATTTTTCTTTTTGTTGACTTTATAAACACGTGAATTTTTTACGGATGGGTGGTCAGTCTAGCGATCCAACCGTTTAGTCGCCTCCTACGACAAGCAAAGGATACTGTGGTGGTATTCTTGGGAAACATGTTCGTGCAATTTAGATTTGCGAGATTTGTGAGTGCCCTCCGACCACAGGGGCTATATTTTTTAGGTTTTCGTTTTCTGTCCTCAGACGGAATGTCCTCCAGTATTTCTGTTGTGTATCTCCCCCGGTTATATGAGGTCACCTATGTATAATAACATCGTTTTGTACGACTTATTATACGACATTATTTAAGGTTACCGAAATCTTAGAATTATAGCATATGATGTAGATTGCGCAGTCAAACCGCAGGCCAAACAATCGTGATACGCCATTACGCACAACTCTAGGTTTAGTTGTAGAACTATCATGTTTTTTGAGCAAATATCAACTCTGACCTTTTGGAAATACTAATATTAATACAAACCTTGTAACATATCACAGTAGTTCTTGTGGTTTAAATATAATTGTTCCAATTCTTGTATTTTGATTGAATCAGTTGTAAGTTTTAAGTATCCAAACGAATTGTTCTAGACTGTAACCTTAATTGAAAATTGCGCCTTGTTGATGGTTAATAAATCAATTAACAACACTGTTAGGATGTTCGGTTTAATTAAGTTTTACTATTCTTGTGTTAACTCTAGACTGGTATATGAGTTGTCATGGATATTGGCGGTTGCTATTTGGCTTCGATGAAAGTACTGAAGCACACGATTTGTATTATTTGTTTTAAAACCAGCCTTTATTTTGTAGCCGATGTCCCGAACTTTCGACGAATTATTTTGGTCACTGCACCCTCTATTTTTAATCAATTTCCATCTGGTATAAGAAAGCTTATCAATTCGTGTATTAAAGTCGTGATATCAGTCGAGCAACTAATGCTATGTCCATTTATAAAAGAAAAGGGTTAATGGAACAAGTATACGCATACCATCGGAGTCAACTGAAATAATTAAACAAACGGATACGCCCTTGTGGGCTTGCCCAGCGGAATAAGTTGTTACCATTTATACCGTGTGTCCCGGTGTCATTCTGTTTGATTCCTCTGTTGTACTATTTAAAAGCTACACTTTGTATAAACCATTTTGTATATACAAATTTAACAAAAAAACATGAAATCGTAATAAAGCTTTTGAGTTAAAAATTGATAAAAAAAGGCAAGCACATTGTTATTTCAGATTGATGCCACTTCATCGTATTTTTTGTCGTTTCATTTTTGTGTTGTTTCTGCTGCTGGTTTTCTTCTTTTAGTCAGAGTTTAATACCATAGCCAAACAATAAAATGGAAAATAAGAAAACACAATAAGGAAATATTTAATCGTTTCTAGTATACATATACTCGTATTGTATGTAGTTTACAAAAAAATATTGAGTTGAATAGAAAAGTTCCGAGACATTGTTTTTGTGACAGTAGCTGATGTAACTTTTTGGGCGATCCCATGTAAAATATAAGAGCAAATATAAACTGTGAAACACAATAGAGGAGGAATATGGCTATGTTGTTTATTTTTGTGTACAGCACAAACACTTGATTATTGCACGTTTTATTTTTTTTTTTTCTGGTTTAGTGCTGTGTTTTCGACAATATTATTGAATTTTATATTTTTTTGTTATTCATCAAAAACATACATATTTGTGGTTGTGACATAGTTTGACACTGTTTTCAATATAACAGAACAATCGCACTATATATAAGAGAAATCGAAATACAGTTCAATTATTTGGAAATCCCAACACTACGCAAACGAGTGGTAAACAAAGCTCACCATTAGTTCTATGGATATGCAAATATATACGCGATGGTATTAAATCCAGTCTGAATATGTGAATGTATACATAGGCGATTGTTTCGATATATATAGGAAGTGGCCAAATGGTGTTTGTGGAAATGATAAGGAATGATTTATGACCATGTTTTGGAAGTGCATTCTTCATTTTTGAATTATCTGGTTTTCGGCGATTTTTTCAAATTGTTTTGGTTTTTAACGATTTTTTCAATGTTTTCGGTTTAAACGATATTATCTGAAGTTGTTCTGGTTTTCAAAAAATTTCAGTTTAAACGATATAAACTGAAAATGGTTCCAAAACCAAGAAAAAACGATTTAACGGTGTTTTTTCAATTTTTTAAATATACGATTTTTTAAGGTTTTCGGTTGGCACGATTTTTTTTGGTTTAAATACGATTTTTTTGTTTTATGCGCGTTATTATTAAATTTTCTATTATTTCAAAGGTTCCAAACAATTTTACCGATGTTCTTGATGTTAACGGTTTTCTCCAGATCTTCGATTTGTTCGGTTCCTTAATTTGCCATTTTCCGGCTCTTATTTAGATGTTTACGTTTTTTTTGATTGATTTGATTCGAAGAAATTAGCCAATAAATCGCTCATATCAACGGGAAGCCTAGCAGAGCAGTTCTGAAAGGTTATAGGAGAGGGAACTCCGACAACATTCCTTCAATGTTGATGAAATGCCAAAAATCTCGTAGTTTGGGAGACAACTCCACTTCAATCTGCAGAACGTAATTATGATATAGGAAATTGTTTAAAATTTTAAACTCCTTGCCAGCCAAAGAGAATTCTGGCGATTGGGAACTTTTTTCAATAGAGAAATAATAATTCCATATTATTGCAGTTTTGACGTTTAATTTTCCCTGCATATTTTTGGGGGGAATTAGATGGTAGTTTTTAATATTCTATTTCAAAATCGAAATAAAAAGTAATTTAAAAGATTATATGAAGCATTAACATTTAAATTTTATAAATTAGAATCGAAATTCTTTAAATAATTTGAATCTTGAATACTCGTATATAACAAATAATTTATGTAATGGAACCTGTGTTCTTACGAATTGAAGTTTCTTTGAAAAATAGTGATGCCGATTAAAATATATATGTTTGACTATATAGTTGCTGGTCTGAACATCGAGACGTGAGTACAATCGATACAAAACAACCGATTACGGCGGCAAGATTGAACTTTCCATAGAATCTGAAATGGAAAAGTTATTAGAGTTCGAAAAAACTTGGTTATTAAAAAGTTAAAACAAAAACTTATTGTATTTTAACTTCATTAATTTCCGTTGGCTATTGTGGTTTTAGGTAGATCGGAAAATTTTACAAAATTCGATTATACATCGACTTACCACACTCTGCGATACGCAATTGAGGTAATTCATACTTATACTCTCTTTTGGAAAGTACCTCATAATATATGTACATATAGAAACAAAGTTTAATTAGTTTTTGTGTAAATAACGTTCATCAAGGGTTTAGGTATCCCGCAAATATTTATGCCTAAAGTGTAAATTTGAGCGCCGGTTTTCTTCGTCATCATCCAAAAGGCGAATTAATCATGACACATTAAATACATTTTATTCAATTTTTCTCTTTTTCAAATTTTATTTGTACATATTTATAATACGTATACTAAATTGACAGCAAATTGTAATTTAGTGGTAAACATTTGTACTGCTGACATTTTTAAGGAGTAATTATTCCCACTTTGGCAGAATACATTTTGGGGAAAAATGGAATAAAATGTTAGGAATTATTGAAATATTTTTCTCCAATTCCCAATTCCCGGGGAAAACCAGAATAGGGCCACAGCTTGAAGAAAATTCCAACCCGAATGGTAGAAATATTCGTTCAGGGAAACGTAGTCAGCATTTCTAAAAATTTAATCCAGAAATTTCCCTCGTTTGTTACACGTGCAGTTAACTTGTGTTGCAGTGATCCATGGTAGCCAAGGCATTGACAAATCCACGTCAGAAAATCCTGTAAAAACACCATCGATATCCAACCATGAGTGCTCGGCAGATTAAAATCGCCAATAATCAGTAATTGTTCATCGTTACGTATTGCTGGCTCCAAATCGATGAACTTGGAGATATCGAGGTAGAGGTCCAGGTTTGGACCGCAAGGAATATACAGCGCAACGATGAGAACGGAGGACCGTGCAGTTTTTACACGGGCAGCTATCATGTCGAGGCTATAGGATGGCGCGCAATTACCTCGTTCGGAATTGTATTTTGAACTGCGATCAGTACTCCGCCGCCTCTCAGATAAGTGCTGAAACCAAGGCTGTTCCTTCTATGAACGGTTTGATCGGACGGAAAATATTCTTCAGACTTGAAACACTGAAGGTGAAGGCTGTTCGGTCGAGGTTTCTTGGTAGAGATGGAGAACAAATTCCAAATTCACTTCATCAGAGCTGAACGTGAGCAACATTTTTATTTATAACTCCAAGAAGCCACGCCGATGAATCCGCATCATTTGGTCAAATTTGCTGACAAGAATACCGATTTTAAATGATACATAATGTACCAATTTGTCGACTACAAATTGGTTTTTGATATACATCATGAGATCATCATTAGTAACTTCCTTGCATAATCGTATAGCGGCTCAACAGTACGCAGAGTAGAGTTCAAATCACCACAACCAAAGTAACAATAAAAATTTTTTTGGGCGAGTCCAGATTATTGTCTAAATTGTCTGATTATAATGTAATAATGATTCGATATAATTATGTAAATTGCTTGTGAAATCTACCTAATCTATATACCAATAAAATGAAAAACCTGTTTAAACCAACAGTTTTACGAGGACTTGGTTGCGGTGTATCGATATGGTTTGAGAATCCTTCGTATAAAATAAATTAAGTGAACAACTTCTAGCCTACCACCATCATAATGGATGGTTGTGTGAGTAATCCGAGGTATACCAAATATAATTATAGAAATGGTAGACCTGTCTATCGAAAACCAAAAACTTGTTTCCAATATAAATAGCAAAAATATAATCAAATCCCTAAAACTATATATTTGTAATCAGCATTGTACATTATATTCCATATACACTATAGGTTTAATGACATTTGCGTGCCTATGTGCCATAAAAAATGTTTTGCTATTAATAGTATGTATGCATGTACATACATACGGGTATATATAGGCAAACAGAAATATATACAAAACAATTTTATTTTTATATTTGGTTCGAGCTAAAAATGGTTAACAGACATGATGGGGTATTATACGAATTATATGGAAATGAATAAAAAGTGCTAATTTATAGATCATTGCAATTACATTTAAAGAAATACGTGCTAAGTTAAAAAAAAAACCTAAAATAGAATTTGGAAAATATATGTTTATGTTGTAGAAGATACTAAATCGAACAACAACAAAAAAAGAAAATCCTTTCATTCAAATTAACAATCAAATTGATGGATTACATGTGGAGTACCACAATAACCAACATAAAATCCATCAATATAAATTCTATAGAACAGCTCGTACGATGTACATATACATATTGGAATCATGCATAGAGGGAGATTATCAAAAATATAGAAAAAATTCTAACCACGCATCTATCGATCATCTCCATAATATATATGTTTGCTCCATTATTCTGCAGTACCAAATTTACGATCGCTTATTCAATACAATAAATTCGCGTCACGACTTCTTATATATGTAGGTAACAAGAGTCACATAACCTTGTTAACTGTATAATGGATCTACTAAAACAAAAATATTGTTTTATCTGAAATTTAACCCTATATACAGACATATATAAAGGGTGTCCCAAAATTAACGCAACATTTGAATTAAACAGAAAACACAGAAGATATATATATAACATGATAACACAAAAGTACTTTTTCTTTGGTGCGCCAACTTATTTTTCTGGATAAAAAACGGTACTAGCAGAGAGAAAACAAAACAAAATCATAATAAATTTTACTTTTTAGTCATGATTTGAAATCCATAAGGGTAGGATGTGCTACTCGTGAAAATTAAAAAAAAAAATTTGTTTTGTGTTCAAACTCAAATTTATTCTTCTTAAATTTATTACCATTACAAAATAATTTTTTATTAACAATTAAATATGTTTATTGCAAAAAACCTGCAACTACGTATAAAGGAAAAAAAATAGCTATCGAAAAAGAAAATATAAGTAAAAAGTTTCATTTTTTTTTGTTTTTTATTATTTGCTGTCAATTTGTTTTACATTTTTTTTATATTTAGGCAGTGGCAGCGTCAAAATATTTTGATCGTTGGTTATGTGCTATGTGTTACATAGATGGTGTTAGAAATATGGAATGATGCAAATCCGTCTTTACCATTTCTTGATGTATTTCTTCGATTCCGTTGACCGGCATGTGTTTCGTTGTCTAAGTGATTAAATCGTGTTAATTTTTCGACATTTAACTAAATGTCATTATTATAAATTACATAAAAATAAATTAAAAAAATTAATTGTGAATAATCTTCATTTCCACACTTCAAACAAATAATTGTTTGAAAATAATTAATTATAAATAATAAAATTATTATAATTAGTATATTAATATAATAATAACAATAATAATTCAATTTTAAAATTAAAAAAGATCACAGGTCAAAATCACATAAAATTATATAATTATAAATTATCAATAATTAATTAAACATAAATAATTCAATGCTTTGTTCAATACTCTTATCCTGAAGTAGGTTCGACTTCGAAATATCAACGTTTTGATTGGATCCGGAATGGGGATGTCAGTCGATTGTTCCATTAACTTTTGAATATAATTGTCGCATATCACTAGAGATGAGGTATTAAAACTTTGGAAATTTTTTTCCAAATTTTCTACGTAAGCCATAAAAGTTTGGGTAGGTTCTCACAACCCACCTTCACTTAGATGATCGACCCACGTGAATGAACCTTCGTCCGGTGTTGCCAAATACTCCATCTCTAATAAATTATATTTGGAACAAATTTTATGCAATGTGGCACCAGCCATATTTTCGATTCCATCACATTCTAGTTCCAAAAATTCAGGATCGTCTTTATCATCGAAATGATACGGAATTTGAAGAGGTTCAAATATAGCAGTTGATAAAACTGTTGGATCTGAGTCTACAATATTACAGGATTGGGTTGAACTGCATGGAATTTGTCGCTTGTGTCGATGTGTGTTGGTTTCTTCCCAATAGATATGACCTAAATCTATATTTGAATTCTAATTGTTTTGGATGGTCATGTAGACCGCCTATTGCACGAATATGTCCAAAATAATTTTCAAATACTTCTTGGTTCAATCAGTACGTCAGTTAAAATTCAGTATCGGTGAAGTTTTTGTTAATGTCGTTAAAAAGGCCTTTCAATGCTAAATTAGTTACTAAAATACCTTTTTGAAAATGGAGTAGAGATTTCTTTCCACAGACTCTAGCTGTATTAATAAACTCCGAAAAAGTATTAATAATGGTGATGAAAGATGTCGAACCAATCGTTTACAAATCGTTATAAATTGGGAAACAGAAACCCAATTTGTAACATCATTCATGTAGCCAAGAGAAGCACAGCGTTCTATCGATTTTGAAACCGCATGGGAAAAAAGTTGGGCGGCTAGTTTGACTTTTTGTCGACCTGCTCTTTCAACAGACAAATGAATTGGCGAAATTTTATGGCAAATTTTGAGATCATGGTGATCTGAAATACTTAGTAGTTCTCTTATAGAATGGCTATTCAGGATTTCATTGTTGTACGTGAAACCATAATCCAAAAAGTTATTCCTAATACGTTTCAATAAATGGGGAACATCAGCAAAAACATAAACTTTTTCATCAGGATGTACTGGGTTTAGAAAAGAAGCATTTTCGGTATGAATACCTAGTTCTTTCCAAAGGCCCCGATTGCTGGGCCCTAGATCAGAAACTAACGCTACCATCCGAAAATTGATAGTTTCTATTGCAGTAATAATACTGAAAAGTGTTGACCTCGTCATCGGAGAATCAAAATTATAATAAACTGGTTGTTTCCAGTTTTTAATGAGGCCTCGAAGCATTGCTACTTGAACGTATTTGGATGGAGCCATTGTCCTATTGATACGTTTATCATACTCATATGCTTCGGAAATTTTCATTGCATCGTATGACAAAACCGCTACTTTATCTGTAGGACTCAACTGTAATTCTTTAAGTAGCTGCACAACACTATTACAAATACCTGGCTCTACGTTGATAGCCATTCCCCACTTCTGAAGTGTGGAAACTGAAGGTAAAGGAAAACCATTCTTTCTAAGAAGACGATATAGTCGAGGCCCGGCACAATAGAGAGATGTTGCATATGATTTATCCTCCAACTTGTGCCGAATTCTCTTATGGGGTGTTTCGAGTTTTCTAATTAGCCCTGGAGTGAAGATTTTTGAAAAATTGGTTTGGAGGACTAAGATTTTTTTGGAAGTTTTTTTATTCAATTTTTGGTTTTCCTTTAATAACCGTTTATTTTTTCGTTCTAAATCTTTAAGATAGCCATCAGTTTGGGTGCTAACAGAAAACTTAGCATGGTCAACAGCCAGATCTTTAAACAATTTACCCGAACTATTGAAGTTTTCATTTAATATTTGTGAAGTTTCCGATATTTGATCTGGCTGGTTAAGAATATACTCGAAGTTTGACGATTGAAAAAATTAGTCAACCATATTGTCATAATTGGAGCTTGGGAGATTTTGGGACGGTATTACTCCTTTATTGAGACGGGTCTTTCTGTCAGTTTCGTGATCACTATCAGAAAAATGTAGGGAGTGAACCCTAGCGGTATCTAAATTAAAATTATCCTTCCGAAATGCTGCCTTCACCCATTGTGTTCGAACACTATCATTTATTGGGTACCTAAAGAAACCAAATTTTGGCGAGTTTGGGGGCAGGCGTCGATTGCAACTATTGCAATCGAAAATCGAACAATGCGGTATTTTGGAATATAAACCAAAATAACCAAAAAAAATAATCAATAATTTAAAACTATAACAATATAAAATTTTCACTTACGTGTGTGATACCTCTGCAGATCTACAAAACGATTTAATTTATAATTTTAGACATTTAATAAATCAACTAAAAAAAATTTATATGAAAAAAGTTACCTTGATCAAAAAAAATCCTATCTTTCCCGCTGCACTGTACGTGTTAACCAATTTTCATTATGTTAAAATTTTAAAAACAAGGAGCACAAAGAAAAAACAAAAAAAATACAACCAGATCATCAGTTGATCAGATGAAGCCTGTATTCCATTGTGAAAAATTTACTACCAACATTTTTTTGTTGCCATAATGAAAGGAGAAAGAAAAGAAAAAATTCCATTAGTGTGACAGAGATAGTAGTTTTTTTATTTTTTATTTTATAGCGAAACATTTATGGTTAGGTTTTGACAGCTTCTGTAACATACAAATTTCATAATTTTTTTTATGTCTAGAGTGCGAACATAATTTTATTCATTTATTCATATGCTATTACATAATAAATAATTTATTGTAATATAATTAATAATAATAATAATAATAATTTATTATTATAACGTCTGAAATATTTAAAAAAAATGTACAACAAAATAACATTTGACCATAAAAATATCCAAACATGTGTGTGTGAAAAAAAATTCGTATCCGCACACAATTTTTATGTCGATGTGTGTAAATGTTGCCATAAAAAATACTCAACTTGATACTTTTCTATAATAAATTATGGCAACACACTAACACAAACACATTTTTCTCTCCAGTAAAATTTTGTTGATGAAGTTTTTTGTTTCTTTCGCACCACC
This sequence comes from Tipula unca, assembly GCA_951394425.1. NCBI lineage: Eukaryota > Metazoa > Arthropoda > Insecta > Diptera > Tipulidae > Tipula > Tipula unca. The sequence goes on from OX596380.1 coordinate 76,808,537, forward strand.
AGCAAATCTATATTTTTATCCCATTTTGGTTTTGCTGACAGTACATTTTTCACAATGGAATAGAGGCTTGATCAGGTAAAACGAGAGAGTACGAGAAGCAATAACAGAGAGATAGTGCAATAATAGAGAGATAAAACAATAACAAAAAAATATCGGCCCACCAACGTGTTTTTGTTTACTCCTAATTAATATATCTAATATTATTATATCATGGTTTTTAGTCTTCAGATTGTGATTTTTGTATTGAATCATAAAATACACAACCATCTGACTGGGTTGAAATTAGAATTAATTGCATTAGCTAGTCGATCAGAATTGAGTGATCAATTTTGTCAAATACCTTTGAAAAATCAGTATAGACCCCCAGCTGTAGTCTGGAATCAATCGTACTGTGAAGATGACTGCTGAAAGACACTAGGTTTGTGATTGTGAATTTTAAATTCCTTACCAGCGAAAACAGGATTATACTGATTGCCATGTAAGATGTATAGCGTGTCGAGCTTACTACGACGATTCTTAAGGCATGGCAGCTTAACATTATACCATGGTTCTCTTAATCGTGGTTTAGTGGCCCTCGACGGAACATACCTTTCGTTACATGTCGTGAGTCGTTCATTAAATTGCGAAACCATGTCATTCAAATCATGACCAGCTTGAAGAAAATTCCAATTGGGATAAGGTTATTTATGGAATCGGGCAAATGGCCTCCACAGCTTTGCTGGCACGTACGCAATCTTTTATCGAAATTCTCCATGACCTTTTTGCATAAATATGGCTGAATTTCGTTGATGCAGCATTTAATTTTCTCCTGTAATGTACGGGTGGTTGTGGGCTTGTTGACATAGACCTTTGATTTCAAATAACCCCATAAAAAAAATCTAATGGTGTTAAATCACAAGATCTAGGGGGCCAATTCTGATCACCGAAACGAGAGAGTATGCACGACTAGGAAATGTTTCATGCAGTAATTGAATTGTTTCACGTCTGTATGTCAATATCATCCCACTGAGGCAGAAAGAAGTGTGTTATTATGTCGCGGTAACGAGCACCAGTAACACATACTGATTGACTCTAAGTATCGTCCAATGATGCCTCCAGCCCAAAATCCGCACCAAACAGTGACACGCTGTGGATGCATTTGTTTTTCGACAATCACATGTGGGTTCTTGTCACTTGTTAATGCTCAATAATCCATTTAACGAAACTCTCTTCATTATGTATGGTCATTAGGCTTCAGTTGTTGTGTTAATTGAATTTTGTAAGACACAGATACGCTGCAGAGAGCTTCTTGAAATTAGCAATTCTTGTCCACGACGCCTAAGTGATGTTCCTGGATTTTCACCAACACTCTCACGCACTGCTTCGATATTGACATTTGAACGGCTTGTTTTTGGACGACCAGTGTGTTTAGCGTCTCTAACTGATTCAGTCTCCCTGAATTTTTGAATAAATCTCTTAACAGTTGACGAAGATAAAACACTATTCCAATCATATTTTGTATGAAATTTTCGAACAGCGGCTGCCAAACTTTAACACTTGGGTTGCCAACATTTTACTCCACAAATGGCGGCAAATTCAAATTTTGCGTTAATTTTGGGACACCCTTTACATATGTACACATAGAGAGCGCAGTATCATCTAGATATGGTAACAACAATGAATCTACACCGAACACGACAATAAAACTTTTCCATGTTGTCAAAAACGAAAAACACAGAACAAACCCCAAAACAAATGAGATTTAATGGCGACACTGGTGGATGAGGGGGAGGGGGTTTGGGGGGGATGTATTCTAATTATTTTCATTATTATTTAAAATTACAATAAAAAGTTCTTCTTTTTATTTTTTGCAATGAATCAAAATGCATTATAATAGAACCAACATTGTATGTACATAATACTCGTCTACATATATACATATTATACGAAACGTACGAATACACAATGGCGCAATGGCTCGTTTCGGTGGAAAGGTTAACAAAACAAAAAACTACACAAGAAAACTATTATTATTGTTATACAAATACAAACACATTACATAAAATGTATATACACGTACGAATATTGGTGAAAAGCCACAATTGTGTTTTTTTTATCTTATTGTGAAGAAATAAGCGTTTGTACTTTGGTGCTCTATATACATAGATATATCCTCATGGTATAAATAATACTATCCACTCTCGTCTATACAACGTTCAAGCTTTGTTCTGTGATTAAACAGCAAAAAAAAAAATAACAACAAATAATTGTAATAATAAACAACGGAAATGTTTGATTACAGTTACGGAACAATAGTTTCATTTAGTAATAATTGTAATGCCCCGCGGAATACATAATATCTATAACCATCTATATACGCAGTCATATAATGCTAACGATGCCGGATTCTTTCGTATTGTGTACTGCATCTTGGCCACTGGAACCACTGACTTATTTTGACTAAATCACTGCCTTTTCATATTTCATTAATTCTATATTTACTTTGCCACGTTTTGACCAATTGTTGCATATTCCCGCACATTCGTTCGAAATAACCGTTTTCGATTTAGAGGCTGCCCTAGAGGCCGTCTTGATACTGCATCGACATGTTATAGTTTTATAGTTTTCAAAATTTCTCTCAGGGATTCAAACAAATAAATAACAATGTGTTGAAAAACTAGTGCTCCGTTAAAAAAATTTTAGATTAAAAAAATTATGTGTATAGGGACGTACAGGTCTAAAGTTATAGCGAGTTGCAAGTACACTTTCTATATATGGATGAATATCTAATTGATGAACATATATGTATAGTTTTATCACGGCCTGATAATTGAATATATTAAAATTTCAAAATAATTAGTTCCGAAATCTAGTTTCTTCAACTCGATTCAGCAGTAAAGTTTTGGCCATATACCTCGTTCACACGACTCTAATTCCAACAGAAGCAATAAATTTGCACGAGATTAACCAAATCAATGTTATCTCAAAGAGTCCACAGGTTTTCGATGTATCGAAAGAGTGCTGAATTGCAAAAGTCACAACAGCAGTTATGCCAGATATAGGGAGCATCAAACAGCATGTCCGTGATTTTATCCGTAATAACGAAATCTATAGATGTGATTTGTGCAAAAATAAAAAAAAAACTCAAAAAATTCAATTTTATTTCAATTTCAAGAAATATGAACGAATGATTTGACAGGCGCATACACAACACCAAACCGTCTATTTAGTCGGGTATTCCTCATATAGAACGGTGATTTTCGTAATAAAGCTGAACAATTTGTAGACGGTGTGCCGAGCTCAGTATTTCCATGATGAAATACGGCAAACATAATACTGAATAAAATTACTATGACGTAGTTTGACACTAATCATGCGTCATTTGTCGAAAAGAATCAAATGAAAAAATTACTTCTAGATGAACGCTTTTACAAAATACTCCCACGAACTGGCGCATTCGATTTGAAATCGCTAAAATATCGTAGGTTGTTGACATTATTTTAATTATAGCACCCCAGGAATAGCTACGCGAAATACTATCTGGGTATTCTCGCCTTTCTGAGTTATATTTTCCGGTCGGTCAAGATGGATCTGGGACAACGAGAACTACACAATCTCCGAAGCTATTACTTAAATTCAGAGAGACATCAGATAAATACAGCTGTGATGTTAGCCGGTCAGATAGTAATAAGGAATAAATAGAAGCCCAAATTAGGCTCTCAATCGATCCGGAGGAGCTGTTAAAATAAAACAGATGGATTCCTCAGAGACTGAATATAGATGCAAATGCTGTGGCAGGATAGTGACAGCTTTTCTGTTCTAGGGCCTCCACCAGCAGATTTATGATTATATCGCAAGTTGTAGTTTTATCTCCTTGGGATTTGGTCATTAGTGACATATTACTACACCTGGGACGGCATGTTAAAGCCATGCGAAAGGGTGTAGATTACGAAATTGATACTGCTAATATAATCTGTGAAAAATGACACAGCACGCTGAGAGGCTGCATTCAAAGTGCACTCGATTTCTCACTAATGTGGTCAAGCAGTTTTGAACTAAATGCAAATCCATAGAAAGCTGGCTTTGTTTTTTTACTTAAGGCATAGACTTTCTTAGAAAGGGTAAAACAACTATGATAGCACTGTACTCCATTAAAATCGCCATTGGGAAAAAGTGGGGTTGTGCAGTTCCATATCATACCTTCTGTCGAAAGTTCAAAGAACAGCTTGCATCTTCTACAGCTTTAGAGAGGGAATTTTGGGTTTCGGAAGTGAATTATCTTCTCCATGTTTATATCGGCTTCCAAAATCTCCGCCGCTTTCAAATTTGTTTTGTTTGTCATTGCTTAGTCTATTTGACAATATCCCGAATGTTGGTAGGGCAGAAATTTGCGTGTTAAGGTGCTATAAAAGTCTTTAAAGGTATAGTAACCTTAATGTCACGGAATATTTTATATGCTCTTTCTCGTAGTCTGAATATCGCTTCCTCTAATGCGGTGGCCAAACTGTACGGCTTGTCAGCGTATATACGATATTTTACGAGCAATCCAAATTTCATAAAATGGTATAATTTTACCAGGCTATCTGAAAGTCAATACAGCAGCTTTATGTAATCCATCCACCATAAACTGAATAGGTCTTTCACATTTTTCTATTTCGGAACATACAATGGCCATGATTCTTTAATGAAATCTATAATTTTGGACCAACCACATAGAACAGGCGATGCAAATACAATTATTAGAATGCCGATAATATTTAACCTTTATTGATTAATATTCAACAATGATCTATAGCTACATAATATTAACAACCAGGCCGAATACATCTTTTGATCTGTAATTTATAAGATTTATTAAAATGCAGCAGCAAATACAGCAACGATGATACAACTTTGATTTTGAGCAACCAACAAAGCGAAGGAATATGGCCAAAAACCAAAGAATCCTAGAAGATTGTAAGGATCTAGTCAAGGGAAGAGTTATACCAGCCGATAGGTGGAAATTACGAACGGTCATATGCCGTACACCGGATAGTAATGGAAAAGCTTACACGCGGTGAAACATCGGATTGATGGCGGAACGGAGACATCTATTCGCGAAGTATCGAAGAGATTATCATTAGCTATATACAAGAAGAGGTGAATACGTTGGTAACAGAAATGCAGGCCGTTGGAGGGATTAAATCACCAAACTGCCCATGGAGTTAACCGATTGAATTTTTCGAAAGGAAGGATGTTAAACTGCGATGCTGCGTTGATTACCGCGTAAATTCAATTCAGCCACTGCCAGGTGCTAGAATGTTTTCAACAATGGATCTGCAAGGCGGGTATTGCCAGATGGAAGTTCAAAAAAAACGGCGTTCAGTGTGGGTAATGGACTATGGCAGTTTAACGTAATGCCACTTAGTCTTAGATTATGTAATGGCGCGGCAACTTTTGAACGACTACCGATGGAAGACATGCCTGCAGAGGATTTTAACGACCACTTCAGAAATTTGTCAGAGGTATGGGAACGATTACAGTCCGCTGATTTAATATTATTCCGAAGAAGTGCTCTCTATTTAGAACAGAGATACATTTTTTGGGGCTTATTTTGACTAAATCAATGCCCTTTCATATTTCATTAATCTAGAATTCACGATCTTATCTACCTTTTGTCTTTATTTGGCACATTTTGACCAATTGTCGAGTATTCCCGCACATTTGTTTTAAACAACCGTTCTCCATTAAGAGGTTGCCCTATTGTCAGCAGTGCTTAATGGTAAATTTATACCCAAATAATTACTCCCAAAAATTATCCCGCCCTATTATGGTCTTCCCAATTCCATAGCGGTTTCTAATTCATTTCTATTGCTTAGCATGTCAAGTAACTCAACATTTTGATGTTGATCGCTAAGCCGTTATATGTGTTTCTTTGCATGAATTGCTATCTCTTCCATGGCATATTCCATCCGGAGGTCCTTATGTAGGTTAACGTTTCTTATGTACCAAGGAACGTTCACTATTCCACGTAACACTTTATTTTGAAAAGCTTATACTATTTTTAGATTAGTTTGCTTAGTACAGCCCCAAACCTGAATACCATAAGTCCATATAGGTTTAAAACTTGTTGGAATAGTAGCAACTTAGTTAAGTTGCTCCTTTTTCTTTTTAATGTGCTCTTTCGTTTTAACTTAGCATCGAGAATCATGCCAATATATTTGGCTGTGTTGACATAAGGAACTTGTTTGGAATTTAGTTCTATTGGTACCCAGTTAACTATATTAGATTGGTAAAGTTAACGAGCGTTGATTTTTCTTCATTTAGCTAAATGCGCCATTTTTTAGTCTAGTTGCTTAGTTGGTTCGTAGCCCGTTACAGTTTTCTAGTTGATTCGTATACTTTATAACTAGTAGCTAAAATTGCAGTATCGTCCGCGGATGTTGCTATTGTTGTCCCGCTTGTGTTTTCTGAGTCGCTCGTGTAAAGTAGATACAAGACTGATCCCAACAAGGTACCTTGGGGAACCCGTGCAGATACCCTTTAGCTCGGAAAATTCTTCTTCACATCTAACGCGAAAATATCCGTTAGCAAGATAAGATTTCAATATCTGAAAGTATTCTTTCGGCAAATCTCAATGCAGTTTATATTCCAATCCAGCGTTCCATACTTTAGGCCTGTGCTACATCCAGAAATATCACACGCATATTTTCTTATTTTCAAGTGCATCTTCAATATCATCAATAATGCTAGTAATCCTGTGAACTTTTGAAGTGGAGTGGCATTCTCGAAATCCGAACTGATGTGGTGGTATTAGGTTTCTCTGAAGTATTATAGGTTTCTTCCTTTTGCATAAAACATTCTCAAACAATTTCAAAAGTACTAGAAGCAGAGAAATTGGTTTATATAACTCTTTATGATTAGATGGTGTGCACATGCTTGAGTTTAACATAAACCTGAATGCTCAGGGCTGGTAGGGTTCCTAAAGATCAGCATCCACTCATAGCATTACAAAAAAAAGAGATTCATGTGCGAAGAAAACAAATAAAAAAAGCACTACCGTCCTGGCCATCGCTTCCCTTTACCCTTTAACCCACATCACGATCTTATGTCGACTTTTACTTTACATCTTTTTTTTTTTTTTTTTTTTTTTTTTAAAGGACTTGTCATACTTTTACGGTCCATAGCTTACCTTACATTCACACAACATTCATTCAATCCATTCATTCATCCCATTCACACAAGTACAGTATACCACCTGCGCATTGCATAACTCCATGTCACCCTGTACAGTGACATCGATCAGGTCAGAAATTTTTCATGGGTCGGTTTTCCAGGTCAAATGGATTCACATCCATTTTCTTTAATGGCAATCAGTAATTATTTTCCTCTAGTTGTAGTTAATCTAGAACCCCAGTGGGTATTCCTCGCATTGAAGTCACCACCTATTATAAACCTTTTTCCCAGACGCTTGAAGAACTCTGAGTATTATTTGTTTTTAATAGAATGTCTTGGTGGATAGTACAATCCTGTCACAATAATAGGAAAGTTGTTGGTTTTTTTATAAATGAACAAGTGTTGGTTATATGAACGAGATGTAATGGATAAACTTGAAGCTGAAGTATCATAGTATTCATGGTATTTGAGCACGATTAGTTTTAAATTCCGGTCTTTTTGAAAAGAGGTTTAAATGTAATTTAATTAACTATAAGCTAAGTAATGATTTCATGATACTTAAAAAAGAAAATGAGGAGCTCTAACATCTGCTGTAACAGAAGAGAAATCAAGAATAGAAGAGCAGAACGTAGCTAAAAACATAGCATTTGGCGGAAATGTAGCCATCGGCCAGAATGAATATGTCACGGACTCAGATGAACTTAATTCTGAAGTGAATTGGGTGCTAAAAAAAAAGAAACAAGGAAAAAAGCGACGACTGAGCAAATCACCTTTTGTATCTCCAGAACAAATACAAGAAAAGAAGGAAATAAAAAATCAGAGTAAAAAGGCGCAACAACCCAAACCACCACCAGTCATTGTAAATAAGATTGAAAAAATGATATACGAAAAACGATGGATTCAAACCAAATACAATACCAAACAACGATGCTCAGTAGTGGAGATCTTAAAGTCAATGTCCCAGCCAAGGAGAATTATAGAAAACTGACCCTTTCACTTAATGAAAAGGGAAATACATGGTACTCTTATGAGGACAAAAGATCCAGGCCGATTAAAGTTGTGGCAAAAAAACTGCACCAATCCTGCCAGCCAGAAGATATAAAGGAAGATTTATTTTCTAAAAATTTGAAAATAAAAGAGGTTACCCAAATATTGAAGAGAAAGGATAAAACTCCGGTATCATTGTTCATGTTAACTTTTGATAAAGATGAAGACATACAAAATATTTATCAAATAAGGTATATCTTCAACATAAAGGTGGAGATGGAAGCTTTACGAAAATCAAGATTGCTCTCGCAATACAAAAAGTACCAATCATTTGGACACACTCAGAACTACTGCAATAGAGACCCAAGATGCGTTAAGTGAGCAGCCAGAGAAAACCAGAGAAACTCCGGCCAAGTGTGTAAATTAAGGAGAGTCACACCCCGCAAATTATAGAGGATGTATAGTTGCCAGAGAACTACAGAAGATGAGAAAAAATAATAACAACAAAAAAAACATACCAAAAAGCAGATTAAAGGAGCCAAGAAATCAAATAGAAAAGATAAGAAAACCTGCTTATCAAATAATTCAAGCTCCAGGTATCTCATATGCTGAAGTTGCTAAAGGAGGAACAGAGCTGAAAAACGATTTTGACCGTTATAGTGAAATGTTGCAAACAATTCTAAACCGAATGGATGAGCAAGAACAAAAGAAAGAAAAAGCTATTGAAAAGCTGATGAATCATTCAAAGACTAACGAAACTAGAAAACAGCATCAGGACTGCTCCTGCCACCAATACTTTAGCATGAATAGCTGAATAGTAGAATAAAATTTAATGTACCGTTAAAAACAGAAGAACAACTAGATCAAGAAATCGTAAAATTCATAAATGACGTACAACAGTCAGCATGGAATAATATGCTGGAGTTCAAAAGAAGAACAATAGGTACAAATTACCCAAAAGAAATCAGGGAACTTGTCGAAGAAAAAAGGAGAGCCAGGAAAAAATGGCAATACACCAGGATGCCTGCAGATAAAAACAAACTGAATAACCTGACACAGCGACTCAGGAGGGAAATCCAGTACATGAAAAATGATACAATAAACTCATATCTACAGTCAGTAACATATGAAAAGGATACTGACTATTCTCCATGGAAGGCAACCAATCGAATGAAAAGACCAATAACTCAAATATTAAAACCACCCATAAGAACAAGCAATGGGAATAGGGCCAGTTGCAATGAAGAAAAGGCAAAAGCTTTCGCTGACCATCTAGAAAGTATTTTTCAGCCTAATGAGGTACAAGAGGGAGAAGAATTCCAAGAACTAGAGGAAAATATTGATCAAGAAATCTTCTGCACAAATTCCAGAACATTCTACCTTCACAATTCTGCCAAATATTAAAATCCTACATTACAGAGCGACACTTTTGTGTTAAACAGGAACAATCATACTCAGAAATTAAAAAGATCAATGCTGGAGTGCCACAAGGAAGTGTCTTAGGACCCATTCTATATTAATTATTCACAAGCGATATTCCATTATCTCAGAATACCACAATTGGCACATTTGCAGACGATACTGCTATTTTGGTAGTAGATGATACCATAGAAGGAGCTACCAATAAGCTTCAAAGTGCGATGAACAAAATTTATCAATGGACGAAGCAATGGCGTGTCAGGTTAAATGAAACAAAATCCATACGTGTTGACTACACCAACAGAAAAATAAATCATTTGCCTGTGGTATTAAATAATGTCCCATTACCACATGCTAACTCAGCAAAATATCTAGGGATGAATCTAGATACCAAACTTAGATGGAAGGTCCATGTCAAGAAAAAAAGTGAAGAACTCAGACTCAAATATAGAAAGATGTATTGGCTGATGGGAAGGAACTCCAATCTATCAAAAAACAATAAATTGATGCTATATAAGCAGATATTAAAGCCCATTTGGATGTATGGAATTCAGCTGAAGGGTAGTACTAAACCAGACAACATGGCTATCGTTCAAAGATTGCCCCCTGGTACATACGTAATAGCGACCTCCACAGGGACCTTAAAGTGGAAACTGTCAAACTGGCTCCAGAATCACCCGAACGTTGAGGCCAACCAACTACTCGACCACAGGGAAGCAGTGAGAAGACTGAAAAGAGTAAAAGCTTTTGAGTTAGCACTATAGTCAGCGTAAGGCAGTATCACCAGTAAATAGAACATAAGGAAAACCAATGGGGATACCATAATTAAACACAATTTAGCAATTTAGGCCAAAAAAGAAATGTTGTTAGTCTATAGACTAGGTACATTGTAAAATTTTATGTGAATAAATAAGATTAACAAAAAAAAAAAAAAAAATTAACGGACATTCTATAAAACTATCACCAATAACGCATTGCTCCTAAAGAAATTTGGTAATTGACAAAAGCAGTCTAGTAATTGTCTACATTATCGACATCAATGAAGGAAATTTAAATTGGTTGTTTTATTCACAATCACAATACAGTGATCGAACCATGCTTGATGAGGCTGAAACGTGAAATAATATTTTTGAATTTTGACAATATGATTCAATTCAATTTTGTAGGAACCTGTCCCTATACCGCGTATTTATTTATATACATATATTTGTACATCTATATAATACACAAGACGATATAATAATTTGTCAATTCCATGAAAAATTGGTGGAAAAACTATAAAGTTTTCGTTTATTTTATTCCCAAAGTTTTTCAATTACCATAAATTTTGTAAAACTTTTGACTTCTTCCAGAGCTATATTACTCTATAAATATACATCCCGTCTATATTATGTACAAACGACTGAAGCTATAATACACAAAAATGAAATTATTTCTATTTTTTATTATATGTATGTTGATATATAGTCGAAGTGAAATTCGTTGGAATAACTAACACAACAACAACAACAACAACGGCAGCAATAATAACGAAACTAAAATTTTAGTTTTCCTTTAATTTAAAATTTGCATAATCCCTACTCCATGTATAAATGGTGTGTTAGAATTGAATATTGTTATGTAAAATAATAATTATTACTCGTACATGGGATTTTTAACCATTTTAATGATGTCGTTGTATTAAATTTAATCGGGTTCATTAACTTTTCGAAAGGATTAAGTAATTGGAAAAGGTTTTTTTTTTTTGCGGTTAATTACTCTGACACAATATATACCATCATATGTATGTATAAATATTAATAACAATCATCATAATATATTTAGATCATATGTATATGTACATACATGTCATAAAAACTGTGTTTGTGTCACAACTTTATGGTTTTTCCGCAAACAAAGCAGTTTTTACAGTTTGTTTTTCCAAAAAAATAAAAAATTTTCCAAAAGACTCATCAAAGCTTAATAATTGTTTTAAGCATGAAAGTTATTTAATTTTCTTGTTGTTGTTCTAGAATCTAGAATATAAAAAAATTTGTGTATCTATAATTAAATTTGCATAATCCTTATGAATGTACATACATAAGGATGTATGTTACATACATTCATACATATAGTTAAAACATAATGTAAGACAATTAAGATTACTTTCTACTGCAATTAGAAAATTATCAAATAAAGCAAGTTGTTAATACGTATGTATATATATATATATATATATATATATATATATATATATATATATATATATATATATATATATATATATATATATATATATATATATATATATATATATATATATATATATATATATATATATATATATATATATATATATATATATATATATATATATATATATATATATATATATAAGTTAAGGCACAAGATACTGCCATGTCAACAATTCATTCCACACACATTCCATGGGAAATCATCACACATGGAATGTGCATTCAACAGAGGTTCGAGTTTCATTCTACATCAGCAATACTTGAACTCACGACACAATTCTTTTTCTTTCATTTTTCCTAATCAGCAAAATTGTAAAGGCGCGTGTAAGATAATACACGTGCATCTTTCTATATAAAGTAAAATTAAAATATGTAAAAATTAGATATCAGTTGGAAATTGAATAAAGCAGACATAGTCTGAAATTAATTTTTTTAGTTTAAACTACGGTCATAAACTTAACTGGCGCCGAAACAAATAATAAGTTATCCCAAACGTGTTATAAAGTGTTCTTTACAGTCGATCAGAATAATTTGTAACATAAAATATTATAGTGATTTAATAAAAATTGTGTACATTTACTATCCCTATAGTAATTTAATAAAAATCGTGAACAATTACTATCCCTATAGTAATTTAGTAACATTTACTATCCCTATAGTAATTTAATAAAAATCGTGAACAATTACTATCCCTATAGTAATTTAGTAACATTTACTATCCCTATAGTAATTTAATAAAAATCGTGAACAATTACTATCCCTATAGTAATTTAGTAACAATTACTATCTCTATAGTAATTTAATAAAAATAGTGTAGTGTGAGTGAACTACGTACCACTAGTAGGCCAAGGGCAAGTATAAACGCTCATAGCCAAACGGGAAATCTGCGAGTCATCCGAGTACACGATGCAGCTTATATCTCCAGGAAAAACACAAATTCCTGTATCAAATTATACCCTAGGAGAAATCCTCATAAATGAAAAATACAATAATATTGTAAGTAAAATTCAACACAATATAAAAATATATAACAATAAAAATAAAAAAAACCTTAATAAAATATAAAATCAAATCAAACGATAATTTTAATAAATCGAAACAAATTACACAACAAAAGTGCAAATAACCGAGAATCACAAAAAGAAAGTGAATAAATTTATAATATAAACCCTAAAATAATAAGAAATACATCATTCAAAATGGCTACACCCGAACAAATGCAAGCAGCAATTACTAATTTAACCGGGGCACTCAATGCGCACATTGAGACAATGAAAAATATCACCCGAAGATTAGAGCGTCTGGAAGCGAAAGAACAACCACTTATCAACACCAACGTGCAGAATGGTCCAAAACACGATAATTACCTGAAAGAGATAAGCAAACTCCCAGATTGTGTAAATGAGTTACAAATATTCGATGGAAATACCCTACACTATGTATCATGGGTAAATAGTGTGGAAAACATATTGGAAGACTATGAGATCGTCAAAGATAAACCGATCTATAGAGCCATTCTCCAAAGCATACGACAAAAAATAAGGGGAACTGCTGATTCGGCACTCATATCATATAATATTTTTAACGGCAGTTGGAGCGAAATTAAAAACTGCTTATCACTCCACTACGCTGACAAAAGGGATCAACGTACGCTGGAACATCAACTCAGTAGATTAACGCAGACAAATAAAAGCATTGACGAGTTCTATGCTAACGTTAATCACCAGCTCTCACTTATTATAAATAATATAAAGACCGAAAATTATAACAAAGACACAATAAAAGTTCTTATGGAAATGTACAGGAACCGCGCACTAGATGTATTCGTTAGAGGAGTATCACACGAGATATCTAAAATGCTAACAATTCAAAGACCGGCAACTCTACCCGAAGCGTATGCATCCTGTTTGGAAATACAAAACTTAAATTTTCGTAACCTAACCATACACAATAGAAGTTTTAACAACACAGTCACAGTTCCAGTCAATCAAATTTATTCGCAAAACAGGTTCCATCAAGAACCCCCAAAACCACTTCCAAGGTTATATTTGCAACAAAGAAATATGGGATATGGAATTAATCATCAACGACAGGACGTTAGATTACCACAACAACCACCAGAAGATGAAATTAATCAACAACAACCACAACGGCCACAATATCCAAAGCCGCCAACACCGATGGAAGTGGATCCATCAATAAGAACACAAAGAGTCAATTACATGAATCGCCCAAATTTCAAAAGGGAAATAACTTCAGATGCGAATGTGAAAACCCAAAAACAACAACGAGTGTTTCACTTGGAACAGCAAAGTGAAGATCCTTACGAAGAATGTGAAGAATATGAAGAGTATATTCAAAACTATGAGTATAACGAAGATGAAGGTGCCGATCCAACTGGTGAGGTAAATTTTATAGAAGAGGCCTTTCAAGCCTTCCTTACCTAGAATACAAATGCCGAAACAACAAAATACTCAAGCTTCTCATCGATACGGGGGCCAACAAAAACTTTATAAGGAAAGAACTCGCCATGGGTGCACAAACAATAAACAAACCTTTTACCGTCAAATCAGCAGGGGGTGACATACCAATAAAACACAAAATAACAGCACCTGTATTTAAGAGATATGGAAATGACATCCCAGTGGACTTCTTCGTGTTACCTGGTTTGACCTCATTCGACGGCATAATTGGTGATGACACCTTAAAAAAGGTAGAAGCAATGATAGATAGGAGAGAAAACATACTAACCATTTCTCCGGGTGTCAGTATTCCATTGAAAGAAAAAATCTCGACCCAAGTAAATAACATTGAGGTCAGAGATAGCCATTTGAACGAAGAGACCAATCCAAAATTGAAAACATTAATCAATGAGTTCTTACAAATTTTTGGACCAATCAATGACGAACAAATCATAGATACAACCGTAAGAGCAGAAATAAGAACAACAATGGAAGATCCTGTATATACAAAGACGTACCCGTACCTCATCAACATGAGATCCGAAGTTGATAAGCAGGTAGCAAAACTTTTAGAAGAAGGAATAATCAGACCATCAAAGAGCCCATATAATTCGCCCTTATGGATCGTGAAAAAAAAAACTGGACGCCTCAGGAATAAAAAAGTACCGCATGGTAATTGACTTCAAGAAACTGAATGCAGTCACTATTCCTGATACCTACCCGATCCCGGATATAAATAACACCATCGCGAGCCTAGGGAATTCTAGGTTCTATACAACAATCGACTTGACCTTAGGCTTCCACAATATAAAGATGAAAGAACGGACATTCCAAAAACCGCATTCTCAACAATGAATGGAAAATACGAATTCCTGCGGCTACCATTTGGACTGAAGAACGCGCTTGCCATCTTTCAGCGTATGATAGATGACGTCCTTAAGGAATATATAGGCAAAATATGCTACGTTTACATAGACGATATAATCGTCTTCGGCGGAGAAAACGAGGAACAATATCTCGTTAACGTCATGAAAATCTTCAAGAAACTAAGAGACGCAAATCTGATCTACAAACCGGGCATCACCACACAACCAGTACCATCGACATTATATCTCACTACCGGAGATAAACAAAGAGATTCTAACGAAAATTCTGAAAAAGAAATTACATCCGACGTTATTGAATGGCATAAAAATTCCCGAAGAGTACATGCAAACTCTTCAAGAAGTTTACCAACAAAATTATAGCAACTACAAAGTACGACTAACAAGGAGGGTAGTGGAGGACATCTGCAACGAAGATAATAAATTCCGAATCATTGAAGAAGAGCACAGAAGAGCTCATCGGAATTGGAAGGAGAACAAACAACAAATTCTCGAAAAATATTACTTTCCACATATGGCCAGTCTGGCTAAGAAATACACAAAAGACTGTGAAACCTGTAAAGAGAACAAGTATGACAGGCATCCTAGCAAACCCCAAATTCAAGAAACTCCAATACCAACATACCCTTCGGAGATTTTGCATTTGTATATCATTGATATTAAAGACGAAAAATTTAAAACGTACGAAGTGGGAGAAACAATATATACGGCCATTAAACAAATACAGGGAAAATCCAAGCCAAAATTCAGAAAAGAGACTGTGGCAAAAGACAACAGAGTCACAGTGATCACCAATTCCGGAAAACGGATTCATAAAACGCATATCAAAAACATCAATAAATAAAAGCTCATTTCTTTGCAGCTTGTGCCTTGGGACGACTGTCATGTCGTTGAACATCTATCATTACGACACCCCACTAATTTCGGTGAAGGAAGGGAATGGAAACATCATCGGTGGAAACTTCAAGATAATCCACCAAATAGATCTTAGCTGCTACGAAGAAACTCTATCCAGAATCCAGATAGAACTAAAGAACACTGATCCATCTAACATCTTTAAGCCACAATTAGACTATCAGATTAACGAGATCAATAAACTGTTAAGAGAACTAAAATACCACAACCAGAAAACCAAACGCTCAATTAATTGGATTGGCTCAGCATGGAAGTGGATTGCCGGTTCACCGGACGCAACTGATTGGGACACGATACTCAACAGTCAAAATAGGATTGTAGAGAATAACAACGAGCAGTTTAAAATAAATACAGCCATTACCCAGAAGATCCAACAAATACTCCGTCAGCATAACGAAATCCAGCTACACCTTGATGGTAATGAAAACGAAACATTTCATCAAACTATGTTTAACCGCCTGCAGCTGCTAAAGGAAGAAGTGAAGGAAATAGTAAGAGCAGCCCAACTAGCTAAGGGAGGAATAATAAATTCTAACCTATTGGATAAAGGAGAAATTAGCCGACTAGTGAGTGAAATAGAAACTCTACCATATTTCAATGAAATAGAAGCGATAGAACACGCTGAACCAACCATGCTGATGAAGAACACGATAATCTTGTACGTGATATCCATACCAAAAACTAACGGAGAGGAATTTCATCATGTAAAAATAAGGTCTACCATAAAAAAAAAGAAACAGATTCACCTAGAATACAATGAAATTCTGATCAACCAGCATAAAGTATATGGCATAATCGACAAATGTAAAAGCAGAAGAGAAACCATCATATGTGATTACAGTCAGATTCAAGAACTAAAGGAGGACCACTGTATAACCCAACTAATGAAAGGATCTGATGCAGGATGTGAATTTTTATTCAACGAAAAGGAGATAATTGAACCCATGAACGAAAACACCATATTTTTATTTCAACGGTACAATCGCACAGAATGGTTCAGAAAAACACTTGGAAGGCAATTTATTGATTCAATATCAAAATGAAACATTACAAATAAAAGGATGGACCTTCACTAACAAAGAGATTAAAACATCCCAAATCCTCCCACCGATTTTGCAAAAAAATATTACTCAAAGGGGAGTAAAGCTCAACTTGGAGTATCTGCATAATCTTCATCAAAATTGGACAAACTCACCATAGACTACCAAAATAACAGTGCAACAGACATCGGGATAATAACAACAATTATGATAGCAATCATCATCTTCATAGCACGCATGAGATGCCAGAGAAACAACAAACTGGTTTGGCTTCCTAACGAAGGATCCGCAACCCCAGCAACACCACACCAGGGGATACAACCAATCAACTTAGACTTCTAATCCACGAGACGAGGATTTTTAAAGGGGGAAGAGTTAAGGCACAAGATACTGCCATGTCAACAATTCATTCCACACACATTCCATGGGAAATCATCACACATGGAATGTGCATTCAACAGAGGTTCGAGTTTCATTCTACATCAGCAATACTTGAACTCACGACACAATTCTTTTTCTTTCATTTTTCCTAATCAGCAAAATTGTAAAGGCGCGTGTAAGATAATACACGTGCATCTTTCTATATAAAGTAAAATTAAAATATGTAAAAATTAGATATAAGTTGGCAATTGAATAAAGCAGACATAGTCTGAAATTAATTTTTTTAGTTTAAACTACGGTCATAAACTTAACTTATATATATATATA
The DNA here is from genome assembly GCA_951394425.1 of Tipula unca. Classification (NCBI taxonomy): domain Eukaryota; kingdom Metazoa; phylum Arthropoda; class Insecta; order Diptera; family Tipulidae; genus Tipula; species Tipula unca. The sequence continues at coordinate 76,826,320 of OX596380.1, forward strand.
TATATATATATATATATATATATATATATATATATATATATATATATATATATATATATATATATATATATATATATATATATATATATATATATATATATATATATATATATATATATATATATATATATATATATATATATATATATATATATATATATATATATATATATATATATATATATATATATATATATATGAATGGTTGGTGAGTATCTGTGTGTGTGTACGATGGGGTTTCAAGCAGGGATGGGCGTTTACGAGTCATCTATTATTTTCTACATTAACGTCGATGAGGCATTATAAAAAAATTTTTAAGTTGTTATGTCAATTAGTTCTAAACTAGGGTGACTAAATTTCGTTAGTAATTTTAATCACTTTTGAAATAGAGCGGAATTGAAAACTAATCGTGCTCAAATACCATGAATCTACTTTAGCGTCATGTTTATCCATTACAAAATTATTCAATTGACCCAAAACAACGATATATGTATAGCGTTATAATAGGATGTAAAGCGACGTTAAAATTGGTGTTGATAGTAGTATTGACTACATGGTCAGGTTAGGTAAGGGTGGACGACCTAAAGGACTAGCATAGACAGAAAATTGGTCCGTAGCTATACCACATTCGAGCTACCTCCTCTTCACTCGTTAAAGTATCCTGAGCTTACCAAGAAACGTTTAAAGTCCCGGATCTCGATTTTACTAAGATCCGTGAGGTCGTTCAAAGGGGAAGTTTCCATAAATTTTGTTCTGCTGCACGCTAGACTAGGACAAGTGCAGATCAGATGGAGCATACTTTCCTCCTCATCATAATCACCGCAGCTGCGGCAGAAGTCATGGGCACAATGAGACAATGTGCTGTTATAGCTCCCATGACCTTACCAATATGGTGCCGTCGAAGCGATATGAGTTGGCCTGATCTGGACCGGTCAAGTCCAGGCCAGAATTGCCTGGTTATTACACACGAACGGGCGTTAGACCATCTGACGTTCGTTCCTTTTATGGCTTCTTCCTGAAGCAGCAGTTTACATGAAGCAAGCGGTATCTTTATATCCCGCCTGCTTTGGGTTATTAGCAGCTCATTCCCTGCGATATTGAAGTGCCCTGGCACCCACGTGAAGCAGATGTTGAACTGATCAGCCATCTCAATCAAAGATGCCAGACACTTCTGGGCTCCCTTCGACGTCCGGGAGTATGATTGTAGCGTTTTAATAGCAGTCTAGCTGTCAGTAAAAATAAGAATATCCCTAGTAGATATTACATTATACTTCAACCAGTCCATGTCGGGAGACAAAAAGAGAGGTCGTCCCATTGTTCCTCACAGAATACCCCACAGCCAATTCATCTATCCCTTTTTGAGTAATCCGTGAAGAAGCTTAGTGCTTCATTGTCTATAATTCTTTGGTTCATCCAGTCCTCTCTGGTGGGAAACTCAGTTTGGTATCTCACCTCAACAGATGGAAAAGGGATAGCGTAGTCGGTAGTTTCCGGAATAGCCCTCTTGCATAGGATAGATCAGTGCCCTATATTATTACAGGTCCACATAAATATGGATTTGAGCCGAATGGCTGTGCACGATGCAAGCTGCTCGGCCGCATTTTCCAAAGGAGTGAGATGAAAGAGAATCTCCAGAGCTTGAGTAAGTGTGTTCAAAGAATGCATAATTTTTAACGCTGGCCATCAAACGATAAACTCAAACAGGAGAATAGGTTTGGCCACTGAGACGTAGAGCCAGTGTACTATGTGGGGCTCCATACCACACCTCTTTCAAATGGCATTTTTCAAAGAGTAGAGCGCTAGATTAGGTTTCTTCACACTCTAAGTTGTTGGGTTTCCAGCTTAGCTTGCTGTCCAAAAGTAGTCCGAGGTACTTCGCTCTATCCGTATATTTTAAGCGAGTACTATTTATTATTGGAGAGTCACACTGATGAAATTGACGCTTCCTAGTATAGAGAACCAGCTCCGTTTTCTGTGGGTTTGAGAGATAGCCGAGTGCGCATTGATTGCATGGGCTCAATTATATTTACCGAAGACTGCAATAGAAACCACCTTGAAGCCTTGCCCTTCCAGGTTTAGTAACAGGTCATTTATGACCAAGTTCTAAATAAGAGTGAATAAAAATAAAACCCTACCTTACGGTGACCCTATGCTCAAGTATCTGGCAGCAGACGTCACACCCAGATGAGCTGGCACGATCCGGCCTCTTAGCATTTGATCTATCTGGCCTCTGATTGCCCCGGGTCTGACGTTGATAAAGACTCCCTCTATATCCAAGGATGCTACCAATGAATATTCCTTGTATTCAAATGATTTTTCAATCGAGCCAATAAGGGAGTGGAGCGCTGTTTTCACCGATCGTCTCTTTCTGTATGTGTGTTGAGATCCCGACTGCTCATCTGGCTTGATTAAGCCTTTAATGCAAGCCACTATTTGTCTTTCCAGTGATTTTAACAGAAAACAGGATACCCTTATAGGCCTATGTCTTTGGGATAGCAATGGGAGCTTTTTCCCGCCTTAGGTATACATATTACTTTCACTTCAGCCCATTTCCTAGGAATGTGACAAAGTTCTAGGCTGCCTTTGAATATGACTTCAAGCCAGGGTAGAGTTAAGTCAATAGAGTTCGCTGGAGATCTGCAGGGATAACGCCATCAGGTCCTGCCGACTTGTTTGGCTTAGTACTGTTTATTGCCCGTAGGATATTCCGCCTATTTACAATATGGCTACGGGCTCTACAGCCCGATTTATCGTGGGTCTCTTCGTTTCTGCGTTTCTAGTAGTAGTAGTAGCTCCAGGGATTCCTCACTACACGTAGTCCATGAACCATCCGGTCGTTGTAGAAAGCTCGAGATAGAAGGACTAGAACATAGTACTTGGCGTAGCCTGGCCACTTCCGAGGACCCCTGTATACACAGTAGAGCTTCCAGGCCCTTGCTTGGCTGCTTTTAGCTGGTACTTGTAGGTTTTGAGGACTTCCTTTGTGTTTCTCGCTTTCCTAAACAGTATCCTGTATTTCATACGAGTACCTTGGAGTTCTCTCGATCACCGGGGTGGCCGAGACTTACCCAAAGGCCTACTGATAGGGCATGCACCCAACATGGCTTTGATAAAAGCATCAGATAGCTTTGTTACTAGAACATCAAGCTCCTGTGTAGATGCAAGTTGGTTTGAACCGATACCGGTAATGAATTACCAAAAATGGTTCTAAAGCAATCCCAACCCGTTTTCTTCTTATTTCAGTAGGATGGTTTGCTAGTGGGTTTTGTATTCCAACCTTCCTGTTGGTATATTGCGCAGGTATATGGTTGGTAGAGCGATTTGAGCCAGAGATTTTGATACCCACCTCGATGCTACCCACCAGGACATCAGCGTTGCTGTAATTTAGTAGTATAAAAATACTCAAATTATTCCTAGCGAGAATCCAGGAACGTATCTTACTTTCAGTACCAGGTCACCACTGACCCAAGGTTCTTGAACCAGAACCACATCAATGGAATCAGATTGCATTTTGAGCAGAAGATCCGCCTATGCGGCTTCACAGTGATGGAGGTTGATCTGAAACATTAGATAGTGCTTACCACTGTTCAGTATGACTCCGCCTCTGACAACGATTCATCCATTTGGAGCGCACAATGCAGCCCCTACAATCTCGACATCTGCTAGTCTACGGATAGTGCCTCCTGAGCTCTCTTCCGGGATGTTCTGGACTTCAGGGTCACCAACTCCAGGCGGGCCTTTACAAGTAGTTTTCCCACCTGCTGAAACCCCAGATCTACCGGCTTCATCGAGCTTATAAACCTTAAGCGTAATCGCTCCAACTCCATAGCTGATTAAGCCCCCAGATTTAGCCAGAGCTCCCAAGGAGTCTCTTTTCAGGATGATAACGGCCGATCTGTGATCTGCTTCCGCCTTCACCTCCTCTTACCTGGCATTCTTCCAAATGGCTGAGCCGAATCGCTGTGTTTCTGTATTTCCAGAATCTCCTTGGGGATCCAGGCTCGTGGTCTAGGCCTGCAAGAATTTTCCTCCCAGGTCACCACTTCCAATTTGGCTCCCAGCCAAATTTCACCCAGGCTGCGGCCGATCGCTTTTTTGTGGAGGGTTCTTTCGTCCGCACAGGAAGTCAGTTTAACGTGTCCCCGAGCCACCATCCGTCTCGGCAGGACGGGTCAGTTCCCGAATTCTCTGTCATGATGTATAGAAAGGTGGCGACTAAGGCCTTCTCCACCTTTTTCCGGTTAAGCGTCGTAATGCTCCCATCTTCTTGAGCCCTGTCAACGACTACAATGATCAGATGCTCCTTTAGCACTTCGTTGACATGGTGATATTGTCCACAAACCCTTTTCTTTTTGACCCGTAGGCGGTTCATCCTTAGATCTCTGCCTTTTCGGCTGTGAGATCTCAGCGGAACCCTCTTGCTTCGGCTCAGTGATACGTCTTGCCCACGCAAGCGTATCCTTGTTGCTATCGGTTCTCTGCTCTAACAGAATGTTGTTGATCTTGGAGATTATGCATTTTGTGATTTTGCCTCTTTTTGCGCCTTGGAGATTGGGCCTACAGTCTGGTTTTTTAAGAGTGTCGGTCTCTTTTTGGTTTTAATTTTGATGGTCCACAACTACCAACTTGATCCGCAAGACAGCTTCGCAGCAGACCACCATGAAAATTTAAAAAAATGTATACCTAATATAAGTCGGCCTGGCCCAGCAACCACATAGTAAAGAACACGAAAAACACCAGCTAGATTTCCCGCATAGTGTTCATTGCCGTGGTTCATAAACATTCTGTGTAATTTTGTAGTAACGCGTATAGTATTGTTAATATTGTCTATGTTTACTACAGAAATCTATAATTTTACCAACAACAGCATGTATGGGTTCGATTTAAAGTTAGACGAATTGTTTGTCTTTTACTCGACTACATATATACATATAAGTTATGCATGTATGTATATGTATATAAACAACGAATTACGTAACATGATATGTTGCATTATATGTGTCGTTTTGGTGGGTTGTTATTTTTGAACATATCCTATGTATTTATATATTTGAAGACTTGAATTTTTTTTTCAAATGATGCGCGTTGTATGCAAATTCTTAGATAGTTTTTAACATATAATCTTTTTTTGTGAATTATGTGGAAACCCTTGAGGGAATTCTGGAGGAAACTCTTGTAGTTTGATTAAAAATGGAGTTTTGCATCAATAAATCTGATGTATAGGTAATGCTTTGGAAAGTTTACTCTATATAGACCCACGTTATGTAAGTTAAGTCGATCTAGTTTTGATGTGGAATTCATCTTATTTTCAGTTTCTGTTTTCGTTTATTCGAAATATTTTTTAAATTGGATTGCAATTCTATGTCTGGTCAATTCTATCTAATTGTACTGATGTCTGGAATCAATTTGGAGTTGGTGTGGTAACCACTTGCCACATCTAAACTGTGATCGATCTAACCGATTAAGTATATTATCATTTATGAAGGGAAGAGGGTAGAGTCGCCAATTGTATAGCCTCATTTACTCTTCTTAAGTCGACGACTACTCTCCATTTTGGGATAACCATTTTGATCTGGTTTCTTGGGTACTACTAACAAAGGTCTACTCTGATTTAGGATTTGTAGTATTCTATATTGTTTGGTGTTGATGGGACGTGTGTCTAAATGAAGGTGCCCTGATGGCGCACACCTGGGTCACTGGATAGTTTGTCACTTTCTACGTATAGAATATATCTGAATGTGGTTGGTTCTTCAAATTTTAAATTCTTAGGTATATAACGTGGAGTAATTCGTCCTAAAATTATATCTTTTCTATTCTCGTATTTTGAATTTGTTACTGGGAGTAGACTTGGGTTGATTTGAAGTATATCAAAATTAGCTAAAGGTGAGAGTACATTTTATTATTATATTATGGCTTTTGCTGGGTTACAATTAACTATATACTAATTTGGGCTTTGTGTTCGTTGGGTTTTATGAGACAGTTACCTGAAAATACGCCAGGGGCTATTTCTTGCGAATAACATAAGTATTCATTATTCGTGGAGTGGCAATTGCAGGAAGGTGTATTTCTGACCAATCATTCGCATTCGGTGCAACAACGTTACTTGAGTGTTGGACTGACCATTTTTTGCGATAGAAAGTTATTGATGGATATACATTGTTATTAGAGGAGGTCCTCGATGAATTTAACTTTAATTCGTTTGGATTTGGATTCAATGGGTTCATAAAATGATTTTGGATCTCAGGTTGGAATGCGGTTGGTTAGGGTGGTTATTGAGACGTGGACTCGTATATGGGCTACAGTTAGGTTTCCTGTTGTTCGATGAGTCCCCGCTCGTTTTCCTGTGGGATTACAGTTCATCGGTCATTTCTTGTATATAATTTATGGACATGTCTTTTAGATCATTTGTTAGTTCGTATACGTTTGGGTTAGGTTCCCTTGAGATTTTTTTTTACCTTTGTTAAGGTAATGTGACTGATTTCGTAAAGACTAAGCTCCAATTTGGCTTTGAGACGTGGATGGTTAATGGTTTTTGACAGGTGGAGTTTGGCCTGTGTACCGAAAGTTTGATCTGGAAGATTCGTTTGACAGGTTGTAATTTTGTTTGGGTATGGGTTATAATTTTTGTGCGGGAAAATATTTTGTGCATATTGATTAAACTTATTTGTTAATATGGGACGTGTTGAGAATCCGTTTTTACTTGCATCATTTGTTCTTTTGGTGTTTAATTTTGGGTATTGGAGAAGCATGACTTCTGGTCTTGTGTCTTATTCTGCCACATAATTGACGTCTAATTTGTTTTTTTTCCCGGGTAGCTATTTCTGTTGTTTGATATTTGCTGTAGTTAAATTGACGTTCAACTTGGGTAGTCATTTTAATGAGCTCTCTGAGGGGTTTGTCTGATAACATCGTTAGATATGTGAGAAGAATGCAAGAATAACAGCTTCTTGATCCAAAGTGGCTAGCAAGGGTTTCGTCACTGAATTATCCTCTCCATATTTGATTCGCTTCATAAAAGTTACAGTTAAATTTTGTTATTTTTTGTTAAGTCATTGGTAAGTCAGCCAAACCCAAATTACGGCATAACACAGCATCCACAGCAAGAATGTAGATATCTACTGTTGTGAAAATAAAGGGTTAAGAAAAATCAGGATACCTGAGAACTGGCAGTGAAGTTAATTTCTTATTGCAAGATTCATAGCCCTGTGCGAAACAAAAATCGTTATACCAATAATGCCATAACAGGGATTCACAAAATTGTTCGACTAATTATCTTCAGGATTATAGTTATCCGAGAATAATAGTATGATAGGACTTAAATTGTTGAACCTGGACTACGGCATACGAGTTGTTTTCCGGCTCTGTCTTCATTTCTTGTAGCTATTATTATAATCTATGTATAATTGAGTGAATGCACTTGCGTCTTCTCCTGTTATCGCTTTTAGATTTTCCTCTTGTATAACATCTCATGAAGTGAAGAAAGAAATCGTAGTGTGATCGAGATATCATTGACTAGATATAGGTAGCCAACAATTTTGCGAACTCAACCTCAAACTGGCGATATGACCTATGTATATAAAATTTTGACAACATTTAACGAAAACTAAGCCTTTAAAGCTTTTAGCCTTTAATAAACTAAAATCCAACAGAATGGAGTTCCGTTTACCATAAAGAAATTTAAGGAATCGCGCTAAAATTTCATTTGTCACAAATAATCATTGCAGCATAATATACAACAGGTTTGGTATACCCAGTTTTGCGTAATAATCTTTACGACTACTGATTTCTGTGTAGGGATATCTTGTAAAACCGAGAACTCCTTGAGGTCACAGTAAAATGTCGTTTTGCACAAATAGTCATTAATATACACTTAGATTGCCGCCCGCTTTGGCACATTTAGTAGCGTGATTGCTATGATATTCGATGGTCTCGGGTTCTCGACTCCCGAAGGTGACTAAAATTAACGGTTGGATGTTTTTAATGTATAGGTATATTGTGTGTTTGTCCGGATATTGTACCGTTTGGCAGTTTGTGTCATCGAGTGCTGGGGTGATCCGCCCAACTTTAATTTTTAAATACACTTAGAGTAGTTGTAGGTTCACGTTGGTCGACCCAAGTGTTACGGTCTGGCCCAAGTGGCTTGCCGCCTCATGGGTGTAGGTCCGACCCAAGTGTGTAGGTCCAACCCAAGTGTGTAGGTCACCGAGCAAATAGCGCAGTTGTTAAAGCTGCGACGTTTGGATCGGGAGGTACCGGGTTCGAATCCCAACAGAGACGGGATGCAAAAGGGATTTTTCATCTGTGATTAAATTGAAAACATCTATAACCCTCTGTTGGAATGTAGAACTCATGGGCCAACCGATCTTCCATATCACTGTACAGGGTGACAAGGAGCTATATGCAATGCGCAGGTGGTATACTATACTTGTGTGAATGGGCTGAATGGGTTGAATGAATGTTGTGTGAATGTAAGGCAAGGCTATGGACCAAAAATGTGTAGGTCTGACCGAAGTGTCACGAACCGACCCAAGTGCTTTGCCGACCCAAATGCTTTGCCGACAAAAGTGTACGCCGTCTCAAGTGTCACGCTAAGCAGGTCACGGGCCGACCCAAGTGCATTTGACCTTTTGAAATGAGGTCGACCAAGGTATAAATATTGGGACCTACAACTACTACCTAGTTTTTTGTAAAAATCCCTACGGTAACTTGTCATAAGCCATCAAAAATTCCAGCAAGTTAATCGTTTTCGACAGAAGCTTACTTCCAACTCTTAATTCAAAGCCCATTTATAGTTAATAGTTAATTTTAAGCTCAGTTAAAATTTAACAGATTTTGTAGTAAACTATAAGAAATAAAGGTTCAATTAATAATAAATTCATCAAATTATTTAACAAAACACAACTCTATTATGTGAAAAAGTTGGTGTCATCAAACCATATTCAATTGACAACGAATTTCAAAAATCGCAATCATTTTGTTTTCCAAAAAGCTCATTGCATTTGTTGCTATATGCTGTGATTCTCTACAACATTACATATATTTCACCTATCTATAATTCGATCTTGAAACATATAATTCTGCATGTTACACTTTAAATCCAATAATGCAATATTGTTTTATCAATTCTGTATTCGATTTAGCATTCGACAAGCGTACCAAAATAAACAAAAAACTCTTATATGCACGATTAGATTTCTGTTAACTGTAAAATGTAAGTCGTATATAGTTTGGATATAAAATACAATAAGATTACGTATTTATACAACGAGTATAGGTAACTCTTTTTCCATTGTCTTGTGTATGTTTGTGTGTGCATATCAGTAGTGCAAGCTGAATTACAGGCCAATTTTCAATGAACCTGTGTACTCCAGACCATGTGCATATTATGAAAAGCTCTTGAATGCTTAGCTTTCGAGGAAATTAAAATCCGGTACATTTTTATATTCAAACGTCGTTCTTTCAAAAATGAACTTTAAAATACAAAATTATAATTTTTTTAAAAAAAAGCTCTGACTAAGCTTTTAATAATTTGAATAGTTTAATTTTTACATATGTATCTATAATTCGTAGTTTTCACAGTATGTAAACATTTCAAAAAATTTGCAGTCTAAAAAGCTTCCGTTTTGGGAGCTTTTCATGGAAATACTGATTTGAAATCTTCTGATGTTGGAAAGTTTAAGAGAGGCAGATCAATTAAAGCTGAATTATATTATGGTAAGACTTCCGTTTTACTATTGAAGAGCTTTCACACTAAATCTAACGCTTATTCGTACTATGCTCTTCGAGTATTGGTCGAAAACTTCAACTGAGCTTTTAATTTTGATATTAATTCGTATTTAAAAAAAAAATAAAGACTTGTCTCGTAAACCTAAATTGCGCGAACATGTTTATATATATCTATAAGTTGGGCCTGTGGACCTATTAATACTCAGATTCTACAAAATTTGGCATTCGCCATGGGTGGTCTAGGGTAGCAGTCAAGGTATTTCATAGCCGTAAGAATGGTAGTTCTTGAATTAGAGACATAAACAAATTGAATTTAAAATTTTGTTGAACGACCACCTTTATATAAGTTGGACTTGTGAATCCATTAATACTCCGATTTCCCAAAACTTTTCAATCCCCATGGGTACTCCTTGGTATCAGTTTATGTTATTTCATTTCCGTAAGAATGGTAGTATTCGAATTACTTCGAGACAAAAATTTATTGAATTAATAATCTCGTTGAACGATAATATTTACAGAAGTGGCTCGTGTGGGTTCATTTATGTTCCGATTCCAAAAAACTACTCAATCGTCACGGGTGCGAGTACCACGTGATCTGAAGCGTGCAAATTATCGAAATTGAACGGTAAGATTTCGCATAAAGCAACGTCCCAATCTCAAAGGTTCACTAACCAAAAATCTAAATTATTCCACATTCTTACAGAAAATGGAAGACGGATATGGAACAATGAAAGGTTCGATAACGCCGGGTATAGAAGGTTTATTATCCGAATTTAACGAAGTTGAATTACCCATTACGCTAGTGAAACCAGATGACTCGTTGGACGAGTTTGAAGATAAATATTATACCATTGTTGCGGAATTAAATAAACTACTGTGAAAAACAAACCTGGCTCCGCAGTTTCTGCATATGTACCCTTCATCACCGCGGTTGAACTTTTTAGTGAAATTGATTTATTTATATTTCCATACATTCCTAACTTATTATTAGTAGACACAACTGTGAAATCCGAGTGCAAAATCGACTTACTTATTGGCGCCGATAAGTTTTTCGATATCTTGAAACCAGAACAGATCAAAGATTCGTCGAATAAGATTTATGCTCACAGCACACATTTCGGATGGATATTTACTGATAATACAATACCTATCGACGAAACCAGCAAATGTACTACCGTCGTTGATAATAGCAGTCTGGAGAAGAGCCCGAGAACATTCTGGAAGTGTGAAGAGGTGTTTCAGAATACGCTATTATTGTCTGACCATCATTTGTGAAAATCTATTCTGAACCAAAACCAAAAAATTATCCGACAACCATTTCATGATCAAGTTAACATTTAAACCTGAACAACATCCGTTAAAAGAATCATTATGTTGGACAGAAATCCCAACTTACATGATCAGTACGTCGATTTCTTGGAGGAATACTGTAAACTCGGTCATATGACAGAAGCCAAACCGCCAATAAATCCCAAGTTACGTGTGGTCTTAAACGCATCCGCCAAAACCACATCAGGGGACTCGTTGAACGATAATTTGCTAACTGGGCCGACATTACAAAATCTCATCTAATCTAATCATAAAATAGTATTCACAGCAAATGCAGAGAAGATGTTTCGCCAGTTTTGGATAGATCCTGACCATCGTCGATATCAAAGGATAATACGGCGGACAACTCCAGCAGATCAGATAAGGCATTTTGAATTAAATAAGCGAACTAACGGTATGTCATCGGCACCATATTTAGCAACTAGAGATGTAACATAAATTTCGAAAGATAACGTCGATCAATATGACAGAGAATCACAAGCTATATCGAAAGACATCTATATAGACGATTTATTAACAGGAGCGAGAGACGTACCAGAAGCAGTTACTTTAGCTGAGCAGGTCTATACGAGTTAATGAGCCAATCCGGGTTAAGCCTTCGTAAATGAATGAAGATACAAATGAAGTTAAAGTATTGAGGTTTTTTTTTTTTTAAAGGACTTGGCATAGACACTTTTACGGTCCATAGCCTTATCTTACATTCACACAACATTCATTCATCCATTCATTCATCCCATTCACACAAGTACAGTATATCACCTGCGCATTGCATAGCTCCATGTCACCCTGTGCAGTGACATGGAAGCTGGGTCGGCCCATGAGTTCTACATTCCAACAGAGGGTCATAGATGTTTTCAATTTAATCACCGATCGTAATCGGGAGATGAAAAATCCCTTTTGCATCCCGCCTCTGTTGGGATTCGAACCCGGTACCTACCGATCCAAACGTCGCAGCTTTAACCACTGCGCTATTTGCTCTGTAAGTATTGAGGTTACAATGGCAACCAACGACTGACAAATTAATATACCACGTCAACCTCGAACAAGCAGTACCAACCAATAAAAGAGCGTTATTGTCCATCTTCGATCCGTTAGGACTGCACCATTTGTCGTTAAAATTAAATGTTTTTTTCAAATGTTGTGGTTGTTGGAGTTGGGATGGGATGACGAACTACCGATAAAAGTTAGGGGTAACTGCATGAAAATAAGTAACGAAATAACAGAAATTACAACTCTGAATATACCTCGATGCGGCATCGTTCATGTAGATGCAGAATATCAATTACACGGGTTCTGCGATTCAAATGAAACTGCATTCGCAGCGGCAGGCTAACATCGTACAGATTATATCCGCCAAATGGTCACTACATTGATAGCGGCGAAGACGAAGGTTGGTCCGATAAAGAATACATCATTACTACACGCCTCGAGTTAAATGGAGCTTTACTTTTAGCCCGATTGATTAAACACCTCTAGTCGATTTTCAATATTCCAACCAGTCAAGTTTTTTGTTGGACTGTATTAGAATGGCTATCCGACCAACCGTGAAAATGGAAGAGAAACGTGGCAAATTGCACGAGCGAAATATTAGAAGTGCTGCAACGAGATTGATGGGGACATATTAAATCCAAACTCAACCCAGCAGATTGTGCGACGACAGGATCAAGCCCCACCGAATTAAAAAATCATCTATTTTGATGGACTGGGCCTGCATTTTTGAAGGCAGAACCCGAACATTGGCCTGTATACCGGAAACCAGAACTTATGAGTAATCTTGAACGACGGGAAATAATACAAGTTATGACCACCCCCAAAACAGCAAAACCGATAATAGAGGAATTAATTACCAAGTACTCGAGTGATGAATCATTAATACCCTGGCCATAATTCGAAAATTTATAGTGAAATATCTAAGGTTAAACGCCATCTCAAAGACTAAACCCAGCATTGGTTGGTGTGTAGCTGAAGCCGAAATAATAAAACTAACACAACAGCAGTATTTTAAAGATGGAATACAAGCCATCGAGAAGATCAACAATGTATCGCCGAAATGCATTATAAAGTCCATAAATGCATTCCTGGATGATAAAGGACTTCCCCGAGCCAGAGGAGGTCGTATCGAGAGAGCCGTTGTAATCGTAAGGTTTTTCTCAAACCCACAACCACAACGGTGACAACACACAATTCGTCGCAAACATTTCTTTTCGCATTTCTTTTTTTTATATCCTTTGGCATTCAAATTTCAACGAGCCCCTCCAGTAGCCTGAAGGACACAAAAGGCCTCCTCTATTTGTGGGTATCTCGCAATCGGGCGTTAAGTAGTGGGAACATCCCGACCCCCAAACACAACCATTCCGCTTAAAATAGTATTCAATTAATAGGTTTTTTTGGCATCTAATTTGTTGGTTTCAAGCATGTCGGATAACGATAATGACGACACACCCCAGGCACCCAAAACGAACACAAGTCCACTACCACAAATCGCGGCAGCACAACCAAGGAAAACATAAATTATCCTGCACAATCATTTTGCCCGCAAAGCGCGAAGAGACGATTCAGACTGGCAGAGATATAATTCGGGCTGCAAGGAATCACGGCGGACAAAATGCTTCACGCCCACCTTGTCAGCCGTTTCGCCAGAAACGTGTGCAGTCATATCCGATTTTCTAATGAAACTGCCAACTACCGACCAATACAATACACTAAACCGCCAACTACCGACCAATACAATACACGATTGACGCCATCAAGCGAACACCAATTGGAACAATTACTGACAGGCCAGAAATTGGACGATCACAAACCATCTGACACCCTACGCCAAATCCGCACACTCGCAAGTAACAACTTTTCTGATAACCTCATAAGATCAATATGGACCTGAAAAATGTGAGTTGATTCAAACACTATAGTTGCACAGCCCGAATCCTCCGTGACCAAAACAATGGCGCGTATAGCAGACAGAATATACGAAGTGATCAGCATTGACCCGCGACAAAACTCCAGTGAAATCAATGTACGATACCGGTGAAAAGAGCAAAGCAAAACCAGTGGCGATAGAACTCCCACCGTTCAGCAAACACAGCACCATTATCTCTCGATGCAAGACTCGCACGCATCGAGCCAAGACTAGAAGGGCTAACACGAGGTCGAAGCAAGTTACGCGACGACGAACTCCCACACGATTTGGACCCCGCAGTCCCAGCAGAAAAAAATACCAACGAGGTATATGCTGGTGTCATAAGAAGCATGGTTGCAATTTCAAATCGTCGAAATAATTGGCATCCGCAGTCGCAGCGAGCAACATTAAAAAAGCTACTAAAGTCACGGGTAGAGAGTTACGCAACTCCCCTGACACCCTATACGTCCCGAAACTCATCTATTTAGTCGACACTGGCGCTGACATTTTGGTTATTCCAGCACGGAATTTCAAATTGAATTATACATTAGCTAACCGAAGTTCAGATCTAGTCTTATCGGCTGCCAATGATTCAATTATCCACACGTACGGCACAAAGTTACTTAACGTGCGGATATCGGACTCAAACGAACCTACACGCATGCTGTTATACTAGCTGCGGTGAACCGTCCGATCATTGGCACCGATTTTCTAAGCAAATTTGGACTTCTTGTCTAAAGTTCTGAAAATTTGAATTTCTTAAGCACAAACGGTTAATTGCTTCAGCTACGAAGCTGTTAATAAATGCCTCAATGGTTCGTGTTAACACACCAACACCGATTCATTTTAACATCAACAACGGCACAGCACGTTGCTGTAGAAATGTCACGATTGGAGGCCATGTGGGGACTATCGGCGTTTAAAGACGGTTACGATACCGGATCGGTTATAACCACATTCCCGTGGCACCTGAAGAATTTTTCAAAACGTCAATCATCACACCATTTGGCCGCTTCGAATACACCCAAATACCATTTGGATTACGCAATACTGCGCAAAAGTTTCAGCGCTTCATGAACGAAGTGATTCGTAATCTCGACTTCTTTTTCTTTTGGCATCGCAAACTGAGGAGCAACACAAACTCCATCTGGAACCGCTATTTCAACGGTTTATCGAGTTTGATGTTCACATCAAGAGTTCAAGATGCGTCTTCGACGCACCCACTCTAGATTTCATCATCCACACGATCACAGCTAATGGAAAGAACGAATTAATGAATTCCCAGCTCCAACACCAATCAAGAATATTCAGCGATTCATCGGCATGGAAAACTATACTACCGATTCATTCCAAACCGCGCTGAAATACTCACGCCAATTCACAGCAACCTGGCAGTACTACTACGTAAGCCTAAGACCACCAAGAATTTTTCTTGATCTGACGAATGTCAACACGCATACTGACGCATCAAACAGGGCGGTCGGTGCAGTCATGCTTTTTTGCTGGGATTTTCCAAAAGAAGCCCTCGGATGCCGACAAGAAATACTCTGCATTCGATCGGGAATTACTCGCAATGTATCTACCAATCAAACACTTCAGATATTTTGTCGAGGGTCGGGACTTCATCATTTACACCGACCACAAACCTCTGACACGAGCAATTCAAACGGCCACAGTCGAGACTCACTTCGACTGTAAGAAGATCGCACAAGCGCAAAACGCCGATATCTCACATCCTGGTGTCTGTGCAACTCGTAAATTGATTACTGCTCGCTAATTTTGGCCCAGCAGAAACAAAGACGTGACCCATTGGGCACAATCCTGTTTATCCTGCCAAAAATCAAAAGATCAACGGCACACAAAAACGCCTCTTGGACAGTTCGAAATTCCACCTGGTCGATTCGAACATATTCATTTGGATATTGTAGGACCACTTCCTCCATCCAATGGATACACATATTTACTCACCTTTGTTGATCGTTTGATAGATTCATAACAGTCGAGGTTGGTCAAGAAGCGATTTATCATTTGATGGCTTTCCAACTGGTATACCAATACATTTATTTTTATTTCAATTGGAAACCTTGGCAGCCTCAATGAACTTCATCGGCCGAACTCAGATGTAAAAAAAAAAAATTGAAGCTCGAAAGCAACATCCAAACGAAACTTTTATTGAATTTTATCAGCAGATTTGAAGTCTAACGGTACAATTAAGTGTCCCATATTCGGATTATCAGATTATTAAAATATTGATGAAGAAGATGCGAGAGAGTACCTGGTCATATCTAAGAATTGATTCCAACAGCTTTATGTCCGTTAAACGAACAACTCACGTATCAGACTTTGAAAGGTGCCCAACCCATACAAGAACAATTAATGAACTGGATTAGTGTCAATTATAATAATTCGCCGATATATGAACCATGACCAAACACGGATCAGCATTACCCGCAGCTCCTCAAGTTGCGGCAGTTCATCCATCAGTCGAACATGCCATTATATAAGCCACAATTTTCCGACAAATCAGACCGACCAACGTTAGCCAGAAATACTCAACCGGACATTAATCTACACATTGGCCATGTGTTCACTGAGTGTGTATAATGCCGCCATCTCGGTGGTTTTGTTATAAATGCGGAATGAAGGACACTGTGACTCCAAAGTGTCCACGTTGCACGAGAAACGAACCGAGGATTAAACACAAAAATAACATACATAATTTATCTGAATCGAAGCTTAGAGATTCAATCAGCTCTACACCCACCACTATACCTCTGATAAAAATGAGGGAAACGTCCATAACCAGTCCAAAAGTCCAGGAGACCAGGCAAGATTTGATGAAATTATAGAATTATCTCCAGCTTCTTCCCAGTTGGGTCTCGGAAAGACTACATTAGTAACACACGTTATTGTGTTCTGCGAAACCACTGAAGCAACGATTCTACGCCCTATGTCGCCAGTTAAGCAACGATTAATGAATGAGGAGTTAGATCGAATGTTATCTATGGGTGTCATTGAGGAAAGCCAGAGCTCTTGGTGTTCGCCAATTTTGCTTGATGGCCAGAAGCGTATTGCATAATCGACATGTCTACAGCAATCATTGCCACCACATTCGTACACAACTACGTATCACGAGTTGGCGTTCCACTTGACATCACAACTGATTGAGGAACCCATATTTGAGTCGAAGCTTTTCTCGGAGTGGTATCAAGGGCGCATTAAATTAACAGCGTGATCTGACGCCAGATCAGTTAACCTTTATTAGATAGCTGTAGCGGAGGTAAGGGAGGTGTGGCAGGCGCGAACCTGGCGGCTGTAGGTGGGGAAGAGATTCCTAGCAAGCCAAGAGCGCGCGTCGGGCTACAACCAAACCGGCTAGCCCACAAAAGATCCTTGAGATAATAAGGATCAGCAACCCTAATCTTCCGACAGGGAATTGGAGGATAGTGAGATTAACTACTACAGATTAACTACTATGGCAATCAATTAAGCACTATGGTAATCAATAAGGAGTCTTTGGCTTATCTTGCCGTGACTAAGTTAGTATACGATTTCGGATTCGGGTCGATTACTTTGAAAGTTGACAAGAAAGACGAGGCTGGAAAACACTCAGGGGAACGAATAGAGCTTTCCGAGGTTGCTGCACTTGGGATGGAGATGGCCAGCCACTTGTCCCTAGTGTCTGACGAGGAAGCCCTGTCGGACTCGGGGGACGAAGGAGCTGCCAGCATCGGGGAACCAAGTTCCGTGGGCGGAGATACGGGAGACACCGACAAGTCCACTGGAACCGGCAGATACTAGCCTGCGGCAGCTGGGATCAACTTGGTATTATGCTAAATATCACACAAGGTAACCTGCACCATACGAAGGCGGCGTCGGCCGCCTTACTCCTTAGACTGACTGGATCAAGAGAGTTCGTGGTCCTTATTCAAGAACCTTGGATAAACAGTCACTGGATCTGTGGCCTTAGAATGAAGGGGTATAACCTAATATACTCAAGAAATTCGGGAAAAATCAGATCCTACATTCTTGGAAAAAATAATTTAAACATATTTTTACTTTCTCACTACAGCAATGGTGACATAACTGCTGTCAGCTTCGAAGTTGGTGACAGTCTAATCTGGCTGGTCTCAGCCTATATAGACCGGCGCATACAGGTTCCGCCGGATAGCCTGGAGCACCTGGTTCTCGAGGCGGAAAGAAAGAAGATTGGGGTGCTCATTGGATGTGCGCATCACACGATTTGGGGCAGCACTGATATCAACGAAAGGGGGAGTTATTTTTTGATTACTTATTAAATACTAACCTTTGGGTGTGTAATGTTGGGCTGGAACTCACATTTGTTACTATAAACCTGCAGGAGTTTCTAGACGTAACCTTCGCCTCAGATAAGATTTATCCTATGGTCAAGGAATGGAGAGTGGCAGAGGAGCACTTCTTCTCTGACCATCGTTATATAACTTTTAGCCTTAACGTTTCCCTTGCTTCCTAGGGGTATATTACCCTGTAAGTGGTTTAATCAATCACATGCTCGGTTGCAGGATGGTTAACTCGAAAGTGGAGGAATCCACCATCAGAAGGCGGGTGGCTAAGGGAACCCCGCCGGGAGGTGTCCTGTCCCCTCTTCTCCGGAACATAACAATCAATGGGTTGCTGTTAGAGCTGGAGAGAGAGGGGATTGGAGTGATTGCTTATGCAGGTGACGAAGCGATAGCTGTCTCTGGTAAATATTTAAGCACGGTGAAGGAGGTAATCCAAAATGCCCTCCTAATCATTACGAGGTGGGCCATCATATGTTGACTGGCAATCAGCTCGTCCAAACCTGAACTTGTACTATTTACTAGGAAATATATCCCGGTAGTAGATCCTCCTCTCTTAAATGGCAGGAGACTAGCGTTTACTGACAAGGCAAGATTTCTGGGCGTAATTTTGGAGAGTAAACTTAGTTGGAAGCTCAACATTTTGGAAAGAGTAAACTAAGCTAATATAGCCATGTACTCGTGTGAAATGCCATCGGAAAGAGATGGGACCTGAAGCCGGAGCTGGTATACTGGCTTTTCACTGCCGTAGTAAGACCTGTACCTTTGTATGGGGCGAGTGTGTGGTGGACAGCTCTTGCACCTTCTCCCCGTCGATATTTATGGTAAGCAGATGGCGGCGATTACGGTCACCCGACTAACAGCAATATCTCAGTGGAAATGTCTTCAGACAGGACACTCGACGATAGTTAGGTGGCTCAGGAAGGAACTGGTGAATCTAGACTACTTTACACCAACTTTATGCTTCGAGAAAAGGTTCCGATCTTCCTGCACCACAAAGGGAATCTTGGAGGAGCGGGTCGGTTGCGGAAACAGAAGCATTGCAGTTCTTTACGGATGGCTCCAAGCTACACGATAAAGTAGGAACTGGAGTCTTCTGTGATAAATTGGAAGTATATACATATATCAGTTCGTCTCCCTGAACACTGTAGCGTATACCAGGCAGAGGTGAAAGCGATTGAGCAGGTCCTGAATTGGTTCAGTCATCATGTGGTATCCTCGATTGATATCGCTATTTATATGGTCAGTCAGGTGGCAATCAAGTCGCTGGACTCAGTTTCTCTGACGACTAGGATGGCGTTGGGTTACCACGTGTCTCTTAACATTCACATAGTCTGGGTCCCCGGGTACTCAGACGTCATGAGGAACTGCAGGGCGGACGAACTAGCGAGGCAAGGTACAACTCTCCAACTGCTACCGGAAAGGGCAAAAGGCACTCAAGCCTGTGCTTAAAAAAGAGGCAGTAGTTTCAGCGAATGAAAGGTGGACAAACACTCAATCATGTAGTGTAGCAAGGCAAGTCTGGCCAAAGCAGGGATACTCACAGGACACTGCCTACTTGGAGAACATGCGAGGAGGGTAGGTCTAGAAGCAAATGACTTTTGCAGAAACTGTATGGACGAGGAGGAGGAAGAGATTCCGCGGTAGTCCACCTCCTATGCTCATGCCCGGCTTTGGCACACAAAACACATACATATTTGGGTAAATTCTTAATAGACTCTGCCTCTCTGATCTTGAAAACTGTAAGGTGCGAAATATATCACGCTACATAAGTAGCTCAAACTGGTTATCATAAGGGTAATAGGGAAGTAAGATCCTGTGGTATCACAGCGGATCGTCGCCGGTCTATGTGTACTGTAGCAGCCGTTCAACCTTACCTAACCTAACCTTTCCTCGGAGTGAACGAAACTCCTCGGCTTGCATTGGATACGTACAACGGGTTACCATCCGCAAGCCAATGACATGGTCGAACGCTTCCACTGGCAGCTCAAAGCTGCTCTCAAGGTTGGAGGTAACACCATACACTAGAGTTTCGAAATACCAATCGTTCTACTTGGTATTCAACGGTTAAAGAAGATTTGAACGGCTTACCATATCCGAAATGGTTTACGGACAAACCATTAAGCTACCTGGTGAGTTCTTCGTCGAACATCCTCTACCGTCTCCACCCCCAACCGGCACAACTATCAACCAGAATCCAAGGAACATAGCATTTTTATTCTAAACAGTCTACTCCATTGTTATCGAAGCGTACAATAGGGTCAGGTACCTGCCATATGAATTGGCCCCAAACATTAATATTTTTTCACGTTTCTTATTGTAGACGTCGACGAGTGATTCAATTTCTCAATGTTTTCTGTAGCAGATGATAAATTACCTTTGTCGGTTGCTCCGCGACTTCTTGACTAGAGCGGTTTGATGAAAAAAGGATAACTGGAAGCTTGGCTACACGCGTTGACTTTATTAGTTTATTATATAACAGTTGTGCACACAATATTATAGAGTACCTTAAAGTATAATTTATATGTTGGCTACTATACAAAAATAACATAAATCGCGGGACTATATCATATAATATACGCGCATATAGGCTCAGCATTAAAAACTATTATTTTGTGTCATAAAATTTCACAAACATAAATCAAGTTTCATTAATTTTCACCAAAACCAAAATCACAACAAATTATACCAAAAAAATTTCCATATAGAGAGCCCCAAATATGTATATAGCATATATATGTATATTATGCGTATGTAGAAGGGAAAATTTATGTTCTGACCTAATGATGAGGAAATCGATAGTAATGTGAGAATTACACAGCACAGTTTTTCGGTATTATGTATATAATACCCATCATCATACTCTATATATACATACATATATACATATACACATAGTTATAACATTATTATTGTCTTTTAATGATGACTTTGTGATTTGAATCATGGAAAACATAACAGAGTATAAAGCAAAGACATTAAATTTGAAATTGTTTTTCTCCAAAAAAATTTTTTATGGCATTGAGAATAGTTTTTTTATTTTTTGTCGGGTTTTCTATAATATTATGGAAAATTTTGTTTAGCCATAAAGTATATCAATCACGTTGAAAATATCTAAACCAATAATATAGAAACCAAAAAAAAAAAGACTGTTGTAAAACTGTTATAATCGATTTATATATAATCTCGTATTTATGCTTGGGATACGAAAACGACAAAACTCAATTATAAATTGGTTTACCACAAAGTCTGTCCTCATCAAAAATTATTTGAAATAATCGGTTTTTGTACATACATATACATATATAAATTATGAGGGGCGGAGGTTTATATAGATCAACCGAAAACATTTTAGTTTGGAATAAACCGCAGAACACAATCTAAAACGGTTTTAATCTATATATGTATGTATGTATGTATGTACATAACCACTTGTATTTCTAATTTCCGAAATTTATCAATCCCAACAACAACACCAGCATAATGGCAATTTAGGTATTTTATTTCGCAGCTTTAGATTCCAGCTCCTCAATCTAATTGTTGAGTCCAAGTTTGTGTGTTTCGTGTAAAACGTTTTCATCGGAAATAGAAATTAAAAAAAAAAAAAAAACTGTAACAACAACAACATGCGGGTATAGCAAGTAGAAAAAATGCTATCTAAGGAAATTCAATTAAGTTAAAAATAACAACTTTCAAGTACATTTTTTGTTGTTGTTGTGGATGTTCACAAAAAATAAAATAAAATTTAGAACAGAGAGAGGAATTAATTGTTACACCGCACAAGCGAAAGATTGGTGCATAAATTATAACGCGTCTTTTTTTTTTGTGCGGTGTTCATCCTCAAGCTAACAAAACGTTATGAATATAAAGTAGCTTTATACAAAAGTTCTAACAAAGTGTGGTTATGTTCAAGTTTCGCTCAATGAATAAATATATACATACATATATTAGTCAAAACAATACATATATATTTGCAGACCATTTAGAGTATAGCTGTTGAAACTAAAACATACAATTTCGACATCTGCATAAACTAGAAAATGTGAGTATACCACACCCAACAACACACCGCATGTAAAAATATGTGGAAAGTTATTGTTCTATTATTTCACAGCAAGTAGCAGTGTCGTAGCTACGTTGTTCGAGCTTTTAAGCATGAAATAAATTTGGCCTTCAATTTTTATCAACTTTACTTCAATCTATAATTATTTGTAATTTGCTATACAAATAGGGCTCCTGTGGTCGGGATGTCTAATAAATTTTAATTGCACGAACATGTTTTAATCCGTAAAAAACTCCGCTCCAAGTATCCGGACACGGGAAAACCAGGAGCGTTGGAAGGCCTAATCACTTCCATGAAGGTGTATCGGATAGAACTCGAGGCTCTTTAGGAAACGCTGGCCTTAAAGTGGAGGCCACGTGTCCCAGGGCTATATGTTGCTCATCAGTGGAGATGACCTCGGGAACCTTGGAGCTGGACCTCTTCTTGGGCCATTTGTGTACAAGCGCCTATCGAAGTTAGCCAGCCCCAAGATAAAGACTCATTTCACAATGATTTGGACGATTTGATGGGATCTATGTATATCCGAACACGATATTAGAACGGTACAAATAATTGAAGTCTTTACTGCTAGAGCTGGCAGAAATCAGACCGACTTGTGTGAAAACATAGGTCCGTACTCCCGACACGAAACTGCGACCGATGATTATATTGTAGAATGATGTACTTTGAAATTGCTCACGACCTTACAGTAGAAACCTCATTCTTGCCACACTAACAAATACATTCAGAAACATGGATCCATCCTCACAAAACTTCCCGCTGCCAAATTGGCCACGTGTTAATTTCAAAAGGCCGGTCTGCGGTTATGCAGGATGTGAGAGCTTATCGGTCAGCAACCAAATGCGTAGGATGATCATTTGGTCGCTGCAAAGCTATGATGGAAGTTTTCGTACAAGTCTGGGAACACAGCGAAACGCATGGTACGTTTCGACTGTGAAGGTCTGATAAATGAAGATCAAAAGAAACGATATCAGGAACTTGTCAGAGACAGCGTTGAGGAAGCTTATTGCCAGTCTGTGTTAACTCTGTTTGGGGGGTACGGAAAACTTAGGTTGTCAGTGTTGCTCAACAGTATTTAGGTATATAGTCAAAGTCAAACCCAAGAATAATTGGTTTGATGATGAGTGTCTTCTTGCAGTTTAGTAACAACATATAGCTCATAGTGAAGTGCAACAACGTTTCACAATCTCAACGAAAAACAAAGCTGCTCTTGCTCGGAGAGCAGCTAAGCGGATTTGAAAACGGAAGAAACGAGAATGGTGGCAGGCCGAGGTTCCGAAAGTACAACAACTCAGCAATGAGAGAAGCTCGCGTAATTTGTTTAAGGGAATTATTGGATTGTACCATACTTTCAGGCCTGCGTTAACCGTCATTCGGGACCGGGATGGACACCTCTGTGTCTCAATCGACGTAGTACTCGATGCATGGAATGGACACTTTACCGACCTGCTTAGTGTTTATCAAGCGTCACAGGCTGTGTGTGAGTCACCCCAAATACAGACTGCGGAGATTTGTATTGGATCCATCCCGCATGAGGAATTCACTAGAGCCATGCAGAGACTAATTCACAGCTCTTTTGCACAGAATATAAATGGCTGTCCTACAGTTTATTGGATATATTCACCCATCTAGCGGAGTGTTTGGTTGGTGACTATCAATTAGGATTTCGTCTGAACCGATCAGTCACTGACATACTCCGTACATCAGGAGTTCTTGGATTTTCTGGCACGTCTATGACTCGGTCAATAGAGAGAGTTTGTGGTCTGCCAAAACATCTTATATCGTCAGTTCAATCATAGGTGCCTCCATCTGCTGTTGAAATAGTGAAAGAGTGAAAGGAATACTTGATTCGCTTGTAGAGTTTTCAGTTTCTGTTCCACTAAAGATCAATGTCCAAAACAAAATACATAATATCTGGCCACAGGGACAATGGCACGCCAGATTTTAGTAGTGGCCACTACACGTTTGAGGGAGTGAGAAGGTTCAAATATTTGGGCTTATCACTCACGATAACAGTGCGTGGGTGAAGATATTATAGTGCGGCTGGCAGCTCGAAGTCGTGGTTTTATCCTCTTAGGCCACTGCTAAAATATAAACACCTATCAGTTGTTTTGTATAGTTGAGAAAGTTGCTGATTGACGGATGATTACGCGATATGGTTCCTTACATTTGAGCGAA
Source organism: Tipula unca (assembly GCA_951394425.1). Lineage (NCBI taxonomy): Eukaryota > Metazoa > Arthropoda > Insecta > Diptera > Tipulidae > Tipula > Tipula unca. The sequence goes on from OX596380.1 coordinate 76,850,834, forward strand.
GAATCATGCGAGTGATTTACGGCCCAGAACGCGAGATAGATGGTACATACCAAAATTTGTACAATTTTCATGTACTTTGCTTATTCGTCACTTAACTCAGTTAGATGAGCATCAAATGTTGCAAGATGTAAACTAGCAACATATTCATCCATTTTTTATGGTAGCAAATACACATGGGACTTGTATCGCCCTTGTGGATCATTGAATAATTCAATTAATGCTAATGCTTGGGTTTAGCCGATGTGATTGAAACAACAAATGATGGTACACTGGAACACGATAAATTAACCAATCGTCCTTCTGCTAACAAAATATTACGTGTACCATCCGGCCATATTATATGATCGAACTTTTTCCCATTGTAAATCAAGGGTATGTAAACTATTAATATCGATTTCGGTATTTGAATGTCCCATATTGCATACAATACAACCACTTTTCGTTTAATCCATATGGTCACGTGCCACCACATTTTTATTTCCTGTGACCGTTACAACAATATCCACAGGCGAATTACTTCGTTTAATTTTACAACCCTAAATCCAACCATGCTCGCTTATAGTGCACAAATTGGATCAATTTCAGTAATATGTACAATACATCCCAAACCTTTTAGTGCTTTGGAACAACCTTTACCAACATCTCCGTATTCAAAAATGACAAGCTGTTTACCACCAAACATGACATCGGTGGGCGCAGATGAGATTGTCTTAGACAGTATGAAGACCATGTTCAGGATCGAAACCGTTGGAACCAAATTGTTGGCTCAGTAAGGGGCTAGTAATCGCCTTTAAAAACTGTTTATTATTATTATTATGTGAATTCGAGATTGAATCTGGATTCAAGTATTCAATCATCTCATCTCGGACATTTGAATCAATATATCCAACATCACCACCAAAGGTCCGCCTGTAATTGGCAATTGGTGGATTTCAGCAGTGCAGCCGAATTTCAATCAAAAGATTCGTCAACGTTGATTTAACTGTAATTGATTTGCACCGCTCGGAATCTACAAGGCGTAAATTTCACAGAAATGAAGTCACCCGTCGATGACGTCGCCAATTAGTAGGATCATCTATTCTCCAGTGAGTTGGATCAACTCGGAGATCAACTTGTACCACTGCAAATCAACGATATGGTTCATCCAGTAAGATTACAAAGGGACTAGTGGTAACATAAAATGACGGATGCATAAAATGACGGATTAATTAGGATCTGTGGTGATTACATGTCAACTCTGAATAAAGCTTTGAAACCTCATTGTTATCAAATCCCAGCCATCAGCACTCTATTATCGTTACTCGCAGGAGGTAAAGTCTTCGCCAAGTTAGAGTGCATTCCGAGTTATGAGACTGCAATTTGGAATATCGTCCGCACCTGGAATTTTACACAATTTTTTATTGGTGTCGTTCCGCATTTCGATTTTATCGTGATTACTGGATTCGATTAACAGGAGCTCGCCATTCGTCTCAATTATGTTCTAATGAGATTCGATAAGTACAGTCTTTGTTTACCCAAAGATAAATGCAAATTTGGAGTATCGACCGTAATTTTTCTCGGGTGTAAGATCTACGTTTAGGGCATCAGGCCGATTATACAATAAATTGAAGCTACAGGCTAACACTTCGTTGGAGACTATATAGCAGTGAACTAGTGAAATTGTAAAAACCTGAATGTGATGAAAACAAGTATTGTATTTGTCGAATAAATTGTCAGTGTTAATAAATAGTTTGAGTGTTTTATTGCAAAATCCCTAAGAAATCTATAGAAAAGCTCGAAATTCGAAACAATTAGCTTCTTGGATTCTTTCTCCCAACTGTGCCCCAGGGTTGGTCATACTTGCCCACTGCGTTATTTTCATTATTTATTAACGACTAGAAATGCGTTTAGTACGCAAATTGGCTATACTCTTCATTAATAATTTCGCGCGTGTCTTTAGCATAAAGAAAAATTTAAACCGATTTTGCAACTGGTCAACAATAGATTGGCCCTAAACGCGAGCAAATGCCAAATTCTTTTCAACGCGTGTTGTGGTTTATGTCCTTCCACCGCATATCAGAATCCATCCATCATCTTTTGAAACTGCAATGTCTAGAATAGCGCCGCCATATCATTAACTCCAGTGTCATTTGTATCGAGTTACTGGTACGTCTCAATTTTTATGCTTTCAAAATTCGAATGCGTTGAATACAATTTCGAGAGGGTCGCGAGTGTATAACACGGTTTTCGAAGCTTATAATTACCACTTGTTGAGAGATTCGAAAGCTTTATATAATTTTTTTGTTGTAGTTGATCTTATTTGTTGTTAGGTGTAATTCTATTAACTGTTTTGTTGCGCCGATTAGCCACTGTAGGCATTTAAATAAATAAATTCATTTCATATATTGGAACAGAAAAAAGAAACAAAACAATAAATTGGGCTGACTTCTGTACTTCTTGCGTGTTCTGTATTTGTCTGTATTAGTCAGGGATGGGCGCGGTAGATGACGCTATGTATAGTCTACGCGGTTGTCGACACGTAAAATATAACGTAGATTACTTGGCAGTGTTTTTGGCAACGTCAGAACAATTAAAATTTGAAATCGAATGCGCCAGTTCGCTGGAGTATTTTGTAAAATCGGTCATCTAGAAGTGATTTTTTCATTTGATTCTTTTCGACAAATGATGCATGAGTAGTGTCAAACTACGTCATAGTATTTTTATTCAGTATTGTTTGCCATATTTCATCATGGCAAGACTGAGCCCGGCACACCGTCTACAAATTGTTCAGCTTTATTACGCAGATCACCGTTCTGTGAGGACTGTGTTTCGTGCGATTAAAGCAAGTTACGGTTGACATAATCGACTTGTCGACACCAATATTTGGAATATCATCGGAAAGTTTATAGGAGGTTGCTCCTAATTTTTAGTATGCCGTCCGGCCAGATTTCTCAATTTAAATAAAGGTATACAAACACAATAATATTTTATATTTTACACAATTTTATTTTGTTATTTATATAATTTTAATTAATTTGTAGTTATAATTTTTATCTTTTAATGTTGTAATTATTTATTATCATTTGTTTATGTTTTATTAAATTTTATTTATTTATTTACTTTTCACCACCACACTAATATTGAGAGCGTTGTCTTGTAAAAGTAATGGACGACTTATTGTGTTGTTTTGTTTTTGTTGTGTGACGTCGCCTTCGTGTTTGTTTTGTGTTGAAGGAACACATGCGCCGGCGACGGTCAACATTGCACTTTTGTTAAGTGCAGTGGATGTTTATTGCATCACCGAACATTGTTAGTTCGTGGTGATGTTGGTTGGATGGCGATGGTTTTACTATAAATGTTTTATAGTAATGGTTCGGTTATTGGATAGTGTTGGTTGGATAGATTGATATGTGATGGGGTTAGTGAACGCTTAATTCAAATAAGTTGGATTATATTTGAATTTCACTAATTATTTTGTTTGTGGCAGAATCGAATATCGGTGAGTCGAATATTCGAGCTGCTACAGTACCCCCTCTCCAGATGAGAAACCATGGGTTTTGAGACGTTATACGTTGAACCGGACGGTTTTATATCGTTTGCTGGCTGATATTTGATCAGCCGTGTTGAGAATACCGTACGCCGGTTTCAATCTGTCGATTGAGATTGAGTGGTGTTTGTCTTTGATTGAGACAATGAATTGCTTGCGTAAGCGGCGTATAACTCTGTATGGCCCATCGTATGGAGATTGTAATCCAGTTCGAACCTTATCAACCCGGACAAAGACGTAATCGCAATTGTTGAGCGATTTGGGAACGAATATGTTGCTTTCATTCGTTGGTCTTGTTGCCGTGGGGATAAGATTTTGCATGGTGGTGCGGAGTTGGTCGATGACTGTGTCGGTTGTGGATGGAGACGGTAGAGGATGTTCGACGAAGAACTCACCGGGTAGCTTGATGGTTTGACCGTAAACCATTTCGGCTGGTGAGCACTTCAGATCTTCTTTAACCGTTGCTCGAATACCAAGTAGAACGATTGGTATTTCGGAGCTCCAGTGAATTGTGTTGCCTCGGGCCTTGAGAGCAGCTTTGAGCTGTCGGTGGAAGCGTTCGACCATGCCATTGGCTTGCGGATGGTAAGCCGTTGTACGTATCCGATGCGAGCCGAGGAGTTTCGTTAACTCCGAGAAAAGCTTTGACTCGAATTGGGTTCCTTGATCAGTTGTGATGTCAAGTGGAACGCCAAATCGTGATACGTAGTTCTGTACGAATGTGGTGGCAATGGTTGCTGCAGACATGTCGCTCATGCAGTACGCTTCTGGCCATCGAGTGAAACGATCGACACAGGTGAGTAAGTATGAGTATCCATTGGATGGAGGTAGTGGTCCTACGACATCCAAATGAATATGCTCGAATCGACCAGGTGGAATTGCGAATTGTCCAAGAGGCGATTTTGTGTGCCGCTGGACTTTCGATTTTTGGCAGGATAAACAGGATTGTGCCCAATGGGTCACGTCTTTGTTTATGCTGGGCCAAAAGTATCGAGCAGTAATCAATTTACGAGTTGCGCGGACACCAGGATGTGAGATACCGTGTAGTGTGTCGAAGATGGTTCGACGTAGTTGCTCTGCGATGTACGGGCGATTTGCACCCGTAGATGTTTCGCAGTAGATTTCGAGGCCAGGTAGTTTGAAAAGCTCCAGTTTCAGTGATGAACTGGCGTGACAAGCAGAACCAGAAAGTAAATTCTGAAGTTCCAAGTCTGCTTTTTGCGCTTGTGCGATTTTGTTGCAGTCGAAGTGAGTCTCGACTGTGGCCGTTTCGTTTGCTGTTGTGCGCGAAAGTGTATCCGCGACAACGTTTTCGGTACCTTGAACATGCTGGATGTCCGTGGTAAATTGACTAATATAATCCAAGTGGCGTGCTCGCCTTGGATTGCGTTCAGTTTTAGACTGAATTGCTCGAGTGAGAGGCTTGTGGTCGGTGTAAATTGTGAAGTCCCGACCCTCGACAAAATATCTGAAGTGTTTGATTGCTAGATATATTGCGAGTAATTCCCGATCGAATGCAGAGTATTTCTTTTCGGCATCCGAGAGCTTCTTTGAGAAGAATCCCAGGGGCTCCCAACACTTGTCGTTGTACTGTTGCATGACTGCTCCAACAGCAGTGTTTGATGCATCAGTAGTAATGCTGAGCTTTGAGTGGCTCAGTGGATGTGAGAAGAGTGTTGTGCGTGCCAATTCAGCCTTTAGTGACGTGAATGCGTGTTGGCATTCGTCAGGCCAAGAGAAGTTCTTGGCGGTTTTGGGCTTACGTAGTAGTACTGCCAGGTGGCTGTGAATTGGGTTGAGTATTTCAGCGAGCTTTGGTATGAATCGGTGGTAGTAGTTTACCATGCCGATGAATCGCTGAATACTTTTGATTGAGGTTGGAGCTGGGAATTCTTTAATGGCATTGATTCGGTCTTGTGACGGAAGGATGCCATTAGCGGTAATCTTGTGGCTGAGGAAATCAAGAGTGGATGCGCCAAAGACGCATTTTGAGCTCTTGATGTGTACATCAAACTCGACAAGTCGTTGGAAAAGTGTTTCCAGATGGAGTTTGTGTTGGTCCTCAGTTTGAGATGCCACAAGAATGTCGTCTATGTAGACGAAAACGAAGTCGAGATCTCGAACGACTTCGTTCATGAAGCGCTGAAACGTTTGTGCGGCATTGCGTAATCCAAATGGCATTCGGGTGTATTCGAAGAGGCCAAATGGTGTTGTGATTGCCGTTTTGAAAACGTCTTCAGGTGCCACGGGAATGTGGTGATAACCTCTGATGAGATCAAGTTTGGAGAAAACTTTGCAGCCATGCAAGTGCATGGTGAAGTTTTGAATGTGGGGTATCGGGTAGCGATCCGGTATCGTAACCGTGTTTAAACGCCGATAGTCCCCACATGGCCTCCAGTCTTGATCTTTCTTCTTGACCATGTGTAATGGACAAGAGACGGAAGATGTCGATGTTCGACAAATCCCTAATTCCACCATATGTTGAAATTCTGCTTGTGCAGCTTTGTGACGCACCTGATCTAGTCTGCGTGGTCTCGACACGGGCAGATGGCCTTCCGTGACGATGTGATGTACCACGTTGTGTCGGACTGGCATTTTGTAGTTCGGCTCTGCTGTAAGTAGTGGGTACTTTTTGAGCAGAGTGCCGTAGCCGTTGTCGATGTTGAAATGGATCGGTGTTGGTGTGTTAACACGAACCATTGTGGCGTTTATTGACAGCTTTGTAGCTGGGTCAATCAGCCGTTTGTGTTTGACATCGACAAGAAGTCCGAATTTGCTTAGAAAATCGGCGCCAATGATCGGACGATTCACTGCAGCTAGTATGAAAGCATGCGTGAAGGTTCGTTTGAGTCCGATATCCACGTTAAGCAATTTTGTGCCGTACGTGTGGATGATTGAACCATTGGCAGCCGATAAGACTAGATTTGAATTTCGATTAGCTAATGTGTAATTCATTTTGAAATTCATGGCTGGAATAACCGAAAGGTCAGCGCCAGTGTCGACTAAGTAGGTGAGTTTGTTGTGTCTATCGTACACAAACAAACGTGACGTATAGGGTGTGTTTGTGGTCAGGGGAGGCATGTTGCTCTCAACCCGTGACTCTAGTAGTTTTTTTGTTCGTCAATGTTCATTCTTACGGCGGCCGCGGACGTCGATGGTTGCGACGTGGTGAAATTGCACGGTGGCGTGCATTTTCTGGCGGCTCTACCAAACTTTGTGTGGAACCAGCATTTACCATGTTGGTATATGTTGTTGCTGGGACTGCGGGTTCGATTGCGTGAGGGAGCTCGTCGTCCACGCGAACGGCTTCGACCTCTGAGTAACCCGTCGAGTCTGGACTCGATTCTCGACAATCTTGATTCGAGTGAGTTTGTTGTTGTTGTTGTGGAACGGGGAGTTCTGTCTCCACTGCGTTCCCTTGATTGCCGGTATGGTACATTGACGCTACTGACGCTCGGTTGATGGATGTTAATGACATCATACATTTTTGTCGGCAATTCTTTTACAATTTTTAATAGAGATAAACAAAATTTTAGGCCATGCGATTAATTTGAAACGGCGGGTTTTATGTCACCGTTGTGGTTGTGGTTTTAAGAAAAACCGTTTTATTATTCTTTTTATTTAACCACAGCGGTGATGGCGAGAGGACTTGCAGCGAGATTCGACCAGGGTGTGTATTGAAATTTGGATGGGTGCGCAAAATGGTGGTGAAAAATATATATATATAAAATTTTACAGAAAAAAAATGCTTCTACGTTAATTATGAAAATAATTTTGATTTTACGTTAAGTTTGAAAAAATAAAAATGATTCTACGTTAATTTGTTTGATTAAAAAGTGGTTTTACGTTAAAAAAATTTATTTACGTTAAGTTAATGTATAAAAAATGATTTAATAAAAAAAAAAAATATAGTACAAGAAAAAAAAATATTTTTCTATATAAAAAAAAAACTTGGTACCGGTTTAAATGTTGTTGTTGTATTGCCGCTGTTGTTGCTGTTTCTCCTGCTGCTGCTGATGGTCCTGCTGCGGTGAGGGTAAATCGCTTCACCTGTTATCCCGCGTTGCGTGGGTGGGTCTTCCCCTACACCACGTGTGTTGTGTTGTGATATTTCTAAACTCGTTGATTCCCGCGGTGGTACGTGGGTTGGCCCTACGCACGTTTGAATAATCTGTATTTATTCCTTAATTCCCGCGGTGGTACGTGGGTTCGCCCTACGCACGTCTATGTTCCTTCTTCCCGCGTTGCGTTGGTGGGACGTACGTGGTTTTAAATTAAATTTAAATTTTATATTGCGTGTTTTTTTATTTGTATATATTTTATTGCGGTAAAAACCGCCGTCGAGGTCACCACTTATAGGAGGTTGCTCCTAATTTTTAGTATGCCGTCCGGCCAGATTTCTCAATTTAAATAAAGGTATACAAACACAATAATATTTTATATTTTACACAATTTTATTTTGTTATTTATATAATTTTAATTAATTTGTAGTTATAATTTTTATCTTTTAATGTTGTAATTATTTATTATCATTTGTTTATGTTTTATTAAATTTTATTTATTTATTTACTTTTCACCACCACACTAATATTGAGAGCGTTGTCTTGTAAAAGTAATGGACGACTTATTGTGTTGTTTTGTTTTTGTTGTGTGACGTCGCCTTCGTGTTCGTTTTGTGTTGAAGGAACACATGCGCCGGCGACGGTCAACATTGCACTTTTGTTAAGTGCAGTGGATGTTTATTGCATCACCGAACATTGTTAGTTCGTGGTGATGTTGGTTGGATGGCGATGGTTTTACTATAAATGTTTTATAGTAATGGTTCGGTTATTGGATAGTGTTGGTTGGATAGATTGATATGTGATGGGGTTAGTGAACGCTTAATTCAAATAAGTTGGATTATATTTGAATTTCACTAATTATTTTGTTTGTGGCAGAATCGAATATCGGTGAGTCGAATATTCGAGCTGCTACAAGTTATAATCCCAATTTACAGTATGTATTGGATGATACACGACCAAATAGACGGTTTGGTGTGGTTTATTGGCCTGTGCAATCATCGGTCCATTTTTCTTCAAAAATGATGACAGCTGGGACGTACTTGTGAATATAGCGCTTGTTGCCATAGAGCGCACAAAACAATGCACTTATTGAGAAATCATATAAACGAGCAATTAATTTCACGGTTCGGATCGATGAATTAGCTATTTAGTTCGTATGAATTGGACTTTGAGGAAACACCATCGCAGTTGCAGTTTTTCCACAAATCACCTCTAGATTTCGTTATAACGGATAAAATCACGCACATGTTATTTAATGCTCGCTGTTTCTGGCACAACTACCGGTGTAACTTTTGCATGAAAATGGTTCCATTAACGTATTTACCATTCTTCTTCAGCATCTCGCACAAATTTATTAAATGGCCAACATTTTATTGCTGAATCGTGTTGAAGTATTATCGGCAAAATACAACATTATGAAAAATGTGACAAAACCTGGCCCCACATACATCATTCATTATTTTGCAAATGTATTTAACTTGAAGTGCTTATATTTAGCAGGAGCGGAATGCGTCGGTTTTTGGTAAGATCCAATTTTTCACCTAATTAATTGTTTCATAACCAACTTCACGTACGTTTCGTCATCCATCTCGGTAGCTCTTAGAGTCAACTCCAGGGATGGCCGAGGTAGATTACGCCGTGTAATCTACGGGCTTGTCGACACGTAAAATAGTACGTAGATTACTTGGCAATATGTTTTGTCAATGCCGCCAATTAAGACAATGTCGACAACCTACCATATTTAAACGATATGAAATAAAATGCTATATTTTGTTAAAGGGCGATTCAGTTAAGCCGTATAAAAGAAATTAAAGAAAATGTTCAAATTAAATAATCGGGAACCACATATACCATACTATAACCTTGGGTATATACGTTGAAATAAACAACCAAAAGGTTTAATTAAAAAAAGTTTATGCACGAATTGTTCTAAATTTTAAATTTTGTTGTAACGGAATAAGCCAAGCACATGTTGTTCAATGCTCCCCATGAGGTTCTACACAACTTCTGATGAAATTTTGGTTCATGACTGATTTATCACAGGCAGTTCATCGCACACAATCTACTGTTACCATTTCAAAACACGGCAAACAATAGCAAAGCAGCGCCGTCTATCACGGTAATGTTCTGATATTTGTACTACTAGATGAGGATTAGGCTATTTCTTGATCGATTAGGATACATCTCAACATATTGGATGTAAATGCGATTTTAAATTGAGTTTTGAATAAAGTTCTGGATGACTAATTTTGATAAAACTCAGCATATGTTGAACGGCAATGGGATTATAAAATGATTTTAGAATGAAGTTCTGGCTTACCTACACTGAAACTTAATTGAGCTATTTCTTAACCGATTTTGATGACATCCGTCATGGTGGATTGAAATGGGATTATAAATTGATTTTTGGATCCTTTTTTTTCAAATCAAAAATAACTTAAAAAGCCAATTTCATTCCAACATGTCGTTTCATTATAATCGGTCAAGGATTAGGCCAATTTAATAATTAATTGTCGCACTGAATTGCCATCACGATTCACAATAAATTCCTGTCGCGATGAATTTCTATCGCGTTGAATTGATTGCCACGAGTTTCTTATAATGGATTTCATACGATAAATTGCTTGCGATAAATCGACCGGTTACCAAAGTTTACTGGTGAATTCTGTTAACGAATTATGATCTTTTATGTACACATTCGACGCTACTATTGAGAATGTCACAAGGATCATGAGTCGACAACTGTAAATCGCTTGCCATCTTAACTCTTTCTGCAAATTTTATCAGTCTATTATCAGACTTTGTTATTTTACTTTTTTTGATACATTAAATAATTCGTTTTTTAACATTTTATTTGTAACTTGAAAATTTAATGAACCTGCATTTCCCTTTTTTATATAATCCTTAGTTCTTAAAATTCCTAGTAATATCGGAACCTCCAATCTATTTCTTAGTTTTGTTTTATTTAAATTGATCTGAGAGAATATTCGCTCCACGTTGGCAGTAGTTACCGGAATTGTTAAAACTGTCATTATCAATTTGCGTAATTTAGGAAAGCATTTCGTCCCATTTGCTCTTTTTAATTGTAAAATTACGTCACAGAACTGTTCAATCTTATTATCTTCCTTTAAATTCAGGTTTTCAAAGTTTAAGAAACGTAATTCTCTTCATTCATCATCCAGATTTTGGTAGCTATCACTGCTTATCTGTGTGTTTCTGTGCTGGTAGAGTTCAATCGATTTTAAAAACAAAATCGTAGTGAAAATCTATTTTTTTTATTAAGCTGTTACAAAAAATCCACATAAAAATCCAAACAATGCGTTCTAAAATCGATTTCATCTACTTCAGATCTACCTGAATCAAGTACCATCGCAACCTCTGCACCTAAATAAATACTTTTTAAATCCTTAATATACTTATTGGCAGGTGAAATAGGCAATTCAAGAGTCTTAAACTTTTCGAGTGCAATGAACATGGCTTTGCATGGTATGCACTTGGGGCTCCTCGCTTTGAAACAATCTATTTAATTTATTTACCATCCCGATAACATATTTCTGAAACTTTAAATAAATTTCAAATTGCGGATTATGCAGAGTGACGATAATTTGCTGCGGGATGATTCTAATTTTTGAATGTCTTCGTCGATAAAAAAATAGCTTAAGGGCATCTATTCGGCCCAGAATTTGGTTAACAGTCGTTTTGGACTATTTTGTATAAATGTATAAATGTTACGATTACATTCTTCTACATCGAATTGCGTGGCTTACGCACAGCGCAAGTGAGTGTCATGTGCATTTGAAGATAATCACTTTTGGACAGTCCTTCTTTTAAAGTTTAGCTACAGAATGGTGAGAACCCGTCGACACTGGGGCACCATCTGCTGCAAATCCGTTCATATTTTTCTTATAATTAATATTAAATTGGTTAAAGACCTCAACTATTTTTGAATAAATTGAAGCTGCGTTCGAATTTGTCATCTTTTCTAATGCAAAAAAGAAAATCCGTTATTTTCGATTGGTGTTCAATTCTAACTACTAATGACAACATTTTAGTAGTCGATATATCAGTAGATTCATCCGCACATAAAGATTAAAAATTATTTTTCATCAAATCGCATAATTCGTCCATTTGTGCTTCACCAATCACGCTGTTTACCATAGCCGTTGTTTTCGTTGTGGCACACGCTATACCTTTTTTACGATGTCCGAGTCAGGAAGTAACTTCTTCAAAAGCGGAATTAATTTATCCATCATCAAAAGTGGTAAATTGCTTTCTGCACAAAAAGCCGCGAGTTCAATTTCAACTACAATCCCTGGTCAACTCGGTAGCTCTTGTAGCATTCCTGAACTCGAATTCGTCTTATCATGTAGTGAGGTGTGATAAATTTTATGGCACGGTCATAGTCGAAACTCCCCTGATTACTTTTAATGATATTGTTTTAACCTTTTTGTAGAGATTTCTATCAGTTGTGCCATGTATCTGATTTTTGTGAGCCGGTTTTTGCGATTTTTGTGCGAGCTGTTCTACCGGTACAAAGAGGGTCCCATTCTATATAAAGCTATATATATCGTTGTTTTGACCGCTTGAAGTTATCCCAGGATTTCATTCCATGATTTTATTAAATTACCTCTAGCAACACTAGTGTAAATAATCCATCTCAGACTTTTTAGAAATACATATAAAATTTGTATAGTTGTTTCATCCCAGGATTTTTTACATTTATACTATCCCACACTTTTTCGTCATCCCACAAAAAAAATATGTATGTATACAGTTAGTACCAAAATACTCATCCAAATATGTGCAAGTCTTTTTAAGGACGGCTAATTTCTCTTTGCGATAATGTTCAAGACCCTGTTAGTAACCATTACGCCAGCTTTAATAATTTTGTGACCGTTGGAATTCCCGCAATATAAATAAATGGCTTTCGCCAACTTTTCTAAGTAAAGCAAAATCGAAAAAAAATTCGTATGACCAAGCTTTTATAGGGTCGGCTTTTTTCTCATATTAATTGAGTTAAAGACCTTGTTGCCCGCCACTGTGCCAGCGTTGATGATTTTTTGACCGTTGGAATTCCCGCAATATAAATAAATTTGGTGCATTTATAAATTATAAATTATAAATAAAGGCGCCACATTTATTTATATTGCGGAAATTCCATCGGTCAAAAAATCATCAACGCTGGCACAGTGGTGGTCAACTCGGTCCCAAACTTATGAGAAAAAAGCCGACCCTATAAAAGCTTGGCCAAACGTTTTTTTAATTTACGAAATTGTCTGAGAGGACCTGCAATTAACACAATCAAGGCGCTGGAGATGACCGATGCCGACTAGGTAGAGGCAAACATTCGCGCACTCAACGACATTAAACCTATTTCGAAATCCGCAGAATCGCTTCGTAACCTTATTGATATCGTCAATTGTAACTTGCGTGCATTAACATCCCTCGGGAATCATGCAGAGCTATACCATGCGTTTTTGTTGATGACTCATCATTGGCGAAATGGGAGGAAGAAGCGGCAAATAAAAAATTGCATATCTGGAAAGACTTTGATAAGGTTGCCTCATAAAGCAATGCCATGACTTGGAGAACAAGGAATACAATGCGGGAACATTATCAATTAGAGCACCTCTACCTACAACCAAGCCATCTTATAATCGATTCGCGAGTCGTCACACCACTTTGAGCATGATATTGCACGTTGTCAGAAGTTCAACCTAATTACTACCATCGAGCGATTCAATGAGGCGAAGAAATTAGAACTTTGCATAAATTGCCTCCACAAGGGTCACAGAGTACGCTTTTGTCGAGCTGGTAATTGCTTTAAATGTAAGCAACGGCATCCTACTCTTTTGCATCGCGATGAGGAATAAGCATCATTTCAAACGCTACCTATACCGCAGTTGCCGAAACTTTGAATAATGGTGCTGAACCGGAAAAGAGCCAAAGTAAAAACCACTCTTCATTCGTCATGCAGTTTAGATAGGCATGTTTCTGCTAGTCAGCCCGGTACAGTTATTTTAGCCACAACCGCCGTCAACGTTCGGGATCAGTACGGTAGAAAAGTGCAATGTCGTGCACTACTCGATTCCGCGTCGCAATTGAATTTTATAGCCGATCGTTTAGTCCAAGTGTTAAATTTGTGCCACGGATAACAACAGATCAGCCAAGCTGTCACATTAACATCGCGGATTGTCAAATTCCAGCATATCATTGGCAGATCCTGATTTTCATCGACCGCAGCGGGTAGATATCCTGATCGGAGCTGAAGTTTTTTATGACCTAATGAATGCAAAGCACATTCATATTTCGGATTATTTGCCAACATTTCACGATACTAAGCTCGGATGGATCGTGGCGGGGAAGATTCCTTTTAACGATCGAAAAAATGTTTTTTATTACGCCGTAGATCAACCGCCAGCGGAGGAGGATCGCGTCAAAGGGATTAATCAAGTTTTGGAGAGATTTTGAACGATATAGGGATTCGAGGCACATGGCAAGGTGTTTAACAAGGAAGAGCAGGAATGCGAGGAGCATTTTATACAAAACATCACACGTGATGGGGATGGACGGTTCGTGGTCAAGTATCCATTCAAGGCCGATGTTTCGACTCTCGGTGATAGCTTTTGGATAGCCCAAACCAGATTCCTGAAAGCTGGCGTAATGGTTACTAACAGGGTCTTGAACCTTATCGCAAAGAGAAATTAGCCGTCCTTAAAAAGACTTGCACATAACATAATATTCCACCAATTTTACATATTAAAAAAGTATGGGATGAGTATTTTGGTACTAACTGTATACATACATATTATTTTTTGTGGGATGACGAAAAAGTGTGGGATAGTATAAATGTAAAAAATCCTGGGATGAAACAACTATACAAATTTTATATGTATTTTTAAAAAGTCTGGGACGGATTATTTAGACTAGTGTTGCCAGAGGTAATTTAAAAAAATCATGGGATGAAATCCTGGGATAACTTCAAGGGGGTTTGTTTTGGGCCAATTTAATGATTTTGTCATGGATAAACGTGACGCTCAAGTAGATTCATGGTATTTTAGCACAATTAGTATTCAATTCCGCTCTTTTTGAAAAGAGATTAAAATGCATTAACGGAAATCCGATAAAACTGTCACCAGTAACGCATTATACCTAAAAAAATTCCGTAGTTATCAACGTTGTCTTCGTTGTTGGCTTTTCCTACGGGCGGCCAACATGTCAATGTAGAAAATAATAGATGGTTCTTATTCCTGGTCTCTAGTATACCTTCCAATTCATCAAATTCCGGTACCAGCTAAAAACAGCTGTGTATAAACGTTTGAACACCCTAATTCGATTCTAGAACATTAGTTCAGCATTACACCGCTTTAGCTGGTTTGCAAATATTATATAAGAAGTATAACGTGCAAAAGGAGAATAAGAACTTCCGTTCCCCAGAAAATTTCCGTTTCATTATTAAACCATTACTTTTAAGTATACATAAACCTCAAATATAAATAATATATAAAGTTAATTCAAAGACGGTGGTTTACATAATAAATATACAATAAAAGTATAATTACAAACCTAAATATATGTATACATACATATATGTACTCTCATAATATTATGTTGTCGACGAGCGAACCCGCAAAATCTCGCCTATTCAAACGTTAATTACGTTGAGCCGTAAAATCAACATAATATACAAACATATACATTGATATATACATAAAGTGGTGGGGGGCATAAAGTACATTCATATAAAAGGCATCTGCTTTTTACGAGATGTATAATACGTTTCGTTCTTCTTCGAGCACATAATAATTCATTTAAAATTATTCTTTTATATTGTTTTAAGTTAAAAGCAAAACATAATAACGAAGCAATTTATGTAAATTTAATAAGTTTTTAGTTTTACTTAATCACAAAATTAAATGTTTTAAAAAACAATTTTATTAACAAAGCGTTATTTAAGTTATTACCATGCAAAGTGATTTTCAATTTGTACGATACAGTCGTATATATACAGAGCGAAACAACAAGAGAGAAAGGGAGATAGAGAACAAAAAATGGGCAAGGATACAGAACGATGAGCGGAATACATTAAAATTCAGGTAAGGTTATGTATGGGTATTCAGGTTGAATGAACAAAATTTGATTGTGTATTTAGGCTATTGACATGACTGGATTTCATGTTTGACTTTTCAGCATATAGTTGTTAGTGTTTTTTTGGGTTGTTTTCCAATTTGATTATAGATTATAGTATGGATGTAAACCTGAACATTTTTTTTTTTTTTTACAAAAATAATCATAATTTTGTGCCATGATTGTATGTATGTATGTATGTATATGTACATATATGCTATACCACATACCTCCTTTTAAAGATGAAAGTTCATTTGGGTTTAAATAAATTTAACGGGATTAATATCTTCTGCTTACACAGTGTGATAACACGTAATTGGGTCAAAGTGTTTTTCGTTGTGTTCGCTTTCATTTTTGAGAACAAGTGTTGTAAATTGATATCGAATTTTCCGAAAATTGCCTTTTTTTTTTTTTTTGACAATCTTATTTATTCACATAAAATTTTACAATGTACCTATAGTCTTTAGACTAACAACATTTCTTTTTTGACCTAAATTGCTAAATTGTGTTTAATTATGGTATCCCCATTGGTTTTCCTTATGTTCTATTTACTGGAGTTTACTGCCTTACGCTGACTATAGTGCTAACTCAAAAGGTTTTACTCTTTTCAGTCTTCTCACTGCTTCCCTGTGGTCGAGTAGTTGGTTGGCCTCAACGTTCGGGTGATTCTGGGGCCTCACTTCATGCTTCCGTGCAGCATTGTTTGCTTCTCTGGTGACAGTTTCCACTCTAAGGTCCCTGTGGAGGTCGCTATTACGTATGTACCAGGGGGCATTTACAATATCCCTTAGCACTCTGTTTTGTAATTTTTGAACGATATCCATGTTGCTTGGTTTAGTACAACCCCACAGCTGAATTCCATACATCCAAATGGGCTTTAATATCTGCTTATATAGCATCAATTTATTGTTTATTGATAGATTGGAGTTCCTTCCCATCAGCCAATACATCTTTCTATATTTGAGTCTGAGTTCTTCACTTTTTTTCTTGACATGGACCTTCCATCTAATTTTGGTATCTAGATTCATCCCTAGATATTTTGCTGAGTTAGCATGTGGTAATGGGACATTATTTAATACCACAGGCAAATGATTTATTTGTCTGTTGGTGTAGTCAACACGTATGGATTTTGTTTCATTTAACCTGACACGCCATTGCTTCGTCCATCGATAAATTTTGTTCATCGCACTTTGAAGCTTATTGGTAGCTCCTTCTATGGTATCATGTGCAAATTGTGGTATTCTGAGATAATGGAATATCGCTTGTGAATAATAAATATAGAATGGGTCCTAAGACACTTCCTTGTGGTACTCCAGCTTTGATCTTTTTAATTTCTGAGTATGATTGTTCCTGTTTAACACGAAAGTGTCGCTCTGTAATGTAGGATTTCAATATTTGGCAGAATTGTGAAGATAGGATGTTCTGGAGTTTGTGCAGAAGACCTTCGTGCCAAACTTTGTCAAACGCCTGGGCCATGTCAAGGAAGACTGCTGAGCAGATTTTCTTTTCTTCGAGTGATCTTTCTATGATATCTGTTATTCTATGAATTTGATCGATTGTAGAGTGTCTATCTCGAAATCCAAATTGATGTGTGGGGATTAATTCCTGCCTTTCAATTATTGGTTTCAATCTTTTTAAGAGAAGTCTTTCAAATAGTTTTGACATAATAGGCAGTAACGAAATCGGTCTATGGGATGTTATTTCGTTTGGTGGTTTTCCAGGCTTAGGTATCATAACCACCTCCGCGAACTTCCATACATTTGGTACATATTTCATCCTGAAAGATTTTTCCTGTTATCAGGTCATAGCCTGGCGCTTTGTTCGGATTTACATTTTTTTAAATTTCATTAATCAATTCCGCAGGGGTGGTCAGAGCGATTTCTTGATCAATAGTTTCCTCTACTTCTTGGAATTCTTCTCTCTCTTGTACCTCATTAGGCTGAAAAATAGTTTCTAGATGGTCAGCGAAAGCTTTTGCCTTTTCTTCATTGCTTCTGGTCCAATTCCCATTGCTTGTTCTTATGGGTGGTATTTGAGTTATTGGTCTTTTCATTCGTTTGGTTGTCTTCCACAAAGAATAGTCAGTATCCTTTTCATATGTTAGTATGACTGTAGATATGAGTTAATTGTATCATTTTTAATGTACTGGATTTCCCTCCTGAGTCGCTGTGTCATGTTATTCAGTTTGTTTTTATCTGCAGGCATCCTGGTGTATTGCCATTTCTTCCTGGCTCTCCTTTTTTGTTCGACAAGTTCCCTGATTTCTTTTGGGTAATTTGTACCTATTGTTCTTCTTTTGAACTCCGGCTTATTATTCCATGCTGACTGTTGTACGTCATTTATGAATTTTACGATCTAGTTATTCTTCTGTTTTTATCGGAACATTAAGTTTTATTCTACTATTCAGCTCTTCTTTGAATCCCTCCCAGTCTGTATATTTATTTGTCAGAGTCGGGTTGCATTCTTTTGAGATTATTTTTTCACTGAGAGTAAGTAGTATTGAAGAGTGATCGAAGTTTGAATCATACCCCTTTTCGATTATAACATAAGTTGCTGGAAGTTTCCTAGTTATAAAGAAATCTAGTAGATCAGGTATTTTGTTATTATCTGTTGGGCAGTATGTCGGTTTGGCAGTAGAATGCCAATTACGTCCACCTTCTGTCATTGCTCCAAGTAGTTCTTTACCTCTAGTAGTGATTATTCTTAATCCCCAATGAATATGTTTCGCATTAAAGTCTCCGCCAATGATGTACTTATCGCCTAAGCTTTCCAGGAAGTGTACGTAGTGTAATTTTTTAAGATTATATCGCGGTGGGCAATAAATTGCCGTTACGGCTAATGACTGATTTTTAGTTTTAATGCTGACGGTAGTTGCTTGTATTTCTTTTGTTTCATAGTTTTTCTCTTCGTAATGTTGTATATTACTTTTTATTATTATCGCACTTCCTCATCTGGCTGTATTTTTTGGGTGTATTGTATGGTATACTTGATAACCTCTAAATTTTATAACCGATTGTTTTGTAAAGTGGGTCTCGGATATGAGACAGATATCAATTTTTTAAATGTCCAATAATAGTTGCAATTCTTGCTGATGTCGCTATTCATGCTAAAGTATGAGTGGCAGGAGCAGTCCTGATGCTGTTTTCTAGTTTCGTTAGTCTTTGAAAATTGCCTGATATTATCTTATTACTATATTGACCAAATTACCAACTTCCGTTGGGATCGACCATAGTTAAAAATTTATTTTCGAACCGTACTCCATCCAGCATGTTGAACTTCAACATATTTGGTTACAGATTAATGGCTTACTTTGTCGAAAAATCATTTCACAATCCAATTTCCATCCAACATATCGGTCTAGTTCGATCCGAGTTGGCCAAATTCCAGAACTTCTGCTAAAAACTATTTTATAATCCCATTTTAATTCAACATGCAAAGTTTTAATAAAAGCGGCCAAGGAATGGCCTAGTTTTGCTCTGTTAGCCATTATCAATTTTTGTTGGCGGCTGCGGTGTCGCGAAATTGGTCTTGAGCTAGAGTAGCAATTAGAATTGAAATATTTTTGAATGGCCTCTTCTTTCTAATAATTCAACTAACCGTAAATTTAACTTAGGTTAGGTTAGGTAAGGATGGCCGTCCTAAAGGACTAGCATAGACACAAAATTGGTCCGTAGCTGTACCACATTCGAGTTTCCTCCTCTTCACTCGCTAAACCATCCTGAGCTTACCAAGAAGCGTTTAAAGTCCCGGATCCCGATCTTACTAAGATCCGTGAGGTCGTTCAAAGGGGAAGTTCCCATGAATTTGGTTCTGCTGTACGCAAGACTGGGACAGGTGCAGAGCAAATGGAGCACATTTTCCTCCGCCTCCTCCTCATCACCACATCTGCTGCAGAAATCGTGGGCTGGGACCCCCAGTCTACTCGCATGTATCCCAATGAGACAATGTCCCGTTATAGCTCCCACGACCATACGAATATGGTGCCGTCGAAGAGATATCAGTTGGGCTGATCTGGGCCGGTCAAGTCCAGGCCAGATCTGCCTGGTTATTACACACGAACTGGCGGTACACCATCTGACGTTCGTTTCTTTTATAGCTTCTTCCTGAAGCAGCAGTTTACATGAAGCAAGCGTGCCTGACCCTTACGGGCCAACTCATTTGCCTTTACATTCCCTGCGATATTGAAATGCCCTGGTACCCAGGTCAAGCGGATGTTGAACTGATCAGCCATCTCATTTAAAGATGCCAGACAGTTCTGGGCTACCTTCGACGTCAGGAAGTATGATTGTAGCGTTTTAATAGCAGCCAAACTGTCCGTAAAAATGCGAATATCCCTCGTAGATATTACATTGCACTTCAACCAGTCAATGACTTCCATTATCGCGATTAGTTCAACTTAAAACCTAGTGTCCTTAACCGTTTCGTTCACCCAGTCCTCTCTGGTGGGAGACTCAGTTTGGAATCTCATCTCAACGGATGGCAAAGGAATAGCGTAGTTGGTAGCTTCCAGAATACCACTGTTGCATAGGATAGATGAGTGCCCTGCATTGTTACAGGTCGACATAGATATGGATTTGAGCCGAATGGCTGTGCAAGATGAAAGCTGCTCTGCCGCAACATCCAAAGGAGTAAGATGAAAGAGAATCTCCAGAGCTCGAGTAGGTGTGCTCCTGAGAGCCCCGTTTATACACAAGCAGGACGTTCTTTGAACTTTCATCAATAGTTTAAGGTTGGCCATAATTTTTAACGCTGGCCACCAAACGACAATCCCATACAGCAGTATAGGTTTGACCACTGAGACGTAGAGCCAGTGTACTATGTGGGGGTCCATACCCCATCTCTTTCCAATGGCATTTCTGCAGGAGTAGAGCGCTATTGAGGTAGAATAAGATAAGCTTATAGACTTTGGGAGAGCAGTGAGAGCTTTTTCCCGCCCTAGATATAAATATTAGTTTTACTTCAGTCCACTTTCTAGGAATGTGACAGAGTTC
Organism: Tipula unca; assembly: GCA_951394425.1. Taxonomy (NCBI): domain Eukaryota; kingdom Metazoa; phylum Arthropoda; class Insecta; order Diptera; family Tipulidae; genus Tipula; species Tipula unca. The sequence continues at coordinate 76,871,539 of OX596380.1, forward strand.
TAGGCTGCCTTTGAAGATAACTTCCCAGCCTGGGAAGGGTTAAGTCAATAGTCCGCTGGATATCCGCAGGGATAATGCCATCAGGTCCTGCCGACTTGTATGGCTTAAAGCTGTTTATTGCCCATAGGATATTTCGCCTTTTTACTATATGACTTACGGAGTCTACACCACTATTTATCATGGGTCTCTCCGGAGCTAGTACCGAGCACTCCGTGAAATGCGTTTCTAGTAATAGCTCCAGGGATTCCTCACTACATGTAGTCCATGAACCATCCGGTCGTTGTAGATAACTCGAGATAGAAGACTCCTGTATATTGCCACAGTAGAGTCTCCATGCCCTCGTCTTGGCTGCTCTCAGCTCGTGCTTATAGGTTTTGAGGACTTCCTTGTAACAGTCCCAATCTGCAGCAGCATTTGTGTTCCTCGCTTTCTTGAACAATCTCCTGCATTTCATACGAGTACCTTGGAGTTCTCTCGACCACCAGGGTGGCCGATATTTACCCAAGGTCCTACTGATAAGACATGCACCTAGCATGGCCTTGTTAAAAGCATCAGATAGCTTGGTTACTAGAGCATCAAGGTCCTTTGTAGATGCAGGAGGGTTTGGAACCGATACCGGTAATGGTCAGAAAAGGAATGGTCTTCGGACACTTTCCAGTTCAATACCCTCTCCTTAATAAAATCCGAGACACATGTGATCTCCAGGACTTCTTGTCTATTTTTAGTAACAAAGGTTGGCTTACACCCGTTATTACATATATTTAGGTTAGTACTTAAAATAAAATCAAGGAGTAACTCACCTCGCCCGTTGATATTTGTACTTCCCCAGATTGAATGATGCGCATTATCATCACTGCCCATGATGATTCCTACCTTTCGTTTTTGAGCCTCCAGTGTTTCACTGCCCAACCTACCTGGTGGTATATTTTCCTCTTCATACGGTAAGTAGGCCGATATTAGCAAGAGATTTTGCCGTTCCATCTCGATGCTAGCCACCACTACATCAGCGTTGCTGTTATTAAGTAGTATAAAAATATTCAGATTATTTCTAGCGAGAATGCAGGAACGTATGTTACCTTCATTTATCGCATGTAGTATTTTATATTTTGAAGTTCTGAGGCCCAGCACCCGGTCACTATTGACCCAAGGTTCCTGGACCAGATTCACATCAATGGACTCAGATTTTGACCTCTAAATATTGTTTCATGTATATACCATTTCGTAACAAGGTGTTTTTGACGATGGTATATTGAAACACAAAGTAAGAAAGCGTTAAAACCAAACGCAATCAAAATTTTTTGTTTTATTCTTCCCAAGAGAGCATAGCATTACATAAATTATTATGTAAATAAGCAGCATAATAACCTTATATCCAAATCAGATCGTATATAGAGTTTTGGTATGAATAAACCATCCAGAAAATTAATTTATCAATTCTATTCCAGAGATACATCATCTATAAAACATGAAAAATTTCCATTACTTTAACAAATTTATGGATTATCTGATCACAGAATTTGAGTTTTAACAAAAAAATTAAATGAAAAAACTGAAGAGAGAAGAAGAACAAACCAACCACATTACATTTTTATTTCCAACAACCTCTCTATATACGTATGAAAATTGCATGTTCTTCCTGCTCCATTTTCATTTTCAATTTTTTTTTTTTTTATTTCGGATAACAACATAAAATAAAATGAAGAAAATTGAAAATTCTGTGTTTATATACCAAACCGCATATATAATGTACATACAGTCATATACATATCGTACAGTATTATGTGCGGGAACTGGGTGTGCTATAAAGAGAATATAAAGATAATTATGAGCCATCATAAAGTGATCGATTGCTATAATTTAATTTATTTTTTATATTTTTAATATAACCTTAAAAATGAATATTTCAACAACCATATACATGAATATGCCATATATACACACAAGCTGCGGGAGCCACACATCTTCAACCCATTTCAATCGAAAACGAGCGAACGCGGGAAAAAAAAATCAAATCGCTAAACACCAAAAAGCAAGATTATTTAACCGACCAAGAAATAACGAACGAACGAAACGAAACAGAAAAAAAGACAACAACGAGAAGCTTTTGGTACGCATGTTAAACAACAACTAAAATAGCAACAAAACTAAAAGTTAATTACATTAATAATTTATTTTAATGATTATTACCAGCAATTTAAAGCAATTCAATGGCGGGCATATATATATACGGATTGGCATTGTTCTATCTCTGTCTGATCAATCGCTTTTCACCACATGTACATGTATAACCTCCGAGCGATGTACACATACAAGAAGTAGGACAAAAAACTGATAACACAACAGAAAATCGTGTTTCATTCAAATGTTGTGAGAAAAATACCAACGGAAAAAGAACGTGCCACACAGTAGTTTTCATGAATTTTCATTTCAAATTTAGGATCATACATATACTCGTATGCATGATGTACAAAAAATTTTGTGGGTACATACATTATATATAATATAAATACATTGTATATGGATATTTTTTTATATTTTTTGCGGTTGTGGCAGGGATCGAAAATGGATGTGTGGAATACAACCAAAAAAAATTTCGATAATTATTTTATGTGGTGAAATTTTTCGATACACAGAAGTACTCGTATGCAACACATATGTATATATTTGTTGGGTTGGAAATTCTTTATACTGATGATTATCTAATGTTTGTCTTTGTTTGAACAAAAAGATTTTTCTTAATTAAAAAACTTTTCGTTCAGGTTTTGTTTGTCGAGTTAGTTTTAATATAGTGCACCCATGAATGTCACACATTACCAAAGCTCTATACAACTATTTCTTTGTTCAAGTAATAATAAAATAATTAGTTCAGTTTAGTTGGAGCTCAGTATATGTCCAACAATTATTGTTATTATTAGTTTGCTTTTAAATGTGCAACGTGTTTATTTGATACAGCTGCTCAATACAAATGCATATATAGCTTGAACGTGACGTCTCAAATAATTGACTTATGAAGTCATATTCGTTAGGTTAATTCTGGGAATGTTGACTTCATTGTGGGCTGGTCCGTCACCCTTTAGGTCCTTTATGGTGTACGAGTAAAGTGCAGTCATAAAAAATTTCAAAAAAAAAACACATGTCTCGTAAACCTAAATTGCACGAACATGTTTTCCAAGAATACCATCACAGCATCCTTTACTTGTCGTAGGAGGTGACTAAACGGTTGGATCGCTGGACCCACGTCCGTAAAAAAGCAATCTGTTTATACAGTCAATAAAACGAAAAATAGATACCGCCAAAACACCACCGGACCCCGCTCTAGTACCTGGATACGAGATTTAGGATCGGCACATGGAACGTGCTGTCACTTAAGAAACCAGGAGCGTTAGAGGGCCTAATCACATGCATGAAAGAGTATCAGCTGGAACTCGTTGCTCTCAAGAAGCTCGCTGGCCTAAAAGTGGAGACCATGTGTCCCCAGGGCTATACGTTGTTCCACAGTGGAGATGACCTTGGAAATCTTGGAGCTGGATTTCTTCTTGGGCCGCAGGTAAAGAACGCTGTTTTGGATTTCCTAGCAGTCAATAACCGATTGTGTAAGCTTCGCTTGTGCTTGAAGTTAGCTAACCTGTCGATAATTTGTATATATCCGCCCACAGAAGTCAGCCAGCCCCAAGATAAAGAAGACTCATTTTACAATGACTTGGACGATCTGATGTTAGAATGGTAATTGGGGACTTTAATGTTAGAGCTGGCAGGTCCGTACTCTCAACACGAAACTGCGACCGATAATGGTGAGAGAATGAAGTACTTTGTAATTGCTCACGATCTTAGAGTAGCAAGGACATATTTCCCTCACAAACAGATTGTAACAACGGACGTTCAACGGTCATCCAGCGGTGAAGAGCGCCCTATTGCTTTCATTTCTCAAAAACTTAATGCAGCGCAGCGTAACTATAGCATCACCGAGCTGGAATGTTACGTGCAAGTTTGAAGTGGTTAATGGGACAAAGAGATCTTTCTGGGCGCCTCGCTCGCTGGAGCCTGAAGCTCCAAGGATTCAATTTCACAATTGAATACCGCAAGGGCAAAGATAACAACGTGCCGGGCGCGCTCTCACGTCAGTCGGAAGCATTGGTTTTGAGTGAATGTATAGGTAACAAACATGTTCTCATAGATCCTGATTCCATCTATTTCCAGGATCCTGAATATCTTAATCAAATGAATGTCATTCAAAATAATCCTCACATCAAATCAAATTTTCGGATTAATAATGATAAAATAGTCATTCTCCCTAAACCGGAATCGGACCTATCATCTGATATTCCATCTTGGAAAATTTACGCACCAAACTCACTAATTCCGATTTTGTTAGAAAGAGCGCATTCACCACCTAATGCTGCTCATTTAGGAGTACGTAAAACTTTGGAAGTCTTGCGCAGATATTATCATTGGCCAAAAATGGCTATCGATGTTCATAGATTCGTTGTAAATTGCCAAATATGTAAAGCCAGCAAGGCAACGAATACGATAACTCGTCCACCAATGGGTCATTACACTGAATCAGCAAGAAGTTTCCAACGACTATATATTGACTTCATGGATCCATATCCTCGCTCTAACTTGGGAAATACCTACCTGTTTATCGTTCTAGATCACCTAAGTCGATTTGTTCTGCTTGAACCTATGCGAGATGCCACGAGTAACAATGTTGTAAAGTTTTTAGAAAACCGAGTATTCAATGTTTATTCCGTTCCCGAAGAAATTTTGAGCGATAATGGTAAGCAGTTTACCTCTAAAATTTTCCGCCAATTGCTACAAAAATATACCATAAAACAAATATTAACCCCTAAATACTCGCCCCAGGCGAATGCTTCAGAACGAGTTTACCGAAACATATTAGCTGCCATCCGCTCGTATATACAAGAGGTTCCAACTGGGACGCAAATATTCATTCTATTGCATCCGCATTGCGTAATGTGATTCATGAGAGCATGGATCGTTCGCCCTATTTCATGGTGTTTGGACAGCATTATATTCCACACGGTTCGCATTACAAGTTGCTCCGACAGTTAAATAGTTTGGATGATAATGAAATTTTGCTTTCCAACGCAGATAAGTTAACAATATCACAGAAAACCGTCCTTGAGAAGTTGCATAAATCACATACACAACGCGCAACTAGGTATAACCTACGAAGCCGTACTCGGAAATTTTCTGCTGGAGATCCAGTTTTTGTTAGGAATTTTTGTCAAAGTGCTGCACACAGAAATTTTCAGCCAAACTGGCCCCAAAATTTAAAAAGGCATTTATTAAAGAACCTGTAGGGAGTGTCGCGTTCAAGCTGGTAAATGAAAATGGCAATTCTATTGGGATATATCATATAAAGGACATAAAATTGTGAGAATAAGACATTTCTACATTTCGTAAGACAATTTTTTATTATCAAAGTCTACAGCTCAAAATACTAAGAGTAGCCCATTTCAATACTTGTAGACTTAGGCCTATATCTTTATGACAAGCCTAAAGAAAATCTAATAATAATTAAACATAATTATGTCAATTATGATTGTATGTTTAATGCCCGGCTTTGAGACATCTCTCATGGGGTGTGGGACGTCCCCACGATCTGTAACGACGGACGTTGCTCGTCGTCCCACTGCAATTGTTTAACTGCCCTGGTGTCCACTATATTTTATATATATACAGCTTTTTTTATATAAAAGCGCGGGAAAAATAAGAAAACGTGTATATGAAACGGGAAAAATATATTGATAATGTTTTTTGGCTAGAATTAAAAAATTAAGTAATGACTCTTGAGTTAGTCAGTTATCGTTTTGGTGTTGCTTGTTCTAGTTCTAATTTAAATAATTTATTGGGTAGAAATAGCCCATACTATGTTATAAATTTGTGGTACAAAAAGAATTCCTCAAATTGAAATTCTAATAAGTTCAATAAAAAGAAAATTAAAATAAATAAATTAAATTTAAGTGATTATTGATTAAATTAAATAATTTAATCTCAACTTATTATATTATTAAGCCTTATTTTTTTTAAATAATTATGAACTATATATATACAAATGTTAGTGCCTAAGATGTTATTTTGGATGATTATAAACTGTTATTTGTGCACAACATAATCATAACTTTTGAGATTATTACGTCATGTTACGCCTGTGCACAATTAAAAATGTGAACTTAATAACACTAAAAATAATATATACAATATATACATATAACTTTAATTAAATAAAGTTTGGTGATAATAAATAAATAAAACATTTTACTAATAATGGTAGTTGCTAAATTTTCAATAGTGGAAACTATTTAAGTATTTATTTAAAATCAAAATTACAAAATTAAAAATTAAACTATAGTGAAATAAGTGAATGTGGTCCATCTAATAAATGTAATATTAAAAGAAATTCTACTACCTATAATATTACTATCTAAAAATAAAAATTGGTGTTAAAGTTAAGTGACCACATGTGCCGTGATAATTGGCAAAGTAACAATAATCAGTTATACTAGACTATGTATCGTGGCTTAGTTAAAAAGCCAGTGCAAAATAACTGATTAGAGTTAAGAACATTGTAATTGTATTGTGCTTCGAATTTGTCGACTAATAAGGAAGCTTCCGCTATACACAACGGGCCTATGGCCATTTTTAAGTACATTTTTTTGTTATTTAAACTTTATTTATACTTATATTTAATTAAAACTAAATTTTTATTTATTCCATTTATTATGTTATATATAATTATCTTATTTAATTTAATTAAACTTTTTTTGGTCGTATATTGGCATTAAACAATAACATTTAATAAACTCTTTAATTTATTAAACGAACTAGATGCATTTTTTTCTAGTTAAGATTTTCTCTTAAAATATTGTTTAATGTTAGTAGAATATGGCATAGTTAAGATCATATAATTTAGAGTATTGTATAGTTAAGTTCTGTTAATGATTTTTTTTTACTTTATTAAATCATTTTCTTAAGTTTCGAATTTCAATTTGATGTTTTGCTTTATATTTTTTTTTGGGTTTGTTTCTATTCTCTGATTCGTTCGCATTAGTGCTTTCAGAATGAGAAGCTAAAGCTGTAATGGGGGAATAGTCTCGTGCAAAAAAATTCTAGTAAGTTGATCCTTGCCTTAAATATCCTTCCTTTTAACATCCCTTCGTGGTCCACTAGCATCTACTTATCCTTGGCAAACCCCACCCCACTCTCTGAGCTTAAGCCGGCAAAAACACGCTAAGGCTCTGAGTAGATGATTCAAAATAATGAAACTCCGTAATGAACGGCACTACATTAGGAGCGATTAATAATCGACATCCCAGCTGCCAATACGGTTCGTTACATATGGCGCCCAATCTTACAGCATACGCACTCGGCTAACAACATTTATTCGGAGAAATTTATAATCATTAATAGCAGTTAATTCAAAATGTTTTTTTTGTTTGTTTTGCAAATAATTTTAAATATATATATTTTTTTTTATCCATCAGTTTATTTGTTTGTAGTGGGGTAGTTCAGCAATAATTCCGTAAGCGTTACGTTTTGATTTTATTGTGTATTTGTACTACGTCATTACCTTATTTGACTCGCACTTTCTATACGAACGTATACTGTTTCTCCACTTTGGATTTTGATTACAGTTGGATTCAGTATGGAAGGTCACGGCTCAGAAATTTTATAACAATATTACATCTTTCATTAGTGTCCAGCTTTGCTGTTTTGAACCTTTTGTTTTGAGTTTATTGTTATCCGCTAATTGAACAGTTTTATTTTAGTTCATTCAGTTAACCTTGTTTCGGCTAACTACGCTTTTTATGAGTCAAGGGAATGAATGTGCATGTTCAATATCACATGATTTCAATTATTTTTTTTTTGAATTGGCTGTTTTGTTTTTTTTTCCTTCCTCCCCAAGGCAGGATCAACTTACTGAGAAAAAAAAATACTCTGAAATACGATTATAACTCCAAAATGCTAGAAAAAGGACTGTGCGAGCTTACCGGATTTATTCACCTATCTTTATTTAAATTGAAAAAAAAGCTGTAGCAGCTCGAATATTCGACTCACCGATATTCGATTCTGCCACAAACAAAACAATTAGTGAAATTCAAATATAAACCAACTTATTTGAATTAAGCGTTCACTAACCCCATCACATATCCATCTATCCAACCACCACTATCTAATAACCGAACCATTACTATAAAACATTTATAGTAAAACAAGTCGCCATCTAACAACATCACCACGAACAACAATGTTCGGTGATGCAACACTAATGCATAAGTGCAATGTCGACCGTCGCCGGCGCAAGTGTTCCCTCAACAAAACGAACACGAAGGCGACGTCACAACCAAAACAAAACAACGATATTTTGCGTCCATTACGTTTTTTCTATCTTGGTGCAAGCGAAAAGTTTTGTGGTGGTGAAAATAATTAAATACATTAAAATATAATAAACATTTATAATTAAATATAAAATAATACTTAAAATAATAAATAAATAAACTAATAAATAAGTAATACTATTTAATATTTAAATTAAATTATAAATTCATCATTGTGTGTATATGTTTTTATTTAATTTAAGTCCGGACCGGACGAGAATTTTAAATTAGGAGCAACCTCCTAAAGTGGTGACCTCGACGACGGTTTTTACCGTATAAAAAAAAGAACACAAAATAATACGCACATAATTCACGCAAATATAACATCAAACAAACAAAATTACAAAATCACACTTACCACCAACCTCAACAAAAATTTCGCAACACAACAATAACATACGTGTTGTACACACAACCGCGGGCAGACACAGAAATAATTAGCAGTAAGTGCGTAGGGCCATCCCACGTACCAACGGGGGAATCATAATAAACACGTGGAGAAGGGAACACCCACCCACGCAGCGCGGGACATCGCGGGACGACGCTGGATAACGACAAATAAACGGTGAAGCGACCGACCCTCACCGCACCGCGACCAGAATCAGCAGCAGCAACAATAGCATTGGGTGGCAAGTTTTTTTTTATATATACATATAAACATATATTTTTTTTTACTTGCAATTAATACAATTATACAATTTTTATACATTTTTTTAAATTAACATATTAACGTAAACTCATTTTTTTTTTCAATTACAAGCTAACGTAGAATCATTTTTTTTGCAAAATTTAACGTAAACTCTTTTATTAATGTAAAATTTTATATATATTTTTTTCACCACCATTCGTACCAATCCAAAATATTTCACACACACTGGTCGTTTTCTCGCTGCAAGCCCTGCCGCCATCACCGTTGTGGTCAAATAAAAAGAATAATTAACCGGTTTTTATAAAAACCACAACCACAACGGTGATATAAAATCCGCTGTTTCAATTTTACCTCGCTTGACTTAAAATTTTTTATTATTATACATTTTAACGAGCCCCCCCAATCGCCTGGAAGGACACAAGAGGCCTCCTCTATTCGGGGGTATCTCGCATCGGGCGTTAAACCGAGGGAACATCCCGGCCTTCAAACGTAATTACACGGTAACCATTCCGCCTTATCATTATTTGTTAATAATTTTTGGTCATTTATTTAAAATTAAATTGTGAATAATGAGCAACGACGCGCATTCACATTTTAGACCAACAAGGCGTAGAATAACAGGGCCTGGTGTTACTGTCGAGGATCGATTATCGCGAATCGAATCGATACTCGAGGGGTTGCTCCGACGCAGGAGCCGGTCACGCAGACAACGATCTCAATCACGTGCCCGAACACAAAGCAACCCGCGGCAAGGTAGATGCTGGTATCATGCCAAATATGGAACGGCTGCACAGAAATGCACACAGCCATGCAACTTCCATACGGCACAGCAACCCTACCCATCTACCTCAAAGAACAATTCAAAAAACTAGGAAAGTCACGGGTAGAGAGTTACGCAACTCCCCTGACACCCTATACAACACGTTTGTTTGTGTACGATAGACACAACAAACTAACATATTTAGTCGACACTGGCGCTGACCTTTCGGTTATTCCAGCCATGAATTTCAAATTGAATTATACATTATCAAATCGAAATTCAAATCTAGTCTTATCGGCTGCCAATGGTTCAATCATCCACACGTACGGCACAAAATTGCTTAACGTGGATATCGGACTTAAACGAACCTTCACGCACGCTTTCATACTAGCTGCAGTGAATCGTCCGATCATTGGTGCCGATTTTCTAAGCAAATTCGGACTTCTTGTCGATGTCAAACGCAAACGGCTGATTGACCCAGCTACAAAGCTGTCAATAAACGCCACAATGGTTCGTGTTAACACACCAACACCGATCCATTTTAACATCGACAACGGCTACGGCACTCTGCTCAAAAAGTACCCACTACTTACAGCAGAGCCGAACTACAAAATGCCAGTCCGACACAACGTGGTTCATCACATCGTCACGGAAGGCCATCTGCCCGTGTCGAGACCACGCAGACTAGATTCGGTGCGTCACAAAGCTGCACAAGCAGAATTTCAGCATATGGTGGAATTAGGAATTTGTCGAACATCGACATCTTCCGTCTCTTGTCCATTTCACATGGTCAAGAAGAAAGATCAAGACTGGAGGCCATGTGGGGACTATCGGCGTTTAAACACGGTTACGATACCGGATCGCTACCCGATACCCCACATTCAAAACTTCACCATGCACTTACATGGCTGCAAAGTTTTCTCCAAACTTGATCTCATCAGAGGTTATCACCACATTCCCGTGGCACCTGAAGACGTTTTCAAAACGGCAATCACCACACCATTTGGCCTCTTCGAATACACCCGAATGCCATTTGGATTACGCAATGCCGCACAAACGTTTCAGCGCTTCATGAACGAAGTCGTCCGAGATCTCGACTTCGTTTTCGTCTACATAGACGACATTCTTGTGGCATCTCAAACTGAGGAACAACACAAACTCCATCTGGAAACACTTTTCCAACGACTTGTCGAGTTTGATGTACACATCAAGAGCTCAAAATGCGTCTTCGGCGCATCCACTCTTGATTTCCTCAGCCACAAGATTACCGCTAATGGCATCCTTCCGTCACAAGACCGAATCAATGCCATTAAAGAATTCCCAGCTCCAACCTCAATCAAAAGTATTCAGCGATTCATCGGCATGGTCAACTACTACCACCGATTTATACCAAAGCTCGCTGATATACTCAACCCAATTCACAGCCACCTGGCAGTACTACTACGTAAGCCCAAAACCGCCAAGAACTTCTCTTGGCCTGACGAATGCCAACACGCATTCACGTCACTCAAGGCTGAATTGGCACGCACAACACTCTTGTCTCATCCACTGAGCGACTCAAAGCTCAGCATTACTACTGATGCATCAAACACTGCTGTCGGAGCAGTCATGCAACAGTACAACGACAAGTGTTGGGAGCCCCTGGGATTCTTCTCCAAGAAGCTCTCGGATGCCGAAAAGAAATACTCTGCATTCGATCGGGAATTACTCGCAATATATCTAGCAATCAAACACTTCAGATATTTTGTCGAGGGTCGGGACTTCACAATTTACACCGACCACAAGCCTCTCACTCGAGCAATTCAGTCTAAAACTGAACGCAATCCAAGGCAAGCACGCCACTTGGATTATATTAGTCAATTTACCACGGACATCCAGCATGTTCAAGGTACCGACAACGTTGTCGCGGATACACTTTCGCGCACAACATCAAACGAAACGGCCACAGTCGAGACTCACTTCGACTGCAACAAAATCGCACAAGCGCAAAAGGCAGACTTGGAACTTCAGAATTTACTTTCTGGTTCCGCTTGTCACGCCAGTTCATCACTGAAACTGGAGCTTTTCACACTACCTGGCCTCGAAATATACTGCGAAACATCTACGGGTGCAAATCGCCCGTACATCGCAGAGCAACTACGTCGAACCATCTTCGACACACTACACGGTATCTCACATCCTGGTGTCCGCGCAACTCGTAAATTGATTACTGCTCGATACTTTTGGCCCAGCATTAACAAAGACGTGACCCATTGGGCACAAACATGCTTATCTTGCCAAAAATCAAAAGTCCAGCGACACACAAAATCGCCTCTTGGACAATTCGCCATTCCACCTGGTCGATTCGAGCACATTCATTTGGATGTCGTAGGACCACTTCCTCCATCCAATGGATACTCATACTTACTCACCTGTGTCGATCGTTTCACTCGATGGCCAGAAGCGTACTGCATGAGCGACATGTCTGCAGCAACCATTGCCACCACATTTGTGCAAAACTACGTATCACGATTTGGCGTTCCACTTGACATCACCACTGATCAAGGAACCCAATTCGAGTCGAAACTTTTCTCGGAGTTAACGAAACTCCTCGGCTCACATCGTATACGTACAACGGCTTACCACCCGCAAGCCAATGGCATGGTCGAACGTTTCCACCGACAGCTCAAAGCTGCTCTCAAGGCCCGAGGCAACGCAATTCACTGGAGCTCCGAAGTACCAATCGTTCTACTTGGTATTCGAGCAACGGTCAAAGAAGATTTGAAGTGCTCACCAGCCGAAATGGTTTACGGTCAAACCATCAAGCTACCCGGTGAGTTCTTCGTCGAACATCCTCTACCGTCTCCATCCACAACCGACACAGTCATCGACCAACTCCGCACCACCATGCAAAATCTTATCCCCACGGCAACAAGACCAACGAATGAAAGCAACATATTCGTTCCTAAATCGCTCAACAATTGCGATTATGCCTTTGTCCGGGTTGATAAGGTTAGAACTGGATTACAATCTCCATACGATGGGCCATACAAAGTTATACGCCGCTTACGCAAGCAATTCATTGTCTCAATCAAAGACAAACACCACTCAATCTCAATCGACAGATTGAAACCGGCCTACGGTATTCTCAACACGGCTGATCAAATATCAGCCAGCAAACGATATAAAACCGTCCGGTTCAACGTATAACGTCTCAAAACCATGGTTTCTCATCTGGAGAGGGGGTACTGTAGCAGCTCGAATATTCGACTCACCGATATTCGATTCTGCCACAAACAAAATAATTAGTGAAATTCAAATATAATCCAACTTATTTGAATTAAGCGTTCACTAACCCCATCACATATCAATCAATCCAACCAACATTATCTAATAACCGAACCATTACTATAAAACATTTATAGTAAAACCATCGCCATCCAACCAACATCACCACGAACTAACAATGTTCGGTGATGCAATAAAAATCCACTGCACTACATAAGTGCAATGTCGACCGTCGCCGGCGCATGTGTTCCCTCTTCATAAAAACGAAGACGAAGGCGACGTCGCACACAACATATACAACAATACAGTCCATATTCAACACTCGAATGAAATACGCGTGGTATCAATTTATGTATCAATTTTGTGCAAATAAAATGGTGGTGTTAAATATAAATAAAGATAAAATAATTAATAATCATAATTAATAATAAAAACAAATTCAATCAACAATTATACAAAAATTATAAATAAATTTAAAACAATAATTAACATATACATTTGTGAAATAATAAAGAAAATTTACAGAATAAATTTTGTGTAGAATAAAAAAACTCATTGTGTAATTTCCATTTTGAGAAATTCTATAATTAGGAGCAACATCCTAAAGTCTGTTGAGCAGCACTGACAACCGAAGTTTTCAGTACCTCCCAGACAGAGTTCACGCAGTCAGACTGGTAATTGGCTCCTTCAATGTTGTCGCTGACAAGATCCAGACTTTCACAGTCGAAACGTACCATGCGGTTCGCTGTGTTCCCAGACTTGTACGAAAACTTCCATCGTAGCTTTGCAGCGACCAAATGATGATCGCTACCTACGTATTTGGTTGCTGACCGATAAGTTCTCACATCCTGCACAACCCGAGCCCGTCCTTTAGAAACTAACACATGGTCAATTTGGCTGCGGGAAGTTCCACGAGGATGTGTCCATGTCTCTAGATGTATGTTTTTGTGAGGGAAGAATGTGCTTGCTACTCTCAGATCATGAGCAATTGCAAAGTACATTATTCTCTCACCATTATCGGTCGCAGTTTCGTGTCGGGAGTACGGACCTATGTTTTCACATAAGTCGGTCTGATTTCTGCCAGCTCTAGCATTAAAGTCCCCAATTATCATTCTAACGTCGTGTTCGGGTATAGATCCCATCAGATCGTCCAAGTCATTGTAAAATGAGTCTTTATCTTGGGGCTGGCTGACTTCTGTGGGCGCATGTACACAAATTATCGACAGGTTGGCTAACTTCATGCGCAAGCGAAGCTTACACAATCGGTTATTGACTGCTTGGAAATCCAAAACAGCCTTCTTTACCTGCGGCCCAAGAAGAAATCCAGCTCCAAGATTTCCGAGATCATCTCCACTGTAGAGCAACGTATAGCCCTGGGACACATGGTCTCCATTTTTGGGCCAGCGAGTTTCTTGAAGAGCAACGAGTTCCAGCCGATACTCTTTCATGCACGTGATTAGGCCCTCCAACGCTCCTGGTTTTCTAAGTGATTGCACGTTCCACGTGCCGATCCTAAATCTCGTATCCGGGTACTTGAGCGGGGGTCCGTTGTTTTTTTGGCGGTATCCATTTTTCTTTTTGTTGATTTTATAAACATTTTATTTTTTTTACGGATGCGGGTCGTCAGCCCAGCGATCCAACCGTTTAGTCGCCTCCTACGACAAGCAAAGGATACTGTGGTGGTATTCTTGGGAAACATGTTCGTGCAATTTAGGTTTACGAGACATGTGAGTGCCCCCCGACCACAGGGGCCAAGTGGTATAGATTCCAAGAAACAAAGGCCAAACAAGAAATTCATTGATTTTTATCATTCTATGCTATCCTTGTTTTTACAAATGGAAAACCCTATGCAAGATTCGGAATTGATTTTTGTAATTACACAAAATATGCGGCCTGGGTTGCAGGACCGACTGGCCGTTACCCAATATACTTCACTAGATGAACTTGTGCGACAATGTGTTGCATATGAGGATACATGGATCCGAAATCGAATAATCCCAGAAACACTTGCCGAAAGCCGCAAATACGTTCACGAAGTCCAAGCTACTCAAGATCCGCATCCATATTCCACACAATTAGCTTCACAAAACCCCTTCCAATATCAAAACCAGCCGTCTTTTGTGAATAGTACCGCGTTACCGTATCCAGGTGGCATATACTCAACTCCTCAAGAACACATGGATTATCGGGATCCTTATAATATTATGCCAATCTATCCCACATCTGGACAACCAATGGTAAACGCTTTATCAAATCATAATGTGACAGCACCGCAAATTCTAACCCGGAATAACCCAAATATAATTAAACATTGTTGGAACTGTGGACTAACAGGTCACTTCTTTAAATATTGCAATAAGCGAATATTGCACACATTTTTTTTGGTTATGGTACACCTGAAGTGCTAAAAAAATATTGCCCTAACTGTTGCTCCATTTTGGGAAACGGGAAGGAGGGGGTGAACGTGCCAAGGACGATTACCCCCCATTTATCAATAACAACACAAAACAAAAGCGGAGGGTATCATTCGATCCTCAAGTAATTCTACATGTCAGATTTAGTTCCACAAAATACCCTCAAAGTAAATGTAAATTTCCTAGCTTTAGACCTAAACGTATTACCAGATCCATCCAGTACTTCCGCGTAAGAAAACCTATTAAATCGCAGATCCTGGAATCACTAATAGCTGATTCTATAGACGGGCGACCTTACGCCGAAGTTGAATTACTCGGAAACAAAATACGAGGCTTATTGGACAGCGGTGCCAATGTATCCCTACCGGGAAAAAATTGTGAACAAATACTCAAGGACCCCACCGTAAGCTTTCGTCATCTTCCGTCATCTATAAAGACCGCAAACGGAAATACCGAGCAAATAATAGGCCATGTCAGGATTCCGATTACATTTGCGGGTCAAACTAATGTTATTACGTTGCATTTAGCTCCTAACAATTGTGCATCCTTTTGCAATTTTCGAATTTAGTGATCCTTCTCTTAATTGCGCTTCTTCGCAATACGTATCCGAGGCGGATATGTCTGATTCACCGCTTCATCATGAATTAACACCTTCACAGCAACAACAATTGGAAACAGTTAAAGAACGGTTCCCATCATCCGCTGTACTTGGCCTAGGCCGAACGCATTTGTTAAAACATGTCATTGATGTTGGGGATGTTAAGCCCGTCAAGCAACGATATTATGCTGTGTCTCCGGCTGTTGAGGCTGAGATGGGCAAAGAACTAGATCGTATGCTTGCATTAGGTGTTATAGAGGAAAGTACCAGCTCGTGGTGTTCCCCGTTAGCCGTAGTCCGCAGAGCGAATGGCAAGATTCGATTGTGCCTAGACGCAAGAAAGGTAAACTGAGGTGAGGATATTAAAGTGCGACTAGCAGCTGGCAGCCGTGATCTGTATTCTCTAAGGCCACTGCTAAAATCTAAACACCTATCAAGTGCCGTGAAGCTGAAGCTTTACAAAGCGGTGATCAGGCCCGTTGTTATGTTTGGATATGAAAGTTGTGCGCTGACGGATGAGAACGACAGGTGGCCTCTTACATTTGAGAGAATAGCCATGGGTGTACTTTACGGCCCAAAACGCAAAATAGATCGCACATACCGAGCTCTGTACAATATCGAGATCAGAGATCTGATGAAGATCCCAAATATAGTGCATAAAGCGATCTCTGAAAGGAGAGCCACCATATGGTACGCGCAGAGCTCGTTGCAGGCGACGATGGCTCCACGGTATAGAAAATGACTTGGCTTCTTCTGGTTTTCTAGGACAGTATGAAGACCAAGCCCAGGGCCAGTAATGACCTTTAAACACTGTTTATTATTATTATTATTCCTATCGGATAAGATGGGATGTTAAAGTAGGGCTGGTATATATCATTCTTCTACAAAAATTTCTTCATACCAAATTTAAGTCGACCTTTGCAAGCACTCAGATAGTAAAACATACGATAAATTGTGTTGCATCGGACTAGTGCTGGACAAGCACCAACATTTGGTTTCGAGAAATTTTAATATCCTGTTTTGCATTATTATTTATGGTGGGCAGATGGAATGAGTCATTCTGCACCTACTCTTAGTAACTCATTTCATTCGCAACTATAAATAGTGTGAGTGACAACAGATTACATGCCTGATTCATTTCTACCGTTTAATTGTTTAAATTCTTCATGGACGTGAATGTTTTGCAGACATTTTAATTTTTTTTGTGGTATTTGATTGAAAATTCCAGCAATTTCACCGCGATCCGGTGTATTCTTATAAATTGGTTGAATGAAAATGTTCTATCAATTAATTCAGCAAACATTATGTAGTCTGAACTATGATAGTGAAATACATGATTCGCAGCTGGTTTTTGGTTTCGTCTTTTCAATTATAATTTAAAATTTAGTGTCCGACACGTGGTTTAACAGTAGTTATTCACTTTAATCATAATTTTCAGGGAGAAATGGGTAACAATAAGAAAATAAATTGAAAAGATAATTTTGAGTGGCCCTTATTTTGTACATGGCTACAAGTCCGTCTTTACAACCATTGTAGAGTATACACAAACGCGATACTAGGTCAACATTTGTGTTATATAGTTTGTTTCAATTAGTTTCATGATAAAGGTTGGATTTTCCAGAAACCAAGATAAGATTAATACGCAGGTTGCATGTAAAACTGGCCTTATCTCAAATTGAACTAATTTTGATTGTTGTGCACGTCACTCTCTATATCAGAATTACTTGTTCTGAATAGATCGTGCGAGCTATATAAGCCTTCATAAAAACGACTCTTAAAATTGCCATAAATGATTATTTATTGATAAAAATTAATAAAAATTAAGGTCTGCAGGACAGTATAGGTATACTCAACCGTCAGTATTAGTCAAACAGAATGTATCCAAATAATTGTCGATTTCCGTTTTTGATTTATTTTGTTTCAAATACAAGGTCGGGTGTCTTGGATGTTGTGAACCTTTGCTGCACTGTCCCTGTTCATACCGGAAGTAACCGGACGCCATTTGAAATTCATTATTCGCCGCACCATTAAGTAACTCATCATTGCCGCATAAATCCAAAACATAAAGGGCTCGTTTAAGCGCATCAGGTAACATAAACGATTTGATATTATTATTTCGAAATTTAAGCGTTGACAGTTTTCCCAAAACTCTTGGATTTTGATTTTCAAATGTTAAGTTGGTTAAGAAATTATTTTCAAAAAGCAAATCAATCGCCGAAATATTTTCGAATTGTTCCGGGTATTCAAGTATGGGAATTTCGGTTAAATATCGATTGCTGCAATCAATCACTACTTTGTCGAGTAATCCGTTGAATCTGCATGAACAGTTACTTGGACAATTCGTTTTAAATTTTTTCTCGAAAAGATGGTGCTGAAGGGCACACGACACCTCTGGTTTAATCAGTACCCGGCTTTGTATAAAATAAAATTCTGGATAAAAATCACGATTGTCGAAATAGCTTTTGGTTAATTGTTTCATCAACCAGCAATCAGTACACAGCGAATTTTTGATTGGCAGCCTTACAACAACATTCATTTTCTGTTCATCTGAGAATTGTTTTACTGGAGGTGTCATAGCGATGCTGTGCAATTTGATGTATTCCATGTCAAGCGCAACCGCATTTCCAATAAAATCTACTCTCATAGTATTGTAATGTTCCCGATTTCTATGAACTTTTGTAAATTCTGTAACGTCAATGGGATCAGCGAGTAATGTTTCAAAATGGAGATTTTTTAATTTATGATTGTTTACTAAAGCCTCAACTACATTTAATGTGTGCTGGGTAAAATTGCCCATATATAGATTGACCGTATTAACGGTAAGACTTTCGATTTTATCGTGTGGCCTAAAATAAATTTCAAAATATTTATAAAAATTTAATAATTCGATTCAATGAAGATGATATAGGTTTGACTTACATGGTAAAAATTGGATTATCATTTAATCGGATCGTAAACCCGTTGATGTTAGCAAACGTATTTGGTTGCAAAGTTTGAATGTTATTTGAAAATAAATTTAAATCTTGAAGTTGGTGTAAATCAATAAATAAATTCTCTGGTATGTAATCCAATTGGAGCTTTGTTAATGTCAGTTTTGTCAGTTTGCTTAAACCTTTGAACACATCCACGTGTAACGTTATTTTATGTTTTGATCCATCGAATATAATCAACGATAATTGTCCATTGTGTTCGAAGAGACGAGACACATTGAATGCGTTGTGATCAGCCAAGGAAAATGCGTACATTTGTAACACAGTCATCGTACTAAATTTTTTCAAATTTTCACTATTCAAATTGATTAATTCACTATTAATAATTTTCAGGTGGTGAATTGTCATATCAGTCCTGACATCATTAAAATCAAGATGCTTTATATTCGCAAACTGGCAGTACCGGCATTTAAAACTCCTCAAATAGCGTGATGTTTCGAAACCAAAATTCGCAAAATTGATGTTTACAAATTTTGTAAAGTTGAAATTTTCCAGCAACACGTCATCATTAACGTCGGCCAATTCATCGAGAGCCAAATCTATCTGAGACCAAACACCGGGTTCCGCAAAATTTGGCATCCGTGAAATTGTGTCCCACAAGCGATAATTATAGTTTTCATTATCCGTGTCGTTATTAAAACATCCCACAAATGTTAATTCAACTAGAGCATGACGATCAAAGAAACTCAATGGACCTCGACGTATTTCCAAATGTTTTAACGAATTGTAATTATTACAGTACACATGAATAACCGGCTTGTACATTGTACGATTTATTGTGACATTTAAACTTTTCACTACATCATTGTCGGGTAATTGGTAATTGTAAATATTTGCATATGCACTGCACAACAAAGTACTCAAACAAGTGAATATTAACAAACGTGAGTTCATTGCACGAATTCAACTGTTTGCTCGATACTTCCACAAAAACAACTGCGATTGATATGTTAGTCCGACTGACTTTTTATTTGTTTTTTTTTTTCAAGATTGTTGTATCATCACATAATCTTATATTTGACGTTTTGTGAGCCAAAGGTTATTTTTGATTATTTGTGCGATCAAAATTGAAAACTGGAACCATAGTGCAGATATATTTATGTAAGTTAATTGTGTTGTTAGGCTAGATAATGAGGTCGATTCTAGAACATGTTATGCCATTTTAGAATATTCTATCGGCCCCAATAAAATATTATAAAAAAAAATTTCCACTGTTACTGGTCTGATCAAACCTTATTTTGAATTATTAAATTAATTTATTCGTATATAGCTTGATAACTATGCGGTAATAAATTAGATAAATAAAGATATCCAAACCCATAGAACGTTTTGTGGAACAGTACTTTTGACACAATTGTTATGCCCCCATGTTATACATGCATATTATACTGGTTGTATAATTTAAATATAATGCGGCAAAGTGAAATCATTACAGACATACCACCGACCTTGAATTAACTATTAGGTTCAAGATATTGGTAACATCACAATTTTGGAAATTGTCCGTTTAAATATTCCATGTTAGAATTGAATCGACATCACTCGTACAAGTCCTTTGTCAAATATTCAGCATAAAACCTAAATTCCAACAATGGGCTCTAGATATGTTTTCAGCTTAATTACAGATCGTAATCGGGAGATGAAAAATATTTTTCGCATCCATCCTCTTGTTGGCATTCGAACGCGGTACCTCCCCGAACCAGACGACGTAGCTTATCTATCTACTGCTCTATTTATACACAAAATCACATCATTACACACAAATTAATATCTGTACCGCTCCAAATACAATTCATTGAAAGGTATGGATCGCCATCTATATATACAGAAGATGAAAACGCAGTTTGCGTGCAATCAGAATTATTTGTTATGTCGAAGGTATTTCGGAATAGATCGTGATACTCATATATAAGCCCTCATAAAACGAAACATAAAATTGCCATAAATGATTATTTATTGATAAAAATTAAGATCTGCAGAATAGTATTGGTATACTCAACCGTCATTATTAGTCAAACAGAACGTATCCAAATAATTGTCGATTTCCGTTTTAGATTTGTTTTGTTTCAAATACAAGGCCGGGTGTCTTGGATATTGTGAACCTTTGCTGCACTGTCCCTGTTCATAGCGGAAGTAACCGGACGCCATTTCAAATTCATTATTCGCCGCACCATTAAGTAACTCATCATTGCCGCATAAATCCAAAACATAAAGGGCTCGTTTAAGCGCATCAGGTATCATAAACGATCTGATATTATTATTTCGAAATTTAAGCGTTGACAGTTTTCCCAAAACTCTTGGATTTTGATTTTCAAATGTTAAGTTGGTTAAGAAATTGTTTTCAAAAAGCAAATCAATCGCCGAAATATTATCGAATTGTTCCGGGTATTCAAGTATGGGAATTTCGGTTAAATATCGATTGCTGCAATCAATCACTACTTTGTCGAGCAATCCGTTGAATCTGCATGAACAATTCCTTGGACAATTCGTTTTAAATTTTTTCTCGAAAAGATGGTGCTCAAGGGCACACGACACCTGTGGTTTAATCAGTACACGGCTTTGTATAAAATAAAATTCTGGATAAAAATCACGATTGTCGAAATAGTCTTCGGTTAATTGTTTCATCAACCAGCAATCAGTACACAACGAATTTTTGACTGGCAGCCTTATAATAACATTCATTTCCTGTTCATCTGATAATTGTTTTACTGGAGGCGTTATAGCGATGCTGTGCAATTTGATGTATTCCATGTCAAGCGCAACCGCATTTCCAATAAAATCTACTCTCATATAATTGTTACGTTGCCGATTTCTATGAACTTTTGTAAATTCTGTAACATCAATGGGATCAGCGAGTAATGTTTCAAAATGGATGTTTCTTAATTCATGATTGTTTACTAAAGCCTCAACTACATTTAATGTGTGCTGGGTAAAATTTCCCAAATATAGATTGTATGTATTAACGGCAAGACTTTCGAATTTATCGTGTGGCCTAAAATAAATTTCAAAATATTTATAAAAATTTAATGAAGATGATAGGTTTGACTTACATGGTAAAAATTGGATTATCACTTAATCGGATCGTAAGCCCGTTGATTTTTGCAAACGTATTTGAATGCAAAAATTTAATGTTATTTGAAAATAAATTTAGTTCCTGCAGTTGGTGTAAATCAATAAATAAATTCTCTGGTATGTAATCCAATTGGAGGTTTGTTAATGTTAGTCGTCTCAGTTCGCTTAAACCTTTGAAAACATCCTCGTGTAACGTGATTTTGTGTTTTGATCCATCGAATATAATCAACGATAATTGTCCATTGTGTTCGAAGAGACGTGGCACATTGAATGCGTTGTGATCAGCCAAGGAAAATGCGTACATTTGAAACACAGTCATCGTACTAAATTTTTTCAAGTTTTCACTATTCAAATTGATTATTTCACTATTAATAATTTTCAGGTGGTGAACTGTCATATCAGTCCTTACATCATTAAAATCAAGATGCTTTATATTCGCAAACTGGCAGTACCGGCATTTAAAACTCCTCAAATAGCGTGATGTTTCGAAACCAAAATTCGCAAAATTGATGTTTACAAATTTTGTAAAGTTGAAATTTTCCAGCAACACGTCATCATTTACGTCGGCCAATTCATCGAGAGCCAAATCTATCTGAGACCAAACACCGGGTTCCGCAAAATTTGGCATCCGTGAAATTGTGTCCCACAAGCGATAATTATAGTTTTCATTATCCGTGTCGTTATTAAAACATCCCACAAATGTTAATTCAACTAGAGCATGACGATCAAAGAAACTCAATGGACCTCGACGTATTTCCAAATGTTTTAACGAATTGTAATTATTACAGTACACATGAATGACCGGCTTGTACATTGTACGATTTATTGTGACATTTAAACTTTTCACTACATCATTGTCGGGTAATTGGTAATTGTAAATATTTGCATATGCATTGCACAACAAAGTACTCAAACAAGTGAATATTAACAAACGTGAGTTCATTGCACGAATTCAACTGTTTGCTCGATACTTCCACAAAAACAACTGCGATTGATATGTTAGTCCGATTGACTTTTTATTTGTTTTTTTGCAAGATTGTATGTTTTGCAAGATGATGATTGTATCATCACATAATCATGCATTTAATGTTTTGAGAGCCAAAGGTTATTTTTGATTATTTGTGCAACCAAATTTAAAAACTGGAACCATAGTGCAGATATATTTATGTTACTTATTCGTGTTGTTAGGCTAGATAATGAGGTCGATTCTAGAACATGTTATGTCATTTTAGAATATTCTATCGGAACCTCGTCTGATCAAACCCTATTTTGAATTATTAAATTTATTTATTCGTAAATAGCTTAATAATTATGATTATAAATTGAATACATAAAGATATCGAAACCCATAGAACGTTTTGTGGAACAGCACTTTTGACAGGATTATTAAGTGATCCCTCAAGTTATACATACATATTATACTACTGTTTGCGACAAAGTAATAGTATAAAACATCACAAATTTCGAATTTGGCCGTTTGAATATTCCATTTTTTGTATTTCCATTTCGAATTGAATCGACATCACTCGAACAAGTCCATTGTCAAATATTCGGTATAAAACCGATCACAAAAGCACAACTTGTTGCATAAGATGCCAGAAGGCGCTGCATAAAACGGAACTAGTGGCAATATAAGCGGGTGTCCTGTAATCAAAAGTGCCGACATCCAGGACGTCTTCAGATGACAGTAAGCACATTGCAAATTTAATATAGCCTCTATTTATCTGAGGTATAAAGTGGTGATTACTTGAAAATTTCGTGTAAAGCATTACTGCAGACTGTTCGCAAGTGATATTTCATTGATTGGACCGCTGCTATATACAAAACTTTATGGTTTGGGCTGGAAGTTGGGAAATAGTGCCATTTTGTTTTATAATCTATTTTTAAAAAAAATTAAAGTATTATCTTGTATGTGCCGTGATCACTAAATATAATATATATAAAGCACTTCAAGGCACATCGGATGCGTTTGATGATAGGCCACTGACCAAGTCTATATATGGACAGCATTTCTACCATCAAATTCATTTTCAATTAATAATCGGGTTAGAACCTATTAAGTTAGAAAACATTGGTTTAATGAAGTAATCGGATCGAAGAAGATTTATGTTGGGAAACCTTTGGCCAGGAAACCAAACAAAGTATAGGTAGTCGTAATAATTCTTAATTAAATGAATAATCCTAGGAATTTCTATACAGATTCTAAATAATAGAATTAGCCGTAGATCTAGTATTACGGTTGAATTCGTAAGAGGCTAGCCAATGCCATACTTTAACAATTTTTGGAATCCCCCAAAATTGGATGTAAAAGTGAATAGAGTGAATTTAAATGATTGAGAAGAAAACATATACCATTAACGATCCGCGGAATATACTTTATGAACCACTGATTATATTTTAGCACGCTTGTGATTTTTTTTCGACGTTTGGGAATTAACCTAAACCAAAAATTTTTTCGTTATAATTAAAAAAGAAACAAAAAAAAAATCTGCATAAATTAATTTTAATATTTTTGTTGGTAGCGTTGTTTTGATTTTCTAAAAATTTCCATTAAAATATTTAATTTAAGGTAATTTGGAATAGAAATAAAACCGCTGGCAGTGATTTGGGAAATTACATTTCTTTTACGCTTTTCCGTTTTCGTACGTTTTTAGCTTTTTAACTTTTAACTTAACATACAATTCATACTCGTTTAAACTCATATATGTACACGTATGATGTAATCTATATGTTAAATTATATGTAACGTATGTATGTATGATGCTATACAACACGGTACAAAGATTTTACGTAGAAATAAAACATTCCTTAAAAAAATCCTTAATTGTCACCAACTAATCCCTCCGCTAGAGAGGTGATTCTATCCAATATAATGTAGGACAGTAACTTGTATGCTGTGCAATGGAGGGCTAAACCGCGATAATTCTCACAATTCAGGCGGTCTACCTTCAAAAGGATGGGGCATATCGCGGCCACTTTCCATTCATCAGGCATTCGGTTCGCCATATACTAATCGGATAAGATCAAAAAGACAGTTCCGCAAAGAACCCCCTCCGAAAATCAATAGCCCCGAATTAATGCAGTCCACCACAGATGAGCTGTTATAATCACTGAATGGCCTTAGTGAATTCCTCATGGGATGGATCCTCAATGCAAATCTCCGCAGTCTTTATTTGTGATGATTCAACTACAGTCTGCGATGCATAATGAACACCAAGCAAGTCAGTAAAGCGTCCACACCATGCGTCGAGTACTGCGTCGAGTACTGCGTCGAGGTTGACACAGAGGTTTCCATCCCGGTCCCGAATGGCGGATGGCACAGGCCTTTACTTATGGTGCAATCTAGTAATTCCTTTAATGAAATTACTCAAACTGCGCTCATTGCTGAGTTGTTATACTTACAGAACCTCGGCCTTTCACCATTCTCGCTTCTTCCGTCTACAAATCCGTTTAGCTGCCCTCCAAGCAAGAGCACCCTTGTTCTTCTTCGCAATTGTGAGACGAAAACGACACTTCTCATTAAACCAATCATTCTTGGGTCTTACTTTCACTATATCTAAAGTCTGTTGAGCAGCACTGACAACCGAAGTTTTCAGAGTTCACATAGTCAGACTGGCAGTTAACTTCCTTAATGCTGTTAATGTTGCTGACTTGTACGAAAACTTCGCTATGATGGAAGTTTTGCATAATTTCCAACTCCTCAGACGACATTTCGAAAGCGTCATCTATTGAAACGAAACTTTAGCTATAGTCATCTATTAAAAATGTATTTATACATCATTAAAATAATCATTTGCATTAAACGCTGTAGTTTAAAAGAGGTCATAAGATTTCTCAAGTGTGTCCAAATTTCTTTCAGAGATTTCTTTTAAAATCATTACATTCTCTTTAAAACTCTCTTAGCTGAGAGGTACTCAAATATGTGGTAATAAACATCATAACTTTGACGTTTGTTGTAAAGTGTGTTTGTGTTTACGTTTATAGTGAAATATATTTGCAAATAAATCAATAATTTAATAAATAGTAGTTTTATCTGAATAAATAAATTCTGTAAAAACATAACCTAAAATTTTAATTTTTTTGTACAATATTTTATTATTAAAGATAAATCCAATTATTATTATTTTAAATTGGAAAGTTTAAAAAACCACGATGCTTCAGAAACGTACACACATTGCCTGTTCGTTACGAGGCAAATTCAAAAGCTTGGATGACTTCTGCTGCAGCTACAAGCAATACGATTGGAATTTTTGCCACCTAAGACAACTTCGATCCTCCAACCAATTGACCACGGGATAGAAAAAATCTAATACATCATTATCGCAAAACTCACAAATCTTGTGATACAGATGGTTCAGCTAGTTGATGAAAAGAGTGGTGTTGCACTAAACCTAAATATTTTGCAGGTCTGGTTGATTCTGAATTTAATCCAGAAGATGATTTGCCTGTCGCACAGCTATTCGGAAACATTAATGCTGAAAATTTGAACGAAGATAACATTCCGATAGCACAATTAGTCCAAGATAATGCTGCACTACAGAAGCTAGAAGAATGTGTGGATGACGCCGTCTTATAACCGTCGAACGTCCAACTGATGATGACATTGTTAACGATATAATATTCGGTGAACTTAGTAGTGATGACGAAAATATAGTTGAAGCAGAAAATGGGGAAACAATATTTATACCATCAACCGATGGGAAATTTTCTTTTCAAGCCCAGATTGAAACTTGAAATGTTCGTACCCAGTTACCAAGCAATTATTGGGTTTTTGTATATTATGTCCTGATTTTTGGATATTAATAATTTTAAAACTTTGGATACCCGCAATTTAATAAGGATTATCTAACAATCCTTTTACATTTAAAATTTTCCAATCATCGCCAAAAATTCGCAGATCGCCGTGATTTTCTTTCTCAATGCGCCCAAATACTCTATCCGCCGGTAAAATGCTGTGACCTCTAACTGGGAAATGTATTTTAATCGATGTTAATTTCTTTGGCGATTTAACGTACATAAAGCCATTGAATTAAAATATGAATTATATGGCTATTTTTGTTTTGGCCGCCACACCCATCACAGAATAAACGAAGCGTGGTGACATTATTTGGAATATTGTTATTATTTAAATAATAATATATCGAAGATCCAATTTCGACAGCCCCGCGGTTGGTTTGCGTCTCATCCCATATAAAAAAAGTTGGTTTAGCCTTTTGATTACCATTTAAATCGACTATACAAAAGTTATATAAACTTATCTGTCTCGTATAGAATGCATCTTGAATGGGCGTTCGTGGCAATGGTAATACTTGTTGAAAATCGAAGCAGACTGTTAAATCATTTGGATCACCTATTTTCATCAGGTCGTAGAAGGCATTAGCTCGCAAAGTGTGCACTCGTTTTAGCGTCATCAATTCCATTTTTTTAATTTTGTCTCTTTCATTTTTAATTTGGTTGGTCCATAAAAGGCATACGCTACAAGCATCTGAAGCCGGTGTTCTAAATCCAATGTTAAATTCTCCATGAAAAATCTTATAAAACATTCCTGGTTTCACTTTCAAATTTGTTGAAACTTTTTGGGATATAACTCACAGGATAAATATATTCTTTTAGATTTGTTTCTGGCGTAGTGGCTTTTCTGTGCTGGGAGGCTATTCAAAAATTTTCGTAGGTTTCTTTTTTATCTATCGATTTGTGCGATGTTCCACGGTCTTCTTTGGGAATATTGCCATTTATTAAAGGTTTATTTACCTATGCTTTTGATTCGTTTTTCGTTAATATTGAAAACCGCCAAAAACATTTTTCTTCACACTGCGGAACAGCTCTTTTGCGTCGATTGAATAAATTGTATGTGCAGCTTAATTTACGATCTCGTATGATATATGAAACAACTTTACTGCGACGTATGGGTTCATACGTAGCCAGCGAAATTTTGAATTTGCACTTTTATGATTATATGGTTTTTTGAAATTTTTGAATAATGGATCACTGTCGATGTACCTAAAACTATAAAATGTAAATAATAGGTACCATGTGAATAAATAGGTACCAACCAACCGCGTTACTATTTACTTTTTCTTAGGCGTTGGTTTCTTTTTGACCTTAGTATGTCTACCACCACTATTTATCCGTTCAACGGTATTATCGTTCATTTTAAAATTATTTCACTTTCACTTTCTCTCTCAGGTTCCAAGTTTTCAATCGGAATATTTCAACAAGACTAAACATGATATATTGAGCAACGAAAATCGGAAAAAATAACCGTTACCTTTTTATACAGTCGACCTCTATCGATAAAACAAAGGTGCAAATTGGTTAATAATCGACACGTGAAAAAATAAAGCGATAGACAAAAAAAGCGCTGTATGTTTGTATATGAATGCGATGTAAGTATGAATTGGACGTAAATAAAAAACACAAATCATTCTACACTTTTGTACTGAAAATAGGCGTTTTGCTTTATGTTCCTTGCAGTTTCGAAGCACGTTGTAAAAATTATGGAAATACTAGCGGGTTACGCCCGCTACGCATCGCGACGTTTCCAAGGACATTTAATAATTTTGTATTAATATAGCTGACCTGGCAAACTTCGTATTGCCATATACATTATTTCTAGGGATTGTTTAGGTAGAAAAAAATGACTAACTTATTGAAAGTGTATGAGGATTCGGTTTATGAGTGGAAAAGGCATGGAGCACTGTCGATGATAATAACGGAATATAAAAAAAACAAACCACTAAACATTTATTTTTTAAATTTATTAAAATTGATTCTTTAAAATTATGTACATATCACTAACTATGACAATATTACTAAAAAACAATATCAGTCTCCTAATGCAACAGAGTGCACAATATTTTTTGTTTTCTCATCTTTAGCTAACACAAACAAACTGGATGGTTTGCCCACTCGAGAGCACGCCACGTATAATTGTCCGTGTGAAAAACATGATGTGCTCAAATCTAAACCACAGACAGACATCGTTTGGCCTTGAGACTTATTGATATAGTCATTGCAAATGCCAATCTAATTGGAAATTGAAGGCGTTTTGTTCTAAATATTTTTACTTTGTACCGCCGCCCTATACTCGTATATAATACTATGTTAAATAAATAGTGTGTCATGCACTTGCTTTTGTGTAATTGATCAGAAAGGACGTGTCTTTTATTTTTTCCTTAAATAAAATAATCCTTTCAATTGCACAGCCAATAATAATAATTTATCAACAGGTTATGGGCCCAGGGACGCTCAAGCAAGTTTAAAAGTAAAATAAGTTTTACATTAAAGCAAATAAAAAAAAAAAGAAAATAGTGAATATTCGCATTGTTCGAGAACGTTCGTTTTTGTTTTTTTTTTTTTCTGTTGAGTCATTCAATCGAGTTGTGAAATTGTGTTTCGGACCAATAAACGTGTGTCGTTTTTGGAAATCAATAGTCAAAAATTGATTTAAACACAACGAAATTAATTATAGTTCTAAATTCCTGTGTCGATTTAAAACAAGAAAATTAATTAAAAATGTCGAATGATAGTGCGTGGAATGGAATTGAAAAACTCAAGGGTAGTGAAAATTATCATACGTGGCAATACACAATCAGAAACTTGTTAAAATTAAGTGATTATGAAAAGTGTATTGTATCCGGTACTGGTGCAGAAACTGATGAATCTAAATTACGTCGGGCGAAGGCTAGAATTGAGTTGAGTGTTGATCCATCAGTATATGTTCACATAGAAAAATCAACAACAGCTGCTGAAACATGGACAAAATTACAAGAATTGTTTCAGGACAGAGGCTTATCGCGTCGTATTGGACTATTGAGGAAATTGGTGACGATTCGATTGGAAAGTAATGACTCCATGAATCAATATATATCTCAAATGTTTGAAACTGCAAATAAATTGAACGGTATCGGGTTTCCAGTTGATGATGAATGGCTCGGTAGTATTTTATTGGCCGGTTTGCCTAACGACTTTGCTCCAATGATTATGGGACTCGAAAGTAGTGGTACTAAGATTACGGCAGATCTTATTAAATCTAAATTACTTGATTCGGAGTATAACGCAAAATCAAACGGTAGTGGTTCGGCATTTTTTGGAAACGGTGGAAAAACGAACAATAATATAAAATGTTTTTCGTGTAATAAACGTGGTCATAAAGCAGACAAGTGTCCACAGAAATCCGGTTCCAAGAAAAACGGTAAAAATCCTAACAAGAACGGTAAAGACAATAAAATAGGTAATGCTACAGAAAAATCAGCATTCATTGTAACTGCCGAAACGAATATTAACACAGCGTATTACACCAAACACTGTCATGAGGACGAATGGTTTATTGACAGCCGGGCTTCTCAACATATGTCACCGTTTGAAACATTGTTTGCAGAACTAAAGTCAATTAAGCAGATTTCGTCGGCAAGTTCGAATAAAATTGCAGTCAAAGGAGTCGATAATGTGCCGGTAGTAATTGGTGAACGTGAAATTGACTTTAAAGAAGTTTTGTGTGTCCCTGACTTGACTGCAAACCTATTGTCAGTGGCGCAAATTGTTAAAAACGGGAATACGGTCACGTTTAATCAATCAGGCTGTCATATTTACAACGAGAAGAAACAATTGGTCGCTGAAACCAAAGAAATAAATGGTGTATACAAGTTAAACGTTCAACGTTCGAAATGTTTTTCGACGATGGTTCAATCGAAGAGTGGTTTAATGTGGCATCGTAAATTAGGCCATATTAACTTCGCCGACATGTGTAAAATGAAAAACGGTCTCGTAAACGGTATATTTTTCAACGAACGAAATGAAATTGAAATAAAGGATTGCGAGGTTTGCAAGGAAGGAAAGCAAACGCGTCGACCATTTCCGATTAGCACAACGCGCTCCGATCATATATTGGATCTCATCCATTCTGACCTTAATGGACCCATGGAAAATCGTTCGATCGGAGGTGCTAAATATATCCTAACATTTATTGATGACTGCTCCAGAAAAATTATTGTGTATTTTTTGAAAGAAAAATCCGAAGTGTTTAATCGTTTTGTTGAATTCAAAGCGATGGTTGAAAACGAAACAGGCAGAAAGCTGAAGACTTTACGGTCAGACAATGGCACCGAATACATAAACAAATCGTTTGAAGAGTATTTCAAAAAACACGGAATAAAACATCAAAAATCCGTTGTATATACTCCAGAACAAAATGGTATTGCGGAACGAGCCAACCGCAAGTTAGTCGAGAAAGCTAAATGTATGTTATTTGATGTAAACTTAGACATATCATATTGGGCCGAAGCTGTCAATATGGCCGCATACATCTTAAATCGCTCTGCCAATGCAACTTTGGATAATGTTACACCAGAAGAAGTTTGGTTTGGTAAGAAGGTCGAAATTGGTCATCTAGAATTGTTCGGAAGTAAAGTGATGGTCCACGTACCAAAACAAAAACGCCGTAAGTGGGACAAGAAGTCAAAGAAGATGGTCTTTGTTGGTTTCCAAGAAGGCGTTAAAGGTTATCGTTGCATTGATCCAGAGACAAAAGAAATTCAAATCAGTCGTGATGTTGTTTTTCTTTACGAAAATGGTTTCGAGAAGAGTGTTTCATGGAAAGATCCAGTTGCAGTCGATGAATCAGTTGTATCAGCTGAAGTGAGGGATAATGTTTTAACATTATCAAACAACGACGATAAAATCGTTACGAGTACTCCAACAAAAGCTTCAGGTCGGGATGATTCGTCAAAAAATGAAAATTTCAGCGATGATGATCCGACAATAAATGAGACTGAAACTACGAATGAGGATGCTAACGATACAACGTTTGTCCCAGACGACAATGTTGAAGCAGTTCAAAAATTACGACGATCCGAACGAGTACCGAAGCCGCGAAATTTTGATGGGTATGTTATGTATAAGGCCTATGGTTTTCTTGCTGTTGAAGAACCGTCTTCATATGATGAAGCAATTAAACATGAAGAAAATTCAAAGTGGAAGGCGGCTATGAGTGAAGAAATCAATTCCTTGGTGGAAAATGAAACCTGGCAGTTGGTTGAATTACCGGCAAAACGTAAACCAATAAAGTCTAAGTGGGTCTACAAAATCAAACGTGATGAATCCGGTAATCCTGTACGTTACAAAGCCAGATTAGTAGCCAAAGGTTGCTCTCAAATTTATGGAATTGATTATCAAGAAGTGTATTCACCGGTAGTTCGATATTCGTCAATTCGGTTCATTGTAGCGTTAGCAGTTAAAAATGGACTTAAAATTGAACAAATGGATGCTGTGACTGCATTTTTGCAGGGTGATTTAAACGAAGACATTTACATGGTCCAGCCAGAGGGTTTCACAGACGGTTCACAAAAGGTTTGCCATTTAAAGAGGGCTATATATGGTTTAAAACAAAGTGGACGAGTATGGAACATTAAACTAACGCAAATGCTGAAATTATACGGTTTGAAGAAGTCATCAAGTGACCCGTGTGTATTTTTCAAAAGTGATCTATCATTAATCATTACGATCTACGTCGACGATTTTTTAATATTTTGGAAAAATCAGGAAACTTTGAAGAGTTTGAAAGTGGCGTTGTGTAATGCATTTAAAATGAAAGACTTGGGTGTTGCGACGTCATGCATTGGTCTACATATCACATACATTGATGGGGGTATTGCTCTTGATCAAAAAGCCTATATATCAGAGGTGATCGAACGTTTTGGCATGAAACATGCAAATCCAAGTGCAACTCCGAGTGACACAAATCAAAAATTGTCAGTGTCAATGTGTCCGGTATCTGCTGAAGAAAAACAAGATGTTTCTGAGGTACCATATCAGTCATTAGTTGGCTGCTTATTGTTTATTGCTGGGGGCACAAGGCCTGACATTGCATTCGCAGTGAATGATGTGAGCCGATTCAACACTAATTTCGGTCGGCCTCACTGGGTTGCAGTAAAACGAATTCTTCGTTATTTAAAGGGAACGATGAACTATAAATTAAGGTTCAAGAAATCCAATGTCGACGATGAATTATTTGGTTATTGTGATGCTGATTGGGCATCTGACGTCGACAAAAGACGTTCATGTACTGGATATGTTTTTCAATTAAGCAACGGCGCTATCTCATGGAATAGCAAACGACAAGATACCGTTGCTTTATCAAGTACCGAAGCGGAATATATTGCTGTCTCCTGGTCGATTCGTGAAGCAATATGGTTACAAAATTTCGTTCAAGAACTTCATAAAAAGGTAGCCAAGTCAATCAAAATTTGGGTTGACAATCAAAGTGCAATTAAATTGTCAGAGACGGATGGCTATAATCAACGTACAAAACATATTGATGTGCGTTACCATCATCTACGTGAGAAGATTGAAGATGGTACAATTCAACTCGAGTACGTGCCTACGGAAGAAAATGCAGCGGATATTTTAACCAAAGCTGTTAGTGGTCCCAAGACGAAACTGTGTTCGGTAAAAATGGGGTTAATAGAGATGCACTGAAAAGTAAATGAAATGTATTTAAATTAAATTTAATATTTAAATGAGTGAGGGTGTTCTAAATATTTTTACTTTGTAGCGCCGCCCTATACTCGTATATAATACTATGTTAAATAAATAGTGTGTCATGCACTTGCTTTTGTGTAATTGATCAGAAAGGACGTGTCTTTTATTTTTTCCTTAAATAAAATAATCCTTTCAATTGCACAGCCAATAATAATAATTTATCAACACGTTTAAATTGAATTGGTACATCTGTGGGTATAATAGGGATTCGCGGTAGTAATATATTTTCACCTCGGAATTTGCCGTTTAAAATGATGGCTTCAATAACATTTTTCATTAATTTTTTAATAACTAATCGCGTGCCGTTGCACAACTGTGGTGGGTTCAAATTACGAAGCAAAATAACCGGAGACCTAACCTTCAGTTTTAAATTTTATGGTGGCATGCCTGGTAAATCCAACGAGTTTAAAAACTCTGTTGGATAATTCACAGCTTCGGTGGTATCGCAAACTGTATCAATAGATTTGTATGACACCAAGTTTCCTGGCAATAAATTTTGTAAGTTAAGATTCAATTCGTTGACGTCCACATTTTTTGCTGCTAAAATTGCTCTTTCTGCCAGCCACTCATGATTTGTGTATTGTCTGTGAACATCGCGAAATATTTGGACAATGCAGAAATCGGTCGGTAATTTTATGCATCCAGTTTCATCTGTAGTAACTTTTCCATCGCCGATATCTAATAGTTGTTTTGAGAATGTTTCAGCAGATGGATCTTGAAGCATTTGAACGCGTATATTTACTTTCAGTTGTACTTTTTCAACATTACGCCACAGTGGCGATGATTTTAAGCACGCGTTGATCTCATCAGCGTATGTTGAACGTGGAATGACAAGAAGTGTTTGTCTGAAATCACCTGAAAGGAGTAACAAAGTTCCGCCAAATAGTTTGTCGTTAGTTTTTATATCTTTCAATGTCCTGTTCAACACCTCAAGCGAATGTTTGTGCGCCATAGTACATTCATCCCAGATGATAATTTTACACTTTTTCAGTACTGTGGCCATGGAAGATTGTTTTTTTATGTTGCACACTGCGTCTGGGTAATTTTGAATATTTAGTGGCAGCTCAAATACTGAATGAGCTATTCTACCTCCATCCAATAAAATTGCCGCAATGCCAGATGATGCAACAGCCAATGCGATGCCATTATTTGATCGCATTTCGGCGAGAATTAACGAAATATGGAATGTTTTGCCAGTTCCACCTGGTGCATCCAAGAAAAAGAAACCACCTTGTCCTGCCGCAACTGCGAGCATGATACGGTCGTAAATGGCTCTTTGTTCGTCATTCATTAGTGGGACATTGCGAGCAACAATCGCTGCCATTTCCGTAGGATTGTATAGTAGTTCACGATTCAATTCAGTGTTAATTAAATCACTTGCATTTCGATTTGGCGAATGCATACCGAAATGACTGAGAGGTAAGTTGGCAATAATGATCCTCAAAAGTAATCAATGCTTCATTGTACATAGTGTCGCTGAATGCTATCGTTAGATCATTGCATCGTGTACGATGTTGATGCAATATATCATCAGTCATTGAATCTTTGTGATTATCCCATATAGTGTCTCTGCTCAGCAAGCATACATTTCCACTGGTTGTCATCTTCCAGTAAACCGAGTGCAAGGCATGCATCTTTATATGGTGGATACTGTTGCTCATTCACTTTACGTATATCTTGAAATGACAATGGGCCCGTGACATTAACCAACAACAGCCGGAGATAAAAACACTCAGTCTGCCTTGGATTAACTGTAAATACTCGTCCCAAGATGTTTGATTTGAATAAACCGAATAAAGTAATGTTAAATATAGAGTAATGTTCGTGCAAAAGCACCATAAGCATCCGCACGATTACACAATTCAAGAAATTCGGTGAGTGTAGTTTTTGGTGGATTTATCGCACGATCAATTGCTGTTTCGCTCGTGAAATATACGCGCTGGCCGTTTTCAAGATGGACGGCTAAATAAATAACTGCTGGATCTCGTTCATGAATTGGGAAACCAAAGATACGCCAAACAGTTTCATTGGAACTGACGTACCGGCCAATTTGGTAAAGCGTTATTTCATCGTTGTTATTCACCGGAGGAGCATTCACATTGGTATTTTCAACGCGAAATACAGCCATATCACTGCCTTTATTCACATACTTGCAAATGTATTTGATGCTCTTCACTGAACTGCAGAACTCGACATTAATATGAGCATTGAATCTTTTGCTCAGCAAAGGCGAATATGGGACCACCCAACCGTTATCAATGTCAATGTCAATGTTATTGATCTTTTTAACAAAAGATTGTCCTCCATTATCGGGATTTCTTCGACGATATATTGGATATCCATTAACATTTGTGATCGTATCGTCAGTGAATTTTATTTGACAACTTTTAGTACATTTTCCGTCAGCCATGCAAGGCGATGAACGATTCAGATTGCCACATGGGCCATGAATCATATTTGCAG
Organism: Tipula unca; assembly: GCA_951394425.1. Classification (NCBI taxonomy): domain Eukaryota; kingdom Metazoa; phylum Arthropoda; class Insecta; order Diptera; family Tipulidae; genus Tipula; species Tipula unca. The sequence goes on from OX596380.1 coordinate 76,907,692, forward strand.
TAACAATATCAAACAGCATTTGATCAGTAGACGGATCTGGAATTTCCGCATAAATTATACTGTCGATTTCTTCAGGACGTATTTTATCGATTAACCATACCAAAATGTGTGCATATGAGGTAATCCGCACTTTTGCCATTCAACGGAATACATCCAGCAACGTGTGGGACCAAATACATGTAACTTTGTAATGAAATCAATTAGAGACTTCAATTTTTGTCTGAAAACACGTGCTGTAATGTCATGACTGTGTACTGCGCTTTGGCCAAGCAATAGTAAGGATGTGATCTCCGGCCATTTTGGATTACATGTGAAGGTGATGAATAAACACGGCCATCCATATTCTCGCACGTAAGTCAAGGCATCTTTTATATATTCTCGCTGACGTGGACTGCCTATGTACGATTATGGTAGAATGACAGAATCACCAATTTGGACGGCATCGGCGTTGTTGACAATAGCGTCTCGCAGGTGAATGTACTCTTCCGCACGTAGCTTTTGTTGATTAAATCGCAAGTATCGTAGTCGTTCGCTCTCTACCTTCACATACATGTCGACCATGAATTGTTGACAAAGCTCACGGCATCGTGGAATAACGTTGTCCTGATCACGTCTGATCATCAACCGATACGCATAATAATCCTTCGAACTAACATTCTTGATTGTTTGTACCTGTTGCGGGATCTCGTTGTTTAATATTTACGCAATATCCGTCTTGGCCTTTCCAGAACATTAGCGGATATTGGAGAGCGTCATATGAGCGGTGTGTATCAGCAATGAACTGTAGATTATTATTTTTTCTACGAATCACGATTTCCCGCGTAGCTGTACGATCGCGGTCCATGATTCCAGCAACATCATCAAGAACAGGTGCATTAAATCTACGAATGTGCTCTCCAGCAGGTGTTTTATCAGGATTGATTACAATAGCGTGATTATCACTTAGTAATTTGTGCATGTGTGATTTGAATATCTTTAACAATTCATTGGGCACATTCAATAGAGCATCCAGGTGGCCGATGATACGCCTGGCAAAAAGTGAATTAAGGTGATTATAGCCACAACGTGCATCCACGCGTGCATCCTCACCACCCATGAAGTAAATTTGTAAAAATTTAGGGGATTCGTTTGGCATTGGCACGAATGAAAGTATAATATTCAATATCGGGCTCATACTCGAATGCTAGACGCAGGAATGAATTAGATGTAAATGATCGATGGACCTGTTGGTGTTGTTGATCATTTGCTTTGTGTCTGCTGATTGTAAAACGGCACGCTTGTTTCTGTTCTAATTTTCTTTCTTCATTTCGTTCAGTTCGCCCATCTGCTGATTCAGATCGACGCAATCGCGCCATGTTCACACGCACATTAGTATTATCTTGCTGGATTTGGTCTTCTGTTCTTTGGGCTCTAGCGGTTCGCTTGCGTGCAGCTCTTAAAAAAGCTCTTTTAAGCTTTCATTATTTTGTGTTTGATTTATTTTTAATATCCGAATCTTTTATTTCTGCATTAATTGTTGTGAAAATTTGTTTGACGAGATCTTCCAGCACAAAAGATTTATCACGGAACCCAGTGATTAATACATTATTGCGTAGTTTTTCTTGTTTGATCTCATCAACTTCATCCTCCAATCTTGACATTGGTAAAATGTTTATATGTTGTAGATCCTTAAGATCAATAATCATTTTATTAAGTTTTATATTCTCGGCTTGCAAAGTTGTTATTTCTGCTAAAGCGGAATCAAACTGACGCGATAAGAACTCCTGAGATTATTTAATGTCACTCATGGTTTTCCCAAATTTATTGAATACTTGACAGATACATTTTGTTCACTAATATTTTTCATCATCAAACCAATTTATTGGTTATGTCGGTGTTTTGGTGTGACGATGACGCTAAGCTTTCTTCGACTTTTTGAATAGTAGGTGATTTTGTACTTTTACCATCAATGTAAATTTATCTAATATTTACCCCACAATTATTTGAACAAAACCATGTTGGTATGGCTGCAAGTCTTCGAATGTGCTTACCTCTTACCTCCTTACATGCACAATGGTAAAACTTATGGCAACCATCACATCCGCCTTGATTTTCTTCAAGTTTTCTTTTACAAGTGAAGCAAGTTATTTCGCTCGTTCCTTCCAGCTATATTCACTACTGGTAGTTGATTTCCAATTAATTAAAAGTTTTTTTCAAATTACTTCCTTCAACAAAATCTTTATAATGTATACACCATTAGTCTACATTTTTATTATATTATTGCGTATGTTTATTGATTTTTGATAATTAACACTTATAACGATTTTCTAACTTAATTTTTGAATGCTTATTATAATTTCCAATGAAAAAAGGCTTTTTTTATTTTATTGTTTTTAATCAATTTAATCATTAATTTATTTAAAAAAACAGCAGAGTAAAAATATATGTGCGTTGACAGAGACTTTGTGTGATCATAGTCGATATTGGTTATTCTATCACTAATTTGAAAGTTCATTTTAATTAAACACTGAACTTAGTCGCATAGTCGTTAAATTCAGTATTTTTCTATTTTCTTACGTATATAAAGTAAGTCTTATTTAAAAAAATATATGACTGATAGTATTGAAATCAAAAACTTTTTATTAAACTTTGTTGAAAAATTATCAAATCCGTTTAAACATTGCAACACCGATTATTTGCTACACAGGTGGCTGAAACAAAATAATTTACTACAAGGATCAGTTCAATTTTCAATAAATGAAACTGTTGGTGTATTAATGAAAAATGGTGAGGCTATATATGATGAGCAGTCTACAAAAGGTATTTTGCTTCCTCTTAAATTTCAAATAAAAGAAAAGTTTGAACACTGCAATATGCTTAAGGAAATGATGAATAACATGGAAAATATACAAACAAATCCAGAATTAATTTCAAATTTCATTAATGGAAAATTACGGCAGAAAAAAATTGCTCTATATCCTGGTCAAATTTGTATACCTTAATTTTTATTTACTGATTACTCTCGGTACTCAGACTCAATCCGTTTGTGGAATTTATTATAGCTTCCCTCTACTTAACATTGTTTCAAAATTAGATAGTATTTTTATTGCTGGGTTTATTAAATCCCAAGATATCAAAAATTTTGGAAATGATGCCTGTTTAGCTTATTTAATAAATGAAATAAACGAGATGGATTGCCCTGGAATTCCATTAGCCACTGCTGAGGGAATAGAAGCATTAAATACTAGAAAACAAACGTTTAATTATGGCTCTATTGAAAAAGGTAATCTATCGAAACCAATAACAATTGACCATATAAAAGGTTGTAGATTGAAAATGACGGCAAGTGAAATGAAAACATTTATTCTCTTATTTCCACTTATGATAGGAGATTTGATCCCTGAAAACGATACTGTTTGGAACTTTTATCTCCTTCTTTTAAAAATTATTGATTTACTTCTTAGACGTAGTTTAACAAAGAATGATATTACGCTTATTCGATATTTAATATGTGAGCATTGTAAAGTTTTAGCCTCTGCTTAAAACTTGGTTGAAGCGATTGTTAAGATTACTACGGGTGAGGTCTTAATAATCGCGAGAATTGAAACAATCAATTTGAATAATAATTTTAATTCTGATTTATTAAATACATAAATTCGGCTTATATAGCAAAATTAAATTAATTTTGTGTACATTCAGCATTTTGACTATACATTGTGTTTTTTATATAAAATCAAAATGTGTATGAAATGTATGTAATATGATATTTACAATATTATTTTATATAAACCTGAATGACCTGTTTAGTGAACTAAACATACTCCCGGGCGGTTGTATAATTTTCAGGTGTTAGAGGGGTTGGTTGTTGGTGGTGAGATTATACAGCGCTCGTTTCTACCGGTGGTAGTGGTGATGGTGGCCTGGGACTGGTTGATGTTTTTCTTCTGCACAGTCGTTTTATACCCCAGATACCTATGATTAGTATGCCACTCCAAAATATTAGATGGATCATTGCATAGTGATGCACATGGTGTACGCTCTGATTCGGCGGAAAAGTTTCATTCTGCTCCAACGTCGCGATTTGATTTTCCAATTCAGTTGTTACTGGCGCAGTCAACAATTTGACCTGCTGAGTTTCTCTCATTTTGTTTTGGACTCGTGCATTAAAATCTCTTAGATGATTTCCCTCGTGTAATAAAATCGGTGAATTATGAAATGCATTTCTGATGTTGTTGTGAGCTGTTCCTGTCGCTATGATTAACGACTCAGCATCCCTTAGCATACATCCCGGGCTTATTTCGACTAGCCCGGATCCCTGAAACTTATGCGGTTGAATAGTGGAGTCACATATAACGTCAACTATCGTTTCATTGGGTATGGCGTAAATCCACTGGTTCGGAGTGTGAAGCTTGATCCAGTGGTTAGTTCCATTTATTGTCTGGCTGTTGCATGCCATATCGACTTCCTTTTTCCGCTGCAATAGGGCTAGTTCGCATTGTCCTTGGTTAGTCATTGTATTGTAAATTGGTGAGAGTTTGCATAGGAATCGAGTTGGTTGGAATAATTGACACCGGTTCACGTCTTCTTTTGTTAAAGTTGCGAAATGCTCTCGACGGTCATCTACGGCCAAGTAGTCGGTTGTTTTGATAATGTACGACTGAGTACTACCGTGATTAATATCTGGAAGAGGTATTACTGACAATAGTGTATAGTCCCACGTGAAAGCAAGCGGTAATGTGATTTCAATTATTACACTCCATTGTGTTACCCTAGTTCGTGTTTTCATGCTTTTATACACATGAGTGAGATCGTAAAGATTGTGTCCTGGGATGGTAATGGAGGCTGGCACGTGCTGGCGAATGAACTGTAGCTCTCTGTTTAATTGTGTTGGAGTAAGTATGGCGGAATGTATAATTCCATGATGAGCGTCGTAAACCACGTCCAGTAGACCTTGTAGGTGCCTTTGTTCCTTTATTAAATTATTTATTGAAGTTAGAGTGAGATTTGTATTGTGTTTAACTAACTTGACAGTATTATCGATCAACGTTGTTGTATTTTTTATAAGTGATAATAGGTGGTGTTCGTTGTTGTTAATTTTTTCGAAATGATTTTCATAGTCACTTGCCTCTCGTTGTGTGAGTATTCCAAACATATCACCTAATATGATTCCAGTGGCGTCTCCGAAACCTCGTCTCACACGTTTTTGATCCTTGTTACTTGCTAGTAATAGTTCATTATCTGCGATTAGATTTCTTAATTGCCATTGTAATTGGTTGAGAATGTTGCAATTAGGCAAGGGTAGCTCGTTACACAGTGCCTGTATTTCTTCGTGAGCCAGTTTGACGTTCTTGATTTCATCGCAGTAGCTGCTCATGTTATATTGAATTACTACTGTCCATTCCATTGCTACAATTTCTAGTTTGCCCAGCTTTTCGAAGTATATGCCGATAGACTGATTGAACGGTTTTAATTGGATGTCGGCTTTTCCGAGTCCTAGCAGACAGCAAACTGATAGCATTGTTAATGCTACCATATTCATTTTTCCTACGGTTTTGACTCGCCGGCTTGGTTGTCGTCTAGGAACGTCACTGAGATTTGGACCGGAGCTAGATACATCATTTTTGAGAGTTTTATTTGTAATTTGTGTTGGTGGTGGTTCCTCTGATGGCTCTTCAATTTTTGCAAACGGTCTTCCCGGCCTTACTCTTGATGGTGGTAATCTGCCCATCAATTGCTCCATATTGGTTTGTTTGTGCCGGAAACATGTTACACATTTATTAATAATTTGTCTCACAGCGCGTCTGCCGTCAATGATCCAATACTTATTCCTCAGGAGAGCTAAAGTTGATTGTATGCCACCATGCAATGTCTTTTGGTGGGCTTCCTCGATAATTCTTTACGTGATTACGTTGTTTTTATAGAGAATTATAGGTTGCTTGCTGTCAATGGGCAAATTGGAATTTTGTAAACGTCCCATCGCGCGTAACAGCCCCTTGTCATCGAATCCTGGGTGTAATGATGCTAATTTGCTGCCCTTGTGTGATACTTTGTGAAACTTTGATGAATCGGACAGCAATGATCGTTTTGTGGGCTGGTTGGTAGTTAACTGCAATTGGGCTATATCAAACTCAAAACAGTCTGTTTGAGGGTTATATAAAATTCCTAGAGTTTTGATACAGTCGTTTAGTTTGATATGAATGTTTCCATCGGCCAGTTGCTCGTGAGGAATATGTTTTGTTATTTCGATTTTGTTGGATGTCCATTTTCTTAACGGAAATCCACCTTGGGCTGTGAGCTCTCGTAATTCGTTTAGTGCTATTAGTGCCTCCTCCACACTGTCTGTGCCAGTGAGTAGGTCATCGACGTAAAAGTCTGTTAAGATGATGTTAGCTGCTGTGGGATGGGTACTGGCTCCTTCTTGAGCTAGTTGTAATAGTGCTCTTACTGCCAAATAGCTGCCTGCGGAAGTTCCATACGTTACTGTGTTTAATCTGTATGCGTTGATTGGCTGAGAAGGATCGCTTCTCCATAATATTCGATGGTAGTCTCGGTAACTTTTGTTTATCCATACTTGACGATACATTTTTTCTATGTCGGCGGTCATCACAATTTTATGTTTTCGCCAACGTAGTAATATATCGGTAAGCTCTTCTTGAAGTTTGGGCCCGGTCATCATAATATCATTTAGGGATACCCCACTCGTTGTTTTGGAGGATGCGTCAAACACTACTCGAAGTTTGGTGGTTGTGCTGCCTTCCTTGATCACACCATGATGAGGTATGTAATATGTGTTTTCAGCTTGTTCGTCGTTCCGTCTTTCCTGGATCAACTCCATGTGGTTTAAATCGATGTATTCCTGCATGAATTTATGATAAAGTTTTTTGTAGGTTGGATCCTTCATGAATCTTCTTTCGATTTGTAATAACCTTGCAACGGCTCTTTTTCGCGATTCCCCTAGCGTGTTAGGGTTGTTGTTGAATGGAATCCTTACTATAAATTTTCCATCTGCACCCCTTACTACGTTGGTTTTAAAATGTTCTTTTACTTGGGTTTCTTCCTCGGTGTGGCGTCGCTTTTCAGGAATGTTGTCGTTCTCCACGAGCAACTTCAATTGCTCCTCGATTGCTTTAGTGGTCACCATTGTTGTTCTATTACTATGCCAATTATTATCCAGCCAAATTCCGTGTTTTGTGCCATAGGCTCCTGGTACCCGCCCTTGATGATGCTGCTGGTTACAATCGACGGGTAATGATCTGCCCCGAGTACCAGGTCAATTGGTTGAGGTTGGTTATATTGTGGATCTGCAAGTTCTAGATTTTGAAGATGGGACCACTTGGTTGTATCAATGGAAACTGCGGGTAGTTGTTGAGTTAAGTTGTTGAGTACTAAGGCTTCAATGTCTAAGCTAAAGTTCTCATTGAATCTTGGCATTAATTTTATGTTGATGGTATGTCTGCAGATTCCTGCTTCGGTACCACCAATGCCTGAAATGTTGATATGTGCCTTTTTCTTCTTAATGTTTAATAGATTGGCAGCCTTTGATGATATTAAAGTTGCTTGTGACCCAGAATCAATTAGTACCCTTATTGTATTGAGTTTTCCAGTGCCTGTTGCTATTCTGACCACTGCTGTTGGTAGCAGTACGGGGCCTTGTTGTTTGACTATGAGAGTTTGCGCTATCCCCTTGTTGGTTGATGCCATATTATTGCCATGCAGAAGAGTGTGGTGTTGACCTTGGCACACAATACATCGTATTGTGGATGTGCACGATATGCCCCTTGGATGTTGCGTTAAACAACGTACGCAAGTGAATGTATCGCTGACCAGTTTGTTTCTATCTAGTGTTGGCATTAGTTTAAATTGATTGCAGTCTTGCAATTGATGCCTCCCTTGGCATCTCTTTACTAGACACTGGCTGTTTACCGTTGTTGCATGCACTCGTTTCAGTGGTGCCATTGGTTGTGGTGATGTATTTGCTACCTTGATGACACCCATAGCCTCTAGGGATTGAAATCTTCTTTCTAAAAAGTTGAAGAAATGACTGATCTGTTTAATTTCCCTCGGCTTTTCTAATGTGGTTTCGTACAGTCTAATTGATTCAGGGTCTAGTTTCTTGCCTAGAATGAACATTACCAGTGCTTCAAAGGGAGAGGTTATCTGTAGCTTGCTGATCTTGTTCGCTGATATTTGCAGTATCATTGCCATCATTGTTTTTATTGTTTTGTTGGATATTGAAGAGATCAGCCAAACGTTCAATGCTCCATGGATTTTGTTTATCATTTGATTGTTTGTGTTGCTCCTTAGGATTGCTGGAACGAGTTCCACTTCTGTAATTTTCACTGTCTTTGTTGTCATCATTGTTGAAATTCCAAAGAACATCAAATAGCTGATCAACTGATGATACCATTGCGTGGAAACGACCATATTGCGATTGGTATCCACCCATATAGGTTTGAACGTTGTAGTACATAGATTTTGGCCATAAACTATCTTGACTACCAATATAAGCAAAATTTTGCTTGTATGCCAAATCCATTTCGTCGACAATGTAATCGCGTAAATTGTATGCCGAATATTGAATTCCGAGTTCTGGTCGATTGTTTTCGTCCAAAATATGAACAGCGGCCTTAGCGTTTGATGCCAAATTTCTGTAGTTTGGATGTTCTAATTCGGCGGCCGATCGGATTGCAGTTATAACAGCTGATTGAACATGAGGATCTTCATTATCATTTTATGTCATGCGGGCCATACGTTGTAAGATTGAGGTTGATGGATGTGTTTTAATCAGCAAGAATACGGCAGCGCATCTCAATTCATGACATTCATTGACATTTTGATAGATTCTGTATAAAATGGATTGGGCCAATTTGGGGTAGGCTTCAACCAATTTGTCTAATGCAATCACAATTGATAATCTTTCAAATTTGGTCAATTTTCCTGGATTTTCGAGATACTCCTCAAAGACGTTCAAAATTTGTGGATGCCCCAAATTACCAAGGGCACGGATGTACACTAAAATATTGTACCGGTCGTTTTGTGCAATAGCTCGTTTCAATTGTTGGTCGAGGTATGAAATCACTTCACGAATAACATCGGAACTGCTACGCGAACCGAATGGTCCAAAACTATGTACTGGATAGTAGATTTTAGCTTCATCTTCGTTGACTTGTGATCGATAGAGTAAATCGGTTAACGCATATAAAACGGTTGCGTTTAATCCGCGCTGCTTTTGAACATGCGAATTAGTGGCAAGCGACAAAAATTCTTTCATTACTTCGTGTGTTGGATACCGCATAGTGGTTGGTAATGTGGCTACAATTTGTTCGGCTTCTTCTCCCTCAATTTGACGGCTGATAGATGGTAGTCACCAGATTGCATTTGTGCTTGGCACAATTGAGTTGCAAGGTTCGAATTGTTACCGCCGATGCTGCATGTATAGTTGGTAAGGACATCAATGAGTTGAAATACTTATTTGCCAGCAACTTGGTGTTGTTGTACCTTGCTTGCAGTATTTCCCAGGCCTTGTCATAATTGTCACCCGTTGTTGTGAGATGACTAATTAACTGTCCTGCTCCCTTTTGCACATTTGACTTCAGGTAAGTCATTTTTATAGTGTTCGATAGCTGCTTGTTGTTGTGAATGAGCTCGGTGAATATGTCGTTGAACGCGCTCCATTGCTCATAATCGCCGTAAAACGTTGGTAATTGTATTTTGGGTAATTGTACCCTAGCTTCTTCAGAAAGGCTCGTTGTATCTTTCTGCTGCTTGCGCTGTAAACGCATTATTAATGTGTCCACTTTCTCCTTAAGAGTTTCATAATAATTTTCTTGCACGTATTTATTTGTTTGGTCTTCATCTATTTCCACTAGGATCTCTATGTGTTGTTGATCAATTACCTGAATTTCCTTAGATAGTTGATCTATTTTTAATTTCAAGTATTCTATTGGACTGTTGGTGTTATCCAATGTTTGTTCGATAGAGTCCATTTTCCGGTACATATTCCTCATCAGCACATCTTGCCTCTTTAGCAGTTTTTGGTTGGTGCTTGACAATTCCTTCATATCGTCATGGTGTTGACGTCTATCCGAACTATAGGATGGTGGCGGTGTTGTTGCTTGCCCTTTGTTCATCATTTCCTTGCTAGGAAAGTCAAAATGCTTCTGTTTGTCTGTACTGGACAATGATACTAATGGCACTGTTGGTGTTAGTGGTGGACCGTTGTTCAGGCGCTGCCGCATCTCAATAAGTAGATCCTTATTTATTTCGGCAATTGTATTCCTCATTGCTCTATACGGATGATCCTCTTTGATTGGAGGATCCATCGATATTATCTGGCCATCTGTTGCCAGAAATTCGACGTAGAGCTTTTTTAACTCTTCTATCTTTCTTTCGAGATGCGATTTAGTCTTTCGTATATCTCCATCCTTGTGGTAGTTTCTGGCTAAAGTTGTTATTTTTGCGCCAGTCTCATCATTCTTCTGCGGTAGTTTATCCATTTGATTGATGAGTTAATGTGAAGACTCGAATAATTGTAGCTTATGTTGTTAAATTCAGCTTATGTTGTTAAATCCGGCTTATGTTGTTATATCCGGCTCGAAGGACCATGTAAAGTTTTAGCCTCTGCTTAAAACTTGGTTGAAGCGATTGTTAAGATTACTACGGGTGAGGTCTTAATAATCGCGAGAATTGAAACAATCAATTTGAATAATAATTTTAATTCTGATTTATTAAATACATAAATTCGGCTTATATAGCAAAATTAAATTAATTTTGTGTACATTCAGCATTTTGACTATATACATTGTGTTTTTTATATAAAATCAAAATGTGTATGAAATGTATGTAATATGATATTTACAATATTATTTTATATAAACCTGAATGACCTGTTTAGTGAACTAAACAAGCATAATAAAAAATATGTAGAATTTTTCGCAGACACGGTTAAACCAAAACATCATATTTTAGTGCATTATCCAAGTATTAACCAAGGCCCGCCTAGACATTTTTGGTGTTTCAGATTCGAAGCTAAGCATAAAGAACTTAAAGCCTATACAAATGCGATAACGTCAATAAAAAATATTTTACTAAGCTTAGCAAAAAAATGTAATTTAAAATCGGCTCTCTCTTTAATGTCATCAAAAGGTAATTGTTTTATTTTTAAAGAAAGTCACCGTATTGAAAGTAACAATATTAATCTAAAATTCATGAAAACAAAAGTCAAACAACAGGATGTAATTGTGTTAAGTGAGATAAATTATAAAGGAACAAATTACAGAAAGGGATTCATTCTTTCATTGTTTAGGTCATTGCTAGGTTTATTTGAAATCGAAGAGATATTTATTTTGAAAGAAACATCCGAAATATTTGTGTTAGTCAATGAGCTTTTACCCATTTTGAGGCGTTTGAAATAAATTGTCCAAAAACGTTTATAACCGAAAAATTATTTTTTTAAATAACAGATTTTAGTGGCTTACCTACCAACATTCACCGTACTGTCAAAGGGAACTTAATGATTAAGTTAAAAGAATACCTATGATTTATAATTTAACAATTTTATAACATAATATATACATATCTCTAAGTTATTTTTTCTTTTTATCAATTTTTATTTAGATTTCTTATAAATTAGTATAGTAAAATCTGTAATAACATATTCCATTTAAAATAAGTAAAATAATTTAGTATTATTGGGCGTCGAAATAATGACAGAAAACGAACAGCTTATAACTTACCAATTACTTCCAATGGACGACGAAAACGACGAATATTTAATCGAAAATTATAGTTTACCAATTAACATGGAAGAATCAACCCAAAAAACACCAACTCAAATCGATGCACCTATAGCACCTGAAATGCACTGTTTATTGCCACCAAATGAGGAAGATAACGTAAAAAAATTACTAGACAAATGGAATCTAAGCTTTCTCTTTCCAGTATTTTGTGGTAAATTGTAGAAAATAGTTGGTTGGTATTATATATAATTCTGCATTTTTATGATATTTTCAGATGAATTGATTAATTTAAATGTTATTCAAAATATGAACGAACGCCACATACAAAAACTTGTCAATAAATACAATTTAAAAATAGGAACGGAAGTACTTCTTGAAACAAGCATAAAGGCATACCAAATGTCAGAAATAATTGAGGCAGTACCTCCGCCATTGGAAATTGAAACCAATAAATATCCAGAAAATCAAAACTCGAGTGCCTGCGATGACGTTACGATTGATGTTTATGCAATTTTGCAAAGTTCACTTCAAGGAAGACCGATTTTAAATGTATATAAATCGACTGAAAAATTAAGTGAGGGCACCAGAACATTAACTGTCGATGCAGTAGTGAAACACATGCTACAAAAAGGAATACGAATGTTTGTCAAGATCGCGCAACATATATCTGAAAAAATTGTTTAAATATTTCCATCAGAATTTATGGTAATTAACGTTCTCAAAAGAAATTGCGAAATAATAAATAAACTCTAATTATTTTCATCCACAGGCATACTACTATTTTAAACAACCCGGATGGAAGCCATAAGGCAAGGTATATGATAAACCAGTGGTATTGTACCAACAAGGGGCTATACCACAAAATCACCTTTGAATCTAACAAAAAATATTCAATTAGGTAAAATATATACGCATTCATTTATATAACAGTAAAAAATATGTATGTATTTTGAAACCAAATTACGAGTTCTTTCAAAACTTGTCTCAATAGCACCACAAGAATGCAACATAACCGGGCAGGGCAGCTCGAGGCTATATTTACTGACAATTGCTCATGGGCAGAAATAGAACTGCACTGGCAAGCTACCAAAAATTATAGAATAATTTATATTTTAAATGTCAATTCAACCAACGAAATTTTAAACAAATGGAAGCAGTATAAAAAACCAATGGGCTACAAATTGGTATATATTTTTATATTAACATATTGTATTTAACATATTAAATCATTCAATTTTTTTTTTTCAGCTAAACATTGATTTTAATCAAATGTATCCATCCGCTTTAAGTTTAGTATTAAACTATGAAATTTTCTCCGCTAAAATAGTGTCAATTTATTCAGATAAAATTAAAGATCACGGCAGTAAAGCATTGTTGGAGGAACTTCAACGTGAACTGTACGTTACAGAAAGTAAGTTGATTGATATCATTTTTAGGTCAGACAATATACTTATATTAATAAACTTTTCTTTTGTGGTCGCAGCTGTACATTATTTTATTTGCTACTCAACTTCTTAGTACCAACTACTACCACAGTTGAAAATATCAACAATAAAAAAGTGCGGACTAAATTCTCCATTAGTGACACGCAAAGAAGTTTCCTTATTATAGGCGAATCTGTAGCAGAGTGCGAAGAAGAGATCGTTCGGCGAAATTCCAATAAGGCTCTAATTCAGCCCCTTCAGCTCGACGGGGTTAAATATGTATTAAACTCTTTTGTGGAAGCGGTTGATATTTGTTTTAAAATATTTAACGTGTTAAATTTAAAATATCCGAATGAATCCCATTTGGTATGGTCATTCATCCAAAATTATTTTTATGCAATCAACACCAGCTATTACAAGCATATTGTGAATGTAGATTGCTTAATTTCGGCACTAAATTAATCTCGAAAATTTAATATTTTAAAATAATGTTTAGAATGGCCAATATTAATAAAAGTTTATATAATTTTTATGTTTAAGTTTGTATAATTTAATATTAAAATTGAAGTAAATAAAAGAAATGAAAAATACTAATAAAACCTACACGTGTTATTAATTACTTTACCATAAAATACAATAAACCTAAGTACACGGAAAGAAATAATTATGCAGAACTGATATAAAATATGCATATACCCTATTGTTTTCGAGCCTAATAAAAAGCTGCGCAAAATAAGAATACATTTACATACTGAACGCAAATTAAAAAATTGTCATATTATGTATAAACCGCTACGATTGAGCAAACGATTTCTTGAAATTTAGTAAATTGATCGTATATGTTAAACAAACTAATACATGAAATAAGCAACGATTTAGGTAATATTTGTGTATACAAGACATAAAATGCGAAAACCGTTCTAAACATTTTCGAGTAATTATTTATTGAAATGGGTAATTAATACAGCTATTATTCAAGCAGGTGATTTCATAATTTATGAAAAATAATATACTATTGCACTCAATTTATACGCTAAATTTTCATAAATTATGTTAAAATTACATATAAAAAATGCATTTTCCATACGATTCAAGAAAATATATTCTTAATTTAAGCAGAGCAGATTAGTTGATTCCAGAACTCTAATTCTTATTTTCGGCAAAGCGTATACATACATACTTACATTTCTCCTGATAATCATAAATCTTAAAATTAGAGTAACAAACAAACAATTTAATTTTAAATTTAATATTTATTATTTATTTCCAATTTCACAAAAATTACAAATATACATTATTTTTATGTAATTTATATATAACTTAAATAATAATTATTGTATGATATACATATACTGTTCATACATACAGTATGGTACAAAATATACAAGCATACATTTGTTATAGTAAATCTATTTATCTTATATATATAATATTGATTTCAAAAATATTAAATTCACGTAATTAAAATAAACAATAATTAAAAATAATTTTTTTTAAGTCTATAAGTATCTTGGTTTAAAACATTCGGTTCCGTCAAATAACCGATAAGTCTCAAAAGGCTTGTTTACGAACTGTCCAATTTCTATTACCATTATTTCTTTAAATATCTCTGAAATTAAGAAACAGTTTAAATTAGCTTCATAATTTATCTTTAGAGTATTCAATATCAAATATATTGTATCATTTACTTTTATTAATTCTAATTTTGAAAAGTTGATTACTTTTAAATAAATACAGATTTTTGAAGAAACTTGATCCATTAAAGTAATAATTCTTTAAAACGGTTGCGCCTTGTAGTTGACTATCGGTAAATTTGTGTTCAATAGCTTTAAAGTACGATTTCATTCGGAGGACATTTATAGGATTTGATGTGTTTGAACATTTATCTATTATTGAAGATTTCAAAATAAAATAACTAAACTTCATAGCATATTTTTTGGCAATGGAGAGTGATAAATGTCTTCGACTGCTAGTAACGTTCGTATAATTCTTCATTTCCCGGTTTTTTGATTCAAATCTCATACACCATAGATATCTTAATGGTCCAGACTTTCGTATAATCGAACAATAATGAGTAATAATATGATGTTTTGGTGTAAGATTGCTTTGAAATACTTTAATATAGAGTTCATGATGACTATTAATAATTTTACTTAAGGTTTTAATACAGTCCTCTGTGTAAGCAGGTAATAACATATTATCAACTAGCTTTTCTAGAACGCATATATATTTCCAAACTTCATTATCCTTATTATTAATCAAATCACCTACTAACAAAGTAAAAAAATGGAGTAAACTGTAAGCCTCCCTAGAAGATAAGTGCAACTTTTGAGATTTTAGATGTTGAACCTTAATAACTTCGCAGCGATTTCTAGACTCTATTTGTCCGTAATTAAAATTACGCAGTCTAAAATTAAAAGTGTCCAAATCAAAAAAGTTGTTGAGAATAAAATAATTTAGAGCCTTTATTAATCCATACTTAATAACACCCTCAAATGCGTCATGCATAACATCAACAGAAAAATTTTCCGTGACATGAAATGATGAGATGGTATTGAAAATAGATTCAGAGTAAATACCTGTTGTCTTATAACTATTGAGTGATATCTGTTCATCGTAATTTTCGGGATTACGTAATGATGATTGAACTTCAAATGTGAGCTTTTGGGATATTTTTTTATGATTTAAACAAAATCTACAATAGTAATTGTGACTAAAACTTTTCGAAAAACAACAAATATCATTAATAGCTTTGTTGTCCCCTATAATTAATCCTAATACGAAATAAACATGAACAATACCTTCTTCCGTTTCAATGTCTAAACCATTCTCCTCCAAATCCCGAATTATTTTAAGCAATTCATTTACTGCCACATTACTACCAACTCTCTTCAATAATGAACTCTTCAGAAACATCGCAGGAAAAATATATTCTAGTTTCGAAAGCTTTTCTATTGGTAAGATAGGAAAACTGTAGTAAAATGATGCTATTGACTGTACACCAGTATGACTTCCAATAGGATCATTTACCTCTACATCATCATAGTATAGAAAATACGGTATGACAATTTTATCTTTAAAGTTCTTTAATTTAGATTTCCAAAGTTCACCCTGTATAAAATTTGTTAAACTATTGTTTTCCAGTAAGTCGTTCATGTACTTTCTCACATCCGACAACATGTAAGGAAGTTCAAAAAATGTTTTTATTTGGAAAATTATAGGTGATATTACACCTTTTGATTCAACTTCTTCTAAATGCGATTCTCCTTTGCGAATATTTTCTTTAATAACTTTTTCGATCGAAAATTGAATTGGCGCTTTCATTAAATTTCGATCCCCAAGAACTTTTATTAATTTATATTCCGTTTTAATATTTTTAAAAGGATCTGCACAAACATTGAAAATGTTGCTAATGTATTCCTTTTGTTCCAAACTAACTTCATTAATTACAGCACCTTTAATTAACATAAAAGTATGCGAAATATTATCGGAAAACTCTTTTACAATTTCCTCTATTTGTTTGTTAGTTAAATGGCTGTAACTATTTAATTTCGAAACAAAGGTAAGTGCATTTTTATATAAATCTTCTTTAATTTGGAATATTGATGATTTGTTAACAGATTCATGTGAATTAATTTTATTTTCCTCATTTTCTGAGAATCCTCTAACATTTTTAGTTGGGGTTTCAATTTCAATTAATGGAGAATGAGAATTTTGTAAATGAAAAATAAACGTTCTTTTACTTGAAAAGGATTGTGGACATCCATATTGTCCACATTCGAACACATCAACGGATCCAAGTTTATGAACATATTTTAAATGAACTAACAGAATATTTATACTCATTAATTGCTCGGAACACTTGAAACATTTAAACATTTTAATTCTATATATGATATATATGGAACATACCTATTCCAAAAACTCCAGTTTTATAATATGAATTTAATGTAGTTTTGTCAATAGTGTTGATAAGGTTGACGTCTTGTTACATCCTTCTATTTCAAAAAGATAATTTTGAATCAGCTCCCAAACGTTTTTAGACTGAATTTGATACTTTAAATCAAATACGTAATGAATTTTCAAACAAGTTGACACAGCAGGAATAATATTGTCAAATTTATAGATTATTTCATCGTAGATTGTATAAAAAAATCGCTTTTCCTGCTGTTGTATAAAAAAAATCGACGGTTGATGGCTTATACTGTGCTCCGAATATTTTTCTTTTCGCTTCTGAATAATTTCTTTTATATTAGCGTAAGACGTGGCGTTTTCTATAAACGAATCCTGGCTATCGGCAATGCTGAACTTCCATATTTTTTTAGTTTTAGTATTTCTTGCCTGGCCGGTTGGAACTAAGACTCCGTGCAAAGCTTTTAAAATGATTAAATCTCTGGAATCTAAAAAACAAAATTGTTAAGCAATAATCAAAATAGAATTGAATAGAAGAAAATACCTTTATTATTAGTTTGGGTAATAGAATTCAAAAGTTCAATACTCCCAAGGCACAATTTATCCTTGATGGTATCTTTCAAAATCGGGATTATTGTTACTACAAAATTTTCCCATTTTTTTATTAAATTTGCTCCCTTGCCAGGGTGAAGATAATCGAAGTCAATATCAATCTACAAAAATTTAAATTATTGAAACTATATTGTTTAAAAATAATTAAATATGAAAGTAATTAAATTTACCAGTTGTGCGCCATCCGCGTTACAATACTTTGGCCATGTATTGATAATTTCTTTAATAGTTTTATCTGGTTTAATCAGTAATCTAGTTTTTGCTGTTTTCTTCCATTTTTCTATTACTGTTTCAAACGGTGTTGAATACACCTTTAGCCAAACCTGGTCTTCGTCTTCGACCAACTCTGCAACTACGTCCTCGTTTTTATGTTCTGGTTTTTAAAATAATGGAGTAATGAAAGAAATACACTAAACAAAACAAATATTTTAGAAATTACCTTCCTTAGAATTAGGTTTAATTTGTTTTAGCCGCTTTTCTCTTGGAAATATACCGACATTACGCAGTTTTGAAGCGGAGTTCCTATATGAATTATATAGTCTACCAGTTGGATATTTACCAGTATTAGAATAGTATGTTTCCTGTCAGGAGAAGAAATTAATTATTTTTGTTTATTTAAAAAGCATGTTTAGCATTTCAAACAAACCTGTCTCTCTGATGGAAAATTTTTGCAAATATTCGAGGCCAGCTGTGAAAAATCAGAACTATGCATAAAAATCTTTTTGGATATATAGAACTCCACGCAGTCTCTTATTAATTTTTCTCTCATGCGGTCTGGTAGGTTGTTGTTATGGTTTTGGTATTCCTCTTGAATTATGTTTCCAATTGTTGACAAATATAAGTTAATATCCTAAAAGAAATATTTAATAGCTTTAAATATATAATTATTTACATAGGTATGTTATAAAAAAAATATATATATATATATATATATATATATATATATATACATATATATATATATACATATATATATATATATATATATATATATATATATATATATATATATATATACATATATAAAATATATTTATTTTAAAAATTCACATACAAATTTTAAAATTGGGGGATCGTTCGTGGTGATTGTGCTTCTTGGTAAACTTATTGCCACCTGAGATTCTTCAGTAGACGAATGTTGTTGGATATTATTTTCGGAATTTATTGTTTTAATCAAATTGATGATTTCTTGTCTCAGTTCTTTTATAGGTGCTATGTTCGATGTATCTGCTAATTCCTCATATCCCTGTAAATGTGTAATAAAATTGAAAATCATATAATGATCCAATTGTATTGTGTAATTTAAAATTATAGCGGTGGTATATATAGTAGTAATAATAGTACAATATATCGTTTTCGAGAAAAGCATGTAGTATAAACCAAATATATTTATATGCATACTATGTAAATTATAATTATTATAACAGTTTATGTATACATAGATTAGGATGCAAATATATTTTAGCCACAAGTAAAGTTCAAAAGTTTAGTGAACATTTTGCTAAAATAAGTCATCTCATTTAGAATATCATTAAGATCAGAATATCATTGACAATTTTGGATTAGAAATCAAATATTTCCCTAATAGTAAAAACAGTTACGGATAATTTTAAAACTTCTGATATCCGAGATGACTTAAAAATAACTATCTAAAGTAATAATTAATGGATAACAAGTTAAAAAATAAAATGTCTGTTAGAACAGTAGTCAAACTTGATCAAATCCAGATCCACTAAACAGACGAGCTTTAGTTCATTCATTTAGAATCGTTCGATGAATGTATATATTTTAAATTCAATGTACTAACATTTAGAGTCCTCCATTCCATTAAATGCTTTCGAAATGTTAGTAAAAACCCCATTTTTTCTACAGGAAATAAACGGTTTAGGTCCATTTCTGTCAACAATGGAAATGAATCAATATCCATAGAAAAATTCATGATCAAAATTTGGTTAACACAGGATTGATGTATTGAGGATTATTATTTATTATGTAGCCATACATAGCCATATTGGTTTATACATATGTATCACCATTTACTGTTATATAATTAAAACTGTATAGTTTTCCAACATTATAAAACTATTTACATACCTTTAAAATAATGGAATAATTCACCCAAATTCCATGAATCGAGAAGGTTTCTCATTTCAATTTGTTTTTTTGTATTGTCGAGGTTTAAGTACTCGGTCATATTTATTATAATCACTCACAAATTTATATAATAAATTTCACTATTGTTTAAAATAAATTTAATAATTCTATGAATATTTATTAATCACTTTCACACTACTCAATTACAATAAATTACAACTAGATGTACAAACGATTTAATTATAATATTAATAATTATTCGCAATAATTACAACACTGATCTATTACCGTCTGATGCACTTTCATAAATGACGCGCTCGTTTCACGTGTTAAACTCCTTTTCAATTATCCCAGTGATCAAATTTGCTTGGTTTTTATAAATTTTAAGAAAATTGTTCTTAATTTATGCTAATCGGAAGTAGAATAAGCAAATTATACTTAAATTTAATTTTATTTACTAAAAATGATATTTACAGTTATTATCGAAACTAAACATTTTTATGGCATTGATGGTTTTAGTCAGTAAAAATAAATCAAATTTTACTGCCTAAACTAAAATATTATACAAAAATTTATTCATATCATATAGTATTCACTATTTCGCAATCACTCTATATAGATAACGAATTTTGAAGATTTCATCAATTGTATTGCTCACGCAATCAACAATATGTAAAATTTTCGTTAGCCATTTCTTGCTGTTTTCTATAATATGTCCAATTTCAAAACAGAATATGTATATACTGACAATTTACAATGTGTTTTCCAGTTTTTAAAATTCCCTATACATATAAAATTAACATTGCTCTTCGAATCGCCACAGCTGATCAAATTACGATTAACAGGTAATAGACCCGGGTGCCCTACCTGCCGTTTTCGATGTTATAATTTCGGAGAAGCATTTATAAATGACATTATAATAAAAATGTTTTATTATATTCCTATATACACTAATGTATAGTTTGTAACCATTCCACATAATCTCAATGGGCGATATCAGGTCTCCCAACATGTTGGCATCTATATTTTACTGATAGAACAAATGACATACGATCTATCACATTGCCATAAAATTTTCGATAAATCGGATGCATTCAAAACTTATCATGTTAAATTTACTCAACATGTTGCCAACTGTTGGCGGATCTGAAAGCGCCCATTATATAGGGTTTGTATTCTGAGTTATAAATTTTATTTTGTGATAATTTATCCTTCTTGTTTTAATACACATTCATTGAACAATTAATAAATTATATCGTTCGAGTACAGGGAATTATTTATTACAGAGTATATTTCCTTGTTCAAGTGTTATTTAAACTTATTTAATTTCAATATTCCGTTTTATTCAAATATGGGTGAAAACTGTCCTTAATTATAATATATTGCTTCTTGAAGAATATTATTTAAATTAAACGGTCAGATTTAGTTTACTTATACCTCTCCGCGAGTATATTATTGTCATATAGATATTACATTTATATGTATAAAGTATAATGTATATAAATATATATGTATATGTATATATATATATATATATATATATATATATATATATATATATATATATATATATATATATATATATATATATATATATATATATATATATATATATATATATATATACATATATATATATATATATATATATATATATATATATATATATATATATATATATATATATATATATATATATATATATATATATATATGTATATACATTATACTTTATACATATAAATGTAATATCTATATGACAATAATATACTCGCGGAGAGGTAGCAGTAAGTAAAATAAATCTGACCGTTTAATTTAAATAATATTCTTACAATTCATTATAAATAGTAGCAAAAAGTTTTGCTTAGAATAGGCAAAAATATTGTACGGTTTCGCAGAAATCCTTAACATAGTATTGGAAAAATTTACTTATTTTGTGTAATTTGATAAATATTTCACAAAATGCATGATTTGAGTATTCAAAAATTAGAACAAAGAATTTGGTCTATTAAGAAATCTTTTCGCAACTTTAGTATATTATTCTATTCTCATATTATGGTTTAGTTTGCTGTTTCTATTTAATAACCACTTAATTTTGTTGTATTGTGCATAAGTTAAGCACAATAGTATAATTTTATGATTTGCGTAAAGTGAGAAAGTCATTTTCTTATTTGATGAAAATTATTTTTTTCCGTGTATATATATATATATATATATATATATATATATATATATATATATATATATATATATATATATATATTTTTTATTTTTTTTCCTCCAGTAGGGGGAAAATCCTCATGGACGTTGTGCCGGACTCTTACCGACTAAAAAACCCCCTACCTCAGCTCCTCGGTACCACAAAGTTTGCATTACTTCGACCGCTGGATGTCTATTGTCTCCTTGTTTGTTCAAGTCGTTGTGCTCGCTTCTGCCCTCATTTTTATGGTCAATATTACCGTAATCATTTTGCTTATAGCGTACCAACTATTCTCCTCCTCTACCAGCTTCGAGATAATATTCCGTGGTGTCAACTCTCCTACAGTATCGGTACACTTCTTCCTCGTTTCTTCCCGCCTTGCACAGTACAGTATCGTATGCTCTGGTGTGTCGTCCTCTTCACAGTATGCGCAGTTAGGAGTATCCTTAATATGCATTCGGTACAGATAGCTATTGAAGCAGCTGTGACCTGTCAGGAACTGTGTCAGATGAAAGTTCGTCTCGCCATGCTTACGATTTACCCATTCCCTTAGACTCGGAATGAGCTCTCTGGTCCATGATCCAGTGTCGGCACTCTCCCAACGTGCCTGCCATTTTTGCATTAATTCCTCTTTGCCCTCAACGCTTGGTGTTCCCTGAAGAACCGCTAGTCTACATTTCGCCATTAAAGTGGCCGGTGGCATGTTTGCTATCACGAAAGCTGCTGCCTTTCCTACCGTTCTGTAAGCACTACATATACGCAGGGCCAGAGTACGTTGTACGCGTTCGAACTGCTCGGACGCCCTTGCAATATCTAAAGCTCGTATCCAGATGGGTGCTCCGTAAAGTATTGCGGATAAAACAACCGATGAGAGCAGTTTCCTTTTTCCGGCGCTTGGTCCACCAACATTTGTCATCAATCCGATGAGCCGTTTTGTTGTCCGGGTCGCCTTTGTCGTAATTTGCCTTACATGCTCTTGAAAGCCGCGACGCTAGTCTAGCCATACACCCAGGTACTTGATGTGGGTTGTCGGTGTTACTTTAACTCCTTCCACTTTAAAGGAGATCGATTGGAGCACTCTTCGGCCTGCCATTACAACCGCTTCAGTCTTTTCTGGAGCCAATTGCATCCGATGATTACGAAGCCATCTGGAAATCACCTCTACTCCCGCTTCCACTCGTTCAACTAGTTGCTGCTCGTGTCTGCCAGAGACAACAAGTGCTAAATCATCCGCGTACCCCACCAAATTGGCATCTTCTGGTAGCTGAATTCGAAGGATGCCATCGTACAAGATGTTCCAAAGCATAGGTCCTAGGATAGATCCTTGGGGAACTCCACTCGTAACCTCCATTTGGGTTGCTGTACCTCCAGCTTCCACAATAATTCGTCGCTCACTCAGGTAGCTTTGAAGTACCTTCGTCAGATATGGGGTAACTTTGAAGTTATTTAGTCCTTTTAGAATTAACTCCCAGGATGCGATATTAAATGCATTTCTTATATCTAGTGTAATTACTACTGGGATGCGCCGCGTATATTGTGTACCCTCAGCGGCTGCATCTACAAGCTTCATAACTGCCGCTATAGCGTCTGTTGTGGAGCGCCCTGCTCGAAATCCGAATTGATTATTAGCAAGTCCGCCGGCTCTATCAACTTCGTTGGCCAGTCTGTGTAACAACAAATGTTCGAAGAGTTTTCCGAAAGTATCTAGCAGACAAAGTGGTCTGTACGATGTAGGTACACCATCCGGTTTTCCGTCTTTTTTTAGCAGAACCAGGCGCGCTATTTTAGATACAAGGAAACTCCCCGTTTTCTAGGGCTAAGTTCATCACGTGTAACACCTTTTTTGGGTGGATTTCTGAAGCGATTCTAACGGCCTCTGATGGAATGCCATCTGGCCCGGCACTTTTTTTCGTTTTGAGTTTCCGCCATGCCATAGATAGTTCCTCAGATGTAAAAGGTGGGAGGGATCTCTAGCGGAGTTATATTTCCATGTTGCACTAGGTCATGCATCGGGGAGAGGGCAACCACTAAGGTGTTAGTAATATCTGGGGAAAGTGCAGGCATTTTTTTGCCCAAACTTCTTCATTACAATCTTATATGCATCTCCCCAAGGATCCTCTTCGATTGTGTTACAGAGGGATTTCCAACATTTCCTCATCGATTCCGCTATCGCCTTCCTCATGTAGGCATGAGCGCACTTCAGGTTTTGTTGAAAGGATATGTCTGCTTGCCCGCTAGTGCGCCTGTTCTCCCTTGTAAGCCTTCGCCTGGCATGATTGCAGCGTCTGCGAAGTTCAGCGATTTCCGGAGACCACCAGTAAATGGCTTTTCTTCCATTTCGATCCCTAGACTCTAACGCATCTTCACATGCTCTTCTGGTAGTTGCCACTAACTGTGCTGGTGATGTTATGCTAGAGGTGTCAAAATGATGTTGAATTGCGCTCCGAAGGCGTGTTTGACTCCTTGCTCCGACCTGCCAGCCTCGGTTGATGGAGACACTATTCCCCTTTAGTCTAGCTGGTACAGCTGTTTATTACGAATATAATATATCGGTGATCGCTGAGACTTTCCTCGTCTAGGACTTTCCAATTCCGGATTTCCGGATATGTTATTTTCAGAGACGAAAGTTACATCTAGGTAGGAACCATAATTTCCTCTTTCGAAGGTGGGTGATTGCCCTGTGTTGACAATGCTGAGGTTACAGGATGCAGCCCAGTCCCCCAAAAGTTTCCCTCGATTGTCTAGTACATCTCCACCCCATTCCGGGGATTTTGAGTTAAAGTCGCCCGCAATAATCAAATCCTTGGTCTGGTTCCTGACTATTAGGCTGAGTTCGTCCAGTCTCAGGGTGAATTCCTCCATAGATTTGTTAGGAGAAAAGTAACAGCTCATAATGATAACGTCCTCTAGTTCTACCCAGCCCACTCCCTTTCCTTTACCGGTTTTAGTAAGTGCAACGTCATTTGAAAGCACGATTCGCGCGGCATCTTGATCTAAGTCGGCCAACCAGTTTCCTCCCAGAAGTGTTCGCCGGTTTGGCTCGCTCACCAGGGCCACACGTCTACCTGCATTTTACGGGCAGTAGCGATAAGGAGGTCCTGGGCCAGCCTACTGCGATGCGTGTTAATTTGCATCATTCGCATACTGTGGCTTGCTCTCCTGTTTGTTTTATTGTATCTACAGGCGAGTTCTCTGCCTCCATGTTCTCCATAACCGGCTTACGTTGTGTTTGGCGGCACTCTTTTCTCTTATGACCGTCCTCGCCACAGTTAAAGCAGAGGTTTCTACGGTCAGGTCCATCGCAACTCCTTGCTGTGTGCCCTCTTCCCCAGCACCTATAGCAGCGATGGTCATCGATACGCAGTTGTATCCGGCAAGAGATCCATCCTATTCGGATGCGCTTACGCTCCACCAGCTGCTTAGCCCACGGTATCGGCAACTTTACCGTGGCGTTCATCGTATTGGAGTGGGTAGGCCTCAATGAAGTCACGATTATCTCTTCAGTATGACCCCCTTCCAGTGCCGCTTGGACATCCTTCTTTACATCGTCTGCGGCAGTTTCTGCCACCAGGTCTCGTATGTGTTTCACTGCCATGCCTTTTTGGTGTATCGCCGTAACGACCGGTACTTTTGCACTAATTGACTCCCTTAAGCATTCAGCTTTATTCTTACCACCCTTCAGGTGGATCTTAAGATCATCTGTCTTTGTCTTTTTTATGGCGGTTCATTGAATTTAATTGAAGAATTTATCTCAATTTGATTGTTTATTTAATCGAATCAACGAAAGTAATTCTATACTTTTTAATTGATTTGATAAAAATATATTCAAATCAACGAATTATGTACTAAAATTTTCATATTGAGTTGACGAAATATAGCCTATTTGACGAATTATTTGTGGCAAAAGTTTATTCATATTGAAGAAAATTGGTTGAATTCTTAATTTATTATTAAATTGTCAATTTAAATATTTAAATAAAATTTAATCATATTGATCACCCACTTTCATTGACGCTATTTTAAACGCTTTTTATTCAATTTAGATACAAAAATTTTCAATTTAACTTCTTTATTTCTTTGAGTATACTGCGTCGATGTTGACACAGAGGTTTCCATCCCGGTCCCGAATAGCAGATGACACAGGCTTTTAATTATTGTGCAATATAGTAATTAATTTAATGAAATTACTCAAACTGCGCTGATTGCTGAGTTGATGTACTTTCAGAACCTCGGTCTTCCACCATTCGCGCTTCTTCCGTTCTCGCTAAATCCGCTTAGGTGCGCCCTCTTTAGCTGTTCTTCTTCGCGGTGATGAGACGTTCTTGCATTTCACTATAGGCTATATTTTGTTGCGGAACTGCAAGACGACACTTCTCATTAAACCAATCATTCTTGGGTCTGTCTTTCACAGAAAAGTTTACATAGTCAGTTAACATCCTCAATGCTGCAGATGACAAGATCCTGATATCGTTTCTTTTAATTTTCATTTATCTGACCTTCACAGTCGAAACGTTCCCAGCGTTTCACTATGTTTCCAGACTTGTACGAAAACTTCCATCGTAGCTTCCAAGCGACCAAATGATGATCCCTAACTTCATGCACAAGCGAAGCTTACACAATCGGCTATGGACTGCTTGGAAATCCAAAACTTGCTTCGTCAGCTGCGGACCAAGAAGAAAACCAGGTCCAAGATTTCCGAGGGCATCTCGTTTGTAGAGCAACGTATAGCCCTGGTTTCCACTTTTAGGCCAGCGAGTTTCATGAAGAGAAACGAGTTCCAGCCGATACTCCTTCATACATGTGCTTAGGCCTTCCAACACTCCTGGTTCCCTAATTGACTGCACGTTCCAGGTGCCGATCCTGTATCTCGTGTCCGGGTACTTGAGCGGGGATCCGCTATAATAATAAGTTAAAGGTAAGTCAATTGAAAGCTGGTGAATAAAAGATGGTTTCGTCACACTTTAAAAAAGTAACAGGCAATAAAAAACGTGACTTTTACATTTAGACTAGGGTTTTCGATTTTGTAACCGTGTGTATCTGACAAAAAATGTCGGTACCTATGTCAGTGCTTGTACGCGACCTAACAGCTAATGGTTGATTGGAATACCAAGGTGTCGTTCATACGTTTAGTGGAATGAAATATTGAAATATATTTAAAAAGGTTATATATATAGTCAACGATGTCTAGATCGATTTAGCTTCAGAATGCCTATATACCTAATTATAATGATTGCGGCCTTGTGTTTTAACAAAACAAAATTTGTCTCCAATCACTATATTATACGAGGGTTGGTCATGGTTTTTATGAGACATTTGTCTGAGCAATAATTAAATAAAAACTTGTATAAATATTTACAATGAACGTTGCTAGCCAATTCCAAGAACCAACAATAATTCATCGAAATTAAATTATAAACATTTTCAACAGAACCCGACCATTTTACATAAAAACAAAAAATAACTTATCGTAATTAAAAAAAACATTAAAAATTTGGTCGCACCGAGCACCATTTTCCAGACATACATATTCTCAATTAATTGAAAAATATAAATAATTTTTTGCTAAGTACCAATTGAAATTATTAATAATAATTCGTTATTCTGATTATAACTGATAAATAACGAAATGAACACAAAAGAAGTCTCTTCTTTCTCGTCTCTCGAATTTATACTCTTACGAAAAATTTCTAATAATATATATTTGCTGCCATCAACACAATAACAACAACAATATTGTATGTACCAGTATATAGCATAGCATAGCATAGCAAACAGAACAATCGGCATCGTACTTATTGTATATATGTATGTATGTTTGATGTTATTGCTGGTGTTGCTTTTTCCATTTATATGAAAATTGAAAATGTATACGAAGAAAATAGAAAATCCAATCCAAATAAAAATCTTAAAATATTCATAAGTGAAGGCAACAAATTGAAATAAAATATTTGATGGGTTTTGTTGTATAGAGTTCAACAAAATGAAAAAAAAAATCCGTTTCTTCTCTCCCGAAGAACGAAAAATACAAATCGTATGGTTGGGGATTAGGTTATTGTCTCTTTAATCGCGGTATAAACTTTAGATTAAATATTCGCTTGTACCCCCCGCTGTATATGTACATACATCTGTACATTTTATACATCATTCGAGCTGCTCAATGGCTAATTTACGAAAATTAGCCATAATACTATAGAAATATAATAGAGGGACAATTTTTTGAAAATACTCGTCTCTGTGTATATAAATCAAGTCAAGTGCTAAGTAGTTTTGCAGTAGTTCTGCCAAAGTGAATCGCTTGCACTTGACAATAATTTGATGACCAATTACCATGCAGACTGGATAAACTTTAAATATTTAATAATCATCAAAAAACATGTTTACCATTGCTCTGCTTGATTTTATCTTGACATTATATTTTCTATCAGAGTTTAATCTAATCAATTCTATGTGTATGTATGTATGTATATTACATATTCTGTATATTTGTCAACTCAATTATGATGACAAAGTCTATATACATATACTTCTTCTATAGATGTATGATGTATAGTAATCTAAGTAAATTGAATTTTTGAATATAACAAGCGTCATATAAATGTACTCTGGGTATATAGCGCGCAACACAGTTCAAGTAATTTGTCATAATACATTTATATCTCAATCTTGTTTTATATACTCATATGTATATCTACGTACACTTGATTGAAGGACATCAAAACGAAGCAATTTCTGTTCTGTTTGTCTTCAATATATGTACATACTCGTATACATAACATCCAGAAAAAAGAAAATCAAATTTTCCAACTTTTCAAATCATATTGTGTGTGTGTGTGTGTATATAGGTAAATGAAAATGTATACACAAATTCGTGATTGTAAATCATGCACAGTGGATTAGTGTACTGGAGTATTATCCGGCGATGCACAAACCCAATCGAATGTACATCCGCACCAATCCACTGTTCGAATTAGGTAAAATCAATATTTTACTTCTTTTTTTATTTTATTTTATTGTATGATTGTAACCGAAACAGCAAGTAAAGTATTCCATTGGGTATTTATTTGCAAATTGATGCAAATTCCATGAGACATATGACT
The DNA here is from genome assembly GCA_951394425.1 of Tipula unca. NCBI lineage: Eukaryota > Metazoa > Arthropoda > Insecta > Diptera > Tipulidae > Tipula > Tipula unca. The sequence goes on from OX596380.1 coordinate 76,936,748, forward strand.
TTTTATCTTTATGTAATATTTAGATAAATATATTGATTTGGTGTATATTTATATTACTTGCATACGGTTACATAATATAGTTGGGATATTACTTCTCACTTTAGCATTAAACTTGTTAAATCCAAAATGATACATAAATCATTATTATCTACTAAATATGTATGTATGTATGTATATAAGGAGAAAAGGTTGTATATTGATTTCATGTCTGGAAAATTGAACAAAGTTTCCTTCAAAAAAAAAAAAATTAAATATGTTGTCTCTTCCCTAGAGGGAGTCCCCGGATGGCGATATTTTATTAGAATTATTTAGAATGACCCAAATACATAATATAGAGAGTTTGCTAATATAGTGCTCTGTATACATAAATATATGGATTCTATATATATAGTTTTGAAAATAGTTATTAATATTTAACTAAACGAAAGGAGAGAGCTGGGATTGAAATAAACAGCAAGGAAATAGTTGTTAAAGGAAAATACATTGAATGATTTTGAATTGAAAAGTCCAAGACCAATTAACTCATATAATGACAATAAGTTTTGGTCACCAAATGTGTTTAGTATACCTCCACGTGGTAACGGTTTTAAACATCAGCTAAATACTAAATGCGAGTGTAATCACTATAAATTAAATAGCAATGGACCATAGTATAAATAGATATAGTATGTTACCCATTGACGTGATAGATGTACCTACTGGTATCGTTTTAAAATATTGTTACGTTTTTGCTTTGTCAAATTCAAGGTTCGATCACTGGATTGTGAATAAAACAAACGATGTAAATTCTAGCACACACTAAATTTATTTACTTCCGATTAAACACTAATTTGTTTAATTCACTTATTTAACTTAATTATTTAACTTCACAATAATTATTTTCTACACTTTAACAACACTATATTACACTTTAATAACACTTTATTTTACTTTATAAACACTTTCCTTTTAATTACTATTAGCACTCTCACGGTTAAAACACAACTAATTTTACTCCCAAATGTCTGTCGCGTATTTATACCAAATATTCTAACCATTCTATAAAAAGGTCCAGAATATTCGATTAGTCTAGATAAGTCTAGACACCTCTACTGTTCTACTTTATAACAATTTTACATTAACGATAGTGTCGCTATTCAAACATAGATGTCGCCACGATCGTAACATTACCCCCTACCTAATCCTGATTCGTCCCGAACAAGATCCAACTCACTACCCCTGTAGATCGCTAATCGCTCTATATGCACCACCATCAACTTTCTTCGCTGCCCTTTCTTGATCCGGTAGATCACGTCATTTATTTTGGTGATGATGGTATACGGCCCTTCCCATGAAGGTTGCAGCTTTGGTGATAAACCCTTCTTCCGTTGTGGGTTGTAAAGCCATACTAAATCTCCTTCTTCGAAATCTTTATTATTTGCTCGTATGTCATATCGATCCTTCATCCGGTCACTTGATACTCGTATCCTCTCTCGTACAAACTGGTGTATCTCGTCGAGTTCTCCTCTCATCTGGTCAACATAATTCTGTCTATGAAAAAGCTGATGATGGAACAGCTCCAAACTTTAGATCTCCGGGTAATCGCAGATTATTTCCAAAAAGGATTCTCGCTGGTGTCATTCCCGTTGAGTCATGTACTGCTGATCGATACGCCATCAAGAACATCGGAATATGTCGATCCCAGTTGCGTTGATCATTATCCACGACCTTTGCTAAATATTTCTCCAACGTCCCGTTGAATCTTTCCACCATACCATCCGACTGTGGATGCAAAGGCGTTGTTCTTGTTTTATTTATACCGATCAACTGACAGACTTCCTGAAATACAACTGACTCAAAATTTCTTCCTTGGTCTGTGTGAATCTCCATTGGTACTCCAAAACGACTTATCCAATTATTAACCATGGCATCGGCTATCGTGGTTGCCTCCTGATTGGGTATGGGATACACCTCTGGCCATTTGCTAAAATAGTCCATTATTACTAGCACATATTTGTTACCAACATCCGTAGTCCGGAATGGTCCTGCCACATCCATTGCGACTCGTTCAAACGGCGCTCCAACGTTATATTGCTGCATTGCTCCCCGACTTTTCCGTGCAGGACCTTTTACCGCCGCACATTGATCACATCTTTGGCACCACTCCACTACAGATTGTCTACATCCTGACCAGTAAAAACGTTTACGTATTTTGGCAAGTGTTTTATTAATTCCCAAATGACCCCCACTTGCCCCTTCGTGATACTCCTTCAATATCTCGGCAATCCTAGACTTAGGCACCACTTTTACCAATTGTTTCACCTTACCGTCTGAGCTTTCCCATATTCGTTTTAGGCATCCGTTCTCGATTTGGAGGCTATCCCATTGTGCCCAATAAGACTTTGCTGTGGGCCTCTTATCCCCAATTTCACACCAAGTTGGACGATTTCCTGTCTCTGGATCCACTGACTGCTCATCCCTAACCGTTTCATCCGTCCATTCCTTATCGGGTAGTATTTGTGTAAGCCTGATGTCGATAACGTCTTCCTTTGCTTCTATACGCCCGCAGTGCTTACATTCTACTTGACATGGTCGTCTTGACAATGCATCAGCATTTCCATGTGCACTCCCTTTCCGATGTTCGATCTGGTAATGATAGCTCTGTAGTCGCTCAATCCATTCGCTTCCTGTCCTTGTGGGTTCTTGAACTGCAGTAGCCAACGTAATGCTCCATGGTCCGTTCGTATATGAAATTCTTGGATATAGAGGTACTTATGAAAATGTTTCACACATTCCACTATAGCCAACAATTCCTTACGAGTTACACAATAGTTACGTTCTGGTTTAGATAACACCTTCGAGTAATAAGCTATTACTCTTTCTTTCCCTTCAATTTCTTGCGACAACACCCCTCCGATGCCATCATTACTTGCATCGGTATCAAGAATAAACTTAACACCAGGTATAGGGTATGCCAACAATGGTGCCGTACATAATCGCCTTCTCAACTCATTGAATGACTCCTCTTGCTCGTCATTCCATTCAAATGCTCTGTTCTTCCGGGTCAAATGATGTAAGCTCTTTGCCACATTGGCAAATCCTGGCACAAATCGCCTATAATAAGTGCGCAATCCGAGGAAGCTCCGTAATTCCCGTAAATTTTTAGGTCTTGGCCAGTCCTTTACCGCTGATATCTTGTCCTCATCGGTGTGGATTCCATTGGTCGTTACCTTGTGCCCCAAAAATTTTACCTCCGTTCTAAATAATGAGCACTTCTTCGGATTTAACTTTAAACCGGCTGATTGTAATCGCTTCCATACCTCTGACAAATTTCTTAAGTGTTCTTCGAAATCCTTTCCCATAACTATGATGTCATCCAAATACACGAGGAAAGTCTGCCAGTGCAGTCCCTTTAACACGCGCTCCATAAGTCGTTCAAAAGTTGCCGCGCCATTACATAATCCAAATGGCATCACGTTAAACTGCCATAGCCCATTACCCACACTGAATGCCGTTTTTTCACGATCTTGCTCTTGCAAGTCCAATGTTGAAAACATTCTAGCGCCTGACAATGTGTCTAACGTGTCATCGATCCTTGGTAATGGGTAGTTATTCTTTTTCGTTACTGAATTTAGCTTTCAGTAATCGACACAAAAGCGCATTTTCCCATCCTTCCTTTGGACTAATACTACAGGTGAACTCCATGGACTGTTTGATGATTCAATCACTCCAGCTGCCTGCATGTCCGTTACCATTCGGTCCACCTCTTCTCGTTTTGCTAAAGGTAGCCTTCTCGGCGCTTGGCGTATAGATGTCTCCGTTCCGGTATCAATTCGATGTTTCACCATATTAGCCCTTCCATTATTATCCGGTGTACTGCAAAATATCGACTTATACTGTTCGAACAGTTGTCGTGCTGAATTTTTCTGGTTCATGGTAAGATCCCCAGTCCATTTCTGCATGAGGTGTTCTACTATTTGCTTTTGTCCTTGCGTATCGGTGTTTCTAATCGGATTTTTCTGCTCGCATTTCATTATCGTTGACACCTCTTCACATTTACCAATAACAGTTCCTTTCTTAATTGTTTTTATCTTTTCCGAGGGATTTAGGGTCCTAATCGGTACCCTACATTCGTTATCTGATTTTACTAACGTCCTCCCTATCATAATTCCTTTGGTTTCGCTTTCTTCTTCACTGGCTTCTACAACCCACAACCTGGGTGGCCCAGAACCTCCCTCCAATCTCCCCCACACAATTGTTTCCGAATTCGGTGGCAGCTTTTCCCGATGTTCTATTATTACCCGCCTAGTAGTTGTTTCCACATCATCCACTCGCAGTGGCAACTCGAAATTATCACAGTCCAATACTCCTCTTCCAACATCCACCACGAAGCCGTTCGCCCTCATGAAGTCCATCCCCAAGATGACTTCATCCACTATCTTTGCGACCAGCACTTCGTGTTAGAATTGAGCATTGCCTATCTTAATTCTCACGAGCTTCCTGCCCTTTACGTCTGCGCTCTCTCCTGTGGCTGTACGTAATTTCAACTCATTGGCTGGTAGTACTCTTCCCTTTACTAGATCCTCACGGACAAACGTGCGCACCGCTCCTGTATCTAGGGTAATAACACAGCTCTTTCCGTCAATGCTTCCTTTAATTGTTAAGCTGTCACCGACTCGTCCCAATCTCGAAATAGGGATGGAGGTTATGGGGCAATTTGTTATGGGAGTCAGCTTCTGCCCCTTTAGGCTGACTCGTTGTAGTTTAACGACTCCTTTCGTTCTTGGCCATCTTCCTTGATCAAAGTTCGCTCTCTACTTGTTGCTCGTTGCATAGGAGATCGCGATCTTGTACGTCTCCATTTTCCTTCTTTACAGTCTCTCGACATATGACCCATTTTGTCACATGTCCAACATTTTATTTTGCTACCACCCTCTCTGTATCTTGGAACCGACCGCTCGACGTTGGTGCTGCTATCCATTTCTACTCGTCGTACCTTAAGCGACGGTTTTATGATAGCCTGCGCAGTTTCATATATTAAGGCACACGCGATGGTCTCGGCAAAAGTAGCCTTAGGTGATAACATCACTGTTTTACGTGTTTCCGGATCCCGTATTCCATCGATGAATGCGTCCATCTTAATCCTCTCCATGTAATCGGGAGATGTATTCACATGTTCCAAATGCACTAGCCGCTCGACTTCAGCTCCATACGATACATCTCTCGCTTATGGTCGCTTCCATACTTTCGATCCAGCGCCTTCATTATTTCGTTGTATTTACTACGGTCATACTGCGAAATAGTCTGCAGTGTTTCAGCCGCTTCTCCTTTTAGAGCCACTATTAATGCAGTTCCCCGATTTGCGTCATTCCACCCATTTTGGTTAACCGTTGTCTCAAATTGAAATTTGAAAACCGCAAAAGATGTTGTGCCATCAAATATCGGTGGCTTAAATTTCATTGCTTGAATTGGCTGAGCTACTGGCGATGCTGTTCCGTTAACATCGATACAAAGAAGTTTCTTCTCGAAGCCTAGAACTTTCTCTTCTAACCCTTGGATGTCCTTCTGTAATTTTTGTTCAATTTGCTCTACTTCTTCATGTAAATTGATATACATTTCATTGAATTTCTCGTCCATTTTGTTATTGATCTCGCCCACCGACTGCTCCATGCGCTGATTTGGCCGTTTAATTTCTTTCATTTCTTGATTTGATCGATCAAATGCCATTTCAATTTTCTGATCCAATTAATTACTAGATTGTTCCATTGATTGTCTTATTTCCATATTAGAATGTTCCATTTTATGGTTTAATTTTTCAACAGACTTTTCAACTGACTTTTCTATTGACTGTTCCATTCTCATCATAACTGCCATTAACTGCGCCATATCGAAATTTCCAGAAGGTACCGATGCAACCTCCACTACCGCCTCTTTACTTTACCCTCCAGCTCTAATGCTTGAAGTAGTCGTTGTCTCAATACATTTTTCTGGCCGACCGTTGACAAACCACGTCGCTCCAACTCTTCCTTTAAATCGGAAATCTTCAATTCGTCTAGAATCATCTTTTAATTCACAATCCCACCGCTGTCACCAATTGTTACGTTTTTGCCTTGTCAAATTCAAGGTTCGATCACTGGATTGTGAATAAAACAAACGATGTAAATTTTAGAACACACTAAATTTATTTACTTCCGATTAAACACTAATTTAATTAATTCACTTATTTAACTTAATTATTTAACTTCACAATAATTATTTTACTACACTTTAACCACACTATATTACACTTTAATAACACTTTATTTTATTTTATAAACACTTTCCTTTTAATTACTATTAGCACTCTGACGGTTAAAACACAACTAATTTTACTCCCAAATGTCTGTCGCGTATTTATACCAAATATTCTAACCATTCCAGAAATGTCCAGAATATTCGATTAGTCTATATAAGTCTAGACATCTCTACTGTTCTACTTTATAACAATTTTACATTATGGCCACGATCGTAACAATATATAAAATATTTTTATATTTATAGTCGCCTAAAAGTTATATATTTATCCTAAATGTTGACGATACTTTTTCATAAAATAAAAAAGCACAATTACAAACAAAAAAATAATTTGATCTATACATATTATTATATTAAATATGTAGTTGTATTTTATTTTTCTAAATTTCGATATTTTGAATTTGAAAATAAAACTTGCAATTTTAGGTTCAAATATAATTTTTGTGTTTTAAAGTGCAGATGTTCATTAAATTTGTTACTAGTTCAAATGATGTGTTCATACAAAGATTGTTGAAATAAAAATGATACAAATTCTGTAAAATCGAGACAACCGCCGAACAGTGTGGTTAAGACACTGATGTATGATAAATTTCGACAAGAAGCTAAAAATATTTTTTTCTGCCAAGATCACTTTTACGAAAAGAATTTTAAAATGGATTTCGCAAAATTTTAAAAATAGCGGCCATTCCCAAACGGTGTTATTCATTATTATACCATTTAACACCATTTAACAACCGCGTGTGCAAATGCGATGGGAAAATGACTGATTCCATTTGTAAATTAACTTCAAACCCAATTAATAAACCAGAGTCTAGAAAACACATTTTTTTTCAAAAGTTTAATGAACAATAAACAATTACAAATCTAAAATAACTCCTGAATCACCACCATTAGTATTAAAATATGAAAATGTGCCTCCAAAGACCTGCATTAAAAATTATTCGATTGAACCTGTATCATTTGTTAACATCACAATTTCAAAGCCCACATTACCCAAAAAGAGCTGAAATAAATAATGAAAACGAAGAACCATTAAAAAAAATTCCATGGTTTATTTTGAATACCCCACCAATAAGAATCAAATATTCTGAAAACGTGGTGAAAGACTACATAGAGAATCAACTAGATGATCGGCCAGAGGACATTTGTTCCCTCTCAAATTTTTCGCCAAATAAAAGCCACTTGGAAGCAAAATGAACAAAAACTAGCTTTAGAGTTTTACTTTAAAAACTCCTGCATTTTATAAATATTTATTAAAGAAGGGGTTTTATTGGTTTATGTTGTGTTGTGAATAGATATTAAAATTCTATACCTAAGTAAAAATTAAAAATATTTCTAAAATTTGTTTAAACAAATTTTTTTTTAAATACAAGTGTAAGTTAAGTTTTGGTGAAAGGCAACCATGGGATACTCGTGATAGCGTATACTACATTTTACTTCATGAGTAAGAAAGTCAAGTGTGGACATCTCACAAACACCCAATAAGCACTTTCTAGCGAGTTATGGGTATACAATTATAATACTATGATCGACCGAATGTTTTCTGTAAATGTTAACGATTCATTTGTTCATTTACGAATCGATAATATAATTGAGAAACACCGTTTAAGGAAAATAATAATAGATTTTTGAAACACACCTTTAAAATACCAAATTCCGTCAGTTTTGATTTCGAGCGGAACATAAAGGTCAATTCTGCCGAATAATTATATCCCCGTGGATTCCAGTTGTATCTGTTTCAAAATATCATATAAATTAAGGGACGAGGGATTTTATTTTGCTATAGGGTTTAAACTATCTTTTTAATGATCACTCGAAGCTTTTTCAAAATTTAAGAAAAGGTAACCACAGTGATGAAAATATTGTAGCGACCATCTAGTCGCTTCATAAATACATAAATACCTAGCCATAAATAATTATTCAGATATTTCGTTCCAACTCATATAATTTGCTAGTTCCACTTGTACACAGTTGTACAACAGTATCTACATTTTCTGTTACTTTTTGTATCTTATTACACTTTTTGATGATTGAAAATAAACAAGTTTTTTTTGTTTTTGTATAAATTTATTAATTTCTTTTTAGTGAAATAGAAATTATTTTGATGTAGTTTTTATTTCGTCTACAGGTAATCATCTTCAGTTATCGATTAAATTGATTACTTGTAAACGAAATCAATGTAAATAAAAACTACAAAAAAGTAATTTCAATTTCACTAAATAATTGGAAATTAATAAATTAAAACTGCATATCGTCGGTTTGCAGGATACATATCGTCGGTTTGCAGAAATAGTGACACATAACACATTCCAAAAAAGTTAGTTTTTCAGGAAATCGAATTGAATGTTTTTTTAGAAGGAGATCGTTAATTACTAAACCATTAACGAAGAAAACTATATATTTTATTTCTGGTTATTTTAGCTAACAGTCTTAGAGTTCTGATGGCTAGCAAAAAAATATCATTATTTTATTTATTTATATTAAAGAAATCGATTTAGTACATTACAAGTATGATTTCATATACAAAAAAATAATCAATTCAGTATTGATTATTACACACAAGATTAAAAAATTTAAATTTTACAATTTTAAAAATTAAAAGTTAAGTACTTCAGATTAGAAGTTGTTAAAAAAATTAGATTGAAAAAGTATATTTTTTACAAAAAATAAACTGAAAAGATGTTACCAGATAATTTCTGATAAATTAAGTTTTAAAATTTAAAAAATAGTTCTTCAAGTTCCTTTTGAAGCAGTCCTTTGTGAGTGAAAGTCAAAGTTTTCTTCAGCGATGTTGAATGATTTTGCCAGTCTGTCGATTGGACAATTTTCACCATAGTTAGTTGACTGTCGTACTATCTCCAAAAACCGATGGTTTCGCAGCGATTTTATTGGAACATGGATCGCTGTATTTTCCAATATGTAGGGAGAATCAATAAGGCCAAGCAGGATGTTACCGATGAAGGCTGAGTCTAAAAATAATCGTCTATTTTCCAGAGTGCAAATTTTATACTCTAAACATCTTGTCGTGTATGGTGGAAGGCGGGCTATATTCTCATGAAACGGTAAGCTATGGTCATAGTCCCAGTCAGTTTTCTTTAAAATGAAGATCATAAATTTCTTTTGAATGCTTTCAATCCTTTTGATGTGGTTAGCGTAATACGGGCTCCAAATTACTGATGCGTATTCAACTTGCGATCTTATATACGCAAAATAAAGTGAAAATAAAGTTGTCAAATTTGTAAATTCACCAGTCCAACGCGTAACAAAACCAAACATAGAATTTGCTTTAGCAATGCATTTGTCAATGTGGTTGTTAAAACTCATATTTTCAGTGAATGTGACACCTAGATCGATTATTTCTTTAACTCTTTGCAGTTCCGTATTATTAACGCTATAAGCAAAGTTAATCGGTTTTCTCTTGCGATGAAAAGACATTACTTTGCGTTTGTCAATAATCAACAGCAAAGAATTTTTGTGGCACCATTCACTGAATCTCTCGATGTCTTCTTGTAATACTTTTGTGTCATGTATATCTTTAATTGTATGATAGATTTTTATATCATCTGCGAACATGAGCAGATTAGAGTATTTTATGACTTCAGTTATTCCATTTATGAAAACGAGAAAAATCCATGGTCCAATATGGGAACCCTGAAGAACTCCTGACGTTACATTGATTATTTTAGATTTTTCGCTTCCAATTGACACATATTGTACGCGACTAGACAAATATGAGTTGAACCATTTAATGAAGTTGGATGCAAAGCCAAAGTTATAAAGACTTTCTAGAGCCTTGTGATGGCAGATTGAGTCAAATGCTTTACTAAAATCAGTAAACACTACGTCTACTTGGATGCGGTTTTCAATTTCATTAATAACTTTCTTGGTAAATTCAATAAGGTTAGTAGATTCTTCTTAGATGTAGATCTTCTAGGCATAAACCCATGCTGATTGAGTGATATATGTTGAGCTGGGATTCCTTTAAAGCTGTAGCATACAACCTGTTCGAATAATTTTGCTATGGTTGAAGTGGTTGATATCCCTCTATAACAGGTGATGTCTTCTCTTTTTCATGAATCAGGGAATATTCCGGATGTTAACGAGAGATTGTAATATTATCCGGCCCACATCCGTCACCAAACTGATTAAGTGCACATAAAATATGCTCATCACTAATAACCGGTAAACTGATAAGTACATTATTATTTACGTTTGATTGAGTGGTAAACCAATTACTGTTTTTGGGTTTGTATACATATTGAAAAAAATCCGCAAACATGTCAGCAATTTTTTTAGGATCTGATGTTGTAATATCACTCAAATACATATTAGTTGGATAACCATCAATTACTCGTTTGGATCTAAAGTATTTCTAGAATTGTTTAGGATTGGTTGAAATGCTTCGTTGTACATCTGCAATATATGAGAGGTGCTTTTCCTTGAAGTATGTATCAAATTCTTCATTGGATTGGAGAAACACAGTCCTATCCGATTCTAAACCACTTTTAATCATCTTGGCATAGGCTTTAGATTTACGGTTCTTCAGATTAATCAGATGGTCGTCAAACCAAGGAGGAGGAATTTTAGATTTTTTCCGGTACAATGGAATGTGGGTTTCAAATCCTTGTAATAAAATTTGGTAGAATTTGTTAGCAACTTGGTTTACATCATTAGTATTTAAAGCAGCATCCCATTGTATACCTTCTAAGTACTGCTGAAGTCCAGTGTGGTTTATTTTTTTAAAATTATAGGTGGTATGCATATGATGCCCGGATGTTGTTGACTTTATTTCATTTGAATCAAAAACTATTTCTATAGATTTGTGGTTAACATCATTAACAACAAATGGATTGAGTGATTCTGTCACTTTAAATATATCTGCATCATTTGTGAAGAATAAATCTAATATTCTCTCAAGAGCATTGGCTATGTTGTTGATTTGCTTTAGGTTAAAACCAAACATAGCATCAAGAAAGACATATTCCGATTCTGATGTGACATTGCATGGTAGAAAGGAATCCATATCTTGATCATAATTCCACATTACATTTGGAAGATTAAAGTCACCTAGTACTAAGACTAAGTCATTTGGTTTTGTGAGATTAATTAATTCGTCCACCGCATCACTGCATCTCCCGTATATTTCACTACACAAACTCGGTGGAATTTAGGTTGTATAAATAAACAGATTCGTCTGATTTATTTTGATTTTTACGCACACGTGCTCGATAGATGATGGAGTTAAATTTAGGGCAATACTGGAAACCATTGAATGCACTGCGATAAGTACACCGCCACCTGACTTTTTTTCACTTGTTGATGATGAACGATCACATCTAAAAACAGCGTAATCATTTCCAAAGTATTCCTTACTGTTAATGTTAGGATTCAATGAACTTTCACCAATTACATAAATTAAATAATTAGTTTTCAGAACAAAATTGAAAAATTTAGAAGCTTTTGATGCCATCTTGTTCACGTTCTGGAAGTATATCGGAAATTGTGATAAATTTCCGACGGCATTGAAATAAAAGGCTGGTGTTGATTTATAATTGTGTAAGATCGAGCCTTCGCCACAAGTGAGTATATAGTCTGTCATTCTTAACTGGTGAAAAATATTTAAAAGAGCGTGTGTGTCGTGATATAGCTACTATAGCATGAGGCACACTATCAAATAATTCATGCGGTTTCGGATTAGTTCTTACACAAATCACATTTGGTGATGTTAAACCTTGCGCTTCATGGATCGTCATGACTTTACTAGTTGATGGTTGAGAAACTAATTGTTTATCCGCCTTTGTGAAAGTTAGATAATATGTATTATCTAAGACAGGTAGCATCGATAATGTGGATGGCAAATTAAGAAATTCAACCGAGGTTTCCAAGGAATTTTTAGAGCTGATATTAGGATAAAATTCCTTTAGAGCAAACGTAACATCTGCAGGACATCTATATGTTACATTTAACGGTTCTACGTTTGTTAAAAATGAATTTGCATCGGAAAACCGCATATTGACATGGTGTAATCTGTCAATGTACGGTATTTGATTTTTATCCCCCAGAAGGAAAACCTTTGTACATTTACTTAAAATAACCACAAGTCCAATATAACCAGCATGCACCATCATGTACTCATCAATGAATACCGTTTCATACTCGAGGCAACCATTTAGCCGAAAAGAAGCAATCATTTTGTAGTTGCCCTTAACTTTGTTGAAATCCATATTTTCATTAATGCAACGAGAAGCAACTTTTAATTTAAGATCAGCTAGTCCTTCTTTAGTGGCGCATAGAATAAGATCACTACCTAGTTTATGGTTGTTTATAATCCATGTAGATTTACCACAACCAGGAACTCCTTGAACATTTGTAATAGTTGCTCTATATGTTCATTATTTTATGGTTAAAATAGCCCCATTTTGAAATGTGTCGTTATTCTTGATAATTCACATAGTGATAGGTATTAAAATTGCTGGTTTTAATATTAATACCTGAAAAGAAGTAAGTTGACAGACACGCAAAAAAAGTTTATTTTATCATTTTATTATTTCAAATTCAATAAAGTTTAAAATACAATAATACAAAATACCGCTTAGTAATTAAAAGGAACTTAAAATGTTTATGAATTAAGAGATACATGAAAACCAAGATTGTAATGATCATTACTATAAAATTGAAAGAATAACAATAACAATTTTCAATTTAAAAAATTCAGAACAATATATATAACAAGGTCGATTAAAAAACAACATAAACGTCTACGCTAAGTAGGTAAGTCATCGACCCAAATGTTGTCACGCTAAGTAGGTGCGTCCCAACTATGCACGGTCCAACTGAGGTGCCACGCACCGACCGAGGTATCACGGTCCGACCGAAGTGCCACGGACCGACTGAGGTGCCACGGACCGACCGAAGTGCCACGGACCGACCGAGGTGCCACGGACCCAAGTGCCACTAACCCAAGTTTTGTAGGACGACCGCGGTGTCACACCGACCCAAGTGTCACAATAAGTAGGTCACGATCGACCTAATTGTCACAATAAGTAGGTCACGGTCGACCCAAGTGTCACAATAAGTAGGTCACGGTCGACCCAAGTGCCGCATGACCTATTTAAAATTAGGTCGACTCAACTAACTACTAATGCTTCGTCGCTGTAAGAAGTTTTGTAAAATATCGAAGACGTAGAAGATTTTGCAACTTCTATTATTTGTATATCTGTTATTTTTACTAAGTTTGTTAAATTAAACCTCATTTGTGCATTCAAATCTTTTAAGTCATAAAACTCTTCGAATGACATTTCGATCACTCTATGTGGGGCACCGTTTCTCTTGGGAGCTTTTATGCAACTTATGAAAGCATCTGAAGTGTACAATGGACCACTTCGTAGTTGCTTTTTCAGTTCACGCTCGATGGTTGAATGGACCGAGTCACCCTCATTTTAGGTAGGTATGTCCTTTAATAAGGTACTTGTGTGTGATCGACTTGATATTCATGGTTTTAACGGCATATAGGTATAAGTTAAACATAAATTGATTTTTTTGCTGCCCAAAGCAGTTATCTGAATAGAATATCACTTCAATTTCTTCTTCTTGACCTGACTTTTCTTGAAGGAACCGTAAAACACATGTACCAAGTTCAGTAACACCCCTATTTCCTATTGCTTCATGCCATACAAAGAAATCGGCAGATTTGAATCGAAGGTCGTAAATGCTAAAGTTAAAAACGTTTGACATGGACTTGTAGAAGAATACAGAAGCTTTGCCTTTGGGACACTGAAAAACGGTTTCCAAATCATATACTGCTACGAAAATATTAGGTGTGTTCGAAAACTTTTCTTTATCAGATTTTTTTTGTTCCCGAGCTAAATCTTTTTCCTTTAAGTGGGTGTCAAACTTCTCCTTCGTTTGTTCCTTTTCTTCAACTGGAGCATTTTCATATGAAACGCATAGCTCGCACTGGTCGTTTCTTGGCTTATAATTAAATATATTAAATTCTTCCGTAAAAAAGTTAATAATTATATTTGTTTCCCTCTATATAATGCCTTTGCCATTTAGAACGTCGATAGTGGCTTTCCACTTTGGGAATACCACGAATAAAAGAACGAACTTCTTCTTTTATTGCCCCATCAATCTGTGAATGGTGACCATGTTTCCTTCGTTTGTCTTCCTCCAACACGCCACTCTTCAATTTGCATTTGTTACTACATGGTGGCTTCATTTGACGAGGCTCCGATACTTTCTTGACTGCTTTTTCTCTCATAGGCTCTGAACATGTATATGCTGAAAAGTCAATATTCAGCACCTAAGAAGATCTAGGCTTATACCACAATGTAAAAAATGTCAAGCATATGGACATATACTCAAAAATACTGTAACAAAGAACACAGGTGAGTCAAATGTCCAGGTAAACACCATACTAGAGATTTTATCAAACCGACATATGTACAGCCTAAATACGTACATTATGGAGAAAACCATCCAGCTAACTACAGAGGATGCAGTATTGCTATTGAATTGCAAAATATTAAAAATAAAACCATTAATGCTAAAAATACAGATGTGATAAAGAAGCAAACTGTTAGAATAAACAGGCCTGAATCATTACGAGGAGAGTTAAGGCGTAAATCGTTGATAGCCTATCAACCAGAAGTGGGCAAAAAATTCCCACGTAATGATGTGTATAACGAAAACAGACAAAAAACTCCTCAAACAGACAACATAAATCAAACGCTTAAGCTGATATTAAGCAAACTTAATACTTTTGATGAGCGATTACAGAAACTAGAATAGAGCACTAATGGAGCCATCCCGAAACAAAACCATGTCTTAAAAGGACTTAAAAATTTTACGCTGGAATGTCAATGGACTCCAGCAACACCAACAGGAATTGCAAATGGTTCTGGACGCAGAGAAAATCGATGTCTGCCTCATCTCTCTCTAAAACTCACTTCACTAGACACTAGACAATCAATTACCTAATTTTGAAATTATAAAACCTTACACACTATTCACTCGGGAAATACTGTTGTTGTTATAATTAGAAATAGTATTAATCACTTCGAGGAATTAAAATATGAAACAGAACAAATACAAGCAACAGCTGTTGATATCAAGACCAAAAATATCTCTATTAGTGTTATTCGAATTTACTGCCCACCGAAATACTCTCTAAAAGAAAATCTTGAAATTTTCAGTAAACTAGGGAAAAGATTTGTAATTGCAGGAGAGTTGAATGTAAAAAATATCCACTGGGGTTCTAGACTAACAACAACTAAACGTAAAGAACTCCTCAATGCTATCAGAAAATACGGTTGTGAAGCCTTATCAAATGTTAAAACGACCTGCTGGCCAACTGATATGATTATTTACATATAAATGAAAGTCTTGCCTTAAGCTCTGGACTTCCCAATACTTTTGACATTAAGTGAAAGGATCATTCAAAAAGAAAGCCATCCTAGTTTAGAAAATAAGCACCCACATTGGAACTACTTTAGACTGTCTTTAGAAAAACTTGATGGTTCCGCTAAGGAGTGAGGAGCAATTAGGAAACGAAGTTCACAAGTTCATATGTGACATACAGCAGTCAGCATGAGAAAACACTCCTGAAGTTAAAAAGAAAATTAAGTAGGGTAGTTGTTTAACCTAGAGAAATTAGAGAGGTCTTGGAAGAAAAAAGAAGGGCAAGTAGAATATGGCAACAAATTAGAGCCCCTCAAGATAAAACTAAGCTAAACAATCTGACTCAGCTACTTAAAAGGGAAATCAAAGATCTGAAAGACGAATCTATCAGTAACTACCTCAGCACATTATCTAATGATACTAGTACTGATTATTCTCTCTCGAAAGTAACCAGAAGAATTAAAAGACCAATAATACAGATTCCTCCAATCAGACCAGAAGATAAAAAATGGCCCAGAAATAACGAAGATAAAGTACGAAGTTTTGCTGAAGAACTGGAAAAAATATTTGAACCACATGATGACTAATCATTGGAAGCCGAAATAATAACTGGAGAGGTTGTACAGGAAAGTGAAGAAATTCTACGAACAACACCAAACGAATTCATGTATGAGATAAAAACAAATATGAATCCGAAAAAAGCGCCCCGGTTATGGTGACCTTATCACAGCAGACATTTTAAAAGAACTACCAAGGAAAGCTTTACTAAGGCTCACCAATATTATAAATGCCGCCTTTCGATTGAAATGTGTACCCCGCCTCTGGAAAATTGCAGAAGTAATAATGATTCCTAAACCTGGGAAACCACCAGCCAAAACTGGATCTTACAGGCCAATATCATTATTACTAGTTATGCCTAAACTCTTTGAGAAGTTATTAGTAAAAAGGCTAAATCCGATAATTGAGAGGAAAAACCTGATTCCAAATCATCAGTTCGGTTTTCGTAACCAACACTCAACATTAGATGAAGTACTAAGAATAACTAATATTATTGAAAGAGCATTAGAGGAGAAAAAAGCCTGCTCAACGATATTCTTAGACGTTGCACCGGCCAATGATAAAGTTTGGCACGAAGAACTTAACTATAAGTTAAGAACTGTTCTACCAATGCAATTCACTACAATATTAGAATCATACTTGAAAGATAGATTCTTTACAGTCAAATTAGACGATTCCTATTTTGAATTGAAAGAAATCAAGGCAGGAGTACCGCAGGGCAGTGTATTAGGTCCTGCCCTGTACCTATTGTACACTAATGATCTCCCTGTATTACAAAACAACACTGTGGCGACATTTGCTGATGGCACGGCAATCTTAGTTGTTGGAGATAGCAACGAAGAATCAACTCAGAGTTTACAGTTAGCTATTACTCAAATACATAACTGGACCAAAAGATGGCGAATTAAACTTAACGAAATTAAATCAGTTCACATCAATTTTACAAACAAACGACTCGAACATATTCCGGTTACAATTAATCAAGAAATAATACCGTATGCCAACACGGCTAAGCATCTTGGCATGATACTAGATGCAAAACTACGATGGAAAGCACACGTCAAAAAGAAAAGTGAAGAACTGGGGCTTAAATATAGAAAGATGTATTGGCTGATAGGAAGGAGCTCCGCTCTATCAACATACAACAAACTTCTATTATATAAACAAATATTAAAACTGGTTTGGACTTATGGTATCCAACTTTGGGGTTGCACCAAGATGTGAGTTTACCCCCAGTTATTAGCTCCAAACTGATTACACGATTGCATTAACTGCCCTGAAAGGATTCGTCCTTCCAAGCCGTTTGACTGGGTCTGTGTTGGTCAGCATGTCTGCATTTTGATGTTGACCGAGTCGATGTACATGTTTCTTTGCATGGTTCTTGATTTCTTCTGTAACGTCCTCCATCTTTAGATCATTATGAAGGTTATCGTTTCTAATGTAGCATGCTGCGTTCACAATGCCATGGAAAACTTTGTTTTGAAAGGTCTGAATTATTTTAACGTTGCTCTTCCTGGTACGACCACACTATTGTATACCATATGTTCATGCAGGTTTAAGTATCTGCCGATATCAGTTTATTATGTACTGTTAGCTCGGATTTTCTACCTATGCCAGTACATTTTCCTGTATTTGATGTTAGCTCTTCTTTTTTCTTTTTTCACGTGCTATTTCCACTTGAGTTTAGCATCAAGTGTCATGCCTAGGTATTTGCCCGTATTTGCAGTATCATCATCATCCGCAAATGTTGCAATGTTTGTGCCTTTTGTATTTGGTACATCTCTTGTATAAAGTAAATATAATATTCGTCCCAAGGCAGCCTCTTGTGGAACTCCAGCCAGGTCTCGGTGTAGTTAATACTCTAGTCCTCGCTGCCATACCTTATCAAAGGTTTGTGCTATGTCCAAGAAGACACTTGAACATATTTTCTTCTTTTCCAGTGTAGTTTCAATTAAGCCGGTAATTCTATACACTTGGTCTATAGTAGAGTGCCTCTCTATAAAGCCAAATTGATGTGAAGGAATAAGTTTTCTTTCTTCTATTACTGATTTTAAACTTTTAAGCAATAGTTTCGAAACATTTTAAAGATTTTCTTCCGCTGATTGCTTCGGAAGGGGCTGAAATGTATTTTTAAGGTGGGCTGCGAACAAGACAGCCTTTTCTCTAGCACTTCTTGCCCAAGTTCTGTCATCCTTTTTGATAGGAGGGACCTGAATGTTCGGCCGTTTAAGTCTTTTTGTGGCTTTCCAGAGCGAATAGTCTGTGTTTTTGGCCGGAAAGACCATTTGGATATTCATTGAATGAATTGTTCTTTGTGGTGCTCTATTCGTCTGCCAGGTTTTACGAGCCTTCCGCTTTTCATTAACCAAATCTCTCACTTCCAATGAATAGTTATTGCGCCTCGATATTTTATATTGACTAGGGGGCTTACTCTGCCACGCTGCTTGCAATATATTATTATTTA
This sequence comes from Tipula unca, assembly GCA_951394425.1. NCBI lineage: Eukaryota > Metazoa > Arthropoda > Insecta > Diptera > Tipulidae > Tipula > Tipula unca. The sequence goes on from OX596380.1 coordinate 76,955,442, forward strand.
AAAGTTTTAATTGGTCATCGAGTTGTGTCGCAGTTATAATTGGTATTTGTAAGATTGTATTTTCTTCGATCAGCGTTTGGGAAAACATCCCAATTTGTTTTATTGTTTGTTAATCAGGGCAATTTTTTTTTCTTAAAGTCTATTAAGTTTGGTATTTTGTTATGATCGGTAGGCCAATATGTTGGTTAACCCCCAGAATAAAACTCACAGTTTAATTCTTGCCCTGCTGAAAACAGGTCTTTAACCTTACGTGTTGATAGTCTCGATCCCCAGTATGTATTCTTAGCATTGATGTCTCCCCCAATAATGAAGTTGGTTCCAAACGATTTAAGCAACGCGAAATAATTTTCTTTAGTCAGTTGGTGGAGACGTGGTGGACAGTATGAAATGCTATATTCCATTTCACTATTTAGTCGAACGTTAATGGTTGATACTTGCATAATTTTCTTTTCTATTTTAACTCCTTCGCAGTGTTAGATATTTTCCCTTACAAATATTGCTGACCCTCCTCTCGCTTTCCCTGCTGGATGGATGGCATGGTAGCAGCGGTACCCAAGAATTCTTGCTAATAACACTTCTGTAAAGTGGGATTCTGATATTAGGCATAAGCCCAACTTTTCCATGTGTATGAAAATTTCTTGCTCCGGAATTTGGGGCAGTTGCCTATTTGACTACCAGTTGGCAATTCTTAATGCTTTGCTGGTATGTATATTTGTACATCATAGAAGTGAATTCATTCACTACGTTTCTTGCTTATTTTGCCTTTTATGTACGGCTTGTATGCTCCTTTCAGTTTTCGCTATGCCCATGCTTAAAGCTTCTCTACTTCTAAGAATTTTTTCAACAATTGGAGTTTCTAGATTTTCCTTAGTATTGAATGGTTCCTGATGCTGCTGGACATCTGCGAGTATGTTTTTGGGCCCGCTGCTGCAAAGGTTTGTTGGTTAACATTCGCTGAGTTTTTCTGTGGTATCTATTCCTCAGTTTTTGAAGTTCTTTATCTATCCCGCATCGTCTGTAGTTTGCGGGATGGTTTCCTTTGCAGTTTACACATTTAGGGGTGGTAGTTTTCCCCAGTTGGCAGTCTTGTGCTAGATGTCTTAGGGGGCATTTTACACATCTAAGCTCTCTGTTATAATATTTCTGGGTATGGTTAAAGCTTTGGCTTTTTCTACATTGGGGTATTAAACCAGTGGTGTTTCTTAATGCTTCAATTCTAACCCTCATATTGAGAATCGCTTTAATGGTAAAGATGTTTGCTACTTTTTCTTTATTATTTAAAAATACCAAAACATACATACATTAATTAGAGACTCTTCGGCTAGTGAATTTATTATCCTTTGAAAGCTAAACATTATCCCTATTTTGTACACGGCTACAGGTCCGTCTTTTAATTGACCATCTGCACACTGCATAGCTACATGCTAGCCTATATTAACTGTACTAACGATGGGTCGGCCCATGAGTTCTACATTCTAACACACGGTCATTGATGCTTTTCAATTTAATCACCAATCGTAATCGGATTCGAACCCGGTACCTCCCGCACCTATAGCCATCACATTTATCAGTCGGTCAGAAGAGACACGATTCTGTATTCTGTATCAGTAGAAGATTTCATAAGAGACTGAATAGTGCCATATTCAATTATTCCCATTATATTGATTTAAAGCGAAGCCTTAACCTTGGGTTTGGCTATCTCAGCCTCTTGTTAAATTTGAATCATGTCATTTGGTTTTGGTGATTGGCTTGACCCTAGGTGCTAAATGAGGATGTTGGCGATCTCGGTACTTTGGAGTTACGCCCAAAGGTGTTATCATTATTTGACTTTGACAAATCATTGCGGTCGCTGTATATCGATGACTTGGAGCCCACGCGAACACTCTACCATGGCGCCGGTACTGGGGTTTCGGATCCCTGCACAGTAAATTTTTCTCCTCCTTTATCACTCATGCTGGTTTTTTGTCGTGTATAGCCATCCTCTAGCAATTTAAACCTACTGCCAGGTATTAATACCAGCCGCACCGAACTTAGAGGACACACGCTGACCAAGATGCCGCCCAATGTGATTCCTTTGCGCTTGGATTTCTTGTTCACTAGTTATGGTCCGGGATTAGTATTTTATTTCCCACCTACTCAACGATGAATTGATTAGAGCATTACCCTATCCGCCACCTGGGGACCCGCCCGATAAGAGACTAGCTACTTACACTCATTGAGCATTATCCTCTACCGCTTGCTTCAAAACGTACTAACACTGAGAAAAATTGTATCTTAAAACCAAACGTTGACCTTAATACTAAATGATTTGTGACTATGGATTTCAAAATCCATCCCTGCCCGCAAAATCATTTTGCATTTAGATTAAAGAAACTTGATGGATTTTAAATTAAATGGGTTGACATTGCTGGTAGGGGTTTGCTGCACCAGTGTCCAGTTCCCCTGATGTATGATATTCATTCGGTTAGCTCATGGGGTTTGGTTCGTTTCGCTGCCTTGCTTCGTTTGTACTATCCAGTAGTTGTATGGCCTCAACGTTATTGTGGATGAGAAAGCCTCTTTTCATGTTTTGTTGCACATTCGCGGATGACGACATCTATCAACTGTATTGGTAAATCATTGTGTATTTCCCTGTTAGTCATAAATCGGTAAGCGTTGGAGACCATTCGAACAAATTTATTTTGAATACGTTGGATAATGTCTCTATTGGATTTATGAGTACAACCCTATAGCTGCGCACCATACATCCATATTGGTTTGAAGATAGTCTGGTAAATTAGTATTTTGCAATTGAGGTTCATTTTGGAATGATGCCCAATTAACCAGTGCATTTGACGTTGTTTTGACGAGCGTAAATGTCACATGGGTTGATTTAAGCTCATTAAGCGCGAATTTCCATATCAATCGTTCATTTAGCAACGTTGTTCATTGCTCGTTGAAGATTTTCCACTACCCTTTGCTGAGATTCGTCTATTGTCATAATAACAGTATCGTCAGCAAATGTATCGATGAATGTTTTGTTCGTTATAGGTATGCCTGCAGTGTAGAGAAGGTAGAAGAGGGGTCCTAATACGCTTCCCTGCAGAACTTCAGCTAGAGTTGGAAAAAAGTCAAACCATTGGCTTGAGACGTTTCAGAAGTATAGTATTTCAAACAGCTTTGATAAGCTCGGAAGCAGTTAGATTGGTCTGTACAATGTTACTTCTTCATCTGGTTTGCCTGGTTTCTTTAGCATAATTATTTGAATCGTTTTGAAGCATTTGGGTGGAACTATACTTCAATCTCATACAGACATTAAATAAGTATGTGATCATGATGATTGCCTTACGTGGTAGTTTCTTGAATAGACCCGGCGATATTTTATCAATTCATGTTGCTTTTTTCTGGTTAAAACATTTTTGTCGATTTCTTCGGCAATTTCCATGGGCGTGAACCTTTTAAATTCCTGACTTGGTATTGATACACAGATGTTACGTCGATGTTGCAGTTTTCCTTTGTCTTGTCGAACCCAACTACCTTGAGCATTTTTTATGGACATTTTCTGGTGGCTTTCCATAACGAGTAGTCTTTATCCATTTCTGGGCCTAGCCGCTTAAGTATTTGTCGAGGCAATCTTGTTTAAAGCTTTTGATTAGTCTATTGACTTTGTTGCTATTCCGATTAAAGGCTGTTTGGTCAAATGGTTTCGCTTACAGGAATGTAATGAGATGTTAAGTCGTTAATCCCTTCGGTTCTAGTGTAACTGGATGAACTACTGGATGAACCCTTCATGATAACGAAATCAAATAGATCTGATACGTTGGCCCCCCTAAAGACAGATATTCAGATTTGTTTCCGTGAATGGCATTGAACAGAGTATTTCTTTTTCCAGGAAGAATTAGCCTGGAACCCCAAGCTGTACGTTTTATATTGTATAGTCCCTTCCAATGATAAATCTTGGGCCGAGTTTATTGAAGGCGTTATTAAATTGTAACTTCGTTGGTGTATGCCGTGGAGGACAGCATGCTGCCGCAATATTTAGATCTGCGCCATTATATTGAATTAAGATAACCGTTGCTTGCATGTAGCTTTCCCGAATATCCTCTTGTTGATTATGTTTGATAGTATTCTTAATTAGTAAAGCTGAATCACCTCTAGCTCTTTCACTAGAATGGATTGTGCAGTAGCAATTGAATCCCTTTATTCAAATAAAACTTTTGTTGGAGAAGTGCGTTTCTGAAATTAGCGCAATATCTATATATTGTTTGTATGGAGAAATATTTCCAGTTCCTGGGCTCGTTGATTGAGCCCATTGGCGTTCCAAGTTACAACGCGTAGGGACGAGTTAATCATTTTTGTGTATTCTGACTTTTTTACTTGGTGGATAGAAAGTAATTTCCAGTTGGGCCACCCTTTCTGCTAAGTGGCCAAGTGTCTGTTTAATTTGATTGAATATTTTAATGATTTCAATGTTATTAGACTCGTTATTAACTTCTGGATTGTTTTGGTTTAATTCATTAGCTGATTTGGTGATTTGCGCATAAGATAATCCAACTGTAGATGGCGTTGTTTGAGGTTTAGCTGCCTTTGTTTGTAATCGCTGTACTACGCTTGTTCTATTACTCTGTTGACTTTCAATTTTCTTCAGATATACAGGGCATCCTTTATAATTTGCACTATGTCCTTCTTAATGACAAAGAGCACATGAAGGTGCGCTATCTGGTTGTTTTTTGTATTTTGTTGTGTGGTGACCTGCAGCGCATTACACGCATTTGGTTTGACGATAGCAAAAACTCCTGGTATGTCCGAGTTGTCTTGTTAGGTGGCGCAATTTTAACTGTACAATATGCAAGTTTCTTGATGTTGAATACTTCTTTATTGTTGTCTTTTTGTTTTAAATCGATGTAAAACAATGGAAATTGTTTCCTGACTTTTACACCATCAATTGTGACCATTTTGAATATGTTTTGAACACCTGCGACTTCGTGTCTCATTTTTTCTAAGTCTGCTTTGATTTCATTATGACTAATGGATGATGGTAGGCCTCTTTAAACCACTCTATAAGCCTTTTCACTTTTCAGCTGATAGGTTTGATATTCAATATTTTCTAGTTGGTTTCTGCGGGTTCAATTTTTAATTTGTTCTGACACTGAGGTTTCTTTTTTTATTAATTTGTTATTCTTCATTGGAGATCTGAGTGTCATAGAGCTCCTTTGGAATGAAAATTGTTACTCATTTGAGCGTTAGAATGTATGTATATCATTAGAATGTTTTAGAAATGTTTGGCTAATCGTAGAATCCATAAAACCGACCTCCGAAGAGAGTGGCTTTTCCTGAACCGGGTATTACTTGTGTTATTACACTCGCCTCTAGAAGTTCAGCCGATGTGATGCATTAGTCATGCAAAACAAACGTTGCCCAGGTGGTAGCGCAAGGAGGTAAACTGGAGACAGTTGATGGTTTCTACATAGTTGCAACGCTGGAATTTAAACCAATGGTTAATTGGCTATAAACGGTCAACGCCCACCCTATTGAAACACACCCAACACCCGATAATAATGAACATGATATATTGGTTTTTGTTAATGGTCATCGTTAGGCCGATCATTCATCACTGATGGTACAATGGTATTCAATGCAGCCGTAACAAGTTCGGAGGACAAATGTTTTAACGCAGCAAATGAATACGCCCAATATTTGGCATATGATTTTGCAATTAGTAGATAAGATGAATTCATTCTGAAATTAACACTATCGGCTTCCTCAAAATAAAACACAGTTTTAGTAATTAATAAATTACCAATTGAATTTTTATTGGATAATTAAAAAGAGATTTATAAATTTAGATCCAATTTATTATATTTGTTTGGATCAAACTCTACAAAAGTAATTTATTGTATTATTGCGTAGAAAACACCTAAAAAAATGTTCAATTCTAAATTTATGCATCTTTAATCTATTTAAGATGTATGCTGCGTTTTAGGAACAGACAGTCAACGTGCGGTCTCAAAACTTTAAAAGTTACATATTTTTCAATTCACTATTTATATTATTAAATATGGTGCTAAACTGCTTACTTCAGCGTGTATACACGATAACATAAACTGTGTGATTGAACGAACATCAATGTAAAATATTAGTAATATTGATTGATTTTTAAATTATCAAGATGCTTATAGCACAGATTTGATAACTATTTTTTTACGAGAGGAACTCCAACAACATCATTAAATATTGATAGATGGTTTTTAACACCTAGAAAAGTCAAAATTGTGTATAGCTTAATTGTCAATATAGTTATACTATTAATTTGACTTACTGTCATGCCAGTTTCTACATTTAATTTAGCAAAACTACCAACATTTAGCTCGGCTGGCGATTGTGCTCGTAATATCATTAAACCTATAAGTTTTTGTTCACGCACGGGCAATAAATACCAGTAAATGCCATAAATGAGGTCCGAAACTTTATCGTTCTGCAATTTAGTAAAATATGTATTATGTATACAATCTCATTTACGATTAATACATTTTTTTTTTTTCAATTTTAACTTACTTGAATGGTTACAATTGTTCCTAGAACGCAATATTCTAGGAGCTGAAACAATCCTGCTATTGCCATAAATGGCCCTATAATCCATTTATCCCATACTGTTAAGAATAGGGATAATGTTAGAATCATAACACTTGTGATCACCTGTGCCATACTGAATTGTGTATGTCTTTGATCTACCGATTCGATGTACGATATAAATTCTTGATGTGCTCGAATACACTCATACAATTGTTGCTTAATTTTTTGTAAATTTTCTGGTTCATTTTCTAGCAACGTGTTCAACTTATCTGAACCATCTTTCATAATTTCGAAATATCCCAGTGTGTGAATAACAAAGTACATAAACATACTATCAGCTGCTAATATACCTGGCGCACCAATAATGCACAAACCCAAATGATGAACTAAATTTATTGTGTAACCGATCGGTGTATGCCAATCAATAAATGGAAATTGAACGGGAAGTATGGGAATAAGCTCGTCATAAACTGTCCACATAATAACCGGTGTTATTGAAAAAACTAATATTACTGCTATAACCATAATGCCAAAACACTCAACGAAGTATGCGCAATACAAACAAACTTGTTTAAGAACCGGTGCCACCACGAGGTTGTCCATATATCGCATGTGTAAATTGCGTACCGTTTGAAACAGGTCGCAATAAAATTTTAAATTATAAACGCCACTATACATTTTATGAATTGCCTGTAATTATATTGATACAAAATAAGTACAATTGTATTAGTTATAAACAAAAACAAACAATATTTCTATTAAGCAAAATATGCTACAAACGCACTTACTTGGTAGGTAACAAATGCTATACATATAGCTTGTAGCTTGGCACTAATCGACACGTCAGAAAATAACATGTAGATGAATGACGCGATATACGAATGTGACAGAAAAATTGTTATAAACAAGTAACGGTTAAAAGATAATACGGGTTGAAAAAGATTGACACCAATCTTTATGCAAATCATCTCGAAGATTTTTGTTAAATACTGGTTGGCCTCCCAGTTTGTACACTTCTTGATCTTGTTATGCGGTAGGATTATATTTAAAACTTCCATCGTGATGATTTTTTGCCTCCGATTAGAAGCACTTGGTAAAAATGTTTGTCGAACTTCTTAATTAGTCGAACTATTTCAATTAAATTTAAAAACCAAACTCTGTGATATAGGATACTCATATGGTAAGGATTGATTTTATTTTTATTTTTATTATTCAAATTCAAATGTATTATGTATTAGTTTTCGTATTACCAAGTATATATTACAAAATACCACCAGGTATGCAGGGCAATTATTTTCTAATTTGTTATGTGTTGAACAGTTAATTTTTAATTAAATTTTTAATTATTTGCATATTTTTGCTGTTAGCAAAATCAAAGGTTTTTTTTTTATTGATTGAATTAATATTGATGAGACATTGGCATATAAGTTAACACACGTCACAGTTAACACGCGCCGTATAAAAACAAGGGCATCATATTGCGTCCTCTATAACGACACCAATATAGCACGTTGCACCTACATAATATGCAACATAATGCTTAATCGGCATACTTTATAAAATAATTAGAATTAGTCAGTTGTAATCTAAATGTAAAACGATAAATACATCAATAAAAAATTTTATTTTGAACTAAACCAAATGTTTAAGTGGCGCCGAAACAGGGACCCTTGATCAGAAGTCCAAATACGATTTATTAAAATTTAACTAGTAATTTAATAAAATTAAGTTGTTCAGTGCACAGTAATTTAAACAAAGTAAATTTAACCAATAATTCCGTTTAAAGTGAGGTTCCTACAAACAATTTGTTAAAGTTAACCATTACGTTAACAAAAAGGTAAAGTGATAGTGTAACCAAACAGTATTGAGGAAAAGAAGCCCCGAAGTAACCCATACTAGGGAGGAAATGGAGTTGACGTCATATCGAAGATAACCAAGATCGAACTGATTCAAGAGCGGCCCAATCAACCGACCACAATCAAAAGGAACGAGGACATTTATAGATTATTAGATAAGTTAATTTTTTCGTATTCTAATAACCCAAAATCCCCTGTGGTCGGGGCACACATGTCTCGTAAACCCAAATTGCACGAATATGTTTTCCTATAATACCACCACAGTATCCTTTGCTTGTCGTAGGAGGCGCCAAGGTTAGGTTAAGTAAGTGGCCGTTCTAAAGGACTAGCATACAAAATTGGGCCGTAGCTGTACTACATTCGAGTTTCCTCCTCTTCACTCGCTAAATCATCCTGAGCTTACCAAGAAGCGTTTAAAGTCCCGGATCTCGATCATACTAAGATCCGTGAGGTCATCCAAAGGGGAAGTTCCCATAAATTTTGTTCTGCTGTACGCTAGACTAGGACAGGTGCACAGCAAATGGAGCACATTTTCCTTCTCCTCCCTAATTTCCCGTTATAGCTCCCACGACCATACCAATATGGTGCCGTCGAAGCGTTATCAGTTGGCCTGGTTATTACACACGAACTGGCGTTAGACCATCTGACGTTCGTTTCTTTTATGGCTTCTTCTTGAAGCAGCAGTTTACATGAATCAAGCGGTATCTTTATATCCCGCTTGCTTTTGGTTATTAGTCGTGCTGTACCCTTGCGGGCCAACTCATCTGCCATTACAATCCTTGCGATATTGAAATGCCCTGGCACCCACGTCAACACCCCCTTGAAGTTATCCCATGATTTCATCCCATAATTTTTTAAAATTACCTCTGGCAACACTATTGTAAATAATCCATCCCATACATTTTAAAAATACTTATAAAATTTGTATAGTTGTTTCATCCCAGGATTTTTTACATTTATACTATCCCACACTTTTTCGTCTACAAAAAAAATATGTATGTATACAGTTAGTACCAAAATACTCATCCCATACTTTTTTAATATGTAAAATTTATTTGGTGGAATATAAATTGTTATGTGCAAGTCTTTTTAAAGACACCTAATTTCTCATTGCGATAAGGTTCAAGACCCTGTTAGTAACCATTACGCCAGCTCTAATAATTTTGTGACCGTTGGAACTTTTCTAAGAAAGCTACAACCGAAAAAAATCGTATGGCCAAACTTTTATAGGGTCGGCTTTTCTCTCATATCGATTGAGTTTGAGACCTTACTGGCCACCACTGTGCCAACGAAAAGTTGGCAAAGGCGCCACATTTATTTAAATTGCGGAAATTCCAACGGTCAAAAAATCATCATCGCTAACACAGTGGTGGTCAACAAGGTCCCAAACTCAATCAATATGAGAAAAAAGCCGACCCTATTAAAGCTTGTCCAAACGTTTTTTTCGGTTGTAGCTTTCTTAGAAAAGTTGGCAAAGCCGCCACATTTATTTATATTGCGGAAATTCCAACTGTCAAAAAAATATCAACGCTGGCACAGTTGTGGTCAACAAGGTCCTTAACTCAATCAAAATGAGAAAAGAGCCGACCCTATAAAAGCTTGGCCATACGAATTTTTTTTCGATTTTGCTTTACTTTGAAAAGTTGGCAATGGCGTCACATTTATTTATTAAGCGGAATTTCCGACAGTCAAAAAATCATCAACGCTGGCACAGTGGTGGTCAACAAGGTCCCAAACTCAATCAATATGAGAAAAAAGCCGACCCTATAAAAGCTTGGCCAAATGTTATTTTTTGGTTGTAGCTTTCTTAGAAAAGTTGGCAAAGGCGCCACATTTATTTATATTGCGGAAATTCCAACGGTCAAAAAATAATCAACGCTGGCACAATGGTGGTCAACAAAGTTCTTAACTCAATCAATATGAGAAAAAAGCCGACCCTATAAAAGCTTGGCCATACGAATTTTTTTTCGATTTTGCTTTACTTTGAAAAGTTGGCAGTGGCGCCACATTTATTTATATTGCGGAATTGCCGACAGTCAAAAAATCATCAACGCTGGCACAGTGGTGGTCAACAAGGTTCTTAACTCAATCAATATGAGAAAAAAGCCGACCCTATAAAAGCTTGGCCATACGAATTTTTTTTCGATTTTGTTTTACTTTGAAAAGTAGGCAAAGGCGCCACATTTATTTATATTGCGGGAATTCCAACGGTCACAAAATAATTAAAGCTGGCGTAATGGTTACTAACAGGGTCTTGAACCTTATCGCAATGAGAAATTAGCCGTCCTTAAAAAGACTTGCACATAACAATTTATATTCCACCAAATAAATTTTACATATTAAAAAAGTATGGGATGAGTATTTTGGTACTAACTGTATACATACATATTTTTTTTGTAGACGAAAAAGTGTGGGATAGTATAAATGTAAAAAATCCTAGGATGAAACAACTATACAAATTTTATAAGTATTTTTAAAAAGTATGGGATGGATTATTTACACTAGTGTTGCCAGAGGTAATTTTAAAAAATTATGGGATGAAATCATGGGATAACTTCAAGGGGGTACGTCAACTGGATGTTGAACTGATCAGCCATCTCATTTAAAGATGACAGACAGTTCTGGACTACCATCGACGTCAAGGAGTATGATTGTAGCGTTTTAATAGCAGCCAGGCTTGTCCGTAAAAATGCGAATATCCCTCGTAGATATTACATTACAGTTCAACCAGCCGTATGACTTCGATTATCGCGATTAGCTTGAGATTCAGCTTGAAAAACGATGCAAAAGTCGGGTAACCCCTAGTCCACATAGATACAGGTCCACATAGATATTGATTTGAGCCGAATGGCTGTGCAAGACGCAAGCTGCTCGGCCGCAATATCCAAAGGAGTAAGATGAAAAAGAATCTCCAGAGCCAATCTCTGTGAGTATAGGTGTGCTCTTGAGAGACTACTTATACACAAGCCGCCGTTCTTTGGACATTCATCAATAGTTTAAGGTTGGCCATAATTTTTAACGCTGGCCACCAGCCGACAACCCCATACAGCATTATAGGTTTACCACTGAGACGTAGAGCCAGTGTACTATGTGGGGCTCCATACCCCATCTCTTTCCAATGTCATTTTAGCAGGAATAGAGCGCTATAGTAGCTTTCTTTACTCTCTCTACGATGTTTGTTTTCCAGCTGATCTTGCTGTCCAAACGTAGTCGGAGGTGTTTCGCTCTATCCGTAAGGATCAAGCGAGTACCATTTAATGTTGGCGGGTCACACTGAGGAAGTTTGTGCCTCCTGTTAAAGATTACCAGCTCCGGGGGCTTTCTGTGGGTTTGCGTTCAGCCCGCAGCCACGTGTCCACTTAGAGAGGTAGCCAAGCGCACACTGCAAGCGCTCACTCAGCGTACTAGGATATTTACCGAAGACTGCAATAGCTACGTCATCCGCGTAAGCATCCACCTTGAAACCTTGCCCTTCCAGGTTTATTAACAGGTCATTTATGACCAAGTTCCAAAGAAGGGGGGATAGAACCCCACCTTAAGGTGTCACTCTGCTCACGTATCTACAGGCAGATGTCCCACCCAGATAAACTGTCACGATCCTGCCTCTTAGCATTTGATCTATCCAGCCTCTGAGTGATCCGTCTACCCCCAGACACGCAAGGGCCCGAGTGATTGCCCCCAGTCTGACGTTGCTAAATGCCCCCTCTATATCCGAGAAGGTTATTCCTTATATTCAAGTGATTTCTCAATCAGGCCTATAAGGGAGTGGAGAGCTATTTCCACCGATCGTTCCTTACGCATACTGCGTGTTGAGATCCCGACAGCTCGCCCGGCTTGATTATTGCACTGCCCAACCTACCTGGTGGTATATTTTCCTCCTCATACGGTATATAGGCCGATATTCCTTCCATATCGATGCTAGCCACCACTACATCAGCGTTGCTATAATTAAGTAGTATAAAAATATTCAGATTATTTCTAGCGTGAATGCAGGAACGTATCTTACCTTCATTCATCGCATGTAGTATTTTATGTTCTTTATAAGTTCTGAGGCCCAGCACCCGGTCACCATTGACCCAAGGTTCCTGGACCAGAACCACATCAATGGACTCAGATTCCGGTTTTAGCAAAAGGGCCGCCGAGGCAACTTTAGAGTGATCGAGGTTGATCTGAAGGATCTTAAGCATTAGATATTACTTACCTCCACCACTGTTGAGTCAGATTCCTCTGACGTTGATTCGTCCGTTAGAAGCGCACAGCGTAGTCCTAATGATCTCAATATCACCGAGTCCAGGGATAATGTTTCCTGTGCGTCTTCCGGGATGCTTTGGACATCTGGGTCACCAACAACAGGCGGGACACCACAAGTGGCTTCCCCACCTGCTGCAGATGCCCCAGGTCTGTTGGCCCCATCGCGCATATAGATTTTGAGCGTAATCGCTCCAAATCCATAGCTGATCAGGCCTCCAGATTTTGCCAAAGCACCCACGGATTCTCTGTCGATGTTAATGACGGCCGATCTGATGGCCGACTATCGTTCTTAGTTGGCTCAAAATGCACCCGGTACGTTTAAAAACATATGTAGCAAATAGGGTAGCTGAAATTCAAAACTGAACCGGAAACTGCACTTGGCAACATGTAAATTGTCGAAACAATATAGCTGATCTCATTTCAAGAGGCACCAGTATTAAAAATTTAGTAGAATCATAAACTTGGTGGAACGGACCACTATTTCTATAAGAACATCAAGAAAATTAGCCTTAAACAACACCAAATGGTGCATTTCAACAAGTTGCTGCAGAAACCAAACCCGAAAACACATTAACATTAACAATATTAATAAATACAGATATTACAATGTTAATTGAAAAAATCAGCTCATTTCGTAACCCGCTTACCATTTGTCCGTGTGGTGTTATATAATAATAATAGTTATATTATTATTAGACGCAAACAACAATCAATCTCGAACGATACATTGACACCAGCATACGGTATTGTCACATCAGCTAACCAAATATCAGTCACGAAACGATATAAAACCGTTCGATATGTAGTATAATACCTCAAATTTATGGTTTTCCGTCTGCGAAGGGAATCATGTACCAGTTCAAATACAACACCTAGTTGAGTTATCTGTCGAGTAAAAAATAATAAAAATTCTCGACACAAAATTTGTATCGAACTTGCCAAGTCCTCACATAGTAAAACACATGAAAAATTTTTCAGCATTGATTCAAGACAAAATTTCGTGTGATTTACTATGTGAGTATGATGGCGTCGAGAATTTTTTTCTTTAAAATATTATTTAAATTTTATTAAGAATAATATTTCGTTACCAAGTTTTAGGCGACCTTGGCCAGCACTCACATAAAATACGCAACAATATAACTTCCATTAAAAATAATCCAAGGATCTCTGATTATAACCGTACCATAAAATTGAGTACTGTAAGGATTACCGATTACAGACCTTCACAGTCGAAACGTACCATGCGTTTCGCTGTGTTCCCAGACTTGTACGAAAACTTCCATCGTAGCTTTGCAGCAACCAAATAATGATCGCTGCCTACGTATTTGGTTGCTGACCGATAAGTTCTCACATCCTGCACAACTCGAGCCCGTCCTTTAGAAACTAACACATGGTCAATTTGGCTGCGGGAAGTTCCGCGAGGATGTGTCCATGTCTCTAGATGTATGATTTTGTGAGAGAAGAATATGCTTGCTACTCTAAGATCATGAGCAAGTGCAAAGTACATCATTCTCTCATTATTATCTGTCGCAGTTTCGTGTCGGGAGTACGGTACCTATGTTTTCACACAAGTCTATCTGATTTCTGCCAGCTCTAGCATTAATGTCCCCAATTACCATTCTAACATCGTGTTCGGGTAATCCCAACAGATCGTCCAAGTCATTGTAAAATGAGTCTTTATCTTGGGGCTGGCTAACTTCTGTGGGCGCATGTATACAAATTATCGACAGGTTGGCTAACTTCACGCGCAAACGAAGCTTACACAATCGGTTATTGACTGCTTGGAAATCCAAAACAGCCTTTTATATCTGCGGCCCAAGAAGAAATCCAGCGCCAAGGTATCCATCTTCACTGTAGAGCAACGTATAGCCCTGGGACACATGGTCTCCACTTTTAGGCCAGCGAGTTTCTTCAAGAACAACGAGTTCCAGCCGATACTACTTCATGCTTGTGATTAGGCCCTCCAATGCTCCTGGTTTTCTAAGTGATTGCACGTTCCACGTGCCGATCCTAAATCTCGTATCCGGGTACTTGACCGGGGGTCCGGTGTCGTTTTGGCGCTATCCATTTTTCTTTTTGTTGGCTTTATAAACAATTGATTTTTTTACGGATACTGGTCGTCAACCCAGCGATCCATCCGTTTAGTCGCCTCCTACGACAAGCAAAGGATACTGTGGTGGTATTCTTGGGAAACATGTTCGTTCAATTTACATTTACGAGACATGTGCGATTTAGTGCAATAAACTTTCATTAATTAAACTTTCTGTTTGTTTTATTTCAACTCATATTTACAAAATTACAGTATGTGTGTGATTTCCGATTTAATTTGAATGTTTCTTTAGTTTCTCCTGACGGCTTAACTGAATCGCACTTTATCAAAATACAACGATTTCAAATCGTTAAAATATGGTCGATGTTTACAAACAATATTGCCAAGTAATCTACATATAATTTTATTCTCACCAGATTTTAGTAGTGGCCATTACACGTTTGAAGGAGTGAGGAGGTTCAAATATTTGGGCTCTCTTTTGACGCACGATAACAGTGTGGGTGGAGATATTAAAGCGGCTGGTATTCGTGCTTTCTATCCTCTAAAGTCACTGCTAAACCCTAAACACGTATTAAGTACCGTGAAGCTGAAGCTTTACAAAACATTGATCAGGCCCGTTTTTATGTATGGATGTGAAAGTTGCACGCTGACGGATGAGTACGAGAGATGGCTCCTTACATTTGAGAGAAGAATCATACGAGTGATTTACGGCCCAAAACGTAAAGTAGATGTTACATAGCGAGCTCTGTAGAATATCGAAGATCCCCGATATTATTCAGGAAGTAAGATCTCAAGGAGTACGCTGGCTCGGTCCGGACCGAATTGTGCAACGATCTCTGGAAGTAGAGCCCCCATATGGTAGGCGCAGAGGTCGCTGCAGGCGACGATGGCTCCACGGTGTAGTGAATGACTTGGTTTTTTCTGATTGTCTAAGTCTGTATGAAGACCATGTTCAGGATTGAAACCGTTGGAGTTAAATTATTGATACAGTAAGGGGCCAGTAATGGCCCTTAAAAACTATTATATTTCAAGAATTCGAAAACCACTAATAACGTGAAAATTGCTCGTGGCAATGTAATTAATGGTCACGACATACTAGCGTACTTCGAAACAGGAGATCCAGAGTCATCCATTGTACAGTCATGTAAACGATTTGATTCATGTTTTCGAGAATTGCGATTTCTTGACTTAAACTAAAATTGTATTGTACCAGCGGCAAATATAATTGAAGCAAATCTCAATTCACATTTGGGTCATGTAAACAATCATTTATACGATAAATTGTTTTTTTCCATAACTCGTGAATAAAATTTATAAACACAATTTACATTTATATACGAGTATAGGATGGTTTGAGTGTAAACAAGTGTTCGCAAGTTCGATTTGATAAATTCATTAGAAATATACGCGTTTTTATTAAAATGTATAAATCTACCACCTGGAATGAAAATTTTATCCATATTTTGTAGATTTTTTTTATGTATGTATACGTATATGTAGGTTTTGTGCAAACTTGAAAATGTATAGCTCAAGTGGTGCTTTTATTTTCTACATACATACATAGTAATATCCAATGTAAAATTTATGTATTAACCGTGATTATGGAATATATCGACGTACATGCAATCATTCACTTAAAATGGAAGAAACGAAAAAAACAAAAAAAAAACGAAAGCAAATCCTTTTCGAAGTTTAACTCATCCTAATCCTCTAACATAAATGTTCACATCGTACACATCTATATACAATACAAATAATCGTAACATATTTTTCCTATATTATGGGATTTTATTGTTGTTATTATTAATATTATTTTTATTATATTTTAAATAAAATATTTTATTTTTTTATTTTGCAAAAAAGATTTCTATTAAAATGCGCCATCAGAAATTCCATACAAATCGAATATTTATGCTCATTTCATAAATAGAACAGATAAAAATCAATATTACGAGTGTGTGTATATATACATGCATACTACACACAGTGAAAAGCAAAAATCCGGCAAGAACAACATTTTTTTTTTTGTTATTGTTTTCCAATCGAAAATATGGAAAAACTAATCTCGAGTTTTTTTTTTTTTATTATATTCGTACAGCATTGTTGTTGGTGGAACTTTTTCCAATTTTTAAATGCTTTTCGATAATAAAATTTGCACTGCATATAATAATTGAAGTGTTACAGATATTATGGGCGAGATTAAAAAAAATATTATTTTTATAAAAAATTTATAAAATATTTAAATAATTTTTTTTTTGTAATCTATCTATATTAACAGATATCACTTTTTTTTGGCCACATTAAATAATAATATATACAACCGCACAAAATTAAAAAACGAAAAAAAAATTTTCCGGTTCCAAGATTTTTCCACTTTATTATTTTTATGTTGCTTCGCTTCATCATAATATCATCATCATCATCTAAATACCTAAACTCTATATTCTTTGGCTGTACACATAGCTTCTGCACACAAAATTTTATATGTCAGTGTTTCGTAAACTGTAAATCAGTATGGAACATAATTCATTTCTATTTATGTCAACTACAGAATAGTATAGTAGAAACTGAAGAGTATAAGGCCCCGCTCCCATTTGTCAAGTTACTTGAATTTAGTGTACTATAGTAAAGATGTTTAAATTTGACTGTGAATTAGTTCGTGCGTTCCACAATTTGATTTGATTGGAATGTTCGACCAAGCATTAAGCAGGATCTCCCAGAGATGGCCGGTCCTCACCGAACATCCGTTTACACATAACATAAATAGGATTGGGATTGGTTCAGTTAGTATTATTACGTTTTTGCCCTGTCAAACAAGGTTCGATCACTGGATTGTGAATAAAACAAACGATTTAAATTCTAGGTCACACTAAATTTATTTATTTCGACTAATTTAATTAATTCACTTATTCACTTAATTATTTAACTTCACAATAATTACTTTATTTACACTTTTAAACACTGTATTTTACTTTATAAACACTTAACTTCACTTTTTCCTTTTTATTACTATTATCACTCTCACGGTTAAAACACAACTGATCTACTCCCAATTGTTTATCGCGTATTTATACCAAATATTCTAAACTTTCTAGAAATCTCTACAATATTCGATTAGTCTAGACACATCTACTTTTCTACTTTATAACAGTTTTACATTAACGATAGTATCGCTACTCAAACAGAGATGTCGCCAAGATCGTAACATTATCCCTACTTAATCCTGATTCGTCCCGAACAGGATCCAACTCACCTCTCCTGTAGAGCGCTAATCGTTCTTTATGCACCACTTTCAGCTTTCCCCGCTGCCCTTTCTTAATTCGGTAAACCACGTCATTTATTTGGGTTGTATAGCTATACTAAATCTCCTTCTTTGAAAAATGAATTATTTGCTCGTATGTCATATCGAGCCTTCATCCGATCACTTGATACTCGTATCTTCTCTCGTACAAACTGGTGTATCTCGTCGAGTTCCCTTCTCATCTGGTCAACATAATTCTGCCTATCTAAATCTGATGACGGAACAGCCCCAAACTTTAGATCTCTGGGTAATCGCAGATTATTTCCAAAAAGGATTCTCGCTAGTGTCATTCCCGTTGAGTCATGTACTGCTGATCGATATGCCATCAGGAACATCGGAATATGTCGATTCCAGTTGCGTTGGTCATTTTCCACGACCTATGCCAAATATTTTTCCAATGTTCTTGTTTTATTTATACCGAGCGACTGAGAGACTTCCTGAAATACAACTGACTCAAAATTTCTTCCTTGGTCCGTGTGAATCTCCATTGGTACACCAAAACGACTAATCCAATTATTAACCTCCAACGTTATACTTCTGCATTGCTCATTCGTTTTAAGCATCCGTTCTTGATTTGGAGGCTGTGCCATTGTCCCCAGTAATCTTTTACTGGGGACTCTTATTTGAAATTTCACACCCAGTTGGACTTCTTGTCTCCTTAAATTACATGATTATTGCCAAATCCGGATCTGCTAACTGCTCGTCTCTAACCGTTTCATCCGTCCATTCTTTATCCATGTGCACTCCCTTTCCGATGTTCGATCTGGTAATGATAACTCTGTAGTCGTTCGATCCAACGCGCTACTTGCCCTTCTAGATACTTAAACTACAGCAGCCAACGTAATGCTCCATCATCCGTTCGTATATGTAACTCTTAGTCATAGATTGACTTATGAAAATGTCTCACACATTTCACTATAGCCAATAATTCCTTACGATTCACTGAATTGAGTTTTCGGTAATCGACACAAAAACGCATTTTCCCGTCCTTCCTCTCGACTAACACTACCGGTGAACTCCAAGGACTGTTTTATGATTTAATCACTCCAGCTGCCTGCATGTCCGTTACAATTCGATCCACCTCCTTTCGTTTTGCTAATGATAATCTTCTCGGTGTTTGGCGTATAGGTGTCTCCGCTCCGGTATCAATTCGATGTTTCACCATGTTAGTCTTTCCATTACTATCCGGTGTACTGCAGAATATCGTTTTATATTGTTCGAACAGTTGTCGTGCTGAATTTTTCTGGTTCATGGTTAGATCCCCAGTCCATTTCTGCACAAGGTGTTCTACTATTTGTTTCTGTCCTTGCGTATCGGTGTTTCTAATCGGATTTCATAATTGTTGACCCCTCTTCCCATTTACCGATAACAGTACCTTTCTTAATTGTTTTTGTCTTATCCGAGAGTTTTAGGGTCCTAACTGATACCCTATATTCACTATCTGGTTTTACTAATGTCCTCCCTAGCATAATTCCTCTGGTTTCGTTTTCTTCTTCATTGGCTTCTACAACCCACAACCTGGGTGACTCAGAAGCTCCCTCCAATCTCCCCCACACAATTGTTACCGAGTTCGGTGGCAGCTTTTCCCGATGATCTATTATTACCCGCCTAGTAGTTGTTTCCACATCGTTCATTCGCAGTGGTAACTCGAAATCACCACAGTCCAATACTCCTCTTCCAACATCCACCACGAAGACATTCGCCCTCATTAAGCCCATCCCCATGATGACTTCATCCACTAGTTGGAATTGAGCATTGCCTTTCTTAATTCTCAGAAGCTTCCTGCCCTTTATTTCTGCACTCCCTCCTGTGGCTGTACGTAATTTCAATTCATTCACTGGTAGTACTCTTTCTTTTACTATATCATCACGGACAAACGTGTGCACTGCTCCCGTATCCATAGTAATAACACAGCTCTTCCCGTCAATACTTCATTTAATTGTTATGCTGTCACCGACTCGTCCCAATCTTAAAATAGGGATGGAGGTTATGGGCAATTGGTTGTGGAGCCCCTTTAAGCTGACTCGTTGTAGTTTAACGACTCTTTCCGTGCTTAGCCATCTTCTTTGCCCAACGTTCGCTTTCTACTTGTTGCTCGTTGCATAGGAGATCGTGATCTTGTACGTCTCCATTTTCCTTCTTTACAGTCTCTCGACGTATGACCCATTTTGTTACATGTCCAACATTTTATTTTGCTACCACCCTCTCTGTATCTAGGAGCCGACTTCTCGATATTCGAACCGCTATCAATTTCTACTCGTCGTACCTTAAGCGACGGTTCTATGATAGCCCGCGCTGTCTCATTTATTAAAGCACACGCGATGGTCTCGGCGAAAGTCGCCATTTTAAGTAAATGTTGTGCCATAAAAAATTGGTGGCTTAAATTTCATTGCTTGAATTGGCTGAGATACTGGCGACGTTCTTCCGTTAACTTCGATACATAGAAGTTTCTTCTCGAAGCCTAGAACTTTTTCTTGAAACTTTTCAATTTGTTCACTCCCATCCATAACTTTCTGCTTCAACCCTTGGATATCCTTTTGCAATTTCTGTTCAACCTGTTGAACTGTTGATTGAATTTGCTCTACTTCTTACGTCCATTTTGTTATTGATTTCGCCCACTGACTGTTTAATTTCCTTCATTTCCTGATTTGATTGATCAAATGACTGTTAAATTGTATGGTTTAATTCTCCAATTGATTTTTCAACAGACTTTTCAACTGATTTTTCAATAGACTGTTTCATTTCCAAATTGGACTGCTCCATTCTCATCATAACAGTTATTAACTGCGCCATATCGAAATTTCCAGAAGGTACCGATGCGATCTCCACTACTGCCTCTTTGCTTTCTCCATCCTCTTCATCCTCTTCGGCATGGTCGGAAAATGTTGGATGGATGCCGGATCATTATCCTCCATCTCCAATGGTTGAAGTAATCGTTGCTTTAATACATTTTTCTGACCGGCCGTTGACAAGCCACGCCTCATTTAAATCGGAAATCTTTAATTCGTCTAGAATCATCTTTTAATTCACAATCCCACCGCTATCACCAATTGTTACGTTTTTGCCCTGTCATACAAGGTTCGATCATTGGATTGTGAATAAAACAAACGATTTAAATTCTAGGTCACACTAAATTGTATTTTACTTTCTAAACACTTAACTTCCCTTTTTCCTTTTTATTACTATGTATTAGCACTCTCACGGTTAAAACACAGCTGATCTACTCCCAAATGTTTATCGCGTATTTATACCAAATATTCTAACCTTTCTAGAAATCTACAATATTCGATTATTCTAGATTAGTCTAGATACATCTACTTTTCTACTTTATAACAGTTTTACATTAACGATACTGTCGCTACTCAAACAGAAATGCCGCCACGATCGTTACAGTATGATAGAAATTGACTCGGTTACAGACACCTGGTATAGCCAATAGTTAGTAATACAGGACGATACAGTTCTAATCTCCTTTTATAATTTTTTACAGCATCACTGGGCCCGGAAATAAAATTTATTAGTTTGCTGCACCAAACTAAAGAGATACTCCTGAAAATTCAACTCAAATTAGTTACGATTTATTTTATTCTGCATTCCAACCTTTAATTAATAGTTTATTGCCTCTTTTTCCAACCCTCGATTTAAACA
The DNA here is from genome assembly GCA_951394425.1 of Tipula unca. Taxonomy (NCBI): domain Eukaryota; kingdom Metazoa; phylum Arthropoda; class Insecta; order Diptera; family Tipulidae; genus Tipula; species Tipula unca. The sequence continues at coordinate 76,977,100 of OX596380.1, forward strand.
TAACCCATTTAGCCGTTGTTCATACTCCATATACCTATTCAGCCAACCCACTTTCTACATCCCTATCATACAACTAACTATTAACTATCACAAGATCAAACTTTAAGAGTAAAGCTACTGTTGACGTCGATAGTTGTCAATCATCCCCAACAGATGTCTCTCATCATTTTGTTATCTCTTCGTTGTATTTATTCCTCGTTAAATCCTAAATTTTGAAATAAGTTTCGTTGTTCCTTCTATATGATTTAAAATCTAAAAAAAACCTACAAAGCGTGTGGTAGTAAAAGTGATATTTAAGCCTAAGTTCAAATTAAATATAGATAAATTTATTTAGTTATTGTATTAGATAAAGCTAATAGGTAATTCTAATGGACGTTCAACCGATACCCGGTGATGAAATTGTGAACTTTATTAGTGAGCATCTTGATGCTTATTTACCGAAATTGTTGGATTCCACCCATATAGTTTACGGAGCAGACCATAATATAAATCCAACCGAAAGTGGTGGTGCTGAGTGTATTTCCGCTATTTCAAAATTTAAAAAATATCAAATTTACTGTTTGTAATGCCGGCGCTGAGCACCGAGCTTCCTTCCTACCGGACAATGGTGAATATAAAGTGAAATTTACCTACTTTGCACTGGTTCATGTTAAGACAGCTTGGTTCCCCATTCAGTCCCATTCAACCCAGTACTAATCCTTATACACTCTTTGATGCGTTACTACCTATTCCGCCCCCTTTATCACTCTGTCACCCTATCATCCTGTACCCTTTGTTTTGGCACCTGGAATGTTCACGGGCTCAATTCGAACGAAAAACGCAATTTGATCGATTCTATTGTACTTCGAAATAATATTCAAGTTTGTAGCCTTCAAGAAAGTAACATCGGTACAGATGTCTGTTCAATGTCCCAATATAAGTACTTGGCATCTTGCCAACGAACCAAAGGCTCGCAGACGTGAAGTCGGTATAATGATCAAGAAGGATTCACTTATAAGGTAAAAACGGATCAGACATTATTTTGGATCTGTTATACTCCGGCTAGGTACTGTTTCTAATCTAGGTGAGGTCCTCTTCATTACTGTATATGTGCCACCTTATACCTCTCAGATTAATGGTAGGCGATCGTCTAAAATTTTCACTACTCTTTTGTCAGTAATAGATCAATGCCCCAAATCTCACGATATAGTTTTGTTTGGCGATTTCAACGCCGAACTGGTTTATAACGATACATGGGATAAAAAGAACATTGGTTGAAATATGTTCCACAGCGAGTCTAACGAAAATAGTGCTTCGCTGGCTTTCTTGCTAAATCGACTCGACTTTTTGTTCACACAACTTCGGGCCGCCCAAAAAGCCTTATTACTTGGACCGATGGCCAGAGCTACTGCCAGGTAGACCATATCTTAACCCAAGGTACAAATAATTTCATCTATGTTAATTCGATCAAAGCTGATTCTTTCTACTCCGAACTAAGCGAACATCTCTTAGTTTGAATTGAAGATACTAACCGAAAGAACACTGCAACGTTTCACCCTATAGCTGTATCAGCATTCATCGTAGGAATCCCACCCGCCTTCTTAGAGTAGCGTCCTTCTACATTGTCGGTCCCAAAAAGTTGGGTGGCTCTGTTATACCTATAGAATGACTCACTAAGGCAAGATTTAAGTTACTTTGGTAAACCTCATATAGAATGGGAGATATTGCTCCCTTTACGTACTATGCACTTGATGAATCGGACTCTAGTGAGTCTGGGCCTTTTTCTACAGTTGACTCAAACTGTTTTTCTATCATGTTATCTTCTTCAGTGGTAACTTTCTCTTCAGGTATTGAGTAGTTTTCTACCAGTAATCTAAGCAGAGTGGACCTCCTTCGATGATGTTGATGTAGTTGGGATCAGCCAGTGATATTTGGTTGAGATGCATCCAGCTGCTTGTGGCAAAGTTCACCTCGGGTAATTGATGGTCGAGTTTGTCGAATATCAAGGGTTTGATATTCATTTGGAAATCTCCATCAAATGTTGGCGATATTTTTAGATTGATGGTTTGTCTGCAAGTGCCTGCCTTTTTTCCACCTATACCTGAGATGCGGAGGATATTAATGTGACTTGTGATCCTGGATCAATTAGAGCTCTTAGTGTAAAAAAATCGCCTGTGATAGTTGCGGCTCTGGCTAATGCAGTTGGTAGTAAAACTTGTCCTTGCTGGTTGATCACGAATGTTTTGGCGGTTTTGACGCTACTTCCGGTAGTTGATGCTGCATTATTACTAAGCAAAAGTGTGTGGTGACCCCTTTACACACGATACATGTTTCTGTCTGGCAGTTTCTTCCTTGATCTTCCTTAAACATCGTATGCACAAGTTGGCTGAGCTAACAAGCCTTGCCCGATTTAATGTTGACATCTTTTTGAGTTGCTGGCATTAAATTAAACCATGATGCTCCTTACACCCTTCCATCCAATGCCTTGTCGCCAATGACAATAGTGCATTAGATTGATGGTTTGCCAGAAGCCTTACGTTGTTGTATCTTGCTTGGATTATGTTCCAAGCGGTTTGTTAATTGTCACCAGTTGTTGTTAGGTGAGTAATAATTTACGCTGCTCCCTTCTGCAGGTGTGATTTTAGCTACGTTATCTTTACCGTTTCTGATAGTTTGTTGTTTTGGTGGATCAACTCAGTAAATATATCGTTGAATGTTTCCCACCGATTATATTCACCGTAAAAGATAGGTATTTCTACCTTAGGCAATTTCACTTGCGCTGCCGATACTGCCGTGGTTGTTATTTGGGAACGAAACTACTGTATAATCTTCCCTAAAGTAGTTGGAGGTTTCTTCGTCTTCTTCGAACTCTACTAATAATTCTGTTGGTTGGGCTGCGAGTTCCTCCATATGTCCTTTTCTAATTGTCTTATTTTAAGATTAACATATTCTTAGATATGTTCTTGGTTTCCAAGGAATAATTTATTGACGCCAATTTCTGATATATCTGGTGCATGAGGACGTCTTGTCTCTTGAACAATTTTCAGTTGTTGTTCCCTTCTATTTTTGCTGCTTAAAGGGCCTCAATTGAACTACTCGTACTCGTTTGTTGTTGTTGATTTTCCGCTTATTTACTTTCGTTGTTTTCTTCCTTTTGGGAATTGGTTGTTAAACTTTGTATGGCATCCACACGAATTGACGGCGTTGGTTTATATGATGCCTCGAGAAGTGAGCCTAGAAGTTGTAGGGCTTCTTGTGACGTTTTTGGTGTCGATGGCGGTCCGCTATGTAGGCTATGGCGCATTTCTTCTACCAGCTTATTGTAAACATCTGTTGTGTTTTTTCGCGTGGTGAGATAAGCGTGATTCTTGCCCAGAGGCGGGACTGTAACGGGGATTGATACCAATGCCATCATCATATTGTTTACAGGGAGAGATTGGTAGCAAATAAAGTAATCACATGACGTCGAAACTCCTCCATCTCAATGATTTTTCCAACCAATTATGACCTACTCACTCATTAGGCTTTGAACGCATTTCTCGAAAGAATCAATTGAAGAAGAACGGATGAATTTTAGTAAAACAACGATGTTCGATAAAGAAACTGGCGTTACCGTATAAATGAATACGATACAGTAAAACCAAAAAAAATAGATTTACAAACAATTTAAGATGAATGAAGCAAAAAAAATTCATACTTGTTAGAAATTAATTTAAGATCGCAGGCAATGAACAAAATTTTTGTAACTTACTTAAAACTAGTTGATTCCAAAATCAAACTGGCTGCTGCAACTGGTCCATTGGATAACGGTTGTGCTGCTGCTGCCACAAGCTACGCCAGGTTGCAGCTCTTGTAACATGCTACGCCGGGTTGTGGCTCTTGTATATGGAGGCAAACTCAATATTTTAAGTAGAAACAGGAAAAATATTTTTGTTTTACTACAGCTTAGTGTTCACTTAATTATCAATTTATCGAAAATTCCCAAAAACAATTCAGAACACACACTCAATAATAGCGATTTCCTTTATATTTGCATAACTTATATAATTGCATAAATTTTATCCTTTCTTGTTGTACACAATTTAATTTATATTAATTTATTTTAATTTATTGGAAGAAAAATTCTTCTTGTCATTGTACACTTATAAAGGGTGGGCCATTTATAAGTTTAAATTTAAAAATGCAATAAAACAAAAACGGTTTGAAATTTTGCCAAATTTATTTTATGGCTGCCGCGGCTGGTCTCACAATCCCCCATTCGATCGGACCAATTTTCGAGCACTTTTTCGAGTGTATGGGGTCGTATCTCGGCGATGGCACCACGAATGTTGGCCTTCAAATGCATTTCGGCTAATTAAACGGCCATCAAACGTTTGACGCAATAAATCGATTGTGGCATGAGATGTGTGGCAAGTTGCACCATCCCGTTGAAACCAAACATCGTTCACATCAATACCATGAAGAGCGGGCGCAAAAAATTCGGTTATCATGGTGCGATAGGTGTTTCCATTGACCGAAATGGTTGCGTGGGGGTACAAAATGGGGTACTGTGATGCCAGCCGCGGTAGCCATATGAATCAAATAATATTCCTTCTCTAATCGGAACAATTGTACTTCACAACAAAAACATTAATTTGGCAAAATTTCAAACCGGTTTTGTTTTATTACATTTTTAAATTTAAACTTTTAAATGGCTCACCCTATATTACAATTAATATTTGTCTTTGTACACTGATATTAACAAAATTTAGATCGGAAATTAAGACACTTTTTTTTTTTTTTTGTGTTTCACTGTATTATATACATATGTACATATGATCAGTAATTTTATTTATTAATTTTTTTCTTGGTATAATACAATATATCTTACCACACAAAATTGTTAAATTACACCTATTGACACATGTATACCGTATATTGTAAATAATACCCAGGTCTATCCAAAATATGGTGGCGGTCTGGTGTAATAAATGATTACTGGTGATTTTTATCGACATTTTGGTATTTTTCGTTGAATTTCAGTAGATTTTTATTAAAATAAGATGATTTTTACACAAAATAATTACATTTTAATTTTCGTCGACTTACCAGTGAACTGTAATAATTTTGTAATAAATTCTGGCTTAAGTATTACCTCGATATCACAATTATATCAAAAGATACAAAGTGGCGGTGTAGGTTAAATTTGAAGTTACACCGCCCACGGTTTTCTCGCGAACGGCAAGTGTAATGAAATCGGGACTTGGTGTAATAAATTGTAATAAAATTGTAATAAATTATGGGCTAGGTTTCGTTGTGGCGGGCTGATTTGGCTGGTGCAGCTTCAAGCCACTCTTCGAAGTACCCCGTTCATCTATCCCCTCTATCCCATTATATTGATTAAAGAAGCAAAACCCGGTTTTAAAACGTATTGTAAGCTACTAACACATATCTGCAAAACAAGTAATTTATTCCGCATAACAACAACAACTTGCTCAGCTCGTCCATCGACGTTAATTTGTGACGTTTGTGCCGTTATAGACTGTCCGTTTGTACTTCTATTTGCCAGTTGTTTTAGTGGCTCGAAGGACCATGTAAAATCTTAGACTTGTGTCGCCAGTTGTTGGTTGTCTCGAAGGTCCATGTAATTCGAAGAACAGATAAACAAAGTTGTATCGTACCATCACTACGGATAAGTTGTGTATTGCGAAAATAAATTAAAATTAAATTTAGTTCGTTTTTAACTCCCTGGTCGCGGTGGGGAAATCAGTAGGATCAAAATTAAATTATTATTTTGTTTAAATAATGTAAAGTGACGTCTGTGAAGTTGGCCCGAAAAACCATCCCGAAATTTTTTATTTTTTATTATGGTGTGTTTCCTTGATAAATTCAATTCTCAGCCCGAAAAAATAAAATAAATGAAAATAAAATCTATTTCATCCAGAAAATTGTCTCTCAACCCGAAAAATTTGTAAAAAAATTACGTAATTCATCACGAATAATTATTTATTTATAAATTAGATTAAAAGATGACTATTAAACAATTCAATTAAGTTTCACGTCGATCACGGAGATGTCTACGTCAAATGGTTAGTGTTCTCAGACTCATAAATCATGATATTAAACAGATAAGTCGTCTAATGATATTACGGAGATGAATGAATAAATAATTGAGCCTTTCTACCATTCCGATATAAACTATTACAAATGTATGTAATTTAGGTTGTTTCTAGCGATATCAAAATCGTTGAAATGTCCACCACTGAATCTCAGCTCACAGAGATTGATAGATATAGTGGTGTATCGGATGTGATAAATAATACTCTCACCTTAGCAAAATAGCAACCCTAATGTCGACGCGATGGGGATAAAGGTGTTTTATAGAGCTTCATTCATATCTGATTTGAGATAGCAAAATCGTTAAAATGTCACCACGGAATCTCAGCTCACAGGGATTGATAGATATAATGGGGTATGAGATGTGTTAGATAATACCCTCACCTTAATAAAATAACAACCCTGTGAGCATGTGATAAATTTAGACCTTGGCTTTTATGATGCTTATATAATCTTAATGCAAGAAGAACACGTTGATTTTGTTCAAAACAATAATACGATCCAAAAATTAAAAACTCATGATGTATTGAGAAAAATAAGGTCGGCGGCATTTCAATCAAACAACAATAACACTGATGATTTCATTGACATAGATGATTAGTGGAAAAAGAGCCGATTAAGCGATGATAAATATATTCAAAAAATTATGCGTCGCCCATTTATTGTAATGACCTACAGCGCAATGCAAAATAATATTTTAATAATAATGAGGGAAACCTCAAAAAATACAGATTTGACAGTATTTATGGATGCCACAGGCAGTTTGGTTCGACCACCTTTCAAACCGTGCTCAACTATTTTATATTACGCTTTGGTAATTGCTGCCCAAACTAGTGAGTTTGATGCTGCGTCACCATTTCCTTTCCTTCCTATTTTTCGAAACAACCGTCAAATTCAAAAATAATCAAGGAAATCATATCTTCGTTATTCATGACGATCACAATTCATTACTATAAAAGTGCAACAATCATTAATTCGTTTAACTGATTTAATCATAGAAAGCGATATAAACTTGAATGTAACAACTAACATAGAACGGCCAGAAAAATGTAAAGACAAAACACGGCCAATATATGTACAAAGCCCGTACTTTCAAGATTTAAAAAAAATTATGGACGAGGTTGGTTTAAGTGAAGACAATCCTACAATAGTTGGTGGAATTAATAGTTTTTACAATATAAATTTTCAGGACTTAATATTAAAAAAATACATGGCTTATTTGCCATTATGGGCCGGTCTTGAAAATAATGGTGTGCGATATAGCAACAGTCACGTAGAGAATTACTTTGCTACTATTAAGCGGAGGTTTAAAACTTTACCCAATATTGGTAAAATACCAACCAAAATAGGCCGTTTTGTCAGAACTATTCATGAACTTTATATGACCATTCATCGACAAATTGTAGCGGGTATCCCAAAAAATAGAATTAAGAAAAAAACTTTTACTAGCCCAGAAATGAAAATGAAATTATTTGAATCAACTGGCACAGATTTAACAATTCATGAATCACAACTATGTCAATCAGCGTGGAAACGCAAAACTAAAGACGCAACAACTCCCAAAAATAAACCGGCAACTTCCTTTAATTTGGCAACAATGAAAGAAATTGGAAAACAATCGCCGCAAGTACGATCAATTACAACCTTTTGGAACTTTCACATTATTTCCCATAGTAAATTTTTCAATTTGATGTAAATTTGAATAATTCGGTACTCGAAAATGTGATATAGAAAAACTCTGATCACAGGATGTCATTTAATCCCATAGTAGTTTTTCACTTAGAGTTATATTTGATAAATGATATTATTCTATGATTATAACAATATTTTAATTTTAATTTAAATTTAAAATACATATTAAGAAATATTTTGATTTTTTTTTTTGATTTCATGATATGTTAATTGTTATCTAATACACATTTCATTGTTTTAATACAAAAAACAAATTATCCAAGATACAAACGACTAGGTATTTTATAGCCTATAGGTGCGTTTTTTTATTAACAGAACTTCAAGTTCTATAAGAACATCGGGAATTATACTGGGAAATTTTATTTAGTTTAACCAATATATTTAATTTAAGTTCTATTTAATTGAATAAATTTCAACTTCTAACTATATTTTTTCACGTCTATTGTGAAATAATGCAGGTATTAAGCATAAAACAATGAAAAATATTTGTTTAAAATATTTCCTTTTAAGATTTCCCTTTTTTTCAAGTTCGTGTACTATGAATTTATCGCGAACTTGAAAAAACCAATGTTTTATCCAGAACATTGAAAAATAAAGTTAAATTTTATTTTATTTCGATAATAGTGAATTAAAATGTGTAGTTTAACATTAAATGTATCTTATTTATTGAAAAAAAATTAAATTCATTTGGATTTTACTGAAAAAATGAGAAAATTCTTATCCAGAACTTCATTCCAATAAGAAAATTTTTAAATTGAAAAACCCGACTTATTTAAGCATTTCAATTGGAAAAAATAATAAAAAATCCAATTGGGAAAAATAACAAAAAATCCAATAGAGAAAAATTATAAAAATTATTCAAATCACTGAAATTCTAAACGAGGTAAAATAAATAGTAAAGTTCATCAGAATTTAATTTTGTTGATCATACAGATTCGGAATAGCCTAAAATATCTGGAAATATATGCCAATACCCGTGAACATCTCTAGAATCGGCGGTACAAATTATTAAAAATCGTTTAAAATGAAATCGTTTACGAAACTTCTAAATGATGTGAAATAAATAGTAAAGTTCATCAGAATTTAATTTTGTTGATCATACAGATTCGGAATAGCCTAAAATATCTGGAAATATATGCCAATACCCGTGGACCTCTCTAGGATCGGCGGTACAAATGATTAAAAATCGTTTAAAATGAAATCGTTTACGAAACTTCTAAATGATGTAAAATAAATAGTAAAGTTCATCATATGGTAGTTTTCTTGATCATACTAATTTAAAATAGCCTAAACTATTTGAAAAGATAGGTCAGTATCTGGAGACATCTCTAGGATCGGCGGTACAAAATTTTAAAAATCAATCAAAACCAAGAAATTTTAAATCCCATAAACAAATAGAAAAGTTATTCAGAATTTAATCTGATTGACCACAAAAATCCTAGGTGGTCTAAACTATCCGGAAATATACATGAGTTGCCGTGGACATCTCGATAGGCAGTAAAAATGATTAAAATTGGTTTAAAATCACGAAACTTCATAATTCTGTGAAAATCTAACCGCTTAATCTAATTTAATTTCTATGGACGCAAAGGTCGCAGTTGTTTTAAACTATCCGAATATTTACTCGAGAGAATTTAATTATTACTAATATCGGCAGCATACAATTTACAAAACACCTCAAATTCAAATTTTCGTATAAATAAAATTCCAATTGGAAAAATTGCCAAATTTAACAGTGTAATTTTTTGTTATTTTTTTTAGTATGAATTTCACTGTCATATTTATAAGTGTTGATAAATTCAATTGATGATACATTATCGATCTGATCAATTACCATTTCCAATAATTCCGTGGTGGACATTTCAACGATTTTGATATCGCTAGAAACAACCTAAGTTACATACATTTTTAATAGTTTATATCGGAATGGTAGAAAGGCTCAATTATTTATTCATTCATCTCCGTAATATCATTAGACGACTTATCTGTTTAATATCATGATTTATGAGCCTGAGACCACTAACAATTTGACGTAGACATCTCCGTGATCGACGTGAAGCTTAATAGAATTGTTTAATCTAATTTATAAATAAATAATTATTCGTGATGAATTACGTAATTTTTTTACAAATTTTTCGGGTTGAGAGACAATTTTCTGGATGAAATAGATTTTATTTTCATTTATTTTATTTTTTCGGGCTGAGAATTGAATTTATCAAGGAAACACACCATAATAAAAAATAAAAAAATTCGGGATGGTTTTTCGGGCTAAATTCACAGACATTGTAAAGTGTACAAATAAAAAAATTATTTTTCATTCTGCGCTATTTTGTAGTATAAATCTATGCATCCATCTATATACAATGTACAATTTATATGAAAATAATAAACCAAATCGTAATCATATTTTGTTACTATATACACATAATTAATGCACATACGTATACAATGATTAGTAATTAAAATTTCATTTAATTTAATTACATTTTTGTTGTTGTTTGTTTATTATGATGTACATACACTTTTTATTTTGCACACAGTGTTTATTAATTTAATTTCATTTTATTTCATTTTTAATGCAATATTAAGCAAAAAAAATTAAATTTTTGAAATAAATTCATAAAATAAATAGGATTTTTTTGTTTTTTAATTTTTGATTGTATATTTATTAATTTATTTAATAATTAAATGAATTGTATACATATTATATATCTCATTATAATTATTTTTATAAAATAATGAAATCAAAATTATAGTGTGAAAATGGCCGATACGTATTAACGTTATTTGTTATACGATAAACGAGTATATTTAGGCAAAACTGTATGGTGTATTTGTACATTTTAATGAGGTACAATAATATATAGACTTAATTGTAAATTAGTTAAATTATATATTATTCATGACTATATATGTATGTATATATATATTGTATGTACATATCAGGGGTGGTAACCGGTTTTTCAAAACCAAAACCATAAAAAATTTCTAAAACCAAAACCAAATAAAATTAAAGCCTCAATCAAAATTACAAAAAAAATTAAGCACAAAACCGAAGAATTCAGCTAAAGCTCATATTTGTAAAATCCATAATTATATTCACGACCAAGAATATTTTAAACAACCAAACTCATTTCCAAGCACATTGCTGTTAAAAAGAGGATCAGACAACTAACGTATCTGATATCGACGAGAATAATTTAGATGAGATGGATGAATTAATTTTTATGAAAGAAAAAGAATTGGTAGATGTAGTTCCTGTTCAAGCACCACTACCAAAACCATTTTAGCGCAACAGTGGTGAACTACCATTTTAGAACGACAGTGGACAATTTTGACAATATACAAAGATTAAATCGCTGAGAAAACCCAAAGAAATATTGGCAAAATAATGAAATATTTCGGGAATTGTCTGAAGTAGCCAACATTTTATTTGCTGTCCCTGCAACACAGGTATTGGTGGAGCGAGCGTTTTCAACGTTGAAGTTTATTTTAGCTGATAACAGGGATGGTTTAACCCATTACATCCTGATACCCAAAATAATGAACCAATTGTGATCATTTCCTTATCTAGAGCACGTCAGTTTAAACTATATATATATATATATATATATATATATATATATATATATATATATATATATATATATATATATATATATATATATATATATATATATATATATATATATATATATATATATATATATATATATATATATATATATATATATATATATATATATATATATATATATATATATATATATATATATATATATATATATATATATATATATATATATATATATATATATATATATATATATATATATATATATATATATATATATATATATATATATATATATATATATATATATATATATATATATATATATATACATATATACCGGGTGTTTCTTTTAAACTGAGACGATCAGATATCTCGAAAAATAGCCACTCTTCGGAAAAAATGTCCATAATCAAAATTTAATCATACCGCGGGGGAAATACGTTGGTGTAAAAAAATAGTCCCCCACCCCCGCTTTGTAGGTGGGGCGGGGGCAACTTTTAAACTAAGATAGGAAGCCATATTTTTTATTGCAGATACGGATTCTACGACTAAAAGTACGTATGATTTGAATCAAATATTTTGTTCGGTTCATGATAGATGGCGTTGTAATCGACGAAATTCAATTTTTTCAATTTATTCTTTTTAGAACACACGTATTCGATTCTGCAATACGTTTGAAATAAAAAACATCACGTTTTCATTGGAAATACTCGAAATTCGTCATCAAAACAATTTATTCAGTTTTGTAAATCACATTTAACGTTTGTGTTATTTCTTATCTTCATGTTTTTCGTAATTGCAAAATAAACGACAAAATAATTTAGAATGGAGCGTTTAACTGTGCCAGAGAAAATTGAAATGGTTCTGGTTTATGGAGAAGCTAACAGAAATCTTGAAAATGCTGTTGCTATTTACGCTCAACGTTTCCCGAATAGGATTCGTTCACGTGCTTCATTTGGCCGTACTATCAAACAATTTATTACTGATGGAAATGTTCAACCGAAAAAGAGGACCCGTAGAGCAACAGTCACTGGAGAAAATAATGATATTGCTGTATTGGCAGCAGTGGCTCATAATCACCATATTAGTACACGAGAACTAGTTCGCGATTCCGGATTGCGCCTCACCAGTGTTTGGAGAATTTTAAAACGGCACAAGTATCATCCATATCATGTGTCTTTACACCAAGATCTTCATGGCGTTGATTTCCAAAATCGGGTAACTTTTTGTCAATGGGCACGTGAACAAATACAACAAAACCCCAATTTTTTTCGTTGCGTAATGTTCTCTGACGAATCGTCTTTTACAAATCATGGAACGGTTAATCGACACAACATGCATTGTTGGAGTGTTACAAATCCGCACTGGCTTCGTCAAGTTGAACATCAGCGTCCTTGGACTGTCAACGTGTGGTGTGGAATAATTGGCAACAAACTCATAGGCCCCCACATTATTGAAGGCAACTAGAATGGTCAAATGTACCGAAACATTTTAGAAAATGAACTGCCAATATTACTTGAAAATTTGAGCTTAGAAGTGAGACGGAACATGTGGTTTCAACATGATGGTTGTCCTGCACACTATTCGTTGATGGCACGTGAAATACTTGATCGTGATATCAATGGTCGCTGGATCGGTAGAGCTGGTCCGATAAATTGGCCCGCCAGATCACCAGATCTTACTGCGCCAGATTTTTTTTTGTGGGGCTACCTCAAAAACTAAGTTTACACACAAAAACCAACAACACGTGAGAACATGATTGAGCGAATCAGAAATGCGTGTGCTGAAATTCAACCAGACACACTTCTCAGTTGTGTACAATCATTTGAAATGCGGATTAACAAGTCGCAGGCCATCATATTGAACACTTATTTTAGATTTATAAAACTGAATAAATTGTTTTGATGACGAATTTCGAGTATTTCCAATGAAAACGTGATGTTTTTTATTTCAAACGTATTGCAAAATCGAATGCGTGTGTTCTAAGGAGAAATTGAAAAAATTGAATTTCGTCGAATACAACGCCATCTATCATGAACCGAACAAAATATTTCCTTCAAATCATACGTACTTTTAGTCGTAGAATCCGTATCTGCAATAAAAAATATGGCTTCCTATCTTAGTTTAAAAGTTACCCCCGCCCCACCTACAAGGCGGCGGTGGTGGATTATTTTTTTTGCACTAATGTATTTCCCCCCGCGGTATGATTAAATTTTGATTATGGACATTTTTTCCGAAGAGTGGCTATTTTTCGAGATATTTCATCGTGTCAGTTTAAAAGAAACACCCGGTATATATATATATATATATATATATATATATATATATATATATATATATATATATATATATATATATATATATATATATACATATATACATGCCATTCCACACGAAATCAGACACCCATCCGGAGGCAAGTCTTATATGGATGGATGGTCTCGATAAAAAAAAAAATATAATCTGAGTAAAAACTCTGTGGGGTCAAAATACGCGGAGTTCCGTTATAATTTGTTTTTGGCGGAAACACAAATGTTCACATCTTTAAATTCATGTATCTTAAGTATTCCTTGTCCGATTTGCACGTGTAATAGCGCGTTGGAAAGACAATTGTACATACTTTACCGTTTTGTAACTTTTATTTTAAAGATCAAAAAAAATATAAAAAACTTTAAACTTTTCTTTCTAGTTGCGTCCAAGAGTTTTATATATTTTTTTGATTCAACTTTTAAAGCTCAATTTTTCTTTTTAGTTATATTTTAAGTATCACAAATTTATTAAAATATTTCTTTTTAATAATAGAATCACAATCATATTGTATATCAACACACTGCTTGACCAAAAAACAAAGAACTGACTGACTTGTTTACTCATAACACAGTTTTGCCCAATAAAAAAACTGACCACGTGCATCCAAATTTGATCTCTTCTTTTTATATCAGAGAATTGTAAAAGATCATTTCCCCTCTACATTCACCTTGCAGTACTTTTCCCGCGCTTTATTTAAGTGTCAGGGGAGTTAAACCAACTCACATTGGAACGGTTGTAATGATGTACGCCGTTACAATACAAAATATGAATTTGATAGTAAGTCTACGCTTACGCTAGGCACTAACGGATTGCGAGTTAAATTAATAAATTTAATTATTTTCATTTTAATTTTTATTATGTTTTTTAGAATTTAATTTTTTGTTTAATTTTTTATATGTATGAAAGAAACATATCTAATTTATTTTTTGTAATAAAAAATGTTTATTTAAAATTTTTAGTTTTATTTATATTACTTACATTTTTTTAAACCATGGGCCTGAAAATTTTTTGCAAAACCAAAAGCAAAGCCAAAGCAACCTAAAATACAAAGTGGTTTCCAGCCCTGGTACATATATAGTTTTGTTAATGTTCATTTATACATATAATTATTTAGATAACGCATAATACATAATATTTTATGTTTCTAATTCATGTTCAAATGACATATCCATAATAAATATAATACGGGTATGATAGGGGAGGGGGTGTAGCTAATTCAAGTGTAATAATATTTAATTACAATCGTTTTGTTTTTGTGTATTGAAAATAATTTTCAAGAGGTCCTTATGTCCGTTTGGTTTGTGTGTGTATATACATAGATTTGTCTATATACGAAATTAATTGTTGAGAAGTAATGGTTAATACTTTGGGTGAATTCAAGCGAAAATAAATTATTTTGTTACATTTATTAATTCGTCAATTTTAAAATTCCATCGTCTAGGACTTTTGACATTTTTTCGATAAGAGCTTTTCAGTAACTATGGTGCCTCAAATTGAAAAGTAAGTCATTAATTTATACTTAAAGGTGGGAATGTAATATTTTTTCGTGAAGTAATGAAATGAAATGGATTTCGATCGACGTTTCACAATTGTCTGAGTCCGAAATATATCTTAATTCAACTTTTGAGTTGTACCTATGTGATTAAAACCGTAATAGTAGGAATTTCCTGATTATCAGTCCGGCATAGACCGCATATACCGCATATATGAGTTAAATAGTAGCAACTAAGTTCAGAAGACTCATGGTGTCACGGGTGGTTCAGAATGCATCACGTTGGAAAGACAATTGTACATACTATCAAGTTACCGTTTTCAGCTTTGGTGTTAATGTACAATATATCGTTTAAATTTCAGTTTAAAATAGTCGTTTGCTGAAAAATCGGACTGCACCCTTTTCATTTTTATTTTCGTAAAGCACTTGACAATACCTTTCCAATAAGCCATCTTTCACGGTGAAGACTCAACGCGTTCGATAACAAGTTCGAGTGGAATTTAACATTTCAGTACAATTATTCATTCTAAACTACGAAATTTATGTTTTGGTTCTTACTTTTACAGTTTTATACAATAAAGTTAATTTATTGTGATGTGGTTGTTACCATTGGGAACAAAGCAATCATAATCGTGAGTTCTTCTTGGCTTTTACTGAATCAAATTTTTTAGCTAGTCATCGTGCCACCCTTCGGTACTCTTATGATTTGTACAAAATCTAAAGGTAATGTTTGATTCATTTTTTGTAGCCCTATCGAAAAGTTGTTGTGCTACCTGATCAGCGTATGGTCGCTGAAGGCTGGGTTTCGTGGCATTTCGTTTGAAGGCACCCTCAATTCCGTCGTGTATGTATAATTTGCATTTCATGTATTGGTAACGCCGATGTTTAATTCTGTTCTTGGTATTGATGTATAAGATATCGTCGATGTTGGTATTAAGCAATATATATATATATATATATATATATATATATATATATATATATATATATATATATATATATATATATATATATATATATATATATATATATATATATATATATATATATATATATATATATATATATATATATATATATATATATATATATATATATATATATATATATATATATATATATATATATATATATATATATATATATATATATATATATATATATATCCGACAAAATAGGATAACCAAGCTATTATTTATGAAATTTACCATTTTTTCTAATAATTTCGGGTCTTTTTCTGCAAAATAGGCTAAAATAAGGAACAACTTGATAAAATCGAGGTAATGTTAAGGTAAAGTGCATATATATATATGTATATATATAGATATATACACAGAGAAAAATAATGTTCTAAATTTAGGATTAACCATTTCTTGTATTTAGAAAATTAATTATTAAGAACTATGGGATTGATTTAATTGGACAATTCCCAAATTTCACTTAAATAATTCGTAATTCGATTTAAGAACGCAATTCAAATATTTAGAAAATTTGAATTTTTCATTAATAAGAACTAAGTACCCAAATCAAGAAAATGATTTAAGTTTGAAATGATTTCAAAACATACTATTTTAATCCTTTCCATCTCATTTTTAGAATACAATTTCTTAATTTCGGTATTAAATTCGTGCATCAAAATTTATTGTTCATCAAGTGGAATTTGGGAATTGTCCAATTAAATCAATCCCGTAGTTCTTAATAATTAATTTTTAAATACAAGAAATGGTTAATCCTCAATCTAGAACATTATTTTTCTCCGTAGAATATATAGAGATGAAACATAAATCATTTAACGTTGAATACATTTTTAAGTGATTGCTCTCAATTGCTTCACGTCACTGATTTCAGGATATGAAATAAGGCCAACCTAACACAATGAATAGTTTTATAAAACTAAGCCCTTTGAAGTTACTGGATAATGAAAGAAAAAACCACCAGCGACATAAATACTAGGGAAGCACCTATTTCCGGAAACTTCTAAATTGTGTAGCATTGATTTTTTATCTTTATGTTTAGTATATATATACTTAGGTCATAAGTGCTCTTATTAAAAATATAATACCTATAGCTCGTTGGATTTCAGAACTATGACCCGTCAAGTCACACTCGAAAGGGGGTGGGTGAATTTTTGATGTGGATACGAAAGTAAGTTTTCGTAAGTCGAAAACAGCGGCGTTATTTGACATGCACAAATAATTGAAATTTTTTGGCAGTGTCTTTAAGATATACCTTGTAGAAATGGTATATTTCAATATTATTATCCTAATTAAGATATTTGTATTATTTATGACTATGTATACCGTGTAAAGGTCATCTACAATTTTTCATTGTTGGATCGCGTTATTTATTCAACAAACAAAGTCGATAATCTTATAAGGATTTTACCAAAACCATTTGTACATACTTACTAAAAAAACAGTCGAAATCATGAAATACAAACCAATTATGCAACTTATTTAGTTGAGTTTAGATGAAAAATGGCAAATAACTATTACGTTACTAATCTGTGAAATTAATCAGTTTGATCAATTACAAATGAGTTTCCATAAGTTTTATTTGTTTGTTCAAAGTTTAGGATACAAGCCATAACAATTAAAACAGCCAAATTAAATTAGAAACAGAAATCTATACTAAATTCCAAAAGCAAATTCGAACTTTTTTAACCAGAAAACTATACTTCAGTGAATTTAAAATCAGTTGCAGTTCAATGTGCATCTTTTATTAATTCAATTAACTAGAAGTGATGGCGTTAAAACGATTTTTTGATCGCTCTGTTCTTTTTACATACATATAAATTCATAATTTAAATTTATAAATTCCTAAAGTTGTCTCTTTTTTTCTCGATTTATAAAATTAGATGGCATATTTTTTCCGGTTTGTCCTTTGCACCTGTTTTGATTGTGTATTTCCGTTTTAACTTTTTTAGAATGAATGTGGTGAATACCATTGTACTTTAAATTCGCAAAATAATCGTGGAATCACATAATAACTTATTAATGTTATAATTAAATTATTAAGATTAATATTATTATATCGCAAAAACATAAAAATATTTAGTTTATAAAGTGAATTTTAAATAAATTATGCATGTAGAAAAAGAAATTTATTGGTATCTACCATTTCACGTGGGGGCATAGAAAATATTTCAACCAAATATTATTGGTAACTAAATTAGAAGTCTAATCAAAAGTGGCTTATACTAAAAAATAAAATATAGATTTAGATTTATTCTTATTCTAATGACATATTGTGAAATAAAACAATATAAAAAAATATAAAGAGATCCCGGCAATTTTCAAAAAATCACATAACACGGATTGGTGTATAAAACAAAATTAACATGCAAATTTGATGGTGAAACATCTCCAAATATTAATTTTCAATGGTGCTTGCAAACAGAAGTATAAAAATGTATGTGATAAATTGAAATTTAGATGGTGAGTGTTGATAAACCAATCATATTATTTGCACTTAAATAGAATGTGAAATTTAGAGTGCCTAAGAAGGAACTAGCAGCGGTCTATAGTTAGTATGACAGTGAATATTGTATTTTGTCTAATTGTTTTATTTGTAAAATTCAGAATATTGACCCAGAATTAACCTTATCAAATCCACCAAGTGAACCAGTACAACACACATTCGTAAGTGTGCTACTATATATTTATGAATAATTTAATATAGATAAATATATATATTTCTTATAAATGTTTTTATTTGTTTTGCAAATTTTAGATAGGTACTTACAATGAAGCACCGGGAAGCTTGTGTGGAATGCAATACACAATATGGGTATACAACAATTATCTACCAATGCTAATGAGAAACAAGTTGATAAACGAAATTGTTCAGCACTTTATTTTTTCAAAGCAATTTATGCATCGATTGAACTTCGAGCAGATTCTTGATAGTATTTGTTCAAAATTTCAGCACGAACGAAAATTAATAAATGAAAGTTCAATCTTACAAATGCAAACTAAACTAAAATTATTTCTTTTTAGAAAATTTAATTCTCTATCGATAGATCTCACAACACTGGTCGGTTGTTTCACACATACAAAAAAAGCACAGCGAGTAGACTAAGGAAAGTCATTCTTTTTTCAAGGGAGAAAATGTCTGATATGAAGTGTAAGCGGGACGCAGATTTTGAAGATTTCACTCAGTCAGCTATAACCCTCAATACAGACGACCAAATCAAGTTTGGTTACAGGTTTACTCAGAGGATGTATATAAAGTTAGCCCAGGATTCATCCCAGAAAAACGCAATGGCAACACCATAACTATAGCGACAGTTTTGTATCAACTATCAGCCCAGGATTTACTATCATCCTATAATTTTCTCCCATCCCAGGAAAAATATGTCCTAATGTCGCGACAGTTTCATTAAACTATCATCCCAGGAAATCACTATAATCTTGAATTTCGTACCAAACCATCTCAATATCACAAAAAAAAGATACACAAAAATGCATCATTAAAAAATGTAAATTAAACCATTCAATGATTTGATTTATTAAGTCGGATTCAAAAAAGATTGTGATAAAGTAACGGACGAAGTCACGTAATTTTTATTATTGACCAACAATAAAAAAACTTCCTCGATCGACTCGAGCCAATGTCGGACAAGCACGGGTGTTTTTTAAGTTTGGCATACTAACATCAATTTATCCTGTTCGTTTCAAAAAACTTCAACGGTCGTGAGCGAGCCAACTTAGCTTTAAGCTAACCATTTCATATATTTTTAATTATTTCACCCGTCCCATCGTTTCCAGAGTCAATTAGGTAAAAGTGTCGGATTAGCTCGGGTGTTTTTTAAGTTTGGCATACTAACACCAATTTATCCTGTCCGTTTCAAAAAAATTCATCGGTCGTGAGCGAGCCAATTTAGCTTATTAGCCAGAGCTTGTTTTAGTTATAATCTTTCGGCGTATTATAGAACTATATTATTAACTAAAAGAAAATTTTGAAGATTTCAGTCATTTATTTATTTAAAAAAAACATATATTTTTTAATTTCATGTATTTGAATAATTTTTCAAACTAATTATAAAAAAAAATATATATATGTATACATATATATATATATATATGTATATAAATATATATATATATATATAGATATATATATATATATATATAAATATATATAGATATATATATATATATATAATATATATACATATATATATTATATATATATATATATATATATATATATATATATATATATATATATATATATATATATATATATATATATATATATAAATATCACAAATTTGTTTTTATTTAGTTTTAATCACAATTTAATAATATATAAAAAATTATTTTGATAAATCCAAAATTCCTACATTTAATTGGCGCATTCATCTCTCGCTGGATTTTTCGTAAATAACTAAATGAGGAAACACTTTATGGGACATCGTAGCCCTTATTGGGGAAACCAATTCTTTTAGGTCATCATAAATTTCCCAGCGATCTTGTCGATAACAGTAACTCACATAATGTGGTACAACAACGGTGGAGCTTGACGGTATATAATTGACAAACGAACTAATTGTAAATTTATCATTAAAAATTGCTACCACTTTAGGTATGTCCAATATTGAAATTTTTGTAGTAGGGTTAATTGAGGGTTCGACATATATGAAAGCAATTTCACTTGTAAAAATTTGTCTATTGTAATCATTATTGCAAATTGGACAAGTTAACAAATTACTATCTTCCAAACAGTTAACAAAATTTTTTAATCCTAATCTATCCAATTTGAAAAGGTTAATGGGAATATAGTTTAATAAATCTATCATGGCTTCATCACATACAACACATTTCAAAACGGATTGGGCACTATAATAGTCCAATAATTTTAGCACAAATAAGGAAACTTTTGTTATATTGCTAGTGCAATCCCTGTCAATACCGAATATTCGTGTTAACATTGAAAATCGCAATTGCTCGGCCGAAGATATATTATTTTCTTTTAACGCTTTTATTAAATTTATAAAATCGTTTTCACATGTGAAGTGATTTAATGTTTTCAAGTTTAAAATACAGGTGGTCCATGCATCAAACGCACATGTATTAAAATAATTTTCTCCTGTAACTGAGCCATTTCGTAAATATGAATGGTACGGCCTTTGTATTTTTAATGTTGTAACACTATTTTTTACAGCTCTACTAGGATCATCATTTAATTTTTTATTGAGGGTTAGTGTTTGAATTATAAAACTGTTTTTTTCTTGATCCGTCATTTGGTTAATAGAGCTTATGATTGGTTGATCGAAATTTGACGTTGACTTTCTTGATGCACTACGTTTTTTCCATGTTTCTTCTATTTTTAAAATTGAGCCGTATGATTTTTCTTCGTTTTGAATATCATTTTCTTTTTTAAATGAATTCTTTTGTTTTCATATATTGTTTGGGAATACTTAAGGTGAATCTTTTCAAAATATACTCATTCCGATTATTAATTTCTTTAATAAACATCAAAGCTTTGGTTGGTAGTTTTCCCAATGCAGCATTCCGATTAACTCGTCTTTTAATGGTACCAAAATAATTCTCTATGTGACTATTACTCAACCTTTGGGAATGAAAAATACTCGACCAAAAAGGGAGAAAAGTGAGATATCTCTTAATGATAACCTCTAGTAGTGATGGGTTATAAACTTATAATACACGTTAAGAGCATACTCATTTGCAGAAAATGAACAGAAGTCCGATTTATTACTTTCGGTAATTAACTTAAATACATTGTAAAATGGACTTTGTGAATACAAAGTCTTATTAAAATTTCTGTATTCCTCGGAATTATCGTCATCCAACCATTTTGCTGTTTCATTACTTTTAGGAACTTCTAAATATAAGTTTCTTTGAATATGTTTTGTAATTATATTTAGTGAATCCAATACAATTGGTGTTAAATATTTTGAATTCAATATTCTGGAAAAATATTTCCAAACTAATTTTATTAATTCAAAATTATTTAATAAAAACAATGAAGCTACTATTTCCTTTATTAGGTTGGTCTTCTTTGTTGTCTTGGCATACACTTTCATTATATCCTGGGTAATGTTATGCATGAGATGTGAGACACATAAATGTAGCTTTACTATCCCGATATTTTCACTATTATTATTCATATATGAATAACATAGTTTTAAATATTGAATTATGTCCATTTTGTTGAATGTATCCATCACAGCATTTATTTCGGCAAAGTTGCAATCAGTAACAACTGATTCAAATATTGGCCATACTCTTAATTTGTTTTCCAGTACTATACGATAAGATCTTAACCAGGTTCCTACTGTATCTATGTTATGACTTGAGCTGATCATATCCGACAAAGGAAATGGATCTGATGGTTCATAGTCATTAACCTTTATTGGCACCACTAATGCATAATATAGTATACTAGATACATTGTTGTTCTAGAATCCGCCTGTCGCATCTAAATACGCTATTATTTTATCGTTAGGATTTCATTTCAATAGCAGTTTAAGCATTGCTATTTGACAATCATTATAACAAATGATGCAAAATGGTTTAACAAAAAATTTTTGGAAGATTGTTGGATTTAAAATAAGTTCTTTTTGTAAATCTAGGAAATCATTTGTGTCATTGTCTTGCTGTTTCAATGCATCCGAACGAACTTGCCTCAAGACATTCAATGATTTAACTTTACATGTATTAAATTTAGTTAAAAACACTGAATCTTCGTTCTGAACCATAGTTTCATATACCTCTTCAGCTGTTTTTTTTTAAATTTGTTTTTTAATTATTTCTCTTTCAGATCCTCTTAACTGGCGAGTTTTCATTATTTTATGACATATTTTTTCATTTGTACTATATATTTTAAAATTTCCAAATTCTAAATGTTTATTAATTAATTTATAAGTTTTACAATTATTATGACCGCAATATGCTCGAATGCTGAGTGATGATTTTAAATAATCGGCAGATTTGATATTTATCAAGCATCCTGTTTTCATACTGGATAATTCGGATATAGCATTGGGATATTTAAAAGCATTTAATTTCCTAGTTTTACTGCAGTATAATTCAGCCCAAATATTTGAATCAAATTTTATTTCACCAATATAGACATTATATTCAGGACGGTTAATATAACTTTTTTTTTTTATTTGACTTTTAACTGGCCAGTTTTTCTTTACTGGTTCAAATATTTCAATTTGCTCCAAATCTGAATTAATGGAGTTATCCCCAACCACATACATTTCAACAGTACTAGTTGATGAATAGGAAATTCATCTATCATTAATATTGGAATATTCTGATTTGTCTGTATCAATGTTTAATTCTACTGTCTTATCAGTATTTATTTCTAATTTTAAATCACATTTCAAAAGTTTTTGTTTGAATGTATGGTGAAAATTTTTATTCTTCAAAAGCCTTTCTAACTTCATCCGGGGTTACTTTCCGTACAGTTAAGACCTTTAATAGTTTGGCATATTTTATAAAATATTGAATTATGTGCCAAAGAGCCTAGTTTTAAATTTTCAATATCCTTAGTATGCATCAATATAGCATCTTGAATTATTGAATAATTGCATTCCGCAAAAGAAAATGATATAAAACTCATTTTTGCTTAACAGAAATAACGTATTTAATAAGTAAATTATAAGCATTAATAAATGAACTTCAATTGACAACTTCAATTACAATATTAGCACAAAATTCAGCAAATAATTTTTTAAACAAAACACTTTAAAAATACACCACGAAAACACTAAACACTAAAAATCACAACACTTGAACTTGAACGAAAGAATTAGTCGTTATAACGGTTTAAATATAAATAAACAATCAATTTTTTTAGATAACTATTTAACTAAATAAACAAATATATATATATATATATATATATATATATATATATATATATATATATATATATATATATATATATATATATATATATATATATATATATATATATATATTATATATATACTTATATATATATATATATATATACTCTTCAAGTTAATAATATAGTTCTATAATACGCCGAAAGATTATAACTAAAACAAGCTCTGGCTAATAAGCTACTTTGCCATAAGCTAATTGACTCTGGAACCGATGGGACGGGTGAAATAATTAAAAATAATGAAAAATATATGAAATGGTTAGTTTAAAGCTATGTTGGCTCGCTCACGACCGTTGAAGTTTTTTGAAACGAACAGGATAAATTGGTGTTAGTATGCCAAACTTAAAAAACGCCGGAGCTTATCCGACACTTTTACCTATAATTGACTCTGGAGACGATGAGACGGGTGAAATAATTGAAAATATATGAAATGGTTAGCTTAAAGCTAAGTTGGCTCGCTCACGACCGTTGACGTTTTTTGAGACGAACAGGATAATTTGGTGTTAGTATGCCAAACTTAGAAAACACCGGGGCTAATCCGACACTTTTACCTAATTGACTCTGGAGACGATGGGACGGGTGAAATAATTAAAAATAATAATAAAAATGTGTTATTTGAAAAGTTTATAATTTTTGTAAATAAACTTATTTTTTATGTTGAATGTATTTTTCAGTTTATTATGTCAATTTTATTTAAAATTTTAATTTTAAACGTATTTTGTAATAATTTCACAACTTCTATTTACTGATTTAGTTTTTATATGCATTATACTTAGTTCTATCATGAGAGCTAATGGATACTATCACTTGTATTACCTGATGTACATTTTTTATTTTTCTGGGATAAAATTCTGGGATAACTTTTTATACGTACTCAGAGGAGTGGGAGGAAATTATTCCTAGGGGGAAAGCAACATGCCAACTGCGATAATAACAAATAGTGCATGCTGGACGCAACATTGAAACAATTTTGTTTGCTTGACCTAGATACAGACAGTCAAAGGGATCCCAGCTTGTAAGAAGAATTAAAACATTTTGAAAATTTATTTATATTTATTTCCTCATTTCAAAATTATATCTGCAGGTTGACATTGACTTTGATTTCTTGTATTCTAATAAAGGTCATATTTGACTATCAAAATGGAATGATTTTAAAGCAAAAATAATCCCGATATTGAAAAGCAGGAATCAAGTTAGACAAAATTTGGAACTGTTGAATGACCTAGCTGAAGAGTACCCAATAATCCAAAAAGTATGCCTTTATTTATATATTAAATTTGTTATCAGCTAATTTTATAATTGTTCCATAGGTCCCAATCACGATATAGTCATATGGAAATTACTGCAGACTGTATTACTGGTTGCACAAAGAATAAAAACGGGTTCAGTTTTGTAAATCTAAATAAGTGTTCAAAATGATGGCCTGAATTTTGTATTTTTGAAATTTAATAATAAAACTTGAAATTAATTTTGAACACTTATTTAGATTTACAAAACTGAATAAATTGTTTTGATGACGAATTTCGAGTATTTCCAATGAAAACGTGATGTTTTTTATTTCAAACGTATTGCAGAATCGAATGCGTGTGTTCTAAGAAGGAGAAATTGAAAAAATTGAATTTCGTCGATTGCAACGCCATCTATCATGAACCGAACAAAATATTTTATTCAAATCATACGTACTTTTAGTCGTAGAATCCGTATCTGCAATAAAAAATATGGCTTCCTATCTTAGTTTAAAAGTTACCCCCGCCCCACATACAAAGCGGGGGTGGGGGACTATTTTTTTGCACTAATGTATTTCCCCCGCGGTATGATTAAATTTTGATTATGGACATTTTTTCCGTAGAGTGGCTATTTTTCGAGATATTTGATCGTCTCAGTTTAAAAAAAACACCCGGTATATAAGTGACTCGCATGGCAAGCGGTGTATGTCATTTACATAGCTTATCTCATTTTCATTAAATCCTGAGCGTACTGTACCGGAATTTTAATTAAATCGGTAACGCGCAACAAACATAATAATATCTGCCTGCTATTAAAAAAGATACAGAATACGTTATTTCCATATAATTGCATACGTGCCACAATTCAGCCACCCCTTCTTTAGACAACATAATATATCACAATGTAATTACAAGATTATTAAGCATATTTTTCAAATCTTATATGCGTATACCAAACTCGGGTGTATAATACGTACACATTCAAATATACACCGCACCCATAAAGGCATGTAAAATTTTATCGATTCTATGCAGGTACCAGGTGCAAATTACTCTTTAAATACTTTCCTTACTAGATTATCGTTATCCTTCCCAAATTGAATTTTCTCATATCCACAAAAATGGATAAATTTTCAACTTATGATTATCAATCAATTATACAACCGAACAAAAAAAGTCTTGTATCTACATAATATAAACCTCACCTACTGCTTCATATATGTACATCGATGGATAAGCTTTGGTGATACTTTGTTGTGTGTGTGTGTGTTTGTGTTTGTGTATGAGTGCGTGTGTGTGTGTGCTGGCTTGTTATTGATGATCGATAAAGACACAATGTAATTAGGATGTCGTTTATAAAAATAGCCAAAACGTGATGAACAACGAAAAAAAAAAGAAAAAATTCTTTCTCGTGCTCGTTATATGCAGGGAGAATTTTTGTGTTTAATTTGTAATTCGTATTTATACCATTAATAACCGTTTATATTTAATTATATATACAAGAAAGCACAAAAAAAAACCGAAATGTAATAGAAAGATAATTATTTTCCCCCGAGAAGTGGTGAACGGGGGTGGAGCAGGGATGACAACTTTTTAAAGACTGTATTTTCTATCTCTATATGGATATGTATTTTAACTTAAAGCATTGTATGTGTACCACATTAAATTATAAACTTGGTAATTAATAACCACTAGACAACAATCACAATTACAGTATTTACAGTACGTGCAAAGTGTAAAGCTTCTATTGAAGAGATACCTTGATCTTGATGTGGTGGAAAGTTCATATTTTTTACATTCACGCAGCATTTTAACAGCATTTAAGATTAAAAGGATACTGAATGTATGCGGATAAAGACTTCATCCCCTGGTTAAACAAAACTTACTCAAAACCCGTTAATTGCTTACCGACCAGGTGGATTGTAAATTCAAAACTCTATACTCTTTTTTACTATTTGAATGTGAAGCAATAAACGAATACATTCGATATTATATAATCACTAGCGAGACCTGGTTTACCGAATGAACTGCGAAGAATACTCTTCACCCTGCTATATTATTTTTTGAAATATGTCTGATAATCCGTGGAACAAATAGTTCAGGCAATGATCAAATGAAAGTCAAAGTAATCCAATCCGGGATATCCGATCCAAATCGTAGCGTCATATAGAGCAACTCAATGTTCGGGATCATACAGTGCGTAAACGAGTGTACGAGTTAGAATTAACTACTACCAAGTCGTGGTATCATAAATTACGTTTAGTCGGTCACAACAGGACGTTCCAGTAGTCAGTCAACACAATCGTTGTTACACAGCCATTAGTTCAATTAAATGTTCCATCTACATGGATAAACGAGAATAATCGACAACACAGTCGCAAGTATCCAATTAAGGATGTTATCGAACAATTTGTCAAAAAAATTGAATCATTTTAACATAAATATGGAATAGATTAGTACTGTTGATTGCATTAACATCAAAATACAGAGGTAGCGCCAATATTAGACGGAGATGGAAACTCACCTAACAATCAGAAGCTTAGTTAAACGGTACTAGTTTAACTAAGCTTCTGATTGTTAGGTGAGTTTCCATATCTATTTTTTCCGATTATTTAAACCAACCAGGTGTAAAAATTAAAATTGGGCGGATTACTCCAGCACTCAATGCCACAATGGGCCCACGGTGCAATACCCGGACAAACACATATACTTACACATTAAAAACACCCAACCGTGATTTTTGGTCACCACCGGGAATCGAACCCGAGACCCTCGAATAACAAAGCAAGCACGCTACTTACTGTGCTAACAAGGGCGGCGGTTTTTGTTATTTTATTAACCAGGTGTAGGATGACAGAAACGCAGCCTCAATGCTGTGTTAAATTTGAGAACAGGCTATCGACAATTTTTGCAGTTAACTCGGGTGTTCGGCAGGGACATGCTCTGTCACCGATACTCTTTAATCTCATGTTGGAGTACATCTTTCGTAAAACTGAAACACCGCAGCGTACCAACTTATATTGCCAGTCCAATCAGGTGGTTGCATATGCAGATGACATATGCGTCATTGGACTGAATAGCAACGGAGTGAAAGAAATACTTGATCCGCTTGTAGAGTTATCAGCTTCAGTTCGACTTCAGATCAATGAGTCCAAAACGAAATACCTGATCTGTGGTTTTAGGGACAATGGCATACCAGATTTTAGTAGTGGCCACCACACGTTTGAGGGAGTGAGGAGGTTCAAATATTTAGGTTCTCCTATCACTCACGATAACAGTGTGGGTGAGGATATTAAAGTGCGGCTGGCAGCTGGCAGTCGTTCTTTGTATCCTCTAAGGCCACTGCTAAAATCTAAACACTTATCAAGTGCCGTGAAACTGAAGCCTGTAATGTGGTCTACATGAAAAGACAGGTTAGGCTTGAATGAATATATATTTCATATGTTACTAAGACACAACAATCAGATACAATATTTGCAGTGCGTATATTTTACTTAACTAACATACAAGACCCAACAAGCATAACACAATTCGTTATGTTGTTACATCTCCCCGCTTTTGTTTTAACATAAATCAAATACATGGTTTTGTATTCTTATTTCTTTCATCCCTTTTTTTTTTTTTTTTTTTTTGTTATTATTATGTGTATATGATTCTATTTCAAAACAGAAACGTCTACAGAAAACTTATACATTAATTTGAACAAGCAAGAAAAATATTTTATAATTTTAATTCAAAATACTTAATAATATATCTACAAGTTAAGTTTATTAACTGGTTTAATTAGTCTTCCATATCTAGAAGTTCTAACATTATTATTTGTTCTCTCGTTTGATTGAGAGATGTCCTCAAACACATGATGTGGTTGCTCTTCTGAGTTGATTGTTTCGTTTTGCGTTGATGGCGCTACGTATGGAATGAACGACTTCCTCTTTTTAGGAATTAATGCTGTCGTTTTACTTAAATGGTAGGTATTACGCCTTAATAATTAGTCATTTTCGGTTTTTACATAAACTGATTTTGGAGCTTCTGCATTTCTGACAACTATTCCGGATGTCCATTGTCTCGGTCCCGTCAGTAACCTAACTTATGGTCATTAATATTTAATTTAGGTGCTATTCTTGCTCCTCTATCAGCATATAGTCTTTGTTTATTGCGCAGTGTTTGTAAATTCTCTTGAACGTCTTGCATTGGTTTTGGTTTCAGTTGATCTTGTTTTACTGGTAACTGCGATCGTGTGAGTCTACTTAGCCTTGCGTTGGGCGATCCTAACTCTTCATTTCGTGGTGTATTTCTCCAATTTTGTAGAGCTTTGTAGATGTTTGTTTTGTCTATGAAGCATTTTTTTAGCAATAGTTTTGCTGTTTGGACGCCTCGTTCCGCTAATCCGTTTGATCTAGGATATTTAGGGCTTGATGTCTGATGTTTGAACTTCCATTCCGTTGAGAAACTTTGGAATTCATGTGACGAATACGGTGGTCCGTTATCGGGTTCTTGCACCTCAGGAGTACCGTGAACTGCAAACCACTTTTGCAACTGATTTATAATTTGTAGTGAGCTGGGATTCGTCATTTTTTCAAAATCTAGAAATCCTGAGTAGCTATCGATTATTAATAGATATTCATCTCCGTTGAACGTGAACGTGAACGTAAAACCGACCCAACTATTTGGAAGGGTAATTCAGGAACTGGTTTCGGTGTGATGACTTCTTTGATATTGTTGCGTTGTGTTTGTTGACACACAGTACATTTATTAACTAGTTTTTGTACATCTGCTGCTAGATTTTTCCAATAAAAGCTTTGTCTAAGTAATCTCGTTGTGCTTTGGATTCCGATGTGACCAGTGTGAGCGATGTTGAGAATCTTGGTGATTTGTTTATTAGGGATCACTATTTTTTCTCCTTTAGTAATTATATCATTATACCACGACAATTCTTCTTTAAACGTAGAGAAATGTTTCACATTGGGGGGTATTCTTTTTTCGTCTGGCCAACCAGACAATATATACTTTTCTAGAATTTGAAGATCAACGTCGTTTTTTGTATCCTCGATTAATTCCGTTAATGCATGTTCTGAGAAGGGTAATACTAGATGTATTTGTAAATCTTCTTCTTCAATTTCGTGTCTCGCGTTTTTGATATCACGACTCAGAGCATCTGCTATTGGGATTTCGGTGCCCTTTATGTAAATTATTTTAGGCGAGTGCATCATCACATCAAACAGAATCCGTTGAAGTCTAGGTGGAGCTGATGTTATTGGTTTCTTAAATATTGACTCCAATGGCTTATGGTCGCTCTCTATTGTTAATTGCTTACCATAAATGTATTCATGGAATTTTTTGCAAGCGAACCTTATAGCAGTGGCTTCTTTTTCAATTTGAGGATAATTGATTTCTGCAGGCGTCAATGATCTCGATGCATCGGCTATTGGGTGATCGTCCTGCAAGAGAACTACCCCTATTATTATTATTATTAAAATTGGCTGGAACCCACGAGGATTCCGCACTCAATGCCACAAAGGCCCATGGTGCAAACCCAGGATTCTATCCCAATTCGCAAACGCGCACTGCTGCCTTCGCAAACTGAACAAGTTTAGACCAAGGCAGAGAGGACAACTGATCTAAATTCAAAGACCTAAAGTTGAATACCCGAACTCGTATAGAACTGAACGCAGGACAACTGCACACGAAGTGGAGGGAGTCATCATCCTCCTCAAGGCAGTCCTCGCAAATAACATCATGAGCTAAGCGCATACGATGTAGATGATCTTTAAAACGGCCATGTCCCGTAAGAATCGCTACCAAGACTCTTAACTGGCTCTTTTTTAAAGATAAAGCATACTTCGTGGACCTCAAATTGGGCTCCACAATGAAGTATTTCGCCTTACGACAACCAAAAGTCGCAAGCCACTGAGACCTTAAGTCTTTCAAAGCGTAATCTTTAATAACTTTCTTCCCGTAGTTGAAAGATATAGGAGTAGCTGGTTCAGGACCAATTAAAGTTGATTGGGAGCCAGCTTTGGCTAAACAATCCGCGATCTCATTGCCTATGATGTCACAATGAGCCGGAACCCACATGACCGTAACTTTATTGTTAGAACAAAGAAGGTTCATGAATTGTTTGCATTCCCTGACGAGTTTGGAAACAGTCAAGGGATTTCTTAAAGAGTTAAGTACAGCTTTACTATCTGTACACAGTAGAATACTTTTGTTTTTAACAGCAAAATTCAAAGCCTCAATAACACTACGTGTCAGCGCTATTAGTTCCGCCTGAAAAACAGTACAATGCGAACCAAGACTACCGCAAAGTCTCGGATCCGTCCAAGGACAGTAGATTCCAAAGCCTGCACTGAGGTTAGAACGAGAGCCATCGGAATAAATGACAATGGACTCATCTAATTTATTGAGAAAAACATGCGAACTCCACAAATCTCTCGAGGGATAAGCCACTGAGAAAAGATTTGAGAAATGGAATTCAGGTAGTAGTCTGTCGTTAACCATATCGATCTCTGGTAAACATGAAGAATAATTACTAAAAATTTGTCGATGTCCCACGATAGAACCGAATAGATTCCATGCCCCAATGCACCTCAGACGATAAGCTGCAGAACAGGCTGTTCCTAGAATAAAGGTGCGTAACTGAGGCAAGGAAAGAATGGATTCCATAGCGAGAAGTGGAGTCGAGGACATAGCCCCCGTAATGGCTCTGCAAGCAAGGTTTTGTAGGCCATTAAGCTTGGCTACAGAAGCCCTCAGGTCAACTACTGGCCACCACACTATAGAGGCATACGATAGTAGCGGTAGGACCAGTGATTTATAGATAAAAGAAAGCATCCTAGGGCTTAAGCCCCAGGATTTCCCAAAAGCTCTTCTACATTGCCAAAAAATGGCAGTAGCTTTTTGAAGCTTGTAGTCCAGGTGATTCTTCCAGGAAAGTTTACTATCCAGGATAACACCAAGGTGCTTGACGTGGTCACATTTTGTGATCGTTCTCCCAAAAAGGGAGGGAACAGAAAATTCAAGAGTATTCCTCTTCTTTGTAAAGACAATTAAATCAGTTTTAGAAGGGTTGACGTGAAGACCCTTCTCAACACACCATGCCTCCACAATAGTCAAAGCATGTTGAGTTAGGTCGGATAAAACACTGAGATGTTTGCCTGAGACTGTCAGAACAAGATCATCAGCGTAGCTCTGAGCAATGTAGCCAGATTGCTGCAGTTTCACAAGCAATTCGTCAATGACCAAAAGCCACAGCAGAGGTGAGAGCACACCTCCCTGAGGACAGCCTTTGGTGACCTTAACAGAAACTAACACACCATCCAGCTCCGCCTCCACAGTGCGAGACTTAAGCATGGATTCAATCCATAGGATAATGGTGCGATCAATACCAAAATTGGTACAGGCAGTAGTGATCGTAGCAAACGAAGTGCTATCGAAAGCTCCCGCAATATCCAGGAAAGTACCCACAAGAAACTCTTTATTATAAAGGGATTTTTCAATCCTGATTACAAGTTCATGTAGGGCGGTTTCACAGGACTTACCGACTCTATAAGCATGCTGCATGTTACTGAGTGGGGATGTGATTAGAAAATGATCTCTAATGAATCTATCGACAATTCTTTCCAGAGCTTTAAGAAAAGTTGAGGATAGACTAATAGGCCGAAAGGACTTAGGATCCGTATAATCGGACTTACCAGCTTTCGGGATAAAAACAACTCTACTTCTGCTCCAAGAATTTGGAACAGTGCTAAAAGCAATGCACGCTTGAAAAAGGTGGAGCAAATGATCCTGAATTTGAGGAAAACCCCGCTGTAGTTCAGCAGGAAAGATACCATCAGGACCGCCAGCCTTATAAGATGCAAAGGAAAATAGGCTCCATCGCAAGACATCATGATTGATCAGCTTGTGAGCCAAACTCCAATCGGGACTCGCAACAGACGTCCTAGTGAGATCGGCTGCAACATCATCCGAGTTGACGATATCACAACCAGGAAAATGAGCCGAAAGGAGCAGCTCACCAATTTCCTTGTTGGAGTAGGTAAGCTGTCCATCCGGTAGACGAAGAGAATCCAGTTTACACGTACTGTTCTTAGCTAAAGCTTTATTGAGTCCAGCGAAAGCAGAAAGACTGTTAATTTCCTCGCAGGACCTTAGTTTTACTTTTTTTATATTCCTTTTGAGATAACAAGAAGTTATCCCAGTCAATCTGTTGCTTAGACCTTTTTGCTTTGTTCTTCAGTTTCCTAGTAGATTTCCTTAATTTCTTAAGGTCAGAGTTCCAAAAAGGTTTGTTCCGAATCTTTTGATTAGTGATAAGAGGACATGATTTTTCAAAGGCTATCGTAATTGCCAATGCAAGTGACGATGCTTGATCCTCAATGTCCTTCCTCGACCGAATAACCCTCGGTGGCGCAAGTAAAGAACCAAGCTCGAGAGAGAAAAGACCCCAATCGGTTAATTTCCGATTACGGTAAGGTTTAAGAGGTGGTCGTTTAAGGTTGATATTAAACGAAATACACCTGTGATCAGAGGTGAGGATGTCATCCGTCACTCTCCAGTCTAAAATTAAATCAATAATGGACATGGAGCATAAACTAATGTCAATCACCTCCTGCCGGATAGAGTTGACAAAAGTAGCCTCACTTCCAGTATTGAGAATCTCAAGCTCAGAGGAGCTTATATAATTAAACAGCGAAGAACCCCTGTGATTAATGTTCGTACTACCCCAGATCGAGTGATGAGCATTAGCATCACAACCGATCACCAAAGGGGTACGCTTGTTCTTACACCATGTCACAAGATTAGTGAGTTCCTCAGAGGGAGGAGGTGAAGAGGAGTCATACGGCAAATAAACTGAGGCGATGACCAATTTAATGCAGGAATTAGCGGATACCAGAGTAATAAGTACAGCCGTAATATCGGCCGAGCTACACTCGTGAATAAGAACTGCATTGATATTATTGCCAATAAAAATGCACGCTCGGGTTTTATTGACAGAATTCTTACAGAAGATTCTGCCATTAAATAAGTTCAATCCAGAGACAGCATTATCAAGAAGATATGGTTCCTGGATTAGACAAATATCTGTATGCATTACAGAAAGCAACTTCCTTAACTCAAAAGAAGCAGACTTACTGTGTTGCAAGTTGATCTGTTTTACTCTAAGGATGGACGACATTGTAGAGTCTGGCAAAAAGAAGAATAAAACCTACGGCCCTGAGATAACCCTGAAACGGATCCTCTCAAGGACGTATTGTAGCGACAATCCGGACCCAGTAATGTGATCGAAGGACTTCTGGTCAACCCTGAACACAATCGATTGGCGATTGGCCTCTCGCTTGTATCGGATAACCTTCCATCCAGTAGTCGATACATTTGGATTCATTATGCCGATGTTCATGGTAACTACACTCGGATTCTCAGGTGGCCCAGGAATCCATGAGTGCAATATCAAAGGTTTTGGGGGCTCACCAACCGAAAGTTGACAACCCTCCCAGACGTCCTTGATTCTGTCGATTTCCCCACAGAACCAAACGTACGTCTCATCATTGCTCGATTTGCAAATGATGACACCATCGGCCAGGTAGCAACCTAGCAATTGCGGTACAAAACCGGAGGATTTAGCCGTCTCGAGAATTCGACGACCAAGCTCATTGCGGAAAAGACGCAGATTTTCCTCATTAAGAGTAATGGCTGCGTTCATTTCCCGCACACAGAATTTTTTGGCTTTATCACCGGCTACTATTTCCGCGTACGTTCGCGGTTTTTTTGCGCACATTTCAGGTGTAGTGCCTGATGCTGAACTGGGCCTTTTGGGTGTACCCGAAGAGCCAGGCTCCTCGGAGATTGCACCCAATGCCAGTCCGGACAGCTTCTTTTGCAAACGTTGGCGGCGACGTTTGCCAATCCGCTTAACTTTACCGCGATGGCTTGGCTCCCTAATAGAGCCCTCACCACCCGAAAGTAGTAGGGCATTCTCCGAACCCGAAATGATTTCTGAGTTGAAACCGTCAGCACTTATTATGCTGAGGTCATCAAACTCTAAATCGGACTCATTGACACTCCCCATGGTAAATTTCCAGGTTTACGATGACGTTGGTCCTGAAAACAGAGAGAAGGCTAGAGCAAATCCAGAACCGAAAAACACGAGGTCCCGAAAGCCCAACCAAGCAAGACACATGCAAAAAAAACTATACGTGAATCAGAAAACGTGCAAAGAAAGAACATACAGCAGAGAGAACCGGAACGGTATTCGCAAGAAACCAAAAAAAAAAAAATAAAAGATATGGAAAAATTAAGCAACGGAAGCTGAAAGTCATAAGGTAAAAAAAAAAAGAATAAATAAATAAATAGGAAATACAGTAATCTATAACAGAAAAAAAAACTAAATATGGAAAAACGGTATACTCATCTGTTGTCATAATCGTTATAGAGCATGACTCCTAGACCACATGCAACTACACAAGCACAAGTACAAAAAAGAAAAAAATAATAATGTAACTGATTTGACGGTAAACATAAAAGCACTAAAAAAAACACAAATTAAAAGCGTTTGGTTATGCACAAACGTTGCAAAACTCTGCATAATACCGTTCCCGTTATCAGAAACTAAACACAATTTAAATTAACTAAGAAACTAAACGCAATTTAAATTAACTAACTGGAAATGAATATGAATTAGCACTACACACAAACCACCGTTAAAACGGTCACAAGAACCTGAAACCCACAAATGAACAATGGAAAAAAAAAACACATCTAGAAATTTCACTGTAAATTACACTACGAATGCACTGGAATAATAGAATTCACTAATAGTTAATAGTTATGATCACTTGCACTTAATTAAGAATATATTTTATTTTAAGTAAATAATTATAATATTATATGCAAATATATCAATAAAAATATATGTATAATGATTAATCACTAGCACTGACGCACCGGTAAATCGAACAAAAAAAGTAAAAATATATTGAATAAAATACAATACAATACTATAAGTAGATGTTTACACATCGGAGGTTGACGATAGAATGAACTACCCCTAAAGCTGTTTTGCTTGCATCCGCTGATAATTTGACTGCCTTTTTCGTGTCATAAAAACTTAGTACCGGTGCTGTGGTCAATGCTCTTTTTATTTTCTCGAAAGCTTGTTCCTGTTCGAAGTCCCATATGAATATACTGTCTTTTTTGATTAACTTCCTTAATGGCTGCGTTAATTCTGAACAATTAGGGATGAACTTGGAAACGTAGGTGACCATTCCTAACAATCTTTGTACCTGCTTAGATGAAGTTGGTGTTTCTATATTGTGAATTGTTGATACTTTCTCACTGTCTAATTCTAATCCTCTTTCGGTGATCATGTGACCCAAAAATTTAAGCGTTGTCTTGTTGTATTGGCATTTCTCTTTATTTAGCTTTAATCCTGCTTTGCTTATTACATCTATTACTTGTTTGGTAATTTTTTCACATTCATCACGTGTTTCTGCGTATACCAGGATATCATCCATTGAACATTCCACATTTGGTATGCTGTCTATAAGATTGCTCATTATTTGCTGAAATATTTCTGGTGCTGATGCCAATCCAAACGGCATTCTCAGACAGGTATATCTTCCCCAAGGAGTGGCAAAAGCAAGATATTTTTGTGTTCTCTCTGACACTCTAATTTGCCAAAAGCCCTTCTTGCAATCTAAGAGTGTGAAGAACTTTGAATTATTTATCTTCGACGATATTTCTTCCAATGTTTGAAGAGGATAATGTCTTCTTAATATGTTTTTGTTCACGTTGGATGGGTCTAGACAAATTCTAATTTTGTCTCGTTGCTTCACTACTACCATCGGTGAAACTGCTGGAGTAGGCTCAGTTATTTTTTTAATAACGTGCATTTTTTCCATTTTATCGAGTTCATCTTTAACTTGTGCTCGAATTGAGTGCGCTATACGTCTTGGTGGATATATTTCGAAGGTAGGGTTATCTATTAAATCTATGTCGTATTCATAGTTTTTAAGATTACCTAATCCCTCATAAATAGTCTCATCTATGTCAAGCGAATAAATGTTGTCTTCGTTTGTTCTCCGTATTAAGTTGAGTTCCTGGCAAGTTGATTTTCCAATTAGTGGTGTGACATCACCTTCGATTATTTTAAAAACTACAGTAACTAACTTGTTCTGTATTTCACATGCTATGGTTGATTCGCCTAGTACCCTTATTTTGTGGCCGCTATACGTTACTAGATTTTTTGTCATTGTCCTGTCAATTTTCAGATTTAACTGTACTATAATATTTTTGGGCAATACGTTGCATTCAGCGCATCTAGTTTACAGTTGACAAATGATTTCTTAATTTTGACCTTTTCGTACCAACCATCTTTATTATTTTTTATATTTAGCGAATCAACGTATAACTCTTCGCTCTCATTTATTTTGTCAATTTTATGGTTTGATCTTTTGGCGTTGCTATTACTCTTTGATATGCATGCTATCGGTAAATGATTTCTTCCCTTACATTTTGAACACACCACACCATATGCCGGACAACACCTCGCACCATGTTTAGTTTTACAACGTTTGCAATAAAATATCTTTACTTGATTTCTACTATAATTGCTATCATTATTACTATTATTTTTCTTTATATAATTATCATTCGATTTGTTACTATGAATATTTTTATTTTTATTTTTAATATTAACTACATTGATTTCTTTTTCTGTTTTTACTGCTTGCATCTGTAAGGATGCTACTTCGTTTGCTTTACAGATATTGATGACGTCATCTAACGTTTTTGTATCATCATTAATCAACTTTTCCCGAATATCATCCTTACAGATACCCAGTATTAGCCTATCTTTTACAATTTCATCCACCGTTATATTTTCAAAGCCACATTTTACGATTGAAATTTTACTCTAGTTAAATACTCTTCGAATTTTTCACTTACTATTTGTGTAATATTGTTAAATACAAATCGTTCGTAAGTTAAATTAATTTTAGGTTTGAAATGATTTTCAAATCTTTGAATAAGTAACTCATAGGTTATGTCTTCTTCTTTTATATTAAATGATTCGAAAATTTTACCTGCACCTATTGAGGTCATAAAAATTGCTGCTTGTATTTTTGGTTCCTTTTTACTAAGTTCTGTTGCTATTGCGTAGAACTTAAAGGTCATTGGTGATCCAATCCAGCCAATTGTTGCATATGTCTCCACCCGTGCATACTAAGGGTTTTGGTGGTCGAATTCCTCCTTCACTATTCACTCATTGTTTGTATGTTTAATAATTTCTCGTATTATCGTATTAATTATTAATATCGATGTTTAATTACAATGATGAATTTTTTTTTCTTATTTTATACCGCGTGTTACACGTGCTACTGACGAGAACTTTTCCTTTTTTTTTTTTTTTTTTAAAATGGCGTCTCTATTTTATAGACACATGTAAAATTTATTTCAATTTTTTATTTATTTTACTTTGTTTTTATTGTTAATACAATTTCACTAAAGTACTATTTTATGCGGCACTTTTACTTTTATTTTATTTTACTGCGTGAGTTAATTAAAATATATTTTAATTTTAATTTTTTTTTTTAACATCTGACACCATGTAATGTGGTCTACATGAAAAGACAGGTTAGGCTTGAATGAATATATATTTCATATGTTACTAAGACATAACAATCAGATACAATATTTGCAGTGCGTATATTTTACTTAACTAACATACAAGACCCAACAAGCATAACACAATTCGTTATGTTGTTACAAAGCTTTACTAAGCGTTGAGCAGGGCCTTTGTTAACATCGAGATAACAAATTTTAAAATTTTAAAATTTTTGGTTTTCCTCGAATCGCAGTTAGGGAAGAACTATTTGGATACACATCTTTTGTAACACCCTAATTATCGGGTATAAGAGTTTACCAAGACGTTCGAATTTTGTAATACGCCTGCTCCATTTCAACGGTCAGTACAGTTTTTAGAGACTTAATACAAAATGGCGAAGAAATTGTTTATATAAACGACCTTTTAACCGACACTGGTACAATTGAACGACATTTTAAAATATTTAAACAAGTTTTCGAACTCGGTTATGAAAATTGTTTAGGAACACAACCGAGTATCTCGAATATGAAACTCAAAAAATTTAATTCGTCCTAGTCGTAGCTCGTAAGTTTGTGTCCGCAGTAATTGACTAACCCATTCCAAAAAAGGCATACGCAAATGGACGAGAGAGTATCATAGTTTAGAATTTATATACTGCTTCCAATACAAACAAATTGATGGCCGCAAGACCGCGATTGGTCGCATTTTAAAAAAGTTGAGACGTCAAAACAAAACCCGAACTCATGGAAAATTCTGCTGCTACTGGTCATCTGCTACATGCCACCCGCAGTTCCATAAGTCACTGTGCATATAGCCGTAGAATTTTAATCGACTCATTTTTGTTGTTACACAAAATCATTTCGAAGATATTGTCCGTATATTTGAGACGAACTTGGCATTACTGTTTCTGAAAGTTGACTGTTAAAACGCACTGGAAAGACCTAATACCGGTAGATGTCTTTTACGAGTAGGTGGAAACCATATGCATCATTGTACTGGAGCTACAACATTTCATAACCCAATGTATGGTAAAATGTATATGGTAAGGCATAATGCGGGACTGTCAAATCAGAATAACGACAGTTCCTAAGTTTTACAATTTTTCGTAATAAAATTGAAATGATCGTATTGGGCCTTAGATCAATCTATTCCAAAGTATTTCACACCTGTTTGGTACCGTGTCGTTCAGGTGCTACTTAGTGAGAATTGAAGTAGTTTGTCTTGTTATGTGCATTGCGACACTTATACCATTGATCTGTTTGGTCAATATGTTTTTCCCCCATATCAGGATCACTGTAATTTATTATCCCATCGATTTTGTGTCCGTTTGGGCCGTTTTGGGAGGATTACA
The DNA here is from genome assembly GCA_951394425.1 of Tipula unca. Taxonomy (NCBI): domain Eukaryota; kingdom Metazoa; phylum Arthropoda; class Insecta; order Diptera; family Tipulidae; genus Tipula; species Tipula unca. The sequence goes on from OX596380.1 coordinate 77,017,309, forward strand.
ATTTTTTTTCTCAAGCGGGTTGAATTTATTTTAGGTAAGTGAACCTGTCGAAAGTGTTATCGATAGAAAGTACAACAAACAATGGCTGATCAAGTCGGCAGGATTTAAATTGCTTGACAATGCATATCCCCAATGTGTCCTAATCATTACAAACTATTTTCAACACACAAAGCTCTTGATAAAGTTTAAATGTCTTGGCCAAAGTGATGACTCGACATACTAGTCGTAGGATCCTACTTGACGTTTACTTGCCATTTTAGGCAAAACACTCTCTTTCAAACCATTCAATTTGCCTAATTTAAAACCACTTAATAGAGCTGGCGACAGTTCCATAAAACATGATACCTCCTGATGAAACCCTGTACCTCCTGATATAAAAGTCGCAAAAGGATTCGGAAAAGGTTTCATATAGCGATTCCCATGGACTGCCCTTTAAATTTCGACAAGTGACCTCCGACAATTAATCCAGCTTAATTTGTTCTGCTGTATCATTGGCAAATCTTCTCTTAGGTGAAATTATGGAAATTCTCCATATTCCAATCTAAAGTTATTTCTCACTCCAATCGGGAAAGCGGCCAATCTAGATAATGTTATATTTACCCAATTTTTATTTATATATAAATTACAAATTTAATTTACAACATTTAACAATTTATTTCTTTTTGTGAACGGCTCGAACCATAAGAGGGTGAGATGCAGCATACACAACTACCTAAAAATCATAAAATCAAATTATTATTTTTATTTAAATTTAGTGACATCTGTCACGAGAAGAACTTATAACCACAACAAACAATCCGCTAGTTCGTATGCTCGTCGGCTAAAGTCGGAAGGTGGGCGAAGAACAAAATACCTATATAAACTCACGTATCATGTTGATAGTAATAAATTTCAACTAATAAATCAAGTGGCATCTCGATTAGCAAAATTATAATTAATACCAGCAACACCCATAGTGCTAATTTAACAAAATTGTAATAGAGTTTAAAAAAAATTATAGCCGAAATAATTGACACAATACTGCCACAAACTACACAAACGATTAGAAAAATAATTAGGGAGTTCATTGTTGAACGACCATTTGTGTCATAATCACGTTGATTGCTTTGATTATATTTTATTTCGAATGCTTTCGTCAAATGTCAGAACGTTAAAAGTTTTACAAGTTATGTAGACAGACGAATGCGGCCAATCAATAACAGATTACAATGTTCCGCGCGAGATCTTCTATGTGATCTGCATGGATCTTGTTTTTATTTTAGCGAAATTCTTTTTTGTTCTAATGGAAGCCGATGAATATGCGGGGATTTCTCTGATGGAAGTGATTTAAAATGTGAACCATCTTTTTGGGACTTTTAACAGTGTTCTATAGTCATTATTATTATTATTAAACAGATTTCAAAGGCCATTACTGAGCATGGTCTTCATACTGTCTAAGACAATTTGAAGAGGCCAAGCCATTCTCTACATCGTGAAGCGATCGTCGCCTATGCAACGACCTCTGCGCCTACCATATGGTGGCTCTCCTTTCAGAGATCGCTGCACAATTCGTTCCGGATCAGCACGCAGAACGTGACCGAGCCAGCGTACTCGCTGAGATCTTACTTCATGTACAATATCGGGGATCTTCATCAGAACTCTAATCTCGAAATTGTACAGAGCTCGGTATGTACCATCTATTTCGCGTTGTGGGCCATAAATCACATGCATGACTCTTCTCTCAAATGTAAGGAGCCATCTCTCGTACTCGTCCGTCAGCGCCCAACTTTCACATCCAAACATAACAACGGGCCCGGTAAACGGTTTGTAAAGCTTCAGCTTCACGGCACTTGATAAGTGTTTAGATTTTAGCAGTGGCCTTAGAGGATATAAAGAACGACTGCCAGCTGCCTGCCGCACTTTAATATCCTCACCAACAGTGTGGGTACCCAAATATATGAACCTCCTCACTCCGTCAAATGTGTCGTGGCCACTATTAAAATCTAGTGTGCCATTGTCCCTAAAACCAGAGATCAGGTATTTCGTTTTGGACTCATTGATCTGAAGTCCAACTGAAGCTGGATAACTCTACAAGCGGATCAAGTATTTTTTTCACTCCGGTGCTCTTCAGTCCAATCACGCATATGTAATCTGCATTTGCAACCACCTGATTGGACTGGCAGTATAAGATGTTGCGCTGAGGTGTTTCAGTTTTACGAAAGATGTACTCCACTGAAAGATGCGGCCACTTTCCATTCTCAGGCATAACTTCGGTTCGCCATACTAATCGAATAAGGTCGAAAAGACAGTTCCACAAAGTCTGCCCTCCGAATATCAAGAGCTCCGAATTAATGCCGTCCACTCCAGGTGAGCGGTTTCGTTTGAGTCTCTGCATGGCCTTAGTGAATTTCTCATGGGATGGATCCTCAATGCAAATCTCCGCATTCTGTATTTGAGGTGACTCAACTACAGTCTGTGACGCATGATGAACACCAAGCAGGTCGGTAAATCAGATCGTCCAAGTCATTGCAAAATCAGTCTTTATCTTGGGACTGGCTTGGCTGACTTTTGTGGGCGCATGTACACAAATTATCGATAGGTTGGCTAACTTCATGCGCAAACGAAGCTTACACAATCGGTTATTGACTGCTTGGAAATCTAAAACAGCGTTCTTTACCTGCTTTACCTCTATAGTCATACTATAAGGGTAAGAATAACCAAACTTCTCGTGGTCGCTTTGTATCTGCAGGTGCCAGAAGTAACATATTGAAAGAGAGCAGATGTATGTAAAAATTGTAACTGCGGCTTGATGTTTGCTAAGTAGCATAAGCTACCAAAGAAGATATTGTTGTAAGTCACTGCTACAACACCGGCATTACGGTTGTGATCAAAAAACGTAGAGATGAACAATCAGTAGAGATGCCAAGTGTAGCAATGATTAAATTCTATAGAAAAATCAAGAATGGTAAATGTCTAGACTGTTCATTCTAAGTTACACCGTCAGATGACACTGTTTATCGACTTATCCAGGAATAAGAAGAAATTAAGCTCCAAGATTCCCGAGGTCATCTCCACTGTTGAGCAATTTATAGCCCTGGGACACAGGGCCTCCACTTTTAGGCCAGCGAACTTCTTGACGTGCAACGAGTTCCAGCCGATACTCCTTCATGCAATAATTAGGCCCTCCAACGCTCCTGCCTGCACGGTGATCCAGATTGGAACCTTCTAATAACTGTCCACGTCAAAATGTATTTCAACGATTGTATGTTACAGATAAACATGAAAGATTGAATTATATTTGACAGCATTAGTCTGATCTTCACATTGAACATTACAGTTGACTCCAGGATTTTGTTGTACATAGCATGCCCAGTTACAAAATCTTGCTGCGGGAAAATTGATATTTTATCATCGTCGTCGTTTGAACATAGTCCATGGAATATCAAGACGCTTTGGCAACGTCTGGAACTTAGGGGGATGATCGTCCTGACATAGGGCGTATTTAGGTGGGACACCAACCAATATGATGGAAGGCCTGAATGAGCCCATTGTATCCCGATTTATTTAAAAACATACGTTATGGAATTTCAATAGCATGACATTGTGGAAATGCTTCTGACACTCGATATAGACTCATAAATTCCAGTACCAGATACCTGATCCTAGTATATGCTATCCAACAATTTATAAAACCGTAATTTTAATTATATGATTCATAGGCCATGGGGAAATTGCACGAACAAAGCGCTGGGCCAAACGTTATGAGACAATAAGTCGCGAGAGCATTGGTTGTCATTTTCAGTTAACTGACTAAAAAATGTTTTCACTTTGTTTCAATAATTTTAACTAATGGCTGATAGCACTTACTTTTTATGCCTCTTTTCCAGTAACTAGAAAAAGGAGTTCATGCTTCCGTTGTGGCTCACGTTTGGTGAAGTTCGTGCTGAGTTACGATCGTCGCGGATTTCTCTTTGCCTCCCAGACTCATTTTCCTCAGAATCGTTGGGTAGTAAGGTATTAACCAAGCATTTTGTAGTGTCCTCCCAACAAATTGTTGTTTGTCCATCACCGCTAACAAGTGTTTAAAGTTATCCCAGGCTTCCATCCCAGAAAAATTAAAAATCATCATCTGATAATACTATTCTCATCCCATCCCAAGGATTTTAAAAATCATCCTAAAAGTTGATATCATCATTTTAAAAATTTGCAAACGACGTTAGTTTATATATTTTTGTCGTAAGAAAGAATTGGCACAATGGTAAAGTTCAGAAATTCAAATGAATATTAGGAGTTTAACTACTGGTTCACAAGAACCATGATTGCCGGAAAAAATTTCCTTTGTTTTCGACTTGGCATGATGTCCACTTGCTGTGATTAATCGTTGATTACCAGCCGTTTGTTGTAATTCGAGCAATGGGCTCATATGTACTTGGCCCCATATAAGAAATACGGATTTTATTTAATGGTTCCCGAGAACCATGAGTGCCGGAAAAAGTTTCCTTTGTTTTCAACTTGACATGATGTCCCTTTGCTGTGATAAATCGTTGAACATGGCCCCATATAAGAAATACGGATATTAATTATTGGTTCCCCAGAACCATGAGTGCCGGAAAAAATCCAAGTCGAAAACAAAGGAAATTTTTTCCGGCAATCATGGTTCTTGAGAACCAGTAGATAAACTCCTAATTTTATGTATGGGCGATATTCATACGAATTTCTGAGCCTATTGTGCCAATTCCTTCTTACGACAAAAATATATAAACTAACACGTCGTTTGCAAATTTTTAAAATGATAATATCAAATTTTGGGATGATTTTTAAAATCCTGGGATGGGATGAAAATAGTATGGCCTGATGAATATTTTTAAATTTTCTGGGATGGAATCCTGGGATAACTCGACACACTTACCGCTCACCAGGCTACATAGCACCTCATTCGTTTTCAATTTACCTGTGCTAAACTTATAGACAAAGCTCCACGGCTCAGCATTACCATGTTCCGTGATGAACTCTTTTAAGTTCATTTGGCGTTTTTCTCATATAGTTTTAAAATACACCTTTCGGTGCACGTGTACCACATAGTTAAGCTTTTTGCTATTCCGAGTTTCGTTATTTTTATCTCTTTGATTTAACTTGCGCAACTTACGAATCACTGTTCTGGATTCGGTTAAGTCCGGATACCACGAAGACAAATTTGATTTACGAGCACGTTTACGTGGTAAAGTAGCGGCACAAACTTTGATAAAAAACTTGATAATATTTGTTTAACTCGATCGATATCGCTATCGATCGATACGTTCAGGTATTTTGCCAGATTTATGATTGGCGGTGGAATACGAGGCAGCTAACCTCTACAGATACCGTTAAACTGCGAAATCTTGAGGTAGAAGATATAGCGCAAATAGAAGCGATGAATAGAAGCAAAGATAAAACTATCAGTATAAGGCTTCCAGAACAACCTGGGTAGGAGATATCGCTCTCAGTCCAGATGTTTTGGATGGCAACCACCTGGGCACCTTACCAGAGAATGTAAACAACCAGCAGCTGGATGAACAGAGCATAGGCGAAGATTGTTACAAAACAACGCTTGATACAATGATGGACAGGCCAGAAGGCCTTGTAGTAGTCAAAGTAAGCACTATTCCAGAAAGGATCAAAGGAATAGGATGAGAGAAGGAAGTCATTGAAGTTTGAGAATTGGTAGCGTATTCGGCTTTCGCAATCGGCCGACGGCAACAAAATAAAACCACAGATGCTATCAGAAAACCGGATAAGAAAAGTAATCCTTAGAAGAGGCCGAAGTCGTAACAATATTTTCAACAATAATGCAAAAAAGTAACATGACAGTTTAATTGATTTTAGTGTGTGGATAAATGTATGTTTTGTTTACTCTCCTCACGATTATATTACTTTGAATCCTCAACGAGTATTGTATGTATAGCTATTAATTGAAAATTTTACAACTGAATACACAGACATCTGATGATATCATCATATAATTGAATTCTTTTTCCATTTATTAAAAAGAAAAAAAAAGTAATTGATTGACTTATGTCAAGATCATATCAATGAATATCCACTGTATCATGATTTTGGGTTTAAGAAAAAAGCGAACATACTCAACAACAAGAAGAGGAAAACTTATTCCAAAATCTCAAATCAAGAAAAAGCAAAGTTTAAAAAAATACCCAGGCCCTTCTTTTATTGTTGTATATTATGGAAATTATTTTCATGTTTGTTCATCTTCCACCAGTCAAAAACCTAATGTCGATAAAATTAATAACTTAAGCCTTTTCTCTGTTACTTTTTTTCTTTTTTATTCTACGCATTTTCATTTTTTTGATTGAGACGAAAATAAAACGTTAAAAAGGTGTATTTCCGAATTTTAAATTGTTTTCTTATATACATATGTATATATGTATGTACACCCATCGCACACCTCCTTTCGGTTATATATGTGTGTGTGTGTGTGTGTGAATCTTAAAGGAAATATTCAGATGAACAAAGTATAATATACATTTTATGTGTATTTATATACGATACTAACGTACGTACGTACATATGCAGATACAAAATATATAAATTGCTAGGGTTGATAACTTTAAGATAAAATATTGATATTTTGATACGGTTTAACCGTACATCATTAAACACACGTATGTACATACATACGATGGAGCATACAACATATTATATAGACAACGCAACCACACTGTATATATACGTATGTAGGTACTGTGAATAGTGTGTACTGAATCGCTGCGATACACAATAATAATGAAAGGTTTTGCGCAGATGAAGCGAACACGCAAAAACCGTAGATGAAATTAGATTAAATACCCTAACTCGACTGATAATTTTTTTTTTTTTGTTTGTTGTGTTGTTACGCCAAAAACATGAAGATTTATTTCTGTTACGCGGATTTTAACGGATTTACTTACACTTTCTTCAAAACATTGTATCTATATAATATACTCACAAAAAATAAAAAGTGTGGTATGGTACAAGAATATACATACATGTGTACATACAGACATACATACCCACGCACACGCATTATAAGTTTATATCAATTTCACTTGTAATACGAGATTTATCATCATTAAGGGAAATATTTCAATTTCGAGTTCGAATTACTTAATCCCGTTTACAACAATACCGATGATGGATATTATATTTGTGTTCCCCTATATACGAGTATAAGAATGTGTACCGATTTATGTATGTGGGTTTGGGTTAAATCATCACTTCGTCGTTTAATGTTTATTTAAGAAAAAAAAAAGATTTTTTGTACCCGAGCGTCAATGTTTTCAAAAGCCGTTGGGGATGTACCCGACTAAATAAATGCGTACAGAACCAGATTTAATAAAAAATTGTAGATATCCGACGAATATGTCTATATTTGGCTTAAACAAATTATTTCTGTATTATTTTTATAATTGGATGTGCTATTGCAAATAAAGGCGTGGAATTTAAAATGGCCTCAATTGACTTTTCCTCGTCGGAGGAAAATTAAGAAATTGCTTGCCACTAACTTCTGGATTCTTTCTTTAATGGTAACTTACCATTTTCATCTTAAAATAGTATTCAATTTTCTTCACGCTTACATTTGGTTTCTAATCTTTGGATTTCACTGTTTTGGACAGCGCAGATTTGATAAAATGTTTAGAATTATCCATGTTTGACTATTTCACCATCAGAGATGGGCGGTTACTCGCCATCTATTATTGTCTACATTGACGTGTCGACAACCCGTAGATAACGTCAACAACGTAGACAACGTCGATAATGTAGACAATTCCTAGAATGGTTTTTTCAATTAGTTCTTAACTACAATGCGTTATTGGTGATAGTTTTATAGAATGTCCGTCAATGCATTTACATTTCTTTTCAAAAAGAGGGGAATTTGAAACTAATCGTTCTCAAGTACCATCAATCTACTTCAGCTACATGTTTATACATTACAAAATTGTAAAATTAACCCAAAACAACGATATATAGCGTTATATGGAGTGGGGCTCTCTTTATAACGGTGGAACGGTATAAAATAGCTCACGGAAAAATCGGAAAAACGGCTCACAAAATATCAGACAAAATGGTTATAACTTTCATTACAAATAATCCGGGGAACCTTAACTATGACCGTGCCATAAAAATTAACACCAGTGTTCCCAACTATTATTTTTGGTGGGTGCTAGATTGATGTCAAGATAGTGCTAAATAATTTCAATTCGTAAACTTAGGCCCTGGTTCATTCACAAAATGTATAAATTCTACATCTCTAATTTCACTGAAATTGTTTATGGATAAAACGTTACTATGTACTTATCTTCCCATGTTTAACCCACATTTTCTAAATTGCTCGAACCCTTTCACAAATTGGATGAAAGATTTTGCGAATTCGAATTATTTTTGATAATTTTATTAGATTGTCATTGCCATGTTTATAAATTATTAGAAAGTAATTACAAATTGAATATTTTGCAATTAGACTAACTTTTTTTGGAATGAATATAACTTTTTTCACCAAAAAAAAAAATTAATTTTTGCTCATTTTTAGACACAATGAGAATGTAGTTTTTCGCTTATAACTAGCCACTAGCGGCTAGAATATATATATACCTCCTTCGTACCATAAAACTATTTATTGAGCTGATTTATAAACTTTTCGTTTTAACTATTTTGGACCCCGAACAATTGAAAAACCATTTTAAAAATAGTTTGAAATGTCCATATAGCAGAGCTCTCACCAAATAATAAACTTTTCGTAATACATTTTTGATTTTAAATTTTTAATGAATAACAATATTGTGAAGATTATTTTGAAAAGCTCAACTTTTCATAAAATAGGTTTTAAAGGAAATCAGGGGTAAATAAAATATTTTCACTTCTGTTTTAATTAAGGAACCAGGGGTGCTATTCTTGAACCATTACGAAAATTTTCCGTACCGAATTAGTGTCAAAGTATTACGAAAATCTTAAAATGGTATTCTTGAAAACTTATTCCGAAAATTTTCGCAACGGAATGTTACTAAAATTTTAGTAATGGTTATTTCGTTCCTTATTTCGTTTTCGTAATAAAATTAACATGAAACAAATTGTTAGTTTTAAATTTTCCGTGAGTTAGAGTGAGATAGTTATAATAATTTAAACTGACACTTTAAGTGATTGGTTTTATTAATACAAAGGAATTTGGTTGACGTTGAGCTCCTACCTCCTACGCAGTTCAAAATAAATTATAAGTGTATAATAATGGATAGTGTAAGACGCGGTGGCAGCCATATAACGCCTGGCCAAAAAGAAATTTTAATTGATTTCTTAGAAAGTCATCCAAAATTAAACAGTGGAAAATTTGAAAATAATTTCACTTTTAAAGACGCCACAGCACTATGGCAAAAAATAACTGAGAAATTAAACTCAGTGCCAGGCGCTTGTAAGGACTGGAAAGGCTGGAGAAAGGTATGCATTAAATATTGAGCTTTATCACAAATATAATTTACATTACGTTAAATAGTTATTAGGCTTGGTATGATATGAAAGCTGCTGCAAAAACTAAAAGTTCCGAAATTCGGAAGCACCAAGGTGGAACTGGTGGAGGACATCGTCTTAACCTCCAAATAACACCCATAGAGCAGAGGGTTTTAACTTTAGTTGGTCCAACATCATTGACTGGTGATGATAACATCATCGAAACGCAGATAAATTTAGTAAACTGAATGATTTATTTGTTTTGACGTTAAAATTATTTGATGCATAAACCAAACATACTATGATCATAATTTAAAAGTGTTTAGTACTCATAATTTTCGCATTCATGTTATATACTTGTCAATATACAATTTATAGATAATCAAAGTAAACCATTTTATACTTTTATAGTAATAACGTCAAAACACATAATTCAAAACGTCATGAAAGTCAAATAATTTATTTTCATTAATTTCATGTTGAGGTACGTACAAATCATTTTTTTTTTTCGTTTTAGGATCATTTCCAGACTAATAATGAAATAACATCAATTGACGTCGAAATTGCTAACGAAGATTATGAGAGACAATTAGAAGTCGTCAGGTCGATCCCCTCAATTTCATCAACTCCAACAACAACAATCCCACCAATTTCATCAACTCCAACAACAACAATCCCATCAATTCAACCACCGGTTCAAACATCCAGCCTACGATCGCGAAAAATAAAGCGCAGAGTGGAAACAACGTTGGAGCATACAATTGGAGCCACTAAAGCTTATGAGGACAAATGCCAGAAGGAACTTGACCTCAAGGCGAAATATTATGAAAACAAAATAAGAGTTTTAGAAAGAGTGGCAACAGCTAACGAAGGCATGGCAAAAGCCATTGCTGATATAGCCGAGGCAGCTAAAACTGTAACTTTACTTTTAGCAGGAGGCAATGAAAACACAAATTAAAAATATGTAGTTCAAATGAATAATGTTAATATTTGTGTATATTTTATATAATATGTTTATAAAACAATTAATCAATTTAAGTTTTTTTTAATGAAATAATAATGTGATAATTTTAATATTGAAATATTTTTATAAAAAAATATAATGTGAAATAAAATAAATTTTAAGACTGATTTAAAATTATGAATTTAAATAAAATATTTATATGTATTGAAATATAATGTTTAATAAAATTATTATGAATTAAATTAAATTGAATATTTTTGTTTCTTTAATTGGAACTGAAGTAAGATCTAACAATTCTGTTTTGTAGTGCCCGTCCTTGTGTTAGCAGTGTGTTTGAGCCGCTGATATGATTATCATCTTCCGAGCTACTGTTAAACATTTCGTCACCCAACATATCCTCCGTATTGTCTGGTTCTTCTAAATTTGAGGCTATACACATGTTGTGCAAAGTACAGCATGTATTAATAATTTTAGATGCCACTGTTGGGCTGTAGTGGAGCACTCTATGTTTTAACAGGCACCTAAAGCGCATCTTTAATACACCATTTAAGCGCTCTACGGTGCTGCGTGCAGGCCATTTGATGATCAGTGTACCTGCTTTCTGGGCTATTTTCAGGGGCATTTGAAATAGGTGTTAGCATCCATGGGCGCAGTACATACCCAGAATCACCTAAAAATATTTTGATGCAATATAATATATAATATGTAATGTAATGTAATGTAATATATATATATACATATTAAGCTTTTGAATTTTTTTGTACTTACCAACAAAATAGTACATGCCGGGATACATCCGATGTATTTGTTGAATAGCTGGAAGTGTATTAGAATTATTCCAGATATAGGTGTCGTGCGTCGATCCTGGGTATTTTGCATTAACATGCAAAATATTTAAGTTTGCATGTGAAATCTATAAAATTATACATAATTACATAAAATACATCAGTGGAAAATGTTACTTGCACTTACCAACTGAACATTTATTGAGTGATACCCTTTACGATTAACATAAATGTGTTCATGATATAAGGGATCATTTTCGGAAGGGGCCACGATAGCCACATGCATGCAATCTACTGATCCAACAATGCCAGGAAATTGGTAAATGTTGAAAAATCTAATTACAGTAAAAATTTAGCAATAGTAGTTTCTTTCTTAAAATCTTCAGTATTTGATAACTGTTTTTACTTACTTTTGCCGAATACAGTTTAAATCATCGACGCTTGATGGAAATTTTATTTTCGCTGTAAATAATCAGCTTGAATGAACAGCATCTGTCACTTCATGTATTGAACGACTAACAGAAGCTTGGCTCAGCGCAATGTTTTTATTATCCCCTATATCTTGCTGGTAGCTACCAGAGGCAAAAAATCTTAATGCACACATTATCTAAAATAAGTAAAAACACATTAAAACCTATTTAGAATAAAAACTTTATAGTTTCTTTAGAGTAGTGTACTTACTTTCGTTTCCACACTTAGAGCAGACACTCGAGTTGGTTCTACCATAAAGGGATACAAAGTATCCACCAATTCTTGGGCTATTTCCTTATTGACCCGAAATAATTTTTTGAACACATTGTCTGGTAGCTCAAAACAATCAACAAACTGATTAATTTGCCGAGCGACACTTATATTTCTTTCGGCTTGCTCCATTTCCGATAATTGGAAAAGCCACGCCAAATCAACACTTCCAGCCATTCGGTATAAAAAGTTTATATAATCTTAATACTAACAGCTTATTTTATTTATTTAATTTAACACACCTAATTTTATTTATGTAATTTAAATTTAATTGAAAAAATGGCATCAGCTTATTTTGATTATCTCAGATAGTTTGACACATTTATAATCACCTCATTACGAAATGTTAATATTTTTTATTCACCACCTTTTTATTTTCGGAATGGTTTCAAGAATACTAATTTATGATTTCGCCATTACTATTACGAAAACAGCTTTACGAAAATTTTAGATACCGAAAATTTTCGCCATAGTTCAAGAATAGCACCCCTAGTGATTACAAATATCAAAATGTGTGTACTTCTGGAACAATATTGTAAAACCATTTTTCAAAAAAACTTAACTTGTCGGATTGGAATCTATTTAACAAACTATTGTTATTTATTCTTTAATAAAAGAAGCTTGTAATTAAAAAAGCTCATATTTTCACAATAGAATGGATCGGAATCAATCAAAATGTTTACCGTTATGCTTTAATTGAAATTTCCAATTGGAACAGACTGTGAAACCTAAATTCTCTAAAAGCTTAGATAAGCTTTCATAAAAAAAATTTTTATGTCGTATTGGAATCAATTAAAATAAAATAAATATACTCATCATTTAATTTAGGCAGGTAATTACAAAATAGAAATACTGCAAAATGTTTCTTCAAAAAGTGCTTTTTTCATAAAAAAGCTTTTATGTTAGATTCATAATTGAATAAAAATTGTACACGTGTTATTTAATTACAAAAGGAGATGAACAACAAATATTAAATTATTAATTTCCAATTAAGACAATTGTGAAACTTTTTAACAAAAAGCTCATCTTTTATAAATGAAGTTTAACTATAGAATAAATAAATTGCTAAAATATCGTAGGTTGTTGACATTATTTTAATTGTCGACGTTGACAAAAAACACTGCCAAGTAATCTACGTTATATTTTATGTATCGACAACCGCGTAGAATACATGCCGTAATCGACCTCTCCTATCCCTGTCCATCATACGTGATTGTTCTTTAATTGTTGTGATGGCACCCCAGGAATAGCTACGTGAAATACTATCTGGCTATTCTCGCCTTTCCGAGTTATATTTTCCGGTCGGTAAAGATGGATCTGGGACAACGAGAACTACACAATCTCCGAAGCTATTACTTAAATTTAATTTTCGAGGTATTCGGTACTGGCACCAGAGAGACATCAGACGAATAGAGCTGTGACGCTCGCAGGTCAGATAGTAATAAGGAATAAATAGAAGCCCAAATTAGGCCCTCAATCGATCCGGAGGAGCTGTTAAAATAAAACAGATGGATTCCTCAGAGACTGAATATAGATGCAAATGCTGTGGCAGGAACATGACAGCTTTTCTGTTCTAGGGCCTCCATCAGCATATTTATGAGTATGCCGCTACTTGTAATTTTATCTCCTTTGGATTTGGTCATTAGTGACATATTACTACACCTGGGGCGGCATGTTAAAGCCATGCGAAAAAAGGGTGCAGATTACGAGATTGATACTGCTATTATAGTCTTTGAAAAATGACACAGCACGCTTAGAGGCTGCAAGCAAAGTGCACTCGATTTCTCACTAAAGTGGGCAAACAGTTATGAACTAAATGCAAATCCATAGAAAACTGGCTTGGTTTTTTTACTATAAGGCATAGACATTCTTAGAAAAGGTAAAACAACTATGATAGCACTGTACTCCATTAAAATCGCCATTGGGAAAAAGTAGGGTTGTGCAGTCCCATATCATACCTTCTGTCGAAAGTTCAAAGAACAGCTTGCATCTTCTAAAGCTTTAGAGATTCTCAAGCATGTATCTTCAGGGCAAACAATTACGGACCTCGCTGAGTTATTAGGCTTAAATTCATCTTCATACAGACCCGTAATTATATAGGTAACCCATCCAATACGCAAAACAGAGATATTTCGTGATGAAGTTCTAACTGAGATTTCCTTCAGATAGGACTGGTTCAGTAAGGCAGTTAACGATGCAGCGCTAAATTTCTTCACGGATGTTCTCAAAATGCGATGGAAGGGTCCGAGTAATGTAGAGAGCCCAGAATATTATTTTATCTATACATGAGATGGCTGATCAGTTCAACATTCGCCAGACGAGAGTGCCAGGACATTTCAACTTTACGGGGAATTTGAAATAAATTAACTACAACTTCAAGAGGAAGCTGGAAGCCTGTCAAGTAACATTTGTGTGCGTTATAGGCAAATCTGGTCAAAGCTAGACGAATTCAGATCTTAGCTGATATCGATTCGGTGACATCATATTAGTATGGTCGTGGGGATTATAACGGAATACATGCGAGAAGACCGGGAGTACCCTCATAAAATTGTTGTGGTCGCGATGAAGAAGAGAAGGAACAAACGAAGGGTGATTCCCAATTCATTCGCCCACTTCGTACTGTTCAAGAGCGCTTCTGCATTACCTTCGTAATCGTGCCTAGGTTGATCACTAACTTCTATGGAAACATGGATAGGAACCTTCTAATGGAGGAATAACTTAGTATTGATATAGTATAGGCAAGCGAACTTTTTTCTTTTTCGGGATAAAGACCATCTGGACTATAAATATAAAGCAACTTTAAACACCCTATGAAAATTGCGCCGAAGGATAATTATAGCCGTATTGTTTTGAATTTCCGTCGATAAGATGCGGTCCACGATTAGTTTGAAATCGTTTAGCATTCATAGGTTGGGAAGTGGGTTTCTATAAGAACGCCAAGGATTCTTCGCTGAAAGCTGTCCAAGAACCGGCCAGTTTAATTAACTAACTGCGACTGGTCAGCTTAGTAGTGTCAATTTTCTTAGGATGAGAAGTCTTGGAGACTTCCTCGATTTGAATATAGAAGAGCCTCCAATACTTCCTATGTGCCTTCCTTAACTTTCATTTGTATATCTTTAGGTAATTCTTATGGTACTCCCAGTCCTGAATCTCATCACTGATTTTGGCTTTATGATTATTATTTTTTGGCAGTCCTACAAGTTTTTCGATAGACCCCAATTCCATTGGTCACCATGTTGGTTTATTTGCCCTGAAATTGAAAATAGCTTAAATTTAAATTATTTCTGTATTGATTTTCTCTTATGTCCAAATTTGTCTGCAGTTTCCCAAATACTATCCATATGTGAGAAGAGTCTGGCCAACTAAATTTCCAATGAATTTTAAATTTCAGAAGCGAAAATACAATCTTGCTTCCGCACTTCTGCAGAAATTGATATAACTTATTGATGATTATTTGCACCGACGAAATTAATCCAATTTTTACAATGCATGCGTCTGATATTACTCCCATCGACATAAACCATTACGTGATATAAATCTGATAACAGCTGCCAGAAAGTTCCCCGCAATAGTCAATTTCAACCTTCTATGAAATGGGTGGGTATCATTAGATCAATCTTTTGTGCATAATCCGTAAGCAACTGGCATTATTCAGACATCCCACAAACCTGTAGCAGCTCGAATATTCGACTCACCGATATTCGATTCTGCCACAAACAAAACAATTAGTGAAATTCAAATATAAATCAACTTATTTGAATTAAGCATTCACTAACCCCATCACACATCCAATAGCCGAACCACTACTATAAAACATTTATAGTAAAAACTAACAATGTCGACCGCCGCCGGCGCATCTGTTCCCTCTCCAAAATACGACACGTATTTTGGAAGACGAAGGCGACGTCACTCATCACAACACAATACAAAAAACAAGCGGAGCAACAACACGTTGTGAATAAATAAAAAATAAAACTTCTCCATTTTTTTTTGTGGTGTGGTAAAATAAAATAAAAACAAAATTACAAAAATATATAAATGGAAATTAATTTTTATAATAATAATTTATGTACATTAAATCTTAACTGAATAAATAAATAAAAAAATAAATTATAACCAACAAATAAATAAATTTATAAATAAATAAATAAAATCGTGAATAAATAAATTTGTGAATATAATTTAATAAAAACATAAAACAGTTAAATTGGTGACCTCGATAGCGGTTTTTATCGCATAATTAATAATATTATCGCATAATACACATCATACACATCATTTATAATAAAGTGACAAATTACCACCACAAAAAAAGTTACATAAATACACGTGTGTAGGGACACATAATCCCTCCCACGCAACGCGGGATATCGGAAATATACGTGTGTAGGGACCAACCCCTCCCACGCAACGCGGGATATCGGAAATACACGTGTGTAGGGACCAACCCCTCCCACGCAACGCGGGATAAATCGGTGAAGCGAACCACCCTCACCGCCACGAGGAAGACAACGCAGCTGCAGCAGAAACAACAACTATAGCAACAAAAAAAAAAAAAAAAAAAAAAAAAAACCACAAAGTTCTGGTAACAAGTTTTTTTATTATTTTTTTATAATTTTTTACTTTTTCTTGTCAAACAAATTTTAACGTAAATTTTTTTTAACGTAGAATCATTTTTTTAACGTAAATTATTTTTTTTCTCTTTTGTAAAATTTTTATATATATATTTTTGTTTTTCCACCACCACATCGTTACCCATTAAAATTTTACACACACGCTGGTCGTTTCTCGCTGCACGCCCTCCCGCCATCACCGTTGTGGTCGAAAGAAAAAGAATAATAAAAACGGTTTTTTCTCAAAAACCACTACCACAGCGGCGATACAAATCCGTTGCACATTTTTCACATCGAATGACCTAGATTTTTTTTAAATTTTTTTTTTTTCTCTTATTATAAAATTCAACGAGCCCCCCCAATATAAGGTAGGACGCAAGGAACTCCATATTCGGGGGTATCTCGCATCGGGCGTTAAAAAGAAGGAGCATCCCGGCCTTCAAACCATTCACTACACGGTAACCATTCCGCTTAATTTTTCATTTTTTGGTCAATTATTTTTTTACACGGTAACCATTCCGCTTTAAAAGTGTTGTATTGTTGTATTTTTATTGTTTTATTGGTTTGTGCAAAAAAATATGTCGGACGATGAAAAAGATCAACCACAAAAAATGGACACCACGCCTCAAGGCGCTAGTCCACAAATAGAGATCGCGGCATCACATCAGCGAATAACAATACAACCTTTCTGGCCACAGAGAGCAAACACATGGTTTCAGCTCGCCGAAATACAATTCGGACTGCAAGGTATAACAGCTGATAAAACAAAGTACCTGCAAACATTATCAGCCTTGCAACCAGAAACGTGCGATGTGATCTCGGATCTCCTCCTCAATCCGCCGACAACCAACCAATACAACACATTAAAGCAAACACTGCTAGAACGACTAGCACCATCGGGCGAACGTCAGCTAGAACAATTGCTTTCAGGACAGCAATTAGGCGACCAAAAACCATCTGACGCTTTACGCCACATACAAACACTGGCTAACAACAATTTTAATGAAAATATCATTAAATCTTTGTGGGTACGTAAAATGCCGGAGTTGATTCGCATAGCGCTGGTAGCACAGCCCGAATCCTCCACGACTCAAACGTTAGCCAAAATAGCGGACAAGATGTATGATGTCATAAACATCACATCTCAAAGCGTCAGTCAAGTCAATGCACCATACCGGCAATCACGTGAACGCAGTGGAGACAGAACTCCCCGTTCAACACAAGCACCAAACACACTCGAAGCAAGACTGTCGAGAATCGAGTCTAGACTCGACGGACTACTCAGAGGTCGAAGCCGTTCGCGTGGACGACGAGCTCCCTCACGAAATAGAACCCGCAGTCCCAGCAATAACACATACCGACATGGTAAATGCTGGTATCATAATAAGTTTGGTAGAGCCGCGCAAAAATGCACGCCACCGTGCAACTTCAACACGTCGCAACCATCGACGTCCGCGGCCGCCGCAAAAATGGACATTGACCATCAAAAAAACTTTTAGAGTCACGGGTAGAGAGCAACATGCCTCCCCTGACCACAAACACACCCTATACGTCACGTTTGTTTGTGTACGATAGACACAACAAACTCACCTACTTAGTCGACACTGGCGCTGACCTTTCGGTTATTCCAGCCATGAATTTCAAAATGAATTACACATTATCAAATCGAAATTCAAATCTAGTCTTATCGGCTGCCAATGGTTCAATCATCCACACGTACGGCACAAAATTGCTTAACGTGGATATCGGACTCAAACGAACCTTCACGCACGCTTTCATACTAGCTGCAGTGAACCGTCCGATCATTGGCGCCGATTTTCTAAGCAAATTCGGACTTCTTGTCGATGTCAAACACAAACGGCTGATTGACCCAGCTACAAAGCTGTCAATAAACGCCACAATGGTTCGTGTTAACACACCAACACCGATCCATTTTAACATCGACAACGGCTACGGCACTCTGCTCAAAAAGTACCCACTACTTACAGCAGAGCCGAATTACAAAATGCCAGTCCGACACAACGTGGTTCATCACATCGTCACAGAAGGCCATCTGCCCGTGTCGAGACCACGCAGACTAGATTCGGTGCGTCACAAAGCTGCACAAGCAGAATTTCAACATATGGTGGAATTAGGAATTTGTCGAACATCGACATCTTCCGTCTCTTGTCCACTTCACATGGTCAAGAAGAAAGATCAAGACTGGAGGCCATGTGGGGACTATCGGCGTTTAAACACGGTTACGATACCGGATCGCTACCCGATACCCCACATTCAAAACTTCACCATGCACTTGCATGGCTGCAAAGTTTTCTCCAAACTTGATCTCATCAGAGGTTATCACCACATTCCCGTGGCACCTGAAGACGTTTTCAAAACGGCAATCACCACACCATTTGGCCTCTTCGAATACACCCGAATGCCATTTGGATTACGCAATGCCGCACAAACGTTTCAGCGCTTCATGAACGAAGTCGTTAGAGATCTCGACTTCGTTTTCGTCTACATAGACGACATTCTTGTGGCATCTCAAACTGAGGAGCAACACAAACTCCATCTGGAAACACTTTTCCAACGACTTGTCGAGTTTGATGTACACATCAAGAGCTCAAAATGCGTCTTCGGCGCATCCACTCTTGATTTCCTCAGCCACAAGATCGCCGCTAATGGCATCCTTCCGTCACAAGACCGAATCAATGCCATTAAAGAATTCCCAGCTCCAACCTCAATCAAAAGTATTCAGCGATTCATCGGCATGGTAAACTACTACCACCGATTCATACCAAAGCTCGCTAAAATACTCAACCCAATTCACAGCCATCTGGCAGTACTACTACGTAAGCCCAAAACCGCCAAGAACTTCTCTTGGCCTGACGAATGTCAACACGCATTCACGTCACTCAAGGCTGAATTGGCACGCACAACACTCTTGTCACATCCACTGAGCGACTCAAAGCTCAGCATAACTACTGATGCATCAAACACTGCTGTTGGAGCAGTCATGCAACAGTACAACGACAAGTGTTGGGAGCCCCTGGGATTCTTCTCAAAGAAGCTCTCGGATGCCGAAAAGAAATACTCTGCATTCGATCGGGAATTACTCGCAATATATCTAGCAATCAAACACTTCAGATATTTTGTCGAGGGTCGGGACTTCACAATTTACACCGACCACAAGCCTCTCACTCGAGCAATTCAGTCTAAAACTGAACGCAATCCAAGGCAAGCACGCCACTTGGATTACATTAGTCAATTTACCACGGACATCCAGCATGTTCAAGGTACCGAAAACGTTGTCGCGGATACACTTTCGCGCACAACATCAAACGAAACGGCCACAGTCGAGACTCACTTCGACTGCAACAAGATCGCACAAGCGCAAAAAGCAGACTTGGAACTTCAGAATTTACTTTCTGGTTCCGCTTGTCACGCCAGTTCATCACTGAAACTGGAGCTTTTCACACTACCTGGCCTCGAAATCTACTGCGAAACATCTACGGGTGCAAATCGCCCGTACATCGCAGAGCAACTACGTCGAACCATCTTCGACACACTACACGGTATCTCACATCCTGGTGTCCGCGCAACTCGTAAATTGATTACTGCTCGATACTTTTGGCCCAGCATAAACAAAGACGTGACCCATTGGGCACAATCCTGTTTATCCTGCCAAAAATCAAAAGTCCAGCGACACACAAAATCGCCTCTTGGACAATTCGCCATTCCACCTGGTCGATTTGAGCATATTCATTTGGATGTCGTAGGACCACTTCCTCCATCCAATGGATACTCATATCTACTCACCTGTGTCGATCGTTTCACTCGATGGCCAGAAGCGTACTGCATGAGCGACATGTCTGCAGCAACCATTGCCACCACATTTGTTCAAAACTACGTATCACGATTTGGCGTTCCACTTGACATCACAACTGATCAAGGAACCCAATTCGAGTCGAAGCTTTTCTCGGAGTTAACGAAACTCCTCGGCTCGCATCGTATACGTACAACGGCTTACCATCCGCAAGCCAATGGCATGGTCGAACGTTTCCACCGCCAGCTCAAAGCTGCTCTCAAGGCCCGAGGCAACACAATTCACTGGAGCTCCGAAGTACCAATCGTTCTACTTGGTATTCGAGCAACTGTTAAAGAAGATCTGAAGTGCTCACCAGCTGAAATGGTTTACGGTCAAACCATCAAGCTACCCGGTGAGTTCTTCATCGAACATCCTCTACCGTCTCCATCCACAACCGACACAGTCATCGACCAACTCCGCACCACCATGCAAAATCTTATCCCCACGGCAACAAGACCAACGAATGAAAGCAACATATTCGTTCCAAAATCGCTCAACAATTGCGATTACGTCTTTGTCCGGGTTGATAAAGTTCGAACTGGATTACAATCTCCATACGATGGGCCATACAAAGTTATACGCCGCTTACGCAAGCAATTCATTGTCTCAATCAAAGACAAACACCACTCAATCTCAATCGACAGATTGAAACCGGCGTACGGTATTCTCAACACAGCTGATCAAATATCAGCCAGCAAACGATTTAAAACCGTCCGGTTCAACGTATAACGTCTCAAAACCTATGGTTTCTCATCTGGAGAGGGGGTACTGTAGCAGCTCGAATATTCGACTCACCGATATTCGATTCTGCCACAAACAAAACAATTAGTGAAATTCAAATATAAATCAACTTATTTGAATTAAGCATTCACTAACCCCATCACACATCCAATAGCCGAACCACTACTATAAAACATTTATAGTAAAAACTAACAATGTCGACCGCCGCCGGCGCATCTGTTCCCTCTCCAAAATACGACACGTATTTTGGAAGACGAAGGCGACGTCACTCATCACAACACAATACAAAAAACAAGCGGAGCAACAACACGTTGTGAATAAATAAAAAATAAAACTTCTCCATTTTTTTTTGTGGTGTGGTAAAATAAAATAAAAACAAAATTACAAAAATATATAAATGGAAATTAATTTTTATAATAATAATTTATGTACATTAAATCTTAACTGAATAAATAAATAAAAAAATAAATTATAACCAACAAATAAATAAATTTATAAATAAATAAATAAAATCGTGAATAAATAAATTTGTGAATATAATTTAATAAAAACATAAAACAGTTAAAAACCATTAAACAAACCTTAATCTGGTTTGAAGTTATCTTCAAAGATAGCCTAGACCTTGTGAACCTATAGAAAATGGACTGAATTAAACGTAATATTTAAACCTAAGGTAGGTAAAGCTGTCACTGCAATCACAAAGACATGTGAGCTTATTTATCCTCTGTTTTACTAAAATAATTAGAAATGCAAATAGAAGCTCACATTAGGAGCTCAATGGAGTCGGAAAAGCAGTCAAAATCTCAACACGGGTATTGTAAGGGGTAATCTTTGTAAAAAAAATCTTCACTCCCTTATTGATCCGATTGAGAAATTAATTGAGCGAAACCTCAGAGGCTGGATAGATTAAATGCTAAGAGACATGATCGTAACACCTCCTCTTTATGTCTCAATTGTCAGGTTGAAATTGTTGAAAGTTCAAAGAATAGCCTGCTTATATTGGTGTGAGCTGAAGTTCTACTCCTGAATCTTGAGGCCAAATAATTGGCAACCGCAACACAACAATAAGGCTTAACCTCATCCATATGTAAACCTGTATTAATATAACAGAGGTATCCCAGACGTTGTGAAGTTCTTAACTGAGATTTCCGCCCAGAGGACTACTTAAGTGAGGCAGTTATCAACGATAAAGTACTGATCTTTTTCACATATGGATTACAAGGGGATGGGATAGTCGGGTATGCACGGTATTCTGTGAGGCACGGAACCGAACTATCTTTTTCAACCTTTTCAAGTTTTGTAACGTGTTTTTCAAGCTGAGCTGTATATGATAATGGAAAACATAGGCTGGTTGAGGTGTAATGAAACACTTAAACAATGGAATTAAAAGGCTATTATCACACTTCCTTACGTTGGAGTTACCTCAGAATGGTTTTACATCTATAAATTTTGTCAAGGCATTTTAGCATTACGAGGAATATAAAGAACAACAGGCCTAATCTCAACAAGTAGATTAAACTACTGCGGCAGGAGGGAGCTATATGAGAGGATGGAAAGAGAAATGATCGTGGAAGTAATCATGGTATACGCAATCTCTTAGGTAAACAAGCACGAAAAACTGTAGTGCGCCTGTTTTCACTTAGCGTAAAGCAGAGTGAAATTAATATTAGCCTCGTTCGACGTCAGTCCTATACAATGCTTCGCGGAAAGCTCAGGATGGTGCAGTGAGCAGGGAAAAGGAAACTTTTAATGTGGTACAGCTACGCGCCAGTATAAGACTATATAATACCCGAATGGACAGATACCAGTCTAGGTATTTTTCCAGAGACTCAAGCAATCATTCGAATACCCTCTGTTTATAGGTCCAAAAGTAATCCTTTGATTATTTTGCTCCATAGAAGAGGGGGACGTTCCCTAATTATAGGCCTTAATTTCCTCCAATTGACAGTAAACAATTCTGCTTATAAGCGATTGAATAACCTGCTTACAGGGTAGTTCACTTCCAGAAATGCCACTTCTTCCTTGAAAAAATGGCACCATCGCCACTTTATCAAAGGCGCTCTCAATTTGGGTAGGTATGTGACCTTTTTATCCGTCAATTTGCTATAGGAATATAAACCACCCTTAAACATGTTATGAAGATTACCTTCAGTCATAGAAGTGTTTTTGATTTATACAGGTTAGAAATCGTTTAATGCTCGTAGGATCCGTGTTTTTTTACTTACGAAGTATTCTGTGCACAACAAATGTGTTTTCGATTAGTACTAAGCTCCGGCGAGTTGAACAATCTTCTTGGCAAATGGGTTTCTATGAAAAACCAAAGAATTCTTCGTTGGAGGCGGTTTACGAACTATCCGGTTTAATTAAATAAATAACAGTGGTTTAGGTTAGTAATGAAAGCTTTCTTTTGTACATTCTTAGGTGCTCCTTACAGGAGTCCCAGTACTGAATCTCATTACTGCTTTTGACTTCCGATAGGTTCCAATTCCGTGGACCAACATGTAGGTATTTGCAGGTTTCAGATCTTTAAAACTTGTATATTCTGAAACAGTTGATGTTTCCTTTCCTTTCACATAAAACACTCATAGTTTGCAGTTTAGGAACTTGTATATGAACAGATCGTTGACCGACTTGTACGTCCCATCAATGCATCAGTGAATTGGCAATTTATTCTGGTTATTTCACGTCACTTATTGGCCCAGACTACGTCTATGGCACGGTCGAGTTTATGTCAGCGGTGATCCTTATGCTGTCTTCTTTCCTATTGCCGTTTATCCTTGTATAACCTTATCGAAAGTTATCACGGGCTGATCTAAAAACAGTTTTATGAAGAAGTTCCCAATGGAATACTTGAGGTAGTGCGTATCGCAAATGGAAATACACCGAATAAATCTTTCTACATCCAGCCTTAAGATATTAAAACTTTCATGATCTTCGAATGTTGGCCTTTTTTTTTGGAAACCTTATATCTGCGAATCCTCGTAGTAACTTCAAAATGACAAAATTAGAACTATTTATAGGTGACTAGACCCAGGTAACGATATGGCTTACTATAGATAACTCTAACTAGCTACCTTTAGTTTGTTAGACTAAGATTGTTCTAACTGTAGACACCTTTCCAAATTGTATATATTATAGATCAGAATTCTATAAAAATGGCAATTTCTTAAGCAATTGATTGGCAAGTGGGAATGGAAGAAAATAATTTAAAAGACATTCACAATGGAATCAATGCCATGGCACTTCACCATAATGCTATTTGATGTAAACCAGCTTTGACGACGGAAATTTCTTTTAGAATGAACATTGTAATCTTCAGGGTCAATCTTCGTTAGAGAAGACACCTCTTGAGATGCGTTATCACCTGAAATTTGGAAGTAAAAATTGAGAATGAAATTGTAAGCCAAAACAATATTGGTCTGGGGCTGCACACACGTAAATGTAAATACTTATTGTTCATCTCATGAAATAAATTTAAAACACTTGTTATTGATTTTTGTTATCTTATTTAATATCCGCCAGCGGCTTGAAACGGTCGTCTTATTTACTTATTTATAAAATACTTCCCGCGAAAAATGCCAAATAATTTTACTCTTGTTGACATCAACAACATAACAGCAACAACATTTCTTGGTATATAATGATGCAAACAGTTTTCCAGAAGGCATCTTGAATTTGGAGCAGAATTCTAACCAAGTTGGTCAAGCCAGTTGAATGCAGCTTGAATTTATGGAAGAGGTGTCCAACGGAAATTTCTTTTGGAATTAACATTGTAATCTTCAGGGTCAATCTTCGTTAGGGAAGACACCTCTGGAGATGCGTTAATTATCACCTGAAATCTGGAAGTAAAAATTGAGAATGAAATTGTAAGCCAATACAATATTGGTATGGGGCTGCATACACATAAATGTAATTACTTATTGTTCATCTCAAGAAATAAATTTAAAATACTTGTTAGTGATGTTTGTTATCTTATTTAATATCCGCCAGCGGCTTGAAACGGCCGTCTTATTTACTTATTTATAAAATACTTCCCGCGAAAAATGCCAAATAATTTTACTCTTGTTGACATCAACAACATAACAGCAACAAAATTTCTTGGTATACTTACTTGTAAATAATATTCTAAAAATCACAGTTTCTTTAAAAATTATACAAAAATAAATAATGTACTGTAAATAAATCCCGGTAGGGTACAAATAAAAAGTTTTTCTCCCGAACATAAAAATTTAATTGACTTTCATCAGGTCTTCTAAATTATCGTTAATCTTTAGTTAATCTCGATAAAAAGATAAAAAGACATTAAAAATAAAATAAAAACAGGAAAATATTCCAACGATCTCTGTATATATGTATTATATACGTCCTTACCTATACTCTGCGTTTGAAGTAAAAACAAAAACAAAAATCCAAAAATCTTTTCGTTACCTTTGACATCACTTATAACGTTTAATGGTTTTAAGAGCACCTGAGCGCACAGCGCGAATTTTACCCACAATACTTTATATTATTATATTATACCAGCGGCATAAGAGGGTGGTACAAATTGTGTGGGTGGAATAAGGAATAAAATAAGAAACTTGGTGAAGTGTGTTGTTAGAGTGCGGCCTCCCTTAAAAAAAATTATTTGCATTAATTTAATAAACGCGAAAAACACAATTTAAGTGGACACATAAACAAAAGCCACAGCAACGATTTATTTTTTGGTTAACTTCCGAAATGTCCTTATCTTCGTATGGATTGTTTTTTTTGTAATATGTGTGTGTGTGTACCCCGTATAAAATACGATATAAATACTGTGTGCTCTCTTTCTTGTTGTTGTGTTTACATGTATTTTATCTCTATACACAATTTTTAGATAATACATATTTTTTAGGATATAAAATGCCAAACCACAAAAAAAAAATCCGAAAAAAGTAAACAACCATCACATAGCATTTCCTGAAATCGTAAAATTAAAAACGAAACATTTTTCTGTTGTTGTTGGTTTTTGGGTAGATCATAAGAGACGATATGACACGTACCCTGTACAGTAGTATATGATTTCCTTTTTTTTTTGTGTGTTAATAAAACAAAAGCAACCAAAAAAACACTTTCTAACGAAATTCAATTGATTTAACGACACTCAAGGTTAATATATGTATGCTATGCGGCAAAATATAATTTTTGATTTAAATTATGGCTGCTTATCGATCGGATCGGATGGAGTGGTGTCCAATTTTTCAACTACATATATTGACAGACATGTTCCAGCAACGACCTTGTCAGTTCAATTTTTAAATATAATTCAAATATCTTAGATTTCAAAAGTGGAGATATAATACCGATGAATAACAACCTCAAACATTTCTTTAAGTAATCCGATTTTGATAACATCAAACTGTAATTGCAAATACATTACAGATCGAAAATCATTAAAAATGTATTTAAATTTGACAGTTTTTGATAAAATTCAAATTGAAGATACAGTCACGTTCTAATACGATCAAATTATATATCAAAAACTCTTTGATTTTATCCATTTTTGATAATCTAGAATTGTAGATACACTACCGAACGAATAACAACATCAAATATCTTTAAGAATTTTTTCGTTTTTGAAATACATTACCGATCGAATACCAACATCAAACATCTCTTTGAATTATCCATTTTTGATAACCTTGAGGTTTTCATAAATTCGATCAAACAACGTTATCGAAAAGTCCTTTGAATTTATCCGTGAATTTATGAAGACACAGTACCGATCGACTATCATTAACAATTTGCTTGAATTTGTAATTTTTGATAAAACTCAATTTGAAGATACAGTCGCGTATAAAAACCTCTTTGAGTTTATCCATTTTTGATAATCTCAAATTGTAGATACACTACCGATCGAGTACAAACATCAAATATCGCTTTGAATTATTCCGTTTTTGATAAATGCGATCGAACACCAACATCAAAAAGCCGTTTGAGGTGATTCGTTTTTGATAACCGCAAACTGTAAATGCAGATACATTACCGATCGACTATTATTAAAAATGTATCTATAAATTTGTCAGTTTTTGATAAAACTTAAATTGAAGATATACTAGCGATCCATTTTTGATAATCTCAAATTTTAGATAAACTACAGAATTGTAGATGCACTACCGATCGAATAACAACATCAAATATCTTTAAGAATTTTTCCGTTTTTGAAATACATTACCGATCGAATACCAACATCAAATATCTGTTAGAATTTTTCCGGTTATAATAAATTCGATCGAACAACATCATTAAAAAGCCCTTTGAGTTTATCCGTTTTTGATAACCTCAAACTGTAATTGCAGATACACGACTGATCGACTATCATTAAACATTTGTTTGAATTTGTCTATTTTTGATAAGACTCAAATTGAAGATACAGCCGCGTTCGAATACCATCATAAAAAACCTCTTTTAGTTTATCCATTTTTGATTATTTTAAATTGTGGTACACTACCGATCGATTAAAAACATCAAAAATTTCTTTGCATTTTTCCGATTTTTATAAATTCGATCGAACAACATCATAAAAAAGCCCTTGTAGTTTATCCGATAGTTTGATAACTTCAAACTGTAATTGTAGATACAGTGCCGATCGACTATCATTAAAAATTTGATTGATTGGTCTATTTTTGATAAAACTCAAATTGAAGATACAGTAGCGTTCGAATACCATCACCAAAAACCTCTTTGAGTTTATCCATAGTTGATAATCTCAAATTGTAGATACACTACCGATCGAATAACCACATCAAAAATCTCATTGAATTATCCATTTTTGATAACCTCAAATTGTTATTTTAAGTACTTTACCGATCGAATAACAACATCAAAAATTTCATTAAATTTTTCCGTTTTTGATAAATTCGATCGAACACCATCACCACACAGTCGTTTGGGTTTATTAGGTTTTAATAACCGCAGATACATTACCGATCGACTATCGTTTTTGATAACTTCAAACTGTAATTGTTGATACACTACCGATCGAATAACAACATCAAACATCTCATTGAATTATTCAATTTTTGAAAACCTTGAGGTTTTGAAAAATTCGATCGAAACATCATTATCAAAAAGCCCTTAAGAGTTTATCCGTTTTTGGTTACCTCAAACTGCAATTCGACATACATTACCGATCGACTATCTTTAAAAAATTATTTTAATTTGTCAGTTTTAGATAAAACCTAAATTGAAGATACAGTCGCGTTCGAATAGCATCATCTAGAACCTCTTTGAGTTTATCCATTTTTAATAAATTTGATCGGACATCATTATCAAAAAGCCCTTTGAGTTTATCCGTTTTTGATTACTTTAAACTGTAATTGTAGATACAGTACCGATCGACTATCATTAAAAATTTGTTTGAATTTGTCTATTTTTGTTAAAACTCAAATTGAAGATACAGTTCCGTTTGAATACCATGATCAAAAATCTCTTTGAGTTTATCCATTTTTGATAAACCTCAAACTGTAGATACATTGCCAATCCCAGTTTTTTTTTTTTTTTTTTTTTTTTTTTTTTTTTTTATTGTTTTAAATATTACAACTGATTACATATATCATCTAGTAATTTCTCTATCTTTCTTATGTTCAATTTGCAGAGATATAACCCATTAGTTAGTCTCTAAAAATTTGGCCACCCTATTGTAGTCTTCCCAATTCCAGTGGTTTCTTTCTTTGGAGCCTTCGTACTCCATTTGTGTTACTCAGCATACCACGTAACTCAACATTTTCATGTTGACCAAGCGGTTGTATGTGTTTCTTCGCATGAATTGTTATTTCTGCGCTGACGTTTTCCATCCGGAGGTCCCTATGTAGGTTATCGTTTCTTATGTACCAAGGAGCGTTCACTATTCCACGTAACACTTTATTTTGAAAAGCTTGTATTATTTTAATATTGGTTTTCTTAGTACAGCTCCAAAGCTGAATACCATAAGTCCATATAGGTTTTAAAACTTGTTGGTATAGTAGCAACTTATTAGGTATTGACAGCTCTGAATACCTTCCAATTAGCCAATACATATTTTTATATTTAATGTGTAGTTCCTCCTTTTTCTTTTTAATGTGCTCTTTCCATTTTAACTTAGCATCGAGAGTCATGCCAAGATACTTGGCTATGTTAGCATAGGGAACTTGTTTGGAATTAAGTTCTATTGGTATCCAGTTAATTATTTGATTGGTGAAGTCAACGTGCGTTGATTTTTCTTCATTTAGCTTAATGCG
Organism: Tipula unca; assembly: GCA_951394425.1. Lineage (NCBI taxonomy): Eukaryota > Metazoa > Arthropoda > Insecta > Diptera > Tipulidae > Tipula > Tipula unca. The sequence goes on from OX596380.1 coordinate 77,046,693, forward strand.
CCATTTTTTGGTCCAGTTACTAAGTTGGTTCGTACCCCGTTGCAGTTTTCTGGTTGCTTCGTCTACTTTATAACCAGTAGCTAAAATTGCTGTATCGTCCGCAAATGTTGCTATTGTTGTGCCGCTTGTGTTTGGTAAATCACTTGTGTAAAGTAAATACAACACTGGCCCTAGCACGCTACCTTGGGGAACCCCTGCAGATACCCTCTTTAGCTCGGAAAATTTTTCTTCACATCTAACGCGGAAATATCTGTTATCAATGTAAGATTTCAATATCTGAAAGTATTCTTTTGGCAAATCTCGATGCAGTTTATATTCCAATCCAGGATGCCATACTTTATCGAAGGCCTGTGCTACATCCAGAAATATTGTTGAGCATATTTTCTTATTTTCAAGTGCATCTTCAATAATACTTGTAATCCTGTGAATTTGCTCTATGGTGGAGTGGTTTTCTCTAAATTTGAAGTGATGTGGTGGTATTAGCTTTCTCTCAACTATTATAGGTTTCATCCTTTTGTATAACAGTTTCTCAAAAATTTTCGAAAGTACTGGAAGCAGAGAAATTGGCCTATATGACTTTTTATTATTAGATGGTTTGTTCGGGTTTGGTATCATAATTATTTCTGCTACTTTCCATTGCAGAGGTACATATTTCAGTCGAAATGAAGCGTTGATTATATGAAGAAGTTTTCGCACCCCTTTCTCAGGAAGTGCCTTCACTATTTCACCTGTAATTAAATCATAGCCAGGAGATTTTTTCGTATTTATGTTATGGCTAATTTCATTTTTCAACTCTCGTAGAGTTACAGGTGATATTTTCCTACAATCCTCCTTGTGCACTGGTATTATATTTTCATCCGCTGATTGTCTAGCATATGGTTGGAACGTTTCTACAAGATGAGATGCGAACAGTGCTGCTTTCTGTTTGGCACTTGTTACCCAATTTCCCTCATCATTTTTTATTGGCGGTATTTGATAATTTGGTCTTTTTAATGCTTTTGTAGCTTTCCATAGAGAATACTCTGTTTCTTTAGTGTCTGTAAGACTACGAAGATAACGGGTGACCGATTCATTTTTTAGTTCTCTAATTCTTTGCTTAAGCTTATTGCAGAGGTAATTAAAAATTATTTTGCTTTGTGGTGCTCGGTTTCTCTGCCATGTTTTCCTTGCTTTCCGTTTTTCATTAACCAAGTCTTGGATTACAGGGGTGCTATCCCATGCTGCTTGTTGTATACTAATATAATATAAATTCCAAGTTATGTGTTTCTAAGAAATGACTATAGTGGGACAGCTTTATACATCTATGATAGTGTAAAATTAAGAATTTTAAAGAAATCGTTCGAAAGCAGTACTTAGTTTTTAAGGTATATTAATAAAACTATTTTTTATTTCTTATTTTGTTTTATTTTATTTTTATTTTTCTTCCTTTTTGTGATAATATTTTTGTTTTTATTTTTGAATTTTAAATATCGATTTCGGATGTCTCCTTCTTCAGTTTTTTAAAATTACTCCAACAAAACAAAAAGTTTAAAAAACTGAAGAAGGAGCCATCCGAAATCGATATTTAAAATTAAAAAATTAAAACAAAAATATTATCACAAAAAGGAAGAAAAATAAAAATAAAAATAAAATAAAATAAAATAAGAAATAAAAAATAGTTTTATTAATATACATTAATTAAACAGTGATAAAAGTACACAAAATAATAAAAAATGGATATCCATAACCGACTTAGTTTTTGTTTGTTTAGGTTCTTATCAACAATACTTGCACCCTTACTGGTGTTGCCTAAATAACGCTAAAGGTGGTATCGTACAGTTAATTGGCCCACTTTCAACACTGTGAGCATATTGCTTATTGCTGGAGATTTCATTATGCTGGAACCTAACAATATTAATACAAAAGAACAGAGTCAACATATTTTTTCAGCATTCATAATAGTGAATCATTATTTGATAATCACCTTAAAGTCGCGACGTCGGTCTTGCTTGATAAATTAATTCAACTGGATTTGCGTATTTTCTTACATGATTTTATTGGCTTTTCATATTGTACAATTAGCCTGCGAATAGTAACTTCGATTTTCAATATAGGTCGTATAACTCTTCTTCTTTATTTGCAGAGGGTTCAATTACTCTAAATTATTTTCTGAAATAGAAGTAGTTGATGGTAAAGTGGTTCGAAAAACATGTCTCAGCAAAAACTTTCATGAAGAGTCTAACCAATAAACCTGCATGGTTTAACACACCAATTAAATTAGTAATCATCGATCGAAAAATTCATTTTAAACAATGACTGATTGGACCTGCCAAGAAAACAACTATATTGAAACGCGTCTTGATCCGAAAAATGCCTTTCAAAAATTATCGTCCACCACACAGCTGCTCAAATTTCAGCCACTGAATTCAACTATTTCTTTAAAAACTCAGTTTAATACCACAAAGTAATAATAAATGTTCAACTGTTTGAAGCGACCAAAAATCACTACGACCTTGCAATTTTAATTTCAATACTGTTGAACACATAGCTATTTTTAAAGAGTTAAACGGAATATCAAATCGAATGCTGGTAGGGATGATGGTATTTCTTTGAAATTTATTAAAATTAAAAATCAGTTTATAAATCCGTTCAACGGTGATATTATTAATTTTTGTTTGCGGCTAAAATAGTTTTTCCAACTCAGTGGAAAACTTCGGTAGTGATACCCATTCGCAAGGAATGTCATACTTTGAATGTACAATATATGAGGTCTATCAGTATTTATTTTATTTAGATGTAAGTTATTAGAAAAAGTCATGGGAGATCAAATGACTTCATATGGAGCAGGTCTAATTACAGTACAGCAACAGCGGTAATAAAAGTCACAGATGATATGTCAACGGTTTCCAGTTTTCATTTTAAGAAAGCATTAGCCCATCGCTTCCCATTATTTAGTCATTAAACTATACTCAGATCTAGTAATATGGGTAAACTGGATGATGAATTCAATAAACGACTACTACTGATTTCATATTAGTCATTATTCTATTCTTAAAAATAAACTTAACCCAACTCTCCAAGATTAATTTGGGGTGGTGGCATCACTGCCAGAAATATGATTGTCTAGGGTCATCATTTATATGCTGTGGATGTAGTCGAAAAGATCGAAGACATAGCTAGAGCTCAATTATAGAGCTCCTAGATGCTAGATAAGAGCTCAATTATAAATCAGAGTTCTGCAAATAAAAAGACCAAATATGCGGACATTGGTCACCAAAGATGCGGAATGTGTTTTATGTTGGAAGGCAGACAGGGCATTCAATCATGAATATGCTGGACTATAGGGTTTTGTAAACCAATTCAGTACGGCGAAATTGAAAACAATAGTGGTACTCGCAGTTCTCTAATAAGCGATGGCAAAAAACACTGGCACTCGGCGATAGTGAGTTAAATGGCAACGCAATATATAAAGAAAAATACTCAATCAAATGTACACTGTTCCAGTCACTACAAATATAGATAACTTCAGCACTGATGATCCGCAATCATGTCTGTAAAAACTGGTAAAAAAAACCAAACAACGTCACGGTCGTCGTCAGCTAAAAACTTAATACGATAAAAATTATAAATAATAGAAAAAATGAAGAACCTACAAATTTACATCTGCACCACTCTTCGGCGGAATATGGGGCAGGTATAAAATAATGTACCTACTAACTCGTCTTACTTTAATTTAGTTAGTTTAATCTGTTCTATGTCCCATGCGAATACGTCATTAAAATCGTAGAGTGTTCCCTTTAAACTGGAGCAGGTGGAATGTGGGTAACACTAATAGAGACAATCATAAGTTTCAAAGGAATTTCTGAATATTTTAACCCAAATCCTCTTCGTTGGCGGTGATTCTGAAAGCAATAACAAAATTGAGCGAATATTCGCTCTTATATATACGAGTATGTATTGCTAGTCGCATTTTTGCACCAAATAATCCAAACCAATAAAAAACAAGAATCCTGATAAAAGTATTCTTTAGAATAAAAAATAGCATTTTAGAATAATAAATTAATTAAAAATAAAAACCAACTTAACGAGTTATTCATTTATTTTCTCATTTCATACAAAACTGTACCACGACACCAAGAAAATAAAATTTGTTGAATGAGATCGTAAAACACTTTGCACAATAAAATTGATTTGCTTTCTAAATGAGCTTTTAATTACTTTTTGAAACTCGAATTTAATCATTTAACCGTTCAACAATAATAATTTTATTTGAATACTTGATTATTATCGATGTCTGCGGTATACGCAAAATTTTCTTCTCCAATTATGATAACAATATTAATCTGATAAATAATTGTATCAAGTTTTAAATAAAATATTAAGATATTAACGAGCAGTTGGTTAAAACCAAATGTTAATATCACAACTAAAACTACTATTGACGTAGAATAACTCTTTCTGCTGACCCTTATCATGGAAAATTTGTTAACATTATGAAAATACAAATTTAAAATTTTCCTAAATTTTGATTACAAATTACAGCTGTAAGAAAATATGAAAATATATTTGGAAGAAGATACAAATTAGGGCGTTCTTTTAATTTCATGATTGACGAATTAAAACGACATATACAATAAATTTGGGAACTTAAAAATTAAAAACAGTTATTTTTAAGTTTTTTTTTTAATATTATAGTATCATGAAATTGTAATAACGCCCTAATTTTTTTCTATTAAAATATTTATGTAGAACTGAAAAATTGAAAAACATATAAGGTAAATCTTATTCATGAAATGTTTAAATACGTGTAGTAATCTGTACCTCGATTTTGTTGCCTTTTTGAGACTATGAGACTGCCAAATATTTTGTATACGTACACTGTGTAGAGTATTAAATATTGTTATTGTGTGTTGTCATTTTTTGTATGTGTATTTGTTTTGAGAGTGTACAATAAGCATCAAAAATTATCGAATCGGTATAAATCGGTATAACAAACAAAAACAATACAAACATTTTTGGTGCTTACACTCCGTTTTCTCCTGCTATTGCGACGGAGAATTGACGTTTATGTCAATAGTATAGTACATAAATTATTATGTTTACTTTTTATTCTATTATCATATTTTTGCATCCGAAAGCTTTTGAATTATTGTCAAAATAAAATACAAACAAATTGAACAGCGCATGCGCACAAATACACACATGCTCACTAATATTGCTGTTTTCCGGTAATTTTTACTCTCCTAGTCTCATAGTCTCAAAAAGGCAACAAAATCGAGGTACAGCTTAGATATGTTAAAGCCACAAACCCGCAATTTGGCTAACGCCAAATTGACACACAGTAAAAATAATTTTCAAACAGAATATATAGAACTGTAGTTGATGCAGTCAAATTCCACAATAAGCAAGAAATAATTTTGGGGCCTTTTTTTAAAAAAAAATTCATCTAGACGTATTTGAACTAAACAAAATTAATTTTTAGGTATTACTGTTTAACAAAAATTTGGACTAATTTTTCTATAATGTTCGGTTGATATTCCAACAGAAATTCCTAAATTTGGCTAAGGCCTGTTTTAATTGGCCTAATTCAGCGTAAAGTAATGTTAACCTAAATTATTTTTTCTACTAGACGAAAAAAAAATTTTCTTTGTAAAATTCTAACCGAAATTTTAAAAGAGAATTCAGCCCAATTTCCATTTTGTAGGTTGAAAAAAATATTAAAACCAAAATTCAGTCTAATATTCTCCAGACGCTGAAGCTTTACAAAGCGTTGATCAGGCCCGTTGTTATGTATGGATGTGAAAGTTGGACGCTGACGGATGAGTACGAGAGATGGCTCCTTACATTTGAGAGAAGAATCATGCGTGTGATTTACGGCCCAAAACGCGAAATAGATGGTACATACCGCGGAGCTCTGTACAATTTCGAGATCAGAGATCTAATGAAGATCCCCGATATTGTACATTAAGTAAGATCTCAGCGCGTGCGGATCCGGAACGAATTGTGCAGCGATCTCTGAAAGGAAAGCTACCATATGGTGGCCGCAAAGGTCGTTGCAGGCGAGGATGGCTCCACGATGTAGAGAACGACTTGGCCTCTTCAGATTGTCTTAGACAGTATGAAGACCATGCTCAGGATCAAAATCGTTGGAGCCAAATTGTTGACTCATTAAGGGGCCGGTAATGGCGTATAATACTGTTTATTATTATTATTATTATTATGGACAATAGGCATGTTGAAAGACTGTCTGGCCTTGCACTAGGCACAATCACGGAGCAGCCCAGCACTTCCGCTGGCACTCCCAAACGAGTACGTACCATAACCGGTACCACTCCAGAAATGGCGACGAAAAAGCCTCGCTCGTATGCGCAGACCGTCGCGGAATCTGCGATTAAAAAGTTCTGTATTTGGGAGAACAATCCGGATATCTCTCTTGATGAGAAGAAATTGGGTGTTTTCCGGCTAGAACTTAGTCGTCGTGTTCTTGACTCGGCTAAATCGTCAGGGTTTGTACCGCAGATGCTTGGGTGCTGTCTTTCGGATGGTGTCTTCATTTGCAGGTGCAACAATGACGAGACCTACAAGTGGTTTTGTGAGACAATCTCCAAAATGAAAGATGTTTGGAGTGGTTGTAAACTATCGGTTGGCGACCCCCTAAAACCACTTCTTTTACTAACTTGGAATCCTGGTCCGCCTGAGGATTCATGTGTAGTAACCACTAACATCAAGCTGATGAATCCAGCTGTTGCAAGTGAAGGATGGAAGGTTGTCCGATGCAAACGTGAGGCAAATCGCCAATCGATTGTTTTTCGGGTTTACCAGAAATCCTTCGAGAGTATATCTGGTTCCGGTTTGTTGTTGCAGTACTTTCTGGAGAGGATCTCTTTCAAGATTATCAATGGTCCGTAGAGAACTTTTATTCTTCTTTTTGCCCGACTCTACAAGTCGTTCATGCTTAGAGTAAAACAGATCAACTTGCAACACAGTAAGTCTGCTTATTTTGAGTTAAGGAAGTTGCTATCTGTAATGCATACAGATATTTGTCTAATCCAGGAATATCTTCTTGATAATGTTGTCTCTGGATTGAACTTATTTAATGGCAGAATCTTCTGTAAGAATTCTGTCAATAAAACTCGAGCGTGCATTTTTATTGGCAATAATATCAATGCAATTCTTATTCAGGAGTGTAGAGCTCGGCCAATGTTACGGCTGTTCTTATTACTCTAATTCCTGCACTAAACTGGTCATCGCCGCAGTTTATTTGCCGTATGACTCTTCTTCACCTCCTCCCTCTGAGGAACTCACTAATCTTGTGACATAGTGTAAGAACAAGCATACCCCTTTGGTGATCGGTTGTGATGCTAATGCTCATCACTCGATCTGGGGTAGTACGAACATTAATCACAGGGGTTCTTCGCTGTTTAACTATATAAGCTCCTCTGAGCTTGAGATTCTCAATACTGGAAGTGAGCCTACTTTTGTCAACTCTATTCGGCAGGAGGTGATTGATATTAGTTTATGCTCCATGTCCATTATTGATTTATTGATTATTGACATCCTCACCTCTGATCACAGGTGTATTTCGTTTAATATCAACCTTAAACGACCACCTCTTAAACCTTACCGCAATCGGAAATTAACCAATTGGGGTCTTTTCTCTCTCGAGCTACATTCTTTACTTGCGCCACCGAGGGTTATTCGGTCGAGGAAAGACATTGAAGATCAAGCATCGTCACTTGCATTGGCATTCGTTGAACTTCTGCGAGGAAATCAACAGTCTTTCTGCTGTCGCTGGACTCAATAAAGCTTTAGCTAAGAACAGTACGTGTAAACTGGATTCTCTTCGTCTACCGGACGGACAGCCTACCTACTCCAACAAGGAAATTGGTGAGCTGCTCCTTTCGGCTCATTTTCCTGGTTGTAATATCATCAACTCGGATGATGTTGTTGCCGATCTCACTAGGACGTCTGTTGCGAGTCCCGATTGGAGTTTGGCTCACAAGCTGATCAATCATGATGTCTTGCGATGGAGCCTATTTTCCTTTGCATCTTATAAGGCTGGCGGTCCTGATGGTATCTTTCCTGCTGAACTACAGCAGGGTTTTCCTCAAATTCAGGATCATTTGCACCACCTTTTTCAAGCGTGTATTACTTTTAGCACTGTTCCAAATTCTTGGAGCAGAAGTAGAGTTGTTTTTATCCCGAAAGCTGGTATTAGTCTATCTTCAACTTTTCTTAAAGCTCTGGAAAGAATTGTCGAAGATTCATTAGAGATCATTTTCTACTCACATCCCCACTCAGTAACATGCAGCATGCTTATAGAGTCGGTAAGTCCTGTGAAACCGCCCTTCATGAACTTGTAATTAGGATTGAAAAATCTCTTTATAATAAGGAGTTTCTTGTGGGTACTTTCCTGGATATTGCGGGAGCTTTCGATAGCACTTCGTTTGCTACGATCACTACTGCCTGTACCAATTTTGGTATTGATCGCACCATTATCCTGTGGATTGAATCCATGCTTAAGTCTCGCACTGTGGAGGCGGAGCTGGATGGAGTGTTAGTTTCTGTTAAGGTCATCAAAGGCTGTCCTCAGGGAGGTGTGCTCTCACCTCTGCTGTGGCTTTTGGTCATTGACGAATTGCTTGTCAAGCTGCAGCAATCTGGCTACATTGCTCAGACCTACGCTGATGATCTTGTTCTGACAGTCTCAAGCAAACATCTCAGTGTTTTATCCGACCTTACTCAACATGCTTTCACGTCAACCCTTTTAAAACTGGTTTAATTGTCTTTACAAGGAAGAGGAATACTCTTAAATTTTCTGTTCCCTCCCTTTTTGGGAGAACGATCACAAAATGTGACCACGTCAAGCACCTTGGTGTTGTCCTGGATAGTAAACTTTCCTGGAAGAATCACCTGGACAACAAGCTTCAAAAAGCTACTGCCATTTTTTGGCAATGTAGAAGAGCCTTTGGGAAATCCTGGGGTTTAAGCCCTAGGATGCTTTCTTTTATCTATAAATCACTGGTCCTACCGCTACTATCGTATGCCTCTATTATGTGGTGGCCTGTAGTTGACCTGAGGGCTTCTGCAGCCAAGCTTAATGGTGTACAAAATCTTCCTTGCAGAGCCATAACGGGGGCTATGTCCTCGACTCCACTTCTTGCTATGGAATCCATTCTTTCCTTGCCTAAGTTACGCACCTTTATTCTAGGAACAGCCTGTTTTGCAGCTTATTATCTGAGGTGCATTGGGGCATGGAATCTCTTCGGTTCTATCGTGGGACATCGACAAATTTTTAGTAATTATTCTTCATGTTTACCAGAAATCGATATGGTTAACAACAGACTATTACTCGAATTCCATTTCTCAAATCTTTTTTCGGTGGCTTATCCCTCGAGAGATTTGTGTAGTTCGCAGGTTTTTCTTAATAAATTAGATGAGTCCATTGTCTTTTATTCTGATGGCTCTCGTTCTAACCTCAGTGCAGGCTTTGGAATCTACTGTCCTGGGACGGATCTGAGACTTTTCGGTAGTCTTGATTCGCATTGTACTATTTTGCAGGCGGAACTAATAGCGCTTGCTGTTAAAAACAAAAGTATTCTACTGTGTACAGATAGTAAAGCTGTACTTAACTCTTTAAGAAAACATCTTGACTGTTTCTAAACTCGTCAAGGAATGCAATCAATTCATGAACCTTCTTTGTTCTAACAATAAAGTTACGGTCATGTGGGTTCCGGCTCATTGTGACATCATAGAAGTACTTCATTGGAGAGCCCAATTTGAGGTTCACGAATTATGCTTTATCTTTAAAAAAAGAGCCAGTTAAGAGTCTTGTTAGCGATTCTTACGGGACATGGTCGTTTTAAAGATCATCTACATCGTATGTGTTTAGCTCATGATGTTATTTGCGAGGACTGCCTTGAAGAGGATGAGGACTCCCTACACTTCGTGAGCAGTTGTCCTGCGTTCAGTTCTATACAAGTTCGGGTATTCAACTTTAGGTCTTTGAATTTAGATCAGTTGTCCTCTCTGCCTTGGTCTAAACTTGTTCAGTTTGCGAAGGCAGCAGTGCGCGTAAGCGAATTGGGATAGAATCCTGGGTTTGCACCATGGGCCTTTATGGCATTGAGTGCGGAATCCTCGTGGGTTCCAGCCAATTTTAATAATAATAATAGGCATGTTCGTATACCAACCAAATTCCGTTCGATAAATTTTTAAAAAAAATTTACCTTTAATTGATCTATATAGGTATAACCTGAATAATTAATCTCCGAAATTTATTATAATTTATGTGAACTAGAAAATGGTCAACAGGTGCATCATTCTATTTTAATTTTAATTAATTTACTAATTGAAATAATTATAAATTTTATTTGTATATAGTTGAAAATTATCTGAGTAATTTGAAATTTCTATATAGGCAACCAACCATCTGTCAAACACCATCCCACACAATTCAAGTATACATATATACATAATATGATAAATATTTATTAGTCTTAAAGTTATTGATAAAAAATCACTTCACAATAGCAATTGGATTCCTTCCCATCTTATATCAACAAAAAATAAAAATAAAAGCACAACACAGCTACGCAAGAAGAATATACCAAGATAAATGTGTAGTTCCATCTTTTCAATAGATTAATAATCCTCATTATGTAATAACATCTTCTTCATTATGTTAAAAGTATTATTTTCCATTTCAATCAAATTTTCTTATATAAATACCAATGAGTGTACTATATAGTCCCATTTCTTATCCAGTTGGATATTTTTATATTTGTACGAATGTATATATGTACGTATAGTGTATGTGCGATCATCTTACATATTTCATCGTCTATACATCAAAGAATCGTTTGTTTTTTGAGTGAAAATTCTTCAAATTATAATTTTTTGTCTATATATACAATTCGCTTCCTATATATGTATGTATATACTCTACTCGCAGCTTTTTATACGTACTATACACTATACTCCGTTTTAAGTAAGTGGAAAACCCTTCAGGCATGATTAATTATTCAATAAAATATAATAAATTGCTTGTTTTAAGCCAAAAAAAAAATGTATATTTTTATAAGAAATCACACACACACACGTACACACAACACACACAAAAAAAGCTTTCAATTCCTTTAATTCATTGCTTCAATCAAAACAGACGAAACAACGTACTATATACACACACACCCCCCACACAAAAAAAACAATTTTTGATTTGGTTTTGATTTTGATCCTTACTGTATGTGGAAAATGGCACTATGGGTTATGTAGAGTGTTTCGTTGTACCGACTGCCGTTGTCGTTTCTGTGGTTTTATATGAGTATATATACGATAGATCTAACCACACATACTCGACGTCTTTATCGTCGTCGTCGTCTTAATATACCTAAATGGAACACAAATTAAAACAAATCATCGAGATTTTTTTTTTTTTTCACTTTTCCATTCTGCCTTCGACAAAACAACATTCTAATGAATTTTATAGTGTAGAGATATTATCGAACAATTACGTTGCGGGAAATGATTAAGAACGAATGTCGAATTTAATATATACTCTCGTATGTATGTATGTGCATATGTATATACAAAAAATAAATAAAAATAAATACGAAAGTTGGGTGGGACGTGGTGGGGGAGGATATAGCTTTTTGACTTTTTCCAAATACTTTATATTAATGTTTACCAAATCTTTTGAAAGATTAATGGTGGTATTCATGCATGACAGCAATTTTTTTTTTTGCTTTACTTCTTGTTGTTGCCTTCTTCTCGTCGCGGTTTTTTATATAATTTTTTCCGTTTTCGATTTATAAATTTAATTCACGTGGATTTTATTCCCATAACGATTTCTTGTTGTGTATTTAAATAATTCAAAAGTTTTGTCGTGAACTTAAACAAAAATGTTTCGTCTTAAAATACATAAAATATTTTTGTGGAATTAATGCGCGATAAAGAAAGATGATGATGATGATGATGAGGTCGATGGGCTTGAATAAAGCTATGGTATATAGCTATAATTGAATTATTCGCGAATCTCTCAATGTTATTGATGATCTACTTTATTAATGTCGGTAGCGCGCGCAACCGTATCATTTTACGGTATGTCAATTAAAATTTGATTCAATTGATCTATGTAAAAGCTGTTAAATATTAATCATCCTATAGGAATGGGGTTTAAATAGCTCCTGGTTTGGGGGATTGCCATGGCAAGGGCTGATAGGTCTTTTATAATGAAAAGTAAATTTTTAGTTATAAACATAAAACACGTCGGTGCAATATAACACGTTAATCCTTCCCGATTTCGTACATCCTTGTGATGGTCACTGGGTAACGCTAATTGAATCGGTTGGTGTACTTGAGATGAGCAGGGGAAATTCTGTTTATAATCATGGACACTATACATGTCACGGCAAGTTATTGGCGTCCAAAACCCAATACCAATAAATCAGCGTCTTCGTTGTCGAGGATAGGGGCGGCTACTCTCACAAGAACCGTCAAGTTATGAATCCTTTACAAAGGCCTCGGATTAATTTGTCGTCATCACAACAACGACAACATGGGAACATGGAACGTGCGAATCCTCTTAAGACTTGGAGATCTCTAGAACTTCTCGAACCAGGTGGTGAGCTATACATTAGACGTACTTGCACTACAAGAGCTTAGGTGGTCATTCAAAATATCATTCGACAACCATTTTGTTTGCGGATGATTTATTTATTTACATAAAATCGTGAAAATTAGGGCATCCAATATCGATAGTATCGTTTCCGAGATCTCGGAAATATCGAACTTTCATGGTATCGAAAAGTATCGGAGTTGGTTTGGCTCAGTATCGATATTTCGATATTGAAAATATTTTTTTTTGTTCATTATGTTTACTGTCTATACGTATCTCGATTCGTATGGAGAAAAAAAACAACAACAAAATATCTAAAAATATTTTTTCTTCTTATGCATTTCTCTCTTCAATACTTTATATTATGGAACATGAAAAACAATGTTCGTGAATACGGGCATGAGATTTTTTAGTTTCATTGTCTGTGTCGCACTTGTCTTGTAGGGTTGAGTATTCGAGTAATTTATGCAACTGTCATAAATTTGGTTGAGAAAATTTGTTAAAGGTGATTTAAAAAATTAAAGGTTTTTTCGTGACGTACGTTTAGCATAAGCGGTAACGGTAACTAGTAAGTTAAGTATCAAAATTCAACTGTTATTTCCTTCAAACCAATGAATTTCATCATAATTTACAGAGAAATTACATTGTGATTGTTTTAATTAATTACAGTTTTATATTTTTATTTTATTTTTCTTATGGTCAAATAGAGACCCATGTCACAATTGCAAGATTTCAAAGGAAGCGCTGCCACAGGCAAAAATCATGTTTGGTTTTATTTTTTGCGAGACAAAGAAAACTAACAAGTTAAGTGCAAAAAATGTGGAAAAGTACTCTAAACAACTGGTGGCAGTACCACTGGTCTCCATACGCGTCTGGAAACGAGCCACAACATTGTTTTGTTGAAAAGAAAATTGGCTACAGACTCGGAAGCATCGACGTCAGTGGTTGTGCAGTCACTCAGGAAAACGAAAACAGCAATCACCGACGACTATTTTAAAAATCAACGAGATAACACTTTACCTGCGGTTTTGTCCAGACTCGTTGCCTTGGACGGACTGCCCTTCAGTGTGTTCATTACTTCTTCGGAATTGCGAATGTGTCTCGAGGCTCCCGCGTTTGAAGTTCCAAAATCAGCAACCACAATTCGAAATATGATGGTGGATTATGCAAACGCCCTTCAAAAGATGGTGAAGTGTGAGGTGACCCTTCTCCGGTGTCAAGGAATTCGATTCAGTCTAACGTTTGACGAATGGACTTCGATTAGAAATCGTAGATATTTCAATGTGGAAGTGCTCAGTCAGACAGATTTTTGGAATCTTGGACTGGTCAGAGTTATGGGGTCGTGCCCTGCAGAGAAATGCATTGAGCTGGTGCAACAAGTGCTGCAGAATTTTGATCTGAATTACCACCGGGACGGTGCGTCGGTTGTGCGGAAAGTGGGACGACTGAGCATATATATGATGTTGGTGGTTTTGAAGTCGCTTTTGCTGAAAACGGCGACGAAATTGAGTTGGTTGAAGATTTGAAGCCGTTAATGGCCAAAGTGTGCATCATTGTCAAGTTATTTCGTCGTTCTCCAACAAAAAACGATGAAACGCTGGGAACGTATACAACCGATGAATTTGTCCAACCCATCCCATTGGGCCTGGATACGAAAACACGATGGAACAGTCTGCATGCAATGCTTGAACGCTCTTCGAAATTAAAAAATTGCACCAGAAAATCACTGATTAATATTCGCACAAAAATTGAGATTGAGATTGAGATCTGTGATTTGGAGTTTGACACCACTTCATCGGTTGTCGCGTGTCTGGTCATTTTTTATTTAACCGGTGAAACTGGCCGTAGAAGCTTTGTGTCGAAATGATGCGACTCTTTTGTCAGCCGACACAGCCATAGGGTTCATGATTTACAACTTCGGAACATTAGATTTGGCTGTCCGTTTGAAAGCATCTTTGGTGACGCGTATCAACGAACGACCGACAATGTTATCTGGTTTACTGCATTACCTCCACAAAGGTCATCAGCGATATGAAAATGTGGACAATGCTCTAGATTTTCGGCAACACAGCAAATCAGCGATCGCCAATGCTGTGATTGAACTGAATGGGCGACTTAACAAAGCTGCAGGAGATTCAGAGTTAGTAACCGATACATCGTCTGACAGTAATTCAGTAGATGATTCAGTCAGCTTATTAAAAAAATTTTTACCACCACCAATCCCTCCAATACTTCGCTGCTCCTTTCGATGTGATATGGGTTTTGAAATCTGCCCAAACCTACACCAAAAATATTTGGAGTTGATCAACTACACCTATATTTTCATATTCTTCATGAAGTTCTTCGTTAATTTTAACTGAACTTTTAAAGTCTAAGCAGATTATGCAAACCTCAACAAACATTAAATATTTGTATGGCCTTTTGAGGTGAGTAGTGGAGTTCTCTTGCAGACAGTAAATAGCGGAAACGTCTTTTTAAATTGCCAAAAACTCGCTCAATTATGTTTCGTAATTTTGAGAATACAATGTTGAATTTTGTAAGGAGTGAGTAACGACGGCTCAAGGGAATAGCCTGAATCTCCTATGTTAAATTAAAAATACTTGTCATAATAGTATGTTTTGTTAAAATATTGCTAATTATGAAAATTTACCTAACAACCAAGATGATTTGTCTCCATTCCTATAAGAGTTTTCTAAAAGCTTACGTTCTGCATTTAAACTCCAAACATTTTTTTTTTATTTAAACGGTTGCAACTTACAGAGATTCCGCACTCAATGCCACAGTGGGCCCATTGTGCAAACCTTGAGGATCTATCCTAACTCGCATAAGCGCACTTAGCAAACTCTAAAAGTTTGAACCAAGAGATGGATAATATAACTGATCTATGTTGAAAGATCCGTATGAGAACACTAGGGATCTAGCTTCGACAAAGGCCGGACAGCTGCAAAGATAGTGTAATCGGCCGTCCACTTCCTCCAGACAATCGTCACAAACATCATCCTGAGCTAGTCCCTTCCGTTGGAGATGAACCTTGAAACGTCCTTAACTTGTAATAAGAGCAACCAGAATTCTGAGTTGGCTCTTTTTTAAGGATAACACATGTTTAGTGGCCCTTACGTTGGGTTCGATGATGAAACGGTTTGCCTTTCTGCGCCAGTTCAAGTAAATCAAACTTCTTAATAGCATCCTTAC
Organism: Tipula unca; assembly: GCA_951394425.1. NCBI lineage: Eukaryota > Metazoa > Arthropoda > Insecta > Diptera > Tipulidae > Tipula > Tipula unca. Next base: position 77,062,483 of record OX596380.1, read on the forward strand.
CACCGTTGAAAGAAAGAAAAATTGCTGGTTCGGGACCACAAAATATACTGCGAGATCCAGCTTTCGCTAACAAGTCAGCAACCTCATTTCCCACAACGCCACAACAGAGCAATCACCCACATGACCCTTACTCTCGAATTGGAAGAAAGGAGATTAATGAAGTGTTTGCACTCTTTGACCAGTTTGGATGTAGTCGAAGGGTTTTTAAGGGTATTGAGCACGGCTTTACTATCCGTGCAGATAAAAATATCCTTGCCTAAATTACTAATCTTATACGCCTCAATTGCGCTATGGGTAAGTGCAATTAATTCAGCTTGAAAAACCATGCAGTGTTTGCCCAGACTACCCGAGAATTTGAGCCCATACTTTGGACAAAAGCACTGACTTCTGATCGAGAACCATCCGCGAAAAAAACTATCGACTCACAACTGTTTGCAGAAATCCTGAGAGAACCAAAGTTAAATTCGGGTCATTCACCATTTCAACCTCCGGAATATGTGACTTAAACTTATTAAGAATCTGTCTATGCCCTGTACAAGTCCCGAAGGTATTCCATGCCTCAAGGCACCTCAGTCGAAACGCAGCAGAGCACGCCATATCAAGAATGTAAGACTGCAATCCGGGCAAGCATATAATAGACTCCATAGCAAGAAGGGGAGTAGACGACATAGCTCTGGTTATAGCCCTACAGGCAGTCATGTGCAGTCCATCCAGCCTTGCTACAGTAGACGTCAGTATCACAACTGGCCACCATACAACTGCTGCATACGACCAGTAAGGGTAAAATCAGTGATTTGTAGATGAATAACATCATTTTAGGGGTCAGACCCAGGAATTGCCAAAGGCCCTTCTGCATTGCCAAAAGATAGCAATGGCATTTTGTAGTTTATATTCAAGGTGAAATTTCCAGGAGAGTTTACTATCAAGAATAACCCCTATAGGTGTTTCACGTGCTCTGTCCTTGTAATTGCTCTACCAAATAGAGTGGGAACAGATAAATTAGCACTGTCTCTACGTCTGGAAAACACGACCAGATCAGTTTTCGAGGGATTCACGGGATTGCAACCCCTTTTCAACACACCAAACTTCCACTATATTAAGGGCGTTCTGCATCAGATCAGATAATCGTTCAGGTATTTACCAGAAACTGTCAAAACGAGATCATCCGCGTAGCTTTGCACGATGAACCTAGATCGCTGCAATTTAACAAGTAATTCATCGATAACCTTGCGGATAGCATTTGGCTGTGTTCATGTAGAGCAGTTTTGCAGGACTTCACAGCTCTGTAAGCATGTTGCATGTTACTGAGTGGGGAGGTAGTTAAATAGTTATCCCTAATATCCCCAATAATCCTCTCTAAAGCTTTAAGAAAAGTAGAGGCAAAGCCATCTTAATAAATCAAGCCTCCATGTTCAAAACGAACTTTTATTAGTAAGTCTAAAATGACAAAAATAATTGCTCTCTTCATACATTTTATATGGAGAGACATGATTTTCGTTTATAGAAATATTTGAATGAAAAGTAACTCAAAATTATAATTTTTTGAAATCAATTGAAACTATTAACATTGGTTTTCACCTGACTTGAAGGATTTTTCCGTGAGGTTTTCCATTTTATTGTATTAATTAAAGGAAAATAAGATACTTTATTCTCTAATAAAGCTCAAATAGAAATAGAATAAAAATTTGTAAGAAAGGGACATTGTGTACATAACCAACAAAATAATTTATTCCCATCAAACAAATAAACCAAAAGAAGAAAACATCAATGTTTTTTTTTTGAATGGAACAAACATAATGATCATAAAACAACGCAAAAAACGAGAAAAAATATATGAACACCATTTTTTACTTCAAGCCGCGTTCATGATACCAAAAAAAAAATTTCTGGTGCACAAAAATTCACCACGAAGTTAGCTACCTGAGTTGAAATATGCCCAACTCGAATAAAATTTCACCAGGCTAGCCATATTAACAAAACTGAAAATTATACTTGAGTTGCTATTTTGTTGCTTTTTTATTTGTAAATAAACAGAGAATTTTCATTTTGAGTATAGTTAAACAAAAGTTTTCACTCAAAAGTTATAATATTTTCGTTACTTTCAAAGGCTACACTGATGAAATTATATTTCGAGTAGTGAATATTTCAACGTCATACAGCTAACTTCGTGGTGAATTTTTCTGCATCAGAATTTTTTTTAGTATCATGTATGCGCCTTCATAGCAACAACAAAAAGTAATCGCATAAAAAATAATATTGAGAGCGTAATCAAATTGTCCCTCTCCTAATCCTAATTGACATATTGTATATAAATTATGTAACCTTTTGTAACCTTCAAAACAAAACACAACATTTTATCTTTTATTTGATCGATACGATCAATATTTTTATTTTGGTTTAATGAGAAATTTCCCAGCGTTTATCCGATTAATCTCCTAAATTTTAATTTATCGTAGTTATCATAATTTTTATACATATTTTTCCATGTTTAGATTTTGAATCGAACTATTTTATTTCTGTGTTGGAGTGAATGCAGTATATTGAAAGAGAGTATTAGAATATATCAGATATATATTTGTATATACAAATTTAAAAGCGCAAATAAATTAAATTAATGTCAATTTTATAATCATAAAAATTATGTTTAATTAATATAATTTCGAAAAATAACCCTGGCCATCACCTAATTCAATTCTTTATCTATTACTTTATGTAATAAAATATTAAAAGCTCTCACTATTAATAGTTGAACAATTCAAAATAAGTTTGTATGTTTTGCCATGGGATTGCATAGACTTCTTTGTAAATTACACATTTTTGGTTAACTAAAAAAAGCTCGTTTGAAAATATCGCTCAACATGGGGGCTTTATATGTTAAGATGGCTTTGGTAGAGGTCAGTCGTCTAATGGGCCTAAAAGCTTTATGGTCGGTATAATACGACTTGCCAGCTTTAGGTATGTAAACTACTCTACTCCTGCTCCAGGATCGTGGTACAGTACTAAAAGCAATGCACGCCTGAAATTGTGCAATTCAGCAGAAAAGAAAACACTCCAGCGTAGATAATCAGTAGTGATCAGTCTACGGGCTAAGTTCCAATCCGGTGTACCGACAGAAATGTCAGGAGGCTCGGAGGCTACCACACTCGAATCAACAGAGTCACATCCAGGGAATTGGACAGACAACAGTAGCTCACCAACTACTCGCCTGCAGGAGGTGAGTTTCCCGGAAGGTCGGCGAAGACTATCAAGTTTTCAAGTATCATTCTTAGCCAGAGTTTTGTTAAGTTTGGCGAGAACAGCCTACAAACCTTGCATCTGCAGATCTTATTCTCATATATTGTGGTCACAAATCTGCAAGTTTACAAATAAGATATCGGTTAGACACAAATTACTTCTAAGAAATTTATTCATTAATTCTTACCACCATTGTATTTACGCTGTGTTTTTGTTTTCTATCAATTGCGAGTGCCATCAATTGCGCCTATTACTCCAGGAAAACCGACTTTATTAAAAAAAATTGTTTCGCTTGCCGTTTTTCTAATTGCGACATGAAACTAGTGGCATTTGTACAAATCTTATTTTCAATTGCACTGCGAACTTCGCTTATGATATCTGAAATAGTTTGTTGAGCGACAGATATTCGTACTGCTTCTCCAGTACCATGTTGGTATTCATCTTCTGCCAAAAATCGTAGGGTATCAGCCAATTTAATAACGTTTGGAACAGCGGTCGATCTTCTACGAGGTATTAAGTCGTCCTTAATTTTATTAAGTACGTATGAAAATGCCTTTTTTGTAAGTCTGACATGTTTTTTCAATCTAAAACTATAAAAAAATCATTGAACATCTAGAACGGCACAACGATAACCACGATCGTCAATCAATCATCCAGGAGCAGTGGCAAACTATCCAGAAAGTACAATTTGAAGAGGACGATCGTTAGATAAGTTAGTCTAAGATAAACGAAAGGTGCGTGAATAATGACTGGCACGTAGCACTAGGAGAATTCAAACAGAATATCTCCGCGCCAAAGAAGCCACAGCTAAATTCGTCCGTCAAATGAAAAGCGAATATATCAGGCACACTTGCATCGAAACCATCAGCTTCCAAGCGGAAAATGGAAACTCGAGAAACTGTTTTGCCAACGTCTTAAAACGTGGGAAACCCACTTCCAAAATCTTCTAAATTGGACTGACGAAATGCCTCCTATCCCAACCACCGCCTCACCAAGTGAAGAGGTATCTGTGCTATATCCCACAGTGGAGAAAATAGACTCAGTCGTTAGTAGGTTAAAAAAAATTTCTCTCTAGATTCCGAATTTCATAAAGCAATAATGAAATAGTTTGCTGGAATCGAATTATCATTTTAGCTGCTTCTTTGATGTCTGATGGTAGGAATGGACCCATGGAACGAAGCATCACTGACTATGTACATACTTTAGACAACTTATAAAAGTTGTTGTATTTCTCTATAATATCCTGAACTACGGAATTCTCTACGGATATCTTAAAAGCGAATATTTCAACTTTTGCTTCATCGTTTCTACCATACATAGTTAGTTAGTTAGTTTAATCGGAATGCCTTATCAACCACTGAGGACCTACCAATCATTACTTTTTTCTCAGCAATTTCGTAGCACTTATTCCACCAGATGCACCGTCGCCGGGATTATCAGCTGAGTTAATGTGGTTTCAATGACCTCGCCTGATATGTGATTTGCGATAAATCTGGACCGTTTTCTAGGTTGTGAGGAGAGCAAAAATCAAGGACCAGTTTTAAATTTGTCCACAGTGTAGTTTCTTCAATGTTGAATTCATCGCGATTTATGTACGCCCTCATTAATTTGGTCAGTAAGAAACAACTATTAAGCCCCAATCGAGTGCCCATTGACTCGCATCGCATTGCAGAAGTTTGTGAGCCAATCCATCGTGGAACTTGTATTTATATGTATGTTGCAACTTGTCCAAATCTTAAGGCGTAAGTTTTTCCAATAGTTTTGTAATAGCGCATCATCCCAATTGATTGCAGCCACGTGTTTGGAAATAGAATTTTTTTGACGTTACCAGTCAATACAAATTGATACTGGCGAAAGCGTAAGACTACTTCCATTAGCGATGATTGTAAGACCGAACCCACCTGCATGATGTATTCAGCTAATTTGTTTTTGACTTGGCTAATGCATTAAATTCGACACTAATACTGCTGCTAGGATAATTAGTCGCTTGTTATTTCTTCCATGTGACCCAATTCTTCATACTCCTTTCAATAACTCTATGTATATAAATCCCGAAATGTGCTGTCTCGCTCAAATCTAAGCTCCATTGCTCGTAGTCGGCTTATAGATATGTGTAGTGAAGAACCAATTTCATTTGGTGATATGGAAAATGGTATCTTCACGATAAATCTTCTTTCTGGGCTCCTTCTGGTTGATGCCGTAAATAATTCCTCACACTATATTTCATTATTCCACGGCTGATCAACGAATCTTGACTTGGTGGTTTTATCTCCTTACAGCATCTACTTAAGGCCTACACTTGTGACCACTAGTACACATGCTTCCTCGCTTGCGTGGTTGAACTCAAATTAACTGACTTTCCTGTCTTTAGCTACCTTTATCTTCCTCCATGACTTCAGTATGTCAGAAGAAGTGCATCATCCTAAGTGATATCATGCGTCCTGAAAGGCTAAAAATAATTGTTTTGCATAATTATTGTGAAAGCCAACTGCCAAGCCGGACGTTCTAATGGCATTCGACAATATCGTTCGCTAGGTATATTTTGTATTCAAGTGTAGGTGGACGTTGATACAATTATAAATGCTATTTCCTTTGGATCCCATTCAAGCCGTAGCACTTTTCGCGATTCTATAGACTTTTCAATGTATTTGACCTCAGTAATCTCCTTATTGGTTTTGATGTCAAAAAATCTGCTGGACCAATGTCATATATAAAATTTTATATTTGGTGTGTACATGAGCTGATGATGCAGATCATCATTTAGCAAACACGTTTGTATTTGGATTTGTTTTGTCCTCGGCCATGTTGGTAACTCTTCTACTTCCCAGAATATGCGTAGGGATATGCCAATGTCTAGTAAAATGTGCTAGTTGTTAGTTGCACACGTACCTTGATCGTTTCCAGCAATTCTTCCGGCCACTATCGAACCAAAAATTATGCGAACCCCTGTCAACCCATTGACTGATTATTGACAGTTTGGTTTTAGTGCCTTAAAAATAATATTAAATATTAAGCGTCGACATGCTAAAACTGACTCAGGAATTTAAAAGCCGCTTCTGATAGATAAAAGTCATTCGATAAACCGTATATACTTGAAATAATGAACGCTTGAGTTTTAAATGTGATTGTATAACCAGCAGATGCTGTTGTGGGCTCGGTGGCATCTCTGCTTTGTCCAACTCCGATTTCCTCAAGTCCTTTCACAAGGATATTGCATTCATATATTTCATTTAGATTACGTATTTGACATGGGTTCCACGATGACTATTGGTCACAGTACTGGTCGATTTGTAGTGATCTTCTTCGAAAAGCTCTTTATGGATTCGATTATACCGATGTGTATTACTAGGAAACCAAACAATTCTCCAATTACAGAAAACTCTCTATCATCTGATTTTTAAGTTTATTTAACGCTAAAAATATTAGCCATGGATCTCATTTTTCTGCAATTGAACCTAGTGCAATTAGCTCTCTGAGCTCATATATTGGCATTATTTGGCTGTATTATATTTGGTTAGTCCATATAGCTCATCATAATGAAGGAGTTGACCATGCGCCCCTTCTGGACGTGTCATTGTACTTTTTGGAACGCCTCATTGTCTTCTCCTAATTTTAGCAATTTACCGCCCCCTGTAGTCTTTGTCAAATGTTAGAATGTTCATCTTTGAATGTTGAAGGCGTACTTCAACAATTTGGTGGTTAAAGGTATTCATTATGATCTTTATTTTTTGTGCAGTAATACTGCACATGCGGATGGAAGCATGCACCTCTGGTTCTATTCAATTTCGTAGTCTAAACCGAATATCTCCTTTTCTATACTATATGGTCTAGAATTCGAATCAGTAACATGTTGCCTCTCAGGTTTATTATGGATCTCTGAACTGTAGCCCGGTTCTACTTATGCTAAAATATTTAAAAGTTGGCGTATTAATGAATGGTCTTACAACGGTTTTAGACGGATCGGAATGTTGCCGGTTTTTCCAAATCACATATAATAGGTCATTCGCAACAATAAAAGGATGAGTGAACAAACGGTTGAGGACGAGAGTGATTTTGGGATTGGGGCACTATTTGCTGCGGTAAGAATGAAAATGGTGTCTTTTACTTGTCGGAAATTTTTTTTAACGGGTATCACAAACTATTTATTTGTTTTCCGAAGGCCTAGAGAATTTTCCATTATATTGCTTTGATCCCGTTCACCATATTATAGATTCTTTTTTAAATCATAGAATTGTATCACGTTCCAAAACACACCTATCCTTTCCTTCCTTGAATTATTCTTTGTAATTGAAATATTATACCAATACTCCAAAAAATTTCAAACAGCTTAAGCAACAAATTATATAATTTCAGGCTAAGATATTCTCTCATTTCATAACTTCAAACTGAGTGCTAATCCAGCTAAACAAACTTTCTGACAAAATAATTATGGCCTCAGGTTTTTTGTTTCGTATATCGAAAAGCATTTTTAATTAATGGAATGCAATAATTAATTTTACTAACACAGAAAACCTTTCTTGATACTTTTATAAAATTAAACTTTTGGAAATCCTTCTTAGATTACAAACTCTATACAAAATACTTCCGAGAAATTTATATATTTTCTTTTGGACAAAATGAAAAAAAATATGTTACAGTAAACGATACGAATATCGTTCAATATTATTGATACTCGTATATGGGATGTACATTACTATATTACATTTTTCTTTTTCGAACTAGAGGATAGCAAGCCAGCAGCTCAGATCTATTGAATACATGACCTCAAACACCAATTTTTAAAATAAACAACCTTCGCGTTGAAAAACACACACAAAGCAAGCAAATTTCCTAGAGCTTTTCGTTCGTTGGAAAAATTTTTCACTCGCAAAAAAAAAAATAACAAATTAATCCGTTTAAAAATAATTCTTCTCATTTTCATGATCCAAAACACCATCAAACATATACATACATATATTCAGTAGAAAATTGTTCCTGGAAATGTTTAGTATTCAAAGCTGTTAAATTTAATTAGACAAGTAAATTTTCATGTAATTCGTATACCTACATATGTATGTATGTGTTGTCGGGATCGGTATGTACCGCACACACTTACAGGCACATAAACTAGCAGTATCTTCAAACAGCTCAGTTTAATAACAAAACAAAATATTCTTAAAATTTCGACACAACAACAAAACATTCTTAGAAATGTAATTCTTTCAAATTATGCCAGCATCACGCCAAATTTAAATTTTCCACTCGCATTTTTTTATTTATTCGTGTTCTGTGGAATATACATACATACATATACGTTATATATGAAAAATAAATCTTACTTCCCACCGAACAAAGCGTCTAAATATTAAAATTGCCAGCAACAACAATGTAGCCAACCGCACCGACACAAAAAACAACAAGAAGAGATATGACAACAAAACTAATAAATACATTCTTTCATTTGTTCTTTATATTTTTTGTACATACATATATGTATATGTGTATGTATGTATAAAAAAAAAAGCTCAAGGACGAGGGTGGCAGCCCCAAATCCATATCTCATCCAATAAATAACAGTAAATATCAATAAATTACTGAAACATGAAATATCAACGCGACATCGAAACGAAACTAACAAAAAATATAAATTCGGGTAATCATCAATATTTATTTCGCCATTCCCGTTTCGAAGGATTCGAAAATTAACGATGAATTGTTCAAAAAATTAAATTTTATTTCAAAAATCGATTTCGCACTCTACCGTATATAAACTGTAAATATGTATACGAGTGTATTATCCTTGCTGTGTGTTTACAACACAATTATTTTGTGATTCAAAAATTTGGCAAAAGGATAATCTTCTATAAATATATAAATAAATTTTCCGTTCGATGACAATAAAATACCGTAATTGACATGATTCCTTTTTCTACATTTACATACATATTATATTTACGAGTGTACGAAACGAAATGATAAACAAATGCGATGAACTGTGCATGTCGATCCGACAAATTACCGAACCAATAATACATTACATACGATTTAATATTTGTAACGGGAGCGTGGAGAAGAGTGCTGTATAAATAATTAACATAAATTCTCTTCTCAGCGCGCACAATTTCACCAATTCAATTCATTTTTATGAACGCTAGCGAATCCAGTGGTGGTAATCGCGACTACATCCATTTAATTACTACTGTTCTATTGCTGAATAGGGGCGCGTATGTTTTCCTGTCAAATTTATTCGCTCTCACAGAGTAGGCGCATTGTAGCCATGTTTATTATCTCCCGATTGTGTCTTCCGTTGTTTTTTTGTCGTTACTCTCCTTAATTTGATTACGGCAAAAATATTGTGTATAGCAGAAACAAAACCAAAATGGAAGAATGAATGAAGGAAAATTGTGAGAAATATTTGTTGATGTCTTTATGTAAAGTAACGCAGAAAACTAGACGAATACAACAGAAGCAATGAATTTTCAAGGAGCATTGCTCTAACCTGAATTGTGTTGAAAACAGAAGAATACTTTGTTTTTGTAACACGTATCAAAGGCTGTAAGATGCTGGGCGGCGTTTTTACAATGTACTCGTTTGTATTTGTATTTATATAGTTCTGCAATTGCAGCTTTATCGTTTGGCTTTCAAATGTATATGGCGTGCAAGACAAATCAGATTTACATCCGTTGATGTTTAACCGAATTAAACAAAGGTCATGAAAAAAATCACTGAATGCATTGAACAACTCAGCTTACCAAAAATTACAGATACTTTCAGTAGTTAGAGTGCACTACAATAATATGACATTTCTCAATCGCGTTCACAAGACACAAATAAACAGCAAATCTGGCAGATCTGTCAAAAAGAAGATATTTCCAGATCTACAAGGAAAATCTATAAAATAAATAAAATGTGGATACACCATTAAAGAACTCCAAAAGTACAGCTAAATTGAACCACGGTACTAGTTCTCGCAAATACCAACTTCCAGTTAATTTTAAAACCAATTCAATAATGCATGACTGTTTATTCCTGCGTCATTCGTACGCTCGAAAAGACGACAAAGATATTTAAAAATCAAAATTCAGATGCAGCCTTCACTTGACGTAAACGGAAATCTAACTCATAAGTTTTATATGACATTTCCAAAACTAAAAAGAAAAGAAGGACAGATAAGGACAATTTACAAGAACTTAATTTTATAAATAAATAAATTTTTTACAATGAGTACTGAAACAGCTTTTGGATTTACTGAAAATTACAAAGAAAACCAAAATATTGTTACCAAGGATTTACTAAAAAAGTTGAACTGAGTCAGAAAAAAACAATTTGCTTGAACCTTTAATTCTCTGAATTGCCATCCGTTTTCTAGACCATTAAGTGAAAATTGCTTCGATTTACAAAATATACTCTTAATTCTCTAGGCTCTCCTAATGTGCGAAGGATTTAATTAAAAGTTCAATTGGATCTAAAACATTTCGAAGATATTGCTGTCCAACACGCTTTTTCTTCTAGCTTATACAAAATATCTCTGAAGCTCTTCAATAATAATCCCAAAAATTTCAATATTGCTGGCTCCCCACTCATATTTCTCTATGTGTTGCGAACTTATTCCTGGATCAGAAAACGGATCTTGTTTCAAATAACGCCTAATGTGCAATGAATTTGATTTGAAATGTTCAACTGAAAAACTGTTCAACTGTTCCCCACTCGTACTTCTCTAAGCCAAAAAATTATAATTTTCTTGAAAAATGTAAATTGCTTCCAATCATTAAAAATTTGAGAACTTCCAGGCTCTCCAACTATTTCTGTTGGAAAATTTTTTCGAACAAGAAACTTGCTCCAAATAATAAAATTTCTTTGAACTTCTTAGCTCTCCTAATGTGCGTAAAACTTAAAAAAAAATATTCAAATGATTTCAATTAAGCTTAGTTTTCTTAGCTTTTCTTTTCTGGGTTGCCAGACCTCTGTCTGAAGCAAAAAATGGAAATTGATTCAAGACACAAAGCTTATGTGAATTTCTGGCCTTTTTAAGTTTAACTGAATTCAAATATAATTCAATTTTCTTAGATACCAACTCGGATTTACTTTGGAGTGCCAACTCTTTTCTGGTTCAGAAAATGGGAATTGTTGGACCAGAAAAAAGGAAAATTACTTCTGTTTAATTTAACTGAATCCAAAAAAAAATCAATATTCTAGGCTCCCAACTCGTATCTATATCTGTGGTTGCCATCTATTTTCTGAAATATATATCTCCTTGGTTACCAACACGCATCTGGGTTGTTTACTCGTTGCTGGAGAACAAAATGGAACAAGGCTCTCAAAATTACAAATGGTTCAAAGTTCAACTGAATGCAAAAAAAATCAATTTTATTGATTTCCATCTTGATTTTGCTTTTGGATTGCCCCTACCCGGTATTATGAAGCCCTTGCTGTTTCGGTCTATAGTTGGATTCGGTTATTCATTCAGTTATTTTGGATTCAATTCAGAAAATTTTAATTTACTATAGGTTTCCAATACGAGCATCGATCCGAAAAATAGATATCTTGCTATTCTTATTATTTAAGCAGCTATTTCACTTTGCTAAAGTTCCCAGAAACTATGAACCATACAAAAAAGATCAACCCGTCACCGAGTTGGAAGAGCACAACGACGCTGCGATAAGTCATGCTTGGTTCAGCCAATGCTAGAAGACAAGCTTGAAGAAATATCAGCAATAATGGTTGTTTACCATCAAGATATATTGTCCAAGTCGTTTAATGGAACTACCTGATAGTCTTAGTTTGCTATTTGCGATCTCTTAAAACTCTAAATCGACCCACGGAAACACAATGGTATGATTTAATTATGTTATTGCTCTCCAGCACTTTCTACAGTGAAACAAACGAGAACAGCACAAGTAGAGATCATTAAAAAAAAAATTTAAAATACATGATTACGAGCTACAACCACATTTCAAATTTTATTAAATAGCGATGTACTTATAATTGTTCATTTGCGACCACAATTAACTCTACTAGTTCACATGTTTTTTTGGCTACAGCTATGGTAAAATTATTAACTGCCGAGAATATAAAAATTGGGGCTTCATATGTACAGTCCACATCGAGTGGATGGATACAACTACAATCCTTAGTGAGGAACTTCTCTTCTAAGGTTCACATTCTACCATCAATCACGAATATTGATCGATCAATTTCGATAAACATGAATGGCTGGCTATCCCAGTAAATTTGAAATTGGTTGATCCAGCTTTTGCAAAAGCTCAAAAAATCCACCGATTGCTTGGGATCGGAATTTACATTGATTCACTAAAAGTCAGTCAATTGAAGTTAGTCAATACTATTTATTTATTTATTTATCATTTATTTATTTATTTATAATACATAAAAAAGCTTAAAGCTTATTAACATTATGTTAAGTACATTGAAACAAAGTTAGCAAAATTACAAATTAACACTAAATGTAAAATAATAGTAATAATTGTTACAATAATAATAATAATAATAATAGCAACAACAATATAACAGAAGTAATAATGAAATAATAATAATAATAATAACAATACTAATAACAAAAATAATAATAATAATTTCAATTAAAATAATCTACAAATGCCCTGATACTAGTTAGTTTTTCGTGAACAAAACAGTTTAAAGATTTGCAAAATATAATTTTATGAAACTTGCATGTGACGCTGCCAATTTAACAGAAGATGGTAAACTATTCCAGCAACCGACACCCTTGACATAGAACGACGAATTTAATAGCCTGGTCTTATTCCTAGGCAATTTTAATATATTATTACGCAACAAATTGGACCTTTCAATCCTCATAAATAAGTATAACGGTATCCGTGTATCTAGCACCTTGTATATTGATAGGCACATACGAAATGTATAATAGTCATTTAGAGAACATCCAATAACCTTGGGTAAAACTGAAGAGATGTGATCATATTTACGGAGGCGAAAAATGTAACGAACACCAGCTTTAAACGCTTTATTAAGTTTATCCATATTGTATTCATGCATTCCAAATAGAATCATTTCACCATATGAAAAATAAGGAAAAATGTATGATAAAAATAATTTATGTCTTAACTTAATTGATGCAAAGTCAGTCACCGACCATAAAGTACGAAGCTTCATGTAGGTTTTACAACAAATCATGTTTATATGTTCGTCCCAAGATAAACAGTTATTAATTAGAACACCCAAATCATTTAAACAATCCACAAACGGAATATTCTCATTGCACACTGAAATAGACGGGAAATGACGTGTGTTAAGTTTGTGCTTATATATTACAATGGATTGCGTTTTCTTGGGATTTAAGACCAAGCCATTATGGGTAGCCCAATCTTCAATCTTAATGATATTACTGTTAATATTAAGTATACCAGCATTAATTTCATTGGGTGAGCACGCGGTATAAATTTGAACATCGTCAGCGAACAAATGATAATTACAATCTCGCAGTACTTTCGGCAGGTCATTAATATAAAGAGAAAATAGAAGCGGACCCAATACCGAACCCTGAGGAACACCACATGAATTCGTAAAAACATCTGAAAAAGTCTCACCACATTGTACACAAAATTTTCTGTTAGAAAGGTAACTGTGAATAAGACTTTGTAATTTGCTAATCAAAATATGGTGATTGATGGAATCAAAAGCCTTCGTAAAATCCAATAGAACCAAAATAGTAGCTTTATTAGAGTCCGCACTTCGACGTATGTCGTCAACAATGTTCAAAACAGCCGAAGACGTGTTATGAGCAACTCTATAGGCCGATTGATATTGATCCAGTAAACCAAATTTATTTAGGTGTTCGGTAATCTGCTCTTTCAATATTTTTTCGATAACCTTAGACTAACTAGGGAGAATACTTATAGGGCGATAATCCGATACTGTCGAAGGAGTTCTGTTCTTATAGGAATAGGGATTAGTTTACTTTGTTTCCATGCATCAGGGAAGCAAGAATATGTAATAACGTTATTTATAATAAATAAGATATACTTAAGAACAATCGGAGAAATTAGTTTAATGAACTTAATTGGGATTAGATCAAGCCCTATACTCTCGCTTTTTATAGATTTAAGAGCTTTATCTAATGTTTGGAAATCGATACATGTAAATGATAGTTTAGAAGTTTGGGATGTTGGGTTCATTTGTGCGTTTTGATGATTATAATTGGGAATTTGTGTATTTCCGAGAGATTATTGAATTCTTTCGAAAACTCATAGGCTGAGAACTGGCAATTTGAGGCCCGATTTTCTTTACTACACCCAATTCTATTGATCCAGCCCCAAAATTTTTGTTGTGGTAGATCGGAATCAAATAAATTGTCTAAATAAACAGATTTTTCCTTGCGAATCATGGCAGTAATTTTGTTACGTAGTTCTTTGTAGATTTGTCGGTTAACCAAGGTTCTCTCATTTTTCCATTTTATAAATGCAAAATCTCGTAGTGTTATCAAATTAAGAATCTCTACCATAAGCCAGGGTGGCTTGCGAACCTTGGGTTTGAAAGACCGAAGTGGCACATACTTTTCATATAAATAAACTGCCATATCATTAAATAAATATAGTTGGTGATTAACGTCACTGTAATTAAATAAGTCATCCCATCTTAAAGATGCGCATTCCCTAAGCAAGTTGAACATGTTAATATTTTTGTAATCCCTGAACCAAGTTTTTTGGGATCTGCATAGAGATATATCGTATGTCCAAAATAAAACGTCATGATCCAAGAAACCCACACTAATTTGATTAAGGAATTTAATTTTTTGATTATTATTAGTAATGATCAACAATAATTGAGAAAACAATGTAAACAATAGTAAAACAATAATAAGAAAACAATAATTTAAAATCTAATATGATGAAGTAGTATAACATTAAAAAAATGAAAAATAACAACATCAAATTGATTCATAAAATTAAAGAGGTCGTAATAAAAATTTACAGTAAATCAATAAATCAATAAAAATAAGTTAACTCTATTGTGTCATTAGCTTTATTGTTTTTGTTTGGTGCGACCTCGCGTGGTAACCGATGCCGAAGAACAAGCTGCTAATTTATCAAAATTCATGTTTATCCTAGGCAATTCATCATCCATAGGATTACTAAGTTCATCAGCTGGAGTATTAAATTCGTTGCCCAAAATATTTACACCTTTATCAGCTTCATGATTAGTAACTTTTACCACATCACCGTTATTATTGGTTGTTAGTCCTCTAACGTTTAGGTCAATAAAATCTCGAATCAATATATTTGTAAAGGTACCATCATTTTGTTCGTAACCAATAGCAGCACAAATTTTACTAATGAGAGCTCTGTCCGATACATCATTAAGTTCAGGAACACCACTAACAATCATATGACATTTATTGTTTTCACGTTCAAGTTTATCAATTCTATTGTTAAGATTGATCATTTGATCACATAAAACTTTCACTTGGGTCATAAAGGTTTCTAACTGACTTTTTAGATCATTTTTCAAATCAGTCACAATTTTATCTAAATCATTTTTATAATGTAGAAAAGTTTCGTCCATTAAATTTAATTTATCTTGAATTGTTTTCATAGATTCTTTTAATTTATCCATTATGGACGCACGCACAAAAACAATGTTTAATTTTCCGTGATAAAAGTAATGTTATATTACAGATTGCACAATTAACTAATTTGACTAGCACAAAAAGTTATTTTTAAATTTACGATTATTAATACAAATATTAATATTAACTCAACACAACCATAGTCGATGTTAAAATAGATCGTCATAAATATAATCACGAGCACTCAAAATTACAACCTTACTCAACGAACGCCATCACGAGAATGGATATATATAGAGAATGGATATCTACTATACATACCATGTCATCCAAATACTCTTCTGGGTTGGATTGTATCTGGGCGTGCTTCGGTCAGCTCTTCTACTTCCGGACGTTAAGTATCTCTCTTAGCCTCATCTCTATTATAGTTGTCGCTATTAAGGACAAAATAGAAAGGTTTTTGAAACTCCATACATTTACATATTCCAAAATGTTTACCACAACAGATCATCGATATATGAGAACCATTTTGCTGAGCGATTCACAAGAAATGAGGCCGGTCGATTTACCGCTAGACTTCGTTTTGGTCGTTCACCAACCAATTTGTATTATTCTTCGATAATGGTCATACGATACATTTCTGTAATTTGATGAAAATGTAGTGTAAGAACAAATTACATCATGCTGTTTACAAATCGTTCATCGACGAGCATTTAATAATTGACCATATGGGCCAATGTGTAATTGAGAACCAATATAGCTACCATGCTGCCAGCGATTAAAATCAGTATGACATGTATGCAGAACCCCACCTATTAAAACTTTAATAATCAAAATATTGTCTATACATACCGCGTTGGTGTGCCAATCATTGCTGATATACCTTAGGAACATCGAGAATAATTAATGCGCTTCCTAAACGACGATTACATTTAAAACATTGGGTAATTTTATATTATTAATGCAGAAGTTGTGGCAGCTCCAAGCCTACAAAAATCCACGTTACCACGCCAAGGACTCTATTGTTTGTTCAGTTGGTATTAAGCAATTCGGGCTTTTGTAAATTTTCCAATCAGTGATCTCATCCATTGAACATCATCAACTATTGTGCTCCATTGGCTGAATTTTTAGCCATGAAAATCTTTGTTGCTAACAGAGTTTAATTCGTATAAGAGCTGACAAATCTGAACATTGGTATAATATTGAATTAAAATAAAATCTCGTTTCTCATGGTATGATGTCTCCTGCTTTGATGAGATGTGATTTATAGTTCTCTAATGCCACTTTGTTTCAAAATATAATGCAGAAAGTATTAAAAATGTATGACTTTGGTGGATATTCTTCCACAACAATCTCAACAAGAATAATGAAAGAGTCTCTGGTGGCTAGCGAACACCTTACTGAAGAATTGTCAGTAACTATATTCACTTGGTCAGGGTGGTCTGGTGAGAAGCTGTCTGGGGAATCAAGTTGGTACTTGTTGCTAGCTCCGTATCTTACAGCTTCCACAAGTGTGCGTGTTACCTCCCCGTGGTGACCACCAGGCAACTAGTACACCATGTGGTGTTCTAGGCGAAAACACGGCGCTAAACAACTGGGCCGGGTTAAGGTGTTAACCGTACCGTGCTGATAACCGGTCAGGCTGGGGGCCCAGTCTAAAAACTAGCCCAGTCTCTAACGGTGTATCCGGATACTTGGCGCCCTCCGGATCATGTAGCCTTACCTGTGCATTGCTGTTCTCTGCACAGGTGGACCGCCTTTCTCCGCTACTCGTGGGTACTATTATGGAAAAGCAAAATAGTCAACAAAAAGAGACCGGTACTCTTAAAAAACCGGAATCTAATACTGCGGAGACATCGGTCTTGAGGCCCGGTCTCCAAAGTGCAATTAGGGACATGAGACCATATGAGGCTGGCCCCTCGAAACCAAAGGGCAAATTCACGAATGCTTGCCCTCCATCAGTGTCAAACTATCAGACCAGGAAGAGAGCCTGGCGCATGATCTCTATGATCTGCAACATTCTGTTGGAGCAGAGAACGTATAGAGACAAGGATACGCTTGCGTGGGCAAGACGTATCACTGAGCCAAAGCAGGAGGGTTCCGTTTTGATCTCACAGCCGAAAAGGCACAGATCTGATTATGAACCGTCTACGGAGGCTAAAAAGAATCTGGTTCGGGACAATGTTACTAGGCCCTTCAATGAGGTGTTAAAGGATCACCTGATCATGGCAGTCGTTGACAGGGCTCAAGAAGATGGGAGCATTACGGCCCTTAACTGGAGGAAGGTGGAGAAGGCCTTAGCCGCCATTTTCCTAAAAGTCATGAGGGGGAACCCAGGACCTGCTCCGTCCTGCCGAGACGGAGGGTGGCATCGGGGTCATGTTAAGCTGGCTGCCTGTGCCGATGAGAGGTTTGTGACCCTCTACAAAAAGGCGATCGGCAGCCTGGGTGAAGTCTGGTCGGCGATAAACTAGAACTGGTGACGAGCAAAGAAATTCCCTTCAGGCCAATGGTGCGAGCCTCGACCCCTCCGGAGCCAAGTTATCCTAGGGAGACCCTGGAAATGTTGAAAATCAGCAATCCGGATCTGACAACGGCCGCCTGGAAGATTGCCAGGTTAGAAGAGATAAACGCGGAAGCAGATCACAGATCGGCCGTCATTATCATCGACAGAGAATCCGTGGGTGCTTTGTCAAAATCTGGAGGCCTGATAGCGATTACACCCAAAATGTAAAAGCGCGATGAGGCCGACAGACCTGGGGCATCTGCAGCAGGTGGGGAATCCACTAGTGGTGTCCCGCCTGTTGTTGGTGCATGAGAATTTCAAAATATAAAATACTACATGCGAAGAATGAAGGTAAGATACGTTCCTGCATTCTCGCTAGAAATAATCTGAATATTTTTATACTACTTAATTACAGCAATGCTTGCTAGCATCAAGATGGAAGGGCAAAATCTCTGGCTAATATCAGCCTACCTACCGTATGAGGAGTATAATATACCACCAGGGAGGTTGGGCAGTGCAATAATGGAGGCTCAAAAACGAAAAGTAGGAGTCATCATGGGCAGTGATGCTAATGCGCATCACTCAATCTGGAGAAGTACAGATATAAACAGGTGAGGTGAGTTACTCCTTGATTTTATTTTAAGTACTAACCTAAATATATGTAATATCGGGGGTAAGCCGACCTTTGTTACTAAAAATAGACAAGAAGTGCTGGACATCACATTTGTCTCGGATTTTATTAAGGGGAGGGTATTGAACTGGAAAGTGTCCGAAGACCATTCCTTTTCTGACCATTGTTATCTCCAGTACGAAGTGGATACTAAATCCACCAGCAAACCACCCTTCAGGAATAGGAGGAAAACTGATTAGGATTGTTACAGAACCATTCTGGGTAACTCATTACCGGTATATAGGTTCCAAACCCTCCTGCATCTGTACACAGGAGCTTGATGCTCTAGTAACCAAGCTATCTGATGCTTTTAACAAGGCTATGTTAGGTGCATCTCCTATCAGTAGGACCTTGGGTAAATCTCGGCCACCCTAGTGGTCGAGAGAACTCCAAGGAACTCGTATGAAATACAGGAGGCTGTTCAAGAAAGCGAGGAACACAAATGCTGCTGCAGATTGGGACTGTTACAAGGAAGTCCTCAAAACCTAAAAGTACGAGCTGACTGCAGCCAAGACGAGGGCATGGAGACTCTACTGTGGCAATATACAGGAGTCCTCGGAGGCGGCCAGGCTACGCAAAGTACTATGTTCTAGTCCTTCCATCCCGAGTTATCTACAACGACCGGATGGCTTATGGACTACATGTAGTGAGGAATCTCTGGAGCTATTACTAGAAACGCGTTTCCCGGAGTGCTCGGTACTAGCTCCGGAGAGACTCATGATAAATAGGGCTGTAGATTCCGTAAGTCATATAGTAAAAAGGCGAACTATCCTATGGGCAATAAACGGCTTTAAGCCATACAAGTCGGCAGGAACAGATGGCATTATCCCTGCGGATATCCAGCGAACTATTGACTTAACCCTACTCTGGCTGGAAGTTATCTTTAAAGGCAGCCTAGAACTCTGTCACATTCCTAGAAAGTGGACTGAAGTAAAAGTAATATTTATACCTAAGGCGGGAAAAAGCTCTCACTGCTATCCCAAAGACCTTAGGGCTATAAACTTATATTCTTTTCTGTTGAAAACACTGGAAAGACAAATAGTGCCTTACATTAGAGGCTCAATCAATCCGGGCGACCTCTAGGGATCTCAACACGCATACTGTAAGGGACGATAGGTGGAAACAGCTCTCCACTCCCTTATAGGCCCGATTGAGAAATCACTTGAATATAAGGAATATTCCATGGTAACCTTCTTGGATATAGAGGGGGCCTTTAGCAATGTCAGACCGGGGGCAATCACTCGGGCCCTTGCGTGTCTGAGGGTAGACGGGTCACTCAGAGGCTGGATAGATCATATGCTTAGAGGCAGGATCGTGACAGTTTATCTGGGTGGGACGTCTGCCGGCAGATACGTGAGCAGAGGGACACCTCAAGGTGGGGTTCTATCCCCCCTTCTTTGGAACTTGGTCATAAATGACCTGTTACAAAACTTTTAGGTGGTTGCTTACTTGGATGACGTGGCTATTGCAGTTTTCGGTAAATATCTTAGTACGCTTTGTGAGCGCATGCAGTGCTCGCTTGAGTCCATTGTGTTTATTGACATTTTCATACAAGAACCAAAAGTACCTGTCTAATAAAATTAAGCTTTTTTATATGATTTTTGCGATTAGATCCGTTGGGGATTATTTGTATTCGCCTCATTTCATGGAAATCTTCGGAGTCGGAAATATTTTGCAATAAATGAAACAACAATATAATAATTCTTGTTCCAATTAGCAGTGTAACTGTTACTTATTATGTTCATCCATCAAATTTTCATTCTTCAGTGGTCGAGGCTGGAAATCCCGCAGTTCAGAGATTTTCTAGATCCGTTGAAATCATTAATTGAACTATTATCGATCAACAAATGCGGCTTCTGATAGAATAGTTGAAACCAAGAATTGGTCACAGTAATCACCTCCAGCCTTATGGTACTCACAATCAAAACTAAAATGTTGCTCTACTGTACAATTAAAAATAGTGCGGTTGAATATAAGATTATTTTCCATTTTATATTCTAAATGCTAGCTTTTATATAAATGTTGGTCTCCCTTTCATAGAACTTTAATATACATACATACTCTTATAATAAGACTACAGAAGGCACTTTTGAAGAAATGAAAAAGTTCTTTTTAATAAAATATTTTAATGTTTATGGTTAGCGAAATATAAATAAAAGAACCACATCTCATTTATATATTCTTCTGTATATATGTATGTAATGTACATACTGGAAGAATAATCGGTGGATTAACTCTATATACACACTGGCCCAGAAATAAACCATCCAACACCAACAACTACAACAACAACAACCAAATCCCATGTAATATAATGTATTCTTATATAAATTTAAAAGCTTTAAGCCCACTCGATATAGAATTTATGTATACAGCCGCATACAGCATATATATGTACATGAACGATATAGGAATATAGGATGAATAGGATACGAAAAAAAGCATTTCTTTTAGTGTTGTCATTACGTCGTGCGGTTTATCTCGTCAAAATGAAAAAATAAAAAGTTTTCCATTTTCATAATTTTTCTTATATATGTATACATACATACATACATAAATTTTTTTTTATTCGTGACGTATAATTTAATATAATTAAGACTGATTTGAAATTTGGTAAATGAGTTGTAACCTCATTAAGATGAAAATTTCAAATTAATGTCATCTAATATATTTTATTATGTATACATATACGCATATACGTACTCTAGAATCATGTACTTATTTTTGGCACGTCTATGTATTCGGTAGATGTGCGGGATTAATATTTACGGGTACATATTTATACATAAATACGTATATTTTAATTTTTAAGATGAAATATTGAATTTTGTCTTATTATAATATTGTCGTGACGCGTTCTAATTGTCTAACATGTAGAAAATTCATTAAATATTTTTGGATTTAGGAATAATACGTTTTGTGTATTTTTAATTCTAATTTTTGTACATACATGTATATGTATGTATGTATGTATATTCTTTTATTGTCTATGGGTGTGCGCTATTGAAAATTCAATTTTCTTCTGCTTTTGTGAAGACATTTTTTGTAGAATTTGATTTATGTGAATTTGGAGATTTTATTTATATGCTATTGTGTGTATGATATCAAAATATTAATTTGGGTATTGATAAAACTCAAGCATAATATTAATAAAAAAAAGATGTACAACTCAAACAATTCCCTTGTTTTTCATAAATAAACACACATAATAATTTGCATTGGTGCCGAAATTTGGGATTACGTTGAGGTGAGACTTTTTGTTTTGCTTTTTCTCCAATTTAGGAGCATAGGGCGGCCAAATTAGGCTGGACCAGCTGACTCTGTTGGGGGCTTTTGCTTTCAGCTCTCCCCATGTTTTAACGAGTTCTTTCGGTTCGGCTAGCCACTCTAATGACATCCGTGTTATGTGATTCGGATTTTTAATCAATGTGTGCCCAAATCCATCTCCACTTGCGCTTTCTTATTTCACTTTCAATGTGTGTTTGCTTTGTTTACCGCAGAGGTTCTATGTTGCTTGTGGTGTTCGACCAGAAGCATTTTACCAGTCTACTCAGGCGTTTGTTCACAAACACCTGGAGTCTATTTGTGATCTTCTGTACGTGTTTCCATGTTTCACACCCATATAGCAGTACTTAGGGATTGCATTACCGGTAAAACGATTAACCGGTTAACCGGGCTTACCGTCTAATTTAGCTTACCGAAATACCGGTAAAAAAATTAGATATTACCGGCAAATTCGGTAATTTTTAAAAATAAAATAACAAAAGAAATTGCTTGGATATTCACACATTTCTGATGAAAAATATGGTTTTGTTGTTAAATAATTAAATACACAACAAAATGTTCGTCCCTGGTGTTTTCAACCAAAAATGATAAAATACAGCGCAGATGTCCCAGAAGAGTTCGGAGCAGAACTCGTATTAATCTTAGATTGCAATACCGCAGGTGGATTGCCTGTTAGTAAAGATTTGTGTAGGTTAAATTATCAAGATATTTGTGTCGAAAAAGAAATTACTATTTTTTAAAAAATACTATATACGAATTTTTACCGATGAATCTATTAGCTGTGGAATAATTAAGTCCGAAGAATATTGTAAAGTTTTAGCCTTTGCTTAAAACTTGGTTGAAGCGATTGTTAAGATTTCTACGGGTGAGGTCTTAATAATCGCGACAATTGAAACAATCAATTTGAATAATAATTTTAATTCTGATTTATTAAATACATTTTTTCGGTTTATATAGCAAAATTAAATTAATTTTGTGTACATTCAGCATTTTGGCTATACATTGTGTTTTTTATATAAAATAAAAATATGCATAAAATGTATGTTGTAATATGTACAAGTATTATTATATATAAACCTGTATGACCTGTTTAGTGAACTAAACATACTCCCGGGCGGTTGTGTAATTTTCAGGTATTAGAAGGGTTAGTTGTTGGTTTTGACTCGCCGGCTTGATAGGTAATTTGCATAATTTGATTATTGGCCGCTTGTATGTTGCGTCCTTACATTTAACTGTGGCTGTTCGTACTAAATTATCTGAACCAATATGGGTGTCAAGAACCCGTCCCAATTTCCATCGAGTGACCGGTTGTTGTTCATCCTTTAATAGAACAAGATCATTTACCATTAAATTTGGTTGAATGGTTGTCCACTTGTTCCTCTGATGTAGTTGATGTAGATATTCTGATGACCACCGCTTCCAGAAATCTTGCACCATTTTCTCTACTAGATGCCACCTTGTTCTTAGACTTTTCTCCTCGATGTCAGTGGTTGGTAATGCTTTGAGAGAGTCTCCGATTAAAAAATGACCTGGTGCAAATGCTGCTAAATCCGAAGCGTCGTTGGTGAGTGGAATTAGAGGTCGAGAATTGAGCACCGCATCGACTGAGTGAGTACCGTATATAGTTCCTCAAAGGTGAGGGTTGTTTCTCCAATCACTCTTTTGAGGTGAAATTTCACTGATTCTATTCCCGCCTCCCATAGGCCTCCAAAGTGTGGGGTATGAGGTGGTATAAAATGCCAGTTTGTTCCTTCTTCGGCCAATATAGCTGATATGTCGCCTGATAGTGATTTCATTGTAGTCTGATGGAATTTTTTGATTTTTTTGCGTTAGCTCCGATAAAATATGTTCATTACCGGAGTATATATCTGTACATAATCCTCGTCTGGATATAAAACGTTTATATGCAGCGATGAATCCTTCTGTTGTTAAATTGCTCACTAACTCGATATGAATGGCCTTTATAACCATGCACACAAAAAGTGCGATGTATCCCTTATATATGTAACTTGTGGCCTCGGCCCTGGGTAGTTCTTAGTTGGATAGGACCCGCATAATCAATTCCCGTTTTTGCAAACGGTCTTCCCGGCCTTACTCTTGATGGTGGTAATCTGCCCATCAATTGCTCCATATTGGTTTGTTTGTGCCGGAAACATATTACACATTTATTAATAATTTGTCTCACAGCGCGTCTGCGTCAATGATCCAATACTTATTCCTCAGGAGAGCTAAAGTTGATTGTATGCCACCATGCAATGTCTTTTGGTGGGCTTCCTCGATAATTCTTTGCGTGATTACGTTGTTTTTACTAAAAATTATAGGTCGCTTGCTATCAATGGGCAAATTGGAATTTTGTAAACGTCCCATCGCGCGTAACAGCCCCTTGTCATCGAATCCTGGGTGTAATGATGCTAATTTGCTGCCCTTGCGTAGCTTCTTTGATTTTTGTATGCATTCAATATCCTGGCTGAAATCTTGCCTTTGGGTTAACCATAATATTAATGCTTCCGCACGCTGTAATTCTTGTACTGTTAGTGACTCCTTGTTGATATTTTTATGCCTGCTGTTATCGGTAAATCGCAAACAGTATGCAACTATTCGTCTTATCTTGTTGTATGATGAGATCTTGTTAAATACATCTGAGAGAAAGTGGGATTCTTTTATCATGGTTACAATCACTACTTTCTCTTCAAGTTCCGGTAACAGTTGTTTCTGTTGTTCTTGTAGATCGTCATCTGAGTTGCTAGCCAAGACTGTCTCCCAGTGCAATGATGTTGTTGTTAGGAACTGCGGCCCGTGCGACCATAAATTGTTATTGATGAGTTCGCTTGGTGTTATACCACGTGAAGCCATGTCCGCTGGGTTATCTTCCGATTTAATGTGTTGCCATGTTGTCGATGGTAATGTCTCCTTGATGACCGAGATTCTGTTTGCTACGAATGTTTTAAAACGGTTTGGGTCGCCTTTGATCCAGCACAGAGTGATAGGGGAATCGGACCTTGCGTATGTTTTAACGTTCTGAAGTTGCATGCTATTTTGGACGTGTTTTAATAATTACTCTATTAAAACATAAAGAGCAGCTATGTATAGTAAATGAATTTATAAGTGTGAGATGTTCGTCTATAGGTTATGGAAAGGGTGTTCTTGATGTGATGCGACGATCACGATACCTATTAATATTTGTAGTTTAGTAGTTCTAATCTGGAGATTCATCATTATACCAGTGCCTTAAGCAAGGAAAGCAATATAAGTGAAGTGTACGCTGAAAACTAGTTTAAAGTTGATTAAAAACTATTGAAATTGTATAAAAGTGAAGTGTAATCGAACTGTAATTAATTAAAATTAAAGGTGCGCGTTTTAATTAATATACACTATAACCAAAATGGATCGTCAAATCCGTGCACGCGATCGTACAGTTAACCAATTGAAAGCTATCCAAACTTACTGTACCACAATTACCAACAATACCATGCTAGAAGCTCTACAGACTAGTGAAAATAATATGAAAAAGCTGTACAAAAATTTTAATGATCAAGAGTTGGAGTTACTAGCCTTTGAACCATATGTGCCTATAACTGAGGAGGTTGACGAAATATATCTAAATACTATTGCAACCTTAAAGGCGGCACATAAAGGCAAGGTCGCCAAAGACTCAGGAAAAACCATCGGAGACGCATGACTTTGAACGCTACTCTCGGTCAATTTATTGGGCAACAACAAACATTTCTACAAGGAAACCATCAAACACAAAATGTACGTCTGCCAAAAATAAATATAGAACCATTCGCGGGCGATTATAAATTATGGCCGTCTTTCCATTATTTGTATTTAACGTCGGTACATGAAAATACGGGGTTGAGTGCAGTACATAAATTACAGATTTTAAATGGGTTATTAAAAGGTGAGGCTGCAGCATTAATACGGCATATCAAGGTAACGGAACAAAATTATACCAGGAGGAAGGAGTAAATTGGAAGCGAGGTACAATAAATCAAAATCAATTATTGCATCTCTAATCCAGTTATTTTTAGAACAAAGAAGTTGTAGTCAAGTGAATTATAAGGATTTAAGAAAATTGTGCGATACGTCGGATGAAGTTTTTCGCGGTTTGAGAGTGTTAGAAGAACAGGCGGAAACACGCGATCCGTGGTTAATTCATTTACTACTTAGCAAAGTAGATGCGGAAACAAAGCAATTGTGGGCGACAGAATCGATTAACAGCACATTTCCCACATTTGATAAATGTTTGGAATTTTTGGGTACGAGATGTGATGCTCTTGAATCATGTGTAGCAGTTATAAAACCAACTGGCGTAACACAAAGACAAGTATAAGAGTACATACCACCACACAAGCAGATAAATGGAGCTGTATTGCCTGTAAGAAGGATCATTATTTGTACAAATGTCCACTGTTCAAGAGCATGAACCTGGAAAATCGGGTTAAATTACTAGAAGGTTCTAATAGTTATACCAACTGTTTGCGGCTCGGACACATACAATCACAGTGCTTTTCGCGTGCATATAGAGATCATCATAAAGAGAATCTATTCACCACTACCAGCGACGATTATTCCTATACCAAAGCAAAGTGAAATATGGCAGCTGGATTTAGCAGATCCCCAGTTTAATATACCTAGTGCAGTGGACTTATTAATAGGAGCTGAATTCTTCCTTGATTTGCTAGCAGAACAAAAAATGACAATTAACAATTTGCCGGTACTATACACGCTTCTAAATTTGGTTGGCTCATAGCAAGAAATATATACCAACACCAACTAGACGGTCAAAGCCTAAGGAATTACAACGTAAAGGTAAACTCTAATGTTTCATATGAAAATCTGATGGACTTGTTACAAAAATTCTGGGAGGTAGAAGAGACATTAGTCAACCGGACGTGCAATGAAGAAAAGGATCCTCTTGAATTACTCTTTCAAAACTCCACAACCAGAACGATGGAAGATTCATGGTAAAACTCCCATTTCAGCCACGACCAGAACTAGGAGATTCATTTACACTGCAGAGTATAAACATGATTACCACACCTTCATAGATGAGTACATAAAGCTACCAATACCCTGGAATAAATTACCAAATAAAAATAACTGCAAATATTTCATGCCACATCATGCCGTCTATAAGAAAAGTACTACGACCAAACTTCGTGTAGTATTTAATGCTTCATGTAAAACCACCTCAGATGTTTCCTTAAATGATTGCTTAATGACTGGCACAAAATTTCAACCAGATCTAATCACGACATTACTTCGATTTCGACTAAATCTTATTGCAATAAATGCGGACATCGAAAAGATGTACAGGCAAATACTGGTAGATCCGTCCGATGGGAATTTTCAGTTTATTGTATGGCGAAAGGATCCATCCGAAGAATTAAGGCCCTACAAAAATGCACAACGCAATTATGAAACAAAATATCCAGACGCGGCTAGAGCCATTAGAAATCATTTTTATATGGATGATCTGTTGACCGGAAGTGACACTGTTGAAGATGCAACTAAATTAAAAATCAAATAGTATAGAAATACTTAGTAGCTGTGGATTTAGACTTCGCAAGTGGAAATCAAACTCCCAAGCCTTTTTGCAATCGCTGGCAGTGGATAATGCAGAAAATATTCCTAAACTAATCGAAGATGACCAAAGCACTAAGACTCTGGGTATTATGTGGCACCCGCAACGCGACATATTTACATTCAAAATAAATAGTCAATCCAAGGACGTGACCTGGGCAAAGCGAAAGATGTTATCCGAAAGCGCTAAACTATATATGATCCTTTAGGATGGCTATCTCCTGTTATCATATGGTTTAAAATGATATTACAAAAATTGTGGTTAGCCAAAACAGATTGGGATGAGGAAGCGCCAAATAGCATTTTATGTTTATGGAATAAGGTACATTGTAACTTAAACCATCTTCAACAGATTCAAATTCCAAGGTGTTTGCTACAATCGTCGTAACCAACATCTTTACAGCTACATGGATTTTGCGATGCGTCGGAGGCAGCCTATGGCTGTGTAATATACAGAAGATCGAGAAACAATTTGGGAGAAACAACATGTCGCATAGTATGTTCCAAAAGTAAGGTGGCTCCAATCAAACAAATCAGTTTGCCGAGACTAGAACTTTGTGGAGCGGTCCTTCTAGCCGAGTTAATTAAATATTGCCAATCCATATTTAATATAGAAAATCAATACGTGTACGCCTGGACCGATTCGATGGTAGTGTTACATTGGTTGTCAGATATCCCGGCTCGATGGAAAACGTTTATAGCCAACCGGACTAGTAGAATTTTGGAAATCATTCCGAGGACAAGGTGGAGCCATGTGTCTTCAAGTGACAACCCAGCGGACTACATATCCAGAGGTATCGATCCAAAATTAATTTCAACCATAGAAAATTGGTGGCACGGACCTAGATGGCTAAAACTAAGGGAAGTCGATTGACCAAAAAATAAGACTATACTACCTAACGATGTTGATATTGAAGACCACAAGAAACGTGTGTTGGTACTATTAGAAACCTCAGAGGATTGTATTGTTACAAGGTTAATAAACAATAGTTCATGTTGGTTTAACACTAAGAAAATCATGGCGTACATCCTCAGTTTCTGTAAGCTAACTAAAGCGGAAACCAATAATCGAAATAAAGAAACACTAGCGTATTGGGAATACATAATAGCGGAAAATTTTATTATACGGACAAACCAGACTACTCTACAGGGTTTAAAACAGAAATTAATAGATTAAAAAATAACCTACCATTAGAGACCGGTAATGTGCTACTCTCACTAGATCGATTCATACACTCAAGGTATACTACGCGTCGGTGGAAAATTACGAAATTCAAAATTAAGCTACTCGGTAAAACATCCTGTAATTGTGCTAACCTATATGCCGGTATTTCCCTAATGATGAATATCTTCAGACAAAGGTATTGGATTATCGGAGCAAGATACCTAATTAAGTGACATATAAAATCCTGCATAACATGTATCCGTTATCGAAGCAGCCAGGTAACTCAAAAAATGACTGATTTACCTCCGGAGCGATGTACCAAAATTAGACCATTTATAAATACTGGCGTCGACTATTTGGGACCTATTTATATTAAGTCTTCTCAACATAAAATTGCAACGCTAACTAAGGCTTACGTTGCAGTATTAGTATGTCTTTCCGTGAAGGCCGTGCACTTGGAAGTTGTGAGTAATCTCAACACCGAAGCATTTCTAGCGGCACTAAAAAGATTTGTATCACGTCGTGGGCTTCGAAATCAAATATGGTGTGATAACGGCTCGAATTTTGTGGGAGCAAATAATGAGTTGAAACGGCTAAAAAGAGAGATAGTAGAACAACAAAACAGCCAATTAATATCTACCTTTGTTTTACAGAAAGGCATTGAATTTAAATTTAATCCAGTCAGTGCACCACATTTCGGAGGTTTATGGGAGGCTGCAGTCAAATCCGTAAAGTACCACTTTAGAAGAGCGATGAAGGAAGCTATGCTAAATTTTGAGGAAACTACTACGTTGTTAACGCAGATCGAATGCCTGTTAAATTCAAGACCAATATGTCGCATTAACGAAGACACAACCAACGTAGAAATACTCACGCCTGGACATTTCTTAATTGGCGAATCATTGTTGGCTGTTCCTGAACCTATATTAGAAAATATACCGGTACACAAACTCTCCAGATGGCAAAACATGCAACTACGTATTCAATCGTTTTGGAAGTTATGGTCCCGAGATTATCTAAACACACTACAAGAACGAGGAAAATGGAAAAGAGGAAAATTTACGATCAATATAGATCAAATAATATTGGTAAAGGAAGATAATCTACCACCAAATCAATGGTTACTCGGTCGCATTATTCAAACTCATCCGGGTAGCGATGGAATAGTCAGAGTCGCAACTATTAAAACCAAATACAACATCATCAAACGTCCGGTACCAAAACTGATACCACTTCCAACTAAATGTAATTGATATCATTTACACAATATTTTATACTATAATGTACAAACAATTGCAATGTTATTATCGATGAATCAATTAAGAAATATTCTCAATAGTTTCTTAACGGTGGAGAATATGTTTGGAAAACCTAAAAGAATAAAATTAATTTAATTGCTATGTTTTGGTAGGTAATAAGATTGCAATTGTTTACCTGTATAACTGTCACATCTTTTTTGTTGTTATATTTATTTGGTTTGATGAATCTGTAAATTAATTGAATATTATTTAAAATGTATACAAATATTACACTTACATGTCTATATCGTATTGCATTTGCATCATCACATTGCATAATAATTAATTGTCAATAATTAGAAAAACAAAAAAACCAATGCAACTCATAGCCAGTGATGCCAATAGACGATCGCGGTGAAATTCACCTTTTTTGGATGCTCTATTGAAACATAGAGAGCAGCTATAAATTATAGAGTAAATGAATTTATTAGTGTGAGATGCTCGTCTATAGGTGGCAGTGGTTATAGGATGGGGGTTCTTGATGTAATGCGACGATACCAATTTTTGTTTGTAGTTTAGTAGTTCTAATCTGGAGATTCATCATTATACAAGTGCCTTAAGCAAGGAACGTTAAATAAAAGACAGTTTGTCAAGTCGTGTTAAAAATTAATTATATTTATTAAAAATTTATAAGTTAAATACAATTGAGTTTTATTTAATCATCTAAATAAAACTTAGATGAACAAACATTTTGGTGCCTAAACCCGGAATATAGTTTGAAATATTTAACGTTGGCGTTCAACCACATTTCATCAATAAAGCCAAGCGTCTAATCTGACGTCGAATCTGAGCGAGCTTTTCCAGCTGCGGGTATGCACTAAAATTAGAACAAATCTGAATGATTCCATTTTAGATACAATTTGTATGTTAAGAGCATATTTCAATACCCAAAAGATTTATTGAATGTTTTTTAATTTAATTTCTTCTTTCAAAACCAAATTTTCTAATTTCTCCATTCAAATGTCAAGTATTAAAGAAGGATATAACCTGGACTCGTATATACGACGATGGTGTAGTAGTTAAAGTGATGAGCTGTGGTTTCGTAGAGACAAGTTCAAGTCAAACATTTTTAAATTAATTTCTACTTCCAAATTAGTTCATTTCATATTCTGTTAAAATTTTCATATTTCCCTATTTAAATTGTAAGTATAAAAGTTGGATATAGCAAGTCACGAGGCGGGTGGTTCAGTGGATAGAGTTATGGACTTTGGTTTCGTGAACTTAAGTTCAAAACTCTGTCGGGGGCGAAATATTTTTTAATTTAATTTGTTCTGTCAAAATATAATTTTCTAATTTCTCCATTGAAATGTTAAGTATTAAAGCACGATATAACCTGGATTAGTGTATACGGCGGTGGTGTAGTGGTTAGATTGATGGACTATAGTTTCGTAAAATTAAGTTCAAGTCTCAAATTGGGACTTTCTGTTAAAATTTTCAAATGCAAGTACTTAATACAAAAAAAAAATGATACATGTAGAAAATGAACGACAGTGATCAAGAAATAGATTCATTGACTGGTGTCGCCGGCCTTAAGGCAAGCCTCGGTTAAGGGCCAAAAATTTGTTTAATTCAATTTTGTGGTTCAACACAGCTATTAAGATATATCTTGTATACCACTCTTTCTATGTGTTACCGGTGGTTAAGTGGTTTTAGAGTGATAGACTATGGTTTCATGGATCTAGTTCGAATCTCGTTTCGGAACCAAAACTTTTTCTTTTTTCTTTTTTCACAAAATTCATTCGCTTTTGTAAAAATTTTCATTTTGAAGGAGAAAAATTGTATTTCCAGCTGACAAATTGAACAACAATTGATAGACATTTTTGTAAATTTGAGATCTTTTTTTGCACAGAATCAAGGATCGAACCTTGGCACACGAAACCAATAGCCATCACTCTAACCAATTAACCACCGCCGTATACTGATATACATATCTTTAATACTTAACATTTGAATGAAGAAAACTGAACATTTTAATTTGAAAAACAGTTTAAAATAAAAATGGATTTTACTCGCCATTTTAACCACTCGACCATCGCCGCATGAACGTTTCGATGCTACATCAATTTTTTACATTAGCAATTTGAATAGAGAAATTAAATTAAAAATATTTGGATCATATAATCTACCGGTAAACCGGCTTTTACTCATATATTTACCGTTTACCGGTAAAGCCGAAATTCGGTAAATTTGCAATCCCTAGCAGTACTGATTTTACACTCATGCATTGAACATTTGTAGCATCGTGTTCCTTGACAGGACGGACGCATTCCAGATCTAATGGAGCATGTTGAAAGTATTTCTTGCTCTGTTTGCTTGTTTTTGTTACAGTACAACCAAGTGACGAATTTTTCAACCTCATCGATTGGCGTGATGTTGATGGTGATATGATTGGTGTACTAATGTTCGTGTTCAGTCTCATAACTTTTGTTTTGCTGATGTTGATTTTGAGACCTACTTCATGTGCTAGATCTGATAGCTTCTGTATGAATTTCTGCTGTATGTCGGTATACTTGTGTGCTAGCAGGCATATATCATCTGCGTAGTCTAGATCATTGAGCCGTTTTAGAGGTAAATTTAAATATATTAATTTTGTTTGTTTTGTTCTTAGATATAGGATACTTCTTAATCAGATGTTGAGTCATCTTGAACAATGCATCCTGGTCTTACTAATCGTGAGTTGAAGCATTTGTCACTTTGCTTTCCTTTGTGTTGAACGTTGTTTCCAACATCCCGATACATTTCTTGTATTAGTTCAATTATTTTGTATGCCTATTTCACAATGTGCCTTCTAGATTGCGCCAAAGTACAAATAGTATATATAGTGGTGAGTCCTAGTCATTTGATTACTCTATGATGATACGGATCGTGTTGATATGATCTGTACAGCTCCTACCTGGCCTAAAGCCAGCTTGTTCATTTCTCCGGTTCTAATCATCGCTAATACTTTTAATGTGCTGTTGAGGAAGGATATGCTTCGCCAGTTTTTGCATTCTCTTAGATCGCCTTTCTTTAGGATTGAAATGGTCAACCCTTCTTTCCATTTCTGCGCAATTTTGCCTGTACTCCTTATTTCGCAGCTAATATTGGTGTTATAATTTCTGCTGCTATAAGTGTGTCGCCCTTGAATATTTCAGCTGTTATCTTGCCTATGCCAGCGGCCTTATTGTTCTTTAGCTTCTGGATAGCAAATCTAACTTCCCACTCCGTTGGTAGATGGGTGTTGATCGTTTCGTTATAATTGCCATCTGAGAGCTGGTAATTTTCTTCGCTATTTGCGCAGTTGTATTCAAAATGTTCTTTCCATTTATTTAGTTGCTGCTGATGTGTCGTTAAGGTTTGACGAGATAGATCCTTTATGTGTGGAATGTCCCTGTATTTTCCGGTGACTTTCGAAACTCCTAGGAAGCTAACACCATAATGTCGTATATACCAAGATGTCATTAGGTCAAAGCTATCCGAAAAATAGCGGAGAAACACAAGGGATTGGGAGTGTTAGTTGCCGAAACCCTACTTAAATCCAGTGACATCATGCGGTGTTATAGTTTCCTAGGATTTTCTCAAGAAAATTCGGAAAACCCTATAATATGTATACGACGTTATTACATGAGATCATACCAAACATGGTGGCCCTAAACGTCCTATTTCCTATTACCCAATCTTTTAAAATATTAAACGAGACATTCTGATTATACTTACAGCGGATATATGCGGAAATTGTTTTATTGCATTTCAGGACAGGCTTAGGACAAATTTCACATACGTGATAAATTATTATTTGTCATACGACTTAAACTGAATCGCTGGTCACTAACAGCTTTCTATCCTCTCACAATCAGATACGTTTAATTCACGCAGAGCAACACAAAAGCTTAGCTAGTGGTTTAGGCTATTTTTAACAATTACTTTTAATCCATTATCAGTATAACCACCGTACAGTCGATCAAATCTAGATATTGAAGAAACAGTCTTTTATTTGTTGTTTCAACATACATACATTAAGTTGTTATCTTAATTGTTAACATTGACAAAAAAATATCGTAAAATACTCTACGTGTTGACAATCGCGTAAATTACATGGCGTAATTTACCTCGCCCATCTCTGATTATAATCATGAAATATTTAGAATCTCTTGAGTTCTTGAGTTTTTTTTAGATTTTCCAAGTATTGTAAATTATTTTTGTCTTTAACGTATAGCTCGCACAATGCGGTAATAATTTGTTGCTAAATTGTTCGAGTTTTTGAAGCAATAAATTGCCTTTGCCAGGATACATAACTTCAAAATCGATGTCTATCGATATATAAAACAACAAATCATGTGAAATACATTATTTCAATAAAACATATAGTTATACTATCTAGCTGATATCCGAAAAAATCGTATGTTGGCTTTCGCTCTGTTGAGTCCGTTAAGTACAAAATTGGCATATTTGGTAGCTTTTCTTTGGTGTTTTCACGCCCCGCTACGAGACCACCTGCTCAAATTTGAGTGTAGCCGAACCTACATGCTCGTTACATTTTGGCGCCCAACGTGGGGCCAATTGGTTATTTTGAAAAATAAAGTCTCGTTCGTTCTATGGCGTAAAACACATGGTGTATTTTCTGGAATATATGTTTCTTAAATACAACGGTCTAACTGTGAAGATGATGACCATCGCCTTTTATAGTTAAAAATCAAGAAAAGCAAACAAATACTTTTGAATTTTGTAATCATGTGCAGAAATGCAAAGAAAAAAATCTTCCGTTTGGAGAAGAAAGGAGGCCATGCAAAATGTAAACAGTGCGCCAAAATAATAAAAACATCTGGAGGAAAAACGAGTGGTCTTCATACCAGTCCAGTTCGAATATAACAAAGTATTTTAGAAGAACTAATGAAAATTCATTAGATGTTGTATTGGCAAGAATGTGCGCCTATGACGGTTTACCTTTCAAGATGTTTATAAAATCAGAAGACCTTCGAAAGGCACTATGTTCTTTATGTATCGGTGAGCTTCCGAAATCTGCAAACACCATCGGCAAACAAGTTATAGATTATAGCAGATTGATTGAAAAATTATTAGTCAACGAGCTTGCGAAATTGGATTTAGCTTAACTTTTGACGAGTGTACCTCTATAAAAAATCATCGTTACATCAATATTAATGTTCATTCAGAACATAAAGTGTGGAATCTAGGGCTAATAAGAATGTTTGGAAGTATGCCAGCAAATAAATGTGTAGAAATAGTGGATGTCAAATTAAAACAGTTTGAACTATCCCTAAAAAAAGCCATTGTATGTTGAGAGACTTATAGGAGCGCTGAAGTGGACCAACAATTATGTTTTGCTAATGGCATTCATTTGGCCGTGATAAGCGTTCTATATAAACAATCAAGTGATCTTGAAAATGAACCTGATTTAGAATTAGAGAAAATAGACCGGGAAACTAATAGTGAATCGGAAGAAGAGTTTGAAAGTGATGAAGGTGATGGAAGCAAAAGCAATGATGTTTTGACAATTTGAAATGAAATATTATAGAAATAAACCATGTTGCACTGGGTCCGTTGATTAAAAAAATATTTCGCCGTTCCCCAACTAAAAACAACAAAATACTGCAGCATTAATAGCTGAATTCAACAAGGAATTGGTACTTTTATTAGATTGCAAAACACGATGGAATAGCCTCCTCGCTATAATGGAGAAGTTTTACATGCTGAAAAATTGTATATTAAAATCTATCATAGATTTAAAATTGAATATCGTTTTTAGTGAAAATGAATTTAACAATTTGTTTCATGCTATCTCGGCACTACTTCCAGTTGAGATTGCAGTCGAAGGCCTTTGCCGCAAAGATGCAAATTAAATCTCGGCAGACGCAAAATTTAAGTTTTTATTGGAAGAGCTAGGCAAATAAAATTCAAATATAGGTAATGAACTTTTTAGTGCTTTAAAGGATCGGATAAACGAAAAGCGGAGTGAGCTATCTGGAGTGCTTCAGTTCTAACATTATGCATTAGAAGACCAAGATATTACAAAATCGCTAATGAAAATTGGTAATAGAATGCAATTATTTAACCAGCATGAAGCACAAGAGAGTAGTGCTCTTACTTCAGTCCAAGAAAGAAAAGTAAATTAAGCAAAAAAAAAATGAAAAAAAAAATGTCATTTATGCGTTTGATATTGGGTATATTAATGTGGTGTTCTATATGATTTTTCAAATCAATGTGAAATTTATGGTTCAAATAAACAAAAAAGTAAATTGATTTGCTTTTATGTTGGTATTAGTGATTTTTCATTTTTTTTTTTTTTGTCGTTTAGATAATATGTCATGAATCATTTGTGGTTTGAGTTTCAAAGCATTATAAGAGTGAATTTTGTGTGTTTATCAAAAGATTTTAGTTTTTTAATTAAAAAATATTTAATTATGCATCAAGTGATCGAAGAATTGTTGGAATCGTCTTCCTCTTCTTCATCGGACGATTTTTTGATGTGTTTATCTTCATCATATGAAGATGATTTTTTGAAGATGTATACTGAATTATTTCAGAGATCCTCAAGAAATCGTGTAAAGAATTTTGTACACGATGTAATGTCGAAATATTCAGATAAAGAAGTGAGTTGTGGATATGTTTGTATTGTGTTATGGACTAATTTGATTTAAACCTGTTTTTTGTGTTTATAGTTTCGTCGTAATTTTCGAGTAACGCTAGCCACTGCTAACAAGCTTATTGAAAAAATATACGAAAACTCGGAATTCTACAGTAACTACAAATTGGGAAGGAAGAATTTATCTGCCGCGAGTCTCAATGTTTATAATTTTTATGGTTTGCTGGAAATTTATGAAACTTACAGAGAAGTCGCCACCTTACGAATTTCTTAGACTTCCTGTTCAATATATCGGACCAACATATAAAATTCCCAACAACAGTTGAGAAGCTTGAAAAATCGGCAGCATTTGAGGAGGTAATACAAAATATAATTTAAATTTAATTGAAATCTTTTATCATTTTTTTTATAATTTCAGCTCGCCGGTTTTCCAAACGTTCTAGGCTGCATCGATGGCTGCTACATTTATATTCGTAAGCCATGTCAACAAGGTTCGTTCTACATACGTGAATCGACATATCGCTTAATATCGATGACGCTGCATGGAATTTGTGATGCCAATAAAAAATTCCTATAAATAAGCTTTCGTTTATATCTGAGAAAATTCCACAGATATGCTGAGAACGATACCATATCCTTGGAGATGCGGCCTATCCATTGAGGGAGTTTTTGCTAACGCCTTACAAGGATTATGGTAATTTGACACAAAAACGTGCCAAATATAATAAAAAGCACTGACAGACGAGAGTAAAAATCGAAAACGCTTTTGGGTTACTGAAACAAAGATTTAGGCAACTCGTATATGTTTAGATTTTTTCCATGTTGAACGAATGTGCAAATTTGTGTTGGGGTGTTGCGTTCTGCATAATTTGTGGATAGAGGATGGTGATCTGTTTGACGAATTTGATAACAATCCTATAGAAGTTCCTTTCATTTATATTGAAACATTATTTTAAATTTGTTAAATTCAATAAATACATTTTATTTAATAAAAAAATCAATAAGTTCATATACGAGTACTTTCAAGAAAAAAAAAAAGTTTAAATTGACTTTTATTTCGTGAAGCATTTTAATTTTTTGGGCATGGCGTAATGCTCGAGCTTCTTCCCTCTTTCGCGCGTTGTATTGGATTACCTTCAACATCATTCCTAACCGCTGTTCTTTAGCCGCCAGGTACTTCTCACAGGTCATCTCCTGTGCGGTTTTTTTACGCGTTTTCATGATGTAGTAGTT
Organism: Tipula unca; assembly: GCA_951394425.1. Lineage (NCBI taxonomy): Eukaryota > Metazoa > Arthropoda > Insecta > Diptera > Tipulidae > Tipula > Tipula unca. The sequence continues at coordinate 77,100,581 of OX596380.1, forward strand.
ACCGATAGTGGCTCCGGATTGCTACTTTCGTCTGTAGCTGGTATTGGGGAATCTACTTCCGACGATGAAGACGAAACCGTTCTTTTACGGGTGAATATATTGGCCGAGCATCTATACTCAAGTTCTAGCGAACCGTCCTGAGCGCCGCTGGTGTTATTATTTTCGATTGTTTTTTTTGTCCGCTTCATGACGCATCTACATATAACTCGTTTCTACCTGAAGTCCGGACCGCTTTACTCCGCACTCCTCCAAAGCTTCAGAGAGGAAATACCACAAACTTTTCTTGTTGCGAAATTTCTTCATTGGGCCTACATGTAGAAAATGTTCGCTACACAAAGCTAACATAAACTTAGTTTGTCCTAATGTTCATTTTTGTAATACGCTCTTGGTGGTATTTACATTTCTATCACATGATGACTCAGTTACCAATTTGGAATAAACCTCCAACACCTCACAATAATTACCGTTTAGCAGTTGTCCAGCTGTATATTTAATACATTACACACATTAACCAATTATAATTTAAAAAAATTATAGTATTTTAATTAAAACTTACTTGTTTTGCTTTCCAAATAAGCTAATCCATTTTCTTCGTAAGCAAAACTATTTTCGTCGAGCAAAACACTGTAGTTCAATAAATCATCGAAGAAAGTCATTTTATATAATTATTTATATATTATCTATATTTTATTATAATTATTTAATTTTTATTATTATTAATTATTATTATTTTTTAAAAACACATTAATTAAGCACATCAAATCACAAAATCCAAATAGAATAAAAATTCGGCACGATTTTTGATGTACATAAATTTTTTTTGATGGATTTTATTGCACTCCCTACTTATATATAGATACACACCAAACTTATTTCACCAAATTAATGTTGACAATCAATTAAGATTTTTTTGCGTGAAAGAAACAGAAAATAAGTCACTTCACCGGTTTATTACACAACACATTGTCCAGGATACTTCGAGGAGACTATCAAATTTGCACCTCCTCCCCTTCCATGCCAAAGGCGAAATAAATAAATCGCTGTGTTTTAGCTTTGTGTTTATTCTTTACAGAGTTTTATTTTAAAATTCGATCCACTTTCCTCAAAGCTCTTCACCATCACTAATTCTATTTAAAATAATTATTGAATTTTAAATAAACAGCTTTTAGGATTATTTATATACAAATACACCATTTTAAATTATGGTGAGTGGTAACGTGATAATTAGTTTAATTAACCCACATTATATACGTATTCCAACTTAAAATAAAAAATTAGTATAAATATATTGAAATCATTTTAAATAATTAAGATGATTATACTAAAAATAATCTCATTTCAAAAAAATTAAAATAAAATGTCTTAAAGACTATTTACTTCTTGAAAAACTATAAAGCAAATTACAATTTATATACAGATGAAAATAAAATAACTAACTACCCCTATACTTACTTATATATTTTATAATATTATGTATGTATCGTTACAGTAAGTTTACGAAGAGCAACAACAACAAAATTACCGAACGAACTTAATACCAACATAATTGAAAATAAGTTTAAATTGAAAATGCGGAGACTTTTAAGTCTCTGGTATATTGAATATTTATATTTAATGAGACAGTATTTTACGATATATATACGTATGTATATATGTACATATATAGAACAAGTACATAGTTAGGTGAATATAATTATTAAAGTTATGTGAAATCAATACATAAACAACCATCGTAACTAGAAAATTTTTTATTTGATACTCACCAAGCAATAAACCCCACATGAATATAAAAGTAATGAGATTAAGAAAAAATTTCAAGTGATACACACACACACACACACATACATATTCGACAATTGTGGATGCGGAGGGAAATAATGACTTATTATAAAAAATCATTCACCGTATCCCATTAAAATTTCTGTATGCCCGATTGATTCAATGAAATTTTATCGATCTGTATACCTATAACATGCGATAATATTTTGACATTTTATTTATACGAGTAGTAATCTCGAGAAAGGCGAAATAACAAGATTTTATGGACATCAAAGGGAATTAACAATCATTGAGATTTTATTAAATGACCGGTTTCATATTTCTGGAAGTAACGTAAATTGAACAAAATTTTAGGTTTATACTTTACCAATTTAATAAGCTTTGCAATATATATGTATACATACATGTATATATATATATAGTTATAATCCCACATAATGATTCAACACATAACATTCCCACACAAAACGTGTAAGTTGATCACAATATTTTGTTATCAACACAGTATGAAAAACTAAACCACCAGACATGCAATTCATCAAAAACACGAATGAACATGTATGGTGTAATACAAAGATCATGGGAAATGCAATTCTGCAAGAATTGCGATTGACACATTTATCTATGTATAATAGTTAAGAAATAATATTAAGTTAATAATTAGTTCGATATTAGATTTGAAAACGAAAAGATGTAAAATAAATTAATTATAATAAATACAAAGAAAATTAAGTTAAAATAAATTTTTTTTATTATCATTCGATTGAATGAAATTATAATTGGCGCAGCCGTGCGGTTAAAGTGAAATTATAAAAAGTGCAAAGATTAAGTGAATAAAAACTTTCTCAAAGTGAATCCGTCAAAAACCAAAATAAAAGTGTTTTTTTTTTTGATAAAAAAAAAAGTGTTTTTTTTGTGTTGTGACATCTCTAGCTGAAAGGAAACTGCAAAGAGGACTTGAGGTTCTGCCATATTTCACAAATAAAAGCAACCGAACCAGCACACGACAGCATAATATCGAACTCCACCAGGTAACAAATTTTATTTATAAACATTTTTTTTTATTATTGTTTGTTTACCGATCTCGGCAAAATTATCCACTATAAGATAGAGATAAACTATCGTGCACTACTAAATAGACACGAAAAGCCAAAACTAAAATTAATTTGTGCACTACTAAATAGACACAAATTCACCCACATTAAATAAAATCCATTACATTTTGTATGAAAAATAAAAAGGCTATTGAGGTCTATATTGCAAATAGAAACATTAACTCAAAAGACATTCAACAAATGGAAATGGAACAAATTGTCGCTCAGCTCACAGCGATTTCTGACCAGTTAATACAACTAGGTCAAAAACAAGCTGAGCATGATCAGGTACTAACGTACCTGAATCAAAAAACAGACGTACCTCCACATCCACAGCCACAAAAGGATGAGAGAGTTACAATCGACTTGTTCAGGATTCCAGATCCTATCAAGTCAATCCCATCTTTCGATGGGAATAAAAAGCAATTATCAGCTTGGTTAACCACAGCAGAGGATACACTAAGGGTATTCGAACCATTGGTTACCCCACAACAATTAGGCTTGTACATACAAGCAATTCAAAATAAAGTAGAAGGAAAAGCTAAGGACATACTATGCCTAGCCGGAAATCTTCGCACATTTCACGAAATATAAATATAAATATTTTGACGATCATGCCTATATAAATATTTTGACGATCATGCCTAATACTCAATCGCATCAGTGTCGCCGTTACTATACTAACAACGACACTGATGCAAAGGCGCTGCGAGAGAGACAGAGATAGAGAACACAATTAATGTGCAAATTGCAATGATTACGTCACAGATGACTTTTGAATACACATACGCCTACTTGGACAATCTTTGCATGCAACGGCGCAATATGGAAAGTTGCATTTGAACGGGTATATAATCACAAGGAGGTTGCATTGGAAGATCAGTTTAAATTCAACCAGTGATCAGTCATCCAGTGAGATAAACGGAAATAGTGGTGAACTAGTGAAATTGTGCAGTGTTAATAAAAAGTTTGAATGTTTTATTGCAAAATCCCTTACGAATCCTGAAGAGACCGAAATTCGTACACGGTAAAAAATCGAGACTAACTTTAAAACTTTCTTTTAAAATTTAATAGTTTTGCCAAATTTTAAAACAGTTCACCTCTAATTCTTAAACTTGGAAAAGTTTATATCTCATTTAAAACTGAAAGAGTGCTAATTTTAAACATAAAATATTTGAAACTAATAAAAAAATCTAAAAGACTAATAACAAGTCCTTTTTGTTTCGATATCAATTATAATAAACTTTAAGAGTTTGGTTTCAAGGGTAAAAAGTCAATTAAACCTAGAAACTCCATAAAATAAAACTTTTAAATACTATAATTTAAAACTTAAAAGTTCAAATATTGTATGAAAAGGTTTAAAATTAAAAAAAAAAAATTATTTAGTAATTCGCCGGTTTTTTGTAAATTTTTGCTATTTGCATTATAATTTGATCGATTGCCATTCCAACAGTGATTTTCAATCAGTGCAGTGTTAAAATAAAGGGAGTTTTAATTTGATAGAATCAAAATTGAGTTTTTTTAATTTGGTGGTAAATTAGTTACATAATAAATTTAAAATATTTATTCCATTATTAGAAGGGTGATTCCAATAAAATATAATAATAAATTTAAATATGTCAAGTTACAAAAATTCAATACAGAGTCTGTTGAAATTTATTTTGAAGATATTGTTTTACCAGGTTAGTGTTTGTTGACTGTAAAATTTGTGAGTTTCGTTAAACATTGTATATAAATTGGGAAATTTAGAATATACATTTAGTTATGTATATCTAGTTGTTATTTTATGATTATATTAAGTGTATTTTTATTAGTGTTCATTTGTGCTGTTCTATGAAAATGTGTACATATTATAAATTGTAATTAAATAAACTCTAAACATAGTTTACTTCGATATGTGTTTGGATGCCATTTGAATGTACATATGTTACAACATATGAGAGGAAAATCCAGTATTCTAAAAAAGTGAGGTTATTACTAATTTATTATTTGTCAATATTACTTTTTTATTATTTTTCAATCTTTTTAACATTTTTTAAGAATACATATTTAAATATATAATAAATTATATTGTATTCACAATTTTTTATTTTGAGATTGAAATAATATTTTTCTTGTTTGTTTATTTAGTTGTGAGTCGCATATCTTCGTGATAAATACGGAGAAAATTTAAACCCAGAATTGGTGACAGTTTTATTGCATCAATATTTATTTTGTTGTTCGTTTATATTAGAACTCTGCATGACAGATCAACAGCCAGGTATGAGTTAAACGCCAACTTAATTACACGTGCAACAATTGCTCATAATTATTTTTGATATTTTTATAGCAGCCATATTAAAGAGGAGTTACTGTTCGATTGGAGCCGGAGTATATATTACAACCGAAGTATGTCGAGAGCGAGTATATCCTTATCGTATATATCGTTATTATTTTTTTAGTCAATTCGGCAGAACATTAAAATAAATGGTGGAAGCAGTATATTGGGCCATTGCAGTAAAGATAAGTATATTACTGACCAATCTAGAAAATTATTGACGAGAATTCTGGTACCGTCTACTTAGTCTTACATTGCGGAGATAAACCACCAAAAGACAAGAAATTAGCAGTTGCTAATGTTTATTTCAGGAATTATTTTTTGATCTAGTCCAAAATACTGGTTATCTCGTAAGCCAATTAAAACATTTAAATTTCAATGCAATGAAATTTAATAATTCATCGTTTTTGCCTTCGCTGCCAAATACTTTAGAGAATGCAACTTCCGAGCTATACGATGGTACCGACGATCTTAAATATTTGAAAAATTGTATACATAATTATTTCTGTTGCAGATAGTATTTCATTTCGATTATCAGTTAATAGAATCCTAAGTACTACGGGAAAAGTGGCCAATATTACAGCAGAATATTCTTATGACATTAAAAGAAACTGGAAACTCTTTAGAAGTCGAAGAGTGGAATACTCCTATACACTCGCGTTAATTGCATTGCTAAAATTACTTCCGAGTTCATCAGGATCATTTATAAATAAAATAGAAAAACTTTTAATTTTTAAAACTGTAAGATTAGGATTTTTTTAAGTAAAAATTTAAATTTAACAAATCATTTAGTTTCAGATACCAAAAGAGGAATATTTTAATGAAAACAAGCAGCCATACATGATTGCAGTGGGATCGACGACATCTTCAGTAGACCAATATTTCATAGCGATTGATCGACAGATAATATGTTAACCAAGTAATTACGATATTATTCAAGCATTTAATGTTCTATTCTGTGCAATATGTATTTGTTTTTTCAATGGAATACGATCCTGATTTAAAGTACATTTTTACTTTCTTCGAAAACTACGTCTCAAATTGAATACTAAAAATAAGTTATCGCCGAGGTTACGCCAAATCTGTAACCGATTAGATATTCTTGGAAGTGTAAAGCCAACTTAATTTTAACTTATTTTTAAAAACTCAAATATATATTATGATCAAGCAAAAAATAATGAAGCAATTGACAAGTAATTAAGTTTTAAATATTTGTTAATTAGATTTTTATTTTATTTTTTAAACTTTAGTATACATATATATTATAGGATTATGTTTTATAAAAATGGAATAACTTTTTTGTTATATTTGTAATAAGCAGTTGAAAACTGCAACTGAAAAAATTAATGAATTATAGTGCAATTACGAAATAACCGAATCGAATACTAAAAACATTATTTGTTTCGAAACATTACAAAATAAAAAATCTTTCCATACAATTAGTGTAAGTAAAAACACCTTTTAATTTTCAAAAACTTGTATTAATTTTTAAGTAATTAATAAAAATAAAAATATCAAAAACGAGTTTTATTTAAAATTAAGATAACTTCGAGTTTCAGAAAACCAGGACAGAAAAGCTCTTAAAGTTGAAAAGATTATAAATTTAAATTAAACACACATATATACACTCATATATATATATATATATATATATATATATATATATATATATATATATATATATATATATATATATATATATATATATATATATATATATATATATATATATATATATATATATATATATATATATATATATATATATATAGATATATATAAATAATTAACTTTTGGGTGTTAATGTTAAAATAAATGATATCTCGTTTATTTTTAAATCTAGAAAGGATTTTATAGAAAACTTGAAAGTTTAAATCTAAAACCTTTAAGTTTAAGTTTTAAACTGCAAATAGTTTAAATAAAACATTAGAGTTTAATTTTAAAACTTCGTTGACTCTTATAAATGATTTTGTTATTAGATTGTACACTGCTGAGTATATATTCTAGACCTATAGGGTTAAATTTATGCTAGTACTTTGTTTGCGAGCAAATGTTTCTGATTTAGAAACATTTTTGTTTTGTTTTACATGTTATTGGTTTTAAATTATAACTTTGATAATTTAAAGTCACAATTCTTGAGCATAAGTTTTAAACTTTATAGTGCAGCTTTCCAAACATCTGTGTTTATTTTTCCAAACCTTTAAAAGTTTCCATATTAAACTGAAACTGTTCATTACCTATATGCAGTCAAAAATGTTTTAAATTTAGTTAAATTAGTCTTTAGCAATTAGTCTTCAGAAATGGGATTTTGCAATACACAATGTGTAGTTGGTGTTCAGAAATGGGATTTTGCAATACACAATGTGCAAGAACATTAACTCTAGCACATTTCAACAACTAAGAGAAGAGTTGGAGCGTCGGCGATGGCATTAAGACCAAGCTACAACGGATGGCATTAAGACCAAGCTACATTCAAGGCTCCAAAATGCGATTAAACGTGACCAAATGGACGCTGGTAATGAAAGTAGAGAGATCGTAGGATCGCAACTACTATATCACTGCCAGTACAGGTCAAAATATCACGACCACCATCACCTGTAGGTGGGGAAACACAGAGTTAAGACCACCCTTAATGAAGGGTTCATCAGCTCTATCCAACGAAAACGATGAGCTTATTGCCGAAACCAAAACTGAGCAAGAAGAACAAGCAGAAATATTAACTAAACACTAAAATTGATCAACAAAACAATATTCTGGACGGGTTTAAAACCCGCCAGGAAACCGCTCCCCCGCCCCCCAACGATATTCCGAAAACAAACACCTCAACCACATCAATAGAACCGCATACTGAAGGTCACAAGGGGTTTTGAAGCCTCCTCCCCCCATTTTGAAACCTCAAGCAGCTGTGCAATTAGGAGAATACTTGGTACTAAGATGCAAGGCAGCTAATGTGCTACAGTCAGTACCTGCATCAGAGATGAGTAGTGAGAGAATTCTGAAGGAATTGAAATGCCTTCAAGATGTGGGACCAAAAATAACCAAGCTAGCGCGCCAAGCTAACTGTAAAGTTCCGATGTGATGTCTTGAATGAACTGACAGTGGTTGCGTCCATCCACGGCGTAAGCGACGACCAGCTGAATCTTCACTTGAGGACGATAGCAAAAAAGAAAAGCATGAACGAGGTCTTAGGATCAGCGTTAGAATACGAAGCAGCTAGAGACAGCTTAACCTCTGATTCTGTTAAACTGCGAAAGATCAAGGTAGAAGATATGCTCAAATAAAGGCAATTATGGATGCAAAGAGAAGATGATCAGTATAAGGCTTCCAGACCCGCAGGTGTAGGAGATCTCGCCCTAGACAGATATAGACAGTCGCGATAAACAATCAGAAAGATTGCGACAGATAAGCACGCAACAGGAATATAGTGCCACCAGCATTGCGGGGTGCAAGCTAGTGAAAGTGAGAGAATGCCCCAGGGAATTGTTCTGATTGTCCAACTTGGGAAAGAATGGCGAATTAGAGAAACACCCAACCAAAATAATAAGAGATGGTCTATTATGTGGGGCACCCTGGTAAAACTCATGCCAAAAATACCAGTGAAAGTAATGAACGTGAGTCGAACAGTAAGCGTGATTAATGAAGAGGAAGTGATTTGTAAAGCTGAGGAGGTCAATTTCATCACAAATTGCGTAAATTAAACATTCGCTCATTATGTGATCATCTCGGCAGAAGCGAAATAGTGAAATAGTAAAGTGGTCTAGCGTGAACCAGAGTGTTGGTAAAGAGCTGAAAGTGGCAAAACAGTAAATTACAAATATTTAAAAGACAATGAGATCATAACGTAATTTATATCGAGTAAATCAGTCATGAATGTTCAAGTACATTGTTGTGAAAAAAATCGTTTTCTTCCCTAAAACTTAACTTTCTGGTGTTTTAAATATTGACCCTATTACAGTATAGGGCTCGCGGGAGAGTTTTTCCGATAAAAATAAAACGGACGAGAAAAAGGGACGAAACATGAAAACAAAAAACTGAGAGAGACAAAAATGGCTTTTCCATTAATGGAACAATACCAAAAATAGACATAACTGGCTTTAAATTGGAAGTTAGGTGCGAATGAAAGACAACCACGGCTGTCAAGTGAAATTTGAAATAGAGACGGATTTGTACATAATAACAAAACACGTAATACAATTTTTGTTTAACTGACTATTAAAAGCCCGACTAATGACTATACGGTCATAGTAAACACGAAATAAGTCAAAAATCGGACAATCGTTCAGTCATTTGTGCGTCTAATCCTTCCCGGAAATTTAAAGATAATTTTTTCGCAACAGGTTCGGAGTTTTATTTGATAATCGCAAACGAGAAAGAAAATGTAGCCAAATTATTATATTTTAAAATCTGGGGCCCTAATATGACTTTCGAGTACTATTTTCGACACTTGTAGTTTTCCTATAGTAGGCAAAGGAAGAAAACGGTAAACAATAGTAGTTTTATAATATTGTTGCGATCGTGACGATATCTCTGTTTGATTAGCGACACTATCGTTAATGTAAAACTGTTATAAAGTATAAAAAATAGATAGATGTGTCTCGACTAATCGAATATTGTAGAGATTTCAAGAATGGTTAGAATATTTGGTATAAAGACGCGACAAACATTTGGGAGTAAATCAGTTGTGTTTTAACCGTGAGAGTGCTAATAGTAATTAAAAAGAAAAAGTGAAGTGTTTATAAAGTAAAATAAAGTGTCATTAAAGTGTAATACTTATAGTGTTGTTAAAGTGTAGTAAAATAATTATTGTGAAGTTAAATTGTTAAGTTAAATAAGTGAAATAATTAAATTAGTGTTTAGTCTATCTAGAATTTACATCGTTTATCTAGAATTTACATCGTTTGTTTTATTCACAATCCAGTGATCGAACCTTGAATTTGACATGGCAAAAACGTAACAATTGTACACAGCGGTGGGATTGTGAATTAAAAGATGATTCTAGACGAATTGAAGATTTCCGATTTAGGAAGAGTTGGAACGTCGTGGTTTGTCAACGGCCGGCCAGAAAAATGTATTGAGGCAACGATAACTTCAAGCATTGGAGATGGAGGGTAATGATCCAGCTAGTTATAATTTTGATGAATCGACATTTTCCGACCACGCAGAAGGGGACGAAGAGAATGGAGAAAGTAAAGAGGCGGTAGTGGAGGATGCGGTAATGGCAGCTATAATGGAAATAAAACAGTCCAATATGAAAATGGAATAGTCAATAGAAAAGTCAGTTGAAAAGTCTGTTGAAAAATTAAACCATAAAATGGAACAGTCTAATATGGAAATGAGACAATCAATGGAACCAATTAAATCGCATGGAGCAGTCGGTGGGCGAGATCAATAACAAAATGGACGAGAAATTCAATGAAATGTGTGCCAACCTACATGAAGTAGAGCAAATTGAACAGAAATTACAGCAGGACATCCAAGGGTTAGAAGAGAAAGTTCTAGGCTTCGAGAAGAAACTTCTATGTATAGAGGTTAAAGGAACAGCATCGCCAGTATCTCAGCCAATTCAAGCAATGAAATTTAAGCCACCGATATTTGATGGCACAACATCGTTTGCGGTTTTCAAATTTCAATTTGAGACAACGGTTAATCAAAATGGGTTGAATGACGCAAATCGGGGAACAGCATTAATAGTGGCTCTAAAAGGAGAAGCGGCTGAAACACTGCAGACAATTCCGCAGTATGACCGTAGTAATTACAACGAAATAATGAAGGCGCTGGATCGAAATTATGGAAGTGGTCATAAGCGTGAGATGTATCGTATGGAGCTGAAGAGCCGATGTCAAAAGATCGGAAAGACTCTTCAAGAATATTCCGCAGCAGTCGAGCGAGTGCATTTGAATAGATCTCCCGATTACATGGAGAGGATTGCTTTTCGATCGGTTGCCTTCCAAGAATATTGTGAACAGCATATCAATCTGCGAACAATAACTACGGGAATAGCGACGAGAAACGGTCAAATGGAACGTATATTTTGGATTGCTATATATCAGCTTTAACTAAACTTGCTTTTGAAGATCCTGAAGATTGGTACAGGTACATCGATGATCATCAAAGCTATTTAAACACCACGCACCAATGCAGCATGGGAATGTAACCTTTTGAATTGTTAGTTAGTAAAAAAAACTAAATGCCATGAAGATGTAAGGATGAAAGAAGCTATTGAAGTGGAGTTGGCAAAATATTCGCGGACGAGCGGCAGAGTCTGAGCGAAAGCTTTCTCAATAAAAGCTTTTACGTAAACTGTAGTAACGCATACATACATCGAGTCTGCTAATAAAAGTTGCGTTCGACATATATTTAAAACCTTTAAATTGAATTTAAAATTTTTGCCATCACTTATCTATCACGGACAACCTTACAAACTCACATTACATATGTACATAGATTGTTTAGTTTATAATTTTTTCAGAACGGTATACAAATACAAATTTTTCGAGGAAAATCAATTTGCGTATATAAGCTTTAACTTTAAAACAGTATTTTATACATCAATACAAAGTTATAAAACTGCTATGAACGTACCACAAAGTTTCAAACAGGATGCGAGCTTATTCCAATACACAAATCAAAATGTGTAAAATAAAAATATATTTTAGAGCAAAAAAATAATGTTTACAATATTTTCAGACTTTATTTTAAATAATTTAATTTGCCAAACTTTAACGTGTATCGCCAAAAGAAAAGAAAATGTTTTGGAGCGATGGATGTGGAAGGACATGTCCAAATAAAAACAAATTTATATCCTGAAATAAAGTTGGTATTGGTTTATTGTGTAGATATAGGTAGGCAACATAAACATTTATCAGCTCTATTGGTATATACAATATATTTAGAAAACGGATCCTAAATAAATATGTAGTCTAACGCTCTTTTATTGGCTTAATGACATTTATGACTCATTATGTATAGGGCCATTTGATAAACGACCATTTTCTATCATATTAGCATAAAATCTCCATTAAAAAATTTTTTAATTTAAATTTGCAGTTGCATGTTTCTGACGTAGGATATGAGTTCCTACTGACTCTATTCATTTAAAAAAAATGGTAGATTTTTGAGTATAACTTTTCAGAAATTGTTTACTAAAATTAAAGACTGTTTAAAGATAAAAATTAGGGCGCTGTTTTCATAACATTTTCAAAACGTATTTTATAGATAAATCAATTAAAATACTAAAAAAATAAAGTAAAATTTTGCTTGGTACATATCTGCGTCATTGGTTATTAGGAAATAGAAACAACGTCCTAATTTTTTTCGACGTGGTTTTATATTTTTACTATGTTCTTGATAGCTCACGTCTATTTTTCAATATTGTTGTGAAAGTTGTTGGTTTTTGTCCAGAAGGATACGCGTATTAAAGGATCTTGATCGTCTATACAGGTCGTAAGATGGTAGATGCTTTGTAGTCATAAGTTTTCAACGAAAATTTGATAGATCTTTGATTTCTGATTTTAATAGGATTTAAGCGATTACCGTATTTTGGGTTAAAAACAGATTGAAAAAACTTAGATTTCTCGATATCTTTTAAAATAGCTCCAATCGTATTTTGTAATGTTCTCTTTAATACAATTAATGTAATTCTTGTAACTCTTAAAATATGGTTAAGATTAAAATCGAAGATATAGTGTCAGAAAACAAATATTCCGTTTCTTCCATTTAATTAGTATCAACGGCTATTAGTACTAAACCACCAGACTTTTGATAATTGGTTTCAGGTGACCGGTCCCACACCTATAAATCACATTGGGCTTAGAAAAAGCTTGGAACTAACGATGTCCTTGTTGGATGATGTTTCACAAAAGCTTCTTAAAGCTTGTTGCATTTGCACCTGCTCAAATCAATCAATGTCGGTTCTTGCAGAAAAATAATGAAATTTGTAATTGTCCCTGGTTAGCAATACTATTACGTGTGATTCCAGTAGCTAAACTTTGTGTTAATTGCCATTTGTGAGAATGAAATTTGGGTAAAGAACATAGGTAAAGAAAATAATATTTCAAGTGAAAATGATGTTGAAAAGTGTGTAGCATATATGAATGTCGCAAAGTGAGAAAGAATATTTTGTTAAATAATAAAGTGAAATTAGAAATATTCTAGTTTTAATTCGTTTTAATCGGTAAAACAATGTTGCTATTCGCCTATAGGTTCGGAAGACGCTGATCTTTATCCAGACAATTTCAGTGAAGCATCGAACGGAACTCGAAAGTATGTGTAGGAAGACGCGTTGCTTGAACCTGCGTGATCTTTTATATTAGTTAGAATCACAAGCTTTTATCAAAACAATCAACCAGTCAAAAGCGTAGCGTCCTAATATTAGGCTAAGGCGAACGCTAGACCACACAACTACGCCATCGAAGTAGTCGAACTAATTGTGTCCAATATACTGTTTAATCTACATAACCCAACGATTTGGAGGATGCGCTTCTTTTTGTTGAAGCATTTATACCATTACTCGATCCTATACTTAAAACCAATCTGTACCAATCGATTTATTGTTAGGCTTCGATATTTTACTCAAACACATTGAAATTTGTTAGGCTTTGATCTTTAACTCCAACCTAGTTGAAAAGTATCTAACGCTAGAAATGATATGGCGGCCTTAAATACAAACCAGCCTTTCTTACAACAGAGGAAGAAATCAATTTCGATCGGCTTCTGAGAAGATTCTAAGAAATTGAAGAACCTAGATGTCAATCAGTCTTTACTGATAAAGAGAATAAATGTATTGTGTACTATAAAGACACTGGCACCAAAACCATCCAAAGGAAACTTAATTCAAGTTTCGCCCACCACAGTTAGGAAACTCATACAACCAAGCAAATCTGAGATTCAGCGCACTAAAGAGAAAGCTATTTAACAATCCTGCTTTACGCATCCAATACCAAAAATTCATGGAGGTGTGTTTGAAATGGAGAACAAAATAGCCAAACAAAAAAATATCAGCCCAAGTGCGGTCACGGCCAATTTTATTAAAAATTATTCCATAATCTGCCCACTCCGAGGTTTTACGGACATTTTTGCATATTTGGATTAGAAATATCCAAATTAAAAATTTGTGGTCCGGTCAGAAAATGGAAAATACAATGGCCTAACAAAAAATATCAGCCCAAGTGCGGCCACGGCAATTTTCATTAAAATTGATTCCATAAACTGCCCACTATTTACGAAACTCGAGCTTTTTCGGATTTTTTGCGTATTTGGATATGAAATATTCAAGTTTTGCGGGCAGAAAATGACGAACACTATGGCCTGTAGCAGCTCGAATATTCGACTCACCGATATTCGATTCTGCCACAAACAAAACAATTAGTGAAATTCAAATATAAACCAACTTATTTGAATTAAGCGTTCACTAACCCCATCACATATCAATCTATCCAACCAACACTATCCAATAACCGAACCATTACTATAAAACATTTATAGTAAAACCATCGCCATCCAACCAACATCACCACGAACTAACAATGTTCGGTGATGCAATAAACATCCACTGCACTTAACAAAAGTGCAATGTTGACCGTCGCCGGCGCATGTGTTCCCTCTTCACAAAACGAAGACGAAGGCGACGTCATCATACAACAACAAAACAAAACAACAAACTAATTGTCGTCCATTGCGATTTTTACCTCACACGAGTCAACAAAAATAATACATTTTTCGGCCATTATTTTTGTGTTCTTTTTTTTATCGGTTGATGCAATTTATAATTATCTGGTGGTGATTAATTAATATATTAATTAATAAATAAATAAATAAAACAATTTAAATAATATAGATAATAAAAATTAATAATAAACAAATTTGTAAAATACAAAATAATAAAAAAATTCAGTGAATCATAAATAAATTATAGTTCATTAATTTTTAATCAATTCATTTTGTTGGGAAGACCCATATTAAATAAGTGCAAAACCCCAAAGGCCTAACCAAAAAAATATCAGCCTAAGTGCGATCACGGTCAATTTCGATGAAAATTATTCCATAGAATCTCCACTTCAAACGAAATTCGAGCTTTTTCAATTTTTGCATGTTTGGATATGAAATATTTAAATTAAAAATCTTTTGTGCGGCCAGAAAATGGGGAACATAATGGCTTAACAAAAAAATATCAGCTCAAGTGCGGTCGCGGTTATTTAGCATCTATTTCTAATTTTGTTCACGGCACTGCAGTAGTGCAAACTGGCTGTCAATTTGTAACGCACTATATTACGTTTGATTTCATGACGTGCTTATATACAAATTTATTTAAATAATTTACAAAACTCAACATTTAGGAAATTTCAAAATGTAAACAACATGAGAAACAACATTTCCAAGTTTTCCCTAAATGTTGATAATACTTACTTGTAAATAAGTATGTATGTCATACATGAAGATTTAATTAAAACTAGATGAAGATAAAAATTAGGGCGTTATTTTTAATTCAGCTAATGACGTATTCCAAAAATATGGTTACTTGATTTGGATATAAAATAATAAGAAAACCGATAATTACTTAACCGATTACTACATTACTGTATTTTTTTTATTATTTGAATTTAAAATTAAACAACGATTCATCTTTATTATCCACCCGTATGAACACAATAAGGCTTATACAAATAATCAATAAAATAATAATTTTCAAATCATTGGTTATATTGGAAATAAAAACAATGCTCTATTTATTCTTAATTTTAGACAAAATTCCTTTAATTATTCCATCTACTATACTTTGTAAAATAAACTTAGAGCATCTAAATTCATTGAATTTTGCTGATCCCATTGTGAACACACCGGGAAAAAATGATCTGCTGCTGGGCGCAGATGTATTGTTTATAATTATGCAAAATGGAAAGGGAACAATCGGGGAACATTTGGTAGCTCAGCTCAAAACACGATTTTTCGTTAAATTATTTCCGAAACTAATCATGTTGCTAACAGCAAGGAGTTCCATCGCCAAGAAAAAGAACACATGTCTGAAACGGATTTCAAGCAAACTGTTAGTCGAAACAAAGAAGGAAGGTTTTTTGTTCGCCTTCATTTAACTAATTACCTCACACAGAATTTTCCTTTGATGAAAACCATCCTATGATATTACCAAATGCTCATCCTATTAGTGAGCCTATTATCCGTCATATTATATATATATCCATATACCCAATAATCACCCTGGTCCGACATTAACTTCCTTCATACTTCGACATTGTTACTGGGTAAGATGGCCGGACTTCCGGAGGTACGAGTGACAAGAGCCAGACCGTTTGAAAATGTTGCAATTGATTATGCAGGCCTTATCACCATAGGAATCAAATGAGGGACGGGGGCTAATCATTTGAAGGATTATAAATCGAAATTCGTTTGCTTCTATACAAAGGCAATACATTTGGAACTAGTCTCAACATACACTGCAGATTCCTTTATTGCCGCGTTAAAAAGATTTGTGTCAAGAAAAGGAATACCTGCCAGCATTTATTGTAATAATAGCCCTTATTTTGTAGGAGGCGATCGTTTGATCAAAAGGGCAAAAGGCAATCCAAAATGTATGGAGTTATTACAGTATTGGACAGAACAACTTTCCATTTTAATTCACCTTTGGCGCCGAACTTTGGAGGGCTCTATGAATCGGTGGTGAAAATCATAAAAAATAATTTAATCAAAACGTCGGGAAGGACCAACTTAACAGCAGAAGAAACTGTTACTCTATTGTGTAAAATTGAAGCAATTTCCAACTCACGTCCATTATGCCAAGTTCCGATAACACGGTTATTTTTTAAATGGAACGGCGCTAAAACAAACTCGTAAAACATCTGAAGATACATGTACCAATCCTGGAGCACAATGAGTTGATATTCAACAGCGAATCGTTATATGTTGGCAGCGCTTCCAAATCCAATATTTAAATTCTCTGCGCAGCAGCGACAAAAATGGTTCACAAAACACGATAATCTTCAACTATAGGTGAAGTTGTATGGGGGGCAGCTATTACATTACTATAACAAAAAAAAATCCCAAGTACGTTGAAGAATCGTATATTACTCGAATGAGTGAAGCAGAAATGGATAATATCAATCCTTTCCAAAAGAGTCAGGTTCTACCGAGGTCTCCTACTAGAGTCTGTAGCACATTCACCACGAAGATTAACAAAATAATACCTACAAAAAATGTGGAAATACCGAAAAATACTTTTCCAGAAAACAATAATTGTTCTAAAAAAGAAGAAATGCTGAATCCGGAATTGCGTAAGGCCAATAAAGCATTGGTTGAATCTAATAATTTTAATAAGCAATTAAATGATACAATTGCTTGGAGGAAGGAACACAAGGATTCTTGGAAACGAAAGCCCTGAACGAAAACGTTGATTCTCCTCCTACTCGAAAAGTAATGGAACAAGAATACCACACGGATGAAGAAGAATTAGCTCACAAAACTGTGTGGATGAAGAAGGAATGATACACCTACTCCCCCTCAATTAAAGGAGACAATTCCTTAAATAATCCAAAACAATCCAAAAAATTTACCTCCACCACCCCAATAATTATAGATGGAGTGAAAAACTATGATCTACTGTATGAGAAAATTAAAACAATAACTAAAACAGATAAGTTTAAGACAAATTTTGATGAGTGGAAACAACATCAAATTAAACTTAGATGATGGTAAAACCTACAGAGAAATGACAAAAATGTTAAGCGAAGGGGGACACTCTTGGCATACGTTTGCAAGCAAACAAATCAGACCAATGGCTAAAAATCTGCAATCTACATATAAACCAGAAAAAAAATTGAGGACCTGAAAGGAAAACGTTTTCATGCAACTGAAGCATAAATTAAACTAAAACGGGAAGTAAGAAGCCTCTGAACTTGTATATGCTGACACTCAACGCAGATGATGATATTGAAAAAATACATCAAATCAAGTACATATTGGAGTGCAAAGTCAATATTCAGCCTTTAATAGCCCCTAAGAAGATATAGGCTTATACCACAATGTAAAAAATGTCAATCATATGGATATACTCAAAAATACTGTCACAAAGAGTCCAGGTGTGTGAAATGTCCAGGTAAACACCATACTAGAGATTGTGTCAAATGCACAGATGTAGAGCCTAAACGCGTAGATTGTGGAGAGAACCATTCAGCTAACTACAGAGGATGCAGTGTTGCTATTGAATTGCAAAATATCAAAAATAAAAACATGAATGCTAAAAATACAAATGTAATATAGAAGCAAACTGTTAGAATAAACAGACCTGAATCACTTAAAGGAGAGTTAAGGCGTAAAGTGTTGATAGCCTCTCAAGCAGGAGTGAGCAAGAAAACTTGCCCTCAAGTAATGATGAGTAACGAAAACAGACAAAAATCTCTTCAAACAGACGACATAAATCAAACACTTAAGCTGATATTAAGCAAGCTTAATACTTTTGATCAGCGGTTACAGTGACTAGAATACAGCACTAAGTGAGCCACCCCTAAACACAACCATGTCTAACGACATATGAATTTTATGCTGGAATGCCAATGGATTCCAGCAACACCAACAGGAATTGCAAATGGATCTGGACGCAGGAAACTACGATGTCTGCCTCATCTGTAAAACTCACTTCACTATAGACAATCAATTATCAAATTTTGAAATTATAAAACATATCACACAATTCACCCGGGAAATATAGCTAAAGGAGGCAGTGCTGTTATAATTAGAAATAGTATTAATCACTTCGAGGAATAAAAATATGAAACAGAACAAATACAAGCAACTGCTGTTAATATCAAGACCAAAAATAAGTCTATTAGTGTTATTGGAATTACTGCCCACTGAAATACTCTCTAAAAGAAACAGATTATCTTGAATTTTTCAGTTAACTAGGGAAAAGATTCGTAATTGAAGGAGATTGTAATGCAAAATAAAAATCCAATGGGGTTCTAGACTAACAACAACCAAAGGTAAATAACTCCTCAATGCTATCAGAAAATACGGTTGCGAAGCCTTATCAAATGGTTAACCGACCTTCTGGCCAACTGATCCAAATAAAATACCAGATCTAATTGATTTCTTCATAGTGAAGAATATATCGTAAATTACATACATATAGATGAAAGTCTTGACTTAAGCTCTGATCACTCCCCAATACTTTTGACATTAAGTGAAAGGATCATTCAAATAGAAAGCTATCTTAGTTTAGTAAATAAGCACACAAATTGGGAATACTTTAGACTGTCTTTAGAAAGAATAATTAACTTAATGGTTCCGATAAGGAGTGAGGAGCAATTGGAAAAAGAAGTTCACAAGTTCATATATGACGTTCAGTGGTCAGCTTGAGCAAAACACCCCTGAAGTTATAAAGAAAATTAAGGGAAACAACTACCTTAGAGAAATTAGAGAGCTCTCGGCAGAAAAAAGAAGGTTAAGAAGAATTTGGCAACAAACTAGAGCCCCTCAAGAGAAAACTAAGCCAAATAATCCGACTCAGCTACTAAAAGTTAAATTGATGATCTGAAAGACAAATCTATCACTAACTACCTCAGAAAATTATCTAATGATACTAGTACTGATTATTCTCTCTGGAGATCAACCAAAAGAATTAAAAGGGCAATAATGCAGATTCCTCCAATCAGAACTGAAGATAAAAAATGGGCCAGAAATAACGAAGATAGAGTACGAAGTTTTACTGAACACCTGGAACAAATATTTGAACCACATGGTGACCAATCATTGGAAGCCGAAATAATAACTGGAGAGGTTGTACAGGAAAGTGAAATTCTACGGAAATCCTACGAACAACACCAAAAGAAGTCATGTATGAGATGAAAACAAATATGAATCCGTAAAAAGCGCCTGCGGTTATGACCTTTTCACAGCAGGAATTTTAAAATAATTTCCAAGGAAAGCTTTATTAAAGCTCACCAATATTATAAATGCCGCCTTTCGATTGAAACATGTCTCCAGCCTTTGGAAAATTGCAGAAGTAATTATGATTCCTAAACCTGGCAAACCACCACACAAAACTGGATCTTACAGGCCAATATCGTTATTACTAGTTACGTCTAAACTCTTTGAGAAGTTATTAGTAAAAAGGCTAAATCCGATAATTGAGAGGAAAAACCTGATTCTAAATCATTAGTTCGGATTTCGCAACTAACACTCAACATTAGATCAAGTACACAGAATAACTAATATTATTGAAAGAGCATTAGAGGAAAAAAGTCTGCTCAACGATATTCTTAGACGTTGCGCAGGCTTTTGATAAAGTTTGGGACGAAGGACTTAACTATAAGTTAAGAACTGTACTACCAATGCAATTCATTACAATATTAGAATGATACTTGAAAGATAGTTTCTTTAGAGTAAAATTAGACGATTCCTATTCTGAATTGAAAGAAATAAAGGCAGGAGTACCGCAGGGCAGTGTATTAGGTTCGGTCCTATACCTATTGTACACTAATGATCTCTCTGTATTAGAACACAACACTGTGGCGACATTTGCTGATGACACGGCAATCTTAGCTGTTGGAGATAGCAACGAAGAATCATTTACAGAATTTACAGAATTTATCAGAATTTACAGTTAGCTATTACTCAAATACATAACTGGACCAAAAGATGGCGAATTAAACTTAACGAAACTAAATCAGTTGACATCAATTTTACAAACAAACGACTCAAACCTATTCCGGTTACAATTAATCAAGAAATAATATCGTATGACAACACGCCCTAAGTATCTTGGCATGTCACTAGATCTAAAAGAAAAGTGAAGAACTAGGGCTTAAATATAGAAAGATGTTTTGGCTGATAGGAAGGAGCTCCGCTCTATCAACATACAACAAACTTCTATGACATAAACAAATATTAAAACCGGTTTGGACTTATCGTATCCAACTTTGGGGTTGTACCAAACCAAGCAACGTAGAAATCACCCAAAGATTTCAAAACAAAGTATTAAGGAATATCGTTGATGCACCATGGTATGTTAGAAACAGAGACCTCCATAGGGACTTTAAAGTGGACACTGTTTCAAAGGAAATTGTTAAACCACATACAGATATTGCATGCAGGCTCAAACGAACTAAACCGTTTGAGCTGGTGTAATTGTTAGTGTAAACAGCGTAATGCAGATCTAAAATTCACAATAACAATGTGGTTTTACTTCAATTTATCAGACACTATGGATTTAAAATATTAAATAAAATACATAAAAAAAAAAAACGTGCACAATCAAATCAATTTCACGATTTGAAAGTATCAAATTTTGACAGACTTCCAGTTTGATGAATTTGTATGATTTGATGAAGAAGGGTGATTTTAGGAACTGAGCCGATGAATTTTGCTCACCTCAACCATAACGCCTAAAACTGTAAATGTTTGTAATTATAGTACGTAGAACAACACCAGATCGTACTTTTCCCTTCATTGTATTGTGACACATCTGAAGCTTTGATGTCGTGTTTACTAAAATTTTAATACCGCACATATTATATAAAGGGTTTTCCAATAGGGTGATATGATTTTTATGTGACGTTTCGGCCATTTGTAATATGTCATGATCTGTCATTTTTTGTTTCATTGTTGAAAATTTTGAGCGTACATTTTCTTTACATAATGTTCAAGTGCCAATAAGACATAGAAACGCTCGAAGTAATGCAAATATTGCTGCCGTTCAGGCAAGTGTTGCTGAAGACCGCAATTTGTCGATTCCAAGACGTTCACAAGAATTGGGACTGTCTCAAACCACAACCTGGCGGATTTTGAGAAAGGATTTGCGTTTGCATCCGTATAAAATTGTTCTCACTCAAGAACTGAAGCCATTGGACCACCGTAAACGTCGTGAATTTACTGATTTTGCCTTGGAACAACGATAACGGTTTTTTTAAGAAAATCATCTTCTCCGATGAGGCTCACTTTCATCTGAGTGGTGCGGTAAATAAACAAAACTGTCGTTTCAGGTGCGAGGAAAATCTATTACATTCACCTAAATTGACAGTTTGGTGTGGTTTTTGGTCTGGTGGAATCATCGGTCCGTATTTTTTTTCGATAATAAACAAACTTTTTATGGCCGAAATTGGAAGAAGTTGATCTTGACAACATTTGGTTCCAACAAGACGGGGCTACGTGCCACACAGCAAGTGCAACAATTGAATTATTGCGAGAAAAGTTTGGAGATTCGATTATTTCAAGAAATTGTGATATTGAATGGCCTCCAAAAAGTTGTGATTTAACACACCATTAGACTATTTCTTGTGGGGTTATTTGAAGTCATTGGTCTTTAGCAATAAACCAAACTCTCTTCAAGCTTTACAATTCAATATTGAACATGCTATTCATGGCATACGACTTGATTTAGTGGAAAAAGTGCTCGAAAATTGGGTTCATCGAATTCATTGCTGCAGAAGAAGTCGTGGAGGCCATTTGATTGACGTTTTATTCAGAACTTAATTGTGTCGATTGTACTTTTTTAAAGAAATCATATCACTCTTATTGGAAAACCCTATATATATGGTTAAGTATTAAAGTTAAATATTTTTATAATACCGAGTACGTACGTATGTATGGATGTGTATATACTATAAATATCTCTCGTACTATCTAAAATCCTCTTCATTCACATATATGTACATATTCGTATTATATATTGATTATAAGCTCTACAATAAATTATCATTCGAGCTGTATATTCTCAAAATATTTTCCTATTGTTTTTTTGTTCTACATACAAGCATACATATATCGTAAATTTAACGTCTTTAGGCTACACCTATATCTCTATAACATCAGTGTAATACAGTAATAGTTCGAAATTATATATAATAAATGTATAAGGCTCTATATTGACTTCAAGGATATTTTTTAAACATTTTTCATAATACATATAAGAGGATTAGAAGATTAGACGACTGATAATATGACAGTAGGATACCAAACCTAAATATTTGTATGTATAATATATAAAACAACTATATATGATATACATATATAGTTGATACGGATATATGAAATATATATATATATATATATATATGTATATATATATATATATATATATATATATATATATATATATATATATATATATATAATATATATATATATATATATATATATATATATATATATATATATATATATATATATATATATATACATACATATATATATATATATATATATATATATATATATATATATATATATATATATATATGGCCATGGTTAGTTTTGCTTATATATCGGCATCCTTTTATTTTGAGGTTGTGTATACTGTATACACTATTGAGGCGAGGGAAAATTTGCAAATTATTCAAATTACAAATCGATTTTCTCATAAAATCAATTTTTAATTTTTATGTAAATAAAATATAAAATAAAAAATGTTTATCCATACATAAAAAATACAAAACATAAAACCGAAAACAACAATCTATATAGCACACAAAGTGCCAATATACAACCAGCAGCAGCAGCAGCAGTAGCAGCAGCACCAACAACAAAATGAGGAAAACGAAAAATTGATATGCAATATCACGTTCTGCGCGTGTGTTATATCGGTTTCGAGACACTTTAATATTTCATCGGTATGATAAAAATTTATTTGTTTATCTACAATATTTTCTCAAACAAACAATACATAGAAACATAAAATAAAAAATAAAAAATATGCTGCGGGAAGAAGACGATGAAAAACTGTCGAAGACGAATATATACATACATACATAAGCGCAAGCACAACAAGAACCAAACAGCTTTTATGTACATAAACATAAAAACGACTTGTATATGTATGTACATAATATGTATTTATAATAAAATATGTAAAGAGATACCATTGAAAAATTATTTTATGCTCGAGTCAATAATTTGGAATTGAAACATTGAACCTACTGAACAGAGAATATACTATGACAGAAGCATTTTGTTTTTTGCTTTGTTTTAAATTTAACTCATCCGTGAATTTGAGTTTGACGAAATCCTTACTAAAAAGAAACTCAACAGAATGAACACGAATACATATTATTACGGATTGAGGTGAGTGAAAACTTAGATTCGTTGTTGAATGAATCTTTCTAGAACGTTAAATCACAGACAGCAATAAGTATTTTCAAAAATTCTTTAGCATCGGTAGTCATGTATATGTTAAGTTAGTAGTTATACCCGGGTTTCATCTCAGAAAATGAACATTTTAAGTCAGGCACCTCTAAGAATTTTATACCGCATGTAATGTTGTGTGTGAGAACTTTGCGGTTAGTACAACATTTCTGGTTTACCGAAATTAAAAATTTGTCGAATCAAAACTAAATATAGTTTTGAGATAAGCTTACTTCAAGAACAATTTTTCTGAAAATCGTACCGTGGCTTTTGTATTTTAATTTTTTAGCTTTTCGTCGAAAAGCTAAATCGATTCTTCTTTCGATTTTTTTGTTTGACCATTGTGTTTTCATTTTCTGGCAGCTTAACAGAATTTTAACTTGGATATTTCATATTCAAATATGTAAAAAAGCCCTAAAAAGGTCAATTTTCGTAACAACTGGGCAGTTTATGGAAAAACTTTTAATAAAATTGGCCGTGACCGCACTTCGGATGATATTTTTTAATTTTTTTGCTAGGCCATTGTTTTCTTGATTTCTAGCGGTACAACAGATTGTTTAGTTGGATATTTCATATTCAAATATGCCAAAAATGTCCGAAAAAGTTTATGGATTTTTTTTAATGAAATTGGCCGTAACCGCACTTGGGTTGATATTTTTTTGTTAGGCCATTGAGTTCTCCATTGCCGGTTTGGTATCGCCGCGTGCATCAGTTGTGTCATTATCTAAGTTGGGCAGCTTATTTATTCTTTTAACACCGACGTTCTCATTATCCATTGCGTGCGAGTTCTTGTCCGCGCAACAATAACACACGTGGAAACTGTGTTGCACTATAGTCTAGTCGCAGTCTAGTTTTCACAGCTAACTTTTTCCGTTTAATCTCCTTGACATCGATTGAAAGACAGGTTCAAATTATCGAATAACCAATGGGGAAATTCCGGAAAGGTCACAATACTTCGCTTCAAGTTTGGTGTTTTCAATGAGGCAAATTCTGACTGTCGTTTTTTCTCCTTCCATCCTTCATTGTTTGATGCATTAGACTGGTGGTGTTCAATATGCAGTTTGATGGAAGAAGAAAGCTTCTCAACCATTTGATGTAGCAGAAATGGGTTAGTGACCTAAGCCTTCCATCACTCCAACTAAATTTTGAATGGATAACGCGTATGTAATGACGAATTTGTTGGGACGTGAAGGTATGTAGGTAGGTGTTCTGCGAAATTTTCATATAGCTGATTTTTGACCATTTTGATTATTGCCCACTTTTCGCGATATAGTAATAATGGGTTGTTATTGCGGTAGAGCAGGGCAGTCATACTTCGTTTGGCTACTATTGATCGATCCGCTGTTGGTTTGTTGGCAGTTCCTTTTGATGTATTGGAGGAGCATGTAATGATCCTTTGGTAGACTTTTATTATACATTCTTTAAAGATTGGTGAGGACTATTGTCGACCACTCGTTGACAATGACAATAATGTTGATACCGTCGATAATGTAGACAACCTCTAGAATGGTGACTTGGAATTTGTCCAAAACTACTGTGATCCAATTTTTGTAGAGTGAATTTGAAACTTTGATGGGATGTAAAATTCTCGTACAAAATATATTTTGGATTTCTGAATAATTTCTGAAAATGTGAAAAGTTGTTTGATACAATATTTTATATAACAATATATGAATCAATGGACTTTGCTGAGAAATTGTATACAAATCTAAAATTTTCGAGTAATTTCGAAACGTGTTTTTAAAACGTGGGATGTAATGCATTATTGCTGTATATACTCTTATTATACATATACTCTATACAAACGTTGTAACAACTATTCATCGGGAAATGCTGTTTTGTTCGTATATTTAAATTTGAAAACTTCATCGAAAGTTACATGTGCATAGAAGTAACATCGAACGATATATATAACGCAATTCATCTTGGGAATACTGTATTGTGTGATAAATCGGTGTGTGACACTCAATTTTCCGTTGTCAAACAATTTTTATCTAAAAATATTTTTGATCGGAAGAACAAGGTCAGAGAGTATATAAACTTTGCTACAATTGTTTTAAAAAAGGACATATGGCTACATAATGTCCTGATCCAGCCTCATGTCGTATATATTGAAGGCAACATCACACACTACTGCACAGTATCAATCAATCAACTTCATCTATCGCTTTAACCACAACTACTACAATTACGTCTACACCAAAACCTGCCCAAACTTCATCATCATCGTTTCTAGTTTCCATGCCAAGTAGCTACATTTTTCTGGCTACAGCAATTATTAAGGTTTTGGGTAGAAATGGGCAGCCAGTATTGGCACGAGGACTTTTAGATTCCGGGTTACAAATACATTTAATAACTGAGGCACTATCTGCAAAGTTAGGGATCAAATACCTAAGATCTTCGGCTACTGCATGTTACAATTTTGTCGAGAATGTTGAGCACTGCGCTACAGTTGTTGTTTAAGTGTTAACGAAAATTGCACATCCCCAATCAGTAGTTTCGGTTGATATCCAGAAATGGTAAATCCCATCCAATATTAATTTGGCTGATGCAAAGTTCAGTCAACCACAACACATCGACTTAACACTGGGAGCTGAAATATTTTGCAACTTACTGTTGGATGGCCAAATTAGGCTTGCTGATGATCTTCCAATACTTCAAAACACTGTATTTGATTGGGTTGTCTCAGGGTCCTTTACATCAGCAACTTCGAATTTATCAGAATCATCCAGTTTGCTAAAGAATATCAATAATTGGGCCATATGGTTCCAATTTCTTCGGATGGTGTGCAACTTCTTAACTACATTTTCCCTCATCAGTGCTGAAGCCGGATAGCTCAAAAGATAAACTGCGCATAGTGTTTAATGCGGATTTGCAAAATCTACGACTGGAATGAAATTTTAATGATACTTGACTTGTCTACAAGTCTACTTCGCCTCTTCATTTCATCGATATGTTGTTAGTGCAGACATATCAAAGATGTATCGACAAACTGAGGTTCACCCCAATGACACAAATTTCCAATTAATTTTGTGGCGTCACAATCCAAGCGATACATTGCGGTTTTTTCGACTGTGCACATCAGTTACATATGGTACGGCAACTGCATAATTTCTGGCTGCCTCAAGAAGTTAGCCATTACTTCTCATTCATTACATCCATTACGGTCTGGTGTCGTGAAAGATGACACCTATGTAGACGATATTATATACCGGGCGCAAACTCTATTGAACAATTGATCGCTATATATGTACAATCAGAAACAACAGAGCTACTTCGGTCTGCAAATAAACTTTCCAATAGATATTGAATTGCATGGCTTCGCAGATTGTCGAATTGCCCTCTATGTAATACTACATTGCCATGGTTAGAGCTATGTACTGTCCACCTGCTCGCTCAATTGGTGAAAAAGCCAAGAACTCAATAAGTTTTGATGTTTCCAAGGCTTACTATTGGGTATTCCACAAAAGTGCTGCATTGGATTTGAGCAACATCGTCTACATGAATGACATTCGTAGCTAATCGAGTGTCGACCATCCAACAGTTAACCAAGATTTCTTCATGGAGGTACGAAGATTCGACAAACAATCCGGCAGATAGCATATCACGAGGGTTATTTATATACACCACAATTGCTGCATTCTGAAATATGGGTCTATGGTCCAAGATTTCTGTCGAGGTCAGTTGACGAATGGCCAAATAATATCGTCATTAAATCGTTGAGTTATTTACCTGAGAGAAGAGGAATTGAATGCTTGGGTTCATCTGCTGCTGAAACAGTTGACTGCATCAGATCTATCAAATTTTACAAGTCAAACGATCGATTACAAAGAGTATTGGTATATGTGTGTCGCTTTATCGTGAACGCTAGACTGAAAGGAGGTGATACTAATCTGCGAAAATTTGGACCATTCTTTTCAGTCGGGTTTGTTGGCAATAGTACACATTGTGCCAAAGGAACAATTCTTCGATGAGCTCCAACTACTAATACACAAACAGAAATCGATTTTCTGAATCAAGACAGAATAATACGAGTGGATGGTCGTCTACAACAATCAACGCTGCCTTATACGATGAAGCATCCAATTCTATATTTCCTAAAAATCAGTGATTTTCATTAACAGTTCATTATTATTTTCACTCTAGGTACCTCCGTGCAGGTCCTCAGGCACTTCTTGCTGCAACTCGCGAGCAATTCTGGCCAATTAATGGAAAACCTAGCCATACGGCTAGGGAGGTATTTCGGAAATGCATGGTCTGTTTTAAACTCAAGCCAAAGCTTCAACCGCAAAGGCTATGATCTACCTGCCAGACGCATTCAACCTACGTCACCATTCACCACGACAGGCATCGATTTTTGTGGTCCATTCTACGTCCACTTCAAAGCGAGAGGAAGAGTTCCAGTTAAAGCATAATAAGTTTGCGTGTTTGCATGTTTTGCAGGGAAAGCCGTAGTAGAGGTGACTTAACTACGATTTGTATCAACAAGATGATTCCGTCAAGTTATTTACTCTGACAACGGAACAAATTTTGTCAAAGCCAACCGTAAAATCCACTAAATTTCATCTTCGAGGTATATAATTGGTGAAGGCCTCTAAGTCCGATGTCGTCCAGTCCAGATGATTTTCGTGCGTTAACTACAGGTGATCTTTTCAATGGTCGGCCTTTAATGCCACTATACAAATGAAAAGTTATCAATGTTGAAACGATAGCAGCTAGTCGATGCTCTCGTTCAACATTTTCGGGCTCGCTGGAAAAAACAGTACGTCACTTCATTGCAACATCGTCATAAATGTTCAAATGAGTCATCTAATTTAAAACATTACATCCAGGTGAAGACAACAAGGTGAGAGTTGTACTACCACAGTAATGGAAATTTCAAATTTCACTGTACACAATGAACTAATTGATTGTGGTGCGACTGTATATTTATATTCCGGTATACACAGGTGCCGATTTATGTACAATTCATTTTTATATATATTTTTTTTTTATTTACATTTTATTTTATTTATTTACATATTAAATTGTGATAATTAAAAAAAGTGTGACTGATAGCTAGTGGATTATATGTCCTTTGAAAGCTGGTCAGTCGCACTTTGAACACTTAAAATTAAGTAAAATATAAACATCATATAGGCTTGTCTTATTCAAGTCAATATAAGGTGTATTTTGTTGAGAACAATTTAACTCTAATCCGTACGGAGTTAATTTTTCTCAACAAAATAACTTTTTTGAGTTAATTATTTTTTATGAGTTGGTAGTAGTTTTGAAAATTAGTGGTCATAACATCATGGAATAATTAGTTGAATCATTGGTTGTCATACTATAATGGAAAATACAAGAAAAATTTGATAAAACAAAAATAGTTAAAACTTTATATAAATTAACCCTTACGAAATGTCATTTAATTACCAAAATGACAACCTTCGAAAGTGAAATTGAAGAAAAACATTAAAAATGTACATCTGTTGTCAGGTATCATAATTAAAATCGGAATAGAGTTAAAAAACTCAAGAAATATTTTGGAGTTATTTAACTCATGTCAGAAGTTGATCAGTGCAATTGTTGTTATAACAACCTCAACAAAATACACCTATAATAAATAACCTATGTATAATAACAGCACAAATCACAGATAATCTTCAACACATGCTGTTAAATGAGTTTTAAGTAATTTTATAAATTTGAAAACATTTTCAGAAGTTTTTATTGCGGTTTGTAGTTTATTATAAACAAGGGGTCCAATGAAAGTTATTGATTTCTTACCAAATTCCGTTTTTATTTTGTTGCTCATTAGAAAATTCATTTTACGAGTAGTGTATTTATGACTTACATATACTGAAATTTAATATTAGATAGTGTAGATGTTACGTTCAGACACTTGTACATGTGTCAAGATACGGGAAGTTCAAACAATGCATTTATTGGAAGAATACCAACGGCAACATTCCTATATAACTCAACGGAAGGAAATAAATTTGGAAGTTTAAAGATAGTTTTGCAACTCCTATTTTGCATAATTTGTAATATTTTTAATTTGAATTTTACTGCAGTTCCAAAAGTTCAGATAGTAGAAACGGGAATTAATAAATGAAAAGTAAATCGTTTTTAAGACATGCGTTGGAACAAAGAGAGCGAGTTTTCTAATCAAAACGATAAACGGACATATTAGTTCATGCTCACATACAAATGAGTTTATCCCAAGACATATGTATATGCTTATCAAACATTATTCCAAGATACTTAAACTCGTCGATACGTTCAATGACAACATTAGAAACCTGCAAAATGGGCAAATCACAATGCTGTAGGAATGGGGAGTGAAATATAATAAATTTTGTTTTACTTAGATTAACTGCTATTTTGTTGTAATTAAAATACTCCAAGAGTGTCTGAAAATCATTTTGCATATTACTTAACGCCTGCGAACAATCACTGGAGTTATAAAAAATTGCAGTATCGTCAGCAAACATTCTGATTTCACCAACCAGCGGTAATTGGGCTAAATCATTAATGAAAATCAAATATAATAAAGGCCCAAGAACAGTGCCTTGCGGTACACCACAGTTGATGGTTAAGACGCTGCTTGCGACATCATTCATTACCACAAACTGAGTGCGGTTTTGAAAATAACTATAGCTAGAAGTTTAAACGATATTCTCCTAAAACCATAACTATATAGCTTATCTAGCAGCAATCGATGATCAATAGAGTCAAATGCTTTATGTAGGTCCAAGAATAGGCTACACATATATTCTTGATTGTCAAATGCACTATAGATTAAATCGGTAATTTCAACTAATACAGTGTCAGTGCCAGACCCCTGTCAAAAACCATATTGATGACGACGTATATATATTGATTGATATCTTGCGATTTGCTATTAATTTTTCCAATATTTTGTCAAACACGGATAAGACAGAGATTGGACGATAGTTGTTAATAGCATTAGAGCTTCCAGATTTGAAAAATTGGTAATACTTTTGCAATTTTCAGGCAATTAGGATAAATCCCGGTTACGAATACTACATTAAATATATCAGCCAATAGGTGGGAAAAACTACTAGCATTACGCTTCACAACAATGTTAGTAATGTTATCATAACCACAGCCCTTATTATTATCTAAATGACCAATATTCAGTGCACTGAACTGGAGACAAACAAATGGAATTCAAGTCAGTATTTAGTTTGCAAGAATTATTCGAGTTATTGTTCATAATCACAGAGGTCGAAGATGTACCAACATTTACAAAGAATTTATTGAATGCATCAACAATACAACTTGGCTGTTTACATTCAATATCATTAAATACAATAGATTGGACATTAGCACTGGTGTCATACTTCATAAACTGATTGATTATCTTCCAGACCCCTTTTTGGTTTAACTTATTGAATAAATTTGCGAAATAATTTTTTTTGGCATGATTTTTAAACGATTTGATTTTTTTGTTAATGAACTCCAACCTATATCTTTTAACACATGATTGTTTGTTTTTTGCTTGATTCGTTTAAGAATGCGATTTTTTTGTTTGATTATAGATTCCATAGATCTATACTCATCAATGGGCAATTGTTCGAATTTTTTGTTTTCACTTTAATCTGTATGGTTTTGGAATATTTATCAATCAGTTCATTATATTTCTTAATGATCATTAGTAAAGTCAAATCAGGATTCCAAATATCAAATGTAGTATATTAAAGAAATTCAAAAAGCCGATTAACTTTCCTAAAATTGATAATTTGCTTTTCTAAATTTCTAATTACGTATTTCGATTTAGATAAGAATTTGGAGAAAACGAAACTATGATCACTGATGCTTGATTCAATTGTTGAGTTCAAGACACGGTCAATGTTATGGAAACAAAATATGCAAGTAGCGTGATCTAAAATATTCCCACTCGCAGGTCGAGTAGCAAAAGTATTGGTAACAATCATGCCATGGCTGAATAACGTAGAACTAAATGTAGAGACTTGACTTGAGTCCTTGTTAACAAAGAAATATTCAAATCACCAACTATAATGAAATCCGATGTAGCCATGTTGCCACAAAGCAAGTTTTCTAAAAATTCATAAAAGCAGTCAGTGTCAGAGTTAGGTGGTCTATAAATCCCACATACACTAGTTCTATTGAACCGCGAAGGTTGGATACCAATATATTGAAAAGGCAAAGAGCCATCATCAATATTTTTTATGTTGTAATGAATATCGTTTCTGATGAACATCACAATTCCTCCTCCAGATCTGTCAGATCTGCAGGAAAATAGATTCGAATAGTTTGGTATGTTGAACTAAAGTATATTTGAGCTAGTAAGAAATGTTTCTGTTAGAACTATCAAATGAATATCAGTTTGTAAACTATCAATAAAAATTAAGAAATTGTCAAACTTACTTAAATCATTCATTCCACGTATATTGAATTGAAGTATATTCAGAGATTTAGAATATGAATCAGTATCTGTTTGGACCAACCTGAAATCATCCGCATTATAAAAAAAATTGTTAAAATAATTCAATTTAACGACTTAAAATTCATTTGATGCAAGATGATAATGAAAATCTAATAATGCAAATGTAAGAAAATATTAAAATCTGTATAAAACCAAAAATAAATAAAATATTGTGAAACTTAAAAATTAATAGTTGGAGATTAATCTGTAACAGTCCATCATCAAAATATTTGGAATACCGCTTAATAATTATTACGCTCAAGTTAAATCAGGTAGTTTGTTAAAGTAATGTATAAGTTATCAATTATATATTATAATGTAATGTATGTATATAATATGATTCATGTTCCGGCTATTCATCAATCATCCAGCAGCAATGGTCGAGGCAATTTTATCCAGAACTTTCTTTCCTCTAATCTATTTCTACAAAACTCCACGAATTTAATTTTTTTTGTATGCTAAATCTACAAAAAAAAATTGTTACTTGGAATTTTATTTCTCAAGTATTCGTAGAGTTTTGTACATTGGATTAGAGGATACAAAGTTTGGTAAAAAGTTCAGTCCTGGTGTTCCACCCTCAATTGTTAGTTTTGACGGCTCTAATAAATTCGCATTTGTCAGTGAGTTGTATTGTCTCCTGATATTCCTAAGATATTTGGTGAGCAACGAAAAATTAACCTCCTTGTAATATATTACGCTAACATGGTCTACATAACGATATATATTGCCAGGTACCTCGCCCATTCCTGTTAATGGCAACAAAGCAATGAAATATAATTTAATTTGCGTAAAGTTCAGAAGGTCGCACCAATACACATTTTCCAGTTAGCCTTGATTAATCAATATCAATTCACAGGTATAAGAAAATACACTTTACACAAATTCAATTTGTAATCATTTATTATTACTTTTCTGATATACATCCAAGCGGCAAAAAAAAAAGAGCTTTCAATATTAAAGCTTTTACAATCGAACAAAAAACGATTTCAGTTTTTAAATTAAATCCAGCAACATAATAAATGAGTGGAATAAAAATAAAATTGTTGTAATTTTTAAAACAATACATACATTGTTCTTAAGTTTATACATACATACATACATACTTATATTATATCCATGCTGTTGTCAATATCAGACAGAATCTCATGAAAATAGAGATATAAAATCTATATAACGTGACATCAAGATTAATTACACAGAAGAGAACAAAAACAATAAAAAATTTTGCAATCTTCGGTTTTAAGAAAAAAGCACACAAAGAAAAAAGTGTCAAGGTTTTCCATACACATACATACATACAATTTTTCTAACGTACTCTGTCATTTTTTTTTTGTATGTTTTATTTTAGTGATGATGTGCAGAAAGGTATTGTCAGTATACAGATAATCCATAATAATTATTATCAACGATAAACAATTACTACGCAGGTATTTCGTATTGAATATATGTGAATTGAGACACCTTACTACTTACGACACCAAAAATCCACCCTATATGTATGTATGTAAGTATGTTTGTATGGTATCACCAGGCAAAACTTTTTTCTTTGTTGTTTGTTTATTTGTTGGTTGTTGTTTGTTTATACACCTACAGTATATATATGAATATGGATATGGCTGGATGGATGACTTGTAAATCTTCCAAGATGAACAAACATTTATATACGTATATGTACGAGTATAGATGAGGATCTATGTATATAAATATATTAGGCACATCAATGCTGTTGTTTTGTAAATCCTGAATTCAGGTCACATCCTTGTCTCACATTTAAAAAAAAAAAACATAATATCAACTTATCATCATTTTAAATTTATTTTTTCTTAATAACAACAACAAAAAAAGTCGAATTTTATTTTTTTGCCGAGCGTATACACTGTACATAAATACAAAATAATTAATTGATTTGAATGTTTTTCAGTTTTATGATTACAATCCGAAAATTAAAAACATAAAAAATATAAATAAAGCCAACAACAATCGTTTATGTGTAGTTTAACAGACAAAGCATAGTTTTTTATTTTTTTTATGTTGGTTATATGGTTCCGATATTGTTATTATTATTTTTTTGGTTTTATATGTTTGGTATACACACACACACTGCTATGATGAAAAAACCATAAACCACAAATATAAATAAATAAATTGAATGTTGAATTAACATATCAAACTCATAAACCAAATCGATATCGAACTTATTTGTTGTTGTTGTTGATGTTGTTGTTGTGTGGTTTATATTATATGTTGTGTGATAAACGTTTATCTTATATCTATATACATACATACATACATTATATAGATTTTTGAGTTATTATTTAGATCGGTTTTTTATTGAATTTTGCATGATTTTTTGATTCTCGATTTCATTTGCTGGGAGTGGATTTTGTGCTTTTCGTCGTTTTGCACGCTCGCTATATACATTCAAACATACACGAAAAGAAAAGGGTAATGGCTTTAGGGAAAAATTTGTGTGTGCTTTTTTTATTTTTTGTGGCTTATCGGGAGGTTTAATGTCGATATTATTGTATTAAAGAAATATAAACACATTTAAAATAGAATTTAGCTAACAAAGAATATAAATAAATGGTAGAAAAATACTTCAAACGATACATATATGTTGAATAAAAGTTCAATAATAAAATTATCATATTAGTATATTTATTGATTGAACTTTAAGGGTTTAATAAATTCTCTATATACTGATTTCTAAATCAAAAACTTGAACAAAATAAATCTTAAATAATAAAAGCGAATAAAACAGGGTTACGCCTAAGACGAACACCGATATTGTGAAGATTTAAACATTCAAATAAAATTATTCTCAACAGTTGTTGTCGCAACACTCGCACAAAATTCCCTTGAAATCTGTTTCACTAAAAGTTCTTTAAAAAACAAGGCCAGTCACTACTGTGAAGATCCACATTAAACATAGCTTTTATGTAGCAAGAAGTATATCTCAGAACTACATCAACTTAGAAAACAGCAGTTCTCTAGTATCGGATCACTTACCTGGTATCATGACAGTTAGTGAAACGGTAATTTGAACAGAAAGTGCACCCAGATTAACCAATTCAAAAACAAACCAGGAACTCTTTCGTGAATTAATGGAAGAAAAAACCAATCTCCAGGTATCGATAAGAAATGTTCATCAGTTGAAAGACAAACGGATTGGAACAATTAAATGAAACAATTCACTATACTGCTTTGGCAAGCACCCCCAATGGAAGTTAGAGAGCTGGTAAAGGAAAAACGACGGGCACGTAAAACCCGGAAAATTAATTGAACACCGGCAATCAAAACAATTAACATAAGTGATTAATGCAAGTGCCTCCTCTGTTATAGACCCTTGGACTAATATCGGTTAGATGCTACCCTATGACATATAGGTGATATTACTCCGGCCCAGCTACAAAGAAATGGTCCCACCTGTTAGCCCATCACGGCATTAACTCGAAGCTTAGATAAAGGTAATATCGTGGTTTGTAGTGGAAAAACTGCAATTCAGATACAGTTATATGCAATCCGAATATTTTCCAAAAATTTGTTCCAAGGTATAACTCCTGGGATAATGATGGTGCTATATAGATACAGCCGAATATTTTTCGTTTGTCCTTGGAACGTAACTAGTACTACAAGGTATCCCAGGATATCCTCTGGTGTCCCACTGGTAGTATGGACTCTGGTTTTAAATGGGCAATATTCCCATCCACACTTACAGAGGAATTGCTCTGGAGAAGTGACGAATTCATTCAATATCTGATTTTTCGAACTACTCGGCAGTTATCCGTTTGGCAGGAAGTTGAATGAAAAGATTTGATGGTTGGTTGTTTTAACGACGCTAACCGCGATACAGTCTTGGATCAATGTTGCTCGCTGCCTCGGTGGTGTATGGCGCATTTTGACTCGGGCCCTTAAGTCCGAGATGAGAATTCCGAGGGTTTTTCAACTCCGTCCTCCAGTTTTCCTGTGGACTACAATGGGAACAGTCCGCCTTGAACAAATTGGGTGACCCGTACTCGAAACAAAATACTGATGTTACGGGCTTCCTACAGTCTTTGTAAGTGTGTGACCCGTCTCCACAATTCAAACACTTCATTCGGGTCGGTTTACCGGATGGTCGGATTGGTGTCTAATTTATTTTGTTTCCTACCCGCCGGCTGATTCAAAACGTTGTTCTTTGGCTTGGAATACAGTTCATCATACAGTTCATGTGGCAGCTGGTCGTTAACGCCCCCGTGAGAGCCTGGTGATCCGAGGAACTCTTCCTCAAACTCTTATTGTTCCAAGTCAGGATAGTCGAGCTCCTGAACCTTTGGATACCGCGTATTAAAAGTCACGTGCCGTTTGCTCGCGGATCGATAACTTTCGGCAAATGGAGTATTTTGTTTGGAAGTTTCATCTGCAACCCTGGTCGAATGTATAGGCTTATGATGGCGTAGATATTGATCTCTGAAACTGGCCGCTCTGCCTATAATTCAATCTTCTGCATAGCTTGATAGAATTCTTGCACACTTTCGCGCGGATGCCTCTGTTTTCGATTGTTAATCATCCTGCGCACGTCATCGTCCGTGATGTCCGAAGCGAAACGCGTGATTAGGTCCAGGATTAAGCGCCTCATCTTCTGATTACACTATATATATATATTGGATCTTGTCGCATACCACTCTACCCGACATAGAAAACGTTGAACTGGTATTTCACGGTGAACCCCTTGGAATCGTATCTTCGAAGTCTTCACTTCCTGCCTCAATTTGGCATCTGTCCAGAAGTGCCCCTTGTTCGTTCTCGTGGAATCGTATGGCATATTGTCATCCAGGTTGAATTGGTCCAGTGGGTACTCTAGATGGTCTTCATCACTATGAGGTAGTGGATGACCAATGGAGTTATCTGGCTCGAGGTCCCTACTGGGCCCAATTTTGCATTGAACTAGCCTTGCTGTTAGTTCATCTTGAGTTGGAACTTGTCCCTGACCGGGCAGTTCGATCACTACTTCTTCTAACTGAGCTTGTGCTTGCTCGAAAGTTAGTTTCCACCGCTTCATGCCGATGCCACCGGTCCACATACCTCTATGGCATTCCTCAGACAGGGTGACATCTCGAAGAACTTCGGGGTTTTGCTGAGCAAGTTGGTTCCCTGGAGATGCAAAAGCTCAACAACCACCACATGACAAATACGTCAATTTCCATCTTGTGTTTAATCTGCTGCACCACAAACTGGCGCGAACTTAGCAGTTTTTTTGTGCCGGCTTCGATCTCTCGCTAGGGTGCTTCTGAGCAACCATGTGCGTTTTGATCGAAATGAGGAAATAGTATTCCTTCTCTACCTCAAACTTTCGCACCAGTGCCTCCTTTAGAGTTCCCGCCACCTCCAAATTGGCCTTGACTTATCATCGAGATTATCTACGCCGAATTTCATGGCGCCGAATAAAAAACTAAATCTAAACTAATAAAACTGGTTACTATCTACTCTAAATGAAAAAGATAGAGTAATGACTTGAAACTTTTGGTGAACTTATTGTTATTTTTCCAAACTCGCAATGGTTCTAACCTGTACTTAAGCGATCATCATTGCTATGGTAAATAACTAGAACTAGTTCATGCTTTTACCCAATGATCATGACCCTAACCGTTTATCGTTAAGAATTTCCACAACATGCGATATTACACTTGTCCACTAGTGGAACATAAGTGGAACAACTAGATAGGCGATACCCTGGACGGCTTAAAATTAATTTCGGCAACTTGCAATAACCATCCCGAAGGATGCAAATTTGATTTAAAAAACGAGGTGGAATAACTTGTTGTGTAATTTTGGAAATTCATATATGTTTGAAATTCGAGCAATTTGTGTGTCAAGAAATTGAACACCAATATGATTGAGGAAATTAAATGGCAACTCAGTGTTGTTCTTGCCAGGCTGTAATATACAGTGACAGGTCATTAATACCTCTTTCCCGAGTAAAGCTACTGGCATTGGCTCGGTCACATCTCGCCACTAACATCTTCACCTGTCTCAAGACACTGGGGTGAGGCGATACCGGATGAAAACGGTATCCCTACAAAATAAATTATGAAGAAACAAAGGGCAACATGAGAGTAACTCATGGCTTTCTGTGGATAGGACAAACACCAACTTAAGATAAAAAATGTGTTTTAAAAGGATTATGATTTGAATGGTTCTGAACCATCACCAATGGTTCTGGACCATACTATGAATGTCTTTTGAATGACGTAATTAATTATTGGCCTGAATATATATATTTGTAGGCAATGAACACAATAATTTTGTCAATAAAAGAAAAGAGGTGAAGATAGTGGCCTCAAAATTGTGTTCATATTTTAGGTTGTATGGGACGGGGTGTTAACGGTTGATGACTGTGGCAACCGTTACACCTCTTAAAAAGGATAATGGGACCTGGGCAAGATGTCCCAAAGAGAATGCCAATCTGTTTGCAGTGTGTCTCCAGGAAATTTTCCAACCAGTACCAAGACAAACTTCCAAAGTAAATATAGTGACAATTCACAAGGTAGATGAAGAAGTGAAAAGTATTATTAAATTATCAAAGCTCTAACTGATAAAGGATTTCATAAGCTATTACATATAATCAATGCAACCTTTCGGTTAGGAGACGTAATCATGATAACAAATCCTGATAAACCAGCAGCTAACGATAATAATTCATACACACCAATTTCTTTGCTGCCAATCAATTTAAATTCAGAGTAAGGCATTCTTCAATTGATCAGGTTCATAGAACCACAAACATAATTGAAAGAACGTTAGTACGTAAAAATGTATGCTCAAGCATATTCCTGGACGTCGTCCAAGCATTCGATAAAGTTTGGCACAGTAGTCTGGAATACAATCTGCATAGAGATCTGGCGAGGCAATTGTATGCCATACTAAGACCTTATTTATCCAATAAACATTCTCGTGTGAAATATAAGGATGAACACTCCGAACTAAAGAAAACCTAACTGGACAATGTAACTGGACGTTGGCGAATCAAGCTTAATGAGACGAAATCCACGCATATTAACTTTACATATCAAAAGGCTTATCATCTACCGATAGAAATTAACTCACGACAGGTGCTATATCCCAACACAGCTAAATACGTTGGCATGACCCTCGATGCCAAGCTTAAGTGGAGAGAGTTCAAAAAGAAAAAAGAAGAACTTTACATAAAGTTCAGAAAAATGTATTCATATTGTGGCTCATATGTAGAAGCTCTGAGCTTACAATTCACAGCAAGCTGCTGCTACTCGTAGATCGGCAAATACTGAAGCAGATATGGATCTACGGTATCCAACTCTGGGGATCAGTTGTAATAAAATAAAATAAAAAATAAAAAATAATAAAAGTTCAACTATTTATTGAAATAACAAAAAAAAATTTTACTGGAAATTGTCGTTTGAGCCCAACGGATAGAAATGTAGGCCACCAAAAAGTACATTGTTAAAATTTTGTATACTGTCGATCATATAGAGTCATATTAATTGAAATTGAGACCAAATCGAATTTCTGTGCGGTTAAAGGTCTCAGACATGATCGAGCTTACGATTATGTTTTTACAGGATTTAGAAGTTATGTAATGAGAGTGATATCTGACACAGATATGTCCAAGGACACAATTCTCATAGCTTATATTTTCGGATATTTTTCTAGTGAACGTGACTCAAAGCTGACGGAATCTATTATTTTTTACAAAACTTAGAAATAACATGGTTTTGGACTGTCATCATTTAAATATGTTTTCTATCAAGACCCTACAGAAGTATATCTATAGGTTCTAACCAAATTTTTAGATAGCTTAGACCAACTGATATTGTGCGCAAGATGACTAAATTCTGATGGAATTTTTATTATTATTCACTGAATTGTATAAAGTTGTATGCTTCCAAAATGAATACACTTCTTTCTATAACTTATCTAAGAAATTTTGGACGAGCATCTGAAGGGATCTCTTGATTTTGGTTATTAATTAAAAATCATTCAAAATCACAATGCACTCCGGATGAAACTCTTCTTGCTGCGAATATGTTTAGAACTGCGAGGAACGATTCAATTGTGAGGTGTACAATCCGTTCTAAATGAACAACAAATTTAGTATTACGGTATACAAATACATCATATCTAGCTGCCATCATTAGCTAATTTCCTGAATCCTGAACTTTTCAATTCATATAAAATACCTTAAAGGAAGAAAGTTTGGTTTGGCCAGATAATGAAGAACTGTATGGCCTAAAGTAAATCAATTATTCCAAGTGCCATCATTAGCTGTTTTTTTCATATAAAATTCCTCAACTTCCAAATTCATATAAAAAAGGTGATTATTTTTAAAAATTTTATCATATTTGAATATCTATTTCGACTGAAATATGTACCTCTGCAATGTAAAGAAGCAGAAATAATTATGATACCAAAGCCGAACAAACCATCTAATCATTAAAAGTCAAATAAGCCAATTACTCAACTTCCAGTACTTTCGAAAAAATTTGAGAAACTGTTATACTACAAAAGAATGAGCTAATTCCACCACATCAGTTCGGATTTAGAGGAAGCCACCCCACCATTAAACAAATTCACAGGATTACAAGTATTATTGAAGATTCACTTGAAAATAAGTAAATATGCTCAACAATATTTCTGAATGTAGCACAGGTCTTCGATAAAGTATGGCATCCTAGATTGGAATATAAACTGCATCGAGATTTACCAAAAGAATACTTTCAGATATTGAAATCTTATCTTGCTAAAGGTTATTTTCGCGTTAGATGTGAAGAAGAATTTTCCGAACTAAAGAGGGTATCTGCAGGGATTCCCCAAGGTAGCGTGCTGGGGCTGTTCTTGTATTTACTTTACACAAGCGACTGAGAAAACACAAGTGGGACAACAATAACAACATTCGCGTACGATACTGCAATTTTAGCTACTGGTTATAAAGAAGACAAAGCAACCAGAAAACTGCAACGGGCTACGAACCAACTAAGTAACTGGAACAAAAAATGGCGCATTAAGCTAAATGAAGAAAAATCAATGCGTTAACTTTACCAATCATATAGTTAATTGGATACCAATAGAACTAAATTACAAACAAGCTCGTTATGCTAACACAACCAAGTCTCTCGGCATGACTCTCGATGCTAAATTAAAATGGAAAAAGCACATTAAAAAGAAAAAGGAGGAACTACATATTAATAGATATTTGTATTGGCTAATTAGAAGATATTCAAAGCTGTCAATACCTAATAAGTTGCTCTATATATCAACAAGTTTTAAAACCTATATATGTACTAAGAAAACTAATCTTAAAATAATACAAGCTTTTCAAAAAAAGTGTTACGTGGAATAGTGAACGCTCCTTGGTACATAAGAAACGATAACCTACATAGGAACCTCCAGATGGAATCCGTCAGCGGAGAGATACAATTCATGCAAAGAAACACATACAACGGCTTGGTCAACATCAAAATGTTGAGTTACGTGGTATGCTGAGTAACGCAAATGGAGTACAAAGGGCCCAAAGAAAGAAGCCGCTGGAATTGGGGAGACCACAATAGGGCGGCTAAATTTTTAGAGACTAACTAATAGGTTATATCTTTGCAAAATGAACATAAGAAAGATAGACAAATTACTAGATGATACATGTAATCAATTGTAACATTTAAAATAATAAAAAAAAAAAAAAAATTATTTGGTAGAATTCCAGGTAGAAAATCTTTGTTCTGACCAGAAAATGAAGAACTGTCCATCTAAAATAAAATAATTAATCCAGATGCCAACATTTGCTAGTTTTCCATAAAATATTCCTGAATTTTCAAATTCATATAAAAGAGGTAGTTTTAGAAATTTTATCATAGTTGGATATCTAATCTCTAAGGTAGGAAAACTTTAGACTAGCCAGAAAATGTAAAACTGTTGGCCTAAAATAGGACGTAGGTGAAATTTGTAATACATCTGTCCTAAAAAAACAACAAAAAAAATTTCAGCTTATACGTGTTATTGTACAAAGCAGAATGTCTCGATATAACGAATTTTATCACTAAGGGTGCGAATCTACGAGTAAATCAATTACTACGGTATTTTCAGCTTACTCAATCCGTAGATCATTTAAAAATGAACAACTTAAACGTTAAATATTTACTTTTGTGTACTCACTTTACCCTACTTTTTAATAGGCTAAATGAATTTACCAAAAATTAAAGTAAAAGTCAACTTTTACCCGTGAATTGGTCCGCAGCCTAAGAATATATAATTTAGTGCGATTATTACATTATTTTCCGAAATTTCTTTGGGCAAGCAATAAGATACCAACATAACAAAGAAACCACAAATATAAATTTGGGTCTGAGCTATCCGCAAAATATTTCAATTTTGGAAAAAGTAGGGGATTAGGGTGATTAGGACAACCTTATCTGGTATGCCCTCATATGTATGTCGATTTTATGATTTTTCCGAATTTTTTTGGGAAAATCCTAGGAAGCTAACACCATAATGACATATATTCCAAGATGTCAATGGATCTAAGCAATCCGAAAAATATTTCAATTTTGGAAAAAGTAGGGGATTAGGTGGTCTTTTGGACAACCATGTTTGGTATGGCGTCATGATATGTATATATATCGATTATACGATTTTTCCGAATTTTCTTGGGAAAATCCGAGAAAGTTAACACCATAGTGACGTATATATGTACATACCAAGATTTCATTTTAAATCTAATGAATGCTATTCGAAAATAATTTCAACAATATTATCGAATATTTTTCGTAATGTAGGGAATTGGAGGTATAGCATAACAATGTTTTGTATCACCTTATATATGTATGTCAAATAAACGATTTTTGGAATTTTCTGGGTCATCAAAATGGCGTATATTTCAAAATTTGAGTATATTTAAGAAGAATCGTGGAATTTGAGGTTAAGAAAAGTTTCGTTCTCGAGTGACATCGCAAGGAATTTCAATATGTATTTGGAATAATTTAAACTCGATTATTAATTAAAACACAAATTATTATATATTTTTTTGGTAAACAAAATTAATTTTAGTATCACGTTTTATTATATTTTTAATCATTAAGTTTTTTAGGATACGTACAAAATATGCATTCATTGTAAACTATATTTATTTCGCCCACGCATCCCACATGGATGACTCTTTTACAATAGTAACATTCAATTTTTCGTGACTCGTTTGTTAACTCCCCAAAACAATAGATAAAATTATATATGTTTCCGAGCTTTTGGAAATAATCTCTTTTAAATATAGGTGCTAATTAATTTAAGCCTTGCTATTTTCAAATAGCTTAGACCCAATGACATCTTGAAATATATGTCATTATGGTGTTAGCTTCCTAGGATTTTCCCAGGAGTATTCGGAAAAATCATATAATCGACATACATGAGGTCATATCAGATATGGTTGTCCAAAACACTGTAATCCCCTACTTTTTACAAAATTGAAATATTTTTCGGATAGCATA
The DNA here is from genome assembly GCA_951394425.1 of Tipula unca. Classification (NCBI taxonomy): domain Eukaryota; kingdom Metazoa; phylum Arthropoda; class Insecta; order Diptera; family Tipulidae; genus Tipula; species Tipula unca. The sequence continues at coordinate 77,144,834 of OX596380.1, forward strand.
GACCTAATGGCATGCCCATTAGTGGCATTGAGTGCTGGAGTAAAATCCGCCCAATTTTAATTTTTAAAATTTTTAATCACATGTTGGAATATGAGATCATCCCAAACATGGTTGTCCTAAACCCCCTAATCCCCTGTTTTTTTCAAAATTGAAATATTTTTCGAATAGCTAAGACCCAATGACATCTTGAAATATATGTTATTATGGTGTAAGCTTCCTAGGATTTTCCCAAAAAAATTCGGAAAAATCATATAATCAACATACATGAGGTCATACCAAACATGGTGGTCCTAAATCCCCTAATTCCTTTCGTTTTCCAAAATAGAAATATTTTTCGGATAGCTTAGATCCAATGACATCATGAGCAAAACGCCAATATAATGTTAGCTAGCTAAGGATTTTTCAGGAAAATTTGAAAATTTATTTATTCGTCATTCATGAGTTATAAAAAATTCACTTAATCGGGTAAATTATTAATTTATCGGTTTATCCGAATAAAATATGATATTCTCACTTACACATGTAAACATTTATAGGATTTAGGACAAACTTCATCTGTCTATATAGAATTGTGATTTAGTCCTAAAAAAATCCTAATTTTTTTTTTAGTTTTTAGGAAAGATTTAGGACAAAATTCACGTGAATAAAATAGGATAATTATTCCAGGTGCCATCATTGGATCGATTTTTCATTAAATATTCCTGAACTTCCAAATCTATATAAAAAGGTGATTTTTCGAAATGTTATCATATTTGGACATCAATCTTCAAGGTAGAAAATCTTTGTTCTGGCTAGGAAATGTAAAACTGTCGTTCCAAAATTAAATAATTTTTCCAGCTACCATCATTGGCTAGTTTTTTTTAGAAGTTTTATCATATTTGGATGTCTAATCTTTAAGGTAGAATATCATTGACCTAGCCAGTAAATGAAGAACTGTTGTCCTAAAACAAAATCATTATTCCAGCTACCATCATTGGCTAGATTTTTCATAAAAAATTCCTGAATTTCAAAATCCTTATAAAAGATGAGATTTTTAGAAGTGTTACCATATATTTGGATATCAAATCTGGCCACCTTGTCAGGAGAAAAGCTTTACATTTGAATTTCAAAGCCATATTACGGTATATGAAATCTTTTATACGAGTGGAAAATGTTTAGGATAAAGTCTCAAACTAAACTTGGTCTAGTTGAAAATATGCAGGAAATTCTTAAATAGTCTATACATTTTCTAAAATGAATAGTCATAAAAATCGTTAATTAGGTATAACGAGCGGATAAATAATTAGCCGATCAATTTCGATCAATTAAATAATCAATATAGGTTTAACCTATTTTGTGTAAAACTGATCAACTCCAATAATTTTATTTACAATTGCACAACACTGAATCTATAATCAATCAAAGATCAAACTTTCCGAAATTTGTGAAAGTTCGGGTTTGAAATTATGGGGTTAGATTTCTCTTCCGAATACTAATTCTAAAGCCATCTTAAATATAATGAAATATTCAACATATATAGGCACCCTATACAATTGCCAATGTACTGCACTATAAACGCAACTATATTAAAGAATTTATGACATGAATTTACTTCAAAGTACGGTGTTTGACATATTGATCCATCAATTCGCTCAGATAATTAAAATGTCAAGCCAAATTATTATTCCGTTGTATTACAAACAATTTAATAATTTTTTTTTTGCTACAGCCCGAATATTATACATAAAAATCACAATACCGATAAATATGTTATGGTCTATGAACTTCGACCATCATCATCATCATCGTTCGCTATATACTTCCTCATGTATACTTATACAAACGTTGATATAATCATTATCATCGTATGACACAATTATCCATCATTTTCCAGATATTCCATATACATGTATACGAGTATAAGTGTATACAGAATAGAAAACGATTCAATTTTAGAGACAAACAAATTGCTTTAAATAAGCTTTAAGCCATAAAAGCATTAATCATATCGTAAATAAAATAAACACCCACCAAACAAAAGGAAAAACAGAAAAGCGCTCGTCTATTGTTGTTGTTGTATGTATAGATAGATATATGTGTATGCGGTGCGCGATGGTGCTTTCAAAACAATAAGAAACTGCGGGAAATAACGTTTTAACGGATAATGAATTCTAATTTTGCTTTTTTTTTTTTTCGTACATTTCGTAGTTTTTCGTTTCGATTTTCATGTCGTACACACACAAACATAATATATTTATATATATACAGATGTATGTACCTACACAAACACACACACACACACCCACATTAAATTAATTTTCATGAATATACATATGTACGCTACACCATGGTATGAGTATATATCACATCGGTAGACATCCAGGTTGTTAACATTAAGTTTTATAACTATTTGAAAATATTGTTTAGTGTTTACATGTTATGTGTACACGTTGTACGTAGACGGGTGTGCGCTTATAATCGTACATAATATGCGCCATAAAAATATTGTCGTTAACTGTAAATAAAAAATTCCTTTAAAGTGAAATATTTTATAGTTTCCTGTTAAATAAACGTTTTCTTCTGGTTCGTTTGCGTTCCTATATATACCAAGTACATGTAGCTGTATGCCGTATGGGTATGCGCGCGGGAAATTATTTCCACAAAATAAAATTTTGTGCGATTTAAAGCGCGATTAAATTCAATTGATACTAAAATAAAATTGTTTTTTATTCGAAATTGATTTCAAATTTGTCATGACGAAAAGTTTTTTTTTTATTTTTTGTACTTTGGCAATAAATTTTCCGAAAAATGATAAGTGAATTTTCGCCGCCTTTACATACATATATATGTTCTTGTATTATCACGGTTTTATTACCAAATCTATTTACTCGTACATACATATATACATATGTGTTTATTTGCGAATATATTATGTATACGAATAAATTCCAAGGTAAAAAAAATGTATATCGAATGTTTATAGCTTGGTGGTGGATTTGATTCTAAGTAAATGTAACCCAATTTCAAAAATATAAATTTATTTCACTTTTAATTCAATTTTAACAAATATTTAGTTTTAAAAAACAATTTCAATTTAATTAAGTTTTTACTTATACTTATGGTACAATATATACATATTTTATGTGTGTGTGTGTGTGTCTGTATGTATAAATTTATAATATTTGGATTTTGTGAAATAAATTAATTGGATTTCGGGAAATTATTTAGTTGAATTGCAGTTTGCAATATTGAATGTAGTTCTATATACTATATACATATGTATAAGTATATATGCGATATGAACCATTGATCTCGATAAAACGATAAAATATACGCATTGTAGAGAAGGAAATCGGCTGCTGGGTTTAAATGTATAGAACTACCTTGTCGCGTTTTTGTGCCTATATGATAGTGTCTAACCAGTATGGGCGACGTAGATTACGCCATGTAATCTACGCGGTTGTTGCGACACGTAAAATATAACGAAGATTACTTGGCAGTGTTGTTTGTCAACGTCGACAATTAAAATAATCTCAACAATCTACGATATTTTAGCAATTTGAAATCGAATGCGCCAGTTCGCGGGAGTATTTTGTAAAAGCGTTCTTCTATAGAGATGATTTTTTCATTTGTTTCTTTTTGACAAATGACGCATAAATAGTATAAAACTTGTAACGTTGGTCTACTTGTATGACAGCCTGTATTACTCATACTTATAAAACAATTTAGTACTAATAACTTGTTCTTTGTTATAATTGCCCGGCTTGGGAAATTTAAATTTTAACAGCTGATGAGCAATAATACTGTCGTGGTCACTCAGTCATTCGTTTACGAAATTTGAGTGTGAACAGTAATAATTAAATTACATTAAAAATTAAAAATTCAAGCGGCATTATAATAGTGGCCGAAAGTGATTTCCATTCGTATCATTTACATCTGTACATAATCTGAAATATCTCTCTCGATTAATCGAGGTAAGCATTTAATTATTTAACAATTTATTTTTCGTTGAGATTCTACCGGCTTGATCTAATTAGTCGTATTTTTGTGTTATTTCGTTGTGTATCGCAACGGTAATACCAAGGGAACTTAATGTCTCTGTGTGAGAATCTATCCTCCGTCAGCCTTAAAAAAATAAAAAAGAAAGAAAAAAAAATCACTTCTAGGAATTAAAATATGAAACAGAACAAATACAAGCAACAGCTGTTAACATCAAAACCAAAAATATCTCTTTTAATGTTATTGGAATTTACTGCCCACCGAAATACTCTCTAAAAGAAAAAGATTATCTTGAATTTTTCAGTAAACTAGGGAAACGATTTGTAATTGGAGGAGATTTCAATGCAAAAAATATCCACTGGGGTTCTAGACTAACGACAACTAAAGGGAAAGAACTCCTCAATGATATCAGAAAATACAGTTGCGAAGCCTTATCAAATGGTAAACCGACCTACTGACCAACTGATCCAAATAAAATACCAGATCTAATTGATTTCTTCATAGTGAAGAATATATCGTAAAATACATACATATAGATGAAAGTCTTGACTTAAGCTGTGATCACTCCCCAATACTTTTGACATTTAGTGAAAGGATCATTCAAAAAGAAAGTTGTTCTAGTTTAGTGAATTAGCACACAAATTGGGAATGCTTTAGACTGTCTTTAGAAAGTAAAATTAACTTAATGGTTCCGCTAAGGAGTGCGGGGCAATTTGAATAAAAAGTTCACAAGTTCATATGTGACATACAGCAGTCAGTTTGGAAAAACAAGTTAAAAAGAAAACTAAGTAATACAACTACCCTAGAGAAATTAGAGAGGTCTTGGCAGAAAAAAAAGGGCAAGGAGAATATGGCAACAAACTAGAGCCCCTCAAGATAAAACTAAGCTAAAAAATCTGACTCAGCTACTTAAAAGAGAAATCAAAGATTTGAAACACGAATCTATCAGTATCCATCAACTACCACAGAAAACTATCTAGTGATAGTAGTACTAATTATTCTCTCTCGAGAGCAACCAGAAGAATTAAAAGACCAATATTACAGATTCCCCCAATCAGAACTGAAGATAAAAAATGGCCCAGAAATAACGAAGATAAAGTACGAAGTTTTGCTGAATACCTGGAAAAAATATTTGAACCACAGGATGAACAATCATTAGAAGCCGAAATACTAACTGGAGAGATTGTACAGGAAAGTGAAGAAATCCTACGAACAACACCAATAGAATTCATGTATGAGATAAAAACAAATATGAATCCGAAAAAAGCGCCGGGTTATGACCTTATCACAGCAGAAATTTTAAAAGAGCTATACCAAGAAAAGCGTTATTAAAGCTCACCAATATTATAAATGCCGCCTTTCGATTGAAACATGTACCCAGCCTCTGGAAAATGGAAGAAGTAATTATGATTCCTAAACCTGGGAAACCAACACAAAACTGGATCTTACAGGCCAATATCGTTATTACTAGTTATGCCTAAACTCTTTGAGAAGTTATTAGTAAAAAGGCTAAATCCGATAATTGAGAGGAAAAACCTGAATCCAAATCACCAGTTCGGTTTTCGCAACCAACACTCAAAATTAGATCAAGTACTCAGAATAACTAATATTATTGAAAGAGCAATAGAGGAGGTAAAAGTCTGCTCAACGATATTCTTAGACGATGCACAGGCCTTTGATAAAGTTTGGCACGAAGGACTTAACTATAAGTTAAGAACTGTACTACCAATGCAATTCACTACAATATTAGAATCATACTTGAAAGATAGATTCTTTAGAATACAATTCCTGTTCTGAATTGAAAGATATCAAGGCAGGAGTACCGCAGGGCAGTGTATTAGCTCCGATCCTATACCTATGGTACACTATAATCTCCCTGTATTAGAAAACCACTTTTTATTAGTAACAACACTTATTAGAAGGCGACCTTTGCTGATGACACGGCAATCTTAGCTGTTGGATATAGCAACGAAGAGCCAACTCAGAATTTACAATTACTTAGTCAAGAAATAATACCGTATGTCAACACGGCTAAGTATCTTGGCATGACACTGACCGATGCAAAACCACATTGGAAAGCAAACGTTAAAAAGAAGAGTGAAGATCTAGGGCTTAAATATAGAAAGATGTATTGGCTGATAGGAAGGAGCTCCGCTCTATCAACATACAACAAACTTCTGTTATATAAACAAATATTAACCGGTTTGGGCTTAAGTATTAAGGAACATCGTTGATGCGGTGCACCATGTTAAGGAATATCGTTGATGCGATGCACCATGGTATGTTAGAAAGAGAGACCTCCATTAAAGTGGACCTTAAAGTGGATTCTGTTTCAAAGGAAATTCAAAAAATTGCACTGAGCCATAGGCAAAGGCTCGAACAACATGTTAACACTGAGGCAATTAATTCTCCATTTTGGAGAATGTTACTCTCGTATTCTATAACATGAGAATATTATGATTTGAAAGAGCGACATATTGAATATTAAAATACGCGTGTATGTAAATATATCCAAAAAACGTACTTTACCTCAAACCCGCTCACATTCTAAAAATATAACTCGCATAACCATACCATTAATCATAATTACAAACAATTATCACTATAATAAATATATCCACACGTCCCCCTGCCATTATTATGTATAACTAAAACAATTAAATGGTTTGGCCATGTCATAATATACAACCTACTAATAATAATCGTTTAATATAATAGCTACATAATGTATACGAAATTTTCATCCAGCGGTAACTAAAAACCAAAAAAATAAAAAAGGTAATTTTTCCACCTTCATCCTAAACCATCACCGCGCGGCGATATAATACAAAAAATCAAAATCAAGATAAATCTGATCCCGGTACATCGACGATGTGTGAAAAAAAAATGTGTTTTGTATATATGATATCCGCCACCCACTCTACACACAATAATATTATATATTATATACCTGACGCTCGTGGCTGCTCCACATATGTATATATTACATATATGTATAAACCAGAATATAATGATTTTATTACATATTGCGTTACCTCAATATAAAATTAAATCAAACCAAACCAATATAACCAGCAAGAGCAGCAGCAGCAGCAGCGGCACCAACAACAACAACTACAGCACCCACAACAAAGTGTTTAATGATGAATAAATAAACTGATAAGGTTCGTCTATATCGATATAATTTGGAGTTTGTTGTATATCGCCCAATCATAAAATATTATTAACAGTAAAAGCAATACTCATGATAATGATAATGGCATTAGTAATAATATAATTGACGTAACTATATACTTATACCTTAAACATAGTCTGCATACTTATGTTACGTTTAATTGAAATAAATTAATTTTAATAATGTGATGCGCCCCGCTATGTACATACCTACGTATGTACTGTATATAGGGTACGCCATAGTATTTGGTTATATGGAAATGGTTATGGGCAATTAACGACGCGGACAAGCGAATTGTATACTCGCATGCGTTAAAACATATCTGTATATATATGTATATTATGAGGCAATAAAAACCATCGATATCAATTATAATAAAGTGCAATCGATTTATCGCAAAAATTAATTCAGCAAACAAATTCCGAATATATTTACTTTTTGATTAAAAAATATAAAAAGAAAAAATTATTAATCGGAAGCCAATTAATTTATTTCTGTTTTGTTTATTTATTTGCTATTGGTTATAACATTTAATTGTGATTTTTTTTATTTGTTTGTTTGTTATTTTAATTATTATTATTCATTTAGCCTATTTGTTTTAATTAGGTACATTCAAAAAAAAAAAAAAAATTATAATTGCAAAGGAAACAATTGGTGTATGAATCGATCGTTATCATTATCATTTTTAGGTGGCGTTACATGGAATGTGTGGGTGACATACTTTGGATAGATAAATATACACAAATTGATAAGACAAGTTAGTGTTAATTGAAATTCAAAATACATTACAGGCCATCAATTATTACAAAATTTTTATCAAACTTAGCTATACACATAACGTATTGCCAAATTTTGATTTATACAAAATTTTGCATCAAGCAAGAAATTTAAATGAAATATGATTTTATGGTGCAAGTACCAATTTATCAGAATCAATTGTTTTAAGGAAATGTTTGTACAGGGCTGGAGACACATATGGAACGTTTCGACTGTGAAGGTCTGATAAATAAAGTTCATAAGAAAAGATATCAGGGTCTTTTTAGCGATAACATTAAGGGAGCTAATAACTGATAACAAAGTTTTTAAAGGTTTGGCCCTTTACAGTGTCAGCAATTTAGCTTCAATGGTTTTTATCCAGAAGCTCTTCATCGATTGATGTTGGCTTTATTGTTAATAAAGCTTTATACATAGCCTTTCCTAGTTTTGAATAAATTTCTGTGTCAAAAAGCAAAAATCGCTTATGTGCAGACATAATAGTTTTCAGGAGAAGCATGTAAAGTTTTTATTAAATTTTTTAAAAAAATGGAAAACTCTAGCTCCCAAAATTATTGATTTGTAGATAGTTTCGGGCGTAAATGTTGGTTGCATATAGTCTAAACTATAGAATTGGTCTTAATTTTATTGATATTTAGGAAAAACGATTTTATGCGATTTTCCCTTTTATTATTGTTAGAAAAAAAATTCTTCAAAAAAATTCTTTTTCAAAAATGTATTTCAGTTACAATGTCAATTATCTAAATTAACAAAATAAAATTCAATTAATAAATTCAAATTACAATAAATCCCGTTTTTTAGCATCGTTTATGTATAAGGGCGAATCATATGATAAAAGTATATCTGAAGAATTTACGCTGTTTATTCCCCGTCGTCGAATATTCAAATATTTAAATGGTTCGTCTTCTGAAAGGATGCATTTATAATAAATTACTCCGAAGTCTTTATAGTGAATCGCAACCATTTAATAGATTGCCAAAGAAATCTTTCGCCGCTTTGATTATTACTTCGCCACATATGTAAATTTAGTTTTTACTAATGACGAAAAATTAAAGAAATGTTCTTGTGACATTTCTACCACTTTAAATTGATTTTTGCTACCAGCTACTCTTACGAACTGATACCAATCTCTGGGATGGTGTATTTTTATATGGGTTTTTCGTTTCTTCATTTCAATTACCGAATGATCAACGTCGCATTCCATATGTGTATGGCCCGGAGTTAGAAATTTGTGATCAATAATATTTATATGCGTAGAATTTGCTACTAATATAGACATCATTGTTGCAACAAAAGAATTTCTGTTTTGGCCAACGCAACAATCGCTATAAAAAATAACGTGATATATAATCCGGTTCTGAGTTAAGCTGCTGGAACACGCAAGAAGCAATGTCGTTGGCACCTCGAATTCCTAGGGCTTCATACCACATATAGCATATCGGTTCATTAGTAACGCAGTTGTGAACCGTAAGATTATACGTCCACAATTGGCGCTTATAAAACATTACATTGCTGTAAATCGTTCTCCTTAGCAAGATTCTTATCGTTATGCTTTGATTTATATCCGGCTTCAGCATCGTTGAGGTGGGCAGTTTTTGAGGCTACAAGCTGTGGTTTTGTGATTTCATCTTTCTTCAAATCGATTTGATTCTTTAAAACGTCACATTTGTTGCAGGTGTCCACTTTTGGGCGTTTGAATTTTAAACCCATACCTAAAAGTAATATAAATTAACGAATAGAAAACATTTATTTGGTTTTTTTAAGCTGACTTACTTTTAAATATTTCCGAGTACTTTGTGATACAGGATACAGGACTTTGGTGCTCCTCACAGTACATTGAATGCATCTGGCTCAAAGTTAAATCTGACGGCAAATATTTCTTAGCAGTGTCACGTCTCGAATAGTGGCTTTCATATGCAGGGTATTTGTTAATGTGTTGATTTTGATCTCTCTGATTTTTTCTTCAGTTAATTTATTAACTGGGTTGCGTTTACCACGCATGTCGTGCAAAAGTCCGTCGTTCGATAATTTTTTTTTCGCAAATGTTTTTAAAAAACTTTCACTGACACCAAAACAAAAGCGAAAGCATTTTTGACAAACTTCGATTCTCGCTCGATGTAGTTCGATATGATAGTAGTATGTATGTGGCCGATTTCTTGGATTGCTCTCAGACTTCGCAAGCGTTTGCTTCTTTTTCTCCCTTATTTCAACGAACCCAGAGATAAATGCTACTTTCGCCTCATAACTAACAATTTTTGAAAATCGGTCGAGCATAATTTGCTGTTCTTCACGAGAAATTTTAGTGTAACAATTTTTTTTTGCACTTTTTTAGAGGAACACAGTTGTTTAAAGTTGCATTAACTGGAATTTGTTGTAATACATCGGCTTGTGAACCATCAATAGTAGCAACTTGTGGTCTAGAAAGTTACAAATTTTCGGCTTGTAATACCTCCACGGTGAAATCTGGTGAGTCACAAAGGTTTTTTTCAATTTGAGTTGCTAATTTAGCAATATAAAACGAATCTTCTTCTGAACTAGAGCCTTCGTTGTTACCAGGCTGATAGTTAGGATCAATGCCGCTGTCGTCGAAAGAGTCTTCTAAGTTATCTTTATTATTTTGGTGCACATTAATATCATCATCGCAGAACTCGTTTAGTATTGGAAATTTGAAGGAAACAGGAGTATTGTGTTCTTCGTCTTGGAGGGGTTGTAGAATTGTTTCTAAAGCACTCTTACTTACACAATGCGGTTGAAGTAAACCGCCGTCAGCATTCCTTTTCCCGAGATGTTCTATTTAAAACATGATTAATAATAGCCGTGTTTCTTGACGTTTGATCTGATACGGATCAGATCATATATGCTTTCCTTTCATTTGTATAGCTGCGTTTCATGAAATCAACACAAAAATTGTATTATTTTTTGTTTTTAGGTTATTATATTGATCCTATTAGCATTTTGGTTCAAAACGTTGATAGAAAAACAAAAATACAAATTTTTTTTATGTTTATTTCATGAAACGCAGCTATACAAATGAAAGGAAAGCAGATATGATAAACAAAAAAACAAAAATTTTTTATGTTTATTACATGAAACGCAGCTATACAAATGAAAGGAAAGGAGATATGATCTGATCTGACGGCTAATATTACGGAAAATTAAATTAGAAAAAGTACACTTACCACGATTAGAATTCATTTTACTTAAAGTTTGTTTAGATTTAGCTAGCTCTAACATTCTTAAGGACCTGGAAGATGCCATTTTTGGTATTTCCCCCTTCTTCATTTTCACAATGAAATATACTGTTATTTTATTTTTCTGTTTAAAGTTTCAAAACTTTATGAATAATAGCACAATTTTAATATAATAATCAACCACTTATAATACTTTCAAAAACCCCACTGACATTGAAAAAATAACTTTAGTAACATACGAGTTCACTATTCTAAATACTCAATATGAAAATACCGCTTACGGTTTAATAAGATTTTTTAGTATTTAAAATTTAAATCAAACCCAAACAAAAATATCAGTTAACTGTACTTAATTTCCAAGAACCAAACACTTCAAATTAGTAAAACTCGCGTATGTGTATTTAATTCAAATAACTAAGATTCAAGCAACACTACAAAACGCTTATGCTACTTTAGTATATCAATTTTTTAAATTATTAAACATGAAATAAATTTTAATTCCACATAAGCGATTCTTCCAAAACCATAATGAAAATAAAAGTACTTAAGCGATAAGACTATCTTTAGTGCATTATTTATGGTTTGCCTAAATAATCGTATAACGAACGAAAAATAATAAAATCACTTAAGTAAATTTAAGCTGTTTTCGATTTTTGACACAGACTTATAATATATCTAAATTTAGTTTTAATTTCTTTGATGTTTCGATTTCAAAGGCCAAATTCAACTCTTCGACCATTGCCATTTGTTCAAGAACTTTACCACTTTCCTTTATATGAGATTTACGTACGTTTAATATTAATAGATGTTAAGTGTTCGGTTTAATGAGGCTACTCTGGTTTTTGTGGCAGTTTCGCTTAACTAGACGCATCGCCGAAACTATATTTTCGTTCCGCGAGTGTCATTTATAACTAACGCATTTATCTGTGGGAATTCGGGTTTGTAGCTTAAACGTTTTTACCAAATTTATATTGTGGAATTAATCATCCCATACTACTTCGGATGCCCATAAATCTTGAAGCAAGCCTTGATGGAAACTGATTATATAGCCATCCTAGTGGGTCGGACAATTTAATGGTTCTGATAGAATTGTTCCGTTGTTCCGAGTCGAAGACCTTCCAATATTGCCTGGTTATTGCTGGTCCATTTTCTAAGGTTTAATACTCCTCCAGAAAGAAAATTGAGTAGCATAATGCTCCAAGGTATTTGTGACCTACGGAACAGCACAGGCATATGGATTTTAATCTTTAGGTTCCCATTGGTTTATTTAGATTTGTTCGCCATAGTATTCGTTTTAATCTTGGGCTTTCTACCTAAACATTTTCTCAAAATCTGACGTAAATACGTGCATATAGGTATTTCCCCCATCTATTCCCCCTTGTACGGTTGGATACATACAAGCAATATTTCGTTTAGAGAGTCACCTGTTTTTGTTTTGCAGGAACCAACGAATAGTATCAGAGCCACCTATATATACAGAGCCCTAAGGTTAAAAATTGAGCTTTTTCTAGACGAACTAAAATTGACGCAAAAAACATTTTTTCCATACAAAACATATGAACAATTAAATTTTTTTCGGTGCGATATTTTTCAATGAAAATGTCGATGGATTAAATATTTTAACATTGAAATAGAATCTACAATTATCGTTTTATAATCGATTAAAAGCCTGATCAAAGAAGTTGTTTAATTTTTGTTATATTTATTAATAAAATTTATAGAAAAAAAAGCATTTCTCCATTGAATTGATATAAATACACACAAATACCAACGCAATAAAATTAAACTGCAAGACGAAAAGAGAAAATAGTAAAAGTGTGGTTATGTTTCCTTTTGAATTATATTTTTGTGAATAAAATAAAATACCTAAAGGGTATTTCAATAAAAGATGAATGATTTTTTTTGAATAAATCTCAAACTAATTTCACTTCAATTTCAACGTAAATTTTGAATTTTAGATTATAAATGGAACACCATGACTATCACAATTCTCCTGGAACGGTTCTTATTTATTTTGGTAAAGTTTTGTTACTCATTTGTGCATAATTATGGTTGGAAACAAATTGTGCAGCTGTTTTTGGAACTCCTTATGACATGAAAGTTGTCAACATCACAATTTTTTTTCTATAGATCGATGTTTATGTTCTCGTTTTAAATTTTCCAATTTTGTTTTTTTTTTTCTATTGCGATCTCAGCCTATTAGAATAATTTTGTACTCTATCCCTTTTCCCGATTACGCTACAAGGTAACGAAATAGAAATATGTGGTGATTCAAATGTATAAAAGGAAATAGGCATGCTGCGATCGCATTTCGCAATAGAAATAACGAAATTAAAAAAAGAAAAAGTATGAGATTTAATTCTTAAAAAAGAGACAAAATCATCGATCGAAAGGATGACAATATATGTTTTATTTATTTATTTTACCTACACATTCAAATAAATTCATGTTAACATAAATATGATCAATTCATATTTAATTTTGATTTAATGTTTATTAAATTAATAAAAGGTTTAAGGTTCTGACTTTCAGATATGTGCTGCTTCAATATAGAATCAATTCCCCAAAGTGTTTATCGAAATGAAAGATTTAACTTTTCATTGATGAAAAGTAATTCCAAAATGGTTATTTTTACAATGATTCTTATGGGATAATGGAAAAAGTAGTTCCCCTAGAAAAAGCTCGACAAAAAACATGGCTGATCTTTACGGCTCTGTATATATAGGTGGCTCTGATAGTATACTCGTAATTCTGTTGTTGTGCTTTATTCCGGTATGAGAGAATGATGCAGTAGTTAATTTGAGAAATCTCTTATAGATTCGAGTCCTTTTGTACATATTCGTTTTCGTCGCAATTCTCCTGCTTCCCAGGATTTTTTGAGCTGATTATCAATATGACAAGGCTATTTATTTGAGTAGCCATAGTATTGTTATTGTTTCTTATGTGACCAGATATAATCTATACCATTTTAGTATTTTGGGCAATAACTTGTGACGCGAATGCCTCTTTATAACCTTTATAACTTTATTATCTTTTAGTTTTATTTATGACAAAATAAAGTGTCAGCGCATATTAAAAGATGAATGAGTTCCGGTGTATCCGAAAACAGACTCGCTTAACATTTCCAAATCTCAGCTAGAATCTTCAATTTTGGAAAGCCTAATTGTTGTGTTTTTGTCGAGTTATAATTTTGTCTTGCAACTCCGGGTCGATCGGTGTACGTAGTATGTCGAAACCTGATATTTATTCTTTATTTTGATCAGAACCGTATAAGTAATTTTTGCACGTGCTATTCAATAATTTTTAATTATTTCTAATATGTTTATATATACATATTCGAAGGCAATTACATACAGCAGTTTCGTATTTTGTAAAAAAATCATTTTAAGGACAGTTTTTACAGCAATGCCAAAAGGTAATCGTTTAACAGACGCAGAGCAGTTATCGATAAATATATATAAAGAGGAGGAATATTCCAACCGGGAAACTGCTAGTAAAATTGGACGAACTGAAAGCGTCATCCGCAATTTTTTAAAAAAGGGCCCAAATTATGGTGTAAAAGCCCCAACAAAAGGCCGAACGAAGATCTCAGCTCGTCAAACAGGTCAAACTCGACATGAGGCTACTCGAAATCGGCTATCGTGCAAACAGATAAAGGGGAAATTGGACCTTCTAGTGACGACTCGACACATTGCCCGTATTTTGAGCAGTAAATTGAAAAGTAAGCCGCGTTTAACTAAAGTGCATAAGGCGCGCCGCCTTAAATTTGCTCGTGAACACATATCATGGACAACAGATTGGCAGAAGGTGATTTTTTCTGTCGAGAAAAAGTTTAACCTCGATGGTCCTGACTGCTACAGTTGCTACTGGCATAATTTGAAAGACCATGGCGTCGTCAGATCGAAACGTAACTTCGGTGGAGGAAGCGTAATGATATGAAACAGAAGATACGCGAAAAGAACATCCCTCTCCTTGACTGACCAGCTTGCAGTCCTGACTGTAATCCAATTGAGAAGCTTTGGGGTATCCAGGCTGGCAAAGTCTATGCAAATGGTCGGCAATTTGAGAACGTTAATGACTTGAAAAATACCATCCGCGATTAAAAAAATTAGGGCAAAAATTAATATGGAAACACTTAAAAAATTACCAGATTCAATGCCAAATCGAGTTTTCGAGGTAATACAAAATGGTGGAGGACACACAAAATATTAAATAAATAAAAAAAAAAATTATTTCTTACTGTTTTTTAGTTATCACGAGTGCGTTTATACGAATGTCTACCTGAATTTTCGGTTTTTCAATTTTATTAAATTCAAATATTCAAATTGTCATTTATTTCTTACCTTAACTATAGATCTTAGCTGGAATACACAATTTATGTTAATTAGAAATAATTAGAAAGGTGTTTTAGAAATATATTTAAAAAATATAGTGCGCTTATAAATGTCTATCACTGTAGTTAATAAAACGCTGCCGCATATATTCATTGTATGGTTTTTCTCACCACACACGCAGTTGATTGTTGGCTTCCTCTGATTTGTTATTATTGTAATCAAGGAGTGTTTTAATGGTAACTCCTTGGTTTCACCTATACAATGATGCCATTCTGATGTTCAATAGATATCTATTCCAGCGATTCAAATCGGGTCTCCAAAATGTTCAGGAATTCGCTTGAAGATTGAAATTTTATTGCTCTGAAATACCTGTCTCGATTCATTGTACATATTTTTTGGTATTATGCAAATGATGAGTGGATTCAACGTTTTAATGTTGATTTCCGCATTCCTCATTGCGTAAAGACATTTAGTGGTTGTATCGTGCATGCCTATAATAGCGGCTGCAGATTTCGTGATCATTGTAGATTGGTTAAATCGGCTATTGGGCAGGTTGAAAACGAACATTCTTTTGTTATTGCCTCTGTTTTGTTGAATTTAGCAAACCGCTTCATAGTTCTCTTTATTGGGTTATTAGTAGTTTACAAGCTTCTCTGCGGAGCCCCTATAGTGGTCTTTAAATAATTTATTTTAAGCGTGTTATGGTTAACTGTATATTTTCGTGTACCAACTTTCTAAATGTGTATTCGAAACTTGATCACCTCACATATTCTCCGTTAAAGTAGTATAGGATATGGCTTGTAGCCATATTTAAAAATAGCAATTGGTCCGATTAATGTAAAGAAGTAAAGCCTTTAAACAAACGAAAGTCCATTACATGAAAGCCAGCAATAGAGAATACGCAAAATATTTTGAATAATGGCGTATACCCTTAATTTAGGAACAGTAATCGAACAGATGTCAAATTTTACGGTATCATTTGACATTATACATATATCTTTATAACGAAATGTGCAAATCTCGGACACTATAAATGTCAGCAACGAATAATACTCACCGAAAAACTTGAAGTCATCGTTTTGGCCAAGATTCTATTCGGTTACATAATATATCAGTTCCGCAATAAATTGCCTGATTTGTACGTTTTAGTTTTCTTTTAAGTTGACTGACTGATGTTGTTGTGGATTTAGTTGAGATTTTAAATAGCAATACGAAAAATAATTACGCTGGATGGATAAAAGTTAAGCCATTTTTATCAAACTTGATAGTTGGCTGGAATTTTATGTTTAACATAAAAGAATTCTTAGTACTAAATTGCAACTTGTGGGCGTCTCCTCTAGATAGGCGACAAAAAGTTGAGTTCTTCCATCTTTTTTGGTCCCCACTAATCACTTTATATATTTGTCTATTTTACTTAACACAAAACACAATTTTTTTGTTGATGACAGAACACTAAAATTTATCCCGAAAGTTAAAAAATGCCACTTTGATGCTGTTTGGCCAATACCATGTTTGTCACTGAATTTAAAACAAAACAAAACAAATAGTAACATTGATAAATATAAATGGGCAACTAGATAAAAAAAATAATTTGGTTGGAAAGTTTGGTCTAAGGTGTTTCTTTTCACACAATTAGTTAGTTTTAGCGTGGACGCGCATATACTTAACATTCATCAGACACTACTTGAGATGTTTCGTTACCTGCAAGAAGCAAATGTCTTACTATATACGGCCTTCGAAAAATGTAACCGAATGTTTTACTTTTGCACCATTTAAACGTTAAACAGTATCGTCTACTTCTCTTATGGCAAAACAACCTGCATTGAGACGTTTCTTAATGTTAAAACATCTTCTTTCTAACCCAATGAAGTGATGAACCATCGCGCAAAATTAACCTGGCTTTCAACCCTAACAAAAACTAGAACGTTTGTAGAGATTGAAAAAGAAGTAGGAGTAGATATTATACGATACGATATGTAATATTCTAAGGAACAACATCAAGCAACGTAGAGAAGACCAAGTTTATGCCACACCTAAGAATATTGTTAGAACATTAAATCTAGTTTTGGACAATATAAGGGAAGAAACAATTGCATCAGTTGACGCACCTAATTCAATAGTTTTGTAAGCCAAATTAAATTATCAGAAAATTTACCAAGTTTGAAGAGCAGGACGACATTAGAACCATTCTGGGTCACTCATTAGCTGTGTCATTTACAAATACACTCTATATTTGGTACAAGCCTTCTAAGTAGGCATTTGGGAAAGTCTCGGCCACTCTGGTGATCGTAAAAACCTAAAGTACTCGCTCAAAATGCAAAAACTATATAAAAATGCTAAAAAACAAAAGCTGCTGTGGATTGGGACTGCTAGAAAGAAGTACTCAAGACAAATATGAATTAAGAAGTGCCTAGAGAGGAGGTCCACTCTGGTATAATACCATAGTCGGTTGAGGCGGCTAGACTACTTAAAGTACTATCATTAAGTCTTTACATCTTGAGTTATGTCTAACTTTGGTAGGTCTAATGTATAAATAAAACAAAATGACCTGCTAATCATATTGTGAATTGGAGGAAAATTCTATGGGCAATAAACGTGTTCTACAGCGGAAAACTAACTCTCATTACTATCCCAAAGGCAATTGAAAGCTCACCTGGCTGCGACATCCGACAGCAAATTAGTGAAGGTACATCGCAAGGTAAAATTGTATCCACCTTCTTTGGAATTTGGTCGTGATTGACCTTTTTCTATACATGGAAGGGGAAACTTTAGGGTGGTTGTTTACTTGAATTTTGTTGCGATTGCAGTCTTCGGAAAATACTCCTATACGCTGCGGGTGCACATGCAGTGTGCACTCGGCTTACTCTCTAACTGGGCCAACAGCCGTGTATTAGACGCTAATCCACTGAAAACTTAGGTGATCCTATTTATTAGGAAGCACAGATCTCTACAGATTGACCCGTCAACCCATAATATTACCAGTTTCACCTTTACTGATAAAGCATAACCTTGGGCTCATTTTTAACACTAAGCTAAGCTAGAAACTAACCAGCTTAGAAAGGGTAAAGAAAGCTACTATAGCCCTCTACTCTTGTAAAAGTACAATTGGTAAGTGATGGGGACTGGAACCCCAATTTGTACATTGGCTCTATGTTTCAGTAGTCAGAGTCATACTACTAAATGGGGTTGTCGTCTGTTGGCTAGCTTTAAAAAACATGGTCAGCCTGAAATTTTTCAATGAAACTTCAAAGAACGGCCTGCTTGTGTATCAATGGAGCCTTCAGTGGCGCACTTACTCAAGCTTTGGAAATACTTATTCATCTCACCTCCTGGGATTTTGTGGCCAACTAATTGGCAGCCTGCATAGCTATAAGGCTCAAATCCATCTCCATGTGGAGATATATACAATGTCTTTCAGGCTGGACTGATTGCGATGATTCATAGACTGGTTGAGGTATAATTTGATTTCTTTAAAGGATATTCACATATTTGTGGACGTTAGGATGAAAAAATACGATACAATCATACATTCTTACGTCGAAGGCAGCCCAGAATTGTCTCTCGACTATTAATGAGATGGCTGTCCAGGGCACAACAAAAGGAAAGCGACGAATGAAAGAAAAGATGGACTTACACCTACTCGTGCGTAATAATTAGGCAGATCTGGCCAAAACTAAACCTCCCAGATCCAGCCAGCTGATATCACTTAGGCAGTACCATATTAACATGGTGAGTTGGCAGAAATCAGGCCGACTTGTGTCAAAACATAGATCTGTATTACCGACACGAAACTACGACCGATATTGGTGTGAGAATGATGTACTTTGCAATTGCTCACGATCTTGGAGTTCTTCCCTTACGTCCTTCACAAACAGATACGTGTAAAGATATGGACATATCCTGGCGGACCTTCCCCCAGCGAAATTGACCATATGTTAGTTTCTAAAGGGCGGGCTCGAGATGTGCAGGATGTCAGAACTTATTTATCAGCAATCAAATACGTAGATAGTTATCATGATTTGGTCTGAAGCTAATTACCAGTCTGCTAATTACCTCTAACAGACTGCGGAGATTTGCACTGATGATCCATCCCATGAGGAATTCACCAAGGGCATGCAGAGATTAAAACGAAACCGCTCACCTGGGGTAGACTGCAATAATTCGGAGCTCTTGATATTTGGAGGGGATACATACTGTCTTTTCGACCTTATTCGATTAGTATGACAAACCGAAGTTATGCCTGGCGAATGGAAAGTGGGAGACCGCTTGAAGTGTGAGAATTATCGCAGTATAGCTTTCCTTTGAACAGCATACAAGTTACTATCCTACATTGTACTGGATAGAATCACCCACCTAGCGCTTAGTTTGGGATTATCAAGGAGGATTTCGTCCGAATCGATCAGTCATTGATCAGGTCTTTTCGGTGCAGATGATACTAAACTAACTAAATCTAAATATTATGAGACATCCATCTCCGTCCATCAGGTGTCCTTGGAATTCTGACAGGGAGATGCTCTGTCCCCGATACTCTTTAATCTCATGTTGGAGTACATCTTTAGTTAAAGTGAAACACATCTGCGTAACATCTTATATCGCCAGTCCAATCAGGTGTTTGCATATGCAGATGACATATGCGTGTTTGGACTGAACGCAACAGAGTGAAAGAAATACGTGATCCGATTGTAGAATTTTCAGATTCTGTTGGACTCCAGATCAATGAGCCCAAAACGAAGTACATGACCTCTGGTTAAAGGAACAATGGCACTCTTATCACTCACGCGATAACAGTGTGGTTAGGGATATTAAAGTGCAGCTGGTAGCTGGCAGTCCTATGCTTAGTTTCCTTTAAGGCCACTGCTAAAATCTAAACACCTATCAAGTGCAGCGAAGCTTTACAAATCGTTGATCAGGACCTTTGTTATGTTTGGATGTCAAAGTTGGGACTGACGGAGAGTACGAGAGATGACTCCTTAGATTTTAGAGATGAATCATGCGTGTAATTTATGGCAGAAAACGCGAAATAGATGGTACTTACCGAGATTTGTACAGTATTGAGAGCAGAGATCTGATGAAGATCCCCGATATTATACATGGAATTATCGCAGCGAGTACGCTGGCTCGGTTTCGTTCTGCGTGCTGAGCAAAGACCTTTAAAAAAACTGATTATTATTATTATTACTTCTCGGTCTAAACTTTGCAGCTTTAACCGCTCTGCTATTTGCCCGGTGTTGTGGGAGTTATATTGGGATGAGTTCCGGTTCGATGAGTAGTGAAGAAAAAATAATATATGTACAGCTAGGGGGAGTTTGTGTCTATGCTAGTTCTTTGGGAAAGCCAATCTTACCTAACCTATCCTACCTTTCCTCCTCCTATCCTTTCAAATTTGATTTTTTCTTTATCTGATTTGCGACGAATAATCTTCACTAATAATTAGAAAATAAATTAAATTTCCCAAACGATTTAAAATCCTCGCTAGCTATAATTACTTTATATGCATAACTTTTATTAATATATAGTTTTAACGTGCACCGACATTAAATACGCGATGTCCCAGTTTCTCAGACTGAATCAACCGAGACGTGATTAATAATCGTCTTGAAAATTGCAAACAAAAAAATAAATAAAAAACTGACCAATAGAAATGGCTCGAAGAAATTATTTTCCCGTTGATCAATAAAAAATAATAAAACGAAAGAAAAAACTCTTTACGTGATAATTATTTTATCCGTCTTCCTAGTTTCCTTTTTAATATTGGTTCCCGTATCCTCTCTCTGTATTTGTATACATATTTCCTTGTTGAGATAGTCGTATATACAAAAATAAAATGAAGATACGTGATTTGGGCCACGTAAAACTCATTCATGTTTATATACGCGAAGCTGTTGGTACGAATTGAACCCGGGGATTTTAGATTTTTGTTTTTGTGTTCACGTGCAAAAAATTAAGTACAAAATGCGCGTTTTTTGTTTTGTTTGTACAAAACCACCCCTCGAGTAAATAATGTGTCGTTTCAAATAAAACACGGTACCTGTGTCTTATGGTCTTGACATGAACAGTTTTTTTTTTTTTTCTAACCCATTACTGAAACAATTAACAAAGGATTTTTCTTCGAGTGTCATCCATTTTTCGTTTGTTTGTTGTTTTATTTATTTTGTTCCTAAATTAAAATCATTTTGAAATTTAGGAAATCCTCGTCCTTACTTTTTGTTGTTGTTGTTTTGGTATATATACTTTGTTTTGATTCAAAGTGGATTTTTATAAGCTTAGAAAGTTTTTTTTTGTTGTTTTTGTGATTAAATTTAGAAAAGAGCTTTGTGAAATTGTTTTTTTATTTTTATTTTTTGTTTTGCGAGAAAAAGAATTAAAACGAAATATTATTTTTGAAGGATCTGCTGGCATGTACTCGTTTATACGAGTATATACACCAGACGACTTGTGAAATAATTTAATTTTTTTTGTTTATTTTTTATGGAATGAGTGCGACTTTGTATTTATTTTGATTTTTCTCATTTAGTTGTTCGAAAAAGGAAAATGAAATATAAATTATCCGTCTTACTCGACGTTAATATCTATTGTATGTAGCATAGCCGCGTATAATGATGTGCAGAGAACAAAACAATAATTCAAAGCTTTTCAGAAAATAATTTTGTTTTTGTATTCTTGCTGAGCTTTTAGTCTGTCCGTATATAAGTATCATATATGGAAAATCAGTTCAACTTTATTAACCCTACTAAAACTAAACTACTCTGCACACACACACAATTTTTTATGTTGCCTCATGAATTATTGATTTAGGATTCATAAAGTTTTATTTTCATTCCTGTGTGTACTGTACAGTGTGCGTGTAGTATATAAAATAACCTCTACTCCCTGTTGTTTATATAAGGACTGTATCATGCCAGGCGAGAGTATAAGAATGTTTCTGTTCTAAGCAAAACAGAACATATGTTTCCAGTTCATACATACATACATATGTATATATACATAGTTTTTCCTATTTTCTTCATATTTTCCTTTTTATTTTTTGTCTTTTCCCTCTATTTTTTAATTTTAATCATGAAATGAGTAAATAAACCATATACACAACACCAGAATATAACTGGACATTTGAGAAGGGTCAATGGAAAATAAAATAAAACAACAACACAATTTAAGGTTTTTCATCTGCTTGTGTTGTTGTATTTTCATTTTTGTGGACGCATGTAATGAGTCCCAAATTATTTGTTGTTGTTTTTTGTTCCACATTTTCTAATTTTTTTTTTGTTTTCCGTTTGGTGCTATATATGTACATATGTACAGTGGTTGGGAAAATGGGTAAGAATTAATATATTAATGCAAGCCCAAGTTGTTTGGTCAAAGAAATTAATTTTTATTGGGAAAGGAACCGAAAATATCCGTGTTCATTCAATTATTATGAGCATTCTGGTTAACACACACACAAATGTGCGTATATATATATATATATATATATATATATATATATATATATAGTGTGTAGGTGTAATGCATGTGGGTATAATAAAAGGATATACGAATGGATTTTTTGGTTAGTTTTTTGAAACACTAAAATAACTATACGCACCAACAACAAGTTATACTGTCTTGATAAGATATAAAATAATTTTTTTTGTCCCTTTCAGTTTAGAAAATATGCGAATAAAGATTGCAGGCTGTAATTATTGTAAACCAAGCAATTCATTTTTTATGACATTGTGATATTCAAGATGGCAAAAAAATTTCGTTATGGTTTACACCAAAAATTGAATTGTGCACATTCGTATAATACTGCAAATGCCGCTCCGAAGCCCGAAATAAGCGCAATTAGCAATAGTCAGACGGCGGATGATATTGGAAATAGCAGCAAATGAGGACACCCCTGATATTAAGAACTCTGAAAAAGTTAATAAGCCTTCAACTAATATCCTGCAGTTAATCAAAGAGAAACTAACAATACGCCGGCTATGGCAGCAGCAAAAATCTCCATTACTAAAAGGAAAATTGAATAGGGCTATTAAAGCCCTTAAACGAGCATTGAGAGAAGAAGAAGACTCCAGAGTTATTAATTTGACCCAAAACAACGTTATATAGAGTGGGCGGTCTTTATAAAAGTGGAACGGTATAAAACAGCTCACAGAAAAATCGGAAAAAATGGCTCACAAAAAATCAGACAAAACTTAACTATGACCGTGAAAGAAAATTTAACACAACCCACTCCATGGTAAAACGAATTCGAGTTCAGAAAAACTATAATTGCTACCTAATTATTAAAAAGCCAAATCGTTGAGATAACGATGACAAGATGTTTACAAAATTTAGTGAATTTGTTTTGACGGATGACGAAACGTACATGAAATTGGTTTTGAAACACTTCAAGTTAGATACATTTGCAAAAAAATGCCTGATTTGGGCAGCAATTTGCATTTGTGAAGCTAGGTTTTTGTCCCATTTTTCATAACGACGTATTTTACCTCTAATTCTTCAACACGATTCAGCAGTAAAGTTTTGGCGATATAGCTCCTTCACACGACTCTAATTCCAACAGAAGCAATACATTTGCACGAGATTAATCAAATTACAGTTATCTCAAAGGTCCACAGATTTTCGATGTATCGAAAAATTGTAGGGTATAGTGGAAAGAGTGCGCTAAACTGCAAAAGTCACACCGGCAGTTATGCCAGCAACAGGAAGGATGAAACAATATGTGCGTGGTTTTATCCGTAATAACGAAATCTATAGAGGTGATTTGTGCAAAAATTAAAAAAACTAAAAAATTTAAATTTAATCGGAAACGATATTGTGATTCGAAAGATCATTCTTGCCATTTATTTTTTAAAGATTACTTCTTTCAAATGATGATCGCAACTGCGATGGTCCTTTCTCAAAGTCCAATTTTTTTTTGGGGCGAATGACACGAGTAATGTTGGCATCCAATGCTTCAAATCTAGCTGGTTCATTCACATAGGCCTTGGACTTTGCAAAGCCCCAAAGAAAAGAGTCTAGAGGTATCACACGATCTAAATAGCCAATTCAACGATCCGAACCGTAAAATTAATTGCTCGCCAACATGATTTTTCAGTAAGTTTATTGCTCCGTGCGCTATATGGCGAATAGGGCCGACTTTATATGGAACCAATTAATGTCATCGTGGTCGAGCTTCAATTTCAGGCAGCAAATATTTCGTTATCATGGCGTAATAACGAGCACTATTTATAGATACGTCCCGGCCGCCTTCTTAAATCGTAGGTTGTTGACATTATTTTAATTGTCGACGTTGATAAAAAAACATTACCAAGTAATCTACGTTATATTTTACGTATCGACAACCACGTATATATTGCATGACGTAATCTATCTCGTCCATTTCTGTTACACTAGAGCCGAAGGGATTAACGACTTTACATCTGATCATATTCCTGTACTGTTGTCAGTAAGCGCTATATAGTAATCGAAATACAAAAAATGCGAAACCTTACTAATAAATTTACGGATTGTAATCTCTTTAGAGCAAAGTAAGAAGAGCTAGTTGAATTAAAACTGAGTATCGAAAGCAATGAGGAATTGGAACATCAAACAAAGAATTTCATTGAATACACTCGAAAGGCCGTAAGACTCGCTACTCCAGAATTAAAAAGCGAACATGGAAGTCAAATACCCTGCTGATATTAAGGAAAATATCAAGGAATGAAGAAAGGCAAAGAGAATATGGCATATCACCAGAAATACCATTGAAAAAACAGCCTTTAATCGGATAACTAACAAAGTCAATAGGCTAATCAATAGGTCCAGAAATGGATAAGAACTACTCGATATGAAAAGCCACCAGAAAATTCAAACGGCGAAGTCAGGATTTTAAAAGGGTTAAGCCAATGGAAATTACCGAAGAAACCGACAAAAATCTTAACCAAAAAAAGGCACCAGGAATTGATAAAATATCACCGGGTCTATTCAAGGAACTGCCATATGTAAAGCAATAATCATGATCAAATACTTATTTAATGCCTGTATGAGATTGAAGTATGAACCCAAATGCTTCAAAACGGCCCAAACTATTATGCAGAAGAAACCAGGCAAACCAGATGAAGAAGTAATATCGTATAGACCAATCTCACTGCTACCGACCTTATCAAAGCTGTTTGAAAAACTATACTTCTGAAACGTCTCAATCCAATGGTAAACGTTTTAGATTTTCAATTTGGATTCAGGAGTATCCACTCCACAAAAGATCAAATTCATCGAATTAATATACGGTAATAGAGCAAGCGTTAGAAGAAAATAAATATTGGCCCGCTCTATTTCTGGAGTTACCTCAGGCCTTTGATAGGGTTTGACATTTACGATGAGCAAAGGGCTACCACAAAATTATTACCAGCTGCTTGAATCAAACCGCAGTTCCGCAATCAGTTCCGCAGGGAAACGTAGAATGACCCCTCCTCTACCTTTTTTACACTGCAGACATACCTACAACGAAAAAAACATTTATCTATTCGTTTGCTGACGACACTGTTATTATAGCAATAGACGAATCTCAATAAATTGTTCAACGAGCAATGAACTACGTTATCTAAATGGACGATTTATTGAAAAATCGCGCTTAATGAGCTTAAATCAACCCATGTGACATTTACGATCCGACCTAAAAATATCAACCAGCACATATACCTCAACGGGGTGCACGTGCCGCAGGTTGAATCGACCAAATACCTTGGTCTGCATTTAGACTCAAGGCTAAACTGGAAGCATCACGTGAGACAAAAAGTTGAACAGATACGATTAAAACAATGCCAAAGACACTGGTTAGTTGGGCATCATTCCAAGATAAACCTGTATTGCAAAATACTAATTTACCAGACTATCGTCAAACCATAAACCATAAATCCAATAGAGACATTATCCAACTTATCCAAAATAAATTTCTTCGAATGGTCACCAACGCTTACCGATTTGTGACTAACAGTGAAGTACACAATGATTTACAAATACAATTTATAGATGACGTAATCCGCGAATGTGCCATCAAACATGAGAAGAGGCTTCTCATTCACACCAACGTTGAGGCTGTACAACTACTGGATAGTAGACGAACGAAGTAAGGCGGCTCAAACGAACCAAACCACATGAGCTAACCGAATGAATATCATACCTCAGGGGAACTGGACACTGGTGCAGCAAATCCACACAAGCCTATGCTTATCTCATAAGTACTAATGCCAACCTTATCTCATAAGTAGTCATACCAATAAAGATGTTATAGAAAACAAAAATTAAAAAAATGTTTGTAAATTTTTGTTTTGTAGTAAATGTAATTTATATAATTAACCATAAACAGTTTGCCATTAATGCATTTTGCAGCTGAGTTCATATCTAGCTGGGGCAACATCCAGCTAATTACCGTGGCTGTGAAGTAGCTAAAGAATTACAAAACATAAGAAATCGTGCTAGAAAGTCTGATCTAAACCGTACAAACCCTGCTAGTGAAGCTCCGACCAATCGACAGACAAATCGGGAATTATATAAATTACGAGGAAAAGAATCATATGCACAGACGACCCAAAGTCCAGAGGCAAAAGCAAAAGATAGCAACGACGGCCACATGCATAGATGCTCTAAATAAAAAACTTGATGAGCAGCCTGCGATCAATAAACTCATATTTGAATAGTTAAGAAACTTGTTATCATCCAATACGACTAGAAAATAAAAGTAAACTTACAAACAGTCAGAATAGTAATTTGGAATGTGAATGGGCTGATCCAACACATCCCCGAGCTGGAAATATTTCTATTTAAACAAAAAATAGATATTTGTCTAATCTCTGAAACCCATTTTACTAACTCCTCATATGCCAGAATATGTGGGTACAGATTTTACCATGCTATCCATCCATCAGAGAGAGCAAGAGGCGGATCTGCCATTCTTTAAAGAGAATATAAAACACAACGAAGAATTAAAAATTGAAAGTGAATCTATGCAAGTTACAACAGTCAAAACTCGCACAAAGTACAAAGAAATAAATGTATTAGCAATATTCTGTCCACCACGACATAATCTGAAAAGAGACGATTATGAAGAACCTTTTAACACCATGGGAGGTTGTTTTATCATTGGTGGAGATCCAGAGTTACTACACCAAAAGGGAGAGAGTTGTTTGAAGCAGGAAAAAATGTAAAATGTGACTTTCAATCTGGTGGCTCACCAATTTACTGGCCAACAGATTAAAACAAAACACCGAATCTTATAGACTTTTATGTTACAAAAGGTATATCAGATAACTATATTCGTTTGGAAAATAATGAAGAGCTTACATCGGACCACTCTCCTGTTATTATGACGGTCAGTGAAACAATAATTGAAAAAGAAATCAAAGCGAGACTGTCCAATAAGAATACCAATTGGTAAATTTTTCGAGAATTATTAGAATAAAACATCAATCTTCAAGCACCAATAAGGAACATTATACAAGTCGAAGAGGAAGTATAGAAAGGCTAATAGAAAACGTACAACAAGCTACGTGGCAAAGTACATCTTTCAAATACGCAAATAACAACAGCTGTAAAAACTATCCACTTGAAATAAGAAAGAAAATAAAACCGTCCTTAATAACCTATGTAACAAGTTGAAATCTCTGATCAGAACAGTTAAGAATGAATCAATAAGTACATATTTGTCGTCACTAGCCAAAAAGATACCGAATATTCCTTATGGAAATCAACGAAAGTACTTAAGAGACCAACAAATTCGACGGCACCAATTAGAAGTGAGGATGGAAGCTGGGCTCGAAGCGCTAAACAAAAAGTTGACTTGTTTGCGAGACACCTAGAAGAAACGTTTCAACCATTACCCAGGCAAACCGCGGATGAAAATGTTAACCTACTGAAACGATCTGATGAGCTTGAAATACAAAGTGTATCTCTACAGGAGCTAGAAGAGGAAATTCAAAATTTAAACATGAAAAAATCTCCTGGGTACGACCTCATAACCGAACAAATCATTAAAGAATTACCAAATAAAGCGATACGTAAACTTCTCCATATAATCAATGCTGTGTTTAGACTATAAGATACGATCCAAGGCATTGGAAGGTGGCAGAGGTAATCATGACATGAATCATAAATAAATCATCATAAATCCTAACAAACAGTGTAACGATAAAACCTCCTTCAGACCGATATCCATACTCCCAACCATAGCCAAGATTTTTGAAAAATTGCTCCTGAAGAGAATGAAATCCATAATGGAGGACAGAAATTTCATTCCTGACCACCAGTTTGGATTGAGAGAAAACCACTCGACTATACAACAAGTCCATAGAATCACAGATATATTAGAATCGTACACTAGAAACAAAAAAAATATGTTCTAGCGTTTTCTAGCATTTGACCGAGTTTGGCACAGAGGATTGGAGTTCAAGCTCAAGCGACACCTTCCCAAACAATACTATGAAACTCTGAAATCATACATAACCGATAGACAGTTCCGTGTAAAATATGAAGACGAATACTCAGACCTAAAGAAAATTTCAGCTGGCGTACCACAAGTAAGCGTTTTGGGCCCTGTCTTGTACCTCCTATATTATTATTATTAAAAATGGCTGGAACTTAAGCAGGTTCCGCACTCAATGCCACTCTGGGCCCATGGTGCAAACCGAGGATTCTATCATGGCTGCTTTGGCAAACTGTAACAGCTTAAACCAGGGCAGGGATGACAATTGACATACATTTAAAGATCTATAATTAAGAAATCGGGACCTAACTATCTCGAAAGCGGGACAGCCACAGACAAAGTGAATGCTGTAATCGTCATCTTCAAGACAGTTGTCACACAAGGAATCTTGGACAAGTCCCATTCTTTTTAAATGGAGTTTAAAACGACCATGGCCGGTCAGAATAGCGACCAAAACTCTCAGTTGGTCTTTCTTCAAGGATAGAGCAAACTTTGTGAGTCTCAGATTAGGTTCACAAATGAAGTACTTAGCCACTCAGCCAGTAGTAGAAGCTAGCCAATTACGCTTAGCCTGCAAAAACATATAGTTTTTAATAGCTTCCTTACCATAATTAAAGGTCAGGGGCACTGCCGGTTCAGGTACAACGAATTCCATCCTTGAGCCTGGTTTAGCTAAAACATCAGCTATCTGATTACCTTCAATGCCACAATGAGCCGGAACCCACATAACTCTGACACGATTATTAGAGCAAAGGACGTTAATAAAATGTTTACAGTCCTTGACCAGTTTGGAAGTGGTCACAGGATTTCGTAATGAATTGAGCACAGGTTTACTATCACTGCATAGAATAATGTCTTTTCCGGAAACAGCGAGGTTAGAAGCGTCAACATTCAGGTATTTACCCTGAACCAGAACGGCTAAGTCATCAGCATAACTCTGAGCAGTGAAGCCGGATTGCTGTAGTTTAACAAGTAATTCGTCGATAACTAAGAGCCACCAGGAGAGGTGACAGAACACCTCCATGGGGGCAACCTTTAGAAACTTTGACCGAAATGGAAAGGGAGTTCAGTCGGCCACAGCAATGCGCGACCGCAGCAAAGATCCAATCCAAGTAACAATGGTTTTGTCAATTCCAAAGTTTGAGCAGGCTTCAGTGATAGAAGCGAAAGAAGTACTATCAAAGGCACCCGCAATATCGAGGAAAGTGCCCACAAGAAACTCCTTAATACTAAGCGATCTTTCAATCCTTGTAACTATATCTGTCAACAATTCTTTCCAGAATTTTGAGAAAAGTTGAAGAAAGACTAATAGGGCAAAATGCCTTGGGATCTGTATAATCCGTCTTTCCAGCTTTCGGGATGACCACAACTCTACTCCTGCTCCGGGACTGTGGAATATATCCAAACGCAAAGCACGCTTGGCAGAGTCGAAGTAAATGTTCCTGAATTAGGGGAAACCCATACTGTAATTCAGCAAGAAAAACTCCATCTGGGCGTTAGCAACATAGTCATTATTGATAACATTGCACTCAGGGAAATGAACAGAAAGTAGTAGTTCGACAATTTCCTTTCTGGAAGAGGTTAATCTGCCATCAGGAAGTCGCAGCGCATCGAGTCGGCAGGAATCATTTCTAACCAAGGACCTAATAGGTCTGGCGATCCCAGAGATACTATTAATAACTTCTCAGAAGCTAATCCAAGAAGTCCTACGAGCGGATCTCAGCATTTTCTTATATTCTTTTTGAGCTGCCAGAAAGTTATCCCAATCAACCTAAAGGTCAGATCTTTTGGCTTTGTTTTTGAGTCTCCTAGCAGTTTTCCTCAGTTTTTTGAGATCAGAACACCAAAAAGGCTTATTCTGAGATTTTTGCTTGGTAATAAGAGGACAAGAGTTTTCGAAGGCTGAAGTGACTGCATGCGTCAAAGATGAGGCTAGCAATTCAATAACCTCAGTCGAACATATCTCATCCAACGAAACCAGACGAGGTTCCAACTCAAGAGAGAATAACTCCCAGTTGGTAAGCTTCTTATTACGATAAGGTTTAAGAGTAGGTCTTCTCAGATTTAAATTAAACGAGATGCACCTATGGTCGGAGGTGAGAATGTCATTGGTTACCCTCCAATTACAGATCAAATCGATAATCGACATGGAGCACAAACTAATGTCAATCACTTCTCTCCTTATTGAATTAATAAAGGTAGGCTCACAGCCTTTGTTAAGGGTTTCAAGCCAAGATGTGCTCAGGTAATTAAGTAGAGATAAACCCCTATCATTAATATTCGTGCTACTCCATAACGTGTGATGAGCATTAGCATCGCATCCTACCACTGAAGGTAAATGATTTGTCCTGCTCCACGAAACAAGGTTGCTGAACTCCTCCGAGGGAGGAGGTGACACCGAATCGTAAGGCAGATACACTGATGCTACCACCGGTGATCCGACTGAGTTCGACGATTTGAGAGAGACGAGTACAGCTGCAACGTCCGCTGAACAATATTCATGAATTAGGGTAGCACTAAAATTGTTAGAAATAAACACGCAGGCTCTTACCTTATCATTGGACCCTCTGTAGAGGATTCTGCCACCTACAGGATCCAAACCAGAAACCACACCGTCAAGCAGATAAGGTTCCTGAATTAAAAAAATGTCTACCTGCGAATTAGCGAGCGGCAACTTAAGCTCAAACGATGCAGCTTTGCTATAGTGTAAGTTGATCTGTTTCAGCACAAGCATAGAAGTCATAATAATGATTACAAGCTAAGGAAACAATCGAGGGTAGGAACGAAACTCACGTTCCTGATACAACCTAGACGAAGGTCGTAACTAGACCCCAAGCAAGACACGAGGTAGACCCAACGACATTGTTCATATCGAAGATCACTGGCTCGCGTTCGATTACTGGATGATTCTAACAATGTGAGCGTGAATTCCAGAACTTATTTTCTACATAGTTAAATACAGTGCTTGTTGCAGTTCTCTGTAAAGTAAAAAGTAACAGACTTCAATCCAGAACCTACACCATCAAGAAGGTAATGATCCTGAATCACATAAACTCGTACCTCCTATATACTCGGGATATACCAACAATGGAAGAACCAACTATAGCAACATATGCTGATGATACTGCGATTTTGGCAGTTGGGCACAATGTAGAAGAAGCTACTAACAAAATGCAAAAATCGACAAATTCAGTCAACAATTGGATGACAAAATGGAGGATAAAACTGAACGAAACTAAATCTGTTCATGTGAACTTTACTAATAATAATATTTCTAATGGAATCCCACTCAAAGACGGAACGCACTCCGCGGCAAACCAGCCATTTGGATTTTATATCCCAATTTACGACTGATATCCGACACGGACGACGAATTAAAAACTCTGATAAACAAAACTCGTCCTGCAAGTACCAAGTATAAACTTGAACTTGTTCAATTCGCTGGCTACGAATTATACTGCGAAATTTCATCTGGTAATCATCGCGTATACATTCCTCAACCAATACGTCGTGTAGTTTTCGATTCACTATACATGGTCTTTCGCATCCAGGAATTCGCGCTTCGCGGAAACTTCCCTCCACTCGATATTTTTGGCCAAAATTGAATCTAGACGTTAAAAATTGGGTAACAAACTGTTTGTCATATGCCAGAAATCCAAAATTATACAACACACAAAATCACAACATGGCAAATTTAAAATCCCAGACACTCGGTTTCAGCACATCCACATGGATTTAGTTGGTCCGCTACCACCATCTGAAGGAAATCATTATATATTCACTATCGTTGATAGATTTACTCGTTGGCCTGAGGCATATCCCATTCCAGATATTACCGCTGCCACCACTGCTAAGACGTTCGTCGAGCAGTATATGTATCCAGATTTGGCGTTCCCCTTGAAATTACGACAGATCGAGGCAGCCAATTTGAGTCAAAACTTTTCTCCGAGTTAACCAAAATTCTAGGTTCACATAGATTTCGCATCACCGCCTACCATCCTCAAGCAAATAGAATGGTAGAGCGCTTTCACAAAACGTTAAAAACTTCGCTCAGAGCTCGAGGTAATACTAAGTATTGGAGTTCCGAGTTACCCATAATTTTACTGGGTATAAGAGCATGTGTCAAAGAAGACCTTAAATGCAGCCCAGCGGACCTAGTGTACGGCCAGAGCCTCAAACTACCTGGCGAAATATTTTCAGACCCAAGCTCACAACCCCTTCATCGACTGACGATTTTATACAACAGCTTCGCACAAAAGTTGTAACATTTAATCCCAGTCGATACTCGCAAATCGACTCAGTCCAACATTTTCATTCCCAAAAACTTAGATAATTGTGAGTTCGTTTTTGTTCGTGTCGACAGAACACGAGCAAGCCTAACTTCTCCTTACGAAGGACCATTCAAAGTTATTCGTAAGCTTCGTAAATTTTTCATAGTTGACGTTAACATTAATAATGTAAAAAATGTCACATTTGATATTCCAGCAAAATAAATCAACACGTGGGAATCTTACTGCGAGGGGGGATCTTATTGTAGCGGCCCTGAATAAATACAGAATCCGTCTTAACATAACGAAAATCGTAATAACGAAAATTCAGTAATAGCAATATGCGGAACAGACAGTTGGCAGTAAGACGTCACCAAAGGACCAAACCAATTGGTCTAGTGAATGGAACATAAAATTACTGTTATAGGAAATATTTATATAAATAAATTATTTTAATTTCTGGGACTAGTCCGTTGGGACTAGTCCGTTGGGACTATATCCCTACAGCAGTTAATATAATTATGATTGGGAAGTTACTAGATGACTTAGAATAAAGTCAGTTGTAATATTTTATAAAAAAATAAAAAAATAAACAGTTTACCGTAAATGCTATTTCCAACCACTTCAAATGTGTCCTGCTTTAAAGGTTTTATCACAATTTACAAAAAAGAAAAAAAAATATTTCCACAACAAAACACTTAAACCAACTGTTGATTTGGTCCTTCAGCTAGACCGCACACATACAAATTTGCTATTTTCATGTTTTCAAAAATAAAACAAACACTCGTCACCTCGTTTTAAAATTTTATTCAGACACGTTTTCACTAAAATCGAAGTGGGTACATATTATGTATATAAAAGCGCACAGCATTGAATAAATTTGAATTCTCGCGTTGTGGCCAATAATTGTGATACATTTCACTCAAAACGAAACACATAAATTTGGGTATGTACAAAAATAACTCGAAATCGCACTATCGAAATGGAATTGTCGCTTTGTCCAAACCTTTTTATTTGTTTGTATATTATATTTATCGGCAATTAAGAGCGGAAAAATCATTTCATCTAAAATCCATTAACACAGGTATGATTTTATTTTTTTTACCTATCCACAATATTTTGCCCAAACAAAAAAAAAAAAAATGCGAGCAAATTTTATTTCGCATTTTCTGGTGAAAATTACTAAGTACGTATGTATGTGTGTAACATAAAATAAAATTATATTTAAATTCATAAAATGGTTATAGTTATGATTATCATGCACGCACATATACATACATACGTATAACTATTCATATGTATGTATGTACATGGAAAAGCTAAAAGTTAAATAAAAAAATAAATAATAATTTTCCGACCGTCAACCCACCCATATATGTATGTACATATATAGTAGACATATATACACAAAACATATTCGTATAATCGTACAATTGAAATGAAATGTATAATAAAAACACTACACACATGAATACAAAAAAAAAAAAAAAGCTCAATTCTCTGGTATATATAAATGGTAAAGCTTCTTGGTGATTTTATTTAGAAACCAATAGTGTTCTCAACTAGTTGTTATATATATCGTGAACATCTACTATTTCTAATAAAATATTTATTAAAAATACAAATAAAAAAAAAAACCAACATGAAAGTTCAAATAAGTTCTATTCTACTAATATTGATTGGTGTAACTGTTGCATTCCCAACTAAGGTGTGATAAAACCCACGTCATGATGTGTGCGCGGTGATTTTATTTTTTAAACTGTGATCTCATATACAAAATTGTTTTTTTGTTTCGTTTTATTTTGCACATACCCATACAGGATCGTGAAATTGATGAGTTAATCTTTAGGCTACAAGAGTTAAAACATCAAAATGGTGCATCAAGTGAGTAATTAAATTATTTTGTTGAAAATTATACGCACAAAGTGGTTTTATATTATATTGACACTCATCTAATCTATAGCACAGATTTTCCGTCCTCACACACACACACACACTCAATTGTTATGTCGCACATTGTATATTTGTAAATTAATTTGTGTTAAGTGTTTAGTTATTTTAACATTCCATTTAAAATTGAATTAATTAGTCCATTGTGGTATGTACAATATTGTTGTTGTTGTTTTTGTGTTTATATTTAATTATTAAATGATTTAATTAAAATTAATGAAATTTATATACCAAAATCCCAAACGCAATATTTTCAGGTATGGGCCGAAATCTTGATTCGCTAGGCGGTGGCAATATTTTGCGAAGTCTCGATTCATTGGGCGGTGGTAATTTGGTACGGAATCTTGATTCGCTAGGCGGTGGTAATATTGTCCGGAATCTCGACTCGCTCGGCGGTGGTAATTTGGTGCGAAATCTTGACTCGCTCGGCGGTGGCAATTTAGTACGGAATTTGGATTCGCTTGGCAGTAATTTAATACGAACCGCGGACTCAAATATTGTCCGAAATGGTCGACCATACGATGATGCATCACAATATTTCATACGCAGCCTGGACTCGATTGGCGGGGGCAATATTGTCAAGCGAAGAGAATATTAATTTTTATAGCTTAGACGATTTTTCAAACAGATTTTAAAACTATATAAATTATATTTTTCTTATTTCAATATCTTGATGGTTGTGAGTTGTGTCATTTACTCCCACTATATAGTGTAATTATTGCTATGTGCATAAATAATATTAATAAACGGGAATTTTAACAAAAACGTGTAGTTTTATTTAACTATATCTACAGCGCACTATATACGTATGTACTATAGCCGAGTAAATATTTTACACCCAAAAAACAATTTTATTTTGCATGCAGAGCAAACACCTGGATCAATAGGGCCGCACACATCAACAAAGTAAATAATAAATTTGTTTACATCCATTTTTCTTAAATTTACCAATAATCTTACATAATAATTTTTTTTTTTTATACAGCGCAGCGTCACAACAACAATACCACAAAACCAAAAAACCTGTTGATTTAGATATTGCGCCACTATTGTACGATTACTATGCAACCGGTATCGCGCCCAGTCTAGACGAGTACAACAATCAAAAACGGTTTGATGAAATCGATCGATTTGGTTTCGATACGTTTAAACGGCAAATTGGAAATATGCGACCAACCCAGTACATCGATAATGGTGGCATGCATCCAGATCAGTTGAGTGATAAACGGGCGGCGCATTTGATTAAGGCACGCGGTTATGGTGGTTATGGTGGCGGATTCGATGAAATTGATCGGATAAATTTTGGCGGATTTTACTAATTATGGATTGATATATTAATTGTAATAATATAATCAACTCGACGGTATAATATGCGCGCAATGAAATAAAATTTCACAGTTTTTAAGAATTGAAGACTAAAAAAATAAATATTTGTTGTTGTTATTTATTTTACTTGAAACTCCTCCGCATAATCTTGACTTCTGTCGCAAACGAAATCTTGATTCCATATAACTCTATTTATACCATATAAAACATAATATTTTATTCTTATGAATTTTGGATATATGTTGACATGAACGCAATCATGCGGGATTCCAAATTTTACTCAGAATTTGAGTGCGACGTTGAAAATATTTTGGTAAATGAGAAAAATATGTTTATCCGCACGAAATCCATTTTGTCATCCATTTTTTAGACAAAATTCATTGTGTTGAAATCCTTTAATCCATTTATTTTTTTTCCTTATTCTTGTAAGTCGGATTGTTAAACTAACAAAAGCAATGGATTTTGCTGTAGGAATGATTTAAATCTGATTTGAGTTTTTTGTATTCAAATTATTGATTTACGTAGAATTTGTCAGTTGCTTGATTTAGTTACAGGATCTTGACGATTTAGCCAAACTTCCATTTCAGAGGGGATAAATTATCTGCAATTAAGATCACTAAAATATTCCGATTTCAAAATGTACGATGATATTGGGTGTGTATGCATTAAAAACCGGAATTTGATACTGAATGTCATTACTTGTTTATGCGTTATAGTACATCAATGACATCTATGTCATTTGAAAGCTCTTTATTCAATACCTGTTAAAATCAGCTAAAAGTTTTTGTTTTGATTGTCCACATCCAACCGATTTCAACGATGGAAAATTTATCAAATTTGTGAAAAAAACAGCTGAAAGTCATCGTTTGCTCGTGGATTTGTATGGTGAGCATGCTCTTGCAAAAACACAGTGCTTTAATTGGTTTAGTCGCTTCAAAAGTGGTGATTTTTACATCAAAGACAAAGAGCGTCCTGGTCAGCCGACAAAGTTTGAGGATGAAGAATTGGAGGCATTACTCGAACTAGATTCATGTCATAAGCAAGAAGAACTTGCAGAATCATTGGGAGTTGATCAAACAACAATTTCCAGACGTTTGAAAGCCTTGGGATTCATCCAAAAGATGGGAAATTGGGTGCCATACGAGTTGAAGCCAAGAGACGTGGAAAGACGATTTTGCATGTCCGAAATGCTGCTCGAGCGCCACAAAAAGAAGTCGCTTTTGAATCGTATTGTCACTGGTGATGAAAATTAGATCCATTACGATAATCCCAATTGCAAAAAAGCGTATGTCAAGAAAGGCGAGGCCGGCCCATCGATACCAAAGCCGAATATTCACGGGGCTAAGGTCATGCTGTGCATTTGGTGGGACCAGCTAGGTGTGATCCACTATGAGCTGTTGCCAAGTGGCCAAACCATCAATAATGCCCAACTCTATCGTCAACAATTGATCCGATTGAAGCAGAAAATCCAGGCAGAGCGGCCAACGTACGCAACCAGACACGAGTCAATCATTTTCCACCACGATAACGCTCGGCCACATATTGCGGCGCCGGTCAAAAATTACCTGGAAAATAACGGATGGAAAATTCTGCCTCAACCGCCTTATAGCCCAGACCTTGCCCGTTCCGACTACCCCCTATTTCGATCCATGCAGAATGCCCTATCAGTTTAAGGTATCAGTTCAAGGTATCGAAAATTAGCTCGTTTCGTTTTTGGCCACCAAGCCGGCGCAGTTTTTCTGGGATGGAATCCATAAATTGCCAGAGAGATGGCAAAAAGTAGTGGGTAGCGATGGGCAATATTTTGAATAAAAAATCTTGTAACATTTTTCCACAATAAAGGCTCAAATTTCATTAAAAAATTCCGGTTTTAATGCATACACCCAATATAAAAATTGACTTGGAAATTGGCCTATACGCGGCCTGAGATTAAGGCTGCCTGAACATATGGATACGTAAATTTAGCCGCGCGCACACTGGCATTAACCTTCTTTTAGATATTATGTCTTCGTTGGTGGTTTGCCGTGCGAATGCGATAATTAACAAATCTTGTTCCGTTGGTTAGCTTACCATTTCTTCCGACATGGGATTTCTGAAACGCTTTTTAAAATACCGTTGTTTCATATAAAAACAAATAATATTGACGA
This sequence comes from Tipula unca, assembly GCA_951394425.1. Taxonomy (NCBI): domain Eukaryota; kingdom Metazoa; phylum Arthropoda; class Insecta; order Diptera; family Tipulidae; genus Tipula; species Tipula unca. The sequence goes on from OX596380.1 coordinate 77,183,415, forward strand.
GAAACAGCCAAAAATGCATTTGAAGACTACTAAGAAGATCAACTGAAATGAATAGAGTGATTCAAATATTAGGATATCGATATTCAGGATATACAATTGTCTTCTTGTCGGAGACTTCTCTATGATTCTGTAAATTATATTCACGGAGTGTTGGTCCCCAGAAGAAACCCAGTCCCAGCAGGAATCCAGATATCGAACTGAATGAATTTTTTGGTAGGTATTCCTTGAAGGGGCTCTCACCCGACTGGTACTTGCATCTAATTTCCTGGTTTCGGAATTGAACGGAGTATTGAACTGCGAACATATCGTATCGCCCTGTTAGTACACGCCCTTTAGATATATGGACAAATTTGTTGTTACCATCCGCACGGTTCCATTGAATTGAACAATCGATCAAGAACTGGTTCAGCACAATGAGACTGTATCATTCGTTTCAACTACCATAACGGCTACAGAGCAGCACATTTTCTTAAAACTATCTACTGGGGTCATTAGGCCGCAAATTTGAGCAATTTATGAGAATATAGCACGTTTTCGTTTCGTCTAACGGATATTTCAAGTGCTTTGATCCACTCGCTTGCTCCGTGACATCAGTTGGTATGTCTCGGTCAAGAGAGGAATTGATTTTGTATTCGAAAGCTCAAGTTCAACTGAAATGGTAGCCACACAATTAATTAATGTCTATAAAATGAGTCTTGTTGAACGTGAGTTTGCCAGTACACTTTGGGACAATGTCAGCGCTGAATGCATAAACTGTCGCCCGATTTTTTTTTTATCAAAAATCGATAAAATCAATATTGTACAACTGAATGGATCCACTTTTGAGTCGCCCATAATCGACGAATCAGATGAAAATGAGTTTGACACTCAATTTTCACAAATGATATCGATTTGATAGAATGCGGCTAGTTCTCGATGTTCTAAAATTCCTCGATCTGATTACATAATGGAACGACTATTTATTCATCCAATTTGAATTACCCGCACAATTTCTCGCTATATCTCCTGCACCCAGTAGTAAGCAGCATAGATGTTTTTTAGCTTAAAGAAATCAATATCGATGAGATGGATATTTGATGGAGCTGCCTAAGGTTTAATATTATGAATAAGATTGGCTGGTATAGTTTGGAATTTTTGGAACGTCCAACGTGGTACAATGATCGATAGTTTGTGATTTGAATGTTATTGTTGAACAACCGGAATGGTCAAGAACTCTGACCAAATAGCCACCTGAACTAGGCAACAGTAAGTGACGATAACATTGTGATAATCTTAATTGTGCAGACAGGAAGATCATCTCGTGGTTTTGAAACAGTAAGCGGCGGTTTGTGTGGAGCAATGAACAATGCAATGAATTGGACAAAATTAAACCATATTATGAGTAGACCGAATATGTGGCGTTGATCAATAAGCAGGTGTAAAATCTTCTGACATCGAACTATTGAGTGTCCGTTTACCCTATACTACCCTAAGCTATACGTCGATGCTCTGGTAATAGTAAATGAAGGTGCGGACGAACCATTAGTATTATATGAGTGGGTTTCAAGGATTGAATGCGCTTTACTGGTTTATTAAACCATTTTAGGGAGCGTAAAAAAGCCCGAAAAATCTGAGGATAATAATAGGTCTATCGATTGATTTGGATTGAAATAATGCGTGCAAAAAAATCGCACTAGCGGCGCCACCATATGAAGGTACAATTTTAAAACCCGAAATCTTGTTCGATCACTAAGAGATGGGAAGGTTGGAAGCGTGTTTACATTTTGGTAGGGAGTAATGGAATGGATTATAAAGACGCGGACATTAGCCACTCTTGCATACTCATGCTACATGATTCACAGACTTAGGTCAGATAATATTTAGACTTATATAATTGTAATATAATTTCGCATTCCCTATCTGAGTGCGAGTGAACTTTATAACTCAAAGCTTTTTCCCATTTTTTAAGCTTATTGACAATATTAAGAGATGTTTTATGTAATATTTCGTCATTATTAATTTTATTTTTCCTGGTATCTATTTATTGAGTCTGAACCATTACTGGTTCTCAAATCATAGATCATTTTCATGATCAAACTTTATATCTTACATAATTGAAAAGTTCAACGCACTTAAATCTAAATTACTGAAATAAAATGATATTTCGTTTAAACCAAGCTTGGGTTAAATGAGTTGTAATTTTGTTAGCCAAATACTTTGAAAATATCTGGCAGGTTATTAGTGACTTAGATGTTAACTAACCTGCTTTAATTTCCTGCGATGATTTATGTCGAACCACTTAAACTTAAGTCAATATTTTAATTGTTCATATAACATCGGTTATTTGAACGCATAACACAACTTTCTTAATTCATCATGATTAAGACACTTCATTTTTATAATTACATAATTAAGTATGATTTAGTTAAGTCACTAACTATACGCTATTTTGAATAAAATTTAGTCTTTGATTAATTCACGCGACCACTGAAGTATGTCGAAACGAGTGTAAAGTTTTAGCCTCTGCTTAAAACTTGGTTGAAGCGATTGTTAAGATTACTACGGGTGAGGTCTTAATAATCGCGAGAATTGAAACAATCAATTTGAATAATAATTTTAATTCTGATTTATTAAATACATAAATTCGGCTTATATAGCAAAATTAAATTGATTTTGTGTACATTCAGCATTTTGACTATACTTTGTGTTTTTTATATAAAATCAAAATGTGTATGAAATGTATGTAATATGATATTTACAATATTATTTTATATAAACCTGAATGACCTGTTTAGTGAACTAAACAACGAGGATATAAAGTCTGAAGTGATCCAGCTCCAAACTACTTCCTGCCGTATACATATGATCCTCAGGCGGAATGGAACTATTTATAAAGTACCAGCACATCGTAAAAATCCAAGGTGGCGTCAGTCGCCCAATATCTGTTTCAATTACAATACGCCCCGTTCCATCTATAGGGAGAGGCTTAATTTTTTAAAATTGGAAACATGCTAGAATTGAGTTATCAGTTAATTATCTAATTCAAGTCATTTTTATGATTTTAAGATTTTTAAATTTGGATTCGAACTTGACATCTCCCGATCCAAGCTGCAAAGCTTTATCCATATTGTACAGTTTCTTCGATATAACAACATTAAACAAAATTGTTCACATACGTCACTCTAATCACAATAATAAAATTAGACGATGTATATAAATTTTCAATAGGCAACTTTGAAGACTTTACTTAGCCCAATAAACATTGAAAATTTATCGTACATGCTTTTAGTGTTATATGTAGGATTAAGCCAGTTTAAGCTGAAAGTGTTAATAAATTTACAGGAAACATTTTCACAATTTTACTATTGTTTAAACAATTCAATATAAAATTATACCCGAGTTAAGTCCAGCTAGGTTCAGCTTAAGTTACATATTTTATGTTATGTCATTTTCAGTTATTTTGTTTGAGAATTCGGAGTAGAATACGTTTCATTGTCCAGTAATATTTTTAACTGCAGTTTAATTCAAAAGAGATAAATAATTTTAAACTTTAATAATAGATATAAGTTTAAGAAACGTCGGCTTAACTTATTAAGTAAGATATTTAGTAACTGACGTTTAAGTTACATAACAAAACAAACTTAAGTCATCATTAAAAGAAGGGGGGCACGATTGATTTTGACTTAAGCCACCTAAAGTTCAAATATGTTAGATTTAAAACTTAAGTCACCTATATTAGACTTAAAAGTCAGCACGTTGTAATTATTAAATTAAAAAATATTGAATGCCAAACCGAGGCTTGAACTCAAGTTCACAATTCCAAATGCAATGACTCTGTTTACTGGACCACCGGCGTATGTAAATTATGCCATGAACTGGAGTCAAGAGCATTGACTCTGCTTAGCTATTAAAACGTATTCGAGTTCAGGAAGGCTATAAGTGCAACCGAGTTATGAAAATGCAAAATCGTTGAGATAACCAACCCTTGTTCAATAAAATATGTGCCAGATTGAATTTTCACAAAATTTAGTGGATGTGTTTTGATGGATGACGAAACGTACAAGAACTTGGTTTTGAAACACTTCAAGTTAGATACATTTGCAAAAAAATGTATAATTTTGTCATAGCAATTTGCAGTTGTGGAGCCAGGTTTTTGTCCCAATTTTCATAACGACGTATTTTGCCGCTCCATCATGCGTCACAGACTGTTGTTGAGCCACCTCTAATACAGACTGCGGAGATTTGCACTGAGGAGCCATCCCATGAGGAATTCACTAAAGCCATGCAGAGATTGAAACGAAACCGTGCACCTGGAGTGGACTGCATTAATTCGGAGCTCTTGATATTCGGAGGGGATACTTTGTTGAACTGTCTTTTCGACCTTATTCGATTAGTATGGCGAACCGAAGTTATGCCTGACGAATGGAAAGTGGCCGCGATATGCCCCATCTTCAAGAAGGGAGACCGCTTGAAGTGTGAGAATTATCGCGGTATAGCTCTCCTTTGCACAGCTTACAAGTTACTGTCATACATTGTATTGGATAGAATCACTCCTCTGGCGGAGGGCTTGGTTGGTGACTATCAAGGAGGATTTCGTCCGAATCGATCAGTCACCGATCAGGTCTTTTCGCTGCGGATGATTCTATCTAAATATTATGAGACATCCATCCCCGTACATCAGGTGTTCCTGGATTTCCGGCAGGCCTATGACTCGATCAATCGAGAGAGTCTATGGTCTGCCCTGGAATACCTAGGAATGCCAACAAAACTGGTACGACTATGTAGGATGACAGTGACGCAGTCTCAATGCTGTGTTAAAGTTGAGAACAGGCTATCGACAAGTTTTGTAGTTAACTCGGGTGTTCGGCAGGGAGATGCTCTGTCCCCGATACTCTTTAATCTCATGTTGGAGTACATCTTTCGTAAAACTGAAACACCGCAGCGTAACATCTTATATCGCCAGTCCAATCAGGTGCTTGCATATGCAGATGACATATGCGTGATTGGACTGAATAGCAACGAAGTGAAAGAAATACTTGATCCGCTTGTAGAGTTTTCAGCTTCTGTTGGACTTCAGATCAATGAGTCCAAAACGAAATACCTGATCTCTGGTTTTAGGGACAGTGGCACACCAGATTTTAGTAGTGGCCACCACACGTTTGAGGGAGTGAGGAGGTTCAAATATTTGGGTTCTCTTATCACTCACGATAATAGTGTGGGTGAGGATATTAAAGTGCGGCTGGCAGCTGGCAGTCGTTCTCTGTATCCTCTAAGGCCACTGCTAAAATCTAAACACTTATCAAGTGCCGTGAAGCTGAAGCTTTACAAAGCGTTGATCAGGCCCGTTGTTATGTTTGGATGTGAAAGTTGGGCGCTGACGGATGAATACGAGAGATGGCTCCTAACATTTGAGAGAAGAGTCATGCGTGTGATCTACGGCCCAAAACGCGAAATAGATGGTACCTACCGAGCTCTGTACAATATCGAGATCAGAGATCTGATGAAGATCCCCGATATTGTACATGAAATAAGATCTCAGCGAGTACGCTGGCTCGGTCACGTTCTGCGTGCTGATCCGGAACGAATTGTGCAGCGATCTCTGAAAGGAGAGCCACCATATGGTAGGCGCAGAGGTCGTTGCCGGCGACGATGGCTCCACGATGTAGAGAACGACTTGGCCTCTTCAGATTGTCTTAGACAGTATGAAGACCATGCTCAGGATCGAAACCGTTGGAGCCGGGTTGTTGACTCAGTAAGGGGCCAGTAATGGCCTTTAATACTGTTTATTATTATTATTATTATTTTGCCGCTAATTCTTCAACACGATTCAGCAGTAAAATTTTGGCCATAGCAATCAATTTGCACGAGATTAATCAAATCAATGTTATCTCAAAGAGTCCACAGGTTTTCGATGTATCGAAAAATTTTGGAGTATATAGTGGAAAGAGTGCTGAAGTACAAAAGTCACATCGGCAGTTATGCCAGAAATGTGGAGCATCAAACAACATGTGCGTGATTTTATCCGTAATAACGAAATCTATATACAGGTGATTTGAAAAATTCAATTTAATCGTATGGAAACTTTATTATCATTTAAAAGCACATTTCTTGCCATTTATTTTTTAAAGATTACTTCTTTCAAATGATGGCCGCAACTGCGATGGTCCTTTCTCAAAGTTCAATTTTTGATGACGCGTTCGAGAATATCAAATGGTATTTGGCGAATGACACGAGTAATGTTGGCTTGCCTCAAACGCCTCAAATCTAGCTGGTTTATTCACATAGACGTTGAAATTTGCGTGGACCCAAAGAAAAGAGTTTAGAGGAATCACACGATCTAAATAGCCAATTCAACGATCCGAACCGTGAAATTAATACTCGCCAACATGATTTGTCAATAATGACATTCTTGAACCCAAATGTCGTCGAGGTCGGACTTCAATTTCAGGCAGCAAATATTCCGTTAACATGGCGTAATAACGAGCACTATTAACAGGTACGTCCCGGCCGTCTTCTTTTTTGAAGATATATAGGCGAATGATTTCACAGGCGCATAAACCACACCAAACCGTTTATTTAGTCGCGTATCATCCAATACTGTAAACTGGAATTCAAACTTTTCGATGGTATTCGAAATAGTGGTCTCGACAGGCCGATCATGTCAACCGTAACTTGGTTTAAGCGCACGAAACACATTCCTCACAGAACGCTGATTCAGTCTTTCCATGATGAAATGGCAAACAATACTGAATAAATAAAAACAAATGAAAATATCACCTCTATAGATGACCGCTTAAAAACTTGATAAAACTGTGATATTGGTAAAACTTTGGTAAAACTGTGATATTGGAATCGGGAGCTATCAGGTTACAATCCTAATAGAGGCAGAATGCAAAATAGAGTCGAATTAAATCGGAAATAAACTGCGAGAGGCTTTAGATGAACATGATAGTTCAACATTTTTTGCCTTCTACTGAACCAATCCATCCCACGAAACCAAAACGTTTAGACAAACGTCGTCGCCAAAGTTTACAAAAAAAAAATATTTCAACTTGGACTAGGCTAGAGGTCTCTGAAGAGCCTAGTGGTTCCTCTTGAACACGCAGAAGTGGGTTATCTTAAGATATCCGCAAGCAAACCAGAAATGGCGGCGGAAAGCAAGCGTACATTTGTCACGAGATTTCAAAAAAACTGGTGTTCGGCCAAACCACCCGGAAATCAGATGCTTGTGGACACTGTCTTGCTGATGGTGTCTTCATCTCTCAAAACCACCTCTGGTCCGAATTTTTTTTTTTTTTTTTTCATTTGATGGTCATGCTTAGAATAAGAGACATGAACATGCAACATAGAAAGTCAGCTTCAGTTGAGTTTAAGAATTTGCTTTCTGTATTGCATACAGAATGTATGTCTATTTCAGGAACCGTATACCTTCTTGATGGTGCTGTCTCTGAACTGAATTGCAGTAAAGGCAGATTTTTCTGTAAGAATTATGTCGATATTCGCTTCAGTTTATTTGCCGAATGACTCTACCTCACTTCCTTCCTCAGAGAAAGTTACTGAGGCATGGATGAAGTATAAACACGTCCTACTTGTGATTAGATCTTAGTGAGATCTTTTATATGTTTTGAGATTGAAGTTCTCAATATAGGTTACGAGACAACTTTTTATTAATCTTGGTTGGCGTGAAGTGATTTATCATCAGTTTATGCTCTATGTCAATCAATGAATTATGTTTTGATTGGATGGTGATGGATGATGTTCTCAGCTCTATTTTCCTTCAACGATCGCTGCTAAAACCATATCGTCACAAAAAATTAAGCGATTGATAATTTTAACAACAAATCCAATCGACAGATTATTTGGAATAATTTCTTAGTGGCACAAACAAAATATAAAATAAGTTTAGGATTCACTCACTGAGCTTTGTATAGTTAAACTTCTTCGAGGAATTTAATAGTTTGTCTGCTGTCGCTAGACTAAATAAAGCTTTTGCTAAAAATGCTGTCTTTACACGTACGGATATACTCTTGACCTACCCGACGGTCAGCTTACATTTTATCATAGAAAAGTTGGCGAGCTGCTTGTGTCTGTTCATTTTTCTGTCTGTTGTTTGCATCTTATGAGCTTGGTGGGACTGATGTTTTTTTGTTTTTGGGAAGACCAACTATATGGGCTTTGAGTCTGTTGTCAAGTACTCTTAAAGAATTAGGAAACGTCGCCAACAGATTTATTAGAGACCATCACTTAATTATCTACACACTCAGGAACCAGAGTTGCCAAGCCCTGCACGACTTTATCACTAGAATTGAAAGATCTCTAAACAGTTTCCTATATAGGTATTAAGTAGTTTCGTGGATATAGTGGGAGCTTTTGATAATTTTTCAATTACTATGATAACTTATGCCTGTATCAATTTGGGTATTAATCGCACCATTGGTCACATGAAGGTTAAGCTGGATGATGTGTTAGTTTATCTCAAAGTTTCTGGCTTCATTGCACAGCGCTATGCTAAAGATCTTGTTTTGACAGTTTCCGGCAAACATCTGAATGTCTTACCTGATTTAACGCATCATGCTTTATAACAACTCAATCCGTCAAAGATAAAACTGATGTAATTGGGAAGACCAGGTCTTAACAAGTGAAGCACCTTGGTGTTATCTTAAATAGTAAACTCTCCTAAAAATTTCATTTGTTTGCAAATTCCAAAAAGTTCGAATTATTATATATTATTCGATTGAAGCGCTAGAAAACTAGTTCAAAAAAATCTATATCTACGGCTTGCGACAGTTGTTCTAAGGTTAAATGGACGCCCACCATTGTATAGAAACATAAATTACTCAACATCTTCTACTAATCAGATGAGAAGCATATTTGTCTTGTAATTAACATTCAGGATCTGTTATCAATATTAAGGAAAAATTTTAATGAAAACCATCAACAAGACGAACACCAAAATGTTAGGTTGGACAAACAAATAAAGAAAAAAAATTAGGGCGTTGTTTTAATTTGAAAATACCCAATACGTAGTAACTTTATGCATTTGGATTGATTTTTTTTTTTTTTTTTTTTTTAAAAGGACTTGGCATAGACACTTTTACGGTCCATAGCCTTACCTTACATTCACACAACATTCATTCAATCCATTCATTCATCCCATTCACACAAGTACAGTATACCACCTGCGCATTGCATAGCTCCATGTCACCCTGTACAGTGACATGAAAGATGGGTCGGCCCATGAGTTCTACATTCCAACAGAGGGTCATAGATGTTTTCAATTTAATCACCGATCGTAATCGGGAGATGAAAAATCCCTTTTGCATCCCGCCTCTGTTGGGATTCGAACCCGGTACCTCCCGATCCAAACGTCGCAGCTTTAACCACTGCGCTATTTGCTCGGTTAATAGCGGATTTGGATTGATACTATTAACGATCCTGGTGTAATAGAACCTTGCAAATAAATGCAAACTGTATTGATACGGTATTTTTAAGACGTTGATCAAGACGTTTTATAAAATAGAAACATAACGCTCTAATTTTTATTCTGTCCTATTATTTATTTTCAATTCTCTATGTGAGTGTGACGTGTCATATCCGTAGATTAACACAATTTTATTTGATTCATTAGGGATTCGAAATACATCTAAATGATGTTTGTTGAACAAATACCGGCTCAACAAACACGTACATATATAGGGATTTTTGTGTATATCCCTTCGTCTTGGTCGAGAGTGCATAAATCTTACATTGTTCTGATCATACCGCAAATGAACTACTCAGGCTTATGTTGGCTTGATGTTCTCCGGCTAAAGATTGATTAAGCAGATTGTCTGTCCCCACTTTATTGATTATATCCGATATTTGGAATGATCTGGATCTCAATTGGCTCATGTTGATTTTGCATTTACGTCCATCATTCGATTTTGTAATAGATTTAACAATTTCTTTGATTCAAATCGGATCATACGGTTAAGTTTTTTATGCGAACTCGATAATTGACTGTACAACATGAAGTGGCCAATATGGACTTCTCGTGCAGTCTGCTTGAGTCCGAGGTAGTTCTAAGCTGTTTTCTTGAGTAACTATAGTTTGGAGGTTCACCATTACTTTCCGGTGAGAAATTCTGTAAATTAATTACCGGTTGGGATTGTCCTATTATCCCTCATTGGACTGACTGGCACATCTTTAATTACATGTATCAATAGCAATGCTTAAATTGGTCGATTTATATTCTATCCCATAAAAATCTCCCAAGACATTATTCAACAACAACATCATGAGAAGCCCCAAACATTCAGGAGGAGAAGTTTAATTGCGGTCAAATCGTTTATCCCGAACCCAACGGTAACTGTTTCCCAGTTATAATTGGAGTTGGTGTATGTAAAATTATACTTTAATAAAATTAACATAACATCGACCTCTGAGAATACATAAATTTTTGCGAAGCCTTAAAAGAATTAAATAATATTTCCTTTAGTGTTTCGATCCCGACATTGATTGCAATATTCCATTTAACGTTACATCCCGACCGGAAATCTTTGTCCACAATATTCGCACCTTTGCAATTTATTGGCTGTTACGATTGACTACGACATTATTGTCGATCGCTTTTTTTAAATCTATTTCTAATTTTGTAGACGGCGCTGCAGTGATACCCACTGATTTCTGGCTCTCTGTGTTGGCACTATATTTTTGGCTGTCCTTTTTTATGTACATACATATGTATGTGGTGACATCCTTGGCATGGCACTGAATTTAAATAGTTTGGTGAATTATTCTTGTTCAACTACTTTAACGGCAGAATACATTCATCCATTGGTCGAAGAACAAGTAATGACATTACTAAGCGCTAAACTCCCGTCGACTAGTGGTACTGCGATTATTTTGTATTCACGTATAAAGGAATTGGTGTTCCTTTTGGAGCGCGTTTAAAAAAAAAATACTGGTATTTTGGTGGATATTCATAGATAGATGACATATTAACTAAAACTCAAGTAAAGACCACACTCAAGTTAAGCCAAATTAAACATTAGGCAGAATGGCAGAATAGATATATCAATCTAGTAAAGCCCCATGGTTTAGTCCATTACACCTAGTTCGCAAGAAAAACGATGATTGGAGGCCTTGCGGTGAAAACCGAGTATTAAATAACGTTACCATTACCGATCGCTACCCTGTACCACATATGCAGGATATACTTAAATTTCCACACCGTTTGCTTTATTCGAATGACGTTTGGTTTCAGAAATGGAGCCCAGTCTTTTCAACGGTTAATGCATACGGTACTGTTCGGCTTGCCATTTTGTTTTGTTTATTTAGACGGAATTCTCATGGCATCACATACTTTTGAGGAACATTTAACTCATTTATAGTTCATATTCCAAAGGTTGTCAGAGTACGGTCTAATTATTAATACTGATAAATGCGTTTTTGCTATTTTTTAGGACAATCAGTGAACTCATTTGGTATTCTGCCATCGTCAGAACGAATACGTGATATATTGCACAGTTCGAACGTCCATTAACCGTACAGCAGCTTAACAAATTTCTATAGGTACGTTAAACTTTTATCGGCGATTTATACACCTTCGGCAACTATATAGAGACCAATGATTGTTAAATGATTTTCTGAAAGGATATCATAAGAACAGTTATGTTGGACAACTGTTCTTGCACATCTGTCAGCATCAGCTTGGCTAGCCATCATCTTGGATGCCTCAGACGCAGCTATCGGAGCGGTTGTTCGGTAGTTGTATAAAGGTTCATGGCAACCACTTATTTTATTTTCCGTTCAACTCAATGAAAAACAGAAGGAGTATAGCGTATATGACCGAGAGCTTCTGGCAGTGTATACCAGCATTAAATATTTTAAATACCTTAAAAAAGCCGGTAGTCTACGCAATCAAACAGAACCCGCATAAAGCATCACCAGGACAGTGTAGGCCCTTTATCTCATAGGACAGTTCACTACTGACAAAAAGCATATATCGGGCATAGATAACGAAGTTGTGAACACGCTTTCGCGCATTAACTAATGATAACCAAATACAAGAACTTATACGAAGTGGTGATACAGCATTAAAGCTTCTACAGATCCATGTTGCAGCTATATAGATAACTATTTGTATTGCGAAGTTTTCGAAAGGTTTTTTTGTCAATCATTTCATAATTTATCGCATGCTGGTGTTAAATCGTGGGTTAAAATATTAACCACAAATGTGATATGGCCTTCCATTAAAAAATCGCATATTAAATCACCCACGGGAAATATGAACCCCATTTCAAATCGTTTTACCGAAATTCACCTCGATGTCATTGGGCCGTTACCGATATCGGATAATCGGAAGCTATATTAGTATAACAGATATTACCGCAGCTGATCAGGGATCACAATTTGAATCCTAGCTATTTTCAGAATTATTCTCGTTACTTGGGTTCGAACTGAAACGCACTACTGCCTTTAATCCGGAATGTAATGTCATGAGATTGGACTTTTGCACTATCAACTATCGTCGTCCACTATCGTCGAGGTTTGCGAACTACATTTCGCGAAGATTTACAAGCCAGTTCGGCTGAATCAGTCTACGGAAGCCCATTGCGTGTTCCGTGGATCAATTTTTCCAATTAACATGTCGTTGCACAAACCGAATTTGTTAAAATATTAAAAGGACATTTCAATCAAATTAGAACATGTACGTCAACACGTCAGCCGTGAATTAGAGTAGCTCCAATTATTTTAAAATCGGGACAATTGAACTTGAAAGTATGATTACTGATAATTATATGACAGTTTGGTTTAGCAAAAAATACCAATACATAAACATTCCCAGCAAAATTTTAAAATGTTATAGAAATACATCTAACTTGTTGCCAAAGTCCAATATTTTTTATGGAATTTTATATACATATTTCAACAAAAAATACGTGAGCTAAAAATACGTTTACCGCATAAATAATTTATGTTTCTCAGAAATGTCTACAATAAAACATAAAAATCATCCCTATATTCTGTTGAACTCGGATACACATATGTATATACGTATACTCGCGTATATCGTAAACCAACGAAAATATACAAATATTAAATTTTCGCAAGAGCTTTACGTTTCCAAGAATCAACATACAAAACAATATTATGTTGCAAGAAAGACACCGCATATACCTCAACAATGCACAGCGCTACTCTTGTGTATTTTCACCGAAACCAAAAAAAAAAAAAAAAAATTTTGTTCGCATTTTGTGTGTAAGATCCACACCATTATCACCAGCCACCACTACAATTATTTAGTATACACAAACGTAATCCCTTTAAGATCATCCGTTGTCGAGATAATAAAAACAATTTGAAACCATAAGAAAACAACAACAAAAAATCGCCTACCACATTATTATAGTGATATATACGTATATAAGCGAACAACATCCCATTAAAACAATACACAGCAAGCTAAAACCGCAAAGAATATGGTCATGCAGGTCAATGAACATAAAATAAACAGAGTTAGCAGAGTATCCCGAAAACGTATAGCAAAAACTGAAAAAAAATTATTTTTGTGCCAACATGCGGTACAGCGTACATATATACACAGCAACGATTCACCCCGAAATTCACCCAGGCATGAATTTATTGCCGCATCCGTAAATTTAATTGCTATTGTGGGTGTGTTTGTGTGTGTTTGTGTATGTGTTCGGGGGTGTGGGCGGCTTATATATCCGATAGAAGATTTTGAAAAAGTTTTGCAAAAGTATTGCATACAACATTAAGACATTGGATTAATTTTCACTCTTCAACTTTTTTTTCGCTTTTCCATATACGTACATACATACATACATACATACATTGTACGCAACGACTTTTCACATTTTAACAACGGAAAAGCAAAAACAAAACAAAAAATTCTACTTACAAGCAAATTCCATTAATAATTGAAAGTTGAAGGAGTTAACACGGGGAATAAAATAAAAGGAACAAATACAAAAATAATAAAGCAAACGGTTATGATTTATAGACATTTTACGTTATATGTCAATTTTAAGGATTTCTATACTTTCTTCCATCGTCTTCCAACCTCGTTCTTACAGAGTTTGTTTTCGATTTTACGTTTACCTATAATATGTTGTGTGTGTGTGGGTGTGTGTAATATCGACAATTCGTTTAATGTGGGAGTTTTTCCGATTTTTTGTTTTTGCTTACTTTTGTGTACAAATATCCTTAAGGTTTAAATACAACAAAAATGTCCTTGAGACGGAATTGGTAATGATCATGATTGATTGAAAGAATAATAATATATTGTATATTTGAAATTGAAATGTCATTATTTTATTGTATGTTTGCGTGTGTGTGTGTGTGTGTATGCGTGTACATGAGTTGAGATTTGACTTTGGGTGGCAGTATATGATCTATAGAATAAGAAATACACGTTACTAACATCTGATTCACTCATGTATACGGTCAATAGTCGTACGAGCAAACAATTATTTAGTATACAAAAGATCTACTCAGACAGCGAATTTTCTCTAAATATTCCAAAATAGAACCATGAAAATAAAATAATTTGGAAAATTAAATGTTATTCAAAAATAAAAACAAATTTTTTTTGACCTGACCAAGCGACCACATAGCGACCACAAAACAAACAAAAAAACTCTGTTGCATCATTGCTAGACCATTTTTCGTGAGCTGTACTATGTGTCTTTTTGGCAAGGTCGACGAAAACTTGATATAATTATTTCTTTAATTGCATTTACCACTAGAAAATCTAGTTTCTCGATACCAAATTTTAATCGGCCTTGCGTAGCACGCACCTATAGTATATGACACGAAAAATTGTCTTGAATCAAGGTCGACTAATATTGGGTGTCAACAAATTTATTTGTTTATAAAATTTAAATTAATCTCACAAAACGCCATAAGTTATTTATGCTTGATATTTATTACTATTGCCGGTTTATTTTTATTTTTATAGTTAAGATAACTTAAGGCTATTATGTCTTCACGTCTTTAAATTGAATGTGAGATAGTATTGTCTTTCTGTTATGTATTGATTGTCAGCATTGTTGTTGAGTTCATCCAAAGCCTCTCGCAGTTTATTTCCGATTTAATTCAGCTCTATTTTAGATTCTGCCTCTATGAGGATTGTAACCTGATAGCTTCCGATTACAATATCACAGTTTTACCAACTTTTTAAATTAAATCAACGTAATTTCGTAATAGAAAATTGAAAAATACCACAAAACCCCAAAATCTAAATTTATAAGTTTCGAATATTGGAAATTCCGTTTCGAAATTTTTCGAATTTAAAATTTAATTAAGAAATTTAAAAACTGCTGTGTATTGGTAATTTCAAGAATTTAATTATTTTCAATGCCGGGTCACAAAAACATTGATTTGAGTTCCGAAATCACAATTTTTTGAAAACTTGTCATCGGACCCAAACCCTGGTTTATAGAGTAACATGAACAGATTTAGAAAGGATGGTAAATGGTTATTTGACAAACAGATTACTTAGAATCTAATTTCGAATCCAATTTGTTTGATCTTTCTTAGTATGTCGGTATAATCCTCCACTTTGTAAGCGTGTGAAGTTATCCCAGAATTCCATCCCAGAAAAATTAAAAAGGTTTGGCAGGCAATACTATTCTCATCCCAACCCATCATTTTTGAAATTATAACAAAATTTGATATAATTTTTTACAAAAACTATAACCATCGTTTTCGCTTTTATATTCTTGTCCTAAAAAGTTATTGGCACCATAGTGTCAGACAGTCATATAAATACGTCGACATATATTAAATTTAGATGTTAATTAATTATTCTGGTATGGTGTCCATTATGATAAATCGTTGAACACCAGCCGTATGTTGTAATTGGCGCAAATGGCGAATTTGTGCCAAATGGCCCATAATACATGTAAATAATTCTATAAATTTTGTTATTATTTTTTAAATCTTGGGTTGGGATGGGAATAGTATTGCCTGATGAACATTTTTAATTTTTCTGCGATGAAACTCTGGGATAACTTTACACACTTCCACTTTGTTGTTGTAAAGTAAATGTTTTTTTTGTTAATTTGTGTAGATACACTTTTCGGTTAAAGCCAAAATCCTCACCCCACTCAAAAACAAGTTTTTCAAAATTGGTCCTAAATTACAAAAACAACCATTTGGACAAATTTGGGGCAAATTTCACGAGTCTGTTTAAAAGTGTGAAGTTTGTCCTAATAGTAAATAAATTTGTTTGAATTAGTGATAAATAAAATTCGGATAAACGGATCAAGTGTTTAAAGCTATTTGTCTTATTAGCAAACGTATAAAAATTACCAAATCTCAAAGACAAGACATCTATATACAATAATATTCAACTGCGAAGCATGTTCCAATTCAAAAAACGAAAAAAAGTGAAAAATTTCACTCTTATATGGATGAACACGAGCATGCGCTTGTTTAAAGTAAAGGGCCTTTTCGTTTTGAATAGCCTGCTATTTGGGCAGCTGTCAAATTTTGAACATTTGATAAGTAAAAACTACGCCATTACTAAAAATGGTACGATACACGCTTCAACAACGCATTGAAATTGTTAAAATTCACTAGGTACAAAAATGGTGAACATTTTGCAGTCACAGTTCGCAAAACTAAAGCACTTTTTGGTCGTCGTGAAGCACCTTCTCGGCCGGCAATAGTGAAACTGCTGGAAAAATTTGAGCTATTGGGACAAGTTAGTGATGTGAAGAATCAAAACCGTATGCGTCGCTCAAGAACAACTGAGAATATTGCTGCTGTAGCCCGTAGTGCTGAAGAAAACCCAGGCTTGTTGATTCTTCGTCGATCTTTGGAATTAGACATTCCACAAACGACATTACACCGTATTCTGCATAAAGACTTACGTCTTCAGGCTTTTAAAGTTCAGTTAACACAAGAACTCAAGCCGGTCGATGACCATAAACGGCGTATCGTTGCTGATTGGGTTCTTCAAATGCATCAAAATGATCCGGATTTTCATCGAAAAATCATCTGCATTGTCGCATTTGGCGCTCAGGAAATCCAAGAATGATTGTTGAAAAGCCTCTCCATCCTCAACGTGTCACTGTTTGGTGCGGTTTTTGGGCTGGCGATGTGACTGGACCTGGTAGCCCAGGCGGCAATTTGGCTGATATCGTTTTCAAATGTTAATGGAATACCTTCCCTTTTACAATGAAATAAACATTCATTGATTTCTCTTAAAAAATACTCGTTGCTTTTATATATCAAAATGAAACCTCTTATTGGGAAACCCTATATATAAACGAACAGAAACCGCAATGTTCCGATTACTAAAAACAATCCTCTATCTAGTAGCTATGTGACTTTGGAGAAGGGTGTATATACATTTTTGGGTAGCTGAAGATTATATCTAACTAAAAAATATTTAAGCTTCCTTAAATCTTAGAGGTTAGTAACATAGGACAGGGGTGTTTTACCACGTTATATGTTAATACAAAAGTAAGATGTAGAAAATTTAAATTAGACAGCTGTAATATTTTTTAGTTAGATATAGTCCTCAGCTACCCAATAATGTACATCATTATCTGGGTACGATCCTTGGTTCAGCTTAATAGTTATTTTCTAGATTTATGAAAGATTTAATATTTTTTAGTTAGATAATAGTGCTCAGCTACCCAAAAATATATACCGCTATCTATCTCGGTATGTTTTGGTTCATTAGGGGAATTTTTCTTTTAAATTTCGAATTTATTTACATATACAGGGTGTTCCCCGGGAAGGTATACTACTTTATTTTGCCGCCATTTTGGTAAACGTTAGTCTTGACAGTTCATATTTGGCAGTCGTGAACAAGACACGTGGCAAATTTATTATGGAAAAATATTCGATAAACCAACGTGTTTTAATCGTTAAAACATTTTATCAAAATCAATCATCGATTACTGTGACGATGAGAAAGTTACGTGAAATTTTTGGGAGAAACAACGTGCCAACAAACGCACTATTTATCGTGTAGTGAATGATTTCGAAGAAAAGGTCTGTAGGTGATAGGCCCAAGCATGGGCCACGACGTACTGCAAGATCGGCTGAAAACATTACTGATACTCAAGAAAGTGTTCAAAACAATCCTTCAACATCAATTCAACGCCGTGCTCAGGAGCATGGTCTTCAAAGAACAAGTTTGGCCACAATTTTGCACAAGGATTTGCATTTGATTCCATTTAAGATTCAGTTGACAGAAGAGCTTCTTCCACAAGACCATTTACGCCGCCGTACATATGCCTATAGGATGTTACAGCTCGCCCATGACAACCCCGATTTACATGAAAAAATCATAATGAGTGACGAGGCACATTTTCATTTGAATGGATATGTGAATAAACAGAATAGTCGGTTCTGGGCAATGAAAAACCCTCAAATTATTCATCAGTCACCTTTACATCCATTAAAAGTAACAGTCTGCGGTGTGCAATTTGGTCAGGAGGAATCATTGGACCTTACTTCTTTCAAAATGAAAACGGCGTAACGGTAACTGTGAATGGGGAGCGATATCGTGATATGATTGAAAACTTGTTAACGCCACAACTGCTTGCTTTGGGCTGGATTAACATGTGGTATCAACAAGACGGTGCCACATCGTATACAGCCAGGATTACAATGGAATTACTGCGAGACCTCTTTCTAGAACAAGTTGTTTCAAAAAATGGTGATGTTGATTGGCCTCCACGGTCGCCTGATTTGACTGCTCCGGACTTCTTTTTGTGGGGATATCTGAAAAGCAAGGCTTATGCAAACAAACCAGAAACGCTTGAGCAACTCAAACAAAATATTCGTGATTAAATTAATGAAATACCGCATGAAATGTGTGTACATTTATCTGATATTGTATTCCATACATAATTGCTGACATTAAATAAAACATTTATCAATATAAGATCCATTCTTTCATTTAATCAAAAATTATAAACAAACAAAGTAGTATACCTTCCCGGCGGACACCTATTTACTTACATACAAGGTTGTAAAATGTCACGCTTGTCCTATGTCACGTCACTTAACTTCAAGGTTTTGAGTTTTTCTTGTATTTATTACGCAGATGTGATACCTTTCTACTCAATTTTTTTTGTGTAGACTTATATGTTTTTTAACTTCGGCAATATTTCATTTTCAACTCTTCTTCTTGCAAATAGGCCAATTTTAGGACAAACTTCAGTATCCAATACCGCTAGACTAATAGTATCACTGGTATATGCACATATTCATATCAGCTATAATTTACCTTGACCCATTTATAAATTAATAATTGCTATAACAAAAAGGACTATAAATTCACACCCGTTTCTAATTAATTTACGCCATTGACGTCTATCTATATACCGCATCATAAAAATTAAATGTTTTCGAAACAGTCTAATTGATAGCAGTCACGCGACTTAAAGCATTCCAAACATAATTTTTCCGCGTCTCATGCTACATTACAGTTAAACTATAAATAACAATTAATCGTAACTCTTCATACAGCGATATAGAGTATTTTTGGCATATCATGTTGTACTCTTGAAGAACACTCATTATACGAAAACCCTCGGTAATTGGGGCAACGTCTTTTTTTTTTTTTAGTTATTGTTTTCGCACACACATATAAAAGAAGTCGAAAGTAATTATTTACAAATCATTAGAGATCTACTATCTTATATTATTATCTCATATAAATAAATATATAACAGTCGTCTTAGACTATATAACGCAGATGCCTTTAATTTATTAACCAATTTAATTACCTGTCAAGGAGAACAATACACGAAATATACGAAAAGGACAAGATGGAATCAAAGAAGAAAAACAGCCGAAAAAATGAAGATGAGGAGAAAAACAATTTTCTGAATCCGGATGGGGAGGCAGAATAAAACAAAACAACCGAACAGTAGTTTTTCATTCGCTTAGTCTTGTTGCTGGTTGTCTTTTTTAGGCAAAAATATCTTAATTAATTATAGCCTTTAGACCACCTACGAGTATATACATATATACAACATAATATTCAGTAACAACAAAAGTGCGATACGATAAAAACTTTTTTGTTGTTGGTTTTTTGCTGTGAAATACGTTCCTACGGTGAGTTCCTAAAACAAAAAATACTTCTGGTAGATACGAAAAAAAAAGTAACAATCACCTCTTAATTAGAATTACTTTTTGTGTTACGTTTATTTTTCATTTATTTCTTGTGTATAATTGCTAAAGTTTTAGAAAAGAAAATATATAATTCTTCGTCTGCTGGATTTTTGTTTTTGTGGAAACATTTCACTCCGGTAATGAAGACATTTAATTAGATTCAAATTTTGATAAAACGAGAACGAGAACCAGAAACAAACATTTTTTTTTTAATTTCTTGTCTTTTATTTTATTTAAATGTTTAATTAAGTTGTTACAAAGTGTTATATTTCAATATGTATATATAAAGATCTGTGCTCTATATATACATAAACATTATAAGAGACAACATTTTTCATCTTTACCGTTTGTGGTTTGAGAAATTTTTCAGCAAAATATAATTTTATTGATTGACAGTAATCTCTGGAAATGACATAAAGTTAGTTTGTAGAATATACGAAAGTTGGGTGATGAATTGACGGATAATTCGTAATATACATATTGCAGAACCCTTCTCCGGGAGTAATGAAAAAATTGCTGTCGTGACGCTAATAAAAAATCTTACAACGGTGTACACATATAATTCGCATTAATTTTTCCGTCAAAGGAACTTGTAACCGCATTCGAGTCCATCGAAGGTTTGGTAAAACTCACTGGATAACACCAGAGGGCAGGAGGAAAACAAAATACTTCCCGCGGACCAACAAAGCCTATATCAATTAATATATACTCCAGGTAGTATACGTGCTCCGGCAATCAACGAAATTAAAAGCAGCAAAATTATTTTCGAAGGAACTGCAGAACCATTAGATCTCCTGAGAGACCCAGAATTCCCTAAAGCAGAAAAGTTCTACAAAAAAATTTATCAGGCTCGCTGTTGAATTAAATGCTTCTATCTAAATATTATGAAACTTCCATCCCCGTGCATCAGGTGTTCCTGGATTTCCGGCAGGCCTATGACTCGATCAATCGAGATAGTTTGTGGTCTGCCCTGGAATATTTAAGAATGCCAACAAAAATGGTACGATTGTATAGAATGACAGTGACGCAGTTTCAATGCTGTGTTGAAGTTGAGAACAGACTATCAAAAATTTTTGCAGTTAGGTCGGGTGTGCGGCAGTGAGATGCTCTGTCTCCGATACTCTTTAATCTCATGTTGGAGTCCTTCTTTCGTAAAATTGAAACATCTCAGCGCAACAATTTATATCGCCAGTCCAATCAGGTGTTTGCTGAATGGGAACGGAGTGAAGGAAATACTTGATCCGATTATAGAGTTTTCAGCTTCTGTTGGACTCCACATCAATGAGTGAAAAACGTAATACCTGATCTCTGGTTACAGAGACAATGGCACACCAGGTTTTAGTAGTGGCCACTACACATTTGAAGGAGGGAGGAGGTTCAAATATTTGGGCTCTCTCACGATAACAGTGTGGGTGAGGAGATTAAAATGCGGCTGGCAGCTGACAGTTGTGCATTGTATCCTCTAAGGCCACTGCTAAAATCTAAAAACCTATCAAGTTCCGTGAAGCTTTACAAAGCGTTGATCAGGCCCGTTATTATGTGTGGATGTGAAAGTTGGGCGCTGACGGATGAGTACGAGAGGTAGAGAATGACTTGGTTTCTTCTGGTTATCTAGGACAGTAAGCTCAGGATCGAAACCATTGGGGCCAGATTGTTGACGCAGTAATGGCCTTTAAACACTTTATTATTAGTTGTTTTGTGCGAAATTACAAAACCGAATACGACGACCCTAACGTTTCGTATTCGATTTTGCAACACTGGTTTGTAATCGATTTTAGATTTGTCTAATATTTTATTTAGAAACCATTTATTTAAATGGCCTCCAGAAAAATATAATAAAGTTGATTGTATGATAAAAGCAAACAAATCTCTAAATTCTAGACTATATAGTTTCTATTTGACAAACATACATACATCTGCAGATGTTATGGACAAGCCAACAATAGAAATAGTTTTCTCAAATATTTACCTGTATAACATATCAAGTTTCATGATATCCTACAATATTATGTTGGTTTCTTATATAAACACACCCACACACACGTATAGCCACACAAAGTGTTGTGTATTATCTCCGTTTCGAAGGATATGATACGAGCACATACTAAGTAAACGATAAATGTGGAATGAAATATGCAAATCGAATTAAGAGAACCAAAAAAGTTATTGTGAATTCATTTAATAATGTTTTTAATAGCCGAATGCATATACAGTTTTAAGTCTACAGAGATTCAATTAAAATGTACAATTAAATTCACTTGGCACTGTGTGTAATGTGCATGCATGAAATTATTTTCTACACACACACAACACAAAAATATATATTCTTTTAAATAATTTAAATCTTAATAAAACGGATTACGATTGAATTATAAAATTGATAAGATAAGACGTATATGTGGATAAGTAGAAAACAACATTTATATCCATTTTGTTGTTGTTGTAATGATTTTTACCCGAGTTTATCCGCTCGAGATGAAATTTTTGCTAGACATCAAATTATGTTTTTCTCATACATACTCGTATATGTACATACAGCACCGCACATTTAATATTTTATTTGCATGAGTTTGTACTATCTGTTGCAAAAATTGCTGAGCGAAACAACCGACCATATTGGGTCGTTACATATTGTGTTATTGTACGATTTTACTACTCCTACTACTACTACTAGTTTTTAATTTCTAAAAACGTTTTTATTATGAATTTTTATATTTAGTATGTAGTTTTGTAGAGTGTGTGTACATACTAAACAGTTATGTTATGTTTATGTTTTTTTGGTTGTTGAGTGTGTACATATATGTATGTATTATATGTATAGAGTAACAGACCGACATAAACAATATGATGGATGGATTTGGGTGGCGAATAAATACGGATCACATTTTCATGTACAAGCAGATTTTATGCAATTGTGTACATATATGAAAAGCATATACATTAGGGAAGAACAGTTTTGTGACGTTGCATAAAAAGTTGTTATGTTCAATTTTGCAAAATGCGACTGATTGATTATCTGATTTGTGCGCGGAAAGTATTTCATACGAATGTTAGTTTATATGTCATCGCGTAGTATAGCGACAAATATTAATTATTTTTATTTATCGAGGTTTTATTTTACGAAGACCTTACCAGTTGGATGAGCATTTATCAAACTAAGTTTGGTGTCAAAGTAGTTTATCAAACTAAGTTATATAAGAAGTTTTATATAAATGTTATAATTGCATAGTCAACATCGTTGAGTAAAGTACATATAAAATTAAGAAAAAGGTACTGATGCTGAAATACAGCATGTCAGAACACAACTTATTTGTACTAAAAATATTTGATTTAGAACAAAATGATAAAGAGAAGACGTAAATTGATTCAATATAGTATCGTTGCCAAAGAAGGTTGGCCATAAAATAAAATAACCAAAATTACAAACCTAAAGTGTGTCATTTATTAATGTATATATAAAATAAATACACTTATTAAATTCATACGTTTTGAAAACAAACAAAAAACGGAGTTAGTTAATGTTATTTTAACAACAGTTCAACTTTCAGTCAAGTGGTTTAGTATGGCTAAAACATAGCAAGAGATTCACAAATATCCAGAAGGAATATTTCAACTGTAAAATTCAAATAAGGAACATTCGTAAAAGGAAAATATCATCGTCGCCATTTTGGAAAGTACGAGAACGAAATTAGTGACGTCATAATTCTCATCATTACAAACTGCGTAGTAAAGAGGAATTTTTTGATTATTTTATTATCTTAACATTTTAATATTAATTTTGTATTTTAAATATTATTATATGTACTAACAAAATAATTAAATAGTATTTTAATTCAATTATTTAAATATAATTATAATTATAATTTATATACAATAATGGTTGATAAAAAGAATCGCCGCAAAAAGGGTTCATTGGATGACGATTTAACAGTGCTAAAACGGTTAATAGGCAATAAAAAGCGTAAGGTTACATTAATATTTGGGTTTGTTGGGAAGTTTAATTTCGAAACCAATACAATAAGTGATATTCATGTGAATTTACAAAAATTAGAAGATAGTAAAATTGCATTTGATAGATTAATAGGTGTTTTAATGTAGCAGAGGATGACTTACTTCCAGAATTACAAGTGTCGTTTGATAATTATGATCAAAGCTACACAATTACTAAATCAAATTTAATAGAATTATCTAAGTCATTCAAAACTAGATCATTAGAAAGCATATCTCAACATTCACCATACATTCAAAAGGCTTTAGAATCCAATAAGTTTGGAACAAGTTTGTCCCAATCTCAGACTGAGCTGATTGCGTTCGAAGCTGATAAAACAGAAAATAACTTGCAAACTGATTTTCCTCAAGAGGGGCATCAGAATTTACGAGTTAAATGTACAAATTAAGAATCGTGAAGTAAATAAACCCAATGAGTCTTCTTTTCAAATTCATTCTAAAATTTTTCATCCACCATTATAAATTCCGACTTTCACAGGCGATTACTTAAAATGGTTTACCTTTCGTGATATTTTTCAAGCACATATTCATAATAGAACAGACATCGATGATATTATCAAATACACATATTTATTAGAAAAAATACAAGGTGAAGCTTTAAATACAATAGGTCAGATTACGATCAAAAGGCTATCAAAGTGCGTGGAATAATTTGTGCCTAAGATATGACAATATATCTATATCATAGTAGACCAACACGTAGAATCCATATTAAATTTGCCGTTTTGTTCAAAAGAGTCTTCACAGGAGTTGTGGAGTTTATTAAATGATTGTAGTTCGCATATCAGTGCTCTTGAATCATGTGGTCAAACTTTGAGTGGTTTGTCGGAATTGATGATCATTAGTTTGGTAAAGAGGAGGATGGATTCAACCTCACTTAAAGAATGGGAAAATACATTACAGATAAACGAACTTCCAACGTGGAATCAATCCCTTAAAATGACAAAAACCTACAACGAGTGCGAGTTTCCAAATTCCTTTTAAATCAAATCAAAAGACCAATAAATTTATTTCTAATAATCAGACGAAAAATTCAATTACTGTTTCATCATTTGTTTCTACAGATCAACCAACTGTCAGTAACATTTCAAAATGTTTATTTTGTAAAGATTTTCATAATTTATTCAATTGCCAGAACTTCCTTAAATTGCAAAACAAACATGTAGTTTCACAAATGAAAAATTCACAAGATAATGTCAAAACTGCAATTGGTTCAGAAAATACTAATCGATCGTTTACTGGGATTGATACACAAAATACTAAATTGCAAAACACTAATTTCAAACATAATCAGAGTGCTTCAAGTAGCGCAAACATTAATCAAATGCCTTCATCATCTCAAACAACTATGTCAACACAATTAAATGAAGAAATTTCATACAATGTCATTAATAAAGTCAACAATACTTTATTAATGACATTGTATGAAATTTCTTCACAGCTCTTATCCTGATAAAAGATTGTAGTGATAGATATAACTTATGTCGAGCGTTGCTTGATTCTGCAAGTCAATCAAATTTTATCACTATAGAATTCGCAAACAAATTAGGTCTAACACTTAAAAATATTGATGTGCCTATATTTCTAGTTTAAATAATAATCAAACCAATATTAAATTCAAGGCATCAGCTTCCATCAAATCTAGAATTTCTAATTTCATAAATGATCTTGATTTCTTAATTGTGCCAACAATTACAAACAATTTGCCATTTTTCAATATTTTTACTATTTCTAAGTGGAATATTCCCACAGATGTAGAGTTAGCTGATCCAAATTTTAATGCAAGCAACAAAATAGACATTTTGTTAGGCGCATAAATATTCTTTAAAATTCTAAAAACTAATAAGTTCCAATTACGAAATAATTTACCTTTTATGCAAGATACTCTATTTGGATATATATTAGGTGGGAAGTATGAAGAAAAATTACAAAATTTTTGCTCAGTTTTAGAAGAGAATCCCACAGATTCATTAAATAGTTTACTACAAAAATTTTGGGAATTAGTAAATTATCCAGTGAGAAGTTTTTTAAGCGCTGAAGAAAAGGCCTGCGAAGATCATTTCATCAAAACACATACTCGCGATGACAAAGGCAGATATATTGTCCAATTACCGTTTTTTGAAAATTATATTAATTTAGGAGAATCTCGTAGTCAAGCAGAAAAACGTTTTTTGTATTTGGAACGCCGTTTGAATAATGATACGCAATTAATAACACAATATACTGATTTTATTAATGACTATATTACATTAGGCCATATGAAAATTATAGAACCAAACAAAGATTCAGTTAGCGATATTAATTACTATATGCCACATCATGCGGTGTTGAAACCGTCTAGTTCTACGACTAAATTGCGCGTCGTATTTGACGCGTCTGCTAAAACAACAACCAATTTATCATTAAAAGATGTTTTAAAATAGGCCCAACAGTACAGAACACATTGTTTGCAATCATGTATTTACAACCGACATAGCAAAAATGTACCGTCAGGTTAAAGTTGATGTTAAAGATCAAAAATTTCAAAAAATTCTTTGGCGAAATAATCCAAACGAAAATATACAAACATACGAATTAACTACCGTAACATACGGGACTGCATCTGCCCCTTATTTAGCCACAAGAGTTTTACAACAATTATCCATTGACGAAAGTACCACTTTTCCGTTAGTACCTCAAATTATAGCAAATGATTTCTATGTAGATGACATTGTGACTGGGTCAAATAGTTTAGAAGATGCCAAACTAATATAAATTCAATTAATTCAAGTTCTATCGAAAGCAGGATTTGCATTACATAAATGGTCTTCTAATAACATTGAACTGTTAAAAAATATTCCAGAAAATAAACGAGAAACTCTTAAAGGGAATGCTTCCAGTGAAAGTCTTTCTATTAAAACGTTGGGTTTGACATGGCAACCTACATCCGATATTTTCATGTTTAGTATTCAGCCATGTAACAAAAATGAATTAATTACAAAACGTACAATATTATCCAACATTGCAAAATTATACGATCCATTAGGTTTGTTATCACCTGTTATTATTACTGCAAAAATTTTAATTCAAAATTTATGGAAGTCCAAAGTTGGTTGGGATGACGATTTAAATTCCAATGAAAAAAATATTTGGTCGAACTTTAGAGATAAATTGGATACAGTAAATAATATTAAATTATCCAGACACATTATTGCATCTAAACCCATCAAACTTGAATTAATTGGCTTCTCAGATATATCCTCCAAAGCATATGGAGCGTGTATCTATTTGAGGAACACTGACATACATTTCAATATTTCATCTCAACTCATATGTAGCAAATCACGAGTGGCACCATATCCATAGCTAGATTAGAATTATGTGCAGCAGTGTTGCTTTCAAATTCGATAGTTCAAGTCATAAATTCATTAAAAATTGATTTCAATAATATTGTATTATTCACTGATTCTCAAATCGTTTTAGCTTGGATTTTAACTCCACCACACAAACAAAAACCTTTGTAGCTAATCGAATTAACGAAATACAGGAACTTACAACGAATTTTCAATGGTTACATGTGTCTAGCAATGAAAATCCTGCAGATTTGATATCAAGAGGGCTTATGCCTGACGAAATTGAATCTAATTCCCTTTGGTGGAATGGACCAAATTTACTTAAATCAAATTTGGATACTTCAATACAAAGTTTTTGTTACAATGAAAACGATATACAAGAATTAAAACAACCAAATATTTCACTATCAAACATAATGTCTCCAAATTTTGATTTGCTTTCTAGATTCAGTTCTTTTATAAAACTACCTCGAGATTTGTCGGATTCAATACAAACATTAATAAAAGTAATTCAAAAAATTGCATTTAAGTCAGAAATTGATTGTTTATCGAAAAATAATCAACTATCAAACAATAGTAAACTTGAAAGTCTCAATCTGTTTTTAGATGACAAAAACATCATTAGAGTAAGTGGTCGTCTAAGTAACTCCGACTACAACTACAACATTAAACATCAAATAATTCTTCCATATGACTCATTCTATACAGAACATTTCCATGCAGATCCGGCAAACAGTTAGCCAAAAAGATCATACGCGATTTCGTAACATGTTTTAAAGCGAAACCTATTATATCGCAACAAATTATGGGTAATCTGCCAAAAGAAAGGATTACACCAAATAAACCATTCACAGTTACAGGAGTTGACTTTTGTGGACCATATACAATTAAAAATAAATAATTTGCATCTTTGTATGTTTTGTAACAAAGGCAGTACATTTAGAGATTGTTTCCGGTTTGTCTTCAGAATCCTTCATAGCAAGCCTCAAACGGTTCCTTGCCAGAAGAGGTTACTGTTCTGTAATTTGGAGTGATAATGCCACTAATTTTGTTGGCTCTAATAATGAGATTAAAAACTGTATCAACAGTTTTTGAATGACAACAATTATGAAAAAATTAATAAATATTGTTCCAATAAACAAATAATATGGAAATTTATCCCACCTCGTTCTCCCAATTTTGGTGGACTTTGGGAATCATGTGTTAAATCAATGAAAACACATTTCAGAAAGGTCGCATCTAACGTTTCATTAAGTTATGAACAACTAAATACACTTGTAATTCAAATAGAGGGAATAATGAATTCAAGACCGTTAAGCCCAATTTAAAATGATCACAATGACCCACTTCCATTGACTCCATAGGTCACTTCCTCACAGGTGGACCAATCATTTCATTAGCGGAACCGTCGTTAGTCAATATTCCCAATAATCGTTTGTCACATTGGCAACAAGTAACAAATATGACACAGCATTTTTGGAAGAGGTTTTCAGTCGAATATTTGCATAATTTACAACAACTGGTTAAATGGCAAGAAATGAAGCAAAATCTTAAAGTTGGTGATATTGTATTGGTTTTGGATGATAATCTTTGCAGTAATCAATGGTTGATGTGAGTAATAATTGATGTAATAGTCGGACGAGACAAACAAAGTTAGAGTTGCTTTGATCAAAACTAAAAATGGGGTCTTTCGCAGAGCGATTTCAAAATTAAGTAAACTACCTATTTGGAATGTTTTTTTTTTTTTTTTTTTTCAATTTTATTTAAATATTTTAAATAAACAATTATTACAATCTAGTGACCTGGACTAATGAGCAATTTTATTCTAACTTAATTTACTATGTTGTATTAATCTATGGCTTCTTCCCACTGGTGTTCATAGTGTCTGATAAATTGAATTAAACCACATCGTTATTGTGGATTTTACATCAGCATTACGCTGTTTAGTGTTTACACTAGCAATTACACCAGCTGAAAAGGTTTAGTTCGTTTAAGCCTGCGTACAATATCTGTGTTGCTTAACAGCTTAGTTGCCTCAGTGTTAACATGTTGTTCGAGCCTTTGCCTATGTCTCACTGCATTTTTTTGGATTTCCTTTGAAACAGTGTCCACTTTAAGGTCCCTATGGAGGTCTCTGTTTCTAACATACCATGGTGCATCAACGATGTTCCTTAATACTTTGTTTTGAAATCTTTGGATGATTTCCACGTTGCTCTGTTTGGTACAACCCCAAAGTTGGATACCATAAGTCCAAACCGGTTTTAATATTTGTTTATATAATAGAAGCTTGTTGTATGTTGATAGAGCGGAGCTCCTTCCTATCAGCCAATACATCTTTCTATATTTAAGCCCCAGTTCTTCACTTTTCTTTTTGACGTGTGCTTTCCATCGTAGTTTTGCATCTAGTGTCATGCCAATATACTTAGCCGTGTTGGCATACGGTATTATTTCTTGATTAATTGTAACCGGAATATGTTCGAGTTGTTTGTTTGTAAAATTGATGTGAACTGATTTAGTTTTGTTAAGTTTAATTCGCCATCTTTTGGTCCAGTTATGTATTTGAGTAATAGCTAACTGTAAACTCTGAGTTGATTCTTCGTTGCTATCTCCAACAGCTAAGATTGCCGTGTCATCAGGCAATGTCGCCACAGTGTTGTTTTCTAATACAGGGAGATCATTAGTGTACAATAGGTATAGGACAGGACCTAATACACTGCCCTGCGGTACTCCTGCCTTGATTTCTTTCAATTCAGAATAGGAATCGTCTAATTTTACTCTAAAGAATCTATCTCTCAAGTATGATTCTAATATTGTAGTGAATTGCATTGGTAGGACAGTTCTTAACTTATAGTAAATGGACGGCTTCAGGGTAAAAGGGAACAAGTCAATATTTTCAATTTTTTTTTTTTGTGTCTATAAGTAGAATTTTTCATTCTTTACAACTGAGTAAAAGGGTTTAAGTCAAATGACCCTCCGTATGTCTTAAAAAAAAAGAGCGAAAAATGCAATATGTATAATAGGTTTTTTTTTCCCCGAGTAAAACGAAGTAAGTCTGACTCATTTCTTTTTAGCCAATGCAATATGTATAGTAAATAACTTTGGGTAAAAAGAAATAAGTCACACTTGTGCTGTTTTAAACGAAAAATTTAAGCAATAATACGTATTGCTTTGGGTAAAAAGAAATAAGTCGGGTCTATTCCGGTTTACTCGGCAAAGAAATAAGTAATTATGCATATTGCATTTGGGTAAAAAGAAATAAGTCTGACTTATTTCTTTTTACCCATTGCAATATTGTATAATTAATAATTTTTTTGCGATTAAAACGGATTAAGTCTGACTTAATCCTTTTTACCTAATCATAATTTATTTGATTTCAGTATATCCGTCCTTTATTTTTACTGTTTATTCATTATAATAAGTTTGTTTCACACTGTTACAGTTTTAGAAAATCAGTTGTGACTTGATTTTTACCAAAACCAAATGTGTTTTGTTCGTGATACTTAATGAGTGATTTAGTTTTAATTATTATCTCGAAATAATAAAGTTAAAATGGCATTTATTGATCATAATAGCAGAGCTAATAAAATGTTACAATTAACATTAAATAAATTAAATTGTAGTTCACATTCAGGTAAGTTTAATATTTATTGTTGTGTAATATTGTTAATTAGAATACATAACTATGTATTATCAAATGAATGTTGGTGTCCATTATTTTGGTCGAACCCGTTAGATCCGTCAATCTTAATTGAACGAGAACAATCCATTTCGGTAATTTTTGAATACTTTTTGAATGAATTTTATGTTTTAGGTCCCGCACCTTAAATGATTAAGGCTGCTAGAAAATTAAGTTTTTCTCATTTAATAAAAGAACCAGAAGCAACGTCTTCTACTAGAATATCATTTGATTCTTAAATAGCCAACAAAGAATCAGTAAATAATAGTAATAATCCTGAAATTCCATTGAACAAATTGTGTTATGAGGACGATTTAATTTGTGTACCGCAAGAAGAACTACAACATGTTGCAATAAATCCAGAAGAACGTCACGTATGATTTATTTAATTTATGAATACATTCTCTACTTTAACGAGTTTTAAAGAACGGTTACTTCATGCAAATGTGTTAAATTTGTTTTAGGAAATAATAACTCTTATAGATGTCAATGGCAATGAGTCTACTAAACACGCCTTAATTAAACGTGATTCGATGCTGGATAACATAGAAGTAATTCATGTGGATGAAATTAATATTTGTAATATTGAACAAAATATTATTTATGAATTTCAAGAAGAAAATATTTTTGAAAAACAAAATGTTGATGAATGCAAGGTAAAAAGGCCTTATATAATATTGTTAAATCTACTAATACTAATTTTGATCATTTTTTTCGGATGATTTTAGAATGATGACATCGAAGCTGGCAGCGATGATGAAAAGGATCTCAACTATGAGCCCCCTACTTCACCATCTACAGAAAAAGAATCGGATGGCAATGTAAATGTGGTACCTAACGATGTTATGGAGCAATCTACTAGCACTGGAGTTGGTGGAAAAGGGCGATCAAGACAAATACGACTTGAGAGGAAGACTAAACGTAATTTGGGCGAAGAGTATATAACAGAAAGTGGAAAATTGATAAAAGCGAGAACGTGCCGTAGATTATCAAACTGCCGGATGGCATGCGCTTTGAAAGTGAGTGAACAAGTGCAATCGGATTTATTTGCTTCATATTGGAAAATGCAATCACACGACAGAAGGGCAGCATATCTTTCAGGTATGATAACCTTTTCCAAAACTTGTACAACAAGAAAGAGACGAAATACACCTGAAAAGCAAAAGAATAGACAGGTTACTTTTCAATACCACGTTCCAGTAAACGGAGAACACGTAAAAGTTTGTAAGAAATGTTTCTTACAAATTTTCGATGAGTCATCCAAATTTGTTGAGATTTTGAATAAATACAAACAAGTGTCTACAAACAGCAACACAACTCCAAATAAAAGAGGCCGGCGAGAACCTGTAAATAAAACAAGCAAATCGAAATTAATTAAAGTGGAGGAACACTTAGCATCTCTTCCATCTTATGAGAGCCACTACTGCCGAAAAGAGACAAATAAACGATATTTACCACCTCAGTTTACATTGACTAAAATTTACGAAAAGTATTGTGAAACAACAGATTCACCTGTGAGTTATTCAATATATGCAAAAATGTTTCATGAACTTAATTATCGTATTAAAAATCCAAAGAAAGACACTTGCCAAACATGTGACAAATTGAAAATAAAACTTAAATATACCGAAGATGAAGTCACTAAAGTTGAAATATCGAAACAACAAAAAGATCATCATACTGAAGCTGAACTAGCATACGAGACAAAAAAATGTGATAAAATTAAAGCAAAATCTGACCCAAATTTGACAGTCTTATCATTCGACCTGCAACAGTGCCTTCCAACTCCAAGCCTTGAAACATCTGTAGCTTTTTATAAGAGACAACTGTGGACCTTTAATTTAACTGTCCATAACATGAAGGATGATCAAGCCACCTGCTACGTTTGGTATGAAACAATTGCTAAACGAGGGGCCAACGAGATTGGATCTTGCGTATTTCAAGCAATTATGCATTTGGACAGTAATATAAAGCACGTTATATTATATAGCGATTGTTGCCCCGGGCAAAATAAAAATTCGCCATTTCTTGCGATGTGTCTGTCGCTTATGCATGAAAATCGTATTGAAACGTTGGATCACAAATTCATGGTGCCCGGCCACAGTCGTATGGAATGTGATTCTGATCATGGACAAATTGAAAAGCTTAAAAAACGATATAGTGCGCCTATCAGCCATCCGCATGACTGGTTTCAACTAATTAGATTGGCCGGCAAGAAACATCCGTTCCAAGTAGTTGAAATGAGTCAGTCTAACTTCCTGGACTCTTTTGAAGACCCAAATACATCTAAAAAAACTTAACGAAGCGGGAGATAAATTTGTTTGGCAAAAAGTCAAATGGTTAAGATATATTAAAAGTCAACCGTACAAAGTATTTTACAAATTGTCTCTAAAAGAAGATGAGCAATTTAGTGTCATGGATATGTCCCGACGTAAAAAACATAATCCCTGCCTCAGGCCCTCCACATGTTACAGCGCTCCTTTACCAATTTCTATAGAGAAAAAAAGGGATATTTTGTCACTTCTTCCCTATATCGCGCCTACATTTCACGATTTTTATAAAAACCTGCCAACAGCTTCTGTAAAATCTGATCCTATAGTTGACACCGATGAAGAGGATATTGAATGAATGTTGGTTTGTGTTACAGTTTAGTATAAAGACTATTTTGAAAT
The DNA here is from genome assembly GCA_951394425.1 of Tipula unca. Lineage (NCBI taxonomy): Eukaryota > Metazoa > Arthropoda > Insecta > Diptera > Tipulidae > Tipula > Tipula unca. Next base: position 77,217,230 of record OX596380.1, read on the forward strand.
AATTTATTTATTTTTTATATTATAATTTGGTTTAATTGAATAAATATTATTTTATTTTGGAACGCAATGTTTAATTTTAATATTTTAATCGAAATTTTTGAAAACTAAATGTGTCAATGTTTTTAAAACTGATTAGTTTACTGCAGAAAAATGACTTGTCCTCTTTAACCCTGAGTCATTCTTCTTGCGCGATAGGCAATAAGTCATCAAAATAATTAATAACCTCAAAAATATTTTAAAAAAATTATTGAATCATGGCATTGTTTGTTTTATATTGTATAAACCATTAATAAATATTTTTTACATTTGATATTAAATTCAATAATCTGTTTATTGTGGCTCCTGAAAAGTGCACAAAAATGACCTATTACCTTTTACCCTGAGGCCGTCCTTAAGTCCTTCGTGCCAAACTTTATCAAAGGCCTGTGCAACGTCTAAGAATATCGTTGAGCAGACTTTTTTATCTGTGTTATTCTGTGTACTTGATCTAATGTTGAGTGTTGGTTGCGAAAACCGAACTGATGATTTGGAATCAGGTTTTTCCTCTCAATTATTGGATTTAGTCATTTTACTAATAACTTCTCAAAGAGTTTAGACATAACTGGTAATAGTGATAGTGGCCTGTATGATCCAGTTTCGTGTGGTGGTTTCCCAGGTTCAGGAATCATAATTACTTCTGCAATTTTCCAAAGGCTGGGTACATATTTCAATCGAAAGGCGGCATTTATAATATTGGTGAGCTTAATTAATGCTTTCCTTGGTAGTTCTTTTAAAATTTCTGCTATGATAAGGTCATAACCCGGCGCTTTTCTCGGATTCATATTTGTTTTTATCTCATACATGACTTCTTTTGGTGTTGCTCGTAGGATTTCTTCACTTTCCTGTACAACCTTTCCAGTTATTATTTCGGCTTCCAATGATTGGTCATCATGTAATTCAAATATTTTTTCCAGGTATTCAGCAAAATTTCGTACTTTATCTTCGTTATTTCTGGCCCATTTGTTATCTTCCGTTCTGATTGGAGGAATCAGCATTATTGGCCTTTTAATTCTTCTGGTTGCTCTCCAGAGAGAATAATCAGTACTAGTATCATTATAGATAATTTTCTGAGGTAGTAGATTAGATTCGTCTTTCAAATCTTTGATTTCTTGTTTAGCTTAGTTTTATCTTGAGGGGCTCTAGTTTGTTGCCATATTCTCCTTGCCCTTCTTTTTTCTGCCAAAAGCTCTCTAATTTCTCTAGGGTAGTTGTTTCTCTTAAATTTCTTTTTAACTTCAGGAGTGTTTTCCCAAGCTGACTGCTGTATGTAACATATGAACTTGTGAATTTCTTTTTCTAATTGCTCCTCACTCCTTAGCGGAACCATTAAGTTAATTTTTCTTTCTAAAGACGGTCTAAAGTATTCCCAATTTGTGTGTTTATTTACTAAACTAGGATAGCTTTTTTTTGAATGATCCTTTCACTTAATGTCAAAAGTATTGGGGAGTGATCAGAGCTTTCTTTTCAAGACTTTCATCTATATGTATATAATTTACAGATATATTTTTCACAATAAAGAAATCAATCAGTTCTGGTATTTTATTTGGATCAGTTGGCCAGTAGGTCGGTTTACCATTAGATAAGGCTGCACAACCGTATTTTCTGATAGCATTGAGGAGTTCTTTCCCTTTGGTTGTTGTTAGTCTAGAACCCCAGTGAATATTTTTTGCATTAAAATCTCCTCCAATTACAAATCTTTTCCCTAGTTTATTGAAAAATTCAAGATAATCTTTTTCTTTTAGAGAGTATTTCGGTGGGCAGTAAATTCCAATAACACTAATGGAGTTATTTTTGGTCTTGATATTAACAGCTGTTGCTTGTATTTGTTCTGTTTCATATTTTATTTCCTCGAAGTGATTAATACTATTTCTAATTATAACAGCACTGCCTCCTTTAGCTGTATTTCCCGGGTGAATAGTGTGATATGTTTTATAATTTCTAAATTTGATAATTGATTGCCTAGTGAAGTGAGTTTCAGAAATGAGACAGACATCGATTTTCTCTGCGTCCAGAACCATTTGCAATTCCTGTTGGTGTTGCTGGAGTCCATTGGAATTCCAGCATAAAATTCTTAAGTCGTTAGACATGGTTTTGTTTAGGGATGGCTCCCTTGGTACTGTATTCTAGTTTCTGTAATCGCTGATCAAAAGTATTAAGTTTGCTTAATATCAGCTTAAGCGTTTGATTTATGTCGTCTGTTTGAGGAGTTTTTTGTTTGTTTTCGTTACTCATCATTACTTGAGCGTAAGTTTTTTTGCCCACTTCTGCTTGAGAGGCTATCGACACTTTACGCCTTATGTCTCCTTTAAATGATTCAGGCCTGTTTATTCCAACAGTTTGCTTCTTTATTACATTTGCATTTTTAGCATGTATGTTTTTATTTTTGATATTTTGCAATTCAATAGCAACACTGCATCCTCTGTAGTTAGCTGGATTTTTTTCTCCACAATGTACGCATCTAGGCTGTACATCTGTGGGTTTGACACAATCTCTAGTATGGTGTTTACCTGTACATTTGACACACCTGTGTTCTTTGTTACAGTATTTTTGAGTATGTCCAAATGCTTGACATTTTTTACATTGTGGTATAAGCCTAGATCTTCTTAGGGGCTCAATATTGACTTTGCATCCCAAGATGTACTTGATTTGATGTATTTTTTCAATATCATCATCTGTGCTGAATGTCAGCATATACATGTTCAGAGGCTCCTTACTTCTTCGTTTTAGCTTAATTGATGCTTCAGTTGCATTAAAACCTTTTCCTTTCAGGTCCTCAATTATTTTTTCTGGTTTACATGTAGAGTGCAGATTTTTAACCATTACCCTAATTGGTCTGATTTGTTTGTTTTCAAACGTATGCCAGGAATGTCCCTCTTCGCTTAATATTTTTGTCATTTCTCTGTAGGTTTCACCATCTGCTAAGTTTATTTTGATGTTGTTTTTGTATTAAACTTATCTGTTTTAGTTATTGTTTTAATTTTCTCATACAGTAGATCATAGTTTTTAACTCCATCTATAACTATTGGGGGTGGTGGAGGTAATTTTTTTGGATTGTTTTGGATTATTTTAGGAATTGTCTCTTTTAGTTGAGGAGGAGTAGGTGTATCATTCCTTCTCCTTTTTTTTCTCTGGCTTTTGACTCTAATCCACTCAGTTTCGTGAGCTAATTCTTCTTCATCCGTATGGTATTCTAGTTCCATTACTTTTTGGGTAGCAGGAGAATCAACGTTTTCCTTTGCTTTAAGGGCTTTAACTTCGTTTTCAAGAATCCTTATATGTTCCTGCATCCAAGCAATTGTATCATTTAATTGCTTATTTAAATTATTAGATTCATCCAATGCAGCATTGGCCTTACGCAATTCTTGATACAGCATTTCTTCTTTTTTAGAACAATTGTTGTCCTCTGGAAAATCATTTCTCGGTAACTCCACAAGTTCTGTAGGTATTATTTTGTTAATCTTCGTGGTGAACGTGCTACAGGCTCTCGTAGGAGACCTCGGTAGAACCTGACTCTTTTGGAAAGGATCTATATTATCCATTTCTGCTTCACTCATTCGTATATTACAATTCCTCCACGTATCTTGGGATTTTTTCTGATTAGAGCGCCTATGGAAAGAAAATGGTTCCTCGTCGTCACTCATTTTACCGACCGGATTTGATGTTCCCCATCGACCCAATAATTTTGGCCGGGAGTGTATATAAAACAAATTTAAACAAAAAAGCTAACACTGCACTTTTAACTTTTGTTTTTCACTATGTTCAATGTATACATAAAATAATTAAAAAGAAACTACACTCACTGCACTTTTTGATTATTTTTATTTTATCGCTTACTTCACCGATTCCACGTCCAAACCCCACCACCCATTTGAAATGTTAATTTAATTTATGTATTATTATTATTATTATTAATTTTTGTTACAATTTCTAATTATATTTTGGAATAAGTTATATTAATATGTATATGTATAATGTAAATATCTGAATGAACAAAAGTAATTTTAGTTTATGTTTATTCAAAAAAAAAAAAAAAAAAAAAAAAAATTATAATATAAGTATGTATATTTAAGTTTATATAATTCATATTGAAACCGACCTTTCAAAGGGGCCGGAATGTTGAGTAAAGTACATATAAAATTAAGAAAAAGGTACTAATGCTGAAATACAGCATGTCAGAACACAACTTAAGCCTCTATTCCATTGTGAAAAATTTACTGCCAACATTTTTTTGTTGCCATAATGAAAGGAGAAAGAAAAGAAAAAACTCCATTAGTGTGACAGAGATAGTAGTTTTTTTATTTTTTATTTTATAGCGAAACTTTTATGGTTACGTTTTGACATCTTCTGTAACATAACCAACAAATTTCATAATTTTTTTTATGTCTAGAGTGCGAACATAATTTTATTCATTTATTCTATGTTATTACATAATAAATAGTTTATTGTAATATAATTAATAATAATAATAATTTGTTATTATAACGTCTGAAATATTAAAAAAAAAATACAAAAAAATAACATTTGACCATAAAAATATACAAACATGTGTGTGTGAATAAAATTTTGTATCCGCACACAATTTTTATGTCGATGTGTGTAAATGTTGCCATAAAAAATACTCAACTTTATACTTTTCTATAATAAATTATGGCAACACACCAACACAAACACATTTTTCTCTCCAGTAAAATTTTGCTGATGAAACTTTTTGTTTCTTTCGCACCACCAGCAAATCTATATTTTTATCCCATTTTGGTTTTGCTGACAGCAAATTTTTCACAATGGAATAGAGGCTTTATTTGTACTAAAAATGTTTGATTTAGAACAAAAGGATAAAGAGAAGACGTAAATTGATTCAATATAGTATCGTTGCCAAAGAAGGTTGACCATAAAATAAAATAACCAAAATTACAAACCCAAAGTGTTTCATTTATTAAAAATTACAAAAAAAATACAAAAACAATTTAAGTATGACAAAAACAAACATTTATTTTGTATATAACCAAACACAAAATAAAAATAATTATGAGTTTTAACACAATTACCAACGTGTTTTCATAAAATAAATAACTGGTTAGGCCCCACCAGCGGTAACCTAATCCATTTATATTAACTCAACAAATCATTTATCCCACCGGGATAAACATTGGTCCTTCGAGCCATAAAAAACAAAGTTTATCAAACAAAATCTATACAGTGCACGCCATAACACAACCGGAAATCAGTCCACGCCGTACAATATTCGGTGACAACACCACGTTCCACAAAGAATTCGCCATACAAATCAGATGCAGATATATAGCCAAAAACCAGCGATCAGTGAAACGTGCCGTGCTTTCTAATAGATACACAACCATGATGAATATCTTATTGCAAAATTAATTAGAAAAGGCAGGAGAGATAGCACAACTTATCTCTAATTACAAAAAGGACAGCGCGGAACGAAAAACTAAAAAATATCTGGAGACCAGAATAGCAGCTTTAAAAAGATTATATAGAATGAGTACATCGACCGTGACAGTAAAGTTCGGAATTTCCAACCTACACTGGAATTAACACACCAATACTATAAAGATAGACAACTATCTTCCTCAATTTGAATTCGGATCAACAGCGGAAGGCAGTAACAACGTCACCAATAAACCAACAACTAGCGAAAACCCGCACAATGAGTATGCAGAGTCAACAAAACAGGAATCAGCCACTTAATTTCGGCTCAGTCAGTTGCCGAGATTTAATCAGCAATTAAGGCAACAAGACATCAAAATACGCAGCTTGTATCGAGAACTACGAGCAGCTGAGGATGTGATGACAAGCAGCAACAGATCCAGATTAGTTGTAAATCTTAAATTAAAAAATATAGAGAGAATAATGATACAAATTATGGATCTACATGAGCAAATAAGTATGGAAGCTTCAGAAGAACAAGAAGCAAATGCAAATTACTTCGTAGAACAACATTACGAAACTCTTGATGATGTGTCTATTATTATTGACTGCTTGGAAATCCAAAACAGCGTTGGCCCAAGAAGAACTCCCAACTCCAAGGTTTTCGTGGTCATCTCCAATGTAGAGCAACGTATAGTCTTGGGACACATGGTCTCCTTTTTTAGGCCAGCGAGTTTCTTGAAGAACCTCCAACCGATCCTATATCTCTTATCCGAGTACTTGAGCGGGGGTCCGGAGTTTTTTTGGACGGTATCCATTTTTCTTTTTTTTTGAGTTTATAAACAGTTGATTTACGAGACATGTGAGTGCCCCCCGACCACAGGGACTAACTTTGATTAGAACATTTAAATGTTTAGAGAGCATTTAAATTATCAAAGCAAAATGATGGTGTTAAGCGTTAAATCAAATCAAAAAGATTGCATCAAATGCCAACGAACAGATACTTTTAAAGGCGAAAAATATATTTACAACATACAAAAGTCGCTAGGCGCCTCTCGCTCAGATCGATATGGGCAGTTTGATTCCAATTCGTTAGTTCTATATCAGTTTGATTAGATCGAACTTTTCGATTTGCCAATATCTACACGGATTTCTCAGATTGGTTTTAGTTTCATTAATTACTATTTAACAAAGAAATATTCAGAAAATTGTTTTAAATATTTAATTGGGTAACTCGGGTAGTCGGGTATTCGGTTTAATAACTTCCCAATACGTGGATACTGAAATATTCAATTGTTACATAACTTACGATCTTGGTAATGCCTTAGGAAGGATTCAACGGATAAGAATTTCATTGACAATATTTTTGTGTGGAAACATACTGCCATCTATGAACAGCTGTTCTGCAATGCAGAAGTCGACGAGTCTCGATCTATTGTTGTTTCGTACTGAATTCAACGCGGTTTTGCTCTTGATGGTCGTCAGGTCGGTGTTGTTTGTTCTAATTTTTGCTTTAAACTCTCCTTGTGTTATTTCCACGTCAATTCTGTGCGTTCTTGCTATTGTGGCTTGTTGTTGTTCATAGAACTCATCTTTCGTTATATCATCTGCATCTTCAGTTGGGGTTGAGTGGAGTGTTGCCATAATTATTCTGCTGTTCATTGGTTTTCATTCCATCAATGCTTTCTTTGCTTGGGATGTTGTTAATATGCCCATGCCTTATTCATGTGTATCGTTTCTATCCAAGACGTGCTAGCTTTGATGTTTCTGTTAGATTTCTGATGTTCCATTATCCGATTTGTGTCCGTGTACGATAGCCATAAGGGTCCATTTTTGCGGCCACCCATTCCCTATATAGTAAACCTCGCATATGGTTTCTATTTCAAATGTAATTGACAAAAAAATTGGAAAGTTTATAGTGACCGGTTTATAGCTATAGGAGTTATAACGATTATTCTACAACATGGTAAATTCATGGCCTCGCCAATTTTAATCAAAAAGTTTATGCCATTTGCTACACGAAACACCACGTGTTTTGATTTTGCGGTTAGACTGGCTAAACCCGAAGTTTTGTAGAATGAGTTTCAAGAATATGAAACCCAAGTGGCAGCCATTCTCGAAAATAATCCAACTGCAAGTGTCGACAAACAAACAAACCAGGCCTGTGGAAGGTCTTGCTGATCGAACGCAAGCTATAGTTGATCCAATAATTAAAACATCGGAAACCGTCAAATTGCTACACGAAAATATTAATTTTGGATGGTTAGGGATTTACCTTTGAATATCATTCGTAATTCCGTAAAGCGTGGAACAAATTAAAGGTACCACAAAAAACGACCAATATTTCATTCCCATATTGACCTAAACAAAACGAACGAAGAGACTCGTACTGCATGGGCAAACGAAACCCTTAATAAGATATTTTAGGTATTGGGAAAATTTTTAGAATTCTTGAACAACCAATCTTTGCCAAAGAGAGCGCATTGTCTGAAACCAAAAAGAGGGAAATTAATGGTTCTGGTGGAAACGTGAATTCAATGCATTGTTCCTCATCAACTGAAAAGTGTCCGCGTTACAGTAGTTGACATTTGTGGAGATGCCTTAAGTTCGAACGAATGTCAATAGAGAACCGTAGACTCATTGTTAAGCAGTCAGCGGTGTGCTATAATTGCCTAAGAGAAGGTCATGTAGTAAGTGAGTTTGCTGTAGATTATTCATGACGAATATGCAAGGCGAGGCATAGCATCTTACTTCATCTTTTAGAATCTGAAACAGAGCTCACACAGAAATTAGCTCGGTTGCAAACACCGAAACAATAACTGAATCATCTGAGACCAGACCACCTACCACCCACTCTTCCGATATTACAATTAGGGTCTCAAACAACATTTATAAATAAAAGTACCGTTCAAAACTTGAATCTTACAAAAACCGTCGCAAACGTTACGATATCAGACATATCAGAAGCAAGGACTGAAGTATCAAATGGTTTATTCAACCTGATTACTCAATCAAGGTTCGAAACCAGTGAACAGATTGAGATCGAGGCTCTCATCTTACCCAAATTGCCTTCCACAATTCTGAATGTATAATGGTTGAGGTCCAATGAATAGAAGAGGTCCGCAATCTTCAGTTGTCAGATCCTGCTGTTCCTGCATATCCCAAGCAGCATAGATCTATTGCTTGGTGCGGGCTTAAATTTTGACTTATTAAGGTTGGACAGATTATGCGCAACTCAGCGTCCAAGGTCATTGAAACTACATACGAAGATGAAGCAATCTCAGCAATACAAAATCATTCACAACGATCAGATAATGTGCTTTTATTTGCCACATTATGCTGTTGTCAAAGATGATAAACTGTTCAGGCGGCATATACCATTGCATTTTCTACGGATGTAGAAAAAATGTATCGCCAGATTGAAATGCATCAACTGGGTCATGATTACCCAAGAATTCTATTGAGAAATACTGTGTTGGAGCCAGTCAACATTTTTCGATTAAGCACAGTTACATATTAAACATCTTGTATGATGGCTATCACAGAAAAGTTAAGTTGGGATGATCCATTGCCGGGGAATATTGAGCAACAGTCTGCATTAACAGCTTACATCCTACTTCCAAAACTACGCATGAACCGACTCGAAAATAGTAATTTCATATCAAAATCCGAAAATTTGGAAAATATTCAATACGTTAAATAGAATCACAGCGGATCTCGCTTCCAGAGGTGTGACCAGTATGCAACTTTTAGAAGGCAATCAATAGTGGAGTTGACCTCCTTTGTTGGGCAGACTGATAGAAGAGTGGCCACACTCAGTGGAAATGGAACATACCAATTTGGAAAAACTACAGGTTTCCTTGATGTCTCACTTCAACGAAAGGTTAAACTATGTGCTCAAAGAGCTGTTCACTAGAATTTCGTCATTTTCAAAAAGCAAGCGGATATTGGCTAGGTTTTTGCGATTTCGAAAGTTGTATCGAGAATTAAATGTGGGTGGTCTGTTGAAAAGGATTGAAAAGTTTGTGTGAGATGGGCAGAATCAAAGGAATTTGAAGATGAACTCCAGTCTTTCCGGTCTTTCAACCCAAAATGGTTAGTACAAAAAGGAGACTTTTCTCCTTATCGCCTTCGTTAACAACGAAGGTATTTTTATAGTGACAAATCGAAGTATCGACAAATTAGATGCTTCAATCGATAGCAGACACCACATGATTCTACCTGGAAAACACATTTTGAATGAAAAATTAGTCGAGGAAGCACACATTCGGTATATCCATTTCTACGTGAAAGGTAGGTTTTACAAACATAACTCGCCAAACTCACTGATCACCTATATCATGTCCAAACAAGCCAAAGTTTCGTTATTTGAACTAGAAAAGTTTGAAGCTATATTTGCTTGGCCGTATTCGCATCCATTGTTTTGAGTATACTATACTTTCCATATTATACTTACCTTTTGACCTTGTGCTTCTTATTTGTCTTAGATAATTCTGCCTTTGCGGAAAATTTAATTTTTCTTATTTCTGGTAAAAGTTAAAATCATTGATCGATCCATGGAAGTTTTTAAGCACATTTTCTTGCTGGATTGCACTAGTTTTTGCCAGGAGAATTCTCTTGATTTCTCTTTTTTTCATGTTTATCGTTTTTTGCATTCCCCCGGTTACGACGCTCACAAGAAATATGTCAATCCCCTATATAGTTTGACGCGTTCTCTTTAATTTGCCATGACCTCAATCATCTATCAAAACCTGCGAAATGATGAAAAGTTCAGAAATTACAGGAAGAATACTGCACTGTCGCAATTTCCCAATAGAAAAACAAACAGTGACCCTAGCCATTTGTGTCACTTAAGCAGCGAATAGTTCAATTGTAGGATGTGTTTTAGTGTGAAAATCCAAATTTTCAGTTATTAAATAATGGCGTCAGCTGATACCGAATCATTAGCCCCTCCATTCCCAACAACGGAGAATTTCCAATATTGTATAAATAGAAAACCCGAAAAAGATCCTAAAAAGGTAGTGGAAGTAAAACGTATTGATAAATTGTCGTTGCCAACAATCAGGTAACCCAGATTTTGATTGTAACAATTTAGTTTTAAAAGCCATATTCTCTCTCTCTCTATCTCCGTATATAGGCATATAATAGCATCCGGACTTTATGCAATTAAAACGCAAAATGAAAAACGTGTACGTAATTTGGAAAAATTGTTGTGCACACGGATGAACGAGAACAGCGCCAAAAATAATATATCCATGACTAATATCCAATTTAATGATTTCATCGAAGATTTTATTGCTGCAAATCGTCCAACATCACCAGTGGATCCATATAAATTTTCAGATGACGATCTAGATCATCCCATATTCTTTGAGATGTATGAGGTACGTCCGGGCAACGTATTAAAAAAAACTTTAATTTATAATTTTCGTGGCATACCGAAGCGAATTTCACCAAAAGCGCTTAAATATACGCCAACAAAACGAATTATCGAGTTATCACAACCACGACGACCGGTACGTTTAACAAAGCGGCTATCGTTTTTACACAGAAGAAGTTTTGATAGTAGGAAGAATAAACCGTGGTCAAGTTCGGATAATTAAAACGAAGTTAGGTACGTATGAACTATTACAAAAACAAATTAACTCGGAATTTTTTCGAAATTTTCACCAAACAAGTGTTCATTGCACTTTGTGTCGGTTATAGTTTAAAAACCAAAATTGTTTAGTGTGGGTGTGGGTTTTAGGCATCAACATCAAAATTCTCAGTTAAATTTCATGAAATATTAAAAGTTGCATAATCATATTGTATATTAAATGGAATCAACCTCTTCAATAGATGATACTCATAATGAGTCACCACCAGTTCATTCATTTCAAAAGCATTACAGTTATTACGGAGATTCCTTTCCAAATAAGAAGCCGGATTTGAAACGCCGTGAAATATTAGCGAGGCCAACAGTTAGGTAGGTATAAAATAAACATTTTTGTTGCGAATAACTGTTTTAAAATTTTGAATAGACATTTATTAGCATCCGGATTTCATGCCGTAAAAACTAGAAATGAAAAAGTTTTGTCAAATTTGGAGAATATGTTATGTTGTCAAATAAGCGACACGATGGATCCGTCCATGTCGGAGCTTGAATGGCGCGAGTATATAGACAAATTTGTAGAGGAACATCGACCAAAATCACCCGTCGATCCAGATGTATTTACATACGATGATCTAGCCCAGCCAATATACTACGACACGTATGAACGATGTCGAGCCCAGATAATACACCGATATCAAAATTATAATTTTCGAGGCGCTCCAAAACCGATCGCAGATCGAGTACTAAACTATACGCCAACCGAGCGTATTTTAGCATTATCAAAACCACGCCAACCACGTTACGCATTCGGTCGTACAAATTCATTAGCAAAACTTCGGTCGATATCAGTGCAGCGCTTAAATCAACGTCGACGTATCGTAGAAAGTGAATTGATACCACAAGGACCAAATCAATCTTTCCGTGATATGGGTATGCGTAAAAGTTATATGCAAACGTTAAAACCACCGACCATCGTACCACAAATGATACATCCACGACCAAAAAAGCATTCGGGTTTTCCTCGAAATTCTTTAAAAAGACAATTGTTTCCGTCTGCATCGTTCCCGCAAGTTAAGCAGCGTCTATTTCAAAATTCACAAAAAACGATACAAACTGGCACGGCGGTGCCGCAAACAATGCTGCAACAATCGATACAGAGTGAAAATTCTCTGCCTAAAACCAAATCACAATGTCTTTCAATTCCTGTAGAGTGTTTGAATTACTATAGGCAATGTCCAATGATGTCACAAACATTTCAGGCTTGGGAGGCACCGCAAGTAATGCAGCAGCCATCATTCTCAAAACGGCGTTCTAGTCAGCGTTCATCATGTTCAAAAGAGTGTTCGAGCTACCCTTGCAGCTGTTTGCAAAGTGAAACGGTGTCACAAATTTTGCAGAATGATGCGGTGCCGCAAGCAACGCAGAATGAATCATTCTCAACACACCGTTCTAGTCAACTTTCATCAAGCGCCATTCAGTGTTCGAGTTATCCTTGCTGCTGTTTGCAAAGTGAAGCGGAGTCACGGCAACAATCATTCTCAACACAACGTTCTGGTCAACGTTCATCATCTCCCGGTCAGAGTTCGAGCTACCCTGGCTGCTGTTTGCAAAGTGAAGCAGAGTCACAAATAATGCAGAGTGATGCGGTGCCGCAAACAATGCAGCAACAATCATTCTCAACACAACGTTCTGGTCAACGTGCATCATCTCCAGATCAGCGTTTGAGCTACACAAGTGAAACGGCAACACAAATATTGCAGAATAATACGGTGCCGCAAACAATGCAGCATCAATCATTTTCAACACAACGTTCTTCTCAACGTTCATCATATCCAGTTCAGTATTCGGGCTACCCGAGTAGCTGTATGCAGTACGAAACAGCATCACAACCATTACAAACTAAGGCGGTACCACAATTAAAACAGCAGCAGTCAGTCTCAACACGACGTTCGACTCAACGCGCATCAGAACCTGTACAGCGCAACAGTCTTCCTCGCAACTCAACACAAAATAAACCTGGAGCGATTCCGAAAACCACGCTGCAGCAACCATTTCAATTAACAAAACGTCCCAATCCACGTTTATCACAGTCGGCACAGCGTCCGAAGACCCCTCACAGTTCAACACAAAATAAAACATCACCGGAAAACTTGAGGAGTCGATCACTGTCGGTGCCGCGACCAAATGATTTACTGACCATAGTACCAACACCACAAACATTATCAACACAGAGTTCAAGTTATTCTTCGAGTTACGATTCAGGAGAATGTCAAACTTGTTTCGAAAATGAATCGAGACCGCACCCATCGAATTATCGTTTGATTTCGGTGCAGTGTGACTGCAAATGCAAAATGTAGTAAATTTGTGGATCGTATTATAAATGGTATATTGCGATTGAATGTGGTTTACAAAAAAAATTGATTATTTATTATGGTCTGTTGGGCACAAAATCAAACATGCGAAATAACGACCATAACAATTTTTTAATTGTGCGCCCTAATGCAATATTAATCCGAGGTAAACATTTTATTTTCATCAATCAACAAATACTCGTATATATTTTATAAGAAGAACCAGAACTTTGATGAAAATAGGGACCTAAAACCTAATAAAATATTTATTATATATACAATAATCAATTACACATATATAGATTACATATATGTAACATGTTGACCGCCAGCTGTAATTTGTTAAAGTCATATAAACTGCAAACCCAGTCGACAGCATAACCAGTCGATGTGTTAAGTTCGTATCGATTTTCTCTTCACATATACACACATAAGCTACATTAGACGAGTAAGGTGGATATGGATTTCAAAATGCTATATACACTCTGCTGCTACTCTTGTATATGAGTATATGGTAAATAACTTACTGGGAAATTTATCGTTATCGTAAAATATTTTTTTTTTTTTTTTAGCTTTTATGATATAGTTTGTCAATAAGCAGTATATACGCGATTGGTTTATGAAGTTTTATGGGTTTGCTACAATAAAAACAGAACAACCGAATTTTTTTTGTGTGTTTTACAACTTTTTTCCGCCTAAACGGAAGCTATAATTCTCGAGGGAGTTTAAGTGGTTCAATTATTTTCTGATATGGGAACGGAATTGGTTTTCGCTTATTTAAACCAAATGGTTGTGTGTTTACATTATACAAGAATTTCGAGCTTTTGAACTGGTGTGTTAAAAAAATGAAGTTCGAAAGCTTAACTAATCATATTGTAACTATGCACTAAGATGAAACAAAGCAATGTTTAGAGCACTAGAAAGTGTAAATACCTAAACGTAAGTAATATCTGAAAACATGGTTCCAATGTTTCCAATGATAGTGGCTCGCTAGGAATTAAAAAAACCTTTCACTCACAACCCCTTCCAAGTATTACAAATTTTCATTAAACCAAATTTTAGTCGGCCTTTCTATAGGCTCACTTAGTAAATTACACGCAAAATTGTCATGCTCCACCGGTACACAATTTTTCGTGTGATTTACTATGAGAGTGCATGTCAAAGTCGACTAAATTGTAGGATTGAAATTTCATGTTTTTATAAAATTCCTTTTACAATTGAATTCGTCCATAGTTTTAGGAAGATATATTTGCCGAAAGAATCCAGAACTATAGACAAGAATGAATTCCCTGATTTTGACCTTGGATAAGGCCCAATAAAATCCATGTCAAGTCGTTGCATCGATCTCTTTACTTGGATTTGTTGACCCATTGCAGTCTTTAATGCGAAATTCAGCGGTTTAGTCTGGTTGCATACTCGATACTGATTGATGTACATGCGTACGTCATGTGACATTTGTGGCCAATAATAGTAACGCTGAATTTCAAGAGTCCTCGAAATTCCTTGATGTGCTGAAAGCGGTGGATCATGTGGAAGTGTGTTAAGACTTGGTATAATATCGGTAGGAACGTGTAATTTCCCAATTGGTATATGGTTACCCGAGGGATTTACATAAATCTTACCATCCACAACTGAGAAATTTTTAAGCTGCTGCGGAACGTTTTCTATGCCGTGTATCAATTCGCGATTTTGCTGAAATTGAAACGCTGGTGCATCGAGATCGATGTGCAGAGCAATTTGAGGAGAGCTGATCAATAAATGCTCTAGAAAGAGTGTCTGTAGCTTTAAGCTCCATCAAGCTAGTCTACTTGTTAATGGAGCTCGAAATTTGTTTACAATAAGTACGGCGGCGTAACATTCGAGCTCTGTTATAAAATAATTCTGTTGCGCAGAATTCAACCTCTTCGACATATATGCAATCGGATGTTCAGCTTGGTTTTCTCCAATTTGAAAAGGAACGCTCCCCACACCTGCGCGACTAGCATCACATTGGATGAAACACGGCTTTCGGAAATCAGGGTAAACGAGAACTGGTGCTGTGATTTAAGTAGTTTTCAATCGCTCGAATGCAATTTGACTCTCCACAGTCCAATTAAATTTGTTAATTTTCTTCAGCATATCGGTTTAAGGGAGATGATATGGCTGCATACTTTGAAAGAAAGCGCCGATACCACTCTGTCATTCTCAAGAAACTGCGAAGCTTCTTAACAGTTTTCGGTGCCGGGAAATCACTGATAGCTTTGAATTTTTCTATTTTCTATTTTTGACCCCTGTGATCGGGGGGCACTCACATGTCTTGTAAATCTAAATTGCACGAACATGATTCCCAAGAATACCACCACAGTATCATTTGCTTGTCGTAGGAGTGTTTATAAGTGTTTATAAAATCAACAAAAAGAAAAATGGATACCGCCAAAACAACACCGGACCCCCGCTCAAGTACCCGGACACGAGATTTAGGATCGGCACGTGGAACGTTCAGTCACTTAGAAAACCAGGAGCGTTAGAGGGCCTAATCACGTGGATGAAGAAGTATCAAACTCCTCATCGACCTCGGAAATCTTGGAGCTGGATTTCATCTTGGGCCGCAGGTAAAGAACGCTGTTTTGGATTTCCAAGCAGTCAATATCCGATTGTGTAAGCTTCGCTTGCGCATGAAGTTGGCCAACCTGTCGATAATTTGTGTACATGCGCCCACAGAAGTCAGCCAACCCAAAGATAAAGACTCATTTTACCATGACTTGGACAATCTGATGGGATCTATGTTAGGAACACGATGTTAGAATGGTAATTGGGGACTTTAATGCTAGAGCTGGCAGAAATCAGACCGACTTGTGTGAAAACATATAGGTCCGTACTTCCGACACGAAACTGCGACCGATAATGGTGAGAGAATGATGTACTTAGCAAGCACATTTTTCCCTCACAAACACATACATCTAAAGACATGGACACATCCTCGCGGAACTTCCCGCAGCCAAATTGACCATGGGTTAGTTTCTAATGGACGGGCTCAGGTTGTGCAGGATGTGAGAACTTATCGGTCAGTAACCAAATACGTAAGCAGCGATCATCATTTGGTCGCTGCAAAGCTACGATTGAAGTTTTCGTGCAAGTCTGGGAACACAGCGAAACGCATGGTACGTTACGACTGTGAAGGTCTGATAAATGAAGATCAAAAGAAACGATATCAGGATCTTGTCAGCGACAACATTAATGAAGCTAATTACCAGTCTGACTGCGTGAACTCTGTCTGGGAGGTACTGAAAACTTCGGTTGTCAGTGCTGCTCAACAGAATTTTGATATAGTGAAAGTCAGACCCAAGAATGATTGGTTTGATGACGAGTGTCGTCTTGCAGTTGAACAACAAAATATAGTCCATAGTGAAGTGCAACAACGTCTCACAATCGCGAGGAAAAACAAGGCTGCTCTTGCAAAAAAGGCAGCTAAGCGGATTTGTAGACGAAAGAAGCGAGAATGGTGGAAGGCCAAGGTTCTGATAGTACAACAACTCAGCAATGAGTGCAGTTCACGTAATTTCTTTAAAGCAATTACTGGACTGCACCATACTTTCTGGCCTACGTCAACCACTAATCGGGACCGGGATGGAAACCTCTGTGTCAACATCGACGCAGTACCTGACGCATGGAGTGAATACTTTACTGACCTGCTTGATGTTCACCATGCGTCACAGACTGGTGTTGAGCCACCTCTAATACAGACTGCGGAGATTTGCACTGAGGAGCCATCCCATGAGGAATTCACTAAAGCCAAGCAGAGATTGAAACGTAACCGCTCACCTGGAGTGGACTGCAATAATTCGGAGCTCTTGATATTCCGAGGGGATACTTTGTGGAACTGTCTTTTCGACCTTATTCGATTAGTATGGCGAACCGAAGTTATGCCTGACGAATGGAAAGTGGCCGCGATATGCCCCATCTTCAATAAAGGAGACCGCTTGAAGTGTGAGAATTATCGCGGTATAGCTCTCCTTTCCACAGCATACAAGTTACTGTCAGACATTGTATTGGATAGAATCATTCCTCTAGCGGAGGACTTAGTTGGTGACTATCAAGGAGGATTTCGTAAGAATCGATCAGTCCCTGATCAGGTCTTTTCGCTGCGAATGATTCTATCTAAATATTATGAGACATCCATCCCCGTACCTCAGGTGTTCCTGGAGTCCCGGCAGGCCTATGACTCGATCAATCGAGAGAGTTTGTGGTCTGCCCTGGAATACCTAGAAATGCCCACAAAACTGGTACGACTATGTAGGATGACAGTGACGTAGTCTCAATGCTGTGTTAAAGTTGAGAACAGGCTATCGACAATTTTTGTAGTTAACTCGTGTGTTCGGCAGGGAGATGCTCTGTCCCCGATACTCTTTAATCTCATGTTGGAGTACATATTTCGTAAAACTGAAACACCACAGCGCAACATCTTATGTCCAATCAGGTGCTTGCATATGCAGATGACATATGCGTGATTGGACTGAATAGCAACGGAGTGAAAGAAATACTTGATCCGCTGGTAGAGTTTTCAGCTTCAGTTAGACTTCAAATCAATGGTTTTAGGGACGATGGCACACCGGATTTTTGTAGTGGCCACCACACGTTTGAGGGAGTGAGGAGGTTCAAATATTTGGGTTCTCTTATCGCTCACGATAACAGTGTGGGTGAGGATATAAAAGTACAGCTGGCAGCTGGTAGCCGTGCTTTGTATCCTCAAAGACCACTGCTAAAATCTAAACACTTATCATGTGCCGTGAAGCTGATAAGCTTTACAAAGCGTTGATCAGGCCCGTTGTTATGTTTGGACGTAAAAGTTGGGCGCTGCGTGCTGATCCGGAACGAATTGTGCAGCGATCTTTGAAAGGAGAGCCACCATATGGTAGGCGCAGAGGTCGTTGCAGGCGACGATGCCTCCACGGTGTAGAGAATGACTTGGCTTCTTCAGGTTGTCTAGGACAGTATATGACCAAGCAAAAGGATCGAAACCGTTGGAGCCAGATTGTTGACTCAGTAAGAGGCCAGTAATAGCCTTTAAATACTGCTTATTATTATTATTATTTTGAATTTTTCAGCGTCAACTCGAAGACTATCATCACCCACAATATATCCAAGATATCGGATACTCTTGTGAAGAAACTTACTTTTCTTACTTAATTGTTAATGTTCCAAACCGTGGATTGATGGACAGTGGTGCCTCCATTACGGCGTTTGGTAGTGAGAGCGAAAAATTCATGAATAACCCGAAGTATGAAATTAGGAACTTCCCATCGCTGATTAAAACTGCTAATGGCCAACAAGAGTGGGTATTCGGATACATTTGCGTAGCTATTTAATACCTGGATTGAAACAAATTGTAGACATGGACTTTTGGAAACTGTTTGTAATTGAACTCAAAACAATCTCAGAATTAGATAATATTTCACCAAGACTAAATGCTGATCATGATCCGAATCGGCATGTTTTATCCGAAGCTCAAGAACTCGAATTGCCAAAAATTATTAAAGAATTTACTTCGTTAGCGAATTTAGGTGTCGGTAAAACTTCACTACTGTCACACCATATGGATGTTGGAAACGCGGTTCCTGTCAAGCAGTGATACTATCCTCTCTCTCCACCGAAACAAGCCGAACTATACGCAGAAATCGAAAGGATGTAATCCTTAAAAGTGATAGAGGAATCAACAAGTTCATGGAGTTCTCCGGTGACATTTTAGAGGAAAGAGCGAATGGTAAAGTGCGATTATGACTTGACGCCCGGCGGTTGATCGATGTGACGGTTAAGGACGCCTATCCACTGTCAATCATCGATTTTCAGTCGTTTGGACCAGACCTGATTTATCTCTATCATCGATTTAAAGGAGGCATTTTGGCAAATCCCATTGGTACAGAACTCCCGAGACAAAACAGCATTCACCGTTCCTGGCCGTCCTTTATACCAGTTCACAGTGATGCCGTTCGGGCTTTGCAATGATTGGTGCGCCGGGTGATTCCACATGAGTTACAGGATCAGGTTTTCGTATACCTAGATGATCTCCTAATCACAAGTGGTACCTTTGACGAGCACATGAAACTCTTAAGAACTGTGGCTCAACATCTTACATCTGCTGGTTTGACCGTTAATCTGGAGAAAAGTGGTCGTTAAATATTATACATCTTTACGTTAAAATTAATTCTGTTAATATCACGTGTTTAAAATAAACCGCACTGCCATCAAAACGGACTGATGCCACTACAACTTCAAATCCGTTACTCGGAGAAAATTAGTATAAGCATCATCCGGAAAACAGTTACCTTGTAATTGTTACAACTGGCTAGGAACATCGTTGGATCACTAGTGCAGACAAATTAGTTTTAGTATAAGATTGCAATATCCAACAGAAGTATGTGTCTAAATTTTTCAGGTACAAATATAGATACGCCATTTTGTATTCAATTGCGTGGTTGCTATTATATGATCACAGCCATTTCTACACGTTCATTCGATAAAGTATCACAATTTTTTCTATTTCGGGCAATGTTGGTTGCATAAACACACCATCTGATATATGCAAAATAAATGATCTCGAAACATCCAGAAGACATTATATGATGAGCTCGAAAGAATGATAGCTCTCGGCGTGATCGACGAATCCAAAAGCTTCTGAAGTTCTCCGGTGCCATTAGTCCGAAGATGTAATGGAAAAGCCCTACTATGTTTGAACGCCCGTAAACTCAACGAAGAAATGACTAGGGATGCTTACTCCTTACCGATAGTTGACGGACTTCTAAGTCGTTTGGATCAAACCACATTTATATAGTGTATCGATCTAACGGATTTTGGCAGGTTCCATTGTCTCAGGAGTCTAAAGAAAAACCGCGTTTTTTGTCCATGGTCATCATTTGTACCAGTTAACGATCATGCCATTCGGGTTGGGCAATGGGCCCCAAACAATGTGCCAATGAAAGCTCGACCTTGTAGATGGACTGACGAATGTGAGGGAGCTCAGATTTTCATCAGAATATGGTTCATTCCGATTTTCCGCATCCGTTTTACATTCCGTGTGATGCTAGCAGTACAGGCGTTGGTAGCGTGCTATTCCAGATCGGGGATGATGGTAGCGAGCTTCCAATCGCATTTATGTTCCAAAAACTTAACGCAGCACAGCTGAACTGTTCCGTAACGGAACTGAAATATCTGGCCGCAGTGGTAAGCGTTAAAAAGTTTAGAGCCTATATTACTACTTGTTTACCATTATCACCGATCATGCTAGCCTCAAATGGCTCATAAACCAAACAGATTTATCTGGTAGACTGGCAAGGTGGGCACTTAAACGATTCAATGGATTCAATTTTAAAATTATTCACAGTAAAGGCACCCAGAACGTCGTGCCAGGTTCTATGTCCCGAGTATTTATGGAAGAAATAGCATCGCAACTTGAGGAACACAGACTGAATATAGATTTATAGAGTCTAACAGTGGTGAATATATTCAGCTCTTGCAAAGAGTGCAAAATAAGTCAGAGTTCAAGTATTTTTGAATCGAGAACAATAAACTATTCATAATCCATCTAATTGCCATAATGATAGTTGTACTGATATTCGGATATGCCCATGTAAACTATATGTCCTGATAGAAGGAATTAATATTGGAACCTGATCCTCCTTCCTCATCACATCTTGGAATCGCTATGACTTTAGGACGGTTACAACGGTATTATTATTGGTCAACGATGTCCAGGAATGGGAATATGTTTTAAATTGCCAAACATGTAAACAATCAAAGGCTCCAAACTATTCAACGCAACCGCCAAGGGGACACGAAATTGTCGCAGTAAAGGCAATCCTAGATCATGAAGTGGGAATGAATATCTATTGGTTGTATTAGATCTCTACTCGAAATATCTCACACTCAATGTAATTATTTGGAAAAGGAGATATTCTCGGTATTTTCTACGCCAGAAACGGTTACAAAAGTTATTGACATCATACGGAGTAAAATATATATTTACCACAAAGTATTCCCCGCAGTGAAATGCATCAGAACGTGATAACCGGTCAATACTCACTGCCATCCGATCGTACGTGGAAAGTGATCACATTAAATGGGATCAATATCTGCATGACATTGCAATTGCTTTAAGGAATGTAACGTACAGTGCAACCAAATACTCACCGCACTCCCTTCTGTCTGGGCAACACTTCATCGGGCATGGTAATGACTATAAATTACTACGAGAGTTGGATCAGGTCACAAACGGGGAAATTGGAGTTCAAAATAAACCGAACCAACAAGTTTGGCACAACATGATGTATTATCGCATTTAGAAGCGGCTTTTAAGGGAAGCGCACACACATATAATCTGCGAAGCAAACCTCGGTTATTCAAGCTTGGTAATACAGTTAATGTTCGAAATTTTACGTTGAGCGAGGCTAGCAAATATTACTCAGTGAAAAACAGTATTTTAAAGGCCATTACTGGCACCTTACTCTATCAACAATTTGGCTCTAACGGTTTCGATCCTGAGCATGGTCTTCATACTACGTCATAAACAGTATGAGTCTTAGTAATCTGAAGAACCAAGTCATTCTAGACAACGTGGAGCCATCGTCGTCTGCAGCGATCTCTGCACCTACCATAAGGTGGTTCTCCTGACATCTTACTTCTTGTACAATGTTGGGGATCCTCACCAGATCTCTCATCCCGACATTGTACAGAGCTCGGTATGTACCATCTACTTCGCATTTTGCCCGTAAATCACCCGCATGAGTCTTCTCTCAAGGGTCTGATCAAGGTTTTGTAAAACTTCAGCTTCACGGAACTTGATAGGAGTTTAGATTTTAGCAGTGGCCTTAGAAGATATAAAGAACGGCTGCCATCTGCCAGGCGCACTTTAATATCCTCACCCACACTGTTACCGTGAGTGATAAGAGAGCCTAATCATTTATGAACCTCCTCACTCTCACAAACAAGTACTGGCCACTACTACAATCTGGTGTTCCATTGTCCCTATATCCAGAGATCATGTATTTCGTTTTCGACTTATTGATCTGGAGTCCAACAGAAGTTGAAAATTCTACATGCGGATCTAGTATTTCCCCACTCCGGTACTATTATCAGTCCAATCGCTCAGGTGTTTCAGTTTTACGAAAGATGTATTCCAAATAAAACAGTATCGCGGACAGAGCATCTACTTGCCGCACATCTGATGTTAACTGCAAAATTTTTTGATAGCCTGTTCACAATTTTAACACAGCATTGAGACTATGTCACTGTCATTCTACACAATCATACCAATTTTGTTGGCATACCTATAGGTATTCCAAGGCAGAAAACCTCTCAATTAAACGAGCCATACGCCATCCGGAAATCCAGGAACACCTGATGTACGCAGATGAAAGTCTCATAATATTTAGATATAATCATCCGCAGCGAATGATTAGACCTGATCAGTGACTGATCGATTCAGACGAAATCCTCCTTGATAGTCACACATGTATGTGCGATTTGATTTGAAGAATTTAAATAGCCAGACCCCGATCTTATTAAAAGATAAGAGATAGTTCTAGATTACTTTCGGCGTTTGGAGATGTGAATTAAGCGCTCTAATCCAGAGATTTACGTAAAATTCTAATTTTGTTTACCGAAATTTCATTAAACTTCAACCAGTCTACGGCTACCCTTATCGCAGTGACTTCAGCTTAAAAAACGCTGCAGAAATTAGGTTATTCGCGGAATAGAAACATACATTCCACCACATTTTGGGGTCATCAAATTTCACCTGGGAAGGGTAACAGATGCCTGTGAGGAGTGTCGGGATCTTCTACCAGGTGCGTCCCTAGGTCGCGGACAGAGGAATGCCCTAACCAGCATGCAGGCAAGTAGGTGGAAAATAAAATTCCATCCGCGAACAAAAACTGATAGGGACAGGTTATCGAATAAGAAAGCAATAATGAGTAATAGAAATAAAAAAGACCTCTCTGTAAATGAAACTTGCATACGTACCATAGCAAATGGTGATCTCCCACTTGAGTTAGGGGAAGATATACACGCACAGAAACTTAGATTCCAAACTGCGTTAGTAAATTACTTTGGTGCAGATGCAATTATCCAAACTCTAGCACAGAGTGATGAGGCTATGGTCGAAGATAGAGACATTGATGAGGCAACAACAGAAATTGAGGTACATAAGATGAATACAGACAAATTGAAGGAGGCGAAAGACCTGCCGATAAACTGTGTTAAATCACTGAGAGCTGTCTATAGAGGCACCCAAACGGCAATCATGGCAGTGCCAAGCCCGATATATAAAGTGATGAATGTGGAAGGCAAGATACGTGGGATATATAGCCAAAGCTGGTAGGTGTGATGTGGATCGCTCTCGCCTTTGCTATAAATGCGGAAGAGAGGGTCATTGAAGGAAGCACAGCGGCTATGAAGTTCATCCAGCTCAACTTAAACCATTGTGCGGTTGCACAGGACGTATTGATCCAATATATGAATGAAGCTACTGTTAATTTCGCCATTCTGTATGAACAATACAAAAATATGGTAACTGAGCAACTGATGAAACAGGTAAAACCGCCATTTGGGCCTGTGGCAGACAGATCATTGAGGAGACGGCTAATATCTCTTAAGTGAAATTTGATGGTTTGCATATCTACAGCTACTATAAGCACCACCGAGTGCCACAATAGAAGAGTTTAAACACTACCTGGTTACTTTAACCCCTGGGCAATTCCTTGCATGTACTGCAAGGACCAGTGTACATAAGAAGGATCATCTCCGACTATTTTTGCAATAAAATATTGATAAAAAATACAGTCAACAGTATCATGGAATACAAAGTTACGTGTGGAGTACCTCACGGATCAGTATTGCGGGCCCTGCTTTAGAACATTATGTATGATGGGGTATTGAGGCTCGGCGGTGTGGAAATTGGGGATTTTGCGGACTACGTTGCCATTGTAAAAGATTGGCCATAATATTTATTAAAAGGTGGCTGATATTATTCGAACTCCAACTGGCCTACCATAAAACCGAAGCTGTAATTAATTAGTAGAGGAAGGTGGTAGAAACTGAAAATATGGATGTTGCCCTCTTAGCTTTCACTACGATACCTCTATGTCGAAATTGATGCAAACCTTAATTTAAAGGAGCATCTAAGGATAGTGCGCAGAAAATCTGCCACTGCTAATGTTTCTACAGTCCTCTCTCGCATTATGCCCACCACTTGCCAAAGGCTGTCCCCAGGGGGGTGTGCTCTCGCCTCTGTTGTGGGTTGTAGTCATTGGCGGATTACTGGTTAAGCTGCAGCAATATAGCTTCATTGCACAGAGTTATGCTGATAATATTGTCTTAGCAGTTTCAGGCAAACACCTGAATATCTTATCCGACTTAATGCAGCAGTCCTTGGATATTGTGGAGGCATGGTGCATTGGCAAGGGTCTGCACGTCAACCCGTCTAAAACAGATTTAATTGTCATTACTAGGCGTAGGAGTGGTCTTGATCTATCCCTTCCTTCTCTTTTTGGGAGACCGATTATCAGATGTAACCAAGTCTGGTCTTACCGATATTATCTTACTTCTGTTGTATGGTGGCCAGTTGTTAATCCAAAGGCTTCTACTGCTAAACCTAATAGTCTTCAAAACACAGCTTGTAGAGCTGTTACTGGAGCTATATCCTCGACTCCACTTCTTGCTATGGACTCCATTATTTCCTTGCCCCAGTTACACACCTCTATTCGGAATGTTCTCGGTACTATCGTGGGACATACACAAGTTTTTAAAAACTCTGTGGTTAATGATAGATCACTACCTGAACACAAGTTCTCCAACTTATTCAAGGTTATCCTTCAAGGGATTTGTAGTTTTCGAACGATTTTCTCCAATTATTATGCGAGTCCATAGTCTTTTCTTCAGATGGCTCTAGCCTCAGTGCTGGATTTGGAATCTACTGTCCTTGGTCCAATCAGAGATCTTTTAGCAGTCTTTATTCGCTTTGTACTGTTTTCCAAGCGGAACTCATATCGCTGACGTGTAGTGTCATGAAGGCTTTGAACTTCGCTATTATAAACAAAAGCTTTATTCTGTGTACTGATAGCAAAGCTGTGCTCAATTCATTGAAAAATCCCTTGACTGTCTCAAAACTTGTCAATGATTGCAAACACTTCATTAATCTTCTTTGCTCCAACAATACCGTTACGGTAATGTGAGTGCCAGCACATTGTGACCTCAAAGGGAATGAGATCGCGGACTGTTTAACCAAATCCGGTTCCCAGCTAACTATAACGCTGAAGAGAACTAAGATTTTAAGGACTATTCACCTTTCTTTATGAAATGTAATGTCTAACGATAGTTCCGCATGGACGATGGATGGAACGGTGTGTGGTTTTAAATGGTAAAAATCCATCACTGATGCTGAGATGCTTACCCATCCCAGATTCGTCGTCTTAAACATTTTCCTCACTTTACCTTATAAAAAATATAAAAAAAGGGCAACAGGTGGTCAAAAATGAATGACTTTTTAACTGGTCAATCTTCAACGCAATTTCCGGAAGTATTCCTGTTGGCAACTAATAAACAAGATGATCCAACATATATGGAGACGATGTAAGCACTGGATGTAAGTGGTTGTTGGGAATGGTAGCCGAACGGCATCTATGGAACAGATGGGAATGCTGGAGTCATTACCACCAACATAATCAATTAAATCATCAAACGTCCCATATACACAAAGGATACATATTAGATCCACTTCCAGTGATTCAAATCATTCGATTCAAGGTGGCCGCGGGATGCCATTCCAAATATGATTGATGCACAGGCAATATACATAATACATCATATATATAGTGAATCGTATATAATGAATTGACTAATGATTTATTTATTTTAAACGCGAGTTAAACAAATTATCTACATGATTTCCAAACATTTCCGGTAATAATCATTTCCCGTACCCATCTTCCATGCAGCATCCCTATATATATATATATACACAACACCCTCATCTAATTCAACTCGAATCAATCAAATTTAATCGTACCTGATAAAACCAAACGATATCTATCATTCATTCCACAATATATGTACACTCGTATACTCGTATATACCAATTTCAAAACTTTATCAGGTCAATTTTGTTGTTGTTATTGTGGCTGCTGTTATTTCATTTTTCTTCCCGAAATCCTCATCATAGATCTATGTACACACACACACACACACACATTTAACCAGCTTTCCATATATAAAGTAGAAGGAACGAATATATAGAAAAAAAAGCAAAACCATCATACGATATTACTCAAAACCTTATCTCATCCCATAAATCATAAATAGATTACATGAGTAATGATGTCTATACCAGTCTGTCTATGCAGGTTAAACATTAAAAGTGATAAATAAGAAAAGTTTTAGAAAAATGCTTTTCTTGGTTTTTTTTTTTTTTACTTCTTGTGCTTCGTTTTTCTTATACTACGATGATGGTACAACGAGAAAAATAAAATATAAAACAGCAGCATACACTACAAAATATATTCTACGACATATAGACCTAATAATGCGCATGTAGTAGCTCTTTTTTCCGACTGTTTATACGTAAAATACATAAAAATAAATTTTCTATATCATTGCTGGTGCTGGTGCTGCTGCCTGTTTTATACAACTTTAATAATTTTCCATTTTTCCCATTTTCCCTCGTTTTAACATTACGGTTGTTGTTGTTGATGTTGTTATTTTTTTTGTACTGGGAATCATTAATGCGCAATCTCTTGGTTTATTTAATTTTCCCAACTTTAATGAGTTTTGATATAAAAATAAATGGGCGAACAAATGCCCATGAATATACTCATTTTCTGATGCCTGCCTGCCTGCCTCAAAAAAAAAAAAAAAAAAAAAAAATTGGGACTGCTTTATAGTGATTGTGTGATTGATAAATGATTGATAAAGTTGATAAGATATATGGGCTAGAAGTATTTATATTCGAATTTCTCAGGTATACACAACATACGTATATATGTATGTATATATGTTTATACCCCAACACAACAACAACAACAAAAATGTTCTAACTTGGTACGTTCATCTTATTTATTTTGGGTATATTTACGGAGATTATGTTTACTACATAGCATAGCATAAAGAAAATTATTTTTCATTTTTTATGTATTTATGTTGTATGCAGTGTGGATGAGTTGGGTGATTTACAATATACTTTATACTGTATTATTCAAGCTTTTTCTATATTTATACGATACGATATAGACAAACTATAAAACTACATTTTTTATGATGTAAATTGTTTTTTTATGATATCTATGTATATCTATATATATATAGATATATCAGGTTGGTGTGAAAATTATAAAACATTCATGTTCTGAGATTATATTTACATTTTGATTGGATTTTAATTGAATTATTTCGATCATATTTTCAGTCGTAAGACATCTGTTGCAAGATTTTTGAATGAATATCAAAAATTCAATGTAAAATATTGGTTTGTGTTGCTGCTATATAATGAGGAGAACTAAAACTATACATTAATGAAGGTAGGTTAGGTTAGGTTAGGTCGAGTGGCTGGTACGGCACACTTAGACCGTTGACGATCCATTGTGATACCATAGCATCTTACTTCCCTATTACAATTATTTAGCGTGATATATCTCGCACCATACAGTTTTCGAGATCAGAGAGGCAGTCCATTAAGAATCTACCCATATATTTATGTCTTCTGGGTGCCAAAGCCGGACATGATGGACATTAGGCAGTAACCTGTGAGTGTTCTCACGTTTTTAATTCACGTCTACGTAGGGAGATCAATGGCTTTGAGCGTTTCAAGTCCAGCTTTGGCCAGACTTGTCTTGCAACACTACATGAGGGGATGTTGGTCCTCCTTTCATTTGCTGAGGCCTCCTTTTTAAGCACTGTCTTAAGTACCTTAATTGGGCTTCCCAAATTTGCCCTTTCCAGTAGCAGTTGGAGAGTTGTATCATGCCTAGCTAGTTCGTCCGCCCTGCAGTTCCCCATGATATCCGAGTGGCCGGGGATATACCAAGACTATCGGAGTGATGATACATTATGTCTCAACCATTTCAAGACTTCTTCAATCGCAATTACCGCTGCTTAGTATCACATAAGACTCCAGCTCCTTCTTTACGTGTAGCTTGGAGCCACCCGTTAAGAACTGAAATGCTTCTGTTTCCGATAACGACCCGCTCCTCCAAGATTCTCTTGAAGGGTAGATAATTTTAGATTAATTTCATTAATATGCATGTGATCCTTTATTTGACTTATAT
Source organism: Tipula unca (assembly GCA_951394425.1). Taxonomy (NCBI): domain Eukaryota; kingdom Metazoa; phylum Arthropoda; class Insecta; order Diptera; family Tipulidae; genus Tipula; species Tipula unca. Next base: position 77,245,888 of record OX596380.1, read on the forward strand.
ACCATTTAATTGCAATACTTTATGTACATATTGTGTCATATGCAAATTCTCTTATTAGTCATTACTCATAATTATAATTACACCAATACAAACGTAAAAATAACGTACTATACCTACCGCATTAATATAGGTATAAATAAGCATAAGAATAACGATTTTTTGTATCAAATTTGTTCATTCCAACAAGAGCTGTATGTACAAGGGGTTGATGGTGCATCATCAACAAAATAAATAAATTAATAAAATCAACGCTATAAAATTACAGGCCAAGTAGCCAAAAATTAACTTTTTATTCAACCCGTTCGCGGAGTATTATGTTTATTTGAACATAATTTTGTGACCCCGACGTGATCAATTACTACTGGCGGATATTCGTGTGGCTACAATAGTTTGTGAACAATCATCGCAATTTTGGAATAATACAATTCCTAAATTAATTCATCCGGAAATCTAGAGTGCTTTCTTCAATGGACATCAGCATTAGGATTGCAGCATTATACTTTGTGCAACATATTAGTTTAATCGTACACACATATCTACCTCAGTATTGGTAACTATCAACCATTTTATTTATATATGATTAGTTTTGTGGCATCTTCATAATTAGAATACGTGAAAATTAAATTTTAACGTTCGTTGATCATTTGTGCTATCTTATATAAATACCGTTATCCTTTACTGCTATTTTTTGCAAAAAGAATGACCGACACTAAAATTGCGAAGTATAAAACTAAATTGGATGTTATTGCAGGCCAAATAGATCGAATAGCGGATTTTGTTAACAGTGAGTTAGAAATAGCATTAGATTTTGAAATAGACGTGCGTTTGGATTTTTAGAAAAATATTTCGTAAATTTTGAAACGAATCAAACGTTATTAGAAGAATTGGATATAAATGAATCTAAGGGCGGTTCTCGGGCAAACTTTGAGAAGTATCATAAATTGAAACCTGCGTTATTAGTTGAGATTAATCGAAGGCAATCCGAAGCTAGAGTAAATTATAAGTCCGAACTCACCGATGAAAATCTCACTAATTTAGAACTACTAAAAATTATGTCACCTTCATTTTCCGGTGAATTTATCAATTGAATTCCGTTCTATGCAACATTTAAAACACTTGTGCATATGAATAAACGATTAGATGATATTCAAAAATTTCATCATTGAGAAGTAGCTTAACAGGTGCAGCATTCAATAGAATTAAGTAATTGGAAATTACTGGTACAAACTATCCCGCTGCTCTTAAACTCTTAACGGATATAGATACGATAATGAAAAGTTAGTAGCCCAAGATCACATTAGCGCACTCTCTAATTTGCCATCCATGGACAAAGGGTCGTCAGTCAAACTTCGAGAATTAATTGACAGTCTCAACAATCACCTCAATTCTTTGAAAGATCTCGGCCATCCTGCATCACGCAATGGGATGACCTAATTGTCTATATGGTATTACAAAGGCTAGATACATTTACGAGGATCAAATGGGAGGATGAATGTCCACACAATAGATTAGCCAGGTTAGATGTACTTTTGGTCTTTTTAGACAAACGATCTCACACATTGGAAGGAATTAGTTTATTGAAAGAGCAAACTCACCAGCCAACCAATCTACATAGAATGCCTAATTACAACCAGAAACTTACTCATCAGAGAGCTAGTTTCTTCAGGCAACATTGCGGATCCAACTTCATCTCTCATTTTATCAACCACCGCTATGAATCCAACCTCATCTCCCGTTTCATCAAGCACTACAAATAATTGTTCGTATTGCGCCATGCCAAAACACAACATATACAGATATAGGCGTTTCATCTACCTTTTACTACCAGATCGCCAGCAAGCAGTCTCTCGTCTTCACTTGTGTACAAATTTTTTGCTTGATACTTCTCATACGTCGATTTCGTGCTCGCGATCAAGATGGCATGAGTGTTCAGTCAAACACCATACATACTTACATCAATATCGAACGTTGAGCTCTATTCAAACTGTTAATGGTGACACTGCTCAGCCTGAACCTGCAAGCCAAGGTTTCATTAGCCAATCATTAAACTATACCAGTGGCCATGCATCGGTTGGTTCTATTCAAATCGAATCAAGCACCCACATCAAATCACAATGTCAAGTCATATTGGCTACTGCCGTAATACACGTACTAGACAAGTACGGTTTACCCGTTTCATGCAGAGCCCCTTCTAGATTCTGGGTCACAATTACACTTCATAACGAAAAGGTTTACCCACAAATTAGAAGTAGTGTTTATAGTGTTTTAGTATCCTTACCCCTGTTGCAGGAAATGGCAACTGTGAAGCAATTGTCAAAGAACGGACGATTCTTGCAATTACATCTCGCCTCAGCCAATTCTCCACTAAAATTGAGGCATACATATTGCCTAGAATAACAGAATATCAACCAAGCAGCCCTATTGATATCAACCAATAGACATGTTAGTCGGAGCCGATCTATACTGTTCACTAATGTCGGAAGGACAAATAAAATTTAACGATAGTATGCCAGTACTTCAAAATACAGCTTTCGGTTGGATCGTTACTGGTGCGATCATGTGGCCGCAAACCAGCTTTCATTGCAATATGATCTCTACAGTGCACAACCTTTCGTTGGAGCAGCAATTTCAACAATTCTGCAAACTGGAAAAAAACGACTCTCCAACGAACCAATATACGTTCGAAGAACGAAGCATTACTCCATGTAATGTTATCTTGGCTGTCCGCTCCGTCATACACATGGAACACCTTTGTTGCGAACCGGATTACTAAAATATACAAGATCTTACTAACAGGAGCCAATGGAATCATGTACCAAAATCCAGCCGATATTATCAGTCGAGACAACCAAGGCACAGTTTGGCTATCTAACTCAAGTCGCCGCACAATGAACACTAATATTCCAGAGCGTCGTAACCAAAATATGGTCCTTCTCGTATGCGAATCAAGTTTGTCCTTTGTAGATGAAATAAACCATAGGCAGTCATTTGCTAAATTACAACGATTACATCTCCAACTGTAATAAAGACAAGACTACCAAAAACAAGGGACCACTAACAGTGGATGAATTGAATAGCACCTTGCTAGCTCTCGTGAAGAATATCCAATCTATTCATTTTGGACATGAAATTGAGAACCTGCAGAATAACAAAGATGTTTACCGAACGAGTCGTCTGCATTCTCTAAGTTCATTCCTGGACATCCAAGGTCTCCTACATGTAGGAGGTCGCATCCACAATTTCATTCTTCCTTTCCATTCAAAACATCAACTCCCCTTACCCAAGTCTACTCCTTTTACTAATATGTTAATGTTTTATTTGCATGTGAAATATCTACACGCTGCACCACAAGGACTGTTGGCCACTACTAGACAACGATTCTTCTCCCACTTGTTGGGAAAATTGTAGCTCGTCGCACAGTTAATAATTGCATTAGTTATTTCAGAACCAAGCCAAGTAGTATCGAGTATCTCATGGGAAACCTGCCTGCAGAACGAGTCATACCAGCACGACTCTTTTACACTACTGGGGTCGATTTCTGTGGCCCGATACGCATACATCGAATACAGGGGAAAACACCAACAAAAGCGTATATTGCCATATTTATATGCTTCACGACACGAGCTGTTCATCAAGAAACCGTAAACGATCTTACTTCACAAGCTTTCATCGACGCTCTAAAACGGTTCGTGGGACGACGCGGCTTATGCAATACGATATTTTGCGACAACGCTACGAACTTTGTCGGTGCAAGATCTGAACTACGAGAGTTATTTGATATGTTCCAGTCTCAAGCACACAATGATAATCTCCACAAATGGTGTCAAGATGATCGAGTTAGATGGAAGCCAATACCACCCAGAAGTCCACATTTTGGCGGTCTATAGGAAGCTGCTGTGAAAGCAGCTAAGCACCATTTAATTCGAGTAGCAGGAAACTCCTCGCTTACCTTCGAAGAATTCAATACACTTGTCATCCAAATCGAAGCTATATTAAACTCACGCCTCATACACAACTATCACCGGAACCAAATGGCCTAGAAGCATTAACGCCAGGTCATTTCTTAATAAATGGCCCATTAACTGCAATAATCGAGCCCGACTTTAAAGATGTCAAGGTTGCATTGACTGCTAGATACGCCCATCTACGAAAACTACACCAACAATTTTGGCACAGATGAAGCTCTGAATATTTAAATTTGCTGCAACAACGACATAAATGGTCAGCAAAACAGGGCAAACTATCAATCGACCAGCTGGTGCTTCTGAAGGAAGATACTACCTCCTCTAAAATGGTCTCTCGGTAGGATCATTCAACTGTACCCCAACAAGAGGTTGATGGTGCATAATCAACAAAATAGATAAAATAATGATAGTCGGGTGGCCGTAATCGCCGCCATCTGCTTACCATAAATATCGGCGGGGAGAAGGTGAAACATAACCTCTAAGGCGCGTGTTGGTGTTGTCCTTAGCGCCCCGCTTATAAGCATGCATGTCGTTCTTTGCATCTTCTCGATCCCCTTCCTGTAGATTGCTTTAGCAAGAGCTGGCCACCACACACTCACCCCATACATAAAAGTAGGTCTTACTACGGCGGTGAACTGCCAGTGTACCAGCTCTGCTTTAGGCCCCATATGTTTCCGATGGCGTTTTTGCACGAGTACATGGCTATATTAGCCTTGTTTACTCTTTCCAAGATGTTAGAGACAGCTATCACTACGTCATCTGCATAAGCAATCACTCCGATCCCTTCCCTCTCCAGCTCTAACAGTAACCCATTGATTGCTATGTTCCAGAAAAGAGGAGACAGGACACCTCCCACCCGCCTCCTAATGATGGATTTCCCCAGCTCCGAGTTAACCATCATGCTCCCCAGCATATGATTAACCCAGTTACATGATAGTCCACCCCAAGGAGCGACAATCCCTCCAGAATTGCCTCCGTTTTTACATTGTTAATGGCGCCCTCAATATCAAGGAACGCCACCATACAAAACTCTTGCGAGAATATTGATTTCTCAATTGTACTTACCATAGCGTGCAGATCTGTGTCCACAGATTTCCCCTTTACATTTACTGCATGCTGAGACTCGGCCGAATCACTAGGCTTTCAATAGAAAGGATGATAGAGTTATGGGTCTTACGTCCTTTGGGTAGCCATGTGAGCATTTATCCGCTTACGGAATAAAGATTACTCTGACCTCTGCCCACCTCCGCGGAATACAGACTAATTTAAAACACCCTTTGAAGATTACTTCCAACCAGGGGAGAATAATCGACGAGTTGTTTTGAATTTCCGCTGGTATAATTTGGTCCAGCCAATTTATAAGGTTTGAAACCTTCAAGTGTCCATAAGATCCGTTTTTTAGTTACGATATCTTCTATGCGCAGTGAATGTGTTTCTCGATGAGTATTATAGGCTCTGTCGAGTCGTCGAAGCTTCCTGGAAAGTGGGTTTCGATAAGAAGTTTTAAACATTCCTCACTAGAAGCAGCTCAAGAATCAGTCGGTTTAATTAAATAACTGGGACTGGTTGGATTAGTAGACAGTATCTTTGAAAGATGAGATATCTCGGAGACTTCTTCCATTTTATAACAGAATAGTCTCCATGGCCTCCTTGTACCTTACTTAATTCTTTTTTGTATACTTTTAAGTCTTCCTTAAAGGAGTCCCAATCTTGAGTCTCTCTCATACTTTTGGTTCTATTAAAGGCTTTCCTCATACATGAATTACTTTGGACCACCATGCTGGTTTATGTTTGCCCCTGGGCTTAACTATTGGGCAAGCAGCATTGAAGGACCTGTTGCAGGCACTAGTGATTGTGTCCACTATGCAGTTAAGTTCCTTCACTGTTGCTGACGGCTCAGGGGCCCGGCTTTATTAGCACCTTAGGCGTTTCCCTATACTTACTTATGAAACATTAAGACTGAATAATACATATCGATGGTCAGAGAAGGAATGTTTCCCCGTCACTCTCCATTTCTTGACCATAGGATAAATATTATCTGGGGTGAAGCTTACGTCCAGAACCTCCCGCCGGTTTTTAGTAATAAATGTCGGTTTTTGCCCAATATTACACACCCCAGATTGTGTGATGCGCATTAGCATCACATCCAAGAATCACAACAATCTTTTTTTTCCGCTTCAATAACCAGGTCCCCCAGGCTACCCGGCGGAACCTGTTTGTCCCGATCCATATAGGCTGAGACCAGCCTTTTAAGACTGCCGCCAACCTCTAGGCTAACCGCAGTTATGTCACCATTGCTGTATTGAGAAAGTAGAAACATGTTTAAATTATTTTTTCCAAGAATGCAGGATCTGATTTTCCCAGAATTGCTTGAGTATGTTAGGTTATACCCCTTCATTCTGAGGTCACAGATCTTGTTACGGTTTATCCATGCTTCTTGAATAAGGACCACGTCCTCTCCTGATCCAGTCAGTCTGAGGAGTAAAGCTGCCGACACCGCCTTCGTATGGTGCAGGTTAATTTGTTTGAAATTTAGCATAATATCATGTTGATCCTACTTAGCACTTTTTACTCCCCGCTGCCGCAGGTTAAATGACTTATGGTTCCAGTGGTATCGCCGGTATGGCGACACATATCGCCTTCCATGGTACTTGGTTCCTCGATGTTGGCAGCCCCCTCTCCAATCTCCTCTCCAAGTGCAGCCACCTCGGAGAGCTTCATTGGTTGGATTGTCTCCCCTACTGGTGCATCTGCCTCTTGTGTGGATAGGCTGCCGTCCTCACCAGGTTCCTCTGGGTGCGTTTCAGCCTCGTCTTTTTTGTAGACTCTGAGAGTAATTGACCCAAAATCGAAGTCAATAATCTATGGAAGACAGTATGACAGTGGTAGATAATCTATGGAAGACAGTATGAAAACCAAGCGCAGGATCGAAACCATTGGTGCCGGATTGATGATTCAGTAAGGGGCCAGTAGTGGCCTTTAGAAACACTGTTTATTATTATCAAATTGTTATTTGTCAAATTCTCACTTTGTTTTTAATATTTTGCAGAGATGTGACAAATTTAAAAAAAATATGCTGTATTTGTTAATAAACTATAGTACATAACCTAGTTTTTATGATATAGTTTCTTCGTATACGATTTTTTACAAATATAACTGTGAACTGTTTCATTCGAGTTCAAAATTATAAAAATCGCAGATCGTTGACGTGGTGTTAATTGTCGACGTTGACAAAATCCACTGCCAAGAAACCTGCGTAATATTTTATGTGTCAACCACCGCGTAATATTTATGCGCTGGCCAGAAGAATCTGATATGAAAACATACACCGTAGTTAGAGCTTTCGTAGACCAGTTCATTTTGAAATTTGGTGTCTTACTTGAAATAACTTGGAATAAATTTTCAGGTTAACACCAAATATCAATCACCAGCAAATGGCATGGTTAAACGATTTCCCCATCATTTAAAAACCTTGCTATATGTTAGATCAGGTACCCTTAATTGGAGTGAAGAACTTCCATTCCCCTCCTACGAAGAAGCCCTTAGATCAACACTGAACTTGGATGACTCGTTTGCATTGCACAAAAAAAACTAATATTGCATCCAAATTCCGCGTCATCAACACATCCAACACGATGCGCAACGTTGTTCCCATACGCGAAATGGCCCCCAATAGCCCTTTTCCCTCTCATGCATTTTTGTATCTAGTCCTCTAGCCCTGATGCAAGGTCTTATGTTGAAATTAACTGCATAGCAAAGTTGTAATGAATTTGGTGTTGATATTTTTTAAAAAAATTCCTATTTCTACCAAAATAAAATAAAATAATTTTCACACTATTATCAGCGTCATCATCATTTTCCTTGTCAGTGTCATTGATGGACGTTTGAATCACCTCGCCTACAATATCTTCTAATGTTCCTTCCTTATCGGTTAATACTAAATTATCTACGGATGGTAAATCATCCCAATTTTTTTTATCTTGGACATATGCTGCAATGAAAGGAGACAATTGTGTTAGTTCACTAAATGGAATTTCATCATCTTCGTCGTATAAATCAGACACGGTGTCAGAATCACTCTCTAAAAATAATCCGGTATGCCTAAAGCAGTTACCTACTGTTTGGCTACTGACCCGATTCAATGCTGTAGTAGCCATTTCAACCGCATCTATCAATGCTACGACTGTATTTTAACCACTATCTAAATTTCTGACTAATGTTAATAAGAGATTACTTCTCTAATGACTTTTAAGGCTCTTTATGACAATCTTGATCCATCGGCTCTAAAAAAGATGTTGTGTTTGGAGGCAATAGTGCTAACTTAATTGCTTTTAAATTGTTTATGTGCATTAAATCTATCCAATCCTTTTTATTACCTATATATTCGACAAGTAAAGATTTAATGTTTTAAAGCACCTGGGTGACTTACTTTGTGCTATAACAAGTAATTTTTTTGTCACCCCCATCCATTTTAGCCTCAAAGTTATTCTCTCCTTAGATATTTTGCCGCCTACAAACTTTTCACCACTGAACTTTATTCAGAGTTTTATCTGGTATCATTTTATCAAATAAACCCGTTTCGTCGATGCTGTAAATTTTAGTTGCTGTGTACCCACTCGAAGTTTTGGGCACACAGATGCTATCCACTTATCAAGTGCACCTTGCTGAACTTGTGCTGACTCGCCCAAAACAATCGTGTCTCTGTCGAAACCCAAAAACCCAACTTTCTGTACATTGGAGTTCCTTATTCAATCTTCCTATTTCTTCTGCTTTGGATTTAGGATTGTACCAATATCTGGGTACATTTTTATTTCTCTGTTGTATAAACCATTTTATTTAAACCACCGAAATTATTTTGTTTTTACTTTTTGCGTTTCAAATGGTTTTGAATTAAACTTATTATTCCAAATTATATTAATCGTTGAATGTGACACTTTATATTCTTTGGCTAGGCTTGAATTTTTATTGCCACTTTCAAATTTATTGATTATGATATAGGCATGGCTTCGATAGAAAATGATTTTCGCTTTTTGGTGTTCGAAGATTTCATATTTTATGTGGGCACAAACTAGACCCACAAATTAGAATTAACCGAGCAAATAGCGCAGTGGTTAAAGCTGCGACGTTTGGATCGGGAGGTACCGGGTTCGAATCCCAACAGAGGCGGGATGCAAAAGGGATTTTTCATCTCCCGATTACGATCGGTGATTAAATTGAAAACATCTATGACCCTCTGTTGGAATGTAGAACTCATGGGCCGACCCATCTTTCATGTCACTGTACAGGGTGACATGGAGCTATGCAATGCGCAGATGGTATACTGTACTTGTGTGAATGGGATGAATGAATGGATTGAATGAATGTTGTGTGAATGTAAGGTAAGGCTATGGACCGTAAAAGTGTCTATGCCAAGTCCTTTTTAAAAAAAAAAAAAAAAAAAAAAAAAACTAGAAATTAGAAAATGTATAAATTTTATTAAATCTATTTCATTCACCCATATAGTAAATTTTTACCTGGTTACACGATTAATTAAAGTGCGATGTTAAACACAATGATAAATTTAATTTGTCATTTACAAATGGAATCGTTATCTTTTAAAATCCTTTATAGTCGTAATAAACGAATTATGCTGATAATTTGTAGTGCAATATAGGTCGTTATATCCAAATTGTCGTAATAACCGAAGTCGTTTTAAGCGAAAACTATTACCAAAGAATATCTAATACTCAGAAGCGAAGACATGAACATAAAAGTACGTATGTCAATATTTTAGCTGGAAGATCCACTATTTCTAAATCCATCTAGTGAATATCTTTAAATTTATATAAAAAAAATTACAATAAAGCTCTCCTGTGATGTATTCGTTTTTTGGAATAATATTTTATTTTCATTCATTTTGCTCACACTCAGAATCTCACATTCAAGGGAAATAATATTTTATTTTCATAATTTAATAATATTTTATTTTCATTCATTTTGCTCACACTAACCAAAGCCATCTTAATAAATCAAGCCTCCATGTTCAAACCGAAGTTTTATTAGTGAGTCTAAAATGACAAAAATAATCGCTCTCTTCATACATTTTATATGGGGAGACATGATTTTCGTTTATAGAAATATTTGAATGAAAAGTAGCTCAAAATTATAATTTTTTGAAATCAATTGAAACTATAAACATTGGTTTTCACCTGACTTGAAGGATTTTTCCGTGGGGTTTTCCATTTTATTGTATTAATTAAAGGAAAATAAGATACTTTATTCTCTAATAAAGCTCAAATAGAAATAGAATAAAAATTTGTAAGAAAGGGACATTGTGTACATAACCAACAAAATAATTTATTCCCATCAAACGAATAAACCAAAAGAAGAAAACCTCAATGAATTTTTAAAAAATGGAACAAACATAATGATCATAAAACAACGCAAAAAACGAGAAAAAATATATGAACACAATTTTTTATTTCATAGCAACAACAAAAGGTTATCGCATAAAAATCCTATATATAAATCCTCTCCAAATCCTAATTGACGTATTGTATATAAATTATGTAACCTTTTGTAACCTTCAAAACAAAACACAACATTTTATCATTTATTTGATCGATACGAACAATATTTTTATTTTGGTTTAATGAGAAATTTCCCAGCGTTTATCCGATTAATCTCCTACATTTTAATTTATCGTAGTTATCATAATTTTTATACATATTTTTCCATGCTTAGATTTTGAATCGAACTATTTTATTTCTGTGTTGGAGTGAATGCAGTATATTAAAAGAGAGTATTAGAATATATCAGATATATATTTGTATATACAAATTTGAAAGCGCAAATAAATTAAATTAATGTCAATTTTATAATCATAAAAATTATGTTTAATTAATATAATTTCGGAAAATAACCCTGGCCATCACCTAATTCAATTCTTTATCTATTACTTTATGTAATAAAATATTAAAAGCTCTCACTATTAATAGTTGAACAATTCAAAATAAGTTTGTATGTTTTGCCATGGGATTGCATAGACTTCTTTGTAAATTACACATTTTTTCGTTAAATAAAAAAAGCTCGTTTCAAAATATCGCCAGAGCCACCTATATATACAGAGCCGTAAGGATCAGCCATGTTTTTTGTCGAGCTTTTTCTAGAGAAACTACTTTTTGCATTATCCCATAAGAATCAATGTAAAAATGACCATATTCAAATTACTTTTCATCAATGAAAAGTTAAATCGTTCATTTCGATAAACACTTTGTGGAATTGATTCTATATTGAAGCAGCACATATCTGAAAGTCAGAACCTTAAATCTTTTATTAATTTAATAAACATTAAATCAAAATTAAATATGAATTTATCGTATTTATGTAAACATGAATTTATTGGAATGTGTAGGTAAAATAAATAAATAAAACATATTATATTGTCATCCTTTCGATCGATGATTTTGTCTCTTTTTTAAGAATTAAATCTCACATTTTTTTTTTAATTTCGCTTTTTCTATTGCGATCGCAGCATGTTCGTATAAAGCATTATTCTATTTCCTTTTATACATTTGAAAATGTATCACCACATATTTCTATTTCATTACCTTGTAGCGAAATCGGAAAAGGGATGGAGTGCAAAATTATTCCATTAGGCTGAGATCGCAATAGACAAAAATCAAAATTGAATTCACGAAATAGCGTAAAATTTAAAAAGAGAACATAAACATCGATCGATAGAAAAAAAATTGTGATGTTGACAACTTACAACATGTCATAGGGAGTTCAAATAACCGCTGCACAATTTATTTAGAACCATAATTATGTACAAATGCGTAACAAAACTTTACCAAAATAAAATAGAACCGTGCCAGAAGAACTGTGATAGTCAAGGTGTTCCATTTATAATCTAAAATCCAAAATTTACGTTGAAATTGAAGTGAAATTAGTTTGAGATTTTTTCAAACAAAATCATGCAGCTTTTATTGAAATACCCTTTAAGTATTTTATTTTATTCACAAAAATATAATTCAAAAGGAAACACAACCACATTTTTACTGTTTTCTCTTTTCGCCGTGCAGTTTAATTTTTATTGCGTTGGTATTTGTGTGTATTTATATCAATTCAATGTAGAAAAGCTTTTTTTTCTATAAATTTTATTAATAAATATATGAAAAATTAAACAAGTTCTTTGACCAAGCTTTGAATCAATTATAAAATGATAATTGTAGATTCTATTTCAATGTTAAAATACTTAATCTATCGACATTTTCATTGAAAAATATCGCACCGAAAAAAATTTAATTTTTCTTATGTTTTGTATGGAAAAAATATTTTTTTCGTCAATTTTAGTTCCTCTAGAAAAAGCTCAATTTTTAACCTTAGGGCTCTGTATATATAGGTGGCTCTGATATCGCTCAACATGGAGGCTTTATATATTAAGATGGCTTTGCACTAACATACAAGGGAAATATTTTTCACAAACACATTTGATTTTCGGTTGGTTTTCGTCAATTTTTGTGCGATCGCCGATCGCATGCTATATTTTTATTTTTCTAAATTTCTTTTTTCTGTTGATCTACACATACTCGTACATGCAGTTTATATAAAAACAACAATATTTATTTGTGTTTGCGATGATGGGCTTAAAAATTGTTTTCTGTTCTACGGAAATTTATAAAAGGAACAATTTGTTTTACATTTTCCTAATTTTCAATAGTTGACGATATTTAATGAGTATGACAAATAATTTTTCATTCTAATCGACGGACAATTTCATTTTTCATCTACATATTTACATAATTTAATTTTACAAACTAGCTATGTATAATGAATTTTTCATGATCATGCATAAGCATATTCATGGAGATGTAGTTTGTTTTTGTTTTTTGAAAAAAAAAAACTGCAATAGGGTTATTGCACTTTTGGCTTTTAAATTTTAAAGATCACTGTCTGTATCTGCTTACATATTTCATTCTGTGTGATTTAGATATGTATGTATGTACTTATTTTCATTCTGTGCTATAAGTTTTCATAAATTTAGAAAAAATTTGAATTAATTGTTTATCTTATTAATTGGTTAATATGAGTATACAGATGAAAATGTGTAGTTCAACTACATTTCGAGTTTTCTGCATATTTTAAACGAATCAAAATGATAACATTTTCACAAAACATAAGCATAATTTAACTCCTTTGACGAAATTTCGAAAGTTACGAGTACGTTCTTAGGAGTTAATTTCACTAGAGTGCACTAAAGATTTACGAATTTCGTACAGACACTGGCATGTAACATTACAGGTACAATGACATGACTAATAAAACTACTATTTTTAAACATTTTTATTTTTATTTATTTGAGGAAAGGCCTTATGGAATATGTAAAAACTACAAAAACAAAAAAATTAACAAATCCATTAGGCATAAAAACCACTTTTAATAAAAAGGAAATAAAATTTAAAAAATAATTTAAAAAAATAACAATAAATAATAATACATATACATAAATAAATAATAATAATATAATGTGACAGGAACAATTGTTGCATCACCAAAGAATATGTAAATTATCATATTACATATTCTTTGATATCACGGTACTTTATGAATATCATATCACAGCATGACAAATTTGGTTGCAGTGTACATAGAAAGAAAAATTCATTAATTAAATAATAATAATATAATTAACGATATACGTACATATACATATACAGTACAATGAAATGTACAGGTGATTTAATCCGTTAGAAATCTTAGTCTTCGGTTTTGTTTTCCAATTTGATTACTCAGATTTAAATTAGTGGAACATTTTCGACTCTTTTTGGTTTTCTTTATATTTTTAATTTTCTCCAATTGCCAGACACAGTTTTTTCGAATTAAAACCAATATCGTAAGCTTGGTAGGTCAATTTGAAAGTTGTGGTCTACAAAATTCCCAACAAATGCTATTTCATTAAAATCTGATTCTTCAAATCCCTCAATGTTGTTATCTGGTATCGGCACAGTTACTAAATTATTATTATTTTCTCTTGAATTGTCATGTTCTTCTATTATATTATTTGAAGTGCTAAATGCCTCTTGCTCTAAAATAAATGAACAATTATCTGGTTCGTAATTAAAATTTAACACGTGAAAAATTAGTTTACTGGATATTATTTTAGCAACAATAAAATTAAACTCATACACAGATGGATTAAAATTGTACCACCTGTCGAACGAATTTGCGAGAATACATTTTCTACTGCGTCTGTTTGCAGCTTAGATGTTAAAATGTATGATACATTTAAATCTTCTTCGCTTACTGTGCTAGTTAGTTGTAATATGCCCATAATGGTTTGAATAAGCCATCGACGCAAAAAATTTTGTTTTTAGATTGAATCTTTATCTTTTACAAATAGTCAAGCATATGGTTTAAAATAGCAGACGGTTCATTGCGAGCCTCCAACGACAACCCCGAGTTGGCTTTATTTGAGCAGAATTGGTTTTTGCTATTTAAAGCGTCAACTAGTTTGTTAAATTCTTCAATAAATAATGCTGTGGCAGAAGCATTTTGAATGGTCTTTTCAGTTTTAAATTTCTTTTGATATTTGAAGGTTTTAATCCCATTTGCACAACTTTGGCTTAGAATTTGTGTAGCCAAGTTTACTCTCATTCGTTCGAACGTGTTGGGATATATATGTCTTGCAGTTAACTTCGGACAAACTCTTGTTACTGATTGGCTGTCTATTTTATACAGCTCAATTATCACACTCCATGTTACCAAACCTTCAGGTGTCAGTATATCATAAGCTAAAAGAGTATTTCGAATTGATTTCAATAAATGCGGAATATCGTACAACGCAAATATTTTCTTATTATGATAAAGTACAAATGGTTTATTGAATTTCACTCCTTATAATAACTTATAAGCGTTCCGATTATTTGTACCTTGGTCACAAACGATTGCTCTTATCGAGATACCCAGTTTTTCCACCACTTCGATATTTTTTAAAATTAGTTCTTTTCGTTTAGCACCATGTATAGGGCCTTCATAGACTAGCAACATAGCTTATTACGAATTTATCCGTGGTAAATAAGGCTCGTGACATAAATAAACAAATGTGCTGAGCTATTTTTGGTTCTTGATCACCATTACCAAAATCAGCTAATCCTACAACTTGGTCACTTACTCCATTGTATTTAAGATCTTGTCGAATTTTAATTTCATCAAATAAAAGTACGAGCTGTTTTTCACGATCTGACATATTATTTACTTTGATTCCAATCTGTTCTATTAATTTTTCATTGAAACCTGGTTGTAACTGACTCAATATATTCTGTAGCGGTCAATGACGCTACTAAATATTAGCATTGGTTCCCAATTACAAAACCATAAAAAACAAATCACACGAAACGGCCGCACGGTACTACACGATTAAAAACATATATAGTATTGTTCGGGTATCGCGCGTTTGGCAATTTGCAAATCGTGATTTTTATTCAATCAATTATTAGTAGTTACTAAATCTGCATCGGTGCAACATCACCAAAAATAAATAATTACATAACAAAGTGAAGTTATAATATGTATATAAATCCTATAAAAATTAAATTAACTATTTGTAATTAGATATTATAAGTGAATATATGTACAATAAATTATTTACTGTGTAAATAAAAAATAATTATACATATAGTTTATGTGAATTACTTGTGTTATTATTACAAAAAATTAATGAAAATAACCGCACACTCAAGGCGCGTTATAATTCCAATTATTTATTAACATTATCGTGGGTAATTGTAAATTTAATGTATTTCTTAAGTACTGATAAGTCGAGTGCGATCGAAATTCAATACTTTGTGCCAATCGTCGTTGATTGCCGTAAACTTAGAATTTTTTTGTCTTTTTTCAAGAAACATTTTGCAGATGGCTTTAGTTATATTAGCATATTAGGATTAGCATATACGAGGTCATCAATTTGGTCAGAGATCGATTTTCGTTTTAAATTTTTATATTTATTCAAAATTCTTATTCTTAATTTATTTTTTTTCATTAAAATGTCGTAGTTTATTTTTCAATTTTCGATTTTTGATTTCTAAAATATTATTTTTTTGTCTTAATGCCGTATTTTACTTTCTATAATATAGCGTGTTTTTTTCATTTTTGACACAGTTCTCACAATCGATCGTATTTGTTATATTTGTAAGAGAAGATACAGGTTGCTTAATCAAATGAATTGATCTCTTCCCGGGAGCGGGAAGATAAGTTTTTAGCATTGTCAAACAAAAATTCATTAGAAAAATTCTTACCTGTTGTACAATCCGTATCGCAATTTTCATCTGCCACAAAATTCTCAATATCTTTTTTTTCTTTATTTTTTGAGCCTGGATAAACTTTAATTTTCCCCAACGTGTTTTTGTAACGGTTATTTAATAATAAGGTAGGAATCGCACATTTTGTTAAATTTCTTTTTTTCACAAACTTTTCCTCAAAATGCAATTCACAAATAATTTTTTTTTTATTTGTATTATCACAAAAATTAATTTTGCACTTTTCTACCCACATTTATATCGCATGGTATTTTTTGCAGGAAAAGCGAATATTCTAAATTCATAAACTTTTAGTTCCACCTGATAATAGGTATAGGGTAGATTACATTATATTTCCAATAGTTACAGCAATCACTTGTCAGTCGCCAACCTTGGGGGCATTCTCGTTCGGCGCTATAGCCAGAATAAGACTACCGAATTTCAATAAAAATTAGAAACGCAGTTCCAAATCAAAAATTCATAAACTTTAAGTTCCACCTGATATAGGCATGGGGTAAATTAAATTAAATTTCCAATAGTTACAGTAATCACTCGTCAGTCGCCAACCTTGGGGGCAATCTCTGTGATCGGCGATATAGCCCAAATAAGATTACCGAATTTCAATAAAAATTAGAAACAGTTCCCAATCAAAAATTCATAAACTTTTAGTTCCACCTGATATAGGCATAGGGTAGATTAAATTAAATTTCCAATAGGTACAGCAATCATTTGTCAGTCGCCAACCTTGGGGGCAATCTCTGTGTTCGGCGCTATAGCCGGAATTACAGTACCGAATTACAATAAAAATTAGAAATAGTTCCCAATCAAAAATGCATAAACTTTTAGTTCTACCTGATATAGGCATGGGGTAGATTAAATTAAATTTCGAATAGATACAGCAATCACTTGTCAGTTGCCAACCTTGGTGGCAATCTCTGTGATCGGCGATATAGCCCAAATAAGATTACTGAATTTCAATAAAAATTAGAAATAGTTCCCAATCAAAAATTCATAAACTTTTAGTTCTACCTGATATAGGCATAGGGTAAATTAAATTAAATTTCCAATAGATACAGCAATCACGTGTCAGTCGCCGACCTTGGGGGCAATCTCTGTGATCGGCGCTATATCCAGAATAAGATTACCGAATTTCAATAAAAATTAGAAATAGTTCCCAATCAAAAATTCATAAACTTTTAGTTCCACCAGATCTAGGCATGGGGTAGATTAAATTAAATTTCCAATAGATACAGCAACCAAAGTCGCCAACCTTGGAGGCAATCTCTGTAATCGACGCTATAGCCAGAATAAGATTACCGAATTTCAATAAAAATTAGAAATAGTTCCCAATCAATAATTCATAAACTTTTAGTTCCACCTGATATAGCCAAAAGGTAGATTAAATTAAATTTTCAATAGTTACAGCAATCACTTGTCAGTTGCCAACCTTGGAGGCAATTGTCTTGAATCAGTGTTGGAGAATTTTTTGTGAGTTTTACTATGTGAGTCACTGGCAAGATCGACTATAATTTGGTATTGTAATTTTGAATATGCCACGTGGTATCATGCCGGGTATGAATAACCTCGCATAACAAATATAATCCATAAATTTCATTAACAACATTTAAAAAGATAACTTCTTTGTGTGATAAACAAAACGTTAACTAGAAGTATTCTAAATAAATATGTACATCTGGTCACCATAATGGCAATTTACCAACAAATAAAAAACCAAACAAATTACAATTTATCACCTCTAATCGTGTCATAACACAAATAACACATTTTCACGTAGATCAATCACCGCACAAACAAACATATTATAACAAATAAATAAAACATAAAGCAAAATACATTATATACAAAGTGTACACATGTACAGCACGGCATTTAAATATGTAGAAATTCCTATACTCTACAATACAACATGTGGTAAAATACTCGCGCGTACCAAACCAATCCATATGTACACTTTCACTCCACATTGCATGATTCTGCAAAAACAAAAAAAAAAATCGTTTTCCCTCTATATAGCCACTCTCTCTCTCTATACGTAAACACCCCGTATTTTCATTTATAGTTTTTTCTAAATTTAAACTGCACGCAATATAATGAAATGGATTTGGTACGATTTTTTGTGTTATAGTGAAAATAACTGAAAAACTAAAATAGATCTGCTTAAATCGTTTTAAGTTTTTCGTTTCTCAACCAAGCAGATGTCTTTCATTTTTTTTTTTTTTTTTTTTTGTAAAAAAAAATTCTTTTTGCCGTATACACAAAAAATATTTGATAATTTCAATACATTTTGGCTATAAATATAACTTATAGAATTTATTTATTACGCTTCATATTGTGATGAGGATGAGCAAACGCACGCGGATTAACTAAACAACAACATTAAACAAAAAATAAAAAAAAATCGTTTGGCGATATTTTGATGTGCGCGGCGACGACTCTACACACAAATTAAGCGATTTTATCAATGAGTCCAACCGCAATTATAACATCGAAATCTGTGAACGTAGAAAATTTTTAAATTATGTGACAACAATTTAATCTTAAAAATATTTTTTTTTTATAAATTTTAAACGTGTATTGGAATTCCGTCGAACTCGAAATACTTAAAATTACTTAGCTATAATTATTTTTTGTTTTTGTTTTTTGTTTTGAAAACCATTTTTTCTTGGCATGAGTTCAGTTTAAGAAAATCAGTTGTTTATAACGGTCACGGTATAAATTCGCGATCGCGTATTTTTTAATTTTTTTTATTTTTTTTGTGCTGTGCTGGGTTTAGTCTGTGCCGTTTAGTATTTGTATAACAAAATCTGTTTAAATTGGCTATTTAAAAAAAAAATAACTTGCGTGCTCTATCACTCATAATTAAAATTTAAAAAGTAAATAATTCGTGAAATATGAAATAATAGTAGTAATAGTAGTAATTTATTTATAGTATATTGTTATTGTTTTTTTATTTTTATTTATTTTATTTTATTATTTAGTTTACTCTATTCGTGTGCACGAGACACACACAAATATACAAATTTATATAAAAGACGTTTTCAGTGGATACAGTATATAGTTTGATCAAAATTTGAAAAATTTTTGTGAGTGATCATCAGGGATGGGCGAGGTAGATTACGCCGTGTAATCTATACGCGCTTGTCGCTACGTAAAATATTACGTAGATTACCTGGCAGGATTTTTTGACAATGTCTACAATTAAGACAATGTCAACAACCTACGATATTAAAGAGGCACGAAATAAAATGCCATATTTTGTAAAAAGGCGATTACCATTTCAAAACACGGTAAACAATACAAAGCAGCGCCGTCTATCACGATAATGTTCTGATGTTTGGACTATTAGATGAGGATTAGGATAATTTTTGATCGATTAGGATATATATTGGATGGGAATGCAATTTTAAATTGATTTTTGAATAAAATTCTGAATGACTAATTTTATAAAACTCAGCATGTTGAAGGGCAATAGTTTCCAAAATACCGGAAAATTCTAATACCGGTTTTCGGTAATCAAAATTTTTCAATACCGGTATATACCGGTATTGCGCGGTATTTGTATGGAACGTCTTAAAAATTTGGCTGAAACATTAGAAAACTCAATTTAAACAATTAACAAATCAATTTTCCGTTTTTCATTACTTATTTTATTTCATTTCACAGGGGTATTCAAAAATTATAGCAGTATTCAACCCAATAATTTTCCAAAAAATAATATTTTAAAAATATTAATGCATTTAACATTTCAAAACTCATTCGGCTTCGAAGCTTAGTAGAAAAGGTACCAGCAACAGAAAACGTCCTTTCACTGGATGTCGACGTGGGCTGAATTGTTTTTAGAGCGGCATCAATCCTATTTTAGTTTGATTTTCGAACTCCACTTGCTTCAAATAGCTTAAACTCCCTTTGAATTTCTGAAAATGGATCAGAACTTTTATTCTTGGGTTGGAACGAAACCATCTTTGTTATGGATTGTGACAACTGGGTCGTCAGATTATTATTCGACATCGACACTTTCCGATACTTCGGCAAAATTCTATTTAATTATATTTTTGGCATATTGAATTATTGCTGATTTTGATGAATATTTGAAGCTATCATAATTTTGTGATATATTTGAATTTGGATTTTGCAAATATCTCATTATAACGACACTAAATCTTTGTTGCATCGCTCATCATATCGCTTTCTGAGTGAATCCAGCATCATTTCACTTAAATTAGACGTGTGCTCAGAAAGATTTTTGAACAAAAACTGGTGAACACCTTCACTGGTTAAAATCGTTGAGTTATCCTTACTTAGCTCTTTAACAGCCAATTCAATGAGTTTTAACACTTTCAAAATATCTTCTAAAACTTTAAAATCGACTTCCTCATAAAATATATTTGTTCCAATGTCCGAGAGTGCTTTTCAATAATGGGAACCAACGAGTTCCACCGTGTTTTGACGTCAAACTTTAGCATACATTTTTTATTTTCTTGTTGGAAAACTGGGTTTTGCAATATTGGAGTACGAACGGTTGACAATTTGAAAAATTTAATCAGTTTACGTGAATTATTCAATACAGATTTGATGTTCCGTCGAAAAACTCTGTTGCTGCTTCCATGAGTTGTCTCTATGATATCATTAAAAATGTCCCTGTTATTCGAAACCATCATATCATCATTGTCATTACAATCTGATTCTGAATCATTATCTTCATCAGAATCGTTGGCTTCGTCGCTTTCCTCAGCATCGTCTTCATCTGATTCGTTGCCCGAACATGTTTGGCTGTCGCAGTTACGTGATTTTTTGTAGAGAACATCGGTTACGGCCAGATGAATACCGTGATTGTGGCACAGTTGACTCTCTACATTACATCTACGTTGAATCTATACGCAACTTTATTGTGAAGAGTTACATTTATATACCTGTTCATGTTGATGTCGAACCATTCATCAACTGTTATACTGAACTTTTCACCACATTTTTTCAAAACAGAAATTTTGTCAAACAGCTTTTGTTTTTTGATTTCGTAGAACGAGATTATTAGTTTTGCGACTGTGGTTTGGCTTTTCGGAATTAGGAAACCACGCTTTTAAATAAACTCGCGTATTGCATCAGATTTTGTAATCATTTTTAAAGACATATAAAAAAATTTTGAATACCGTACAAAACCGGTATTGTGATAAGGTTTCGGTATTGGAAAAATTTAGTTCAATACCGGCTTTCAATACCGATATTGAAAACCAGGGAAACTCTAGGCAATGGGATGATAACACGATTTTAGGACGAAATTCTGGCTTACCTATACTGAAACTTAACTGAGCTATTTGTTAACCGATTCTGATGACATCAGGCATGTTGGATTGAAATTTTGTTACATTAAACGAATTACGATTTTTTATAAGTGATGAAATTTAATCTTAATCAGTAAAAGTTAATCCACATTCGAAAACTATTCTAATTCATATTCAAAAACTTATCTCAATAACCATGTTAGAATTTTCAATTCAACCGAACATGCTGAATTATATCATGATCGGTTTTCGAATAATCTCAAAATTCATTTTTAAATCCTGTTTCTATATCGAACAGATAAAATTTCGTCATTATCGGTCGAGAAATGGACTAGCTTTATACTATAGTTGGCCGGCCATATTCAAGAAATGTAATCAAAAAATATTTAATCCCACTTTTTTCAAATCAAAAATCACTTAAAAGCCCTATTTCCATTCAATATGTCGAGTTTCATTATAATCGGTCAAGGAGGGTAGTTCCGTTGGTCATTTTGAGTCGAAAACTGTAAATCGCTTGCCATCTTAACACTTTTTACAAATATATCTTAGTGGAAGTGCTTATATTTAGCGGGAGCGCATTGTCACTATTTTTGGCAAGATATATATTTTGACCTGCTAACCTGTTTCAAATCCACTTTCACTCACGTTTCGTCATCCATCAAAACACATTCGTTAAATTTTGTCAAAACTTTGACATAGAGCAATCTGGCAGGTGTAGCGGACAAAGTTCTGTTTATCGATTCGTTTCGATAGACATTTTTATGTACAAAATTGTGCTCCATTGCGTTTTTTGAATTACGAATTTATATCGTTGTTTTGCATTTATCCTAAAGAAAATTGGTCACCTAATTTAGAACTAATTGACAAAATCACTCTAGTCTACATTCTCCAAAAACTAAATAAAACTATTACGTATACAGTAGAAACATGTTTATTCAGTAATCAGAACAAATAAAATAAAATAACAATTACAATCAATTAATAACAGTATTTAAGTATTTAACATTACTGGGCCCTTACTGTTTCAGCAATTTGGCTTCAACGGTTTCGATCGTGAGCTCGGTCTTCATACTGTCTCAGAATATCTGAAGAAGCCAAATCGTTCCCTACAATTTGGTGGCTCCCCTTTCTTGTGCCTACCATATGGTGGCTCTCCTTACAGAAATCGCTGAACAATTCGTTCCGGATCATCGCGCATAGAGCGTGACCAAACCAACGAACTCGCTGAGATCTTACTTCATGTACAATATCGGGGATCATCATCATCATCGTATGTACCATCTAAACATTCGCATGATTCTTCTCTCAAATGCAAGGAGCCATCTCTCGTACATAACAAGAGAGCCTAAATATTTGAAGCTCCTTACTCTGTCAATCGTGTAGTGACCACTACTAAATCCTGGTGTGCTTTTATCCCTATGACCAGAGATCATGTATTTTGTTTTGGAATCATTGATCTGCAGTCCAATAGAAGCTGAAAACTGTAGAAACGGATCAATTATCTGGTTCACTCCGTAACTATTCATTCCAATCACACATATGTTATCTGCATATGCAATCACCTGATTGGACTGGCGATATAAGTTGTTGCGCTGACGTGTTTCAGTTTTATGCAAGATGTAGCATCCTTCCTGCCGAACACCCCTGTCCTCAACATTAATACAGCATTGAGACTGCGTCAAACCACAAACTCTCTCGATTAATAGAGCCATTGGCCTTCGGGAAATCCATAAACACCTGATGCGGCGATGAAGCCTTATAATATTTTGATAATCATCCACCGCGAAAAGACCTGATTAGTGACTGATCGATTCGGGCAAAATCCTCCTTAATAGTCACCAACCAAGCCCTCCGCTAGTGGGGTGATTCCAATATATTATAGGATAGTAACTTGTATGCTGTGCAAAGGATATATATATATATATATATATATATATATATATATATACCGAAATAATCCTCACAATTCAGGTGGTCTCCCTTCTTGAATATGAGGCATATTGCGGCCACTTTCCATTCATCAGGCATCGAATAAGGACAAAAAGATAGTTCCACAAAGTATCCCCTCCAAATATCAAGAGCTCCGAATTAATGCAGTCCACCCCAGATGAGTGGTTTCATTTTAATCCCTGCATAGCCCTAATGAATTCCTCATGGGATGGATGAAAGTGTCCACTACATGCGTTGAGTACTGCATCGATGTTGACACAGAGGTTTTGGCGGTTGACCCAGGCCTGAAATTATGGTGCAATTGAGTAATTCCCTGAAATAAATTAGTCGAACTGCGCTAATTGTTGAGTTGTTGTACTTTCAGATCTTCAGCCTTCCACCATTCTCGCTGCTTCCGGCTACAAATCCGCTTAGCTGTCTTTCAAGCACGAGCAGCTTTGTTTTTACTCGCGATTGTTAGACATTGTTGCACTTCACTATGGGCTATATCTTCTAGCTCGACTGTACGACGACACTCATCATCAAACCTATCATTCTTGGGTCTGACTTTCACTATACCTGTACTTCCACGTGCCGATCCTTATTCTCGTGTCCGTGTACTTGAGCGGGGGTCCGGTATTGGTTTGGCGGCTTCCAATTTTCTTTTTGTTGACTTTATAAATAGGTTTACGGATCCGTATCCATCAACCCAACGAACCAACCTTTTAGTCACCTCCTACGACAAGCAAAGGATAATGTGATGGTATTCTAGGAAAACACGTTCGTGCAATTTAAGTTAACGAGATGTGTGAGTGCCCCCGACCACAGCAGCCTGTATGAGATTCATACGTTTCCAAAAAAAAATTCAAATAATTTATATAAGGTGATGCACCTGATGGTGTGGATATCTTAAATAAAGAATACATGTTCGTCAAATCTTCGAATATCATAAATTGTTATTGTCTCGCTGAAGATTTATTTATTAATTTACAGTTTCTGGAAATGATGCGGACTTCAAGAGCATTACAAAAGCGAAATGTGGTAGTAGTAAATCTCCTAAGCCTTTACTTTTTTCAAAACAAGATTTTCACAAGAAAATTTGGCAAGATTTTTCAGTCGACATACATGATCAAGTTTATTTCATCATACGTCAAAAACAAAAAACATCATCCCCACCATCTGTTGTATTTAGAAACCCTTTTTCTACGAAGATTCGACCACTTTCAAAATTTAATATTCGCTAAAAATAAAAATGAACATTTTTCGCCTTTTCCTTTATATGACTTGATATGTTCTATGAGGGTTCTGTAATACGATCCTGACCCAAATACTTATCCCGCTTAATCTACATTCAGAAAAAACGATCATTCAAATTTTATAGAAAAAAAAATTAGGGATGGAAGCAATTGGATTTTTTCAGAATTCTGAAAATCTAATTCTCATTTAATTCGCTAATAACTGATTGATTACCCGAAGATGATGGGTCATTGGGCCGCTGGGTCTACAGCTGCTAGAACAATGAACCAAACCAGATTGATGCAAGCATCGTCTAGACCTAATTTTTCGAAGCAATTACCAGCACAACGTGTAGGAAATAAAAGGTAATTTTTACACCGATAAGATGTCTCCCAGCGAAATTTTGTTTTCGCGCATTCTTGCATCTTAAAAAATTCGTTTTCTTAAGTAAATGCGTTTTCCATGAAGCGGCCTGTTAAATGCTATTAAATTTTGCCCTTTTGTAACCGTTTTAGAGAAACGTTTCATAGCTTTAACTAGTACATTTCGAAGTTGTAGAAACATTGATTTGATCCATTGGTTTTCTTATGCAAAAAGTAGGAGTTCCAAGTAGCAATATCTAATAAGTGATGAGTATCATGATACCTTCTAGTCACTGGCATATATTTCGTGTCAGGTTTTATGAACACGGTACCATGTCTATTTTATCCTTCCGTTTCCATTCCGTTTCCCAATTATACAACAGTTATACATGAAAACATGATGCCCTTTCTGTAAAAATGAGTCCATTAGTCGATTTCACATTGAGACAATTAGAAATTTCCAGTTTCTAAACTTTACTTTTTTCCACTTGATATATATATATATAGCGATTCGTCTCTAATGACTGATTTTTTTCTGGTCTGTATGTCTTTTGGAAACTTTGAATGAATAGTTATAACAATGGAAATCGACGTAACATCTGGTGGAAACGGCGTCCGAAAATTTCTGCAGGAAACAATGGGTGACCGTATTGTTGGAGCTTTTACTTGTGATTGCACGAATTGTATGTTAAAAAATCACTAAAACTTGTCATTTCGACTGAATCAGTAGGTCTAAATTTAGCAATATTGCAATTTCTCGTTGCTGAGCAATTACTTTCACAAAATATTTAACCATTAGCATTTTTTGATTCGACGGGCGTTTCTAAAATTAACGGTTTAAGAGTTTCTTATTCAAAAACTTCTAGTGGCGTTGCATCAGGCTGGATTTCAATTTGTACACGGCTACTGCTCGCATATAACGAATTTCTTAACCGTCATTCATCCATTCTAAATAAGCTCACCTATAAATCTTCTTCTTCTGAATCATTTTCGATCTCGGATATTTCCTCCCGTTGAACCGAATGAATTAGTTCAATATGTCGAATCATCTCCAAAGTTACCATCATCACAAAAAGGATCGATGTCTGAACTAACATCATCGCTTGGACAATCGTCGTATAACTTCTTTAACCTTTCTCCAGATGCTTTATATTCTTCTGACATCTTTGACATTTTGAATTATATCTACATACTATTTACTTCTTTTTAAAGAATATTTCAAAATGATTAAAGTAATTTTTTTACTTATTACGAAGACTTTACCTAAACGGTTTCAACGATCAAAGTTGTTGATCGTACCACCATATTTTTATTATTGAAAACTATATGAAACATTGACGGTACTGGCAGTCCGTCCCATTTATTTATGGGATTTCCCTAATTCTCTGAAAATTTATTATTTGTGTTTTGTTTTATAGGGACACGTCATGTTCAATTATTATCTAGACTGCAATACATTTGTCGTCGGTAAATGCCGTCTTGTCCTAAGAGGCCTTTATTGAATGTCGGCATATACCGTCTTGTCCGCGAATGCGTGAGGCTGAACACAAATTAGTTGATTAACAATGACATCAAATAAAAGCCCTAATTTTTATATTCATTCAATTAATTATTTGATAAATTCCAGAATCTATTATTTAAACCGAAATTTTAAATTTATTAATTGATTTTTAATTTAATGTGCCGATAAATAATCAAAATTACTAATCTTATGACAGACTTATGTATGCATATATGTATGTAGAACAAGCATATGAATATAAAAATTATTTATTTGGGCCACGATAAATTTTAAGTACATACATTTAAGTGTGAAAATTAACATTGACATGATTTTCGAACGAACGAACGAACCCCTTAATACTCTATACCAACGATCAAACTGTACAGCATCCACTGTATTTCGTCTTACGAGTATATACAAAAAAAAAACAGAATAAGATCAGTAAACAAATATAAAAGTAAGAAAACACGAAAAAAGATCAAGTGCGATTCTACGTTTTATTACCATCGGGAAAAAATCGAAAACGAAAATTCGTCGACGAAAATTTTAATTTCATCTCATTTTCTGTTTTGATCTTTTTGGAATATGTTGTGATCCGTTAAATTGACATTCTCTAAGATGTGTATGTTTTGCTTTGCGATACTATACATAATCTATAATTATACGGGCATTAAAATAATAAGAAAATCACTAAAATAAAATAAATCGAAAAATCTGTTTCACATTACTCATAAATACATAATCTTAAATATAGGGAGAGAGTTTGAAAAGAACCGTGCTTGTGAGATAATAAAACAAAATTGAAGTGAAAATTTGTGAAATATTTGAAATTTCTTTAAAAAAAAAAAAATTAAAAATTGTTTAGTGAAAAAAAAAAAAATTTTAAATTTTCTTGTGGTGAAAAATGTAAAACGTGCGTGCGTGTTGTGAAACCAACCTAAAATGAAAATTATCAATTCAAATGTATTATTTGTTGTAATAATTATTGTATTAAGTGTAACGTTAAACAAAGCGTACAAGCTAAGTGAAAATATTAAAGACGATTATCAAAATGATTTTGCGTTCAACGATCGTTCCCAAACAAATCGTCGAACGCAGCAATATCATTTTGAAACGATCAGTTATACAAGAGAAATTTATACGAAAAAGGGCACCATCCAGGGTGTCATAAAACGGCATACGGGAAATATGTTACCGAATGTCGAACATTATCTTGGAATACCGTATGCAGAGGCGCCGACCGGAAGCAGGCGATTTATGCCACCAGGTACAGTGTACATTTATGTATAAAATAAAAAATTTGAGTGAATCATTCATATACGATGATTCGTCTATAAACTATTTAATATCAAACATATGAGTATACAATATACAAACTATACATAATCCAATTTATATATATGTTTATTTAGCTAATAGTAAGACTATATAGATTTTAACAACTAAATTCCTTTATTGTATACTACTATACATATACTTATATACAATTTATAATTGAGTTGCTAAATATGGATGCCAAATTAAAAATAAATTTCTCAGTAATTTTCATCGTCGTCGAACATTTTAGAGCGAAAATGTTCGTTAGTCATATACCGCAGCGGAAAACGGGATAAATTCTTTTAACTCGTGAAGTCAATGAACTACAATTGGTAAATATATTGTATATTAAATGTATAGAACGGAAAATTGCTGCATTTTATACGAATACACGTCATAAATCAGGTCAAACCCAAGCTATGTACGTTATTAGCTTGTATTTCATCAGGCAGCCAAGCAGCGTTAGCGTCAAACGTTTTTAGTTCATACAACTTTCTCTATCAAAATTCACTTAGTTTATTGGTTATGGTTTAGCCTTAAAAAAAAATTAGGGCGTTTCTTTAATTTCATAAAAACTAGTAACATAGTTTTAACGTGTTTTGGTTAGTTCATTTGTATTTAGTTAATTCGTTCATTATTGAACTGGGAAAATACGTGTATTTGCACAAGCTTGTAAATAACGCCCTAATTATTTTTTTCATTCCACAATACTTAAATATATTTGGAGTTACGTTTGATAAACTCTAGTTAAGAATATGCTTTACGACAACTTAGCTGCTGACGGTTACGATAGAAGCCAAAGTTATTGATTAACACTTGTCAACATTCAACGACATCAGGTTTGCATCTTAATTTGGAACTTTACTAATTTTAAGCTTAAACAAAATCCATATAATCAACCTCCACTTGAACTTTAAAACTAGTGAGTTTAAGTCTGTTGAAATCTATAATTTCAATGCCAAAACGTTCGTCAAATCCATATCATTTTTTAAGTTCTAGGCAGATGCATATTTGCTTACCCGAGACACGAAACGCAGGATATTTGTTTGGATCAGATTTTATCCATTTAAAATACTCTTTAAATAATTTGTATCTTCAAATTCGTTGTACTCCAAATTTATTTGTTCTACGTTTGACCGTAAACCATTTCAGCTGGTGAGCACTTCAAATCTTCTTTGACCGTTGCTCGAATACCAAGTAGAACGATTGGTACTTCGGATCTCCAGTGAATTGTGTTGCCTCGGGCCTTGAGAGCAGCTTTGAGCTGGCGGTGGAAACGTTCGACCATGCCATTGGCTTGCGGATGGTAAGCAGTTGTACGTATCCGATGT
Organism: Tipula unca; assembly: GCA_951394425.1. Classification (NCBI taxonomy): domain Eukaryota; kingdom Metazoa; phylum Arthropoda; class Insecta; order Diptera; family Tipulidae; genus Tipula; species Tipula unca. The sequence continues at coordinate 77,275,107 of OX596380.1, forward strand.
GAGCCGAGGAGTTTCGTTAACTCCTTTCGTTAACATGCGAGTTAGAGCTTCGACTCGAATTGGGTTTCTTGATCAGTTATGATGTCAAGTGGAACGCCAAATCGTGATACGTAGTTTTGAACAAATGTGGTGGCAATGGTTGCTGCAGACATGTCGCTCATGCAGTACGCTTCTGGCCATCGAGTGAAACGATCGACACAGGTGAGTAAATATGAGTATCCATTGGATGGGGGAAGTGGTCCTACGACGTCCAAATGAATGTGCTCGAATCGACCAGGTGGAATTGCGAATTGTCCAAGAGGCGATTTTGCGTGTCGCTGGACTTTTCATTTTTGGCAGGATAAACAGGATTGTGCCCAATGGGTCACGTCTTTGTTTATGCTGGGCCAAAAGTATCGAGCAGTAATCAATTTACGAGTTGCGCGGACACCAGGATGTGAGATACCGTGTAGTGTGTCGAAGATGGTTCGACGTAGTTGCTCTGCGATGTACGGGCGATTTGCACCCGTAGATGTTTCGCAGTAGATTTCGAGGCCAGGTAGTGTGAAAAGCTCCAGTTTCAGTGATGAACTGGCGTGACAAGCGGAACCAGAAAGTAAATTCTGAAGTTCCAAGTCTGCTTTTTGCGCTTGTGCGATTTTGTTGCAGTCGAAGTGAGTCTCGACTGTGGCCGTTTCGTTTGTTGTTGTGCGCGAAAGTGAATCCGCGACAACGTTTTCGGTACCTTGAACATGCTGGATGTCCGTGGTAAATTGACTAATGTAATCCAAGTGGCGTGCTTGCCTTGGATTGCGTTCAGTTTTAGACTGAATTGCTCGAGTGAGAGGTTTGTGGTCGGTGTAAATTGTGAAGTCCCGACCCTCGACCAAATATCTGAAGTGTTTGATTGCTAGATATATTGCGAGTAATTCCCGATCGAATGCAGAGTATTTCTTTTCGGCATCCGAGAGCTTCTTTGAGAAGAATCCCAGGGGCTCCCAACACTTGTCGTTGTACTGTTGCATGACTGCTCCGACAGCAGTGTTTGATGCATCAGTAGTTATGCTGAGCTTTGAGTCGCTCAGTGGATGAGACAAGAGTGTTATGCGTGCCAATTCAGCCTTGAGTGACGTGAATGCGTGTTGACATTCGTCAGGCCAAGAGAAGTTCTTGGCGGTTTTGGGCTTACGTAGTAGTACTGCCAGGTGGCTGTGAATTGGATTGAGTATTTCAGCGAGCTTTGGTATAAATCGGTGGTAGTAGTTGACCATGCCGATGAATCGCTGAATACTTTTGATTGATGTTGGAGCTGGGAATTCTTTAATGGCATTGATTCGGTCTTGTGACGGAAGGATGCCATTAGCGATGATCTTGTGGCTGAGGAAATCAAGAGTGGATGCGCCGAAGACGCATTTTGAGCTCTTGATGTGAACATCAAACTCGACAAGTCGTTGGAAAAGTGTTTCCAGATGGAGTTTGTGTTGCTCCTCAGTTTGAGATGCCACAAGAATGTCGTCTATGTAGACGAAAACGAAGTCGAGATCTCGAACGACTTCGTTCATGAAGCGCTGAAACGTTTGTGCGGCATTGCGTAATCCAAATGGCATTCGGGTGTATTCGAAGAGGCCAAATGGAGTTGTGATTGCCGTTTTGAAAACGTCTTCAGGTGCCACGGGAATGTGGTGATAACCTCTGATGAGATCAAGTTTGGAGAAAACTTTGCAGCCATGCAAGTGCATGGTGAAGTTTTGAATGTGGGGTATCGGGTAGCGATCCGGTATCGTAACCGTGTTTAAACGCCGATAGTCCCCACATGGCCTCCAGTCTTGATCTTTCTTCTTGACCATGTGTAATGGACAAGAAACGGAAGATGTCGATGTTCGACAAATTCCTAATTCCACCATGTGTTGAAATTCTGCTTGTGCAGCTTTGTGACGCACCTGATCTAGTCTGCGTGGTCTCGACACAGGAAGATGGCCTTCTGTGACGATGTGATGAACCACGTTGTGTCGGACTGGCATTTTGTAGTTCGGCTCTGCTGTAAGTAGTGGGTACTTTTTGAGCAGAGTGCCGTAGCCGTTGTCGATGTTAAAATGGATCGGTGTTGGTGTGTTAACACGAACCATTGTGGCGTTTATTGACAGCTTTGTAGCTGGATCAATCAGCCGTTTGTTCTTAACATCAACAAGAAGTCCGAATTTGCTTAGAAAATCGGCGCCAATGATCGGACGGTTCACTGCAGCTAGTATGAAAGCGTGCGTGAAGGTTCGTTTGAGTCCGATATCCACGTTAAGCAATTTTGTGCCGTACGTGTGGATGATTGAACCATTGGCAGCCGATAAGACTAGATCTGAATTTCGATTGGCTAATGAGTATTTCATTCTGAAATTCATTGCTGGAATAACCGAAAGGTCAGCGCCAGTGTCGACTAGGTAGGTGAGTTTGTTCTGTCTATCGTACACAAACAAACGGGTTGTATAGGGTGTCAGGGGAGTTGCGTAACTCTCTACCCGTGACTTTCCTAGTTTTTTGAATTGTTGTTTGAGGTAGATGGGTAGGGTTGCTGTGCCGTATGGAAGTTGCATGGCTGTGTGCATTTCTGTGCAGCCGTTCCATATTTGGCATGATACCAGCATCTACCTTGCCGCGGGTTGCTTTGTGTTCGGGCACGTGATTGAGATCGTTGTCTGCGTGACCGGCTCCTGCGTCGGAGCAACCCATCGAGTATCGATTCGATTCGCGATAATCGATCCTCGACAGTAACACCAGGCCCTGTTATTCTACGCCTTGTTGGTCTAAAATGTGAATGCGCGTCGTTGCTCATTATTCACAATTTAATTTTAAATAAATGACCAAAAATTATTAACAAATAATAAGGCGGAATGGTTACCGTGTAATGATTATGTTTGAGGGCCGCGATGTTCCTTCGGCTTAACTCCCTTGTGACGAGATACCCCCGAATATGGAGTTCCTTGCGTCCTACCTTATATTGGGGGGGCTCGTTGAAATTTAAAATGAAGTAAAAATGTTAAGTTATGCGAGGTGAAAATGAAAAGCGGGTTTTATGTCACCGTTGTGGTTGTGGTTTTTATAAAAACCGGTTAATTATTCTTTTTTGTATTTTACAACAGCGGTGATGGCGGGAGGACGTGCAGCGAGAAACGACCAGGTGTGTGAACGATAGTGGTGGTGGAAAAAAATATATATCATGAAAATTGACTCTACGTTAAAGTTTGTTAATAATGAAAAAAAAATTGATTCTACGTTAATATAATGAAAATTGACTGTACGTTAAAGTTTTAAAATGAAAAAAATTCTACGTTAATATAATAATTTGAAAAATTATAATAGAAACAGAGAAAAAAATTAATTGGTAATTTAAATAAAAAAAAACTCTTATCTTGTTTGTTTTGTTGATGTTGTTGCTGCTGATAAGTCGTTACGGTGAATAGGTACACCGATTGCTGCTGCTGCTGATGGTCCTGTTGCGGTGAGGGTAAATCGCTTCACCGTTTATCCCGCGTTGCGTGTGTGGGTTGTTCCCTTCGCCACGTGTAAATAGCTTTTCTGGTTGCGTGCAATTTTGTTATTCGCCGAATCCCGCGTTGGTACGTGGGATAGCCCTACGTACGTTTAAATAATTTATATTAATCCCTTGATTCCCGCGTTGCGTGGGTGGGACGTCCCCTACTCCACGTTTTTTATTTTCTTCCCACGCGGTTATCTGACGTATGTGGTTATGCGTGTTTTTTATTTGTATAAATATGTTTTCATGCAGTAAAAACCGCCGTCGATAGGTCACCACTTATAGGATTAAGTTCCTATTTTAAATATTTGTTGTTCGGTGTGATCCGAACTTCTCAAAATGAAACAAATGTACACACTCAAATAATTCGTTAATTTATATAATTTATTTATTTATTAATTATTTATTAATTCAATTGTTATTTAATTTGTTATTAAAAATATTTTATTTATAACTATTTTTGTATACATATAATTTTTGGTTTCCAATTTATTTATTTATTTATTTATCACCACCACTAACACTTGTGTCGCTTTTAGAGTTTGAAATCGCAATGGACGCAAAATGTTGTTGTTTTGTTTTGGTTGTGACGTCGCCTTCGTCTTCCAAAATACGTGTCGTATTTTGGAGAGGGAACAGATGCGCCGGCGGCGGTCGACATTGCACTATTGTATTAGTGTTGCATCACCGAACATTGTTGTTCGTGGTGATGTTGTTAGATGGCGACTTGTTTTACTATGAATGTTTTATAGTAATGGTTCGGTTATTAGATAGTGGTGGTTGGATAGATGGATATGTGATGGGGTTAGTGAACGCTTAATTCAAATAAGTTGGTTTATATTTGAATTTCACTAATTGTTTTGTTTGTGGCAGAATCGAATATCGGTGAGTCGAATATTCCAGCTGCTACAAGTTTACCGATTTTCTTCGAATTTTTCGATTGAATCCCAGAAAACTATTGATAGCGTATCCAATACCACAGTATTTTTCCAGTTTTGATGTTTGAAGTTATATCGCTGGAGCATTAAACTCCTTTTCGTCAACTTGACACTAAATCGCACTGGTTCATCACCACCAAAGCTCTAATTTTTTATACTGATAATATTACAGCAAGGCACTTTAACAGTCAGGGAATAGTTTGTTTGTGGTCGCTCGTATCTTTTAGGATTATTTTGATATGAAATTACTCCGATACCCTACATACTTGCGTCACACCTTAGAAAAATTGATTAATCATAATTCTTGTACTTTAATAGTCATTTCAAATTTCCCTTTTTCAAGCTAGTCAGACGGTGCGGTTACATGACGTTGGTTGAGGTAGCAGATTTAATATTGTCTCTAGTTTTGCTGGACCTGGTCTTTCCTCTCCCACTAGATAGCCAAAATATCAGATTTCTCACATCACAACATCGCTCTTCTCGATGTTTATTGTAAGACCGGCTGTCCGTAGTTGGTCGCTCACCGTAAATGCAGTTTGGTCTCTTTAGTATGGCGAAGAGTGAACTCCATGCCTGTACCTTTCAATATTCGATCAGTTTTGTTATTTGATACGAAGCCAAATATACCCTTTTATTTGATTATAATGGTACCGTCCGTTATCCTAACATCCGAATTTGAATTTATGGTATTTTGTGTTTGCTCGGATAAAAACTCGAATGCGTTTATGCCCAACACGCTAATGGATGCTCCACTATCAAGGAGACCTTGAATGGTTTCAAAGGCAATAGTCACATAAACATTCGCACGAGGGTCGTTCTTAGATAAAGTTTTCTATCTTAAAAATCGTCTTTCTTTTAGCCATAGTAGCATGAAGCATTGAAGTCGAATAATTTGCCTACTTAACATACAAACAATGTGTGATTTATAAAATAATAAAATATTTAGAACAAAGTTTCTGGTTTGAATAATCTGAAGATTATTGCCCAAGACACTTAAAAAATTGTTTCAAATTCTCGGTTCGAATTCCAAGTACTGGGTTCGAGTCCCAACAGCGGCGGAGGAGGTCAAAATGATTTTTCATCTCCCGACTACGATCAGTGATTAAATTGAAAAGATCTGTAACCCTCTGTTGGAATGAACAACTCATGGGGGGCGACCCATCTTCCATATTAATACCATCAAGTACGGATCTATGGACCGTGGATATGGCACATTGAAAGACGGACCCTTAGCCATGTACAGAAAAAAAAGAGTTACTGTTCAGCTCTCAAAGGACCATAAATCCAATAAAATAAATAAATGATTTATTTATTGATTTATTTCAAAGATACGACTGTACAAAGTTTGTAACGTAAAAGAAAGATTAAATTCATCAAAAACCAGACTAAAAATTTAAAAAATTGTTTGACATTTTGCAGATTGCAAAATGACAAGCAAATAAGCGAAGCTGATTGAAACTTGGTTTTTGATAACTACTTTATACACTTTTATATTTTATATCTGAAACCTTAGAGCAATCCATACTCAGGTTTGAATACGGTCCACGACAAAATAAATATAACAGGAACAATACCGAGAAGCATGAAAGGTACTAAAAGGGGAAAAGCAATTAAACAAGCACAGATTAATTGGATTTTAATCCATAAACAATGTGCTGAACCATATGAACCACCTGTGTAAAAACAGGTTCCTAACGGCACATATTTAACAGAACAAAGCACTTACTCTACTAACGAGGGCGACTAAACGCAATTTAATTAGGATTTTTTGAACCTAATTCGAACCGGTGTGGACTATTCAAGTTATTCAAAATTTATAAATTGAGAATTCAATACGGCCTTCAAACTTGCAATTCGAGAACCAGCAGAGTGCCCATTCAGTGCTTCGATATTCAGAAAGTCATTTCATGCTCTAAAACCAATATTGATTAATGTACATAACTTACCAGCACATTTATCAACAACGTAAGAAGTGTACTATGCCATAATGGAATGAGGCTATCATGGGACGTTCTGGAAATGATATTGCGATGAATGACGTCGTAAATATAAGAATGTGCTTTCTAGAAAACGATATATCGAAGCTTATAAATCAGAGTAACTTTTGTGTCTCCAACTTCGCTGTAACACTTTATACCGTCTCAAAATGCAATATGTCATACCTGGTCATTCGTGCATTAAAAGAGAAGAAGTGTATAATGGCCACTGCCTAATTATGCTACCCATAAATTGACACAAAAATGAAAAATTGTCTTGAATCAATGCTACGCTTGGCAAGGTTGACTAAAATTTGGCTTCCAAATTTTATATTTTTAATAAATTCCATTTACTATAATTTATAAATAAATTCTCGATAACGCATTTCAGCCGACCTTTTGAAACAGTCACATAGTAAAACATCCAAAAATTGTCTTGCATCAATACTAAACCATTTTTTGTGTGTTACTATGTGAGTGATTAGCAAAGTCAACTCAAATTAGGTATCGATATTTTGTTTGATTTTATTTATAAAACGGTATACAGAACCGGTTACAAAACGAAACACGGACTACAAAAAATCGACTGCATTTACGCAAAACCCTTCGATGAACATCATACTAAAAGAATAATTAGCAACAAGCACGGCAACAAATATAGACGAGATAATTGACGAAACAGAAAGAATCAAGAAAATCTTAGTTCTGGTAACTGGGGAGCCAACGCAACATACAGCCACCCCACATAACCACAAGTTGAAATATAAAAACCATAACAAAATCAATATATGTATATCGAGAGACTAAAACACACATGGGACACCCACCGCACCAGTATATATGCAGAACTGATACAAAAGAACACTAAATACGAGTCTAACCAATGCCGAACAGCAAACCATCCACCTAATAAGCACAACAACAGAGACCACAAAACAACCAAAACTATTTCCAAACAGCAATCAAATACTATTACAAGACAAACCAGGTACAAACCACCACCAAAACCTAACTGCACAAATTATTGACAACCTAATACTGTACACACACTGTAAGGTCACAAAAGGACACACGTTCGACGAATACAGAAAAAAAAATCGGAAATAGAAATTACAATGGATCTAGCCAGTAGTAGGAGAGCCGCCACAGTTTGATCTAAGAATTAACCACAGGAACAAAACGGGCACGAATGTTCTCCCCCAAGGTAGAATCATTCCAGGAATGTACATACAATATTCACAAAATCAAATTCAATCGAAAAGCCAACAATTAAATTATATGCAAATGACCGCAAACGAAATATATTATTTCAAATAATAACAATCAAATAAATTCAGTCCCTACAAACTCGACCATCCTTTAAACGGACCACAATTCAAAATAGACAAGAACTTGGATATCAAGAATCATCTTGCTCTTCAGAAAGTTTTGGGATTGTGGTGGAATTCTAAAGTGGGTGATTTCGATTGCCGAATTAACACACGATCAACAAAACGCGAGCAATTGAGAAACGAAAGTGGTATGGTGAAAGCGCTATGCAATGTGATGCGTTATGGTTTAAGAAACATAGAATTTGAGTGGAAAAAGCTGTATTCAAGTATGAAAAAGTGATTTTGGCTGATATTTTCGTATATAGCGATGTGGTTGCTGCTAAATATCCCGAGAACACTGTTGATATTGGAGAAATACTCCACATTTTTAAGAACGTTACCGGGATAGTGGTTCAAAACATCAAAATAGCCAAAGTTTGGTTCGACAGGGTTGTTCGTGGCGGTAACGTTGAGAGTTGGTGGTCGTTCTCGAATTGGGGAAGCTGCCGTTAACTACTTTCACTGGAATTTTTTTAAATTCGTAGGTTTTAATTCAGTTGACATTTTGGGCCGATGCACGAAAACGCTGTCAGGAATACCTCAATGGACCTCAATTTTTATTTTGGCCAAAAACCTTTTATCATTGGTTATGCTAATTATTTAATTAATATTTGACAAAAAATTAGGGCGTTGTTTTTATAAAACATTTCATTGTCTGTGGCAAACGTATGTTGTAAAATATTTCCTTGTCCGTGATATTTAAAATTATAATCAGAAAACCGGATCATCAGTTCGCTAACTACTAATTGTGCGAGTATGATGGTTGCTCTAATTTTAAAATAGCAAATCATAAATTTGTGTGTTAAACCTTGCCATTGAGTTAAACCGTTGTTTATATATTTCCTACTCCTCAACTCTGAATACGTGTAGATAATTCACATATAAGCATAAGTGTTCATGCCATACGTGTGAATTTCATCTGTAATATGTTGAGCATAATTAGACTGGTACCGTTTTAAGTCCCATTTGGCTGATGTAAAACTTATTGCAATCATTGCAGGTTAGTGTATACATATACATATATACGTATCCCGCTTTCAGCTGGTTCGTTGTTTAAATGAGTTCGTAATTTTTGTTGTATTTTAGTGGTTAGTTTTGAATGCAACGGTGTATCCCCATATGTGGTGTAAAACTCGTTTCAGTGCGTTAGAGATCCTGGAATTGTTATAATAGGTAGTAATATATTTCTTGGTATCGTGGTTATCGATGAAAAGTGCTTTTAAGTTTTTCCCGTACATATGATCTCATGGTAATCGTTCTAATTTGCGATATGTTTTATTGTGTTTAGCTCCTCATCATAATCTGTTTGGAACATTGGAACATTATTTAGTCGTTTTAACATCTGGTGGCATTCTGCTATTCTGTGTTGATATGGATGCGATGTGAAATATTGTGTATGGTGTGATTGGTTTGAGTAGGTTTTCCATAAATATTGAAATTACGGTTTTGATGGCTTAATCTAGGAAACCACGAATCGTGCCAATATATTTTTTTTTGCGTATTTACTCTTCGCATTCAGGATGTGTTTGTTTTGAATGTGGTTGAAATATACAATAGATAGATGTTGGGTTTTAAAGTGCCGGACAAAAGGCTTCTCATTGGGAAACCACCTATCTATTTGTATAGTACCCATTTTTTTTAAAGGACTTGGAATAGACACTCTTTTTGGTCCATAGCCTTACCTTACATTCACACGACATTCATTCTATCCATTCATTCATCCCATTCACACAAGTACAGTATACCACCTGCGCATTGCATAGCCTCATGTCACCCTGACAGTGACATGGAAGATGGGTCGGCCCATGAGTTCTACATTCCAACAGAGGGTCATAGATGTTTTCAATTAAATCACCGATCTTAATCGGGAGATGAAAAATCCCTTTTGCATCCCGCCTCTGTTGGGATTCGAACCCGGTACCTCCCGATCCAAACGTCGCAGCTTTAACCACTGCGCTATTTGCTCGGTTATAGTACCCATTATTGCACTGAAAATAATTTTGTCTCGTTATAGTGTTAAAGAGTTGTATATGACCTGAGTTATAGTTATATACAATTTATGTGGTATTTTGCCAATAATTCCGTAGTTATTTGCATTGTTTCCATAACGGGGATGTTCACTGGCCGGAATAATTGTTATGTATTTTCACATATGTAGTTCGCCATTTATTAAGGTATTTTGCTATCTTGTACGTAGATGACGTGGTGAAATTGATTAGAGGTCTTCTAGGGATACCCAGTTTATATCTCTTCCCGGGCAATCCAGTGAGACGTACATAAAACATTTGACGTACATATGTTCTGTGGAAGTGTTGATTTATTGATATTCTCATTGATTTCTTGTAGGTATTAACTAGTGAGGTGGTCGTTTTGTAATGGTTGTGTGTTATCTTGATTTTTCTTACTGACTGACATCTATTTGAATAAACATTTCATTAGCAAGAGATGGCACAATTTAGTTAATAGATTATTTGTTATTTCAATTATTAATATTTTCAATGACCGGCGTTTTCAATAAGATTAATTAGCTCAAGAATCTATGCTATATATCACCGTGGATTCACATAAATGTTTTGTGGATTTCGCGCAGTATCGACATATTTTGAATAACTTACAAAATGCCCAGAACTCGTTTGTTTTGAATTATTATTTGAACTGTTCGTAACCTATAATACCTGTTAAGCTATAAGGAGACCCTTCAAATAATATTGTGGATGCAATCTGACTTATTTTGAATCAAGAAAAAATATTATAGGTCAATGAGGATTGAGTATTTCAGCGAGCTTTGGTATAAATCGGTGGTAGTAGTTGACCATGCCGATGAATCGCTGAATACTTTTGATTGATGTTGGAGCTGGGAATTCTTTAATGGCATTGATTCGGTCTTGTGACGGAAGGATGCCATTAGCGATGATCTTGTGGCTGAGGAAATCAAGAGTGGATGCGCCGAAGACGCATTTTGAGCTCTTGATGTGAACATCAAACTCGACAAGTCGTTGGAAAAGTGTTTCCAGATGGAGTTTGTGTTGCTCCTCAGTTTGAGATGCCACAAGAATGTCGTCTATGTAGACGAAAACGAAGTCGAGATCTCGAACGACTTCGTTCATGAAGCGCTGAAACGTTTGTGCGGCATTGCGTAATCCAAATGGCATTCGGGTGTATTCGAAGAGGCCAAATGGAGTTGTGATTGCCGTTTTGAAAACGTCTTCAGGTGCCACGGGAATGTGGTGATAACCTCTGATGAGATCAAGTTTGGAGAAAACTTTGCAGCCATGCAAGTGCATGGTGAAGTTTTGAATGTGGGGTATCGGGTAGCGATCCGGTATCGTAACCGTGTTTAAACGCCGATAGTCCCCACATGGCCTCCAGTCTTGATCTTTCTTCTTGACCATGTGTAATGGACAAGAAACGGAAGATGTCGATGTTCGACAAATTCCTAATTCCACCATGTGTTGAAATTCTGCTTGTGCAGCTTTGTGACGCACCTGATCTAGTCTGCGTGGTCTCGACACAGGAAGATGGCCTTCTGTGACGATGTGATGAACCACGTTGTGTCGGACTGGCATTTTGTAGTTCGGCTCTGCTGTAAGTAGTGGGTACTTTTTGAGCAGAGTGCCGTAGCCGTTGTCGATGTTAAAATGGATCGGTGTTGGTGTGTTAACACGAACCATTGTGGCGTTTATTGACAGCTTTGTAGCTGGATCAATCAGCCGTTTGTTCTTAACATCAACAAGAAGTCCGAATTTGCTTAGAAAATCGGCGCCAATGATCGGACGGTTCACTGCAGCTAGTATGAAAGCGTGCGTGAAGGTTCGTTTGAGTCCGATATCCACGTTAAGCAATTTTGTGCCGTACGTGTGGATGATTGAACCATTGGCAGCCGATAAGACTAGATCTGAATTTCGATTGGCTAATGAGTATTTCATTCTGAAATTCATTGCTGGAATAACCGAAAGGTCAGCGCCAGTGTCGACTAGGTAGGTGAGTTTGTTCTGTCTATCGTACACAAACAAACGGGTTGTATAGGGTGTCAGGGGAGTTGCGTAACTCTCTACCCGTGACTTTCCTAGTTTTTTGAATTGTTGTTTGAGGTAGATGGGTAGGGTTGCTGTGCCGTATGGAAGTTGCATGGCTGTGTGCATTTCTGTGCAGCCGTTCCATATTTGGCATGATACCAGCATCTACCTTGCCGCGGGTTGCTTTGTGTTCGGGCACGTGATTGAGATCGTTGTCTGCGTGACCGGCTCCTGCGTCGGAGCAACCCATCGAGTATCGATTCGATTCGCGATAATCGATCCTCGACAGTAACACCAGGCCCTGTTATTCTACGCCTTGTTGGTCTAAAATGTGAATGCGCGTCGTTGCTCATTATTCACAATTTAATTTTAAATAAATGACCAAAAATTATTAACAAATAATAAGGCGGAATGGTTACCGTGTAATGATTATGTTTGAGGGCCGCGATGTTCCTTCGGCTTAACTCCCTTGTGACGAGATACCCCCGAATATGGAGTTCCTTGCGTCCTACCTTATATTGGGGGGGCTCGTTGAAATTTAAAATGAAGTAAAAATGTTAAGTTATGCGAGGTGAAAATGAAAAGCGGGTTTTATGTCACCGTTGTGGTTGTGGTTTTTATAAAAACCGGTTAATTATTCTTTTTTGTATTTTACAACAGCGGTGATGGCGGGAGGACGTGCAGCGAGAAACGACCAGGTGTGTGAACGATAGTGGTGGTGGAAAAAAATATATATCATGAAAATTGACTCTACGTTAAAGTTTGTTAATAATGAAAAAAAAATTGATTCTACGTTAATATAATGAAAATTGACTGTACGTTAAAGTTTTAAAATGAAAAAAATTCTACGTTAATATAATAATTTGAAAAATTATAATAGAAACAGAGAAAAAAATTAATTGGTAATTTAAATAAAAAAAAACTCTTATCTTGTTTGTTTTGTTGATGTTGTTGCTGCTGATAAGTCGTTACGGTGAATAGGTACACCGATTGCTGCTGCTGCTGATGGTCCTGTTGCGGTGAGGGTAAATCGCTTCACCGTTTATCCCGCGTTGCGTGTGTGGGTTGTTCCCTTCGCCACGTGTAAATAGCTTTTCTGGTTGCGTGCAATTTTGTTATTCGCCGAATCCCGCGTTGGTACGTGGGATAGCCCTACGTACGTTTAAATAATTTATATTAATCCCTTGATTCCCGCGTTGCGTGGGTGGGACGTCCCCTACTCCACGTTTTTTATTTTCTTCCCACGCGGTTATCTGACGTATGTGGTTATGCGTGTTTTTTATTTGTATAAATATGTTTTCATGCAGTAAAAACCGCCGTCGATAGGTCACCACTTATAGGATTAAGTTCCTATTTTAAATATTTGTTGTTCGGTGTGATCCGAACTTCTCAAAATGAAACAAATGTACACACTCAAATAATTCGTTAATTTATATAATTTATTTATTTATTAATTATTTATTAATTCAATTGTTATTTAATTTGTTATTAAAAATATTTTATTTATAACTATTTTTGTATACATATAATTTTTGGTTTCCAATTTATTTATTTATTTATTTATCACCACCACTAACACTTGTGTCGCTTTTAGAGTTTGAAATCGCAATGGACGCAAAATGTTGTTGTTTTGTTTTGGTTGTGACGTCGCCTTCGTCTTCCAAAATACGTGTCGTATTTTGGAGAGGGAACAGATGCGCCGGCGGCGGTCGACATTGCACTATTGTATTAGTGTTGCATCACCGAACATTGTTGTTCGTGGTGATGTTGTTAGATGGCGACTTGTTTTACTATGAATGTTTTATAGTAATGGTTCGGTTATTAGATAGTGGTGGTTGGATAGATGGATATGTGATGGGGTTAGTGAACGCTTAATTCAAATAAGTTGGTTTATATTTGAATTTCACTAATTGTTTTGTTTGTGGCAGAATCGAATATCGGTGAGTCGAATATTCCAGCTGCTACAAGTTTACCGATTTTCTTCGAATTTTTCGATTGAATCCCAGAAAACTATTGATAGCGTATCCAATACCACAGTATTTTTCCAGTTTTGATGTTTGAAGTTATATCGCTGGAGCATTAAACTCCTTTTCGTCAACTTGACACTAAATCGCACTGGTTCATCACCACCAAAGCTCTAATTTTTTATACTGATAATATTACAGCAAGGCACTTTAACAGTCAGGGAATAGTTTGTTTGTGGTCGCTCGTATCTTTTAGGATTATTTTGATATGAAATTACTCCGATACCCTACATACTTGCGTCACACCTTAGAAAAATTGATTAATCATAATTCTTGTACTTTAATAGTCATTTCAAATTTCCCTTTTTCAAGCTAGTCAGACGGTGCGGTTACATGACGTTGGTTGAGGTAGCAGATTTAATATTGTCTCTAGTTTTGCTGGACCTGGTCTTTCCTCTCCCACTAGATAGCCAAAATATCAGATTTCTCACATCACAACATCGCTCTTCTCGATGTTTATTGTAAGACCGGCTGTCCGTAGTTGGTCGCTCACCGTAAATGCAGTTTGGTCTCTTTAGTATGGCGAAGAGTGAACTCCATGCCTGTACCTTTCAATATTCGATCAGTTTTGTTATTTGATACGAAGCCAAATATACCCTTTTATTTGATTATAATGGTACCGTCCGTTATCCTAACATCCGAATTTGAATTTATGGTATTTTGTGTTTGCTCGGATAAAAACTCGAATGCGTTTATGCCCAACACGCTAATGGATGCTCCACTATCAAGGAGACCTTGAATGGTTTCAAAGGCAATAGTCACATAAACATTCGCACGAGGGTCGTTCTTAGATAAAGTTTTCTATCTTAAAAATCGTCTTTCTTTTAGCCATAGTAGCATGAAGCATTGAAGTCGAATAATTTGCCTACTTAACATACAAACAATGTGTGATTTATAAAATAATAAAATATTTAGAACAAAGTTTCTGGTTTGAATAATCTGAAGATTATTGCCCAAGACACTTAAAAAATTGTTTCAAATTCTCGGTTCGAATTCCAAGTACTGGGTTCGAGTCCCAACAGCGGCGGAGGAGGTCAAAATGATTTTTCATCTCCCGACTACGATCAGTGATTAAATTGAAAAGATCTGTAACCCTCTGTTGGAATGAACAACTCATGGGGGGCGACCCATCTTCCATATTAATACCATCAAGTACGGATCTATGGACCGTGGATATGGCACATTGAAAGACGGACCCTTAGCCATGTACAGAAAAAAAAGAGTTACTGTTCAGCTCTCAAAGGACCATAAATCCAATAAAATAAATAAATGATTTATTTATTGATTTATTTCAAAGATACGACTGTACAAAGTTTGTAACGTAAAAGAAAGATTAAATTCATCAAAAACCAGACTAAAAATTTAAAAAATTGTTTGACATTTTGCAGATTGCAAAATGACAAGCAAATAAGCGAAGCTGATTGAAACTTGGTTTTTGATAACTACTTTATACACTTTTATATTTTATATCTGAAACCTTAGAGCAATCCATACTCAGGTTTGAATACGGTCCACGACAAAATAAATATAACAGGAACAATACCGAGAAGCATGAAAGGTACTAAAAGGGGAAAAGCAATTAAACAAGCACAGATTAATTGGATTTTAATCCATAAACAATGTGCTGAACCATATGAACCACCTGTGTAAAAACAGGTTCCTAACGGCACATATTTAACAGAACAAAGCACTTACTCTACTAACGAGGGCGACTAAACGCAATTTAATTAGGATTTTTTGAACCTAATTCGAACCGGTGTGGACTATTCAAGTTATTCAAAATTTATAAATTGAGAATTCAATACGGCCTTCAAACTTGCAATTCGAGAACCAGCAGAGTGCCCATTCAGTGCTTCGATATTCAGAAAGTCATTTCATGCTCTAAAACCAATATTGATTAATGTACATAACTTACCAGCACATTTATCAACAACGTAAGAAGTGTACTATGCCATAATGGAATGAGGCTATCATGGGACGTTCTGGAAATGATATTGCGATGAATGACGTCGTAAATATAAGAATGTGCTTTCTAGAAAACGATATATCGAAGCTTATAAATCAGAGTAACTTTTGTGTCTCCAACTTCGCTGTAACACTTTATACCGTCTCAAAATGCAATATGTCATACCTGGTCATTCGTGCATTAAAAGAGAAGAAGTGTATAATGGCCACTGCCTAATTATGCTACCCATAAATTGACACAAAAATGAAAAATTGTCTTGAATCAATGCTACGCTTGGCAAGGTTGACTAAAATTTGGCTTCCAAATTTTATATTTTTAATAAATTCCATTTACTATAATTTATAAATAAATTCTCGATAACGCATTTCAGCCGACCTTTTGAAACAGTCACATAGTAAAACATCCAAAAATTGTCTTGCATCAATACTAAACCATTTTTTGTGTGTTACTATGTGAGTGATTAGCAAAGTCAACTCAAATTAGGTATCGATATTTTGTTTGATTTTATTTATAAAACGGTATACAGAACCGGTTACAAAACGAAACACGGACTACAAAAAATCGACTGCATTTACGCAAAACCCTTCGATGAACATCATACTAAAAGAATAATTAGCAACAAGCACGGCAACAAATATAGACGAGATAATTGACGAAACAGAAAGAATCAAGAAAATCTTAGTTATGGTAACTGGGGAGCCAACGCAACATACAGCCACCCCACATAACCACAAGTTGAAATATAAAAACCATAACAAAATCAATATATGTATATCGAGAGACTAAAACACACATGGGACACCCACCGCACCAGTATATATGCAGAACTGATACAAAAGAACACTAAATACGAGTCTAACCAATGCCGAACAGCAAACCATCCACCTAATAAGCACAACAACAGAGACCACAAAACAACCAAAACTATTTCCAAACAGCAATCAAATACTATTACAAGACAAACCAGGTACAAACCACCACCAAAACCTAACTGCACAAATTATTGACAACCTAATACTGTACACACACTGTAAGGTCACAAAAGGACACACGTTCGACGAATACAGAAAAAAAAATCGGAAATAGAAATTACAATGGATCTAGCCAGTAGTAGGAGAGCCGCCACAGTTTGATCTAAGAATTAACCACAGGAACAAAACGGGCACGAATGTTCTCCCCCAAGGTAGAATCATTCCAGGAATGTACATACAATATTCACAAAATCAAATTCAATCGAAAAGCCAACAATTAAATTATATGCAAACGACCGCAAACGAAATATATTATTTCAAATAATAACAATCAAATAAATTCAGTCCCTACAAACTCGACCATCCTTTAAACGGACCACAATTCAAAATAGACAAGAACTTGGATATCAAGAATCATCTTGCTCTTCAGAAAGTTTTGGGATTGTGGTGGAATTCTAAAGTGGGTGATTTCGATTGCCGAATTAACACACGATCAACAAAACGCGAGCAATTGAGAAACGAAAGTGGTATGGTGAAAGCGCTATGCAATGTGATGCGTTATGGTTTAAGAAACATAGAATTTGAGTGGAAAAAGCTGTATTCAAGTATGAAAAAGTGATTTTGGCTGATATTTTCGTATATAGCGATGTGGTTGCTGCTAAATATCCCGAGAACACTGTTGATATTGGAGAAATACTCCACATTTTTAAGAACGTTACCGGGATAGTGGTTCAAAACATCAAAATAGCCAAAGTTTGGTTCGACAGGGTTGTTCGTGGCGGTAACGTTGAGAGTTGGTGGTCGTTCTCGAATTGGGGAAGCTGCCGTTAACTACTTTCACTGGAATTTTTTTAAATTCGTAGGTTTTAATTCAGTTGACATTTTGGGCCGATGCACGAAAACGCTGTCAGGAATACCTCAATGGACCTCAATTTTTATTTTGGCCAAAAACCTTTTATCATTGGTTATGCTAATTATTTAATTAATATTTGACAAAAAATTAGGGCGTTGTTTTTATAAAACATTTCATTGTCTGTGGCAAACGTATGTTGTAAAATATTTCCTTGTCCGTGATATTTAAAATTATAATCAGAAAACCGGATCATCAGTTCGCTAACTACTAATTGTGCGAGTATGATGGTTGCTCTAATTTTAAAATAGCAAATCATAAATTTGTGTGTTAAACCTTGCCATTGAGTTAAACCGTTGTTTATATATTTCCTACTCCTCAACTCTGAATACGTGTAGATAATTCACATATAAGCATAAGTGTTCATGCCATACGTGTGAATTTCATCTGTAATATGTTGAGCATAATTAGACTGGTACCGTTTTAAGTCCCATTTGGCTGATGTAAAACTTATTGCAATCATTGCAGGTTAGTGTATACATATACATATATACGTATCCCGCTTTCAGCTGGTTCGTTGTTTAAATGAGTTCGTAATTTTTGTTGTATTTTAGTGGTTAGTTTTGAATGCAACGGTGTATCCCCATATGTGGTGTAAAACTCGTTTCAGTGCGTTAGAGATCCTGGAATTGTTATAATAGGTAGTAATATATTTCTTGGTATCGTGGTTATCGATGAAAAGTGCTTTTAAGTTTTTCCCGTACATATGATCTCATGGTAATCGTTCTAATTTGCGATATGTTTTATTGTGTTTAGCTCCTCATCATAATCTGTTTGGAACATTGGAACATTATTTAGTCGTTTTAACATCTGGTGGCATTCTGCTATTCTGTGTTGATATGGATGCGATGTGAAATATTGTGTATGGTGTGATTGGTTTGAGTAGGTTTTCCATAAATATTGAAATTACGGTTTTGATGGCTTAATCTAGGAAACCACGAATCGTGCCAATATATTTTTTTTTGCGTATTTACTCTTCGCATTCAGGATGTGTTTGTTTTGAATGTGGTTGAAATATACAATAGATAGATGTTGGGTTTTAAAGTGCCGGACAAAAGGCTTTTCATTGGGAAACCACCTATCTATTTGTATAGTACCCATTTTTTTTAAAGGACTTGGAATAGACACTCTTTTTGGTCCATAGCCTTACCTTACATTCACACGACATTCATTCTATCCATTCATTCATCCCATTCACACAAGTACAGTATACCACCTGCGCATTGCATAGCCTCATGTCACCCTGACAGTGACATGGAAGATGGGTCGGCCCATGAGTTCTACATTCCAACAGAGGGTCATAGATGTTTTCAATTAAATCACCGATCTTAATCGGGAGATGAAAAATCCCTTTTGCATCCCGCCTCTGTTGGGATTCGAACCCGGTACCTCCCGATCCAAACGTCGCAGCTTTAACCACTGCGCTATTTGCTCGGTTATAGTACCCATTATTGCACTGAAAATAATTTTGTCTCGTTATAGTGTTAAAGAGTTGTATATGACCTGAGTTATAGTTATATACAATTTATGTGGTATTTTGCCAATAATTCCGTAGTTATTTGCATTGTTTCCATAACGGGGATGTTCACTGGCCGGAATAATTGTTATGTATTTTCACATATGTAGTTCGCCATTTATTAAGGTATTTTGCTATCTTGTACGTAGATGACGTGGTGAAATTGATTAGAGGTCTTCTAGGGATACCCAGTTTATATCTCTTCCCGGGCAATCCAGTGAGACGTACATAAAACATTTGACGTACATATGTTCTGTGGAAGTGTTGATTTATTGATATTCTCATTGATTTCTTGTAGGTATTAACTAGTGAGGTGGTCGTTTTGTAATGGTTGTGTGTTATCTTGATTTTTCTTACTGACTGACATCTATTTGAATAAACATTTCATTAGCAAGAGATGGCACAATTTAGTTAATAGATTATTTGTTATTTCAATTATTAATATTTTCAATGACCGGCGTTTTCAATAAGATTAATTAGCTCAAGAATCTATGCTATATATCACCGTGGATTCACATAAATGTTTTGTGGATTTCGCGCAGTATCGACATATTTTGAATAACTTACAAAATGCCCAGAACTCGTTTGTTTTGAATTATTATTTGAACTGTTCGTAACCTATAATACCTGTTAAGCTATAAGGAGACCCTTCAAATAATATTGTGGATGCAATCTGACTTATTTTGAATCAAGAAAAAATATTATAGGTCAATGAGCGTTTTTGACAAGGCGCTTTTTCGAGGCATTTGGCTAGTTGGAACTGGAAGATAACATCTATCACAGAGTTTGCTATGGCATTTTGAATGCAATACGTATGTATATATTCCAAATGCGACTGCAATATTTTAAAGTAGCAACTTAAATAATTTGTCAACTTAACCTACAAACAAGTTTCTAGTCTGAATAATCTGAATATTATTGTCCAAAAATTGTTACAAATTCACGGTTCGGATTCGCATGGAAAAACAAATAACAGTTTAATAGCAAAAAAAGGATTAATGTCTTATCCAAAAGGTAGAGGTCATATACAACTAAAATTTCGATTGATCCTGATGGTATACCGTCTTTCGATCAGGACCAATCCTTTTTGTGGAGTTGTCCAAGTTGAATAAAATATCCATAAAGCATAAAATATAGAAATTAACTATTAGCCATAGTTGTCCCCATATCATTATGAAAGTGTCTTATAATTCGTGGAACTTTTCTTTCGATGAATTGATTTTTATTATTTTTATAGTATTTAGAAACAAATTGTGCCCATGTGACTTCTTTAAGATATTCTGGTCATTTTTCATATTTATCAAACCGCTTTCCATTCCAAATATCTGTTGAATCATCCTCTCACGGTTGATAGGCCAAACCCTGGGTATGTAAACGACATCGGCAAAGCTCTTGGACATTGGTTCTCGCAAAAGGAACCGAGCAACTTCTTGACTTGTCATTTCCACTGTATTCAATAGGTCTACACTCATTTTTCTGGTTACTTCCATGATATTAAAATCTGGGATCCGGCCCATAATTTCAAGAGCCCTACGTTGCAAATTTCTAATACTCCTGTTGGTCTTATTAACATTCTTAACAACGTATGGAGCTCATGAGTATTCCTCGGTAGTGAATTTAATATCTATGTTTGAACAGTATATTGAATATGAATGGGTTAAAGGGATTTTGCCATTTTTCAGAGGCCATCCTGTGAAGAATGACTCTAGGTTGCACGATTCTAGTATTGATAATATTATTGTATATTTCGTCAGATGCATAATGTTGTTTCATTGATAAAAATCATCAATATCGTTGAAAAGCCTTGTAATCTTTTGGGAGTGGGTTCTTTCGGAATCGGCTTTAATACTGTTAGCTTGGCATAAAACGGGCTTCAAATTGACATTTTTTTCCCGATGCATTTGGATTGATATTCTTTCAGCAAGTAAAACTATGAAGATCTGTTTGTGGTTGTGATGTGGCCAGAAGCTTCCGATGCAGAAGCCAATTAATTTATTAATTAAGTCAATCACATCGTTGTATACTATTCACTAGAACACTATTCATCGAAAACATCACAATCTGCATTTTCTAACAAAAAAGAATATGCGCATGTGGGTTCATCTGTGTTGAAATTCAATTCTTTTCAAAAAGTGTACAACTCTATATAGATTCCAATTGGACTGAATTTCTGTGACTGCAAAATAGATATTATAACGTTGACTTGAATTAAGTATGGTACGTAATAAAGCTAGATTTGATTCCATACACGTATTTATGTAATCAGTTGATTGATTATTTTCACGAGTTATTGCTGTATGCCAACCTACGGTGCAGCTTGAATTCCGTGATGGAATTGTCTCAATTCTCCCAAATAAATATTTGGAAAAGAAAGCTCTAGGCGTGCTGATCATACAATAAACTATAAGGAGCACTGTGTTCGCGTGGTTTGCAAAGTTTGTTGCTGTGCTGTAAGAATTTCTTCTACCGAGATATCTTCTCTAAAATCGTCATAATGTAGAATAGCTGTATCTTTTGTTTAAATGAGAGCTTGATAAATGGGTTAACTAAAATTGTTTAATTAATGGCTTCAGCTTGGATATTTAGATTTTCGTCAGTCTGATCAATTGGAAATTCTTGATCATCATTGTCTGAGATGTTCGGTTTTGGTAAGCAATGTTATCATTGCTGATTGCCAACCATCAGGTTCATTATTGATTTTTTTTTTAATATGTTGGATTGTAAGATGAACAGTGTGGGGTGTTAAAATGACTAGTGCCTTGCCCAATATGACGAGCTCACTGAGCGTGTTTTATATACATTTTCTTAAAATTGCAATTTTCCTATTAAAAATTTCGAATTGTTTATATCAATAATAATTCTTTATTTGTTCATACTATGGTTTTGTATTAACACATAACCAAATTAACTTTCGGGACACTTTTATGCTCCTTAAACATTTCTCAGTGAAACCAATAGTAAAATTATTATTATTGATAGCTATTTTGATAGCTAAAACGGACAAGGTTCAAGTATCAATCTCGTGTTCCGAAATCCCCCGCTAAGTATATACATATTTTTTTAAGCGTGATTTGAGTCGTCGAATTCAACTTCATTCACGTGAAGTTTGTCCTAAATCTGTCCTAAAAAAAAAAAAAAAATTAGGAATTTTTTTAGGACAAACTTCACAAATCTATATAGACGCGTGAAGTTTCTCCTAAAATTGTACTAAAACACAACAAAAACCATTTTCGTTTATCTGTGTTAGTGTACAATGCAGATTGTCTCGATATAACGAATTTTAACTAAAGGAAACAAAATTTGCTAGGAAATATACATGAATTCCTGAATTTTCATAGGAAAATCCTAGAAAGCGAACACAATATTTTAATTTTGGAAAAAGTAAGGGATTAGGGGGTTTAGGAGAACCTCATGTATATCGATTATATATGTGAGTTTTTCTCATTTTCCTAGGAAAATCCTAGGAAGCGGACACCATAATGAAGCATATGTGAAGATATCTAAAGGTCCCAGCTATCTGAAAAATATTTCAATTTTGGAAAAAAATTAGGGGATTAGGGGGTTTAGGACAACCAAATTTGGTATGACCTCATCTAAATTGATTATTTACATGAGTTTTCATAATTTTCTTGGGAAAATCCTAGAAAGTGGACACCATAATGACGCATATACCAAGATGTTTTAAGGACAAAGCTATGCGAAAAATATTTCAATTTTGGAAAAAGTAGGGGATTACGAAATCTTTGTATATGCGTTATTATGGTGTACGCTTCCTAGGATTTTCCAAAGAAAATTCAGAAAATCATGTTTTCGTCGTACCAAATTTGATTGTCGAGACATTCTGTGTTGCACACTAACACATATAAGAGGAAATTGTTTTTGTTGTTTTTTAGGACAGATTTAGGACAAATTTCACATACGTTCGAATTCACTAGTTGCGAGGGCATATAAAAATACTCTTCTCCAATTTTAAAATAACTTATAATTTGCATATATCGAGTTAGAAGATATGGACACTAAGTAGGTATATTTGGCATGCTCTGTAGGAGGCGCAAGACAAACAACAATATACGGTTTGGTTGATTATTTTATAACCACCTGCTGATATTCGGAATTCATTCCTCTAAGTGAACTGTCAAAACTAAGTAATTTATCATTTAAAATGTTGCATGCATCTAAATAAATACAAATTCCATCCGATTCAATAAAATATAAGACTTTCTTCCTATATACATATGTACAGAGAAGACCCTTTTCAAAATAAGATTCTTTTTTATATTTGGCTATTCAGTATTCATGTATAGATCTGAAAACATATATAAAGACAAGAATTCTATAATCAAAATTATAAAATGACAAAAGCAATAAAGGCTGGTAATCGTAGGATTTGATATAGGAAGACATAGTATCGTCTTGTATATCTATGTACATATTGTGGTGTATCATAAATACCTTAGCTTATAATTTCTCAAAAAGTAATATTTAAATAATTTTATTTATTCATTAACTCTATACATAACTTTACATAACTTTTTGTGTTTAGAAAAAAAATTATTTTTTAATTTATCTTAATATTTGGTTAGGTAGCACATTCTAACGAAAACTAACAAACCTACCTACCTAGATAAAAATATCTTTATAGAAAAGAATTTCCTATATTGAAAATGAAAATATTATTTTCATTTCTCATCGTATCTGTATATATGTACATATGTTCGAGTATATATATGTGTATCACGTCTCTGTACATCTATATATCTTAAAATAGTAGTGGGTATATGAATAATAGATGAAGTGTGTCACTTTTGGAAGATGTTTTTCGTAACAGATGTTTGGTTAGGTGCACGATGTATCAGTGTGAACTACATTTTTCATTCATATGTTATCATTTTCATATATATGTATGTAAGTTGGTCTAGAGAATAGACATATCAAAATCTAAATTTTAAGTAAAAGTAGTTATGGCCAGTTTTAATAGCTCAATCGGCTTTTATCAAGCTTTTGCGGGTTGAAAACATTTAATATAAATAAATACTAACCGCGGAATACTCCGTATAACTTTTTACCAGGTTTGAAAGACACAATAAAGTCATAAGCGTGGGCACTGGAAGTGTTATATATATATCACTTGAAAACTATTTCAATTTTGCATACAATGGTATGTTGGTTTTGAAAATGGGCCAACCGGTCACTGAACTATACGAGACAATTAGTGTGAGCTGTTACATCTCGTTTCTAGGTCAACATATACAGAACTGGTTTGCGAACTCTTTTAGGTCGCTGAAGGTTTTATTATCTGACTCAGTAGCGTATTGCGTCGCTTCGACATGTTTGTTTGTTTACTCTCCCTTATCACGAGCGGCAAAGTACACTTCTTTTCGACAATGGTCACTGGTGACTTTGTTGACAGTATAAATCTATAGTCTATATCTTAAATATCATCATATTTGATAAAGCTTCAATATCCTCTATGGCTGTAAGTTTTTTTTGAAGTAGAGGTACCGTGAACATCTGATTATGCCTTCGATGTTATCACTCTATTTCGCAATGAGTTAATGCAAATATATACGAGGGCGGATTTGGTTCTGATCATGATCTGGTCGAACTTCGAACAGTCTATTGTTAAAATGTTTCATCCCTTTTCACTGATCGTGACTAGTAAAGGCATAACCTAATTTGCTCTCTCGATTTGGCAACTGCACTTGAAACGGCTTTAAGCAAGACTGCAATGCCATTCAAGGTTGTGTACAGTAATTTTGTGCTTAAGCTTATTCATCTGTATATAGAAGCCCTTGTGTCCGACTATCGAAGCTGTTACACCAGTGTCGAACTGAACGTCCAATGGGATCTCATTGACTGTAGAACGGAATATCCACAGTATAAACCGATTCTTCGATGTGCTTTGACCTGTGCGAACGTCACCTATATTATAGCCGTAAAGGTTGGTTCACGTGTGTGGATATTTACCCTTTCATTCGAGCATAGCACATAAATATTTTTACTTGAAAGAAAATATTGTTAGATTAAGACAGTGAAGTTAATACTAAAAAAATAACAAAACTGATAAATTTGACTATTTTTCCAATTGGAATTTTATTTATACGAAAAGTTGAATTTGAGGTGTTTTGTAAGTTTTGTGCCACCGATTCTAGAGATAATCACTTGCTCTCGAGTGCATCTTCGGATAGCTTAGACCAGCTTTCACCTTAGCGTTCATGGGGAATTAAATTAAATTGAGCGGTTAGATTTTCACAGAATTTTTAAAATTCATATTATGAACAATTATCAATAATTTTAATACCGATCCTATGTTCACGGGATCTCATGTATATTTTCGAATAGTTTAGACAAACTAGGATTTTTATTGTCATACACACTAAATTCTGATGATTTGTACTATTTATTTTACGTCATTTAGAATTTTAATGTTTTGAATAATTTTAATTATTTTTCTCTATTGGATTTTTTGTTGTTTTTCCCAATTGAAATACTTAAATAGGCGACAAAATCTGTACAGTAAAATAATTAAATAACCAAAACTTTAGGCATGTCCACAGGCTCATGTTTGAACCTGCCAAGACGACTCAATTCTGATAGACTTTACTATTTTTCATAACAAATAAAACTTTCGCGATTTTGAACGATTTTTAAAAATTTGTACCGTTGATTTTAGAGATGTTAGATTTTGTAGCCTATTTCAGTATTTCAATTGGGTTAAATAATAAACAATACAAATTGGGAAAATTAACAAAAAATTCAATAGAGAAAAATAAAATAATTTATTCTAAACACTTGTTGACCACAAAGATTTCAAATGGCCTAAACTATTTGAAAAGATAAACCAGTATCCAGAGAAATTTCAATAGGATCGGCGATACAAAATTTTAAAAATTAATCAAACCCAAGTAACTTTTAAATTCTATAAACAAATAATAAAGTTCATTAGGATTTAGTCTGCTTGACCACAAATCCGAAAATATACATGAGTCTAGCATCTAATGTTATTCCTATGGACGCAAGGTTGATCTAATCTATTCCAACATCGCTAACATAAGCTAATACATACTCGAGAGCATGTGATTATCTCTAGAATACGGCGGAACAAAACCAACAAAACAGCTGAAATTCAAATTTTCGAGTACATTAAATGCTAATTGGGAAAATAGATTGACGAAAAAAAACATATACATTCCATGACCACACTACTCTAATCAAACAATTACTAATGTGTAATGAAAAGAAAATATATTTATGGCATACCAGTGCGTAATTATGGGTACTCTGGACACTGGGGGTTTCCTAACAAATTTCAACCGAAAGTCATGAATTAACAAGTTAGTCCGACATGCCGAATAGTTTGTTTTGTTCTACTTGGTCTGAAGCACAAGGCTTCTCCAAGCCTCTCACAATTTGCTTCGATTGCAGGTCCGATTTAATTTGAACGCCTTTTGCATCCCGTTTCTTTTAGAATTCAAGTCCGACACATCCCGATCCTCTACCGTCACAGCTTTAACCACTGTGCTATTTGCTCATATTCCAAAATCCTCTTATTTAGTTTCTCTAAATTTGCAAATTTGAAATATTGGAAAAATCGGATAAATGCTCTTAAATTCGAAAACCTCCATCATAAAATGGACATTTTTATGAGCGTAACAATATTCAAATTGAACCATTCGAATTCGAATTTTAATATTCAGAATCGTGTACGTGAAATTTGGTTTCGAAATTTTTCGAATTTTCAAAATTTAATTATGAAATTTAAAAAATTTTATCAATTGGTAAATTTTAAGAATTTTTTGTTTATCAAAACCGAGTTAAAATTCAGAATTGTAAACGTAGAATTTGATTTAGTATTTTGAGTTTCGTAAGTTTGGAATTTAATAATTAAATTTACAAAAATATCGATTTATTTTTAAATTGGTGACCTAGAAATTGCCAAGGGAACAACCACATCTGAATCATAAGTATACGTACATTTTAGATTGATTTAATCAACGAAACCGAATTTAGAAAATTCTGGATTTAATTTAAATTTTTTTTCGTAATTTGGAAAATCCAGAATCAAACGTTTTATATAAATTCGACGGCTCTGATATTTCATAATGAATTTTGACAAATTGAATTAAAATTAAAAAATATTTTGGAAGCATTACACGTTTTCAACCTTTCCAATGAGGGTGATATACAGCTAAAATCTGTCATATATCGACTGCCTGTAGCCTGATTGTCGATCACAATGAAGATGTGGAATAAGATGTTAAATCTCATCTCTTAGACCTTTCTCACATATCCAAAACAAAGGATTCGGTTATGCCACCTTGTTAAAAATGACTCTCTCTATAGAAGCCGTTGAAAAAACCAAATCAACTAAAAATTGGGAAAAAAATTCAACATTTAAAAATTTAACTAAAATTCACTCAATTTTAAATATTCAAACAATATGAATGTGATAAAAATTGAAATATTCGCCTAAATTCTGAAAAATATTCTAAAATTCAATAGATTTTACAAAATTTAGATGCTGCCTTAGTTTTCTTTTCATATTTGAAATGGAAATTTCTACATTTTTCTAAATTCATGAAATTTTATAAATTTCGATAAATATTTTAAAAATCCGATGAAACTCGGTTCACACACATACAATTTTGGGAAATTTTCTAAAAATGATGATCACTTTTAAAAATTTTCAAAAATTTGTAAAATCCCCAAAATTTAGAACAAATTTTTTATAATTCGAGTGATATTCTAAAATTAAAAATTTGAAAAAAATCCTAAAATTTTAGTTAACTTTCTTTTTAATATTGCAAAAATTAGAGAAATGCTCAAAATTCAAAAGATGCCGACAATAAATTAAATATTTCAAAAAATTCAACAAATCAAATTTTAAATTTTATCTTCAGAATCTCTTCGTATACGTGAAAAGAGATTTCGAAATTTATCGAATTTTAAAATTTTATTAAGAAATTTAAAAGCTTTAAAAAATTTTAGTTTTCATAAACCAAGTTGGTACAATCGTAATTCGAAATTTAGCATTTACAGAATGTGGAAATGTCGAAATTTACAAATGTAATTTTTTTTTTAGGTTGTTATGCCCCGAGATCAACTACGTCTGAATCATAAAAACGTATAAATGTTTGGTAGTTTGAATAAAACTAATTTCAACAGCATCGGCGATGTAAATTTTTTTTGCATCCTGCCTCTATTGGGATTCGAACCCGATACCTTCCGATCAAAACATTACAACTTTAATCACTGTACTATTTATCCGGTAAGTGAAATCGGTCGTAAAATACCCGTAATGGTTGTTCCATTCCATGGAGAAACGTAATTTCAGATATAATGTAAGTTTCATACTCATTTTATTTTAAAAATCTTAATGGTTTCCATTTAATGTTGATGTATTAATGTATACGGTCTTATAGCTCTTGATTGTGTTCGAGTGCAGCTGAGTTTTATGTCAATCTAATATTTCATATTTGCATATCTGGCAATAGATATCTCGGTCTCGAGATTGTAATCTCGTTAATTCTATCCAGGTTCTTTAGCTTAGACAAAATTTTAATTTGGTTCATTGTTCTTGTACATAGTAAATGAAACCCCGACACACTTTGTAATATTAACATTCAGTTTATTTAAAATTGACCATCTTCTTGGAGCATAACACAATCGGTACAATTGTTAATCCATCAGCATATAATAAATAAACCATAAATCACCATCAAGATGGCACCATAAATCGTTTGTCATAGATCATTAATAAAAATGAGAAACAAAGTAGAGTCCAAGGTAGAACTCTGACGTATTCCATTTACTGTGTCAATTCGATATGTGGCAATTTTTAATTAAACATCCTGCCCGCATTGAAAGATCCCATCCTTCATAATTTACAAGGAAGGGCGTACAGTATTCATCTTGAATGTTTCACAGGTCCAGTGCAGGTTTTGTATCTCGATGTACTTCCCATTTCAAGAAAATGTAAATTTTCGTCTTTGGCCATAACCAATTCACTAAAAAACAAACCTTTAGTAGTTGTTGTCGATTTCGTTCTATGCTGAAATCCACTTAAATAATCAGTGACCAGCGAGCTCAAAAATGTTGTTGCAATTGAACAAAGCTCCGACGACTTACAGTTGATATATTTTCATTTATCATGGGCTGGTTCGAAGATGGGAGAAGACAGGAGAGACGACCAATCAAAAAGTGACCAGAAGTTAGGATATCTTGGTCATCTAGGACTTGATGAAATAGGTGACTGAAAAATTAGTTCCATTATCGCTACGTGTGGACGACACAGTCATATCGGGTGGCAATACACCTTTTTAGCGGACTCAGGAATCGGTTACCATATTAGAGACCAGTTCCAAATGTACAGCCTTAAAAGAATTTGAAGGCTACTTATGCTTTGGTACTCGAAGCGTGTTCTTTTGATAAGTGTGACAAAAAATGTAGTTCATATATAGTTAAGGTTTGCTAATACAATCATTGATCTTCAGAAAAGATTCACAATCTTCTGGAGGTATAGCGATTACAATTTCTGAGGAATTAGAACACTATTTTCGTAGAGTAATTTTAGCCGTACCTAAAGCACTATATCAAGCATGATAAAGAATTTCATCCATAGTTAACCTCTGTTGCGTAAGTTATGGTTATCATTTGATTTGTAGGTCCTCTTGTGGTGCATCACACCAAAACCTGTACTATGTAGACTGTGATTTATCGATCGATATTTGTTCGTGCATTTTTCACACTGATTCACCCATGAAGATATCATTAAGAGACTTACCCAAAGTCGTCTTAGAAAATCTGAATTTTTTTTCAATTGCAATTATATTTATACGAAAATTACAATTTTGAGGTATTTTGTAAATTGTGTGCCTCCAATTCGAGAGAAGGTAACACACATGCTCTAGACTCGGATAGTTTGGCTCAACAACTACCATTCTGGTCAAGGGCTTCTATTCTGATCTACTTTACTATATTAAAAAAATAATAATAATAAGTCTAGGAGACATCTTTTATTATAAGAAATATGTTGAGCGGCCAGTAAAGCAGCCACGGCCAATTTCATTAAAAATTATGAACTATCCGATATCGGATATGAACATCCGAGATAAAAATCTGTTGTGGAGCCAAAACATGGATCTTACGAAATTCGGCAATTTTAGGACTATTTACATATTTTGATATAAAATATCCAAGTTAAAAATCTGTAGTGCCGTTAGAAAATGGAAAACAATTTGGAAAACCGAGCAAATAGCGCAGTGGTTAAAGCTGCGACGTTTGGATCGGGAGGTACCGGGATCGAATCCCAACAGAGGCGGGATGCAAAAGGGATTTTTCATCTCCCGATTACGATCGGTGATTAAATTGAAAACATCTATGACCCTCTGTTGGAATGTAGAACCCATGGGCCGACCCATCTTCTATGTCACTGTACAGGGTGACATGGAGCTAAGCAATGCGCAGGTGGTATACTGTACTTGTGTGAATGGGATGAATGGGTTGAATGAATGTTAGTGTGAATGTGGGTATTGCACCGTGGGCCCATTAGTAGCATTGAGTGCTGGACTAAAATCCACCCAACTTTAATTTTTTATTTTTTAAATGGAAAACACAATGGCCTAACAAAAAATATCAGCCCAAGTGCGGTTACGGCCAATTTCATAACAAATTATTCCATAAACTGCTCACTTCTTACGAAATTCGAGCTTTTTTTTAACTTTTTTACATATTTGGATATGAAATATCGAAGTTAAAAATCTGTTGTGCGGCAAGAAAAAGTAAAACACAATGGCCTTACAAAAAATATCAGCCCAAATGCGGTTACAGCCAATTTCATAACAAATTATCCCATAAAATGTCCACTTAATACGAAATTCGAGCTTTTTTGAACTTTTTTACATATTTGAATATGAAATATCCAAGCTAAGAATCTGTTGTGGGGCCACAAAAAGGAAACACCATAGCCCAGCAAAAAAATAACAACCCAAGTGCGGTCACGGCCAATTTCATAACAAATTATCCCAGAAACTGTCCACTTCATACAAAATTCGAGTTTTTTTTAAAACATTTTTACATATTTTGATATGAAATATCCAAATTAAAAATCTGTTGTGCCGCCAGAAAATGGAAAACACAATGGCCTTACAAAAAATATCAGCCCAAGTGCGGTTACGGCCAATTTCATAACAAATTATTCCATAAACTGTCATTTTCATACAAAATTCGAGCTTTTTTGAACATTTTTACATATTTGGATATGAAATATCGAAGTTAAAAATCTTTTGATCGGCCAGAAAATGGAAAACACAATGGCTTAACATAAAAATACCAGCCCAATTCGGTCACGGGCAATTTCATTTAAAAATTATTCCATAAACTGCCCACGTCTTACGAAATTCGAGCTATTTTGAACGCTTTTACATATTTGAATATGAAATATCCAGGTTAAATATCTGTTGTTCGGCCAGAAAAAGAAAACACAATAGCCCAATAAAAAAATAAAAACCCAAGTGCGGTCACGGCCAATTTCATTAAAAATTATTCCAAAAACTGCTTACTTCATACGAAATTCGAGCTTTTTAGAACTTTTTTTACATATTTGAATATGAAATTTCAAAGTCAAAAATCTGTTGTTCGGCCAGTAAATGTAAAACACAATGGCCTTACAAAAATATCAGCCCAAGTGCGGTTACAGCCCATTTCATTAAAAATTATTCCATAAACTGCCCATTTCATACAAAGTTCTAGCTTTTTTGAACTTTTTTACATATTTGGATATGAAATATTCAAGTCAAAAATCTGTTGACGATTTGAAAACGGAGACGATTTTTATAGATTCCGAATACAATAAAATATCATGAAAATTTTAAAAGTGTGGAGGAAGCACGCACATGTTCCGAATTTTTTAAATAATTTCTCTATTATATTGACCAAGATAAAACGCAGCTGACGATATGTATATATCCGCGATTGAAATTGGCAAAGGTCCAAATAAATTTATTTTATTTTTTTTTTAAAGTTTTTTCGGATTGTTTTCGACCTTCTAAAAAATTTGGAAATTGAAATGAACGATTTATGGTTTCAATCTGCATACTAGCTGTGTAGTATATAGATCGCAGTGCAATAACTGGCGCTGCGAATTGATTTTAATAACAAAAATCGATTTTAAAATTTTTTGTATATCCCGGCGTGCACTCGTTCCAAAGAAGTCTGTACATGTTGTGGAGGTACACACAGTGTACACGATTTTATTTTGTTAATCGAATTATAATAAAGTTTATAAAACAAAGTTTGGGTTTTTGTTCCATAACGTTTTACAATTTCCAAGAAGGTGAAAATACAATTTTATTTCGAATTAAAATAGTTTTTTTTTTTTGTTAACGTTGTATTGAAAGAAATTAATTTTAAAAGTTTGTTGTTTTTTGGAAAACAAAGTTTTTTTTGCGTTTAAGGAGTTTACAACGAAAACAACTTTTTTTTTATAAAATTACAAAACAATTTATTGTTTGTAATTCAAATATTTGTATTGTATTTGAAAATTTATTATTAATAATTTTTTTATTTAGTTTTTGATAATAAAATACGATATTTATTCGCGATATAGGTTTTTTATAGTTTATTGTTAAAGTTTTATTGTAAGCTTTTTGAAGTAAAAAATATAAACTGTTCAACGTTATCGAGTTTAACTGCAACAAAAATAATTGTTCTTTTCCACCATCGAATAGTCGAATCCATTAGAATATCTCAACAGTAAAGAGAACAATGCTGAATCTTTAAACTTATTCGTTTTCCTTGGATCTAATGGTAAATGTGATCGTCTTGCTATGGATTATTGTATTCTCGTTTATTTTACAAATTTAACTTTTTTATACAAAAAATTTACATTTACTACAACAAGAATAATAAGACAAATAAAAATAAATTTTTGATGAGTATAGCATTTTAATTTCTATGCCACTAAAAAATTAAATTTGGCTTAGCTACAGACAGTCGCATGCAGAAAATTTAAAGATATGCGAGATTATAGTGCGAACAATCTAATCTGTTGACAAGTTGAATATATCCCCGAACAACATTATTCTCATTTATTGTTCCTTCAATGGGCAGCCGGTGGTTAACTATTTCGATGGGCTAAAGTCTATATGTTGAGGTTTTTATATTTTATTAATTTATTGATGGATGACATATTACTTATACTTTTCGGCTGTTCAGAAAACTGATGATATTTCGTATAGAAATCTGTGGTTTGAAATATTTGACAACCTCCATTGCTATAGGTGTTCTGTCGAAGTAATGATGCTAGATTGCTGGTTGATATCAAGACCTGGGATTACGGCTATAGGAGTTTATACGTATGTCGTCACCCTATAGTAGTTTTTACTACTATATTGCAGTTCAAATCAGTTAAATCTATATGAGCTGCTTTCAGTCCTATATATAGTTTTGTATTTCAAAAACTTCTATCTCGTTCCATTCCCCAATAGCTATAACCATATTATAATAAATTACTCCGGTTCATGTCATGGCTACCTCTAGCTTGCATTTGCCTCGCAGTATAGATATATATCTGTTGTGGTTAAATGGGTTTACTTCGCACAAGCTAGCGAGGTTCAATATCATATAGGTTACTCGTCTTAGCTCTATATTTTAATCATTATATTGTAGTGATTACGATACAATTGAAATTAACGCGATTGTCAGATTAATTGTATCGGTCGGTACAGCACTCCCCTGCAAGTGAAGATCCCCCCTAAATTAAGCTGATATCGGGCTTAGACGAACTTTCACGCATGCCTTTTTAATTGCTGCTGTGAATTATTCAATAACTGGCACCGATTTCTGTGTAAATTTGGCCTATTAGTCGATGTTAAAAATAAAAGGCTAGTTGATCCAGCGACTCAGCTGTCAACCCTTGCCACAATGGATTGCTGACATACCTTCACCAATGCATTTTATCATCGACAACGCCTATGGCACCATAATTTACCAGTTAAACATTCCGTGGTACATCACATAGTCACTGAAGGACATTTACCAGTGTCAAGACCACGAAGGCTAGATTCGGTTCACCATAAAGCTGCTCTCCCAATTTAATTAAGGTTTCGTTGGTATGATCAATTACTACCATAAATTTATTCCGAAACTTTCCGAAAGTTCAGTATTACGACTGATGCATCGAACTCTGCGATTGGAGCGGTTCTGGAACAGCTTAATAATAATATTTGGGAACCATTGGGATTTTTCTCCAAGAAGCTATCGGATGCCGAGAAAAAATACTCCACATTCGACCGGGAATTATTAGCAATTTAGATATTTAGATATTTTGTTGAAGGTCGGGCATTTACTATATACATATATACCGACCATAAACCTATAACTGGAGCAATCCAATCAAAAACTGAGCGAAATCCGAGACAATCACGTCATTTGGATTTAATTTCGAAATTCACTATGGATATCCAATGTGACAGGCAAAAATTACGTGGTCGCGGACACCTTATCACGCACCACCGAAACTGCTTCAGTCGAGACTCACTTCGACTCAGCCAAGCTCGAGAAGGCGATTTGGAACTTCAGAATTTATTTTCTGATTGTGTTTGTCACACTAGTTCATCACAGAAACTAGAACTTCTCAAATTACCTGGCTTATAAATTTACTGCGAAACATCTACGGGTGCAAATCGCCCGTACATCGAAAAATCGCTGCGTCGAACCACTTTTGTAAATTGGTTACTGCTCGATATTGATCCATAGGGCACATATTGTTTAGCCTGCCAAAAATGTAAAGTCCAAAGGTATACAAAATCATCCCTTGGTCATTTTGGAATTCCACCAGGTTGATTCGAGCATATCCATTTAGAAATTGTTGGACCACTTCCACAATCCAATGGATATACTTACATTCTTACCTGTGTTGATCGTTTTACTAGATGGCCGGAAGCTTCCCGCATGGACCATTGCTTCAACCTTTGTTACAATAATAATTACGTATCCCGATTTAGGATTCTTCGAAATGTTACTACCGATCAAGGAACACAATTTGAGTCCAAACTTTTTGGTGAGTGAACGAAACTCCTTGGCTTAAATCGTATACGTACTACGGCCTATCATCCTCAAGCAAATGGCGTAGTTGAACGTTTTCACCGCCAGCTTAAATCAGCACTAATGGCTCGAGGAAATACTAGTAATTTGAGCTCTGAGATTCCCATTGTTTTACTTGGAATAATAGCTACAGTGAAAGAAGATCTGAAGTTCTGACAAGCGGAAATGGTATATGGTCAAACTATCAAGAAGATCCTCTTCCACCATTACCAACAGCAAACACAGTTGTCGACCAATTACGTAACACCATGAATAATCTTGTTCCAACAGCAACTCGAACAATTAATCAAAACACAATCTTTGTCCCTAAAACATTGGACACATGTGATTTTATTTGTGATCTCGATCAAAGATAAAAATCATAACATTTCTATTGATCGATTGAAGCCAGCTTACGGAATACTACCCTCGTCTGAACAAATATCAGCACCTCGAGCGCGTAAAACAGTACGTATAGCACTATAATTCTAATAATTATATCTGCTTCATTTAGGGAAGCTCTTCACTTGCAGGGGAGTCTTATCCTGTGGCGACCGATACAATTAATCTGGCAATCGACTTAATTTCAATTGTATCGTAATCCCTACAGTATCTTTACAGATACGCGCCAAATGAAACACATTTTTAGTCGTTCATCTTGTATTAAATGAAAATCGCAGACACGATGCCATACTTAAAACGCGCCACTGTATAATGAAATGTAAAGAATGAACAATAAATTGTGAAGAAACTATACGAATCCCTCGCAAATGATTATCTTCACAATTTATTGTTCATTCACTACACGTTATTGAGAACATGCTACAAAGTTGTTTTATTCTCACCTTCATGGAACGTTTGCCAAGCCACGTGGGCTGGCAGGATTCTCATCAGTTTTTACGTGATACCATTGACTGGGATTGGTGGTCGATTGTATCGTTGATATCCTGTTGGCAACGTATTATGCGTTTCATAATTTTGTGGAATTTCTTTTATACTATCTACTACTGCATCATTGATTTATTCCAGCAATCGTTATTGATGTCCAAAGCTTGTATAATATTGTCGAGCAACTTTGACAACGTCAGTAAGATGTTTAGCTTTAATCTTGACTAGAAACATTGTAATTTTCGTACAGCTACTGTGATTTAACAAAAGTAATTTTTTGCAGTGGTTTGAGCTGGCGAGCTTAACCATTTCTTTTTAAAGTCATATGGAGTACATCGTGCTATTCTTTTCTGTATGCCCATACATTTTTAAGTAAGAGGCTAGCCAGCAGCACAACTGGTTATCTACAGCGTGAGAAGGAAAGTGACAACTATAAGTCAATAGTTGTCACTTTCCCACGCTGTAGGAAACCAGTTGTGCGCTCCTGGCTAGCCCCTTACTTGCTATTAATTCCTGATAAATGCAGTAATTTAGTAAATTGTTATCTTGCAATATGACGAGGATAACCCAACATAGCGCCATCTGTCAAATATTTTTTTAAAAGGTAGACAAATTCATATATATATGTACATACCGACACGATGTCTCCTGAAAATTCCTTTTCATACAGAAGAAAGCTTCAAACCATTTCCCTTAATGCCTCATCTGTCAATTCTGCATCAACGGAATCTGCAACAATTCCCATCATCAATCATCGTTTTTATTGTTTCCTGCGGTAAATTTAGTAACTTTGCAGCGCCCTCATTAGCACACAGTAAGTGGCATTTCGATGGCCTCGGGAATGAGTTCAGTTCATGAGTAATTCAATTCCCGATGATGACCAAAACACGGCTGGGTGTGTTTAAAGTTTAAGTATATGTGTTTGTCCGGGTGTTGCACCTTGGGCCCGTTTGTGGCATTGAGTACTGGAGTGATCCGCCCAACGTACATTTTTTTTAGTAACTTGGCAGTTCAACTTCTTATAAGAAACGCTTCACTCTCTTTATATCTATCAAAGCACGATGTTCAATAAACTTATTTGATTTTTTATTCAATCAATTGGATCAGATCGTCGTAAAATGATCCTGGGAATTTGCTAAGAGTATGATTATCATTACAATCCACACAGACTAAATAAGGGTGGATTTTCTTGGATCGTTCACCTTCTTCGTTGCTTGTTATTTAAAGCGAATGTTATATGTATTGCTACCATTTCAGTAAGCTTTTAATTTTGAAATATTTTGGTTTATCGATAATTAGCTGATCTGTAATCACTGCTAAAGTTTTATTGTGAGAAATATTAATAATAATAATCAGTTTTAAAGGCCATTACTGCCCTCTTACTGAGTCAAGCATGGTCTTCATACTGTCTAAGACAATCTGAAGAGGCTAAGTCGTTCTCTACATCGTAGAGCCATCGTTGCCTGCAATGACCTCTGCGCCTACCATATGGTTGCTCTCCTTTCGCAGATCGCTGCACAATTCGTTCCGGATCAGCACTCAGAACTTGACCGAGCCAGCGTACTCTCTGAGATCTTACTTCATGTATAGTATCGGGGATCTTCATCAGATCTGTGATCTCGATATTATACGGAGCTCGGTATGTACCATCTATTTCTCAAATGTAATGAGCCGTCTATCCTAAAAGTGATTGCATAATAGATCCTAGATCCTAGTTAGTGCCCAAATTAGATAATGCTTAGTTAAAGCTTGCGGAAGCTTCGACATTTAGAGCTTATAAACTCGGTAATATTATTAATTTGGTAATTTAATTATTCACATTGCACAAAGCTCTTACAAATAAAACTTAATACAGTAAAAAATACATAAAAGCTTAAGTAAAAAACTGTCGAACATTAAAAGCCATTGAAAGCTGAATAGTGAAAATAAAAGTATATTTTTAAAAAATGTCCTTTATTTTGAAGTCAACATAAATAATTTAGACATACATACCATTGAGCTTTTCAATACTAATTTAACCTAATAATAAAGCTTTTATTGTTGTTTATATGTTGAGTTTACAATAGTAGTATATTTATTTAGTTGGTTCATGGATAATTGCATTATTTAAAGTTTAACGCGGGTTAAAAAATTATTATTAACAAAAAAAACCATCGCAGGTTTATAAAACTTCTTTAAAAACTCAAATCGTGGTGAAAAGCTCAATAAACTTGTAAATGGTTTAACGAATTAGGCGCTTACAAATTCTTTAGAACTTAAAGCTGTTTGAAGAAGTGAATACATAGCTCAATAAAGCTGTTAAAACTATTTTGTGCAAGTTAAAATTTTAAGAGGTTGCATTAATGCCAAAGTTGACTGGAAAATGGTGCGAAGTGATAATTAGTTAATCACCAGTGGTTATCTGTTAACTACAAATGTCTTTATTTCCATTCGTAATTTATGTCAATTGCGGTTGCTGTAAAATGTAATAATTTAAACCAATCATTTCAATAGTCTTGAAAACCAATATTGAATCGACAGCTTATTTCGTATTTAAATTGAAATTGAATCAGTTTTTAGACTATGGTCTCTAACAATAAAAGTAAGGCGTTAATGCAAAACAACATTCCTTCGGTGAAGGATGTAAAAGACGTCATATTAGATTAATGCTATAATTAACTGCGCTGCCACCAACATTTTATTAATTTGTTGGATTTGGAAAAGTTATGGAAAGTACTTGTGATACTCAATTAGGACACTCAATTCTCAAACATTACTTTGAAGTGAAACACAAAAAATAAGGTAAGTCAGGTAAACAAAAACAAAAGCCCACAGCATCGTACGTATATTTCTATTTAATCCATTTCAAAGTGTGTAGGTATACGAGTATTATACAGAAGAGTATCAAATTATTAAGTTGCAAAGAAATTTTATTTAAAACCTTACTCTTTCTTTATTATATTCAATTTATGTCAGCACCTTAAGCAAAATTTGCTATAGTTTGCTGTATATATACACACATACACACACATGCACGTACTTTCCTATTTTATAGCAACGTTCTATTAATATTGTTGGTATTATACTTGGTATACAACATGGTTCAAATATATTTTGTATTTACATTCCGCAGTGGTTCATAATCTATATGCCGCGATACAATATATTGTTCCATCATTATTGTTTAGCACAGAAATTAACCAGACTCATTAAAGGTTTGGTCAATTTTCTTTCAAATTTCATTAAAATTAGGTAGTAAATTAAATCACAATTTCATTTCATCTATTCTTCTGCAGAATTCGGTGATCACAATTTTAACGAGTATAGACAAATAACTTCGGCGATGTTAAGCCTGATCAATTGCGATACATATCTGTTACTTACTATATGCACTAACAACTACTTGACCCGCCAGTTTTTACTATCAGCGTGATTTTCATCTATAAATGTCACCCAAATAAATACATGATTTGCTGTTTTCCATACTTTGAACTATGTATCTTATAATACAAAACTTTAAATAGTGACATTAATCGTTCAATTAGCATCGAAAATCTTAATGGTATGTCGAAATTTTTGTGTTAACTACAGTATAATGCAGCTGTTAATAAACATTTATTTTAATAATATCTTTTAAACAGCTTTAATTATGCTTCAAACACTATTTAATGTTTGACATTTCTTTACTAAAGCTTTTATGGATTGATTGGATTGCATTCTTTTTTTGCCTCGAGCATTGTGCAATTATATAACCGGTTTTATAAGCTCAACATGTAAAAGCTTCCGCAAGCTTTAATTAATAATCACACACTTAGCATTAGGTATATAAGCAAGCTTTAATTAATGATCATAATCTTAGAATTACCTATACATTTGGGCACATACTAGGAACTAGGGTGTAATGCATCTCTGAATAAACTTGTCTAATTATATAATCGCTTTTAACAGCTTTTATACTCCATTTTAACTCCATTATGAGTTGTGAGGATAGTGAGGAGAGCCACATCAAATTTAACAATTTATAAGCGACTAACGGATAAAAGCTTAACAAATTTTACACACATTAAATTTTAACAGCTTTGCAAAAGTCATTTGGTTCTTGACGTTGTTCTACCAAAGCTTTTATAAATGAGCTTAACACATATTGCTTTTGTAAGCTTAAGAGTGTGATGTATCTCTTAAAAATCGATAATTCACATAATCGAATTAAAAGGTTTATTGAGCTTTCACACACCATTTAACGATTGACTCTATTTTACTAAAGCTTTTTTCAATTATTTTTTATTCGATGGATTTTGTTTTCTTAAAAAGCATAATACATAATAATATTAATTCACCAACGCAATAATTGTAATTTTACTTTATGCTCAGTATGTGAAAGATTTGAATAATAATAACAAGCTCAACTATATATAATGCAGTTAGGACCAACGAAAAAATGTTAAGTACGTTAAGTTGTTTTAACAGCTTTATTGAGCTTTTAAATACCATTACGCAAATTTCACATAATATTCAAAACGGCTTAGTACTATGTAGAAGTCAGATTTGTTAAGCTTTCAAACATAAGTTTTTTCGTGGAATTATTTATTTAGAATTTCCAATTAGCAGCCTTTTATAGGTTGGACTAATAAGCTTTAAAGTTCACTTTTGTTCGATATATACATCCAGTCTAGCATTACATTGCTTTATAAAACGATAAAGAAATATTACAAAATTGAATAGTGAAATTTCAAGGTTATCAAAAAAACGTCCTTCGTAAGGACTATACGTGTAAGGTGAGCAAGAAGAAAAGCAATCCTAATTTAGTCTGGGTAATTTTTAATGACAATCATATTTTGCGAAAATGTCCATAATTGCTCTCCCAAATTTTGACAAACTGTCTCGAAAACCATCATACAGTTAAATCTGACATACGCATTTCAATAAAATGAAGAAGTTGTGTTAATCTCACCATATTTCAACTTATCAGGATTTAATAGCAAATTAATAGTCAATAGTTATTACCTTCCGCACCAGACTATTCGGAAACTCTACTATTCGGAAATTTACTTTCTGTACTAACAATTTGATGATTTCACGCACGTAATAGCCTTCACCGTATATTTGAAGCAACTATTTCAACAAATCCGGACTCATTTTTAAATGCACTGTTTAACATTTGACTTATAAGTTTAAAACCAAATATCCCGTAGTGAACTACTAGCAAACCTAGATCAGCTTAATTACAAAGTGATAATGGAGCAAGCACCATCTCACTTTGGGAAAATTGTTGCAAATTGTATCAAATCATATTTTCCACCAGGATATTAGAACTTGGCTTTTATACGGAAGCTATAGGTACTTGGGCGTTACGTTGAATAAAAGAAAACCCTGGAAAACACATCTTGTGACAATAATAAAAATGCTATGGGCTAATAAGCAAATGATCGTTAGGACTTGGGACCAAAGGCAAACATCTGATTTGTCCCGGAATAACCTATGTTAAGACTTTATGGCGAAAGAAGATAGAGCAAAACACAGCAATGGCAAAACACCAACTACTCCGATAGCCGATTTGGAGGCACTGCTGGGCCTAACACCGGTACATACAGCCGTAAAAGTGAAAGCCCTGAAGAAAGTTTTTACTATCTCATAGGAATATAATCTTTAAGAAGCCAATCTGAAAGGACAGCTGAAGTTCCTAATAGAAGATGGTCATCTAAGATAACATAAACAGATCTAGCGAATATATCCAGCCCAACTTGGCTTCATCCAACAACTAAAAATGTATATCTTAACCAATGAGGATTGGGAAAACAAAGTCATAGGGCTTCGGGAAGATGCAAAAAATGGTTCATGAACAGATCAAAAATGGAAGAGCTCCCTCTAGAAGCAAGAATATTTGGTCCACATTGTAATAAACATATGTCACATGCAGGTAGAAACATAACCAAAAGATTTTTATACTGTATTATATAGCAAAGCTGCTTTTACAACACTAAACAAGTATTTCTTCAGATTCGAAATGCTTTATGAGTGCTGTGAATCCTTAAATAAACCGGCGGACAAAAATAAGGCAGGCTATGAAGTAATTGAAGTCAACGACAAAACAGATCAACGCAAGCAAAACTGGGTGTGGCTAAACCCTTTATCAGACCGTCACTCTTTTGTGGCTTTGACAAGAGCAGTGTGTTACAGTGAATAAAGAACTGGGTCAAAATAGTAATCGAAAAATTTCGTGAATTTTAAAACGAAAAGGGCTTTGGAAGCTCTAAATTAAAGTAACAGGACACAATTCTTCCAAAGGCCACCTCAACAGATTCTGCTGTGTGGAGAGGCAGAGCGGATGCAGGGCTATATCCTATCCATACGGGATCCTAAAATTTGTTAAAAAAGTATGGAATTACTTTGAAATCAAGAGACAGAGAGCACAAAATAATAGAATTACAGGAACAATTAAACGTTACCTTTAACGTTGTGTATGAGATACACAAACCATTAACACTAATTTTGTATAAGTCAATTAACACTCTTGCAATATTGGATAACTATACGTTTGGATTGAAATACAACTTGAAGAGGCAAAGAGAAACAGATAAATGGGAATTGAAATGAGATTGCAGCGTATAGCTTACAAGAAAAATGGTATTTATACGTTCATGACTTCAAATATTTATTGCAGATTAAAATTCTTTACTTGATAATAAAATGATTCATGCTTCTAAATGGCGTCAATAAGAGACATAACTTTACTTGAAATTAGTTTGCTTTTGGTGGTAGAACGAGCCAGATTTCTAAAAGTAATCACTGGAAA
Organism: Tipula unca; assembly: GCA_951394425.1. NCBI lineage: Eukaryota > Metazoa > Arthropoda > Insecta > Diptera > Tipulidae > Tipula > Tipula unca. Next base: position 77,318,042 of record OX596380.1, read on the forward strand.
AATGGTCACAGTGTTAGGATCCAAATCATTCAATAACATAAATTTTGTTCTAAAATCCATGCGATAAGCATAAAACAATAATTTCGCAGCTGTTAATCATACTAACCATAGTTCCGCTTTTTGATGGCCATCAAATTCTCAGAGTTAGAGATCGACTAGAAAATTGACTCATCAGTGACTTGAAAACATCTTTCATGCCCATACGCTTAAACAATTTTTATCAAAAAGTAATATATGTAAACAGATTTATAGAGACTTAAGTAATTGCAACTTTGTTGTTAAACAGCTAGTAACTTTTCAACATCATCTAAACTCATGTTGATCGGAATAGTATTTTGCCGCAATGGTTGTGATGGCGCCTGAAATTGGGCGCGAATTTCGATTCCGAATAATTTCGTCGGCACATATTCAGATGATGTAATTGATTTTAGTACATCAGACGGTTTCCATAAATTGACTTGTGATATTAGACCCGTACAGTAAATCGTGTGGAATGCGATTACGATTAGTAACAATTTTTTGAACATTTTTACAATCATGGTACTCCTTAGTGCGTGTACTGAACACTATATGTTGTACAGACAGAATGTACATGCGCATTGTTTTTATAGTGATTCGAAACCCAAAATGTATTGGTTTTGTGCACTTTATGTGGTGATATGGGTGAATCTGATGACAACTTCAAGCTTGCTTGAAGATAATATAATACATTCGGACAAGTATTTAGTGTGGAAAGAGCCTGAGAACAAAACGTCGGCGACACATAAAGGCACAATGGAAGATAATGTTACGAGTATTAAATATTTATTCATAAATAGACAAGTCAAGACTGTCAAATACTCAATGCTCGTATCGTCTTGAAATGTATCTCTAATTGTCACTCTACCAAAGAAAGTTGTGTAAACTGGAAAATCGGTTGGCATCCACAAAATTATTTGTGCTTACAACATATTTTTAAAATTGTTGTAAAAATCGCTAAAATTACGAAAATAAATGTTGATTGTGTAAATAACATAAAATGAAGACAAAATTAGGGCGTTATTTAAAAAAATATATAAAAAATGTAAGAGAAACTATAAAATGTGTGCTGACATTCCAATCTTGTTAGGTCCATAAGAAGCGCCAGATCATATTTTTACATTCCATTCAGAAGCCTTTATGCCGCGGAATTTCCATTTTCCACCACAGAACGCTACCTAGCGAAAAATTAAAAAATCCATTATTCAAATTTGTAATATTTCAGAGGTTCAGGTTTCCTATATTTAGAAATTCCATTTACAGATTCTAACACAAAATTCTTAAGATGGCAGATTCAAAATTTGAAGATCCCCAATTCAAAATTAAGATAAAACGAAGTTCCACGAATCAAATCGTCCAAATTGTGATTACCAATTTTGAAAAGCTGCAAACAAAATTTTAAATTCTAAATTACAAAATTTCCAGATCTTTACAAATTCAAAAACGTCAAAACCAAAATGTATAATGCACTTGAACATTTATATGGTGTAGAAAGTGCCTGAGAACAGAACGTCCGCGACACATGGTGGCAGCTCATTATCGGATAGAAAGCTATTGACTTCCATTAAAATCGCAGCGATAATTTTGAGAAGCATGAAGTTGCTGATATTTTCAACTAGTATACAGAATGACGTTTAATTTTGTAGCTCATTTGGTATGGGGCGTTATATGTTCTCAAAATGCAATGGTCTACGATTATGCTTGAACTTGGATCGCCCTGTTTACTCGTGGTATCAGACTTTTTAATGGGGTAACCCAGAAAATTTTCTGATAAACCTAAGGTGATATTATTAGATATAGCAATCATCGCACAGATGACCATGAGATTTGGTGCGGTATGGAGTCAACCATTTTTAATGAATTAATTGGTTTATGACAAAATCTTTCCATGATGAACTGCAGCTGAATTCAGTATCGGAACTGAATGTATCCATTTCCATTTATCTTCTTTTCTTTATTGTTTATTAATTTACTGACCATTGAACAAGAAAACTCCTGCGGCATGGTGGACGTATATTGATACAAGAATATTCTAGGGAACTGCAACATGAAATGCCAACTTGTCAAGATGAGTAGGCTTTGCACAGATCAAGAATCTTGCCAATAGTTTCTTTTTTGTGATGTTTCGCACTACTAAACGAACAAGCTGATATTGAAGGACATAAAATTCATGGATGCTCTTGGTCAAGTTTACACAGTTCATTGAGAGATTATTACTGGGTTTCAGGTTTATGAAACATCTCTTTTGCACGTTGCTGACTACCAGTTAAAGATATGAGCTATACGAAATTGTGCAAACTTAATCAGATAGAATTATTCATTGTGTAGATTTTCCAAATTTCAAACTCATTTGCTTTAAAATATTAAATCTGATTAAAAATTATCAAAACCAATTAGAATTTTGAAAATTGAAGGCCTTGGAAATGTCCAGTAACCTTATAAAACTTAAATCTCATTAAAATTGAATTTTCTAAAGCTTGAAGAATCTTAAAAAGAGGTACATTTTTTAACTTTCGCAATTTTCGAAATTCAAATTCAGAATTATAAAATGTGATAAATCAAATTTACCGAATTCTAAAAATTTTAAATGAATTTCTGATGAATACTACAAAAAATTCAGAATTACAAATGTTCGAGAATTCAAAATATTTATAATTTCTAAACTCCATAAAATTTAGAAATTCTAAATATTTACAAAATTTTAAAATTTGATATAATTAAAATTCTAAATAAAGGAATTGACGTGAAATCCTTTTTACTCCTGCGACACCTGCCTTTTTAATAGGGCAACCGAGAAAATTTTTCGATTTTTCAAACCTGAGTTGAGTATAGCGAAATAATATAAAAGCGTGGATTCTATCGAAATATCACGGGGCTCTTACAGTTTATACAGTAGATCAAATGGTTTTTGGTTTATAGAGGGGACACATTGAAACATATACCCATGTGGCATTTGATAACCATTTTTTCTGACGATATCAGTTAACTTTTAGTTTTTTGATTTTCTGTTTAATACATTTTAAACGTTGGCAAGTTTTGGAAAGGGTTTAAGCGCCTCATCTAAATTTTCTTGAAAAGTTCGATATTTTTGTATATACATATATGCTGTGTGCCTGACACCGATTTTTTCGACTAAATTCGTGATTAAAATAAATTGATAGTTAGTTATTCTGCAGTCACACATATACATAGATGGCAACTGTATTTATAATCCAAGCCTGACTATATATTCATGGTCAAATTGTTGACTTTTCAAGCATCGAATTTCAAAAGATAAAAGTCCCTGGCCGGTTTGTCAACATATTTCAAATACATCACAAATATCGCGATGGAAACTCAATCAAGCAACTGGAAAATTTCAGTTGTTTGAAATATAATAAAATGAGAACTAAATTGACAATTTTGGCAATCAAATCATTTTTTTAGTCGTCAAGGTGCGGTACTCTTTGCGGTGATGGCAAATTTTGACCAATTTAACATATGCTGCTATAGATTATTAGAGGTGCTATTTTGCTATTTCTAATCATCAATTGAAAAGTAACCTCGCGAAGAGTGGTGAGTAGTACAATCAATGATGGTTAGAAATGGAATGTCTGTAATTTAGTAGGAGTTTTTGGTATCATAGTTACACAGAGATTGACATTAAATTGAATTTAAAATATTTTTTATTTTGTTACGAACTGGTGAATTCAATTTGAAAACTGAAGGTAAATATATCCATTCGTCTACTTTAATTTTAAGTTTGTAGGATTACTAAGCACTCAAAAATAACACTCCTGACATGGTGGATGGTCTTAGAAATAGTCTATGGAACTACACTCGGAACGTTAAATTCATGATGGGTATCCTTTGTACAGGTGTCGAATTTTGAAAATGATGTTTAACTTCAAGGGTGACCGGACACAACAATGATGCTTTTGACAAAACTATTTTTTATTCTGGAAATCTGTGATTCTTCATTTGAACTACAAGAAACTGTTCTTGGACAATACCTGAAAATAACATCCATAGACGCTCTTGGTCAAATTTACACTTTACACAGACAATGCTAATGCAAATTATCATGTCACCAATCTTGCTCGCTTCAACTGATTTCCAGTGCTGTACGAAGTGAATCGGTCAACCTAAACGATTAAGAAAAATTTAGTTTTAAAATATTTCAAAAGAATATTTACACATTTTACTATGCAAAGATCAACATTCTATCATATTCGAATTCGGAATGGTCAAACTCGTAAAACTTATGTATATTTAAATTCAATTTTTCCAATATTGAATCAGAGTCAATTTAATATTTGAGAAAATTCAAAAATTTCAAAATTTCAATAAGTAAAATTAAAATTTAGAATTCAAAATTGCAAAATATGGTTTTTCAAAATTTGCCTCAAAATTTCAAATGCTCTTAAATTTAATAAATTTAAAATTTTGAATTTTTGTTAAAATAAAGATAAAGATCTCCAAAATAAAAAACAATTGCTGTTCAATTAAAATTTTGTTAATTGTTCATCATTAAAATCGAATCTTCTAGGGCGTGAAGAATTTTAAAAATAGGCACACACTTATAATTTTTCAAATTCAAATTCAGAATTTCAAAATTCTAAAAGTTTCAATTTCAAAATATAAGATTTCTTTCATATGACGTATAAAGCAAATAATTTAGAAAATTCAGAAAATTTCTGTTGAATTTATAATTTCCACAATCTAAAATTGACTGATATTTCTCCTAATACAATTCCGCACTAACTGTGTGCGGAATTGTATTAGGAGAACATAATGTTGCGAATTTAGAATTCAAATTTGTTAACTTGTTAAACAATCTAGTGAAAATAAATCCTAATCCAAAGCTAAAATTTCATGATTTTCTATTTTCAGGAACTTCACAAACTCGACTGCCAAATTTGAGACAGTCGGCTATTTTATAGTTTTGTCAAATAAGAAATGACCAATTTTTCAAAAATTTGGTGAGGTTATCAAATTTATTAAATTTCTATAAAAACTTAATATCTAAATTTGCAAATTTCGAAATATCTGGATTCCAAAACTCGTATAATTTGTATACTGTTACAATAAAATGCAACAGTACCTGAGAATCCTGTTAAGCCTCCCTCCTACTCTTCTTTATTTGACCATATGTAGTAGAGATAACACACAGGCAAGGCTTATATCCATCCCCACAACGTGTAACTTCGCTTATCATTTATTTACAGAATGGTAGGCTGGCTAGTTTTCTAATCTTGCCGCGTGGAGACGTATACTTGTCTACTATTACTAGAGTTATTTGAATACATCATTTAATTATTTATTCTCGCTTATTTTATAATAATATTCCGAGGCCGAAGTCGTATTACTACAAAACGCTTAGTATACGGTATCACTAAATTTTTTGAAAGAGGTGAGGTTGATTGGAATTATCAAATCAACTTTACTTGCTGGTCACTAAACTCTTATGTCAACGCGAAGTTGATCTCTTGCTTCTTCAGCAAGCTCACAGTTAGAGAGGATACAATCAATTGTGTCCTCGCCCTGTCCACGTGCAAAGGTACTGGAGTCTGCCAGACTCAGTCGGTGCATATAGGATGCCATTCTTCCATGGCCTGTAATCAGTTGCATGAACCACGTACTTAAATGTTTTTTGTTCTCTACCGTAGATTATTCTACTAAACATTAAATTCGATCATTTATTTTGCCATAGGACTGATGACGCTATTCTTATTTGCCTCTTGAGTGATCTCAAGTGGTTCGGCCGAATCTGATTACCCGAAACCACTACGTTTCCGTAGGTCACATTTTGCTGTTTTTTAATTTTACCGGCCAAGACGGGAACTGAATCAGTTGATATCGGTTTGTACGACTTGATGATTCCAAGCAAGACCCTACTTCGACCACTGATTCAGTGGTGACAGTGCCTTCTGTAAGCACATCCAGCGCATGCTTAAGTCATTAAGGAGCTATAAGGACTACGCCTACTCGAACATTTTACGGCTAAGATGGCCTCTTATTAGAAACACACGAAAAAAATTTGGACCCTTCGATATCGGTATTTGAGTTTTATGAATTAGAATCAAAATTGCCTCCATAGTCTAACAGAAAACCACTAAGACTTATATAGGCTTTCAGGCACATAGGACTGGACAATTTTGATTCTAAGACACAAACCTGGAATACGTACGCACATGCATATATAGGACAGATTCAGGACACATTTCATATATACGTTTTATAGTTCTATACATCGAAATGAATCACCAGTATAGCCGACGTAGAAGATGTAGAAGACCAACAGTATAGCCGGACTCAAAAGAAGACCGCCTGTGACATTATGACTTACCATAAAAAATTTGGTGTAAAATATTGTTGTGTGAAAGTCCACAAATATCGCACCTCTATCTCAATCATTATACATCTTCAACAATTCAATTGTTGTCAACAGTTATAAGAAAATTTTTGCGAATGGTGCGAAAATTATAACAAAAAAAAAATTGTGTTAATTTATAACGCGTGGTGCAATTTTTTGTTTTAATTAAATTTAATTTATATCTCAACGTAGGCAATTGTTTTTAATTAAAATTTACAAAAAAATATATAAAAACACGTATAATATTTTACAAGTGAGTGATTTTATAAATATTCAGCAAAGTGGACGCACATCCGCACACGTTCCTCTCGTTATATATCAATATACAATTTTGCACCCTTCCCCCATCAAAACAAAACAAAAAAATCGCGTTTTGTGTCGTATCATTAATGCTTCGCTTATTTCATCTCTGATTTATGGTAATTCATTAGGCTGCGTAAGTATTATTCTACACTAAAAGAACAAAAAAAATTGTTTTCAAATTTATCGAACCCAAGCTGTTCACTCTGACTGTACAGTCAGAATATTGAGTCATCTATAAAAGTCATCAAAATATGAATATTTTCTATTTATAGACTATATAACAAAAATCAATTGATCCATTGATATCTAGAGATATATATACATAAGGTATACGAACAATGAGATATTATTGTCGGTATGTTTTCTTAAATATTCTACTACGTACACAGAAAACATGTTCCATTTTCTTAAGAAAAGCAAAACAAAAAAAATGTAATTAAAACTTAAAAGTAAACATGTTGTTGTATATATAGGACTCACTATATATATACAGTGTGTAGGGTATAGTTTTATATACGTGTACACAAAATCTAATTACATTATACATTATGTATACACATGATGAGGCAGATTGAGAGATGAACTTTGCAACCATGTTTATATACTCGTATATATAGAATTGTACATAAACCAGAAGCAGTCTAGCGCCCACTATTAGGTGTCGAGACATGTTATATATTTATTCAAAATATTTGGTTAGATGGTATTTAGTAGGTCCCAACTGAACGACTCTGCATATACGAGTATGTATATATACAATAGACAACTACTTTGAATTATTTTGTATTATTTAAATTATATCTGTCTGTCTGTCTGTACATTAAAAATAATATTATGTATTGAATAATAGAAAATTATTCTAAGATTTTATTTTACGATTGTGTACACATATAATTAAATTGATTGTTAATTTTACGTTTAGTTTGTTTTTTGTATTTTAGACGTAAATAAGAACAGAAGAAAATGTTTATTTTTCTTATTCTTCACTATAATATGTATTTATTTAAAGTACAACTATATACATTTTTAAATATTATGCTAATAGCATAGTCGAGTATATATTTAATACACAAAACATGCTGTCTGTCTGTATTCAGTGTTTCTTAATCATTGTCTAATTACGAAACTTCATCAAAACAACAAAATTGTCGCAATCATCGTGTAACGACTAAGATTGAGTTTTCAGGATGACGACCGGGTGACCAATAGCGAAAAACAGGCCCAAGAAGAAATATGGTTCCAAATGAACTCACGGGTTTTGCCAATATAGTACACTGGAAGCAGCGGATATCATTTACCTGTTTTCACAAAGAAATACAGGATACTGGAACTATAGAGTCCCAGAGTCGCAAAGATTGTTTGCAAAAATAAATATGAACAGGTTACTAATGGCACAGTACAGTGAACAGGGGTAAGTGAAGATATACGAGTTAAGTGCCCGTGGAAAAAGAACCAAATTCAAATCAATCAAATCCATCAAATCAATTTAATTTCATCATGAACGGTAAGCTAATTAAGTACGACTCGACTGTCTCGTATGAACAGGGCATGAACAGTGCCTCTATAAGCAATATGTCAGGAAACCAATAATCAATTATATAAAAAGTCGTCTATACATGGGCTTAAAAACTCATTCGGTGAGATTGTCAACGTGACAAACTGGAATTCTATAAATTCCGTTGAAACATTTAAAAAATACACAACAGGCTGGAGGAGTAGCAATTCCCAAAATAATGACTCCGACGGTCGTACATGTACGTAAAACGATTAGTTGAACCATTGTAAACTCCAGTTCAACCATTGTTAACTAATATAATTATCAGAATTATGCAAGATAGCCTGGAGATTAATGCCAAATAGACCAAATCGAACAGAAGCCATTTGGATCGGTGGAAAGTTAGCACGAAAATGACTCTGGGAGCCCTAGTGGTTTGTATCATGAATAATTCTCATATTCATTTTTCAATTTTATGTAAATTTGAATAGTTCAGTACTCGAAAATGCGTCATAGAAAAATTCTGATCACAGGCATGGAAAACGACAAAGGATTGTTCTACAACCTGGAACCGAAACTAGCCTTGGCCTTTTAAAGAATAGCCTAATTGAGCTATTTAATAATTCCCATTATTATTACTATTATTAAAAAGTGGCTGCAACCCACGATGATTCCGCACTCAATGCCACAAATGCCCATGGTGCAAACCCAGGATTCTATCCTAATTCGCTAACGCGCACTGATGCCTTCGCAAACTGAACATTTTTAGACCTAGGCATAGAGGACAACTGATCTAAATTCAAAACCCTAAAGTTGAAAACCTGAACTCGTATAGAACTGAACGCACGACAACTGCTCACGAAGTGAAGGCAGTCATCATCTTCCTCAAGGCAGTCCTCGCCAATAACATCATGAGCTAAACACATACTTTTCGTAAACGGTGATTTTCACAGATGAGAGCAAATATTACATCTGGGCATGTTGGGCCATCAAAAGTGTGGCGAAAAAGCCTGGCTTTTAATATCAAAAATGGTCGGAGTACCCTTAAACATATGGTGGGGGTGACGTAATGGTGCGGGGCTGTATGCCCTCTGCTGATATTTAGAAAAGGAAATATGGATAAAAATAAATAATTACAGCTTTTAAAGAACAATTTGAGGAAAGGTATTGCAACAAGATACAGACCTAACCATATACCTCCTCAATCTCAACCTTAATCTTATATCAAGTATCTATATGAGATTATATTGAGCGAAAATTAAAAAATCATATACCATAACATCGAAAAACACATTAGAGTGGTTCCAGCCCAGTATTACGATTTAAAAATCATGTACATTAAATTTTAATAATTTGTAATCCTTTTTGTGTACGCGTGAAACATTTAAGGGACATTCAAGGGATTTGAATAAAAAAATTGTCCCAGAAAAATATCAGGGATACGACACTGTCAAAGCTGCTTAGGAAATGTTTATGAATGTTAAAGTTTATGTTATAAAATTGTGTCAATGTATATAATTCAATGTTGGATAATAGTTCGAATCCGACAGACTTGGTTCATGGCAACTAATATGTTTGCGGTAGTGATGCGACAAGGACTAAACAAATAATTAAAATTAAAGTGTTAATTCCACGCATTTTTTTCTAAAAGTTCGGATTTAGCTGTACATTTTCCAATAAGGCAACTTAAGCACGCATTTATGTCAGTCATCTAAAAGAATTGATTTTGCCGCGATTACGCAGATCAAAGTTTATTTCATGAATTGATTTAGTGAAGGCCGCGTTAAAACTGTCTCAATAAATTTGATATATACATACATATATACATTGGGAAATGAAAGGCGAACGGAAATATTTCCGTTCCGATTTTATATTTAGATTATAGCTATACGCAATTTAAATTAAATAATATTGGCAAAATCTGACATATTTATAGACATTCTCAGTTTTCATGTACAGATCGTCGCTCCTACACATTTTGCCACATCTTTTTGTATATTTTTATATTTAAGTTAAGCTTCTAATATATGTATGTATGTATGCGTAAGTACATATAACGTATTTCCTTTATCTGCTTTCGAAATATTATTATTAATATTGCTTTTATGTGTACAAACTCACACAGTAATATATCATGGTCCCGGCGCATTACCATAAATTTAGCCCGTCTCTTCTTATATACTTATACACATATATGTATGTACACATAATCGATTTATAAATTTACATAACATCACATATATTGGATAAAATTTATGACAAAATCGTTTTTTTAAAGCTCATTTAATCATTCTGGTCTTGTTTTTTATTTTCAATATTCTGAAATCTAAAGTACCCATCCGCAGAAGTATTATAATTTATTGATGACATTGACAATATAAATATTATATCGTTACATCGTCATAATATAAAAAAAATCGTCTCTTTTCTTATGTACGTACATATATATATATAAGAATCATACATATAACTATAATATACCTTGGCAATTTTATACTCCAGCCTAAAAAAACATAATTTGTCGTTTCAGAAAATTGTTGCAGCCCATAAATGTGACACATGTTATGTGCGCGGTCAAAACAAACACAACAATTTCCATGTTTTCCAAAATAGAATTCTATATATACGTATACATTCACAAATTTATGAAAATATTTTGTCTGTCTGCTTATATATGTTACATACATACATGGCTAATGTGGTTTAAATTACGTGGCTTGTAAATTTCAATTTTTCACAAAAATTCTAAAACTATTTGGAACGTTCTGCCTCGTGCAAAAAAAAATTATTTATTTTACAAAAATTTGCATCTCCCTCTCTACACAAATATATTTGTTGTAGTTTTAAATTGATATTGATAGTTTCACATGCTTGGCTCAGATACAATATAAGTATCTAGAAAGTGGAAAACAATGAAGCTGATTAGCATACAAATACTTGAACCTTGATATTAGATGAGAGAATAATAGAATCTGCATAATTGCGGAAAATCGGATAGAGTTTACAATTTGTTTTATGTCAAGGGTTCTTATGAAAATTGCAGACTTACATTGCAACACAAAGATTTGATTTATAAATTTTGGTTTCAATTTTCAACAGATTTTGCATTTCCGGTGCCAAAAAATGTATCAGCGATAAACAGACACACGTACAGACATAAAAATTCTATGTCGGAATAGAGTCGCAGCCTCCTTGAATTAAAAACTAAGAATTTCGAATTCTGAATCAGGAATTTTAAGAAAAGTTTTGAGAGTCTAAATTACAAATTTTGGTTTGGCATTTCGGAATTTGTAAGGTTCTAGAAAATTTGTAATTGAGAATTTGAAATTTTGAACTGAATTTATGTTTGCTTCTGTAATGAGGACGTAATGAAGAATCTCATTTATCTTAATTTGAAATTTTGAATCGGGACGTTTTCAAAATTTGAATCTGCAAACCTAAGAATTTACTGTTAGAATTTGTAAATATAGCAAATCTGAACCTCTGAAATATTGCAAATTCGAATAGTTTTGCTGGATTTTTATTTATTTTCCGCTCTATGGTGTTCATATGATGGAAAATGGAAATTCCGCGGCATTATGGTGTCTGAATTGCATATAAAAATATGATCTGGCGCTTCTTATTTTGCTAACAAGCTAGGTATGTCACCATATGTAACGTATTTCATAGTTTCTATTATCTATTTTATATATTTTTTAAACAACGCCTTAATTTTGTTTTCATATTATGTAATTCACATAATCAACATTTATTGCGTTATCGTAATTTTAACGATTTTAACCATGCCTTCTTCCTCTGGAGTTGCAACATAGAGCATTCTACAAGATTATTTATACATGTGATTAAATCGGCATGTAAAATCATCTCCATCATCTCAATAAAGCTTTTCGATCAGATAGTTTAATTGATTATTTTAATTATGCGACGTGCACAGCACGCTTACAGCGCTGCATCAGATTCAATTCGAATTCGAAAAATACGCACGAGCTGATGGAATATTGTTTCCCGAATAGACTAGAAGTGAATCAAATTGGATAAGAACCTGGTGAATAATATCATTGAGTATATGCGACACCCATATTAACGTCCTTTTTTTTCGTGGTTGCCTTTTGTCATGGTTCTCTCCATCACAGCAATGCTGAAAATACCTCTTAAAAATGTTGAACGCGAATTCTTTTTTCTGTTCTAATGTTCATGGCTTGGGTATGTTCAAAAAATCAGCAGCACTGAATCTTGAATCGTAAGCAGATTCAACATTTTGTTCCGCATCCCCTCTGCGGTGTGAACTATTGAGTTCAAATTCATTCTCCGACTGTCGAACTTTAAGGCTAAAAATTCCGGTAATTTGGTCAGCCGTTTTATAAAAATCTAAATTTGTTTGTGGAAATAATTTGGCAATCAAAATAGAAGCTGGCACACTATTTCTTGGCTATAACAATTAATATTTTTAGATGCATGAACTATCGCAGTCGGATGTCTTTTACGGATTTACAATTATTGGGTTAATAATTCCAACCATTTAGTCGTCGTTTTATACCTGCCACACTAAGATGCCGACTTGATATCTCTCGACAAGCGTTTGCACTTCGTGAATCGTACAAAGTTAAATTGTTGATATTTCCATTGTTATTGCCATATATACGATCGGCAAGACGTTTATCAAATCCGGTTAGTGAAAATGTTTATTTTCCCTTTTTTGTGTTGAGTTGATGATTGCGTCGTTTGGGGCAGAGCTAGCAGAAGTGATTGTTAATAATGTCTCATATACTATGAGAGGTGGTCGCGACAACTCATTTCTGCACGATAATTCTTTCAAATTTGACTATTTCTTTTTATTGTGAGGCGAGCAGCACTTGACCATCACTTTTTATTCGTCGACTAAAATGTTAGACCAAACGTTTAGGCAAAATACAGTTCAGAGCACTCTTTCTAATTAAGCATTGTGACATCGCCATTTTTAAAATTGGCGCCTTGACATCAACACCTATATGTATTCCAACATTTTTCAATGTTACTTATGTACTATGTACACATTTATTTCGTAGTGCCTTATCTTATTGGAAGTGGTCCAATCGCCAAAAACAAAAAAAAAACAAAAAAAAAATAGTCTCAAAAATGATGGATTATAGTTTGTGCGGGTGTTTATTTAAGAATAAATCTCTCTCTGGTGAGCATATAACTCTAGATATCATCACAAGGTGTACTATAAATCAACTATATGGAATAATATGTGAAGTGAACAAAACATCGGTCACATGAAAATGGTATATTGTTCTCGTGGTTATGCAAATGGCGCCATTCCACCTACAACTCAATTCTTTTCTTAATTTAAATATATATTTGCATAAAACGTATTGGACCCAGTCCAATTACAACGTGAAATATATGTTATAGTTTTTTGTTGATTGATAATTGACATGTCTTTTCGCTTTGATGACACCAAACTAAATGACTGTTTGGTGAACTTAGGACTTTCGAAACATAATATATGTAGATACAGTAGACCGCGCATAATTAATTTATTTTCATTTTTGTATTTTCAGGTGAACCACTTCCCATCCAAGGATCATATAAAGCAACTAAACTGAAACCTGTGTGTCCTCAAGTGCTTCCAAATATAGACAATTCCAAAAATCGTTACTCAGAGGGACGTATCAAACAGCTGAAACGGTTACTACCGTACCTGAGAAATCAATCGGAAGACTGTCTCTACTTAAATTTATATGTTCCTAGCCTAGGTAACTATCTATATACGACCTATATATACACTACGAGTACACCTCATAGTATTTATATATTTCAGGCCATTTAAAGAACAACCCAAAATTCCCAGTGATCGTATACATTCATGGTGAATCGTACGAATGGAATAGCGGCAATCCTTATGATGGATCAGTATTAGCAAGTTATGGTGGAGTGATTGTGATTACGTTAAATTATCGTTTAGGTGCTTTTGGTTTCATGAAACCGGATACGCGTGAACAGACCGTTAGTAATTTTGGTCTGCTCGATCAGATTGCGGCCCTGCAATGGATTAAAGATAATATTGAAAAGTTTCATGGGGATCGAAATTCTGTAACCCTGATGGGGCATGGAACTGGAGCGGGTTGTGTTAATTTCCTAATGATATCACCAATTGCACAAACACTATTTCATCGGGCGATTTTAATGTCTGGCTCGGCATTGGCTGATTCAGCTGTTGCTACACAATCGGCGGCGGTTACAGTCACAATTGGTAATAAATTAAATTGTCCACTGAACGATGATGATATAGCTGAGTGTTTACGCTCGGCCAGCATACAAGATATTTTCCAGGCGATTCCAATGTTTCCCGAATACTCAATACCATTTGGACCGGTAATTGGAGACGTGGTAATTCCTAACGAACCCGAAGAAACCATGAATTTCGATCAAGGGTATTTTGGTGAATATGATCTTCTGTTCGGCGTCACAGAAGTTGAATCGTATCACAGTTTGAATAATATTGGTCTGGTGAAGGGATTACTTGAGAGTGAACGGAACAATACGCTTCAGTTTTATATGCAAAACCGATTTGATAATCCGGCACTCGCCGTCGAATATACATTACGAAAATACGATCCAGTACATCGAGCCGATTATCTTGGAGATAATCGTGATATTTTGCTCGATATACTATCAGATGCACAAGTTGTGGCGCCCCTAATACAAACTGGAATTTATCATGCGAAAGTTAATCCGAGAACGTACATGTACGTCTTCGGCCACAATAGCCAGTACGGCGATTTTCCTCATGTAAGTCTTTTAACTTCATTTTGTATTTTATGTTTAGCAGTTTTATTGCAGTTACAGCAAAGTGTTGTAGGTGAGGAGCTTCCTTATGTATTTGGTGCACCACTTGGGGCGAATGGACCATTCCCGGTAAGCTACACGGATCAAGAGCAATTTTTTTCTCTTGCAATGATGGAATACTGGTCAAACTTTGCGAAAACTGGGTAAATATAACGCATGACGAGCATGCATCCAAGAAATCTTATCAAATTTCCTATTTCCAGAAACCCCAAAGCACCGTGGAAAGAAAAATTCGTAAGCCTCGAGCAACGAAATCAATGGGTACCTTACGATATAGATTGGCACGAATTTAGCCATGTGACAAAACAATACCTAAATTTAGGTATTCCTCCGGCCAGTGGCATGAAATATCGTGACTCATACATTGACTTTTGGAACTACGAACTACCTAAACTGCTAACCAAAAGCGATCTGCAACCATCACCCTCATTCGTTGGTACGCTGAGCTCCACCGAAACGTCTTCTTCTCAATTTCAATCGTCTGTCTACGGATCGTTACATCTAATGCCAAAGAATACTAATTACAATAATGCGGAAAACCCGTTTGATCGCATACGCATCATAAACGATCGAAAACCAGCATCGAATCGAGGCGGAACTCCCAATTTTCAGAATTCAGATGATTTTGCTAAAACAGATGATACGGTCGCCACATCTACTACCGATTCATCATTTTATATTCTAATCGGAGTCGTCGTCATTTTCTTCACCATCAACATTATAATATTATTCGTGTACCTCTGGAAGAAGACCGATCGATTGCGCAAATTAATCCGAAACTACGATGAGAGTACCAACATAGATGGAGCCACCGATGACGACATTAAACGTCCAAAACTTAATGAGACCGATGACAGTTTTATAATGGACATCGTTCGCAAAAGTAACGGCAATAATACGTACGAACCGGTCAAAACCAGCTACAGTCCGATAAGTGGTTATAAAATGACACGACAATGTAGTACGAGCACAGTGGACCCGCACACTAAAGTAGTCGATTGGATTGCGCACGAAATTGTCAAGTGCAGTCCTAAAATATCGAAGAAATTCAGCTTCGCCGCAACGTCGCGCAAACTGTTGGGAAAACCGAAAAAAGTTAGCGTCGCTATTGATGCAACGCCGTACGAGCGGAGTGACAGTGTGCTGCGACAAGAACCAATCGAAATCACAAAAGCAAAATCCTTTAGTAACGGAATGGTTTCGAACACAAACTTAATCGAGAGTAATGAAGATGAATCGTCAGAGGATCAATCAAGCTCATCGAGAAGCGGATCGAGTGGGTCAAGTGAAGCGATCCAAAATGAAATTGCACAGGTACGGATTAATCATAAACATTCACATTCGGATCCGGTCGAAATGTTGTACAATAAAAAATCGTTATTCGAGAATGTGACGAGTTTTATTGATGGGAGTAATATTAACGTGACGTCACGTGACAGTGTGGACAGTGGACCACCGATGATGAGCACAGAAGAGGCGCTCATCAGATTGCAACGCAGAAATTATCCAAAAGTTTTGCCCGATTTTCCAGACGACGATGATGTGGGTACAACTATAAAAAGACGTTCACTTCCGGCACACACATTCTTGCCCAGTTCGTGTAGTGTACACAACGCAAATTTATATAGAATGCCACCGGCTCCGCCACCTCGTACTACATCAACACTCGGCCGAAAATTATCGAATCGTCGACGCAGCAATAATATAACAACGTCACCATTGATGCTCGCCGAAGAACCGCCCGATGTTCAAGAGCCCGAGATCACCCTAAACACGTTACATGTCGGACCTTTGATCCCAAAACTCGAGGGAATCTATTCGAATGTGAAAAATAAAAATTCACTAACCGATTCGACAAGCTCGTCGCAGGATTCAGATGATAATTTACTAATCGATCGTAAGACTGCATTTTTATCAAAACTAAAGGAACCCGATAAGATCGAACCAAAAATCATAATCAAACCGACGATGAGCAAACAAAATGGTATGCAGAGCCAAAATCATAATCCAAATATTCCACGAGTTCAAATTAAAGATGATTATGCGCATGTGGCACGGCCGGAATTGGTTAAGGCGCCCGCAGTTCGGTCCCCGTCAAATTCATCGTCGTCGAATGATACACAGAGTAGTATAGAAACTGTTAAGCCAAATACAACATTTACTAAGTAAATTGATTTTTTTTTACCGCGCTCATAAATTATGGATTTTAGGTTTAAGCTATTTTATATATTTATACAAATAAATGATCTTATATATAATCTTGGATTTTAATAAGATGACATTGGTGTCAAATATTTTCTGACCTCCCACCAACATTCCCACTTACAATTTTTTTGGATTTATCCCAACCTAAATACAAAACAGCAAGGTTATTCCGAATATTGTGCGGTTAGAGGTATGAATGACTTGAACATGAATGATACTGAAAACACGGTGCCTCACCTAGCCCTTCGCAAATTTGCCATTCAATTATTACCAATCAACTGAGTGACGTAAGAAACCAAATGTAGCACTACCAAACGTACCGTGCTGGATATTTTAATTTTAAGAGGGATATGGTCGAGATATACTTTAAAATTGTAAAAGATCTAAATGAAAAGTGAAGTGAAAATACGAATCAAACTTTCACTTTCTCTAAAAACAAGAAGCAAATAGAAACCGGCATCAAATCACAAAGGGCGACTTGCAATTATTTCTTCGCTGTCGGAAAACTTAATATCACGATAGAAAGATGAGTTTGCTAACTTTCAAGGAAGCCAAATATCACTCATCTGTGAAAACGAGTAGTGGCGTATCATCCAAATATATAAATGAAGTTAGTTAAAACCTAGTAAATTCAAACAAACCAATACTGCAGCAGGCCTTCAGGTCATATTTCAGTACTAGAGTGGATCGTGGTCTAAATACCAAATAAAAACCACTAACGTTGGGTACCGAATATTTGCAAAATTTCTTCTGAACAGGTTTAAGAAAATAAACTGAATAATGGTATTCTATCGTTCAACAGGCCATGTATACAGAGTGACTCTATTGATCATAAAGTAACAAGTTTATACTTCGATGCTCAATAGCAAATAGAAGTTGCTAGAGGTTGTTCGATGCACCGTGTTATTGAGAACACGTTCGATGCGAGATATAATTTTTACCAAATGGCGCCATGCTGAATGATTGTTTCACTTGTTTTGTTCGCATCACATGTAAAGCGAGTACTGATTATTGATAAGTTGATGTGGTTTACTTTAATATAAAAAAGGCTATAGATCGCAGCTGAATTGTATAATCATGACTTTCCAACTCCGAACTAACTATTCGAACATTTAAATATTTTTTTTATTCAGAACGGGTGCTAATGATTTGCAATCATGTTATCGATTGCAATTTATTAGCACCGGAAAATAGGAAATTGTATTAGTTTAGCTTCACGACTGGCACACAAGTCGTTTCCATCATTATCGTTTTGGCTAACCTCGTGGTTAGGTTTACTGAAATGTATGGCACTGTTATCACCCGGGTGAACAGCAACGTTGAACAAAATAATAAATAAATTTTTTACCTGTCTCTTCTGAGCAATTCCTGTAGTTCTTGTTGCTTGTGATTCCAACTGCGTGCCACGCGTGATATTGTATCGCAATGATGTCAATTAAATCCTGCGTTAATGGGCGAGAGGCCCGGCGCTCTTTGCTACAAATTCAATAGACAAAAAACAATCTTCCGCCATAATGGTTATCATTCATCTAAAATAAACAATCAGCATTATCAGTATATATTGGTGCGCGCTAAAGAATAAAGACGATTAAATCTGTAAATTGATTTTAAGTTTTTAAGTTAATGTTGATGATCGCCTCGCGACACACTTCAACATTTTTAAATTAATGTTGATGATCGCCCCGCGACACACTTCACGCATATGCCAAAAGTGTAGCTCAAACCAACAAGAGAATTTATTCAGTGCAGCATAAAGTTGCAAAGGAGACTTTCTGTTTGCTACAAGACACTTTCGCTCAGTTACAACCACCATCCTAAATTTCAATATAAACATTGGATCATTGTGACCCGGCCTACCGATAGCGGCGTCACAAAACCTATACGTATATGATCGGTAGAACCCGTTACAGACCATATCTCGGGTTGTAGTTCACATATTTTATTTCTGCTAAAAGTGTATGGTTTTGTTTCATTTCTGTCCAGTTTATGCAACAATTAATTTTCTCCAAAGACATTAAGGATAAAGGATACAGCTAAAATTGATCAACATAAAAATTGCATAGTTTTGTTCTACTATCAAACTACTTGATTTATGTTATCGGTGAGAGTAATTTGAATACTGCGATCATATAGCTGCTAATATTTTGGACATGACTATACATATATGTTGAGCAAGATTTGAGCAGATTTGTGTAAATATTAACGATATATGTATATTCATCTATACACTGCGTTTACAGACCACCTCATGCTCATAGTGATTACTGTGCATCATGCGTTGACGCGACTGAGGAAGTCATGAGTATATCAAGTATATCATGTGGAATTCTGATTCTTAATTGAATTGCATTCTACCGTGCAGTATCCAGTATATAAGGTCAGAATCTTTATTTGTTAATGCCGTACACCATTGTAAAAAATCTGGCGAGGTTTTCAGATCTTGTCTCCATCAATGAACTTAATGATTTTAAAGTAACTAATCCATTTGTCGTAAATGATATGAACCATAAACCGCTGGATATTGTATTCGACGAAACCCACTGTATACCAAAAACTTCAGAGCACGTTCAACAATTCAAATACTACTTTAAAAAGACACACAACATTAGCCTGGGCCATTACTTGGTTGCATTGGGATGAAGTTCTAAATGCAAAACCACTGTGTGGTTTTGAACTCTTCGTGCCTACCTCGAACAAAGCACCAAGTATTCATCCTCCATGGTTCGATGTGCAACTAATAAATCTGAAAAACAGAAATGTTAAGCCTATAGGGAAATGATGAAACCTATAGTTTGTAAACTGACAAGCTACCCATTTTACAACTCAGTAAGCGACTCGATCTATATTTCAAATTTTAGTACAAACCATATCAATTGACAGCATCCAAGAAAATATTAAAGGAAATCCTAAACAGTTTTGGAAATACGTACATAGATGGATACCCGACCAATATGACTTACAATAATATCAACTCCTAGAATACCAAACTGATAGCCGCCTCATTTATAGAATTGTTTTAATCTGTCTATGACTAAACGATAATACAGGGTTACATCGTGATGACGTCACATGTTATAGCGGAGAACTACATCTACGAACATTGTTGTATATATACATAAGGAAAAGTCTATTTCCATTCGAATTTTCTTTCAAATATATTCAATGATTTATATGTGTTAATTGATAATAAGAAAACAATATGTGTTAATTGATAATAAGAAAACCAACTTTATCATAGTGACATCTTGTGTTCCTCAGAGATCACATATGGCGACAATGGATTTTTGTGGATCAAAGGTTCTAATATATGCAGATGATGTAAAAATCTTTCATACGATTGAATAAATGGTGTGATTAAAACTCATTGCATTTAAATAGCAGGTAATGCAAAATCCAATGGTTACCGTATACAAAATAAATGGCAAAGAAATTCAAAGTGTACACGAGATTACTGACGTCATTTTTGTTGAAAATATTACTTTTAACAGACATATATATAGACAGCTTTATTGGTAGAGCGTATTCCATGTTTGGCTTCGTCAAATGATGGCCAGGAGATTTCAAGGATCTATATACACATTTTGTATGGACATTATGTTTCGCTTATATGATATATCAGGTGGAATATGATATGGTGGTCTGGAGGTCTTACTATGCTGTACACACCAAACAAATTGAAAGCATAAAAAAAATCAAAATCTTTCTAAAAAAACTGCGGCTGAGACTATGATTTAAATTATGCATCGATTTGACGCTGGAACACCGCTCCACCAACTATGGCGAAAATAATCAGATCAATAGATTGGCAAAACATTTAATATCATATATATGATCAATTCGATTTGAATTTATCAAAACACAATCTTAAAAGTAATTTGAGAACCGATTTTTAAGTTTCTATTACTGACGACACTTCAACTTTGAAGACCAGTATTTTAGTTCTTTCATATAAATGCCTGCATAATAGAAGCAATTTTGTTTGAAGAAAATAATGAATTATATACCTTATAGCTACGATTTTGTCTCCTAATGTTCCGCACCAAACATTTATACAGCGTATGTTAAAAAAATGATTTTCCGTACCTGTTATGTTGCTTGTCACTATTCCATTATTGTGAAAACGAAATTGCCTGTTCACAAAATGCTAGCCTGGGTATATATAGGACTACATTTTAATATTTCTTGTATATTTTCCAGTATACGAGTAAGCCGCTATACACAGTTTACAATTTTGTTTTTTTTTGTTAGCATGACAATATGTCAAAATGTAACTTTGATACATTCTTATCTTCGATTTGCTGCATATTTGCGTTAAAATATTTGCCAGGAGGATGAAAGTTTGATGGCGACACATCGAGCAACACATTAAATTTTTCGGCCTTTGTAAGGCGCTATGGGTATGGATGCTTTAAAATTAATTTTGCTGTCAACTTAAACTAACACAATTTAAAAACAAAATCGACTGACACTAAAATTGTTAATAAAAGAATTCGATTGTTTTGTTTGAAAAAAAAATTAGAATGTGGCCTACTAAGCAATATTACTATGTTTAGTTGAGTAGATACAGTGAATTTGATATTATACAAGGTGTTCAAAACATGGCCAATCAAACGAAAGAAAGTGATTATATTATATCTTATGTCGTTTTCGTTTGAACATAAAAACTTGCACTGAGTGCAAAAAATTACACTAAAACCGTTCGTTTGAACCAACAAAAATTGCCTGACAGCTAAATTTTTTGCAGTCAGTGCAATTTTGTCTACACTGGTTTTTTCGACCGAGTTACCCCTATTTTACACCAATACTATAATTTTATCTGTCACTGTGCTGCCATTTTGACTTTTGTGAACAAAATCGTCTATCTATAAACGGTTTTGTTTGTGAATATTCATTTTTTATTTCAGAAAACACAAATATAAATTAGGGTAAATCGGTTTCATGTTCGATTGACACACAAAATCAGTGTACTCGGCCAATGAGGGGAAAAAAATCAAACGAAAACGACATTATTATTGATGATTTTTCCCCATGCTTGGTCGTTTGAAAATGACTGAAAATTTTTCGTGAATCAAAAAATGTTCACCAAACCGCGAGCATCAAGCTCAGTACATAACTGCGGGAGTGCAGGAGTCCGAGTAAGAAAATGTTCAACTCGAGTGTGATGAAAAAGGAGGAGCTTATGTCAAAATGGCGTACTTTGATTGGTAGAGAGAGAAGTGTGATTATTTTTTCGACTGACTCCCGCAGTTATGTACTGAGCTTCACGCCAAAAATTCCACTTTAGGCAAAGGCAACTAAAGTTTTTGATGCTTCTTACACTTGTATTTGATTGTACAATTTTGTGCCTTTATCTATAAAATAATGAAAAATAGTACGTGCATATCGTACTTTAAAAAATACGAAAGGATTTTTGACGTGACGATCCATTAAGTATAAGTTACTATCATTCTCAGTCGATTCTGGTTGCGAATCACATTTTGCATAACTAAATTATATTGTTAACTAACGCAATACGCCTCAAATTGATTATGTTCGAATCATATGAGAAATCCACAAACAGCATTTCAGAGGACCGTGGTTATCCACAAGCTCCACAAAAGAAGGTGAACTGCTGGAAATTTACCGGGTTGGCAAGCGGCGCGTAATATTTCATTATTTGTCATGTCATATGCATTCGTGTGAGCAGTTTGGAGAGGAGGACAATTAATATTTCCAGCAAGATGGAGCACTACTATAATCAGGTTCTTCATGTAAATCTGCAGAACAGTTTTTTTTGGAACAACAGCTATATCATAAATATAATACAAATTGGCTAAAATCGGCCATATAGAACCTACAATATTAAGTTAACGATCTTCTGAGAAGATTGTATGGTTTCTGGACAGATAAAGCGGGATTGTTGATCATCGAAAAATGGGTTTAAACCTTTCAGATGGTTGATGTCATCAAAAAGGCATCAAGCTGCACAATATAAATGATAAACTTTTGGGATCTGATAATCATAATTTTCCCTAACATATATAGGTATATAACGATGAAATGAGAAACATAAGCATAAACACTTAAAGTCTGGAACAAATGTACAAATTTGTACAAAAAGAACAAATTTACATTTGGCTTGGAACACTTCTTTCACTCTGGTACATAGTTATCTGGTCCCTTTTGGTTAAAAAACTCTGGGCTTGTAAGCCGAATTGAGCTTTTAATTAATTTCACACTTGCAAAATATCCCGAAAAATGAGATCTGCTGGATTATTTTTCGTGTCTAATAATAATTGTCGTTCTCTACACCGTGGAATCATCGTCGCCTGCAATGACCTCTGCGCCTACCATATGGTGGCTCTCCTTTCGGAGATCGCTTCAAAATATGTTCCGACTCAACACGAAGAACGTGACCGAGCCAGGGTAATTACTGAGATCTTACTTCATGTACAGTGTGGGGGATCTTGATCAGATCTCTTTAAGAAGCCCGACTGCAACCTGCCAGCCACACTTTAATATTCGCATTCACACTGTTATAAGATAGATCGAATATTTGGACCTCCACACTCCCTCAAGCGTGTAGTGGTCACTACTAAAATCTGGTGTGACATTGTCCATATAACTATAGAGATCTTGTTTTTTTGAACTAATTGATCTGGAGTCCAACAGAAGCTGGAAAACTCTACAAGCGGGTCAAGTATTTCCAATCACTCATATGTCATCTGCGTATGCAAGCACGTGCGATTGAACTGGCGATATAAGATGTTGCGCTGAGGTGTTTCAGTCTTACGAAAGATGTACTCCAACATGAGATTAAAGAGCATCGAAGACAGAGCATCGATAGCGTATTCTCAATTTTACCACAGTATTGAGACTGTGTCATTGCCATTCTACAAAATCGAAGCAATTTTGTTGGCACTTAGAAAGTATTCCAGAACCATAGGCTTGCCGGAAATCCAGGAACACCTGATGTATACAGGGATGGACGTCTCATAATATTTATAAATATTCATTCGCAGCGAAGAGATTTGATTGATTCGGACGAAATTCGGACGATATCCTTCTTGATAGTCACTAACCAGGCCCTCCGCTGGAGGGGTGATTCTATCCAATATAATGTAGAACAGTAACTTGTATGCTGTGCAAAGGAGAGCTGTATATACACCGCTATAAATCTCACACTTCAAGCGGTTTCTCTTCTTGAAGATGAAGCATATCACTTTCCATTCGTTAGGCATAACTTTAGTTGGCCTACTAATCGAATAAGTATATAAGTTTAGTCGATTACGAAATTTTTCCCACTACTCTCGATCGGTTTGTGGTAACTGTTATTCCCATCTAATTTTCAATTTCTTCAAATGAAGATTTTCGCAAAAACGACCACCAGAGAAACAATCCCAATAAGAATGGAATAGTGTAGTTTTTCTGACTAAACGGTTCGTTCAATCGTCATTGATTGACTTAATCGAATAATCGAAATCGGAATCATATTCGTCAGACACGGAATCATTACTATATCATTATGAATCCTCCTTTCGCAAAAAACAGTAGGAATTTGCTCCATCAAACGAAAAACAATATATAGGCTCACTTGCAAAGGTCAATAATTCCTGGTTTTTCTGATGTGATCTCCGTTCTTCTAAGATTAACTGCACCTGCTGAAGGAAAAGTCACTTCTTCCTTTGTAGAAAGTAGTCAAGATAAGCAACTATTTCCATTTCATATACAATTCACGGATCCACAATGTCCTTTTACAATCAATCACATCTTCATTCACATCTTTATACGCAAACAACGCTCCACCACAATGTGCACCATTTCATTTCACGTATTATCATCATTTTTATTTTCATTTTTTTTTTTTTTATAAACAATATTTCATCATAAACGATTTAATCACTAAATGTTATCATTTCGAATTTGGAATTGTTCCAAATAAAAAAAAAACTATTCATTCAGTGAACATACATACACGCGAGTATATATCGCTGGTAACTCATTTTACATATATTTCGAATTTACACATTTACACAAAATGATTTTAAAATTGCGGTTTATCAATTTTGTGTCACTATTTACATTACTACTACTATCAATATTACACCAATCGATGGCGGCATTCGATAAGATATCGCCGAAAATGAAACGTGCATCGCGACGCTCCTATCACATCAGCGTCGATTACAAACAAAATTGGTATCGTGCAAATCACTACTGTAAGTATTATAATATGGATTTGGTTACAGCTGTTGTTGAAAATGTGGCCGAATATGCAAAGCTGAAGAGCGCTATTGATGCAATGAATTATGGTAATGAGACGTTTTGGACGGCCGGCACAGATTTAGGTTCGGCTGATGAATTTTACTGGGCAACGACCGGCGACACCGTGGATAAAACTAAATTAACGAAAATTGTTTATAAAAATCAGACATTATCAAGTGGTGGTGGTGGCAGGTCGCCCGGGTTATCGACGGCCGCAACAACGCAAACAAAAGGGAATACAAACTGTTTGGTGCTGAAGAACACGGACTATTTACGTGCGAATTGCATGAGTGAAAATTATTTTATATGCCAGAGCTATGAAATTGTGAATGAGGTTGGGCGACGTTTAATTTTTTCTTAAAATAAAACTTTTCAAGTGGAAAGAATATTTTTGTTGTTATTTATTTTTTTGTGAATGAAAATTTATGTAAATAATAACAACGTTATCAGCCTAGAAGTGGGTCATTCTTATTTTTTGTTTTCTCAAAATTACTGACCATTTTGTTGTGTATATATGAAAAATAATAGAATTGACTAGACTATAACTTGTCCAAATAGTTGTAAATATTAAATTTTTTGCCGTGTGTAGTCGTAGAGGGATTACTCAGCTTTCTTCTGTTTACCGTTAAACTGAAATGTATTAAGTCGTTTTGGGAAAGCACACAATAAACAACTTATCTTATCTCTAAGATTTCAATTAAATTAAAGAAGTGAATTATCAATATTAGTATATCTATGTGTAATTGTATGAATTCCACTCAATATCATGTTCCATAACTTGGTTACATCAGCTATTCGAACATAGATGTCAGCAGATGCGAAATAAAATAATAATAATAGTAAATAGAGGTCGGTAACTTTAACCGTTATTTTCGTTTCCAACTCAGATCAAAAGTTTGGTTATTTTAAATCGGCGTTGTTTAAGAGCGGAGTAGCTGCTTTTGTGTTCTATAATCGTTTCTATATTGTCTCCTTTGATTTTTCCGGATATAATTTGAAACGAATTTCACTTAATGGCCCCAATATTGATATCTTTGATCCTTAAGAAAGAGAACCCAAACAAAACTAATAAGAAAGCTGAGACAACACGAAATCAACAAAAACAACTATACCTTCAAACAGCGCAACTATAATAACTGATAGCCAAAAGAGAAGCAACTACCACCACCACCGATAAATGTAATCAGAAATCCAATTCACCCACTCACATCATAATAGCTAAGAAAATAGTTGGAGCATCGGTGATTGACAAAGGATGGCAAATGGCAATAAGACCCATCTATACTTAAAGCTTCAAAATGCGATTAAACGTGACCAAGGCGATGTAGAATGAAAATAGAGAGACCGTATGATCGCGACCACTATCACCGTAAGAATTGGTCATAGTATCACGGTCATCATCAATTGTAGGTAGGGCCGTAGTGTCAAAACTAATGAGAACAATGGGCTATCAGTCGAAACTTAAACGGAGGCAGTATAGTGAAAGAAGAACAAGCGAAAATAGTAATGGCTGGTATTGCACAATCGGAAGAATAGACAAACATTGGAGCTGTTCTTAACGCCTTGCTATTACAAATGAACCAAAAATTTGGTAAGTGGGCGCAATAATCGAGCGAACAATTTCAGCTAAACATTAAACATGGTCTACATGCGCAACAATATGATCCTCTAAACTAGAAGTTGGATCAGTAAATGCAACAACAAAATAACAAGGTAAAAGAACTGTAGGAGTTGGAGGCAGACATAGCAAACAGGAAAAACAATTGGAAGGAGTTTGAAGTCAGCCAGGAAAACGCTTCTTCGCACCACAACGATACTCCGATACGAAGCAGAACAAACACATCAATAGAACGGCTTACTGGAGGCCACAAGAGAGTTTTGAAACCTCCATCGCCGTTTGATGTCGAAATTACTATAGAAAAGATCAAGTGACAATTTGAAGCAGCTATGCAACATAATGGATGGGGTGTAGCAGAACAGCTTAATGCCTTAATCATTGCACTAAGAGGCAAGGCAGCTGATATGCTACCTTCATCAGAGATCAGAAGCGAAAGAATTCTGAAGAAATCCGACTTAAGGTACGGACAGAGCCATATCCAGGAGTTATGCACAATCCAGCAGTATAATAAGCGACCACAACGAGGAGAACGCCTTCAAGATGTGGATCGAGAAATAACCAAGCTAGTGCGCCACACTTACTGGAAAGTTTCGAGTGCTGTTATGAATGAACTTACAGTTATTCATTAACGACGTAAACATCACTTGAAGATGACAGCAAAAGGGAAAAGCATATGAACAAAGTATAAGGATCGGCATTAGAAGCGAAGCAGCTTGAGCCAGCCTAACCTTCGATAACGTTAATCTGCGAACGCTCGAGGTAGGAAAATAGCGCAAATAGAGGCAATGGTAGAAGCAAATATAAGGCGATCAGCACAAGGCTTCCATAGAACAACAGGCGCCGGAGATCTCATTCTCAGTCTATATGTTTCAAATGTCAACAACCTGGGCATTATATCAGACAGTGCAAGCAACCAGTTGCTGGGAAAATCGCAGATTTACAGTAGCGATAAACATCCCGAATTAAGATTGCAACAGATAAGCACGCAGCTGGAAGATGATGAGGCAGATAACTTAATTCGCTTCATGAATGGGGATCAGGAAAACTCAGTGAGTAAGTGTAAAGTAAATCTGGTGAGCAGAAGAATGCCCCAGGGTCACTGTTCTAATTGCCTAACTTGCTAAGGACTGCAACCGCTTAGTTGTCAATATCGCATTAGAAAACCAACCGTGTATACCTTCAGCTTGGATACCGGAGCTTCAAGATAGGTTATACGTCCTGAGATGGTGCCAGTAGAGCGTATGGAATAATTGGTTCATTATACAACCTAAGAACAGCTACTGGAGAGGCTGCATCAGCATTAAAGGGGAGTGTTATCTATTAGTTGCTGTCGAAGGTATCCGGTTTGAACATCGATTCATTGTTGCCGGCATAACGGACAAATGTGTCTTAGGTTTAGATTTCATGTCAGAGCACCAAATGTCACTGGATCTAAAGAACCAAGTATTGAAATGGCGCAATGGGAAAGTACCTCCACAAGAACCATGACGGGTTGCGAGTCATCACGGAAGAAGAGATACCACCGATGTCCAAAAAAGTCATCTATGCCAGAATTAACGGTGACCCTCTGGGAGTAAAAGCTAAGAATAGTGGAGCCAACCAAAATAGTAAGAGATGGTCTATTATATGGTAGAACGCTGGTAAAATTCATGAGAAAAATACCAGTGAGAGTAATGAACGTGACTCGGTATGTTAAATGGGCTGGGAAGCACCCGACACGCTCCTGTACGCTAGCAATAGGTGATTCATCTAATGGTGATTTTGGAATAAATTCAAAAACTCAAAAAATTCAATTTAATCGAGCGGAATCTGTATTATCTGAAATAAACTACTGGCCAAAATGGGTTCTCAATAAGTGCATTGTTAGCAAGTAGCGCCGTCTGATTGGAATCAAATGTCCTCGAGGTCACAGACTTCAATTTAGGGCAGCAACTAGTCTGTTATTATATGGCATGACATGTTGAGAACAGAGCCGAATCGATTCATCACAGTCTTTGGGTACACTCTCAGCTACACATAGTGGTCTTGACAGGCCGATTATATTGACTATAACTTGGTCTGAGCGCACAAAACACATTCCTCACAGAGCGCTGATTTTTGTAATAAACCTGAACAATTTGTAGAAAAAAAACAGATATATGTCTCATCTCCTTAATCCCACTTTACTAGAACCTCGTGTACAAGAAAGCGTGGATAAATCTGTTACCATGCTCTCCATCCAACGGGTGAGCAAGAGAGAAAAAGAAAGCAAGCAAGTTATTACAGTAAAGATACAAATGGATTATCATTCATCCTATAAAAGATCAGCGATATATTATCACCCAAGCTATAATTTAAAGAAAGGAGAATCCATGCATTTGTTCAAGACAACAGGAAGTACCTGTATTATTGGAGCAGCTTTCAATGCAAAAATACATTTTGGGGTACAAGACTATACCTTATCCAAATGGTAAGGAATTATTCGCAGCGGCACAAGTATTAAACTGTGAATTTCACTCAGGAGCAAAGCCTATGCCTACTGGCCAACTGACACAAACAAAATACCAGACGTAATAGATGTTTTCGTTACCAAGAGGTTATCAGCAGGCATTTGATAAAGTATATTGCACCGGGGTTTGCTCTTCCAACTTCAGAATGATCTACCAAAACATTTTTAAAAATGATCTACCAAATCATATTTGAAGGACCGACACTTTCTAGTGATATGCGAGGAAGAGTATTCTATGCTCATGAAAATCTCAGCAGAAATCCATCAAGGGAGTGTCTTGGTATCGATACTATACCTGCTTTACACCAGAGACATAGCTCAGATGATCGTTGCTACTATAGCACCATATGCTGACGATACTGCGATTCTGGCAATTGGGGACAATATTGCGGAATCCACAACGAAACTAAAAAATCATCATCATCATCTATTTGGCAACTTGTGGTTATTAATGGACTGCACATTCCATTTGCAAATATAACTATAATTACCTGGGGTAGACATTAGATACCGCAGGCTTATATATGGAAAGAACACGATAATATGAAATTGAAGAAAATATTCTGGCTGGCTTCTGAGGATTAATTCTGAATTATCAATACAAAAAAAATTGTTATTGTAGTCGACGGTGCTAAAGCCAATATGGTCCTACTGAATACAGTTATGGGTCTGTACGAAGAAAACAAATATTAAACTGATACAATCCTTTCAAAACGAAGAGCTATGTTGTATATACAGTTAACGCTGGTATATAAGGAATGATGATCCGCATATGGACCTCAAAATAGAGACGGATGATGAAGAAATAAAAATTCGAAAGTGATTCATGGACAACGTATATGGCTAAACATGGTAATGCGGAGATGCGTAGTATGTTGTACACCACAGGTCCACAGATGCAGTGATTTACTTGCAGAGAAAGAAACTAATTGATCTAATGGATTAAGATGATCAGTTCGAATTAATATACTATAAAGTATTAACATGTAAATGGAACAAACCGATGGGGTTTACTTCACTAAACGTGTTAATTACCAAATCACGAATTTTTCAAGAATGATACGTAGTTAAAGCAAGAATTATGCTAACATAACAGAAATGCATATCGGGGAGAAGATGGTATACTGTTACAGAGTTGTAACACTGACAACTTTTCGTATGAAGTATTAAAACGTTCGCTACACAAATTATGCATACTACCGCAATTAATTGAATCAAACCAATCAAGGTGACTGAATGATCAAAAGGCCGCAGCTGAAAACTCTTCGGAATTAAGTAAAGT
This sequence comes from Tipula unca, assembly GCA_951394425.1. Taxonomy (NCBI): domain Eukaryota; kingdom Metazoa; phylum Arthropoda; class Insecta; order Diptera; family Tipulidae; genus Tipula; species Tipula unca. The sequence continues at coordinate 77,348,881 of OX596380.1, forward strand.
ATTACTGACCGCTCATAAAATGTGCACAATTCGACCGTAGTCAGCGTTAATCATATTCAAATTCGATTGATAATGGTTATTTGATTATTCCAAGGTTACATATACAATACCAAATGATACAGTAAATTATTGATAAGAAACCCACACAGCTATAAACCCTTATCACCAATAGACAGAATATGTATATAATTAGAATACTATGTTCACCTTAGTTTTACATGGAAGGGTTCTTCTTATATTTCTGTCAACATTTCTCTAACTTCCCCAGGGTAGCTGATTGCTGTAGCGGAACCATTAATCTATTCTAAGAGATCAATCAGATTGGTACTTGCCAAGTGAAAGAAAAGCCACCTATACGAATCTTCAGCTTCATCAATCACATACATAGATGGTTTAGAATGCAGCATCCATTGTCCCGCATTTATCTTATTGACCCTGATTTTATAATAAATCAGACCACATATGTAGACGGTTAATGGCTGCCTTTTTAACCCAATGTGTCACTTAGAACTGATTGTTGAGGACTTCAGAAGTTAAGTACCAAGATCGATGTTCATACCTATCTGGTTAAGTTACTTTTTTCTTGAACCGTCGATGTCAAACGTTGGACAATTAAAATCGACCTCCGGGAGAAACAATAGGAACGCGTAATCAGATATCACGCAGCTGAGGTTTCAATGAACGAAATCCACTGCATCAAAATATAAATATTTTTTCTGTAACAAACTGTCACAAAATTTTTCGTTGCAATATATTTATAACGTTATCAACAGCAGATCGCCAAATGGAGTAATGCGACAGAGCCTGTGCGTTAATTGTTTAAATATAAACCATTAAACCAAGGATTGTCCAATAAGCAACAAATGTCGTAAATGTAAACCATCACACATTGACTCATCCTGATGCTACATCTTCAGCTTTAATCGAAAAGAAGCAAATATAGTTTCATCCATGTCCGTTAATTCAACCATAAGGGCTACTATCAATACAAAAGTTTTGTATTACTTGTTCCTACCATAGTTGAATGATAAAATGTTCCCGCAGTTACACTTCTTAACAGACTCATTCGTTACACATTTTAGATGTGAAAATGGTCCAACTACATTCCTCTAAAGGTGGAATTGGGCGTTATTGTATCTATTACTAGTCATGCCTCCCGTATCGTGACAATACAGTCTAGAATTAACGGTTATTCAACGTCTATCATGGTTCATATTCTGCCCAAAAAATTGGTATGCTCATCGTAGCTGAACTTTTTCTAGAATTATTAACACTCGGCCAACTACTCTGTTAAAATGGATAATCTCTGGAAAATTGATAGACAAACAATTTTTTCAATTACTTACCGCACTAAGGAACAAAACGTGGATATTATTTTATAGAAATTTTGGGAAATAGAAACGGTTGGACTATCGTTAAAGCCTACTCGTCATCTGATCAAACGTGTGAGAGGAGCATTTCTATCGAAGCTTATATATGATATGATCGAAGCCGATTTCTTGTCAAAATACCATTTGACAAAGATGAACTCGGAATTCTGACATTAATGATGAATGTGGCGCAATGTCATATATGTACATCGATCATTTATTATCTGAGTCGAACTCAAAAGCTTATGAAGTAGCAATTCAAAGTTATTCAATTAATACTCTCGGCGGAGTATGTAAACCGCTAGAGAGCGCGTCCTCAGGTGGCGGATAGAGGAGTGCTCATCGGTATCTACGGGTAGCGAAGGGTAGGGAGGAAATAAAATACCCCTCGCGGACCAAACATAAAGGAAAATGCAATGGCAACCACGGAAGGAAATATTACCCCAGGTGGTAATCCAGGTTTTAACTTGGAAACTCCACCCTTCTCGAAGAAGGCCGGTTCCATGGATTCTGGGGGGAACCAACCATTGCTAAAGGAAAGATCACGATCGGAGAACTTTACCGAAGAAAATCCCGTTACTAACCCTTTTGGAAAGAGTTCCAAATTGACTAGATCACCAACAAGATACGGTAACGAATATGAAAAGGAAAATTTTGAACTACGCAGAAAGCTATGCGAATTTGAAAAGATCACAACTAAGCTAAGTAATGATTACATCATACTTAAAAAAGAAAATGAGGAACTTAGAAAAGCTCTAACGCCTGCTGTAACAGAAGAAAAATCAAGAATAGAAGAGCAGAACGCAACTAAAAACGTAGCATTTGGCGGAAACGTAGCCATCGGTCAGAATGAATATGTCACGGACTCAGATGAACTTAATTCTGAAGTGAATTGGGTGCTAAAAAAAAGAAACAAGGAAAAAAGCGACGACTGAGCAAATCACCCTTTGTATCTCCAGAACAAATACAAAAAAACAAGGAAATAAAAAATCAAAGTAAAAAGGTGCAACAACCCAAACCACCACCAGTCATTGTAAATAAGATTGAAAACTACAATAATATACGAAAAACGATGGATTCAAACCAAATACAATACCAGACAACGATGCTCAGTAGTGGAGATCTTAAAGTAAATGTCCGAGACGAGGAGAATTATAGAAAACTGACCCTTTCATTTAATGAAAAGGGAAATACATGGTACTCTTATGAGGAGAAAAGATCGAGGACGATTAAAGTTGTGGCAAAAAAGCTGCACCCATCATGCTAGCCAGAAGAAATAAAGAAAGAATTACTTACTAAAAATTTGAAAATAAAAGAGGTTACACAAATATTGAAGAGAAAGGATAAAACTCTGCTATCATTGTTCATGTTAACTTTTGATAAAGATGAAGACATACAAAATATTTATCAAATAAGGTATATCCTCAACATGAAGGTTGAGATTGAAGTTTTACGAAAATCAAGATTGCACCCACAATGCAAAAAGTGCCAATTATTCGGGCACACTCAGAACTACTGCAATAGAGACCCAAGATGCGTTAAGTGGGCAGCTAAGCATTCCTCCAAAGAATGTACAAAAACCAGAGAAACTGCGGCCAAGTGTGTAAATTGTAGAGAGTCACACCCCGTAAATTATAGAGGATGTATAGTTGCCAGAGAACTACAGAAGATGAGAAAAAATAATAACAACAAAAAGGACATACCAAAAGGCAAATTAAAGGAGCCAAGATATCAAATAGAAAAGATAAGAAAACCTGCTATATAATCATAAAAAATTACACTACGTACACTTCCTGGAAAGCTTAGGCGATAAGTACATCATTGGCGGAGACTTCAATGCGAAACATACTCATTGGGGATTAAGAATAATCACTACTAGAGATAAAGAACTTCTTGGAGCAATGACAGAAGTTGGATGTAATTGGCATTCTACTGCCAAACCGACATACTGGCCAACAGATAATAACAAAATACCTGATCTACTAGATTTCTTTATAACTAGAAAACTTCCAGCAACTTATGTTAAAATCGAAGAAGGGTATGATTCGAGCTTCGATCACTCTTCAATACTACTTACTCTCAGTGAAAAAACAATCTCAAAAGAATGCAACCCGACTCTGACAAATAAATATACAGACTGGGAGGGATTCAAAGAAGAGCTGAATAGTAGAATAAAACTTAATGTACCGTTAAAACCAGAAGAACAACTAGATGAAGAAATCGTAAAATTCATAAATGACGTACAACAGTCAGCATGGAGTTCAAAAGAAGAACAATAGGTACAAATTACCCAAAAGAAATCAGGGAACTTGTCGAAGAAAAAAGGAGAGCCAGGAAGAAATGGCAATACACCAGGATGCCTGCAGATAAAAACAAACTGAATAACCTGACACAGCGACTCAGGAGGGAATTCCAGTACATTAAAGATGATACAATAAACTCATATCTACAGTCAGTAACATATGAAAAGGATACTGACTACTCTTTGTGGAAGACAACCAATCGAATGAAAAGACCAATAACTCAAATACCACCCATAAGAACAAGCAATGTGAATTAGACCAGAAGCATTGAAGAAAAGGCAAAAGCTTTCGCTGACCATCTAGAAAGTATTTTTCAGCCTAATAAGGTTGAGAGAAGAATTCCAAGAAGTAGAGGAAACTATTGATGAAGAAATCGCTCTGACCACCCCTGCGGAATTGACTAATGAAATAAAAAAAAATGTAAATCCGAACAAAGCGCCAGGCTATGACCTGATAACAGGAAAAATCTTAAAACAGCTATCGAAGAAGGGCATTAAAAAATTAACAACTCTAATCAATGCAGCTTTCAGGATGAAATATGTACCAAATGCATGGAAGTTCGCGAAGGTGATTATAATACCTAAGCCTGGAAAATCACCAAACGAAATAACATCCCATAGACCGATTTCGTTACTGCCTATTATGTCAAAACTATTTGAAAGACTTCTCTTAAAAAGATTGAAACCAATAATTGAAAGGCAGGAATTAATCACCACACATCAATTTGGATTTTGAGATAGACACTCCACAATTGATCAAATAACAGATATCATAGAAAGATCACTCGAAGAAAAGAAAATCTGCTCAGCAGTCTTCCATGACGTGGTCCAGGCGTTTGACAAAATTTGGCACGAAGGTCTTCTGCACAAACTCCAGAACATTATACCTTCACAATTGTGACAAATATTAAAATCCTACATTACAGAGCGACACTTTCGTGTTAAACAGGAACAATCATACTCAGAAATTTAAAAGATCAATGCTGGAGTGCCACAAGGAAATGTCTTAGGACCCATTCTATATTTATTGTTCACAAGCTATATTCCATTATCTCAGAATACCACAATTGGCACATTTGCAGACGACACTGCTATTTTGGTAGTAGATGATACCATAGAAGGAGCTACCAATAAGCTTCAAAGTGCGATGAACAAAATTTATCAATGGACGAAGCGTGTCAGGTTAAATGAAACAAAATCCATACGTGTTGACTTCACCAACAGAAAAATAAATCATTTACCTGTGGTATTAAATAATGTCCCATTACCACATGCTAACTCAGCAAAATATCTAGGGATGAATCTAGATACCAAACTTAGATGGAAGATCCATGTCAAGAAAAAAAGTGAAGAACTCAGACTCAAATATAGAAAGATGTATTGGCTGATGGGAAGGAACTCCAATCTATCAATAAACAATAAATTGATGCTATATAAGCAGATATTAAAGCCCATTTGGATGTATGGAATTCAGCTGTGGGGTTGTACTAAACCAAGCAATATGGATATCATTCAAAGATTCCAAAACAGAGTGCTAAGGGATATTGTAAATGCCTCCTGGTACATACGTAATAGCGACCTCCACAGGGACCACGGTAAACAAAATCTTCATGAAAAGGCTATGGAAATTAAAACATGATTGGGATACCTCTTTGCCTCAAGATCTCTGCAGTAAAAGTAATATATAGCGAGCTGAGCGTACAACATTACAACAACTCACAAGGGGGCAGAAATTCAGCAGCTGTCAGTTGTTGATAACTGGAATCACGTTAAATCGAAAATGAATCCAGCAGACATTTTTTCTCGTATAGTGTCATGCCTCAAGAATTTTTTGAGTCGCGTGCTTCAACCATACTCTGTCCACCCCATCATGTCCAGATAATCTCCAGTCACTAACACCTGGTCCCTTCTTCATCCAATATCCTCTCACAACTATTCTGGACCCTGATGGAATCTCAAGCTTTTCTGACACCGCAAAATATTATCAGACTAAAGAGATTTAACCAATTAACCACAATGTACATATTTTTATTCGTGTACAACCAGAAGCCAACAGATACCGATTCGTATCACTAGATTAGAAATCAGTTATTGACAACACGGTCCGATTATTATTTAAAGACGATCGTTTATTATGCTTAAAAATTCGGTGATAGATTGCGATCCCATTCTTACAAATTACTAACTGAATTTTCGCCATACAACTAAAATTACTTTACTGGCGGCGCGTAAAATGTGTTTATTCTACCGTAGCCTAGGGGATAATCTTAATCTAATTTTGGCAGTTGAAATTATTCCAAGTTTACATACAATAGCAAGTAATAGTAAATCAACAATGCTCTTCAAAATATTATTGATAAGAAACGCATAGAGTTATAAACCCTTATCACCAATTGACAGAATATTTAGCTTTAGTGTTCAATATTGATCATAAGTCAAGTGTAGTTGAATAAATTAAGTCGAATACTATATTACAGAGCGTGCACGCAAAATGAAATCGAAAATAGTTTTTGTGTTATTGTGTTTATGGCTTACAAATGTTCAAACAGTATCCGTTGATGATGATGATGAAATTCCACCAATTAGACAACGTAAGTATTATAGAATTTGGCATAACACCAGCTGTTGTAAATAATGTGTGTTTTGTGCGATTAAAATATATCTAAAGCGGCCGCACTCAAAGACAACCTTCTGGAATTACTACTCGAAATCAGAAAACGAATGCACATGGAAATTCCATCGCTTGGGCTGCCAATTCTCGATCCAATCAAAATGGACGGGCCAATGGATTTGAATTTTGAAAGCAGCAATATTGGAGTGTACGTATATTAACGAATCTTAACTATATATGTATATTCTTATATCTATATCGATAACAATATTTTTAGATTAAATGGAACATTTAGAGACTTAACTATTGTCGGAATTCAAGGATTCGTACCGAACGAAGTTGATTTTAAAATGGCCGCCTTTCCATTTGTATTTAACATAACTGTACCACAATTAACTATAAGCGGACTATACGCACTCGATGCGGTAATTGGAAATATGTTGACTGTCACTGGTGAAGGTGATTTTAGGTATTTATAAATCGGATAGTAACTTTCAATTAACCATATATCAATTGTGTACAATCAATATTACAGTGTAATGCTCACGGTACAAGCGTATGCAAACGGTCGACTACGATTCAACAGTAATATATGGACCGTGCCTGAATTACAACTGGATGTGTCACTCGAAAATTTGGTAGCCAATTTTCGTGGACTGTACGGCGGCAACAATGAGTACGAGGATTTTATTAATTTGGCCGTGTCCAAATTGGGGATCTACATTTTAACCGATATTTTAACCGAAATGTATCCAGATTATGAAGAAATGCTAACCGATCTTGTGATTGGGGTGGCGGAGGGCGCTCTCGAAGGCAAATCTGTTTTGGATTTAATGAATATAGTTAATGGTAATATTGAATTACCACCGCTCGACGATGATGAGGATATATACGCAAAATAATAAAACTCGACAACACTATATTTATGCGATATACATTTATATAAAATATTTATTTTTGTATCGTTATAATGCCGCACGCGATAATTTCACCCAACGCTTTTTCCTCGTCCATCGGTGTAAAATCCATAAATTGCGGCGGTGAAAATATGTCACGATATGAAATTGGTTTTTCGTGTATCGCAATCGATCTGCCTACGATACCATTCGTACCAAATAAAATCACGTGCGGTGTTAGGAGCGCCGACTCTGTACCACCATCATCTTTTGTCTCGATATTGCCCAACAAAATAGACCGATAATGTGAACCGGTCGAATTACATCCCTCACTTAAATCACCGTACTCGTGCACATGGACGCCATGTTTACCGGGCGGTAATCCCGTCGCATTTATTGTCACAATAATTTGCCGATTTATATAGTTTTGACGAAATTCCATACTGCCCACGATCGTTGACGGATCCGAATTGGTTGCCACAAGCGTACTAGCAACCCGCATTGTATTAATGACGGGCGGTACATACGCGGCCGGATAGTATATGTACGTCCCAAGTCGGGCATATTGATTCACTATGTTATTATTGTTACAATCACCCGCACTAATCACTAACACCGCATAGGCAATCACCGAAAAAACGATTTTCATATTGTCTATTGTTCACAAAACACAACACCTAACTAAATTCGATTTACAAAATGTCATTTCTTTTATCATCTAAAACAATCAAATTAATGGCAATTCATCTCCTATATTGCACGATTGCTAAACTCGCCTCGTCCGCTGTATATCCAGATGGGCACACCATGATTTGACATAATATCAAAAGACAAAACTCAATTAGTAATTACACAATTCCAGCGAGGTTAAATTGTGAAGTGATTGGATGAATAATTGGGTTGGAATGGAATACCATTTGCCAACTGCACGGCCAAATTTTTACATCAACTCAATAGACGAATTATGAAGTAATATTTAAAAAATCTGTCAACCGAAACGTCATAACACACACGGTTGGTAATTAATGTGTACATATGTATAAATACATTTTGTGTTTATCGATTGTAATTGCACAAACGAATGACCTTGTACTAATGACTGACAATATACATTATTTAGTCTATATAAAGTAATAATCGTAATCGGAAGTCTAACAGTTTTACTCTTAATTGAAGCCCCGTATTGTTCATATACAGTTTATCGAAATACGATCGCTTAATTATCATAAACATAATTGACACAGTTTTTAGATGTGCCCTATAATGACATCGCAGTTATCAAGTATTTTGAGCCGAGTATTCGTTTATTGAGTTCATCGTCTCATATATATGTGTATGTTTCGCTCACCCTGTATCTATATACAGAGGCATTTCGAGTCGACATGAGAAATTTGTGTCGTTGCTCGAGTGACCGCAAATATTAGTTTTCACCGCATTGATTCCAACATTGTCAGTAATTTAAATCAAGTTTCATTAGAAAGAGCAGCCCTCGGGCTGCCTTAACTTTCTAACCGGTCGGAAGCTAGTACGAAAAGTTAAAACACGAAAATTACACTGGGATGTAAATTTGAATAATTCCGTACTCGATAATGTGTCATAGAAAAATTCTGATCATAGGCATGGTAAACACTAAAGAGTTGCTTTTACACTTGAAATCAGAACTATAGGATTGGCCACTTAAAGATTAAGGCCAAATGTTAGAAATTTGATGTAAATTTAAATAATTCCGTATACTCTAAAACGCGTCATAGAAAATGTTGATCACTGGCATGGGAAATTATAAAGGGTTGATCTATAGCCTTGAACCAAAACTAGACTTGACAAATTAAAGATTAAGCCAAATTGAGCTTTTAATACTTTGATTTAAACCATTTTTCGTGCTAACTTTAGTACAAAATGTATAATAGCCATGGCACAAACCTCTAGAGCTTCCAGTGTGTTTTTCATGCTTAATTCTTCGAGTCGAGTGAGAGAGATAATATGTATATCGAGGTATATAGGGCAAATCAGTTTATTAACAGTGATAATTTCTCAATCTCGAGAACTCGCGGCAGAAACACAATATTTTCTGAAAATGTTTCACAAATAGCCGGCCAAGACGAGACAATTCGGAGTAAGAAGCCAGTATACCATTTGGATTCATAGATGCGACATTAAATACATTTGTCCTCGTGAATTTGTTATGGAATCAGATCGGAGCTCAACAATTTTCGTCACTATATATAGGAATCCACTTTTATCCAAAATTTGATCGAGCAGTACAAGCTCTGCATCCCATCAGCAGGTCATCGATGTAAAAATCATGTTGAATCACGCATGTGCCGCCACGGGGAATAATTTTATAACATTTTTTTGCTAAAGTTTGAATGGTTTTGACGGGTAGTTACGCTCTATATATAAGCTGTGCGAAATGTCACGGTGTTGAGTTTATACACCTTTGGTTGTTCATAGGATTTTTCTGGAGAATTAGTTGAAAATTATTATGGCTCTATATTGTTGTATGAATGATTTGAAGGGTTCGCATAATTCTGCTGTTTAACCAATAACCGCAGATATATGCTGCTTCATATGAACTACCCCTGTGGGTTTTTGAAAGGCAGTTTGACAGCAAAACACACTTGTACCTCTTGTAGTTATTTATCGGTAGTACACCTCATATGTATTCTTGGGCTTGATGGATTTGATCTGGCTTCGTACCTCTTCCACTTCCCAAAACTTCTGTAGCTGCAGTTGATATGAAGACCATCGTTGGTTGCTCGAAACACTGGCTCGGTGATTAAAATACTGACTGACGATTAGAACAGGAACCCGTGTCTAACCAGCCAAACGTTGTTGACTGTAATATTGGCATCCCATATCCACCTTACGGGATATGGATCACCGGATCTAACATTTCGAAAAGATGACAGCTCCGAGTAATATTTCAAATATGCTTGACTTGAGGAGTAAATTCGCTCTGATCCAATAATGCTCGAAATGGCAGGAATTTTCCGTTACCTGTTTTTTTCGATACCCCAGAAGTTGGTATCACGCATCCATATTCTTCGTTTTATATACTGGACGTCTAAATTAACAAATGATGTTGCTCTTTACAGGCAATACATTGGTCCTTGCGAATTTGAATTAGCAGATACAAAACATTTCGTTGTAGGTTTTGAACTGACTCTTTTGATGATTGCATCGCAAATTTCTAGTGCAACATATCTCTTATTTAGAAATCATTGGATTCATTATCAATTTGAGTGAAAACTATATGAAGAGGCCAGTAATCTATCTCTTCTCTAATACATCTGAGATGTATCCGAAAAACAGCGTAACTCTCGTATGTCTGTTTGGACACATGGCCTTTGCTCAAAAACTTATATGTAAAAGCAATGTAACGATCGACCTGATATTCTTTTTTCATCGATATATGCTTTATAAGAGTGGTGGCTGCACAAGAAAGGAGATCTTTCAACATCTGCATCTGTCACCAGAAATCAATTCAAACATGATCTTGGATAGTAGCACGTGCTGTGAGGTATTAACGCCATCTCATGGAAATCTTATTTGAACCGGCTGCTAGCAAGCCTCAATAATGATTGTATCCTAAAATAAAATTGATCTACCTTATCGACGATTGGCTTGTATGTTGGATATTCCAATATTTGAATTTCTATATCACCGAATGTTTTATACCGGACTTCTAACAAGACACAGCGTCTGTTGATGTCTTCCAGAATGACTTCATCTGATCTCGCAATCTTTCTAGCATGTCTGCCATATTTGAATAAAAAATTTATTCCAACAGTTTCACAAAAACTATATGATGAATTTAAACTTCACTTAATAGTTTAACACACACGGTGGCAGACTTACTTGAGTTAACAAAAGTAAGACGCCCCAGTAAACCGGAAAAACCATTTGCCTGAACCAGAAAGAAGACTTCGCAAAGTACTTGACCTTACAAGTTAGAAGTTTTGTAAAAGAAGGCGATATTCATCAACCCAGAGTGGAGCATAGTTAGAGAAACGCGATCCATTGTTTTGCTTGTGAGGTGAATCACAATGCTATAAAAATGGTGGATAGGCGGAAACCCCAACTTTGCTGGTGGGTCGTGAAAGTAGCCGAACTAGGTGTTTATACCAACGTGCAAGGCTTGCAACTAACGACGATTTAGGACAGCAAAATTGTGCTACCATGCTTGCGACTGTTAAAATAATTTCAATAAGTGATAAACTGGGTGAAGTTTTGCAGAATCCATCGAAAATGATTCAAACTCGACTTTGGTAGTCGCCCGTTGTCTAATTTCAGAACCGCATATGATGCTTTCGAAACATATTTGATAGTGAAATTTGAGACAATAGATTGTGATGCGGACTGAATTTTGATCGTAGATGTATATGTGCATCCACCAGACCGTGTACGCAGCAATCGATTACTGGTAAATGTGAACGTCCAAGTCACAGGCGCTGGATAAAAAATCATACATTACGGTTCACTAATTATGAAAAATCTTTGTCAGACCTTTGTTTTAATTGCCCATCGGAATAATTGCACAAGGTCCACGGCAGCCCGTAGTACTAATATGAACGATGGCTCAGTCCACCACGGAGTTTGCACTCTCAACAATTAGATGTCCAAAAATCTCTTTTGCATCAAGGCCATATTGGGAGTCGAACCTGCGGAAACATCCGATCCAAATGCCACAGCTTTAATCACGGTGTTATTTGTTCGGTTTAGCTAGTCCATTTTGTACTCGAAAACCAATATAAACGACGAAAACGTCACATAAAATGCCCATGTGAAAAATTATTTTCTGTCTTGTCAAGAAGGTTGCAAAACATACCATAACAAGCATTTAAATCATTTTAAATTCTAATGTGGAGTCAGTTGGAATAAGTATACCAATTCACGGGAAGACAGTATTCATGAAACTTCATGTAAAAATAGTTGCTTTTGTTTGAGGTTCTTAGTTTGGCCATATGCCATCTGTTTCAAAATTTAAAGTAGACCAGCCCTCTCTGCTCTTTTGTTAGCAAAGATTGGTTGAGACCAGCCAAAATCTATTGCTGTACTCAATTGTACTCGGAAAACTCTATCCAGCTATTCATGATCATGATTCCTTACGAAATGTTTAAAAATAAGTTGCATTAGTTAAGTTGCTAAGTTCCCCAATTAGCGAACCCCTGAATGCATATTTTAAAATTGGGCTGATGACGAATCACATGATGAAGTGAAGCTTCCAGTGCCCCTGCCATCACACACAAAAATTATTTAAGTGTCAATGAAGAATTACGAAGTTGTGGAAGTCAATAGCTCAAGTGCATTCAAGGCATCAAGCGGCAATAGTTGAATTCGCAATTTACTTAAGCAGTCGATGTAGACCTTGTTAAACTTGGTTATGTTATTTACGAAAAGAGAGATAATATTTTGACTGGGCATACATTATTGTACGCTGTACAATTGAAGGCTGGTCAATAGGTATGAGAAACAGTGCTGTAATTAAGTTCTTAGCCCGTATCCGAGCTGTGGAAATTGTCTCATCAAATTATGAACAACTCTTAAAGTTTGGAAATTTGATACATTTTTAATATTATCGCAATTTGTTATCGGAGTTTGGCGTATAATGTTCAAGTTTTATAGTAAAGTCTAGTTATGGTAATTCGAATTCCTATATAAATATACATATTTTTGTTTACAATATAGCAATTACATATTATCACACAGGGTATATTGGATCATATATATCATAAATAGTCGAGTGTAATAAATTACTCTATTGAATCTAAAATAATTCATTCACACTCTTATCATCTAACCTAAATATGTCTACACATTTACAAACATAACATAAACTGCACAAAACGCATAAATTTTGCGTCTCAAATCACAATAAATACAATGCACATCGATTGCATACTCACATTCTGTCTGTACAACATATAGTGTTCAGTACGCACGCACTAAGAAGTAACTTGATAGTAAAAATGTTCAAAAATTTATTACTACTCGTAATCGCATTCCACACGATTCACTGTACGCGTCTAATATCACAAGCCAATTTATGGAAACCGTCTGATGTTCTAAAATCAATTACATCATCACCTGTATGTGCCTTCGAAATTGTTCGCAATCGAAATCTGCGCCAATTGTCACGCGCCATCACAACAATTGCGGGAAAATACCAATCCATTACTCTTCGTCTATTGGCCGACGCTAATAAATTTAGTTCGGTGCATAAATCATTGCGGCGTGGGGAACAAGTAAAATGGTCACACCGAATACAAATCAATTCAAAAAAATTATTGAATAATTTGCAGAAGGAATTAAGTCCGATACAAAAGCGGGTACACGATTTAATCCGATCTGAGATGAAAACACCTAAAGCGAGTTGTACACTACGACTGAATAGTTTTATTGAGTTCATTTTACGATTGCCACTAATAATTATTGAATTTGTGTTGAAACTCACCGTTGGCTTTCCTAGTGCGAATCCAACAACAACAACAACTCAAATATATGCAGATGCACCAACAACAACAAAAGCAACTACACAAGCCGAAAAAACAACAAAAGAGGAGCCACTAATAAAAACAACAACGTCGTTTAAAACACCAACAACACAAACAACTGTTAATAAGCCGACAACGACAACAGAAAAACCAACCACAACAACTCTAGCACCGGTTGTGCCAGTTGATGAGAAGAACGTGGCAGGTCTCCCAAGCAGTTCCGAGGTGACCACAACTTCCACCTAAACGTCAATAAGAGGCGCCTAAATGGAGGAGTAACGTTGTTTAACTATAACTATAATTATGTACGAGTATGCAAAGAGAACTAATGATGAATTAGTTACAGTTGAAATTAAAAATGACAGTAATCATTTATTTAGTGTTTTTATCATTTTTTTGAGCTTATTATTGTTGTTACATTTTGAAACTACTTCTATTCTTAAATTTAGAATTGCATTTCCATTGAAGGGATGCCCGTTATCCAGAACTTTACCCTAAAATCATTTTATAATTCCATTTACATCAAACATACTAAGTTTCATCATCAACTGGCCATATCTCAGAACTGTCATCAAAAATTATTTTAGAATCCTATTTTCATCCAACATAGTGAGTTTCATTATAATCGGCCATCGAATAACATAGTTCCATTCCTGTTGACCATACTCCAGAACTGCAAAATCATTTTATAAGTCCACCATCATAATCGGCCAAGGAATGACATACTTCCGTTCCTGATGGCCATATTCCAGAACTTCTGACAAAAATGATTTTATTATCCCAGTTTCATTACATGATCCTAATTCATTATAATCGGTGTATGGTCGTTTCGGTGTATTTTCATGTTCGATGAATTTTCTGTGAATTGTTCTTCGGTGAATTGTCGTTTTCGGTGAATTGCTTTTTGGCGACTTGTTGTTTTCAGTAAATGTCATTTTTGGTGTAATTTAATTTTCGGTGAATTGTCGTTTTCGGTGAAATGTTGTTTTCGGTAAATTACATTTTCAGAGTATTGCCGTTTTCGGTGAATTGCCGTTTTCAGTGAATTGTCATTTTTGGTGTATTCCAATATTCGGTGAATTGGTATTTTCGGTGGATAATCGTTTTCTGTGAAATGGGCTTTCGGTGAATTGTTTTTCGGCGAATTTTTATCCCGGTATTATCGCGCTCGTATCATATAACTTTAATCGATTGTGTGGAACTTATTTTCAACTAGCTATAACAGTATTTTATTTGGTTGAACTGTAGAACGTAATTTAAAAATTCGAATCTAAAACATTTCAAATGAAACTAAGCATTAGGAATCGGAGAAATCGGAGCTTAAATGTGGAAGAATTGGTTTTCAATTCTTATATTTATCAATTAGGTTGAATTGAGCTGAAAAGCTAATATTTCAGAATTTTTGGGGACGAATAAAGTTTAAGAACATAATTATCATAGTTATGCGTGTTAAAATGAAATCACGTTGAACAAATCATGTTCAACAAGAGGTGTTCCAAACAATTTATAAATTGAATCATCATCTGCCCTGAAGAATTCAAATTGTGGAGAAAAAAATTAGGCTCCACAATTATTTTTTATATATATAATCCACAAAGTGTTTATGCAATTGAGTTCTATTGTTTAGGAAAACAGGCTCCACAACTTATATTGTCCATCACACCTTGCACCGTATGCTACTCGGTTTTGTAAAGTACGATCTGGGCCTTTCTGGATACTGTTTTAGATTACACCGTTTTGCTCATGCTAAAGTAGGTTCGACTAGCGAATGTTGTGTCCTCTGTTTCACTACCAGACTTATGTTGTTGTGTTGTTAGAGTCGACTACGCATCCCAAGTACATAGTCTCTTTTAAAACCATAAAATTGTAGTTTCCGGGTATCATCTTGGATCGACATGGATCTGTCGGAAATCATTCTAGTAGACTGGGCTGATGATATTGAAATTCTACTCGCTCAGCATGGTCTACGGTGGTATAGTCATTCCGGATTAGCAGTTCTGAGAAAAGCTTAGTCCATCGCTCAGTAATCCCTTGTAACATTGTGAAGTGGAATTTTGGTTTGTACAGCCACTTTATTACAGTTTGGTAAAATGTTGGGACTCCGTTTCTGGTTTTCGCATCAATTATACGCCGATATTCCACATCGAACCACTTTGGTGTTGAGGCATTTCCGAGTACACTTACGTCTGTGTTTTTGAAGTTTTGTGCGCTTAGTGACTATTCCTCGAATTCAAGAGACTCACTGCTCGCTAGCTCAAAACACTTAATGACCTCCAGCAAGTTTTTTTGATTTAACTATATAAAATAACTAAATATTTTAATAAAACAGAATTTCTTGGAATAATAATTTTTCCAAGGTCAATCGACCTGGAAAATCAAAAATATTCAAAACAAGTCAACAATTAAAAAAAAAAATTAAATTTCCGGGAACCAATTGTGCATCAAGGATCACATTTCATTTTTACTTCTGTGAGACTGAATGATGAACATTATCTTGAAATCTGGATTTATAAGAATTGGATTCTAATTAAAAGTCATGTGTATTGAAAAGTTCAGAATATCGGCAATCTACTCGGAGGTAACTTATATCCAAGATATTTGATCTAAGGACAAAACAGCGGCAAAACGTGCTTCATGTCGTCTTCAAACGACTGTTATTTCATGATAATATAGCATCATGGTACACAGATACTCTCGGTTCCAAATCACATCCGACCACCTTGTCCATCAACTGGTCAAGAGGTTGGCTAGCACTTGCACAGATCAAAAGGTATACGCATGTATTGGGAGAGCACTTACAGCCCTTTTGAATCGGCAATGATAACACACGAGACACAGTGAAAGTTTGTATTAGTATCTTCAATTATTGAAACAACAGTCTCGAGGCAAGCCGATCCCCTACCGGTCCTCCTTCACGTTTTCCTTATTTGGATTTAATGGTCTTCCTGCTGCAATCATGAACAGATTTTCGCCTTTCTAGAGAATTTATTAGCGGTTACGCTCTTCTTTCCACCACTAAAAATAGATCGACTTCGTGGTTTGGACCCACTCTAAGTGATAATGCTCAAGCTTTTGAGTCGGATCCTACATATGAGAGTTCGGTTATTTGCTCTACTTGGAAATCGGCGTCTTACTTGTTTAAATGCTTTTACTCCCCCAGTTCTTTTCGGGAAGCAAAACGCTAGTTTATGAAATTTGCCTCATATTCTGGCCAAGTCAGCATTTTGCGCAGCAGGTCATAAACTTTAAATTTCTCATCTAATGGGGACTATTAGTAATATCACAATGTTCCCGCTTGGTTCCTGAAACTTTTAACCCCTTGTTTGTATTTTGTCCCGTGTAACTGTTTCCTACTTTGATGGACGCTTTTCTTGCTGGTCCACTACTACTCGCCTGATTGTTGCTTCGGCATCATATATACGAAGTGGCAACTCGAAACTCTTTCAATATAATCCTCCTCATCCATCATCCAGCGCGGAACTAATCGAAGTCCATACTCAAAATAACATTCATCTATTATATTTGCAAGTACTTATGTTGAAACTTTCAGCATTCCTTTTCCTTGGAATCTGCCTTCCCGTTATTACTGCACTATCTCCTGTGACTGTTCCTAATTTTGAGTCATCTGCGGGTTGTACTATTTCCTTGAGTATAACAAAGGAGAACAGAGCTCTATCCGTTAATTTTCCTCTTATTCGTTAAACAGTCATCGCACCAATCTATGGAGTAGCTGCAGACTTCCTCTAGTCCAACTACTATTTCCTTTCCTCCCCAGTCTAACTGCTACCCGTTTCCATCTTTTATCACGGCGGCCCCGCAAGATGTCACTCGGGTTGTTACTGGTCAAACATCTGATGTAATTATTTTCTCTATTTCTTGGTCCGCCATCTTTGAAACCTGGATTCCATTACGTTTACAGTCTGGGCTACTTGCGACACTGTTCCTTTTACTTTGACTTATAGAAACTCATCTGATTTCACTTCTCGAAGTTTAGAATTTTCTCCTGCAACTCATGAAATTCGGTTTTCACTTTTTCATTATCATCGAGAACATTTTGTCTCCAAATCCATATTGTTTTATAAATCTATAATGAACGCAGTTTCTTGGAATTGCCCGCCCATTGTCGGTTTAATTCCCTTATTTAACTATTTAACTACCTGCATTTCAGAATTTGACTGACCTATTTTCTGATTCATTTCTTACATTACAGCCATTATCTGCGTATTAATTAAGATTAATTCGACACCACCTCAACAACTGCACTGCTTCCTCCACTTCGTTCCTTTCTGCTTAATCCGGAAATATTAACTCCTTAAGTTTCTCCTTCTTTAACTCGTTTAGAATCAACTTTTAATTCACCAATTGTTACGTTTTTGCCACAAGATTCAATCACTGGATTGTGAATAAAACAAGCAATTTAATTCTAGATAGCACAAATTGATTTATTTTCGAATTATTTCACTAAACACTAATTCACTTATTTCGCAATAATCACCTTATTACCCTAATAACACTTTAAACAGTTCTAACACTTTCACGTTTTACTCTATCGCTATAATATTCCTGGATAAATGTCTCGACTATATTCCTGAATAATATTGTTACGATTGCGGTGACATCTCTACTTGGATAGCACAACTACTGTATGTGTAAATTGTAGTAAATATTTGCCTAGTCTATTGATGAATAGTTCAGGAATATTTAAGAACTATTGTTTGGTATAAATACGAGATGAAATGGTAGGAGTTGGTTAGTTGTGTTTTAACCGTGATAGAGTAAGTTTTGTAACAGTTAGGGTTATTAAAATGTGAAATAGCAACAAATAGACCTTATTATTTATATGGCGTAGTTGTATTTAATCTACGAACATAATTTTTATTCAGGCCATCTCAACACAATTCGTTAGATACACCGCACTCCAATAAAAACTAAAACTCCATTTCGGGAGAAAAACCAAATTATTTTTGAAAACACATCTTCTGAACTTTCTGGAAAAACTTTTGTTTCTTATTATTATTTCTCATTTTAATTGTGTTAATAAAACGACAGAAATAAACAGAAAACGTCTTAAATGGGTTACCAAAAAAAAATTAAAACTTTTAATGATTTTTTTCATTTTTAATTCCTGTCATCCTTAAATATCCTGGCAAATTACTGAAAATTTTTCGTTTTACTGCTAAGGTTTTTGACCATAATAATCATAATTTTTGTGTATGTGTGTGTGTGTGTTTCCTTTTCTCGAAGGATATTATTTAAAGGGTCATCGTAAAAGTTTTCGCTTAAAAGTTCACAGGAATTAAATTAAATAATTTCTGTGCTGTTTGAATTATTTTATTTATGTCGGTGCGAGTGACGGTGTGCGGTGGATACTTTCTGTTTTAATGGTTTTAGATACAAGACAATTTCGGTGCGCGGCCATTATATACAAATACTTAGTTTGACATTCCATTTTATATTATGTGTTAATGGGGTGTATAGATATATACCCCTATATAGAAATTAAATTTATGGGCGCATTATATAGGGTTCAGCATGATAAGCTCGGTGTGGTAACATTGATAAACATATAAAAGTAATTAGTGTTATAAAAGGTATTGTAGGGTTTGTGAAGACCACCCTCATCAGTTTGTCGTATATAAAGACAAATCTGAAGTTTACACCGAATCATTCTCATTTGTTTCTTTCGGTTTCCCGCATTCCCGTATAATTTGACTGTTAAAGTAGAAATTTATTTTAACTTCTTTTGGCCTATGTAAACCTATAAAGTAAATCATGGATGTTATCATCATGAAACGGTTACTCAAACAAGTTCAGTATAGTGTAAAATGACAATGACGAAAATAGGCAATGCGTACGGATTCTATACCGTATACGTCATATAGGTCCTGTTTCAACTATATGGTTAAACCCTTTGATGTTTCTGTTTTAAATTGTCTTTAGAAGTAGAACTGTTCAAATTAAGTCGACCACCATTGCTTAACGGTTGCAACGTACTTTTTCAGCCACTTCTTATCCCAACATGGTTCCGAGGTGTTCTCTCAAATTTCAATCAAACTTTCGTCTATTTGCAACGTTAGTGGACGGCCATAAAACGATTATGGTTTGTAAGGTATTCTCCCTAAGTAGATTCGTTTTATAAATGTGCTCTTGAGATTTTCACTGTAACAACTGAAGTGAGGTGCGTTTGGCGGATTCAAAAGGTATTTTGTCCTTTAGAAGAGAATAGGAGATCAAATTTTAATTATTGTGAAACATATATATTAGATTTACAAATAGAATTTATTGTCATTATTACATACGATGATTCCGCACTCAATGCCACAAAGGCCCATGGTGCAAACCTAGGATTTTATCCCAATTCGCAAACACGCACTACTGACTTCGCAAACTGAATAAGTTTAGACAAGGCAGAGAGGACAACTGATCTAAATTTAAACACCTAAAGTTGAATACCTGAATTCGTATAGAACTGAAAGCAGGACAACTGCTTACTAAGTGGAGGCAGTCATCATCTTCCTCAAGACAGTCTTCTCAAATAACATCTTGTGCGAAACACATACGATGTAGATGATCTTTCAAACGGCCATGTTCCGTTAGAATCGCTACCAAGATGCTTTACTGGTTCTCTTTTAGAGATAAAGCATACTTTGTTGACCTCAAATTGGGCTCCTTAATGAAGTACTTCGCCTTACGACAACCAAAAGTTTCAAACCAATGAGACCTTAGGTCTTTCAAGGCTTAGTCTTTTATAACTTTCTTCCCGTAGTTGAAAGAAACAGGAACCTCTGGTTCAGGACCAACTAAAGTCAATTGGGAGCCAGCTTTGGCTAAACAGTCCGTGATCTCATTACCTACGATGTCACAATGAGCCGGAACCCACATGACTGTAACCTCGTTGTTAGAACAAAGAATGTTCATGAATTGTTTGCATTCCTTGGCGAGTATAGAAACAGTCGAGGGATTTCTTAAATAGTTAAGTACAGCTTTACTATCTGTACACAGTAGAATACTTTTGTTTTTAACAGCAAGCGCTATTAGTTCCGCCTGCAAAATAGTACAATGCAAATCAAGACTACCGAAAAGTCTCAGATCCGTCCAAGGACATAGTAGATTCCAAAACCGGCACTGAGGTCAGAATGAGCGCCATCAGAAAAAAAGACTATGGAGTCATCTTAATTGTTAAGAAAATCCTGCGAACTCCACAAATCTCTCGAAGGATAAGCCACCGAGAAAAGATTTGAGAAATGGTCTGTCATAAACCCAGGGCTGGAAATAAATTTGTATTTTAGGTTGTTTTGGTACTGGTTTTGCAAAAAAATTTTCATTAAGAGAAGGAAGTACTAGCTCAGCGTGATTTTTTTGGTAAACAGATATTTATGTCACTTAAAAACACGTAACTTATCAATAATAACATAGCCCCTTTGTGCTTAATTTTATTTGTAATTTTGATTTTGGCTTTAATTTAATTTGGTTTTGGTTTTGGTTTTGAAAAACCGGTTACCATCCTTGCATTAACCATATCGATTTCTGGTAAACATGAAGAATAATTTTTAAAAATTTGTCGATGTCCCACGATAGAAGCGAAAACGCCCCAATGCACCTCAGATGATATGCTGCAGAACACAGTTATGGCTCTGCAAGCAACATTTTGTAGACTATTAAGGTTGGCTACAGAAACCTGCCAGTCAACCACTGGCTACCACACAATAAAGCATCTTGGGCTTAAACCCCAGGATTTCCCAAAAGCCCTTCTACATTGCCAAAAAATGGCAGTTGCTTCCTGAAGTTTGTAATCCAGGTGATTCTTTCAGGAAAGTTTACTATCCAGGACAATACCAAGGTGCTTGACGTGGTCACAATTAATGATCGTTCTCCCAAGAAGGGAGGAAACAAGACAATAGTTCAAGAGAATTCCTCTTCCTTATAAAGACAATTAAATCAATTTTAGAAGCGTTGCCTGAGACTGTCAAAACGAGATCATCAGCGGAGCTCTGTGCCATTTTACCAGATTGCTGCAGCTTTACAAGTAACTCGTCAATGTCCAAAAGCCACAGCAGAGGTGAGTGCACACCTCCCTGAGGACAGCCTTTGGTAACCTTCACAGAAACTAACATCCCATCCAGCTCCGCCTCCACAGTGCAAGACTTGAGCATGGATTCAATCCATAAGCTAATGGTGCGATCAATACCAAAATTGATACAGGCAGTAGTGATCGTAGCAAACGCAGTGCTATCGAAAGCTTCTGCAATATCCAGGAAAGTACCAACAAGAAACTCTTTATTATTAAGAGATTTTTCAATGCTGGTTACAAGTTAAGCATGATGCATGTTACTAAGTGGGGACGTGATTAGAAAATGATCACTATTGAATCTATCAACACTTCTTTACAGAGCCTTAAGGAAAGTTGTGGATAGACTAATAGGCCGAAAGGACTTAGGATCCGTATAATCGGACTTACCACCTTTCGGGATAAAAACACCTCTACTTCTGCTCCAAGAATTTGGAACAGTGCTAAAAGCAATACACGCTTGAAAAAGGTGGAACAAATGATTCTGAATTAGAGGAAAGCCCTGCAGTGCCATCAGCCCTGCTGGGCCGCCATAATTATAAGATACAAAGTAAAATAGGCTTCATCGCAAGACATCACGATTGATCAGCTTGTGAGCCAAACGCCAATCGAGACTTGTAACAGACGTCCTAGTGAGCTCGGCAGCAACATCATCCTAGGTATTTGATTTCCTCGCAGAAGTTCAGCCATGAGGCTCTTAGAGCGGATGTTAAACTTCTTTTATATTCCTTTTGTGTTAACAAAAAGGTATCCCAATCAATCTGTTGCTTAGACTTCTTTGCTTGTTTTTCAGTTTCCTAGTAGATTTCCTTAATTTTTTAAGGTCAGAGTTCAAGAAAGGTTTGTTCCGAATCTTTTGATTAGTGATAAGAGAACACGAGTTTTCGAAGGCTATCGTAATTACCAATGCAAGTGACGACTGACGATGCTTAATCTTCAATGTCCTTCCTCGGCCAAATAACCTTCGGTGGCGCAAGTAAACAACCTAGCTCGAGAGAGAAAAGACCCCAATCGGTTAATTTCCGATTGCGGTAAGGTTTAAGAGGCGGTCGTTTAATGTTAATATTAAACGAGATACACCTGTGATCAGAGGTGAGGATGTGATCCTAGACTAATATCAATCTAAAAAAACTAAAAACTAAACTTTCTAGGAGTTGTTTTGTTAAATACTTTGTTACACTCAGCTAGGATACCGTATGTTGGCTTTAGTCTGTCAATAGAAACATTTATATTATTCTTGCCTTTTACATCTAGAATGAAATATTTACGAAAACGACGAATGACTTTGTAAGGTCCTTCGTACGGAGGTGTTAGGCCTGTTCATACTCTGTCAATAAATAAAAAAAGGGGGATTAGATTGACTTGCGAGTATCAATAAGAATTATGTTGCGCATAGCTGCGCGAAGATTTTCGACGTAGTAGTTTGGATCGGGACTATCCATGGAACTTGCTTCGAACAGTTCTCCTGGTAATCTGATGGCTTGACCATAAATTAGTTCAGCTGGGGAGCATTTTAATTAATCCTTTATTGTTGCTCGTATTCCCAGCAAGACATAAGGAAACTCAGTGCTCCATTTAATGGTATTTTCTTGAGTTTTGAGCAAAGCTTTAAGTTATCGGTGGCATCTTCGAAATTTTCGACCCTACCATTTGGATGATACGCATGATGTACGAATTCTATGATTAACTAGTAAACGCGTAAGTTCAGAGAAGATTTTAGGCTCGAATGGACCAGTGAACGCGTAAGTTCTGAGAAGAGTTTAGACTCAATAGGTATCCCAAATCTTGAAACGTATTGCTCAACACACCTCTTAGCAATAATGGCAGCGGTGGTATCTTGAATAGGGTATACCTCACGCCAACGAGTAAAGCGATCGATAATGGTGAGCACATACACAAAACCTTAGAAGCCAGGTTAAACTTTTCGGATTTTGTATGTTGATGAACCTTGCTCTTCTGGCAACCGATACATGACTTCACTCAATGCGTGATTTTCGCGTTCATTTTTGGCCAAAAATACCTACTAGGAATTTATTTACGTGATGCTCGTATACTTGGATGAGATAGACCATGCAGAGCATCAAACACTACATGTCTATAAGATGCCGGGACAAATGTTGGAGTAATTCATCATCAGACTGTTGTGTCTGAGTTAGATTTGTATCATTAAGATTGACGGAGTCTATTGTTTAAACGTGATCGCTAGTACGTGACAATGTATCAGCGACTACGTTTTGCTTACCTTCTAGATATTCGTCGTTAACTGAGCGATATAGTCTAAATGATGAGTCTCCCATGGACTCTTTTTGCTCAGGGAGACTTTTGGGATTGTTTTGATTAATGGCTTATGATCTGTATAGACAGTAAATTGTCTACCTTCTAGGAAAAAGCGGAAGTATTTGATGGAATTGCAAAGGTTGCCAACAATCTTTCTTCCATTGCTGTAGGACTGCTCCTACTGCACTACCAAACGCATCAGTGGAAATGCTATAGAATGATTCGGTTTTGGAATAGGCCAACAATGTTGAGTTGGCAAATTTTGTTTTAATTTGAGTGCCTGAGGAAGTCGAGAGGCGGAACACCGAAAACGCATTTTGTTGGATATTTACTTTAAAATTCGACGAGCCGTCCAAACATTTGTGGTCTTCCTCATTTTTGCTTGCCACCAGTATATCGTCGATATAAACGCATATAAAATCTATTCCTTGACCACGTCATTCATGAAGTCGTTTCGAAGACCAAAGGGAGTTCGTGTGAACTCGAATAACCCAAAGGAGGTAGTTATAGTGTGTTGAAAACTGTTTACACCTATTTATGTAGTTTGAGATATCTCGCACTTATTTTATTTTTTTATTTTGTGGTGTGTATATTGTTTCAGCTAGTGAGTTGTATCGTATCCCCAGAAGCAAGCATGTGCAGGATTTTCAACTAGAACGGTACGTTACATAAAAGTGGTGGAATAACTTTATTAATTTGAATCATGATCCGCATGGAGCGTCTTCCCTTATCGACTGTTGGTACCGTTAAAACCACCTCTACGAAAAGCTATCGGGACTGCGGCCGATATAATCACTGGTCTTAAGGTAGTAGGCGATTATGCGTAATGACGTGATAAATGGCTCAACCATACTCTACTAAATAAGTTGAATGATGATTCACGGAGGATGGGCGGCTAAAACTGTAAAAGTAAAATATCCAAAGTTTGACTATCACTACTCGATTTCCTTGAGAAAAGATAAATCACTTGATTCAAATCACCGTAAGGAATTTGTCGGTTCTTTTGAATGTTGTTTTATAATTGCCATAGCTCAAAAATATTTCGTTCAATTAGAATGTGTCAATTATGACCAAAATGTGCAATGATAACCTACTACTCCAATCTAATAGAAAAGCCTCCAATGTTTTAACAAACCCAGAATGAGCAGTTCTGTTTCGATTGCATGCTATTAGATTTCGGCTCCAATGGTTCAACGGTAAGTGCGAAAAATGATAGTGTACACCGTAAACGATTTACAATCCAAAACAAAAAATATTGGCTGATGCTCAACTGGATGATAAAAGAAAGCTTATAGCTCAAAATAAGATATTTGATTGGATAATCGGTGGACGTCAAAAACCCCATCATTAGTGACACGTCATTCTTTTCCGCCGCATCATTTAATAATTAGAGAAGCAAGTACCACAACAAAAGTGCATGTTCTATTTGCCAGTTTTAAATATATTTAAATATATTTTGTCGATCCCACCGCATATATCCCGATCCGACAACAACGGTTATACGTTTTTGCTTGCACAGGATATACTTTACGTCTGACATTGGAAATTTGTATACGCGCTGGAAGGAGTTTTAATCTGGAGAAAATCACCTGTCAGAAGCATTTCTTGCTACCAGATCATTACTACAACTTGGCAATTATGTAGAAACAATTCAGCCAAAATGCTGTCAAATTAAGTCAGAACCTACAACAAGTGTTACTTTCTGCTGAATTTATTTTACATAATTGGGCCTCAAATTCCAAAGAAGCCTCTTCTTACCACCATCGAAACTAAAAATTCTACTGTGGCTATAGATATAATGAAGGACATTTTATCATAAGGTTTTGGGATTAATCTGGTTCAATATGATGTCATCATGATATTCAGCTGACAAAACGTAAGCTTCTTTCGGTTGTATCGCGCTTGTTCGATCAATTCGGCTGGTTGTCCTCATGATCATTACGGTTATTGTCGCTAGGATGGGACGATGTGGTATTCACAGATATCGTCGACTCTGGGAGGAATATTAAACGTGAAATAAAGAACAGTATTGACAAAGGCGTATGTTGCAGTTTTTATTTGCAAGGTTCTAAAGGCCATACACTTGGAAGCGGTTATAGATATTGCGAAGATTTATTAGTCGGCGTAATGCACCAAGTGATATTTATTCTGATAATGGCACTAACTTTCACGGTGATTGGAATAAGCTATTAGAGTTGGATCAGGTGCTACAAGAACTAGAACGCAACCATTGAATATCAGAGTTTCTCACTGTGAAGGGAATACTTTGGCACTTTATTTCACTTGCCAGTCCATCTATATGGGTGGACTTCGGGAAGCAGGCATCAAATACATGCACACATCACTTAATCCGAGCGATCGTAAATGCTATATACGTTAAGTTATTATTACGAAATTGAAGCTGTTCCAGGATCGCGCTCTCTAACATCACTCTACATCGTTCCAAATGATGAAATGCCATTAATGCCTGCGCACTTTTTGCTAACTGTGCTAATTGGAGCCATACTTGATGAAGATTTAAGTGCAGATGTAAGAGAAAATCGTCTTGACCGATGGCAGAACATTTAAAGGCTATTGGCCTACGTTTCTCCACCGAATACCTGCACAGGAGATTCTTCAACATTGTTATAAGAATCTCGACCTTCCATCAAGCTACATTATCATAATGGAGTAGAAAAATGTGCTGAAACCCAAATAGTTCAGTATATTCAATCTAATTGATTCGCAGCTTTATTGAAGTAATCATAACATCAAATTCTAGATAGAAATCATTAGCGCCAAGTTAAAATCAGTGCAGTAGATGGGTACCTGTTGGTATACCCAGAATAATGAGTGGCCCACCATTTTATGTAGTATACGGGCCGAACCGATATTGGTAGCTTCATAAAAGAGGTGAGAGCCAAAGGTAAACATGTTAGGAATTAGGAATATTGTTAATTTGATGTTTGAATTCGAACGTTCCGTTCAAATAAATATTGCAGTGATGACACATAGAGGTAAAAAAAAAGGGGAAAAGTTACGAAATCTATAATTTTTGTTTATTACATTTCTAAGTTGATTACGAGAAACATAACACTTTGTTCATCTGTGCTTTTCCTTAGGTAAGCTCTCATTGATTTCAGACGGTAAGAGCTCCTACTCTCATAAATATTCCACTAAGCGAATTAAATAAATTGAACACATCAACAGTATTGGCAGAGTTTCGAATCCGTCGAATAAATTCGTCTGCAGTATATCGTAAGCGAGGACATACAAGAAATGGCCAATATTGTAAATAAAACAGAATACAGCGATCGTCTCACATTTTATCTTCGAGCTCGGCAAAGCATATGCCATTTTCAATACGGACGAGAACAATACTACTTTTCCCAATGCCAACAGTATATATTGCGGAAGCTGCCAAATCATATGAAATTTATACGGCCGTATAACCTCTAGTGTTGACGATATCTATATATGTGTATATGGAACAATTTAATTTTAAATATTTCATCAAACAATCGTATACAAATATTTATACCGACATTACGATCATACAGTATCAGTTGAAACAGAAATACAACATATAAGCCGCCACGTTTGAATTCAAAATTTCCCCACGATTTATTCGTCGTACGAATTTCATAAACGTTCTCAGGTAGCTCGTGAAAAAAACGATTTGCCGTTGTTATATTCAATTGGCCGGAAACTAATTGAACAGATACAACAGGATCATTTTGAAATAAGTACACAACTGGCAGTGTGGATGGGCGCCTATAAATAGAAACTTTTATGAAATATTCATCCGGCGTAACCTCGTTCAGGTAGTATATGTTCCATGTTTCAGCGCCACTAATAAAATGAATTGTACATTGCTCGTTATCCTCGGGGTAATCTGACAAAGATAAAAAGAGCAGGTAAATGTAAATTTCGCGCCATTTCGTATAGAAAAATTAATTACAAAGCGGTTTTAGTAAGAACGGCATCTGTTCGTTTGTCTGATTATATCGCATCCATTTGAGAGGCATCATAAATGCAGGATATAAGATGTGCATCCAAAAATATTGTTCGATATGAAATATACCTGTTTGGGGTGCAAGTTCGGTGTAATCATTTCCTCTATTAAACATCAGCCGAACGGCCGCGTATCCTTTTGGAACATCAGAATAATTATAGTTGCTATCATCGATCCTCCATTCCAAAAATCCTGATATTATTGCACCCGTCGCAATTAAATAGCATCCCATTTTAATTTGATTCAAGTCGTCATAATCAAATGTAACCACGAATAGAAGTAAAATTGAAATACACAATACTGTAATGATCGGTTGAACGAACTCAACATTATATTTGCAGGCGTCTGTCGTTGGTCCAATCGCCGGGTTCATATTTGTGCACTGTAGCAGCCATCGTTTTTCCAGCAACCGTATGCACAGGCCAACAATTATTAACGGACTATAAAACAGACAATCCATCACCAATTGATTTATGTCGATATACGCGATTCGATTTATATTAAAAACTTTAGTATTTTGAGTTGGCATATCTTTAGTAAAGATCACGACTAGAACTGTAAAATTAAACGTTACGCTTGTTACTAGATATATATACATATATATACAGTCGTATACCTTACCTAGCGCAATTAAATTACATGTTATCGACAATGTGAGTTCCCAAATATACGAATCGTTTAGGCTCTCTTTAGTCCCGTAACGGGTTCGCGGGCTTAACGATATTAACCAATGAGCTGTGGCAATAATAATTACGAGTATCCCGACATACACCATATAATGATGTAGCAAAGTGTAATTATTGTCATTGTGACTTTTATATAGGGTACCATAAAATGTGGTGATCACAATTTGGGTTACACCAATCAGTAATGCAATCATCAATAAGACAACAATTAGCCGATAATTGTATTGCGTGTCGACAAACGAAAATGTAACGAGTATCGCATTTGCGACCACTTGCGCAACGACTAGCATAACAAGCAAATTAAATATATCAACAAGTTGCCAAAATACTACACCAATTAGGGTTCCCAGTATTGTCGCTAGGTGAAAAAATATTGTTATAATTTTAACAGTATCACGGCTCATATGTGTCTTGGATAGAAGAAGATCTGCGTGTATATCTGTAACAAATCAGACAAGACTTAAAAATTGAAATTTTTGTATATGCGAATGAAATTGATTTTGGTGCATATTTACCAAAAATGATGCATACAGGCAGAAAGCAGCAAAATATAAAGCATGGAATAAGAAGCATTCCTCGGACTCTCTGGAAAGTAGTGTTAAAAAAAATAATTTACGAATAAATCACCGAACTATAACGAACTACTATGAAATACCTTTGTAAAAATGTTGTGTAAACGGTTTATAAGGGCCATCGTAACTTGTCACAAAATAATTGCGCGATTTTCCTCACTGATTTTGATTGAACAACAGCTGCACTATGCGGACACGATTTTTATTTAAATCTAAGGCTACTGTGATTTTAAATAATCGTTTAGTTGCATGATCGGAGCATAGTTCGAGCCAGAAGTGCAGCCCGTTAAAAAATTTGCAAATTTAGGTTGGAAAAAAAACTACAGCTGAGCACCTAAAAGTGGGCATTTCCCAGCCCAGTATATCAACGTACGACCAGAGCTATTCCTGGAAAATAATCTGCTTTGTATCCTATATACACTCTCAGGTAACACTCTATTGTTTTGCTCCAGGTC
Source organism: Tipula unca (assembly GCA_951394425.1). Classification (NCBI taxonomy): domain Eukaryota; kingdom Metazoa; phylum Arthropoda; class Insecta; order Diptera; family Tipulidae; genus Tipula; species Tipula unca. The sequence continues at coordinate 77,378,606 of OX596380.1, forward strand.
AAATGTGTTAAATTTGATGAGGAAAATGCAAAATTGTCCAGCTTTTGTTGATTCATTTGTATCATCCGCTAAAGACACGTTACGATCAAAAAAGAAGAATCTGGACGCCATAGTACATTAAAATATTTCTTGATTTATTCTCAGCAATGAGTGGGAAGGGGTCCAATATTTGCTCGTCCAATATACCACTTGCGGAGTTTTTAGATTCCAGATGTGAAGGTTCTCAAAACCGGATCAATTCTTGAGGGGAAAATTATTTTTCAAATTTGTTTTTGTGTCCGTGTGACAATGCAAATCATCATACGTCAATCTTAGATTAAATTTAGTGAACCAATCTGGTTTTTCAGAACCTTTCGATTGCCCTGATTTTTCAAACTGTCGAACCTACAATGAACGGCATAACACATTGCTTCTGCACTGATCTGCCACGTTTTTCACGATCAGGACTCTTGAAAAAATAGCAGAGGACAACGAACAAAATCATCCGGCACCCAACACAATTTAAAAACGGAATTTTTATGTTATTGGTTCACTTTCCGAGTGTGAAAACGTGTAACAGCATTGCTGTCAAATTATTTGAAGAGCTGTATCATGTTATAGACGAAGCCACTTTCCGCCTTGGAAATGGAAATCCAATTAATTGAAGTTTTTATCCAAAATTTGTAATATGCTAAAGGACTCTGCCGTGTTAACCTTTGACACCAATACGATGACTACCAGGACCCTTTGTGATCAATAGAATCCTGTGCGAGATGTTGTTTCGTTTGTGATCAACAAATTGCCAAGCGTATCATATGCAAAGCGAAATTTACTTTATGTGATCTCCTACATTTTTGACCCATTAGGTCGGGTCTCTCCAACTATTATCTCTATGCAAATCATTTTTTAAAGGTGGGGGATTCGAAAAATCAAATGGAATAAAGAACAGCCAGCAGGCATCTGCACCCAACACTGGAACGATTTAAAATGTATCCTGTTCAAACTTGAGACTATCGAGACTCCACAAAATCAACAATGCATTGAGTTGCAATAATCTGGATCACATTTGAATGTTCACAAAATTAGATTTTATTATTTAAAATTCTGACATTAATGTCAACTAGGGAAGATAAAATGAAAACTAAACCAGTCAAATTAATGAACTTGAATTTCGTTTTAAATGTGTCTAAAAAATTAAAGACTTTTTTAGGACAAACATCACAAAGTTTGTCCTAAATCCTAAAAATGTTTACATGCGCAAGTGAGAAATTTATTCGGATAAACCCATAAATCTTATGACTTAACCGATTATGTGAATTTCCTATGTATTATGTATTTCCTATGATTATGTGAATGTCAATTAAATAAATTTCCAAAATTTCTTGGGAAATCCCTAGGAAGCTAACACCATAATGACATATATTTTAAGATGTTATTAGGTCTAAGATATCCGAAAAAAATTATTTTAGAAACAATTGGGGATTAGGGGGTTTAGGACAACCAACTTTGGTATGTCGATTAACGAAATATTTCAATTCTAAAAAACAAGTAATTTGGAGGTTTAAGACACCAAATTACAAATGATCATGTACCTCGATTGAATGACTTTTCCGAATGGTTGCCCTTCTAATCCCCTACTTTTTTAAAAACTAAATTAATTTTCGGATAATTAGAACCAATGACATCGTGGTATGTACGTCATTATAGTGTTATCATAGGCCCATGGTGCAAGCATTACGGTGTTAGTTTGGAAATTGTTTTTGTGGCTTTAGCGGACAGATTCAAGACTAATTTCACATATGTGTCAAATTATTATTTATCCTATACGGCTTATCTTATCAATAGTAACTAACAGCTTCACAACTTCTTAAATTAAAATACCATACCATATAGCATCTTCTATCAATATATTTAAGCAAGCATTTTATCGCATTTGGCGATCGAGAAATATCTTAAATTTCTCCGTGTAATTCTCCATCGATAATGATTATGGCAAGGTTCTGAAAAAATTTCCTTCACTTTCAGCCTTGCTTAATTTTAATTTACCAGTCCGTCATTCTGTTGTACATCATATTGTCACAACAGAGCATTTACCAGTGACGCGACCTCGCAGGCTAGATCCTGAAAGTCACAAAGCAGCATTTACAGAATTTCAACATATGGTGGAATTGGGAATTTGTCGACCGTCAGCATCGTCTGATGCTTGCCCTTTACATATGGTAAAAAAGAAAGATCGTGATTGGAGACATTGCGGTGATTAGCGTAGATTAAATACGGTCACCACACCAGATAGATATCCAATCCCTTATATTCAGAAGTTTTCCATGAATTTAAATGGTTGCAAATTTTTTTCAAAAATTCAAATTGAAAGGGCATACCATTCGATTCCCGTCGCGGAAGAGTCGTGAATTCACAATTTTCACAGACCATAAATCTTTAGTTAGAGGTCTCCAGTCTAAAACTGAACGTAATCCAAGGCAATCATGCCATCTGGATTACATTAGTCAATTCACCATTAATATTGATTCAGCCTTAGTCGACACTGTTGCACTGTTGTTGTATGGTGTGGAAATTTATGGCACTTTTAAAAATAATAAACAGTTTCACATTGAGTTCAACAACATATTTTATTATTAATTTAATTTAGTTTTATTTTTATTTATTAAATTTCACATTTTTAATTTTAGGTTTATAATTTTAGGATTTAAATTATATGCACTCCAAAAACTTCCTGACTCAATTTTTTTAAAATTGTACCAATTTTATAGAGTACAATACATATGCAAAACATTATGTGCTATTAATATATATATATATAGTTACAATTACAAACAAATTTAAAGTATTTAATATATATAATGTACATAGTACATAGTAATTAAAATAGGTTAAAGCTATAGTATAGCTTCAATAATTCATAACACCATCACCCTAAGATTTAAATAATCTACAAGATTTTTTTTCATATATAACAATAGTTTAAGATACATAATTCTTAAGTTAATTTCTTAAATATTTATATCAATTTCATACATATGTATATATACATATTTTATTTTATTTCATTTTTTATATGTATACAAAGTTATTTATTTATTTATATTTTATTTAATAATATGTAGTTATAATACAATCTAAAATTAATAAATTTAATGGGAAATATTTAGTTAACAATTCTTTTTTTAATTATTAATATAATAATAACAGTGTTAAAGGCCATTACTGGCCCCTTACTGAATCAACAATCTGGCTCCAACGGTTTCGATCCTGAGCTTGGTCTTCATACTGTCTTAGACAATCTGAAGAGGCCAAGTCGTTCTCTACATCGTGGAGCCATCGTCGCCTGCAACGACCTCTGCGCCTACCATATGGTGGCTCTCCTTTCAGAGATCGCTGCACAATTCGTTCCGGATCAGCACGCAGAACGTGACCGAGCCAGCGTACTCGCTGAGATCTAACTTCATGTACAATATCGGGGATCTTCATCAGATCTCTGATCTCGAAATTGTACAGAGCTCGGTATGTACCATCTATTTCGCGTTTAGGGCCGTAAATCACACGCATGATTCTTCTCTCAAATGTAAGGAGCCATCTCTCGTACTCATCCGTCAGCGCCCAACTTTCACATCCAAACATAACAACGGGCCTGATCAACGCTTTGTAAAGCTTCAGCTTCACGGCACTTGATAAGTGTTTAGATTTTAGCAGTGGCCTTAGAGGATATAAAGAACGACTGCCAGCTGCCAGCCGCACTTTAATATCCTCACCCACACTGTTATCGTGAGTGATAAGAGAGCCCAAATATTTGAACCTCCTCACTCCCTTAAACGTGTGGTGGCCACTACTAAAATCTGGTGTGCCATTGTCTCTAAAACCAGAGATCAGGTATTTCGTTTTGGACTCATTGATCTGGAGTCCAACAGAAGCTGAAAACTCTACAAGCGGATCAAGTATTTCTTTCACTCCGTTGCTATAATTATTAATATAGTATATTCAAATTTCTTTAATTAATCTCAACATTCTCAAGTATAAAATAATTTTGAAATAATTTAATTCTATTATTATGAACCGTTTTCAATTTATTTTTAATTAATAATGTTGTATTAGTAGGTGATTTAATATCTTTAATTTCAAATGGTCCAAGCTAAAGAGGTGAAAATTTATTATTACGAACTTCATTTTTTAATAAAACGAGATCACCAATTTGGAGTATTTTACTTCGCGTATTATTATCGTAATATTGCTTCGATTTAATTTTTTGAATAATAAGGTTTTTCTTAGCGATTTCAAAGGATGTTTGCATTCTACTCTTTAATTCAAGCATATAATCATCGTAATTATACACAATTTCCGGTTCACGATGTAATAAACTGGATATTAATGGTTTATATCCGAATAATAATTCAAAAGGCATGAACTTTGTCGCGCTGTGTGGGGTAGAATTAAACGTAAATATTGCAAACGGAAGCCAAGTATCCCAATTAAGTTCATCAGACTGCGTATTATTTCTTAAATATTCTGTCCAAGTTCTGTGTGATCTCTCTAAGGCTCCATTAGTCCGCGGATGATATGCTGAAGTATTTATTTTTTTAATTTTTAGCAGTTTGCATACGTTGACAAGCAAGTCGCTCATGAAATTTGATCCTTGGTCCGACAGTATTTGCTGAGGAGTTCCAAAAACACAAATTACACGTTCGACGAATACTTTAGCTATAGTTTCGGCTTCTTGATTCTTTAAAGGAAAAGCTAGTGAAAATTTAGTAAGATCATCTTGAATGGTCAGTATATATTTGTTTTCAAGGTATGATACTGGAAGAGGACCAACTATATCTAAGAATAATTTTTCAAATGCTTGTGAAGAAGTCGTAGTTATTTGCATAGGTATTTTATTGAATTTGCTACATTTATTTTTTTGGCATAATTCACATGATCGGATGACTTTTCTAATACGAGAATATAGATTGTTGAAATAATAATACCTTTTCATTCGCTGGGCTGTTCGGAATACTCCCTGATGACCACCTAATGGTTTCGAGTGAAATTCCTCTATTAACCTATCAATTTCGGAATCATCAGTTAGTTGTACTATCTTGGATTTGTTTTCTGGATCGTGTTTTTCTAGATCAAGCTGAATAGTTGGGTTTTGCTTGCTCTGTGATCGTGTTACTACATTTATTTCATTATTAGAAACTGATATAGTTTCTGGAAATTGAATTCTTTCAATTTGTATCCTACTTAAGGCATCAGCGTTTTGGTTAAGATTTCCAGGCTTATGAAGAACCTTATAGTCAAAATCTTCTAACCGTATTCGCCATCTCATTAGTCTAGAGGAAGGGTTTTTCAAATTACATAGCCATATCAAGGGCTTATGATCAGTAATTACAGTGAAATGACGACCAAAGACATATGGACGAAAATGTTCGCAAGCCCATACCATCGCCAATAACCCCTTCTCTATGGTTGGATAATTTTTTTCTGCGAAAAATTGAGAACCCGACTGGCATAAGCAATCGGTAAATCAAACTCATTTCTTTCTTGAGAGAGAACGGCACCTATTGCCATGTCACTCGCATCAGTCGTTATTATAAAGGGTAAAGAAAAATCAGGATGCTGCAAAATTGGAGAACTAAGCAAACATTTTTTTAGCTTGGTAAAAGATTTATCGCAGAAGGCATCCCAGATAAACTGTTGTCCCTTTTTTAATAACACTGTAAGAGGCTTGGAAATTTCTGAGAATTTATTAATAAAACGGCGATAGTATCCTGATAGGCCTAGGAATGATTTCAATTCCTTTTGATTGGTTGGTTGAGGATAATTTCTGATAGCTTCAGTTTTTTTAGGATCTGGCTTGATTCCTTCTTCTGTTACCATGTGCCCCAAGTATACTATCTCCTTCGACAAGAATTGGCATTTTTCCAGGTTAAGTTTCAGATTATTTGTTTTAAAACAGTTGAAAACTGACTCTAATTTAGTATTATGGTCTTTAAGGTTATAACCTGTGACTATGACGTAATCGAGATAAACTAAACATTTAATTCCGTTTAAGCCACTAAAAATGTTGTTCATAACTCGCTGAAAGGTAGAAAGTGCACTTTTTAATCCAAATGGCATTCGTTTGAATTGAAAATGCCCTAGGTGCGTATTAAATGCTGTTTTTTCTTTATCTTTTGGATCTAAAAGTATTTGCTGATAGCCTTTCGCCAGGTCAATCGGTGTGAAATATTTTGATTTGCCAAGATGGTCGAGGATATCTGAGATGTTAGGAAGAGGAAACACATCGTTGATCGTGACATCATTTAATTTACGGAAGTCAACCACGACTCTCCACTTCTTCTCTTCATTACTCGCCTTTTTGCGAACTATTATTAAAGGAAAATTCCATGGACTATTGCTTGGTTCTATGATATCGTCTTCTAACATTTGAGATATCCGTTTATTAATTTCGGTTTTCGTCGACTCCGGTAATCTATATTGTTTAATGTATATAGGTTCTATGTTACATTCGGTTCTAATTTTATGAACTGTCACATCTGTTGCAGTAAGTTAGTCACCAGGTAGATAGAAAATTTCATTGTACTTTCTACATAGACTCAAGACAGAATTTCTTTCTTCCTGATTAAGATGATCGATTTTCAAAGAAGATTCAAGAATTTGTAATCGATTGTTTATGAAGTTTGACCAAGAATTAAATTGGATAATTTCGAATTCGTCTAATTTGTTTAATGGTAATTCTAAATGTTCAATTTCAACTTCGTACTCATTGGTATTTACAAGGCTTACGGTTACCAAATTATCTTGTGCTTGTATAATTGAATTGGCAGTATATACGCCAGATACAATTTCTAAAGATTGGCAAACATAATCGATATCGTTCGGGATATCCAAATGTAGAGTAAAAGTTTGTTCTGTACGAGGCGGAATTAGAACATTTGAATTAGACATTAGTTTAAGTTGAATTAGAAAACCGTTTACTGAAATTTCAAAACTGTAACTAGAGAAATCGATTTTACATTTGTATTTGGATAAAAAATCTTTGCCTATAATACCTGCACATTGGATAGGAAATGAATTTGGAACTATCTGAAATGAATGTTGTATGGATAAGGAATTCGATAAGATAATATTAGCATCGCAACTACCAATTGTTTCTATTAGTTGGGTAGTTATACCTTTCACTTTACATTTCCGGTGAGGATAACAAAGTGTATCGTCTACCAAAAAATTTCGTTTAATTATGCTAATATCGGCTCCGGTATCAACCAAAAAGAAAAATGATTTAGGTTTTAGTATATCTAGTTGTAATTGAATATATTTTCTATCTTGATTTTGACTTGTAAGATGAATTGAATAATAGTTTAAATTTGCATTGGATGAATTATGATCAATTGATTCTAAAGAAGAATTATGATTTAAAGATTTAGAATAAGCAGTATTAGAAGAACGATCTAAGTTAGAATCAATTGGGTAAAACGAGCTGATATTGTTATGTTTTCGATTTTCGCAAGCTATATCTGATGAACACTCTCTTTTATTTCTTGGATCCGAACTGGAATGTTTTTTGAATGTTGTGGAACGGATCCCAAACCATTTCCCGACGAGGATGGCTGATCTTGTTTGGTTACTTCCATGACATGACTGTTTTTATTAGAGTTAGCAAACTGACGCTTCCGACAAACACTGATATGATGACCAGGTATTTTGCAGTAAGCACAGCATAATGTGCTATGAACTAGAGCGATTTCTGACTTTGGACGTCTTGAATCATTATATTTATTGAAGGCATTCTGATTTGGCGATTGTCTACTAAATGAACTGGGATTTGATTGAACTGGATATCGGCTAAAACACTTCTCAGCAGAATGTCCAACTCGCTTACATATTTGACATTTAACTTTGGTATGCAGATCAAGTGTATTTAACGAATTACGAGTGTTAAGGATGAGTTCTTCTTCGCAAGCTTTGTTTATTGCTTCTTGAATTTTGGAAAATCGACACGCTTTAATAATAAGTTTAATAGGATCGATTAGCCCTTCTTGAAAAGCCTTCAGAGATTTTTTGGAATTTAAATGGATAATAGTCTTTGAAGCTTTCGTTCCTTCACTATCTTCTATACAAACTTCGTTTAGCTCCGAAAGTAATTTTTCAACCCTACCAGCATACGATGTTACGTTCTCATTTCTAAGTTGTTTTACGTTAATAAGTTCGATTTGTAATTGTTCTATGGATTTTGAAAATTGAAATTTATTTTTCAGTTCAATTTTCAAATCTTTCCATGAATCGAAATCCGTATATTTCACAATATCGTAAGCTTTATGTGATAATTTGGTGTTTATTAAACTAAGGAATTTATTGGATTCTGTGTGCAATAAATCATTATAAATCATATCACAGCATAACAGAAACTTATGGAGACGATCTGAACTACCATCAAAATCTGGAATGATTTTTAGTGCGACATCCATATTTAAAATAGACATTGTTAATTGTGAAGAGTTTTTTAAATACTTGTCTACTTTGGATAAATTCGAACCCGAAATTAGATTAATATCGTCAGGGTTATATATTTGATCAACTGCAATTACAGATCTTGACCGCCTTTTGTTTTTGATTACGTTTCGCTTCCGCAAAGGTAAATAATTCGTTTGATCGTCCAGGTTTTTAAGTGACATTTAATGAATTAAGCATAGAATACGATGTTGTGAAACCACTGCTGACCACTCCAAAGAATACCATAAAGTAAAGAAAACGCCTGAATGTTAGAATAAAATTATAATTTAAAACCTATGGCGGAAACAAATTGAACTTAAAAAAACGAGCACACATTTTATGGTAATAACCTAAATAATAATAATTAAATATAAAATTGCAAAACGCAATTTGGCAATTATTAATTAATATTAAAACATTAATGTGTGTCAAAATTGAAAAAACAAAATAAGTCAATAACAACAAATTGACATAGAATATTTAGTATATATAGTTGAAAAATATTAAAGTCAGTTATATTAAAGACAGTTATATTAAAGTCAGATATATTAAAGTCAAGAATTAAAGTCAGTTGTAGTTGAAGTCAAAAATTAAAGTCAGTTGTAGTTAAAGATAATACAGTCGCAGTCAAAGTCTAAGTCAAGTCATTAAGTAGTAAATAAATAAATTAAAAAAAAACCTAAAAATTAAATACTCAGTGTTATAAATTAAAATCGAGAATATTCATCATTCATCAATCAAGTAAGTATAACTATAACACAAATTATTATTGATACTGTCATAGCCCCCATCCGTGGTAAGCGAGTATCAATAATTAAATCATCCTACTAACATACACGGCACCGATCCAGTAAACATTGATGAGCGAACCTCGTATAGCAAAACGAGGAGGGAAGTTATAAGAGTGTTTTAGCGCTCCAACTCCCCTAGCGGCATTTGTCTACTGAGATCTTTTTCTCCAACTAACATAAATATCAATTTGATATTTCTCTCTACCGAATATTTAAGTATAACATTATATTTTGTGTTAAACAAAAACATAAAATATAACATTGGCGCTGCCGCAAACTTTCCACTCCGGGTCACACTATTATCAGTATTACATACGCAAACTTTCCACTCCAGGTCACACTATTATCAGTATTACATACGCAAACTTTCCACTCCGGGTCACATAATTATTAGTATTATATACGCAAACTTTCCACTTCGGGTAACACAATAATCAGTAAAATATTATTGTAATAACTAAATAGTCAGTATTATATACGCAAATTTCCAACTCCGGGTAACCGAATAGTCAGTATTACGAAAACGTTTCACTCTGGATATCAAAATTTTTCACCATTTAACAATTCCAACCTATCGCGACATACAAATTAAGAAAAACATGGCACAAATTCAAGAGTCAGTTGAAAGACGAGTTCCTCTCTTTTACGGTCAACCAGACGTTGATGCCAGCGAAGTAAATTTTTTCATGGATGCGTGCAAACGTATCGAAAAATTATACGCTGACAAACCGGACAGTTTGGCTACCGCACTAGAAGAAACAATATTTAGACTACGAGGAAGAGCATATGAAATATTCCGTGATATTGAGGTTAAGACCTTTAAAGAATTTTATAGCACCTTAACACGAAAATTTCTGCCTACCTACACAGTCGAAATATTATCAAATAGACTCAGCAATGCCAAACAAAACAAATTTGAAAGTTGCGGAGATTTTGGAAGCCGCGTCCAAAGCTACGCATTGGATTACGAAGCAGGCGTTCAAATCAAATATGGAGAAAATAATTCACTCCCAAAACCCTTATTAGCTACATTAGAACAAGAAGCTTTTGTTCGTGGTTTACAAAATGTTGCTATAAAAACACACCTAACGATGTTAGCAGACAAACCTCTTAAGGATCTAATAGAAATGGCTGGCCGAATTGAAAGACAACTTGGTTACAGCAAAGTATACCAAACACCCCAAGTAGCCGATCAGGAAATGGAGCAAACTAGATGTCAATTATGTGAAAGAATAGGACACAAGGCTAGAGAATGCCACTCCAATATGAGAAGTCCAACACTCAGAGAACCTTACCAACCTCCAAGTTTTTGCAGGTATTGCAAGAGAACCGGTCATACACTGGAAAACTGCAACACCAAAAGAACAAATGATGCAAGGAAAAGGGAATTCTCAACACGCCCAAATAACTTCACCACTCAACCTGCACAGAATATCATCCCAGGCAACAACAGAAACTACAATGGATATCAAAATAAATACCCGAACCAACCGAACAATATGCACCTTAATCAACGAACAAACGTTCCTGACACTCAAAGATTCAACTCTTACCCAATCAAACAAAACTATAACAGACCCAACTTTCAGCACACAAACCATATCCAGCCAATCAGAAACCAACAAGTATCCCCAACTCGAAGACAAATCGAAACCTCACCTCCACGAAACCATCCAAACTATCTTTATAAAAATCAACAAAACTTCCAGAGAAAATTAAATCCAAACATAAATGAACTGACCAATGACTTAGGGAATGTATCCATAAATTACATACAAGAGATGACTGATGAATTACAATATCCACAGGGAAACGAGCAGGGACTCGTCGAACAACAGGAAAATTAGCTGTAGTCCAGACGAGTCCAGCCCTCATCAATTACCCTGACCAACCGCATTTTCAACATGACATCCCTAATATCAACAATACTATCCAGCCCAACCATTTTACGAATCCGATAAATCTTAATACATACGAATCGAATAATAATTTTAATCAATCGAGAACATCCTCGAATATCAATAATAATCAACCGAGAACCTCCTCGGATAGTCTTAATCAACCGAGAACCTCCTCGGATAATTTTAATAAATCGAGAACCTCCTCGAATATCAATAATAATCAATCGAGAACCTCCTCGAATAGTAATTTAAGTCTTCAACCGAGAACCTCCTCGGATAATTTTAATCAATCGAGAACCTCCTCGAGCATCAATAATAATCAATCGAGAACCTCCTCGAATAGCAATTTAAGTCGTCAATCGAGAACCTCCTCGAGCATCAATAATAATCAATCGAGAACCTCCTCGAATATCAATAATGATCAATCGAGAACCTCCTCGAATAGTAATTTAAGTCTTCAACCGAGAACCTCCTCGGATAATTTTAATCAATCGAGAACCTCCTCGAATATTAATAATAATCAACCGAGAACCTCCTCGGGTAATTTTAATCAATCGAGAACCTCCTCGAATAATAGTTTAAGTCTTCCATCGCGTTCCGTCTCGATTAACAAAACAAGTAGTCCGTCAAACAACGAACAGAATAACCCATATAATCCTCTAAATAAATCAAATCCTATCTCAAAAAGTAGTTCTGTATAGCTCAAGACAGACGACCCGTACAAAACTCACTTGCATCGAATAATGATGATTGGCCACCAAAAGGACCATTCGTCACGGTAGCACAGGTTCATAAAGTAGTAACCCAAGAAAATCCTCCTCCCCGCAATTTCAAAATAAATCTAGTTTCTAATCACAAGTTCTCTCATGATGTCGTAAGTTTAAAACTAGGAGCATCAAAGGAAAGTACTATACAATTCCTAATTGACTCCGGTGCTGCAGTGTCGTTAGTAAAGGAAAGATTCATCGACGATATGAATCTGGTCGACAAAGTAAATAGAGCCAAGTTAACAGGAATAGGCGGAAAGGCCACTGTAACTTTTGGTAGCGTGTACACACACCTCGACATCACTCCTAAGCTCAAAATATTTCAGAATTTCCATGTAGTAGGAAATGATTTCCCAATCAACCAAGATGGTATTCTTGGAAGAGATTTCTTAAGTAACAACAAAATTGATATACTTTATAGTTCAAATCAACTAGTAATCCAAGGAAATATAATTAACTTCTCTAGTGATCCATCAGAAATACATCTTCCTGCACGGAAAGAAATAACTGTACAAATTACAACTCCCACAAATAATGAATATTTATGTCATTCGCAAGAAATAGCCCCTGGCGTATTCTCAAGTAACTGTCTCATAAAACCCAATCAATATAAAGCCCAGATTAGCATAGTTAATTGTAACCCAGCGGAAGCCATAATCAAGAATTTCAAACCAATACTCTCACCATTAGATAATTTCGAGATACTTCAAATCAATCCAAGTCAAGTCTCAGTAACAGGAATCGAAGATAGAAAAGATATAGTTTTAGGACAAATTATCCCCACCTTAGATAAGAATCTAAACATTGAAGAATCAACCACATTACTAGAACTGATTAGCGAATATTCCGATATATTCTACATAGAAGGTGATAAATTATCAAGTGTCCCAGGTGTGAGCCATCAGGTGCACCTTCATTCAGACACATCTCCCATCAACACCAGACAATATAGAGTACCGCAAATTCTAAAATCCGTGATTAATGAACAAGTACAGAAGATGCTTGAGGATAACATAATCACACACAGTACAAGTCCATTCAATAGTCCTTTATTAGTAGTACCTAAGAAACCAGATCAGAATGGTAAGCCAAAATGGAGAGTAGTTGTAGACTTTAGAAGAGTAAATGAGGCTACGATTGGTGACTCTTACCCTCTTCCACTCATAAATGATATATTCGATCAGTTAGGTCGATCACAGTATTTCACCACTTTAGATATGGCAAGTGGTTACCACCAGATTCAAATGGATCCCAGAGATCAGCACAAAACCGCTTTCAGCACTGATTTTGGTCATTTCGAATTCCTCCGAATGCCTTTTGGAATGAAGAACTCACAGAGTACATTCCAAAGAATGATAAATAATGTCTTGCTAGGCCAACAAGGTTTGAAATGCTTTGTTTACCTTGACGATGTTATAATATACGGAAGAAACTTGAATGACCATAATAACAAGCTAAGAGACGTTTTTGAAGCATTTAGAGTGAATAACCTCAAAATTCAGACAGAAAAATGTCGATTTTTAGGTAAAGAAATACAGTATCTAGGTCATACCATTACAACTGAAGGAATTAAACCAAACCCCAAAACAGTAGAAGCAATTGTCAATTTCCCAGTCCCTCGTAATGCACGAGAAACGAAAAGTTTTCTAGGTCTCACAAGTTACTACAGAAAATTTGTCCCAGGTTTTTCCACCATTGAAGAACCCCTGCACCAACTTACCAGAAAGAAAGTTAAATTCGAATGGTCAGAAAAATGCAAGAACGCATTTGAACTTCTAAAATCCAAATTAGTTACAACTCCAATACTACAATACCCCGATTTTGATAAAATATTTATCCTCACCACTGACGCTAGTGATTACGGCGTAGGTGCAATTCTGAGCCAAATCCACAATGACAATGATTTACCAGTTGCGTATGCAAGCCGCTGTCTAAAGCAAGCAGAGAAAAACTACTCTACGATTGAAAAAGGGATGCTAGCCACGAAATGGGCAGTAGACATATTTAGACCCTACCTATATGGCAGAAAATTCACGATTAGAACAGACCACAAACCACTAATAGGCGACCTTTAAAACGTTTCGAAACGAATCTTAAAATGGCGAATACAGTTAGCCGAATACGATTACAATATAGTGCATGTACCAGGAAAAACTAATACTGGAGCAGATGCATTAAGCCGAACCAAACCCGTAGAAATCAACGTGATTACTCGAGCCAAAGCTAAAGAAATACAGACAGAAACCGTAGATCCTGAACCAACTAATTCAAAACTTGAACCACCTCCGGCAACAATCCTCAATAAACCCATGGTCCAAATCATTACTGATCCTAGTACCAAACTAAAAATTCTGCACGAGAAACATGACCTACCATTAGGAGGACATGCAGGTGTATTTCGAACGTACAGACGAATCAGAATGAACTACTATTGGCCAAACATGCTCCGCGAAGTAAAGAAATATATTCAAAAATGCCAGAAATGTAAAAAAAATAAATCTAGTAAAAAGACAAAAGTCCCTCTTGTACTAACCGAGACATCGGAGTACCCTTTTCAACGTGTTGCACTCGACATTGTAGGTCCCCTACCAATAATCAAAATAAATACCTCCTGACATTTCAGGACGATCTAACAAAATTCTCCGGTGCAATACCATTACCAGACGAAAGAGCCAGTACAGTAGCCAAAGCGTTATGCGAGCAGTATATAACTAAGCTCGGAGCCCCTGAAAAGATCCTTACAGACATGGGATCGAATTTCATGAGCAACCTTTTCGAAAATATCTGCAAACTTCTCAAAATTAAACATATAACCACTACAAGTTTCCACCCACAGACTAATGGTGCTCTTGAGAGATCTCACAATACCCTCAAAGAATATTTATGCAATTTCTCAAACATCGACCATAGCAATTGGGATGAAATGGTACACTACGCAATGTTCGTATACAACACAACACCCCATTGTTCCACAAATTTCACACCATACGAACTAGTTTTTGGCCGACCAGCCCTAGCCCCAACCTCAATTAAAAAAGAACCCCAACCCACATACAATTATGATGATTACGTAAGCGAACTCAAAGCCCGCCTACGTTTAGCCCACCATATTGCCCGACTAAATACAATGAAACAGAAAGAAAGAGCCAAAACGAATTACGACAAATCAACCAGCAATTTTCAAACAACCATTGGAGATCTTGTCTGGCTTCAGAATGACATGAGGCGTAACAAACAAGACCCACTTTGGTTAGGACCGTTTCCAGTCGTACAAGTACTCTCACCCACCAATACCCTTATTTGCATCAGAGGCAAAAATAAAAATGTCCACAACAACCGCCTAAAAAAAAGATTAATATCTTACTCCACAAAAACTTATCCTAAAACATCCACTCTAAAACACCCACCCTTAAATCATAAAAAATAGAGTCGAAATTTGAAAATCGTTTAAAAATCATAGAGAAAATTGACTCAATCTTAAATAAATACGCGGAAATCAAAAACCTCTTCTAAATTACGAAACAAAACACGCGCGTAAATTACAATAAAATCAGGAGAGAATTAGCTTTTCCTTCGGCGAGAAATTAACTAAAACTCGAAGAAGAACAGGCTGACTCCCAAACATTTTTTACTAACATGAACCATTAGTCAAAGATTAAATTATATATGTATGTAATTATAAGAAACAAAAAATTTTCAAAAATCTCAAAATATATTAAATAAAATATTAAATTAAATTAAATAAAAAATTTTTTTTTTTAAATTAAATAAAATAAAATAAATTTTTTAGTAAAATATCTTATTATCAAAATATTCAAATCAAAATATAATATCAATAAATAATATTTCTTAAATCAAAACTAGAATTAAGTAACTTAAATATTAAAACACAAATTAGTTGTAAAACTAAACAAATTGGTTGTAAATAAAAAAAAAATAAAAAAAAATGTTCACTCAAATTTCAATAATGTAACTTGTATGTTAAATTTTTCAAGTTCAACATATAAAAAAAAAAAAATAATCATATTACACTACCATATAAAATTATATCTATTATATAAGTAATAATAAAAAAATAAAAATTAAAATCATCATATTTCACTTCCACATAATTATATAAGAAACAATAAATGTAGTACAGTAATTTCAAAACAAATACACTTTTTCATCATATTACAAATTTAAATTACAACAAAAAAAAAAAAAAACAAAAACAAAAAGAAAACAAAATAATTATGCAGTTTTTAAAAAAAAAAAAAAACCTAAGCAAAATTCCATAGTAAAATCAACCTTGCTTACACAGCAAACACTAATATAAGTAGATGATAAGAAATAAAAAATTGTAAACAAAATGCCAATGACCAGACAAATAAAACGATGTAAACAAGCTGACTCAGTAATAGAAGACAAACAAAATGAAGATAAACTGACCACAAGAACACCAAGCTGACCAAAAGAAGACCAAGCTGATGCAAAGACCAGAAGATGACAATCAACAAAATTAAATCAAAACTATGTATACTAGAAATTAAACATATATTCTATAGAAGATTTTCCTTCTTCAAAGAAAATTCTTTCCCTGGGGGGTAAGCAGTGTTGTGAAACCACTGCTGACCACTCCAAAGAATACCATAAAGTAAAGAAAACGCCTGAATGTTAGAATAAAATTATAATTTAAAACCTATGGCGGAAACAAATTGAACTTAAAAAAACGAGCACACATTTTATGGTAATAACCTAAATAATAATAATTAAATATAAAATTGCAAAACGCAATTTGGCAATTATTAATTAATATTAAAACATTAATGTGTGTCAAAATTGAAAAAACAAAATAAGTCAATAACAACAAATTGACATAGAATATTTAGTATATATAGTTGAAAAATATTAAAGTCAGTTATATTAAAGACAGTTATATTAAAGTCAGATATATTAAAGTCAAGAATTAAAGTCAGTTGTAGTTGAAGTCAAAAATTAAAGTCAGTTGTAGTTAAAGATAATACAGTCGCAGTCAAAGTCTAAGTCAAGTCATTAAGTAGTAAATAAATAAATTAAAAAAAAACCTAAAAATTAAATACTCAGTGTTATAAATTAAAATCGAGAATATTCATCATTCAACAATCAAGTAAGTATAACTATAACACAAATTATTATTGATACTGTCATAGCCCCCATCCGTGGTAAGCGAGTATCAATAATTAAATCATCCTACTAACATACACGGCACCGATCCAGTAAACATTGATGAGCGAACCTCGTATAGCAAAACGAGGAGGGAAGTTATAAGAGTGTTTTAGCGCTCCAACTCCCCTAGCGGCATTTGTCTACTGAGATCTTTTTCTCCAACTAACATAAATATCAATTTGATATTTCTCTCTACCGAATATTTAAGTATAACATTATATTTTGTGTTAAACAAAAACATAAAATATAACAACGAACATGAATATTTATATAATAACAATAATACGGTAACAATAATTTAAGAAATATATTTCGGTTATTGTAAAATATAATAAAAGAATTCGATTTGAATGAATTTTACACCACTATGTTTACACCAATGAAAAATAAAATTTGTATGTTTCCATTAATGATAAACCGCATTGAAATATTGGTAACATTTTTTATGTTATTTTTTTTTTTTTTTTTTTTAAATTTTAAATTTTGTTGAGAATAAAAAGAAGTTTGAACTAACCTTAACAGTAATTTTTTGACAAAATTTTCTGAATTCCACGTTGAGGTCAATTACTGATGTATATGTAGCTGCAAATATGTTTTTGTTGTTGTTGATTGATAAAGGTGATAGGAATGACAAATGTTGATTTAAGGTGAATGCTGATTTTATGATGGTACGATTATGATGATTTTGTGTATAATGCTGTTCTTAAGATGAATGATGATTTTAGATTGATTGATGATTTTGTGATGAATAATGATTCTATGATGATGATACGAATATGATGATTTTGTAAAAGGATGATTGTTGAATATTTCTGAACCATAACTGATGATTGTTTAAATGATGATTTTGTGAATATAATTGCGATAACAAACTGGACACTGGACACTAGTCATTAATGAATGCCGTAAACTCCGTTTTAGTCATAATTATTTGCTGTTGTGATGATACGATAATATAATCTGCTGATATCGTACGATTTTTATTATAGCGGTTGATTATTTAATGATTACAACTATGTTTCAATTCGAATGTGCTTGTGCAACATGCGTTGTATGTTTTATTGAGTATGTACACTCAACAATCTTAAAATATCGATTATTAAATTATTAAATTATAAAATTATTTACTTTTGATTTCACGTTTTTGGATAATAAAATTTATTATAGTTTTATATTATAACAATTTATTTGTAGTTTGACTTAGCACATTTTTTAAGATCACATATTTTTCACATACACTAAATTTTAGAATATTATGAATTAACGTTATTGTTTAGTTTATTAAGATAATGAAATTTCCACACTATATGAATTGCTGCTTAGAGCAATCCCACCGCTGTCACCAATTTTTGTTGTATGGTGTGGAAATTTATGGCACTTTTAAAAATAATAAACAGTTTCACATTGAGTTCAACAACATATTTTATTATTAATTTAATTTATTTTTATTTTTATTTATTAAATTTCACATTTTTAATTTTAGGTTTATAATTTTAGGATTTAAATTATATGCACTCCAAAAACTTCCTGACTCAATTTTACAATTGTACCAATTTTATAGAGTACAATACATATGCAAAACATTATGTGCTATTAATATATATATAGTTACAATTACAAACAAATTTAAAGTATATAATATATAAACAAATTTAAAGTATTTAATATATATAATGTACATAGTACATAGTAATTAAAATAGGTTAAAGCTATAGTATAGCTTCAATAATTCATAACACTGTTATCAGTTCCGACCACATTATTAAGGCACAGCAATCTGTAAAAGAACTTCAGACAATGCTGGACGGCTCATGCCGATGTTCAACTTCTAATATGAAGCTCGAACTTATTAAATGGTCAGGTTTCGAAATATATTGTGAAGATATTCGATTCTTTGCATTATTTATCACATCCCGGTATTCGAGCATCTCGAAAATTGATTACAACTCGTTATTTGTATCCAAATATCAACAAGAACGTAATCCAGTGGGCGAGTTCTTGCCTAGCATGCCAACGTGCCAAAGTGCAACGGCATACTATTTCTCCTCATGGTCGTTTTGAACATGTTCACTTGGATATAGTTGGACCTTTGCCAATATCCAATGGTTGTTCGTATATTCTCACTGTTGTCGATCGTTTTACACGATGGCCGGAAGCTTACTGCATGGAAAACATAACAGCTGCCAATCTCTAGAATTTTTGTTAATCATTATATATCGAGTTTTGGTGTACCTTTTTAGATAACAACTGATCAAGGATCACAATTTAAATCCAAACTTTTTAACGAGTTAACGATACTCCTTGGATCTCAACGGATATAATTCAAAAGCGAATGGCATGGTTGAGCGATTCCATAGACAACTTAAAGCTGCTCTTATGGCCAGAGGCAACGTAATCAATTGGTTTTAGGAGATCCCCATAATTTTATTAGGAATTCGAGCCACTGTGAAAGAAGATTTAGGTTGTTCACCCGCGGAAATGGTTTATATGGCCAAACAATTAAACTTCCCGGAGAATTTTTTATTGACAACCCTTCTGCACCTAAGCCTTCTAGCGACACAGTTATCGACCAATTGCGTGATGCAATGAAAAATATATTCCGAAACCTACGCGTTTAGCAAAACAAGATCACATATTTGTCCCGAAAGCTCTGGACAACTATGTGAGTTTGTATTTATAAGATCGGATAAGGTTCGTATTGGACTAACAAAATAAATTATTGTTTATCTGTCATCCCTATCACCGTATAAAGAAATTTGCATACGAATTTATAATATATTGGTCACAGGTTAATACAAAAAGTGGTGTTTGGTAAATTTATATCAACTTTATTATTTTATAAATTAAAATTTTGGATTATTTTTATTTTTATTATATTTAATTTTTATATAAAATAAAAAAGAATAAAATATAAAATATTTAATTAATAAATAAATTATTGGAGTCAGAAAACATATATATATACTTCCGCCGGGAAGGTATACTACTTTATTTTGCCGCCATTTTGGTAAACGTTAGTCTTGACAGTTCATATTTGGCAGTGGTGAAGTAGACACGTGGCAAATTTATTATGGAAAAATATTCGATAAACCAACGTGTTTTAATCGTTAAAACATTTTATCGAAATCAATCATCGATTACTGTGACGATGAGAAAGTTACGTGAAATTTTTGGGAGAAACAACGTCCCAACAAAACGCACTATTTATCGTGTAGTGAATGATTTCGAAGAAAGAGTGTACTGCTGCTCAAGAAAGTGTTCAAAACAGTCCATCAACCTCAATTCAACACCGTGCTCAGGAGCTTGGTCTTCAAAGAACAAGTTTGGCCATAACTTTGCACAAGGATTTGCATTTGTTTCCATTTAAGATTCAGTTGATACAAGAGCTTCTTCCACAAGCATATTTACGCCCCAGTGACAACCCCGATTTTCATGAAAAAATCATAATGAGTGACGAGGCACATTTTCATTTGAATGGATATGTGAATAAACAGAATAGTCGGTTCTGGGGCAATGGAAAACCCTCAAATTATTCATCAGTCACCTTTACATCCATTAAAAGTGACAATCTGGTGTGCAATTTGGTCTGGAGGAATCATTGGACCTTACTTCTTTCAAAATGAAAACGGCGTAACGGTAACTGTGAATGGGGAGCGATATCGTGATATGATTGAAAACTTTTTAACGCCACAACTGCATGCTTTGGGCTTGATTAACATGTGGTATCAACAAGACGGTGCCACATCGCATACATCCATGATTACAATGGAATTACTGCGAGACCTCTTTCCACAACAAATTATTTCAAAAAATGGTGATGTTGATTGGCCTCCACGGTCGCCTGATTTGACTGCTCCGGACTTCTTTTTGTGGGGATATCTGAAAAGCAAGGCTTATGCAAACAAACCAGAAACGCCGACATTAAATAAAACATTTATCAATATAAGATCCATTCTCTTTCATTTAATCAAAAAATATAAACAAACAAAGTAGTATACCTCCCTTCGGACACCCTGTATAACAATAGTACCACCTAAACTAGCCAACTCATAAAGTCCAAATTCCGTTATATTCGAACCATCGCAGATGCGCTTAATTTACGCAGAGCAACATAAAAGGCCAAGTGTTTTCGGCCAATATATGTGATTTGATTGATGTATCCCTTTAAGTAAACGAAAACGAATTGCGAACAATTTTTAACGCATTTTTAATTCATTATCAACGACCACCGATCTGTCTTCTATTTGTAATTTCAACATGCAAAAATATCGTAAGTTGTTGACGTTGTCTAAATTGTCGACGTTGTAAAAAAATATTGCCAATATTGTAATCTTATCCACCCATCCCTGATGGTAATCGGTGCTCAGCTTTTTTTTATCGCATTTGAAGAAACGCCAGTTATTGGAGTGTCGTAGTTCTTTTTTTAATTTTTATTTTTTTATTGGGCGGATTTTAATCCAGCACTCAATGCCACTAATGGGCCCACGGTCCATGCCACTAATGGGTCCAAATACCCACATTCACACTAACATTCATTCGACCCATTCATCCCATTCACACAAGTACAGTATACCAGCTGCACATTGCATAGCTCCATGTCACCCTCTACAGTGGCATGGACCCATCGGCCCATGAGTGCTACATTGGAGATGAAAAATCCCTTTTGCATCCCGCCTCTGTTGGGATTCGAACCCGGTACCTCCCGATCCAAACGTATCAGCTCTAACCACTGCGCTATTTAACGGTAAAGTTTGGAGAAGTTTACGTATCGCTTTATTTGGTAATTCTTTAATGATTTGTCCGGTTATTAGGTCGTACCCAGGAGATTTCTTAATGTTTAAATTTGGAATTTCCTCTTTTAGCTCTTGTAGAGATACACTTTGTATTTCAAGCTCATCAGAACGTTTCAGTAGGTTAACATTTTCATCCGCAGTTTGCCTGGGTAATGGTTGAAACGTTTCTTCTATATAGGTGTCTCGCAAACAAGTCAGCTTTTTGTTTAGCGCTTCGAGCTCAGCTTCCATCCTCACTTCTAAATTGTGCCGTCGAATTTGTTGGTCTCTTAAGTACTTTCGTTGCTTTCGATAAGTAATATTCGGTATCTTTTTGGCTAGTAAGTGACGACAAATATGTACTTATTGATTCATTCTTAACTGTTCTGATCAGAGATTTCAACTTGTTGCATAGGTTATTAAGGACGGTTTTATTTTCCTTGGTTCGATTTATTTGCCAAGACCGTCGAGCTTTACGTTTCTTTGCCACAAGCTCTCTTACTTCAAGTGGATAGTTTTTACAGTTGTTGTTATTTGCGTATTTGAAAGATGTACTTTGCCACGCAGCTTGTTGTATGTTTTCTATCAGCCTTTCTACTTCCTCTTCGACTTGTATAATGTTCCTTATTGGTCCTTGAAGATTGATGTTTTGTTCTAATAATTTTCGAAAAAATTTCTAATTGGTATTCTTATTGGACAGTCTTGCTGTGATTTATTTTTCAATTATTGTTTCACTGACTGAGAGTAGTCCAAAGTAAGATATTCATTATTTTCCAAACGAATATAGCTATCTGATATAACTTTTGTTACTTAAATCTGTGGGCCAGTAAGTTGGTGAGCCACCAGATTGATAGTCACATTTTAATTTTTTTCCTGCTTCAAACAACACTCTCCCTTTTGGTGTAGTAACTCTGGAGCCCCAGCATGTGTTTTTCGCATTGAAGTCGCCACCAATAATAAAACAACCTCCCATGGTGTTAGAAAGTTTTTCATAATCGTCCCTTTTCAAATTATGTCGTGGTGGACAGTATATTGCTGATATATTTATTTCTTTGTACTTTGTGCGAGTTGTAGTTGTAACTTGCAAAGATTCACTTTCAATTTTTAATTCTTCGTTGTGTTTTATATTCTCTTTAATAAGAATGGCAGATCCGCCTCTTGCTCTGTCTGATGGATGGATAGCATGGTAAAATCTGTACCCACGTATTCTGGCATATGAGGAGTTAGTGAAATGGGGTTCATAGATTAGACAAATATCAATTTTTTGTTTAAATAGAAATATTTCCAACTCGGAGATGTGTTGGATCAGCCCATTCGCATTCCAAATTATTATTCTGAGCGTTTGTAAATTTATTTTTATTTTTCTCATCAAGTTTTTTATTTAGAGCATCTATGCATTTCACGACATCTATCAAAATTTGGCCGTCGTTGCTATCCTTCGCTTTTGCCTGTTGACCTTGGGTCACCTGTGCATATGATTCTTTTCCTCGTAATTTATATAATTCTCGATTTGCCTGTTGATTGGTCGGGGTTTCACTAGCAGGGTTTCTACGGTTTAGATCAGACTTTCTAGCGCGATTTCTTATATGTTGTAACTCTTTAGCTACCTCACAGCCACGGTAATTAGCTATATGATGACCTTTGCAATTAATGCATGTTGGAGCTGAGTTCCTATCTAATGTACACGTGCTCGTAAGGTGGTTACCAGCACATTTAACGCATCCTGCATCCGTAGTTCTGACGAGCTAATTGCAGCTTGGGCATGCACATATGGCACGCAATGAAATGTTTTTACGATTTTTTTGGTTAACGATTAAATGTGACAAATGTCATGGTTAGGAATAAAAACAAAATAAACTTAATTTTTTGAAATAAAAATTCTAAATTATTTTTTTTGATTATTTTTCCATTTCATTTTTTTAAAATTATTTTACAATAATTAATTATTCAATAACTATTATTTTAGGTACAACTATTTATAATTGTTTTTAATTCATTTTTTTTTTTTTGGTTTTTTCCCCATCATTGTTTTTTTTTTATAAAAAAATAAAATTTAAAATATAATAAAAAAGAACAATAATTTATGTTGATTAATTTTAAATTAAAACGAAACAAAATTAAATACTATAGAATTGTTAATTCCCACAAATATTTTAATTTTTTTTTCTTTTTTTGTTAATCTGCAATAATTAATAAATTTACGTTTAATTTACATATACATATTATTATAATAAATAACACCATTTTTATTGAAATTAAATAAAAAAAATGATTTTTTTCTGGTTTTGCCGCGAATTATTAATTTTTAATTAATATTTTTTTTTATTTTTCTCTATCTAAAAAAAAACGTTATTACTTCTTGGTGTTTCATTTTGAATTTTTATTTTTATTTTTTTTTTTTGTTTTTTTTTATTTTTTTTTACAACAATTATATTTTCTAATTTTATTTATTGTTTGTGTTTTGGTAAATTGTTAATTTATATTTAATTTATGTATAGGCTTATCTTGTTTCTTGTTTTATTTTGTGGAAAATGTTATATTTTGTTTGTGTGTTTGAAAAATATAAATTATGACATAATGTAATATAATTAAATTAATAATTTATTTATTTGATTTTTAGTTTTAAAAATTTGAAAAACATTTATAATTTATAAAAAAATATGTATACTTATATTGCTTAAAAATAACTTCTTTTATTTTTTTGTTTTAAGTAAATTGTTATTTTTTGTTGTGGAATTTATTTAATTATTTGCTGTGTATGGGGTTGTAATTTTAAAACAAATTACAATTTTTGTTTAACGATTCTGGTTGTTTATTTTATTTTTTTTTGGTGATGGAACTACGATTTTAAATCAATTCCGCACAGTTAGGGATGTATTTCAAATTTGCTATATTATTATTGTTTTGGTTTTAATGAATTTAGTTTTTTTAACTTTAATTATTTATCACACGCACATATAATTTTTAATTAGTTTAATTAAAATGAATTATTATTTTGTTTTGTTAAATTCAAACTTTCGATATTAATCCTTTTAAAAACTTGTAAATTAAATTAAATAAATGGAATAAAGCTATATATGTAATATAGTAGTTTAATAGTATAATAGTGACGGTATAGTCGAATAGTTTTCGGTTGATATAGTCACTTATGTATTTGAATGGTATTGATCAAGTTATGCAATATTCGTGCTAAATTTAAAACCAATTAAATTAATTTAAAAACAGATTGCAAACCTATTTGTCAAACTGAACGAAACTCACAGAGCCAAAAGTAATATGGTAAGAAAGACTTTCACAGCAGGCTGGAACCCATTTGTAGACAAGTGAAAAGCTACTAAACAATGGCATCGTTATGGAAGACCGCATAATGGCCACGGTGGGAATTGTCACTGTTGTAGTGGTATGCAAATTAGAGGAACGAATAGATATTCATCTGAGAACAACGATGTACAAAAACTACTACTAACAACAAAATTATTTGCAGCTTACGTCACAGCAATCAAGACATACGGCGAGAAGAGGATGAAATTTTCACTGGCTTTACAAATAAATTTCACTTTCAGTTTTTGTAAATTAGAGCGGAAACATGGTCAGTTAATCGAGAATCTGACTAAATTGTTCGACAAACAATATTATCAAATTGCTTGCACGGCAACACATCACATATCTATGACTACCCGGTAAACTATCGCTCAAAAAACTAAGAGCGCGACACACGCCACATTTAAATTCCCGATTCATCCATGATTCAGTAAGATTTTAATCGGCTAGAACAGAAATTCAATTTCTGCGATACATTTCCACTGCTAAAAACCACTGGGCCTATAAAAGGATTTTTGGCGATGTGCAACTTTTAAAGATGATTTATTTCAAAGGCGGGCATACGTCGTCACTCGAAAATTCTACACGACCCAGCGAAAACTGATGTATCAGAAACAAATTGAGTCACGCACGGCTTAACTATAGATCGTTCGTACTGAAAAGTTTTCTGAAACATGTGCCAACTAAGCTGCATAGTCGATAGTACAGCGATCTAGGTTCATCCACTAAAATTATTATACGGGACGTTACTTAGAATAATGCGTCAAAATCGACGATCGAATAATGAAAATTCCCATTGTCCGACTTAAAGTATAGCATTTCGAACATCATTTGACAAACAGCCAAGTTCGAATAAAATACGACGAAAGAACTAACAGTAACAACACGCTACGCAATTCGCATAACTAGCACGCATATATCTGTTACGATTACAGTGACATCTATGTTTAAATAGAGAAACTAGTGCATATACGGGTAGTTCTACAAATATACTAGAAATGGTGGTGAAGTTGTCAGTCAAAAAGGAAAAGACGTGAATTGGACGGTGCTAAACATCCAGGTAATCGGCAATAGAATGAAAAAGTGAAGGGAAAGGATTTTGATGAACATATGAGTAATCTGGTAGAGGTGTTATGGATCGAATACAATCCCGTGGTTTTAAATTAAATCCAATGAAGTACTCATGAAGTGATGTAACATCTATTAAATATTTGGGTATAATGGCCAATCTTAGTGGAACGGAAGTTATCAAGACCCCAAAAGTTTACAGGAATCACGAGACTTTCTATTAGTGTACTTATAATAGATTATATGATTCGTTCAAGAATCCGCCATCATCGCAAAGAAGATGCGCTGACCAAGAATAACTTAACGAATGAATCGACGAGCAAGTGGAATAGTTCAATAACCTGAGATGGCGTTATAGGTGTTATTTAACACGTAGCAGTTAGTGGAAGTAATGTTGACATTTATACCAAATGATCTGTCTAAAAATTCCAGA
Organism: Tipula unca; assembly: GCA_951394425.1. Taxonomy (NCBI): domain Eukaryota; kingdom Metazoa; phylum Arthropoda; class Insecta; order Diptera; family Tipulidae; genus Tipula; species Tipula unca. The sequence goes on from OX596380.1 coordinate 77,405,312, forward strand.
TGAAGCAAAATCGTACCGATCTAGAAGTCTGTCATATTCTCTGCTTAAGGCGATTGAGAAACTGATTGATCAATACATCAGAATGGAGGTTCTACTTGCTTGACCACTTAGTGAAATACAATATGAAAAGGCGTGGTCCCTGCATAGTAATGGGGCGGATAACAGGATCATGAAGTGAGTAAAACAAATGTTCGTAGCTCCGTTAAATAGTCGGTTGGCATCGAGGCTTTAATCTAAAGGACAACACCTGGATCTGTTTGTAGATGATTTGTCCTATGCTGAATGGTAAAAAAAACAGAACAAAAACATCATTGGCAAGACTAGCCAGACTTTTACCACCCTTACATATATACCCGTGAAGAAAGAAGCCTGAACAAATCCTGGGTATCACAAAGGAATACAATTTAAAAATTTTGATTTCCATCTGATAGTCAAGCAGTGATACTCAAAGCACTGAACAAGTATTTCTTCAAATTCAAAATGATTAGTCCTAAAAAATATGGCGGACCAGACCAAGGTCGGTCTTGTCTAGTTGTCTAGAGGCGGGCCAACTCTTTATCGGAAAGCATGTGACGCGACCATGTCAAACTACCGATAGTAGTAACAAATGAGACCAGAAATATGTAGAAGGGATGAAAGTTTGTTAAATTATTATTACGTTCGATATGACATACGAGCAAAGAACAAACACTTCGTAGAAGAGATTTAGTGCAACCTAGGTTGAATTCTATTCGTAGTGTTAAATTGCGGTAACATCTCTTTTTAAGTAGAGCAACTACCGCAAATATTGTACAAAAGAAACGTTTGGACTCTTCTTAATATCTACTAGAATGTTACCTTTAGGTATAAATACGACAAAGGTAGAACAAATAGAGTCTTAAATATTGATTATTTCATCTACAACGTTTTGTCCCGGTCAAAATCATCTGGATTTGAAATTTGTTTGCATATAAGTACTAACACCTAGGGGTGTTAATCCAATTAAATATCTGCCTTATTATGACAGAAATACTGTTGTCCAGTAGAATTGTTATACGGGGCGTGACTTAGATAGCCTGGTGAATTCTCTCATGAGATTTCAGAGCCAGTGAATGAAGCGCAATTTTGGACAAAAAAATGAAATCTGAGGAACAAAATGTTGTCTTTTACCTGACAAGTTATCACGTCCAACCGAAAATTTTTGTGTAGAAGCATCCAAACAAATTATGTAAGACGGTATTTTCAATGATCTGCTCAAACGACCTTTCGACGAACTCAAATGTAATCTGTAAAAATGAATAGTAAATATTTCCAATGGCCGACTTATGCCAGCATTCCTACCAACATTAAATGAACAGCCGTGAGAGATTGTAGACAATACACAGAAAGAATATGATGGGACAACAGCAAATGATACCCCACGACATCGTTAAGATTCTATACAAATAGCAATGACTAACATTCATTCAGTTATGATTACGGTGACCTTTGTGTTTAAGCAAAGAAACCATCTCATAAGCTGTACTAAAGAAATGTCTAGAATTCTGTTTTACAAATCTTCTAAAATGTACTCGAACCAACATTTAAACAAAAATTGATCACCAAACAATATGCGGAGTTTACCAGTAGCATTGGTCGGAATAAAGGACTTAAGTATGCGATTATTTGCATTATCGAAAATAGTTAACTCGTTGGCCACATTATTCGGCGCTAGATTATTCTAAACATTGGATCTGCACAGTGGGTTTGAGAAATTGGAAGTCTAGGAGCAAGATGTTTAATGTTGGCAATGGGGTTATGGCAGTTTATCGTTATAATAGAGCGCCTTCTTTTCGGATTTAACTGGAACACAATATATTTGGGTGACATCATAGTGATGGGAATGTATTTCGACGGGCACTTGAGAAAATAACAAAAAATTGAGGGCAGAAAACTTATCAATTATAGGATTTCAGGATTTTCAAGAATTCCATCTACGAACTATGGACGTTTTTAGAGCATTACGAAGGCTGGTACTATTCAAGAATCTAGTAAAGGAAATGTTAGTAGCACGTTGGTGTAAAGTTATAAAATTCCCATAAAAAAGGCTTATTGGGAATATTGGGTAAGCCTCCAAATTGAACACTGATGGTTAAAGCACCAATACTAAATCTTCGAACCGAAGAAGATTCAAACGAATCAAGTCGTATTTCAGGAGGTTTATCACTTTCTCGGGCAGAACATGGGAGAAATAAAACCATAGCAGAAGTCGTGGATTACTAACGCAACTGACTCAACTGGAATGATACTAGCTTTAGAATAGTTTTCAAGAATAATCTACAATTATCTGGAGATCTAAAATTTGGAGGTCTTCAACCAGTTTGATGTTTTTTAGAGTTATAAAAAACGATTATATCTAATTTCTCGAAAATGTGTATATCGTTGTAACGGAAAATGCATTACCTATCAAATAAGGTATCACTCGACAAAGTTTTGCATATAAAAAAAATTGATTCTACCCCCTCCCCCTCCCCAGAAAATGGCGCTGGAAGTGAAAAATTCGAATACCACAGAAAGGTGATGTACACGACAACTGATTTATGGAGAATGTAATATTAATCCTGCAAGAACAGAGAGGTTCTTTAATGGAGCATTTGTGTCATATATCAACCGAAAACTACTTTATCATAATTTATAATAATAGTTTCGAAAAATGTTCAATTCCTATGTAATATATATATATATATATATATATATATATATATATAAGTATATAAAAAAAAATAATTAAAAGTACATCACAATATAAAATAACATTCATATACATTATCTACATTTATAAATCGCTCGTTGTTTGAAATAAAAAATTGAAAACTTAAAAACATAAATTTAACAACAAAACTTTTTAATAATCTAAAATGCAATAAATTACTCGCGTCGCGTATATTTATGTATGTACATATATTTATATAATATAAACAGACGAACAAAAAACTATTATTGCAAACAAATACGTAATATAAAAAAATTAAAGTTTTGTGGCTTATTAAAACTTTTTGCAATCGATATTTGACCATCATCCAAGTAGTTTACAATTAAAAAAAAAACTTTAAACTTTTCGCGAATTTTTTTGCATTTTATAATTTTTTTTTGGCACATTTAAACTATTTTTTTTTGTTAGTTTAGTTATTCTATTAAAAGTATGTAGTATCGCGATTTTAGTATCTATTTACTATTTTTTTTTTTTTTGGTGAAGTATTTATATAAGCAAATTTATTATGGTTCCGATTTTTTTTTAAATTTATTTATTGTATTTTGTACTAGTAATTGAAGGTTAACATTTATATGTAGTGTTATTATTGTGGTGTATAGTTTTTGGTATATGATTCCTACCTGACTAAGTAACAAACAGATAAAAAACTAGTTCAGGGATTTTATCCATATACACACGCTGCGCACTCATACTTAATTTTGTTAATGCATTATTGTTGTGTGGAATACAATTGTAAATTCAATATAATATGCTCGTGTCTATATTAATAGTTTTGGTTTGGTATAGATTAGTATAAAGTGGCTTGATTTATTGGTTTATGTTTTCGGTGTGTGTGAAAGTAATGTTTATGGTAAAAATCTCAGCTATACATAAAAAAAACGAAATTCTTGTTGCACTGCATATATTTTTGAAAACCGAATAGAACCACGACAAGACACAATTTATAATAACCATGGAATAACCTTCAAAACGCCATTCAAATCAAAAATAAATTATCCCAACATATTTTGCCCTTTAAAACCAAGCAAATTTTCGAGTTATTCGGTTGTCCGTTTATTTAATTGGTGAAAATAAAAATTAGGGCGTTATTTTTATTTCACAATTGTCAATGACACATAAAAACAACAAAAATTATATTTTTAATATACCAAATTTTAGGTTTTTCTGGATTAGCCAATCATCCAGTTTTTTTGTTTAGTACATATCCTATATTATTAGTTATTATGAAATAAAAACAACGCCCTAATTTTTTTCTGAAATATTTGTACTAAATAAATTTTCCTCTGTTCCCGTGTACCGATTCGGAGTATCCAATTAATATATTTGGATACAAACGCTTTACAACTTAATATAATATTTTGAATTGGTTTTGATCCAAGGAGGTATGAAAATAGGCGTTGGCAGCTTAAGTATCGATCCTGTCAAAAATTTTGGAAACAGTAATAAATTTAAAGGTAATAATTCGGGTAGGGTTTGACATGATGCAATATTGGCTAAATCCAACTCGATGTGGATAGCCTTAAGTTTAGTTCCACTCAATTTATACAGGAATTCCCATCGTTAAGCTTTGTCACCGACTGTGTTCTTAACTTTAATTCATGATTGTTTATCATCCATACTCAATCCAATACACTGTTTCCGCACAATACTCATCACAAGCAATTCTTTCCAATACTCATCACAAGCAAATGAATATGACAAAGATATTCATTTTTGCAAGATTTAGGCGGATAGTTAGTAACTGAAAAAAAACTGATCACAATGAAAGCTTGCCTATTTTAATAAATTTTGATTCTTCATTTTTTGAGTGTTTTTGCTAATTATTGCTGACTAGACTAAACCCTAGATGTATTATTGGTTTAAAGTAAAAAAATATACAGTATCTCAATGCGGTTTTCAAGAGAATCGGTGACAAAACACTCGCACAATGACCTTGAAATAACCTTGAAAAAGTACATCAAATAACAAATAAATTACCCCAACATATTTCTCCGTTAAAATCAGACAAGTTTCCGTGTTATTCGGTTTTCCGATTATTTAATTCGTGAAAATTAAAATTAGGGCGTTATTTTTATTCCACAACAGTCAACATGACACATAAAAACAACATAAAGTTTTCAATTAATTTATATAGGAATTCCCAACGTTAAGTTTTGGCACCGACTCTCCTCTTAACGTTGATTGATGATTTGTTATCATCCACACTCAATCCAATATACTGTTTCTTGGCATATTCTTCCCAATACTCATCACAAGAGTCTTGCAAGATTTCAGATTTGAATAATAGCCTCCGACGAAATTGACTTGGTTTGGCGATATTAAGTTCATTTGAGAGTATGCTTTGAATGTGTGTTTGCTTTTTTAACGTTTTTGGATGGTAACTTGGCCAGAATTGTATGGGGAACAAATGAAAATTGTATAGGAAAGAAACTGTAAATATCATGACAAATGTTTTTGACAGTTCTTAATATTTCCTACTAAATAACCAGCCGCGGAGTTGGGGGTAACGCTCACAAAATATTTGCTAATAAATTTATGAGGATTTTTACTACAGCACAGTTTCTGTGGGTTGGAGACGATAAAATAAATTGTTTTCCCTAATGCTTCCGCCAAAATAGTTTGTGGTAATTTAATCACGCGGTTTACAAGCTCGTACATGCAGGCAATTCTGATTTTCTGGGCTCATTTTTAATTGACCTCTCTGATTTCCAGTTAAAATTTTAATAATTATTTTTCATTCAGCACAACACGGGCAGATTGTGGAGGGGCAGGGAGAATTATTTTGTAGACGAGTATTATAAGAGCATTGATACCACGAGAGCATTAGTTCTTTTATCTTGAATGAATACTTTTTGTGATACAATTTATAAAGTCAACAAACGACTTGAATACCTCGTCTATGTCCGTTTGAACTGAGAGAAGACATTCAATTGTTTTATCTATATTGTAATTGTATGGTTTAATAAGGCATTGCTCAGTGGACCAAAACGAGCTGGAACCTCTCAATCGTTCGACTCACTAAACTTGCGGAAAATTCAACATTTTGCAGTCTTTTGTATTGCGATTCATCGATTCGGATAAGTTATCGGCGGAACCGGTAAAATCGATGTGTTTGTGTATTTGGGATGCTTTGGTGAAGTTGAATTACCGAAGCTATTAATAACGATTTTCAACTCCTAACATGGTTCATCTCAGACTATTTCGAAATAAGTGCTCATTTGTTGGACCCCTTCTTTGGCACAGTAAGTGGCGTCTTTGCTTTAGTATTAGGGGGTCTCCGGTTTGATTCCCAATGATTATCAAAAATTACTGTTGGATGTTTTTAATGTGTAAGTATGTGTGTTTGTCCAGGTATTGCCCATTTTCCTAGTGCCCATGTTCACTTTTCTGAACACTAATACGATTAGTGTTATTCTAGTTGTTCTTGGAAGCAAACTGAGTTCTGTCAATGTGATCACAAAAAAATCTAACAATATATAGTTAAAGCAAACGTGTGGGGTGGCCAGGAATTGAATACAATAAATTAATGAAGAGCGTTCGAAACGTCTAATTAACTGAAAATTCGTCAGCTTTCACAGAAGTGTTTGTAAATGGTATATGGCCAATACAGTGAATTTTGCAAGTTTTTTGGATGATGAATTTAAAATGTATGCATCTAGCTCTCTCACCAGGCATTAATATTGATACATATAGACTATTCGATACCATTCAGTTGCAAAGTTGATATTTGCGGAACATTAAAATCGCCAAAAAACGAATTTTTTACGAATAACATGCCAAACCGATTACACGACACTAATTTCATTGATATTTATTTTTACAGGCAAGTGATGCCTGTTTATATTTTTGATATTTAAAATAAAAAACAGATAGTAAACGCCTCACCAAAAGTTGTCTTATCCAGTATGAAATTGATCTTGAACCCAAACCCTATTTCTTTATACTATTAATAGCTCGAACCATTCATAGTCAGGTAAATAATTGAAATCTTCTAAATTCTATGTATCGTAGTCCAAATCCTCACAGTTCTCAGCATGTGATCACCGAAAATGTCACAAAATATCCCATATCCCATGAGCGAATTTATACGCAAACGAATCGGAACAAAAAACCTCCACTACTCATCAAAAGCATTACGATATGTTGCTAAAAGAGCTTTAGAATAATGGTGACTTTTTAGGAGACACGATTTATTAAATGCGTCTAAATTTATACAGTCCACGTGACTGATAGAGACAGTTACAGTGGTAACCATTTTATCATTGAAGTCAAGCAACTATACGCACGATTTACTAGGAAATGGGGTAGTCATCAGAAGAAAAAGAAACAAAAATCAATAACGAAACCTCCGCCCTGGTAGGCCAGTATACCGTATCCAGCAACCCCTAATCTAGCTTAAAGGATCCAGTGGACCAATCATTCATTAATCTTAAAACCAAATATCGACCGTTGGCTATTGTTCACGGACACGAATAGGACAATGGAACATCAGAACTCTAACATAAACAACAAAACTAGCACGTCTCGGGTAGAGGCGACACATATGAACATGGCATGGACATATTAACAACATCCAAAGCAAAGAAAGCATTGATGGAATGGACACCAATTAACCGCAGAATAATCATGGCAAGATTCCACTCAAGAATAAGAAATGAAACTGTCATTTAGTGATATGCCTAAACTGAAGAGGCAGTTGATACAACGAGTGAGTTCTATAAAAACCACAAGTCACAATAGCAAGATCGCACAGAAATCATGTGAAAACAATACAAGGATATATGAACGCAAAATTGGAACAACTGACACACTTAAATGACGACCATCATGGGCAAAATTGCTTTGGATTTAGTGCGAAACAACAAAGGAGAGATATTCGTCGACCTCTACGTTACAAATCAGCTGTTCATAGCACTGTAAAATTCATTTGTATCTCCCTCCTAAGACAGAATCTAACCTGCGATCAATGCAAAATTAAGAAACGAGCAAGCTAGTTTCAAACCAGAACGCTCATTTCACACAATAAATAGGAACATATTATGGCAGACACTTTGGAAATGAACATCCCAATGAAGATATTTTAACTCATACGAGAAATGTAACGGATTGCTGGAAATCGAGTTGAATTAAAAAAAAAACTAAGTGAAATATATTAAAATATCCCTATTAGACAGTGTCATGCGGTAATTAGATAACTCAAGATGACATATGCCTCCTTTACCTGATAAAGTTGGTGACACACAGAAAAACAAACCAGTTGGACATTGAGATCGAAATAAGAAGACAAAAGTGGATAAAACCATATACTAAGGAAAGAAGCGAACGATGTAACCAGAATGTCATTGGACAGAAACCAGCAAGGGAAAAGCAAGGTAGGAAGACCAGCAATGACATGGAAGAGAACTATGCTATAGCCGAGGCGAAACAACTTGGGAATTCATTGGTGGAAATTAAAGAAATATCCACCAATAGAGTAAGATGGTCGAGCCTATAGTAATCGCTTAAAAAGGATAAAAAAAAATTTCAATTAGATCTTCTAGGAATGCTTTCTGTATTGTGTTTGCCACAACTTTCACCGGTTGTGGTCTATAAAATTATATGGTAAACCGGCGTTGTTCATGCACAAGTTTATGCACTTGGGTTTATACTGTTCGACAGGTCTAAAAATGACACAATTGCATAAAAACCAATCATTCACTTAGTTTTCTTCTGTTAGAAATTAGCATGACCCCAACTACTAGTTTTTCAATGAATTTTCCAATTAATTTTCTTTAAATTAATTTGTGGTTTTTCTCGGTCCCAATGCGCGGCCTAAAAGCCTAAACGCCCTTGTTAACTTTTGGGTTTTTTATTTTATGCACCTGCATCTGAGCGATTCTTACAATCAGAAAAGGATTTCCGTTAAATAATTTTTTCAGTTGAAAATTTTCGCTTTACGGATTTCAATAGCTCGCAAGGAAAATATATCTTGTTATAGAACGTCAACTGAATCCACAAAATGTCAAGATTTTATGTTACTGGACGAAGGTGTACAAATTAAAGTGTTTTTGACATCCTCTAGAACCTGGAAGACCGCAATATGGCACTATTTGTTGCATTATAATTCTATAACTCTATCTATGTTGAAACTATTAGCGTCATCTTGTGACGCGTGGCATTACATCAAATTGTATATAATTGCATTGTAAATGTTGCCATGAACCTGGTTGGAGGTCTAAAAAAAACTGTAGATTTACCTATGAACTATCTCAAAACCAAAACCATTGTGTTTGTTTGAAATATAGTGAAATGATGATGGTTTATGGCATGCAGTGTTTTTATAATGAATGTAAAAATGTAAAAGTGAAATATTTGGACGGAACTCAAAAGCATTCGACATTACATTTTCCATCCTTCTATACTATACATAATATTATAATAAATAAGCTCACAATTATTCCAAAAATACAATCCATCAATCTAAAAACAAACACTTCCACATAAACTACCTCTTTAGAAAGAGAATACTCTAGTATACGGTTATTAATAGTCTTGAAAAAAAAAAAAAAAAGTTAACGAATGACGACAATTTTAAATTCTATATATATTATGTATAATAAGTATAGTATTTAGTACACTTAAGAAAACGAAGTAAACGCCCATTGCGCGGTACAAACATCTTTAATATATTAATACAAATATTTTTTTTTTTTAAATGAATGACATTAGAAGCAGAACCTAGTGTTTACTATATATACTTGATAATCGAACACATTCCACTTAATAAGCACTTTTTTTTTGTTTTTGTTTTGTATTGTGTATAGTTCCTAGAAACTGAAAATTAAATTTTATTAAAAAATTTTAAATTCTCTCTGAATATGGCGGGCCTATTTCTGTTTTGACTATTTTTATTATTATTATAGTTGTTGTTGTTTAATTAAGTTATTTCTTAATTTGTTTGATTTAATATTAATTCAATTAATTTTATTTTTTAACTTAAAATATTTTTATTTTTTTTTTTTATTTTTTTCCTTTTTGTTAAATTTTATAATTAATCATAAGCTTAAAGATCAATTAATGATATTGAATCTTTGTAATTATTACTAAATATTGTTTCCGGTGTCGGTGGTCATCAAAGTTCTGTATCAAACATTTGTAATGATCGTGTTACTAAATCATCTTTTAGGCATGCTTCCAAAAATTCCTCAATTGTTATAACACCATCTTGATTTAAGTCTAATTTTCTAAATACTCGATCAACCTAAAAATTTGGAGAAGAAAATAAAATATGTTAAAAACTTGTTAATACAAAATGGCTGGAAAAAAACTGTATAACTTTTAAAATTCATATCAAAATAAAACTGGCCTCTGTGGTGGGGGGTACTCACATGTCTCGTAAATCTAAATTGCACAAACATGTTTCCCAAGAATACCAACACAGTATCATTGGCTTGTCGTAGGAGGCGATTAAATGGTTGGATCGTAGGGCTGATGACCCTCATCCGTAAAAAAATAAAGTGTTTATAAACAAGAAGAAAAATGGATATCGGCAGAAAAACACCTCCGCTCGAGTACCCGGACACGAGATTTAGGATCGGCACGTGAAACGTGCAGTCACTTAAAAAACCAGGAGCGTTGGAGGGTCTAATCACATGCATGAAGGAGTATCGGCTGGAACTCGTTGCTCTTCAAGAAACTCGCTGGCCTAAAAGTGGAGACCATGTGTCCCAGGGCTATACGTTGTTCTACAATGGAGGTGACTTCGGAAATATTGGAGCTAGATTTCTTCTTGGGCCACATGTAAAGAAGGCTCTTTTGGATTTCCAAGCAGTATATAACCGATTGTGTAAGCTTCGCTTGCGCATGAAGTTAGCTAACCTGTCGATAATTTGTGTACACGCGCTCACAGAAGTCAGCCAGCCCTAAGAGAAAGACTCATTTTACAATGACTTGGAGTAGCATCACATTCTTCCCACACAAACGGATACATCTAGAGACGTGAACACATCCTCGCGGAACTTCCCTCAGCCTATTTGACAATGTGTTAGTTTCTAAAGGGCGAAGAAGGGTTGTTCAGGATGTGAGAACTTATCGGTCAGCAACCAAATACGTAGGCAGCCCTCATCATTTGGTCGCTGCAAAGCTACTATGAAAGTTTCCGTACAAGTCTGGAAACACTTCAAAACGCATGGGACGTTTCGACTGTCAAGGTCTGATAAATGATATATCAGGATCTTGTCAGCGACAACATTGAGGAATTACCAGTCTGACTAGGTGAACTCTGTCTGGGAGGCACAGAAAACTTCGGTAGTCAGTGGTGCTCAACAGACTTTAGGTATAGTGAAAGTCAGATCCAAAAATAATTGGTTTGATGACTAGTATCGTCTTGCAGTTGAGCAACAAAATATAGCCCATAGTGAAGTGCAACAACGTCTCACAACCGCCAGGAAAAACAAAACTGTTCTAGCAAGGAGAGCAGCTAAGCGAATTTGTAGACGGAAGAATCAAGAATGGTGGAAGGCCGAGGTTCTGAAAGTACAACAACTCAGCAATGAGCGCAGTTCGTGTAATTTCTTTAAAAGAATTACTGGACTGCACCATACTTTCAGGCCTGCGTCAACCGCCATTCGGGACTGGGATGGAAACCTCTGCGTCAACATCGACGCAGTGCTTGATGCATGGAGTGAACACTTTACTGACCTGCTTGATGTCCATCATGCGTCACAGACTGTTGATGAGCCACTTCTGATATAGACTGTGGAGATTTGCACTGAGGAGCCATCCTATGAGGAATTCACTAAGGCCATACAGAGATTGAAACGATACTGCTCACCTGAGGTAGGCTGCATTAATTCGGAGCTCTTGATATTCGGAGGGGATACTTTGTGGAACTGTCTTTTCGACCATTTACGATTAGTATGACGAATCGAAGTTATGCCTGACGAGTGGAAAGTGGCCGCGATATGCCCCATCTTTAAGAAAGGAGACCGCTGGAAGTGTGAGAATCATCGCGGTATAGCTCCCCTTATATGCACAGCAAACAAGTTACTATCCTACATTAAATTGGATAGAATCACATCAGGAGTTCCTGGATTTCCGGCAGGCCTATGACTCGATCACTCGAGCGAGTTTGTGGTCTACCTTGGAATACCTTGGGATTCCAACAAAATTAGTGCGACTGTGCGTAGGATGACAGTGACGCAGTCTCAATGCTGTGTTAAAGAACAGGCTATTGGCAATGTTGGAATACAACATTCTTAAAACTGAAGTGTCCTCAGTTAGTGTCCGCAACATCTTATATCGCCAGTCCAATCAGGTGCTTGCATATGCAGATGACAAATGTGTGATTGGACTGAATAGCAACGGAGTGAAAGAAATACATGATCCGCTTGTAGAGTTTTCAGCATCTGTTGGACTACAGATCAATGAATCCAAAACAAAATACATGATCTCTGGTTATAGTAACAATGACACGCCAGATTTTAGAAGTGGCCAGGGAGTGAGGAAGTTCAAATAGTTGGTTTTTCTTATCACTCACGATAACAGCGTGAGCAAGGATATTAAAGTGCTGCTGGCAGCTGGCAGTCATGCTTTGTTTCATCTAAGACCACTGGTAAAATCTAAACACTTATCAAGTGCTGTGCAATACACGAAATAGATGGTACATACCGAGCCCCATAAAATATCGAGATCAGAGATCTGATGAAGATCCCCGATATTGTACATGAAATAAGATCGCAGCGAGTACACTGGCTAGGTCACGTTCTGCGTGCTGATCCGGAACGAATTGTACAACGATCTCTGAAAGGAGATCCACCATATGATAGGCGCAGAGATCGTTACAGGCGACGATGACTCCACGATATAGAGAATGACTCGGCCTCTTCAGATTGTCTTAGACAGCATGAAGACCATGCTCAGGATCGAAACCATTGGACCCAAATAGTTGACTCAGTACGGGGTCATTATAATGGCCTATTTAAAACTGATTATTGTTATTATTTATCAAAATAAAACAGTAGTTTGAAAAAACTTGGAAGCATTCAGTCATTTTATACATTTCATCTCAAAGATGTGTATAATGAATGATTCCCATGATGTTCTTACCCTATCATGTAGTTGACAACAAATTGTTTTATCTTGAATATCAATGTATTAGTGTCATATAACCAATGGGATATCCATATCAATATCATGGTTGGCCTCCGTGATTATCTTTACCTAACCCTCTTGAAAATTTCTTCTGGGCAAATCGTTGAAAGGACGGCTATTTTATCTTTGTTATTATGAACCCGTCTCTACAGCAGCTTGGCCATACAAATTTTCTCATCAATTTAATTTTAATTTTATTTGTAAAATTAGCGTGGGCGCCATATTTTTTTATATTGTGGAAATTCCAAAGGTCAAAAAAATATCAAAGGTGGCACAGTGGTGGCCAAGAAGGTCTCAAACTCAATCGTTGTGAGAAATTATCCGTCCCTACAAAAACTTTGGTAAACGATTTTTTTTTTACATTTTAGTTTTCTTTGAAAAGTTGCCAAAGGCGACACATTTATTCACATTACGGTAATTTCAACAGTCAAAAAATTATCAACGCTTGCTCAATGATGGCCAACAAAATCTTAAACTCAATCGTTGTGAGAAAATAGCCGTCCCTACGGATGCCTGACCATACAGTTTTTTTTCATTTTTGCTTTCTTTGAAAAGTTGGCAAATCCGACAAATTTGCAGAAATTCCAACAGTCAAAAATATCAGAGAGAAAATATCCATCCTCTCACCGATTTACCTAGAAGAATATTTTTCCATCAAATAAATTTTACTTATTAAAAAAGTCTGGGATGACTATTTTGGTACCAACTGTATAAATTTTTAGACTGACGAAAATGTCTGCGGGATAGAATAATTGTAAAAAAATCCTGGGATAACAAACCAAAATGTTATCAGCGATTAGCATTTAAGCGTCATCGATTATTTTCTACGTCGACGTGTCGACAACTCGTAAACAACGTAGACTATTCGTAGAAACCATCGATAATTTAGTTGATTTAGTGAGCTAGTTCTAAACCACGGTGACCAAATTTATTTAGGATTAATGCGATACGGTGGGTGACTAGTTTATAACCTCTTGAAATTTTTCCTAAATCCTAAAAATGTTTACAAATGTTTTATAAATCTAATAATTTACCGATTATGTTACTTTTTCCTGCCAAACTATTTCTTTTGACATATAGGTCCACCAAATAAATTAATTTCCAAATTTTCTTGGGAAAACCCTGGATAGCTAACACCATAATAACGTATTCACTAAGATGTCATTGGGTCTAATCGTCCGAACAAATATTTCAATTTTAGAAAAAGTAAGGGAGTTGAGTACAGCCAAGTTTGGAAGTGGAATAACTTCACAATCCTAGTGGAATAACTTCCATCCCAGACAAATTAAAATAGTGTCCACTTGCTGTGCACGGTTGATCTTGTTTCCGAGAAATATAGACACTTAGTCCCGAAATCTCCTGCATTAGTGTTATTCGGCAATGTACGTAGAAGCATTTCCAGACTAATATATTATCAAAATAATAATTTTTTGAAAATTTGTTATTGGAACCAAACCTTTTTTTATAAAATAACAGGGACAGATTTGAAGAGCATTTTTTTCTTAATTTATGTAGCTACACTTTTCTGATAATGTAAAAAACATCACGCCGGATGTTGTGGAGGCTCACTATTTCACTCATAACCCAAACTTATAGCTATTACCAACTATATTAATGGTTAAATATGTTTCGAGCAATAAACGACTTAACTCAGTTTGTAAATTGTTAACCTAATTGCAGATGTTGCAAAGACGCCTATCAAGGTAAACGAAAAATTAATTATGACGGTGGTGTGGAATTACTGGGGGAACAGTGAAATTCGTCTTTACAGCTTATCCTGAGGAATCTGCCAGAATGGATCTTTTAAATGAAATTTGAATATACATATTGGTTTGTTAATATACAGCCTATAATAATCATTCGATGATAAACCTCCATATTTATTTATATTGTGGAAATTCCAACGGTTAAAAAATTATCAACGCTTGCTCAATGGTGGTCAACAAAATCTTAAACTCAATCGTTGTTAGAAAATAGCCGTCCCTACGAAAGCTTGGCCAAACATTTTTATTTGATTTTAGCTTCCTTGCAGAAATTTCAACGGTCAAAAATATCAAAGCTGGCGTAATGGTTACTTATTGAGTCCTTCACTTAATGGCTGTGAGAACATAGCCGCCCTCTCACCGACTTGCCTGGAAGAATCTTTTTTCCATCAAATAAATTTTACATATTAAAAAAGTCTGGGATGATTATTTTGGTATCATCTGTATATATTTTTTGGTTGACGAAAATGTCTGGGTTAGAATAATTGAAATCGAAATCGAAAGTAAACTTTCGACCATAGTAATTTTTTTCAACAACAACGGTCATATATACTTGTGGGACCACTCTGTATATAGGCTGTGGTAGAGCCACTAAATAATATTAATAACCTTCGGCTCGCCAGTTATGATGGAGGTTTATCATCGAATGATTATTATAGGCTGTATATTAACAACACCAATATGTATAAGATGCATTCTACCAATGGTATACCAACCTTAAAGGTTAAGTTTGAAGTTTCAAAACGCCACGTTGTTTAGTATTTGTTTGACAGCCATCAATAGTGCACGCTATCAGCGAATTTGAAAAATGGAAAAACAAAATATTGGATGGCAGAGTATAAACGTGACCGAGATAGGTGACCACGCCAGAAGTGGTGAAGAAAATCCAAAAAAACTGGTACTGGATGTCGAGAGATTGAAAATGATGAATAAGTACGCAAGTTGGGTTTGCTCCAGTTTTGCTGCAAAAACAGTCGAGTTTTTACGTTGATTCATAACCATGGATGGAATATGGGTTCATGTTTTCAGTCAAAATAATGGACTGAAAAGGGAGAATCAGCTCTAAAGACAGCGAAGACAGTTACGTCTGCTAGTGAAGGTGATGGCGTCAGTTTTTTGGGATGAGCTTGGGATAATTTTCATTGATTACCTTCAAAAAAGAAAGACTACAAACCGCGAGTAATTTAGTGAACTTATTGCAGCGTTTGAGTCGCATTTGGCGAAAAGAAAAAGGCTGTTTCATCGAGACAATGCACCAGTTCACACATCCGTTACGAACTCTATTTGCCGAATTTAGCCAACCTCAGATTATTGTTTGTTTTCAAACTTGAAAAATCGCTTAGTGGTAAAGAAGAGGTCCGTTTTGCGGTTGATAGCTGTTTTGAGGAGTTCGATGGTTCTCACCATAAGGTTATTGAAGATATTGAAACACGCTTTGAAAAGTGTATCGAGCTAAAAAGAAACTATGTTGAGAAATAATAATGTTTTTTCGAAATTTGTTGTGTTTTCTTGGTCAGGTCGAATACTTCTAGGACTATCAATCACAATATATTATGACTCATTTTTATCGGATTTCAAAATTATCCAATAATATTGTGCTGACAAGGGTCAAAATGAGTCGATGGTTCAAAATAATCAGGATCCCAAGGACCTACATAAAGAACATCTATACTAAACCTATGAAACTATATAGATAAAACAGAGCCAGTTCAGTTAGCCCATTGAATATAGTTTTAACGGTATAATTTAACCAAAACTATTTTGTTATTGACCAACAGCACGTCGCAAAAATGACGGTACACATTTTCACATTTCCTTTCTAAAACAGTTAGATTAGCTGTCAATTTTCATCGATGACATATAGAAACATAATAAGCTCAAAGCTTATATCGTCGACAGCGTCAAGCATGATAGAAGCAGATATTTATTTGAGTAAGACTCGCTCTGTATTAAATAGTGGTCGTTTGGGTCTAACAGTTGCGTTAATGTAATACTCATATGAAATTGTGATGTTTCTAGAAACGTTTAAGCTATGATTCAATCTTATGGACCGATGGGTCACGAACTACTAGTGACACTCGACAACTAGCTAACAACCGCACAATCTACATTTTTAAGTGGCAACAAATCCGCATTGTAAAAACCGGACACCCATCCATGATATTATTGTCACCTTCTTTGAGTTCACCAACGTTATTCATCAATTTTGGGACTAACTTCTCCGGATACAAAATTGGTCCGGCATGAAATTTTCCCCTATGGTATAAGAGAAATCGTTCTTCTTAGAAATATATACATGCGAAAGTCTGTGGTGATGTCGACTTCAAGTTTCAAGACATCCACATAATTTGGATGTAGTAAAATATACCCTGGTTAAACAATTCGGTATATAACGACCGAGATTTGGATTTTGGATTATTGTGGGAATACTATTGCATTTGACGTAATGTATTGTCGATGCATCTGTGAATAATAAAAAAATGTCCAGTAACGGATATAAAAGATATTACCTGATCCCTGCATTTCCTATCATCCTCCGGCTGATGTGCCCTCCGTCCCATTAATTCGTGTATGGCTTTCACAACCTCGTCTAATTCACCCCGGCTTATGCATCCATCACCATTTACATCATATAATTTGAATGTCCATCGTAGCCGTTCGTACACGGAGCCACGTAATAGCGTCGATAGTGTTACTAATAAATCCTGTATACCAAAAAAAAAAAAAAAAAAATTATACAAATGCTCAATACACGTATGTATTATGTATGTATGTACAGTGACACAAAAAAAAATTTACAATTAAAAATATAAAGCATACACACACACTCAAACAAACAACTTACTTTAAAACTGATTGCTCCATTACAATTTACATCGAATGCTTTGAATACATAATGAGCGTATAGACTAGAATCTGAAACGAGAAGCGCAAACAAACGTTTTTTTTTTGTAAATAAAATTAATTTGGTTTTTTGTGCTGAATACCAAACACTATAATATATGTACACAATAATATATTCTATATGTACTGCGTGGTAAAATAGCAATAACATATCTGCATTATCATTGTGCTATACATATCAGTACACATTATACATTTATATTAAACTAAAAAGGATATTAAACCCTATCATCATCATCACTCATCCTTAAAAATAAAGAAATATTTTTTTTTTTGCTATAATCGTGTGCGGATAACAATGTAACGCTGAGAAACAATAATAATAAAACAGTTCTTGAAAAATCAAAATGATTATCAGATTGGGAAATACTTAATAAATAATATGAAAAACCCTCTTATCAACCGATCATTGACACAAAAACGAAAACAATGCTGTAGGGAAGAAAGACACAAGAAATTGAAAAAAAGCTTTTAAAAGCTCGTTTTTATTTTAAACTGTGAATCATAAATTTATTATCTTTAAAGTTATGGATTTATGATTTATTTATGGTATTGATGTGAAATTTGAATTTTTGACCTCCACCAGCGCTGCCAACATATTATTTATTTCAATGAATCGGCTGAAAAAACCATAATCAGTCAAGAAACGCTCCAACTCTAATTATTAAACAATGAATCAACCAATATCGATTTAAAAATGGAAGCAGTTTGAAACAGTCGACGTCAAGACTATGTGTGTAATTGGTTACCAAAGCAACACTCGCGGTTGTGCCCTCAACCAGAAGAAGAGTTGATACATTTAAGAGCGACTCATTTATACTAGCAGATAGAATTCACTAAAGAAATGTATCGGGACGGTAGGAATCGAATTCAGTACAAAGAGAAATACTGCACAGAGAAATCGGATATTAATTTACGATCCTTAATGGTATCTTATGTAGATCCATAACAAACTATAATCATTTGGATCACACAGATGATACAATGCCGATAATGATTACCAAACGTTTTTGCTAAAAAACTAAACTACGATACCAAATTTTAGTTAACCTTGCCAAGTACTCACGTAGTAAAACAGACGAAAAATTGTATGGTACTCATCTCATCCCCTCTGGTTTAGACCACAGGCCGCTACACTATCCATACTATACTTTAAGGGGAACTTTTGGTATTATTTAAAATTTTGTCTAAGAACAATCAACATTGGAAAAGGGTGAAAATCCAGGGCATATAGAAGTTCCACCTCTATGAGGGTGGAAATGGTAGAAATAAAAGTGGTGAGCGATACTAAACCTTAGCCAATTTTTTACGGTAAAATTATTCCAATTGCAATTCGAACGTATATATAGAATCTCTATTAGTTTTGTTTCCGTTTAAAAGAAAACCTCGCTGATTAAATCACTTTGACATAAAAGATTGGTTCAATATCTTCTATATCGGGTGTTATGGGGTTCGCTCTAATAGGGTAGGAGTGAACCGTCTATAGCCATGACTTTCTTTTACTATATTCCAACTCTGCAACTATGGAGAGACCACCAAATGCGTCTAGTATAGTTACCACGTTGTAACACCCGGACAACGTTTTTAAACATCGGCTAAATACTAGAGGCGAGTGGATTACCCGATAAATATACAATATGCAATGAGTAAAATAGAAAGAAGAAATACCCCAGGTGGTACACCAATGGAAACATTGGGCAATCCACTCTCCGATGAGACTGGCTCTTGCAAAACCACAAGAATATGGGAATAATAAGCAGCCCGTTGCAAAGGCGAGGAAAGGTTACACTATAGATTTCCTGAGAAAATTTTTAATTTCTCATTTGAAAATCTTAACCAATCCCAAAAAGCAGGCATAACAACCTCATATAAAAAGTAACTGATGAGAAAAATCAGCTAAGCGTTATTATTCTCAACTTACAACAACAAATTGACGAACTGAAAAAAGAAATGATGCAATTAAAGCAGCATAAAACCCAAGCTAAGCCATCAATGAAGCAGAGCCAGAATACCAAATTTATTGTCAACAATGGTAAACGTCAAACCAAATCACCAATG
This sequence comes from Tipula unca, assembly GCA_951394425.1. Taxonomy (NCBI): domain Eukaryota; kingdom Metazoa; phylum Arthropoda; class Insecta; order Diptera; family Tipulidae; genus Tipula; species Tipula unca. The sequence continues at coordinate 77,424,899 of OX596380.1, forward strand.
ATACAGAACTAAAATACCAATTCTAATCTTAATAAAAACGTAGAATATCAAACCGATAAGGAAAACTTATGGCTAAAGAAACAGAATGGAATCGTGCCAAGTTGAGAAGATTAAAAATACACCGTCACCAGTCACCACCACAAAAACCTCAAACATTGGATCAAAATACTCAGCCTCAATAGGTTGCGACAAACGTCGAAACAGATAAAGAAAATATCACACCCACCACCTATCATAGTAGATGATGTTAAAAATTATCTCGTGTTCTATGATATGATTATGGCGAGTGTTTCAGAAAAATCATTCATCACTAAATTAATGAAACCAAATAAAATAAGCATTAATGTAAATAGCGAACTTTGAGCGAAAGCTCATTTATCTTTCAAACGTATGAAAATAAACGTGAAAGGCCAATCAGAGTCATGGTAAGGAACTTACATCATACATGTAGCCCTGAACGAATTAAAGATGAATTATCAGCAAAACAATTTAAAATAATCAGCGTAATGAACAAAATTAATGCTGGATAAATAAAAAGGAGCCAGACATGTTTGTATTAACATTCAGCTGTGACGAAAATATAACTAAAATTTATAAGATCATCATCGTTTATTGGGTTATGCAAAGTCAAAATTCAACCAACCACGTGAAAAGAAAGCCTAAACTAATTCCTCAATGCAAAAGGTGACAAGCATTCGGAAAAAGGAAAAGATGACAAGCACGCAAAAATATTGTGGTAAACCTGCAAAGTTGTGTTAAATGTACCGGACACCAGCTAACTGGAGAATGCGACAGTCCGCACGTTCATCTCAAGTGTGTACACTGTGGACAAGGTTGTAGCAGTTCGAATATTCGACTCACCGATATTCGATACTGCCACAACAAAACAAATAGTGAAACTCTCAATTAATAAATAAATAAATTATATAAGTTAACATAATAAATAATTGTGTTTGTGAATTTGGGATCTGGACAAGGAACGCGTACGAACCATACCATTAAATAACTCCCAAAAGGTCATCTTGCTAATTACCGAGGATATATTATTGCATTTTAAAACTCAAATGTGCATTATGTGCGTAGTCATAAAACACCAGCAAAAATCGATAGATGTAGACATTAGTCAAATATTACAAGATATTCTCATAAAATTAACAAAATTTCATGGGAGGCTACAAAAACTGATAGAGCATTGGGAGTTTAACCCAAATCCACACTACTAAGCAGTCCTACATAACATTTAAAGGCTATTGCGTATATCACACTATTCATCCAGATAATTCAGCCAGAGGAGGAAGTGTAGTCATCACAAAAAAAGACATCCAACATGTTGAAGAAGCAAAGTATGAAAAAGAAGAAATTCAGGCCACAGTGGTTTATATAAAAACCAACCATTTTCCTTTTATTGGGGCAGGGTTGTACTGTTCACCAAGACATTCTATTAAAAACAAGAACCTGGGAAAAAGGTTCATAATAGGTGGTGACTTCAATGCGAAGAATACTCACTGGGGTTGTAGATTAACTACAACTAAAGGAAAATAATTACTAACTATACCATTACAGAAAATGGATGTGAATCCATTTCAACAGGAAACCCAACATATTAGCCAACTGACCCAGGAAAAGTACCTAACCTGATCGATTCGAAGCCAAGATAATAGCTCAGACCATTCTCCACTAGTCCTAACGCTAAGCGAGTATATCATCCAAAATGGGAATAATCCAGTATTAACCAACAAATATACGGACTGGGAAAGTTTCAAAGCACACCATAAACTGGACATAGAAGTAGGAAAGATAAACGCAAATCCAGAAAAAAGTGGCACCAAACTAGAGCTGCACAAGACCAAAAAAGACTAAACAATCTTACTCAACTATTTACTAGAAAAACTCAGAAATTCAATAATGCCGATTCATCGTATCAGGAAAATGGATGGAGAAGGAAAAAAAAAAAGCTGGAGGATTTGCTAATCATATTGAAAATATATTTCAACCTCATGAATGTCAATTACGAGAAACATTGGATGAAAACATAACACAAATTCTCAAAGATGTCACACCTATATCGTCCATTGAAGTAGCAAACGAAATTAAAAACAAGTTAAAGTTAAAGAAAGCACCAGGGTTTGACCTGATTACCGGAGAATTAATCAAGCGGCCACCGAGAAAAGGTAAGGTAAAGTTAACTAATATCATAAACGCTGCATTCAGGTTAAAATATGTGAAACAACTTTGGAAAGTGGTCAAGGCTATCATGATTACCAAACCAGGAAAACCGCAACATCTAATAACATCATATCGGCCTATATCGTTGTTGCCGCTGATGTCTAAACTCTTTGAAAATTTTCTTCCGAATCACCAATTTAGTTTTCGCAGTGAGCCTCCACTATTGATTAAGTGCATAGAGTAACCAATATTATTGAGAAGACTTTAGAAGAGAAAAAAGTTTGTTCCGCAGTATTCCTTGATGTAGCGCAGGCCTTTGACATGGTTTGCCACGAAGGTTTAAACTACAAACTCAAATTAATCCGGCCTAAACAGTACATCATAATACTGGAATCATAATATATAACGGAAAGATATTTATGGCTCAAGATTAGGGAAATAAGAGCAGGAGTTCCACAAGGAAGTGTACTTGGGCCACATCTGTATTTACTATGTTCCATTCTCACAAAATAACACGATAGCCACTTTTGTCACTTTTGTCATGGCAGTATAGGTGACAACAACTCAGATACAACAGAGGAATTTTCAAGATTTGTTTAAATTTGTCTGAATTCAATTTTAGGATAGCCTCAAACTAAATTCTCATATTTTTAAAATTTAATTTATCTGAAGGTGGGGCATGCTTATAGTTCAATCCTTGCCGCTGTTTTCGTGGCAGCACCGCCGCGATTGGGTATTGTCTGAAATCGATTTGTTGCAAAGCCATGTAAATCCTCTGTGTCATATTTTTAAAGATTTTTGATCACATCTCTGTTAATTTAATTAATTAAAAGTGTCGTCCTGTTGTTTGTATTAATAGGGGTTTGTGGAAACAATAATATTTCCATCGGTATCATTATTTTGAATTTCTACGGTGATTGCTCGAGGGGCCCTACATGTTCCGGTTCTGAATCACTACAATTTCTATATTCCGATTACAATATCGTTCGTACCATCTGCTTACATTGTTACTTCTCGTTATGCCAAAGTTACGTAGTGGAATATTTTGGGATGGTATTGATCCAGCCTTGATAATTTTAAATGCACCTATTGAAATTGGCATCTCTGTGTTATTTTACTTTTGACAAATCAAACTCAGCCGACTGACCTAAACTGTATATTTGGTAATCAACTTCTATAAAATGAGCGCTACAAACTTGAGGTCATTTTGACGGTGTCTTTCCAGTTCTTAAACTTATGATCCATTTTTTTTTGTGTTAAATTTTATAGCACGGTTATACTTAAAGTTCCTTGGATTATTTTTAATGAAAATTATAACCTTTTTATTTGATTTTTTGTGAGCCGTTTTTTCCGATTTTTCTGCGAGCTTTTTGATACAGTTCCTCCGTTATAAAGAGGGCCCCTCTCTATATAACGTTATACATATAATACATAAAATCGTTGTTCTGGATCAATTTATTAATTTTGTAATGGAGAAACAAGACGCTGAAGTAGATTCATGGTATTTGAGCATGATTAGTTTTAAATGCCGCTATTTTTGAAATGAGATTTAAATGCATTGACGGACATTCTATAAAACAGTCGCCAATAACGCATTGTTCCTAATAAAATTTGGTCACTCTTTAGTTTAGAATTAATTAACAAAACCACTCTAGAAATTGTCTACATCATCGTCGTTGCCTACGTTTTTGACTTTATCTACGGGTTGTCGACAAGTCAATGTAGAAAATAATAGAACTCGCCTAAACGTCCATCCCTGCCCCACATACAACATTTCTTATGAATTTAACCGGTGGAACTATATTCTCTAGAATTGACCTAGTCAGGGCATATATATCATTTAATAACTGTTGCTACAGATGATATTGCTAAGATAGGCATTACCATTCCTTTTGGCTTATTCGAATACACGCGAATATACCTTTTGATTTATACAACGCTGCTCAGACATTTCAAAGGCTCATGTACGAAGTACAGTTAAAGGGCTGGATTTCGAGTTTTCATACATCGATGGTATTCTTGTAGCTTCGAAATCAGAAGAAGAACACAAATCGCATTTGCAACTACTGTTCAAACGGCTTGCCAATTTTCATATTAATATGAAAAATTTAAAATACGTATTTGGTGTTAAAGCGCTTAACTTTCTAAGTCACAAAACTACTCCTAAGGGAATATTCCCATACGAGGAAAGATTTCAAGCTATATCGTATTTTCCAGTGCCCACATCCATTCGACAAATCCAACAATTTATTGGCATAGTTTATAATAACCATCGCTTTGTACCAAAACCAGTTGAATTGTTATCGCCGATTAATGCGCAACTATAGTTTTGTTACTCAGAAAGCCAAAAACTACAAGAAATTAGAATAAAAGTGCGCCTGATCATGCAACACTTTTGGGCCACTCTTTAAGTCTGAATATGTTACCATAAATCCTTTAATTTATCTGGGCATTTCTAAATTTCCAAGATTTCTTTGAAATGCCGAAAATGCTTTCTAGTTTGAATTTATCTGAATTTTTAAAAAATTTTGAATTGCCTTGTTGCGGCCGAAGCAAATTTAAATTTCACTCAATTGGTTTAAATTGAGTTAATTATTAGTTTTAATTTAGTTTAGTATATCTGAATTAATTTGAACATTTTCTGATTTTATCCGGTTATCTTCTGATTTGTTCGAAATTATATAGAAATTTTATAAATTTTTGCCCAAATATCTTGCCTAAATTGGATTGGATTTGTTTATCTTATGAATTTTATTGATTTTCTAAATTTTATGAATTATGTATATATGTATATCTGAAGCTGTTTGATTTTATTAAAATTATAATCTTAATTTTTGATAATATTTTGTCTGAATTAAATAGATTTTACAGGTTTGAAAATTTCTAAGTTCCCTGAATTTTCCTCACCCTTCCAAAACGGATTTAAGTTTAACTCGATTTGTTTGAACTGAGTTAATTATTATTTGAATTTGCCTAAGTTGGTCAGAATTCACATAGTACATCTTATCCATTATCTGAATTGGTTTTACCCTAAGTGAATTGCTTAAATTAGTTTGTCTTACTTTGCCTATACTAAACAAAATTTCACTAAAGTGGTTTGAATTATGTGTAAATTGGTCAGAATTTATTCGAATTTGTTCATATTAAATAGTATCAGTTTGGCTAATTTGTTGATCAATATGTGAAATTGGAAATTTGAGTGAATTTATCTAAATCTATCTGATTGGTTTTGTGTGAGTTTAACAGAACATTGTCTGAATTTTTTTCCATATCATTTGTTCGAGATTTAAACTTTCTAAATTTGCCTGAATTGCCTGAACATTCCTGAATTGCTTACGTTATGCACGTTAAGTGGGTTTATTTATTTAAATTGGAGTGTTTAAATTTTAAATTTTCGAATTATATTTTATTTTATGATTTTATTAAAATTTTAGGAAATTGTCTGAACTTTATGGATTTATCATAATTTGTGATATAGTTTATCTGAATTAGGATTGGTTAATTATTATGAGTTTATTAAAAATTTATCTGAATCTGTTTTCCTTATCTTTAATATTTTAAATTGAGGTGAATTCAATTTTAGGAAATTCGCCATCTGAATTTTATAAATTTTTTGAGAGAAATTTATCTAAATTTACCCAAAATAGTTTAAATCTGTTCGAATTTTATGAATTTATAATGGTTTGGGTTAAATCGTCTAAATATAACTGAATTGGTTTGAATTGGCCGCAGTTATCAAAATTTATATCTTAATTCGATTAACTTTGTCCGAATTAAATGGCATTTGTAGGAATTTGTTTCAATTTTTCTGGGATAGACTAAAATTTCCCGATGAAAATTGTTCTAATTTATTTGTTACAGTTGTTCTTAATTTCTCAATATTTGTCAGAATTTGAAATATATTTATTTATTTTCCTTTATTTTTAAAATTTAATTTATCTGAAGATTGCTAAATTTTATAGAGTTGGCTAATTTTTTTTCTGCATTACAGATACCTTCGTTTCCCAATATGTAATTCATAGAGTTTTTCCAGATTAAAACTTTATGAATTACATATCTGAAATTTTTGGAGATTTGCAGAATTTTATTGAACTTTACTGTATGAATTAAACTGAATTTGTCACAATTTTTCCAAATGTGGCTTTGTTTGAATTTATTGAAAATGTTCTCGTATTTCGCCTGAATTTTATATATTTGTCTAAATTTTTTGTCTGAAGTAATCAGAATTTAACGAAATTGATTTAACATTTTAGTATTTTGAATTAATCTGAAATTTGACATGACTTTGTTTAATTTATTAGTTAATTTATTAGGTTTTAATCTGTCGGATTTGAATTTATCTGATTTTCTTTGGCTTTTGATTTGTGAGTTTTGTATTTTTGTCCGATTTGTCTAAATTGGTATGAAGCTGTCTGAATATGAATGAAATTTGACAGAACTATCCTAAATTAGTCGAAATTGACTATAATCTTTTCTAAATTTAGAAGCCTGAATTTGTTACCATATATCGTTTAATTTAAATTAATTTATTTGGGAGACGTGCGTTTTTGGTCTCCTACATTAAAAAAAATTTTAAATGATTTTGGGCGGAATTAATTAGTGTGGTTCGTGTTAATATTTAATTAAAGTGTTGTTCTTTCAGTTTGTTAAATTATTTAACAATAAAAGTGTCAAATTAACGAACGGAATTGCAAATAAGACGTTGCATTTATCAAAAGTGCTTATGTACTTCATATTTGTGCGTACATAATTACAAAAAAAAAGAAACAAAACGAAAAAAACAAAACTCGAAAAAAAGAGACAAATATACTGTGAATAATTGTTACTGGAAGATTAATGTATGTGTATATGACTTTCTAAATGAGTATTATTTTTTGAAGTGGTGTCAAATTGGAAAAGGAATCTGGTAAATGTCTCAGATAAAACGTAAGTAGAAACGTTTTTGGTGCCAAGATTGGATAATTCGGTAAGTTTAAGTAAGTTAAATTGTCTGTTAAGTTAGGTTAGATATCAAAACAAAACATTTCCATTTATGTTTTATGCGTATACGGGAAAATGTGTTCCAATTGGAATTGTTTTTAAATTAAATTAGATTTACAGTGACAAGCCACAAATAGTATCAATTGATACGGATATCAGTATCTAGATGGTGCGTCAGGTGGAATGAATTAGTCTAATTTTGTACATAATTTACATTTTTATTTTATTTTCTTTCTTATTAAGTAATCAATAATGATATTTACTTTAGGTGATGATTCCTAATTCGAGTGCTATATTTTATGACTTTTAATACATTTTATTTTATTGTGTTAAACAGAAAAAAAGTTAAAATTTTATTATATGAAAATGTATAAATATGAATTTAAATTAAATTGTAGTAATATAGAAGTCAAATATTCAACAAGATTTGCTGAAATTATTTATTTAAAACCGAAGAACTGTTTCAAAAGGTTTGAACCCTCCTAGATTTATATATCTTGTGTTTCTTATATATCTTATATTCTTGTATTTCTTTCTTTTAAGGACTATTCTTGGTTGTATTTATTTTATATTTTATTTTATTAATTTTATTTCATCTAGTATTGCCGCATTTATATGGCGTTTTAATGAATTAGATTTAAATTAATGAATTGCAGTTAAGCATGCAGAATATAATAAATTGAAACTAATTTTAATTATTTTCAGAAACATTATTTCAAGTCACATCCAGTGAACTAGTAAAGTTTATTGCAGAGTGCAGTTTTTGTTTTAAAATGGCGGCATTGTTTACACTAATTATTATTCATTACAGGTCTACCATAGATCAAATATGAAATTAATAATAATAAATTGAACTAAATTGAAATTTCTCTGCCACTTAAATTTTAATTAATTAATTATAGCTTTGAATTCAGAATATAATAAATTGGAACTAATTTGGAATGATTTTCAGAAGTATCTAATAATTTTGATCCAGTAAACTAATAAATTTTATTACAGAGCTCAGTTTTGCTGTCAAAAATAATTACAAATTGATCTAAATTTCAGAATTTAGGCTAGTTAATATTAAAAGTAAAATAATTAATTAAATATTGGATTACAGAATAAAATAATTCGCAACTAATTTAAATTGAATTTTCAGGAGTAAATCTCATAAGTATGATCCAGCAAACTAATAAATTTTATTTTAGAGTCCAGTGTTACTGTTAAAAATTATAACAGAAGATTGAGTTGGGAAGAGGTACTAATCGAATAATTATTCATTACAGGGACTAGCACAGCTCAAACATACGGAATAAATAATTACAAATTGATCTAAATTTCACAATCTAGGCTAGTTAATCTTAAAAGTAAAATAATTAATTAAATATTGGATTACAGAATAAAATAATTCGTAACTAATTTAAACTGAATTTTCAGGAATAAATCTCATAAGTATGATCCAGCAAACTAAGAAACTAATAAATTTTATTTCAGATTCCAATGTTACTGCTAAAAAAGAGCGGGTTGGGAAAAGAGGTACTAATCTAATAATCATTCATTACAGGGTCTATCACAGCTCCAATATATGGAATTAATATTAACAAATTGATCTAAATTACAGGATCTCTGCCAGTTAAACTTAATAGTAAATTAACAAATTAAATATTGGATTGCAGAACAAAACAAATCACAACTAATTTGAATTGAATTTTCAGGAGTATCTAATAAGCGTGACCCGCCAGCAAACTAATAAATTTGATTTCAGAGCCCAGCGACGCTGAAAAATTATATAAGTAGATTAGAATTGTATTGTCCTGTGTTACTAACTATTGGCTATACCAGGTGTCTGTAACCGAGTCAATTTCTATCATTCTAACTGAACCTATCCAAATCCTCTTTATGTTATGTGTAAACGGGTGTTCGGTGAGGCCCGGCCATCTCCTGGAGATCCTGCTTAATGCTTGGTCGAACATTCCAATCAAATCAAATATATCGTTTAATTTATTTGGGCATTTGTAAAATGCGAAAATGCTTTGAGTTTATCTGAATTTTTAAAATTTCTTTGAGTCTTATGATGTCTAAGCAAATTTTAATTGCACTCATTTGGTTTAAATTGAATTAATTATTAGTTTGAATTTGTCTTAATTTATCTGTTTTTACATTTTCTGATTTTTGACAAATTTTAAATTTGTTTGCCCAAAGCTTGCCTTAATTGGCTTGGATTTGTCTATCTTATGAATTTTATTAATTTCCTAAACTTTATGAATTATATATCTGACGCTGAATTTTGTCTGAATTAAATAAATTTTGAATTTCCCTGGATTTTCACTTTTCCAAAACTGATTTATGTTTATGTGATTGCGGTAATTATTAGTTTTAATTTGCCTGAATATGTCTAAATTCGGCTGAATTTATGTACATTTAGTAAATTCTATATTAGTTTTACTAATTTGTCGGTTGTTTTGACGAAATTTTACCAAAACTTTTTAAATTTATCAGAATTGCTTTTATGAATTTGTTTAAATCAGAATGAAGGACACATGGATAAGTTTAAAATTTTAAAAAATTGTTTTGATTTTATGAATTTGAAACTGAAATTATTATGTTTTTTTATATTTTATGAACTTTATGAATTTTATCATAATTTTTGAAATTTTATCTTAATTAATCAGAATCACCGGAACTTCTTTGAAATTTTGTGAATTTTTTCGAATTCGTCTAACTTGACGAATTCCAAATTATCTAAATTTAATTAAATTTGTCTTTATTGAATTTGGTTAGTAGGTCAAAATGGTCAAAATTAACGAATTTTATGAAAATTATTTAAAAAAATTTGAATTTTTTCCGAAACTGTCTGGATTTAATTAAACTTATCTAATATTTCACTTTATGAATTTATTAGAAGTACTATCTCAATAATAATAAGATAAACAAACAATTAATATTTATGAGATTTCGCAAAATTTGTCGATTTGGTGCTGTTTCAAGCTAAGAAATTTAAAAAAAAAATTAAAAAAAGAAGATTGTTGAAATGAAGAAAAGTCTGAAAACAAGGTTTGTGCTATATGTATTTACTAGAAGATTGGGCTTATAATTTACTTCAAGTGAATGGCGGAAAATATAAAGAGATACGGCCGCAAATGTTGCGAAAAGTTTGTGAAAATTGGTGTTCCAGATTGTGCCTTTTATGCGCCATCCGTGGCGGCCACATGGCCGAAATCATATTTAAACATTAATGTCATACAATTTTCTATCCAATAAAGCCCGTTTCATTGATATTAAAAATATATTTCTTTGTCTTATTATGATTTAAACTTGTGTAACATTCTTTATTTATGATGTTCTTGATGCTCATATGTCACAGCACTTTAGCCTCCGTTCGTCGCAACACAGATATAGTAATACAGACAGAAATTAAAAATTGAATTTGTCTTTTAAACTAATTAAAAAATTATAATTATATTTTTGTTAAATTTTTGGGAAGTAAATCATAAATTGAACTTGGTCAAAAAACCCGACCTTCATTGAAATCATAAGATGCATAATCCATTAATCCTTATTTGAACCGCAACCGTAAGCAAAGAGAATTTCATAATTATCAATACAACATACTGAAAAATCTTTAAAATTTATATTCTTTTGAATCAACTTAATAAAAGCTAAAACCAAAAAATAAAATGTTAATCCTTTAAGCATTAACAAAAAATGCACCAATCAGCATATTCTCGTACATTTATACATAAAATATAAAGTAATTTTAATTAAAAACGATAGCGAGGTAAACTGAAACATGTTATAAAGCGCAAAGTAGCAGAAGAAACATAACACCTATACATATAAGTAATATGATTACATTTCATATACATACATATTTGTATATAAGTATGTAGGTGAGCATAAAATTTTTGTTAATAAATAATTCAAACAAATTGTCTGCACATACTAATATACAAAATACAGATGATACACAGACAGATAATGGAATCGTAATGATCGTAAAACCCGATACTGTTGTTAACAATAATTATGTTATGGTTTTATTATCGCCCTATCAAGTCATATTACGATAAAGCTCGTAACATATACTTTCTGTTTTGTTTGCATACACATACATATGTGTAAACATATATTTCTTAAATAATTAAGAATTTAATGATTAAAAAATATTATTAAATTTATGTAATATAAACAAAACAATATTAGCATTTAGTGGAGAAGAGAAAAAAAAAGCTTAAAAAGCTTAACTTCATGAAATGGGACTTGTTTGAGATATACGGTGTTGAATTGAATGGTTCAATGAATATTCAATACAAATACACAACAACACCGTAGGAGTCATAACCGCAAAGCTGAAGATTGCACGGAATTATTTTCAGTTAATGGCATTCTTAATAATATTCGACTGTCGGAACCATAGATGTCCATTTTTGCCTTGAAATGTTACATTAAACATTTATCTCCTTCCTTATGTACATTTTTTCGTTTGCCACTTCGCGGATCTATTGCCTTTTGAAATGCAACCCCTTTAAAAGGGTCAATGATTTTATTGAACTGCTTATAGTAAGTTTTCTGAATGTGCTTAGCAATAAGGTATGGAACCTCATGTTTTAATTTTTAATGTTTTTATATACATTCGCCGAATTGGTGGAGCATACGATGGTCGTTTGGCTTTAATTTCTGCACAAGTTGAATCTTGAAAGCTGTTTAGCTAACATCCTTTCGTAATATCTTCCATAAAGTGGAAGGACACAAACCCAATTGCTGAGAACGACGACGAATTGATTGATTTGGATCTTCTTCAATGCTTTCCTGTACAGCGGCTACAGCTTCTTCAGTGCGCACTGTTCGGCGTTTCAAGGGATGCACATCATCATTAAGAGTAAACGTGGTCCTAAAACGATCCATTGTTATTCGAATTAGGCGCTCTGAAGGACGATTATGTACGCCATAAAATGGACGAAGTGTACGATAAGTTGGACGAACAGAACCATTATTATGATTTAAAAAAATCAACAATTTGCAAGCGTTGCTCTAATGTAAGTCTATCCATAATGAAATGTCAAACCAAACTAAACAAAAAGCTACTATCAGCTGTTAAATGGGTTGTCAAATAAAACAGTGTTGCTAACCCATAGTTGTGAACCTCTAAAAAACACTCTTTTATATGGATATAGATATTAAAGCACAGGCCTCATGGAACAGGTATATTCCCAGACAATGAAGACAGTGGCAATCCATTGGAGGGAAAATATCGTAAAACGAATCTTTAGTCGTCAGAGTTATGCCGTCTAGTCAATGAATTAGAAATTCTTATTACAAAGTGTTTATTAGAAGACATCCCACCATTAAGTTTATTTAACTTTTTAAATAAAATATAGTTTTCATTGATGAAGCTTTGATATTTTAAGTCATTTAAAAATTTTTAAAATACGATTCACTGGTTGTTGTTGTTGCAAGATAGGGAGAATATACATATATGTATAAGTATAAAATCTGCAAGCTCGAGAATAACCGATCAGAATGCTCAACAAGCTGTATATTGAAAGGAAGTAGAGTGGCCCCCATATTAACCACGTAAAACAAAGTGGTTTGCATGTGGCAACAAAACAATTCGTCTAAGAATTTGCGAATTGAATATTTTTTGCAAAATTATAGGGAATGGACGGTTGAAAAAGATCAACAAAAATAATTTGCTACCAAGCACAACTTATGGCGCAAGAGCCATGAAGCGCAAATAAGAGAGTACTCACGGTATTTTTACATCAAAATTTCATGGACAGTTCACAAACGAATGAAAAGGGTATCGTATCTCCCGATAAAATTTAATTATTGGTAACGATCGTACATTACTAAGGTAAACTATATATATTCGAATGGCAGAAAAACAACCTGTACTCCATTAAACTATATAAAATTGTCAAAATATACCGAATCGACCAACAATTTGTTAACTACTTTGTGGTTATTGGCAAGAGGTGGCATATCGAATCGACCAAGTAACGTAAAATGCCCAAGAAGGAGTTTAGACAATAAAATTGGTTTTCGATTCTTTGTCAAAATGACAACAAATTACACTGTTAAATTTTTTTTATTTTTCTCAATTGGGATTATGCGAAAGTGTCGGCTTTTCGTGGTCAAGGGGACTAAATCCTGATGAACTTTACTCTTGGTACTCTTCTATATTTTCTGATAGTTTAGTTTTAGACCAACTAGAATCTTTATGGACTAAATTATGAAGGACATTACTATTGCTTCCAAATTTTAGACTTTCAGTTTTTGATTATTGATTTTTTAGCCGATCCTAGAGTACTCTATAAAGTTGACTAGTCTGCCCAAAATATGTCTTTGTGGTGAACGGATCTTTCTAGTTGGATTTTCATTCAATTTATGGGATAAGATTATATTAAATTAATTAAATTTCCATGGTTCTATAGAGATGTTCATAGGTTCTCATCCACATTTTCGGACGGCTTAGGCCAATTCATCGTTGTGATCAAGAGGAGTAAATCCTAAATTCTGTAAAATATAAGAAATTCCATCAGAATTAAGATGATTTGATGAGAAAGAATCTAGTTGGTCTGAACTATCAGCAAGTATAGGTGAAACGTGGATATGTCTAGAATTGGCCTTACACATTTATAAAATCGTTTAAAAAATTACCAAAAATAGGTAGTAAATGTTAAAAACAATTCAAAACCCCAAAATTCTGTGTTAGAATTTAGAAATAAATCTACATATATGTACATAAATAGCATTTAGTTCAAGCTACTTAATAAGAAGTCGAAATACCAATTGAAAATATGTAATATCAAAAATTCACAGGGCATTTTTTTGTTATGTTTTTAAGTATTTACTTCACGGCCATAAATCGAAATAGAGAGCTCATCCGAGAGTAGCTCGTAACAAGGAGTTTTTATCCACCAAAATTGCTTCTTGAATTTGTCTGCTTGCAGCGAACGGATTAGTAAATTTATGAAACTCGAGATTAGAAAACATTAGAATGCAGGCCATTCTTTGATCTGAAATTATAGGCAATTTGCTTTTCAGTTATAAATGCGGGTCATGAAAAAATATTTTTTAATATAAAGTAGGCAATCCGAGCAAATAGAGTAATTGGTATTTTTCAAGCAGTGACGTACCGGGTTCGAATTCAGGAGGTACCGGGTTCGAATTCCAACAAAGGCAGAAAACAAAACTAATTTTTACGCTTCTGATAGGGCCGACCATGTTAGTACACTCTGATAAGGAGCTCAGTAAACAATTGTAAAATCTATAGGTACAGAATTTTAATCCTGGATTTAGGAACAGCTCGAACGTTTGTACGAGAAAATCTAATTAAGGGGAAATGCAACAAGTGAATGAGTTAAAGTTAAGAACGGGATCGGGAGATGTTGTCGTTTTAACGGGCAAGAAGATTGCAACGATAAACATCGGCAATACCCAGTTCTAACACAAAGTACTAAGTTCATAATGGATGTTGGGCGAGGAGTATTGGATTGCAATAGATTTGAGGTGTCACTTCGTTTAGATGATGTCGGAGCAACAATCAGATTTATTATGGTGTAACAACCCAAAACAAAAGAAGAGTTTCCCACCGAAGCTGCAATCATCATGGGAAGGACCGTACACCGTCGTTTTAAAGCTAAACAACGTGCGGTTTACCGGATTAGGAAAGGGCAGCGAAAAAGACTGAAAATGGTCCACTTAGAGCGATTAGCGCTCTACATGGGAGGTGAATTGGATCCTGTTCGGGACGAATCTGGATCAGGTAGGGGTAATATTACGATCGTGGTGACATCTCTATTTGAGTAGAGAAACTACAGTAAATGTAAATTGTAGTCTAGACTATTCGGGAATAATCACCTGATGAAAATCTTCAATTTATGTTGGACATTGCTTTGAATTTTTGAGCATGTCTTCAATTTTTCCAATATTTGAGAAAGTTCACTAGGGGATTTTTCATTTTCGAATTTCAAATGAAATTAACAGAATTGTTGAACATCAGTCGAATTATACCTAGCAAATAGCACAGTGGTTAAAGCTAGAGTGGTTTGATCGGGAGGTTCTGGGTTAGAATTCTAATAGAGGCAAGATATGTAATCTTCAAGAGACTTGGGAGCGCCTTGAGTCTCAGACCAAGTAGCTTAATTGTATTAATTTTTATTAGTTTCGTTAAATTTCATAATTTTGTTAATTTGGTTAATTAATTTTATTGATATCGTTAATTTCATTGATTTTGTCAATTTAATTATTTTTGCTATACTGCTATCTTTGTTAATTTATTATAAATTATTTGGTTTTATTAATTTTAATTTTATTACATTTGTTGGATTAATAAATTAATTGATTTAATTTTAATTGTATTAAATTTGTTAACTTGATTAATTTGATTGATTTGTTAATTTTAATAATTTTTAAATTTTAATAATTTTGAAAATTTTATTAATATTGATTTTATACAGTTTGTTGGTTTTAAATTTTTTATTAATTTGGTTAATTTTGCTAAATAGAACTGTGACGTTTGAATCGAGATGTACCGGGATCGAATACCAATAGAGGCAGGATGCAAAGGGGTATTATCAGCCTTGGTTTCGATCAGGATGATTGATCAACAGATCTATAACTGTCTGTTGGAGGGCAGAATTCATGGGCCGAACCATCGTTCCTGCCAATACAATGTGTAAATGAGCAGTAAAAACTTGGACCTGCGGCTGTTAAAAAATGTAATATCAGAACGGGCCGTCACTGGCCTAAGTATGCTGAAGCAACCACTCTAACTAATTTTTCTTAATTTTGTTAATTTTAACAATTTTATTCGTCTTATACCACAATAATTTTGTTAATTCTTTTTAAGATACATATTAATTTTGATAAATTTTATGGCTTTGTTAATTTAAATTTCTTGGTTTTGGTACCTTAATTAATTTTAATAAATTTGTCAATTTTATTGATTTTGTTAATTTTTTTTATTTTTCCTAATTTTATTAATTTGAATTTTAATAGTTTTATGTATTTGGTTGATTTTGTTACATATTTTAGGAACTATAGATTTAGTTTGAAGGAACTGACATTTAGGCAATAATACGATGTTAAATAAAAAAATTTAAATTTAAAAATTTAACAATAAAACTAAATTTAATTTTAAAATTTTAAAATTTTAAAATTTTGAATTTTGAATAATTTAAATTATTGATCGTTACAAAATTTCAAAAATAATTATATTAATCCGATTTTATAAATGTAACAATATAAGTTTAAGAACAAAAATTTAATTTTTTTTAATCATTTTTGAATTTAAAAGATTTTCCAAGTTTTAATAATTTTAATAATTTTGTAAATTCTTAGATTTAAATAGTTTTCAAAGTTGAATTTTAATTTTTAATTTTAGTGTGATTGTATTATCCAATTTTATATTTTGTGGAATTAAATTTGATTTTAAAATTTACAGAACGAGGAAGCTTTAGAATTTTATAAATTAATTTTTTAAGTTTTTAAAAATTATTATTATTTCTAAAATTTAAATACTAATTTTCGTTAAAAATAAATATAATAATTTTTAGAACCGAGAGTCATGAAAATTTCTGTGGGGTTTTGGAATTTAGAACAAACAAAAGACAAGGAATAAAATTCTACTTTATACATTTCTAAAGTTTTAAGTGAAATTTCAATATTTAGAACAAAATATATTTTTAAAATTCCATTTAGATAAATTTTAAGAATTGTCAGTTTATAAAAATTGTTGGAACTTAGTTCTGAGTTTTAAGTAATTTAATATGAAATATTAGAGATTATAAAAAAAAATTAATAGAATTCTATAACTTAAAGTAACAAACGTGTGTTACACAATTTTGAACAGTTTAATTTTGAAGATTACAAGTTTATATTACGTTATATGAATTTGGGAAGCTCCAACAATTTAAAATTTCTTAAAAAGAATTTTAAATTATTTGATTATTATATGTAAAAATGTTAAAATATAATTAAACGAAATAATGTTGTTTGACAAAACGTTCT
Source organism: Tipula unca (assembly GCA_951394425.1). NCBI lineage: Eukaryota > Metazoa > Arthropoda > Insecta > Diptera > Tipulidae > Tipula > Tipula unca. The sequence goes on from OX596380.1 coordinate 77,442,041, forward strand.
ATGGGTTTGAATATCAAGGTCAACAAATGAAAACGATTTTTGTCCTACGCCAAATTTATTTATTAAAATATAATAAAAATTTTAAATTTTTAATTTTTAATTTTGAAGTAAAATTAGATAGAACAAACAGCCAATTACAATAGCCCAAGACAAATCATCGAATCAAAAATTATCCTGGCAATTCGTCGAAATTAGACGTTCTATATATACGAATATATTAACTTTTTTAAATTACAATTTTTGGGACAAATATACCCTAAGAGACCCAATTATAATATGTATATGTTTATGGTTGCCAAGAGCTTTTATAGTATTGCTATTTATGACAAACAATAAAATTAATGATACTAATTATTAACAATAAAATAATTTCTGTTCATATACATAATAAAAATAATCGAGTTATGATTATTTCATCTGCCAGAACCAGTGCGTAATGATATTTCTTTATCAACATTAGTAACATAAACCCTAAAAAATAAAATTAAAATAAACATGTTCCATAATTTTAATTAATGAACCAAACATTAAATTATTCCAATAATCATAAACATATAAAATTAATTTGCGTACGAAAAAAATAAACAATAAAACTTACTTCCATGTGGAAAAAATTTTGCATAAATATCTTTGAAACAGTCTTCATGTACCACACCCTCCGGGCATTCCTGTAAATTAAAATAAAAAACACAATAATCGTTATTTTATAATTTCGAACAGTTTCGTAAAGAAAAAAATTGTCATTCTGTTCGTTTAGATTATTTTTAGGGACAATATTTAAAAAAAAAAAGGGATTTTATAATGTCCATCACAAATAATGTATGTGGGTGTCTGTACCCATACCCATATATAGAATTGTATATCCAAATGTTTTTATCGAAATTTTTGAAATCTTGTATCCCTCAGGAAAAGTTGGCTTGTCACTACACCATATTTCTCATTCTTGCAAAGTTGGAAGAAGGCGGCAACAGTGAGTCTATGTTGAGCATCGTTTCGGTTATTGACGACAAATTTGATAATCACGGAGTTTCAATTATAATTTATATCTTAATTTGGATGAAATGAAGTCAATAAATCATTGGAACGAGAATTTTTTTTATTTAATTTTTCAACGGAAAGTAAGATTAAAGTAAAATTGATTAAATGAATCGTATAAAATGTGGAATGATAGAAATTGTCCATTAACCTTGATAACTTATTAAAATTGAGCCTATTCTCTAATTGAACCTAAAGCAGAAAATTTGATTAAACCAAATTCGGCAAAAAAAAATTTAAAGATTTATTTCGAAATGGATGAAATGAAGAAAGCCTTCAATGGTTTTAGGACCCAAAAAGTTCTTATAAAGGCATAAAAATGTGTTATCTATCACAATTAATTTAGAAATCTATCTTCAAATTCTTGGAAAGCTGTATTTTGAAAGCTTATTAGTACTTTATAGTAATTGGAACTAAAAAACCAAAATTTCAAATAGAAATTGATTGTTCGATACTACATATACGTTCATTTACTCACATAATTTGTAATAGATTGTTGATTATTACTGATTCTTTTTTGACATCTGATTCATGTAGTAGCGATCTACGAACGTTATCATAATATTCAAATTCAGTTAGTACATCGACTATGCGTGAATCTGTAAGTAATATTAAAGCGGCTACTCGAATATACCTGTGCTGGGATGTTCTAACATCACTTCGCTTCGCTTCGATAGACACTTGTGTCTCTTTTTTCACATTTTGGTAACCTTTTACGAATTCATATTTTTTCTGTAAATAATAAAATTTACAAATAAAACATATTCAGAAAATTAAATTTATTTCAATATTGAGAACCTGATTAAACTTCTGAATTTGATTGAAAAATTTACAAAAAATTCAACAATTTCATATTTTGCAATTTCAAGAAACTTTGCAAAATTTTGAAATTCATGGTCCAAGAATTTGATAAAATGTTAAAGAAGTTTGTAAATTTGATCATATTTTACATGTTGGCAAATAATCATCAATCCATTTCTCAAATTCTGGAATTAAAAAAATGCACACAATAAAATTCGAATTCAAACAATAAAATAAACTTGAGGACATTTCAAAATTCGATCGGATAATTAAAGAATTTTAATATTTTTCAGATTCCAGATATTAATATTTTTGAGATTGCAATTTCAAAATTCAATTATACAATAATCAGAATTTTAATCAATTTTAAAAAACTTTAGAATTTTAAAAAATTGCAGATTTCAGATATTTATGTAAATGTTCATAAATAAACTATCTAAAGAATTTAATAAAATTTTAGGAAAGAAATACATTTTAGTAAACCTTTTTTTAAAAAAAAAAGAAAAAGTTATCCAGCTTTCAAATTTTAAAAATAATAAAATAATATCCACAACTTTGAAATATATTTGCAGAAGAGAATAAAACAAATGTATAAGAAAACATCAGAATTAAATCGAAACATTTTAAAAATTGAGTTCATTTCAATAAATTTTCAATCCCAATATTTTTCAGATTATAGAAATTTTTAAAATTTTCGAAATTCGACGTCATCAAACTTTTATCGATTTTCATAAAATTTTAAAAAGAATGTTTAAAATTTGATTCAGTTGACCATGAACATCAAACGTCTTTAGAATTTGATAAGATTTTAAGAAATTTATAATAATTTGATCAAATTTTACAAATTTAAGACCACATTTTCATAATACCTATGAAAAATTTGGGAAATAACACCAAATTTCGATAGACATTCAGAGATTACATATTAAAAACTTGGAAATTCAGCACTTAAGAATGTTTCAGAATTCGAGGCGAAAATTTTCAAAATTTTACAAATGATTTTTTTAAATTTAAAATTAAAAATTACGAATACCAACTCAATTTTTAAAATTATGGAATTAATAAAATTCATACAATGAAATATCCAAACAATGGGTTAAGACAGAACTTGGTCAAACTTAAGAATCCGATTCGAAAATTTACAAAAAACATATTTTTCAGATGCCACATATTTTTCAAAATTTTAAAATTCATGGCCATAGAATTTGTTAAATTTTAAGGAAATTTCAAAAATTCTATCAAATTTTGCAACTCTGAGACGAAGGAACCAAATTTATTTCTTCACAATGAAACATATTTCAGAATTTGGCTTATTTTCAATAATTCTAAATTTTAATATTTTTTTAGGATCCATGAAATTCTTTAAATTCCAAAATTAGTAGTCTATAAAATTTGATTTTTTTTTTTAAATTTCAATCAATTTTACAAATTTATGATCATAGACACAGATTCAGAGATTACTTGTTAAAAACTAAATTTGAACAAGTACAGCAAGACAAACAGAGGTTAGTAAATTTTAAAAATTTAAAAAAAAATTTCCTGCTCTTCATTTTTCCTCTCCAAGACCCTCTTCAGTACACATTCCCTTCCAATTATTTGATAAGGTATTTTCGTATCGTTGTCTATTGTACGCCCATTTCTAAAGTTCCCAAATAATTGTATGTTCTCTTTGTGATTGTCCATACTTCAAATTCACATTTTTGGTACATTTCATATTTTCATACTCAATACTTGGTAGCCTCAGCCGGTTGTATTATCTGCCTGTTCAATTACTTTTAAAATAATATCTCTCGTGATCTGGACTTGCCGACACTGCCAAAACCGCTTCCGGCCAAATGTTTTTTCATCTTGTTATTATAACACCCATTAAGACACAAGATTTACAAAATTTTAAACATTATGAATTACAAGATTTCTGAGTAACACGTCAAAATATTAAATACACCGGAAATCAAACGATAATTTTTCAAAATTGTTGAAATATCCGAATAATTTGGTACAACCTCAGAACATACCAAAATTATAAATTTAAAAACAAAAATTATACCTATTTCCAAATAGGATTAAATTTAAAAATTTTATTATCTTCGGTGCTTACGATAACATTTCCAAATTTAATTTAAATTGATCACGTCATGTGGTATCATTAATTAAATTTTTGAATTCAATACAAACATTCAGAATTGGATATAATCAATAAAATAATTGAAATGTTGTATGCACAGAAAAAAATTTGTAACCCTATAGAAAATCGGTTCAGGACACCAACAACAATTTTGAAATTCAAAAGTATTCTTCATAGCATTCAAAGCAGGAATTTTTCTCAACGTAAATGAATACATGACAACCTCTCTTGACCTTGGAAATTTTCTGAAGTCTTCAAGGTGAACCATTATGTTAATGTTCATTCCATAAATTATCACCAAATTTTTTAATTTTCGATAGCTAAAGAAATTAGAAGTCCAAATTTATTCTGACAGGCCAAGATCGCAATAAGTAAAGCGCAATTGGATAAACGTAATATTACAACATCCCTGTCCAGAATTTTTGAAATGTTAATTATATTTACTTCGGTCCTGTCAAAAAAATCATGTTGGTCTGTATCACATTATCCCGTGAATGGTTTGTCCAATTTCCGTTATTAGATGCGTTTTTCATGCAGTGACTTTATTGGTTGAGAAAAAATTAATTCAAAAAAAGCTTGTGAATTATGTAAGAAGCCACTGCACGAAAATTATTGTTACACCACACAGAAACCATTGATAATAATAAAATATAATAAGTTGCTATTCTGCTATGACGCAAAACATTACTTTGTCATCTATCCAGAAAGAAAAAATTCACAAGAACGAAAGACGTTTTTCGCAATTCTATCCACAAAAAAAAATATGCTTGATACATTTTGTTGTATAATATGGTTTCATATACCATTAACTTGTTGTTGGTATAATTTATGCTCTGATTAGCTAACGTCAACGATTATAATTGGCCTATTTTATGCTTATACATAACATAAAAAGATTTATGTGGTTACGTCAAACATGAAAAAAAGTCTATGTACTCGGTTTAGTTAAATTGAACAGTACAAAATAAATTTAAAGCCATCAACTTACCGTTTTGAAACCTCTATACATAACTCGTATCTCCTGTCGTGTAAATTTTGTTTGTCGACATAAATCTTCTAATGCAACCGGTATCGGTTTTGGCACTCGTGTCGGTTCTAATTCATAAACAACCTCTTCAATTGGACTATCTGGTGGTGTAGCCATATTTGATTTATTCTATATATATGTGTGTGTATGTATATGTAGTCTATATATTGCTATATTATCTGGTCTGGCCAAATCGTTTGCACCACGACCCTCCAACGCGCTCCTCCCCCCACCAAACTACCGTTCCTGTTAACAAAACATATAAACGTTTCTTTTGTATATTTCTACTGGTCGTCGTCGTCGTCGTCGGCTTCGCCTTCGTCGTCGTCGTTGTTGTCGTTGTTTATGCTATATAAATGTAATCTTGGGTAGGTAGTTATCGTTTGTGTTGAACAGAAAAAAAAAAAAATAGAAAATCGGAAGTGCTGTTTGTTTTTCGTTTTAATCAATCAAAAAACTATTTCCGATCTTTGATTTAGATTTAGTGTTTGGCGCTTTTTTTAAATTACTTTTGCGTGTATGTGCAATATATATGTATGTACACTGAAAAACGATATATTTATATATAAATAGAGAGAACGGGCACCACACCCCTTATTTAGTTTAGTTATAGTAGCAGCAAAGTATCGTTTCAGCATATGATGATGGCATATATGGGGTAGTTTTATAGATATTTGAGAACCAATAAAAATTGATTCTTGTTTGCTGTGCGTTGTGTATATTGGTTTTTATACGATTTGTTGTTGTTGTTGCATATTTAAAGATTCGATTCTTAATTTAATACAATTTAGGAGCTTAATCGCCCAATTGTTTAAATTATAGTTTATTAAAATAAGATTTTTATGTAGCGTATGCATAACTATCTGTATAGTTTTATCCCAAATTCGTGCGTCCCGCACCCACTTCCGTATATCTCTTGTTAATGATGGCCTTATGCAGAAATCTGAAAATATACAAAATAAATTATAGATTAGATAATAAAATTGTCGTAATAAATTTAGATTTAGATTTATGTACATATGCATATATGTCTGTGTGTTAAATCAAATTATGTATGGTAATTTTAATGGCACCCAGATATTGATCTCTGGCACTATTGTCTGATATATTTATTAGGTTTTAAATTAAATAAATATTTTTGGAAAATATTTTATGTCACAATAAAAGTTTTGTCATCTACTTTTATTTTATCTCAACAGACATATTATGATATAATCCGTTGGTGAGTGAGTGAGTTGTTAAGTGATTTTACTTTTTGATACATTTTTTGTCAACAGGATTTTAGTTTATATAATACTGTCCAATAAACGTTGTGTGGTTTAATATTTTTCGCGCACAGGTTGATGTTTGTTTTTCAATGTTCATAACGTCAAACGAGATAAGCTGGTGTAATAGATATCACTGTATATAGTTAAAATTTTATTTACATACAAATGGAGAAGGCATTTGGAAACGATTGGAACGTACTGAGGGTCCGTACTAAATGGCACAATGGATCCAAGCGGTGCAAACCTAGAAGATATATCCTAAATCACAGTATGATAACTGATTTACGTTCAAAGATCCGGTAGGGTACACCTAAAACTTACCTCCGACCAAAGGCCGGGCAGCTGCACAAAGAGAATATCTTGAGCTAGTCCTATGCGTTCGGGCTGTTCCTTGAAACTTCGATAGCCAGTTATTAGTACGACGAAAACACATATTTAGTGGAACTCATGTTGGGTTCAATAATGAACTGTTTTGCCTTGCGACACCTAGGAGAAGAACATCATTTCAGTCTCAGTTTAAGTAGAGCAAACTTCTTAATAGCGTTCTTACCATGATTGGTGGATAGAGGAACTAACAAACTTAACACGTGATCCAGGTTTCGCTAACAAGATACATTATTTCTCTCAATGACCAGGCACCCACATGATCTAGTATTGGAGCAAAGAAGATTAATGTAGTTCTTGCAATCTTTGAACAGTTTGGGCACAGTCAAAATTATTAAGAATATTTAGCACAGCTTTACTACTCCTCATTCCCACTTTGGGTAAGTGCAATTATAGTTAAACTTGGAAAACCGTGCAATGTTTACCCAGACTGCCCGAGAATCTAAGCCCATACTTACGACAGTAAAATTCAAACCGTTGCACTGATTTGAAATTTCCAATAGAGTTTACCACCTAGAATGACACCTAGGTGTTTGACATACTCCATCCTTGTGATTGTTCTCCCACATCCAGTGGTCGAGATATTTAATTCATTATGCCAATGTTAGACCCTGGGGTCTCAGATGTCTCGTAAATCTAAATTGCACGAATATGTTTTCCTTTTCCGAACAGCATCCTTTGATTGTCGTAGGAGGTGACTAAATGATTGGATTGCTGGGCTGATGACCTACATCCATAAAAAAAACAATCTGGTTTATAACTTTTCCGCCAAAAAACACTAGACGCCCGCTCAAGTACTCGGTAACGAAATTAAAATAATTGTCCTAAAAGTGGAGACCATGTATCCCAGGGCTATACGTTGCTATGCAGTGGAGATGACCTCGGAAATATTGGAACTGTAAAGAAGGTTGTTTTGAATATTCAAGGAGTCAATAACCGATTGTGTAAGCCTCGCTTGCGCATTAAGTTAAAGCCAACCAGCCCCAAGATAACTGTACCATGACTTTCATGATCTGATGGGATCTATACCCGAACACGATGTTAGAATGGTTAGTAGGGGCTTTAATGCTAGAGCTGGCAGAAATCAGGCCGATTTGTGTAAAAACATAGGTCCCGATTGCACCATGCTTTCATGTATGGATCAACCAACAATCTATCCGGGGATGAAAACCTCTGTATCAATATCAACGTAGTACCCGACGCATGAATTGGTCACTTTACTGACTTGCTTCGTGTTCATCATGCGTCAAAGACCGTAGTTGGGACACCTTAAATATAGACTGTGGAGATTTGCATTGAGCATCCATTCCATTAAGAATTCACTAAGGCCATGCCGAAATTTAAACAAAACGAATTTCGCCCGAATCGATGAGACACGGATCAGGCCTTTTCGATTCGGATGATTTTATCTATAAATATTATGAGACCTGTACATTTCCGGCAGGCCTATGACTCGATCAAACGAGAGAATTTATTATCTGCCCTGGAATACCCAGGAATCCCAACAAAATATGTACGATTGTACTCAAAAGGTCGTGCAGATGACGTTGGCTCAACCGTATAAAGATTGACTTGGCTTCTTCAGATTGTCTAAGACAGTATGAAGAGTGAAGACCAAACTCAGGATCGAAACCGTTTGAGCCAAGTTGTTGACTCAGTAAGGAGCCAGTAATGGCCTTTAGAGTCCGTTATTATTATTATTAAATCGAGTGTTACTACGAAATTCGAAAAATCATCTTAATTTCGATTGAAAATTCAAGATTTGAGAAATACCCCAAATAAATTGGTGGATTTCCAATATTGAGAAAATTGAAGGGATGCTCTAAAATTCTAAAAATATTCACCATCAATTGCCGATTTTCATGATCGTTTAATATTCAAATTTTAAATCAGAATCGTATAAATACGTGGAACTCGCTTCTAGCATTTTTCGAATTTTAAAATTTAATTAAGAAATTTATAAACTGTTGTGAATTGGAAATTTTTTTAGTTTTTCCGAAATCATATTAAAATTCTGAATTGTAAACGTCAAATTTAATTTCGTATTTTGTTTCTCGAAATTCCGGAATTTGGAAATTTAATTTACAAAAATATTGTTTTTTTGTAACTCTTAATCATATTACCAAGACATCAACCACGTATTCGTCCCGATTTTTGTTTTTTCCAAATTTCGAAATTTTTAAAATGATAAAGGCTTTAACGTTTTATATAAATTTAACAGTGCGGAATAAAATATTTAATTTCAGCACTAATCCGACAAACTTGGCTCGGGATTAGGTTTGGCAAATAGCAACTTTGACACAAATGGCTCTCTCTCTCTCTAAAAAAGCCTTGGAACAAATAAAATCAAACAAAACCTAAACAAATTTTTCAAAATTTTAAAATTCATTTAGAAATAATTAAGTCAAATAATAAAAGTCTTATAACAATTACAACATCCGCCAAAATTCCGAGTAAATATTTTAAAATTTACTACGTTTTCCAAAATTTAAATTCTGTTTAATTATAATTATAATTAATTGAACATTCATTCAAAATTGATAAATTGGTAAATAGTTTGGGGAATTTGGCGAAAAATTTTAATATCTAAAATGGAATTTAGAAAGATTTTCTTGAGTTTTTATAAATTTTTGAAAATTTTCTTAAATTTTCTAAAAATTATTGGTGACTTTTAAAAATTTACGGGAATTTGAAAATTTTGTTTATTTTTTTTTCATCTTAATTTTGGGTGAAAATTCAAAATTTAAAAATATCTCAAAATTCTAGGTAACTTTCTCTATATGCGAATTGCGAATAAGAAATCCTATGAAATTCGACAAATATCAAATTAGATGTGGGCATTTGAATAAATTCTCTATTTTACAATGCGTGGGTTTTCTTGGGCCAACCGAACATCTAGGTAATGGTTTCGTCTACAAATATTTAAAATTATATAAAATTACATTTTAGTTCTAGCCGGTGGGTTAGACTACACTAACAACCATTTGAAAGATTAACAATAAAATTCTTAAGTAAATCGTGTACTTGCGATTTTCATAATTCTGGTCAAATTTTTAAGATTTACCAACGGAGCCTAACTCTTTTTATAGTAATGAAAAATCCAATTGTACACTGTTCAAAAATACTACAGTGTTCAAATGACAAAGTTAATTTCACACCAGTCAAGAATAGGCCATACAATCGGTTTCATTAAATATGCGTTTGCAGCTGTCCGGCCTTTGCCGAAGCTAGATCCGTAGTGTTCTCGTACGGATCTTTGAACGTAGATCAGTTACTATCCATCTCTTGGTTCAAACTTTTACAGTTTGCTAAGGCTGCAGTGCGCTTATGCGACTTGGGATAGATCCTCTAGGTTTACACCATGGGCTCACTGTGGCATTGAGTGCGTAACCTCTGTAGGTTCCAACCGTTTAAAAAAAAAAAAAAAAAATATGCCTTAATGAGCTTTTTGAGGTGAGAGGCCACAGAAAAACTAATATGTGCGTGAACTTATCCCCGGGTATAATCTTTAAAAAGCCTTAATCCGACAAATATTATATTTCGATAAATCAGACGAAAAGTTGACTCGCCCCCTTCAAAACCCGTGGTAAGACATTCTCAGCCCATGGCATTCCTTGGGCACATTGCAATTGTACGATAATACAAATGTTTGAAAACTACTACTATTGTTATGCCTATAATTTCAAACCCGTGAATACATTTATCCTCTCTGTTTAAAGTTTGGCCAAAAATCCTTAAACTTTATGGCCTTATCGTGTAACGAGAGGAACCGGATAGTATATTCTGAAAATCCAAGTCTGATATCTGTGACTTAGCGATTATGTTACTATCTCGACAGCACATGATTCGTGATCTGACGTACGTGTGCAAGTGTCAGCGACCACATTGTGCTTACCCTGACTGTGTTGACGTGCATGTCTTGGACTACGTTCAGGTTTTGACTGTGTGGCACGTGACAGTGGCTTATGGTCGGTACAGAAAGTGAAGTCTCAATTTTCGAAAAACTATCTGAAATGCTTGTTAGTGAGACATACATATGTTTATAGCTAAAAGTTCCCTGTCAAATGCTGAATATTTGATTTCAGCATCCGTAAGCTTTTTCGAGAAAAATCCAGCGGCTCCCGCAACAACCGTTGTTGTATTGCTGTAGAACAGCACATACGGCAATGTTTCATGAACTTTATGCCGTCCAATGCATGTGCTTAAAGTGTTATATTAGCTAACCCATCTTTGGGCTGTATAAATGATGTTTGACACTGCTCTAGCCATGTTAAATTCTTGGGTGTCTTGGGAAATTTTAGTATAGCGGCCAATTGTGAATGTATCGATGCTAGGATTTCAGCAAGTTTTGATATAAACCGGTGATAGTAGTTTATGGTAGTTTCGGATCCCACAAGGATGTCCTCTAAGTAAGCGAAGATAAATTCAAAATGAATGTTTGAGCGGCGTTCCAAAAACCAAACGGCATTCTAGTGAATTCGCACAGACATTGTATCCCAATTTTGATCCGTACGTATTTATAATTGTGCCGCTTGCTGCCAAGAGAATAAGATCTGTTCCAGTATAAATTGCGAGATAGCGCGGTTAGAAATGGATCACTGAAAGATCTACACCTGGGTCTATTAAATATCGAATATTTTTGTTTGTATCATGAATGAACAGACGGCGATTAGTTAGATGTATGCTATCTGCCCGATGCGATAACATGATCTAATCGTTTTTTGAAACCCGAACAATACTAATTATTTTTGATGGTGCAGTTTTTGTTATATTTTTGTTTTGGAGTTTGGAATCCAACTACGCTAAAATTAAGTAGCGTAATTGAACGCAGCCATTCCGCGCGAAATCAGACACCCACCCGGAGATAAGGTGTCCAATTATTTTGAAATTCGGAGAGATGATAAGTCTAGATGAAAAAAAAAAAATTATTTGAGTAAAAGCTAGGTGGGTTCAAAATACGCGTTTCAAATACGTCATCTTACACGATGGAGACTCAACGCGTTCGAGTTTTATAGAACAAAACGTCATAACAAGTTAACATTCCAGCACAATTATTAATTCCAAACTACGAAATTCCTGTTTTGCTTCTTACGTATGGAGTTTTATTCAATAAGTTTAAAATCATAAAATCTTTCAGAATTGAAAAATCGACGCGCTGCGATGTGGTTGTTTTCATTGGAAACAAAGCAATGATAATCGTGAGTTCCTCTGATGGCTTTTACTGAATCAAATTTTTTTGCTAGTGATAGTGCTTCCCTTCTGTACTCTTGATTTGTACAAAAACTAAAAGTAAGTTGTTTGATTCATTTTTGGTAGCCCAATCGAAAAGTTGTTGTGCTGTCGTTATTTGATCAGCGTATGGTCGTTGAAGGGTGCACGGAACGAAAAATCTAGTGTACTTTGCTCACAAATTGCTAAGTAAGCATAAAATTGTTAAGATAATATAATTTTTTGTTAACTCAGCATATGTACGCTAAGCCATACTAACGCATGCAATGTCAATTAAACAAAATTGGAAAAGTAAAAATTAATCTTGAAAAATAAATGTATTTTTTAACAAATATTAATTGATTTGTTAATTTAACAATTGGATTTTAAATGGTCACATATGCTTAAACTAGAATTAACAAATCATATGTTAAATTAACTAAGCAAATAAGTTTAAAATTTCACAATTTTAAAAGTAAACCAAAATTAGTAAAATTAAAATTATTTTGGCATAAATTATCTGCCTCATAAGTGAAATAAAAATATATTGTGTTAATTTAACAAATCTGATGAAGTAAAATTTTAAAAAAAATTAAAATCTGTTTAATTTTTATATTTATTTTGGTTTTAATTATTTATAATAAATATACATTATCAATGGTATATTGCAGTCGCAGATATTTGTTAAAGATGGTGAATTTGAGTAGCAATCTTAATGTAATATACGATTTATTTAACAGCACTCGTTGGTAGAGTAACTAGCATGCTTTCATATTCTAGGGTATCGGGCTCATTTTTCCGGTGGGGACCAAAAATCATGTTTTGGTGTTTTTAATTTGTAATAATGTATGTGAATGTAGGTTAAAGCGGTGGGCCTTTATGGCCGTGAAATTCTGAAATTTTGATGTCCTCACAGTTTTTTCTTGAGTGTATGGAAAAGTGCATAAGTGCGGTATATGGTTAATTAAATGTATTTTGGATTGACGTAAAACTAATTGATTTTAATTGATTTTAATTTATATTTTTTCAATAATAATAAAATATTATATTGAATTGAGCATTGTTTTTTGGGATCGTTTTTAGAGGTAAAAGTATCGTTTGAGGATTAAGAATCTGAACCAATAAACGTCTGGTCCAAATTATGTATAAATATTTTATTTTCGGTTAGACATCTTTCTTAGATTATAAATATATATATATATATATATATATATATATATATATATATATATATATATATATATATATATATATATATATATATATATATATACATATATATATATATATATATATATATATATATATATATATATATATATATATATAATATATATATATATATATATATATATATATATATATATATATATATATATATATATATATATATATTTATGTATATATATATATATATATATATATATATATATATATATATATATATATATATATATATATATACGTATATATATATATATATATATATATATATATATATATATATATATATATATATATATATATATATATATATATATATATATATATATATATATATATATATATTGAATATGCTTATGTATAAAATATGGATACAAATAAATAATATAGCATTTTCTCACATTTCCAATCTTCTTAGATGATGTTAAGTTAACAATGTGACAGAATAATACGGCAACTGTAAAATATAAATTGACTTATCTTTATGTTATATTAACTAAGCTGATAAGTAAAATAATATCTCTATAAGTAAAATTCACTTAGCAGCTAAGTAAAAAAATCATTTTTATATTAAATTGAATTAGCAGATAAGTTAAAATAACAAATTATTTATGGAACAGTACAAATGATCGGAATAATGATCAGCGATGGTGAAATTTCACCAAAATGTGTTTAATCCTTGTGAAGTGTAGTTGTGTTTCTGAAAAATTGTAATATTATGAATAATATTCAAAAATTAAATAATATATTTATAATTAAGTTTAATAGTGAATTGTATCATCAAATAAAAGGTTAGTGTATTTTATTGTTGTACGGAATATGATTTATTTCAAAATGAAATAAACTGTCTTACTATTGTATAATAATGTAAACCGCGTGTTCAATAATAATGTTTTCTAGTTATACAATAATTTTATTAAGTTAAATACTGTTTCTGTATGTAGTTATAGTTTTCAATTGATTAACTAAGTAAAGCGTGATTAAATTTAGGCTTCCACATAAAAAATAATTTAAAATTTCGAATAATTAAAAAAAATTTGTTTAATTATTTAATTAAATACAATTATGTGCAAATGTTATTTTATTTAAATATCCCAGAGCAAATTATTTAAGTCATAGTTCCGCGATGTAATTTGTTAATTTTTCCTTATATTTTTTTATGCTTATGTACTTATCTGAAAGCCTAAATTTCATCATCCTTAATATACTTCAACATATTATTAATATATTTTATTTTTAACGTAATATCTCGACAAATTATATTCCGACGTATGAAGATATTTTAAATTTGTCTAAAGAGGATATTAACAATTTATTCCCGCTAACACACCAATTTAGACCTTCAATTTTCTTTCAATATTATATTCACAAATTTAAAAAAAAACACTGCAAGCAAGAATTTGTAAGTTTTTCCTATATATTTAATAATATTAATAATTATTATAATACAACTATTCGTGCACTCATTTTATAGCAGAAGGAGAACCGCCATACATTATATAATAAACAACCAATGGATAAAAACATTTACCATCTAAAGAAGCGTTTACCATCACGGCTGAACCTACACTATTAAGCCAACTGTCCAACAGTAGAAAATAAAAATCTTTCTTGTTTGATATATTACTAAATTTATAATTATTGTGGACAATATTGTTTAAGTTTCTTTTATTTCATAGTCTATCCAAAATATGCTTGATGGCAATTATAGCGGAAAACTTATCAAACAATTCTTCATGCAAAATAATTTTATTAATAATAGTCATAGAGAAAATTTGTCTACGATTATAGCGGAACTTTATTTAATTATTAATAATATGAAACCAACTACCCACGAGATAAACGCTATCCCAGAAGATATAGTTACATACATTAAAGGAGAAAGTTGAGTAAGTTTAATGATCCTCTTCATATAGTGGGTTAATTTTATTACTAAATTAAATTGAATACTTTCAGAACACCAATTTTTTACACAGGGGTCATAAGTCGCCACTTGGCATATTATACAACAAATTTAAATACAAACTCTGAAAATTAACAAAATTTTTGAATACCAATTCAATGCCAATATAAAAATCACAACCTGCTGCAATAGGTATCAAACAATTTAAATAATCTGTTATAAAATTTAATTAAAAAGTATAAATTTTGTTTTTAAGAAAAAGCTACAGAATATTCTAAATAAAGACGGAATTACGAAATTTGCGGAGTCCCAAATCACTTATATTTGAAAAATGGAATAAAACATCAAATAATCGTACAACTGAAATACTTAAAAATGAGGATGCTAATCTATTTTAATTCTTAGAAGATTTTATACTTTGAAGAATGGCCTCTTAAAAATTCATACGGCTTTCAGAGGAATTAAATGTCGGTAAGAAAATATCTTTGATTGATTGATATATTTATATATATATATTATGTATGTATATATGTATATATATATATATATATATATATATATATATATATATATATATATATATATAATTTATATGTATGTATATATAAACCTAATTATAAGTTAAATAATTTATTATTACATTTTTTGTTCCCTATAGATACATTCATTCAATATGGAAACCACGAAGTAGTCAAATGCACTTCTTCCACCATCTAAGCAATATATCATAGAACAAAAATAAAGAGCTTATTAAATTTTCTATCAAAGATAGGCAAAAATAGTTCTTCAACCAAGTAGAATCCACGACTGATATAACCATAGAAGATGATGGAATTTAAAAAGTGCAGAGGAAACTCTATTTATGATTACCATTGATAGGTATAAATATATTTGTGGTAGCTTTTTAGAAACCTTATAACATTGAATGATTACATATAGAAATGACACTAAAAAAATAAATTGTTATAGCGCTGCCAGCAGAGGTATCTTAGATAAATTGAAATTAAAGGTTTGAGTATACACTACATATATATAAATATAAAGTAGTAAGAAATGAAAAAATATTTTTTTTTTATATGGTTTTTCGTATCACAGGAACCTAGCAATAATTAAAAAAGCAAAGACACTTTAATATAATTTAGTAAAGATTGTTGACGCCATGCTCATATGTCGCTGCTAATTTGGAAGTGTCACCTTCTATATGTAATTATTCAATGCTTATAAGTAACTTTCAAAATATACCAAATTTTCAGAGTATCCAAAACCATGTTACAAATTATGGATATTTATACAGATATTTATTTTTATAATATTAAGACAGTGTATGACAAACTAGTACCATCCGTAATAACATTAATAAATGATTTAGAAAACTATTAGACAGTTTATAGTGTACACAGTACATTATTAGTATTTAACATTTTTTATATTGCTGAATTTATATTAATATTCATTAATAATTTTAAATTTAAAAGTTGTGTTATAATACAAAAAATTAAATTTTTGATTTTGAAATAATTAATGTACATATGTACCTGAATTATAATAATAATAACTAACCTTAAGAATTTATATATACATAATATATATATATATATATATATATATATATATATATATATATATATATATATATATATATATATATATATATATATATATATATATATTTATATAGTTTTAAGTAGTATCTAAAATTTGAAAACATAAACTGAATAAATTGTATAGACTTACGAAGACATTGATAAATTAATTAGGAATAAAAAAATTTATTAAATATACTTGAATTAAAAAGTGCTTTTTTATTTATATATATATATATATATACATATATATATATATATATATATATATATATATATATATATATATATATATATATATATATATATATATATATATATATATATATATATATATATATATATATATATATATATATACATATATATATATATATATATATATATATATATATATATATATATATATATATATATATATATATATATATATATATATTATTTTACCTCAAAATAAAGTTAATTCTACTATTGAGAATTTTGTTAATTTAACTATATTGCTATGAGTATTTACTTCGAAACTAACTTAATTCTACTATGGAGGGTTGTGTTAATTTTAATACAGAGCTATGTGTCTTTCACTTTGCTATAAAGTTAATTTTACTTTAAAATCAATTGTTAGTCTGACTACGCTAATATCCTATTTTAGCTTTGAAATGTAGACAATTTTACAATACAGTTTGACAATTTAACTATGAGGTATAGTTGGTTTTACTACATTTACATGGTAAATTTACCTCGTATTTAGTAAAACATAATCCAAAATATTGCTTTGCGCTTTCCTATTTCAACATTCGATTTAGATAATTTTACTTATCTCTTTAGTAAATTCGAAAAAATTATTTATCTTTCGTTTAACTTATCCGAATGTTACTTTTACTATTAGAAAATTGTACTATTAACAAAGCGACAAGTAAGTTGAGTTTGAACTATTTTTTTTGTTAAATTGAATATGCTTTTACGTTAATGGCAGCGTATCATTTCTCTGCGTGTGGCTTTTGTGGCATTTCGTTTGAAGGCACCCCCAATTCCGTTGCGAACACTTTTCCATGAGATGTTGCAAGGAAGTGACATTCAGTATCAAAACCATGACTTCCCTTGTATTGACACAGTTGGTAAAAGTTCAGTTTGTTTCTCTACTGTAAACCGTTCAATCAGGAAATTAAATAGCTTCTGATGAAACTCATTTTATCATCTCCTGATGAAACTCTGAGACGCAGTGGAGTCCAAGGATATTTCAAAAATGTTGCTTGCCAGATCAATTACACTGCGGCAGTACGACTGGGACTTCTTAATTTTGTGGATGATAATCGGTGAAACTCCAATTAGTGGGAGAATTTTATTTAATTAATTTTTTCCAAAAAGCAAATGATGTTGTTGATGCTACTGATATTTACGATGGTGTGGATGATACTTGAGGCGACAACTGTGTTGTTTGCGCAGTGCCGACATTAAACATGTCAAAATTTTCTGATCTTTCTACTCTTTCTGCAGATCTTTGCTTAATTTCTAGACGGCAGGTGTTACAAGTTTTCTTTGTACTCGGTACCAAGGTAATATTTAGACCCGCTGCCATATCAACAATATTTCGTGTTATTTTCCGGTTTTTTAACATTTATTTTACTACGTTTGTTGTGTTTTGGTATACCAAACGGATTGCAACAGTTGGTGTTCATTTTGCACTTTCACTTTTAAAATAAATTTCACTGCTATTAACTATATAACTTGTACACTTTGCACTATTTAGTTTTATTAATTTGTTAATAAACAGGAGTGGGCGTGTTAGGTAATAGGAACAGTTACTTGGTACTTTGTTCTATTCCCCCTATGCTATTTATTATTTTACTTTGAAAAGGTGAATCATCTGTTTATTACTTTCTGCATTTAGTTTAGTCAACTTTCTGTTAGTTTTATGTTGTTACATGGTCAACACCACATTGGCCATATTGACCATAACAACTCAATGACTAAAGGAAAATTTTTGTTTCTAATTGGTAACTATACTGAAATGTTGAACATCACCATAATTAGTTATGACGTTTTGTTCTATAAAACTCGAACGCGTTGAGTC
The DNA here is from genome assembly GCA_951394425.1 of Tipula unca. Classification (NCBI taxonomy): domain Eukaryota; kingdom Metazoa; phylum Arthropoda; class Insecta; order Diptera; family Tipulidae; genus Tipula; species Tipula unca. The sequence goes on from OX596380.1 coordinate 77,460,670, forward strand.
TCCATCGTGTAAGATGGCTTATTGGAAAGGTATTTTCAAGTGATTTACGATAAAAATACATTAACACCAAAGTTAAATACGCTTACTTGAAAGTATGTAAAATATTCTTTCCAACGAGCTATTAGACGATACACGAATTGAAAGATGTCAACATTTGAGCTTCCGACAAAAACCAATTATAACGGAACTCCGCGTATTTTGACCCGACCGAGTTTTTACTCAAAAAATATTTTTTTTTATCCAGACTAACCATCTCCCCGAATTTCAAAATTATTGGACACCTTGCCTCCGTAAATGTCTTTTTTTTGTCTGATTTCGCATGGAATGCCTGACCGCTAAAACACCATTACTGCTTATAGGAAGATGTTTAATAGAGGGCCGCATCAAAGAAATTATGACTAAAAGGTAATTGAGTTGTTTCGTTTAAAAATGCACGAGTAATCAGTCCGTGTTGGATTTGAGAACAGTTCTCACAATTCGTTGAAAAGCATCCCTTAGAGACACATTAAGATGCCAGATAGCGCGTCATTAAAGACTCGAGAATACATAACAATTAAGTGCATATAATCTAAGCAAACATGATTGGGGTGAAAAAAAAAAACAATTTAAAACTTTGTTATCGTCAGTTATGCATATTCCGCAACATTGTGGAAACTTATCTTAAACTATACGTATATACGAGTATAAATACCACTTATTGCAAATTTTTTGCAAAGATTGCAAACCCATTCTAGATTTTTTATATATGTATGTATATATATACATAACGTTAGATTATGGTTTGAATTAAATAAAAGCGAGACTATATTACAGTTTAAATATGGAAAAAAAAACGTAATTCTCGTTAAACATGTGTGGCGCATATATATACGATGGTCGTTAAATCACTTTGCATTATTATACGAGTATTACACCGCCGCACAGTATTTCTTACAATTTGACTATTTACGGACCAAAATTATAATTTTAATAATTTCGCAGAATATAAATTAAGAATCACTGCCGTATATATCATGCACACTGTATATATGGAGCGCAACAAACGTTTTAGTAAATCCATAATATTATCGTGACACCAGCACATTATTATAGTCTATATTATGTATACATTATGTACATACATAGAATGGGAAATTTTCATGATTTTCATATAGATAAAATTAAAATCGTAAAATGAAAATGCAACAAATACGATATTATTGCACAATGTGGATATAAAGTAATAATAAATCGATAAGCTTTTAATTAAACACACATTACATTAAAAAATTATTATCTATTGTAAATATATAACTATTTTGGGCGAAAATAAAATCAAAAAAAAAAATAATTGATTGGTATATAGAATTTTAAGCGCCCGCGATAATATTCGCGCGTTATCGCCAAATTCTATATTTATCCGAAACTATGTATACGTATATAAATAGATAAGCCCGGTGTGTCTATTGTGTGTTATATAAATTTAATAGATTTTTTGCACCCCGTAAAATTAACTAAATTTGGTCTTCATATATATAAAATATGTTCGTACATGTTATATTCATACATGGATACATATGTATGTGTGTTGCATACGAGGTATCTATATATATATATATATATATATACGTATATATAGAAAGGTTCTTGTTATTTTATTTTCCGATTTCCGATTTTTCCGTTTTTGTTTTGTTTGGTAAATCTTTTGTGTGCACTATAAATTTCAGCTGATAAGAAAGGAAATCCAACCTAATAAAATATTAATTGCCAAGTTGGAAAGAAAAACAACATAGAACAACAACATCAAAACTTATCTCAAATAAAATATATTCCCTAAGCACGCGAAAAGCTTCAACTTCCAAGAAATCATACATACATACATATATACAAAATTTTGTCTTTAAATTCGAACGAAAACTCAACATTTTTTTTTATAACTCGTAAATGTTGGCAAACACAGCAACTATACAACAACAAATCGATTATTCATTTAAAATTTATCGGAATTAAGTTAAATGTTTTAACCACACTATAACGATTTATTTGGTTTAATGATTTGCTGTAGTTAAATGTAAATTGTATATCTGTTGATCTGTGTCTTTGGCTTAGAACTTGCTTGATTTGACGCGAGAAGCTCACATAAAACATTGTGTTGAATGCGTAAAATGTATAAAAGGCTTAAAATTTAATAAAAATTTCCAGCAAGTCGAACATTACATTATCATGCTGCGGTTGAACACAATATTCCAGAGATGAAGGACCCAGTATTTAATGATAACATTGGCAGTTCTATCAGAAAAATAGTGGTTCGACTAATATATATGATACTTGGCCAACACTTCCTTGAAGTTATCCCAGGATTTTATCCCAGGAATTTTAAAAATACCTCTGACAACACAAGCGTAAATAATCCATTCCAGACATTTTAAAAATCCATATAAATGAGTGATCCAATAGGAGGTACTTTTTCCCATTGGGATTCATGCGTGACAATTGTCATGTTCATATGACATTTGTGTTCAGTATTCATTGGCATTTCACCATGAATAGACTGACGCGAGAGCAACGTTTACAAATTGTGGACATTTATTTCAAAAATCAGTGTTCAGTGAAAAATTGTTTTCGTGCTCTTCAATCATTTTATGGTGTTCATGATCGACCAACTGAACGCACTATTCGCGAAACAATCAATAAATTTTGATCCACTTTTTCTTTATTGGATATTCATCACCCGATTAGAGTGCGTACATAAGTCTAATCTAAAAATTGTGTTCAGCGATGAAGCTCATTTTTGGCTGAATGGATACGTCAACAAACAAAATTCTCGTATTTGGGCTGATAAACAGCCAGAAGAGATTCAAGAGCTTCCAATGCATTTTGAAAAATGCACAGTTTGGTGCGGTTTATGGACAGGTGGCAATCATCGGACCGTATTTCTTTAAAACTGCGGAAGGACTGCGTGTAAACGTCAATGGCGCAAACTACAGAGCAATGATCAATGAATTTTTATTCCTAAAAATTCAAGATATTGGTATAGCCGACTTCAGGTCAAACCATCGATTTATTGAAAGAAAATTTTAATGAGAACATCAAGAAAGGGACCCGTGAATTGGCCTCTAAGATCTTGTGATCTGACGCCGTTAGATTACATTTTATCGATAAACCGCAATCGATTCCTGCATTAGAAGCGAACATAACACGCGTAATTAACGGAATATCCGTCAAAATGCTCGAAAGAGTGCACGAAAATTGGAGCCATAAAATGGATCATCTAAGAGCCAGTCGCGGACAACATTTAAATGAAATTTTTTTCAAACATTAAATGTCATAAACCGCACTTACCTCACTGAAATACAATTTTTGATTATTAAATTGATTTGAATGCGTTTTATTTAAAAAGAAACTTCAGGAAGCTATTATTGGATCACCCGTTAGTTGGTTCATCCCAGGATTTTTTACGTTTATACTATTCTAGACTTTTTCTTCAACAAAAAATTATACAGTTGGTACCAAAATACTCACAATGATTGAGTTTGAGACGTTGTAGGCAAAGCTTGGCCATACGATTTGTTTTTCGATTTTGGTTTTCTTAGAAAAGTTGGCAAAGGCGCCACATTTAGTTATATTGTGAAAATTCCATCGATCAAAAAAAAGAAATATCAACGCTGGCATCAAGGTGGTTAATTAAATCGTCATGAGGAAATTACCGACCCTACCAAAGCGTGGCCAAACTCATGAAACTAGTAACTCGTGCTCCACGTGGTGATTGTAACAGTGTACCTTTGCTCGCGTATTACTCTTTGTATATTAGAGTCATCAACTTCACTATTGTCGTGTGTTAGTGTTATTTGTCTTCGGTACTAGCTCCGGAGAGACCCATGATAAATAGGGGTGTAGACTCCGTAAGCCATATAGTAAACAGGCGGAATATCCTAAGGGCAATAAACAGCTTTAAGTCATACAAGTCGGCTATCTTCAAAGGCAGCCTAGAACTGTGTCACATTCCTAGAAAGTGTACTGAAGTAAAAGTAATATTTATACCTATGGCGGGAAAAAGCTCTCACTGATATCCCAAAGACTTTAGGCCTATAAGCTTATTTTCTTTCCTGTTGAAAGCACTGGAAAAACAAATAGAGGCTTACATTAGAGGCTCAATCAAGCCGGGCAGGCTGTCGGGATCTCAACACGCATACTGTAAGGGACGATCGGTGGAAACAGCTCTCCAGTCCCATATAGGCCCGATTGAGAAATCACTTGAATATAAAGAATATTCAATGGTAACCTACTTGGATATAGAGGGGGCCTTTAGCAACGTCAGACCGGGGGCAATCACTCGGGCCCTTGCGTGTCTGGGGAAAGGCGGATCACTCTGAGGCTGAATAGATCAAATGCTTAGAGGCAGGATCGTGAAGACTTATCTGGGTCGGACGTCTGCCGGCAGATACGTAAGGAGAGGGACACCTCAAGGTGGGGTTGGATTCCCCCTTCTTTGGAACTTGGACCTGTTACTAAACCTGGAAAGGCAAGGCTTCAAGGTGGTTGCTTACGCGAATGACGATGCTATTGCGGTCTTCGGTAAATATTCTAGTACGCTGAGTGAGCGCATGGAGTGTGCGCTTGGCTACCTCTCTGAGTGGGCACGCAGCTGCCGACTGAACGCAAACATTCACAGAAAACGGAGCTGGTCCTCTTTACCAGGAGGCACAAACTTCCTCAGTGTGACCCTCCAACATTAAATGGTACTCGCTGCGGAGCAGGAGGAAAATGTGCTCCATCTGCTCTGCACCTGTCCTAGTCTAGCGTACAGCAGAACAAAATTTATGGGAACTTCCCCTTTGAACGACCTAACGGATCTTAGTAAGATCCGGGACTTTCAACGCTTCTTGGTTAGCTCAGGATGGTTTAGCGAGTGATGAGGAGGAAACTCGAATATGGTACAACTACGGACCAATTTTGTGTCTATGCTAATCCTTTGGGACGGCCACACTTACCTAACCTAACCTAGTGTTATTTGTAAGCATTTTGTGGTGTGTTTTTGGGACCTTCCATGGAATCATGCATGATCTTATCAAGTCTATTTATATGATCATCGGCGTATTGGATGCTACTGATGCTGACTCGATACAATTTACCTATTTATGATTTAACGTCTAACTCTCTAACGCAGTGTCAGTTGCAGTGCTTTGAGATTTTCTTGAAGATCGTTATCATGAATGCCTATTGCTACCTGTTACCGCGTAAGGTTCTTGCATGCACAGTATGTCAATATTTTGCTCTTATACTTCCTGTCTCATGTCACACAACTATCAAGTTTTGCATATTTAGTGGAACAATCTTTCAAGGTCAAACGACGTTTTGAATGCTGTACATAAATTGTTGCGATGAATAATAATTGAAGAGGCAAGCAAAGTAGCCTTCTTCAAACAAACACAATTCGTACATTCGGTGAATTTCGGACATATACCTTTTCCGTCCTTGCAGCACGAGGCAATATGCCCAAATGCGTGACATTTGAAGCATCTTGATACCTTAACGAAATCAGTGAACCTACATGAAGAAACACCTAGACCAACCAGTTTACATTCTAACTACATTTGAATTCCTCGATTTTGATCTCACCATTACTCTGGGCATAATAATTGAGCTCTTAATATCCTCGATCTTTTATACCATGTCTACCTTGCATTTTATAATTCTTGGCAATCGTTTTTCTTGTACCGATGCTACCAGGAATAAATCCAGATCTTCTTGTTATCTTGTATCTATCAGAATAGCATCTCTGCGATATTGCTGATGTTTTTTATTGCAATATTTGATTTTCCGGGATTGATTATTTCTCGTGTTTGCTTTTCATATCCTCGCTTAACTTTTGACGGTTGCCACTGGTTAGTGCCTATGCATAAGGTTAATAACCGGTTTCTAGTGTTGCCACGATATCCGTTTGTTCTGCTAGTCGTCCTTTCCGGACACCGTCCCAAACTTGAGGCACAAGTTCGCAGTTGTTGATGACCTTGTCAGCCCTCCCATCATTCCCACTTTCTAATGAATTTCCTGCCCTTTGTTTAGCCGTATAGAGGATTTTCGTTGGCTCCCCTCTTTAGAATTACAGAGACGTGGTCTAATAGCCGTCCAACAGCCTTGTTTTGTGTAAATTACAATTATTTCAATATGATAGGTCGTGCCCGATTTCTGTGATAATTATACTTTTACGGTAATAATTATGACAGCATTTTGTATGCAACCAAATAATTACAACAGCTGTGTACATTGTTAGTTGCTATTATAACCCGCAGGAAAAGGTCACGTCTGATACCAGATTATTTGTGCAAAACGTAGGAATATTTTGAAAGATGGTTCGCCAGTGCTCACGAGGCAGCTGAAAATGGTCTAGCCGAAATTTGTAAACATCATAGGTGCAATAATAATTTGTCACCAAACAATATTTTCAGGCGCTAACACATTCCAGCCAAATTTTACGATTTCATCAAAAATTTTATTGTGTAAATTATTACAGAATTCGGAATGCAAATAACTTAACGCAAAAAATTAAAAAGAAAATTATTTCACTTACGTCAAAATTATTTCAATAAAGGTTATTATTATGGAAATCGGACAAGTCCTTAGTAATGTTCGTATAATTGTTATTAGTTGAGAAATATTTTAATTTCGCTTTATAAGCTTCTTATCAAAATCTTTGAGCGTACCACTATAAAATAATCCCGTTGTGATGCTGAAATTAGGCGATTTACTTGTTCCGCCAAGTTATTTTAGAGGAAGTACCAAACTTTATTTTCAAAGTTTGTTACTTGTAGGATAAAATCTGCGGTCCGCTGTCCGAAATAAAAATTTTGGAAGTGCCATACAATATAAAAATATTTTGCTCTAGGATTTTAATAGATTTTGACGTTTCAGAATTTCAGAACAGAAAATAAGAACAAATTTTGTAAATATACCACGTACGCATATATAGAAGCATTACCTAGCTTTGATCTCGTAAGAAGTGCCAGAAAATGTACCGCAATATAACCAACCAACGATTCTCCGGAATTCTTCCATAGAAGATTCCACCGTTTGAAATTCTTTTGATATTTTCAATGATAACACAAACTCGAAAGCCCATATAAAGAAAAAATCCGTGCAGTACTAATATCGTTTTGTTATTTATATAGGGCTGACAAATCTAAAATTTACAAGTTTGGAATGGTTGATTCAGCACCCTTACACGGCTAAGAGATCCGAGTTTAAATTGCCCATCTATACACATTGCATTGAATAGCGGGATGTCAGCCAGACATGTACAATGGATTCTGCATTCCAACAGTGGGTCCACAGTGTGTTCATCAACAGAATGATCAAAATCAAGGATGACACAGCACTTTTCCCACCTACCTCTATTGAAATTCGAACCCAGTCTCATCTGGGATGAATTGTGAGATGGATAAGTGATACACTCATAAGTGGCAGTCATTTGTTAGACAAGCTACTATAGAAATTCTAAGGCATCCATTGAATTTACAGTTGGCATTTACTGTCCCATGCACTAATGGTGTTAAATCAAATGATAACCAGGCTGAATGTTTCGCATAAAAACCAGTGATTTACTGTCCACTGATAACCTTGTGCTACAAAAGGCAGTGGCGTATTTTTTCACTATTCTCCTCAAACGTATAATCAAACTAGCAATAATCAGTGTCCTGTTTTCGTTCAATTAGTCTTCACAAGATTCTTTGTTGAAGTACTGTTTTGTTTAAAATCGATTTTAAACGGAAGTGGTCTTCAGTGATCCAGCTAAATAGAATTTATTTTTTATTTTGTGGTTCATGTTAGACTCAATTTCTTTTATCACCACAGAGATTCCCCTGGCACTCTGTAAGCTATAGCCAGTATTTGCGAAGTATTTGGTCCTTATGAGGAACTACTGCATACGGTGATTGGCGTATGCGTTAATAGGCTGAATAGAAACTTAAATCTAAGTTTCGAGGGAAATATCTGGTATCATGAATTTAAAAGTATCGAATGAATCCGTGTCAAAACAAACCGTCTCCAGACCCGGTTACATCAGTGATGTAACAGTGTCTGGAGACGGTTTGTTTTGATGTGATTGGCCAATAGATATCACTAGAAAATGATTTTCGTCCAAGTTTCATTTGAGGAGTCTTGGAAACTTTGATTCTTAAAAATCACAAGTAAATACTTAAAAATATGTGTAAAATTAGTCACTAGATTGCCAATAGCTATCACTTGAAAATTGAACATAACCCACCTCTACAGGGAGGTTATGTTGAATTTCAACAACGCTAATTTCAGTGAAATTTTTAGTTATTTACAATTAAATTTTTATTATGCTCATCATCATATGCATCGTTTATGGCCACCAGATGCTTCAAGGTACTATCAAAACTAAATGTAGAAAAATCTGAAGCAGAATTTTGATATGATGATTGGTGAGTCAAACCAATAAACCCGATATGATGAAATCCAGAAATGTGAAATCTGTTAAACCAGTTGTCTAACAATTTAAAAATCAGTTCATACCAGTCAGAACCCGTAAATGGATTGGTTGGACAACCGGATGTCCAAAATCATAAATGCGCATATAATAGATATATTATGGTGACATGTACCATCCACAGGAATAATTCCGCTATAAAAACAGCTCTGGTTGAGCCTATAGTGAGAGATGAACAATATTGGCCAGATCAACCTCCAATTCCAGAGACAAGCCAAGAGGTCCAAATTAAGGTGCGCAATGTCACTGTTGAATATGAAATCCAAAAGCATCCCGATGTCATACTGGTTTTAAGTTCTTTTACTTTAAAGAAAACCATGTCATATACATACTCAGATTTTAGAATAATTCAATTGCCAAAGAGAAACAATGAGAGGCCGATTGGAGTATTCACATTACAAAAATTTCAAGCAGCCAGCAATCGAATAGTTATATTAACAAGTCAGTGATTTTCCCTAAGAATATCGTCTCCTACAAAACGCCAAAATCATACCCGCAAAGGGCAGTTTGTGACAGCTAAACCCGTTCCTGGATGCCGAAGGAGTTATTTTCAGATGTATGAGAAAAAATTCAAGAATAATGAAACAAATAATGGGGCCGGTTAAGATACGGTTAGCGGTACACGGAATCTTTTGGTGCAGTTGAAGTCTATTTTGCTGGTTCATTCAAAATGCGTCCCATACGTTAGCAGAGAGAATCCATTCCTATAAAAGCATATTTATGATTATTTGTGTGCTTTAGTACCCATGCAACTCAGATCAACATTTGTATGAATGTAAATTACCGAATCCTTTTAGGCACCTTACGAAGATTTCCGAGCAGAAGAGGATTATGTCACACCATTTACTCGGATAATGCTACAAATTTGGTTAAAGCAAAGAATTATCTTCAAGAAATTTATAAATTTCTAACTATCTCATACCTATATGCTTATTTCTAGTCGTCTGAAATCGCACCTACCATCGACGATGCTATACTGACATTAATGAAATTTTCAACACTTACAATACAAAAGTTTAATCGACATGCCAAAGGATCATCCCACATGGGATATAGTAAAGCAGATATATTTCCAATTTTGGAAACGTTGGAAATTAGATTATACTTGACAACATTTCAAGCAAGATTCAAATGGCAGATACGACTTAACAGCATGCAGTTAAACGATGTTAAATGTTTTTTATTTAGGAGTTCACTTAGGTGATTATGTAGTGTCTCCAAAATATGTACAAGCTTAAGCCAGATGTCATTTGCATAGAAATGGTAAGGTTGCACTTTATTTAATATTAAAGCTGAAGCTTTACAAAGCGTTGATGTAGGCTCGTTGTTATGTATGGATGTGAAAGTAGGGCGCTGAAGGGTGAAAAAGAGAGATGACACCTTACATTTAAGAGAAAAATCATGGGTGTGATTTACGGCCCAAAATGTGCGAAGTATATGGTACATGGTACATACCGATACATACATGGTACATACATATATCAGCATATGGTAGGCGCAGAGGTCGTTGCAGGCGACGATGGCTCCACGGTGTAGAGAACGACTTGGATTTTTCAGGTTGTCTGAGACAGTATGAAGAGCGAGCCCAGGATCGAAACTATTAGAGCCAGATTGTTGACACAGTAAGAGGCCCGTAATAGACTGTAAACACTGTTTCTAATAAGTTGCCATTAGATATTGGTAGCGGTTCAACTACATCCATGTGTATGTGTAATTCTAATCACACAAGCGCAAGACTTTTCTATTCAAATTGTTACAAAACGTTCTAAAAGTAACCATGCCATATTTTCGGAAAATAATATTCACGTCACATCTTTCATTCTGGAAGATTTCTGAGAATTAAATTTGAATTATGTATTCAAATTAAAATATCACTTATTCTTGAATCGCACCCAAAAACTAAAATATGTTTTATTCTGAATATTTTGTGTCCGGCAACAACCGCACGTAGAAAAAATCGCATTGCTAATTCAAGTAACATATACGAATATAAATTGATATGCATACATATTTCTATTTATGTACATATATACACATTTACTGACAGTGAGTAACAACCTACTCGACATACATTTCTAATGGGCAGAAACATATATAACAATCGTGATTTATTTACATTTTCGCATTCTGAGCTTTTTATTCCTATGTGTTTGTGCAATACGTAAATCGTATATATACACCTTTTGTATATATTTGTACATATGTACATCCATATATTTATGTATGTATACATACATCATTGTGCTTGGATATCAAGCAGAGAAACATACACAAAACTACACAACAAATCCACACACAAAAAATACGGAATAACAACAAAAGCACGAAAAAGTTCCTTCATAATAAAAAAATAAAAATAAAATTAATGTAAGTTTGTTTTATGGAAAACTTTTTTTTTATGTACATTTCTTCTTATTCTTCTTCTTGTGTAATAACCATATTTTTATGCTGTGTGTTATATAATCACAAAAACAAAAACAATAAGTATAAGGTATAAAGCAACAACAACAATAATAATTCTATGTCACTGTAAATTTTGTAAAAACAACTTTGAATGTTAAAGTCACAAAAAGCTTTTTCATTTGGTGTACGTATGTATGTATGTACATAGGTACAAAAATGTTGAAGCACTTTTTGGCAACAAGTTTTGTGTAAAAAAAAATTTTTAAAAATAAAAATATAATTATTTGACAGAAAGTGAATTTGTTTTGTTGTGACACATTAAAATAACACGAACTGGACATACGTCACAATATTATAATGCGTCACATTGTAATTATGTACATGATGTATTTATAACGGCGTTAACAATTTAAAAAGCTTCGGAAGCTGCGTACAATAATTTTGTGTCGTAAATTATTTTTGTGAGATTCGCTTCGCATCATACCTGTTTATGGTGATTTATGTTTTTATCTCGTGAAGAATTCATGAAATCTTTTGAAAGAATTTTAGAGATAGGCACACCGCACAACCCAATTGGCCTCACAAATTAGTAGAAAGTATATAGAGAGAAATCATTACTGTATTTATCGCCATCTTGAAAAATGGTAAACCAATTCTCGGGATAACAATTGCGATTGAACTTTAGAACCCTTACAGTTAGAAAAAAACACCAAACGTTGAAAAATGTTTTCACGCGAACATAAATTATTTAAATTAATTTAAAACTTAAATTAATTTGTTTTAATTAAAATTAGTTTAAGTGCCACCCTAGTCTCGACGTGATAGCTGCCCGTGTAAAAGCGTGCACGGTCCTCCGTTCTCATCGTCGCGCTTGACGCTTTTAATCTTCCGAGTACTATACTTGGTTGGATATCGATGGTGTTTTTACGGCATTTTCTGATGCCTTGGCTACGATGGATTACTTTGCAAGTATTTCTACTACACAAGTTAACCGCACGTGTAACAGTCAAGGGAAATTTCTGGATCTTGTGTTCATAACTGACCATAGGTTCTCAGAAGTTTTGGCATGCGAGGATTTTAGCGGCTGCCCGAGCATCTACCACAGTTAGTTTTGGCATGCGAGGATTTTAGCGGCTGCCTGAGCATCTACCACAGTTCAATTACGATAATATAATAATTAAGCTGGTCAAGATTTGAATGACATGGTTTCACAATTCAATGAACGACTCAAGACATGTATCGAAAGGTATATTCCATCGAGGGCTACTAAACCACGATTTCGAGAACGCCTTGAGAATAGTCGTAAAAAGCTCCACACGCTATACAGGTTCCATGCCAATCAGTATCATCCTGCTCTCACTAAAGCTCGTAAGGAATTTAAAATTTTAAACAGTTTCCTATATCATAATTACATGCTCCAGATTGAACTGGAGTTGTCTTCCAACCCACGAAGTTCTTGGCATTTCATCAACATTAGAAGGAAGGTTATCGGAGTCCCCTCTCCTATGACCTTTCAGAACTGCTCTGTGAATTTATTCACTAATTTCTTCGAATCAGTCTATGAACCGTATCAGACGCCATTAAACGATTCTCGTTATATTTTGAACTGAGCCTCATTACTGGCCCCTTACTGAGTCAACAATCGGGCTCCAATGGCTTCGATCTTGGGCTTGGTCTTCATACTGTCCTAGACAACCTAAATAAGCCAAGTCATTCTCTACAACGTGGAGCCATCGTCGCCTGCAACGACCTCTGCGCCTACCATATGGTGGCTCTCCTTTCAGAGATCGCTGCAAAATTCGTCGCGGGTCAGTACGCAGAACGTTACCGAGCCAGCGTACTTGCCGAGATCTTACTTCATGTACAATATCGGGGATCTTCAACAGATCTCTGATCTCGATATTCTACAGAGCTCGGTATGTACCATCTATTTCGCGTTTTGGGCCGTAAATCACACGCATGACTCTTCTCTCAAATGTATGGAGCCATCTCTCGTACTCATCCGTCAACTTTCACATCCAAACATAACAACGGGCCTGATCAACGCTTTGTAAAGCTTCAACTACACGGCACTTGATAAGTGTTTAGATTTTAGCAGTGACCTTAGAGGATACAAAGCACGGCTGCCAGATGCCAGCAGCACTTTAATATCCTCATCCACACTGTTATTGTGAGTGATAAGAGAACCCAAATATTTGAACCTCCTCACTCCCTAAAACGTGTGGTGGCCACTACTAAAATCTGGCGTGCCATTGTCCCTAAAACCAGAGATCAAGTATTTCGTTTTGGACTCATTGATCTGAAGTCCAACTGAAGCTGCAAACTTTACAAGCGGATCAAGTATTTCTTTCACTTCGTTGCTATTCAGTCCAATCACGCATATATCATCTGCATATGCAAGTACCTGATTGGACTGGCAATATAAGATGTTGCGCTGAGGTGTGTCAGTTTTACGAAAGATGTACTCCAACATGAGATTAAAGAGTACCGGGGACAGAGAGTTTCCCTGCCGAACACAAAAGTTAACTGCAAAAATTGTCGATAGCCTATTCTCAACTTTAACACAGCATTGAGACTGCGTCACTGTCATCCTACACTGTCGTAACAATTTTGTTGGCATTCCTAGATACTCCAGGGCAGACCACAAACTCTCTCGATTGATCGAGTCATAGGCCGTCCGGAAACCTAGGAACACCTGATGTACGAGAATGGACGTCTCATAATATTTAGATATAGAATCACTCGCAGCGAAAAGACCTGATCGGTGACTGATCGATTCGGACGAATTCCTTCTTGATAGTCACCAACCAAGCCCTGCCCTAGAGGAGTAATTCTATCCAATACAATGTATGACAGTACCTTGTATGCGGTATCACTTCTTGAAGATGGGGCATATCGCGGCCACTTTCCATTCGTCAGGCATAACTTCGGTTCGCCATACTAATCGAATAAGGTCGAAAAGCCAGTTCCACAAAGTATCCTCTCCGAATATCAAGAGCTCCGAATTAATGCAGACCACTCCAGGTGATCGGTTTCGTTTCAATCTCTGCATGGCCCTAGTGAATTCCTCATGGGATGGCTCCTCAGTGCAAATCTCCGCAGTCTGTATTAGAGGTGGCTCAACAACAGTCTGTGACGCATGATGAACATAAATCAGGACAGTAAAGTATTCACTCGGTATGGTGCAGTCCAGTAATTCCTTTAAAGAAATTACGCGAACTGCGCTCATTGCTGAGTTGTTGTACTTTCATAAACTCGGCCTTCCACCATTTTCGCTTCTTCTGTCTACAAATCCGCTTAGCTGCCCATCTTGCAAGAGCAATCTTGTTTTTCCTCGCGATTGTGAGACGTTGTTGCACTTCACTATGTACTATATTTTGTTACTCAACTGCAAGACGACACTCGTCATCAAACCAATCATTCTTGGGTCTGACTTTCACTATACCTAAAGTCTGTTGAGCAGCACTGACAACTGAAGTTTTCAGTACCTCCCAGACAGAGTTCGCGCAGTCAGATTGGTAATTAGCTTCATCAATGTTGTCGCTGACAAGATCCTGATGTATTTCGCTGTGTTCCCAGACTTGTCCTAAAACATCCATCGTAGCTTTGCAGCGACCAAATGATGATGCTGCCTACGTATTTGGTTGCTGACGGATAAGCTCTCACATCCTGCACAACCCTAGCCCGTCCTTTAGAAACTAACACATGGTCAATTTGGCTGCGGGAAGTTCCGCGAGGATGTGTCCATGTCTCTAGATGTATGTTTTTGTGAGGGAAGAATGTGCTTGCTACTCTAAAATCATGACCAATTGCAAAGTACATCATTCTCTCACCATTATCGGTCGCAGTTTCGTGTCGGGTGTACGGACCTATGTTTTCACACAAGTCGGTCTGATTTCTGCCAGTTCTATAGCATTAAAGTCCCCAATTACCATTCTAAAATCGTGTTCGGGTATAGATCCCATCAGATCATCCAAGTCATTGTAAAATGAGTCTTTATCTTGGGGCTGGCTGACTTCTTTGGGCGCATGTACACAAATTATCGACAGGTTGGCTAACTTCATGCGCAAGCGAAGCTTACACAATCGGTTATTGACTGCTTGGAAATCCAAAACAGCGTTCTTTACCTGCGGCCCAAGAAGAAACCCAGCTCTAAGATTTCCGAGGTCATCTCCACTGTAGAGCAACATATTGCCCTGGGACACATGGTCTCCACTTTTGGGCCAGCGAGTTTCTTGAAGAACAACGAGTTCCTGCCGACGATAATCTCTAACGCTCCTGGTTTTCTAAGTGATTGGACGTTCCACGTGCCGATCCTTAATCTCGTGTCCGGGTACTTGAGCGGGGGTCCGGTGTTGTTTTGGCGGTATCCATTTTTCTTTTTGTTGACTTTATAAACACTTCATTTTTTTTAAAGATGCGGGTCGTCAGCCCAGCGCTCCAACCGTTTAAATTAAATAATAAGCCCTTTGTAAAAGATGGCGACTTAGGCCTTACTTGCAGATTGTTTAAATGTTTCGCCACCAATGAAAATCTGATTGGCAGTATTTGGGTACCTGGTGCACCAAGGCAATTCATCTCGAACTAGCCTCACACTTGTCTTCTAATGCGTTTTTGGGAGCAATTGCGAAAGATACATCCAAAAGAAATCGACATACCACAAACCGATAATCTTAGCTTTATTGACACTTTGTAAAGCTTAGTCGATCAAAGTTCGTTTGTTGTAAAGTTTAGAAAAAAAAACATCAGAAAGCTGATACGTAAATCAAAAGAACAAACAATATTACAAAAACACAATAGCCGCCCATTTGCGGGCGGTGGATGCGACAGTGAAAGATTATTCAAATTATAACAAATAGCTTTTATACAAATACATACATAATTATGATAATTTGGACACTCTGTATCGTGTTAATAAAGTGCTAACCGCTATATAATTTAGATAATTTCTTGCAACATCATTTTTTTTTGGTTGCCCACATTTACACAATTATCAGCGCAAAAAACATAATTTTTGTACGATCGATATGATGTATGTATATGTATGTCAGATACTACTATATCACCATCTTGCGAGTTACATAAATTTTCAATTTTTTTGGTAAAATACTCAGAATTGTCGTAAAATCGAAATTATTTTTGATTAATTCAAAAATATGTCAGTTTTGATTTTCCGGTATATAGGTTCTGTTGTTGGTTTTGCGATGGTTTGGCGAACACGCACGCAATATTTTTACAAGATTTTGGTTGTAGTTTTTTTTTCGAAACCAAAAAAAAAGCTTTTAATTAGGGTTAGGTATACCAACCTAAGGTATATGAGTATAGTAAAACAATAAGAATGGTGGGTAGTGGGAGGAATAATAATAAAAATTTCCATTTTTCCATTAAACGGTTCTTTGGTATATAGACGAGTGTATAATTTTTGGTATTGAATTTTTCCGGGTTTTTCTTTACGTTCGGTGTGTGCATACGTACGTACCTACGTAAAAAAAACGAAAAAGTTTATCTGGATAAACTACTTACATTATATATACTTACAGCTTGATAGACAGAATTTTTAATGGGATAACGATTTATGTTTATTTTAAGGTTTGTATATTATGTACAAATTATAAAAGGTTTAGCCCGGCAATAAAACAATTTTTTTTATAAAATATTAAGTGGGCCTAAATGCAAAATGTATTTGCATATAGAGTTTTAGTATTATTGGCACGTACTCCGTTCGTACATTGTTCGTTTTATATTCAAGAATTTATCAATTTTTTTTTCTTTCCGTTTACAGTGTACAAGTTAGTGTTGAGTTCAATCGTCACTTGTTGATTGCCAACATTTCAAAAATAATTCAAATAGTTGATTTCATTTTGCCTAAGATAAATTTGAGGAAAATTGTTCAGATAAAATTGTTAATATAGTTTTGTTTATATTTAGAAGACATACATAGAATTCGAATACATATATTTCAATTCATATTCTGCATCATTAGATATGATGATTTCAAAATTAATTTGTACCGTGTTTATGACACAAACCACCCAGATGGGAAAGCACATGGAGGCACAGCTGTACTGATAAAAACAAGATTAAAGCACTATAAATTTATGAAATATGAGAACATATCCAATCAACGAGCATCTGTCAGCAGGACTGGTGTGGAAACTGTGTCATATCAGCATTGTACTATCCTCCAAAACATGATATAGAAAAACTGCAGTTCATAGATTATTTCAGCCAGCTAGGTATTAAATGTCTTGCCGGGGGAGATTTCAACGCCAAACACACTCAATGAGGTTCCAGATTAACATCGCCGAAAGGCAAACAACTTTATGAAGCTATAGAAGATTTGTCTTCTGGTCACTCACCGGAAATTGTAAGAGTGAGCGCCATCCTAAGAATAGAAACGCCAAAACGGCTTACAAACAAACAAACTAATTGGACTCAATATAAGAGGCTAGTCAAACAAAATTGTGTACTGAATATCCCTTTTATCACACCAGCAAGTATTTATGCAGCGGTAGATAATCAAAAAGATGTCCTGGCATTATCAGCTGAAAAGGCTACACCGGTCTTAAATAGTACTGAAAAAGTGAATACATTGTCACATAATATATACAGGAACTAATCCAGGAAATGCGGAAAATTCGCCGCCGATGGCAAGAAACAAAATCACCGTTGTTTAAATGGAAATTAAATTGTGCTATTAAGACTCTAAGATTTGCATTGCGAGAAAAAGAAAACCAGAGCGCCCAGAATTATTTAAATGAACTCTCGGCAACCGAGAGGATTGATTATTCTTTGTGGAAGGAAACAAAAAAGTTAAAAAGGCCAACAAACTCGAATCACCCGTTTAAACTATAACCAACTGGAAATTGGGGGAGAACTACTCATCTAACAACAGTATTCGCACCACACGAAGAAACTAATAACTTCGTGCTACCCGACCAAATGGATGCTGGTTTGTCCTTCAAACCCATAAAATATATTTTGAAGAAAGTTAAGAATACAATTATAAATTGTATAAGTCTAAAAAAAGCAACAGGGCATGCTCTTATTAACGGAAAAATGATAATGGAATTGCCAGACAAATGCATAATAACATTCATATTCAACGCAATCATGCGAACTGGTTATGTTCCTCAAATATGGAAGATATCTTTGATCACAACGATATATAAAGCTGGAAAAAATGAAACACAGATTTCATCATATCGTCCAATAAGCATGCTGCCTACAATCTCAAAGTTATTTGAAAAAATGCTATACTAACGAAATTGAAACCAGTATTAGAAGAACGGCATATTATTCCAGACCATCAATTTGGGTTCCGAAACCAACATGGTACCACAGAACAAGTACACAGAATTGTAAATGCAATCAAAAACACCTTTGAGGAAAAGAAATATTGTTCTGCTGCTTTCTTGGACATTGCACAAGCCTTTGATAAAGTTTAGCATGATGGGAATAATGCAACTACATACTTATTTAAATGATATTAACGCAGGTGTTCCACAAGGCAGCGTTCTAGGACCACTATTATATATGCTGCACATAGCGGACTTACCTGTAACCAACAAGGTAGTCATATCAAACTTTGCTGTTGATACAGCCGTCCTGGTGTCACACAATAATCCCGAAACTGCCTCAAAGGAATTACAGAATGATCTAAACAAAACCGAGAACTGGCTGAAGACAAGGCTCACAAAAGTGAACGAAAACAAATCAACTCACATCACATTCACGCTAAACAAACGCCCTCGCCCACCAGTGGAATTCAACGATATAAATATTCCTCAACAAACCAAGATCAAATACTTAGGCATGCACCTGGATAGAAGACTAACGTGGAAGAATCATATTGAAGCAAAGCGCAATCAAATAAAAATAAAATTTTCCAAAATGTATTGGTTGATGGGAACAAAATCTCAGCTGTCATTAGACAATAAAGTTTTATTGTATAAAGCGATAATCAAACCCATATGGACATTGGACACATGGTTTTCAGTTATGGGGATACAAGTCTCGAGTACATATTCAGATAGCTTAGAGCAACTGCCACCTTTATGTCCATATAGTAATTAAATTAGATAAAGCGGTTAGATGTTCACAGAATTTTAAAGGTTCGTGATTTTAAACCAATTTTAATCATTTTTACTGCCTATCATAGAGATGTCCACGCCTACTCATGTATATTTCCGAATAGTTTAGATCACTTAGGATTTTTGTGGCCAATCAGATTAAAATCTGATGAACTTTTCTATTTGTTTATGGAATTTAAAAATTCTTGGTTTTGAATGATTTTTAAAATTTTGTACCGCCGATCCCAGAGATGTTACTAATCTATCTTTTCAAATAGTTACGGCTATTTTAAATCTGTATGATCAATTAATTAAGTTATGATGAACTTTACTATTTATTTTACACCATTTAGAAGTTACGAAAACGATTTCATTTTAAACAATTTTTAGTAATTTGTACCGCCGATCCATCCAAAACAACGAGTTAACTCGTCGAACTTAAAATCGTTTAAAATCAAACTAAAAACTTTAAAAATTGTGTCAAATTTTGTTTGCAAAATATTGGGAATTTTATTTATAAAAAGTACAAAACATTTTGAATAACAATAAAATTCGGACATAGATCGTCAAAAATCGTTGGAAAAAACGTTCGTGTAAAATAACCAATTTGCGATTAAATCTTAATTGAACGGTCGATTTGATTTAAATATTGTGTATTTTAAATGATCATAAAAAATTGATCGTCCAAAGTCGTACGAAAAAGAGTTCAAATTATCTGTTTAATTGATTAAATTTAAAAATACAAATATTCGTTTAAAATCGTACGAAAAAAAGTTAAGTTTAAAAAAAAATGTTCTTAGCCAATTGAAAAACCCGATTTTCCTGTTTTGACAAAAAAAAGATTAATTTTTCTAGGAACTAGATTTCTTGCATGTGTGTATATATAGCTGATATCGATAATATACTCAAGAAAATAAATACATTAAACATAAATGAGGTGGTTACAGTGTTTACACCTATATTTAGGTTGCTTATTCAATTAATTGCGCTTGTTGAAGTAAGACGTTCTTTATGGGATTTAAAGTACAAATTCTATCTATAGATAATTGAACGAATGGAAAAATGTTCCTAAATAATTAATTTCGTAACTTTTCAATACATCCTTTGTGTTGAGGTTATATGACACCATTATATAAAAACATTCAACAAGTATCTTCCTGAGTAAAGGTATGTTAAAAAGTATCGCACAGACAAGCTCAAAATTGCAATCCGGTGTGAAGCAGAACTAAATAATCCACTAAAGTTAGGTCACAATGAATCTGAGCACATATTATTGAAGTTGTTCTAATTGTGACTGGTACTTTTTGCAGTATTGCTTTACTGTTTCTGCTACCATATATGATGTGACACGTACATACCAGGTTGCATTTACCATTCGTCGTATTATTTTTGGCAGCACTCGTTGTAATTTTATTATGTTGGAAGCATGATCGACACTTAAAAGTAAAATCTCAAAGGAACTATAGTCTCATTACTATCATTACCATGAGTCTGTCGCAGATTATATTCGAACAAGCTCGATGCACATTTAAAAAAATTAAATTAAATCTATATATACATATGTATATATACATATGTATGTATATATGCAACAATTCAAATCACAATAACATAATTTTCACGTTTAACCAATAAACCGCAGTTCAACTCGATTTTAAGGATTATTGTACATTTATACAACATAGAGGATTTAAATACAATATGAATAAAAAACCACTTGTTGAATCAAAAAAATGTGTACTATGTACATGGCAAGGTGAAAATCGTTTATTGAGCAAGTGTCGCGAATATCTCAAAAATTATCAATGATAGGTACCTTGGGCGCCCGAACTAGCACTTGCACCTATCATCATATCCATTTGCTACATTTGTCAACATCAAGTGTTATCCATTTCGCATTTTCGGCCCATAGAAAATTCTTTGAACTCGATCGATGGTTTAAGTGTAGCCAAGTACACAACAACTTTCAACTTTTCACTTATATATAAAACCATATTTTTTAGAGCTTATCGGTAGTTTTCCGGTACACTGACAATCTTTTTCTTATGGTTACTAAACCATTTATCATTCATTGGTTAATCTAAACACTCAATAAGTGGAATTGATCTTGACAGTACATGGGCTACTAAATTATGTGTACCGTTCCTGTGATCAAAATGTTGAAATCTAAGGTACCGCCTTCAATCATTCAATTTCAGTCGCACTATATTTCCTCTCGTTGCTTTTATTAGCCTTTTTAATCGGAGCACAATAGTACTTGCCAAAAAGCATCGAATAAAACAATCGTTGACAAACAGTCAGTTTCACTAATTCGATCGACTATATACCAGCAATTGACGGCAGAACATCACGCTTAGTTGTTTCAATTTATTTTCGCGAGTCCAATCAAAATCAAATAAAACATATTTCTTTGAGGTCCACATAATCATACTACTCTCCAAGGGTAGGTTCAGTTACATCCAAAGTCAGCATTTCATCAATTGAATACTATTTAGTAAATCATAAAAGAACTTTGACCAAATTTATCAGGAGTTGTGTAAGCAAACTCTTCCACAGAACAGTGTTCTTTATCTATAAAACATCTCTTTTCAGCCTTAGAATTACTCAGAGTTATTACATATAATGGTAAAGGTTGTTTGCCATTAGTTTTGTTCATTTTCTCTAATAAACTTGTTGATGTTGGTGAATTCTGTTGAATTATTTCTTCCTCAGTTTGATCAATTGGGAGAAATATTACGACGCATAGTTTAAATTTTTGTTAATTCCGCCAGTGGTTCTGACAGATTTGTAAATACAATTTCCATAAAAATAACAAAATTTTAAAGCCGATTTTCTTTCTCTTTCGTTAACTAAAAATCGTATAGTCATTAAGGCAAAAACTGTTGTTCCATATAGGTTCGCACGGTCAAATAAAGGATGTTTTTCAGAGGATCAACAGTTTTTTCAGTGCCATCCAATTTGACAGCTGATAACACCGTACAGAACACCGTACCACGAATTCTCTAATAGATAATACACATCCGTACATAGACGTCCTATACATGGGGCACCCAAGAAGAAGTTCTTGTGGTGAAGCGAAGTATTGAGGAGGACAAGAATGAGTCGATTTGTTATCGTTCACCGCAATTGGAGCTGTTTACTTGAAGGAACATTGTGCGGAAACATTTTGGTTTATGAGCTTACAAATCCAGCTCGTGCAAGAATTATAGCTGCATGACCATGTGTGCGTCGTACGTGTGGAAAATGAGTCGAAAACAAAATTACTCCTGATGCTCATTTTCACAAAGCAAAATTTTAACGATGGGGAGTGTTGGTTGAATAGCTATGTCAAGCAGTAAAATTGTCGCATTTGGAGTGAAAAAAACCACAATCCATTATTGAGACGATGTCACATCCACAAAAAGTCACTATATTTGGTGTGCTTCATCAGCCGGTGGAATGAATCATTGCTCCACATTTTTTCAAAAATAATGCCGGCCAGAACATTACAGCCAATGGAGACCACTATAGAGATATGATTATTGACTTTTTCGTTCCCCAATATAGAATGGTATTAATGTGGAAAAGTTGTATAGTTTCAACATTTTGGCGAAACATGTCAGACAGCGCCTTAGTCGATTTATTGAAGGAAACATTCGATGAGCCCAAAATTTCGCATAATAGACCTATGGATTGGTCTCCTAGAATTTCTGATTTAACACATTTGGATTATTCTCTGTAGTGATATATGAAGAGGTCATTACAGTCTATGCCGATAAACCAAAGACAATGGACGATTTGCTATTGCCGATATACATTTCATCTTTATAAAATCAGTCACTGATTTTTAACCAAATCAATCTCTCAACTGATTTCTTCGGGTCCTATAAGCTGATCAAAAAATCATTATTTTATATGTACTTTATGTTTTTTCTAATAGAAATGGAACCGATAGAATAATCACTGTGCTGTAAGAGTAAAACTATGCATAAATATTAACATTGTATATTTGTATATATATATATGTATATTGTAACGGTGGCGTTCTTGCATTGCAGCCTGTGATGCCCGAATAAATTGAATTACGTTCTCTATGTATTGTTTCATTTTTTTTTATTATTCAAATTATTCGGTTTGGGGAATCGTCCAAACCATGAGTTGTGCCGTTGTCTAAAACCGGCTAATCGGTCAATTTATTATTTGATCGAGATTTTTCGGTGTAGAACGGTGTAAAAATAAAATTTAAAACAAAATTAAATTATAAAAGTGTTATAAGTGCTGGTATGCTGAATTGCCTCGCCGATACTAGAATTCGAGGTGCCTGTCTTATTGAATGCTATACTCGTCTTACACTTGATAGTTTAGGTAAGCCTACTATAATATATAGCACTATATACTATATAGTGTAAAGCTAAAGAGTTCCGTATAGAACCATGAGTATTCATGTGTAAACCTTTTCCACTGTTCTTAGAGCCAACGGTCGGTATTGCGGTCCAGAACATCGTTTTACGTATTACGGTCTTAGAGCTTATCTATTGGGACAAATTGCACAGACCGCAATTCCATCATCTGAATTATGCAGTTTAGTCATTGTACATACCACGTTCTGTAAATATCGATTATATTGGAAGAAAATAAGAAAATAGGACAGCGCGACTAAGCGAAACGCTATAATTATGTGTATAAGTGAATAATTTATAGTTGTGATTGCCTTGCCTATATGTGTTAAATTATTAAAATAACGTTATATATATATTTAATTAGTGTTGTAAATTAGATAATAAGATGTATACTAGTGAAAGAGTGCTTTAAGTCTCAATTGGCAAAAAAAAGAAAATTAAAAGTGATTTCAGATATTTAATACGCATGTGATCCGGTTAATGTAAAAAACAAAAAAAAAGATAAAAAAACGAAAGGGGGGGAAGGAAAAATCAAAATTTAACCTTGGCCAGTAGCTTCGGCTAGTGTGTTTTTGCAGATTTGAGGGGTAAGTGAAAATTTTTATTATTCTTCCTCGCGAAAGAAGAAATTTTGATTTTACTTCAGCTATATTCACTGTCCGCATATATGTACGTACGATAAAGATGTAACTCTTATATCCCATATACGTACGTAAAGCGGTACACATATAAGTTTTATACCTAAGTTTCTACCGGATATCTATCGCATATCTGAAAATGGTTTTTTTTTTTTTGCTTCTTTGTTCGAAGGCACTAATAAAATTTATCTTTAAGTTATTTATCTATTTTTTTAAATTACTATTTAGTGAACCGTTTCTCGGTTACTTGTTTATTTTCTCGGTAGAGTACTGCCTACCGTCCCCTCGTTGAAATTGTAAATGTCAACACTGTAAATATATAATTTTTTTTGTGTTACTAAATGGAAGCTGTTTTATTTCATAAAAAGAAAATACAGTGCATTGACATGAGGCGTTAACATCTTCAATGGGGCGGGAGGAGGAACCGAGTGGTTAAATTATCAAGGATGAGACAATGGTTGGCACAACGCCTACAGTAGTTATGAACGGAATGATCATGCCATTTATATTATTGTTTTTGTGTTCGCTATTTCGGTCTATTACAATATTGGAATATTGGAATTTAGTTGCACATGATGATTTGTATTTTGTAACGTGACCAGTTGCCAAAACATATCCACCCTAGCCAGAGCTTCCGAGATTAATAGTAGAAACAAGCATGTACCGGTTTGGCAATAGAAGTGTGGTTACAATAACCAAGACTGGTACATAGTATTGTCCACAAATTACATAAACATTGAAATTCGGTATTTCAACCTACGAAAAATTATCAAAATTCAATCGTACATCCAAAATGTTCAAAATTCAATACAACGAATTGAAATTTTCGAGTTATAAATGGGAAGTTAAATCAAAATTTTTAAAGTTTGAATTAAAATTTAGTTTATTTTTTTTGTCTATTTACATAACTGTAAAGAAATAAATCTTTTTCTTATGGTTACTAAACCATTTATCATTCATTGGTTAATCTAAACACTCAATAAGTGGAATTGATCTTGACAGTACATGGGCTACTAAATTATGTGTACCGTTCCTGTGATCAAAATGTTGAAATCTAAGGTACCGCCTTCAATCATTCAATTTCAGTCGCACTATATTTCCTCTCGTTGCTTTTATTAGCCTTTTTAATCGGAGCACAATAGTACTTGCCAAAAAGCATCGAATAAAACAATCGTTGACAAACAGTCAGTTTCACTAATTCGATCGACTATATACCAGCAATTGACGGCAGAACATCACGCTTAGTTGTTTCAATTTATTTTCGCGAGTCCAATCAAAATCAAATAAAACATATTTCTTTGAGGTCCACATAATCATACTACTCTCCAAGGGTAGGTTCAGTTACATCCAAAGTCAGCATTTCATCAATTGAATACTATTTAGTAAATCATAAAAGAACTTTGACCAAATTTATCAGGAGTTGTGTAAGCAAACTCTTCCACAGAACAGTGTTCTTTATCTATAAAACATCTCTTTTCAGCCTTAGAATTACTCAGAGTTATTACATATAATGGTAAAGGTTGTTTGCCATTAGTTTTGTTCATTTTCTCTAATAAACTTGTTGATGTTGGTGAATTCTGTTGAATTATTTCTTCCTCAGTTTGATCAATTGGGAGAAATATTACGACGCATAGTTTAAATTTTTGTTAATTCCGCCAGTGGTTCTGACAGATTTGTAAATACAATTTCCATAAAAATAACAAAATTTTAAAGCCGATTTTCTTTCTCTTTCGTTAACTAAAAATCGTATAGTCATTAAGGCAAAAACTGTTGTTCCATATAGGTTCGCACGGTCAAATAAAGGATGTTTTTCAGAGGATCAACAGTTTTTTCAGTGCCATCCAATTTGACAGCTGATAACACCGTACAGAACACCGTACCACGAATTCTCTAATAGATAATACACATCCGTACATAGACGTCCTATACATGGGGCACCCAAGAAGAAGTTCTTGTGGTGAAGCGAAGTATTGAGGAGGACAAGAATGAGTCGATTTGTTATCGTTCACCGCAATTGGAGCTGTTTACTTGAAGGAACATTGTGCGGAAACATTTTGGTTTATGAGCTTACAAATCCAGCTCGTGCAAGAATTATAGCTGCATGACCATGTGTGCGTCGTACGTGTGGAAAATGAGTCGAAAACAAAATTACTCCTGATGCTCATTTTCACAAAGCAAAATTTTAACGATGGGGAGTGTTGGTTGAATAGCTATGTCAAGCAGTAAAATTGTCGCATTTGGAGTGAAAAAAACCACAAGCCATTATTGAGACGATGTCACATCCACAAAAAGTCACTATATTTGGTGTGCTTCATCAGCCGGTGGAATGAATCATTGCTCCACATTTTTTCAAAAATAATGCCGGCCAGAACATTACAGCCAATGGAGACCACTATAGAGATATGATTATTGACTTTTTCGTTCCCCAATATAGAATGGTATTAATGTGGAAAAGTTGTATAGTTTCAACATTTTGGCGAAACATGTCAGACAGCGCCTTAGTCGATTTATTGAAGGAAACATTCGATGAGCCCAAAATTTCGCATAATAGACCTATGGATTGGTCTCCTAGAATTTCTGATTTAACACATTTGGATTATTCTCTGTAGTGATATATGAAGAGGTCATTACAGTCTATGCCGATAAACCAAAGACAATGGACGATTTGCTATTGCCGATATACATTTCATCTTTATAAAATCAGTCACTGATTTTTAACCAAATCAATCTCTCAACTGATTTCTTCGGGTCCTATAAGCTGATCAAAAAATCATTATTTTATATGTACTTTATGTTTTTTCTAATAGAAATGGAACCGATAGAATAATCACTGTGCTGTAAGAGTAAGACTATGCATAAATATTAACATTGTATATTTGTATATATATATATGTATATTGTAACGGTGGCGTTCTTGCATTGCAGCCTGTGATGCCCGAATAAATTGAATTACGTTCTCTATGTATTGTTTCATTTTTTTTTATTATTCAAATTATTCGGTTTGGGGAATCGTCCAAACCATGAGTTGTGCCGTTGTCTAAAACCGGCTAATCGGTCAATTTATTATTTGATCGAGATTTTTCGGTGTAGAACGGTGTAAAAATAAAATTTAAAACAAAATTAAATTATAAAAGTGTTATAAGTGCTGGTATGCTGAATTGCCTCGCCGATACTAGAATTCGAGGTGCCTGTCTTATTGAATGCTATACTCGTCTTACACTTGATAGTTTAGGTAAGCCTACTATAATATATAGCACTATATACTATATAGTGTAAAGCTAAAGAGTTCCGTATAGAACCATGAGTATTCATGTGTAAACCTTTTCCACTGTTCTTAGAGCCAACGGTCGGTATTGCGGTCCAGAACATCGTTTTACGTATTACGGTCTTAGAGCTTATCTATTGGGACAAATTGCACAGACCGCAATTCCATCAGCTGAATTATGCAGTTTAGTCATTGTACATACCACGTTCTGTAAATATCGATTATATTGGAAGAAAATAAGAAAATAGGACAGCGCGACTAAGCGAAACGCTATAATTATGTGTATAAGTGAATAATTTATAGTTGTGATTGCCTTGCCTATATGTGTTAAATTATTAAAATAACGTTATATATATATTTAATTAGTGTTGTAAATTAGATAATAAGATGTATACTAGTGAAAGAGTGCTTTAAGTCTCAATTGGCAAAAAAAAGAAAATTAAAAGTGATTTCAGATATTTAATACGCATGTGATCCGGTTAATGTAAAAAACAAAAAAAAAGATAAAAAAACGAAAGGGGGGGAAGGAAAAATCAAAATTTAACCTTGGCCAGTAGCTTCGGCTAGTGTGTTTTTGCAGATTTGAGGGGTAAGTGAAAATTTTTATTATTCTTCCTCGCGAAAGAAGAAATTTTGATTTTACTTCAGCTATATTCACTGTCCGCATATATGTACGTACGATAAAGATGTAACTCTTATATCCCATATACGTACGTAAAGCGGTACACATATAAGTTTTATACCTAAGTTTCTACCGGATATCTATCGCATATCTGAAAATGGTTTTTTTTTTTTGCTTCTTTGTTCGAAGGCACTAATAAAATTTATCTTTAAGTTATTTATCTATTTTTTTAAATTACTATTTAGTGAACCGTTTCTCGGTTACTTGTTTATTTTCTCGGTAGAGTACTGCCTACCGTCCCCTCGTTGAAATTGTAAATGTCAACACTGTAAATATATAATTTTTTTTGTGTTACTAAATGGAAGCTGTTTTATTTCATAAAAAGAAAATACAGTGCATTGACATGAGGCGTTAACATCTTCAATGGGGCGGGAGGAGGAACCGAGTGGTTAAATTATCAAGGATGAGACAATGGTTGGCACAACGCCTACAGTAGTTATGAACGGAATGATCATGCCATTTATATTATTGTTTTTGTGTTCGCTATTTCGGTCTATTACAATATTGGAATATTGGAATTTAGTTGCACATGATGATTTGTATTTTGTAACGTGACCAGTTGCCAAAACATATCCACCCTAGCCAGAGCTTCCGAGATTAATAGTAGAAACAAGCATGTACCGGTTTGGCAATAGAAGTGTGGTTACAATAACCAAGACTGGTACATAGTATTGTCCACAAATTACATAAACATTGAAATTCGGTATTTCAACCTACGAAAAATTATCAAAATTCAATCGTACATCCAAAATGTTCAAAATTCAATACAACGAATTGAAATTTTCGAGTTATAAATGGGAAGTTAAATCAAAATTTTTAAAGTTTGAATTAAAATTTAGTTTATTTTTTTTGTCTATTTACATAACTGTAAAGAAATAAATCCAAAATATTTCAAAAGGTTCAAAAATTTCATATCCGTTAAATTCTATAATTTAAAATTTTTGTTTTTATTTTGAAATAAAAATATTTTTTGTAAATCCGAAATTTCCATTCTAATGAAATCAATGAAATTATTGGATGAAATATTAATTTCCTTATACTAACGAACCTTTTAAATTCGAATTCAGAATTTTCAGAAAGATTCAAAGAATTGTTTAAAATACCTAAATTTTTTTAATAAAAAAATTTGAAATAAGATAGTATTTAAATTAAAATTTTGTTAAACAGCGTCAAATTTTAAAAACTTACTTAACGGTCGATAGAATTAAAATTTCGAATTCAGATCCAGAAAAATTATTTTTTTCGAAATTTCAAAATTAATTTTTGAAATGCTGTAGTTAAAATGGAAGTTTCAGAGCTCAGAATTTAAAATTCTACCTAAATTTGGTATATTAGAAATTAATATTTGGATATAGGCAAAACTGGAATATCAGATTGGGAATATTCTATAACTAAACAGACGGTTTCATTATAAATTCGATCAAGGCACCTGGACTAATTAACATTTATAAAATTCATTAATTAATTAAATTCAGAATTTCTCATTTTGATTCGAATTTTGAAACTACTGGAATGTCACATTTCGTCCAAAAAACATTGAAATGCATTTTTACAAGTCTAAAAATTAAATTCTAAATTTAAATTTTATAATTCTGAATTCAAATTTCAAGGTGATTAATCGAAATTTTTAGAAATTCGGAATTGAATTTTTTCAAATTCAGATTTGAACGATTTAAATACTAAAATTTTTCATAATTCTCGAGAAAAGTTTCAAAGTGATTAAGTTTTCGTATTTTTCGTAGTATTGAAAGGTTAAAATTGAAATACAAATTTTAATTGTCTGTCTTTGAAACTATTGGATTAACCATTACATTAGTTGTAGCTATCCTACTTGAATATACATTTTTTAATTATGAATTAGAAATTTCAAGTAGGACCTTTTAAAATTTTAGACCTTTCAAAAATCAGCGAAAATGTTGCATTTTATAAAATATTGAAAAAAAGCTAATAATTTTATTATTTAAACTTTTAAAATAATTAAAATAAAAAAATTTGAATTACAAATCTTAAATTGGAATTTCATTCAACTAGATCGATATTTGTTATTTTGATCAATTCGAATTTTTAATTCAGAATTTAAAAAAGAACGAAATTTTTAACCAAATTTTGCAAACTTGAATCCGGAATTAGAAAACAATTTGTTTAAATAAATATTAAATTTTAACTAATTTGAAATATTTCATATTTAATAAAAATTTTAAGCATTTATTCAAATTTCGAAAAAAAAAATTTCAAATTTTTAAAATGTTTAAATCCCCAAATATTTTTAAATTTGGTATTTTTTCAAAAGTATTTCATATTCATATTCTGAAATTCTGTTTTAACATTTAAAAACGTTTTAATAATTAATAAAATTAACCAAAAAAAATAACCGCTTAATTCTACATTTTGTTAGTGACAGATACATGATTTTTAGAACATTATCAAATATTTCAAATATTTCTTGAGTTACTGTTAACTTTCTCGGGTTACACCGTTGATTCTTTCTGATAAAATAGGCCAAAAATGGTGAAAATCTTGTTAAAAACGTGCTAATATGCAAGAAAAGGGCCATTTTTCAAATTTCATTTGAAACTTCACGCCGATAAATAATGGAAATCATTAACATGAGACCTAGCGTACATTTCTGGATTAAACTGTATTTGGTCCTTTATTATGTTCCTGTATGATGTGCTGCTGGTTCACGTTACTCTTGCCAGGTGGGAGGTCTAGCCAAAAGTTCTTCTTCAAGGTCTCACAAAACTGGACGATCAGAACGGCGTGGACTCTCCAGTATTCCCGACAGTCCAAATATTTGAAAGCCGCGATTTAATCTGCAGTCCCGTAAATTAGCGATATTCGCCGAAACAGTATTTTAGATTTTTTCAAAAAACATAAAATAAAATATATTATCTCTAACACATATTCTTATTTAAAGAACACTGACAGCAATACATACATACACACAGTTCATATTTATATATCATATTCTCTCGCGTCTGGAATATTTCACGCGCGCACGCAATCTAGCATGTAAGTTATCGACCTCGGTACATTTCGTTCGTGTACATACATACATACATACATACATACACATAAATATTATGTCATTTTCAGAGCGAACAGAATATTATGACAAAATATTTCCAATTACTTATATAAATATATTATAGT
This sequence comes from Tipula unca, assembly GCA_951394425.1. Classification (NCBI taxonomy): domain Eukaryota; kingdom Metazoa; phylum Arthropoda; class Insecta; order Diptera; family Tipulidae; genus Tipula; species Tipula unca. The sequence goes on from OX596380.1 coordinate 77,491,750, forward strand.
TATCAATTACCCTAACTAAATCACTAACCATTTTGGTCGAGGGTTAACATCACGAACATATAAAACTATATACATTATGTACGAAATATAAGTTAATTACTTAGTGCGGTAATTTTTTGTGTATGAATATTTTTCAACCTTGACGAAAACCTATATAAGCAAATTAAATTATTGTACGGTTGAATATTGTGCTATATGTAGATAGGGAGCATAATTATAAGACATGAATTACATTAACTGTAAGGGGGACACACACAGTGATTTGTCGCACATAATTCACGAGACATTAATGGTCGGTCGTCTGCTATTCGCATATACGCACATAAAACGTATATAGTGTTGTGTGATAATAAAATGTCTAGTTTACGATTACGATTGCGGTCTAATTTATTTCAACCAGTCTTGAAAGTTATCTTCGATGCGTAATGTACAAAATAGTTTTATTTACAGTTTTATGTTCTAACAGCCGCAATATACATATATAGCAGGTCACTGCGGTGACTGAATATAAATATAAACATTTTTTTTATCGTGCGGTGGTTGATTGTTGACATTTCTTCGGGAAATGCTTTAATAAAAATTATGTTTCTCAATTGAATTTGGTCATGAACTGTTTCATTTCTATATAAATTAGTCAATAATGTCGTGTTGATATAAATAGCTCTGATGGTATTCTGTACTTTACTCATCAACAGTATTATAAAAGTTTAAAATATCGAGAAATATTTTTGTCAAGGTCAACTATATATTGACTAAAATCAATTTAATAAACGAATGATAACAAATTTTGTTAGAAACTTCACGTTGATACATAATGGAAATTATCAACATGTGACAGCTTAATTCTAGCTTGCGGACAATCTAAGAATAAATATTGTATCGACTATAAGTAATATTTGTAATATAAATGTAATTAATTGAATCCAACCAATTTCGGCTGGGTTCGAACGACTAGAGGTCCCCCAAAAATATGGCGGCGATACATACACATTAATCAAACGAATTTTTATTTCAATTTCGTTCCACATTTCTGTGTATCGATTCTGAAATGCAAATAATTCGAATACATTATTTTGTGTTGTATGCGTGACGCAGACAAAATTTGATCTTTCATTATATATTTGTATCACTATAATCTAGATTAAGCGTATAGGTCAGTGATTTCAATACAATTTTTGTATCTGAAATATTGCAAGCAATACCAAACGAGTTTCCATTAAGGCCAAAAACAAATTTCTTTTTCTATTCAATTTTCTGTATACCTTAGTTGCCAGTCATCATCGAAATGCTGATTTGTTTGTTAAGCGGAAAATAAATTATTCGGGGGTCATGGAATTATTTATTTATTCTGCGCTATTTGCTCGGTGAATTTCTGTTCGAAATGGCAGTAGGGCTAAATGGGTGGAACGAGGAAAACCGTGTATCCACATTAATAGTGGCTCTAAAAGGGGAAGTGGCGGAAACATTGCAGACCATTCCAGAATATGATCGATACAATTGCAACGAAGTAATGAAGGCACTGGATCGAAAAAGAGGCAGAAGCTGACTCCCACAACCAATTGCCCCATAATCGTCATCTCCATTTCGAAATTGGGACGAGGCGGGACTGCTTAACAATTATAGGAAATACTGACGGGAAGAGCTGTGTTATTACCCTGGATACAGGAGCGTACGCACGTTTATCCGTGTGGATTTAGTAAAGGGAAGAGTACAACCAGCCAACGAGTTGAAATTACGCACAGAATTAGGATATAGGAAATACCCAATTCCAACACGAAGTACTGGCCGCAAAAATAGTGGATAAAGTCATCTAGGAGATGGACTTCATGAGGGCAAATGGCTTCGTGGTGGATGTTCGACAAGGAGTATTGGACTGTGATAATTTCGAATTACCACTGCGAATAGACTATATGATGTAATAGATGGGTGGTAATAGATCATCGGGAAAAGCTGCCACCGAACTCGGTAACAATTGTGTGAGAGTGTTTGGAGGGAGGTTCTGAGTCACCCAGGTTGTGGGTTGTAGAAACCAGGGAAGAAGAAAGTGAAACCAACGGAACTATGATAGGGAGGACACTAGTAAAATCAGATAACAAATATAGGGTACCGATTAGGACCCTAAATCTTTCGGATAAGAAGAAAACAATTAAGAAAGGAACCGTAATTGGTAAATGTGAATAGGTATCAACAATAATGAAATGCGAACAGGAGAATAAGATTAGAAACTTTGATACGCAAGGACAGGAACAAATAGCAGAACACCTCATGCAGAAATGGTCTGGAAATATAATCATGAACCAGAAAAATTCACCACGACAACTGTTCGAACAGAATAATTCGATCTTCTGCAGTACACCGGATAGTAATGGATGCGCTAACATGGTAAAATATAGAATTGATACCGGAACGGAGACGCCTATACGCCAAGCACCGAGAAGGTTACCATTAGCAAAGAGAAGAGGTGGATCGAATAGTAACGGACAGGCAGCTGAAGTGATTGGATCATCAAACAGTCCATGGAGTTCACGGTAGTGTTGGTCGAAAGGAAGGATGGTGAAACGCGTTACCGCGTTGATTACCGAAAGCTTAATTCAGTGACGAAAATGGATAGCTATCCATTACCAGGGATCGATGATACGTTAGACACATTATCAGGTGCTAAAATATTTTCAGCATTAGACCTGCAAAGCGGGTATTGGCAGGTGGAAGCCCAAGACCAAAATCGTGAAAAAACGTCATTCAGTTTGGGTAATGGGCTATGGTAGTTTAACGTGATGTCATTTGGATTATGTAATGGCGCGGCAACTTTTGAACGTCTAATGAAGCGCGTGTTAAAGGGACTACATTGGAAGACTTGCCTCATATATTTGGACGACATCATAGTTATGGGACAGGATTTCGAAGAACACTTAAGAAATTTGTCAGAGGTATGGAAGCGATTGCAATCAGCCGGTTTAAAGTTAAATCTGAAGAAATGTTCCCTATTTAGAACGGAGGTAAAATTTTTGTGGAATAAAGTAACGACCAATGGAATCCACACCGATGAGGACAAGATATCAGCGGTAAAGGACTGGCTAAGACCTAAAAATTTATCGGAATTTCGAAGCTTCTTAGGATTGTGCACTTATTATAGCAGATTCGTGCCAGGATTTGCAACCGTTGCAAGGAGCTTACATGATTTGACCCGAAAGAACAGAGCATTTGAATGAAATGACGATTAAGAGAAGTCATTTAATGAATTGAGAAGGCGATTATGTACAGCATCATTATTGGTATACCCCATACCCGGTGTTAAGTTTATTCTTGACACCGACGCAAGTAATGATAGTATCGGAGGAGTATTATCACAAGAAATTGAAGGTCAAGAAAGTGTGATAGACTATTACTCAAAGTTGTTATCGAAACCAAAACGTAACTATTGTGTGACTCGTAAAGAATTATTGGCCATAGTGGAATGCGTGAAACATTTTCATAAGTACCTCTATGGCCAAGAATTTGATATACGGCCGGACCATAGAGCATTACGTTGGCTGCTGGAATTCAAGAATCCGGAAGGGAAAGTATCACGGTGGATCGAACGTCTTCATAGTTACTATTACCAGATAGAACATCGAAAAGGGAATGCACATGGAAGTGCCGATGCATTGTCAAGACGGCAATGTCAAGTAGAATGCAAGCACTGCGAGAGTATATAAAGGCAAAGGAACACATTATCGACATAAGGCTTATAGCTGACAATAATTGGATGAAATATATTGAGTCAGTTGTATTTCAGGAAGTCTGTCAGTTGATGGGTATAAATAAAACACGAAAAACCCATTTGCAACCACAGTCAGATGGTATCGTGGAGAGGTTCAATGGGACATTGGAAAAATATATGGCAAAAGTCGTGGATAACAATCAACACAACTGGGATCGACATATTCCGATGGCATATCGATCAGCAGTATATGACTCAACGGGAATGACCAGCGACAATCCTTTTCGGAAATAATCTGCACCGTACACCATCATCACAAAGATATCGTGGTCTATCAGATTAAGAAAGGGCAGCAAGGAAAGCTGAAGGTGGTGCAAATAGAGCGATTAGCGCTCTACAGGGGAGGTGAGTTCGGAACGAATCAGGATTAGGTAGGGGGTAGTGTTACGAACGTAACGACATCTCTATTTGAGTAGAGACACTACCAAAAATGTAAAACTGTTATAAAGTATAGATGTGTCTAGACTATTTAAGAATTTAAGAAAAAATAATAATAATAAAATTTAAGAATTATAGTCTATAGACACTCTCGAATAATGTGGAAAACTCTAGAAGGTTAGAATATTTGGTATAAATACGCGATAAAATTTTAGGAGTTAGTTATAGTTGTGTTTTAACCGTGATTGTGCTAGTAGTAATAAAAAAGAAACAGTGAAAGTTAAGTGTTTATAAAGTGTTATTAAAGTGTAATTAAGTAATTATTGTGAAGTTAAATAAATGAACTAATTAAATTACTGTTTAGTGTAATTATTCGGAAATAAATAAATTTAGTGTGATCTAGAATTTACATACATAGTTTGTTTTTTTTCACAATTCAGTGATCGAGCCTTGTTTGGCAAGGCAAAAGCGTAACAATATCATTTTAGGTCCATATATTGCGTTTTATAAGTGTTTTAAGTATCATAAACCTATTCATTTTGTTGAATGTTTAAAAAAATTAAATTTTAAAATTTCCGCATGCAAACCTAAAACCTGGAATTTATTCATGTTCACTGATCCATTTATTACCATTGGATACTCGTATTATCCAGTTTTAGCGCAGCATTACATAAATTTTACGTCCTCTAAATTATATAAATTTGAAACATGTTAAATCAACTATGGTACAAGTATATATTTAACGCGTTAGTTACTTAGAGGGAGATGATTCATTTTGGATACCATATATAGAATACAATTCGTTTTCCTTATACATGTACATAAGTAATTATTTATATGTGCCGGATGTAGTTATATGATTTATGTTACCCTCCACACATATAGCTCGATTTTATATTTATAAAGTTAACAGCAACAAATCTGAATACATACATACATATATGGGTGGTATGACACTACCAAGAATTTAATTAACATATTTTTATGTACACTGTGTATACACCAACATCTACATAGAAATGTATGTATGAGAATGTTTTTAAAATTTGTGTATGTATACATGAATTTCCAATGTATATTCGGCATGAAATGACTTTCGGAAAAAAAATTATGCAAAATAGCAGAGCACCCAAAAAATAAAATAAAAAGTTCATAAAACAACATGACTTGAAAAAGGTCATCGATTTGTCGACAAAATGTTCGAGCGATATAAAATGACATTTTAACTAAAATCCGCATATACGAGTATGTACATATATACAGAATCCAATTTATGTGTATGTACAAAGATGATGATGATGACGAATTTTAAATTTCATCTCTGCATGTATACGAGTACATATATACGAGTATTGCTACTGTTTGGCGGTTTCAACAAGTTGAAATATGATGTGTGCGGACGGGTTGACATGTACATATAAAATGTATAACACAAATAGCAGGAACAACAACCAAATTAACGTGTTAAATCTAATTAGTGTAACAACCTAGAAATTTGTATGTCTAATGTATATACGATACGACACGACAAAAATAAAAAAATTGATTTGATTTTAATTTTTTAGGGATGTGACGATGGAAAATTTGGTTTCTATGTATATACATACGTCCGCAGTAGCCAAATTGCACACCTCGTATACATACAAATTTTCATATTCGATCGAGAAATTGAAATAAAATAAAAATATGTACATCGGGTGATGGAGGTCAAATTAAGCGTTTTATTATGGTGAAAGTGGAAAATAAAATAAAAATTATGTGCTTTTTTACTGCGCCGCCGAAGAAAGGGTGAAAATATGGGGGTGAAGTATTTCACCCCGATTTAATTCCTATTTTTTCCATATTCATTAAGTGGTTGTTGTTATTTTCTATACGAGTTGTATGCCTATATATACACGTACATAGGTAGCTGGAATTTGGTTTGAACGCAAAGTAGGTATATATAGAATAATGGTTTACGCCGGAGGGTAGGTAACGTTATGCTTGGCTGCTCTTAGTTTAATGTACAATTTTTGTAATTTAAAATAATGTAATGCAATGAAATACAAAACTTTTCTACGCTGCTTATATATCTATATATACGTATTGTAATGTAGTATACAATTTCTTCATCTCTTACGGCACGGGGTACGTCATGCGCGGCAAGTAGATTTAATGACCATGATGTAATTTTTATTTGCTTTAAAAATTTATTCCAATTTATTAATAGAACATTATTTTGTTGACAGTTTGTATATAGATATGGATTTGTAAAATTTGTCATTATATTTTTAGTAAGGTGCTAACATCTATAGTTAACGTGTGATATCAAGTTTGTTTAATTACCTGTTTCCGTGATTTGGGTACTGCGGTTATTTGGCGTTCGATCAGCTTAACATTTCCTGAAAATAAATACAAAATATACCATGAAAATTTGTCTAAGAATAATAACTAAACATCTTTGATATACACAAAAACATTTAACAAAATTACCGTTACCCAAACTTATTACTTCGAAATATGTGAAAAATGAATCAAGATGCATGGGTATAGTTGTAAGATCAGCTTCACAGAATTTTATGTTTAAATTTGTTATTTGGTATGGGATATGATTAATTAACAAAGGACCCTTATGTATATATGTGAGAACCTAACCTATGTCAAATTTGTCCTATAAAAGCAACAACAACAACGATTATACATATGTATGTGTGAGTGTAAATTTAAAATGAAAGTCTCGTTATAACTAATTTTTATAATTCTATTGTGAATTATTAAATTAACGTAAATTATTTCATTAGATATATGGTTTCACTATTAAATTAATATTAATGTTAATTAGAGATCTACTAATTAATTCATAACGCAATGAGTAGCGTGCTTGGAAAATTGGCAAACAAGTAAGAAATTTTATAAATAATAATAATAATCAGTTTTTAAAGGCCATTACTGGCCCCTTACTGAGTCAACTATTTGGTTCCAACGGTTTCGGTCTTCATACTGTCTAAGACAATCTTAGGAGGCCAAGTCGTTCTCTATATCGTGGGGCTATCGTCGCCTGCAACGACCTCTGCGCCTACCATATGGTGGCTATCCTTTCAGAGATCGTTGCACAATTCGTTCCGGATCAGCACGCAGAACGTGACCGAGCCAGCGTACTCGCTGAGATCTTACTTCATGCACAATATCGAGAATCTTCATCAGATCTCTGATCTCGATATTGTAGAGGGCTCGGTATGTACATACCATCTATTTCGCGTTTTGGACCATAAATCACGCGCATGATTCTTCTCTGAAATGTAAGGAGCCATCTCTCATACTCATTCGTCAGCGCCCAACTTTCGCATCCAAACATAACAACATAATAAGCTGCCAGCCACACCTTAACATCCTCACCCACACTGTTATCGTGAGTGATAAGAGAGCCCAAATATTTGTACCTCCTCACTCCCTCAAAAGTATAAACTGGTGTGCCATTGTCCCTATAACCGCAGAGATCAAGTATTTCGTTTTTGACTCATTGATCTGGAGTCCAACTGGAGCTGAAAACTCTACAAGCGGATCAAGTATTTCCTTCAATCCGTTGCTATTCAGTCTAATCACGCATATGTCATCTGCATATGCAAGCACCTGATTGGACTTGCGATATAAGATGTTGTGCTGAGGTGTTCCAGTTTTACGAAAGATGTACTCCAATATGAGATTGAAGAGTTAACTGCAAAAATTGTGGAAACATTGAGACTGCGTCATTGTAATCCTACACAGTCGTATCAATTTTGTTAGCATTCCTAGGTATTCTAGGGCAGACCACAAACTCTCTCGATTGATCGGGCCATAGGCCTGCAGGAAACCCAGAAACACCTGACGTACGGAGGTGGATGTCTCATAATATTTAAATAGAATTATCCGCAGCGAAAAGACCTGATCAATGACTGATCGAATCGGACGAAATCTTCCTTGATAGTCAACCAAGCCGTCCGCTAGAGGAGTGATTCTATCCAATATAATATATGACAGTAACTTGTATGCTGTGTAAAGGAAAGCTATTCCGCGATAATTCTCACACTTCAAGCGGTGTCCCCTCTTGAAGATGGGGCATATCGCAGTAACATTTCATTGGTCAGGCATAACTTCGGTTCAAAAAGCTAATCGAATAAGGTCGAAAGGACAGTCCACAAAGTATCCTTTCCAAATATCAAGAGCTCCGAATTAGTGCAGCCCGCCCCATGTGAGCGGTTTCGTTTCAATCCCTTCATGGCCTTAGTGAATTCCTCATGGGATGGCTTCTTCAGTGCAAATCTTTGCAGTCTGTATTAGAGGTGGCTCAACAATAGTCTGTGATGCATGATGAACATCAAGCAGGTTAGTAAAGTGTCCACTCATTTAAAGAAATTACGCGAACTGCGCTCACTGCTGAGTTGTTGTACTTTCAGAACCTCGGCCTTCCAACATTCTCGCTTCTACCGTCTACAAATCCGCTTAGCTGCCCTTCTTGCAAAAGCAACCTTGTTTTTCCTCGCGATTGTGAGACGTTGTTTCACTTCACTATGGGCTACATTTGGTTGCTCAACTGCATGACGAGACTCGTCATCAAACCAATCATTCTTGGGTCTGACTTTCACTATACCTAAAGCCTGTTGAGCAGCATTGACAACCGAAGTTTTCAGTTCCTCCCAGACAGAGTTCACGCAGTCAGACTGATAATTAGCTTCATCAATGTTAACTTTTATAATCATCTGTTAAAAAAAATGTGTTAAATTTAGACCTAAGCGCACTTCGCCCCCACACCAACTGACAACTTATCAGAACTTCCAGCAAAGCTTACTTTTCTGAAAATATAAGCGGTTTTCCGTTAAGCCGCGGCAACACGAATGGAAAATGTAGACCAACGTTGGCCCAATTTGATTTGTAAAATGTTGAACAAATGTTGGTGCAATAAAATTTGACTATTTTACTACACCCAATGTTCATTTTTCGAATGGCTACCAATGTATAACCAATTTTGGTGGTTTATATATTGATATGTTTCACTAGTTGTCACTACTAAGATGGAAGCCAATGCAAACATATTGCTTTAAATTCTCAGATTTGTTTTTGACATTTCATAAACAGAATAAGCAATAGTGTGTTAAAAATATAAAAGTTAGAAAAATAATTTAAAAATATTTTTAAAATTATATTGAATTGTAATAATGTCTAGCAATAGCGACGACGATATTATTATTGGTAGTGCAATACAAGTAATGCTTACTTGTGCAAAAATAATTAGGATTAATCGTTTGGTTGATTGAACCTGTGACACTATCCAAAAATGCGTCCAATGGTTGGAACGCAAACCATGTAGGAGTATAAACATCTTCCCTTCCTGTGTAGATTTTATCGACTGTATAACTTTTCTTTTTAGCGCCCGATAAGTTGTCATTCATGATTCTTTCTTTATTTTAAATATTCATTTGATTGAAAAACACTTAGCCTCACTTTTTATTTTATTCCAAGCATTAGGCACTTCGAACTAATTTTTTTATTTACAGTGTTTTAAATCCCAAATTTTGGGATACTTTTGATATAAATTTATAAATTCTAGCACTAACTCCGTCGACCAGTCAGATTCCATTTTGGATTTATTTGTTTATAAATAATAAAATATAATGACATCTACAGTTGTATTTAGAGACATCTGCAGTTAAGTATTCAAAATTACATTTTTTCTCACCAATCGTGTAGACGAAGTACCAATATTCATTCCAACGTTGGTAGTTTCCTTTACTTTTTAAAAAAAAACGCCTATTGAGCGAACGCATACCAATGTGGGGCCAGTATAACCTTCATTTGTATTTGTTATTTTTTTTCTGTCTACACGATTAGTTTTTTGGACAAATCTCCAACGTTGGTCTACATTTTCCATTCGTGTAGCCGCGGCTTTAGTCTAGACCCCGACCTACTCGAACATTTTAAGGGTTATATAGTCGCTTATTAAAACCACACGAAAAAATTCGGCCACTTCGATATATGTATTCCAGTTCTGTTATTTAGAATCAAAAACGTCCTAAGCCTACATTTCGGAAGAGCCGAGAGACTCAGGCGAACATTTTATGGCAAAGCTGGTCGCTTATTAGAATCATCCGAAAAAATATGTTATTCAATTTTGGTACTTAGAATCAATAATGTCCACCCCATGTGCCTCAGTCACCAGTCAATATATTTAAAGCCCAAGTGATTTTTCGTTAGACCCGGCCTACTCAAGAACTGCGATATATGTCTTTCAGTTGTATTATCTATAATCAAAAATGTTCAGCTCTAAAGGCAATGCCACACTGACAACCGTCAAACCGCCATTGAAAACCACAAATGCAATTTTTGACACAAAAAAAGGATTTATAACATTAAAGTTAATTAAACATAGTTTTAATGAACAATAACTATTTGTTATACAATTTTATTGAAATTGATACAATTTCATTTAAAAAAAACCATATTTTATGTTTTTCCGGCTATCAAGCTAAAATCCGGACGGCAAAATACTGAATGGTATAATTTTTGAAGTTAATGAACGTTTTTTACCGTCGTTTTTTTTTTCATTTCGGTCGTAAACTAAATGTCATTTATTTTGTTTCATTTATAATGTGACGACATTCGCCGTCCGTGATTATTTTTTTCATGTGGTATAGTAAACGGAAATCCGAACGGAATTGCCGTTTTCACATTTGCATGTCGCATCGCCTTAAGTATCTGAAAGTCTCTATTTCGAAAAATCCTAGTGGTTTTGGGTTGTGACTAGCCGCAGACCTATTCGACCAATAGTTTTCTTAAGAAATAACGAATTCGATTCATAAAAAAATTGAACATTTATTTGTTCTTTAAAAGTCGCGACATGTTTTATTCTAAAATTTCAACTAAAAATTTCACAAGGCTCGCCTATTGCGAATTGAAAAATGACTTTTAAATTCGAACTCTGTGATTTTAAAAGTCATTTTTTTGAAAATTTATATTTTTCAAATTTGGCGTTAGAACTCAAAAATTAATTTCTTAAATGTTCAGAATAAAAATAAACTACACAATTTTTTGTTGTATTTGGAAAATTATTCGGAACGACCGTTAAATTTTTAGGATAAGGGTTGTACAAATTTAGTTTAAAGTTCAGCAATATTTTGGAATTGTTTTTTTAAAATTAAACAAAAATACAATTTTGAGTCGAATTATTAACTTTATAAAAAAATCAAAATTCTGTAAATTTAATTCAGTTGTTGAAGTTAAAAAAAACTTAATAGTTTTATGTACAGGGTTTATGAATTTTAATTTGACTAAATCAAAGGAGATTTATCAATCGAGTTTTATATTTAAATATTTGATTAAATTTGAAAATTAAGATAAATAGATAAAATAAAAATGTTACTAAAAGTAATGTAATATTTAAACCGATATGTTCAGCAGAATTTAAACAATAAAAAATTCAAGTTTTAAAACCAAATTTTAATTTCGATGAATTTCGTTTTCGTAAAATTTAATTCTCTAAATTTAAGATTGTTAGCATTTCTTCAACCCCACTACTTTTCCAAATTCAACGAATAATTCTGTATTTTGGTTTAAATTTATAAATTTCAGATTTTCGTAGAAGTGGTCAGTTTAATTTTTTGTTTTAAATTAAAAGCTGAACAATTGCAATAACCTCGGATCCTGCTAATTTAAAAATCTTTTTTCCTAAATTTTGGATTTTTCAAATTAAATTTTAATGAAATCCTCAATTAAAATTATCGATTAATTTAGTTTATAAATTTAATAAATATAAATGTGAACTTTATTGGTAAATATAAATTTTCAGAATAAAATTTACAGAACAATAAAATTTTGATTTGTATATGTAAAATCATATTTTTCTTGAATTTCTTCAGTCATTCGAATTAGGTTAAAGTTTGTAGAAATTAAAAAAAATTGTATTTTCTATAATAATTTTTAAAATCATTTAAATGAAAATTAATCAAATTTTAAAAATATGTTACGCAATATTTTTAAAATTAAAAATAAAATTTTAACTCAAACGTAGCGAATTTCCAAATTAAACCAAAAACGTAATTTTGAGTCGAATTTTAAAAGGATTAACTTTATAAAAAATCCAATATATCAAATCTGGCAGGCCTAGATTATTGCGGTTATTAAAAATTGGATTTTAGTGTAATATTTTTGAAAATTGAAAATTTTGATATTGAAAATAACTAAATTCATAATTTTGTTAGCGTTTCGGTACACAATCAAAATAAGTGTTGTTTGGTTTCATTTAAATTTTAAAATTATGGATAAGATTAAAATTTTTAATGCAATATTTTAAATTTTGAGTCGAAATTCGAAAATCATGGTTTTATGATATTTCCAAATTTTTTAAATTTAATTTGAATTTTTGAAGGTGAAAAAACTTAAAATTACAGGAAGATTAATATCAGTCAAATTTTGAAAATAAAATTAATTGATTTTCCAAAATAATATTATTACTTAAAACCTAAAATTAAATTTAAAAAAATATTCAGAAGAATTTAAAACATTTTTTATAAATTTTCGATAAATATAATCGTTTAAATGTTGTAAATCGAAACTAGCACTAAATGTGTTTAAAAATATAGATTTGACTGGAATATGAAAAATTTAAGTGCGATCTAAATTAATAAACATATGAATTTTGAAAATACAATTATTTTATTCAAAATTGTAATTTGGAAAATTTAAATACAACATCAATATTTGTTTTAAAATTTTCAAGAAATATGGAAAATATAATTTTCTTTAAATTATTTTTTAAAAAAAAATTCAAAACAAATATATGTTTAGATACACAAATTTGTAAAATATAATTGTTTACAAAAATCGACGGCTAATTTTGGATTTAATTTTATTTTAATATTGAAGATCTAAACAAAACATATTTTCAGATATTTAATCATAATCATCAGATTAATAATTACAAAAATTGTGTTGCTTTTCAATTTTTTAAACTAATAATTAAAACTCAAATAAATTGTATGATTTAGTACTACTAAAACTTATTCCTTAATTTTACCATTGTGAATCCTTTTGCCGATAGCTAGGAATTTAATTTGGGAAATGAAATCACAAATAATAAAAATAACAGAAATTACAAAACACGATTTTAAAAAAATATGTTTGATTTATTTACCAAAAATTCAGCAAATAATTATTTAACAATTTAATTTTGAGTTACGATTATAAAATTTATTGAATTTCGGGTGTGTAAAATTAAATAAAAAGTATGGACAATAAGATAATAATTTTAAAATTTCAACAATGAAAAACGAACGAAAATCAAATACAAAATTATTAGTCGAAGCCACGATTTCAGTGAAAAAATATTATAAAATCGGCGCATTCAACTTAAATTTAGTTTCATAGTGTTTAAACTTAAAAAGAACGAAAATTTGGGTTTCAAGATTTCACTCAAAATATTATTTTTAAAAGTATAAATTTACCAAAGATTAAAGCAAACGATGTTTTCAAGATTGTGACCTGAAATTTTGTTAATAAATTTTGTAATTTATTTTCAATCGTACTACGCCTACTTAATCTAGCGCAGTGAGTTGATTTTCTTAGTTAAAAATTTGAGCAAATATATTAATTAAGGTATTCAAAGGGTTTTCAAAATTCGACTGAAAGTTTTGGCTGTTAACGTTAGTCTCCTGTAAAAATATGATTTTGTCAGATCAAAATTTAATTTTCTAGAACTTTATTTGAAAATTTAATTCTCACAAATTAATTTGATCCAAAAAAAATCCAAAATATAAAAAAATTTAAATTTTAAAATTTTTACTGGTTTGGAAATTTTTCTAATTTTAGTTTTAAGTAAAAACATTATTTTATTTAAGTTTTTAATATTCATAAAAATTTTAAAAATATTAAATATTCATTTAAAATTCATTAAAATTTAGTTCACAAAATTTAAAATCTTAGTTAAATTATGATTTTTAAATCTAAATTTCGAAAATTTGAATTGGAAATTTGAATTTCGTATAAAACTAAATAATTTTGATTTGACTTTCTTATTGTATGTTCAATACAATTTTCAAAATACAACAGTCAAATGTGGGACAAGATTTTAGTTTTTGCGAACCTAAAAATTCGGTTGGTAGTGTATGAAAAGTCAGATAAACTGCGGCTACCGAAGTTCAACTGGAAACTGTGTTTTTGGTTTGATTTTCAAATGCTCATCCATTTTCCCAAATTCTCATACAAAATTTTATTTTAAAAGACGTAGTTACTGATATGTGTACATTCAAATTTTTGAATTCAACTAAGCGTTTAAATGCGGAAATTTTAAAATATTTATTTCATTAAAATTTGATTCAAAATTTAAAAAATAATGCTTAAATCTTAAAGTAAGAAACGCAATTTAAAGCAGAATTTCAAAAAGAAATGGAAGCTTTTAAAATTTAATTTCCCAACTTTGAAAAATAGTTCAAAGTTGGAAAATTAAATTTTAAAAATTTCCAAAATAGTTTTTGTTAAACTTAGTATTTAAAAGGTAAACCGAAAATTAAATCCTTTGGATTAAAATGTCTGATCCAATATTTTGAATTTACAATTATTTTTTACTATAATTTTGAAATTTGAAAATAAATACAATTGGAATGAATTTTGAACATCATAATTAATATTTAAATTTATTATTAATATTATAATCGTAACAATATAATAAAAAAGAAAATAAAAAATTTTAAAATTTTCAAAATTATATTTTAAAAATTCCTGAAACAGTTTTCCTTGAATTTGAAATTTCAAAAATTAAATTTGGATTAGAATTATGTATTTGTGTAAAAAGTAAACTTTTGTGTGGATTCTATTAAATTGTGGTCAGATTTTAAAACCCATCTTTAATATTGTCTTTTTTGAAGACAAACA
Source organism: Tipula unca (assembly GCA_951394425.1). NCBI lineage: Eukaryota > Metazoa > Arthropoda > Insecta > Diptera > Tipulidae > Tipula > Tipula unca. The sequence goes on from OX596380.1 coordinate 77,506,766, forward strand.
ACTTATGTTTCTACTTAAGAATTTGAACAAATAAATTTTAAAATATATTTTTTCTAAATCCGAGAATTTGACTCATTGTATGTTTAACTGTATGATTTTGAAAGCAAACAATATTTTTAGACGAATTTTAGCAATTAAATTATCAAAATTAAAATTTTTGAAAAAAAAATTTATGAAAATCAAAATTTTAAAATTTCATTTATTCTAATTTAAAATTTTGAAAATCAATTATCAGCAAAAATTTTAAATTTTCTTTTGTTGAAAAATCAAATCAAGAGTTATTCTTTAGAGGAAGTTTAAAAATGTATCTTTTAAAACATTTTCTTCAAATCTCAAATTAATCGATTAGGCTCAACTTCAAAAATAAAATATTTCAGTAATTTTTTAAACCAACTTTTAATTAAAATTTAGAAAATGAAATCGTTGGTGGTATATTAGAGTTAAATGAAAATTTAACTTTGATGGTCCATTTGATAAAAAAAATTAAACAAATAAGTTTTAACTGACAACTTTAACTTTTAAATCTTGAATTTTTAAAATAAAATCAAAACACAGAATTTTAAATTGAATTTTGTGAAATGATCATTAAATTTTTAGGCTAGAAGTTGTAGAAATATAAAATACTAATTTTACTCGATTTTTGACAATCAAATCAACGTTGAATTTTAAAATAATTTTTGAGTCAATTTTTTATTTTTTTTTGAGTTCATGATAATTTTTTTCCTAAATAACTGAGTCGATTGTTTGTCAATTATGACAGTTCACACGAATATTAAGTGAATGGTATATTTTCAAACGGCAGTTAAACCGCACTTCAAATTTAAAACTGTGCAATCATATGTTTTTTCCAAATTTTGGAAATCAAATAATTGATTAAGTTTTGAATTATAAAATTAGACAATTTAGAAAAAAAAAAATTTTAAATAAAACTTTTTGAATACTAAATTTTTGAAATTACAATTTTTTACAAAATATGTTGAAATAGATAAAATAATATTTTTATTTATTTAAATCTTAAAGCACGAAAATCAATTTAAAGCCAAACCTAAAAAAACAAAAACAAAATTTCGAATTTTGAAAAACAAATTTTAAAAATTTCCGTAATAAGATTTTGTTAAATTTTTGATTTTTAAAAATTAATTCTCGAGAAGAATTATGTACTTAAGTATGTTTGAAAATAAAATTGTAAGTGGATTGATGCGAATGTTTCTAATGTTGAATTTTCAAAAACAAACATCTTCTTGGATTTTAAGTTTAGGGTTTGAACGAATTAATTTTGAAATAATTGTTTACTAAAACCACGATTTCCTAAAACTTATATATATATATATATGGGAGAAAACGTGCAAAAATCATTTTGTGTCGTCTGTTAAAATTTTAAATTTGACATTTTACCCGAATGGAGGGAATAGTGTATTTTCAAACACTCTTCATACACACAACTGTGGCGCCCAACGTGGCGCTCGAACCCACGACCTTGAGATTAAGAGTCTCATGCTCTAGCCGGGCATTAAGTATACGATTGTTATTACTGATATAAACAAATTTAAAACGCCACTAACTAATGTATACGCGTAGGACAAGAAGTATTTAGAAGGAATACTGTTGGTATTTTGACCTGTTGACTTGTACAGAAACAATGCCTTACGAAAAACGTAAGTGTATTATTCTCAAGTTTTAATGTCCTTTATATGGTGTATCCCATAATTGAATTTCCATTTTTATCTACTAGTTTGAATGCAACGTTTCCTATAGGTTCTTTAATAAATACCATTTTAAATTGTGGAGCTCGTTTTGTTGATCAGACGAAAACTTTCGGTGACGACTTTGTAGATTATACGTGTTGGCATGTAGTTTATGAGATTTCCGTAAATTTTCAAGTACGGTTTTCTGAGCAAGTGTTAGTTTATCTGCGTTTGACAGATGGATTTCATTATCTTCTAAACTATTTAATTGACCGAGTAATCCGAAATGAGATCCATGGGGAATGTAATGTTGCCCAAACACCATAAAATATAGTGAGCGGTCTGAGCTTTCATGTTCCAAATCTCGCAACGCGGATGCTATAAAGTGAATGTGTAAATCTCATATGGTATAGTTCTCTTGGATATAGGGACGGATTGCCGATAATACTTCCATTTAACCTTTCTGAAATATTCGCTTGAGGTGAGTATTTCGGGATTAATATGGGTTTTAAAAAAAAATTAAAATTGGGCGGATTACTCCAGCACTCAATGCTACCAACAATGCATTGAGTGCTGGAGTAATCCGCTCAATGCCCACGGTGCAAATGGGTTTAATATTACATTTCTTCAAAAAATCACGATGAATCTTGGAGGTAAATTGTTTCCCATTATCACTTAGTGGAGGAACAGTGTAAACACTTAGCACTGTATTCTCTAAAAAATTTACAACGTTTATACTTGTAGCATCTCGCATTAGCTCAAGCAGAACAAAACAGCTAAAATGATCAAGGATTACAAATAGGTAAGTATTTTTCAACATTGATCGGGGATGTGGTCCCATAAAATCAATATAAAGACGTTGAAAATTTCTTGACACTTCAACGAACTTACCCATTGGAGGACGTAACACAGTGTTTGTCGCTTTGCTAGCCTTAAATATCTGGCAATTTATTATAAATTGATGAATTGAATTGATTGAGTTGCCATTTTTGGCCAATGGTAATGTCTCCGCAAGATCTCTAATGTCTTTCTTACTCCCAAATGAGAAGCATTAGAAGGTGAATGTGGTCTTTCTAACAGAATGGAAATGAGTGGATTAGTGATGCATATTTTCAAAGCTGGGATATCAGAGGAAAGATCCGAATCAGGTTTAGGAAGAAGGAATATTTTACCATTTCTGATTTGAAGGTTAGGTTTAATATGCGGATTAGTTTGGATATGGTTAATTTGGCTAATATATAATCAGGATCTTGAAAATGAATGTAATCGGGACCTAAAAGTAAAGGATAGTTACCAATGCACTCATTGAGGACCAACGTCTCCTGGTCAGAAAGCGCGTCTGGCATCAGCGTTGTTTTCTTTGCCTTTGCGGTATTCAATTGTAAAATTGTAACCCTTCTGTTTAAGGCTCCAGCAAGCGAGACGCCCAGAAAGCTCCCTTTGTCCCAGTAACCGACTTGTGTGGTCCGTGATAATGTTGAAAGGGTATAATAGCCTTCTATATATTGTCTTCCAGCTCAGTGATGCTATAGTTACGCTGTGCTGCATTATGCTTTTGTGAAGTGAAAACAATAAAGCGTTCATCGCTGCTGGAAGACTTGTGAAATAAAACGGCTCCCACCCAGTCATAGAAGCATCGCACTGAATGAAGAATCAGGATTACAGAGTATAGGTGAAGTGGACAGAGAAAATTTCAACTGCTCAAAAAACTTCTGAGCCATGTCGTTCCACTCAAACTTACGATTTTTCTTTAAGAGGTTTGTCAATGGTACAGCTAGCTCTGAATAACGATGTAAAATTGTCGATACCATCCTGACATACCGAGGAACCTTCGAAGCTAGGTATTTGATTTCTTTCAGAAGGAATTTAATCTTCTGTAAATTTATAGTTTATCCAGCTTTACTCAACAACTCAGCCACTTTATACAGTAATTACAGATGCTCGTGGAAGGTCTCAGCAGTTATTAATAAGTCATCAAGGTAGACAAATATTTGAGTATGCAGCTCCTGAGATATCACCCGATACATGAGACGGCACATAGTCTGAGGCGCATTACAGAGTCCGAAAGGCATTACGGTAAACTGGTATAATAGCCGGCCTGGTACAGTGAAGGCTGTCTTATCCCTTGACAAAATGGTATTTGCCAAAAGGTGTCCTTCAAGACGATATACTTGAAATAAACCTTGTCTTGTTTAGACGCCCCAGCAATCCAGCGATGAGAGGAAATTGTATCCTTCACTATGACCAGGTTTACCTTTCTTGCATCCAAGCAAAATCGGATCTTACCATTTGCTCTGCGGACAGCAGCGATCGGTGAACTCCACGAGCTGGTACTCTCCTCTATGACCCCTAGCGAGACCCCTAGCTTCTCCTCTATGACCCCTAGCTTCCGATCGAGTTCTTTGCCTAACTCAGTTTCAACAGCCGACGACACAGCGTAATAACGTTGCTTAACGGATTTTGCATCGCTAACATCAATAACATGTTTCACTGAATGCGTATTGACTAAGCCAAGCACAGCGAAAGATATAAACCTTGGCTCAACTGTTTCCAACTGTTGCTGCTGAGACGGTGTCAACTCGTGTAAAAGTGGAATTCAGGCATAGTAGTTTCCGCTACAACTTGCACAGAAGAGCAATGTAAATTAGGAGAAGAAACATCTAACATAACAGAAGGGTTAACTATTTTTTAATTTAAATAATCGCCAAAAGTAGACGCCGAGGTACAATTCCTGTTTAAGATTTGGAGCTAAATATAGGGTTATAAAATTTATTTGGTCTGCAAACGTAATCGGAATCTTGACATCACCGATTATTTGTTCAGAGCTACCGTTTGTTGCCTTAAGTGAGGAAGGAAGATGTCAGAAGTGAACAGTAGGACCTTTGAGAATTTCTTCACAGTTTTCCCCCAATATAGATACATTGGCACCGCTGTCCAACAAACCTATTATTTGTTTACCCATTAATTCGACTTCGGCATAAGGTCGGCCATCTGTGATGACGGCTATTAGTGTTTTAATGATTTGAGATTTGAATGATTTTCTTAGTCTAAAATAACGAATGAAGCGTGGAATGCACTTATGACTATACTTTGGATAGTTTGTTTTAGTTTGCGGAAATTTTGAAAGGCTATAAGGTTGATTTATGAGTGCTTTAGGATCGAATGAGACCCTTCGTTCCTGTTTTGGTTTGTGCGTGAGGTCTGTGTAGTGGAAGTAAGAATCTTTGTGACATTCACCCCCTCCTTCAAGTTTCCTCCAAATCTTACAGCAGTTGGGACAATATTTCTTGATGGTCTCTGGAGTGCCACATCTAAAACAGAATGTGTGCAACATCCTATAGTTACAATTCTTAAAGAAATGGCCGGTCTGTCGGCAGTTCCAACAATGCTTAGTGAAATTACTACTTTCACCTGAAGAAGGTATTTGTTTGTGACCTTGAAAGTTTGGATTTTGATTGATAAAATTCTGGATTGTGAGTTAATCTAAGCTGAAAATCATGGTTTTCTATCGAATTCTGAAAATTTGAAACATCTGGATATTTAGACGGTAACGCAAGTGGCATGGAATTGTCTGATTTTGATAATGTTGCGGATTTTGCATAACGAGTTATGAAGTAGATGTGTCTGGGCTGAATTGAGTATCATTATAGTTTGTATGATATTTACTATTGATATTGTCTTGGGAAAGTTGCATTTCATGAATGTATTTACGTCATTTACAAAATACATCTGGTACAATTCGATTTCGATCCCAAGCATCCTCGTAAGTAACACACTATCGTACTAATTCATCGAGTGTTCTGAACTGTATAACTGCAAGCCTATCTTGTAATCATGGACGCATATTTTATGTTAATATAAAGATTAAGTCGGAGTCTCGCATAGGATTCTCCATTTGCAAGAATATGGATAAAACTGCGTTGTAAAAATCAATGAATTTTTCATTGGGTCGTTGTTTTTTCGATTCAATTACTCGTCGTATCTTCAAATCAGTACGTCTATCGGCGAATCTTTTCATAAGGTTCGTTTTTAGAAATGACTATTCCACATTTCCATACCGTTGGATAGTCCCAGTATCAGTCTGCGGCGATTCCCTTGAGACAATAACTCATGTCATTCGCAAGTTGCTGCAAATGAATTCGACTAGTCATCGCTTGGTGCTCCACCATTCGAATAAATTTTTTACCGGAGTTCCATTCGGTGTGATGTCAAATGAAATAGGCCACTTTATTGGGTCTCGTTGTAAAGGATGAAACATTTGAGGGTGGTATTACGGGTTTTGATTAGGTAGAAAAAATTAGAAGGATAATTATTATTAGGTATTATTGGTGGAATAGGTGCAACCTATAGGTTGAAGAGTTTAGCTTTGCAGACGGATTACGCTGTTTTTCTGATTTAGATGTAGACAAATAGAGTTTATCATCAACTATATTGTGCGATATTGCATATTTTGTATTCCTGAATGAGAAGGACCAGGTTGGTTCGCTAAATGCGAATTCGCTACTTCGTTTGGGAGCTGCGGTATATTTGCATGCACTTCAAATTCATCAGATGATTCCCCCTCCTGACTCTTTGCTAATATCGCTCCTGTGTGTGTTCCTGGATCAATTTTCGAAATTCAATGCTTGTAACTGAGTGACGGAGTCATTTAAGTCCAGCTGTTCTTCGTTACAATTGATAATAAATTAAACAGAGGGATGAGCTAGAATGTAGGTATGAGGGGAGTTGATCAATGGTACATACGAATCTTTTATTTGATGTCCATTTCGTTTTAGTTGTAAGTGCTTCGTAACACACCACGACAACGCTGAGCCTTAGCTAGACTAAACAGACCGCCCGGAATCCCTGTTCGAATATTTCTGATAATTCACTAGTTTTTCTAGTGCGTTACACAAACGACCACCCCCTCCCCCCCAACATTATTACAATTGGCAAAAATTCTAATTTTATAAAATATTTCCGGATCAACAGCTATTCTAACTATTATACATACAAATATACATAAATTCGTAATTATGTTACAGTCTCAAGGGGCACAAGTCAATTATGTATTGATTTCGGAAAATGTAATACTTAAACAGAGAAAACCTATTTTCATTTAATGGATTAAACATTAATAAACTATTGTATTCAAATAAAGCGATAATTGACCTGTTGATAGTGATAATATGTGTGCAGGAGTTATGTGTTTTGGTGTGTTGTGTCACCCACCGCCTTAATAAAATTTGTTATATTTTCAATTATGGTTGCACATATTGCTTTATGTTGTCTTATTTTTCGTATGTTCGTATGTTAAATCAAGTTGTTAAAATTATAAATTGTATGTACATATATAAATAACGTGTTAGTTGTGTACAATAATTCTTATTACTATCATTTAAAATATGTATATGTACACTATGTACAGTGTAAATTATCGCGGGAAAAACTAAATGCGCAAATGACACGTTATACCATTAAATACTCATTCCAACATCATATAATTTTATAGTTTGCTGGTATATAAATTATTTACATATACATATATGTATACATAAACGAGTGTATAATGAATTCACCAACGACACAGCCGTATGCCAAAAATGGGGAAAATCAGGCAAGCATCGCGCGGCTATGTTGTTGTATTACATATTTATGGTGTATAATGTTTTATTTAAACAAAATTAAATTACAATTACGCTAATGAATATGCAAAACAGTTTTAATAAAATCAATAAATAATGGATTTTTTTTTATGCATGGCAGCAGCAGAAGAATGCTTTTTAAAATTATGACTCAGCTAAACAAAAAACCTTACAAATGTGTATACGTGTATGTGTTGTATTGTGTTCGCGGTTCCCAAATTAAAATGCTTTTATACCAAATTTTACAGATTCTTAAGGAAATTTGCTTGCTCATTAGTGTCATGCATGATACGCGCGCGAAAGAACAATACATTTCTAATTTAACACTTGATTAACGCGCACGCAGAAAGAAAATTAAAAAAAATAATTTCCAAATGACATGAGTTATTTAAATCGTTGTTAATTAGATACGTGTTTGTATTATGTATATATATGTATGTATATACAAATATAATATGTTAAGTTTAACATATTATAAGGACCTGTGAATACATTATTATGCGAAACCAAACCACCTGTTTATACATAAATTTTATCGTTCGGTTCGTTCTATATACATAGTTTATATTAGCCTTACATATATTTCACATATTTTATGTGTTACCTATACCTATATACTTAGTTATGTATATATAATATATAGTTGGAAAAATATGGAATATTATTAAAAAAAAAAATTGTATGACAATAAAAAATAAAATTGATTGATTTACATCCTTTTTCGCTTTTATTGGAAATTTATTGTTTATTTGCCAAAATCGATTTAATTTAGTTTTTAATGCAAAAAACCATCATAAATGTATATACATATATATGGCCTATGAAATAAAACTGTCACCTTCGTCCAATCAAAAACTATATATCATTTTTCATACGTATAATTGATTGTGGATTGATTTATTATAGTTCGTGCACTAATATGATGTGTGTGAAATTTTTGCCAGATAAACAGAATGAGTGCATCACATGGCTTTATCTATCGGCGGAGTATGTAAACCGCTAGAGAGCGCGTCCTCAGGTGGCGGATAGAGGAGTGCTCATCGGTATCTACGGGTAGCGAAGGGTAGGGAGGAAATAAAACACTCTCCGCGGACCAAACATAAAGGAAAATGCAATGGCAACAACGGAAGGAAATATTACCCCAGGTGGTAATCCAGGTTTTAACTTGGAAATTCCGCACCCTTCTTGGAGAAGGCCGGTTCCATGGATTCTGGGGGGAACCAACCATTGCTAAAGGAAAGATCACGATCGAGAACTTTACCGAAGAAAACCCAGTTACTAACAGTTTTGGAAAGAGTTCCAAATTGACAAGATCACCAACAAGATACGGTAACGAATATGAAAAGGAGAATTTTGAACTACGCAAAAAGCTATGCGAATTTGAAAAGATCACAACTAAGCTTGATCATGATTACATGATACTTAAAAAAGAAAATGAGGAACTTAGAAAAGCTCTAACACCTGCTGTAACAGAAGAGAAATCAAGAATAGAAGAGCAGAATGTAGCTAAAAACGTAGCATTTGGCGGAAACGTAGCCATCGGTCAGAATGAATATGTCACGGACTCAGATGAACTTAATTCTGAAGTGAATTGGATGCTAAAAAAAAAGAAACAAGGAAAAAAGCGACGACTGAGCAAATCACCCTTTGTATCTCCAAAACAAATACAAAAAAACAAGGAAATAAAAAATCAGAGTAAAAAGGCGCAACAACCCAAACCACCACCACTCATTGTAAATAAGATTGAAAACTACAATGATATACGAAAAACGATGGATTCAAACCAAATACAATAGCAAACAACGATGCTCAGTAGTGGAGATCTTAAAGTCAATGTCCCAGACGAGGAGAATTATAGAAAACTGACCCTTTCACTTAATGAAAAGGGAAATACATGGTACTCTTATGAGAACAAAAGATACTGGCCGATTAAAGTTGTAGCAAAAAAGATGCACCCATCCTGCAAGCCAGAAGAAATAAAGGAAGAATTACTTTCTAAAAATTTGAAAATAAAAGAGGTTACACAAATATTGAAGAGAAAGGATAAAACTCCGCTATCATTGTTCATGTTAACTTTTGATAAAGTTGAAGACATACAAAATATTTATCAAATAAGGTATATCCTCAACATGAAGGTTGAGATTGAAGCTTTACGAAAATCAAGATTGCTCCCACAATGCAAAAAGTGCCAATCATTCGGGCACACTCACAACTACTGCAATAGAGACCCAAGATGCGTTAAGTGCGCAGCTAAGCATTCCTCCAAAGAATGTACAAAAACCAGAGAAACTCCGGCCAAGTGTGTAAATTGTGGAGAGTCACACCCCGCAAATTATAGAGGATGTACAGTTGCCAGAGAACTACAGACGATGAGAAAAAATAATAACAACAAAAAGGACATACCAAAAGGCAAATTAAAGGAGCCAAGAAATCAAATAGAAAAGATAAAAAAAACCTGCTTATCAAATAATTCAAGCTCCAGGTATCTCATATGCTGAAGTTGCTAAAGGGGGAGCAGAACTGAAAAACGATTTTGACCGTTATAGTGAAATGTTGCAAACAATTCTAAATCGAATGGATGAGCAAGAACAAAAGCAAGTAAAAGCTATTGGATCAATCATTCAAAGACTAACGAAACTAGAAAACAGCATCAGGACTGCTCCTGTCACCCATATTTTAGAATGAATAGTGACATTAGAATACTAGCATGGAACCCCAATGGGTTATTGCAACATCAGCAGGAATTGCAACTATTATTGGACATTCAAAAAATTGATATCTGTCTCATATCCGAAACCCACTTTACAAAACAATCGTTTATAAAATTTAGAGGTTATCAAGTATACCATACAATACACCCAAAAAATACAGCCAGAGGAGGAAGTGCGATAATAATAAAAAGTAATATACAACATTACGAAGAGAAAAAATATGAAACAAAAGAAATACCGTCAGCATTAAAACTAAAAATCTGTCATTAGCCGTAACGGCAATTTATTGCCCACCGCGATATAATCTTAAAAAATTACACTACGTAGACTTCCTGGAAAGCTTAGGCGATAAGTACATCATTGGCGGAGACTTCAATGCGAAACATACTCATTGGGGATCAAGAATAATCACTACTAGAGGTAAAGAACTTCTTGGAGCAATGACAAAAGTTGGATGTAATTGGCATTCTACTGCCAAACCGACATACTGGTCAACAGATAATAACAAAATACCTGATCTACTAGATTTCTAGATTCAACTAGAAAACTTCCAGCAACTTATATTAAAATAGAAGAGGGGTATGATTCGAGCTCCGATCACTCTTCAATACTACTTACTCTCAGTGAAAAAACAATCTCAAAAGAATGCAACCCGACTCTGACAAATAAATATACAGACTGGGAGGGATTCAAAGAAGAGCTGAATAGTAAAATAAAACTTAATGTACCGTTAAAAACAGAAGAACAACTAGATGAAGAAATCGTAAAATTCATAAATGACGTTCAACAGTCAGCATGGAATAATACGCCGGAGTTCAAAAGAAGAACAATAGGTACAAATTACCCAAAAGAAATCAGGAAAAAGAGAGCCAGGAAAAAATGGCAATACACCAGGATGCCTGCAGATAAAAACAAACTGGATAACCTGACCCAGCGACTCAGGAGGGACATCCAGTACATTAAAAATGATACAATAAACTCATATCTACAGTCAGTAACATATGAAAAGGATACTGACTATTCTTTGTGGAAGACAACCAAACGAATGAAAAGACCAATAACTCAAATACCACTCATAAGAACAAGCAATGGGAATTGGGCCAGAAGCAATGAAGAAAAGGCAAAAGCTTTCGCTGACCATCTAGAAAGTATTTTTCAGCCTAATGAGTTACAAGAGAGAGAAGAATTCAAAGAAATAGAGGAAACGATTGATCAAGAAATCGCTCTGACCACCCCTGCGGAATGAACTAATGAAATAAAAAAAAATGTAAATCCGAACAAAGCGCCAGGCTATTACCTGATAACAGGAAAAAACTTAAAACAGCTATCGAAGAAGGGCATTAAAAAATTAACAACTCTATAATCAATGCAGCTTTCAGGATGAAATATGTACCAAATGTATGGAAGTTCGCGGAGGTGATTATGATACCTAAGCCTGGAAAACCACCAAACGAAATAACATCCCATAGACCGATTTCGTTACTACCTATTATGTCAAAACTATTTGAAAGACTTCTTTTAAAAAGATTGAAACCAATAATTGAAAGGCAGGAATTAATCCCCACACATCAATTTGGATTTCGAGATAGACACTCTACAATCGATCAAATTCATAGAATAACAGATATCATAGAAAGATCACTCGAAGAAAAGAAAATCTGCTCAGCAGTCTTCCTTGACATGGCCCAGGCGTTTGACAAAGTTTGGCACGAAGGTCTTCTGCACAAACTCCAGAACATCCTATCTTCACAATTCTGCCAAATATTGAAATCCTACATTACAGAGCGACACTTTCGTGTTAAACAGGAACAATCATACTCAGAAATTAAAAAGATCAAAGCTGGAGTACCACAAGGAAGTGTCTTAGGACCCATTCTATATTTATTATTCACAAGCGATATTCCATTATCTCAGAATACCACAATTGGCACATGATACTATAGAAGGAGCTACCAATAAGCTTCAAAGTGCGATGAACAAAATTTATCGATGGACGAAGCAATGGCGTGTCAGGTTAAATGAAACAAAATCCATACGTGTTGACTACACCAACAGAAAAATAAATCATTTGACTGTGGTATTAAATAATGTCCCATTACCACATGCTAACTCAGCAAAATATCTAGGGATGATTCTATAGATACCAAACTTAGATGGAAGGTTCATGTCAAGAAAAAAAGTGAAGAACTCAGACTCAAATATAGAAAGATGTATTGGCTGATGGGAAGGAACTCCAATCTATCAATAAACAATAAATTGATGCTATATAATCAGACATTAAAGCCCATTTGGATGTATGGAATTCAGCTGTGGGGTTGTACTAAACCAAGCAACATGGATATCGTTCAAAGATTCCAAAACAGAGTGCTAAGGGTTATTGTAAATGCCCCCTGGTGCATACGTAATAGCGACCTCCACAGAGACCTTAGAGTGGAAACTGTCACCAGAGAAGCAAACAATGCTGCACGGAAGCATGAAGTGAGGCTCCAGAATCACCCGAACGTTGCGGTCAACCAACTACTCGACCACAAGGAAGCAATGAGAAGACTGAAAAGAGTAAAACCTTTTGAGTTAGCACTATAGTCAGCGTAAGGCAGTAACACCAGTAAATAGAACATAAGGAAGACCAATGGGGATACCTTAATTAAACACAATTTATCAAAAAAGATCAAAATTTGGTCAAAAAAGAAATATTGTTAGTCTATAGACTAGGTACATTGTAAAATTGTATGTGAATAAATAAGATTGTCAAAAAAAGAAAAAAAAAACATGGCTTTATCATACAGACGTGTATATTACAAGGAGATAAATTTTTCGTTGCTCAGCACATGTGTCAGGATGTGCAGAAGACAATTACTCTCTGCGTCAAATGCGAATTTATTAGAGCATCAATTGAGTGATTTAAACTTCAACAAAAAACATCTGAAGGTAATTTAGACAAAGTCCTTTTATATTATCTCGTTAACATCTTAATCTTAATTTAATTTATAAATATAAAAACACTACGCAAATTAATATTTAATTAATAATTTTTATAATTAACCAAAAAAATGTGTACCAATAGATTGCTTATAAAAATACGTTTTATTTGATATGTCACAACACATAACTCAAATTAAAAATTTTGATCCATCATCCAGGATCAGTGGTCCAGGTAATTTTTTTATAAAATGTTCTATATCCTCTTATACGGTTCTTCAAACCTCCACGAATACTAGTGAAATACAATTCCAATTTATTTAGTTTTTTAAATCCAGATTTACGAGTATGTTGATATGTGAATTTAGCTCGAGTTTTCTTGGGTAGATTTCAACCAAAAGTCTATTAGACCAGCATTTCAACACAAAGATGTTATATCAATAAAAAAAATCGTTTCAGCATCTGAGGGAGATTTTAAGTTTTCCTTGACAGAAAAATTAATCACATGCACACAGACACATATACATATTTCTTGATAGATAGTTTAATGGCCTTCCATGTACAAGCTTTAGTTTAGTTATAAAATCTCCGGGATTTACCGAAAATTATCATATAAAACTTGAGTGTGGATGAGACCCTGACGATCCGCAAAAATATAGAAGGTATTTTGTGATAATGAAATATAGGTCCATTCTATCATATCATTTGTAAGGCCAATTACCAACATCAATATTGGATCAGCTCCAACAAATTGAGCAACCATTCACCAGACCAAGTGCTCCGCAAAATATACTAGAAGACATCTATTGTTTAGTTTAGCCCGCTCTTCGTTTCCGTATTATGATCATAAGTTAGGAAACGGAGAGATTTTAAAATTCCTAATAGATACCGGATTGACGAACCATTCCAACTCCGTATAGGAAGGAATACTAAAATTACGCATTATGCAATGATTAAAATATTCGGACATAATACGGAAAAATCTAAACTCTATATCTGACCCTGTCTAAAATCCTTTAACAGAATACTAGGAACCGACTATGTCCGATAAAATTACGAATATATGATCTTATATCCTAACATAAAAATTCCTATGAGGCAACATGCTTCTGAAAATATTAACACTATTGACCTTAGAGTTTCCCATCTTAGCGAAGACCAAAGAAAAAGACCATTATTTCTTATAAAGAAGTGTCCTAAACTCTTTACCGATCCTGAAAAAAATTTAACTACTCTTCGAGAATCAGAGCCGTACCCGTAGCATAGCCGCGGACGGAATTATAAGACCTTCAAAATCCCCGTACAATTCACATGTTTGGATTGTTCCAAATTTAGTCTACAATAGACTACCGGAAGTTAAATTCTATCACTATATACCCGACAATTATCCGATACCCGAAACCAATGAAGCACTTTGTAATCTTGGTCAATCTTGATCGTTCTGAAAAGTGGATTCCACCAAATTCCACTTAAGACATCGGACATAGAAAAGACGGCATTCTCAATCAATAATGGCAAATTCAGATTTATTCGTTTACCTTTTGGGCTTAAAAACCCCCTCAATTTTCCAAAGAACTATAGTCAACATCTTAAGAGAACATACATTAAAAAGGTGATATGTGTACATAGATTATAATACTTGGGGGAAAACATCAAGAATATCTTTGAAATCTTGATCTGGTCTTTAAAACACTGGAGAGAGCTAACATGAAAAATCAGTTGGACAAGTGTGCAAAAATAAGAGCAATTATCAATTTACAAAGCTACAAAACCCTGGACATCTCTCTTAAGGAGGAAGGATGGACGAGTGCCCAAAAATGCCTCAAAAACCAAACTAATTTATCTAAACATGGACGACCTGGACGCTTACGAGAAATTAAAAAACACCCCCGTGTCGGAGGAAATATTATTATTCCACCCCAACTTCGAGAAGGATTTTTAATTAACAACCTATGCTTCTGATTATGCAATCGAAGCCGTCCTCATGCAGGATGATCGACCAGTAACATTCATCTCGGTCAAGTAAAGTAAAAAGAAATGCTCTAAAAATACTAACAGCAAAACTAAACGTTGGAAGGCCATCATCGCAGAATACGATCACGAGAAAGCATTCAAACCGGGCAAGCCTAATGTACTAGCTAACTCTTTATCGAAATTGCCAAACCCGTTTCAGGTATACGCTCTAACATCCACTCAAGATAGAAATGGCTCCGACCGTAGAAATTTTAATTAATATTTTCCATAACCAAATAATAATGGGAAACGATTATTTCGGCAACAGCTATCAAATAAAAACCGCTTTCTCTTCAAAATTCAAATATTTTTACATATTTTTACTCAACCTAGCTACACAGAAGCTAACCTCATCCAAATTTTCAAATGATACCTCACTCCTAATATTGTCAACGGGCTTCTCGCATCCGAACCTTTAATGGGAAAGATATTTACGAGATTTGCCCAATATATTTAAGTAACTAGAGAATTCGCTTCACCCATACGATTGTCGACAACATATACAATAAGAAGATATAATTCTAATCAGAAAGCACATAAAAATACGAACGAGAACCGCTTACAAATTATACGCAAATACTTCTTCCCAAAAATGACTTCGAAAATATTAAATCTTGTAACAATTTGCATAATATGCAAATAGAATAAATTGAAACAGGAAATCTTTGGTACACCTATCCCTAACCATCCCGGCCATACCATTTCTGTGTTCCCGTGGTTGTAGTTATAATCGACAACGAGCCATCGCTTAAAGTCAAATCTATATGAAAGTGAAATAAATAGCCAAGTTGAACGATTTCGTTCATCCTTAACCGAGATTATTAGATGCCTGAAGGCAGAAAGGTATCCCCGTTCCTTTGACCAACTAAATGCAACCTTATGATTCATTCCGGAAAAAACCTTTTGAACTATACTATGGAAATGATTCTAATAAATCTAAGAGGAAATGGTGGATGAAACATTTCATTTCTCATGTGTGACCATCATATATGAGTCTCACTTAGCTATTGAAACTATTAATTTTGCTAATGATAACGGAGTTATTTACTATCTTTTCCACCACATTGCTACGCTCGGCTTCAGCCATTAGATAGGTATGGCCCGTTCAAAAAATTCATGTCGATTGCGCAAGATGCTTGGTTAAGAAATAATCCCGACAAGTGTATGACAATACACGAGATTCCTGGGTCCCTATTCCTGAATACGATACGTATCGTTGCACGATACGAAAACGATTGAAATTGGTATTTCTGAATAGTTATACCTCTACGAATTTTAAACCTTGGGTGAATGTGTTTGACGTTCGAATTAATCGCCTCACGATACAAGAAATTAAAAATTAAGATAAGAATTTTTGAAAACGATTTTTATAAATACAAATAATTGTAGATGAAATTGAAATTTTAATGAATTCCCTTCATATGTTTATCAATAACTCAATTTAAGCCCAAATTCCGTGATTGATGCATGATGTTGAAGAGGTTTGAAAAGCTTAGAAAAAACTTACCACCAAAGCGATTGGCAATATCTCAAATTCAATCACTAGAAAAAAAAATCACTACAGAAATCCGTTCATAACCGAACATTGAGGAAAAAAGGAAAATCCGTAACGTATCAAGTAGACACGAATTGGTATTAGAATTATTCGAATTCGTATTCAAAAATACCATTGGTCGTACCAATTTTTATACGAATTCGTATTCAGAAATAGGGCCTTACCCTAAAAATTCAAGCCTTACCACGAGCCTTATTACCAGAGTCGATTACCAAAGACTTCAGAGTATCTGGAATAGAACCTTTTGATGAACATATTTTCAGAGATGCAGAATTTTTTCCATCAAGTGTAACAGACCGACCTTTTAATGAACTGATATCAACTCAAACTCACGGTAATGTTATTGGGCCTAATGAAGTTTCAATTAGTCAAACATCTGGTACCGGTCTAAAGGAAGGAACTGATGCCCCGATACAAATTTTAAACAAATTGGACGAAGTTTTTAGCTAACGCTGTCAATACAATTAGACAACTTGATATTGGGTCTCTACCTAATTATACAGGGTGTAAAATATGTATCGGGACTGTCGAATATTTTGAATTGTACACACCGGAACTCTCTTTTGAACCCTACGTCTGAAACGACTAATCCTAAAAATCGTTTTTATTAATATTTCACTGAAAGTTTCTCTTGCGAGACACACAAAAACAAGCAAGAAATTTGTCTTTTCGAACATCAATTTCAGCGCCATCTGCAACGAATACAAAAAATATTTCAGACAAAAGTTACGTATTTTTAGGCGTAGAATCCGAATCTGTAATAAAAAAAATTGGGATTTTCCTTTAAGATAACAAAGTTGCCCCAACCCCCACCTACAGGGGATAAGGGTCGAGTTTACAATAAATTTTTTAATAGCTTTTTCAAAAACATTAAACATTTATTATTTTGTTTTTCGATGTGGTGTGAATAATTCAAAATTTTCAACCGTCTCGGTACATATTTTACACCCTGTATATATGCTACAGAAGAAGAGTTTTTAAAAATCACTTCTGGTATGTATTTTCTTAGAATATATTCAAATTGTACTTTAATAATAGGAATAGTGTTAAACCAACTCGACGAAGCAAAGAATATGGAAATAATTCTGAACCATCGAATAATCAATCACCACTGTCTATCTTACAACCTCTAAATAAAATAAATACAATTTTCGAACCAAATTTCGTTTGGCCTTTCACGAAAGCAGGTCTCAGGAAGGAAACCCGATGCGGAAGAAAAAAAGAGGAAAATAACTATACTAACTGTTACACCAGAAAAGAAGGAATTGGTAGTAGAGGTAGTAGAGGAAGTGACTAGACTGTTTTAAGGAAAGCATAAACCAGCAAAAAAACAGCTTTCTTCTACAGGTTTGGTTTTGGTTAGGCTTATTCACGCAGTAAAGCTGGAGAATGTTGTGTAATGTGTGTATCTTGCAAATTGTGGGCTCACGAAGAGTGTACAGAGTTATAGAAGGTAAAAAAGAATTTATAGTTGCCACGAAATTAACAGATTAATTGTTCAAAATGAATTATTCTTTATTTTATTTAATAATTGATGTACATATTTCTGCTTTATTATTTAATAAATATTGAATTTATGTTTTGTTAATTGCTCGTATTTACTTGAGAAATATTGTAAGGTGCAATTTACCCCATACTATCTTTGACATTACTCCATATACGGGAGAGGTTCTAACATTAAGGTACTGATTTTGTTTGCTTAATTGTAAATAAACTAAAATTAAAAGTTAACAATATTGCTGCAAAACCAGGAGAGAAAATACTAAAGATATTTTATAAATAAAAATTGGTTCAACCCGCCCGGTCTCCCTTATAGAAATAATAATTCCTACTTCACTTCCAATAATTTAATTGACAAAAGCTTACCGAGTAATTCTATCTTGACAACCAAAACGTCGTCTACATGGTCCTATAAGTACATAATAATATATTTGAGAATTTTTTTAACCTGTCGACTTGTTTAAATTTATGATCGACAATTTATCTATAATATACATTTTACATTAATTATAAACGAATTAAACAGCATTAGGTTTTCACTTTTTTTTTTTTGGAATGTAAATTAAATTTAATTTTTTATCGAACGAAACTATTTTCAGCAGCACCGTACACCACAACGAATGTCATAAATCATTCCCCAATTGTTTATTATGCGTAAAAAAAACAAATACCATAATAATTCTCAGCCTACTAATTTATTTTTATTTCAATTATTATTCAAGTGAGCTGCAGTGTATTTTTTACTATACTAGTTTGATGGATATTTACATAACTATATCAAAATAAAATGTAACTTTTCTAGATGATTAAATGGTCTTAACACATTCCGATTGAATGATTGGATTTTTTGAATGAGGAAACACTCTTATCAGTAATAATTAATCATTAACTATATGTATATGTATGTAAGTATGTACGTATATATTGTCGTATACATATACATATACGTAATATCGTGTCGAATGTCAATAAACTTGAAAATCGTTTTCTCATAATAATATTATATGAAACATCTCATATCTTGTATATACAGTATTGTGCTCTATACCATAATACTATTACGAACTGTAGAAAAATCAATATACCTCCCCCATCCCCGAATACCATCATCCTTATTTCTCATCGTATATCTACATACATACATAATATAGTCAACATTCGTTAAATTGTTTTGTCTCTTTGAATTTTTATTGTTATCAACGTCATATTGTAGGTATACATATGGATATACAATATATCTCGCATCCCCATATATGTACATACATACGGTGATGATTAACGTATACATTTTACATTTAAATTAAGTTATTTATGTTTTCTTTTTTCTGGGAAGTTATAGACGATTTTCTATTTTATCAAAAACAAATTCCCAATTCGATTGCGCGCCCGATTATCATTCATTTTTTTTTTTATAAACGAAACGATTTTGTTGATACATATTATTTATGTATGTACGTAATGTACAGTATATACATACGTACATACATACATCCATGCGTACAGATATATTCTAAAATATAATCTTATAATTTAATTTAATTTAATTTAATTCAATTTTTTTTTATAACTCATTTCTAAATTTAAATATTTTAAATTGAATTATCGATTTGATGAGTTCGATTTTTCAGTCATCAACCAGATATTATTTAAATCCAAATGGCTATATCCTATATCTGTGGTTTACGTAATATGCAGAAATGAATTGAATTTGAAAAAATATTTTAGTTTTAGATTCCCAAGTGGTTCGGTATCCAGGGCTTAACCAATAATGGTAATGAATTAGTTTTTCAAATAATTCCTTTCCAAGAAAAAGGCTTAAGGATCAATGTACTATACAGGAATCAATTCATCTTTTCAAATATCTTTATGACCTGAGCTCTATTGCACCAACAACTTATCACTTAATACTTATCCACTTATCATAATTTTGGATTATTTTCTGTTGCACCAATTTAAAATTTGACAAGTGCTCAATTGAGTTATAATAAGTGATAAGCACTCACTTATCAATATTAAGTTGCACCAATTCGCGAAATGATAATTGATAAGTAATATTTTGATAAGCGATAAGTTTGAGGCTTTTGATAAATTTTTTGTAGTTCTCTTGCACCAATAGTTTTAACTTATCAATAATGGACTACTTTAATGATAACTTATCCAAAATATTAATAAGAAAAATTTCACTATTCAAATAAATTGATAAAACCTACAAATTGTAGTGGCATGACGCAAGTCCGTTAAAAACGTTATTTGTTAAGACACGTAACAATGTGTTTTCAAGTACCTATATAATTTGTATTTCATTCTGTTCGATTTATCATAAAGGTAAGACAGTTGTTTTTCGATATTTTCAAATTAATTATAAAACTATCACATACAGGTATAGCAACTTTAGTGAACAAAACTTAAATTTATTAAGGAAAAGATAATGCGTCGATTCGAAAGATTGTTCGAAGATGAAAACGAAAGAAGAAATCGTGCATTGAAAGCCAGAACCAATTATTGTCTAGACCCCGAAGTGTTAGAAAATTTTCGTTTGTCACATGAAAAAATTGAGCAAGTGCTATTAAAAATAGGAGCAAATTTGCACCATGGAAGCGACCGCAACTGCGCCTTCAGTCCTCTACAGCAGCTACTAAAAAATCATTGGTTAGGAAATGGCGCGCAATATCATGCACAGCCAAGGTCATTCATCAAAATAACGGGTAGCAGATACCATCATCGATAACCTTATGCCCCAATTATGGTTCTCACCTCACCGAAAAATACGTCATAAATGTGAATTGAACTCACCACTTTGAAATTTTTTGTATTATCGTGTTCGCGGTGCGGTGAGTCTAGTGTCAAAAATACTCACCAACAATTTGGTGGTGACTTAGTTATGGCGCTTTGATCGAAGGTTCGAATTTCAATAGGAGGAAGCAAAAAAATTGTTCATTCTTGATTCGGTCGATAATGAAACCAACCAATGATCTCCCGTTGGAGTCCAAGACTCGGCTTTTTACTACTTTTGTGATATACAGGAAATGATTGACTGTTTTTTGTTGAGATAGCATAGGTATTTGCAAAGTTATACGTCAAACAAATTTATATATGTATGTACATACATACATCTGGGACCTTATTCGGGTGCTATTTGTAATTTAAAAATTTGTCGCACGAAACCAATCAATACACAATAATTTGTATATAATGGCTAAGTATATACATTGTAATGGCATATGTATAATGGCTAAGGAAGGAACTTTATTTCAAAAAATTACAAAATAAATTGAAACACTTAGATTAGAGATCATTATAATATGTGTAGCCCTCTCGCTCCCAATGTTTTGAAACCCTCACTACCAGTCTCAAAACCTAAGACATTTTGTATTGGCGATAAATTAGGTATTACACACATGCTCTTGTATTATGAATTCATTGTTTTTAAAGTAAAATTGTCAAAAATGGAAATATCATGTAGCCTACTTAACTAATGGAATTAAAGCGAGAATCATAAGAGTAAATTTGAACTCACACGATTTGAAGTGGAGAGGTGAGTCGTTTGGCGAGGTGAGGACATAACAGGGGTATTAGTGAATGTGCCATTTTAAAGCAAACTTTACTAATATAGGTACACGAATGAAAATAAATTGGTTACGTTTTAAAAAAAAAATTAAAGTTGGGTGGATTACCCCAGCAATGAATGCCACAAATGGGCCCAAGGTACAATACCCAGACAATCACACATACTTACACGTTAAAAACACCCAACTGTGATTTTTGGCCACAACCGGGAATCGAACTCGCGACCATCGATTACCCTTACTTTGCCAATGAGGGCGGCGGTTACGTCTATGTACTGTTCAAAAATTATTGACATTTAGAATTATTGACATTTACCAACACTACCACATTTATAGTAATTTTATATAGATCATTACAACTTATCATAAAAATTTGATAATTTATTAATTGATAAGTTTTGAACATTCTGATGTGCAACGCTTATCACTTATCATTGTCAAAATTTGATAAGTTTTCAAATTGATAAGTGAGTGAAATTTTGTTACTTATGGTGAAACACTTATCACTTATTATTATCACTCATTATCAAAAAAAGTAACTTATGATAAGTTGATAAGTGATAAGTGATATGTGATGATTTTATTCTACTATTCCTGCTTCGACCACCGCCACATTGTATTCGTGGCCGCCGTTTATTCTCATTTTTTATAATGTCTTTTAACTCGGATTACGTCCAGTAAGTACGGGCATGAAATTTTTATGGAACGGTACAAATGTCAAAAACCTCTATCAAATGCCGAATTGTCTCATGAAAATGTATTAAATAGTTTCAAATAAAACAAATTAATTTCAATTTATAAAGTAAATGTTATAAAACTTAAAAATATTGTTCAAATTTCTAAAAGTATTAACCCAAATAAAGTTAAAACAAATACATAAATTAATTTAAAAAACAGCTGAGGTGTTCTAATAAAAATGCCTCATTAAAAATCGTTATAATTTTTAATTATAGTAAAGGCTCTAGTCTAACAGAAAAATGCCAAAGCAGCTGAAAATATAAATGTTGTGAGCTGCGTCATATTTTCATAATTATTCAATTTTTTGGGAAGGTATATGAAAGCCTTCCGGGTCTAAATTTTCAGGTACTTTTCAATTTTTCTGTTCGAATAGATCCTTATGGTCAGTTCCTATATGGTGGCTGTTTGTGTAAAATGCGTTTATTGAAATTATCAAGTAACTAGTGACGTCATATATTCATTTAAATTTTTCAAGATTTTTAGGAACACATAACACCTTTCCGGCTCTATATTATTTATTACTTTGGCATTTTTTTGATAAACTAGAGCCTTATGGCCATCTCCAAAATGGTGGCTGTTTGTGTAAAATTAGTTTAGTAGAAATTATCAAGTCTTTAGTGATTAGTTAGTCATATTTTCATATTGCTTTTTTGAGATTTTTAGAAAGGGATAAGATTCTTTAGGGTCTATATTTTCAGCTATTGTGTCATTTTTCCATTATACTAGAGCATTATGGCCATTTTCTAAATGGTGGCTGTTTATGTAAATTTACTATTTAAAAATTATAAAAAAATTTAATGAGACGTTCTTATTAGAACACCTCAGCTTTTTTTATTAATTTATTTGTTTTAACTTTATTTGGGCTTTTAATTAATACTTTTAGTAATTTGAGCAATAGTTTTATAGTTTTTAATTTGTATAAATTAATATGTTTTATTTGAGACTATTTAATAAATTTTCATGAGACAATTCGGCATTTGAAAGGTTTAGTTGACATTTGTACCGTTCCATAACAACTCCATAGAAACTTCATACCCGTCAGAATAAAGCTTATTTATTTTAAAAGCTAAAATTAAAGTAAGGCCAGGTCATTAAAACTTTACTATAGGTAGCAAAATATCCATCATAACAGTTTATGTTGCATCTCCACATTAAATCTTCACTTAAAACTTTAAAATATTATGTATCGCTTGCAAAGCTTATAGTGAAAAAGCTTCCCACAAAATAAGGTTTCAGCATAAATTTTAAATAAACATTGTACGCAGGAAAGTCTTATTTTAAAAGCTTAACCAAAATCAACATAAGGCTTGAATACTCTTTCGAATCATTAAAAATGTGTACATCAAAGTTCACAATCAAAACTGTGTTATACAACATTTCGTCCAAAACTGTGAGTATGACCAGAGCCACCTATATATACAGAGCCCTAAGGTTAAAAATTGAGCTTTTTCTAGAGGAACTAAAATTGACGAAAAAATCATTTTTTCCATACAAAACATATGAAAAATTAAATTTTTTTCGGTGCGATATTTTTCAATGAAAATGTCGATGGATTAAGTATTTTACCATTGAAGTAGAATCTACAATTATCATTTTATAATTGATTAATTAAAAACCTGACCAAAGATATTTTAATTTTTGTTATATTTATTAATAAAATTTATTGAAAAAAAAGCATTTCTCCATTAAATTGATATAAATACACACAAATACCAACGCAATAAAATTAAACTGAAAGACGAAAAGAGAAAACAGTGAAAGTGTGGTTATGTTTCCTTAATTCCTTTTGAATTATATTTTTGTGAACAAAATAAAATACTTAAAGGGTATTTCAATAAAAGCTGCATGATTTTGTTGGCGTAAATCTCAAACTAATTTCTCTTCAATTTCAACGTAAATTTTGGATTTTAGATTATAAATGGAACACCATGACTATCACAGTTCTTCTGGCACGGTTCCATTTTATTTTGGTAAAGTTTTGTTACGCATTTGTGCATAATAATGGTTCTAACCAAATTGTGCAGCTGATATTGGAACTCCCTATGACATGTTGTAAGTTGTCAACATCACTATTTTTTTCTATCGATCGATGTTTATGTTCTCTTTTTAAATTTTACGCTGTTTCGTGTATTCAATTTTGATTTTTTTCTAGTGCGATCTCAACCTATTAGAATAGTTTTGTACTCCATCCCTTTTCCCGATTTCGCTATAAGGTGAACGAAATAGAAATATGTGGTGATACATTTTCAAATGTATAAAAGGAAATAGAATAATGCTTTATACGAGCATGCTGCGATCGCAATAGGAAAAGCGAAATAAAAAAAAAATGTGAGATTTAATTCTTAAAAAAGAGACAAAATCATCGATCGAAAGGATGACAATATATGTTTTATTTATTTATTTTACCTACACATTCAAATAAATTCATGTTTACATAAATATGATAAATTCATATTTAATTTTGATTTAATGTTTATTAAATTAATAAAAGGTTTAAGGTTCTTACTTTCAGATATGTGATGCTTCAATATAGAATCAATTCCACAAAGTGTTTATCGAAATGAAAGATTTAACTTTTCATTGATGAAAAGTAATTCTAAAATGGTCATTTTTACATTGATTCTTATGGGATAATCAATAAATTCAATCATACAAGTTGTCACATAAATTTTAAAAGAAATTGAGACCCGTCGAAATTATGCAAAATTTTAGTATTTGAGCAGAATAAGAATAAAACTGCCATTCTGATAACAAAAAATCTAGCCTGAGGAAATTCAGACCTTCTTAAACTCAAATTTTACGAAAATCTACCGTCGATTAAATTCTGCCAATTCGACTATCGCAACGCCGCATTCCTATTGTTACCAAGGTATAGAAGCACAGCTCGATCGACTCACAGAGCAGAGGATATTCCGACTGAGCTATTTCAAATATTCCAAGAGCCCGATTTCGTTTTATTCAAGAATCTTATATAAAGCGATCATATTCGTGGTGCAAAAATATCATGAGCTCGTATGCGGAAGGCATTTCACCATCATCACAGATCATCGCCCGTTATTACGGTGTTACAACTTCAATAAGCAAATTCAAACTATGATATAATCTATACCGTCCAGGTGCAACGACGGCTAATGCCAATTATCTTAATTGCCTACTGCTTAAAACAGAGAAAGAGCAGCAAATGGGAAATCGAATGACGGTGGAAAATGTTTTTCGTAGCCAGTCCTTGACACAAAATAGATTGCAACATTGCCTAAACTACAACGTGTCTACAAAGCTGTTAACTTTGGTGAAACAGGACTATCAGAAGAAACCATCATCCTCAAGGCCCTATATTCTGGGCATCTGGGTATCGTGTGGATGCAGGCGGTGGCCAAATATTACGTATGGTATGGTCAAACATGGACTCTGACATCTAATGTACTGTAAAGTCTTCTTTTCCGTACCAGGAAATGCGACCGGAAGTTTCTCAGGCACCAATCCGACAGAGTATCCTTGGTCTAGACTTCATGTCGAATTGGCAAGTCTTTTTTGGTCATATTTTTGTTGTTGTTGTACATTCATTCAATGGTTGGAGATTTGCATACTGAAACCAATCAAACCGCCTTTTTGTAACACATGGCCATGCAGAGATTAAAACGAAACGAATGAGCTCTTGATATTCGGAAGAGATACTTTGTGGAATTGGCTGTTCGACCTTATTCGATTACTATGGCGAACAAAAGTTATGCCTGATGAATGGAAAGTGAGGCCGCTTGAATTGTGATTATTATCGCGGTATAGCTCTCTTGTGCACAGCATACAAGTTACAGGCTTACATTATATTAGATAAAAACACGCCTCTAACGAAAGGGTTGTTTATATCAAGGAAGATTTCGTCCGAATTGATCAATCATTGATCAGGTCTTTTCGCTGCTAAATCGCTAAATATTATTAGGCGTCCTACTCCATATATCAGGTGTTCCTGGATTTCCGGCAGGCCTATGTCTCGATCACTCGAGAGAGTTTATACGATGCGTGAGTTAACTAGGGTGTTCGGCATGTAGATACTCTGTCCTCGATACCCTTTAATCTCATGTTGTAATATATCTTTCGTAAAACCGAAACACCTCAGCGCAACATCTTATATCGCCAGTCCAATCAGGTGCTTGCATATGCAGATGACATATGCATGATTGGACTGAATAGCAACGGAGTGGAAGAAATAGCACAACAGATTTTAGTAGTCACCACTACACATTTGAGGTAGTGAGAAGGTTTAAATATTTGGGCTCTCTTATCACTCACGATAACACTCCGAAAATCTAAACACTTATCAAGTGCCGTGTAGCTGAAGAATTACAAAACCTTGATCAGGCCCGATGTTATATGTTTGGATGTGAAAGTTGGGCGCTAACGGATGAGTATGCGTGTGTTTTACGGCCCAAAACGCGAAGTAGATGGTACATACCGAGCTCTGTACAATATCGAGATCAGAGATTTGGTGAATATCCCCGATATTGTACATGAAGTAAGATATCAGCGAGTATATGCTGGTCGGGTCATGTTCTACGTGCTGATCCGAAACAAATTGCGCAGCGATCTCTGAAAGGAGAGCCACCATGTATAGCATCGTTGGGCCTATGGTGTAATGAACAACAAGCCTTCTTCAGATTGTCTAAGACAGTATGAAGACCAACCTCAAAATCGAAACCGATGAAGCCAAATTGTTGACAGGGCAGTAATGGCCTTTAAACATGTTTATTATTTTTGTTATAATTCAGAATTTGGAAGAGAATATTTTGAATGTTGGGAAGTGGTTAAATACAACAAAAGTGGTCAAAAATCGAACTAATATAATCTGCCGCTGCTAAAGCCCTGCCCTTTATAGTCTCGAGATTAGCTTATTCACTACGGCCATTCACAATCGTTCTATGATTTTTAGTTTTGTGGTTGGCCACTGTTAGTGTTATTGGCTGTGTGGTACAGAAAACAAACGTTAGATTTGGTACCTTCCTAGGTCGCGTGGAAAACCCATCAGTCAGGTATCTGGATTATAAACAACCACCATACTAATTGTTAGGCTCTTTTCTAACCAATTTTTACAAACAACAGGAAGTTAAAATTTGGTACGTAGCTTCATCTCGCTGGACATTTTGATGCTGTTATATTCTAATGAATACTATACGATGCTTATTCAAGTGAATGGCAGTGTACGGCATCTTATACATGGACAGTAGTAACAAAATCAATTTATAAAGTCAAATATCAAATTGATATTAATTGTTCTATGTGTGTATGTGTATGTATGATGTGTATATGTATGTGTGCTTAGAACAAATCAGGCAAAATAATATGTGCGTGCATGAATGAAATTAAAGTGAATCGTACACGAATTGAAATTTTGATTGTATAAATGTTTCCACCTAGTTTTTTTGGTTTTTTGCTGATTTGAGCCGTTCACGAGACAATTAGAAAACGTAAGATGGAATGGTATATTATGTACATAAGGAAACAACTTATAACAATATATTCTCTATCCGCACACCTCATCCTAGGCTACATTTATATGAGTTGTAAAATGTTAATATTTTATTATATTCATCAGTTTTATTATTTGTATTATTTAAATTTAGACGCTTGATTGCTGGAACCTCCCCTTCACCATCAACCCCATCCTCGTAAAATATCAGCGAGAATAGGGGTATTATAAATGTTCGTATAGTATTTTAGCACTCTGCGTATATTATGAAACATATAAACTAGCGTACGCGATAACAATATAAAATCGATTTGTTAGTACATTCCAAAGTCCGCAATGTTGTGTTTTTATTTTTTTTTTGTTACGTATATTTAAATTATTACAAATGCATTTATTGTAATCAATATACACTCATTTAATATGGAAATGTCTCATATAAGTCTATTTCACATATATTTACACACATATATTATGTATATATGGTAACGACTATAAATGTGTCATGGTCGTTCGTATACATATTATGTATTGTATATATAAGATATCGTATATGTATGATGATTGAAATCGTGGGAAAATAATGTGTGCTGGTATCATTTTGCGTGTTATATTGCCGGAAAATATGCTTTAATAAATTGTGTTATATGTAATATTGTGCATGTATGTGTCGTTGCTCTTATCAAGTTTAAGAATATTTATGGCTCAATTAATATAGCGACAGCATGTTATATCGTAAATCATTTATACATACATATTTGTTTAGTTAATACATCAGCTGAAAAATATATATGAATTTTTGGTTTAGCTATATTGCTTTTTACCACCGCTATTAACCCGATAAATAAGATATCGGATTTTGCAGTGATTTAGAGTGTTGTTTTTTAATCACACACCACCCCAACGAAATATATCGTTATCTCATATATCGTTATCTGCCATAGTATATATCAGAGCTTTACAATGATTATATTTACTAAAGGGTGTCCCAAAGTTAACGTAAAGTGTTGGCAACCCCAAAAAAAAAAAAAAATTGACAGCTGAGAGGTTGGGGTTAGTAAACATGTGGTTACACGATAGAACAACGTATTTTCATTATTGAAGAATTCCTTAAAAATAATGAAAGATTGGCAGCCGCAGTTCGAAAATTTCATACAAAATATGGTCGAAATAGTGTTTTAACTTCGTCAACTGTTAAGAGATTAATTGAAAAATGCAAGGAGACTGGATCAGTTGGAGACGCTAAACACACTGGTCGTCCAAAAACAAGCCGTTCAAATGTCAATATCGAAGCAGTGCTTGAGAGTGTTTTGCGGTGGAAAACAATGGCACATTTCAAGAAGCTCTCTGCAGCGTATACTCACTAAAGATCTGGGTCCTGGCTCTGTTAATCGCCAAAATTGTCGCTTTTGGGGTAAGGAGAATCCACATGTGATTGTCGAAAAACAAATGCATCCACAGCGTGTCACTATTTGCTGCGGATTTTGGGCTGAAGGCATCATTGTTGCATGATATTGACATAGACGACATGTGGTTTCAACAAGATGGTGCAGCCACATGCCATACAGCCCGTGAAATAATTCGATTACTGCATGAGACATTTCCTAGTCGTGTACTCTCTCGTTTCGGTGATCAGAATTGGCCCCCTAGATCTTGTGATTTAACACCATTAGATGTCTTTTTATGGGGTTATTTGAAGTCAAAGGTGTATGTCCACAAGCCCACAACAACCCGTGCATAACAGGAACAAATTAAACGCTGCATCAATGAAATTCAGCCACATTTATGCACAAAGTCATGGAGAATTTCGATAAAAGGGTACATATGTGCCAGCAAAGCTGTGGAGGCCATTTGCCCGATGTTATATTCCATAAATAACCCTATTCTATATATGTATCTTATGATTCAATAAAAAAATTATGTTTTCTATTTAATTCAAATCTTGCGTTAATTTTGGGACACCCTTTATAACCAAACGCAGATATTTAAAAATTCTAATGTGTGAGCATCACATGACTTTATTATATATGAGACGTGTATACAAGGAAATTATGAGACGTGTATACAAGGAAATTAATTTTTCGATGCTCAGCAAATATCTCAGCATTTTCAGGAGACAATCTTATTATTAGGGCTGTTAAAATTAGCAATTAAAAATTAGACCAAAGCCCTTTTATAGTATCTTGTTAAAACCTTAGTCTTAATTTAAATTTTACATATAAAACCACCATGCAAAATAATTTTTAATTAATAATTCTCATAATAGACCAAAAGCGACACATGACAAAACCCAAATTAAAAATGTTCACAAAGTGTTCACAAAAACTTGTGAAATAAAGTTCCAATATAGAATTTTTATTTAAACGTTATGGGCAACAATTTGGCCGCACACTATAATAACTGAAGAATTTTGCCGAAGCAACGAGAGGTGTAGTCAATAAACCCCTGCAAAAATGGATAGATGTAGACATCAGTAAAACGTTACAAGATATTGTCATGAAATAGACAAAACGAGCGGATACAAAAATTGGAAGATAGAGCATTGGGAGCTAAACCCAAATCCACACAGAAATGAACAGCACAATGAAAATCATTTCATGGAATGACAAAATCGGAAATACACTTTACTAAGCAATCCAACATTTAAATGCTATTGCGTATATCACACTATTCATCCAGATAGTTCAGCCAGAAAAGGAAGTGCAGTCATCATAAAAAATACCCAGAATAAGAAATTCAGGCCACAGTGGTATATTTATTTACCAACAACTTTCCTATTATTGTGGATTATCCAAGAAGACATTCTACAATATTCAAAGTTCTTCAAGCATCTGTGATAAAGGTTCATAATAGGTGATGACTTCAATGCGAAGGACACTCACTGGGGTTCTAGATTAACTACAACAAAAGGAAAAGAATTACTGATTGCCATTAAGAAACGGACGTGAAGCCATTTCAACAGGAAAACCAGCATATTGGCCAACTGACCCATTTCTAATAATTTTAGGATGGAAGTCGAAGAAAGCCAAGATATGAGTTCAGATCATTCTCCAGTAGTCCTAACGCTAAGCGAGTATATCATCCAAAATGGGAATAATCCAGTATTAAACAACAAATATACGGGCTGGGACAGTGTCAAAGTACACCTTGAACAAAGAATACTTTTGAAAGTTCCTGTAAAAAGTATGAATCAACTGGCAATATAAGTAGAAAAGTTCATTACGGATATTCAGCAATCAGCATTGGAAAGTACTCCATAAATCAAATCAAGCCTAAAAGGAAATAACTATCCAATAGAAATTAGAAATCTCCTTCCATTCGAAATTAGAATTCTCCTTGCAACGCTGCATCCAGGTTAAAATATGTGCCAAAACTTTCTAAAGTGGCTGAGGTTATTATAATTACCAAACCAGGAAAACCGCCACATCTAATAACATCATATCGGCCTATATCGTTTATGCCGATAATGTCTAATCTCTTTGAGAAGTTACTATTAAAAGGACTCTAACTAATAATTGAAAAAATTAATTTCTAATTCCAAATCACCAATTTGGTTTTCACAGTGAGCAATCAACTATTGATCAAGTGCATAGAATAACCAATATTATTAATTAGACTTTAGAAGAGAAAAAAGTTTGTCCCACAGTATTCCTTGATGTAGCGCAGGCCTTTGACTGAAAAAGATATAATAATTCTTCAAGAAGAATTTAAACAAGTCAGCCTCAGTAAGGTAAAGCAACACCCAAAATGGCACAAAAACCAAATGAATAGGATTTGGCAAGTAATGCCACAAATGATCACGGGAACGCCCACTTTAAATCATTGTAAACCAGTAAACCAGTTGGCATTTAAACACTATAAGAAGTAAAGCATGTTTATAGGTTAGGTTTAGAGTGCAGGCTGTCCCAAAGGACTAACATAAATTCAAGCTGGTCCGTAGCTGTACCACAAAAAAAAATTCTTCACTACTCATCGAATCATCCTGAGCTTTCCCCGAAGCGTTAAATATCCCTGATGCTGATCTCACTAAGATCCGCCATGTCTTCCAGATAAGAGGCTTCTATAAATTTGATTCTGGGTTGAATCTGGGCCAGTCCAGTTTAGGCAGATAGCCTAGTAATTATGCACGAGTTGGCATTGGACCATCTATCGTTCGTTGCTCTCATAGATTCCTCCTGAACCAGCAGTTTCCATGAAGCGAGCCTTATTTCAATATTGAACCTGACTGATAAGATGTGGCATGTTGTGCCCTGACGGGCAAGCTCATCTGCTTTTATATTTTCCGCATTGTTGAAATGCCCTAATATCCACGTACACTAGCGGATGTTGAACTGGTAATGTGATTGTAGCGTTTTAATTGCCGCTAGACATTTCATTATACCTCAACCATGTCTATGACTTCCATTAATAAAAATTCTCGATACGTTCAGATATAAGAAAGAAAAATAAATAAATTTTTAAATGTGCGCATCCATGTGCTAATGTAGTGTGCAAAATACATAATGTAGGTCAGTTGTCATGAACTAGCGACATCATAATAAAAATACTGCCTGATATTTTAGATTTTTAGAACTTAGCTCGCGGATGAAAATCGTCTGATGCTAAATTACAGCAATGGCTGAGGAATTCAACACGCCCTCATTATTTCAAATTCTGGTTAGAACTCACCATACTGAAGAAACTTGATGTTTAGGTGGCAATACGAATCAACCATTTCACTGGTATTTTACATCATAGAGTTGCTGTTTTCGATGCTAATTACGGTTAACCACATTCAGACATCGCAATATCTTGGGAATTGGTATCAAGTATATGAGTTTTAAGCCGAATATGAATACAGACCATACATTCAGCCGGACACCATATATCAAACAATTTCAATCACCCCTGACTGAAAGATTCGAGCACGACAGTGGTGTATTCCAAGAGTTTGCTCCGCAAACTCTAGTATCGAGAAGTAGTGTCGATTAGCGCTATGCGGACTTCCACCAATATTAGTTTACAGCCATCTAAAGGATTCTATGTGGATACCGCGAATTTATCTGCTCCTTTTTTGGATTGATTCGAAGATGTTGAAAGAGATGTGTATATAAAGAGTTGTGGCGCAGAATAATTTCAATATACTATCTTATAAATATCATACATACATCGCTTTCGATGACAAAATTGAAATGTTTAGATGATTCGAGGATTGTGTTCCGCCATATAACCTAATGCACTTTAAATCAAGGAATAGTATGGTGCACTGGAGCATTGTATATTGCTGGAAACACGAGAATCGAAAAGGAATGATTTAAAATGTTCGCCGTTCGAAATATGTATGTTACGGACAAGCCATTAAACTCGATCGAGGCTAGTTCTATGATTCGATATATTTTTCTAGTATAGTATGAAGGATTGAGTCTATAGTTCCAAGGTAAACCCAATGAAAGCTCCAGGACATGATTTAATTACCGGGAATTAATCAGAGATAATTACCTGATAGATGCATATAAATTTTAACTTATATCTTTAAAACCATTATAAGTTCAAAAATAGAAAATATCGCTAATTACAATGATTCTTAAGCCTGGAAAAGACGAAACAAAAGTTGCATCGTACAAGCAAATGAGTATATTTCCGATAGTTACAAAAAAATTGGAAAAGATGGTATTGCAAAAATGGAAACCATCGTTTCAAAGAAAATACATCGTGGGACACATCGTTTCAAAGAAAATACCAGACTAAACATAATACATACATCCATTACTGAACTAAATGACATAAATGCAGGAGGTTCACCAGACCACGTACTGGGACCAGTATTGTATTTGCTGTATTCTGATTACTGCCGATTTATCAACAACTGATAAGTTAATCACCCCAACATTTGCGGATGACACAGCTATTATGTTTTCACACAAAAATTCGCAAACAAATGAATGAATGAAACCAAATCAACACACATAACATTTACGTTGAATAAACTAAAATGTCCAGGGCCCGTATTCTTGAAGCTCATTACATTGCTACGAGCGCAACCAAAAACACTTTACTATATTACACGGAATGCTATACTTGATATATCGACAAAGGCATCACCTACATACACCATGGGATTAAAACGGATTAATACAATCACACAGTTTGAAATACAAAGAACGGCATTTATTTGTTTCCAAGTCTTTAGAACATTGAGTACCTAAACCATCATAAGATTTATTCAAGTTCCATCTCCTCAGCATAATAGTTTAGAAGATTTTACTTCGGGGCAAATGATGTATGTATCAGCTAAATCAATGGCGGCTACAACCGAAGGAATTCAAAAATCTTGAAAATGCGTTACTATACGAATATTCAACTAAATTCGTTTTTTTGTTCATCTAGTAGTACTCGATTTAAATTTATTGTTGTTACATTTTATTTTTGTTACCGCGTAATCCGATTTTGCTAATATTTCATTCGTATTCGGAAATTTAGTACCGCGTTATTCTAATTTCGGATTTATTTTCGGATTCGATCATTCCGAATTTGAAAAACTTAAATCATGGGTTGACATGTTCTACCATCACTTCGATTCGCTTCGATAGTGAACATCGCATCGAAAAAAGTGATAGTCGGTATGTTGTACCATTTTCGATGGATACTATAAAGGAACATATTTTCGAAATTGAAATGACGTTTGACATCTATTTTTAATAGGTATTTCAACTGTTCAATCTGTCAATTATCTTGTAAACATAATAAATGTAAGTACGTTATTTATAAATCTCTACAATTGTTGACTTTAATTGTTTAATTATAGTAATGAATATGATGAATCCTAATTTATTTATTGGTGCTATATCGACTTCACACGATGTTGATAGGGAGGATGGAGATAATTATATATACATAATATATACAATATTATATTGAACATTTGGAAATTTTTATATGTACTTTCATTATAATATAAAAATAAAAATAAATAATATTATTTTTAACGTAATTTAATTCAAATAAATTCAAATAAAAGTCAGTAATTTTCGCTTATTATGTGTATCACAAGCAAAAAATTCAGTGATAGATTGTCGAAAATTGTGATGGTCGAAAATGATACAACATACCATTTTATCGAAATCAGTGATATTTCATCGAATATCGAAAATTGTGATGGTAGAACATGTCACCCATGACTAACTTCATATTCTTGTTTGCGGTACCGTCTAATTCGAATATGAATTGAAATTTCGGTGAAAAACAAAATATATCATTCGACAACTATTTTGCTTGCGGATGATTTATTTATTTACATAAAATCGTGAAAATGTAAGTATTTAATAAATTATAAAATATAATAAAAATAATTAACATACACATTAAATTAATTTATTTGTAACAATAAACATAATTGTGTACTTTAAATTATTTTAAATTAACATTAGTTAATTTTTTTTTTTAAGGAACAAACAAACAACACCAAATCAATTCGAAGCAATTATTTATTATATTATAAAGATGTAAGTATACCGGATGTAAGTATGTATACCATATATACAAAATAATAATATATACGAGTATATATAAATATATGGTACATATGTATATATATATATTAATTACAATAAATAATTTTAAAATCGATGGGTGGAGGAATGTCGCTACGAGGTACATTCGGATTGGGTTGGAGATGTGACGTGGGCCCCAAGTGTTGGACTTCCTCGATCGCAAATTGCATCATGCTCTCAAGATCGCCGTGTTATTATCTGGAGCAGCGAAGATTTATCCAATTGGACATCAAGAATTCTTCAAACGTTCGATGATGTTGTATGGAGTGTCAGTTGGTCGATGACTGGAAATGTGTTGGCCGTATCCGGAGGAGATAATAAAATAAGTTTATGGAAAGAGAATAACGAAGGGCGAAGATACGAACATTCAACGGATAGCGCAGGTGAAAAACGTTCATTGTAAATATTTCCAGCCTTTTATTAATAATAAATATAAATAATAAATATTACTAGTTGTCAGTTTTATTAATAAATTATTTAAGATGTCTCCGAAATCGAGTCCTTTTGGGTGTATAAACTGGCTGCAAACATAATATCTCGTTTGATTGAGTTGCTCGCTTCCTCCATTTTACTTTGGTAGTTAAGTTTCCATTGTTGATGTGTTGTATATCAATTTGTTGTTTTATATTTTTTTCGACTTGACATTTGACATCAAAACAAATATTGAATGAAGTAGTATACAATTTAAAAAATCGCTTTTTGCTTATGGCAATATTAAAATGTAATCCGAAAGTCTTACGCGGTACCAAATAATTTTCGAATCGGATTGAACTTTCGCAAATTTCTGAGATTCGAATCGGATTACGCGGTAACCCCCCAGTTATAAACATGGCGTCGACCAAGCAACAACAGTTTTGCCAATTTTAACTTATCGAACAAAAGTGAAGTTTTGTGCCACAAAAAGTGTTAGAACTAAAATGTTTGTGTTTCGAAAGATGATAATTGACTCCAAAAACGTGGTCTAATTACGTAACTGTTTGGTCAATTATAAAAGTAGAAGGAACTGATGACTCCATCACAAATCAATAAAGATTCATTTAGATCAATCGTAGCTCGGGTTAATTAACCGGAGTGAAGTTTCTAGCGTTAAGAAGTAGTGTAGTTACATACTAAAAAAGTGACAATATACATTTGAAAAAGTGTAGCTACACTCAAAAAAATGACCGATTAACAATTAATAAAATTATCAAGAAAAAAATTATTTAAACTTATACGAAACAGAATACTTATATACAGTTGATCAAAAAATGTTATATTTGAATAAAATTAAAACTGAAATCTCAGTATAGAATCAGTAACTAAATTGGATTAAGTTGATTAACCCAAATCTCGGAGATGTTCTCGCATACAATCGGAATGGCGCACCCTGTATGTAGAGATGGTTTGAAAAAATAGTGTTAGGTTTGAAATAAAATGTTTTTTAAGCTGTTTGATAATGTATGAGAAGTACTGCTTTGCATCCGAAATGAAAATTGCAGGAAGGCTCTCAAACGCTAAAGTATAGAGTTGGTTTTTAAACGATGTATTCGCAGCTCGAATCCGGATGATCCAGATAACGATTTGCTTGAAGAAATGTGGTGTAAAAAATAAAAATTACACAAATTCAGGGCAAAACAAGAAAGCTGTACAACAAACAAATGAATGCTTAGAAAAGAGAAATTTGAAGAAAATTCGAATCAAACCGCTTCAGTTCTCGAAAGTAGATACAGATTACTTTTAAAAATTTATAAAAGTAGTCCAGCGGTCAGTTCAAACAAAAGTAAGTGTATTATTGGATACTATACATGTCCAATATCGTTAATTTTAGAAATGTATGTTCCTCTTAAAAATGTATTTAGGTTTAACCAAACATCAATTTAATCGATTTTCGGTCGTGTTATATATGCAATTGAATTTATCAAAACGAATAAATTCAATGAGTCGGTTGGTAATTGGATTTATCCGTTTTTGATAAATTCAATTGCACACACATTACCGGTCAGTCAATTAACATTAGGTTAAGGTAGATTAGATTCGCTGTCCCCAGACTAGCATAACCACAAACTGGTCCGTTCATATTTTAAGTTTCCCACTTTATATACTCATCGAGCTATCCTGAGCTTTCCACGAACCGTTGTCCAAATGGAGGGCCTCCCATAAATTTTATTTTGCTTAGCGCGGAGATTTATGTTAATCAACTTAGTGCAACAGTACTTCTCATATACAGTCTCGTTGTATAAAGTCATACTATGCGAGAATATAGTCTTAAGATTTGTTTTGAGTAATTTATAATCCAACTGATCTACTGATTTACTATCTTATATTGAGATTTTAGTTTCAATTTTATTCGAATAAAACATTTTTTGATCAACTGTACGAGTATAAGTAACTAATTTATATATTTCGTTTTTTACAGGGAGCTTATAAATTGGAAGATGTTGGCAGAAATGTGTATAGAGGTGTGACACTGAATAATTCTAATCTATCTTGTATACGCCGTATATCACACTCTAGATGATATTATTAAAGCGTTTAGGAGGATCAAGGATATGGCTATGGTTTTGATGGTGCTCCGCGAATATTGTGTCTGAGCATCTATCAACTTTAACTCACCATCGTGCCATTTTGCTAAAACTATTCAGTATGAAGGCGTACGAAGTTCAATTAGTGTAGGAGGTGAATCCAAATGACCATCTGCAACGGTTTAGATTCGCTAACTGTGGAACGCTTGAAAGAAAATGAGGATTTTTCGGTAAAAATCATCTTTTCTGATGAAGCAAAATGGGGCCCAGAAAATTCACATTCATTTTAGATCGGCGGGATCATTTTCATAATCGTAAATGAGCAAGAAGCCGCCATTACAGTCAATGGGGAGGGTACAGAGCCATGATAAACGAGTTTTTGTTACCGAAAATTCAAGTGGAAGACACACATGACATTTAGTTTAAACAGGACGGCGCAACTTGCCACGCAGAAAACTAAACAATCGGTATTGTGCACACTGCCTACGGGGATCGAATAATCAGCCGTTACGGAAATGTCATATGGCCACCACGCAACTGTGATTTGACTCCGTTGAACTTTGTTTGTGAGACGCCGTTAAGAATAAGGTGTTACGCTAACCATCCAGATACTATCCAAGACTTCAAAAATCAAATCGAAGTTGCCATGGACGAGATAGGAGCATGGAGCACCCTTAAGTTGTACACTTCGATGAACAATTATTTAACTCGTTATCTTCTGAAAATACATTTTCATGTTTATGCGTCTAGCAAATGTCACATAGCCAACGTAATGTTCAGTAGTTGAGTCGCGAGAATTTTCACAAAAGAGAATAGGTGTTCGTCGAAGCGAATTTTAGAAACCAGTTTTTCAAAAATCTAAAATTTTCCATTCTATGATTCTATACCAGCGCGTATACTTTCTTCATCCATCCTGATACGGGGACTCCATCGTACGTGTATAGGTGATTTCTGATCCCGGGAATTGCATTACTCATGTTCCGTCTAAAATACTTATATTTATTATGGATTAAAGAAGATACATTGAAAAGCGCGATTCACATAATCAGGATGGCGTCGTCTGAAATGATAGTCTCTGAAAAACAAAAAGTTAAACCAACAATGTTGAATGTACATACATATGTATGTATATCTAACATAGAAAAAAGCATAATATTCCGAGACTTCATAAAAAAATGTGATTCACAAAAAATATAATTTTTCACCTCAGTATATAAAACATTCGGCCATTGTTGTTGTAGAAAAATATTTCTTTTTGGAACGAATGGAAAAAGCGATAATTTTCAATAAAAATAAAAAACATTGTTGCTAAAATTAAAAACCATAACGCCATAAATTTTTTTTTATTTTAATGTCAACGGAAAAACGATTTTTTTTATCACTGGCTTTTCTTTGGATCCTCCCATGGCCCCAACAATCATACTACACACATACATATAAATCTATGCTATAATATAATGTAGTATGAGTGCTATGTTGTAATGATTGTAATTAACTTAAAAAATATTTATGTTTTATTGAAATTATTTTTACGTCGTGCAATTTTAACACACTGTTGCGGCATAGTGAAAATGAAAGACATAACTTTTGGCTGTATCCAATTTGGACGAACATATTATGTCGGTAGAGCTACCACCTTACAAAAACATATACCATAATAAGTAAATAACACATGTCACATCATGCATATATATGTATAACCACCAAATTCAACGGAAATAACAAAAACAAGTCTAAAGTTTTCAAAGTTATAAATGTGTTTTGTATTTTTTTTTTTCGTTCGCATCATGCGGTAATCAGCATGGCTCCAATTTTATCAGCATTACCCCAAATCCAGTAAACAACGTCATAAAAATATAAATAAATAACATTTGGATACACTTTGATTTTGGATATTGTAATTTTATTGATGATTCACTTTCCCATCAAAGAAAAGAGCTACCTTACAAATGCTTTGTTACTATAAATGCGTACATAGAATTTCGGTCGAAAAACACTGGACGAAATGTATAAGTTTGTGTATATGATTATTTTATAATATGACCTTGATGCAATGAAGGTAATTTATGTGCCTGCTAACTAGGCTTAATTTGTTCATTTATAGGCCGATGCTATAGATACAATCTAAAATTTTCGGTATTTACAATATCTCTGCCAGCCCTTGAAATTGGAAAACGATCAATGCAATTTAATCTGTGGATGAAGCGTATCAACGTCCATGTTCCA
Organism: Tipula unca; assembly: GCA_951394425.1. Lineage (NCBI taxonomy): Eukaryota > Metazoa > Arthropoda > Insecta > Diptera > Tipulidae > Tipula > Tipula unca. Next base: position 77,546,791 of record OX596380.1, read on the forward strand.
TCCCTCTACAATACTGGGTTCAATGGTTCCGTGGTTTCCTTCCGGTTCAGGCATCAAACCGTTCTTGCAATTCCATGTCTACTTCAAATCAGAACAGACTCCCAGATATCTTCTGAAAAGAGTAAGATAGCATTATCTCTTATTTTTGGGGCATTAACTGATTGTCCGTGATCGCACGATACCAGATAAAATTTGATTATTCTACTGAAGGAACTCCGAGTTGTCAAAAAATTTTGAATATGTTTACAAGCAGTACGTCAGATGTAGTGAATATTACTGTCAATCTGAATAAAGCTCATCACGAATTTACGTCGGTAACAATTTAATTAACCGTACTTATGGGAACTACACTTAACCCAAATGAAGAATTAGTCCCTCATTTGTAGTTCCCAACTCGAACATTGACCGCCAATATTATATTGTTGACAATCGGTTGTTGACCGCGTGATCGAACGATTGTTACAGTAGCGCCCAAACTAAGGTATTAATGAAGAACGGGAAAAATGTGCATAAAGATTTCCAAAGTGCGAAAACAAAAAATGAAAACTATGAATTAGTTCAGATGTAATGATGCTAGCTGAGATCTGTCGTTGACATTGAGACTGGTCTTGCTCATTATGTATGAAATTAGTTATTCCAAGAGGCCTTATTCATTGAGTCCTGTCCGGCAAAATTGGAAGATTTGCGAAGTAATATTTTGAAACTAGACCAAGCCTTACCCGAGGAGCTATCCAAGCAAATTATACAAATTCAAACACGTCTTTTGCAGTTCAAGGTCGTTTGGGACGTGCAATGTCACGTAAGGCTTTAAAATTGTGTATGTAATTATTCAATAGTCTGGATAAATATATTAATCAAAATGAGCCACTTAATTCATCAATTGACTGTGCAAAACTTGTAGATATTGAGCCTGTGATCACTCAAAATAGATTAGAACAGGACGTGGTTTTATCCCAACATCAAAACCCCCCGGTCCAACGAGAGTTAGGTCAGCCCACAACACGACAAGGAAATGTTGATCCTTCGGGAACTGTTGATTTAGTTCAAACTTTGGTATCGCAAATGCAACGATTAACGGAACAAATTGTAATCTTAACAACTCAACAACAAGGGATGCAAAACAATTTCGCCCTTCGCAGGCAAGAAAGTGCTATCGAGTCAATAATTCCCAAACCTAGTACAACTTATACTTCATGTCCAACGATGACAAAAGGATATAACATCAACAATTATATTCATTCTGTCACACCGAGCAATATGGCTCTTAGTAATCAATCTAGTAATCCAGCGGTAACTTCTGTATTGCCACCAGTTGCGACGAACCCATCGTTAGTGTATGATTATAATATTCCTACAACTACCAATTTCCCAGGTAATTCATTGAACGTTCAAATGTCTAACTCACAGCATAATTTGAAAGGAAATTCGGCATCAAATCGTGAGTCGTATCAGGAAAGATCGCATAGCCTTGCTCGATCAGGTATCTCATTTGATAGTTCGATCAATCGGTTTACCCGCAGATTTTTTCATCCTACAGATTGAAACCCTCGCGGATACTATGAATATCTCAAAACCATCTTTGTTAAATGAAATTAGTTTTGTGTTGAAGGGGATATATCGAATCTCAGAGACAACTTCCAAAGAAAAGCTTCTTGTAATTTTACCAACATGTTTGGAATTTATTTCTGCAGTGCAGAGACCGATCCAGAAGGCCATATCATCGAATTTTTAATGCGAAACATGATACCCCAGTTAAAATATCAACTATAACGAATCGTTCTTTCACAAACGTGAACGATTTAATTATACAAGCACATAGCGCCCCTTCGTCTACACACATGGGTGTAAACACTTAAACTACCTCACTATATTTTCCTACAAAATTTGATTATTCTACTGAAGATATACATCCGAGATGTCAAAAAAATTTGAAAATGTCTACAAGCAGTACGTCAGACGTATAGTGAATATTACTGTCAATCTGAATAAAGTTCACCGGGCATTGTGCCGCACTTGGGAACTACACTTAACCCAAATGAAAAATTAGTCCCTCATTTATAGTTCCCAACTAAAATATTTAGCGTGTCGTAATTGATTTCAGCAGGTTTGAATGATGCATGTTTACTTAACATAACAGACATTTTTGATCAATTGGGCCAATCACAGTAGTTCAGCACTCTTGATCTGTTAAACCAAATCATTATGGATTCTGCTGATATTATAGTGCCTCTATCTGTCCTTTTTTGCACTTTGGAGACAGGGCTTTAAGGCCGATGTTGTCTTGTTTTTTATTATCTCCATCCATTCTTGATCCCACGAGTAAATGGAGAAAGCAGATCCACCTGTGCAGAGATCCGCAATGCACAAGGCGCCAGGTATCCGGATACTTTTTTTGGTGTTATACCGTTAAGACTTACCGAAAAAGTTTTGATTTAACTAAATCGTTCAGATTTTAATAATAAATCCCAAAAGGAACTTTTCGAGGTAATTAAAAATTCATAAATACTAAACTGGTTCTTGTTTTTTAATGTGTAAGCTTCCAAATCTAGGTATGATAGGTCACACGGTCTAAGCGGCCAATTAATTGTCCCTCTTCTCGATATATTATTCGATTACCACAGTAAGACATTTTTGGAGCAATCCGGATCTTGTATGCATCCAATTGAAAATCTTTGTGCAAAATTCTGAATAACTTGTTGGTGGAATGCGTAATTGCTGTCAACGATGACGAATTGATGTTTTTGGACTCTCATTAATGCCAGCACTTACAGCAGCAATATTTTCTTCCAAAGGACCACTACGATGGTGTAACTTTCTTTTGACCAATGGGGACAGCTTAATCAGAAACAATTAATTTTTTTTGTAGTGTTTCAATATCAACTTTGAGTACTTGTTGTTATTCGATTTGAAATGTGAGATTTACTTCATTGGAGTTTAGCTCAGTTGTAATGCGATTTCGTTTGTTACACGTATCCATAACGTCTAAATCGAGAATATTTATCGAACAGATCAAATTTGTGTTCCTCTACGTGGATACAAATATCTGTTGACAACGTTTTTTAGTGTAAGGCCCGAGATACACAATCTTACGATACAAAATGCTAATTGTCAACTCAATTTGTAGTTCCTCTGAATTTGGGAAATTCAATTCACTTATCAGTAAAGGATTGTGGCAATGGAACGTCTCAGTTCAAATTAGCTGCATGAATATAGTTTTGCCGTGAAAATTATAGATGAACATATAGCCTCAGTGGGTTAAGTATAATTGACATATTTCTGATAAAACGATACATTTAGTCCAGGTAATACCCAATTTTTTCTTTATTTAATGACATTTCAAAAGTATCATCTTGATTGTTCCATGTAAGACCAAAAATCAACGACATTTACAATTACAAACTATTATCGATTTGAATTTGATGAGAATGTTTGTAATTCAAATCCAACACATTTCAATAAATGGATCAAATTAGTTGTTAAGTTTATCGTATCAGCCTCAATCGTATAGCAGCTCCAGAAGGCACATCCTTTACGTAACAGTCTCGGACTAACACGCTAGATGCTTCTGCGGATATCTGTCTATATCAGTCAAAAACCTATGCGGTGTTTTCTTAACATAAGTACGATTGAGGTGCCCTTATGCAACGTATAATGGTGAGGAGCATAATAGATTTTATTTGTTTCTGAGCTTGTGCCATTTGAATCAGGTGCGAGTAATATATGAGCCAATTACTGATAGACGAATAAGTCTATCCTCGATTTGTAAAAAATGGGCGATATAGAGTATCCATATACTATGACAACTGACTAAATTATTTTGAAACACACCTTTTTAAATTTCTAAGGGGTTATCCACTCTTTTATTGACATTAATTTTATTTTGACATTGGTTTTCAACTGGCACAGTATGTTAACGGCTCTTAGTTTCAACAGAGTTTAGAACGTTTTTTTAGTCGAAGTATAGCAGAGGCACGGTTTTGAAATGAATTGAATGAATGAATGTGAATCTGGCCAAATAACATGCGGCTAAAACGTTTTATTTGCGTAAAACAAACAAAGAATCGTATATAAATCGATAAAATCATTTTACTCCATAGCTGCCGAAGCATAAAGACAGTAGCGCTTCCTGGTCGACTCGATACCATATAATTTCAAATTAGTTCATTTGCAGCCACATAATGGACATGAAACCGAATCCCTATAGTATCGAATTCCAGAAGATCAAAAAGAATTCAAGACAAAATGTGCCAAAGGACTCCCATCAGCAGATATTATTATGACAATCAAACACACTGATACATATGTATTCCAACACAAGAATGAAGAAACTCCGGTAACGAACCGAGCAGAAATTGAATGACACAAGAAAGTGAATTGCAGTCCGTTGAATTTATTAAGCGCCAACATTGCGAAAGAAAAATGAGTTCTATTCAGCGTAAGATGCATTGTGAAGTACAAACGAATATTCTAAAACAATAAAACTACTCAATCTGAAATTTTCATTGACTCACCTAGAGATTGAATAAATTGGCTTGCATTAAAACAAATCTGGTTAAAAATTGTGACAAACTGGTTTCGATTTGTGGATGCAATATAGGATCTATCCTTATGCGGATCCTAAAGTGATTGCTTTGCATGTATAAAAGCTAAATCATTGCCAGAAATCGACATGTGTCCTTAATTACAAACTTGGTGTACACACTGGCCATCAAACTGAATATTTCTTCTCTACCCATAAATACCGACAACAGTTACAAGGTCTAAATATTTTAGTGTAACTTATAGAGGTCCTGCAGATTTGGTACATGCGTATAACAAGATCCTTCCGCTTTAACAAAACGCACTCTATCTCTATTACTTTACCTATAACATTTATAAAATCTCACCAGACATTCAAGGTCTAACCTAATCATTGAATAACTAAATTTCATAATACATTTTCGCTGTTCTTGCGCCCTCGAGTTCCTCCGTGACTAATGCTATATAGATGGCATAACAAACGATTGCTCTGAATGGTTAATTAATACTACCGATGCATTCTATCGCCTCCAATTTACGCTCATTTGGCCAAATTAAACAAAATGTCCATTACAACCCAGTTTTTGCTTGGCCCGAAGAGTGCAACAAATTATTTGGCCAAATTTAAAGAGCAGTTATCAACTCAACTACAGCCATTCACGCTATAGCATTTCCACTGATGCGTCTGGTAGTGTATATAGCAGGACCAATCTTATACTCCGCAGAACAATTTAAACTTCCGTCAGAGCGGTTCGCAACACATACACATGATTGGGGCCATTGTCATCATCTGAAGGTTGATGTAATCATTATTGTCGATCGTTTTACTAGTTGGCTTGATACAGCATTCAAGGTAGCATCGCTACCACTACTACCAAGACGTTTGTCGAACAGTACGTTTCAAGATTTGGAATACCTCTTAGTCCATTTGGCCTTAACTATTTTCCGAACTTTACGTTTACTAGGCCTGCTATTCGTAGGTAATTGGTAAGGTCGAAAGAATCCATCAGTAAATTAAATCTTCGCCGAAACCTTGAAAAATCACAATAGCTAGACAAATTGTGGCAGATAACTGACCTGCATTAATAGGCCTATAGTTGAAAACCTAGAACCGGATAATATTGAAAGCCGGACAACCCTACCAAAGACAGACATCATCTTCCTTAAGGCAGTCTTGACATATAACATTTTGAAATTAACCAAATGGAGATAACTCTTAAATCGTAACGGAATTATTGGAACAAACAAGGTTAATGAAGTGTTTGCAATCCTTGACAAGTTTGGAAATGGTCAAGGAAATATTTAGCGAATTGAGTACAGCTTTGTTATCTGTATTCCTTTGTTTAAGTTTGGTGATAGAAGCCTTTAGATAAACCACTGACCACACAATAGAAGCGTAACAAAATATCGGTTAAACCCGAGGATATCACGAAAGCTCTTCAACATTGCCAAAATTGGGCAGTATACATATTTGGAGTTTGCAATCAAGATGATATTTCTGGGAGAGCTTGCTATCTATGATACACCAAGGTGCATGACTTGATTACATCTAGTCTACGAAAAAAAAGGAACCAGTAGATCCAGACTACTCCTACGCTTAGTAAAGACAAATAAATCAGATAAGACATTCAAATTACAGGGTACAGGCTTTAGTAACCGTAACAAAGCTTCCGCTATTATATCCAGGAAATTACCTACAAGGAACTCCTTATTATTAAAGGATTTTTCAATTTTAGTGATAAGTTTATTGTGCATGTTACTGAGCGGGCAGATAATTAAGTGATGGTCTCTAATAAATCTAGCGGCGATTCTTTCTAAAGCGTTAAGAAAAGATGAGGGCAGACTAATAGGCCGAAAAGACTTAGGGTCCGTATAATCGAATTTCCTTCGCTATCGGAATAAAAGCACCAGGAACACACTTCTGCATCAGGATTTAACAGTGCTAAAATGAAAATAAAATGAACATGGAAATTACAATATGGATTAACAGCGGCTATTTAAAGTTAATATTAAACGAGAATGATCTGTGATCAGAAGTGAGAGCATAATCCGTCACCCTCCAATGAGCTCACGCCGGATAGAAATAATAAAAGTTGGCTCACAATCTACATATTGAAAACTTCAAGTTCAGATGAGCTTTTATAATTGAACAAAAAGGATCTCCTGTGATTGATGTTCGTACTACCCCAAATCGAGCAAGGTCTTCATACTATCTTAGACAATCTGAGAAAGCCAAGCAGTTCTCTATACCGTGGAGCCATCGTCGCATGCAACGACCTCTGCCCCTATAGCATATGGTGGATCACCTTTCAGAGATCGCTGCAAAATTCGTTCCGGATTCTCACGCACAACGTGACCGACCCATGCGTACTCGCTGAGATCTTATTTCATGTACAATATCGGAGATCTTCAAACGTGGGGCCACTACTAAAATCTGGTGTGCCATTGTCCCAAAACCAGTGATCATGTATTTCGTTTTGGACTCATTGATCGGTCCAACAGAAGCTGAAAACTCTACAAGCGGATCAAGTTTTTCTTCACTCCGTTGCTATTCAGTCCAATCACGCATATGTCATCTGCATATGCAACATGAGATTAAATAGTATCGGGGACAGAGCATCTCCCTACCAAACACCCGAGTTGACTACAAAAATTCTCGATAGTTTGTTTTCAACTTTAACACAGCATTTAGACTACGTCACTGTCATTCTACGCAATCTTTACCAATTTTGTTGGTATTCCTAGATATTCCAGGGCAGACTACAAACTCCTCCGTCATCTCATCGTCTCATAAGCCTGCCGGAAATCCAGGAACATCTGATGTACGGAAATTGACGTCTCTGATAGTATTTAGATAGAATCATCCTCAGCGGAAAGACTTGATCAGAGATTGATCGATTCGGACGAAATCCTCCCCGATAGTCATCAACCAGGCCCTCCGCTAGACGGTTGATTCCATTCAATATAATGTAGGACAGTAACACTGCAAGCGGTCTCCCTTCTTGAAGATAGGGCTTATCGCGGCCACTTTTCATTTGTCAGGCATAACTTCGGTTCGTCATACTAATTAAATAAGCGCCAAAAGACACTTCCACAAAGTATCACCTCCGAATATTAAAAGCTCCGAATTGATGCAGTCCACCCCAGGCTAGCGGTTTCGTTTTAATCTCTGTAGGGCCATAGTGAATTCCTTATGCGATTGATCCTCTATACAAATCTCCGCAGTCTGTATTTGAGTTGACTCATCTACAGGATGTGACGCATGATGAACACCAGGTCTGTAAAGTGTCCACTCCATGCGTCGAGTACCGCGTCGATGTTGACACGGAGGTTTCCATCCCGGTCCCGAATGGCGGTTGTCGCAGGCCTGAAAGAATGGTGCAATCCGGTAATTCCTACTATAGCAAGAGCAGCCTTGATGCACTTCACTATGGGCTATATTTTGTTGCAGCATTTAAAACATTTTGTTGCAGCGACCAAGTGATGGTCTAGCCCGTCCTCCGCGAGAATGGGTCCATGTCTCTATAAATGTAGCTGTTGGTGAGTGAAGAACAAGCTTGCTACTCTAAGATCGTGAGCAATTACAAAGTACATCATTCTCTTCGGGTATAGATCCCATCAAATCGTCCTAGTCATTGTAAAATGAATGAATCTCTTTCGAGCTGGCTGACTTCTGTGGTCGCGTGGCAACAAATTATCAACCGGTTGGCTGATTTTATGTGCAAGCGAAGCTTATACAATCGATTGTTCACTGTTTGGCAATCCAAAATAGCCTTCTTTACCTGCTCCACTTTTAACCCAGCGAGTTTCTATGGAGAGCAACGAGTTCCAGCCAATACTTCTTCATGTACGTGATTAGGACTTCAAACGCTCCTGGTTTATTAAATGGATGTTCGCTCCACGAGGCGATCCTAAATCTCATGTCCAAGTATTCCATTACTCCTTTTGTTGACATTGAAACCAGTTGAGTTGTTTCACGGAAGCGGATCGTCAGCCCAGCGATCCAACCATTTAGCCGCCTCATACGATAAGCAAAGGATACTGTGATGGTATTCTTGGAAAACATATTCGTGCAATTTTGATTTACGAAGCAAGTGAGTGCTCCTTGTATACGTATACGCTGGCAAATAATCATGAATAGTCTCACGCTTGAACAACGCAACGAAATTATTAAAATTTACTTTGAAAATCAGTCGTCGATTCATGCCACTTATAGACGACTTCGTGCCATTCGTCGAATTGTGGATAGATTTCATACCACATATTCTCTAGACTCTAGAGGATGCAATAACATAAATACGGCGATGGAATGTACGTACTGAACAGAATATTGCCACTGTAAACGAAATTGTGGAGAAAGAGCCAAATTTATCGATCCGTCGCGTTGTTCGCAGAAATTGGGGCTCCGTTCGTCCACTACATGGAAAATTTTGTACAAAGATCTTGGCCTACACCCGTACAAGATCCAGCTGATGCAGGAATTGAAGCCACGAGACCAGGCAAGAACGACGCTGATAATGGTTCTTTCGCTGATTGGGCTCTAGAGCAGTTGGCAAATGACCCGTGGTTTTATCGTCAAATTGTGTTCAGCGATGAGGCTCATTATTGGCTTAACTTATTTATAAATAAACGAAATTTCCGCATATGGAGTGAGACCAATCAATTCAGCAACAATTGACGCCTTGGAGGCCAGCATTGTTCGTTTTTAATTTTTTGTGTTATTTTTTACAATTTCAAGTTCTATCGGGCTTAAAAAAAGACCCTTTATATACCTCTTGAATGAGGTATAGACTTTATGTAAAACATAATCAAAAAATCAGACAGCCTTGAGAAAAGAATACACCACGGAGTGTAAAAATTTTGAATTTTGGCTTCGTGTGGGATTCGAACCTGGGGCCTCAACCGAAGCGAAAATCACACCTCTGGGCCAGTGCAAGTTATATGTACAAATATGTTCGTGTGTAGCCCCCTGAAAGCAAATCCTAAATAGAGAAATCCCTATATAGTGAATTGCCCCGCATTAGCACATCGCCACTAATTGTCGCGAAATTAGACAAATAAAATTCCCATTCCCATTGATTTGATTTATTAATGTACTGTAATTTAACAGGTAGTCAATAAACAAAAAAAAAACTAAATTAACACTATAATTTGTAGTTTGTTTTTTATTACCTTTTTTACTCTAATTACGTTGTTTATAAATATTTTAAATAAAAGCAAAAAAAAATCACTTGTCGGTCCTAAACAAACAACATTTAATTTATGTCTCTAATTAATTATGAATGATTATTGTTAAGAAAAACTATATTTGTTTTTGTTGTAGTGCATCAGATAAACTATAACTAAATCAATTAACCTGTGTTGTGTCGTCACAGATTAACTGTCACTTTATAGTATATGTACGGACAAATAAATTAGCTTGATTGAGATATTTTTTAAATTTTCGCGTTTCACATCACCGCATCACAAATTCGCCGGCAGATTGTTCCGTCTCCTGAAACTACTTAATTAAATGTGTTTATATGTACGCACACATAATTTATGTAAATTAACCGAAAAAATTTGCATAAAATTAAAACAGAAAAAATAAGCTGAAATGAAGTTATTTATGTATGTGTGTGTGTACTATATGGTTACTCACGACAATCAACAACGTCGACCAAAATAACCATAAAATGTTATAAAAAATTAATTTTAATTATAGGACAATCCATAAAATATATTTTTTTTTACTTTCTACCATAAAAATTACAATGGCATGGTAGCCATAAATTTTTATTAGGTTCGCATTAATGCGTTATCGTAAAAATAACCGCTTCTATAATAAACGGTCGAAGATGTGAGTGGATTTAGGTGGCAAATAATGTGTGTATATGGGAGTTGCTGTTTTTTGTTTTGAGTAATTGCTTGGTGTGCAAAATAAACAACAACATTTTAAATTCAATCGAATTTATTGTGTAAGCGGCTACACAATTTCAAATTTACAAACTTGAGCGTTTATCCAAAATCGATTCAACACCGTAAAGGTCAAAATAACTGGCTTGCCGGCGGGTGGGTGGTAAATAAAATACTAGCCGTGGACCAAATCTGGCTAGGTGAAGGTACCCCGAATAATAAACCATCCATGAAAGATCAGGTGAAGAATAATGCTACGGGATTAAGATACCTAGTACCGGTGACTTCGGAAAGTGAACAAGCCGGCTTCCAGTCGTCGACATCCAGGGACTGCAATGCTTTAGTAGTGGAAAGCTTAGCTACTACAACATATAGAAATATAAGCCCCCTACCTCTAATAGATTACAAACACTCTCCTATATATTAGAGCAAAGACACCCTCTACGACAAGACTGCAATGAAATGACCTCAAAATTGGTCTCGTTTGAACACCAGAATAATGAACTTAGGATAAAATGCCAGTAATATGAGGTGCAATGTTTTAAATACCAAGATAGTCGTCTTTTAGCTCGATTCACTTACTTCAACGTTTTTCAAAATAAGCGTTTGTTGCATCGCTGATCTCCTCATTAGAGCAGAATCTCTTTCCGCCGAGCGATTTCTTCAAGTTCGGAAACAGGAAATAGTCGCAGGGGGCTAAGTTTGGAGAATATGGCGGATGTGGAAGCAATTCGAAGCGTAAATCATGGATTTTGACAATGGCTACACACGTGTGCGCGCGTGAATTGTCTTTATGGAAGAGAACATTTTTCTTCTCCAAACGCGGTCGTTTTTCTTTCAAAACGTCGTTGAAACGGTTCAATAAGTTGCAGTAATATTTTCCGTTGACTCTTCTTCCCTTTTGAAGGTAATCGATGTGGATTATGCCGCGTGCATCCCAAAAAACTATGGCCATGACCTTGTTGGCCGGTAAAACCGCCTTAGCCTTTTCTTCGGCGCAGATTGGCTAGTAAAAATCCACTGTTTAGAGTGTTCTTGATGGTGATGAATCCATGTTTCGTCCACAGTTATGAAACGATGCAAAAACTTCATTTTATTTCGATTAAACATCGCCAAACCTGCCTCTGAAGTTATCACACGTGTGCGATTTTGGTCGATTGTAAGCAAACACACCAAACGCACGGATAGCCTTTTCATATTCAAATGTGCATGTAATATATTGCGCTCACGTTCAACTAAGATGCAATACAGTCTTGCAATACCGTATCATGGATTTTCTCAATCATTTTTGGTGTGTTGACTTCATTTGGGCGTCCTGAAAGTTCTGTTGGGATCTGTTGTGCTTGTACGACCACAATGAAAATCAGTAAACCACTTGTGAACAATTTGAATCGATGGTGAAGAGTCCCCATAATATTGTGTGTTTAATTAACACACGAAATTCACCTTTTTCCATGTTTGCCAAAAAACAATGGGTTGTCTGTTTTCAATGGCTGGCAAAACTGAACTAAAGGACAGATCTGTCTGAAAATTTTAATTTGGTCTAGTGACAGATGATATTGACACTTAACATCTGGGATTAGCGATTGTGGCACGTTCCTACGTGTAGCCTGGAACGCTTGTCGTATTTCTAAGAATCAACAATATAGACATAGCTTTAATATCAGAGACACACTTTACAGAGAAAAACTTTATCGAACTTATAAGATATAAAGCCTATTGGACATTGCATCCCAGTGGTCGTACTCGAGGAGGGAGAATCTTAATCAAACAAAACATCCTACATTTCTAACAAGAGGAAATTTAAGACCCATTTATGCAAGCTACCAAAATAACGATGAACCAAATAGCTTTACTTGCGCCACCGAAGGTTATTCGGTCGAGGAAGGACATTGAAGATCAAGTATCGTCACTTGCATTGGTATAATTACGATAGCCTTCGAAAACTCGTGTCCTCTTATCACTAATCAAAAGATTCGGAATAAACCTTTCTGGAACTCTAACCTTAAAAAATTAAGGAAATCTACTAGAAAACCGAAGAACAAGCAAAAAAGTCTAAGCAACAGATTGATTGGGATAACTTTTTGTTACTACAAAAGGAATACAAAATAAGTTTAATATCCACTCTAAGAGCCTCGTGGTTGAACTTCTGTGAGGAAATCAATAGCCTATCTGCGGTTGCAGGACTCAATTAAGCCTTAGTTAGCTAAGAACAGTATGTGTAAACTTGATTCTCTTCGTCACCGGACGGACAGCTTATCTCTTCCAACACGGAAATTGGTAAGCTACTCCTTTCGGTTCATTTTCCTGGTTGTGATATCGTCAACTCGGATGATGTTGCTTCCGAGCTATCCTCGTCTGTTGCAAGTCCCGATTGGAGTTTGGCGTCTATCCTCAACTTTTCTTAAAGCTCTGGAAAGAATTGTCGATAGGTTCATTGAAAAATCTCTTAACAATAAGGAGTTTCATGTGGGTACTTTCCTGGATATTGCGGGAGCTTTCGATAGCACCACTACTGTCTGTACCAATTTTGGTATTGATCGCACCATTATGTTATGGATTGAATTCATGCTCAAGTCTCGCTCTTGATGGATGGGGTGTTCAGGTCACCAAAGGCTGCCCTCAGGGAGGTGTGCTGTCACCTCTGCTGTGGCTTTTGGTCATTGAGAACAAGAACCAGTTAAGAATCTTGGTACCGATTCTTACAGGACATGGCCGTTTTAAAGATCATCTAAATCGTATGTGTTTAGCTCATGATGTTATTTGCGAGGACTGCCTTGAGGAATATGATAACTGCCTTCACTTCGTGAGCAGTTGTCTTGCTTTCAGTTCTACACGAATTCAGTTATTCAACTTTAGGTCTTTAAATTTAGATCAGTTGGCCTCTCTGCCTTAGTCTAAACTTGTTCAGTTTGCGAATGCAGCAATGCCCGTTTGCGAATTGGGATAGAATCCTGGATTTGCACCATGGGCCTTTGTGGCATTGAGTGCGGAATCCTCGTGGGTTCCAGCCAATTTAAATAATAATAATAATAATAGTAATGGTGGTGCTGAACTAAGGGTAGGGGGCGATCTACTGCCCAAACATAATATCGCAAGAAATCAATAAACTTGGCTCAATTTTTAATAAACTTGGCCCAAGGTTTATTATAGGAGGTGACTACAACGTAAAACACACTGTGTGGGGATTACGACTTATAATCACAGAAAAAAGGAAAAGAACTCCTAAGTGCAATAGAAATGTCAGGTTGTGAATATCACTCATCGCGTAAGCCAACTTATTGGCCTACAGACATCAACAAAGTTACCTGATTTGATTGGCTTTTATATCTCGGTTTGTCTCAAAACTAAACAAGAACTTGAAATACGGGCTGGACATTTTATTAACTCTGTGCGTGAAGCAGCTAAAAAGGCTACACCCGTATTAGGTGAGATAGTGGTACCAGAGATCAACTACCCCCTGGATGTTCAAGAACTGATAAAAGAAAGGCGTAGGAAAAGACGCATATGGCATAGAACCAGGAATATTATTGACAAAAGAGAATTTAATCGAGTAAGTAATTAAGTTAACCGATTAGTTAAAGAACTAATGGGTGCGACGTAATAATGAGAAAGCCCAACAACACCTGGCATCAGTATTTCAACCACACAATATACAATTTAGGATTGTTCCGGGCATTTTTGATGTAACTGATTCAATTCCATTCGAAAATGACAACCACCACCAAGCAATGGAAATTTCTTTGAACATAGCTGAAATCTTGTTGCTTACCAATCACCGACGTGGAAACTCGCTTCAACTTCAAGAAAGCTAAAGTAACTGAGTTACGACGAATTGTCGTCAAATGACCTCGACAGGAACGTCGTAAATCTCTATGACCTAATTTTCCGATCGTTTGAAATTCATGCTCCTATGTCTAGAATATCGAAAGTGAATAATCCTTCAGCAAACCAACAACTCAAAGTCACCAAACGAATTAGGAATTCAATCTAGGATATTTGACAAGCTCTTAATTTAATTGGTGATGGTTGCGGTCGGTTCTGAACTAGTTGAACCACTTTATCTCCTCTTTAATCAATCTCTTCAAACTGGCAAGTTTCCTACTCATTCATAAGCTGGAAAGAGAGCTGACATTTCGTGCTACATAGAAGTTTCATCATTTTCGTCAATTCCCAAACTATTTGAACTGCTTATTTGCAACTTATTTAACCCGATTATTCCACGTCATTTATCAACAGCTCAACACGGCTTCCTCCCTGGTAGATCTACGACGACTGATCTCGATCGATCGTGTAAATGTAATTCAAAACTTGTCGAAGTTTGGATTCTCATCGGATCTTAATGTTATAGACAACAATATATCGAAATTGGTGGTGTAAGATCTAGACCAATAACTGCACATTCTGAAGTTCCGCAGGACACCATGTTGGCCAGTATTTTGTGTATGTCAGATCTCAAGTGGAATATACGATACATAAACTAGAATGACGATTGGCGTCACGATTTGCTAGATCTGGATGTTCATAGAATAAATTATTGTGATAATGAGCATATATCACATGATGGTCAAAAACTTTTGTATAAGTAGAGATAACTTTAATTAATCAGCATTTTGCTACCTTGTAACACTGACATTTCTTTAGGATAACAACTAGTCACCATCTACTTCTGTTACAATTGATGATCCTGGGGATTATATAAATAGGCTTGATGATGTCATTGTTGAGAAACAATGCCGATCCAAAACCTTATCGACTTATCATATTATTGCCAGTTTTAGGTAAACTACTTGAGAAATTCATTACTGGCTCAACTTTTTTCAGAACAGTGATCCATATAGTGATAAGCAGTTTAGCTTCAGAGAAAATAGATTATCATGAAAGGGCTTAAGAATATTAATTGCCAAAAACCGCTTTCTCTGATAGAATTGCCACTGTGATCACTAACCATGGTACACTTCAAGAGGTAAATAAAGGTTACACACAGGGCTCCATATTGGCCCTATACCTCTGGAATATTGTTTTCAACAGCAGCATGAACGGAGAAGAAAAAAATCGTAAACTGGCTGTGGGTGGTTTTCGGCGAACGGCTCGATGTTACCTCACACATCAAATAAATAGCAGAGAACAGTAAGACAATTTTCTCGGTACTTAAAAGTGTAGCGAAGGAAACCGTAACGCGCAAAGCAAGGTATACATAAGCTACAATATATGAAGGTCTAATAGTTGCTTCCCACGACCGGATGAATTGTCACCATCGAAGAACATTGGGTTAGAAAAAATGAATGCGTAACTTGTTCAAAGTACATTAAAATCATTATCCCCATTTGTTAATCAACATGATGTTCTTCGTGTAGGAAGAAGGCTCTCTACGATGTGGGATCTTTCTTGCGAAACCACCAGGTAGATCTAAAATTAGGGAATGAATACATGTTTGTGTATTCGTCTGTTTTGTAGGCCGTACATTTAGAGATTTTAATGGATTTATTGCTTATCTTCGACGTTTTATGGCCCGCCGTGCATAATGTAAGTGAAATAAGTGTCTAATGTTCAAAACGTGATGGGCTTATGTTCCCTCCAAATAAAACAATATCTCATCAACGAACACAGTCCACGTCTGCATTGAATCAGTATAGTACAGTGAATAATTGTACTGTGAATAAGTGTTTTTGTACAAGTGCCCCAAACAAAATACAACTATGCATGACGAACAAAATATTTCTACTATTAGTTGCCACTTACTATTAATGAAAAAAGAAATAATGAACCCAATGAACTCACTTAAATGAAGAAAATCTTGTGCAAACCAGAATGGACAGATATATTACTGTCCGGTCAACAGATTTTCCAGCTTGGAGGTGCCGATGGTATAACAGTAACAAATTGAAACGACCATTTTTGTTAAACGATCGTTTCGTTGTACATATTTTTTATTATGTAAAATTATTAATATCGGCTTATAATGCCAAAACAAATGTCATAAAACATGTGCATTTACAATAGAAAATTGGAAACAATAGAAAACAAAATATTTTTTTTATCAACATAAATCAATCAAATAAACTCTTTTGAAAAACAATATTTTAAAATAATATTGCAAAATTATAGTAGATCCTATCATAAAACAATAAAATTTAAAATAAATGTATATAGTCATAAAACAATAAAATTTTAAATAAATGTATATAGTCATAAAACAATAAAAAAAATAAATAAAAATTAAAACAAATAAGTGATAAAACAATAAAAATATCCATCCTTAAACAAAATTAAAGGAACAGGTAAATTTTAAAAGAATCATAGAGTGATTGGATAAAAATAAATTTTTAAAATAGGAGAGTGGGGAATGTCCAACCCCCTTAAAAATGTATATATATGAGGACGTTGAACAAAAAGAGGGAGGGTTGGTGAAAATCTATTAAAGATAAACAAAAAAAACAAAAACAAAAAAAAAAACGTAAAGTGTTTTAAATTCAACAATTAATAATTTGCAAGTAGCAAAAAGGGAGTTGATTGTGATCGGTTGATCAAGGAAAACGTAAAGTGTTTACTCCAAGAAAACGATCGAGTTTATTTTTTTTTTTTGATGAAAAAATCTTAAAACGAGAAAAAACGTAGTGTTAAAAATCGAAAATTGATAAAATTACATCATAAAATTTAAAGTGTTAGCTTCCGTATAGTGGATAGTGATAACTAAACAAAGAAACGTTAAATTAATTTAATTTTAATTATTAATTGGTGATAAGACGTTTGAAACAAAAATTTATTAAATAAATATAAATATATATATATATATCTGTATAGACATATATTATAATATATTATTACTTAGTATATAAAGTGAAAAAAAAAAAATGAATTATATTGAAAGACATTAAGCCAACCAACAAGGCGGCTATAACCATTAAATATATATATATATATATATCATAAACATATAATAACAAAAATAAAAATAATCAGTGCAGAGGAGAAAATATCCCGGAGATCCAGCAGCAGTTCCTGATATTTTTTGTAATGTAAATAAACCAATATAATTTCCTTATTTTTTTTATATAATTTAAAAATGTAAATATAAATTATTATATGTGAAATTTAAATTTTTGTTGTGTTTTTTTTTTTATTATTGGAAAAGAATTGTCCTTACAAAAAAACCTCACGCCCGCACTGAGTAGTTAAATTAGCCGGCAATACAAGCCAGGTTACGCGTTTTCGTAACAAAATGCCAACACCAAAAAACCGCCACCAAATTATTTAAGAGAGGCATCTCACAATGAACTCGTTAGTATAATCGACACGTTAACTAACTCGTTAACCCACTCAAAAGGAGTAAAATAGAGCGCGTGTAAATCATTTCAAACACTTACCAGCTCAAACGTCAAAAGGAACTGACGGGTTGTTTGAAAAAGAATAGATAGCAGAGAACCGACATTCATGTGGCTCTCGCAAGCTTTCGATGCCAAATCTATGGTGAATATTTTAAAGCGGAAGAAGGTTCCTCAACCGATATTTTGCTTCGAATTTCGGAGCTAGATGAGGAAAACATACAACCAAAGCACAGTATAACTTGAGATATTTACTGCACTGCAAAATCATTGTAGAAGAACTTATAAAGAGAAACGAATCAGTGCAATGCATCAATTGCCAAGAATACGAGCCCATCAAAAGCCTATTCCACATTGAGTTAAGGTTGCGTTATTTGTAGACGTCCTGATTCAAAAAATACGATAAGACGAGAAATGGTCCATCAGTAGTAAAATCGGTCAAAATTGTGGTGAAAATCACACAGTAAACTACAGAGGTCACCCAGTAGATTTGGATTTGAAGCGTAAGACCAACCCAAAGTTGTGATCTGAGCAACGAACGCTTAAGTCACGTTACAATGAAAGAAATATAACTTCAAGGAGTACCATTGTCCAACTAACGAATTCACAGTTTCACACTCCACCGCACAAAATGACTTGGAGTTTTGCACAACTTATTCAAACGTCCCATAAGGTACCACCCCTAAAACATAACATCATTTCAATGAAGAAAACCTAAATATTCACTCAATCGTAAACAAAACTGACCGAAATATCCAAAGTTTCATGATGATGATGGAAAGATAAATGTACATCTATCTTATGAGGAATGGTCTGAAAATTGTGTAATATCGGCTGTTTACTGTCCATCGAAACACGTAATCAAAAAGTAGTAATTTATCGATTATTTTGACCACAGAGATTGACCACACCTTAAGGGAAACAGTTATATGAAGCAGTTAACGAAAAAAGTCTACATTATTTTTTCGACTGACTCCCACAGTTATGTACTGAGCTTCAGCTAGAAATAAAACATCACAAACGGAATTGCACGACAAGATTGCTTTGATTAGCCATCCGATCACTCGCCAATAATAATAGCTTTGAGTACCTATAAGCTTTAGAAGCAGAACCACCTCAACGTCTAACATAGCAGCAAAAGAGGCTATACTCCTGATATAAGCAGCTCTGAAAAACTTAATAAGCCTTTACCTATAATATACTGCAGTTATTCCAAGAAAAACAGACAGTACTTCGGCTATGGCAGCAGCAAAAATCTTCATAACTAAATTGGGAATTAAATAGGAATGTTAAAGCAGTGAAAGGAGCATTACGAGAAGAAGAAGATGAACAAGGAATCCAGAGTTACCCTAATAATCTCTCGGCAACCGAGAAGACGGATTATTCACTATGGAAGGCAACAAAAAAAACTAAAAAATGCTCCAGGCCACGATTTTATTACCAAATGCATAAAACTCATAACTTATATATTTAATGCGATTATCAGATGTGGGTATTTGCCTAAAAAATATAAAATATCGTTGATTACAATGATTCGACCAAAGCCTGGAAAAGACGAAACACAAGTTGCATCGTACAGGCCAATAAGAATACTTCCGGCAATTTCGAAATTTCTTGAAAAGTAGGTATTACAAAAATTAATACCAATATTTTCTGAAAGATACATTATACCAGACCACCAATTTGGATTTCGAGACGAGCATGGTTCTGTAGTAGAGCAGGTTTACAAACACAGTAAAGTTACAAACATAGTAAAAGTATGGCAAAATTGTCTTATGTCCAACGGTAGAGAAAGCACATTGAATCAATGCGCAATCAAATAAAAATAAAAGTTTTAAAAATGTACTGGCTGATTGCGATTGGAAGAAAATGAAAACTTTTCCTAGAATACAAGGGGCCCTAATCCCTACATGGACAGATGGGATTCAGCTATGGGGCTGTACAACCACCAAGGATTATGTCATGTAATCTACGCGGTTGTGTTTTTTTTTCAACGTCGACAATTAAAATAAAAACAACCTATGATATAAGAAGACGGCCGGGACGTACCTGTGAATAGTACCTGTGAATAGGGTCGTGACCGCGACGACATTTTGTTTCAAGAAGTCGGCGCTACTTGCCATATAGCGCGCGAAGCAATGTACTTACTGAAAAATCATGTTGGTGAGCAATAAATATCACGGTTCGGATCGCTAAATTGGCTATTTAGATCGTGTGATACCTCTAGACTCTTTCCTTTGGGGCTACGCAAAGTTCAAAGTCTATGTGAATAAACCAGCTAGATGTGACGCATTTGGAAGCCAACATTACTCGTGTCATTCGCCAAATACCATCCGATATTCTCGAACGCGTCATCAAAAATTGGACTTTGTGAAGGAACCATCGCAGTTGCGGCCATCATTTGAAAGAAGTAATCTTTAAAAAATAAATGGGAAGAATGGTCTTTCGAATGACAATAAAGTCTCCATACGATTAAATTGAATTTTGTGATATTTTTTTAATTTTTGCACAAATCACCTCTATAGATTTCGTTATTACGGATAAAATCACGCACATATTGTTTGATGCTCCCTGTTTCTGACATAACTGCCGGTGTGACTTTTGCACTTCAGCACTCTTTTCACTATACACCAAAATTTTTCGATACATCGAAAACCTGTGAACTCTCGGAGATAACATTGATTTGATTAATCTCGTGCAAATTTATTGCTTCTGTTTTAATTAGAGTCGTGTGAACGAGGTATATGGCCAAAACTATACTGCTGAATCGTGTTGAAGATTGTATCTAACTTGAAGTGCTTATACTTCGCAGGAGCATTGCCTCGGTTTTTGGTAAGATCCAATTGTTTACCTAATAAATTGTTTCAAAACCAATTTCATGTCATCCAGGCAAAACACATCCACTAAATTTTGTGAAAATTTTTTCATCAGTCTGATAATCTCAACGATTTGGCTTTTTAATAACTCGGTAGCATCCATAGTCTTCCTGAACTCGAATTCGTTTTACCATGTAGTGGGGTGTGTTAAATTTTATGGCACGGTCATAGTTAAATTTCCCGGGATTATTTTTAATGAAGGTTATAACGATTTTGTAAAGATTTCTGTCGTTGTTCAGCACCAATTTTTAATACGCCGATGGTCGAGTAAGTAGAGTTCATGCTCTTGAAATCGTGAACTCGAGTTCAAGACTAGTCAGAGCCAATACTTTTTTAATTTAATTTCTGTTGTAAAACTGGTTCACCACAGCTTCTGTTGAAATTAAAATTCAATTTCTGCAAGTATAAGAGCCATCTCTTGTGTATAAAAAATAAAACAAAAATACGAATCTCATTTCTGATTGGAATCGATTTACGAGCCACCTGACATTTTTGTCGGTACTCCGGATTGGAACTTAGCCCGTATACTGATCACTACTGATGTTCTACGCTGGAGTGTTTTCTCGCTTGCACCGTTCAAATCGAGTGGTCCTGACGGCGTTTTCCCTGCTGAATTGCAGCCTGGTTTTCTACCCATCCGTACTCACCTGCTCAAACTGTTTCAGGCGTGCATTACTTTTAGTACTGTACCACGATCCTGGAGCAGGAGTAGAGTAGTCTTCATACCTAAAGCTGGCAAGTTGGATTACACTGACCCTAAATCTTTTAGGCCCATTAGTCTGACCTCTTCTTTTCTTAAAGCTTTAGATAAGGTCATCGATAGATTTATTAGGGATAACTATTTAACTACCTCCCCACTCAGTAACATGCAACAAGGTTACAGAGATGGCAAGTCCTGCGAAACTGCTATATATGAACTTGTAACTAAAATCAAAGATCACGTAATTACAAAGAGTTTCTTTTAAGAACATTCCTGCACATTGCTGGACGTATTGATAGTACTTCGTGTTGTTCGATCACGAGTGAGTGTGTCAATTTTAATATTAATCAAACCATTGTTAGATTCATCGATTCAATGTTCAAGTTCCGTATAATTGAGACTGAGATAGATGGCTCATCAGTCTCTGTCAAAGTAACCGAAGGCTGCCCTCAAGTAGGAGTACTTTCAGCTATCTGGGCTCATCGTAAACTGGGTAAACACTGCACGGTTTTTCAAGCTGAATTAATTGCACTTACCCATAGTGTATTTGAGGCGTTTAAGGTTAGTGATTTAGGCAATGATATTATCATCTGCACGGATGGTAAAGCTGTGCTCGATACCCTTTAAAACCCTTTGATCTTTGAACATAGATCAGTTATTATCCATCTCTTGGTTCCAACTTTAACAGTATTCTAAGGCTGCAGTTCGCTTATGCGAGTTAGGATAGATTCTCTAAGTTTGCACCATGGGCCCATTGTGGCATTGAGTGCGAAACCTCTGTAAGTTCCAACCGTAAATATTATTTTCTATTTGGTTTAATAGAGGAATGTGAAACGATCGAATATTAGAATTCCAGACCTTGAATGTTTTCTAGGAGCTCATATTTAGTTTTTAGGATTGCATTAATTTCTCCCGTTTTATTCTCGTTATCCATTCCTGCCACATTACGCAAATCGTGAACTCGAGTTCAAGACTAGTCAGAGCCAATACTTTTTTAATTTAATTTCTGTTGTAAAACTGGTTCACCACAGCTTCTGTTGAAATTAAAATTCAATTTCTGCAAGTATAAGAGCCATCTCTTGTGTATGACCGTAATGAAAATATACGGTGATGGTCAAATAAGCATAGTCCATTCCTGTTGCTAAAATTTTAAATTTTCTCTATTGAATTGGCCCACATAAAAAATTTGTATAGCACCAAATTTATATACGGCGGTGGTCCAGTAGGCAGAGTGGTTGCATTTGGAATTGTGAACTTGAGTTCAAGCCTCGGGTTGGCATTAAATAATTTTTAATTTAATTTATTTAATTTCTCCTTTCAATTGGCAAATATAAACGATGAGTATAGCGGCAAATCTATACCGGGTGTTTTTTTTAAACTGAGACGATCAAATATCTCGAAAAATAGCCACTCTACGGAAAAAATGTCCATAATCAAAATTTAATCATACCGCGGGGAAATACATTAGTGCAAAAAAAAAAGTCCCCCCACCCCCGCTTTGTAGGTGGGGCGGGGGTAACTTTTAAACTAAGATAGGAAGCCATATTTTTTATTGCAGATACGGATTCTACGACTAAAAGTACGTATGATTTGCATAAAATATTTTATTCGGTTCATGATAGATGGCGTTGTAATCGACGAAATTCAATTTTTTCAATTTCTTCTACTTAGAACACACGCATTCGATTCTGCAATACGTTTGAAATAAAAAACATCACGTTTTCATTGGAAATACTCGAAATTCGTCATCAAAACAATTTATTCAGTTTTGTAAATCACATTTAACGTTTGTGTTATTTCTTATCTTCATGTTTTTCGTAATTGCAAAATAAACGACAAAATACTTTAGAATGGAGCGTTTAACTGTGCCAGAGAAAATTGAAATGGTTTTGGTTTATGGAGAAGTTGGCAGAAATCTTGAAAATGCTGTTGCTATTTACGCTCAACGTTTTCCGGTTAGGATTCGTTCACGTGCTTCATTTGGCCGTACTATCAAACAATTTATTACTGATGGAAATCTTCAACCGAAAAAGAGGACTCGTAGAGCAACAGTCACTGGAGAAAATAATGAAATTGCTGTATTGGCAGCAGTGGCTCATAATCATCATATTAGTACACGAGAAATAGTTCGCGATTCCGGATTGCCCCTCACCAGTGTTTGGAGAATTTTAAAACGGCACAAGTATCATCCATATCATGTGTCTTTACACCAAGATCTTCATGGCGTTGATTTCCAAAATCGGGTAACTTTTTGTCAATGGGCACGTTAACAAATGCAAAAAACCCCAATTTTTTTCGTTGCGTAATGTTCTCCGACGAATCGTCTTTTACAAACCATGGAACGGTTAATCGACACAACATGCATTATTGGAGTGTTACAAATCCGCACTGGCTTCGTCAAGTTGAACATCAGCTTCCTTGGACTGTCAACGTGTGGTGTGGAATAATTGGCAACAAACTCATAGGCCCCTACATTATTGAAGGCAACTTGAACGGTCAAATGTACCGAAATATTTTGGAAAATGAACTGTCAATATTACTTGAAAATTTGAGCTTAGAAGTAAGACGGAACATGTGGTTTCAACATGATGGTTGTCCTGCACACTATTCGTTGGTGGCACGTGAAATACTTGATCGCGATTTCAATGGTCGCTGAATCGGTAGAGCTTGTCCGATAAATTGGCCCGCCAGATCACCAGATCTTACTGCGCCAGATTTTTTTTTGTGGGGCTACCTCAAAAACAAAGTTTACACACAAAAACCAACAACACGTGACAACATGATTGAGCGAATCAGAAATGCGTGTGCTGAAATTCAACCAGACACACTTCTCAGTTGTGTACAATCATTTGAAATGCGGATTAATAAGTGCATTGAAGTAGCAGGTCATCATTTTTAACACTTATTTTAGATTTACAAAACTGAATAAATTGTTTTGATGACGAATTTCGAGTATTTCCAATGAAAACGTGATGTTTTTTATTTCAAACGTATTGCAGAATTGAATGCGTGTGTTCTGAGAAGGAAAAATTAAAAAAATTGAATTTCGTCGATTACAACGCCATCTATCATGAACGAACAAAATATTTCATTCAAATCATACGTACTTTTAGTCGTAAAGTCCGTATCTGCAATAAAAATTATGGCTTCCTATCTTAGTTTAAAAGTTAGCCCCGCCCCACCTACAAAGCGGGGTTGGGGAATACTTTTTTTTGCACTAATGTATTTCCCCCGCGGTATGATTAAATTTTGATTATGGACATTTTTTCAGTAGAGTGGCTATTTTTCGAGATATTTGATCGTCTCAGTTTAAAAGAAACACCCGGTATATTGAGGTTTGAAACTAGTCATGATGATTACAATCCAAACACACAACTTCTTTTACCACCGAGCCACCACCATACATATAAATAGTGATATTCCTAGCGTTTATATCTGCCATTTGAATAAAAAAAATTGATAATTTTAGCAACAGCAATGGTCTCTGTATATTTTACCATCGCCGTACAATTTCATTACCGCTCTATACCCCATCAATATACCCATCCTTTATACTTACCACTTTTATTATACGGAGAATATTGAAGTTTTGAACAGAAGCAGAGTTGGATTATTTTTATTTCACCATCACTAATTTGACAGGAGAAGTTAAATCAAAAAATGTGTGGCTCGATCTAGAATCGAACTTAGCTCCAAAAATTCAAAGTCACTGACTTTGCTTACTGGACCACCGCCTCATATATATTTCATGCTATACAAATCTTTTATATCTGCCATATGAATAGAAAATATTAAAAAATTTTGCAAATGCTAAAATGATTCTCCGTTTATTTCACCATCGCTATACACCCATCTTGTATACATGCCACTACTTGAAAAATATGAAAATGTTTAACAGAAGCTGGGTGTTGAACCAATTTGAATACAGAAGAAAATAAATTAAAACAATACCTTCGCTAATGGGACTCGAACCTAAGTCCACGAATTCAAAGTCAATCACTCTACTACCTCGCCCACCACCGTAGGTATGTTTGATGTTATGCAAATCTTTTATACTTTCCAATTCAATTGAAAAACTTGGGAAATTTTTTTAAGAGATGCTGAACCAAAAATGTCCAACATTAATATCGTTTGAAACTTAACTGAACTGCATAGTGCCAGGTGCAACATTTAATGCGACGACATTCCAAGCAGTGTATTTCGAAGAAGTTAACAATCTGACAAGGTATTCTTCCTTATGTTCTTAAGAATTATAAAACTTCCGGTCCAGTCAATGATGCTTGATGCGATTTTCTAGGCGGCCCATAACATTGACCACTGACCATACAAATTTTAAGTTTAAGTCAGTACATGAATAACGTCCAAATAAGAAATTTCCATAAACAAACTGAAAGTATAACAAATAGGTATAGCTGAGTTTAAGTCTCGATTAGGGCTAAAAAAAAATTAATTTCATTTCTTACAAATTAATTCAATTCAGATTCTGTTAAATTTTCATTTTTCTCTATTCAAATGGTGAGTTTAAAAGATGGATTTATCAGTAATGAAATTGTGCGGCAGTGGAAAGTAAGCACAGTAATGGGCGTTTGATTACTAGACGTGAGTTCAAGCGGCATTCCGGCAAATGTTTTTTTTATTTAATTTTATCTTACAAATTAGTTCAAATCATGTAGCAGCAATGAAAATGTATACGGCAACGGCCAAATCAGCAGAGTCCAGAAATTCTTTTGGTTATAAAAAAATCCGATCAGGTCAGGTATTTTTCCTGGGTCTGTTGGCCAATATGTTAGTTTTCCAGTTGAAATGGATTCACATCCAACCCCAGTGAGTATTCTTGGCATTGATGCTTGAAGAACTCTGAGTATTGTTTGTTTTTAATAGAATGTCTTGGTGGACAGTAATATCCTGCCATAATAATATGAAAGTTGTTGATTTAAGATTTTTTATATACATGAACAAGTGTTGGTTATCTGAACGCTTTGGCTTTTTAATAACCTTTTGGTACCGACCACTTATAGCCTTCCTAAACTCAAATTCGTTTTACCATGGAGTGGGGTGTGTTAAATTTTATGGCACGGTCATAATTAAAGTTCCCAGGATTATTTTTAATGAATAAGTTATAATCTATTTGTCTGATTTTTTGTGAGCCAATCCCTGACAACCACATCAAATACATATCTTATGCAAAGAAATGACAACATCCATAGAGGGATTAAAACGGTCAAAGAAGTGATGCAAGCACACTGTTTCAAACACCTTTCGAAATAGGAAATATATCCTAATGAATTAGCAAGGGAACTATTATAGCCTATTGTACTGTTTTTGCTAAGTATTTAACATACACAGGTTACATTTTTAGTTTGTATGAACACTTCTTGTTAGTTTCGTACTCGGATATAAAGAAAGATTCAAGTAATAAAGCCATAGTAGTAGTAGTTCAGGTAGTTTTTTCAAACTTTTAAGAAGTTCTGCCCAAATTGTGATATAAACGTGTATGTGATCTGAGAAATTTAACCAACCAGATTCTGTTTTATAGCTACAATTAAACAACATGCCACAAATTGATGATAAAATGACCATAGCAAACCATGACAAAGTAATCTCAAATCATATTAAAATCGTATTGAAGTTATAAAAGTGTTAGAACGTCAAGTTGTCACAAATGGCATCGTCGTGTTAAACGATGATAATGATATATCATCAAGTCAACATTCAACAACACCAGTGAGTGCATCATCGATATCCAACTCGGAAATTTCATTTCTTTACCTGGTTCTAATAATAGTAATTTAATCAGAATTGTTAAACCTTGACGGTGGATTTTTATTAGTAGGATACATTCATCTGGTACTGATGAACACTTAAGAATATTAATACAATTAGAATGGTTCCAAAGGCTAGAAATGGTGGCAAGTATCTTATCGTCTAAGTGTTGATGAGGAAACAATTTCTATCCTTATGATTTCCAAACTTTGGCCACCCGGTATATTTATGAAAGAGGTCTAGTTGACTCGAAAACAATCAACATGTTCAACTGTGGAAACATCGTCACCTTTAATGCAATCGGTACCCTCTACAAATTTCATTAATGCCCTATGTGATGTAAATGGTGGATAATTGTACTTTTTATGCACCAAACAATATAAAAAGGTCCTTAACCGAAAGTGCAATAGTAAAACTAAACATGTTGGAACTCAGACCGATGAGAAAACTATTTCAACTCAATCTACGAGCAAATCATTCCTTAAATCATTAAAATCTAGCTGACTAACAAAATATAGAGTAGCAAAACTGTTTTTTCAAACCATTCGATTAAACCGAACCTCAAATCTCCACTTGGATAAATGGGAATTATTTACCATATTCTTCTATCACGATTCATACCAAGATTATATCACCAACTATTCAAGCTCCAATATTAAATAGGATCTGAATATATCACGTTGGTTATTTGGTGAACCTAGTAAATTTTTGAAGTCTACTATATCAAGAACAATGTATCAATGGAATCTCCTTAATTTCTTGATGATACAACTGCAGATTCCTACTACAAGAACTTTTAACTACAAGAAATAAGTAAAGAAAATAATCTAACACTACTATAGCAAATACATTCCATTGATGCCATTCGGTGACTCGTCTTTATTATCAGTGCTCATCTTTATATTTGATAATCTAAACCATAAATACTTTGAGGAAAGTACAACTAATCATCAGTTTGGATTTGATGGCGAACCCCTAGTTATATTTATTGATCATAAACAATCATAAACTAGGCTGCGCGATTAAAGAAGGTGTTGCTGATCTCAAATCTAAAGTTTCCGCAATTTCAACAAAATCTTTCATACCTATAATTAATGGAGCCCAACAATATGGCACGATGTTTAATGATGAATACATGCTGGTTATATTGAACTACTGGCCTTGCTTAGTAACTGTACAAAAATTTATCATCTTGCATTATGTCAATATGCAAATTTATGGTGCTAGCAAATTTATTACGAACTCGAATCAGCTAAATGTTACATATAGATGATATCTGCAGCAAATTTATCTTCACTATACCGATGATATAGAATAGAGCGTTTATTAATGGTCCAGCTTATCTTACCTTCAATCTTCCAAACATCATCTGGAATCATGACAAGGAATTGAATTGCATTCTTCCACGTAATATAAAAACTGACACAGAATCTTTATTCGTTGACTCCATGCTTGGTTGCAAGGATAACCCTTCATCATGAATTATATAATAATACCTGCACTTAGAACGCTAAAGAGATATGTTTGCAGCATTTTTCCAATCAGTCTATAGACCACATGGTTATATAGTGGATATACCGATCAAATTAACCACAACAATATATTAATTACTCCTCCTATCATATGTGGATAGGACGTTGCATAAGCCTTAAGGGAATTTGGAGATGAATCTCGGCCGGATGATACACCCGATTCTATATTAAAAACGTTTGCGAGTATCCAATCCCTAACCACTGCCGTGTTTCCCGATAAATGAACAAAGTCACACCTATCTTTAAATCAGGAATGCGGGATGATGTTTCATGTTATCGGGGAATATCTACATCTTCATCGATTTCATACCAAATCTTCATCGATTCCAAAATTATTTGAGTTGATTGTATGCAATTCTTTTAAATCAACATTGATACGTCACATTTCTATCTACCAACACATGTTCATGCTTGGAAAGTGGTTGAAATCATATCTAACAGACCGTCTGCAATATTTATCAAATGTAAATAAGAAATCAAACATTATCAAAGTGACATCTATATGGTGTTCCTCCAGGATGACATATTGGTCCATGGATCTTTATTGTTTTCATCGATGGAGTAGTCAAATTAATTAAACACACAAATATTCTAATATTTGCCGATGACGTAAAAAATTTCATTCTATAAAACATGAAGCTAAAAAACTGCAAGTTGTCCTCAATAGACGTAGTGAATGGTGTGTCCTCTATTCATTGCACTTAAATATTAAGAAATATAAAATTATGTCGTTTCATCGTAAAACAAATCCAATAATTACGGCATATAAAATAAATGACACAGAAGTTCCTAGAGTATGCGAGATTATTATTCATCTATATAGGAGTCAAATTTGTCGAGAACGTTAGTTTCAACCGTCATATCAATAATTGTATTGCTAAAGCTAACTCCATGTTTCGCTTTGTCAAGCGATGGACCGTGGAATTGATGGACACACTAACTTTACGTACACTATCACTGAAAATCACTACTGAAAAGGGCTGGGCAAATAAATTAAATTACCAGTTGGGTCCGAAACAAATCAATTGGCAGTAAACTCTAAGTTAAAAACGACACATTTATCTATTAACCGCACTATCTATACCAAAACTGTACATAAATCAGATATTGAGGCATAATTCTAAAAACGAAAGCAAAATCGTTTTTTTTTGTTTTGGCATTATATTGGCACACATTAATAAATTTGGACCACCTCCAATCAGACAACAAAAATTATAAGATAACCAAGTTTTATGAGCGAATTCTATATAGGTACGGTGCGATTAAATATTTTTTGCTAATTTGATCTGGAAACTTGCCTAAATGCCTCATATTTATGTGTCATATATAGATAAAAAAAAAAGCTTCAGGTATTTGTTATGACGTATATCCTATACTCCCATTCGAAGATTAGCTAATGTATGTATGTAGTATATCGAAATGCGCGCGTGCATTGTTTCGATTTTCGCACCCAAAAGATCAGTAACCTTATATTGTATTCCACTTTGTATCCCACGCCGCACACACACACACAATATACGTCATATAAATTAGATCGAATATCCAGTTCATGGCTTAATTCCATATTATCCAATTCCACATATCGTATATACATACATATTCACATACTCATAATATAAATAATTATGTAATCTAAAAAAAAACATCAAAATATAGAACATAAATTTTATGTTGTGTGTATGTGTTCGCGCACTGTAAATCACCCATAAAATATGTATTTGATAGCCGCTGAGCCACCAAAAATCAATATGCAAAATGATTAAAATAATTTAAAAAAAAAAAAAAGCTCGGCAAAAGCTTTATCCCACATCTAAAACTGGAATTTGCACATTTGTGCATGCAAGATTGGGATCCTTCCAAAAACTATATATATACACAAACGGCCACACTAAAATATAATCAGGTGATAAATTTCCTGCCTCTTCTTCTTCTTCTTGCTCTTGTTCGTCCACACACTTAGCGCAGCTTCAAATAAAATAAATTTAAAGATTATATTTTCATTTCATTTCATTGTCATCTCTCATTATTCACCGCACCGAGATAAGATTAAGACAAATAAAACTATTTTTCGTTTGTATGTACATGTATGTCTGTATGTATATGTATGTGTACGAGCTTATTTTCAACTTGATTTGATGCGAGGGGGACGGATTGAATTTTCCCATTTTTCTTTCTTTTATTTTTTGTATCTAAATTAAGTGATTTATCTTGTGTTTCTGTAATATTCACGATTTGGTTGAAGATCCTCTTCCAAACAATTAAGGATTTGTCTGTGTCTGTATGTATGTGTATATTCAAGGTATACGAAGATAAGTAGCTGGTGGTGTATATATACAGTAGGGAAAAAAGCTCCTGTTTGCCGTCTTCTAAAAATATACATCGAAATCAAAAAAGCCCCAGTTGAATGTGTAATGTATATGGGGATGGGAGGAGAAGATTTATAAAAAAAAATAGACGTAAGAAGCTGGGTATATATGCGTACAGACATAAAGATAAACAATATATTAACCGTAAAATTACCTCAAATTATCCTGATTTTATTTATTAAAATTGAATTTATCCTCCTCCTCCTCGTCGTCGCTGTTGTCTCTTTGTCTTATCTCGAGCACAGGACATCCATCCACAACAACAAATTCTAATTAGTTTTTAATTACACTTGTAACACACACACACGCATACACACACAGGCACACATTCTATATACATATTTTATATTCCTTATGGATTAATAAAATCATTAATTTTAAACTTTTGCTTTTAAAAATTTTATTATTTTATGTTTTCCTCCCAAAATTTTCCGAATACGCACACATACACACCAAAAAAAAAAAAAAATCTCAAGCCCTTTCGGTGCAAAAATCGCGAACACAAAAAAAATCACTTTACATCTCTCTCGCCGTTCGTTGTCTTGTCTTATCTGGGCGCTTTTTAATTAATCGTATTTATTCCGAATTTGAGATATCACACAAATTTACAAACAAACAAAAATCTTCAATAAAATTTCCAATTTTTCACCATAAAACACAACATTTGAAAAGAACTCCCGATCCGCCACCACACCGAACAACGAACATAAAAAAAAAATAAATCAAAAAAAAAAAACTTAAAAAAAATCCTGAATATATGCAACTATTTCTACACAACGTATTGCTAAGTGTCTATATCCCGGGCGATGTGTTATCCAATACTGATGAATACAAAAAAAAAACAAAAAACCAAACAACAAATTCCAAGTTATTTTCATATTTTCAAATCTTTTTGTCTGTGTATATGTATTGTGCTCACATGACACCACTTTCTCTCGCACGCTCTCTCATATGTTTTGTTTTGCGCTCATTTCATTTCAGTTTTTCTTCACAATCTGCATACACAGTACATAATTGAATGACGATTTTCTTGCTTCTCGTTACAAAATCCACACAACATTTTCTTTTTTTTTTTATTTGTTTCTGGTTTTCTTTTTTTTGCCCGGACGAGAAAGTAAAATGTGTGTTGAATTTTCACAAAACGATATGAAAAAATTAGGGGAAAACATGCGCATACACATACAAATCATAATGAGAATATGCATATAAAAAAACTTATCGATTGTGAATTGGTCTTTATACAAGTGTATACGGTAAGAACGTTCCGCTAGCCGTGTATAGATGTCACCGCACATCATATAAATAAACTGTTGATTCGTCGATTTAGTTGTTGTTTGTGTTTTTTTTTTGTGTGTCGTATATGTCAAATAAAATATAAAAGCAAAATGAATCACATTCCACCGATTAACGGTTTGTTTGGGCTGAATTTTTCAAATTAATTTCTTTAAATAAATAATTAAATTAAATTAATTAATAAAAAAATATTCGGCGAACGACAATTCGTTCTTGGGCTCGTCCGGGATTTGAACCCGGGACCTCTCGCACCCGAAGCGAGAATCATACCCCTAGACCAACGAGCCGATGGTAAAGCTGTAAATTAATGGTGTACTTATACGTGCGCGGTAAATTATTATTTTTTTTTTGTTGATATTTTTATCATGGTCGGTTTTTGCGCGTCGCAAACAATTCTGAGTAAAGCCGCATACCAACAAAATATACGATTTTATTTGTTTTGCGTAGTATTTCGCAATAAATTGCAAACCAATTTTTTGTTTTGTACTTTGGTGATCGCATTCAAGATTTATCCGCAGGGAAACGGTTTTTGTGGTTCGTCCATTGATTTCACAATGATGTCATTATGAGTTCTAATCTCTTAAAAGTGGTTTTAACCGGTGGAAAGGGTGGGGTAAAATGTGCGCGATAATCTATCGTCGTAATTTTAATGATTCGACGCTTGAGAAAATCGCTCCATATAGAAGAATACTGTTGATCGGAAATGGTTTTTGATGAGATTGAATAGAGTTCGGTCTCATTCTTGTTTCATTTGTAAAACCGCCTATGGCCCTGTCTCGCCTACATTTCTCTGTATTCCTCAACTGAACGCGGTCTAAAGTTTATCAGTGCCTTGTATTTGTTTACGTTTGAAATTAATTCGGTTATTGGGTATGACTTCACTCTTTCCCTAACGATTCTTTTAAGCTTTGTCTTTCTCGACCTACCAAACTACCAGCAAAGTCAAACGGGAGGCCTCGATGGAGCAGCTGCATTCAACTTACCCTGAAATCTCGTGATCGCATACTGAGAATCAGCTGCGCGATTGTTGAGATGTATATTCGTTGATACGGCCTTCTAAGTTTTGAGAAGAAGAGACTAGGAAGAAGCCACGCTAAACCCATCAAGCAAAGATTCTACGCCGTCTCAATGGCTGATCAGACTGGACATTAATAAATAAATCGATCTATAGATTAAAAGCTTCGATTGAGTATTGATGTGAAGGTTACGAAAAATTACCTCGTGAGTAACATGCCAACCCGGCCGCCCATTATATCACATCAAGCTGATGCTTTTTGAGCTCCTTAATTCGCCTCAAATCTTGTCTCGTATTTTTCTATAAATAAATTAAAGTTGGGCGGATCACTCCAGCACTCAGTGCCACAAACGAGCTCACCATCGAGACTCGAACTCGAGACCCTCGAATAACAAAGCAAGGATGCTATTTACTGTGCCTATGTGGGCAGGTTTTCCTATATATGAACGATCTTTTTGTAAAACACTGGAAGCACAGTAAGAAGCGTCGTTTCTTTGGTATTGTGGGGGGTCTCGGATTCGATCCCCAATGTTGATAAAAAAATCACGGTTGGGGGTGCTTTTAATATATAAGTATGTGTGTTTGTCCGGGTATTGCACCGTAGGACCATTTGTGTCATTTTGAGTGCTGGAGCGCCAAATTGTAATCTAATTGTTTTTTTTTATGATTGAAGTCCGGTGAGATTGTCAGACTTTGTAGATTTCCAATTTGTATTCACCGAGAACCGTTCGTGATATGCGCGGTGAATTGTTTTTCGAAGATTTGATATATATAGTTCGAAACGGCGCGAACTATATGTCAAATGATTTAGAAATGCTATCAAATTTTACTTTTTGCGAAAAAATGTGGTATCGCAGGTGAGTTAGAGGAGTACTACTCGAACCAGCTCATATATAAGAACGCCCTTCAAAATATGCGTCGTTATACTGCGCCAAGAGTGTATGTAAGCGCAATGAAATTAGAAATATGATCGACAAGGAAATGCATCAGCAAGAGTGAACCTTACGATATTTGGATGTACATGAAGGTTCCGATTATATAATCACCAACAGATATGGACAAGACCCAGTTCTTCTCGGTACTACTTAGCCAAGTTTAAAACCAATTCCAATGATTTCTTAAATCGTTGAAGTGTGTGTTCCAATGAAGTATGTGGTTTAAGAGAATAAGGTTTCGGTCCTAAAAAATGTCGGTGGTTTGTTTCGTACTATCGATATATGCACAGCCACCCCAAGAGGCATGAATAAGAAATTTATTTTAAACTCTTCCTCGCATGTTCCCTATATTCAAGTATTCTTTCAGATTACTCACCTCTAGTTTAGTTTAGGAAGCTTAGATTGCCGTTCGCTGGAGGAGGCATGATTTTGATTTTTTCAGAATATGGGATATTTCTCTGTTTAGTATCCTTCTCAGGATGATAGGTTAGTTTGATGGGGTGTTCGGAGTAGAGGATTCGGATTATAAATCCTACCGCCTCACTATTAAAGTTGGAACCCGATTTGGAATTATGTTTAAATTTGTGTCGACCAATGAACGGCTATCATTATTCAATGCTAATCAAAGACGTAGAAGCAAAAACAATTGGCAGCCAAATCAGGTATTTTAGGTAGATTCAGTGAGGCTGCAGAAAGTTTATTGTTCTATGGCATGAGATAATGCAGTCCGATGTGAATCATATTTCTCGCAATGGTGATTTAACAATCAGCAATTTATAAGAAACTTTAAATGGTTTTAACTGGTGGAAAGGATGGAAGAAAATTAGCGCTAGCTTAGCGTTGTTATTTTAATGATTCGGAAAAGCGTCGCTCAGTGTAGAAGTTGAACTCGAGGCGCACTGCTGCTTTTGTTCGTTGTGTAATCGTCGTATAGCCTTGGTCGGTGATATAGAACATTTTGGTTTTGGGTTGTTCTTGAAACCAGTCTTGGGCGAATTTACAACTGCATTTGGTGACCTTATGTATTTGGTACCGTTCTGTATAGTTGTGTAACACGAACGGCAGAGTACTGCACGCTTAATACAGCACATGGATATGTCATGGAAAAGACTACAAGGCCATCATATATAGTAGACAAAGTTGCTTGCTTGGATGGCGCATGTCTCTGTAGCTACTCTTTTTAGCACGGCGATAACCCCCTTATTATTTTCCACGGCTCTTTTGACTCCGAGCCTTTCATCGAAGCCCACTCCAAGCCACCTAACAGTTTATCTTGTAGTCCACTAATACTACATTTGAACTTCATGGTTCACAGCAGTGACCAGACAGAAATACCAAATCAGATCTGACTTATCGAGACACACTGCGAGTCGCAACATTAAGAACATCTAAAACATCATTAAGGATGCCAATGGCTGTTTTAACGTTATCATCATTTCCAATGATAACTCTTGTGGATGTGGCTAAATCATACCTATTATTACCTTTAATCGCGTATGGTTCCTGAATGTAGAGCATTTCGATTGCTTTCCTCAATATTTTCTGTTCTGTCAACATCGTAAATGATCACTATCAGTTTCCATCAGCACAAAATCTTAACCGCACAGGAGTTGACAATTTTCTGTAGCTTTTTCTTCAATTCCTTCCAGTTTTTACAGTGATAACATTTGACGGTTGCCACTGGATCTTACTAGTTTTGTTTGCAGCCACTAGGACAGCCACTTAAATTATCGCAATCTTCAATCTCCGTACGTTTTCATACCCGACACTTTAGGCTCATCAGATAAGCAGCGTCTACTACTGCGTTAAGATTGTCTTGCATTTTTGGTCTTTCCGCAATTCTTATTTTAGAAATCAGTTTAAGCTCTTGCTCCAAGGCCTTAATGGTATCTCTGGTGCAACCAACTGAGTCAACTTATTTATGCTGTGCAGTTGACTGTTGTGAAGCAACACTATATCATTTACTTGTATTGCGTCGAACTGTATAGCAAAATTGAGGAAAATATTGGGCCCGGGTCACAGCCGGACACGTAGGCACCAAATACATGGTCACATTGTTTAAAGAAATCGAAAACCAATTCTGGTTCGCTTAACTTGATAAGATATTACAGAATTTCTATAGCACTACGGCAAGTTCATAGATTTTGCCACAATTTTAACTATTGATGAACATTCTGGCAATACGTTGAAGTTTGTCCATATTCAATGTGATTTCGATTAATTCGCACATATTTTGGTTGATACTTCTGAAAGATTTGACATGAAGATTATCGTGTAGTAGCCAAAGGCTATTATGAGAATTAACGAATCGTTTAAAATTATATTTTTTCTGGGTGTTGGTAAGTTTGCTAAATCTGGTCAAACGTATACAAAGGAAGAAAGCAATTAACTTTATCGAGTAAATCCCAAGTATACTTGTTAAGGTTTTGTGTCGCGAGGATACATTTTCATCGGTACGGATGACTTATTCAAGATGGTGGTATCAGACAATGGAAGCCGCATTGTTACAATCTAGTACAGGGTGGCCATCTGTTGGTCCTTTTTAAATCAATGAATTTCAGTACTAAATGTTATCTGTTCTAAAAAATTCTTTGACTTATGAAAAGTCAAAAATATGCCGTTTATCATCAGAGTCGCTAATAACACAACAACGAAATTTATTATGAAAAAAATCGTTCAAAAACAACGATTACGTGATAGTTTTGGTCGACATGGACGTCCTACTGAGCGTGCAATTGGCAAAATTATTGATCGTTTTGAAGAAACTGGTTCAGTGGAAGGGCGTACACCGTATCAACATGATCATTCAGTTCGTACTCCTGAGGCAGTTAGTTTAAGTGTTCGTAATGAACCAAGCACATCAACCAGGCATCGTTCACAAGAACTAAACATTTCACGAACCACATTACAACGCATTTTGCATGTTTATCTTCATTTGCATCCATACCAACCAAATTCAACTAATTCAAAAATTGAAGCCATCAGGCCATTTAAATCGTCATCGTATTGTTAATTGGATCATCATTTTTAGCGATGCAGCTCATTTTCATGGGTAAGCCAATAAGCAAAATTGTCGAGTTTGGGGAGCGGAGAATGAATGGGGAACGTTATCGCATGTTAACTGTTTTTTTGTGGCCCAAATTGAATGAATTGCGTGTCAACGACCTGTGGTTTCAACAAGACGGAGCGTAAGGCGATGCAAATCGTGCAACAATCCATTTATTTTTATCAAAATTTGCTGGTAAAGTTCGTGCTAATCATCCATAAACAATTCAACATCATTCTAGATGGAATCGGGGTCATTGATCCTCTTTTATTGGAAAAAGCCATCGGAAATTTTGATTTTTGGATGCAGGCCTGTAGATGAAGCCGTGGTGGCATAGAACCCCCTTACATTATCAATAAAAAGTTTTGACATTTCATCCCAAAATGTGGGTTTTATTTATAAATAGATTAACATATGGCCCACCCTGTATGTTCAGATGTAATGCGGTATGGGGTCTAAGTTAGCCGCAGTTCTTTCT
Organism: Tipula unca; assembly: GCA_951394425.1. NCBI lineage: Eukaryota > Metazoa > Arthropoda > Insecta > Diptera > Tipulidae > Tipula > Tipula unca. The sequence continues at coordinate 77,584,533 of OX596380.1, forward strand.
GGTAAGATGTATAATCTTCCATATAAGATCCATGGCTTCCAAGCCTGGTGTGGAAAATTAATTTGGAACTTTCACTCCGACACTTGTTTCCTCTTCAGTTGATCTCCAACTGTATACCCCGATTAAACGGTTCGTTAGACCAAGTATCGCACTTTATAATTGTATTGATGTCAACGAATTAGCTACCATAATCGCGTTGTGATGTGATTGATTCAAGACAATTGAGATTATAGGTTCCATCAGAAGGTTTAGTCTGAAGTTCTCAAATTGGGGCAATGATGTATATTCGAGGCCCTAGTGCCCCTAATGAAATTAATGTATGTACTAACAACAGTACATTGGACGTTTAGTCCACCACCAATGACCAAACCAAAATCATCTGGTAACCCATAATCCTGGTCACTGCAATGTGTATATAGATTTGGAACATACATATAAAAAGTCGTTGAATGTGAATTGGATGTGAAACCAACCTATGAACACGCCAATGCTTAAACTCTAATCTATATAATGGTGTGGATTAGGTTTCGTTAATATCGAGGCATATATACACTCGACCGGAAGACACAATAAAGTATACAAATTGAGCGCACCACGAGTCTGTCTATTTTTTTTACAAATTACTGAATTTTTAATTTTATTTTTGTTTCCACATTTATAACTGAATCATCCCATTAATAAAATCATAAAATTAAAATAATTGTCGCTATTATACATGTACGAGTACGACGTGTGTGTATACGTCATTTTTATTAAACGACATAACGCGCGCACATTAAACAAAACTCTCCGCATGTCATTTTAATTAACAACAATTAAAAGAAGAATTTTAACGGACATATATGTATGTATGTACAATGTACATGCATGTATACACATTTTGACGAAATACAATATTTCACAATAATTATTAGATTAACTATCTCAAGAGACTCTGCATATACACATATGTACATACAAGACTCAAATTAACTAATTTAACAACTTTTTTTTTAATATTTCAAATTTCTCATCGTTTCATAAAATCTCGCGAGTCCACATGCATGCGATGGCTATACATATAGTTACATATGTGTTTCATGTGTGTGTATGTAGTGAAAGTACGCACAGTGTTCTTGATGTATATTATTGTACGTTTCAATTTTTATATAAAACGTAGTTTGGTTCGTAATTGATTCTCATATCTAGCTATTTCGTTCTCTCTACATGTAACAAGCAATCAAATAAGGTTAAAGATTGTTGATTGGAATGCCAAGATCGCAGATTCAATTTTGTTTCGATACATTATATAAATCATAGGCTGACCAGATATTTTCGAACACAATACGGTATGTTTTACAAAATGTAAATATTCGAAACATGTGAGTGGCCCCTGTGGTCGGGGGGCACTCACATGTCTCATAACTCTAAATTGCACGAACATGTTTCCCAAGAATAGCACCACAGTATTCTTTGCTTGTCGTAGGAGGCGACTAAATGGTTGGGTCGCTGGGCTGACGACCCGCATCCGTAAAAAAATAAAGTGTTTATAAAGTCAACAAAAAGAAAAATGGATACCGCCAAAACAACACCGGACCCCCGTTCAAGTACCCGGACACGAGATTTAGGATTGACACGTGGAACGTGCAATCACTTAGAAAACAAGAAGCGTTAGAGGGCCTAATCACGTGCATGAAAGAGTATCGGCTGGAACTCGCTGGCCTAAAAGTGGAGACCATGTGTCTCAGGGCTATACGTTCCTCTACAGTGGAGATGACCTCGGAAATCTTGGAGCTGGATTTCTTCTTGGGCCGCAGGTAAAGAACACTGTTTTGGATTTCCAAGCAGTCAATAACCGATTGTGTAAGCTTCGCTTGCGCATGAAGTTAACCAACCTGTCGATATGCCCGTGTACATGCGCCCACAGAAGTCAGCCACCCAAGATAAAGACTCATTTTAGAAGGACTTGGACGATCTGATGGGATCTATACCCGAACACGATGTTAGAATGGTAATTGGAGACTTTAATGTTAGAGCTGGCAGAAAACAGACCGACTTGTGTGAAAACATAGGTCCGTACTCCCGACAAGAAACTGTGACCGATAATGGTGAGAGAATGATGTACTTTGCGGTTGCTCATGATCTTAGAGTAGCAAGCACATTCTTCCCTCACAAACACATACATCTACAGACATGGACACATCCTCGCGGAACCTACCGAGTTTCTAAAGGACAGGCTCAGGTTGTGCAGGATGTGAGAACTTATCGGTCAGCAACCAAATACGTAGGCAGCGATCATCATTTGGTCGCTGCAAAGCTACGATGGAAGTTTTCGTACAAGTCTGGGAACACAGCGAAACGCATGGTACGTTTCGACTGTGAAGGTCTGATAAATGAAAATCAGCGACAACATTGATGAAGCAAATTACCAGTCTGACTGCTTGAACTCTGTCTGGGAGGTACTGAAAACTTCGGTTGTCAATGCTGCTCAACAGACTTTAGGTATAGTGAAAGTCAGACCCAAGAATGAATGGTTTGATGACGCGTGTCGTCTTGCAGTTGAGCAACAAAATATAGCCCATAATGAAGTGCAACAACGTCGCATGCGTGAAGTGCAACAACGTCTCACAATCGCGAGGAAAAACAAGTCTGCTCTTGCAAGAAGGGCAGATAAGCGAATTTGTAGACGGAAGAAGCGAGAATGGTGGAAGGCCGAGATTCTGAAAGTACAACAACTAAGCAATGAGCGCAGATCGCGTAATTTCTTTAAAGGAATTACTGGACTGCACCATACTTTTAGGCCTACGTCAACCGCCATTCGGGACCGGGATGGAAACCTCTGTGTCAACATCGATGCAGTACTTGACGCATGGAGTGGGCACTTTACTGACCTGCTTGATGTCCATCATGCGTCACAGACTGTTGTTGAGCCACCTCTAATACAAACTGCGGAGATTTGCACTGAGGAGCCATCCCATGAGGAATTCACCTGGAGTGGACTGCATTAATTCGGAGCTCTTGATATTCGGAGGGGATACTTTGTGGAACTGTCTTGTCGACCTTATTCGATTAGTATGGCGAACCGAAGTTATGCCTGACGAATGGAAAGTGGCCGCGATATGCCCCATCTTCAAGAAGGGAGACCGCTTGAAGTGTGAGAATTATCTAGGTATAGCTCTCCTTTGCACAGCATATAAGTTACTGTCATACATTGTATTGGATAGAATCACTCCTCTAGCGGAGGGCTCGGTTGGTGATTATTAAGGAGGATTTCGTCCGAATCGATCAGTCACCGATCAGGTCTTTTCGCTGCGAGTGATTATATCTAAATATTATGAGACATCCATCCCCGTACATCAAGTGTTCCTGGATTTCCGGCAGGCCTATGACTCGATCAATCGAGAGAGTTTGTGGTCTGCCCTGGAATACCTAGAAATGCCCACAAAACTGGTACGACTATGTAGGATGACAGTGACGCAGTCTCAATGCTGTGTTAAAGTTGAGAACAGGCTATCGACAATTTTTGTAGTTAACTCGTGTGTTCGGCAGGGAGATGCTCTGTCCCCGATACTCTTTAATCTCATGTTGGAGTACATATTTCGTAAAACTGAAACACCACAGCGCAACATCTTATGTCCAATCAGGTGCTTGCATATGCAGATGACATATGCGTGATTGGACTGAATAGCAACGGAGTGAAAGAAATACTTGATCCGCTTGTAGAGTTTTCAGGTTCAGTTGGACTTCAGATCAATGAGTCCATACCTGATCTCTGGTTTTAGGGACAATGGCACACCAGATTTAAGTAGTGGCCACCACACGTTTGAGGGAGTGAGGAGGTTCAAATATTTGGGTTCTCTTATCACCCACGATAACAGTGTGGGTGAGGATATTAAAGTGCAGCTGGCAGCTGGCAGTCATTCTTTGTATCCTCTAAGGCCACTGCTAAAATCTAAACACCTATCAAGTGCCGTGAAGCTGAAGCTTTACAAAGCGTTGATCAGGCCCGTTGTTATGTTTGAATGTGAAAGTTGGGCGCTGACGGATGAGTACGAGAATGGCTCCTTACGTTTGAGAGAAGAGTCATGCGTGTGATTTACGGCCCAAAACGCGAAATAGATGGTACCTACCGAGCTCTGTACAATATCGAGGTTAGGTTGGAGCGGCTGCCATGGCACACTTAGACCGCGGTGATGGACCATCGGATTTAACTTCTGTTTTACCTCTAATGAAACCAATCATAGCTACTGATATAGCGTAGTACATCTCGCAACTTTACTGCTGTTTTCGCGATCTAAGAGGCTGCCGATTTTGTACATACCCATATATTTATGCCTTCTGTATAGGCTAGTGCCGGTATTGAGCATATAGAAAGTGAACTAATGTTTTCCTTCTTCTTATCCATGGAGCTTCTACAGAAGTCATTTTCTTCCAGACCTATAGCCTGCACGCATGTTCGTCGAAAAGGCAGTGGTCCTGTGAGAATTGTTAGTCCACCTTTGATTCGCCAATGCAACTGCCTCTTTCCTATAAGTGCTAATTTAAGCGCTGTATTAGGCTGCCCCAAGTTTGCAATTGAAAAGTCGTACCTAGCTAGTTCGTCCGCTCTGCAGTTCCCCCAGACGTTTGAGTAGCCGGAGGACACTGCAATAACACTGTTGCAATATCAATCGAGGATACCATATTATGTCCCAACCAAGTCAGGACTTTCTCAATCGGTATCACCTGCGCTTGGTACACTCCGCAGTAGTCAAAGAGACGAACGAAAATATTTCAGAAAACATTCAGTTTATTACAGAAAAATCCCGCTCCTTTGGATTCCGATTCTCTTCAAGGACAAATGATCGATTTAATTATCGTAGGCTGTCTGAAAGCATTTGCACTGAGATACAGGTTATAGGCGAGTAGCCGTATTGGCCGTCATCTGCTTACCAAAAATATCGACAGGAAGAAGTTGAAACATGACCTGTAAAGCGCGTGTAGGTGTCGTCTTCTACGCCCCGCTTATAGGCATATAAGCCATCTTTGCACCATTTAAATCCTAGTCCTGTATGTTGTTTTCTGAAGATCTGGCCACCGCACACATTCCCTACATACATAAGTATGGGTCTCACATCTCTTTCCAATGGCGCTCCTGCATGAGTATATTGCTATCGTAGCCTTGTTTACCATTTCCAAAATGTTAGGCTTCCAACTAAGCTTACTATCCAAGATCACGCCCAGAAATCTTGCTTTGTCAGTAAGAGCTCATATGTCCCCTCGTAAAGAGTACCAGCTAAGTTTTGCACGGGTTGATTCCTATGTCCACATATATTCCAGAAAAAAGTAGTTAGGGCGCCCGCGTGTGGAATTTCTTTATGCATCCGTTTCCTAATGGTGGACTCCCCCAGCACAGAGTTAACCGTCCTGCTCATAAGCATATTGTGACGATTATGTCTAACGTTAAACTGAATCAAATCAGTATCGTGGTCTGTATGGTGGTTAGAATCGCAGCTGGAAAGCATAGTATGTGGTAACGATCAATGGTTCAATCCTCACTAGGACATTCGTAGTTTTTATGGTGAATATTTATTTGAATCGATGACCGAGGTTGATGTTGTATTTTTGAGCGTCTATGAACATCTATCATCCTTTCCAAGGCCTTCAACAGGAAGAATGATAGAAGTATAGATCTTAAGTCCTTTGGGTAGCCAAGTGAGGTTTTTCCCACTTTCGGCCGGAAAACCACTATGACCTCCGCCCATTTCTTTGGAATATAGCTTTAAACACTTTTTGAAAGTTACATCCAGCCACAGGAGGATAATCAACGAGTTGTTTTGTATTTCCGTTGGTGTGATCCGATCCCGATCAGCCGATCTATAGAGTTTGAAACCATTCTGTGCCCATAGGTTTCAATTTTCAGTCATAATACCCTCGGTGCTCAATGAATGTGTTACTCAATGAGTATACTAGACTACGTCGAGTCATCAAAGCTTCACTGAGTGCAGAGATATTATAACTGAAAAACGAATCCTATATAGGCGAATCGGTGAGAAGCTTCTAGGATTCCTCTAGAAGCAGTCCACGAACCACTCTGCAATATAGTTCCTCTACTGTCGCTGGATGCTCAGAAGCCTCATGCGGCAAGAACCCTTTTAACATTTCCCTATCTCTGCTCCAATCGGTTCTTCTGGGATTCCTGAAGGATTTTCTCCTAGAACTTCTTGCCTATTCCTAGTAATAAATGTGGGTGCTCGCTCAATAATATTACACAGTATAGAAGGGTGATATTCTAAAAGTAATTAAAATATTACTCACTCCTTTCATTGATGTCTGTGCTTCCCCAGATTGTAAGATGCATTTTTCAATCACCACCGAGTATCACACCGATCCTTCTTTTAATTTCATTCCTCCTCTGCTTCGTGGACCAGACCGCCAAGTTATTCGACGAAACCTTCTTGTCTTGGTCCATATAGGCTGATACCAGCCAAATTTTTTCTGCTGTCAACCTTCAGGCTGACCGCAGTTATGTCACCATTACTTTGTCCTAAAATTACAAAAACAGCAAATAGGACATATTTCGGACAAACCCCACGTCTGCCCAAAAATATGAAGTTTGTTGAACAGTAGCCCTTTCATGTTTAGCGCAATGCCAGCTTGTACTAGGACAGTAAACGGGAGATTACTCGAAACATTCGAGTTAAAATTCGCTTGACCCAACCCAAAAGTCATACCAGCTTTTCAGGGCTGCGCTATTTGCTCAGTTAGATTTTATTTTCGGGGCCTTGAGTCAACCCATAAAAGTGCTCCATATAACTTTTTCTAGGGCTCTATGCGTTAGGCATTTAGGCATTATTCTATAGTAAAAGTAATTGGTTTTTCATGCACATAATTGAAGTGTCCTCTAAATGTCAATTTAGCATATATCATCACTCTTCTAATTAAACATTAAGTTGATGGTATTCTAGAAGGCAGCTAAGGGGTTTGTAGATGGAAGAAGCGAGAATGGTGGAAGGTTGTGGCTGTTAGTGCAATTCGCGTAATTTCTTTAAACCAATTACTGGATTGCACCATTCGGGAATGATTTACATCCCATCTCTGGGTCAACAACTTTGCAGTACTCGACGTGGAATTGATGTTCATCATTCGTCACAGATTGTATAGTTGAGTCATTTCAAATACTGAATATGTGGGGATTTGCATTGGGGATCCACCCGATGCGAGGAATTCAGTAGATCCATGCAGAGATAAAAAACGAAACCGTGCACCTGGGGTGGACTGTAGTAATTCGGAACTCCAGACATTCGGTGGAACTTTGTGGAACTGCCTTTTCGACCTTATTCGATTAATGTGGCGAAACGAAGTTATGCCTGACAAATGAAAAGTGGCCGTGATATGCCACATCTTCAATAAAGGAGCCCGCTTGAAGTGTGAGAATTATCGTGGTTTAGTCCTCCTTGTACAGCATACAAGTTACTGTCCTACATCAAATTGGAGATTTTCATCCGAATCGATCAGTCACAGATTATACTTACTTAAGCCGTGGCCGCAAGATTGCATTTGTTTGCTATACTGCACCAATAGAAGCCGAGATGAAGATGTGATCACTAGAAGATTTCAAAGAGTAGCTGTTCGAATTATCACAGGCAATAAAAGAAGGCCAATGGAAGTGAGAGGTCAAAGCCAACAATTGAAGGTTAAAGAGCACTTATGGACTGTGGACTAGTCTTCTATGTAATTCAGATTCAAACTTTAAATTTTCGATCAAATATATCGATATTGAGATTGGCAACGAGGTTAGTGGCTAAAGCTGTGGCGACTGGAGTTAGAGGTACAGGGATCGAACCCCAGATAAGGGCAGGGAATGCGAAATAACTTAATTTTTAATCCGACAACTATGACCGTCTGTTCTATGTGTACAAAATTCGTGGGTTCCAAGCCATCATTCATACCAGTACTACAGACTGGCACAAGGCTGTTCCGCATGTCCAGATGGCCAATTTAATCGATTATCAGCCAAATATGGCATAAGTAAATGGTCAAATAAGACTATTGCAACTAGTTGGACTAGCCTTAAACTACAGACCTTATGACCTTAGGTAGAGAATACATTTTATAAAAAAATGTTGTATTTAAGATTGCATGCGCAAATCTGACGTTGAATACAGCGATTGGAAATAAAAATATAGGTTGGTTCCAAAATGCCCTTACCCTATCTGTACATATATTTAACGAAAGACTCTATATAATGTAAACAAACATTTTGAGTTTGATAATTACTAAATGATTACCTTAATCATTCGTTCGATATAGTCTGACATTGCATATAGCTCTAGTTGAGATTGAATACCCTATATACCTGTACTAACATTTTTTTAAATTCTCTATACCATAATTGACAGCTCACATTTCTATTTCATTACACATGACTGCACTCTATCTATTAATAGTAGTTTGAATAGTTTTGTACATAAAACTGTCCCAAAATATCTATTATAATGCAATGAAGGAATTCATCAATTGTATACAAAGTACAAACCTAGAATATTTCAAATTCGCCAAAAATGCTGTTTTACTATTTGTGGTTATAAGCACTTTGCTTGTCGCAGGAGGCGACTAAACGGTTGGATCTCTGGGGTGACGACCCGCTTCCGTAAAAAAAACATCTGTTTAAAATGTCAACAAAACGAAAAATGGATACCGCCCTTCGGCCTAATCACGTGGATGAAAGAGTATGGGCTGAAACTCGTTGCCCTGCAAGAAACTCATTGGCCTCAAAGTCGTAAACATGTGCCCCAGGGCTATACGTTGCGCTACAGTAGAGATGACCACGGAAATCTTGGAGCTGGATTTCTTCTTGGGCCGTAAGTAAAGAAGGCTGCTTTCGATTTCCAATGGCAGTCAATAACCGATTGTATATAAGCTTCGCTTGTATATGAAGTTAGCCAACCTGTCAGCAAAAACTCATTTTACAATGACTTGGACGATCTGATGCGGGATCTAAACCCGAACACGATGTTAAAATGGTTATTGGGGACTTTAATGCTAGAACTGGTAGACATCAGGCCGACTTGTATGAAAACATAGGTCCGCACTCCCAACACGAAACTGCGACCCATAATGGTGGGAGAATGATGTACTTTTCAATTGCTCACGATCCTAGAGAGTAAAGCACATTCTTCCGACACAAACAAATACATTTAAAAACATGGATCAATCCTCGCAAAACTTCCCACGGCTAAATTGACCACATGTTTATTAGAAAAGGGCGGGCATTATATTGGATATAGAATCACTCATATAAGCTCAGAGTACTTGTTTCGTAAAACTGAAGTGTTTCAGCGCAATATCTTATATCGCCAGTGCAATCATGCAGATATCCTATGCTTGATTAGGCTGAATAGCAACGGAGTGAAGGAATTATATTGATCCGCTCTATCTAAACACCTATCAAGTGTACCATGAAGCTGAAGCTTTACAAAAAGTTGATCAGACCCGTTGTTATGTAAGGATGTGAAAGTTGGGTGCTGACGGATGAGTATGAGTGATGTTTCCTTACATTTGAGAGAAGAATGCGATTCAGTGTGAAGATCCAGCTCCAGATTGAAACCGCTGGAGTCAATCTTGGCACAGTAAGGGACCGCATTAACGGACTGTGTGTATTACATATACATGCAACTCACGTAACTATAAGACGACGGACATGTGGTATGTGGTTTTTGTTCGAATAAGGCCGAGAGAGTTTAGCTACATTTTCTATAATGTTGAATAAATATGCATGGCGTGAAGTTTGCGTCCCCATAAAACGTTGTCAAATGGGACGGAAATAGTCCGTACATGTTTCCTCATTGATGCATAATTTTTACCCACAAAGGCTTTTCGAACGCATAACCCATTTTACTATCTGTGCGAATATATAATTATGGTTACGGAGTTAGCACTGGTATACACAAAGACGTTTATAGATTTAGAATAGATAAGTTTATTACGTATATCAATTCGCATTACAGCAGTGCCACAAATAGTTGAACTCCGCTGTGAAGGATCAGATGAAATACGTATGATGTATACCGCTCATCACATAAAGTAAAAGAAGATGGCCAAGTAAAAGAAGATCAAAAAATATGCCGGTTTACCGTGTAATCTTAGTAAAAGGAGAAATAGTGTAATGAACGATCATGTGGCATTCTACTAATATTGTTGTCGAATCTCGTCTCTCTACCAGAATCTTACAAAAACATGTTTCATCTCTAAAGCATATGGGTAAGGCCATTATGTCGCATTATCAATTTAAGCCTAATGCTCTTAGGCTCCAATTATCCAATCAGTCACCGCAGAAAAAACCCTATACATAATATCGCAAATGATGCCGAATTTAATTATACAAATCGACTAAATAGATATTCTAAATTCGCGGCAAATGCAATTTTACTATATTTATGGTTAAAAGCACGTACTTCTAACCGTCGCCCTTTTAATTTTTGAAATAATTCATAAATTATCGAAAACGATGAAATTCGTTTTCATTTTTTAATCTACACAGGCACTATGGTACATGATGTCGCATTAAATAATTTTTAATTTAATTTAATTAATTTCTCCCTTCAATTGGCAAATATACAGGATGAGTATATAGCGGCAAATCTATAAATGGAAATGGTGAGGTAGTAAAGTAAGCAGCGGAGGTGTCATAGGATTTAGAATCGTGGATAATGTGCAGTGTTCAAACCCCCGATTAAGGGTAAACAATTTAGCGGCGGCTATCCACACTTTTCTCATTAAATTAATAAAATCGCTTTTTGATTTAAAAATGACCAATTTGCTATTAAAATAAAAATGCATATAGGCTTGAACTAGTGATGATAACAATCCAATCACACAGCTTCTTTTACCACCGAGCCACCGCCATACATATAAATATTGTGATATTACTATCGTTTATAGCTGCCAGTTCAATAAAAAAATTGAAAATTTTAGCAACGGCAATGGACTCTTCTTATTTGACCATCGCCATACAATTTCATTACTGCTGTATTATACCCATACCCATCTTTTATACTTGCCACTTTTACATGGAGAATATTGAAGTTTTGAACAGAAGCTGAGTTGGTTTATTTTTATTTCACCATCACCAAATTGACAAGAGAAATTAAATCAAAAAAATTTGACTCGAACGAGAATCGAACCTAGATCCATAAATCCAAAGTCACTGACTTTGCTTACTGGACCACCGCCGCACATATACTTCATGCTATACAAATCTTTTATATCTGTCATTTGAATAGAAAATATTGAAAATTTTAGGAAAGGGAATGAACTCTGCGTTTATTTCACCATCGCTAATACCCATCTTGTAAACATACCAATACTTGAAAAATATGAAAATATTTAAAAAAACAGAAGCTGTGTGTTGAACCAATTAGAATGCAGAAGAAATTAATTTAAACTAATACCGTGGCTAATGCCACTCGAACCATGGTCCACAAATCCAAAGTCAATCACTCTACTACCTCGCCCACCATCGTATATATTTTTCATGTTATGCAAATCTTTTTTACTTTCCAATTGAATTGAGAAACTTGGAGCTGAGTTGAATCAAAAATGTCCCAACATTAATATCGTTTGAAACTTAACTGAACTGCATAGTGCCAGGTGCAACATTTAATACGATGACAATTCCAATCAGTGTATTTCGAAGAAATTAAAAATCTGACAAGCGATTCCTCCTTATGTTCTTAAAAATTAGAGAACTTCCGTTCCAGTCAAATATTGACCACTGACCATACAAGTTTTAAGTTTAAGTCAGTACATGAATAACATCTAAATAAAAAATTTCCACTGAAAGTATAACGAATAGATATAGCTAAGTTTAAGTCTCGATTAGGGCTAAAAAAAAATTTAATTTAATTTCTTACAAATTAATTCAATTCAGATTCTGTTAAATTTTCATTTTTCTCTATTCAAATGGTGAGTTTAAAAGATGGATTTATCAGTAATGAAATTGTACGGCAGTGGTCAAGTAAGCAAAATAATGGCGCGTTTGATTAGTGGACGTGAGTTCGGGCTAAGGTTTGTTTAGTTTAATTTCATCTTACAAATTACTTCAACTCAGCTTCTATTAAAATTTTCAAATTTTTCCAATTAATTGCCAAGTATAAAAGAGGGATGTAGCAGCAATGCAAATGTACGGCGAGCAGAGTCTAGAAATATTTTTGGTTATAAAAAATCGATCAGGTCAGGTATTTTTCCTGGGTAAGTTGGTCAATATATGGGTTTTCCAGTCGAAATGGATTCACATCCATTTTCTTTAATGGCAATCAGTAATTATTTTCCTTTAGTTGTAGCTAATCTAGAACCGAAGTGAGTATTCTTCACATTGAAGTCACCATTTGAACCTTCCAGACGCTTGAAGAACTCTGAGTATTGTTTGTTTTTAATAGAATGTCTTGATGGATGGTGCAATCCTGCCACAATAATAGGAAAGTTGTTGGTCTTTATATACTCGTATATGAACAAGTGTTGGTTATCTGAACGATTTGGCTTTTTAATAACTCGATAGCACGTATAGCCTTCCTGAACTCGAATTCGTTTTATCATGGAGTGGGGTGTGTTAAATTTTATGGCACGGTCATAGTTAAAGTTCCCCGGATTGTTTTTAATGAAAGTAATAACCTTCTTGTGTGATTTTTGGTGAGCCGTTTTTCCGATTTTTCTGCGAGCTGTTCTATACCGTGTCACCGTTATAAAGAGGGCCACACTCTATATAACGCTATATAACATTGTTTTGGGTCAATTTAATAATTTTGTAATGGATGAACATGAGGAGGAAGTAGATTCATTGCATTTGAGCACGATTAGTTTAAAATTCCACTCGTTTTGAAAAGAGATTTAAATGCATTGACGGACATTCTATAAAACTATCACCAATAACGTACTGTTCCTAAAGAAATTGGGTCACTCTTTAGTTTAGAACTAATTTACAAAACTACTCTAGGAATTGTCTACATTATCGACGTTGTTGACGTTGACGTTATCTACGGGTTGTCGACACGTCAATGTAGAAAATAGACGCGTAAACGTCCATCCCTACTTATGATCGGTCAGTATCGCTTCTTTCTTTGATGGTATGGAAAATTTTAATATCGTCTGCAAAACTGAGCACGTTAAAATTTTTTATAACCTCTGTAACTCGGTCGATGAAAACCAGAAATATTCAGGGTCCAACATGTGATCCTTGAGAAATGCCTAAGGTAACTCTGATATCTTTGGATTTCTTAGTTCCAATTAACACATTATGAGTGTGGTTTGTTAAATACGAGGTAAACCATTTTACAAATTTGAAAGAAAATCTAAATGCGTGAAGGCCATCAAGAGGCTTACGATGACAAATAGAATCAACCGCTTTGCTACTAGTTTTACTAATAAATTTCACTAAATTTGTGGAAGTTGTATGTAATGTAATTTTAAAGGTGTTGCACGCAACCAACTCAAATAATTTTGAAATAGATGATGTCATTGAAATCCCTCTGTAACATGAAATGTCATCTCTTATACCCGATTTAACGATTGGTGTGATTTTGATATTTTCCATTTATCTGGAAACACGACGGTTAATAACTACAAATTGAAGAGATTCCGCCACCAAAAAATCTGCATGTTTCTTTAAAATAGATGATGGTATATTATCCGGCCCACATTCGCCGCCAAAGCTAGTCCGTGCAGACTTAATAATACTAAGAGGAAAGATCGATATATTGTTGTTGTTATTCAATGTTTGTGCTGTATTCACATTATTGTCTGTTGGTTTGTATACAGATTGAAAAAAAGAAGCAAACATATCAGCTATTTCCTTGGCGTCAGAGCTATTGGTGTTATTGTAAGACATATTGGCTGGGTGCTCCTCAATTTCTCGTTTAGTTTTAAAATATTTTCAATTTTGTTTAGGGTTGGTTTTAATATTATCTTGACCATCAGCTAGATAACAAGTGTATTTTAACTTAAAGTAAACCCCGAACCCATCGTTGTATTGAAGAAAGATCAGTTTATCCGATTCTAGCCCTTATGAGTCGATCGTCAAACGACGGAGGATGGGACTGGTTCTTTTGATGCATAATGGTATATGATTTTCAAAACCTCAAAACCCTTCTTGCAGAATCTTATAAAATTGGTTCACGTTATCATTAACATCGTTAGTACTTAAAATATCATTCCATTTAACTGCTTCCAAGTATTGATGCAAACCAACGTGCTCAGCTTTATTAAAGTTGAAAGTGGTTTGTTGGTTATGCTCAATTTTTTTTGGTAAAAGAACTACAGAATCAAATAATATTTCCATCAGCTTGTGATAAATGTCACTGATAAATGCCAGTTGTCATTGACAACTGGCGTTGATGATTCTACAACTTTAAATATGTATATCAACTTCGTTGGTGAAGAAAAGATCTAAAAAGTGTTCACGTTCATTGGGTATGTTATTGATTTGATATTAAGTTGGCACAAAGTATTGTATCGACAAAAACCGATGCCGAATCTGATGTAATGTTATATGGGAGCATGCTATTCACTTCGTGGTCGTATTTCCAGATGGCATTTGGCAAATTAAAGTCACCAAGCATTAGTGCTAATTCAGATGATTTAGTTGTACTTATAAGTTCACTGATGGCATCACTATATCTTGAATAAATGTCACTTCCTGACTGAGGTGATATGTAGGCTGTAGAGATGTATAAACTTCTTTTGTTGTTGCTAACCTTCGCACAGACCTGGTTCAAAATTGACTGGCGAACTATATAGTGAAGAATGTAGGGCAATAAGAACAACTCTATCCGATTTTTTGAAGCTAGTTACTGCAGAGCGATCACATCTATAAACCACATAATTTTGTCCAAAAATTCCGTACTGCAAAACCCTGGTAGGTCAAACGAAGTTTCGCAGATTACATAAATAAATCAAGTGACAATATATTGAATATTTACCGCTTAATGCTTTCTTTACTGGTTTGTTGCATCGGTTTACACTAGAATTGATAGTTAATGACCTACCCGCGGCATAAATAATTGTTTAACATCGAGCCTTCACAACAATCGATTGGAAGTATTGGAAGTTATGATAGAAGTGATACTCTTTTTGTTTTGTTTTACTCATTTTTTTAGGCAAAAATCATCAAAATATACTTTTGGCTGGGTAACATTGGAAGTTCGGCTAGAGACTCAGCGTACCTGCGCTGGGCTGTACTAAAATATTTGTAGCTAAACTCATTCAAACGAATGATACATCAGATTTCTCTGTAGAAATTATCAAACCATATATTTAGTTAAATATGCAGGTTGCTTAAATACCAAATTCTAAAACGGCACCACAGTTGATACACAAATGTCAAATTCTTCAATATGGTTTGCCCAATGTATATAAAAAGTTTGCTCTCAATTTTTATAATTAAATTTTTTTGACATGTTTTTGAAATGTCAAACTATAAGCAACTTGTCATATAAAAAATCGAAGCCAACCTCTAAATTTGAATCTAATTTCAAAATTCAATAGTTCGATGTAGTAGATCAAATATTGAATTTTTAAAAACAATTTTTAAAATTGTAAAATTGTCAAACTACATAATTCAAGATTTAAAAATTTGTTTAATTTAAGATTTTTTTAAATAATACAATTTAGTAAATCTGAAAATTTTGAAACCGCGACTACATATATGTAGCACCTGTTTGAAGTTACAGAGCTCTCACAATGGAAAACTTTTTACTTTTTAAATACAAGTTTGTATGAATTTTATTTTGAGAAAAAAAATTTTTTTGTTCGTTATGTTGGTGAAAATCTTTTAGAAAAAGTTATCGAACTCCTAACTTTTGCCTTAAGAATTGAAACGAATGAAGTTAACAACATTTTAAAATAGGCGCCAACAAATATTTTTCGTTAAATGTCAGCATAACATAACCCAACAAAAAAATAATTTATAATTTTCTATTTAGTACACTGTCTAAATACTATTATAATTAATTGTACTTTCAATTTTTATTACAAAATTATTTTTTTTTAAGAAATACGAGAACAAAAAAATTATTATTAACTATATAGAGGTTGGAAAATTAAATGTCACAATTTTTGTAAACAACTTTTGTAAACAATTCTTAATAATGATGAAGTTGGCTTCAATTTAATTTTCTTTTTCATTGTGCGAGCTAAAAAAAATCAAAAGGCAAAAGTCAAAAGTAAAAAGTAAAAAGTTTTTGCATTGTGAGAGCTCTGTTAGTACCTAGCGTCCATTTAGACTGCGTCTGGTCAAAGTACTGACATTACAGGTACATATATACATATGTAGTCTTTAACTGATTATGTATAGTCCTCCTAACACAGTAATTACTCTATCGGTTCTAATTCTTATTGGTTTGGCCCAAAATCGGGAACTGATTTTATAACGAATTAAATAATAGCCTGTATCGACTGCATGAACTGCAAAAATTGTTTGTTGCTTGGTTGGAAACCTGGAAAGTTTTCAAATATTTAAATTTTGTAAAATATACTATTTTGCGTTTCAAAATATCTGGTCAGCCTATCGTAATTCACATAATCGCGAGTGAGGACGTGTAAGTACCTTAAAAAAGTATTATAAAACGTAAACTACCAACAGCCTCCGATTTAATTGCCTCTATTTTTTATTACATTTAAACCTTTGGCGGCTTTCACGAACGCTCAAGTATTCACCACTGTTTAAGAATTGCTGTTCTGTGTCGATAAAGTTCGACCGGTTATTTGAGTTTCCCTATAAGGTTACGAAAATTAGACAACCGTTGCAGTTCTACTAGTTGATCTAGATATTGTATGAGTATGAGAGTAATCCAAGTACCTAAAATTCAATAAAAACCACAAACATTTTAAATTTCATTTTCTTTAATTTTTTGAATAATTATTAATTATTATTGTTTTGTTTGTTTTAATTTATATTATATTTTATATATCTATACTCTAATCTTAATTGTTTAAATAATATTTACACAAAACAAAAGATAAATCTTTTCATTTCTAATAAAATAGTAATACAAATAAAAGTAATAGTAGTAAAAAAAAACGATCCAAATTTAAAATTTAATTAATCATTAATTAAATTAAATGAACTACGTTAGATCGAACAAATACAATTTTTTTTTCTTTCTTTTTTACGTTTTTGACTAGAGAGAACAAACAAAAAAAAACGAAAAACGGAAATATTACGTGTGTGTGTGAAAAACTATTACAATTCGCTTAATTATTTTATTATATTTTGTTTGATATGTTAATTAAATTAATTAATAAAAACAAAATTATATAGTACATAAATAAATAATAGTAATTAAGGTATAGTTGAAGAAAAATTAGTCTATAAGATTATAATTATTGTATTGATTATAAAAACTAGAAAAAAAAAAAATTAAAAAATTGAAAGGCTGGAAGGCGGCCTGTTTATTAATTTTTTTTTTTTTGTAAAATACGCAATGAGAATTCTGTAAACATCTTAATGTTAAACTATAGTAAAAAAAAATCTGTCAATTCGGATTGTGTTTTATCAAAAACACTAAAAAACAACAAAACAAAAAATGCTATTATCAAACTTCCGCTAAATTTCTTTTCTCTAAATATGAATAGTTAATAATAGTTTTGTGATTATAAAATAGTGACCAGTACAGAATATACATATATATATCTAAACAAAAACTATCGAGTATTATCACAAAACTCTTAAAATTTAATTTTAATTTTAACAACCAAAAACTACTGGCACTATATTTATATAATATATATTTATGATGATAAAATAGTTTATATAAATATCAAGATGGGTCAAATGTCTTATGAATTGTTTTTGCTTGTTTTAATTTAACTGGCCTATTTCTTAATTATTACTATTTGGCAAATTATTTTTGTTATTATACAAAAATTAAAAAATAAAAAATTTGGCATTTCTCTAATTTTTGTTTTCTATCAATCAATTTTAATAATGTTTTATAGTTTTGCAAATCGTAATTTTTTTTTATTTTTTTTTAATTAAACCTTTGGTTTCGTAAATGTATGTCTTTGTGTATGTTGTATGTATGTATGTATGAATGTATGTGCGCACGCGTGTTTGTGTGTGTGTGTGTGTGTTTGTCTATGCACCAATAGTTTATATATAGTTTTGTTTTTAAACTGCTTTATAAGCAGCATTTTAATAAATAAATATTAGGTGTACGATTGAATTAGTGTTTGCTCGATTTTCTATCATGATTTATACGTTCGTATAACATCACGGATGATGGCGCGACACAGAGGACAATGGCCGCCACCAATACCGCGCCACTGTTGAATTGCACAATCGTAACACATGCACATGTGTCCGCACATATATAGTACCGAATCGATTGGATTCTCGTAACATATTGTACATTCGGCCCCAGTACCAATATTACCGGGATACATTTCCTGGCATGCGATTACTGGATTAAGGGAGGTACTCGATGAAATTTTAATTGGCTGTAAATAGAAATAAAATAGTTTTAAATACAAGTTCTTTCAAAACCACGAAAAATGCTTGATGCTTACCTCTATGTATGTGTTACTATAATTCGACATTACGGTCGCGCTCGACCCGGGCAATGTCATAGGAACTTGTGCTATTCTAGGCTGCGGCGTTTGTTGTTGTTGCTGCTGCTGTACTGAATCTGCTGTTGGTGGTAAATTCACCACTAAAACTGTGCCACCCGATTGCAACTGAATCATATCGTTGGTGGGCAAATTAATCACACGATTCGACGTCGTTTGATGTACAGGCACCTTACGTATTTCTGGCTGGCTGGCGATACTATTAATCGATTCGGAACCGGGCAATGAAACTTGTAATCGCCGCGGTGATTGTGGCTGTACTCGTGGCAGTGGTGGCGGTTGTGAAAGTACGCGCACACTCTGTGTACTGCCGTATACATCGAGGAACGCCCATAATTGTAAACTTTGATCGACATGCATTATGACTGCCGACGTTCCACCATTTTTACTTACTTGCACTTCACCACCGGCCGTAATCCAAAACGCGAGCTCATCACCACACTGTGGCGTTGTGCACACATCTTTTCGTACAACCCAATATTCGGGACGGTCTAACAGTAAATCACTATCGTCTGGTAAATCCGCTTGATTCAATACCGATGGATCACAAGACGTTAATCCTAGTGCCAATGAACCGACATACATGTATTCGGTGCGCAATACCTGAACTATTAGCTTCTCTTCGATTCGTAGCGGGCGCGATGTGAAAACATAACCTTGACAGAATTCGGTATCTAATCGTACGGCCACACTTTGATCGGCCGTAAATCGTACATTACGCCCTTTTGTACGATGGAATTTAACAGGAACTAAACGTGTTTCAGGATTATTGTGTCGTTGTACTTGTGGCATCGGTGGCGTATCATTTCGAATTTCCATACTCTCCATACTCGAGATGACACTATCGACCGCCGGTTCACTAGTCACCGATCGCCGTTGCGATCGACAATTTTGAGGTTGGGTCGTACATATTCTAGGATCGAGTAGCTCAATTGATGTACAATTACCGTACACATCGATTAGCGCCCATAGCGGACTTCTCGTGTCCACGCCCATTATAAAGACACCCTTCTCTTCGCCATTTATACCGAACGACACCACCCCAGCTGAGGTAACATAAAAAAATAAAATATTTTCACGTTCACAGTACCGTTCGTTTAGCGCCTTGGCCCAATAGCCGGGCTTGTTTGTTAACTCGGGGCACGCATACTTTGGCAACGAATTACGTAGCGATGCCGGATCATTATTTGTAAAACCAAATCGGATGACACCACTCCAATTATTTGAAATTTCCGAGAATCGAACGCATACACGTTCGTTGACTTTGACGGGGCGCGCAGAGAATGTAATCCCCTTGCAAAAACTTTCGTATCGCTTGGCTGTTGTACCGTCACGTGAAATTCGTATATTATCGCCGTGGATTTCCTGGTGGAACGATAACGGTGGTAGGTTATTTAATCCTGGACAAGAGACTGTACTTCGTGGAGCTGGAAAGATAAGAAACGAAATAAATTGTTAGATTTTTTTTTTTGTACAGCTCAATTCAATTTACTTTCAAACTACAATTCAATCAAATTTACGTAAAAATTAATTTTTAGTTTTAACTAAATACGAATAAAATCAATAAGTTGTGTTTTAAATGCAATTTCCCAAAAATTATGTTTTTGCAGTTAACTAGTTTCTAAAAGAAAACATAGATTTGTGAAACAACACCTTGAGCTAACTGAAAACCAGTATCCTCGAAAAAACATCTGGACTTTCCATTTTATTTTAGTACAAAGGTACAAACAAAACATTACAAAAAAAAAATAGCCAGATGCTAGACATTAAGGATTTATTTTAAATATGTTGTTGTAAAATTTAATTTTTAAGTAGAAAGGACATGAGAACCAAACCGATTATACGAATTGGAAAACACACCTTTGCTATTTCTGTACAACATATATGAATACATACAAAATAATATGTAGCCATGCCACATGGAGCGATTTATGTATTTATAATTTTGTGTGTTTTTTCGGGAAAATTTTTTATTTATAATTTATCAAACGCCAACAAAGAAACAATGCGACCCTATGTGTATATCTATGGACTCTTTTGCTTATTACACATTTTTACAATTCGATAAATTTCTATTTTTTAATGTTAATACAAATAATTATAAAAACTATAAATCGTGATTGAAACTATATAGTAAATTTCGAAATCAATATAGAAGTTGTATAGTGCAAGTCAAGCGATTCAAGCGATTTCACCATCTATAGTAGCGTAATTAAAACATAATCATAATCACCCATAAATCATCATAATTATCCAGCCTCGTTGTAAACATTAAGAAAATATTTTTTCCCACACACATACACACACACGTTCGCATCAAGGGAAAAAATATTGACGCCAACACAAACTATATTTTAGTATATATAGTGCATTATGAATTGTGCGAGGGTGAAAAAACTTTTCGTGACAAAAGCCAAACAATCCGGATATTTAAGGATATTAAAACATAACAGTAAATCAACTTCCGATTCGTATATGCATACATACATCCATACAAATAAGATATATGAATAAGACATAATATGTAACCTGATATAGTTTCTTACTGTATAGTGTATATACACCACACAAAAAGGAATCAAAGTGAAGTGAAACTTACATAATAATAAATCGCGTTCTTCTTTTGTACGTATATGCAGCACATATATCGCGGCGTGTGTTGACATTGCCAATAATAAAATTTGCGATTTGCTTTAAGAATTTTTGTTTTGTTTTGTTATTAACTAACATTTTGACCTCTTCTTCTTCCATAAAAAAAAACATAACATAATATAACACAAATACATACTCAAACACAGCATCTTCTCGTGCTCACCTGAGTATATGCATGTATGTATGTGCACATAATGCAATCGATGTAGAAGAAATCGGTCTTATAAAAATATATGCGCACGGTGGTTAAGTTATATTTTTGTACGTGTGTATTAACTTACCGTGGGATTTTGTTATTACTTACATATAAATTTGTGTGAGAAAAATTATGGAATAGATTTATAACAAATTTTGATATAAGAAAACAAAAACTCTTATATTATTTACTTTTTTGCACACTGGAATTTACTGGTTGAATTGGAAAATACATACATACTTTTCATTTATAAGATCATCGCGCGAATTTTGCGAAAGTTGTGTTTTGTTGTATACATACCTATATATCGATTAAATGTAATATGCTACGCGTTCCAATTGTTGTTATGTAATAGCGAGAAGAAATGTTAACAAGAAATTTTAATTATGTATCGGGTATCATGATATTTGGCGCCAGGCTGCGTTTAATTTTAACCAGAATGGTATAAAATATTTAAGTTTACGATAAGATATGCCGCAGACTTAACTTCAATATATTTAATTCAATTGATAAAGTTTTACCTTGTTTTCGGTACTAGACCTCCCACTACGGACTTTAACATTTTAAATTCAAAACTAGTGCAAACGATTACTTACTAGCTTCCGTATCGAGTGAGTACGAAGCAAATTGAATTTCGAAGCAAAAAGTTTTTTCGAATTTAAAATAAAAAATGTTAATACTCAACTCACGTTATGTAATTTTTTAATTTTAAAATTCATGAATTAGATTTCGGGGTTAAATTTGCCCAAATTCTAAACTTTATAATTTAGTTGAATTAATCCCAAATTTAGAAACTTCAAAATTTCGCAATTCATTGGAGTTCAGAATATTCAAGTTTCAGGCATCGAAATTCAATTTGTATCTGACTCATTCAAAACGGAAGCTAATTAGCAAACGATTGCACTAGTATTGAATTTAAAATATAAAAATCTTTAGTGGGAGGTCTAATGCCAAAGAATTCACAAAACATTACCATGGAAAATACATGAGCTCAAATAAGCACAAACAGTTAACATTAAATTACAGTCGTTTCAGTCAGTTTTGGTCATTTAAGCTTTTTCCACTTTCAAAATTTTAAGCATTGTTAGTATTTTAAAAATATTGGAAAGCCAAAAATTTAAACGCAGGTATCTTAAAAATATGTACAAGCAAATTGCAATTTAAATAAGTTATAAAACATAGGCTAATACATCGGCTTAACTTAAAATCAATAGTCTAAAAAAGTTCATTGAAAATTAGGTCTGAATTAGAAATAATTTATAGAACATTAAAAAATCTGACTGTCGAATTAACATAAACAAGTTTTAAAGAATGACGGATTTTAGGAAGTAAATCTCAGAATAACTGATTGAGTTTTGTGATTTAAAAAATAATAGAATCAACAATTTTGAGATCACGTTCGATTTTACGAAATTCCAAAATTCGATTAAATTATAAATTTTAATCGTCTCAAATTTAACAGCGTCAACACGTGACTTCTTAGCCAGTTAAAGAAATGTTAAATTTAATCAAAAAAATGTATATAGCGAATACGAAGAACACAATTTTTGATCTCTGAATATTTAATGTTTGAAACTAGTTTAACTAAAATTTTGTAAATTTTCAGAATTTATGTATTTTAAAAATGTTGGGACGACGAAATTTAATCAAAGATATTATAAAATATTTAGAATTAAGTTTTAGAAATTTTATGAATCGCATTTAAACTGCTTCACTTATAATTTAAACTTGAATTTTAATGAAACTTATTCTAATTTTAGACTATCGAAACCATATCATTCAATCGATTTATTAGGATTGGCCATTTCAAGTCCTTATACGAATTCTGAGATTTGGAATTTGAAAAAAAATTATACAAAATTAAAAAATTCAACTCGGTTTAAATTTGACAAATTACAATTTTACAAATAAATTTCGAAATTATTGAATTTTATGAAGAATCGTAAAATAAAAGAAACGAAAATTAGAAACCTATGGGAAATTTCAAAATTCATGTCACGTGACTTCTTGGCCTTAAATTTATGAAAATTAAAATTTAACAAAATTTATAAAGCCGCTTCAAATTTTTAGAATTTAACAAAAATTTTGTAAATTTCTAAAATTGATGTATAAATTTTAAAAATAATGGGCCTCTTAATATTTTAATCGAAGCTATTTCAAAACTATTTAGAAATTACTGCAACTCTCGCAGTTATAAAACCTATGCAGCAAATGAAACTTAATTAAGTTAAAAATTTATCAACAAAAAATGTTGATACCACGTTCAATCTAAAAATTCGAGCAAATTTTATATTGTATTCATAAATTTAGAACGAAAAATTAGGAATCTTGGAAATTTCAAATATTTTTCGGGCCAAACATTTTCGATTTATTAGAACTGACACTTTTAACTCAATATACGAGTTATGAAATGTTTAAATATAAACATTTAATTTACTTTTTTTCTTATTTTTAACAATTTGAAACTGGCAATAATGATGGTTAAAAGTTAGACTCAAACAATTGAAAATTTGTAGAAAATTAAATTAAAGACTTTCACAATTTGTCGAATTATAACAAAATTTTACCAAAATCTATAAATTTTAAAATTTTGAAAAACGACTGAATTTTCTGAAGAATCGAGAAATAATTTATATTATATATTATTATATTTTGTTCAATGGATAGGACCATGTTCAATGGGTAGGAGACTTCAAAATTTGATTAAATTTTAAATTATAATATTTCAAAAGCGCCACGTAACTTCTTGACCAAATTTAAACCAACAATTTAAAATTTAAATCCAATAAAATGTATAAAGCCGCTTCGAATATAATTTATGAAATTTAAAAATAATTTAATTAAAATATTGTAAATTTCTGAAATTGATGTATAATCGAATATATTTACAAATTATTTTGAAAACTTACTGCTAAGTTGATTAGACAATTTTAATTTTTTTTTGAATTTTAAAATTTTATTAAATTTTATAAATTACAAAATTTGATTTTAAATTGTAATCTTTCAACATTTTATATTTATAGAATCAATAATTTCGAACGAAAAATTTGGAATTTAGAAAACTTTAAAATTCAAGTAATGAGTTATATTCTAAAAGTCTAAAACATTCTATTCACCTGGCCAAACGCATTCGATTTATTAGAACTGACAATTTTAACTCTATATACAAATTATGAAATAACTTTGTCATAAATATTTAATTAAATTTTATTCTTAACAATTCAATAGCCTCAAAAATGAAAGTTAAAAGTTAGGCCCAGTTGGAAATTGTAGAAAATTAAAAAATTTGACTAACAAAGTTTGTTAAATTAAATTTGGTAAAACGACGAATTTAACGAAATACATGAATCGAAATTATTGAGAATTTTCTAATGAATCGTAATATAATAGAATCAAACATTTTGGGCCGATTGAATATAATCTTTCAAAATTTAATAGCATTTGCCAAATTGAAAATTATTAAAATTTAATAAAATTTATAAAGCCACTTTTTGAATTTTACGCGAAAAATCTCAAAATTATTGAATTTTCTGAAGGTACGTAAAATAATAGAGACACAAATTTTGCAATCTAGATGAAATTTAAAAATTCGATTAAACTTTAAATTATAATCTTTCAAAATTTAATAGCATCGTGCGACTTTTTGATACTCTAAATCTTTAAAGCATCCAACATTCATCGGAGGCTAAACACGTTTGATTTATGAGGACTGATAAATTTATGTCCAGACATAATTATTTAATTTAATTTAACTAACAAATCCAATCGCTCACGTTCGATGAAACTTGAACACATAGAATTTGAATTAAAAAATTTGACTGTCGAAATTTGTCGAATTAATAAATTTTTTTTAGAAAATTTTATAAATTTTAAAATTCGAAACCAACAACTTGAGGAAAATTTAAATTTAGCAAGATGTATATAAAACCGTATCGTAACATGATAAAAACAATTTTTGAGTTGGAAATAAAATTTATGAAATTTGAAGATAAAACTACTAAACTTTTTTTTTCTATATTTTAAAATTGGAAGGCTAAATTTTTTATCTTAAAATTATTAAGAAAATATTTGTAATTTTAAAAAATTTATGTGACAGGTTTAAAAACGACCAAGATCAAATTTTAAATATTTAAAATAAATTTCAAAATTCAAGTAATAAAATTGTAAAACATTAAATTCATCTGGCCAATGGTATTCGCTGGCGGTGGCCATTACTAATTACTAAGGTGAAAGTCGATTTAGGATTTTTATTTTATTGAAATTCGCGTTTTTGATTATTTTAAATTTAATCAATCCGTAGATTATTAAAAAATTAACAATCTAAACGTTAAACATTTCTTTTTGTGTCCTCGGTTTACCCTACCCGAAAATTAAAGTAAAAATTGGCTTTTACCCGCGGATTGGTCCGCAGCCTATATACGAATGATGAAATATTTGAACAATTATTTAAATTTTATTCTGAACAATTTAATAGTCTCAATACACAATTTGTAAACAATTATTGAAATTTCAAAATTATTGAATTTTTTGAAAAACCGATAAATAATTTTTTAAAATTCGATTGAATTTTAATTTATATTCCTTCAAAATTTAAAAGGGTCACATCTTTACCAATTTAAATTTAACAAAATTCATAAGGCCTCATCTTCAAATACGATTTATGAAATTCAAATTATTTTTGAATTTGAGAACTAAGCTAAAATTTTAACAAATTTAATTAACTTAACATTATTGAATTTTCTGAAGGTTCTTAAGTTTTAAAATAATTAAAAAATATTCAAAACAGTTAGGTTAAAATTTAAAATGGTCAGATAGGTATATTTTATAAACATTGGCCAAAATATAAACGAAGAATTTTTAAATTATTAAGAAAAATAATTACAATTTTAGAAATTGTATAGGAACGATTTTAAAAATGTCCAAGAGCAAAATTTAATTATTATTATTTAGTTAATTATTAACAACTCAACCGCCAAGTAAAACACTTGGAATATCAAGTATAAAATTTTAAAGAATCACGATTTTTTGGAACAGAAAATTTTCATGAGCAAATTTTACAATTAATTTTTTGAATACAAAACATGAAATTAAATGAAATTCTGTAAATTTAAAAATTTTGATAGACAAATTTATGAAATAAAATATTTTGAAGTCAGACGCAAAAAATTAATAAATTACAAAATTCAATTAAATTTTAAACTAGTATTTTCGTTTATCGAATTTAAAAATATATAAAAATATATATAAAAATTACACAAAACACGTGAATTAATCAACCAAAGTCATAAAACATGTAGCGTTTGAACTATCCATTAACCTACAACGTTGTTAAATATACGTATATGTATATATATAGACAGATGCACACAGACAACATCCACGTAAATTTAAATACGTGAGTCATTGAAACAAAGAACACTCCATTTGATTAAATCGTCACGTATCTCATCATCATCCAACTACTACTATGTATATAGACAAAAAAATATTCTATAAAATATTAGAATTAAAGAAAAAGACGCGTGCCGCAACTTTAAAATCCTATACTATACACATCCTTTTTATGTTCCCCATTACGCGTTTTAAAAACAATTTAATTAAATCGAACGATGTACATAATTAGATGAACCGAAACAGGATATATTTTCGGGATCGCTTTTGTATGATGTATATCTCATCAAAATACAAAAAACGGAAGGAAATTTAAAATAGTTTACATCGATCGACACTAATACATACGTATATAGTCTATAACATCCGTTGAGAAATTATTGTAACGTAGACTATATATACGATTAATAGCACCTGGATATTACGAGTGTATATAGAAAAATTGGGGTTGAAATTGGTACATATACATACATTTCTCCTACCCACATCCTCTATATATGTATAATTTAAATACACTCGTTATATATAACAGCTGAACTGGAAATATTTCCTGTGTATATGGTTGGCTGCCACACACTATATATATGTACATAAAGTAAATCGAAACGCATGAAAGATGATCAACAGGATAGAGACGAAATAAATACACTTCTTTAAGGTCGTTTACTTTATAAAATTTTGAAACCCCTGTTTATAGTAAGTTTATTACTAACAGCTGCCGTATCCCTTAAGATTTTGTGTACAATATATACATATATAGGGTGAATAACTATTTTATGTCTCCTGTATCGAGAGTATATACCAAAATAGTTATAATTATAAACTTCGCGTTGGGATGCAAATATTTGTTTTTTTTTTTTTTGGATATGATGACTGTCTATAAATATATATATATGAATGTATAATATATTTAACGCGCGACAGATGTTTTAAATTAAATTTACATTCAAAAATAGTCAAGAAAAGAAATTTCCATGTGGTAAAAAAAAATGTCTATATGGATACGAGGTCACTCCACAATCTCGAAATATAGAGCGCCCACACACTAATCACATTCCAATAATACACCTATCATCTATCTACGAGTATATATTCGTATGATATCCATCTGCCCAATAATTTAGTGTTACATTCGAAAAACATAAAAACAAAAAATTTACGTTTTGTTTCGGTCTAAAAAATTATTTATGTATTAAGAAAGTTACAACTAACATATTGGTTATGCTTAATGATTTAATGAGTATTTCGTTTAAGGTCCAGTACCTGAAAATTTCAATTGAACATGGACCAAATAAACAAACAAAAATTGAACGACTATAGCATCTGTTTTTACCTGGGGATTTTAAATTATAAATCTAAAGATGTAATATTACATACGTCTATTTGACAAGCTCCATGTTGGGCGCCATATTAACACCTACATACGATTTATCATTTATAATTACAGATTTCAAATTTGGCCATCTATATGGAAATTCCACACATACGAGTTAAATAAATTTTCATAGAGATTTTTAATTAAATTTCATTAAAAGAATAAAAAAAAAATTCAAGAAATGAAGAAAATAAACATAAATAACTTAAATTCGTTTCTCACGGTAAGTTTTTTATTGTTAAGAAGGTTTTTTGGTCTTTTTATATATATATGTATGTTATTTATATACAGTAACAACAATATTATATCTTTCTTTGTATTTATAGTTTTTTTTTTTTTTTTGGTTAGTTATGTAGTTATATTTTAGTTTTGCGTGCTTATGTAAAGCGCACGATTTTACTATTTTTTTCGTTTCCAAGACATATACATATGCATAGTAATAATAATAATACATATATTAAAGAAACATTTTATTAATATTTGTACGTAATTCAACAAAAAAAAATTAATAAACTAACTCAAATATTAATCTTTCTAATTATCGTTGATTGATTTTATTTGTAGTTTTGGTTCAGTTACAAAAGTCATGTTTAAGTCAAATACAACTTGCAAGACGACGACAATCATCATCGTTAAGTAAAATATTTTCTCACGGTAATTTGCATTGTGATGAAATCAATATAAAAACAAAAATACAGTCTGTCTTATATATATATAAATATAAGTATATACATATACACTATTAATTATATACAAGCACATAAAAAAGCTAACTTTATAACAATAATAACGATTTCCTTACCTAAACCGATTTTTTTCTTAATTTTTTTCAAAACTTTCATTTTACTCTTGAGTGGAGCAAAAATTTCGTCTGATTTACACTGGCACGTTGTACCAATATCATGTACACTCGATAAACCCATGTAATAATGGTTTATTATATATATATTTACAACTTAAAATTCACTTAACGTAGTAAGGTAGACAGATAATAATCCGTTTATCAAAATAAAAACCAAAATCGAATATTTTTATCACTAATCTTAAATATTTATCATAATTTTAATTCATTTCGCACACATTTTATTATTATTAAACTTAACTAATCACAACAACAAATATTTATTTAAACTCGCACACACAAATTTGCAATTTACTAATTATGTACTGATAAGAATCTATAAATATAACCAAAACTGCATAATCCTTTCCAGAAGCAGTAAAAAAAAATTCCCAATTTTATTTTTAAAGAACGTCAACCTTCCGCCACAACGTTCGACATGAAACTAAACAATCTTCTAGTTTTTATATTTGTATTGTATTGTACTCTGTTTCGTGTTTCGTGTGAGTTAAAAAATGAAAAATACAAATTTATGAAATACAAAAACAAAAACAACAACAACGGCACGTTTAAAAATATAAAAAAAAAAATAAAAAAACACAACAAAACAAAACAAAACGTCATTCACAAGAAGTACGAACGCAAAGTATTTTGTATGTAGAGAACATAAATACATAAGACATCTCAGATAAAGCAGATAACCGTTATACATCTCGTCTTGTATAATAATTAAATGTATAATTTATATGAGTTTATAAAACTAAGGTGGGGAAAATCGAAATTTATAAAACTCATAAGCGGCGAGGGGAAATGTGTTATGTATGTATGTACATATTCTAGTATTTCGCTAAAAACTTAAAACTATACATAAACTATTATAATAATAAACAAAACCAAGGACAAATATAAATCGAGAGTAAATTCTAAATTGATTATGTAATTGCGATGTAATAAAATACTAAACAACTATTTTTTGTTGTCTTTTGGGTGTATCCCTATATCTCTCTGTGATTCCGTATATCGATTATCTTTTTAGTTTTTACGTTTTAGTTTTATTGATGGCGATAAAAGAAAGATTTTAAATCAAACACAATCCATTTTAATTTAAAGAACTCGATTTAACTGTTATGAGCGCCATATAAAATTTGGGATATACCCTTGAGGTGCTAGTGTGCTACCAAAAGTCTAGTACTGGGATGGGTATCTCGTGATGAATCAGGAGTCTCGTTGCAAATTTCTTCAAAAATTATGACGTGAAAATGCCTTCTATTTAACATAGAAATAAATTGGAATTTTGACGTGATTGGACTGATTGGCAATAAAATATTGAAGAGACCATTATCAAGCACGATACATTTTAATTTAACGAACTCGATTTAACTATTATTATTTTTTGTTTACGCTGGCGCTACATCCCATGGAGAGATTTGGCCGCCTCAACGATGCTCCTCCAAATATAGTTCAATCGACTGCAAGAGAACGCCAGGCACGATAACCGAGTGTTATCAGGTCCCCCTCGACGTTGTCCATCCACCGGGTAGGTGGTCTCCCGCGAGGTCCTACTTTTGTTGGTGCCGACTCTAATGGGGGTCTCATTTTCCGAACGAAGAACGTGTCCGAGCCATCTGATCCTTGCTGATTTTATGAATCCGATGATGTCAACCTTATATCGAGATCATTTCTGATCTCATAATTTATACGCATCCTGTAGGTGGCTCCCTCTTCAATAAGATCGAGAATTATAAGAATTATTTTACGCTCAGTAACAGCAAGTTTTTTGATATTTTGCGCTGTTAGTGTCCAAGACTCGCAACCAAAGGTGCTAACTGGCTTTATCAGCGCTTTGTTATGTCCAGTTTCACTTTGCACGATTTGTGGAGAGACTTGAAGACCTTAATGTTGGCGTAAAATGCTCGGTAGCCTGCTGCAATCATCGATGCGATGTTGACAGAAACGGAGTTTTGCTCACAGATCGGGGATCCTATAGATATTTGAACTCTTCAACTTTTTCATACTGTGTGTCTCCAGAAATAAAATCCCCACGTGGCTGCCTTCTGGCAATCACCATGTATTTGGTCTTCGCTTCGTTGATCTGAAGGCCAATTTGTTGGGCTGTCATTTCCAACGGAAGGAGGACTACTTTCAGGGAGATGATGTTGCGACCCAGAATGCAAATATCATCAGTGTATACGCTAATAACTCGGATGATTTGTAGCTGCGCTGCGCTATATTAAGCTGACGAATGACATATTATAATGATAAAGAGAGTTATCGGGTGAGCTATCCTTTCCGCACTCCAGCTGTTATCTCGAACGAATCCGAAATGTTACCTTACATATTGAGCCATCCGATAAAACCTGACACAAAGAAACCAATTTTGACGGTATGACCAGATATAGGACAAGACGTTCCACAAAGACGTACGAATAGACTGTGCACAGGGATGTCCTTTGCATAGCATTTTTCTAGCACCATCCTCAAAGTGAAACTTTGATCGGTTGTTGATCTGTTCGGGCAAAAACCGCATTGATAATCACCCAAGATCCTCTCGGTGTATGCTGATAATTTTGCCGCGATTACTTTGGCCAAAACCTTGTAGCCTGTATTCAGCAAAGCTATACCACGATAGTCGTTGAAATTTAACCGGTCTCCCTTTTTATGAAGCGGACATATAAGAGCTGTCTTCCACTCTATGGGATGTCTTCTGTAGACCAAATTATTGATATGAGCTCAAACATGGGTAAAACAAATAATCGCCGCCATATTTGAGCATTTCGTTGCAGATACCATTCTCACCAGGTCTCTTGTAATGTTTCATCTGCGATATCACGTTCCGCAATTCGTTATATGTTGGAGAGGGCGGTGGAGTCATCTCGACGTTAATATTGAAGTAAGAGAGGTTATTGCTCGGAAGGTGGTGCCTGTTTGTTTAGAAGTGAGGAAAAATACCTCCGCCTCACTTCGAGGACGGTTGTAGTGCCCATCAATAATTCACTGGATTCGTTGCAAATAGCCCTGCTACGCAGATGAAACTCGGTAGCCAATTCTTTTATGCAGCGATATCTATCTTGTTGGTCGCCTGTTGTTCAAGCCATTCTCGTTTCTTTCGTCTGCATAGCCGATTGGAAATTTTCCTTGCAGTCATGTATAGGCGTTGTGAGATTGTCTGGTTCTTTGAGATAGATTTCGTTGACGTGCGCGTTCTTTCTCCCGAATGGCACCTAGACAATCATCGTCCAACCAAACATTTTTAGGTCTGGATGGAGTTCGGCCTATGGTGGACGTCGAGGCATCGGTTACCGCAGTTTTGATGATGTCCCACTGTTCTTGAACGGAGTCAGGAAGTGGTTTATCTTCCAAGATTCCCGATAAAGTAGTCTCGAAGGCGATCCTGGTAACTTGGTGGTTCACTGTCGCTGTGTTCCAGCGAGTGATACGCTGGAAACGATGATTGTACGTGGTGGAGAGCCGAAATTTGTATTCTGGAATTACCAGGAAGTGATCTGAGTCGATATTAGCTCCTTTAACTGTTATGAGCGCCCTTAAATTTGAATAAAATGTTTGTAGAATGAGATAAAAAGATCAGAATCTTGAAGTTTGGAATCCAGTCCAATCGCGGGAGTTAGAAATTGAAATTTTTTAAATAATCTAACTCGGGGTTCAAGGGATAGATACCCATCCCGGTTTTAGACTATTGGTGACATCTCGGAATCAAGAGGCACACTTACAAATTTCTTCTAAAAAAATGACGTGAAAATGCCGTATTTAACATAACAACCACGATCTATTTTAATTTTACGAACTCGATTTAACTGTTATGAGCGCCATCAAATTTGTATAAAATATTTTAAGAATGAGATAGACAGATAAGAACGTTGGTTGCAGCTTTGGTAGTTCAAATGTAATATGCAGCACTTTCGAATTCTACACTAATTCTGGTCAGTGTAGTCGTTAAAAGGTACTGGTATAAGCGTCAGTGTTGGTTACTTGGTTGTTCGTCACTTCGGACAACTTCTCTTATCATTCTATTATTCGATCGCCAGTGGCAAACGTTTTTTTATAGTGCAAGATGGTGTGGTGTTAGTTCTGAGGATTCTTATTATACCAGAATCTGAAGATTTTTATTATACCAAATCCGTGGTATCCGTAATCGAAATATTCATCGCAATTATAGCAAGGGTTGAATGAGTTTTGTTATAAAGGGGTTGCGCAGTTATTAAGGGGTTGTGTTCAGAAAAACTAGAATGTCGTTCATTTAATACTGTGCTGTCAGTAACATGAAACCGTTCGAACTTTATTAGTTCACAGCTAGATTTTATAACTTATGGTCTAATATGACTTTTACTCACATGCTGAAACCTTTTTTACTCACATGCCGAACTGACAGCAAATAGACTATTGTTTTCCAATATATTTTGATTGTGCCACATGGTGCTTATAGCTAAATTATTTTGGCACGCACATTGCTATGACTAGAATCGGCCAGAATATGAATGTTCTATGGATCAGGTAACATAAAATACACAGTTTAGGCATACTCTTACATTGGCTAGAATCGGACATTGATTATCTACAATGATTTTCTGGAATAGTTGTATAGGATGGGCCACCTCTGTTGGTTCTTTTTTCAAATCAACGAGTTTTAGTACTAAATGTTAGCTGTTAGCTGTTAGAATAATGAGTTTTAGTACTTAGTTGGATCAATGAGTTTTAGTACTAAATGTTAGCTTTTCTAAAAAATTCTTTGGCATATAAAAAGTCAAAATATGCCATTTATCATCATGGAGTCGCTAACAACAAAACAACGAATTTTGATTGTTCAAATTTATTATGAAAATAATCGGTCAAAAACAACAACATTTCGTAAATTATGTGAGAGTTTTGATCGACGTGGATGTCCTACTGAGCGTGCAATTGTTAAAATTATTGATCGGTTTGAAGAAACTGGTTCAGTGGAAGGTCGTAGATCGTATCAAATTATTCATTCAGTTCGTACTCCTGATGCGCAGTGGCAGCTGTTAGTGAAAGTGTTCATAATGAATCAAGCACAGGCCTCGTTTTCATCAACGCATTTCACGAACAACATGGCGACGCATTTTGCATGTTGATCTTCATTAGCATCCATACAAAATTTAACTAACTCAAAAATTGAAGCCATCAGACCATTTAGATCGTCGTCGTTTTGTTAATTGGATGCTTGAACAAAATGACGGTTTTTCCTCAAAAATCATCTTTGGGATGCGCAGCTCATTTTCATCCTTAATGGGTATGTCAATAAGCAAAATTGTCGAATTTGGGGAGCGGAGAATCTTCATGTTATTCACGAATCAGAACTTGGAGGATGCTTCAAGGGTCACTGTTTGGTGTGATTTATGGGCAGGTGGCATCATTGGGTCGTTTTTCTTTGAAAACTAATAGGAAAATGCCCTTACAGTGAATGGGGAACGTTATCGCAACAAGTTAATTGTTTTTTTGTGGCCCAAATTGAATGAAATTGCGTGACCTTGGTTTCAACAAGACGAAGTGAAATGCCACGCAAATTGTGCAACAATCCATTTATTGTCAACAAAATTTGCTGATCGCATAATTTCAAGAAATTGTAAAGTTCATTTGCCACCTAGAAGCCCGGATTTAACACAACTTGATTATTTTTTGTGGGGTTATTTGAAAGGTTTTATGCTAATCGTCTATAAAGAAATCAACAACTTAAAAACAACAGTCGAGCTGAAACTGAGGTCATTGATCCGCTTTTATTGGAAAAATTCATCGGAAATTTTGATGTGCGGATGCAGGCCTTTAGCCGAAGACGTAGTAGGCATATGAACGGTATTGTTTTTCTTACATAAATGGCATAGAACCACCTTTCATTATCAATAAAAAAATTTGACTTTTCATCCCAAAATGTGTTTTTTATTTACAAATAGAAAAAGGACTAACAGATGGCCCACTCTGCGTATGAATGATTTTCAGAAAGCCGCACTTTTATCAAGGAACTAATTAATACCAACCCCCAGCGGCCTCTGTGGTCGGGGGGCATTCACATGTCTCGTAAATCTAAATTGCACGAACATGTTTTCCAAGAATACCACACCACAGTATCCTTTGCTTGTCGTATAGGAGGCGACTAAACGGTTGGATCGCTGGACAGACAACACCGGACCCCCGTTCTAGTACCCGGACACGAGATTTAGGATCGGCACGTGG
This sequence comes from Tipula unca, assembly GCA_951394425.1. Lineage (NCBI taxonomy): Eukaryota > Metazoa > Arthropoda > Insecta > Diptera > Tipulidae > Tipula > Tipula unca. Next base: position 77,619,771 of record OX596380.1, read on the forward strand.
AACGTTAATTAGAAAACTGGGAGCGTTGATGGGTTTAATCATGTGCATGAGAGAGTATCTGGCTGGAATTCGATGCTCTTCAAGAAACTCGCTGGCCTAAAACTGGAGACCATGTGTCGGGCTATACGTTGCTCTACAGTGGAGATGACCTCGAAAACCGTCGAGCTGGATTTCTTCTTGGGCCGCAGGTAAAGAAGGCTGTTTTGGGTTTTCAAGCCGTTAATAACCGATTGTGTAAGCTTCAGCCAGCCCCAAAATAAAGGAAGATGCTTTGTCCATGATACTCTTTAGTCTCATGTTGGAGTACATCTTTCGTAAAACGGGAATCCCTCAGCACAACATCTTGTATCGCCAGTCAAACAGGTGCTTGCATATGCAGGTGACGTATGCGTGATTGGACTGAATAGCAACGTAGTAAAGGAAATACTTGATCCACTTGTAGAGTTTTCAGCTTCTGTTGGACTCCAGATTAATGAGTCCAAAACCAAATACTTGCTCTCTGGTTATATAGGGACAATGGTACAGAAGATTTTAGTAGTGGCCACTACAGTTTGAGCGAGTGAGGAGGTTCAAATATTTGGGCTGCCTTATCACTCACGATAACAATGTGGGTATGGGATATTAAAGTGCAGCTAGCAGCTGGCAGTCGTGCTTGCTTTGTACCCTCTAAGGCCAGTGCTAAAATCTAAATCTGGAGCTTTACAAAGCGTTGATCAGCCCCGTTGTTATGTTTGGATGGGAAAGTTCATGCGTGAAGAAGAATCATGCATGTGATTTACGGGCCAAAACACGAAGTAGATGGTACATACCGAGCTCTATACAATGTCGAGACCAGAGATCTAATGAAGATCCCCGATATTGTACATGAAATAAGACCGCAGCGGGTACGCTGGCTCGGTCACGTTCTGCGTGCTGATCCGGAACGAATTGTGCAACGATCTCTGAAACGAGAGCCACTATATGGTAGGCGCAGAGGTCGTTGCAGGCCGTCGATGGCTCCACGATTCAGATTGTCTTAGACAGTATGAAGACCATGCTCAGGATCGAAACCGTTGGAGCCATATATAGTAAAAACTTTAAAAACTTATTATTATTATTAATTTAAACCAACTACAATACATTTTGTGGCCCGGCTAACATTGGGTAAAATCAGTCATAGGGTATCTACAATTCAAACTGCCGGTTTTATGGAATGGTTGTATAGATGATTTCCGGATAATACCCCACTTTTAACAAGGAACTAATTTAAACCAACTATAGTACACATTTTGTGCTAGTATGGCGTTTGTACATATTCTACAACGTCTAAATAGAATTGGCCATAGAATATCCCGAATATATCAATTCTATAGCCAATGTAGAATACGCACAAACGCGATATAAAATATCTATTCGGTTATCGTAAACGTTAGGATTTCCGGGAATCCTTTGTATAAATATTTACATTGAGATGTATAACGTTAACCGTTGGCCGATTCTAGTCATAGCAGAGTGTGTGCCAAAATAATTTAGTTATGCAAACTGTGGCACAACCAAAATATATTGAATAATGGCATTTCTGGCGTGATGCATGCAAATTAAACAAAAATCAATTAACCCAACGTAATATATAAGAACATAATATTGTGCAATCACATAATCTTTCTCAAATGTCAAAGATCTGTGAGAATATTTATTATTTAAATCTGTAAAACCATATATTGTGAAATTCTTAGAATAAAAATTCTGCAATCAGCTTATTATTTCACAACAACTATATTATTGTGAAATATATAAGAATATTTATTGTAAATAATTGGTGATGCTGTGTATTTTTTGGAGGCCGCAAATATTAGCATAATATGCTAAAGACGCGTAACGACGTGTAAATAAATGTTGTATACGGCGTTAAATATGTCGCGCAGCTGTAGTAGCCGAAAAATTCAAATGAATTCCAAAATATTTACAACATTCCCTCCCATATATATATACATTACTTTGAACTATAAAGATGACCTCTAAATTTTGCGTTCATTTCACTTATGTCGTTCAGATGTGCGCGCACACAAAACATAATTTTCAATAAAAATTCAGCTGTTCTGTGTGTTAACAAAATAAATAAACTATATACTATAAATGTAACATAGGGGTAGATATACATAAACATATAGTATGTATATCGAAATGTGGTAAAAATCCCTAAACTATAAAAACAAAATTCTCTCCCATCCCGTCTGGCTGCATATACAATATTTTTGCAATGCTCGTACATACAATCGTATATGTACATGCGTATCGTAATTCGTAACCCTGATCCCATTTGGTATCTGTATGTCTCAGGTAATTTTTTTTTGTCTTATTTCTAGTGTTCTTCGTATTTAACCAAAAATTTCAATAAACCTGGGGTAATCGTACACTTTTTATCAGTTTTGTATCATGACATCTGCTTACCGTATTATGTATAAATTGACGTTGTTATTATTGCTTTTTCTGTAAGACTCGAATTTCATTGGTCGAGATACGCGTGCCTGCATATTATGATTGTATGCATATGTTTGTTGTTTTGTACAGAAACATTTTATTTAACATCTGTCAAAGACGACGTACTCGCGCTAGCTGTTCATATATACACACATTTTATTTATTTTTGTCATTTTGTGTATAAACCTTTGCTCTAGTACACATATATTGTATGTGTATAGGCTGTTGTTTAGCAAAAATGATGTCATTAATAAACCCTTTAGCCGAAAATATCAACAAAAAATAAATGAAATACCAAAACGATGATCTAGTTGGATTATACATATATGATATAGTAACAACCCAAGGTCGTTCGTTCTGGATATTTGCGCGATTTATGCAAATATTTGCGCTAAGACATGTTTATTCAATTTGATTTCTTGTTTTGTGCTCAACTCAATCGAATTTACTCTTTCGTATTTTATTTCAATTTTTTGTCTTAAACTCGCATGTTTGAAACATGTCTAAGCCATGATCTTCCAATAATACGTAATAATAAGAAATATAAAACCCCAAAGAAACTATTAAACGTTTATAATTATTTCATCACTGCGCGCGTATACTAACTACAAATAAACTATATTCACTGCGGCGTGGTTTACGTATATACACATATTATGTTTACGAACCCATTATTTGTTTTGATTCGGGCCCCAAATTTATGATTATGAAAGATAAATTAACTGATAGTAGTTAGGTTTGTATCTATATAACCCGCACCGACACCTGTCTTTGAACAACCGCGAGCGCGCAACCAACCATATCAAGATAGGTGGTAAATACAAAATTTGTTTAATAAAATTACGTAGTTTAGTTAGGTACTAGAAATCTGTATGCTCTCATTGTATGATCACGATGATCGTTTTTTATTTATGTATTTTAAACATAATTTAAATATTTGTTTGTAGGCATGATAGATAGCTTCAGCACACAAAAATGTTTTCAGTTTTGAGAATTGTTATTCTAATCAGTCATCGATTTATTTGCTGATATACATACCAGATACTATATTGTGCCAATCAAATCGCGATCGCTGATAATACAAAATAAAACATTCTCAATTGACACGCTTAAGTGATCGATCGTTCACCACTACAAGATCGATACATAAACTGATCTAAAAATAGTTTATAAAGGAAATAGCCTCGATCAATTGTAAAATATTATCTCAGCAGTGTTGCCATTTATTCGTTCGACCTGGTTTATTGACATTTGCCACTTGAAACCAAATTTCTTGTATATAGAAATTCTTAACAAATAAAAAAAAAGGGACCAAATGTAAAGAAATCGATTGAGCAAGTCACATGACGCAAGCGAAACACATTTTTGTATACTAAAAAAACTAATATAATTTTGGAAAAAAAGTATCACCTGCGCAAAAAAAAAAAAAACTATTTGTATGTACTACTTTTTTAAATTAAAGTTTTTCCCACAGTCTTCATTTAAAGACATTAAATTTTTTTAAAATTTAAAACCTTAAGAAAATAGTTAATAATAGACAGAAGAAGGTATATAAAGCAAGTTTTTTTGTTGTTGAATCGTGCGGGGATGTAGGTGGTGCGATTCAAGAAATCGTTTTTCTATTTTATTCATCAGCTGAACAAAAACTGTGACAGCAAGTATTTTATATGTTTTTTTAGTTACGTTCATCGAAAGTATTTGGGGTTCCGTTAAAAAAACTATAACAATATGTTTGAATATAGAGTTGGAAATTGAAGTTCTTGAATCAATGTGATTGACAATTTTGGTTTAATTTCCAAGCTGACCTTGATGTTTTAGTAAACAAGCCATCTGACGTTTCTAACAAAGCTATGCTTGGTGCATGTCCTTTTAGTAGGCGTTTGGGTAAATCTCGGCCCTCTGGTGGTCGAAAGACTGGATGGATCATGTACTACGTGGCGAATCTCTGAAGCTATTAATAGATATGCATATTTGTAGAGTTGAAGCTACTAGCACCAGGAAGGCCTGCAACAAATTGGGCTGTATGCCCCGCAAGTCATACATATATAGCAAATAGGGGAAAAATACTGTGAGCAATAAATATCGTATTTAATTTTAAATTACCGTAACATTTGAATGTCCATCGAAATGTCTATTAAATTACCTTTACTTTGGCTTGAACTTATCTTCGAAGGTGGCCTAACAAAAGTAAAAGTAACATTAGTACCTAAGGCGGGAAAAAGCTCTAATTGCAATCCCAAATACCTAAGGCCTTTAAGCTTATCCTCTTTTCTATTAAAATGATTGGAAAGGCAGATAGAACTCACATTAGAGGCTCAATCAAGCCGAATGAACTGTTGAAATCTCATCATGTAGACTGTTCTGTCTCTGGAATACTGAGAATACTCTATGCGGTATACTTTAGTAATGTCAGACCGGAGGCAATCACTCGGGCACTGACATGTCTGGGGGTTGACGGGTCACTCAGAGACTGGATAGATCAAATGCTTAGCGGTTCGATACATGAAATGCTTATAGAGGTAGGAACTACACCGCATGGTAGGGTTTTATACCCAGTTGTTGCTCAAAATTAGCGCTCGGCTTACCCGATAAGTAGGCCAGCAGCTGTAAACTAAACGCAAATCCACAAAAAATTCTTAGGTCTCTTTGCTATAAGGGGCACTTCCTCAGTTTTTTTGCCAACACTGAATAATACCAGCTTGATCTTTGCGGATAGAGCAAAATACCTTGGAGTTGTTTTGAACAGTAAGCTTAGCTGGAAACCACACATCTTAGAAAGTTTAAGGAGAGCTACTACTCCTGTAAAATGCCGTTAACCTGAAACTAGTTGATAGAAATTCAAAGAATAGCCCGCTTGTGTATACACGTAGCACTAGAAACGCACCTACTCAAGCTGGTGGAGGTTCTCTTTCATATCACCCCTTGAATCTTGCGGCCAAACAATTGGCAGTTTCAAATTCCAAAGTAGATCCATATGGATCTGTAACAAAATAGCAGATACTACTAAGAACGCTATCTAGATCGCTAATATAGCCATCTTTCGAGGTGACGTTCCTAACTAAGATTTCCAAGAGACGACTGGTCGAGTGAGGCGATTATGGACAAGGAGACGCTGAGCTTCTTCACGGATCTTTCAAAAAGGGATGGTAGGGTCTAGTGTGGGATATTCTGTAATGTACTGAAAGTGAATCTCACTTTTTATTTTAACTTTAGCAGTCGCTTTCAGGCTAAGCTTATCGCTTATCGAAATACCACTCGATTCAGGTAAAATGCTACTTCAGGCGGAAGTAACAAGAAAAATAAACGGCGGATGGTCTAACACCACTGGACCGCTCCAGATTCGGCCAACTGATATCGTTCCGGCGGCACCATGATGTATGGTCGTGGGTACTATAACGGACATAATCTCACAGATAAACCAGGTGAGCCTGGGCATCCCCGCTTATTATTGCTTTCGTAGCTGTGAAGAAGAGAACGGAAAACAGTACACCACCGGCGTTGCAACTGTTCTCGTCTAGCGCAAAGCAGAATAAAATGTATGGGACCTCTCCATCTGGATAACCTGAAGGGTCTTAGAAATATCAACGTCATAGGGATATTCAACACATCGTGGAAAGCTCAGATTGATACGATGAGCGAGGAGGAGGAAATTTGAAACGAGGTACAGCTACGGACCAGTTTGTGTCTATGCTAGTCTTTAGGACAGCCACTCTAACCTAACCGAACGTTGATTCGATTCATTCTATTCTGTTTGGCACGCATGACTTCAAATAAATTAAGAAACATTTCTTAACATATAAGAAATCAAATAAAACTTGAGTTAAATTTGGTAAAAATTTCACGTTTTTTTTCTAATTTCACAGACTATGAAATTTATAAAAACTCAGAAGTTTTAAAGATACTACCAGTGACAGTTAAATTGAAAAACTAAAAGTAAATTTCCAACATTTCTAATAAATTGAGAACGTTATTGAATATAAACATAAGTTTTTTTTTTTTTTTTTTTTTTAAACGGTTGGAACCTACAGAGGTTCCGCACTCAATGCCACAGTGTGCCCATGGTGCAAACCTTGAGGATCTATCCTAACTCGCATAAGCGCACTGCAGCCTTAGCAAACTGTAAAAGTTTGAACCAAGAGATGGATAGTAACTGATCTACGTTCAAAGATCCGTACGAGAACTCTAGGGATCTAGCTTCGGCAAAGGCCGGACAGCTGCAAAGGTAGTGTAGGCAGTCGTCCACTTCCTCCAGCCAATCGTCACAAAGATCATCTTGAGCTAGTCCCATGCGTTGGAGATGAACCTTGAAACGTCCATGGCCCGTAATAAGAGCAACCAGAATTCTGAGATGGCTCTTTTTTAAGGATAATACATATTTAGTGACCCTTACGTTGGGTTCGATGATGAACCGTTTTGCCTTACGACAACTAGGCGTAGAATGCTACCTCTGCGCTAGTTCAAGTAAAGCGCACTTCTTAATAGCATCCTTACCACCGTTGAAAGAAAGAGTAGTTGCTGGCTCTGGACCACAGAATTTACTGCGCGATCCAGCTTTCGCTAACAAGTCAGCAACCTCATTTCCCTCAACATAACAACACATAAGTTACATTTTTCGTCTCAATTTTGGCGTAAACTACAAAAAAATAGATTTTAACGTAAGTTTTTCGTGAGGTCGTCTTCCTCGGACTACAACTGAGAAACTTGAAAATGCTTACAGCATGCTGCCGTGATTTTGATCAATTTAATTGGTTCCGCAAGTATTTAACTTGTTTCATGTCCCCAAAAGGCCGCCCATCCACTATACGCATATGGGGAATCTACTGAATTGCTATCATCATCACATTAGGTTCGCTCAGCAAGACCACGTTCCTTATTAGAATCTAATAAGACATAGGAACCAGGCGGAGGATATAACTAGTCTTTCCCACGAGTCCCTGACAAACAATTTGTTGAGAACGGGCGAAATCATAAGATTTAAGCTCGTTCATTCGCGAGTACCCAACTAAACTCACAAACCATATACATATTAGGATATCTAATCAAATTTTATTAAAATTCAACTTTCGTATTTAAATTGGTTTTAGGATTTATTATGAATTTTGAAAATATTTTTGCTATAAACGTTCTATTTGAATAGAACTAAATGTTTGTTCGTTCTATTTGAATAGATACCAAATTCCACCAAACGTTCTATATGAATTCCATCATATTTAAAATTTAATTTAAATTCTGCTAAAATGTTTTCGAAATTGAGATAATTGGTCCAGTACCACAGCACAAGAGGTAAACCAAAATCGTAAATTACAATTCGAAAATTTTGAATTTCTAACCTATATACATAGCATTGAAATGGGTTTTATCAGTCAGAAGCAGATGAAAACTATTAATCTATTTTCAAATAAAATTCTAAAATTTTAATCACAGTTTCGATTAGGTCAACATGTTGATTTTATAGAACCAATGGTTAAATATCAAATTTCTCAAAACCAATTTCTTCAAAACATAGATAAACACATTTTATATCTATCGAACAGATGTACTGGTAATGATTTGATTTATTCCATCAATCTACCCCGCATATAAACGCACCAGCCGCACTTACGTCTGTATGTAAAATTATAAAACCTTTCTACTTGACTTTCATATAACAACATAAAAATTAAAGTATTACCAGGTTGTTAAAAAAATACAAAAAATTCATCAAGGGTACATACAATTAAAAAACAGACTAAATTACACCTGTTAAATGAAAATAACAAAACTATATATATATGTAGTTTTACCTATCCTTTTGGATTTACAAAAAAATATAATAAATGAAAATAAAACTAAAATTCACCTGTTTCGATTTCCCAAGACTATACACATAAGTAAATCATAAAAAATCCGTATAGAGGTTGTAATGGTTTATAATTTTATGTAGAATTACGTCTATTGAAATAATTAAAAATGTATTTTGATTGCAATTTGAATAGAATTTGAATAAAAAGTTTGATTAAATCCGCGTTTTGTTCATTATTAACACACACAAAAATTTTAACAGTTCGCAAAAATATTACTTTTGTTAAATTTTTAAAATTATTTGCTCTATATAAGTTCGAGATGTATATCGGGATATTCTGAATTTTAAGCTACAAAATTAAAAAAACGAGATTTTAAAAGTTTGAATCTAAGGTCCTAAATTTTCAAATATTTTAATTCCCAATTTTACATTTAAAGTAAATCAAAATTGTCGAATATAAGTTTAAAGGTATATTTCATGATTCATAATTGACTTTAAAATTAAAAATTAACAATTTATATTTTGTGATTTAAAACTTGAGTGGATTAAATTTTTTCGAGAAACCGAAAATATTTAAAGAATTAAAATTCATATTCAGAGAATTTTGAAAATTAAAAAAAAAAGTTAAATTTTAAATTCTAAAATCTTAGAATTATGACCAATTATAATTTTAAAATCCTAAAAATATATTACTCTGGAATAATGAGTTATGTTAAATCCCAAATTTTCAATTCTCTAAAGTATATAATATAATGATTTTAAGAATCAAAATTCTCTGATTTATACAACACAAATTGGGAATATTTATTCGAAATTACTAGTTACATATGTGTAAGTTTTAGAAATTAGTAGAGGATAGTCCAAGTTTTAAGCTATAAAAATTATAAATTTAATTTTAAAATTTAGAATTTAAAAATGTTAATCTCCAATGTTCCAGATTTTTAAAAAATAAAAGAATTCTAGAATTCAAATGTGAATTTTACGATTCGATATTTTAAATCCTCCAAATTTCGAGTATTAATTAAAAATACAAATTCGAACTTAAAATTTAGATCATATCATATTTAATTTTGGATTTAGAATTTTAGTCAAGTATATTAAATGTTTTGAGTGAGACCCAGAACTACAAAAAATTAAAATTTTACATTAGAGAATTTAAAAAATTTGAAAGTCAAAATTTCTTACACAAAAACAAACTTAATAAAAATTGAATTGTATAGAAGTTTAACAATAGAATTTTTAATAATTAAAACTTTACGTATTTTGATAATTTAATCAAAAATTCTAGAATTTTGTTTTTTAAAAGCTTAAATTTTATTTTTTTTAATTATTTAATCTTAGCATTAAAATATTTGTTATTTAAACGTTTTGAATATATTTTCTATAATGTTTATTGAGGTTTAAAGTTGGAAAAATTTAAAGAAGTTAAATAATTTTTAAAAATGTCTAAAATAGATCATATCAAATTTAAATTTAAATTTCTGAAATTTTAAAATAATAGATTTAATTTTTTTATTTATTTTAACGCTAAAATTTTTTTATGTTGGACTTCTGTTGGATAGGAAATTCTATTATTCTATCAACTCTAATTTAAAAAAATAAAATTTCATCTTCAACCAAAAATTTGGAAATAGAAATTGAAAGTCTTTCTAGAGAAATAAACTGATGATAAAGTTTCTTTTCTTAAATTTTGGGTTTCTCGAAAAATTTAATTCACTAAAGTTCTAGATCAAAAACTTAAAATTTTAAATTATTATTTAAATTATATTAAATTATATTAAATTATATTTATTAATTAATAATTATTATTTTTTTAGAAAAAAAATTCTACAATTTAATTTTTATTTAAGAATTGTGAAATAATTTTACTTTAACTTTAAAATAATTGAAATTTTAGTAGATAAAATAACATTATTTTTATATTTTGGAATTTTGAATATTATTTAGAACCGTACATTTGTAGGTTCTAAGTAAGCTTCTGTGATTTTTGAATTTTGAAATCTAAAATTTTATAATTTAAATTTTGTTAAAATTAGGCACATTTTTAAATTTAACATAATATGTATATTTGCGAAATTTTATGATTATTTAATTTTTCATGAATTTTTTTGATTTTTATAATTTTTTCATGAATTTTTTTTATTCTAATTAACATTCTATAATTTAGAATCTTTAGTCTCTAGAATTTTAAAACATACTGGTATTCTGAAATTTACATGCTAGAATGGCTAAAATCTAAAAAAAATTTATTAAATTAATTTAGTGATTAAATTTAAAATTAAGAATTATTGAATTAAATTAAAATTATTTAGCGAATGATTAAGATTCCGTCGTAATTTTAACAAATCTTCCAAAAGCCATTTTGTACGGAATATTTGATTCGACAATTCGTGTTAACGGTTTAGCTCGGCTTTAGTTAAAGTCCTTTGTATGAATTAGGCTGGTTCACATGACATCACACTCCAGTCACAAATTTGATTTCATCTGGTTTAAACAAGATGAATTTCTAGAAAATCTTAAATTAAAAAATTTAACTTTTAAAAATTTTAATTTTCAGAATTTTAAAATTCTGAAGAAATTAAATTAAATTTTTAGAGTAAAATTAACGTAAAATTCTTAATTCTAAAAATTCCAAATTCAAAACATTTAAAAATTTTCAAACCAATTTTTTCATTCTAAACATTTTCTTAAAAACAAACATATGTATGTTAAATTTAAAAATCTGTTTACAGTTTATCAAAATTTAAATTATAATATTTTAGAGAAATTACAAAATTACCGTTCTAGATAATATTCAAAAATTGTTTATTTTGAAATTAACGTTTAACATTTAACATTTATATAACTGTAAAAAATAGATTCCAAATTCTCAATTCATAAGTTTAAATTTTTAATTTTATATTAATTATAATTGTAAATAACCAAATCTCTATTCTAAAAATATAGATTCACTAATTTATAAAATTTTCAAAGTTGAGAATTTTTATTTGAAATTACTAGTAAAAAAAATATTTTAAAGAGTAAACAAATTTCAAATATTTTAAAATTAAATAATAATAATTAATTTTAAAATTACGTACAATAATATTAAATTCGAGGAACCTAAAATATCAAAAAAATAAAGGTTCATCTTCAGAAAATTTTAAAAACTCAAAAAGAAATACATTTTCTTAGACACAAATAGTAATCGGAATAGGTTAATACACATTTCAATAAAATTTCTGAAATATTGATTAAAAATATTTTAAAGTATCAGTTATCTTAAATTCTAAATTCACAACTCATAAAATCAAAATTCTCTTAATTGAAAATTTTTATTCAAAATTACTAGTTTTAAGTAAGTTTTAGAAATAAGTAGGGGAGAGTCCAGATTTTAACGTCTAAAAATTGCAATTTAGAATCTTAAGTACTAAAATTTAAAATATTTTAATGCCAATTTTAAAAAAAATTAATACTCAAGATTCTTAAATAAAAACCAAAATTCTAGAATACAAGTTCTAATGCAAATTTCACGATATTATATTTTAAATCCTAAAAATTTCGAGTATTAATTTAAATACTCGCAATACTCGTATGTAAATTCCGGAATCGATGTTTTAAAATTCTAGTGAGACTACAAATTGTGACTTTTATAATTAAAATTCTAAATTCTACAAATTCCAAAAACATACCTTTTCCCACAATTCTGAAAATTTTCTCATGTTTATAAAATCAGATTGTAAATTAAAATAGTTTTAAAATTTCACAATCATTTGTTTCTAAAATTCTAAAATTTAGCTTTATTTTACCAAAATTTAAATTATATTATATTAGAGATTCCAAATTTCAAAATTAATTATAGATAAAATTCAGAAATTATTTATATATTTGAAATTAATATTTCACATATTTCTACCTAATTGTAAAAACATCCAGTTCTCTTAGAGCATATTCTCAATTCTTAAGTGTAAATTTTTAATTTTATATTGTAATTAAGATCAAAAACAAAAATCAGGATTTTATGATCTATAAAATGTACCAAGTTCATTTGAAATTACTGGTTCTATCTAAGATCTATAAAAACAGGAAAGCCTTGATTTTAACGCACAAAATTATAAATTAAAAATTTAGAATTTTGGATCTACTAAAATTTTAAATATTTTAAAATTAAGTAAAATTATTTCAAAATTCTTAAATAAACAACTAAATTGTACAATTTATGGTGAATTGTAAACTTCACGTTTCGATATTTTAAATTCGGCACATACCTAGATTTCAAATGTTCTTAATTATAAAATCAATAAATTAATTAAAAATAATTTAAAATTTAATTTTTAATTTTAATTTTACTGAATTAAATTTTTCGAGGAACCTAGAATTTAAAAAACCTAAAATTTCATCTTCAAAACCTAAATTTGGAAATATGTAGAAATCGGAATAGTTGATACTTTCGAGAGAAGTTTAACAATAGAATTTTCAAAACAAAGTTCATAAATAAATTTTTTTAGTGATCAAACAAATTAAATCTATTATTTTAAAATTTAAATTTGATGGGATCTATTTTGGAAATTTATTTAACTTATTTAAAATTTTCCAAATTCCAAATGTCATGAATCATTATAGAAACTAAATTTAAAAATTTAATTCCAAATAATTAAGGTTTAAAAATTTTAAAATGAAAAATTTAAAATTTTTTGAAATTTTTAAAAAAAAATTTTAAATTTTAAAATCAAAAATTTAATTTTTTTTTAAATCTGGAACGATTTTTAAATAAAAAAACCATTCTAGAATTCAACATTCATTTAACAAATTTAATGTTGTATTTATAATTTTATTGTATTAAAGTGTACTAAAATTTTCGAGACCCAGAAATTTGGAAATTTAAAATTGTATATCATAAAATTTTAGTAGTATTTTGGTAATAGAAATCGGAATAAGCTAATACATATTTCAAAACAATTGTAGAGAAGTTATAAAATCGAATTTTTAATAATTAAAATTTCACAAATTTTACATTTAATCTAACATTTAATCTAACATTTTAAAATTCTGGAAAATAACGCGTCTGTAGCAATTCATGCAAAGGACTTTAACTAAAGCTCAGCGAAACCGTTAACGAGAATTGTAGATTCAAATATTCCATACAAACTGGCTTTTGGAAGTTTTATAAAAATCAGGACGTACATACATTTATAGAGTTTTGTGTACTATACAATTCCAAATAATTTTAATTTAATTCAATAATGGTTTTGAGAAAAACTTTCATAATTCAAAATATGCACATATGTATATGTTTTAATTTTAAAGAGAGTACAAATTCTAAATTTTATAATAAAAACAAATTTCTTAATTCTAAAACTTCGAAATTCTAACATTTAAAACTGTTTTAAAAAATCCATAAATTATTAAAATTTGCCTAGGTTTAAAAAATTGGTATATAAAATCAAAAAAATTAAAATTTCTTAAATTCATGGTAAATTTAAAAACCTGTTAAATTTTAACAAAATTTGCTAACTTAGAAATTACAAAATCACCGTTCTGAAAATTATTATTTATTTTGAAATTAACTTTAGACATTTTTACATAATTGTAAAATTCCAATTATATTAGATTATAATCCTCAATTCTTAAAAGTTAAAATTATTAATTTTATATTATAATAAAAATTTAAAACTAAAAACCTGTAGTAAATAACCATATCTGTATTCTAGAAATCAAGATTTTCTGATTTATAAGATTTACAAAGTTGAAACCATACAAAATTAAAAACTGTAATTTTAAAATTTAGAAATTTTAATTTAACTAAAATTTCAAATATTTTTAAATGAAATGATGTCTTTTAATAAAAAATAAATTTTAGAATTCAAGTTGAATTATAAATTTCATGTATACAACAGTTTAAAACCTACCAAGTACGATATTTCAAGTTTGATTAATTAAAAGTTTTAGAACTTTAGTGAATTTAATTATTCGAGGAGCCTATTATTAAAATTTCATTCAGAAAATAATTTTCTTACACAAACCTTTAAAAATAGAAATCCAAATAAGTTGATAGGGAAATTTAACAATAGGATTTTCAAAAATATTAAAGATAATTAATAAAAAATATGAATATTTTAAAATTCTAAATTTTAACCTGATGAGACTTTTAAAAAATTATTTAACATATTTGAAATTTTCCAAATTCTAAATCTCACTAAAGATTAGAAACTAAATTCACGCAAAACTAAAAGTTTGAGTTTTAAAAATTCAACATTTTTAAAATTATATTTTATAACAAATTTCTAAATTCTAAAATTTAAAGTTTTTACACTTATTATGAATTAAAATTTCATAACCATTTTTTTAAAAAGTCCAAATTCTAAAAATTTCAAAATCCCAAAAAATTAATCCATTTTTAAAATTCCAGAATTTCTAACTTAAATTTGTTAGGAACTATTTTAGAATTTTTTGAATTATTTAACATTTTAAAACTTGAGATTCATGTTAGAGAATACGGCATTCTATAAATTTCAAAATGAAACATCCAAAATCTATGTTTCAGAAATCTCGAGAGACCAGATCCCAAATTTTCGATTCAAAATTCTCAACTTCAAATTCAAGCTTAAAAAAATTAATAATCAAATTTTGGTCAAAGAAATTTTAAAATCTGTGAAATATTTTTTGGATATATATCCAAAATCTATATTTTAAAAATTCTAAAAATAAAGAGATTCTAAATCCATAATCACAAAATCATAATTCTAGATAAAATTTAGAAATTATTTTAAAATTAACATTCGAAATTTTCACCTATAGCTCTAACAAATGTAGAATTATAAAATTTCTAAAATATCGATTTCAAACATTTCAGTTTAGACTAATTTCCAAATTAAATTTTAAATATAATTTTATGACTTGTTATTTAAAATTTTTAAAAATTTCGAGAATTCAAATTTTTTTTATTAAAAAATAATAAAAATTAATTTAAAATACAAATTACAATTTAACATTTATGTTTATTATTTAGAATTTTGGATCTAAATCTCGACAGGCAGTAAATTTTCCGAGGAACTCAGAATTTCAGAAAATTTAAATTTCATACCTTCGATAATTTTCAAAGTTGAAATGTCAGAATCTCTTAGTCTCTATAGTCTCTTAAAGTTGGAAAATTCAGCATATTTGAATATTTTTTGAAAAGAAAGTATCAATTTGGTTATTTTTTATAGCTAGGATTAGCTCACATTTAAGATTTTCTAGAACTTCAAGATTCATGTCTTTAAGATTCATTTGGGGTAAGTAATATTTCAAAAAATTAAATATTTTCCTTTGTTCGCTCAGTTATAGTGTAACTTATAAAAGCTGAATTGCAAGGCAGCTAAATTCTCTTACCAACTAAATATATATGTACGTATGATACGAGTAAGTATACGAGTATAAGTAAAGAAAAATAAAGTTCCTATACCTTTCATATAGATATAAACGTCTTCATACTACATACAAAAACTAACGAGTTGCATCATAAATTCGAAAATTATTTTTAAATGAACAGTCTAATCTTTTAAATTGAGTTATATAATTTAAATTTTATGAAACACCAGACAATTGCTTAGACAATTTGTTCGTATGTATATACATAATGTATACATACATAAATCAAATGTATGAACGTCTTGAATTAACTTAAATACAAAATACGTACATGTACGCATTTATTATTAATGAATTTGAAAATGCCTGTTCCACATTACAGTTTGGTTTAATTTAATGAATTCCGGTTTGGTTTCGGCCAAAAGCATTTTACTTTTTTTTTTGTATAATATGTAGATGGATTATTTCAGTTATGGTTTGTAAGTTTTTCGTCCCGGTTCGTTGGTCTAATTTAAAATCATTAGAGATATATTCTCGCATGTTTATACTGAAAATGGCGTGCGTTGTTGCATAATAATTTTTATACAGTTGAAACTCGATAGGAGTTCTATGAAATGTTTAGCTAATTAATATGCAATCACTAATTAATAAGCTTAGAATTATATATCAGTATCAAGGTTAATGATGAAATAACTAGTTCCAGAGAATAAATAAATTGAGCTAATTAGAGATTTAGTTAGACATTTAATCATGTGTAATCTTGGTTGTATGACACATGTAGTAACTAAGTTCAGGGATAATTAGAATCAATTCTGCCCAATTAGTGAAATTTAGCAGAAAAAAATGTGTTCAAAGTTCAAAATTATTAATGGGGCTTGACCAATTTCAGAATTCCAATTTTTATATATTTGTTAGTCCTATACTCATTTCTCCAATTGTTTAACATTCGGGCTATTCCACTGGAAGTTCATTGCACTCATTCCCTAATGATTACTGAAAACAAAGTTTCGAACTGCTTTGATATTTTCCACAATTTTAAAATTCTTAAAATAACGCATTAAACGAATTGTATGATTGAACCAATTATTCTACTCAACTGGAAAGCTAGAATTTATGAGATGCCTATCTATTCAATACCTCTTCAATAATATGAATGCCCAGCATAGGTTCCACAAATCATCTCTATTAAGTAAACTCATTGTAATTTAGCTCAAACAATTCATATCTGAACATATGTTCCACAAATTATGGAGTTATTCAAATATGGAAAATAATTAAATTGTATAAGTGACAGTATAAGTTCTAATTTATAGTACTACGAGTAATTCAAGCACGATAAATTCCACAATACTCAACACTGAGTACTAACTAGAGGTAGCAAAGAATTTGTGGCTAAACACTTCCGGATCGTTTCACTAATATGTATCACTCTTTAACTAAAAAACAATGTTCGATTGTCGTACATTTACCATGATTATAGGTCCCACAAATTATCTTCATTCTAAATGCTGAAGTAAAAATAAGTCAAGAACGGGGCAATCGCACTACGAATAATTCGAATGGTTCTAATATTACTCTCACTCAAAAGAACAGATTAAATTTAACATTTCGTGTAACATCTTTAAGATTGATTATGTAACGAGAAGGACACAATTCACTACTGATTAATTCAATAGCCAGAAAAAATACTTGCTGAATATTTAGGTTCCAGATTTGTTATTAAATGCAAGATATATCAAACAAATGATCGAAACATGAAAATAAGTATTATTATACAACTAATAGGAATTTTAAAGTACAAAACATATTCCACAATTTTTTTCATGTGTTCTGCTGAAAAAGGGTAACAGCTAACAGAAATACCAAATATTAAATTCAATTAGTTTAAGTTTTGTCAAGCTTAATAAATGTGCATTGACTTTATATTTCATGAGATTTTCGTGTAAACAGAAACTGATAGCTAGAACATTTCAAAACTGATCATACGTTCCACTTATTTTGGAATTATTGAAACATGAAAAATTTATATTGTTAAACATTGCATTTTATTATATAAATTCGAATCTATTCTACTATTAATAAAATAAACACGGACGATAAGTTTCAAAAAGCTTGCTGCTCAAGGCTACGGGATTATGATATCATATCGCATTAAAAACAACGACTGTTCTTCCAGTAATGATTACTGAATTAAGTCGATAACAATTTTGATAAATGTACACATAAGATCCACAATGTTCTTGACTTTAAATGCTGAATTGAGTATAAAAACCAAACAGACATTTCGCCGCTAGTTTCGCTCCGAGTAAAATCAAATTAATTTTTATATTTTATCAAATAATTTTGATTAGCATTTCTGCCGAAATTATTCTAGCATTTTAACTTTTCAACAACGAATAGAAATTTTAAGGCACGGAATATGTTCCACATTTTTGGTCGAATTCCAGAAAAGAGTCTGACTGCCAAAAATTTATATTCCATAGGTATAAAATTATTAAAATTTCATCTAAAATATTATATTATACGTTGATAACTTCTTGTGCATTACGCTGATAAAGACTTTGTGGATAATAGCAATCTAATATCAATTAAGTCGGGAATCATAGCACACATAGGTTCTACAAATTATCTTGATTATAATGGGTTAAATTTAAATTATCGTGTTGCATCTATTAACCCGATTAGAAAAATCGAATGGAAAAAGTTATAAAAGTAATTTACTGAATATTTAGGTTCCACATTTATAATTAATTTAAAGATATAACTAACCAATTGTTTAAACAATAAATATATTATTTGATTATGTGAACTCTTCAAAAACTGATAGGAATCTTAAAGTACAGAACACATATATAATATAAGGAATGTAAGATTGCTAGGAATAACGATATATTCTAAAAACACCTCTTACCTAACCTTAAGAGCAGACAGTAGAATTTAATAATGTTTAATGCGAATATGTATTTTATTAAAAGTTGCAAATATATCGTAATTAAATGTTCGTGGTAGATGAGATAAACTAATAGTCCAAACAATTTAATTCTGAACATATGTTCCACTAATTTCTGTCATTAAACCGTGCATTTTGTATAATATACATTTTTACCTATTCTACAATGACTAAAACGAACACTGACGGTAAGTTCCATATTATTCAACAGTGAGTACTAACTAGAGCTAGTAATAGCTTTTGGCTCATACTTATGGAATTGTGCTAGCCTATCGCATTATTACTGGTACATATATATTAAAACATAACTTTATAACTAAAAACAATATTCGGCTTTCTTACATTTAGATTCCACAACTTTTCTTAACTTTAAATGGTGAATTATAC
This sequence comes from Tipula unca, assembly GCA_951394425.1. Classification (NCBI taxonomy): domain Eukaryota; kingdom Metazoa; phylum Arthropoda; class Insecta; order Diptera; family Tipulidae; genus Tipula; species Tipula unca. Next base: position 77,638,679 of record OX596380.1, read on the forward strand.
AAATCAGTCAAATAATCAAACTTCGCCGCTTTTTCTCTAATAATTGGCTATTAAGATTGTTAGGAATGACGCTTGTTTCAGAAATTGTAAACAAATCAATTTTGATATGTTACAAACTAATTTTAATTAGCGTTTCTTTCGAAACTATTTTAAAATTATACCGATACAAATCTTAAAGCACAGAACATGCTCGTTAATTTTTTTGATCAGAACATATTCCACAAAAAATCATGCTGTCGTACTTACTTTAGTCAACAAAATATAAAACTCGATAGGAAGATTAGAGGGCATTTACTTTATATTCCAATGACTAATAAAAATATTAAAGTTTTATTTAAAATATTATATTAAATCTAGAGCCGACAAAGTGTTTGTGGATAACTTAATATTAAAATAAACCCATAAGCTGAACATAGGTTCCACACACTATCTTGATTCTAGCGGGTTAAATTTAAAATTCCGTGTAGGATCGTTTAGCTCAATTAACCAGTAAAATTAAAAGACACAATACACTTCCAGTTATTCAATACCTTGAAAAGCTACTTACTGAATATTTACGTTCCACATTTGAAATTAATAGGAAGATATACCACTTAAATTATATAAACATAAAAGTCTAATAAATATATTGTATTATTATTTGAACTCTTCAACATCGAACAACGAAATATTCTAAAAACACCTCTTACCTCACCTTAAGAACAGACAGTAGAATTGTATAATGGTTAATGTGAAATGTTAGATTAAACGATGCAAACATATCGTAATTAGATGTTTGTGTTAGATGAGATAAACTAATATAGTCCAAAGAATTCAAATCTGAACATATGTTCCACTAACTTCTGTCATTAAACCGAGCATTTTATAGTATAAATTCTTATCTATTATACAATGACTAAAACGGACACTGACGGTAAGTTCCATAATACTCAACACGGAGTACTAACTAGAGCGGCAAAGAATTTTTGGCTCATGGCTATGGGATTTTGCTAGCCTATCGCATTATTACTGGTATGCATTAAAACATCACTTTATAACTACAATCAATATTCGGCTGTCCTACATTTAGGTTCCACAAATGTTCTTAACATTAAATGGTAAATTACGTATAAATCAGTCAAATATAATTGAACTTCGCCGCTATTTTTTCTACTATTCTATCTATTAAGATTGTTAGGAATAACGCTTGTTTTACGAATTGTAAACAAATCAATTTTTATATTTTAAAATTCTTCGACAACCGATAGAAATCTTAAAGCACAAAATATGTTCAACATTTGTTTTGATCCCAATATATTCCACAAAAATCATGGAATGAACCCATAAGCACAAACTTTCGTTTATTCAATAGCTTTGAAAAGCTGCTTACTGAACATTTAGGTTCCACATTTGAAATTAATTGCAAGATATACAAAATAAATTATATAAACATGAAAGCCTAATATATTGTATTATATTATTTGTACTCTTCAACATCTGAAAGAAATTCAATTCCCACAATTTATTTCTGTCGAATTCCACAAAGAACCTGAACGAGTCACTCACTTTAGCAATTAATAAAAATTCGAATTAATTTATTTAATTCGGTAATAATTATAGTAAATGTACACATAGGTTGAGCATAGATCCCACAAATGTTCTTGATTCTATGTAAAGCAGCCTTTAATACTACATTACTATTATATTCAACGTTGAGAACTTATCCAACTAGATATTCATGTTAGATGAAATAAACTAGTTGTCCAACCAATTCAAATCTATCACTAAAACGTGCGTTTTAGTCAAATAACGTTGAACTGTCCTACATTTAGCACAACGATTACCGAATTAAGTCTATACATACACATATACAGCATTCAACCCGCGCGTGCTTTCTGTCATAATTACCCAATTATGTACATATGAACATATTTATACAGTCAGTTACCATAATTGACCGAAGATTCAAGAACTATAAAATTTCTCCACTTATCCAAAAACAACCAAGTAAATTGAGTGCTATACATACAGATACAGAGATAATGACAGCAAAAATATATTCGATTCGATATGGTTTATGTCCTTCTATGTGTGCGGTGTGCTTTACAAAAATTATTTATCTATTTTAATCTCTACATACATATCCAAAATACATTATACGAGCAGCTAGCTAGGCTATTGATTTTACAAAATGACTTTATTGCATGCCAGTTTTTTGAAAAATATTTTTTTTATACATTTATTCCACATTGGTGTGTACGGTGTTCGATTCCGTTCGTTTTATGGAGTTGGATTATATGGGAACAGTTTTAGGCATGTGCAAGATATTCTCGTACTCGTAGTACTGTATCTCGGGCGTTTCATTTTTTAATTTTTTATTTGGACAATTTTATCTCTCTGTGTAATAGTAGTAGTAGTGGTAATAGTAGTAGGTAGTATCGAAATGATTCGGTCCCCATAATATATAAAATATAATAACCCTATGAGCACCATTGTACGATAGAATTTATTTAATGAAATCGCATTCCAAATTCAGTTTATATTACAAAAGCATGTAAAACCTTACAAGAAGTCGGGAAATTGAGGTTGGGCGAGTCGTAATCACCCCAAATATAATTTTTTTTTTTAATGAAAATGATTTTTGTGAAAATATATTTTACTGTTGCCTTTGTATTTTATATACATATAAATAAAACATAATCCTGGGGAATTTTCCAACAAAAAAATAAAATAAAAACGAGTCAGTAAACCATTTGTTAAAGATTTATGTACAGTTTATAGACAGAGAGGGAATTTCGTCATTTATTATTTGAATACGTATATAAAACTATTTTCGTTTATTAAATTGCAACCACCGAAACTATGATGAGTCGTATGTGAATGCACGTGTACTTCCATACATAATGACAAATTTGGTGGTATCTTGGCTACAACATACAGTAACATAACAAAATTTCGTTATAAAAATGAAATAGTTTTGACCGTCCATAGTTCACCATCCGACGTTGTCATAATCTTATTACTAATAATGTGGCCTAATTTAATTTCATAACAGATAATTGACATATAATTTGCCTAGACATATTGATCGAGTCTAGGAGACGTTCATTGAAACATAAGTAATAATGAAAAAAAAATTGTTATTCAATTTGTAAACGTCAGTCAAATAGATCACACATAATTTCCAATTATATCTCTCTCGCACGTGTGTACTATCTATATATCATCACTAAAATTATTAAGTAAGTTGTTCTAAGAAGTTTTATTTTATTTACCTAAGAAACATAAATCTGGAATTAATAAAATAATAAAGATAAGATAACTGTATATATAAAAGGGTTAGTTAAGTTGTAGCTGGCGCCAAAAATTGGCAACAGTTTATGTGATTTTCAATATTTTAATGTGTTTGTGATGTGAATAAAATACAGATGTATACATATACGAAGCGATTTACTCATACACTCGTGCACAAAATATATTCTTATATCGAGGAGGGTAAGAAAATGTTTTGTCGAGGGAGTGCCATAGTTAAAAAAAAATGAAATGAAAAAAATACGAAGAAACCACCCTCGCCAAAAATAACTAAGATAAGTTTCAATGTATACATAATAATGCCATATGGCAGAAAATACATGTACAACTGTTACACATGGCACGAGATAATCCCAAAATTTAGCTACATATATACCTTCTTTTTTTTTTGTAAATCGGTTGTCTTTGACAAAATGTTTAATCCTTTAGTATTCTTAAAGTATTTGTAATGAATGCTCATTTTTTTTAACCATAAAGACGTAACAAATCTTATTATTCATCCATGATCAAACATTAGTATATATAAATAGGACGATATAGGATTTCGTTTTAGCAGTCGTCATTATTGATTGTATATCGATTACATACAAAAAAAAACCACCGCACGGCATGAAAATAATTTTTTTGGGTTGGGATTCTGTTGACGTAAGTCTACGAAAAAAAATTATGTCCGCTGATTATGTTTTTATTATAAAATCTATGTTAGGTAAATTCATGATTTGGATCAATAAATTACCAAAATTAGCAAATTTGAATAAAGTTTGAATATTGATTTGAAATGTATTAATTTTACGAGTGTTTCAGGGTAGAATTTGAATGAATTTGAACAAAGATGGACCGAAAAAAAAATTTAGAGTCAAAAGTTTAATATTTTGTGGAAATAAAATTAAAAAATGTTTATGATCAGTTGCGGTTTGAAACTCGGCTGTTGAAAAAAAAATTAACATTTTCGCCGTCAATCGAGTTGTTCGACAATCACGCGACCGACTTGATATTCGAAAACAATATAAATTGTAAATTTTAAAATAATTTGAATTCTTGATCTATTCAAAATAAAATTTGAAATGTACTATAGCGTCTGGACCGCCGGTTCGAATCCCAGTAGGCGATTCAAAATTGTATGATTTTTCCTAATTAAGGCTACAAATTGACGTAGATCATACAGGTGGAAAGAGATTTTCCTTTAATCAAAACTATCCGACAGTCTTGTGAAATTTCAGGTGGTCCCAATATGACTTTCGATAATATCTAGCATTGATTATTATTATTTCTAGATCGAGCACATCTAAAATTTGGCACATAGTAGAAATTAGATAAAATCAGACCAACCATCCGTGTTATTTTTCCGGTCAATGATATCACAAGAAGATCGTGTGCATGCGTATTAAAAATAGATCATGAATGAGTCGAAATGAATCATTCAACGTGTTTAATGTTGAAAACATACGATCACCTACTGCAACTTGAATACATGAGTTTTCGAAGTTTGTTTACAACCTCTCAATAAAATCTATAGAATATGAAATATGTATGAAAGGTATTTTATTCATGCCTGTTATATTGTTTAGAAGAACACAAAATAGCGATCGATCAACCATGCGTTACGAATTTTGATAGATTGAAAAAAAAATGTTTTCGTTCAACGATTTAAGCAAAAATCTTGGCATGATCTCAAATTAAAAAAAATTACAGATTTTACGATACATGATTATCGTATTAGGTAAAACTAATGTGAATCAGATTTTATGGATGGTTTAATTAATGTCAAATTTTTTTATACCAAAATTTCAAAATTTAGAATCCAAATTTAATTTAATTTGTTTAACCCCATTGTTATTTAGAAGTTATAATTTTCAACAACCTATAGATTTTAGTCAATAATATTTTCGAATTCCAACAAAATTTTAAAGTAAGCTAAATGTTTGCTTATAAAATTGTGAATTTCGATTGAAATTTGTAAATTATAATTTTAATCGAATTTCGAAAGTTTTAAATTTTTAGTACAGTTTTCAAATTTTTATTTTAAGTAGCTTAGCAAATTTGCAAATTTCGAAACTATTTTACTTCAATTTTTTGGAAAAAATTATTTAAATTTTCAGAATTTCGATAAAAATTTTCTAATTGTGACTTTTTCTTAAAACGTAATCGTGATTGAATTTAATTTAACTTTATACAATTTAACGTATAAAGTTAAACATTAAGTTTCGACGTAGCTTAAGGAGTTTACTAATTCCCGAATTTTAGTTATTATATTTTTCGAGTTTCAAATTTCAGCTTAATTTGATATTCAAATTTGAAATTCAGCATATTTGAATACTCTGTACTATCTCCAGAAAAATCTTTCTAAAATTCCAAATGTCAATAATATTTTTGAATTTATCAAATTGGAATTATTTTTAAATTATTAAATCAATCAAACTCCGATACAGTTTAGAATTTTAAAAACTAAATTTTCAAAATTTGTTTTGAATACTTAAGTAAATTTACAAATTTAGAAGCTATTTTACTTTAAATGAAAAATTTGATTTTAGATAGTTTCAATTAAATTTAATCAAACATTAAATTGCGATGCAATTTAGCGAATTTTTTAATTCTTCTAAACCGAATTTTAGTTAATTTTTCAAAAATTTCGAGTGTGATTATTGAATTTCGGAAACAAATTTTTAATTTGCCATATTTTTATGCTCTCTAGGGTTTTATAGAAATTGCAGACTGGCTTTTACTGGCAATTCAGATTATCAAATGTATTGGCAAATTTAGAAACTATCGTGTTTCAATTTCGAATATTTTGGAAAAAACTTATTTAAATGTTCAGAAATTCGATGCAAATTTACGTTTTTTTTTATTGTTTTTAAATGTAGTTCAATTGAATTTATAAAATTTTACAAATATAATTCTAAAAATTAAAATAAACAAATTGCGATGCAGTTTAACAAATTTCCTAAACCAAACTTTATTTATTATATCATTCTGATTTTCAAATTTCGACTATGTTTAATCTATTTCGTAAACAAATTTTTTGTTTAATAGAATTATCAAATCCAATTAGCATATTTTGTTTAGTTTTTCTAGAAATAGCGGTTTGTCTTTTACTGCGGCTACTCAACAGAACCAAGTTTGATATTCAAATATGAAGAAAACTACTTAAAAGTACGAAATTCGTAAGAAGTGAGCAGTTAAGGGAATAATATTTTATGTAGTAAGCCATGACCGCACTTGAACCAATATCTATTTACTAGTGTTTTACATTATCTGGTCACACAACAGAATTTCAACCTAGGATATGTAACAAAAATTCCGATATTTTTAAATTTAGCAAATTTTCAAACTTGAATTTCGAATCAGTTTAAAATTTTAATCAACCGAATTTTAAAAATTTGTTTTCAATAATTAAGCAAATTTTTTAATTTCGAAACTATTCCATTCAATTCAATTCACATGTCGACTTTGTCGGAAAAAACAAATTTAAATTTTCAGAATTTTGATGCATTTTTTTCAGATTTATTTTTGTAAAATGTAATTCCAATTACAGAATTAAGAAATTCGTTAAGCTTATCTACGAAAATTGTATATAAACTTAAAAATCTTAGTAGATAATTCTGAAAATGAAACAATAAATTTCAATAGTTTAAACGAATTTCTTAATTTTGAATACAAATTTTAGTTATTATATTTTTCTGTTCAAGTTTTAACAAAGACTATTGAATTCCGCGTACAAATTTTTTGATTTCTAGAAACTGTGTATACTCATCTGTTTTTTTATTGGATTCTACATATTAAATATGTAACTCCAAATTTTTAGCATCAATTTAAAATTTAAAAAGACAATAATATTATTGAGTTTAGAAAATTTTTAAAATTGTGCATTTCGATTTAAATATTACAATTTCAAACGAATTTCGAAATAATTTACCGAATTTTTACAAATCGTATTTTAAAAACGTAATTCAGATTTATAAAGTTTTTTTTGAAGAATTGAGCAAATTTTTGAATTTTATTTAGCGCATATTTTAAATGTTGTCAAGTTATTCTAGAAATTGCGGTTTGTCTTTTACTGGCCAATAAACCTAAAGATTTTAACATGAAAAAACTACTAAAAATTCCTAATTTCGAAAGAAGTGGGCAGATCCGCACTTGAATCAATATTTCAATATTGTATCAATATTTACTGGGCCATTGTGTTTTACATTTTCTGGTTACACAACAGACCCGTACCTTGGAGATTTGATATTCAAATATGAAAAAGTATGAATTTCGTAAGCAGTTGAACGAATTTCTTAGTTCTGAAGTTATTTTTAAAAACGCAATTTTTACAGGTTTGTTCTGAATATCTAAACCAACTTCGGATTTCGATACTATTTTGCTTAATTTGGAAAAACTAATTTAAATTTTCAGAATTTCGATGCAAATTATTAAATCTTGATTTTTTTAAATGTAATTTTAAATTTAATTTAAGTTTAAAACATTTTGAGAATATAATTCTGAAAATCACTTATAATTTTCGATGCAGTTTAACGAAATTGCTAATTCTGAAAACGAATTTCATTAATATTCTAATTTTCAAATTACAACAAAGACTATTGAATTTCACTAACAAATTTTATGTTTCATAGAATTATCCCATTTAACATATTTTAATATTCTCTAGAAATTTTAGCAACCGTGTTAAACAATGTACATGACAATATACCGGGTGTTTTTTTTAAACTGAGACGATCAAATATCTCGAAAAATAGCCACTCTACGGAAAAAATGTCCATAATCAAAATTCAATCATACCGCGGGGGAAATACATTAGTGCAAAAAAAAAAGTCCCTCCACCCCCGCTTTGTAGGTGGGGCGGGGGTAACTTTTAAACTAAGATAGGAAGCCATATTTTTTATTGCAGACACGGATTCTACGACTAAAAGTACGTATGATTTGAATAAAATATTTTGTTCGGTTCATGATAGATGGCGTTGCAATCGACGAAATTCAATTTTATCAATTTCTCCTTCTTAGAACACACGCATTCGATTCTGCAATACGTTTGAAATAAAAAACATCACGTTTTCATTGGAAATACTCGAAATTCGTCATCAAAACAATTTATTCAGTTTTGTAAATCTAAATAAGTGTTCAAAATTAATTTCAAGTTTTATTATTAAATTTCAAAAATACAAAATTCAGGCCATCATTTTGAACACTTATTTAGATTTACAAAACTGAATAAATTGTTTTGATGACGAATTTCGAGTATTTCCAATGAAAACGTGATGTTTTTTATTTCAAACGTATTGCAGAATCGAATGCGTGTGTTCTAAGAAGGAGAAATTGATAAAATTGAATTTCGTCGATTGCAACGCCATCTATCATGAACCGAACAAAATATTTTATTCAAATCATACGTACTTTTAGTCGTAGAATCCGTATCTGCAATAAAAAATATGGCTTCCTATCTTAGTTGAAAAGTTACCCCCGCCCCACCTACAAAGCAGGGGTGGGGGGACTTTTTTTTTGCACTAATGTATTTCCCCCGCGGTAAGATTAAATTTTGATTATGGACATTTTTTCCGTAGAGTGGCTATTTTTCGAGATATTTGATCGTCTCAGTTTAAAAAAAACACCCGGTATGTATGTATAAAGCATACTTGTGCTTTTTATTGAATCCCAAATTTTAAATATGTATATCAATCGAAACATCGATCTAAAATTTTCAAAATTGTGAGCTTCAATTTAAACTTTGAATATTGGTAATATTTAAAAATTATAATTTCAAACGAATTTCGATATAATATATCGAATTTGGTTCAATTCAAGTAATTTTCAGATTTTCGATTATTTTTTAAATATGTTCAAACATAAAATTTCGAAGCAGTTTAACGAAAATTTGAAATTGAACTTTAGTTATTATATTATTCTGATTTTTAAATTTCGATAAACAAATATCAAAAAACAGTATTAAAAAGTACGAAATTATGCAGCTTTATTGTATTCCAAATTTTAAATTTGTAGCGAATTTTAAACAACTATGTAAAATTTCGAATATCATCAATATTTTTAAATTTAGCCAAGTTTAGAATTTTAAAAAACAGAATTTTCAAAATTTGTTCTTAATATTTAAGCAAATGTGCAAATTTAATAAAATATCTTCAATTGAAATGTCCAATTTTTAGGCAAAAACTAAATTAAATTTTCAAATTTTGATGTTTATTTAATTTTTAGTTCTTAACATCAATTTAAAATTTCGAATGTCAATAATATTTTCGAATTTGAAAATATTTTTAAATTATAATTTGGAATTTTTACAGATCAAATTTTAAATATGCAATTCTGATTTTCCAAATTTTGTTCTGACTATCTAAGCAAATTTACAAATTTCGAAACTGGTTTGCTTCAATTCAAATGCCGAATTTAATTTAATATAATTCTTAAAATCAAACATAAATTCAGTTTAACGAATTTTCTAATTCTGAATCCAAATTTTATTTAAGTTTTTTTTAAGCATTTTTTTAATTATTGGAATTATCAAGTCTATCTGGCATATTATAATGTTTTCCAGTTTTCTTAGAAAACGGTTGGCCGTTACAGACTAAATTTACTGAATTCCAAATTTTAAATCTGTAACTCCGAATTTTAAACATCGAACTAGAATTCCAAATGTCAATAATACTGTTAAATTCAGAAAATTTGTCTTTTCGATTAGAATTTTGGATATTATAATAATTTCATAGGGATTTCAACAGTTTGCCGAATTTAAAATTTTTACAAATATTTCAAAAACACAATTCGGGTGGGTATTTAGAACAAAAAATTATGTTCTGAGTAACTAATCGAATTTAGTTGAATTAAATTCAAATGTCGAATTTTTTGATATAATTTAAATTTCCAGAATTTTGATGCCAATTTTCAAATTTTATTTTTTTTTAAATGCAATTTTAAATAAATTTTTGATTTTTGAACTTTGAATTTTACAAGCCCATTTTAAAAACCTTATTTTTTATTAAAAATTTAAAAACGTTTTTATTATTAATTTTTCTTTCTTTATGTGATATTTAAAAAAAAAATTTACTTTGTTTAAAAAAAGGACTAGTTTCGCGCATGTCACACTTTGTCAACTTTGTACTATTCTTCTTTGAATAGTACAAAGTTGACAAAGCGTGACATGCGCGAAACTAGTCCTTTTTTTAAAACAAAATAAAAATTTTTTTAAAGAATTTTCTAAAATATCACATAAAGAAAGAAAAATTAATCTAAAATTAATAATAAAAACGTTTTTAAATTTTTAATACAAGTGTTTTCTTTGTTAAAAAATAAAAGTCTGATCATATAGTGATATTAGAGCACAATGGCCCAATAACTTATTCTGGTTTACAAATTTTAGTTATGAATATTTAAGCAAATTATTTTCCTTTAATTCAAATGCCGAATATATCGAGAAAAAAAATAATTTAAATATACAGAAATTTTCAAAATTCGATTTTTTTTAAAATGTAATTATAAATTCAATTCAAGTTTACAAAATTTGGCATATATCATTCTGACTAATATTTAAACAAATCTTCAGGGTAATGGAATTATCAGGTCCATTTAGCGTATTTTAATGTTTTCTAGTTTTTCTAAAAAATGATCTGCCCATTACTAACTTAAATATACTTTACTGAATTCCAAATTTTAAATATATAACCAAGAATATATTTTCAAATTTAGAAAATTTTCAAAAATTTCGAATATTGAAAATATCTTTAAATTATAATCTCAATCGAATTTCTTAAATGTTAAATATATCGAGTGAAGCATGCTTATAGAAATTTGCAATTTTCGGAAATAACTGTTTTGGTTCAATTCAAATTTTGAATTATACGGATTAATAAAAATTGTAAACTTGTAAATTTTGATGCAAATTTTAACGAATTTCTTTGTTTAACGAATTTCTTTATTTCTGAAACTGAATTTTAGTACATTCCCTCTGGAAGATTTCATCAAAAGCTTTTCTACAAAAGCTGGTGGTTTGAATTACGAATTATCAAACTACTCTCACAAGTATCAAATATACTGACAAAAATAATTTACAAAATAATGTATCTCGGAGGATATAGTATAGGACCACCAGAGTCTAAACCAACACGCCACTTACGTGAAGCTGTATCGGGATTAAGACAGATACAACGGAATTAAATAAAAATACAATGATTCATATTTGTCTTTAATAACTTGGCGAAACCGTTTCACAGTATTAGTCGCTTGCAATGGTAAACAGCTTGGTAGCACCGATTAATATAACAATAGACATGGGAAATCCAATTGCAAAATTGATGACCTAATTGCGCTCATGGTCACCAGTAAGAAACGGCCTTGAAAAAAATAAATAAACACGAAGATGATTAATCTTACAATAGACATTGTCGGATTGTATAATCTGCAGACTATTATTCAAGCCCAGATCAAAAGAAAATTTGGGAGTGGCAAAACCTAGAATGTCGTATATTGGACGCAAAAAAAAAGTATGCCGTACAACCCGAAAATCTAGAAAGTTAATTTACATAATAATGACAGATAGACAATTTAAATGTGCACTTACGCAATTATCTAGTTTATAGATAAATTGATTTAATTCAGCTAATTACACCCCCATGACTCCACCGCATACATATATACGTATACATTATTACAATGCGCATAACATACTCACGGCCAATTTGACATTCCCACGTAAAAAATATACAATATGTTGGCGTTGACTTACCTGTAAATAAAAAACAATAAAATGTTAAAGAAAATATAATGAAGAGCAACCACTTAAGATTATCAAATATATACGTATATATACAGCAAGCGCACAAATAAGTATACAGACACGACTTGTATATACACATATAATATTATTTTCTTTAATGATTTTCCAGATTGCATAGAGAATTTCAGTCCAAAACAAATCACACACAATGCTATTACAAATATAAAACTTCATTGTCACTTCACGCGTCGTTGATTTTTTTGTATATACTCGTATGTATAGCTAGCATCGAGATTCTATTTTTTTTTACAAAAATGACGAACGCTTGTGGCAACAATGTGACATATAAACAATTATAAAAGCTGTATCTTGATTTCTAGAATAATAGCTATGTGTATAGAACTCTTCGCATAGATACAAAAATATAAAAACCACGACTAGGCATGTAATTCATAACTATTATATTTTCCCTAACTATGTATATACGTACGATACGTATATGTATGTACATTGTGTGCTGATTAATCGATTGGACAAATCATTAAAAATATATTAAAGTTATGTGCATATGGTTTGTCCTAATTTTTATGATTTTAAAATGATAATTTACATAATAAACGTATGTAGAGTATGTATATGATGAGGGTGTGTGTTGTGTATCGGCGTAATTATTTTTTAAAATAGACATAGGACACGTTTTGGTTGGTAGCTGGTAATAGCTTCGTTGAAAATATATTTATATGTCAATGGCTTTATTACAGTCCACTAATTAGAACATATTCTGTTTAATATTGAAATGGCTGCTACGTCTCATAGCCTTTTAATCAGATTAAAAAGATTCTAATCAGTGACTAAACCTATAAAAAAAATGTAAAATTTCTAATATGAATCCAACCTTATATATATGTACATATATATGTATATACTATTTATTATCTTGCGATCATCGCAGTTTTATTGTCTTATATTACAATCGACTTAATAATATTTCTAACACGATCGTTAACCTTTTATGATTCGTATGAATTTTGAATTTTAATTAAATTTAATTCCAAGAAATAATTACGCGTGCTTATCAAATTGTACCAATATAGTAAACTTAAGTTAATTAACAATTTCTCGTATACGTTTTTAACAGTTGTGGTTAAGTGCAACGTACAAAATCTGATATTTTTTTTAAATTTATAGTCGAAATAAAATAAAATTACCGTGAAGTATAAATATAAGCGATAAATCTGTCAAGTTCTGAACCTTGAGTTTCACTTCACATTTATACACTTGATTGAATTGAACGATCGACTAAATGCGGTTTATGTAAACCTTATATAGTGAAAAGTTTAGAAATTGCATAATATATACGGGTGGATATATAAATTTCGCATCAATTTAATCACAATGATAGATTAAACAAGCTGATTGTGTAATTAGTCATATATATATATATATATATATATATATATATATATATATATATATAAAAATAAATAAATATATATATATATATATATATATATATATATATATATATATATGTATATATATATATATATATATATATATATATATATATATATATATATATATATATATATATATATATACATATATATATATATATATATAAATTAATATATCGTTTAAATAGATCGTGTGAAATAAAACTAATAAAAGTGTAACCTTTACAATAGATCGTGCAGGAGAAGTAAACGTATCAGCACTAGAAAATAAAATTAGCATATTGTTTCAATGAAATTCGGAAAACTATAATTGCAACTCACTCTACTAACTACTATTATACTAAGGTTAACAAACAAACAATTTCCATTTTATTACATTTCTAATTACAAAAATCTGTCCCAATATTACCAAAGATTTTCGCATGAAAACACTGGGCGACTAAAAAAACTGGACCACCCAAATTCCGGTGATCCTAAAATTAGTCACAAATATGCAGATTTACTGGGAAATAACAATTCACCAAAAACGATATCAGAAGAAGCAATAAGGACGAAATTTCCCGAGTTTGGTGAAATGTCATCGAACCAATAAATTGATTAAATGATATTTTATTTAATGATTTTAACAAAGATATTTTGTTGGATAGTTCTTTTTCCTCTAAACGCAAATAATTTGTATTCGTTATTTATGAAATTTCTATACATATTTGTTTATTCTTAAATTCTGAAATTGGAAATGAAATAATTGTAAAATTTCCTTAATTCTCAAATATCATATATCGTTTCCCAATTTTAAGTTTCGTATGACTATATCTAAAAACTCAAACTAATAATTTTCCTTATTTTAAAATTTTAAATTTTCCAAAATTCTCAAATAAAAATGTTAATTTATAAATGTTTAGATACTAAAATGCCTATAATATTTAATATTTGAAATTTCCAAATTTAACTGAAATTTTGAATTTGATTTAATGACATTATTGTTTTAATTTCAGATTTGGATATATAACAAATTTTTGAATATTTCATAATTTTTAATTTATAAAATTTATAATTTCTAAATATCGAATTTTCAAAATGGACTAACATTTCTATACTGAAATTTTTTTAATTCTCAATTTGGAAATCAACTTTGATATACTTTAAATTATAAAATTTTCAATTTTCTTTCCGAAAAATTGATTTTCAAAAATTGTTAAAATTCTAGATTTGTTAAACATAAAATTCGCAATTAAATTCTTTGAAATTTCATAATTACCAAATTTACAAAATTCATAATTTTCTAACTTTCCATTTTCAAAATAAACTATCATTTTAATTCTGAAATATTCCAAATTATCAAATATCATAATTTCATATCAACTAAATTTAAAAAAAAATAAAATACGAAATGTGAAATTTTTTTAATGCAATTTAAAAAAATATTCCTGAAACTACGAAATTTTATGACTTCTGAATTTCTTAATCTTTAAATTATTATTCAGAAATTTTGAAATAAATATTTCAATTTATAAATTTTTTGAATTTAAATACCATAATCTTTAACGTTTGAAATTTCCAAAGTTAACTGAAATTTTCAATTTGATATCCTTGAGACTGAATTTCCAAATTTAACCTAGAATTGATAAAATTCTAGAATTATGGAACATAAATTATTCCAAATTAGTTTCTGTACAACCTTAAATTCTTCAAAATTTCTAATTTTAAAATTCATAATTTCCAGAGACCCAATTTCCAAAATAAACTAACATTTAAATTCTGAAATTTTCTTAATTCTCGAATATTTATCATAGCTACTCCATACCAACTAAATTATTTACGATTTAAATACCTAATGTTATCATTCACATAAGTATTTCTAGAATTCGAAATTTCAAATTAGTAAATCTTTTTTTTTTATAAAATATTCCTTGAAACTACTAATTTTAGGACATATTTTAATTCAAAAACTTTTAAATTTTCAAATATCTCTAATTAATTCAATTTTAAAGAAATCAAATTATAATGATATTATAGATATTTTTAAAATTTTCAATTTTATTTCCGTAACATTGATTTTTCAAACAAAATTGTTAAAATTCTAGATTTCTAAAACATTCGCAAATTCCCTATTTCCTGCCCTATGTAAAAATAAAATAAAATAAAATTGGGTGAATTTTACTCCAGCACTCAATGCCACTAATTGGCCGACGGTGCAATACCCAAATTCACACTAACATTCATTCAACTCATTCACACAAGTACAGTATACCACCTGTGCATTGCATAGATCCATGTCACCTTGTACAGTGCCATGGAAGATGGGTCGGCCCATGAGTTCTACATTCCAACAGAGGGGTCATAGATGTTTTCAATTTAATTACCGATCGTAATCGGGAGAAGAAAAATCCCTTTTGCATCCCGCCTCGGTACCTCCCGATCCAAACGTCGCAGCTTTTAACCACTGCGCTATTTGCTCGGTGTAACCTTAAATTCTTTGAAATTTCGTAGTTCCCAAATTTGCAAAATTTATAACTCCCTAACTTGCAATGTTCAAAAGTAAAACTATCATTGCAATTCTGAAATATTCTTATCCCTTAAATATCATAATTCCATACCAACTAAATTATTTAAGATATAATTTTCTTTATATAGGTTTAAGAATCACATATTCCTAAAATCCATAATTTTTTTAAATTTTATTTTTTGATAATAATCCTGAAACTACAAAATTTTAGTACTTTCGGTTTCATAATTCAAATTTTTAATTTTTAGATTCCAAAATTCCATAATCTTAAATATTTGACATTTTCAATTTTCTTTTCTTAAAACTGAATTTTCAAACTTAAGCAAGATTGTTAAAATTTTAGATTTATAAAATATGAAATTCGTAATTTCTCCGCAAATTCCTTGTTTTATTTTTTCCCAATAAACCGAAATACAAACAATTTCAATTCAAAAAATTTCAAAATTCACGAATTAAATTCGTAATTTGTAAACTTTTAATTTTCAAAATGAACACATCTATCATATCAATTCAATTTTAAATTTATTTATTTATAAAATATTCCTAACCTTCAAAATTTTAGGTCTGGAAATACATTAAATCTTTAAATTTTAATTCAAAAATTGTTTGTATCCAAAATTTTCAAACAAAGTTTTAATTTATAAAATTATAGATTCCAAAATACTAATAAACTTAAATATTTGAAAATTTTAAATGTAAAAGGAAATTTTCAATTGAAACACTAAAATTTAATTAAAATTGTTAAAATTTTAAATTTCTAAACCATAAATTTCGTAATTTCTAACTATCATTAAACTATCATTTTAATTCCCAAATATCATAACTCCATATATAAATAAATTATTTAATATATAATTTTCTAATTTTAATATTCACATATTTTCAAAATTCGGAATTTCTAATATTTTAAAATCACTTAGTTTTTTTTATAAATCTTCCTGAAACTATAAAATGTTGATACTTCCAAATACTTTAATTTCCAAATTCAGAAATTATTATTTATTTTATTCTCAAATACATTTTTTAATTTATAAATGTTTAAATTCCAAAATGCCACAATCTTAAATATTTGAAATTTCCAAATTTAATTTAATTTTTTAATTTTTTCAATTTCCAATGTTAATCGAAATTGTTAAATTTCTACTGTTCAAGAACATAAATTCTTTCCTTCCCAATTCACAAATTTTCAGTTTCCGATTAATTTCTAAATTCTTTGAGAATTTATAACCCTTCAAACTTTAAAATAAATCCCCGACTTCTACTTGTAAAAATGTCCGATTATATGAATTTTTAAATATTCCATTTCTTAATCCCTATCCTATCCTAGATTTCCCTATATATATATATTTAATGGTGCTAAAAAAATGTTCAATCGTACAAAGCATCGACGATTTAGTCACAATTTTGTGTCAGGAACCATAGTTTAACAATGGATTTGATAAATTTATCTTGCTATGAAATTTAATTAAAAGTTAACTTGACTAAAATCTTAAGTAAAAATTAATCTTTAAAGTTACATTGAATTAATTTTTATATGTATACCTTAAAATTAAGCGATATAGTTTTAATAGTACATAGTTGACGCACGTCAGTTTAATATTAAAATTGATTTTGCTTATTTTAAATTTAAATTACACTTAGAAAGTTATAAATACAATCAAAACAATTTATTAAATTTAAGTTTGATTTTTTTTTCTTACGAAATTCGGCTAATAAAATAAATTGTAATTTCATCATAAAAACTACTTTCTTAAAACTACATCGTTTTGATACTCGTAAGCTGATCGTTTTACTAATGTATGAAACATAAATTTATTTTATAGTTCTTCTAAGAAATGTTGTGTTTAGCTAAAAAATGAAATTCGTCAGCGTAACCTATTTGAAAAATTAAAGTGAAATGATATTGATCTTCATCGTTACGCACTTTTTAAATATGTTTACGCTGGCCCAAATGCAAGTGAATATAATAAATTTAAAATTACTTAGGAAAATATATTCCCCAAAAATATTTTGCTGTTCATCAACGAAACTATTCAAATTCGCACAAAATCGAATAAATTTGTTCATCAATTCTTAAATCGATCTGATATTTCGAGTTCCATGTAAGGAAAGTTCACTTCTAATCTCCTTCCAGGACGTTGCAATTAGCATAGTATTTTTTAAATTATGCGCATCGTTAAATAAGGACCATATCCAATCCTCACCGCGCTTATTTCTGGCCTTGACCATATTAAGGTTCATCTCGATGTGAAGACTGTCTAGACTTCTAGAGAATAATTGCTTAAATTATTCGTTTGTTTGTCAATTGTCCAACCATTGACCCAAAGTGTTAACTCCACCTCTAAGGTGCGCGTTATAGTATATGGAATCAAATCGGTTTATCGTAATTTGAGTAACTAACGCTCAAACACTTTGATGATACTTAAATAGTTAATTCAACAAACAAAATTCACCGAAATAATTAATAAAAAAATTTACGTAAAACATAGCAAATATTGGCGAAAACTGGGAAAAAACACATGTGTATATGAAACTATTTTCGAAGCGGTTTGAATGATAACTGCCAAAGAGTACATAATATAAGTATGCAATAGTAACGGCATGATTTAGTATTTTTTTTAGAATTTTTGGACGTTGTGAAGTTAGGTAAACACCGTTTAACAATTCTGGAATTAATATCAATAAAAAAAAAGTAAGGGGCTATATTCAATATTAAAGTCCTGCCGGGATATTCAAATATCATATCAAATTATGATAATTTACAAAAGCACCTTGTTTCTTAGAAAATGCCCGTTCCATGGGTCGATTCTAAAACTCGAACACTCAACCGGCAGCACGGCATTATTTTCATGTTATCTATCTATTTTTGATGACTTTGCAAAATTATTGGATCCAATCATGTTATCGCTTTCTATAGCAAACAGGACATGTTGGAGTAGGTCTACGTATATTCAAATCTAATTTGTGTACAGGCGCCCACAGAAGTTAGCCAGCCTCAAAGTCTAAAGACTAATTTTACAATACACTTAGATGATTTGATGGGATTTAAACCCGAACGCGATGATAGACTGGTAATTGGGGACTTTAATGGTATAGAGCTGGTAGAAATTAGGCCGACTTGTGTGAAAACATAGATCTGTCAAGACATGAAACTGCGATGGACAGTAGTGAGACAATGATGTACTTTGCAATTGCCACTAGAGTATCACTTGGTCTCTGCAAAGCTACGATGGAAGTTCTCGTACAGCTCTGGAAACATAGCGAAACACGTCGAAGGTTTCGACTGTAAAGGTTTGATAAATGGAGACCAAAAATCAGAAATCAGGATCATGACATAGCCACAACATTGAGGACACTATAGCTACCAGCCTGACTGTGTAAACAGTTTGGGAGATACTGAAAACATAAGTTACAAGTGCAGATTTGTAGACTTGAAGAGAAGGGCGTAAAGGAGTTACCGGATTGCGCCATACTTTCAGGCCTGGGTCAACTGACATTCTGGACCGGGATGAAAACCTCTGTGTCAACATCGACTGAAGGCTTTACTGACTTGCTTGATGTTCATCATGCGTCACAGACTGTAGTTGAGTCACCTCAAATACCAACTGCGGAGATTTGCATTGGGGATCCATCCCATGAGGAATTCACTTTGGCCATGTAGAGATTAAAACGAAACCGCCCAATAATTAGGTGGATTGCATTAATTCAGAACTCTTGATATTCGGTGGGACGACTTTGTGGAGCTGTGAGAGCTTATTTGATTAGTATGGCGATGGCCTCGATAGATCCCATCTTCAATTAGGGAGATCGGTTGAAGTGTGACAATTATCGCGATATACATAGCTCTTCTTGGTTACAGGTTACTGTCCTACATTATATTGGATAGAATCATTCCTCTGACGGGGGGCTTGATTGATCACTATCTATCAGGTGTTGGCATATGCAGATGACATGCGTGATAGAACTGAATAGCAACATTTGATCCGCTTGTAGAGTTGTCAGCTTCTGTTGGACTCCAGATCAATGAAATGAGTGCAAAACAAAATACATGATCTGGAATTGAGGACAACGACACACCATATTTTAGTAATGGTCACCACACGTTTTAAGGAGTTAAGAGGTTCAAACATTCGAGCTTTCTTATCACTCAAGATAACAGTGTGCAAAGGAATCTTAAAGAGCTGCTGGCAGACACTCTGTGTTTTGTATTATGTTAGCCTAAGGCCATTGCTGAAATCTAAATACCTAACAAATGCCGCGAAACTTAAGCTTTACAGAGCGGTATTATGTATATGGATATGTGAAAGTTGAACGATGATGGCAAATACGAGAGAAGAATCATGCGTGGGATGGTATACATATCATCTCAGCGAGTATGCTGGTTCGATCACGTTCTGTGCGCGTATTCGGTACTAATTGTGCTTTATGGTAGACGAAGAGATCGTGGTAGGCGACGAATGCTTCACGATGTAGAGAACAACTTGGACAGATTGTCTAGGACAGTATAAAAACCAAGTTCAAGATCGAAACCGCTGAAGTCTCAGATTGTTGACACAGCAAGCGGCCAGTAACACTGAATAATAGTTCAAATCTGAAATTTTTTGTTGATGTTTGGTATTTTTAGAAACTGAATAGATGTATGAAAATGTGTTAAATTTTTCATAATTATCGGAATTACCATATGGAATGCAAAAACTGGCGAGGCATCTCCCTCCTCTTAAGGGTATATAGTGAAAGTATTAGCAATGATTTATTATATCTTCTAACACACAAACATGCCGACATGCAAACATGCCGACATGCAGCCGAAAGTATACAGAAGTTATCGGCACTAGAACAAGAAATAGTCAAAATAAACATCATAAAGACGAAAGCAATGGGATGAGACTGAGCACAATCATCAACACACCAATTAGCATCAAGAAATCATACAAAATGTCGTAAAATTCATATCCTTTGGTTGTACTGTAGCAAAGACATGCGGCACTGATGCACGCGTAAAAACATGGAAACACACTCAGAAGATTACAAGCAGACTTCAGGTATTTGTGAATAACTGCCTAAGGCGGGTAATAAAATATCTCTGGCCAAACACAAACACAAATGAAGAACATGAGCGGTAAACCAGACAGACAAACATTGGGACAAAAATTAGAAAGCACAAATGGAGATGGGTCGGGCACACATTGAGGAAAACAGAAAATGACATAATCAAAATGTCATTAGAATATGGAAACCGCAGGGGAAAAGGAAGTTGGAAAACGAGGAGAATGGAGCTAGAAGAAGCGCGCGCAACAGCTCGGAAAATGGGAGGAACTGAAAGCAATTGCCCCAAATAGTCAGATGCTTAAATCTTACATATTGATAAAACTTTAGAATATATTAAATTCAGAACGTTCACCGTGATTTGAAAATATGAAAGTTTTCGAAAACTTTACAAATACGAAAATACATGAACATTTGTATGTAAAGATCTCGATCGCCGGAACGCTATCGGATAGTTTTTCAACTTTCTAATTCTATATGTATACGTACTGTGACGTTCAGAGATAAGATTTTATATTAGTGATTTAACATTTTTGTAAAGTCACTTGTGGCCGCCACTGAATTTCTGACACCCCATACATAACTTATATACCAAATACAATTTCATCACCACCTTATGATTGGCGCATCGTTTTAAAACATGAATGAACATGGGGTTTGTATTTAATTTTGTTTAAACTTCTATGATATGAATTTAATGCATGTACAGGCCGTGATCGTCGTAGTCTTGCCCACGCATGTCAAATAAATTTAAGTTCAGATAACGTTGGGAAGAACCGAAATGTATATAGCAATCTAATTGATTATCTACTCTTAATCGACATAAATCAACATCGAAGTAGGGGCAAAAACGATATACATAAATCAACGATCACATGTATTTAGCGTGCGCGATTTAGATTGTGCTAAAGCTCGTCTTACGCACCAAGGTCTAATTAGCTATTGGATTAACGTATCATGTGAGTTAAATCGAATTTGGCAAAAAGGTTCAAAACTATATATACCGACAAATATTAAAGTCCCTGAAATAAAATATTCCCAGGTATATGTAATGTATAACCGGATTTGACCATTTGATAAAATTATAAAACCGTCATAAAGTAAGTATGCGTATACCTGAAAACATGCTTCAACCCTAATTAACAAACCGTTTATGTTATATATGTATATACATATACATATGTACAAAACTATTCAAATAGCTCGAGTTGGAAATATGGTAAAATCGCAGTTATAATATATTGTATGTATGTACATAAATCGTGTACGTCATTGGAATTGATCACATAACCGAAACGAGACTGCACATCATATATGAAATGAAGAGACGATTCTATTTGGATAAACATGCGATCAAATAAGCCGCTTCAATACCATTTTGAAAAATACCATAAACGTACATGAGCATATGAGCATATTCCCCTAAAATTTTATAATTTTTTGTAGAGTTCCATTTCAGTAAACTCGTGTATTGTATTAAGACGAAACTCTATAATATTGTAAGAGAACTATTTTTGGTATAGTGTATAAATATATACTAAATAGAAGCACGCGGCACACCCAAAAGTGTCCAAGGTGAGGTGTTCTTGTATAATACTATATATTATGTTCGTATGTATGTGCGGTACAGTCGAGTATCTCACGCAAGAAGAAACAAGAAATTTCTTGAGTGTGCAAATTTAAATGAAGAAACAAATTTTTTTTTTTTTGTATGTGGTCGCTAATTAACGCCTAACATTGTTAAGGTAAAGAGTTACGTTTGAATGCGAATTGCGCTGCTCTTGTTGTTATTATTTAGTATAGTTTAGTTTTAGTTTAGTGTTAGCGAAATTACTCGAACTATATGATGTGAAACCACTATGCGAGAGACATTTTTTTTTATATTTATTTTGCTTTCCACTCTCCCCCGACCATGGCGTAATTTTTATATTTTATTAAATACAAATAAAATAAATGAACATTTTTGAAATGTTCGGGGCTGCGCATCAATAAAAAAAAAACAAAACAAAAAAGCAAAATACATCCAAACAAGTCTATAGATGTATATACTAGTGTGTACAAGTACAGAGAGTATTATCGATATAACTCGTCGTCGTAACGTCACAGAAATTTTTTTTAAACCCAAGAGTTTAAGAGCCCCGATGTATACCGACATGGCTGGCCGACCCCGACCGATATTTATAACAGAAAAAATAAAAAAAAAACCAAAAAACAACTTGAAACTCTACACACAAAAGTAGAAAAACGAACATAAAGTACAAAAAAAATAAAAAAATACAAAATATACAAAAAAATTTATGTATGCGTAGCCTCTATCTCTATCGAATCCGGTTCCGTCGACCATTTTAAAAATATATAACACTACACAGGCGGTTTTTTATTTTTTTTTGTTCATTAGTCCCCTCTCTTTTGTAGACCTTTCGCGCTTGTCTGTAGTACGACGAACAGCACACACAGTTTGAGTTGAGTTCTTTTTGATTTTTTTTATATTTTTTTCTACTATACGCCAGTGTTTTCATTTTATTCGCCTGTGTGTTCATTATTTAAAGTGAATTTTATCGAGTTCAAGTCACAAGTACTGAGCCGCGCGACGTCATTTTGTATTAAAAATAATAATAAATAAAATTAAAAAAAAATAATAATAAAACTAAAATTTCATCTGTTTTAGCAACAAAAAAAAAAAACAAAAAAAAAGTTAATTGATTTTCATTTTTTTTTTTTGTTACAATTTCCACCAAAACATTTATTTGTGATTCATTTTGTGTTACTTTACAAAAACAAAAACTATTAATTTAATTTACGAGTTGTAAGTAGTTTCCCATAATGTTATTTAATTGGAAAATTTGTTTTTAAAAATTAAATAAAAATTCCATTTAAATGGACTAACTTATTAAAAAAAAAAAGTAAAAAAAAGTTTGACAGTCAAATAGTTTTTAATACAAAATTTTTGTGTTTCTCTTTCTCATTTCTCTCTTGTCTAGTGTGTTCCACATCGAGCAAAAAGTATCTCGTACTCATCAAATCGAGAATGTGCAGTGTGAATTAAAAAGAGACAAACACAAAAATATACGCGAGAATTAATCATTTTTGCCAATATTGTTTTTCTCTTAGCAACGATTTAGTTTTTTTTTTTTTTGATATATATATAATATTTTATTTTTAATGTATTTGTGTTTGTTTATTATTCAAAAGAAATAAAAAAAAAAAAAAGTTTGAGAAAATATATAAACCGTCTGTGTGTGTGTATATATGTATATTTTGTTGATGAATGAATTATGAATCATCATCAAATGAATTCGTCAATAAATAATCAACAAATGAGTTCGCATCAGCTGAATCAAGTGCTCGGCAATCAAAATGATGATGATAGTTCGCTTAACGGTCATCATCATACAATTGTTAAAGAGGAATTGGATTTATCGATTGATGATTTATCGGCAACGGCCGCTAATCGTAGTTTAACGACACCGCGTAAGACTGTTAAAATATCAAAAGAGATTGATTTGATATTATGTGATTTTGTGGAACGACATCCGGCCCTGTGGAATCCGCAAGATAAGAATTATCATAAATCGGATAAGCGAGAGGAATTATTTAATGAATTAAGCTATTCGGTTAAATTACCAGGTATGTAGTAAATTAATTTTTACCGTTTCATCTGAAAAATAGAAAAATATTGGTTTCAAATCCATATTCCAAATATTCGACTGGCGATTAAAAAAAAAACTACTGACCGCAAATGCGGTTTCACATTATTTATGACCCGATTTTCCGTTAATCACTGATTATAAAAGCATACACAAATATGAACACATTGGTTGCAATCGTAAATTTGCGTTTTGGTTGCAATCAAATTTGTTTATAAACAGAATCCAAATGTTTTAACTATAATTTGACTTGACAGATTATAACCACTTGTCTTTCTAATTTGAATAGGCACAGGTGGCCATAATTATTCAAGAAATTAATAATTTTTGAACTGTCAGTCGGAATGTCGGCCACTAATAGATTTTCTAAGCCGAAACCTACGTATTATTAGAAAATAGTGTGATTTTAAGGAATACTCCTTGCCTAACTAATCACTAATTTTAAATTAAATGACATCAATTTAAGCTTGGATGTGGGCTAGGTAAGAAAACTTACAACAAACTAAATCAAACTAGCGTTCAAATCATTAGTTAATCTAATTCAATTGGTTTCTGATTAGAATGGTAACAAAACAATCACACATTACTGAAATAAAATTTTATGAATTTTATTAAATTGATTTAATTCCAATTGGTATCAAACCTAAATTTCACGAAAAGAATTTATCGATCACTAATTTTATAAATCCCAACCGATTTCAATTATCTGACCAAATCCTTAGGTTCAAAGGATATCCAATTTAGTTTCTGTATTTTAACAGATTATACAATTTTCGAATAAATGTTTGCTTATCTCATTTGAAATGTATTCAAACGAATTAGGTTTAAACTGTAAATTTGACTATAATTTTGACTGAGACTAAGGCTCGTTGTATTGGTGACATTTGGTATAAATTAAGACATTTATCTAAAATTAACTATATATAATCGAAAAATTCAAATTTAGTCATAGACGTGACTAAATTCTAACTTTACGAAACACCACTATTAAATAATTAAAATCATTGTTTTGAGCTACTATTAGCGTTTAGTTAAACGTTTTGAAAATAGTAATTAACTATTTGGTGACTGTCAGATACTCATTTAAAAGTCCAGTATAAATATAAATAAATTCACTTTATTATAAACAATATTAAAACTATAAATATTAAATACAAATGAAATCATAACGATCTCTTTTTCTATTTTCGCCCAATTGATTTAGGATCTAATTTAAAAGAGCGCTGGGGTGCAATACGACATACGTTCACAAAAAATGTGCGAAAAGTTGAATTTAGTAGACAAGGACCAAACAATGAACCGTTATACAAACCATCGTGGCCGCTATTCGAAAAATGTTTATTTTTGTATGAAATTGTTAAGCGTAATTTAAATAAGATTAAGGGTAATAAAATATGGTTCGAAGCAAATAATTCAATGCAACATAGTTATTTAATGGACAGCTCATTTAATGATGATTTAAATATTAAAATTGAGGTAATTTAGACGTTTTAGACATTTTATTTTATTAAATTAACAATAAAAAAATGTATTATTTTTAATTTAGGACTCAGAACCATGTTCATCATCGCTGCAAATTAATACACCCGAGGATTCATCCTCGTCATACATTCCAATGACAACATCGTACGATGATGATGAAATGCAACAACCGCCGCCCCGGAAACGACGTGCCCGCGAAGATTCCACAGATAATATACAATTTTTACATCCATCCGATGTCATGGGTAACATGACAATAGATTTAACGCAAGACGATTGTGATACATTTGGCCGTCTCGTTGTGACCAAATTAAAAAGAATGTCAGAAAGTGATTTTGCTGATGCCCAAATTGAAATACTACAGGTTTTGAAAAAATATGTTTCAAAAACTAATAATAATAATAATATATAAAAACTACTCCTATTACTAAACTAAACTAATTAACACACACACTATATATATATAAATTAAATTAACAGAATTAAAAATATTTTTTAAGTTACTTATTTATAAATAAGTTAAAAATACAGAGAAAAAACTATATATATACTTATATATATGTATATACATATATATAATATACATAAATTAAATATTTAATAAACAAAATATATATATTGTGTTTTTAATTTGTGAAATTATTATAAATAAAAGTATATATTATTATTAAATTAATTAATTAATTATTATTATATATTAAATTGTATTTTATAGCATTATAGTTATTTTTTTATAAAATATATTAATAAAAAAAAAAAATACAAAAAAAAATTATTTATAAAAATTACAACACAACAAACAAACAAAAAAAAATGCAAAAATTACATAAAAAAAAAATTAAAAACAACCATTGGAAAAAGTAAATTAATAATTATCTTAAATTATACGTTTATTTTTTTCTGTGCGCGGGAATTAAAATTAAACAAAACAGAATTCCTTCAAAATAAATTATTAAAAAAAAAAATTAAAAAAATAATCTTGTTTTATTTAATAAATAAATTAAATAACGAAAAAAATTGCGAAAAAAGGTAAGCTAGTAAAAACTTCATGTCTTAAAAAATAACTTATGTCGATTTTCTTTGGTCAAAAATAATTGATTATTTTGACAAATAATTGATATTTTTCAGGATTTCATTTTTCTTTGGCGAAAATAATTGATTATTTTTTGATGTATAATCAATTTTTTCAAATCATGATTTTTTCTATAATCTACTACCACTACAATAAAACCAGAGATGCTAAACGCCATATAAATTAAATTGTGTTACAATAACGAAAACCATTTATGTATTTCGTTACACAAAAAATTTCAAGAAAAATTACCGATTTTAAATTTTAAATAAAGAAAGGTGGGAGATATTACCAATAAATAAGTGCCGTCATCGCATGGCATCCAAATTAATAGTTAACCTACTCCAAAATATAATTAATAAAGTGAAAATAATTTTAACCCAAGTGTTAATTATAGATAAATTAAATATTGTTAAATAATTTGTCACCTATAATGGGTCGTGTTAAAAAATAACGTTGGGTAAATAAATTTATACAAAAATTGTTTATAATTCCAATTATGTAAAAATGATTTAAAAAAATGTTTTAATGTTGCATCGTACTGAGAGGGGCATAATAACTATTACTAGTTTAAAATCATCAAAATACTCTCGATAAATAAAAAAATTTAGGATAATACCTGGGATATATTCAGTGTAAATTTGGTTTCTGAGTTTTTTTTTTGAGAAACTAGTTAATTGCAAAAACATCTTTTTTTGTAAATCGCATTTAACAACGATCTCGGTAATTCAAATAATTTAAAATTACTTTTATTTTTTATTGTTTTAATAAGTTCATTTAAACAAAAATATTTTAATATAACAACAATTATCATTTTATTTAAAACTATTTTTTAAAGCAGTTATTCACTTCACAAAGTTCATTTTTTTGAATGCTAATACATAATAACAATAAAACTGTGTTTCAAGGCCATTACAGGTCCCTTATTGTGTCAACAATCTGGTTCCAACGGTTTCGATCCTGGGCTTGGTCTTCATACTGTCTTAGACAACCTGAAGAACCTAAGTCGTTCTCTACACCGTAGAGCCATCGTCACCTGCAATGACCTGTGCGCCTACCATTTGATGGCTCTCCTTTCAGAGATCGCTGCACAATTCGTCCCGGATGAGCACGCAGGATGTGACCGAGCCCGCGTACTCGCGATCTTATTTCATGCACAATATTTTATCTTCATTAGATCTCTGATCTCGATATTGTACAGAGCTCGGTATGTGCCATTTATTTCACGTTTTGGGCAGTAAATTATACGCATGACTCTTCCCTCAAATGTAAGGAGCCATCTCTCGTACTCATCCGTCCGTCAGCGCCCAACTTTCACATAACAACAAGCCTGATCCGAACATAACAACAAGCCAAATCAACGCGATCACGGCATTTGATAGTGCTTTACGGCACTTGATATGTGTTCAGATTTTAGCAGTGACCTTAGAGAATACAAAGCGGCGCTGGCAGCCGCACTTTAATATCGTCACCCACACTATGCCATTGTTCCTATAACCATAGATCATGTATTTGGTTTTGGACTCATTGATCTAGAGTTCAACAGAAGCTAATAACTCTGCAAGCGTATCAAGTATTTCCTTCACTCCGTTGCTATTCAGCCCAAACATGCATATGTCATCGGCATATGCAAGCCCCTGATTGGGCTGGCGATATAAGATGTTGCGCTGAGGTGTTTCAGTTTTACGAAAGATGTATTCCAACATAAGATTACAAAGTATCGGGGACAGAGCATTTTCCTGCCGAACACCCGAGTGAACTGCAAAAATTGTTGATAGCCTGTTCTCAACTTTAACACAGCATTGAGACTGTGTCACAGTCATTCTACACAATCGTACCAATTTTGTTGGCAATCCAGGGACACTAATGGAAGGGGATGGAACTATCATAATATTTAGATAGAATCATCAGCAGCGAAAAGACCTGTAGCCTAATTCTATAACGAATAAGATAACGTGAAAACGCGAAAATTAGTACTTTACACGTTTTCATACCAAAATGGTATTCTATAAGTTTACACCAAGATAAATTAAAAAATGGGTAAGATATTAAACGTCAATAAATTACACATACAATTTATCTTGTGTAGTTCGTTTTCACAGATAAAAATTTAAAATTCAAAACTAAAATTTCACGAAGAAGGCGAGCAGTGCCGAACAGAAAAAACCATGTTTGTCCTTGTTACTCTTTATATTATATTATGAAACGAAACACCAACAAAACGTCAAAGTGGTTTTAGACACAATAAAATTATTCAGCAAGAAAAAATTTACACGCTGACTACTTTGTTTTATAGAATACCATTTAACCTAAATAAGGTAGAAATTGTGTAAAAAATTTTTGTGTAAACTTTTTCAATGTTTCGTTTTTTCACATTATCTTGTTTTTACAGAATTAGGCCACTGATCAGTGACTGATCGATTCGGACGAAATCCTCCTTGATAGTCGCCAACCAGGCCCTCTGCTAGAGGGATGGTTCTATCCAATATAATGTAGTATAGTAACTTGTATGCTGTGCAAAGGAAAGGTATACCGCGACATTTCTCATACTTTAAGCGGTGTCCTTTCTTGAAGATGGGGCATATCGCGCCCACTTTTCATTCGTCAGACATTACTTCGGTTCGCCATACTAATCGAATAAGGTCGAAAAGACCACAAAGACCGGTTCCACAAAGCATCCTCCGAATATCAGGAAATCCGATTTAATGCAGTCCACTCCAGGTGAGCGGTTTCGTTTTATTCTCTCCAAGGCCCTAGTGAATTCTTCAGTATATGGAAGCTCAATGCAAATCTCCGCGGTCTTTATTTGAGGTGACTCAACTACAGTCTGTGAAGCATGATGAACACCAAGCAGATCGATAAAGTGTCGATTCCATCGTAATGCGTCAATGTTACCACAGAGGTTTCCATCCCGGCCCCGAATGGCGGTTGGCGCATGCCTGAAAGTATGGTACAATCAAGCAATTCCTTTAAAGAAATTACGTGAACTGCGCTCATTGCTGAGTTGATGTACTTTCAGAACCTTGGCCTTCCACCATTCTCGCTTTTTCCGTCTACAAATTCTTAGCTGCTCCCCTAGTAAGAGTAGCCTTGTTTTTCCTCGCGATTGTGAGACGTTGTTGCACTTCACTATGGGCTATATTTTGTTGCTCAACTGCAAGACGACACACGTCATCAAACCAATAATTCTTGGATCTGACTTTCACTATACCTAAACTCTGTTGAGCAGCACTGACAACCGATGTTTTGAGTACCTCGCACACAGTCAGACTGGTAATTAGCTCCCTCAATGTTGTCGCTGATAAGATCCTGATATCGTTTCTTTTGATCAGCATTTATCAGACCTTCACAGTCGAAATGTTCCATGCGTTTCGCTGTGTTCCCGGACCTGTACGCAAACTTCCATCGTTGCTTTGCAGCTACCAAATAATGATCGCTGCCTACGTATTTGGTTGCTGACCGATAAGTTTAACAACCCGAGCTCGCCCTTTTGAAATGAAATTAACACGTGGTCAATTTGGCTGCGGCAAACTTTGCGAGGGTGTGTCAATGTTTCTAAATGTATATGTTTGTGAGGGGAAATGTATTTGCTACTCTAAGATCGTGAGCAACTCCAAAGTACATCATTCTGTTTTCACACAAGTCGGCCTGATTTCTGCCAGCTCTAGCATTAAAGTCCCCAATTACCATTCTAACATCGTGTTCAGGTATGGATCCCATCAGATCGCCCAAGTCATTGTAAAATGAGTGTTTATCTCGGGGCTGGCTGACTTGTGAGGGCGCATGCACACTAATTATCGACAGGTTAGCTAATTTCATGCATTCTGAATGCTAAGAAATTTTGAAAATTTATCTTCTTATATGTACAGGGTGGGGTACGAATAACTACGAAAAGTAAAGTCAAATAAATTATTTTCATATAAAATTTGAAACTGGCGGAATTTCAAACTGTCATCGTTGATTATTCTCTCGAATGTCTTGCTATATGTGAAAATTTGTATTAACATCAAATTTTCTCTATTTATTTTGAAGACAAAATAAAATAAATTATAAGACATAGAATGATATTACTCGAGCCGTATCTGCTCTATCTCAGATCGGATATAGTGTCTCCTGTATTTTATTTCTGTCCGTCCAAGACATTACTGTTTATAATGAAATAAAAACTCCTGGTAGTTGCCTTCTACCTTAAACAGAACTATAGACTGGTTTTTACTGACAGGGGGGGATATATTTAGTTGTTATTTTGGACTGTAAGCATTAGCTGGAAGCCTAATATTGTGGAAAGAGTAAATAAGCTATGTGATCATCCAGGAACACCATTGGTAATAGATGGGGTCTGAAATCGGAGGTGGTACAACGCCGTAGTAAGACTTGTACTTATGTACGGAGTGTAGGGTTATAAGTGGGCGCAAAGAACGACACCTACTCTCGTCTTAGAGGTTATAGTTTTCGAAGCAGGCCACTCAATGATAAGATATTATTGTAGCTTGTACCGGACTGAGGTGATAGCGATTGAGGAGGTTTTGATTTGGTTGAGGCAAACTATCATGTCCTCGAATGATAATATAATCTATGAGGACACTTTGGCGTCGAGGTATAAACGCGCTTAGAAAAGAAGCAGTGAGCTTGATAAATGTAAGATGGACTAACACGATCACATGCAGCGTTGAAAGACTAATCTCTCCGAAACTGGAGTTTGTGCGCTCCAATATTATTAATCTCCTTGCGTTGAAGAAAATTAAGAACGGTCTTGGAGATTCTTAAAGGACAGCATTCTCGCATGCTCTCCAAGAAAACAGTGCCTGGAAGCTCTATAGACGTTGTATTAACGATGAGAGAGAAAAAACTTTAGATCACTTCCTATATGCACATGCCCGACATTAGTACACAGGATAAATATACTATGAGCAACCTCCCGGATCTCGATAACATTAAGTGCGAGATATCTCATACTACTTAAGTAGGTCTGAATGGTTAATTTAATAGAGCTGAAAAAAAAGTTAGATGGTGTGGTATTACAATGGACCCTCATCGATCTAAGTGTGCCAAACCAGTCACTCAAACCAAACCTATCAACCACCCAATTTGGGAATTTCGTAGTCAACATTTGCAAGATAAATCATCTGCCACGTCGGATAGTATAATAATTGAATAGAACCAAATAGCAAAAATCCAATAGTCATATTCTACTCAAGCTGGACTCAATTTATTGATAATTAAATTAATTAGAAACTGATCAGAATGTTATTCAAAGTTAAAATACTAGAAACTGTGTATCATATTTTAGTTTTGATTAGTTCAAACCAAATAGACTAGAATTTGAACGAGTTTGATGAAAATCGAGAAAGGCTAAATTAATATATCAAAATTTTAGTTATATTGGTCTCAAAATATTGCTTAAAAATTATTATTCATGTTAACCAACTCAACTTTTCCAATATATTCTCGGTGGCTTAACCGTCGAGAGATTTTGCCTTTCGCTGGCATTTCTTAACAGTTCGAGTATATAGTATTTTTAAGGTGGCTTCTAGTTCAATCTCGTGCTTCCATCTGAACCAGCGGCTTTAACTTTCAATTACGATAAGAGAACTATTGAAGGCGTCATTGGCTTACGGCTTTTAGCTGTCGTGTGATATCACAATGGACCGTCACTGATCTAAATGTGTCGAAGCAGTAACCTTCAGGTAAATAAGATTTCTGAGATTGCACCTTGGGTCTTTGTGACATTGAGTTCGGAACATTGAGTTATGGTTTAGTTTAAATTGAAATTAAAAAATTTAGAGTCAAACTCTATTTAACATGTGCTTTATCTATTAAAATTTTACTACCAACAATTTAAATATAGTGTGTAAGTTTAATTAAAAATTTTGGAAAATAAGTTCATTCATCCGTTCAAATTCGATAGTTTGAATTAAATATAGGGTGTCAATCCATCAGCATTTATAATCAATTTTTGTATCAAGTTTAGTGAATACAGTTGCAAACGCGATACACTAAATTCTAATTGGGTTCAAATTTTATTTAGTTAATTTGACATTTCATATAAAAATTAACTAAAACTAAAGGGTGACGAAAAAACGTGACGGATAAGTGTGACGAAAAGTGTGACAAAAATGAAAAATAAAAAAAAACTGTGACTTGAAGACAAGGATAATCATGAGAAATGAACTCGTGGCCGCTACCTATAGGCAATACGCTTAACCATCACAATTCGTAAGTTGACGGTTGTATTATAATTTGAAAATAATTTTTAAGATCATAGTAATTATTTTAAATAATGTTACCCATTGTCGTAAATCGCGAGAGAGTGATATATTAGCTTTAGCCCAACTAAAGCTTATATATCACTCTCTCGCGATTTACGACAAAGGGTAATTTGCATTTAAGGAGATTGTGAAAAAAAGCTTCGGAAACATTTTATCTTGTATTTGCCTTAATAGAATAATTTTAACCAGCTCAAACCTCGTTTATAGCTTAGCTGCGATCATTTGATTTAGAGCTTGCTATAACAACTTGTAAAACAACTTTTTTAAAAATTATAACTGCTCGATATAAAACCACTAATCAATCCTCCATGAAAGCCACAACGATTTTAATTCGCATTTAATCAATAAATTATGTCAAGTCACACAATTAACTGATAAAATTGGCTACTGTATAATATATGCAAAAGTAAACGCGATTTATCGTTACCACTTAATTAAGTAAAATTAACAAACTTTTACTACTAAATTGAATTATAGCGAAATTGTTACACATAACCAACCATATACGAGTATAATTTTCAAGATTATGCGTTTGCTGATATATGTATGTTTGTGTTTGCATACATATGTAAGTGAAAAGAAATGTTTAAGACGCGCTAATTAAATATAAATTAAATTTAACAAATTGATGTATAGTAAAATATAAACAATCGGTAGCTAATTAATTATCAATTTCACACCACTATATACTCGTATATACATATGTAGATGCAAAGTAAAATCAAAGGAATGAAAATTCCAGCAAAATAGCAAACATAAGATTATAAAATTAAAGTATAGATAAGCGACTAAGTGTACATATGATAAGAAATTACAATATAATTTATAATCAATCAAAAAGTAGATCTGGATAGGTCAAGACAGATATAATTAAAATCAATAACATTAATCTTACATAATAATACATGTAAGTGTAGATAACATTAGATTCGTTAGTAAGAATTTTATATAGATATTCGGTACAATATTTTATTTGTAAACAAAAAGTTGATAAAATACCAAGTTCATACATATAAGACACGATGTAATATGCAAATCAATAAATTTTAATTGGGCCCAAGAGTACAGTACTTCGTTAATCACTTAATCATTACAAACATCATTATACTCGTAAATCTAACAAAAAAAAACCAGTAAAACGAGATGGCTATATATACAATTACAATACAACTACACTCAGCTGATTTTCTCTACATCTATAAAAAAAATACATTTCTTACATTTTCTCGACACGAAAAATGTATATCCAAGACAAGAATACGAAATTGCCAATATAAATTTCTCCACTCTATAATATCTGATAGATTGCGACGAAATTGTGTACATCTACATTTATAGTTTTCATATTGTACAAGAAAATACCTCTCTTTCATGCACGACTGCGATTACGTCATACATAAAAAAAGGCAAGCCAAGATATGTATGTACATAGATAGATAGATATAGATGCTAAGAAAATCTAGGAGAAAAATCAATACTATATATACTCTAATACCTGTAATTAATTTCAACTATATGATGTTCCAGATATTTTCCTCAAGGATAATAACCTCTAAGATTTTATCTCAATTCTCGAAACGTACTCGCATATACGGATGGAACGTGCAATAGAATAGTTCAATCAACCATATAACTCGCATATTATATATGAATATGTCAAGAGGCAAAGTAATTTCTAAATTAAAAGAGATGAACATAAAAAGAAAATGTATTTACTATTTGGATGATGGTACGAGTATATATGTACACAATTTTCACGATCTACAACTATAAAAATGGCAAAGAAAGTTGTATAAGTATGTAAAAGACGATGATGAAGATTCTCCGCTCTCCATGACACAATGATGAATGTACAATATTTATATAGATGTGTGCAGAAAAACAATATTTACTCAAGAAGACGATTCATTTTCTTTATACATACATACATAAATATATATGTTTAGAGTACAGAAAATACACTATTATACAATTCAATCGATTACTGAACTTTAGAAAATGTAATTTGATTTGCAAAATTTCCATATGCTTGGATAAATCATTTAAATGAAATTATTTGCCCCGGAAAAAATCATTAATTTGTCTGCATTCAATTACAATTTATTAAATAAATTTCACAATAAATTTATTTCATAGGAAATGCTGCAAGGCATAAAATGCATTTTTGCTGGCGATATTTCCATTAACAGAAAATTTCAAAACA
The DNA here is from genome assembly GCA_951394425.1 of Tipula unca. Taxonomy (NCBI): domain Eukaryota; kingdom Metazoa; phylum Arthropoda; class Insecta; order Diptera; family Tipulidae; genus Tipula; species Tipula unca. The sequence goes on from OX596380.1 coordinate 77,674,368, forward strand.
AAAATTACGAAACAAAACTTGTAGCAAGACTTACGGGGTTTAAAAAAATCACACAAATTTCTAATATTTAAATAAAAGCCGTTGGTACAGAATCTATCAATAATTAATAGTGAAGGTTCGTGCTCTTTCCAGGGTGAAAATTACGCAATATACCGAACCCAAAAACTAATAGATCCAGTTTTCACTAATATTATAAAAATATATAGGTTTCGTTCAAAATTATTCATCACAATATTCGTCACCATCATTACGGTTATTAAAATTTCATTAAAAAGCAAATCAAATTGTATTCAAATCTTAATCAAACTTATTGAAGGCTATACCATACCAAAATTAAATTAAATTTGATTAAAAATACAGGTACGGTGAAAAAAAAAATTGTGAATTCCACCTATAGCAACGGTATTTTTTAATTTTTGCTTTAACGGACCTTTTTAAAATCACGTTTTGGTCTTTGGACATGTAAAACAAAGGAATAATTTAGTATTAAACTGGACGTTCACAAAAGAAGTCATTATATAAAAGTATTAAAGAGTGGAGCGAGTTAATAATTTCGAAATCTCAGCTGGATTACCATTTCTCAGAAATATCAGCAATGAAAAAATTAATAAAGGAATGTCACTCCTATAACGAGACATTTATGAGGATGCAAGAGGTAAGAAGTAGAACGCTACTAAATTACAGGAATTGGACCCCAGCGGAATTCAATGAACTAAGGGAAATTTACGCAAAATGCAAACCAACTGGAAATAAGTTGAATAACCGAAGGCTGACTATTAATCGGCTATTGTTGTTGTTAATAAAGACTCGCAGGATGAAAGACCAGCGGCTTGGTTAGTTATGAATTCGAAGCGATTAGTTACATTTACAACAAGTGTGGATAGCCCTTGTGATATCCCACCTACTGCTGATGATCCAGTAGGCGATCATTGCAACCTAGTGGAGAATCAAAAAGCAGATCAACTTGATCGTCAAGGTACAACATGCCTTATCTAACAAAGCAGGTTGTATATCGAAATACGAAAGCTTGGAAAAATGGCAAAGTGGTTATAATTAGAAAAGATGGGGATAGATGTCAAACCGATCTAAAGGCATATACGCCGACCATGATGTTGCTTGTCTTAGGTAAATTACTTGAAAAGTTAATTATCGGTAGGTTGATGGACATATTCCAAAAGAGTGGCAAATATAATGCTAAACAGTTGGCTTTAGAGAAAATAGATCGACTGGGGATGCAATGGTCAAAATAATCAGCATTGTAAGAGAATCGGACCAAAAATACAATGTAGAAGTTTTTCTAGATGTATCTGGTGCATTGAGAATATTGGTGGCCAAGTATAATGTTGCAGTTAAAGAAAATAAATTGGTCCTCAAATATTTACAACCTTATAAACGATTACTTTTCTGAAAGACCAACCACTGTAACTACAAGTCCATTATAAGCCCACAATATGGAACATTGTTTTCAACAGTAGTATGAACCGCGAAGTCCAACAGGTTGAATTTGTAGCGAACTCTAGACTAAGTATTCAATGGTTACAAGGTGGAGTTGTCCTCCGCCAAGACAGTTATGATTCAATTAAAGGGATCATTTGACATCAGGAGACCTCCATTGATCTCAATAAACGGTCAACGAATTAAGATGGTAAAAACTGTAAATGGCTTGGAGTGAACTTCGACGAAAGGCTCGGAGTCACCTTACATGTTAAAAGGAGTGCGGAGAATAGCAAGAAAGTTTTCGCCGTGCTAGAAAGAGTAGCAAGAAAGACATTGGGCCTCAAGCAAGGCCCCCTTTCTACTATACATATATGAAGGCCTCGTGGTCTCCTCAATAAATTATGCATGCGCTGGATGGGCTGACACAATGAACTACAGTTCCCGTCTTGGCCGGAATGATTTCAAGAGATATACTCCATACATAATGAAAGAATGGCCAACCATAAAAAAAGAAAAAGACAAAATGTGAGCTACAGAAACGTAGAGGCAAACAGATACGGCCGAACCACTTGAGATCACTCAAGAGACAAACAAGAAAAGCGTATAAAACCCTATGGCAAAATAGGTGGTCGAATTAAATGGATGGTAGAGTAATGTACAGTTACTTCCCATTGAAGAAACGCTTGAGAGATAGCTCTTTAAGTGCGTGATTCACGCAAATGCTAACAGGGCATGAACAAATGGCATCCTATAAGCACCGACTGCGTCTGGCAGAATCCAATACCTGTCGATGTGAACAGGGCTGGACACAATTGATCATATGCTCTATGACTGTGAGCTTGCTCAAGAAGTGATCAACTTCGCGTTGGCATAAGAATTGAGTGGCCAGCAAGTAAACTTGCTTTGATGATGCCAAACAACCTACACTCTCGAAATTTAGTGATACCATAATAAGGAGGAAGATATGAGAGAAACAGACTATAGATGATCTAACGCCGTACGTAATAACTGGACAAACTAAACCAATCTAGATCCGGCCAGCTGATATCGCTTCGGCGGTACCATATTACTATGGTCGTGAGAGCTTTAACGGAACATTCTCTCATAGATAAACAAGAGGGTTGACTGGGTATCTCTGCTTATGATTATTGTCGTAGCTCCGAAGATGAGGATGAAGAAAGAGTACTCCACATGCCTTGCACCTGTTCTCGTCTAGCGCAAATCAGAATGAAATTAATGGGAGCTCCGCATATGAATCACCTGACGAATCTTAATGAGATTGACGTCGCAGTGATATTTAACGCTTCTTGCAAAGCTCTAAGGCTGGTTTGATGAGTAAGAAGGAAGAAAAGAAGAAAATGTAGAGTTTTGAATTCGGAACAAAAATTCTCAAGAAATTTTCTAATTCTTAGAAAGTGAGAGACAGTGATTCTAGAACACAGTGATTCTAGAACACAGTAAGTTTTAAATGTCAATGTGTTTTCAATTAAATGTCTTTAATTGGGTTCGATAAATTCGTTTTCAACATTGCAAAACATATAAACAATAAACTTCAAAATTTGTTTAAAACTAGATCATCCCAAATTGAAATGTTTAAATATGAACTTTAAATTCGATCCGAATTTTAAAACTGGTTTTTATTTTAATTTTTGAATCATGTATAACTATTTCAAATTTCGAATTAATATTCATTAAATTATATTCAAAATCAACTGTTCATAACAGCAAATTCTTCAGAATTCAAAATAAATTATCAGAATTGTATACATAATTTGATATCAAAAATTCAAATTTTGGTAAACTATATAACAAAACTATGATTTCATATGTCAGATTTTGGCAAAATTTTCAATTATCTGCTAGGCGCATCCTTACTCAATGATCTACTAATTTGGAGACGGCAAGCTCAAGAATTAATTTTCGAATTTTGAACGCTTCAATTTCAAAATTTCCGATATAGAATTGGTTTTAAAATTCGAATCGAAATTTTGAATGACGAATTAATTGTTTACTGTGGTTTTACATAGTTTAATTTCAGCCAAACTATATATTCGACATACTGTGACGGTTGTCGAATATATAGTTTGACTGAAATTAAAAGCAACAACTGAAATAAGTTGCAACAACATCCAATCCATTCCCGAAGATTTGGCCTCGTGCAATTGGGGTTTTAGTCGAATTCGAAATATAAAGGAAGCAAATTGAATCCAAATAAAATTGTTGTGATGAGATTATTGAAAATTCGAATTTTGAAATTTACACTTGATAAAACCGGATCTACGTTCCTTCTATAGGTTGCGCTATTTCATCATACCACAAAATAACAATAAACTTCTGTTATTGGTATTGGTATAGAAAGAATCATCATTTTCCAAAACTTTTTATAACAAAAAAGAAAATGAAGACACTTAGACTGCGGTCCAAAATTCAGAATAAATATAAAAAAGTCAAAACAAATTAATTAGTGGGTTCCACTGAATTGCTTATAATAAAACTATCGATTTGATCTAATAAATCTTCGTTTTAAAGACTCTGACACACTCGCTTTTACAGAAAGTAATTCTGGTAATTTTTTATTATTTGACCAAATATTTAACAACAGACCTTCTTCAAAAATAATTTAATTAATTGTAGTGGCATGTGACGAAACAAAAACTGAAAACTTTGACAAAAACCCAATGACTAATCATTGTGATTGTAATTGCGATATCACACCTATTATTCCTAGAAGAAAAATTTACGATTTATTTTGAATTTGACTAGAAAAATCGAGTTTGACGATTTATAGTTTAATTTCGAGTTTGATTTACTAGAATTGGTCGTAGAACTAAAGTTTTAAAATACTGATTTAAAAATTTAATTTAAAATTTTGTTGTGCGTTTGAAAGTGGAATTTGCGAACTATATGTCGACAAGGTCATTCAATTCAATAGAGCATGTGAGTATAAGCGGTGCTAAAAGATGCTGGGCCTTGAAGACCCATTTTCAACAGACACACGCCTGTACTTAATAATTTAGATTTTTATTCAATCTAACTTACAAATAAGGGTTATAAGGATATCTGAAAATATGCTTTAATTAAAAATGGATAACCAAACAAATTAGGGCGTTATTTTATTTTTTATAGTAACTAATAACGTTAAAAATAAGATAAAAATTTAAAAAGAAGAAGATAATTGGGGTGAATACGCCATTGATTATTATAAAATAAAAACAACGCCCTAATTTTTTTCACCCTGTTCCAATATTTTTATTTTTGCTCTGTACACATGATTGTTTATACCAAATCTGACAATAATTCTCTAGATTAGCTATTCTAAAACTATGGGCGAGCGACAGGAATCAATGTGATCTATATAATTTTTTACGAATTTTGTAAGCCAGATTTTTTTGAATGTGCGTACAGTTCCTTCCTAAAGTTTATGAATTTTATGAAGTTTATCTTTCTGCATTTTCTGAATTTAATTTTACAAACGTCAGAAATATTATGATGTAGATTTTTTTATTTATTTCTAATTAATTAAAATAGTTACAATTTCTTTCTTATATTTTGAACTAAGAATGCCAACTGAGCTTAAATTATTAACATATAAATGTTCTGCTTACAAACTACCTTTGTAGAGAGTTTAAAATTAAATCAAGTTTGAGGTTGAAATGAAACTATACAACAAACATTTTAGTGTAATCACAAAGTTGTCGAAGCATGTTTCCTTAAAAAAAAAAAACAATTTATGAACCAACCATAATATGATGTTACATTATCTTCCGGCCAAATAAGGAAACACACAGTCCAAATATATTAAATTTTTACAAAATCAATTTTGTATATATTTTATTTTAGTTTTGTTTTGATATTTTACAAATCGTACCACTAATTTGCATATTAACTTAAAATGGATTTACAATGACATCAACCAAACCGACATGGGAGTGCAATAAACAAATTTATAAATTCACTGATATCATAATATCTACATATGTATATATGAATCATTATACGTATATTAGTGTATAAGTGTTTACCAGCTGATCTAACAATAACAACAATACAATAAAGTTCTAAACACTAACAACAAAACCACTTTTAATATTTTACTCACATTTTCGTTTGTTTACACCTTTTTTAGATTTTGCTTTACCACTCGAAGTTTTTCCATCATTACTATCGGTGCCATAGTTCTTATAGCTGATTGAAACACTAACACTGCACATCTTTATTTGTAAGTTAATATACCATAAGTAAATGTATTTACAACTTGCACAACATATAGTTGAGAACTAATTTTCATAATTTTTTATTTTTAAAACTATCTTTTTTTTTTATTTTAATTTTCGAAATGTGTTAATTATCCACGATGTAAATACACAAAAACACCCCAACCGTAAACTTTAATTATAAAAGCGTTAACAATTTTTATAGAAATTTTTATTATTTTTAATTCGCGCGATAAAACCAATTTTATTATTTATAAGACCACTATTATATATTAAAACCTTAAATATCTTGTTGTAAATTAATAAATTACGAGTATAAATTGAATTAAGTAGTTTTTTATTATTACTGTGCAATTGTTTATTAGTTCGTAATAGTTATTCTTCAATTTATTCTATATTCTTATATTCCAGCTGTTTATGTTTCAAAGCTGTGTATTTACTAATTTAGTATATTGTTTGTTATTAAATAATAAAAAATTAAAAATAAAAAAAAACACAAAAAATGGTATTCTGTTTACGTCCCACCTAATCGAAAATACATCCGCTGGTTATAACATTCAAAAACTTTTTTATTTCTTTTTATTTTTTTTTAACCAAATCAAACTTACGTTTATTTCATAATCTTACATCGTATACTACACACGACTCGATGTGTGTAGTTAATACAAAATATTAGTTCGCTAAAAGTTTTAATTGCATCGAATTTATATAGGTATGTAAGTGCGCGATAAGAATACCAAAGAATAATATTTATGATGTGAGTCATTTATAGACAACATACATATCAAAATTCTAATTAATTAATTTGAACAAGTCCGAGCTTTTTGATTGAGTTAGTATCGTTATTATGTTGTTAATGTTGTTTTTGTCATAATTAATTCAGTCGGCAAGTATTTTGAGTGTTTTTTTTTTATTTCACAACAAACGTGTGTACGTAGGTTTGGATAAGTAAATATGTTGTATATAGCGGGCGATCTATCAATCGTCGGAATTTATGATCTGTAATTAAAAATGTTTATAAAAATCAGGTTGAAAATGACGTTTACGACTTATACGATAAATAGTCTCTATTATTTGAATACCTTATTAATTATTTCTTTGGTCTAAAGTGATTATTATTCTTTTAAAAATTCCAATTAAAATTTATAATTCAGAAATTAAAAATTTACATTTTATATTTAGACGTTGATACACAAATCACTAAATAGAAATATGACGTTTCATTACAATTACAAAAAATCCGAAATTCGAAATATTCAAAATTATAAACGTCAAATAACTTCCTTTTGAACATTGCAAAATATATAAACAATAAAATTGACAATTTAAAATTTCATTAAAAGCAGAACTTTCAATTCCTACCGAATTTTGAAAAATCTTGTTTTTATTTTAATTTTTGAATGACGTAGCAATTTAAAATTTCTAAAAAATTTAAACTATATTTGAAAATTAATTTCACTTGACAGCAAATTCTTCAGAATTCAAAAAAAAAAGTATACTTTATTTGATACCGAAAATTCAGATTTTGGTAAACTATACAAATCGAAATTTTGTATTTTAAAAGATTTCGAAATTCAAATTATGATTTCATATTCTAGTTCTCCAGGTACCGATAAGAACTGGAACTTCTAAATAAACAATCCACTATGCTGCTTTGGCAAGCAACCGCATTATACAAAATAAGAAGACGCTTAACATGTCCTGCCCAATGGAAGTTAAAGAGCTGATAAGAGAAAAACGACGGACACGTAAAACATGGCAAATTAATCGAACACCGGAGAACAAAACAATTCTTAACAAGTCTCAAATCACTTCTTAAAGAAGTTAAATTGAAACAATTTACAGATATCTAGTTGGCCTAATTGATGAAAAAATTCTGATTCCTTACTGTGGAAGGCGACGAAAGGACTCAAACCACCCAAAATGAAAGTGCTCCTCTTAAAAAGGATGATGGGACCTGGGCAAGGTGTCCCAAAGAGACGGCTGATCTGTTTGCGTAGTATCATCTCCAGGAAACCTTCCAACAACTACCAAGGCAAACTGGACGCCCAGTAATTCTCAATAAATTAAAAGAAGAAGTGAAAAAAAACATGAATGTTAAAAAAGCCCCAGGGTACGACTTGATTACTTGCCAAATTATCAAGGCTCTATCTGATAAAGGATTTCGTAAGCTATAACTCATAATCAATGCGACCTTTCGGTTAAAATATGTTCCGCGGCAATTGACAGTAGCAGAAGTAATCATGATAGCAAAACCTGATAAATCACCTGATAAAAAATCATACAGGCCATGTGAACATTTTTTGAAAAATTATTACTAAAGAAACTTCAACAAATAATTGAGGACCAACAACTAATTCCTCCACATCCATTTGGATTCCTGGAAAAGCCTTCTACAATTAAACAGGTGCATAGACTCACAAAGATAATTGAAAGAACGTTCAATAAAGCATTCGATAGAGTTTCGCACAGTGGTCTGGAATACAAGTTGCATAGAAATCTGCTGAGGAAATTTAAGGAAAAAACAAGAACTTAACATAAAGTTCAGAAAAATGTATTTGCTCTGAGCTTACAATTCACAACAAGCTGCTGCTATATCGGCAAATACTGAAGCCGATATGGAGCTACGGTATCCAACTCTGGCGAATAATAGAGACTAGAGCAAACAAACGCCAAAATGATACAGATGTTTCAAAACAAGGTTCTTCCTAGCAGACCTACCGATGGTTTACATCAAAGAGGAATTAAAAATAAATGCATGTTGCCAAACACGAAATAAGGCTCCAGGAACATGGAAACCCCTATATTCGCCATATGATAGATAACCCTGTCGTTGAAAGAAGACTCCAAAGAACGAGGCTACTTGACCTAGTGAACTTACCAAATTAAAATTAGTAAACAGGTTTATTCAATTATGGGGCTAACCATTGGATTGCACTCCAACAAATGAGAATTTTTTAAGAAATGTAAATTTTGTATTTGAAAGATAAATTCCTAGATGAGCGTAGTCTCAGTTGTAATATAAAAATAAATAAAAAAAAAATTAAAATACATTCCAGTATTTGGAACGATTCTTAATTATCTGCTAGACGCATCCAGTTTCGATGATCTACTACTTTCGAGATGGCAAAGAGACGAATTAAATTTCGAATTTTGAACGCTTCAACTTCAAAATTTCCAATTTAGAATTGGTTTTAAAATTTTAAAATTCAAATTTTAAGAATTGTACTTTCAGATTGCTATAATTGTTTACTTTGGTTTAAAAATTTTAATTTCGGTCAACTTATATATTCGACATTTTAAAACCTCTCCATCCCTACATTTCAAAATTTTATATTCGAACAATTCTATGGCTTAAAATTATAACGAACATTTACAAAAAACATAATTTGAAAAATTCAAATTTCAAAAAATGGAAAATTCAAATTTTTTAATTATTGTAAAATTTGAAATGTCAACATGTTTAAAACATGAATTGCAATCTCAAATTCTGAATAATTAAGTTTCAAATAATACCGTAAAAATTTTAAACCCGTATCTTCTTACGGATATAATGAACTCACACAAGTGTTAGTGAAGGGGCTCGGCTGCAAAAAATTCAGAAAAATTATCTTTATCGATGAGAAACTGTTTAATTGAACAATGCGACAACCTCTCATGGTAAATGAATTTACCTGTGTGCGAAAGCTACTGCTATAATAATTGGAATTTGGAGTACAATAACTGCGCCATACTACATAAAAATTTGGAGACATTTTGTGCTGCCATTGTAAGGATCTTCTGGGATAAAATGCCTTTAGAAATACTTCCAACCTGCTGCTAATAATTTTAATTCTTCTATTAAATAAACGTGTTTGTTACAATAGTTGGAAGGCCTTCTCATAAGCATGAAGGATTATCCGCTGGAACCCGTTCCTTTTCAAGAAATTGGATGGCCAAAGAGTGGAAACCATCTGTCCCAGGGTTATACATGGCTCTAGAGTGATGACCTTGGAAATCTCGGAACTGAATTTCTTCTTGGACCGCAGCAAAGGGGTCTGGTTTGGATTTCCAAACAGTCAATAGTCGCTGGCACATGCAATTAGTCAACCTGCCCAGAATTTGGAATCACGCGCGAATTAAAGTTAGACAGCTTCAAAGATAAAAGAGAATTTTTGAATGACTTGAACGATCTGATGGGATCTATACCCGAAGACGATGTTAGATTGGTACAGCTCTTGAAATTCGGTGGGGGAATTTGTGGAACTGTCTTTCCGGCCTTATTCGATTAGAATGACGAAGCAAAGTCATTCCTGACGAATAAAAAGTAGCAGCGATATGTCCTATCTTCAAAAAGGAAAACCGCTTGAAGATTGAGAATTATCGCGGTATAGCCCTTCTTTGCACAGCATACAAGTTACTGTCCTACAAATTTAGAGAAGTTACGTGCTGTCATTTGATGAAATGTCTTTACAAATACTTCAAACTGCTTCTGATACTTTTAGTATACGTTTAAAGTCATGTATTGAGGCTATTTTGGAAATTGATCATTTTTCTATTAAATAGTGGTATTAACGTGGTATTTACAAGTCCATTACAATCAAATGAACTGGTTTATATGCTAAAAAAATATTTAGAATTTTATCAGTCTCCGTATTTTATTGTCACCTGGTACATTTAAAATAATATTTTCAAAAAACCCAAAATATATCAAAAAAAATCCAACTTCGATCCTATACTCAACATAAAAATTAAAAGTTAGAAATTCAAATTTTTAAAAATTTATTTAGAAATTAGCAATAAGAGAATTCGGATATTACGAAATTTGAAATTAAAATTATTAAAATTTGCGTATTCAAGAAATAAACTAATTAGACTTTTTCAAATAGTTGTTTAGAAATTTATAAATTGCAGAATGTCCAAAAAAAATTATATTTAACATTTTCCAAATTTAGAGATTTTCCGATTAAGGGATTTGGCACAAAACGATTTTTTGTTAATTTATGGAACATTCTAGTGAAAATTATTAAATTAAGTTTTTGCACACCAAATTTGATTTCAAAAATTTCAACTTCGACAAATACATCAAAGTTTAAAATTTTGGATGATGCACGGTTTAAAATCTAAATTAAAATTTCATAGTTTAGATCCAATTTAACTATGTATAGAAGTATTCGTTAAGAAGGTGTGTTCCATTGAAAATTTAAACAAACAAATTTCCATTTCGTAATTGAAAAATTGGAAATTCGAAATTTCAAAAAAAAAAAAAATTAAAAAATCAAAATTGACTTCAAAAATCACGTCATGCAACCGTAAAGTTTTTAAATTTCAATTCGGGCTAAAAATAACAGATTTTAGTAAACGAAATTGGAGGGTAAATTAACATAACTAGACATGAATTTAGAAAAATTACCGATTTAGCCGAAAATATTGTGAAACACACAGCAATTAAACAATTCGAATTATAATTTCAAATTGTATTTAGTCAAGTTAACTAAATAGAAATATTCGTTATTAACATTATGGAATTTCCAAAATATATCGAGCTATATATCTAATGGGATATCGTAGTTCGCTTATTTAGTTTCGCATACTCAACAAATGATCGCTCTTAATATTCCAACCGTGTTTCAATTTCACTTGGCTCGTTTGCTAATTTTGTCTCCGAATATTACCAATCGGATTATCACCAACCTTCTTTCGGCAGTAAATTGTTTAAATGAAACTCAACCGCACCGAGACTCACTTTAAATTCAGTTCAAATTCGATCAAAAGAATAATAAATGTAAGCGTAGCGAACAACGGTCACACGCATGTGGGAAAGAGCATAAGGGAGTAATATCCGTTATGTGTAAACCACTGGCGGAATTCGTATGAATGACTAATAAGTCATTCGTATGAATGACTTGGCGACAAGTAAAGTGAAGAGAAAATCCTGCAGGTAAATTATAGTAACAAGCGAACTATGGTTTAAGGGACCAAAATGGTTATCACAGCAAAACACAAATTGGCCAATGAAGTCAAAAATTCACGAAATAAGGCAAGAATCCTTTATAGCGATGAAATATCAGGCTGCAATCAACTCTGATAATGCCCATACTGTAAATCGGTTATTAAACCGCCAAGCGTTAAAACACAAGCTTAACCCACCTTCTATACGCTATAAGTTCGCCAGGAACTCCAAAGACCATCTCTTGCATTTGTGTTGATTCAGTCATTTACCATCTGAACATTTTCAAAATTTTGACAACGGACAAATCGTCGGTAAGCAGCTGTACTTGTAGGTCGACCAATCAATAATCAGTATCATCACTTTACAATATTCGCAAATTGGTCTCGAATTTAAAATTGTCTCTATCTTGACCGCAGCAATATATTACCATTTCTTCAATAGTAAGAGAATGTGCCTATCGCGAGAGTTACCTCGTTAACTCTTTGCTGGTTGTATTTTGCACTTTTGCACGCAGCTTCCCACAGTTCGTAAAGTGTGGTTGTCAATAAAAAACTTAAAAAATAGGCCCGATAAAGTTATCGGTAAGAATTGCATTTGGTAATTCCCTGCGGCTATAATTCGTATGAATAGCTTATATATAGGTATCAGTAGTCAGATCGGATTGTAAACGGATTTCAATCTAATCTTTGTATCGAAAGGTCACCGATACGTTGTTTGTCTTCTTCGATAAGTGATCGCCCAGCATGTAGTAACACAAATGGGGTTGTCGCGCTATAACTTATGTATTATGGCTCGAATAGTTTAAACTGTATATATTTGAACACAAAATAACACACCGAACACAAAATAACACACGACTGGAGCGAGCAATGTGAAATAGGTTTCTCCAGTCCTGCATGCAGTAAACAGTTACATGTTTTTAAGCTGACTCGATGGCACTAGGCATATGAGATAACAAGATCGTCCCAATTTCACAGCTTCTTCTCCTTACATCAATGATATTGAGCGCCCAGCTAAAGCAGTGTGAGTTATTTGGAGATGCACTCACATCAATTGTGACATTGTATGCTTTCAGCTTGCGTCTATATATGTATGCATACATACTCTGATTCTAAGGAGGTCTTCTTAGCAGCATCACATCATTTGTTTAGCTTACACATATGTTCCACATCTGCTGTTTATACGAATGATTTCTGTGCATAATTTCGGTGTCCAAAAATCGGAATTGTTAAATTCGTATTTTCCAAAAACAATACAAAATTATTTGGAATAACGTAAAAAATGTCAAATTTCTATTCAGTTGTGAATATATTGACTTTGAAAGATACCGAATACTCTTGCACTAAAAATAGAATTGTTCCGTGAAAGTTTGCTCCGAATTGTCCACGTAAAGATCAAAATTCAAATTTTTAATGATTTATGAATTTTTCATTTGATAATTTAGAAATTAGAAGTATGAGAACTCAGGAAATAAGGAATTCTGTAAATGTGATATGGCCAAATGGAATACGTAAATTTTGAAAATTGTATATTTCAGAAATTTCTAGGTGTTTAAATTAAGAAATTAATTTCATTAATTTCTGAGAATGAATAATTTTTGTTCACGCTAAATTTGGTTTCAACAATTTTAACTGCAAAATATACATATTTTGGATGTCACAATTTTCAAAACTCGAATTAAAATTTCAAATTTTAGAGGCAAGTTAACTTAGTATAAATTAGAAAATTTAAGAAAATTTTTATATAAAAATAAATTTCAAAAAGACAAAATATTACAAATTATTTTGAATGGTAAAAAATTTCAAAGTCAATAAAAAAAATTAGATTTTGGTAAAATCGAAATTTAGAATTTATAAAATTAAAACAAAATCCAAATCCCAATAGTTATTTCAAATAATAATAATGCTGATTCGAGATGGGGCAAGAGCAATAGTTAATTTTTTGATTTTGAAGAAATTTTTAAAAATTGATATTATTGAAATTTAAAATGTGTACGACATTTTAAAAGAGACCAAATTGTTTTGAACATCCTAACTATTGTAAATTCCAATTAAAATTTTAAATCCAAAATTGCCTACGTAAATTTCGAAATTCAAATTAAGAACTTTGAATGATAAATTAGTAATTTAGAAATTAGGAGTAAGTGAATTTTATTTTTAGTTTGTTCAACCCTAGAACAGAAATATTATTATTTTCTCATCTTCTAGGAAAGTCGACTTTTTAATGATAGTGAAATTAGTATCTATGACAAGATGTGGTTGTCATTATTGTTGACTATTTAAAATGTCCCATAAATTTGTGGTCTTATTCAATTATCCTTCGTCATATTCTCTGTGGCTCTGTGTTTTTCTCGAGAGCATCTATATATATACGCCATAATTCAAGTTCCTAACTTTTGTATAGATTTTGCGTTGAAACATGTACAAAGACATCATTCTCTATAATCTCTAGGTTAATGCGAATCTTATTAATTTACTCGTTCCTGTCACTAATTGTCAATCAAGTAAATTTTTAATTTACATACGATTTAAAAATGGTTCCTTATCAAAAACGTATTGTAAAAATAAAATTCGGTCTGCACTACGCATTTTAAAAATGTTATGTTACATACAATAAAAACTATATATCGCTGGACATAAAAACGTTTATTGTCCTACTACTCAAAAAAAAAATTATCGATAATAATCCGAATGTACAAAATTGATATGAACTTGACAGTATTTTGTTAAAACATTAAAAACAAAAGTTCCTGATAGCGATAACAGATGATTTGTTTGTTATCGATACACATAATATATAACTTGTGAATTTTGACAACAATGTACATACTTACATACATATATATACAACAACAAATTTGTGAACAACCGAATATATTTATTGTTTTAACTAATTTAAATACAAATTATCGATTGATATAACTATGCACGAATGTTTTCGAGCGAAATCATTATAAACACGAAATCCAAGAACATCCCGTCATAAATTTATATTTTAATATACAATATACAATAATGTTTATAATATTTATTGATTTTATATAATCTTTCAACAATTTCATAAAACTTATAAGCTTTCAAAAATTTCTTTATTACATTTATATGCATGTATTTCGTATTCAATAGTTTTGTACAGTCTATACATCTTAGATAAAAACTTAACAACAACAAAACATAATACATTAACAAAAATAGATATGTGGGGCTTATGTTCAGGTAAGTTCTGGATTGTGACAAACGTATGCTATATCTTCGAAAAATAAATTCAAATCTCTAATTAGTGGAACCTATGCAGGAGAACAACTTTCTGTATCGAATGAAACTGTGGAACTTATGTTCAGCACTTGATTTATAGTTGTGTGGAGTGGAACTAACTTTGTAATATAAAAATAATAAACATGTAAAAATGTGGAACATAATGGAACCCGAATATATTTTCTCACACACTTCAATAAAATATATGATACACAGTTGTGAAAGTTATAAGTAGAAATATTTCAAGTGGATTTTGTGTGGGACCTATATACTATATAAGGTTAAGTTACTGGCCGATGTAAGTCAATCAATTTTTCAACAAGACATGTAGGAAGTATTCAATGCATAGTTTTACGATCAATTATAAGGAAACGATGCTGAATGATTCAATAGGAAATATATAATAGACGTTAACTGATGAATTTTGTGAGTGAGTAAATATATTAGAATTTCGATTAATTTGTGGAACGTAAATTAAAAAGATGCCAAATAAAAAGTAACCATTAAAACCTACAAAATATATTTATATGTATGTAATACCAACATTTTAGCAGTTAAAAACAAAAAACAAAAGAAGAGAGAGATGTTAATTTTTTAACTATGGTTAAAATTGGGCAAAAATTTGCTCAAATATGAACAACACATCAATCATATTCAAATAAAAAAATTAAAACATTTGCCGAGTTCAGAACCAGAAAATATTGGGGTTGCTAAATAATAAATTATGGTTAAAATTGCGCTACACAATTTGCTCTAATTAGACTAAATTTGTCAAATATTAATTTGAAGGATTAGTTGCTCAAATTTAAACATAAGTTGAGCGAAACATGCTGTTTAAATTGTTGGTTTCACACAAAGGTTAAACAATATTATTTAAATTAAAAAAATTACAAATTTATTTAAAGAATACAATCTACCCAGACAACATCTTATTTAGTATAAACATTTGGATTTGTGAGTGTTAAGCAAATTATACACCAACTATCAAGTGTTTTTATTAACGCCCCCGCAAGAAACTTTGTAATATACGCAAGGTCATTTCGATTATTTATGTATATTAGATCGGTTCAACAATATCTCAACCTTAATTTAAATTTATGAATTAAAAACTCGAGTAAAGCAGAGCAAACATTTAAGACTTTAATTACTGATATTATATGACTGAAAAATAATAAATTCAGGTGGGAGGATCTAAAAATAATTAAACGCGGACTTGATAGATATTCTACTACAACAAAATATATAGTATCTCGTTGGCATAATCGTTGCCTTACTTGATACCATATAAGTAGCTATATAGACATATACGTCAATTGTATGGTGGCGATTATGTATGACCGTAGGTTGGATACGTAAAACCCAATTTACATATTTAATATTCATTAAAAGCAATCTTTTGTTGTTCAATCATATATAATATACTCGTAGATCTATTATTAATATGACACACGCATGCACAACCCACTATCCGTGTACACTTTGTACATTTAACACACACATCGAACAAAATAACAATAATAATACACAAAAGTATAGTTAATCGCTATAGCGTAGGTGCTCGCACCACTGATATATACATATATCTTATCAATGCTGATAATTAAATTTTATAATTCGCGCGCGCGATTATGTTAAACCTCGACACAAACTGAAAAAAAAATAAAAAATTCCTCAATACAATATCACAGACTCAGGAAGAACGAATTAATACTCGTTTGTATATCTACAAAAAATTCTAAGAGGAACGGAAACCAAAGTGGTCAATAAATAATAAGAAGAAATCTTAAATCGGAAAAGAAAACAGACAAAAAGTGTTACACAACATGTTCTCAGGTATAAAACTACAATATGTATATGTATGTATATACATATAAAAAACTATATAAAAACTACAAAATCATCATTATCAATTATTTTATTAATTAATCCTCGTTTCAAACACACAACGGTATGCTTCCGCTTTGTTCGCGCATTCATTCATTCATAAACTTTGTTATATTGATGTTCATTCATAAGAAATTATTTATAATTTACATAAAAAAAAAAAAACTATAAAATTATTTATTTATATTCCAAGAGTCCAATCAACTTGTAATGTTGTTTTTTACACTATTGCGAATGTCATAAACGTGTAAACTGCAATTTACAAAAGTTGCTAAACGGAAATAGATCCGATTCCAATTAGATAAGTAATTTAGGTTACAACTTTATAAAATATTAACCATCGCAGCATCCGGATGACATTAGCTGCGTGCGAAATAACATGTTGTTGAACTAAATTCTATAGTTTATATTTTATATACAGTGGAAGTCGCTTAATTATATATAGATGGACGTTTGCACTGTGAAAAAGACTCAATTTTAACTAATTCTGCAATACTTTTCGTTTTATTTTTTTCTTCATTTCGTTTCTTTTCATTTCCATAGAGTTTGAAAATTTCTCTGAAAGTCTGTTTTGAGTAAATTGAACTTCAATATTTATTTATTCAAAACAGGACGACACATTAATTATGACCAAAACTTAATTATTTTTAAGCTTGAATAAAGCATTTGAGTATTACATATTTGAAAATAAGTGGTCTGACGTACTCAGTTAATTTTTCACTCTTTGCGGACGAAGTGAGGCGGGTAGCGGCGGCAAATGGGCCGGTTTAAGGTGTAACGCAACCCCTACCAATAAACTACCCGTCTAATAAAGTCCAGTCGCAAACGATGTTCTGCGTACACGGATCTCTGAGCAGCTGGACCTTATATTTTTCGACAATTATGGGAATAAAAAGACCAAAAAAAAAAAGAGACCGGCATCCAAACAAAAAAATTAAATTTAGGCGGATAACTTCAGTACTCCACGGTGCAATACCCAGACAAACACACATACTTACACATTAAAATACCCAGTCGTGATTTTTGGTCAATACCACGTTAAGGGCACGTTAAATTAACGGCGTGGTCATATCACAATTTAGTCGATTTGTATAAAAATGCAATATCCGAAGTAGGAAAGTGGGGCAGGCGCGAATCTTTCGGCTGTAAGCAGAGAGCAGATTTCTAGCGGGTCAATAGCACGCGTTTTGCTACCAACTGAACCGGCTACTCCAGACGAGACCTTTAATATTATAAGGATCAGTAATCATTGGACGATCGTAAAGCAAGAGGAAGCCAAAGTTTTGAAGAGGAACTTATTTGGCCGCTCTCGTTGGCACAGTTCGTAGCGTGCTTGCTGTGGTATTCAAGGGTCTCGGGTTCGATTCCCGATGGTGACCGAAAAATCACGGTTGGGTGTTTATGTGTAAGTATATAGGTTTGTCCGGGTATTGCACTGTGGTCTCGTTTGTGGCATTGAGTGCTGGAGTGATCTGCCCAACTTAAGTTTTTTTTTTTAAGCCAAAGAGGGCTCTAGATTATAACAGTGTTGATCAATAAAGAATCCCTAGCTTCTTTTCCTATAAACACAGAGTCTATTTCTCTTAGAGGATGTAAAAAGGACGAGGTTGAGGCGTGTACAAAGGAACCTGTGGATGATGGTAACCTATCCGTACAAAGTACAGCTATGCTGAGCGAGGAGGTACACCAACCAATGGAGCTTTCCGAAGAGGTTGCACTGAAGGAGGATATGCGTAGTATTCTTTCCATGTAGTCTGACGCGAATTACCTATCGGACTCGCGGGAGAGTCCTACCAGCACTTCAAGAAAGGGTATCACTGTGAGCGATGCCGGTGAATCCACTTCTACCAGAAAACGATATTATCCTGCGGTAGGGAGGAGCGCAAAAGTAGTAAGTAGGTTTTCCATAATGGTATGCTAAGTAATTTGAACAAATTAATCTGTACCATACAAAGGCTGAGTCGCCAGCTTTACTTTGCAGAATGTCTATCGCCTATATGTATGTAGATTAGTCCAAAACCCGAATTGAATCTCGTAGGGTCGTAACGTAACTGTAAAACATACAAATTAAGATTGCCATAAGACAGTATCAAAAATGAAGTGAAAAATGTGTTCAGCCGTATTTTGAATCTTTTGCAATTTACATTAACCTCAAATTTTAATATTTTCAATAGGCGGACTTCGAACTCACTTAAAACCTACCCAAGTGACCAATCATAATATTAAATCCAGAAGGAAAAAGCTTCCCCTTTGCTTCTCTGCTACTGAGAGTAAAGTTTCAATCAATTATTAATGTTTGTTTGCTTCTGTGACACCGACTCTTATGATAGAACACCTGAATCGGGCAGGAAAAAAACACAACACCAAATGAAGATCGAAGAATTGTGATGGCTCTTCAGGCCAGACATAAACAAGCCACACCAATGCAACACGAGTTTCGTACCCTATAGATATAATCGGATCTAATCGGATATCAAACTATTTGTAATCGTTTTTGAGGAATATTGTATACATAGTTTTTTAGAATCTTGAGCTTGTCATTCCTCCGGAAAAGTGGGTAACCTTAGGATTAGGCAATTTTATTTACTGAGTTTGGATTTAGAACCAAAATAGTATTCTGCTCCTTAAATGGAAGGCTGTTATTTTGTTATCTACACTAACAAAACAAATATTTTGTATAAAATCATACCAAAAGGCGAGTGGATGCCATGGATAAAATCTTTGAGCGTAATGCATCACTGAAAGGACCAATCGGTGCTCACTAGCTTGGTTTTATAAATTGCTGAATACTGCTCATGCGGTTGCTTAGCATACAGCAAGATTTAGGGGAACATCAGTGCATACCTATAGTATAATACAAGCTTGCAAAATTGAAGTAATTAGTAGAGATTCTGCTAAACTCAATAATAATCGGATTGCTATCAATCAGCCTGATTGATTCGAAATTATAAAGCTCGAAGTTAAAAATAATATGTTGCATTCCGGATAACTGAAGGTTCAAAATGAAATCAGTTTGAACGTGAGTGACATTGGTTGGCAACAAAAGAAAATGAAGCAGACGAAGCCCTTGAATATATAAAAATAACTTACGATTTTTGTACCCAATCCGAAGTGAATTGAAGGTCTTTAGTATTTACTAAGGTTCCACGAAGTGAGTGGCCATGTGAGGCCACCAATCATACGGTCACCAACAAATGCAATTATCATCACGCCATATATCAAACGAACCAACAATCCAATCCACAAAGAGGCAAAAAAAAGTCAAGAAGCAACCTATAAATGAGCGTACATTAAATGTGTGAAGAAAAATGAAAGCAAAGGTTTGAAACGGATAAGGTCTATATAATACAGAAGAATACCAGCACACTCCTATTGAAATTGAAATTCCTATAAACTCTAAACACAGCAATAAACTTTGTTTCCTCTATAGAATTATACATTCTCTTAAAAGTGGGAAATAATGTATCATATTCTTATGAGAATCCCTTAATGTAGAAATATGAGAATGGCTTTATGTTCCTTCGAGGATTATTTCAAAAGGAGGTTATGTTACGGCTACGGAAGAAAAACATTTGTTCATCACCGAAAAATATGATGACAGCACCAAACAGTCGGCTAAACTACATACTATGTTTGCTCTCATATTAAAAATAAAAAACTTAATAATTTTTTAAAATATATGCTGGTAGAGGCCGCTGAGATATTAGTCACTTGAACAAAGGAACTATGTATTTGCTGACCTGGATCAGATGAATTTATCATATAAATGAGGAAAGAGGTTGCAAAAGCAAATAGCTTTTCGCCTTCAAATGAGTAAGTATTGCTCAGCTCTTTATTTACAACGAAGTGGTTGTTTCTGACTGTAATCTGTGGTTTAAAAAATAACCCTAAAATTAGAGATATTTTAATATAAATTTACCTTTTTATTTATAAAAAAAAAATATTTGAAAGTGAATAGTGTTACTATAATTTTTGAAACGCTATAAAATTAAAAAAAACTAAATTCTTGTTTAGTTAAAAGTAGTTATCTTTACTTAAATACTAACAAAGTGCGCACCTGGATTGTTAACAAAACTAATTATCTGCAGATATAATCTTTATGTGAATTAAATTCTGATAAACCAAAACATTATTTGAATTACAGTTATTTTTTTTTTTTAATGCGATTTTCCAAAAATGATATTTATGTGGTTAACTAGTTTCTCAAAAAAACACACAAATATTTTGTAACATCATGACAGTAAGTGTTTTACATTAGCGACCAGACTGTACACCAAAATTATTATTTATTTTAAGTTTGCCCCGAGTTACAGATGACCTCCATAGAGTTACAGATGACCTCCGTGTAAGTCTCAAATTCCTAGTTTCCGTTATAAAGTATTTTCTAGTATACATACAACTTCAATTAAACCAAATTAAAATAAAAATTTAAAAAAAAAATCCAATCAATCATTCTAATTTATCCAAAAAAAAAGATTATAAACAATCCAACTCCTCTGTGCGGTATATAGATACATAAATGCGAACCAATTGAAGTATTATATTACCGAAACATTGTACACAAACAAATTCCCATCACTATTTAAACAACAGAACAAAACTTCTTTTATTAATTAGCCGGAATGAAAATAAAAAAAAAAAATCATCTTCAAGAAAATAATTTTTGTATTGAGTCATCAACATTATTTTACATAAAGTAACAAAATGCTTACTTGTTATACCTCTTTCAATTTAAATATATTTCTTGGATTTGTATATATGTATATAGCTTGCATCTTCATACTCCTATAGTATCAACATCTTAATACTTGTGTTATACACATAAGTATATTGATTAGAATTATTAGCGTTTGTGCTCCATTGTGGTTCCGCAAAATATATTTTTGATTTGGGGACATATTTGTCAAGTCATTCGAATATATTGTAAAATAGTGTTTGTTAAGCTTTTTCAAATTACGTGACTTCAGAAAACGTTTGATTTGAAAAATTTCATTATTTCGGGAATAAATTTGACAAATTATTTTATTTATTTGAAATATCATTCCGCATATAAAAAAACCGTCGAAAAAAAATTATTCCGCGGAACATTGATTAAGAATCCCTGGTGCAGTGATTATCTTTGATTTATTGTTATGTAAGATTCGTATACAAATGAAAATTAAATATGATGGCCAAGCGTTTTTAGCATTATTTATATTGTTTTGTCAACAAATTAGAAAACATTATTTAAAAATAAAACATTTTCAAGATTAATTCTATGTACTTGGAAGGTTATATATCAATCAAGGTTATTCAAATTTTTTGTTTTAAGAACACTATAATAATGAATGAGTAATATACATATTCATGCTGTGAAAAATGAGAGGAACACCTATCGTGTCACGTGGAAAAATATTATTGTACAGCCAATTTCGTTGGTTTTCAGAAATCTCATTATTATGTAAATCATCTTCTCAGGACCAATCGCAAAATGAAATACCTTGAGATAAAATAATCAGATGATTATTCTAAAAATGTGGTACATTTATAGATTTGATTCAGTTTTCAAAATTTTAAATTTCTTAATCGCATCGAACTTTAATAAATTGAAAGATACCAAATTCGAAAATCCACAAAATTCAAAATTTATAATAATAATAATAATAAAACAGTGTTTAAAGGCACTGTGCCCCTTACTACGTCAACAATCTGATTCCAACGGTTTCGATTCTGGGCTTGGTGTTCATACTGTCCTAGACAACCAGAAGAAGACAAGTCATTCTCTACACCGTGAGTCATCGTAGCCTGCAACGACCTCTGAACGTGACCGAGCCAGCGTACTCGCTGAGATCTTATTTCATGTACAATATCGGGGATCTTCATCAGATCTCTGATCTCGATATTGTACAGAGCTCGGTATGTGCCATCTATTTCGCGTTTTGGGCCGTAAATCATACGCATGACTCTTCTCTCAAATGTAAGGAGTCATAACCTCCTCACTCCTTCAAACGTGTAGTGGCCACTACTAAAATCTGGTATGCCATTGTCCCTGTAACCAGAGATCCTGTATTTCGTTTTTGACCCATTGATCTGGAGTACAACAGAACCTGAAAACTCTACAAGCGGATCAAGTATTTCCTTCACTCCGGTGCTATTCAGTGCAATCACGCATATGTCATCTGCATATGCAAGCACCTGATTGGACTGGCGATATAAGATGTTGCGTTGAGGTGTTTCAGTTTTAGGAAAAATGTACTCCAACATGAGATTAAAGAGTATCGGGGACAGAGCATCGCCCTGCCGAACACCCCAGCCTATTCTCAACTTTAACACAGTACTGCGTCACTGTCATTCTACACAATCGTACCATTTTTGTTTGCATACCTAGATATTCCAGCGCAGACCACAGACTCTCTCGATTGATCGAGTCATAGGCCTGCCGGAAATCCAGAAACACCTGATGCACGGGGATGGAAGTTTCATAATATTTAGAAACAATCATCCGCAGCAAAAAGACCTGATCAGTGACTGATCGATTCGGACAAAATTCGGACGAGGCCCTCCGCTAGAGGGGTGATTCTATCCAATATAATGTAGGACAGAACTTGTATGCTGTGCAAAGGAGAGTGATATACCGCGATAATTCTCACATTTCAAACGGTCAATTCAAAATTTATAAATATACAAAATTCGAAATTTTGAAAGATTTGACATTTCAAATTTTGAATTTTATAAGTTAAATACTTAAATTTCATCATAAAAATGATTACTTTAAATCGAGTTTTAAAAATTGTGGATATCGTAGAAATTTTCGAAAATTAATTGATTGTCAACAAAACAATTCAAATTCTAAACGAAATTGATGCCGAAGTCAATTGGGAAGGGTGTGAAAAATGTAGAATGTTATATGGATGTTACGAATTTTGGACCAAAGACATTTATTTGAAAGCTTCTTATTTAAAACACAAACATAAATCGACAAATTTGACAAATATCCTGCCAGTTGCACTCAGATCCTAACTATGATGGTAGAATAGTGGCTTTCTAATCGCACCACCGCCAGTACTAATAAATACTTAGGTTTGATTCTTTTTACCAAAACCCGCTATACGAGTACTTTATTTAAGCAAGAATACCAACTTGAGTACTTGCGGTGGTCGATTGGAAAGCCACTAATAAATTTTAAAAATGATATGCCGTCATTGGTATGGTGGACCTGAAAGCGCTCATTGTAATGATAAACTTCTAGTTGGCTTGTAAACTAAGCTCCCTAAAATTACATTTTATAGTAGACTCAATAATTTTTTAGTAGAATCGGCTTCCATTTTTAATTGTGAACCGGTTATGCGCATGTGATTCCAAGACTAGCTCTGGTGTATGATCAATTATGTCATTACTGTTTTTTGATCTGTTATCTTCCGCCATTCAGCCGCAGTACAGATTACCTGGAAATATCATCTGTTTGCCTTTCAGATAAGGCCTTCATATCTTACCGACCATTTGCCTATACTAACCCATAGCATTTTGGTTGGTGTATTATTTACACAAGGTGTGTTTACCAGGTTAGTTTTATTCGACGTATCTATTATGGCTATATGTCGTCGAGATATCGGTTTTGTAATGACGCTGGCCTAGATATGGTAATAGTTCATCCATTAATAGTCACCATATACAGAAAAGATATAGTTTCTCCTTATAGCTAGCCTTTGGTAGCACATATTTTATAGGTTTCCTTTCCTAAACTGGCAGATATCTCGGCTCACCAACATGTGTTTTATCCACTTGCTGATTCTGTTTACAGTGATTCCGTGAGAATTGTTGTCAAAGGCGTCTTCTACATTCATAAAGGCAAACAGATCAACCTCTTTCGAGGCCAGTGCGTCTTCAATGGATTTTCAATTGGATGTAAATTGCATTTTACTAAGTGGCCAGGCGAGTATAGTATTCTGATGTATTAATCAGTGAGTTTCTCCATCGTCTTAAGCAGAAAAGACGAGAGACTTATAGGTCAGTATAATTTTGCTTCTTCTGATGGTTATGGCATGGATGTTTCATTTGGATGTCATATGGATGTTCACTCCATCATGTCCAGGTGATTTATAGGGTTTCAATGACAATAGTGTCCACTCCACTATGTCTACGATATTTTGTTTGCAAAGACCTCTCCTTCCCTAAATTCCGCTTTCCTTAGTTTTGGCTCCTCAAATAAACACCAGATTTCCATCTTTAGGAATAGCCGATACTGGTAATAGTATTCGAATGAAAGTAACGGGGTTTTGATCATATAACCAATAGACTTCGATTGAAAGAATCGAATAGCATGACAGACTTATCGGAAACATTATTGAAACAGAAGAGACTTCTTTGCTAATCAAATAGATGGACATGGAGGTTTCACATGTGTTCAATCACGGATTTGAACATATGAGTTCACTGTTGGATATTCAAGAATTTTACATCAAATCAGAAAGAATGTTAGATTAGATGTAGTGAATAAACAGAGATTTGAGTTAACAGTTCTAGGTTAGAATCGTGAGACTATTTTCAATATTAGCGGACGCAAGTAATTCAATGAAGTTATTTACGTAACATATAGGGAAACCGCGTGTTCACGCCCATGTATTAAAACGTTGCGATATTTATTAAATTAAAAATGAAATTAAAAATGGAACAAGTAGGAGCAGGTCATAGTTTGTCCACGGTGTACCAAACACATGCCACTCACAAACGATGCCCCTATCTTCCAGGTCGAGTTCTACGCTATTTTGATAGCAACAAGAATCATTGAAACAGGAACAATAATAAATATTGCTATAAAATTAAAATGGGTTACGAGTGCCACGAACCTCTAAATAAACTGGCGAACAAGAACAAGGTCGCTCTTGTCTGGGCCCAAGGGCATGAAGGAACCGGTCGCAACGAAAAAGCAGATCTATACAAACAAAACTGGGTGCACCAAGCCCATTATCGGACTATCACCCATTTGGGGCTTTAATAAAATCAAAATAGCCTGTACCACACTAACAGGACAACTTGCAGATACCACCTCAAAAAATTGATAAGGTGTTAGATTACACATGCAGGTTCTGCTGAGAGTAGAGGGAGACTTCCGGTCACATACTAGCAAAATGCCCAGCGCACCAGCAACAAAGAAGAAAGCACCTAGGGTTGTTCATCATTAAGGACAGCAGGTGATCCAAACCATCCTGTCATCAAATCAAATTTTTTCAAATCTTCTAGATTTTCAAATATCAATTTGCGAGTGGCAGTTAATTGTAAATCTAAACAGTGACAGTCATACTTTTATGTGAGTACAGTAGGTGTTTAGAGCTCATTAAGTCATAAACTGCGATCAGTAACAGGCTTTGCCAAATTTAAAGATAAACGCGATTACTAAATAATATTGTTCGATTGCAGCGTGGATGCTCTCTACCTCCATTTTGAAAAGGAAGGAAGGGGTTTCGATTAATTTTTTGATTTTGCAGTTCATTTTCATTATGTTGTATTGCCATTTTCAGTAACATATTTATAAATTTGTTTGCCAACTATGAATAAACAAATTTTCTTAATTTAAGAAAATTGCAAAAAATTATAAAAAAGACGCATTGAATGTGAACTTAGGGTGAGTTTCTACATAAAATCTTACCCTGCCGTTGGCTCCAATACAGAATATCTTACAAAGCCCGAAAAAAAATACCACAGAGAGATATATAGTTCGTAACAGATGTTACATCCGTTAAGTACATAAATAATTTCTGTATTCAAAACTAAAGAAAAAAAATTTAAAGTAAACCACACATTGGATCAAAATTAAACCGTACATTTCCTAATCAAATTTGGGCAATTACTTTACGTAACAGTAGTTTTTCATCATAATATTCTCACAGCATTTCTATTTAAGTTTATTGTCGGGCAATAAAAATAAAATCTCATTAAATGTTCTTAAATAAATTTAATTAAATTAATTATTGATGTTTGCGTTACTGTACACATAGCTACACATACAAAGAAAGTATCGATTTCATGTTCAACAAATAAAAATGGTTCACCTCTGACCAATTTTCATACCCAAATTTCGTTCACCAATACATGAGGGGAGTTCAATAAGTTCGGTAAATATATATGAAATAACGGTATTTAAAATTGTTTCTTTTGTTTTTTTATTGCTGTATTTATTCTACCGAAAAAAACCAATTTTCATGCAATTGTTTCATTTAGTTTCTGTGAGTGATTTAATACACACGTGTTTCGTGTTTCAAAAATTTAAAAATATGGAAAATATTGAACATCGTGCTGTGATTAAATTTCTTGTAAAAGAAAATAATATTTCTAAGGATATCGAAAGAAGAATGAAAAATGCTTACGGAGAATCTAGTTCGTCTTATAAAACAATAACGAAGTGGATCCGTCTATTCAAACAACGGAGAGTCGCTGGAAGATGACCTCCGCAGCGGAAGACCGGTAAAGCTGTTACTCACGAAATGGTCATTTTAACCGATAATATAAAAAACTTCCGCTGGTCAATTTGAATACTAATAGTGTCCAATGATAGATATCAGAAACCACCTTGAATCAAGAGTCCATTGTGTTTGAAATCTAATGCAACGATCGGCTTTTGTTCCATTGCATATCGATTATTTGTAAATGCAGTACCACTAGTTCTTGTAAATGTGTTCTAAAGCAACCACCTAATGTAAGATTCATTGTAATATGGTACCCTTTCATCAGCTGGAGGCGGTTAAACTCTTCACATTGTATCAGGAAGATTAGCTTAGTGCCCGTCAAGTGAATGTTAAAGAGTTGCTTAGTGCCCGTCAAGTGAATGTTAGTGCCAGAACAATTAGACGAAGATTAAAAGAAGAATCCAATTATGGAAATCAGATGGACGTAATCTTGTATACAGAAGAGTTGGAGAACGATACGCATGGTGTAATATAGTGCAAAATTTAAGCTTTGGTGGAGGTTCTATAATGTTTTGAGATGGAATCAGTTGGGAGGGCCGTACGGCGCTGTTGAGAATTGGTTTGAGGATGAATGCAGATTGGTATGTTCGGAATATTCTTGGCGATCACGTTTTGCCATATGTGGACTTCATAGGTTATGGCAGTTTTGTGTTAATGTCTGAACGCTCCAGTCCACGTAGCTGCAACGGTGCATAAATATCTGCAAGTCCCCCCAATGAGTCCGCACCTTAATCCGATAGAACACGTATGGGACATTCTAAAACGCCGTATTGGAGCTAGAAATCCCGCATCAGATTCGATAGCAGAGCTGAGAGTTGCAGCGCAACAAGAGTGGAATCTCATTCCGCAAGAAATAATACAAAGCATTCTACTTAGTATGCTAATTTATAAACCAAAAAGTCATCGGTGATGAAACGTGGATTCATCACTATGTTCCAGAGTCGAAACAGGAATCAATCCAATGGGCCGAAAAAGTTTAAGGTCCAACCATTTGCAAGTAAGATAATGGCAACAATTTTTTGGGATGCTGATGGAATTTTGATGATTGACTACTTACCTCATAAGCCCACAATAACAGGGGCTTTTGAATAAATTGCAAAATGTTATCAGGGAAAAACGACGAGTCAAATCAAGCAAAAAATATTGCTTTTACCGAACTTATTGAACTCCCCTCGTAATGAGTAGACGACAATTTTAGTTTTTTTATTTTGTTAAGGGGTTCGATCGTCATGTCGCACAGTAAAGTCGTATAAAGAACCACACATTTTGTACATAAATTTCAATTAATGGTTTTTATAAAGACAGATGATATCTTAATTTCGCGTCTTATTTTATTATTTATTTATGCGTTTATTAAGAAGAAAAACGTAATTTCGGTAAAAATGATCATCTGCTCAATGAGACGAGCGAATGCAAATTTTTATTTTTATAGGAAATACAATTTTTGACATAAATATCGTCTAGACGTGTCATTCACATAAATAATAAAAAATTTATATTCGGAAAAACTATAAATTTTAAATTAATCGAGGGGGATGTATATACTACTTCTGCTGCTGCTGCTACATATCTTGATCGAAATCGTTTGATACCTGAGACTCTATATACATACATACATACATACATACACTTCATAATGAGTGCGGATCTAAATAATTACCCTACATATCCGTTCGATACGCAAAAAATCATGAATGAAAATCGTATTTATACAAATTTATATGAACATATGAACCATTATCTTATATGAACATATGATGAAAACATATAATTTGTCTTATTATATTACATAATATAATCGTTAACAAGATGACGAACAAACGTGGAAGATTACGGTTTGATACATATTACCCATATGTGTGTATGATTGTAGTAACATTTATTGTTTGAATATATGTATATAAAATAATGAATGTATGTATACAAAAGCGATCAAAAGAAAACCAGGTGATGGCACACGCCAGTTTGGTATTTTAATGATACTGCGTTTTCTTATCGTCTTCTTCTTATTTTTAATTTTTTTGCGTCTTTTACAACATAATAATAAAATTGAAAATTATCTCAAGCTGCATCTTATTATTATATGTATATATATGTATTAAAAATTTTATATTGAACATTTTTGGACATTTTTGTCAGAACGGACACCAAACAAAAAAATATATAATTATAAAAGTTTATTGACGTGCTGCATTTTCGCGGTATATGCGGTTATCGGCGGTATAAGAAAATTGAACTCACAAAATCGAGTTTGAATTATAATTACTTAGTTATCAGTTTTATGAACCATACGTACGAATATGAAACATCTGCTGTTCTGCGATGTCCCCCAATTCGATGTTTTAACGATCATATATAGTCTTAAAGGAAATAGCCTTAAATACTATATATTTGTATATAATATTTGCGTCTTAGATAATACAAAGTCATTAAATTTAATTTGTAAACAAGCATTAAATTTATGAATTAAACAGAATAAATTGTTTTAGAATTTACAAGGTCGTTTGTACTTTAATGGTGACATTACAGTCGTAATTAAAATGCTATAAATATGCGCTATACTATTTATGAGACTCATTATGTATAATGAATTTGTTTTGGTTCACATAAATTTCAACATAAATTTGTTTAATTAAAAATGTCAAGGCCGTTTGATTTGGTTGGTCAATTTAGGATCACCAAAAAACAAAACAGAGTCGATACTGGTGGAATTGATCGGCATTCAAGATTTTTTCAATTTGATTCAATTCATCTGTTGGACTACCAATATTCCTATGAACTTGAGAGTAAGTTTGGCGGTCAGGGGTGGATTTGCTCGGAGGGTTTAAGATGGCACTTGCTGTCGTATCTTGCCACTTCCGCAAGGGCTCGTTTTATATCCTTATGGCGATCACTAAAGGAGTAAACCCTAAACAAATCACTGGGCTGGATTATGTAAGGTGTCAACCGTATTGTGATGATAATCGGCCAAACTAGGAGCTCAGTCTTAAAACTGGCTTAGTCACAAACGATGGCTCCGGATACCAGGCGGTAATCTTTTTTCTGCTATTCGTAGGACAAAACTGATCAATAGAAAACAACACAACAAAATAGTCCAACTCTCGTAAAAACCTATAGGAAACCTAGGAATCGTATATATAAGAGGATTGGGACCGGACGAAAAATTATGAAGCTCGCTTGGGCTTGAGGAAAATCACTGATCCGAGAAGAGAAATAGATATCAGGAGGAAAGTTCTAAGGTTTGCGAAAAGGACGAAGCTCTTTGCTACTGCTTATAACGAGATGCTCAAAGCACAATTGGTGTGGCATTGATTGGCCGATCACACTCAGAGCTAATCCTGGACCTGCTCAAACGTGTCGAGCTGAAGACTGGTAAGCCAAGACAAAGTAAATATGGCTGTGCCGATGAGAGATCTCTTCGCTTATACAGAAAGACTGTGGAAGGATTAGGTGAGGTTTGGCCTATGGTGCCTGCGGTCCGGGAATTGCCAGGAAATAGATAATCTCTAGACCGAGAGCTCGTATGTGGGTTCCCAACAGTTTATTGTACGCAAAGGATGGAAGGATTCGCTTTCTGTTACTATAAATTACAGCAGTGGAGATGTAGCAGCGATCAGTAAGTACAAATACAAACGAGCGAAGTGAATTATTACTTGATTATATTCTAAGTATACTAACCTTCACATACGTAACATAGGCAGAGTTGGCAGGAGGTATTAGATGTCACGCTTGTCTCAAATTTTATGATGAATAAACTCTCAACTGAAAAGTGTCAGACCATTCCATTTCTGATCATTGCTATCTACAATTTGAATCTTTCAAAAGTCCTAGCTACAGGAACAGGAGAAAAACCGACTGAGACCGCTATAAAGGTATTCTGGGCAAGTCACCACCAGTTTCGGTACCAAAATGTTCCGAATAAACATAGGAAATTGATGATTTAGTTCACAAACTGCCTAACGTTTTTATTGAAACGATATTACGCTTTAGTACGCCTATTAGTCAACCAACAAGGTGGTCCAAGGAGGTTCAACAGACTCGCTAAAAGTGTAAAAGAATCTTTAAAAGAGCACAGAATTTAGTAGCTGCTGCAGACTGGGACTATACTGTGGTAAAATTCAGGAGATTTCAGAGGTGTCAAGACTGGGGAAAATACTTGTTACTAACCCTTCCATCCCAAGCTATTTTCAGCGAACGAATGGTATATGGACCACTAGCACGGAATCTTTGAAAATCCTATACTGATAACCCATTTTCCGGATTGTTCCGAAGTGGCACCTGCGGTCGCTGGGTCAAGGGTCAACAACCTCTCAAATCAAAATGAAAGCAGAACCTTACGGTATTAACCCCGCAGAAATCACCAGACCGTTAACCTAACCATTCCATGGCTATAGCAGTTATCTTTAAAAGCAGCCTAAAATTATGTCACATTCACCACAATTGGCCCAAAGTGAAGCTAATTTTCATACTTAAGGTGGAAAAATTCGACGGCTGAACGCAGCACGCCTTTAATATGGTGGAAGTTTGGTGTCTTGAAAAGGATTGTATGTCAATCCCACAAAGACTGATCTGGTCATCTTTACTAGACTTAGAAACAGTGGTAACTAGCAGTGCTTCTAGCAGTGCATGCTATTGCTATTTTTTTTTCTGGCTAGGCAGAAGCGCCGTTGGCTATCCTTGTGGTTTTACCCCGAAAATAATGGCCAATTGTATGGTGACCGGTTTTGAAATTTGAATTAAGTGCGAATAACAGCATTTAGGCTATAACTGGTATTATATGTTCTATCGCTCTTTTTAGTAAGGAACCCAATCTGCCTGATCGGATTGCAGTCAGACGTGCATTGGGCATGACATTTTTGCGATGCATGTATGGAGGATAAATAGATTCTTAAAAAGTATAAGTCGGAGGTTGAAATGGTGAACGACAGACTATTGCCTGAATTTAACTTCGCCAATTCATTATTCGTCGTCTTCCTTTCGTGAGATTGGTGGTTCCCTCAAAATTTTTATAAACGGTTAACTGGCTTGGTAGTTTTTTCGCTCTTTTGAACTGGGACTGAAATGGTATTCTACCCCTAGCTGTCGAAAAGTCAAACAGTTCATTATTGAAGCCAACTTGAGGCTCACTAAACATCTGTTATCGTTTAAAAAGAACCAGCTCAGAATCATCGCCACACTGGTCATGGACTTCGAGATTTGCACCACAGACTCATTGTGGCATTGAGTGTTTAGTATACCTCCAAATGGTAACCACACCGACAACGATATGAAATATCGGCTAAATACTATAGATGATATAGTAAAAATATCACCATAACATGCATAGTTACAACGGCAGGAAAACTATAAATCATAAATGAACAAATGCGTTACAATGGAAGATGATAGAACAGCCTATAATGCATTTAGTGAAGCTAACAAAATAGACACGCGATACAGGAGCATATAAAGATGCTTCAAGATGAAATTAAAGAGTTTAAGGCAATGGAAAACACTGATTCTACTACTTTTAACCAAAAAATCATAAGACAACGACCCTACCATGTTTAGAATAGATAGGTTTCGACCTATCACCGAAGTCCAACCAAAATAAAGGCAGACGAGCTCAATAAACCGAATCGATAAATTTGGCAGATGTTGAAACATACAAAAAATGTTAAATGAAGAAAGGTATTATTGGCACACGTTCTTGAAAACAGCCGCATTTTACATGTAAACCAGAAATGATAATTGATGATCTAAAACCAAAAGGATTTAATGAGGATGAAGTATCAATTAGGTTAAAAATACGAACTAAGAAACATCTCAACTTGTATATGATGCAGCCTCTACGAAGAATGGACATATGTATACACAAAAATTCTGCGACAACCAACTCGCAAGTGTTTGGAGTTTACTTCCCGCCGAAGCACCCACTGAAAGAAAAATATTACCTCGAATTCTTCAGTAAACTAGGAAATGATTTGTAATTGGAGAAAACTTTAATGCAAAAAATATCCAGAGATTCCAGACTAATAATAATAATTAGTTTTTTAAAGGCCATTACCGGCCCCTTACTGAGTGAACTATTTGGCTCCAACACTTTCGATCCTGAGCGTGGTCTTCATACTGTCTAAGACAATCTGAAGAGATGAGATCGCTGCATAATTCGTTCTGGATCAGCACGCAGAACGTGACCGAGCCAGCGTACTCGCTGCGATCTTATTTCATGTCCAATATCGGGGATCTTCATCAGATCTCTGATCTCGATATTGTACAGGGCTCGGTATGAAACCATCTACTTCTCGTTTTGGATCGTAAATCACACGCATGATTCTTCTCTCAAATGTAAGGAGCCATCTATCATACTCATCCATCAGCGCCCAACTTTCACATCCAAACATAACAGCGGGCCTGATCAACGCTTTGTAAAGCTTCAGCTTCACGGCACTTGATAAGTGTTTAGATTTTAGCAGTGGCCTTAGAGGATACAAGGCATGACTGCCAGCTACCAGCCGCACTTTAATATCCTCACCCACACTGTTATCGTAAGTGATAAGAGAGCCCAAATATTTGAACATCCTCACTAGGGAATATGGTTATCCTAGGATTAAGCCTTATAAAATGGAACACCTACCTTCTAGCCAACTGATTCAAACAAAATACCAGATCTGATTAACTTCTTCATTTATCAGAACATAACTGAAAACTATGTGCAATTTACATAATCTCTGAATGATTCCGCTAAGCAATGAGGAGTAACTAGAACAAGAATTACACAAATTTGTATATGACCTACAACAATCAGCTTGGAAAGATACCCCGCGGAATTTAAAATGAGAATCAAGGGAAACAAATACCCCGAGGGAAATTACAGAAATTCTGACAGAAATAAGAAGAGTAAATGTAAAACTAAAGTGAACAATCTCACTAAGCAAATAAGGAGAGAACTGAAAGAAGAATCAATCAGTAGTTTCAATTACTACATCAGGTGATAAATGGGCAGAGAAATATCGAATATTTGCTGAACACTTCGAAAACATAGTTACAAACACATGATAAAGCCGAAACAACTATTGAAGTTGTACAAGAACGTGTTTAAATCCTCCTAGCTACTAGATAGTTCAGAAAAAGGTGCTAGTTTTGATCTTATTACAACAGAAATTTTAAAGGAACTGCATAAGTCAAACTCACCATCCTTTAGGACAGGAACCTGAAAGTGAACTTGTTTCAAATGAAATACAGAATGCAAGAAGACCTAGAGAAAGAGCTTAGCAACAAATGAACACAGAAACTACACAGCTATTAAACAACACGCCGATCTTAAAAGAACCAAATTTTTTGAGCTCGTATAAGAATTAGTGTAAATAGCGTGATGCAGCTGATCTGAAATCCACTATAAAGATTATAGTGATTAATTGTATTCTACTAACAACTATATGCAACACCGATCGGAAGAACAGAAGCCATAGACAACTTAGTAAATTAAGTCAGCATCAAATTGCCTATTGGCCGAATCATTGGCCTATACGCGATTTAATAAAACTAAATCTTATTTCCGCAATTTAAATTGAATTCGTATCAAATGCTAGGTAGCGATAAGTCATCAACATAGGTACTTTACCCGCTTCTTATTAGTTTCTATAATAGAGCAATTGAAGTATGTAGTTTTAATACAAATGTGTGTATATACTTGAAAAATAAATTATACCAATCATAACCGTTAGCAACAAGATTAACAAATTACTATAAAAAATGTTAGTTAACTGTCGGGGTTGAACGTCCTAAAATCAAAAATCAAAAGTGTTTGTATTATTGATATAAATTTGCTATATAAAATTCATCCACCTAATTCATTTTAACTCAACAATCCAATAAGAAATTCATTCATGTATTATTTGTAACATACATTCTAGGGGTTACACATCATACTATCGAAATTCGTATCTTCACTGTATATTCACGACCGGCTCAATTTATAATAAAATAACTATTATTTTATTAATAATCACTTTATGTAATAATTATTATTCGTATACACTAGTATTTATCTACTAATTACATACATTTAATTCAAAAACT
This sequence comes from Tipula unca, assembly GCA_951394425.1. NCBI lineage: Eukaryota > Metazoa > Arthropoda > Insecta > Diptera > Tipulidae > Tipula > Tipula unca. The sequence goes on from OX596380.1 coordinate 77,709,592, forward strand.
TTCTGTAAAACACAAAATCATAACCTCACATTTAAAAAAAAAAAAAAAACAATCGAAATGTCACTCAAAGCGACATGAGTAGAAAACACAACAAAAATTATAAATAAAAAATTCCTATAGACTAATAAATGTTTCATGTAAGAAAAATTCTAACCTGTATAACTAGCCGATTGTCCCATTTTAAATTTCCACAAATATTCCGGCCAGTTGAATATTTTAATTCAACCTTTTTGACTTTATCCTGGTTGTACAGTACCAAACTATTATAAATTATTCTCCAATACAAAAGAAACTTTCTACGATGATTTTTTTTTTGTTTTTTTTTTTTGTGTTTCGTATTCTTTATGCCTATATTATAGAGTTTAACACTATTTTAATACAATAAATATCGTGCACTTAACATAAATAACTAAACACTAATCTTAATAAACTATAATTTATTGTTCATATAATTAAAAAAATGTATATTTAAGTTATTATAAAAATTAAAAAAAAAAAAACAAAACATCAACTTCTAGCGATTTTTTAATTGTTTCGAACTTCAAAATTCACATTTTTTTGTCTTTTCATAATAAAAAAAAAAATCGTATTTTGACAACAACAAAAATCAACAAAATAGAAATGAAAATCAAAATAAATTCCCACAACCTTAGAGTTTAAGGTGCGATGGGGTGTGAATTTAGCGTTTTCTATTGAAAATGTGCACACCATGTGAGTGTGTGTGTGGTGAGAGAAGGTTTTTATTAAATAATTTATGAATGGCGATTTATTTTTATTGGCTTGATTAGTACGTCTAGCAAGTAACTAGTTAACAATAGCAAATAATTTATAAATTAATGCGATTCTTCTTTTATATTTACGTAAAAATAATAAATAAAACCTTTTAGAATTTCGGTGAAATTTTTGAGTTGACACCACAAACTTAATTACAATTTACTCATTTGAATCATAATAGCGATCAAATAAGCTACGACACCGCGATTTATAAGACCCTAATCTGTCGGGCCTTAGTATTCTACCGCACCTAAATAATACAACCGATGGCGAAAATGGCTATTCAGAATCCCGTACTGAGAGTCCGATCCCAACTAAACGGAAAGGATGCATTCACCAAGTAATTTGTAGTAGTTAGTTACTAAAATAAGTTTAGACAGTCCCACCTAGATTATTGTGCCATTAGGCAATCACCATTCACCTATGGCTACCTTACGCCACCATAAAAGGGCGCATTTCTGCTTTAAGAATGATAACGCTAGTTTCCTGGTACTATGACAAACTGATTTGATACTCTTTCAAAAGAAGGTTCTGAGTTCATGTATGTCTGTGCTTTTGATTGACAAATCCGCCTCGGCCTCTATTAAAATCATACTAGAAAAACTGAAGCAACTGTGGATCATAGCATAGTCAATGAAACCCCGTAGACTGAGGAAGTCAGGACCCCACGGGAAAGATAAAATCGAAGAGGTACTTGATATAGGACTCAGAGTAAGATAAACGTTGACTATCCAGGATAAAACCAGGGGGGTTGTCTTGAAGTCACAAACAATAGTGTAAGATTTCGCGAGGCTTCGAGAGATGCTTTTGGAGAGACAGCTACGGTACGTAGCCTCAAACACAGAACTCAGAGATTTTGATTGTTTGTCCTCTGAAGTTGAAGTGAAAGAAGCCGCATCCACAGAGATCTGAAGGGCCTCAATACTAATTTCAAAGTACAATGTATGGCCTGTGTGGAGATCGGAAATGGGCCGGCTTCTGAACTACTCAAGACAGGTCCTATTAAAATTGTATGGGTACATTGCAAAACGCAATGCAAAATCCGTTAGAAAAAAGCAGAGCGTGGCAGGCAGAACTGAAGTGCTTACTCTGCTGTGAATACGGAATTGCGCCCGAACATATCAAACACGTACCTGGCGCTGGCCTTATTTTTAAGCAGGTCTTAAATCTTCATAGAAGCAGAACAGCGAATGCACTGGTAGATCAACTCTAGTTAGATATATTGGTGCAGTCTGAACCGCGCAAACCTGTTGTGTAACAGCGATCCACAATAAAAATGAACCCGAATGGCATTCCTACAAATTAGGTACATCTCATATTTGGATTCCGAATCCGATCATAATTTAGAGCCGAAGGGCTGAAAATTGATTTGTATGCGTAAAAATTATAACTACAATAAGAACCATTGTGCAACGTAGCATTAGCCAATAATATTATAGTTAGATGGTTTGAGAAAAACTTGAGCTGTAAAATTCCATGTCCTGCTGCTCTATAGTATCTACTCCAAAATACTTTCTCCCCCAGCATTTAGCTGTTACATTAGTGCGACAGCATTTGGGAAGATCACTGGTAGAACCTCAGAACCGCGTCAATAGAAGAATTTTTCTCATTTGATATGAGTGATGTATTGTCGCCTGAAAGTTCCATGTTGGAAAACGATGAAATGTTTTACTAATCGGTCATTTTATAGACTAAATAAGACCGGGCAAACGGAACCTCCATTCCGGGTTGCTTGCTACTTCTGAGTCAAACATTGTCTGAAGCCATTCTTTCACCACCGGATTACCTTACTTATATAGGCTTTGATGATCTGGTTGAGACTGTTTTTCTACTATTTTCGACTATTTCCTGACTACGAAGTGCAAGTTATCTAATATGAATATGATATTTAAAAATAAAAATACTATCTGCTTAGAATTAATTTAAGATTTCAGGGGAAGCATACAGAAGGCAGTCAGCGAGATTGGATGGAACGAGAAACTCTTTTCAAAGGAGTGGTACAATGCAAAGGACACCGCCTCCATCACCGGTGAATTTTATTACCCATTGGAAAGCGCACCATCTTTTATACTGGCAGAATGCCGAATTGCTGCAGGAATGGGAATGTTAAAGAGGACGCTAACTGAAGCTGGCACACTTAAGCCCATTGCATTTCACATCCTTGAAGTTGCCATACATAGCCATTATGAAAAACGGGGAAGAATTAAGCAAGCTGAGCAAGTGTAATCAATTAATCCTTAAAATGATATCGCGGCTGATAGGACACTAATAGGACAACCGAGCGAACTCGGTTCCACCAGGAAATAAAAAGCCGATTACACCCTCGCAAGAAAAAATTGGTAGTAATCGGAAGTAAGCGGTTTACTTCTAACCCCCGACGGGTGGATCTCTGTTCAAAGGAAAAAAGAAAAAGTTCGGTGTAAAAATGTTAACCCGGAAGCTTTGATTATATACGGAGAAGAAATCTGTACGCCGAATTCATGGAACTGGGATTGGACACGAACAATAAGGGAAAGGTTCTGTAAGGCATTGAGAGATGTCTTAGGAGAGACAACTATACGGTGGATAGCTTCGATCCAAGGCCCCCGCGATTTATTGAGCGTGTGCGGCATTTATGACAGCATTTCCATCTCCCATTCACGCTACTAGGACAAGCATGAGAAATGGAACAAGGGTACAGAAATCAAGAAGAGGACTACGCCTAGAAATTAAAAGAAGAAAGCGTGTTAAATGAGAACACCTAAAGAACACGATTGCGGTATAAGATTGTAACGCGCGAATTTGGATCGTGCAGGCACCTTATCTCGTAATGTAGGCAAGCTAAATGTGGCGCATCGTGAATACCTTACCTCGCTCAATAGGATATCCATGAAAGCGGTAAAGGTGATCGCCCCATCTCACCTCGAGCTGCTCTTTAACATAGCACACATTATTAAATGAAAAAGCAATACGAATTCTTCATCAGTACATGTTGAACACTGTGGGAAAACTTAAGAAAACTTTGTCAATGTAAGTCAAAACTTGCGTTTGCGAGTCGGGCAGCAGGCGATTCAACAAAGGTCGGTCTGTCATTGGCGCTGTAAAAGCCTTTCAAACGGCACAACAGGGGAAACACTAATCCAGATACGAAACGTTTTTAATTCTTCGAGGAAGCCGGATATGCTGTTTTCCATATATCGGATTACCTACTGTGAATAGTATATATAGCTATAACCTACAAAATAGGGAACTGATTTTTGTGACGGTAGGCGTCCTATGTAGTATACGGAGATCATGGGAGGTCCTACTCACGGATTTATGCTACGCCTGGACCAGCGGAATATCTCATATATAAAGCAGTTAAACGTCAAGGGATTAAGTTAAAGTCTCCTTTTGAAAACCGCCAAGGTGATACTTATGATGAATGCTGCATCTAGTGTGCTCTAGACGAAAATCGGTTGCCGGATAATTTCATCAAAAATTATACTCTCCAACAGGTCGAATTGGGATAAATTAACCATCATTTTCACAATTAACTTGGGTTACATAGACCGTTTTTAACACTCAACTGTTTTCCCCTTTTCGTAAGCTACAGTAAGCTAGACACTCGATGCCATCTTTGCTGGCCAGCTTTGTGACATCCTCTATTCAGGTCCTATTTTGAACTATCACCATAATGTAGCCAATAAAGAGTCTCAATAAATTCGAATAATTGTACTTTCATAGAATCATAGGTCCCTCATGATAGTAGCTCTGACTTATGTTATCCAAATTCAAACGCTCCTTAGACGTTAATAAAAATTTCCAACATACATATATTCTTTTCATCCGTCCCTTTCAATTTATTTGTTATTCTGGGCAAAACATACATTAACAATAATTTTTCTCGTTACTCCCGTCTAGGCTTTCGGAAGAAACAAGAGGCTATATTCTAAGTCATCTAGTAACTTTCCTAACAAAACATTCCTATTAACATTTGTTGGGATATAGCCCAACGGCTAGTCCCAGAAATTAAAATTATGTTCCATTCCATATGTGATTGTTGGTTAGCTTTCGCTGAGTTTTTCGATGGTATTCTTTCAAATGGTATTTCACGGTTTTGCTTAAACAGTGTTTTTCTATTCCTCAGTTTTTGCAGTTCTTTAGCTATCTCGCTTCCTCTGTAGTTTGCGGGATGATCTGCATTGCAGTTTACACATAGTGGGGTGGTAGTTTTCCCTAGTTGGCAGGCTTGTGCTACATATCTTCTGGAGCATTTTACACATCTAGGCTTTCTGTTACAATATTTCTGGGTATGGTTAAAGCCTTGGCATTTTCTACATTAGGGGTATTAAATCAGTGGTCTTTCTTAATGCTTCAATTCTAACCCTCATGATGGGAGTACTCTTTTGTTATGTTAAAATAATGGGAGTACTCTTTTGTTAATTTTGACCCCTTGATCAGTTTCCTGTTTTCTTTTGTAATCATGTTTGCGGCGTTTTCTATCTTGTGTACCATTCTGTCCTTCTTCTGTAAGCTGAGTAGCTAATGCTCTGTGTGTGTCAACGTCTGTTGTGTTGATTTTCCATATATTATTGTTCAGAGACACGATTGTGTATTCTTTATCAGTAATTGATTTCATAAGAGACTGAATAGTGCCATATTCAGTTATTCCCATTATATTGATTGGAGGCCTTATCCTTGGGTTTGGATATCTCAGCCTCTTGTTGAATTTCAATCATGTGGTTTGATTTGGAGGATTGGCTTGAACCTGCAGTTTCTCGGGAAGATAGCTTTTCTTTTTTTTTTAGGGAAGGTCGCTTCTTTCTGTTTTTTTAAGGATCCAGTCTGTTTTGCCTCGTAATACATCTTCATCAGTGAAGAATTCTGGTGCAGCTTGGTCCTGTATTTCTTTGGCTTGAAGTGCTTTTTTCAGCTTTCCATTTTCATTCTAAAGCATGTTAATCTTTATACTAAGTTGATTTCCTTTTCATTATCAATTTACATAAAAAAATATTTCTGTAATTGAAAGGGTATTTTGAATATTTGGAAAATGTATCTGAAAAAATATCTATATCGTCTAAAATTCAGTAAACTAGTTTTTTCAGTAAAAACGACAGAACAGAACTGTTTCCTGTGCGCCATAGACTTGCCATCACTGATGGGTTGCATTATAATAAATTAACAAATGTCTTTGTAATTTTTTTTTGTAATTATTTATTAATTCTTCTTTTATTTTATTATAACATTTTATATAACAATATAATTTTATTGAAATATTAAATCAAAAAATATCTAGGTAAACTTTTTAAGTTTAACTTAATATCCTAAAATATATGGGGTTGTTATTGTGTGTGTGTGTGTGTGTGTGTGTGCTATAAGCTGAAAATTCGTTAAAATATGATATATTTGTAGAAGTTTGATATTTTTTTTTTCAAATATTTAATTAATTAATTTATTACATGAATATATTTTTTTATTTTATATATAAACACCAAAATCATGTACAAAGCATATATAACATTATGAGCCTATGTCTTATATTTTTTTTTCACTTACTATCTTAATTATTATTATATAATTAATATATTTTTAATTTATTTTTCTGCACAGTTTTATCCCTGATATATGTACGTATGTGTGAGATATATAAATTAAATTTATAATATAATTTTGATTAATTTAATTATTTTTGGAGAGCGGGAAGGTTCCCTTGTGGTTCCACAATATACATAATCTAATTTAATCATTAAATATTGCCTAGTACATCGTTATTAATTTTCGATTATTTTACGTTACTATTATAAGAGTGGCATATTTATGTAAATGTATTATTTTTAAATAAGAGAAGGATACATTTATTATTCCTAAATTATAACATTATGATCTAAAGTTTAATTATTTAAATAAAATATAATTAATTAATAAAAAGGCACACCAAATAAAATATATAATATAAATTTAATTAAATTTTAAATTGCTTTACTGGTTTTAAAAATAATTCATAATCAACAATTTGAGCAATATATTATTTATTAATTTTTAATTAATTATCTATAGTGAATTTAAACAAACATAAAAATCGTGATGTGTATACAATATTATGTAATAATTAATTAATTTTGATTAATTCTAAAAGCTATATTAATTAATAATGTTAATATATATTTATAAAAAAAACGACATGCTTTTGTTTATTTATATTGTAAATTATTATGTTATGTTTATATATTTATACAAAAATAGATTTTTGCGCCACTTTCTAATTATAAAATATTTATAATTATATATAAAAAAAACAACTAAATAAAATATGTATATAATCGATAGACATTTAAGGTATATAATTTAGGTGATAACTAAAATTGTAGATTACCTTAAAGTTTTTAAAATTTTGTTTAAACAAATAGAAAATGTTGAAATGTGATCACACTCCACCTAAAACGTTAAATTTTATACTACCGAACGACAAATATTAGCCAAATTTTGTTTAAATAAAACATTAAATATTAATAAAAATTAAAAAAAAATATTCAATTTTGAAAAAATAAAATCGAATTCTGAAAATTTAAAATTCCGATATATTTTCAAATTGGAGAAAACTTTGAAACGTAATTCTGAGACTACTGCATTCTGATATTTTTACCAATTTTAATTTTCTATAAAATTGTAAAATTCTACCAAATTCTGAAATTGGAATTGGAATTTTAAATTCCGTATATTGAAATAAAAGTTTATGAAATTTAGACACCTCGAGGTATGACGTACAATTATAAATTTCTATTTCGTTAAATTCTAATAAATTCTGAATATTTAAAATTCAGATATTCCCAATTCTGAAAGATAATCTGAAAATTTCAAAATTTTATCAGAACTTTTACAAAATTTTGAAAATGAATTCTGAAATTTGAACATGTAGTCTGAAGTTCTGAAAAATTAAACTTTGATCCTAATCAGATTTCTATAATATTGGAATTCCATTAATAAATTCTGGTTATCAAATTTTATAAAAATTTCGACATTTTACATTTTAGCAATTCTTCAATCATCCTTTAGAAATCTCTTTAGAAACCTTTAACAAATTCTGAAATGTCATAGAATTTTATAAAATTTCACAATATTATGAAACCTTAGTAAGTTTTATCTGAATTTCTGAAGTTAACTCTGATATTTAAATAAATTTCAATAATTAGAATTATTCATAATGAATTTAATAATTATTATTTTAGAATTAAAATCTTAAAAATTTTGAAATTTTTTGAAATTTTTAGAAATTTGGGATTATTTTTAAGATTTTGACGAATTCTGAAATTTTTTATTTTAATTTTTTTTTAATCTTGAAGTTTTCGAAGTTATTACTCGTTTATGGCGTCTAATAATATGAACAGAATTTGGAAAATATATCAAATTATGAAATTTGAAGAAGTTTTTATGAAACTTTCTGAAAAATGTTTTAATTATTGAAATTTGATCAGATTTTGCAATATGGTCAAAGTGAAGGCCAGTGTTGAGGAGTTAGAAATTTTACAAATAAATTCAATTACAAATTTTAAATTTTGTTTTGTTGTTGGATGAAACACTTAATTCTGACGTTTCAAATTTTTTACAAATTTCAATAAAATTTTAAAATTCTAGCAGACCTCGATATTAAATTAAATTCAGGCAAATCTTTTCTATAATTCTAAAATGTTATTTGAAATTTACTTCATTCATGGTTTTACTTTTGACTTCTTAAAATTTATTGATTTTAAAAAATGCTGGCATTTGAATAGTCAAATACGTTTACAGAATAAAGAAAGCCTCTTTTGGAGTATGCAATTTAAGTTTAAATACATTTAATCATGGATATGATACACGTAATAGAGGAAATTTGAAACCGTGCTCCATTTCAAATGATTATGGTAGAAATCGTATCTCGTGCATGGGTCCTAAATTGTACAATGAATTGCCAGAAGAAGTTAAACAAAAAAATTATGTCCAGTTCAAGAAAGCCGTAAATATTTATTTGAATTCAGTTGTAACTAAATATATTTTATAATTTAATTTATTTTATAATTAATTTTATTGTTTCTTTGTTTTTTTTATATTATGATTATTTATTTGATATATAGAATCTGCATTGTTGATTACACTTCTTTTCAAGGGATTATAGATCCATTAAGATTTGTTTTCAATAATGTATTTGTTAATTGGTTTTATATTATTTTATTTATATTATATTTTAATTTTATTTTATAAAAATTTTTAAAAAAGTAATAGTCATTAAATACACTTAAGTAATTTTAATATGTAAACATAAATAAATAAATAAATAATAAATAAATAAATAATAAAAAAATAAAAAAAAAAAAAAAAAAAATTCTGAAATTAAAAATAAGCAAATTCTCAAAATTTTATGACTTTCCAAAATTGAATGATTTGATTTTATTTGAAAAAACAACGAGAATTTTCTTTTCTTTTTGTGATATTTTTATTTAAAATAATTTTTTTATTTTATTTTAAAGAACTAGTTTCGTTCGTCAACTTTTAAAATATTCTAATTTGTATCAACCTCAGCTATTTAATATATACTCGTATATTTCGTTGTATGCAATTTTGTCGTTTAGCAGCATTGGGTTGTGTTTGTTCTTGTAAATTTCCAATTCTTCCATTCTATTTAAGTTTTCCCCTTTCTTGATTTTGTGGATAATACTTAAATTGTCAGTGTAATTGGTATATGTGTGTTTGTGTTGAGTGAGGTGTTGTGCGTAATTTGATTTTATATTGTTTTTCCCAATGTCTTGTATGTGTTCTTTGAATCTTGTTTGGAAACTTCTCCCGGTTTGTCCTATGTAGAAGGCACTACAATCATTACATTTTAATTTGTATACACCTGATTCACATTGGGTTGTTGTTTTTGTGGGGTTTGTATGTATTTCTATTTTGTTGTTTGTGCGATATGCAATGTTATATTCGTGTTGTCTGAAGATTTTATGTATTAAATTCATAGTACTTTTATTGTAATCTATGGTTATAGATTTCACTTACCCCATCACACATCCAATAGCCGAACCAATTATCCAATTATTAAGTCGCCTTGATTTTTGGTTTTCTTGTTGTTTAATTGGAATTGTTGTCTGTATGTTTAAATATTGAAGTCAGTTTTCGAAGCAATTCGTCTAATTCTGTTAAAAGTCAATATCTGTCAGGGATTTTTCAAACCATAAAATTTTGTGAAATTGTGAAGTACATCAAATTTTAATTCCCTATAAATTATATCAAATGGTTGAATCTAAAAATATATTCTTAATTGTTTGCTTCCAAATGGTGGTATATTAAAGTATTTAACGGATTCTGAAATTCCAAATAATCTCGATATTAGATTTTTTAGTGACAACAATTTTCTAAAATTCTCAAATGTTATTTGGAATTTAGATTAATTTTAACAAAAATACTTCCGGTGTCTCTAAATTTGATGAAATTTTAAAAAGATCTGGAAACTTATCAAATTCTCAAATTCCGTCATTTTCCAATTTTATTGGCTTAATATGCAGTAATGTCATAGAATTTTATAAACTTTCACAATATGATCAAATGTAGGAATATGTTATTAACTTGTGAAATGGTTTAAAACTCGGAAGTTTGGAAAGAATTTTTAAATTACATCAAAATTAAAAGAGTTTTGAAAATTTTATAAAATTCTTAAATGTTATTTGGATTTTTTACCAAATATTCTGTTTTTTTCTCAAAAATGTATTGAAATTTTCAAAATTCTATAATTTAACTCGTCTAATTCTAATATTAAATTCAAGAGCTTTATTATAAAATCTGAAATTTTATCGAATACTGAAATTTTATTAGTTCATATTCTCATATTTCGAATTCAAATTAAACACTACATATTTTGAAGTTTAATTCTGAAATTTGAGCATGTATATAGTTGTTGAATTGAAGTATTTTTTGCCAAAAGCTGATATTTTGATATACTGTCACGAAATTTTCTATAAAAAAAAATCTCTATAATTTTATAAAACGCTGTTTTTTACATAATGTTTGAGTTCTTAGAGAGACTTAAAAAATTAACCAAAAAATTCTTCAAATTTTCTAATAATATTTTAATAATTTTCGAAATTTTGAAAGTTTATTTTCAAGTATTTATTGCGAAATTCTGGTATTTTGAAGTGCTCACCAAATTTTAAAATTTTAGGAAACCTCGACATTAAAATTTTCTAAAATTCTTATTGTTATTTCGAATTTTCAACAATTTTATCAAAAATAGTCTAATTCTGAAAATATGTTATATATAAAATCTGAGATTTTGACGAATTTTTAAAACTTACAAGTAAATAAGTAAATTCCCAAATTTTAGCATTCTCTAAAATAGAACCAGATTCCGAATTTTTAGAAATTTTACTTGAAGTAGTTGTCTCAATGTCATTCGTCAAATCCTGATATTTCAAAACCTGAAAATTTAAAAAATTTAATTTTACAAAATTTTGAATTTACAAAGTCTAATGCTGAAATTTGAACCTGATAAAATGTTTTAATATTGAAATTTTCTCTTATTTTAAATTCGAAATTTTGTAAATAATTAATTTTTTATATAATTCTGAAATTTTAATCAACAAATGTTTCTTATTATGTACACTTTGGATTCCACATCTGTTCAAATAATATTTTAATAATTTTTGAAATTTTGATGGCCTTACCAAATTCTAAGATTCTAGCAAATATCGATATTGAATTATATTGTGAATGGAATTTTTAACAATTTTCATGTTATTTGGAATTTTTATTAATTTTTTCAAATAACTTTTAAAAAAATTGACCCATTATCAACAACAATTAAAACTTTAAAGTTTATAAAATTCCGTTCAGAAATTTTACAAATAACATAAAATTCTGAAATTTGAATAAGTATTTCTTAAATTCTGGAGAATATTATAATTTTGAAATTAAATCATTTTTGTAATACGCTGAATGTAGGGAGATCTCGTTGGCACAGTAAGAAGCGTCCTTGCTTAGATATTTGAGGGTCTCGAGGTTGAGTGGTTGTCCACGTATTGCACCGTGGGCCCGTTTGTGGCATTTTTGTCTTAGAACTAATCTGAAATTGTATTCCCGAATATTTATTACCAAATTCGGAAATTCTCACCAAATTATAAAATTCTACCAAATCTCATAATTTAGTCAATTTGTGATGAAAATATTTTAAAATTTTCATTCAGAATTTTTATCAATTTTATCAAATATTTTACATTTTTCGCTTTTGTCTTCTCCAAATTTGTAGAATTTTTTATAAAATCTGCAATTACAGTCAAGTATAACTCCAAAAAATAACATTTTGTATTCAAAATTTAAATATTCAAAACTGGTTGAATTGGCTGCAGATGATGAAATGTCATAGAATTTTATAAAATTTCACAATATAATGAAACTTTAGTAAGTTTTATCTGAAATAGATGTAACTGAGGTTAGGATGTATACTTATTTCGGATATTTAAATAATTTTCAATAATTAGAATTATTTATTATTAATTAATTAATTACTAATTATTAGTTTACAATTGAAAATCTTTGAAATTTTTAGAAATTTGGGATTTCTTGAAATTTTGTCGAATTCTGAAATTTTATATTTTTATTTTATTTTAATCTTCAGCTAAGTTTTTCAAAGTATTACTCGTATTCGGAAGATTTAAAATTCAGATATGACAAAGTCTCATAATCTGAAAGTGTGAACAGATTTTACAGTTGGTACATAACGAAAGAGTAGATGGTACATACCGAGCCCTGTACAATATCGATATCAGAGATCTGATGAAGATCCCCGATATTGTATATGAAATAAGATCGCAGCGAGAACGCTGGCTCGGTGACGTTCTGCGTGCTGATCCGGAACGAATTGTGCCGCGATCTCTGAAAGGAGAGCAACCATATGGTAGGCGCAGAGGTTGTTGCAGGCGACGATGGCTTCACGATGTAGAGAACGACTTAGCCTCTTCAGATTGTCTTAGACAGTATGAAGACCATGCTCAGGATCGAAACCGTTGGACCCAGATGGTTGACTCAGTAAGGGGCCAGTAATGACCTTTAAAAAACTTATTATTATTGTTATGAACAGATTTTGGAAAATATAATAAATTATGAAATCTGAACCAGTTTTTATGAAACTTTCTGAGAAATGTTTTAATTAATTAATTAATGGTCAAATCGAATTTTAATAGATTTTTTTTTTAATTTTATTGAATTCCGAGTTTATAAAATATTTAAGATGTTGAGGAGTCAGAATTTTTTTTACAAATAATGTTTGTGATTCGGCAGTTTCATCAAATTCTAAATTTTGAATGAAACACTTAATTCTGAAGTTTCAATTTTTTTTTTTTTTTAATTTTAAAAATTCTTTTTCGTGTAATGTTTAAATGGTTTTATTATTTTTAAATTTTTTGAAATTTTTAATTTTAATAAAATTGCGAATTTATCATTAATTTTAATGCGGTAATCAAATTCTTGCAGACCTCAACATTAAATTAGATTCTGACAAATCTCTTCTATAATACGAAAATGTTATTTGGAATTTACTTCAATCATGCTTTTATTTTTGTCTTCTCAAAATTTATTATGATTTTAAAAAATGGCATTCGTATGATCAAATTCTGAAATTATATTTTAGCTTTGCAAAATCTAAAATTTTAATGTTCTGAAAATTTATTAGTAAATAAGCAAATTCTCAAAAGTTTATCACTTTCCAAAATTTAATCGGAATCAGATTTTTCTAAAATCCTAAAGTGAGTTTTCGAAGTCAATAAAAGTCAATATCTGAAAGTTTAAAAATAATATGAAATTTTATCAAAAAACCAATTTGAATCCAATTAAAATTTTATACAGAAGTTTTATAAAATTTGAAAATCGAATTCTTAAATTGAACTAAGTATTTTTAAAATTTTGTAAAATGCTTTAATTTTAAAATTTGATTAGTTTTTTACAATATGATGAACGTTTAGACACACAATATTATAATAATTTATTTTTTAAATTTAATTGAATTCTGAGGTTATCAAATATGTAGTTGATTTGAGACACATTTCAGGAATTTTTCAAACCAATCAAATTCTAAATATTTTTTTCCTATCAAATGGATGAATCTAAAATTGTATTCTCAAGTGTTTGCTTTCAAATGCTGGTATATTAAACTATTCAACGAATTCTGAAACTTCAGGTAAGCACGATATTAAATTTTTTAGTGACGAATATTTTCCAAAATGTTATTTGGAATTTATAGTAATTTTATCATAAATACTTCCGGTTTCTGTAAATTTATTGAAATTTTAAAAAGCAAATTCTAAAATTCCGTTATTCTCTGAATTCTAAAAATCAAATTCTGAATCTTTAAAATTCTGATATTTCTTTAAATTATTGGAAGATCCGATAACAGCCAAAGTGTGGAAGTTTGAAAAGAATTTTTAAATTTATTCAAAATTTCAACAACAATTAAACCTCTAAAAATTTCAAATAATAGCTTGATGTTTAGTGAAATTTAGCAAATCCCGATATTAAATTAAATTGTGTTGCAAATTTTATAAAATTCTGAAATGTTATTTGGATTTTTTTTCAAATATTCTGATTTTTTACTCAAAAATGTATTGAAATGTTTATAATAGTTTTTACATTTCTGGAAGTTAAACCGTCTGTTTCTAATATTAAATTCAAGAGTTTTATTATCAAATCTGAAATTTTATCGAATACTAAAATTTTATTAGTTCATATTCCCAAATCTCGTCCTTCTCTGAATTCGAATCAAACTACACACTACATACTTTGAAATTTAATTTTAAAAATTTGAGCATGTATATATATATATATATATATATAGTTGTTAAATTCTGAAGAATGTCTTAAATCTGAAATTTGCCCAGATTTTGTAATACAATATACCGAATTTTAACCCAAAAAAAATCTTAAAATATCTAAAATTCTAAAAAGCTACATCAAATTCTACTTTTGTTTTTGTCGAAAATCTAATAATTTTATGTTACATAAAATTGATGGTAGATGAATTACTAAGTTCTGGTATTTTATTAAATTTCAATATCAAGTATTTATTGCCAAAATCTGTAACTTGGAAATACTCTCACCACATTTTCTCACAAATCTCTATAATTTTGTGAAATTCTGTTTTTTACATAATGTTTGAAATCTAAGGACTTAACATTTTTTTCATAATTCATCAAATTTTCGACATTATATTTAATTTTGACGAAAAATGTATAAAATTCTAAAATGGTATTTCGAATTTTCAACAATTTCATCAAAAATAGTGTAATTCTGAAATTATATTACTTATAAAATCTGACACGAATTTTGAAATTTTACAAGTACGAGTAAATACATTAGTAAAAGCAAATTCTCAAATTTCATCAATTCTTAAGATTTAAAATTCGGACAATCCAAAGTCAAAAACAATTAAAATTTTAAATTTATAAAATTCCGTTCAGAATTCTTACTGCTAAAATAAAATTCTAAAATCGTATTGTAAATTTTAAGTCTAAGAACTATTCAGGAATTGTTTTCCCAAAAATTTATTACCAGATTCTGAAATTCTCATCAAATTCTAAAATTCTGGAAATTAATCAATTTGTGATGAAAATGTTTTAAAATTTTCTTCAGAATTTTTATCAATTTTATCAAATATTTTATAATTTTCGTTTTTGTCTTTTCCAAATTTATAGAAATTTTAATAAAATCTGCAATTAAAACAGTCAAGTACAAACGTATAACTGACTGACTCTTTGAAAGGAATTTTCAGATTCAAATTTTAAGCTTACATTCAAATTGGAATGGTATAGAGGAAATAGTCAATTCTGGTTATCAAATTTTAACAAAATTTTACTAGAATCCAAACTTACATTTAACAATTTTCAAATTTAAAAATAGTATTTTGATAAATTTTAATGGTTTGAAGTGGTCACCAAATTTTAAAATGTTATTTGGAATTTTATTCAATTTTATCATACCAACTTTAGGAAATTTTCATGAAAATTCTGGAATTTGAACGGTCGAATTCTGAAATTAGATTCTTTGATCTTTATAAAATTTAAAATTTAATAAAAAAAATTTCAAATTCTGACTATAAACAAACCTTGAAATAGGTTTTAACAGCCATTCAGACGTTTTGAAGATTTAAAATTCAGAAGATCTAAAAGTTTAAAAAGATTGGAAAATTTAACAATTAAAACTTTACAATTTGGTAAAATTCGTCTCAAAATATTTTGATTTTTTGGATTTGATCAGGATTCTGTAAAATGGTGTAGGTTGAACCGAATTTTAAAATTGTATGTGGGTGAAAATGATTATATTATGAACCACTCGCGGGAAAAACTAAAATTATTGTGCTTGTCTACACGTACAACACAGCCAGCCTTTACGAGTTTGCATTAATATTCAACTGTTGTCACTTGGTTTTCCATTTGGGACCTGACAACTTTGAACCTTCACTATGAACGCATCCTTATACAAATAACCAAACTGTAAGTGTCAAAACATTCTGTAAAGACAACATGCAATTGTGACTGCAATTTCAAGAGCGTTAATTCCAATTTTTAGGCGTAATTTGTTTTTGGCTAAACGGATTCATCAACAAACTAAATATGCGTTATTGGTCATGTGAAAACCCTCATGTGCTTCAAGAAACACCACTTCATCCACAAAGAATTACTGTATGGTGTGGTTTTCATGGTGGTGGTGTCATTGGACCGTTTTTTTCGTTGATGCAAATGACCATCACGTTACAGTCAATGGAGATCGCGACAGAGACAAGTTGCAACGTTGTTTGTTTAGTCAATTACATGAGCTAGACACTAATAATATTTGGTTTGGTGCGACATGCCACACAGCGGGTCCAACAATCGACTTATTGAAATCTAAAATCGATGAACGTCCGTTATATTCAGAAATGGTCCTGTCGATTGCCCGCCTAGATCGTGTGATTTAACACCTCTAGACTTTTTTGTTAGAGAAGCTCAGTGCATTGAACGAGAGATAGCGGCCGTTTCCGTCGAAATATATAGTCGAGTCATCGAAAATTGAAGTAAATTGACTAGAGAGAATTGTGTTTTTTTTTTGTTGAGAAACTAGTTAACTGCAAAATATTTAAAATTTAAGAAGATGTCAGAAATCACTGTACATAAACAATTAAACACATTACATAAAAATAATTTTATTATGCTCTAATTTGAACATACATATATATGTCAGATATCCTATTTTGGTGTATATTTAATTCATATAAAATTGATTTCGGCAGATAGTTAGTTTTATTAACAAACAAGGGGCACTTTGTTAATTTTTAAGTAGAGATAACTAGTTTTATAAAAACGGACATTTTTTACATAAATTTTAATTTATCAAAACGTTCGGCCCGCTCTTATTTAAGCGCAATCCTTTTGCTCCAATTTAATATTTTAGTTATCACCCGCATTTAAAATTACAGAAAAAATCATTACATATTTAAGAATCTAGGAATTAATTAAGTGCAACATTTATTATAAATTATATTATGTTTATGTATAATACACACTATATATTGTAAAAAAAAATAGCAGCCATTCACCAATAATTTTATATGATGATGAGATCCCAAATGATGTACACTTCCGAACTCCGAACAATAATAATATTATACACACAGTATACACACAAAATGTCGTGGTGAATGATGACTATATATACCTATATATACCAATACCACTATATGATAGTTTAAATATTGTCAGCATTATGCAGTTTACTTGAGTTTTACCTCGTCTTTACTTTTAAACAAACAAAATTTAATTTTTTTTACACGTGATGATCGGTTTTTTTTTTACATGCAAATTCCGAAATATGTATACAACTCAATGCAAACTAAATTGTTTAGAGAGACCCAAGTCTTAATATTATATTTTAAAAAATAACAAACAAAAAAACATACAAGATATTTTCCCACCAGACACACGTTATATATACGCTTTTATGTATATGTATGTATGTATATGCACTATGCAGTAATGTGCTCCTAAAATATAAGTATACATAAATTAGTAAAATAATTGGTTTAATATATTAATTAACAATAATAATAAAGCAAACTATATACGAGTATAGAGCAGAGCCAGAGACAGAGAGAGAGAGAGAGAGAAAGAGGAAAAGAGATTAAATGATGAACCTCTAAGTATGTAATGTACAAAAATAAATTGAATTAAATTAAATTAATAAGACAGAATGATGTATGACGATTGCGATGTATCAATTACATATATATACAGGGGGTTAAAACAAAATTGTATGGGACTGCACAATACCAATATATAACAGGCCGATTTTCCTCATCAAAAAATCGTTGCTAATAACAAGCAAAAATCGTTCCATACAAATCATATGAAAACTACTTTTTTTTGTTGCATTTTTTGGTCTTAAATTTAAAATAACTTGTAAATTAGGCCCAAAGACACTTTTTCATGTACCTGAGTACAAAGAACAATATGTTTTCGATCATTTTAATATGAAAAATTATTCAATTTCCATACTTTTCATTCATGAATTTCAACAATTCTCAATCAGGATTTTCAATTTTCATTGAGGTGCAACAAATATATGATAGCGAACATTTTTTTTGTAAAGCATACAAAAAAATTAATTTAATTCAATAAATACAACATACCAACAATAAAACGCCCACGTGAAATTGTGCACCATATTTCTTCGACTAAAACTGTGTAACTCTAGTTATCTCTGTCACTCACACCAAACGGTTTCTGTTAGCTCGCTTATTTAGAATGTGAAACAGATGCAGTTTAATATGAGTAATAAGGCCCACGAATAGTAAAAATTATTAATTTCTCATATTTTTCCCTAAATGAAAACTGAAAATCCTGACTGAGTATTGTTAAAATTCATGAATGAAACGTGTGAAAGTTGAACAATTTTTCATCTTAAAATGAACGAAAGCATATTGTTCTTTGTACTCAGGTACATGAAAAAGTGTCTTTGGGCCTAATTTATAAGTTATTTCAAATCTAAGACCAAAAAATGCACACAAAAAGTAATTTTCATATGATTTGTATGGAACGATTTTTGTTTGTTATTACTCGACCACTACTAATGCTATAAACGCGATAAATCGGGCCATTAATACATAGGCATTGGGACTGCATATATTATATATTTATCCAGAGCTGCATTCCATTTTATAAGACAAAACAAAAAAATTCAAATACAAAAGTGTGTATAGTTTAATTTTTTTCTCATGAGGAAATTCATAAACGCGAGGAGTTGCGCAGAACGATAAAAAAAAAAAAATTCTCGTAAGAAAAAAATTCAACTATACACAACTATAACGATAAATTAATAGAAAAAAAAGCTTATTTCTATGTAATAAATAGACTTATTTATTTATATATTTTTTTTTGTTTTAATTTTATTATAAATTTTGTCATATTTCTTTGATTTATTTTTAAAAAAATATTCAAATTTATATACTTAAATTATGTAAAAATATTACATTTATTTACATCTAATAAATAAAAAATAAAATAAAAAACAGAAAAGCTTATTAATTAAATCATTTTTTGTTGTTGTTTTTATAAAAAATTATTTAGTTGTGTGGACGTATAGTTAAGTATATAGTTTCAATAAAAATAATTTAAAAAATTGAAATTTTATTTATTATACACAGAAATTCTAATTATTTTATATATTTATATTTTATAATTAAATATTGCTTAAAAATTAAATTCATACAGTTTTTTGTTTTTTTAATATTTTTAAAAATTAATTTAATTAAAATAATGGAAGCATGCATTTGTAAAACGTATATTTCGATTTTATTTATTGAGTTCTTTAATTAATGTTGCTGAACTAAAGTATTAATGTTGGTACATTGATGATAAATTCATAATAAAAAGCATCCAATTAATCAAAAATATTAAAAATCGACCGAAAACACATAGTTTAGCTTAAGTGGTTTAAAAATTTAATTAAATACTTAAGCTATTTAATTTAAAGTTAGGTTTTTTTTAAATTTGGCTGGAACTCATTAAGGTTCTCAATGCATGCCATAAACGGCCCATGGTGCAAACCTTGGATTCTATCAAATCACACACGCGCGTTCTGCATCCTTAGCAAATTGGAGAAGTTTTAACCAAGGCAGAGAGGATAGATAGACCCTGGAAACGGCCATGGCCAGTAAGAATCGATACTAGTATTCTTAAGTTATCCTTTTTTAATGAAAGAGTATTTCGCCTTACGGCAGGTGGGGGTGGATGACCACGCTTGGTGAAGTAGAGTAGCATTTTTGATTATTTTTTTACCAATGTAAAGAGGCAACGGAGCAGGGCAGGTTCAAGTTCAACGAAACATGAACGTAATCCAATTTTTGCCAAATTATCGCAGGTACCAATATCCTCACCAGTTTTGAGTTGGTCAAAGGATTATTTAAGGATCAACTCCTTTAGAACAGATTTACTGTCAGTACAGAAAATAATATCTTCACCATTAACCGTGAAATTAATAGCTGTAATGGGACAGCGAGCAACCACGATCAATTCCGCTTGAGAAATAGTACAGTAAGTTCCCAAACTGCCAGAAGTTCTCAGACTGAACAACGATAGGCAGCAGATACCGAAGCCAGCACCCTGTGCAGAAAGCGAGCCATCTGAAAAAAATGCTAGCGATTCAGATATTCGCTTGAGTAAGTTTGGTGAGAACCACATATCTCTCGATGGGTAAACCACCTCGAATGATTTGTAAAAGATAAATGCAGGCAACACCCTGTCATTAATCATGTCAATTTCCGGCACAGTTGGTTTAAAAACCATAAGAATTAACCATAAGAATGTCCCGATATAGTACCGAATGCGTTCCACGCCCCAACAAATTTCAAACGAAACGCCGCTGGCCAGCTGTGCTAAGAATGAATGACTGTAGCTGGGGCAGAGATAAAATAGACTCTTTAGCTAGAAGCTGCAGTAACAGCCCTACATACGATATTTTGCAAACTGTTAAGTTTGGTAAGAGATGATTTAAAGTTGACTAGTGGCCACCAAACTACAGATGCATATGTTAGCATTGGTAGAACCAGTGATTTGTATATAAAAAAAGCATTTTAGGTGACCAGCCCCAAGAGTTACCAAAAGCTTTTCTGCATTGCCAAAAAATTGCTGTAGATTTTTGTAGTTTGTAATCCAGATGATACTTCCAACAGAGAGTTTATTATCTAAACTAATACCATACCTTGCTCCAAGATTGTGGAACAAAGAACAAAGCTAAAAGCAATGCAAGCCTGGGAAAGATGCAGTAAATGTTCCCTTATAAGGGGAAATTCATGCTGTAATTCAGCAGGACAAATACCATCAGGTCCGGCAGATTTATAAGGTGCGAAGGAGCTAAATTCCAATCAGGAGTTTCAACAATAACGTTAGTGGTTTCGACAATATTGTTGAATTTAGGGTGCTACAACCCGGGAAATGAGTAGAAAGAAGTAGTTCACCTACTTCCTTATTAGAGGAAGTATAAGCTCACCATTGGATAGTTCAAGTGATTCGAGTCTACACGTATTATTTCTACTCAAGGTATTGTTTAGTCTATAGGTACAGCAGGTAAGCTATTAATTTCCAAGATGATTAAATTAATCCAAGATGGCCTCTGTGCAGATCTTAACGCTTTTTTAAACATCTTTGGTGCGACCAGGAAGCTGCCACAGTCAGCCTGAAGATGAGATCTTCTTGCTTTATTTTTCAGCCTCCTATAGTGGTTTTCCTTAACCTTAAGATCAGAACACCAAAAAGGTTCAGAGTTTTATATGATTAATGCTAAGTGGACACGAAATCTCGAGTGCAGTTGAAATTGCTTTCGACAATGCAGAAGCCTGCAACTCGATATCCACAGTTGACCAAATTTCCTTACGTGATTCAAGTATGGAACCAAGCTCAAGAGAGAATGAATCCCAATCGGTTAACTTCCTATTACGGTAAAGAAATATACCTATGGTCAGAGGTGAGAATGTCATTCGTCACTCTCCAGTTTTAAATTAACTCAGTAATGGACATGGAGCACAAACTGATGTCAATTACTTCACTACGAGCTGAGTTAACAAAATTTGGTTGACACCCGACATTGAGAATATTAAGATCCGAGGAACAGATATAGTTAAACAGAGCAGAACCCGTGTTGTTAACATTCGTACTTCCCCATAGAGTGTGATGGGGATTAGCATCACAACCCATTAATAGAGGAATATTTTTATTCTTACTTACTTACTTAGCTATATGAACTAAGGCTTAAGCCAGTTACTTAAGTTTAAGTTCATCTAACTTTAAGTTAAGTAATCCAGTTTAACTAATTTTAAGCCATTTGGCTTAAGCTAAATTGTATGACTTAAGTAAGCCGATATCCTAAACGAAATCAATTCACATCTTGTGAAATATTTAAATCCAGCTACTTAAACGTGTAATTTGAAACGAATTATGTATCTAAATACAGTAATTAAATCACAGTGACTTAGTAAAATATTTCAAGTTTATCGAGATAGCAAGTAGCATAATAATTTTAATTTTAATTGACTTAAGTCAAGCAAATAGGTGACTTTAGAATTATAAACAAACAAAGCTTAAGGCCTTTTAACTAAAAAAAAATTTTTTTTTGTAAGTTGAACTATGATTTAAGCTCGTGACTTAAGCAAAACTGATGTGGAATCAAAAAAAATTAAATGACACTTGTAAAATCCAGTATGACGGTGTGCTACAAATTTGGTTTAAATATAATGGCTCAAGGTTACAAAATTATAATTTAATGTGACTTAAGTCAGTAGTTTAACTTTCATTTTTTTGTGCAAACCATTTTAAAATATACCAATTAATGTGGAAATTCATTAAATTTATGGGTGCAAAACAAATGATTATTTGATCAAACCATACCGTAAGCTAGTTGCTGATAAATTAATACAATTAATTTGGATTATCATAATAAACCAAAAACATGACTTAAGCAATTTTATTCGCCACGAACTGCTGCTAATAGGGTTACATTTGTCGTGTATCTGGGGCATTGTTTCACTGCGGCTTAAATTATAAAAGTAAATATGAAATATAGCTTACACTTAAATTTAAGTCTTGCTATACAAAGTTTAATTTGATTTTAAACCATACTTTGCTTTTGATAAGCCATGATATGTCTCCAACAAATTTTTTTATACTTGAACTATGTATGACTTAAGCCTATGGATTAAACATATCTTATGTTTTCAAATGTGTTTTAAGTAAATCGGCTTAAGGTTATAAAATTGTGACTTAAATCAGTGACTTAACTTAAACACTTTTTATTATTTTATTTTACTTTGAATGATAACTGAGGTTGAAAATATACGATTGATCCTATTTCTTCATATGAAATATTTTAAGCCAGTTACTTGTTTTAAAGATGGCTGTACGATCAAAAATATAAGAAAACGATCTAAAGCACATTTTTACAAATTTAAATATAATACCGATAAATATAATTTTACAAATATCAAATTGGGCATAATCCACAAAACTTAAGAAATTTGATCGATCGCTATATTAAAATCAGGCTTAAGTCGGTAGCATAAATTTAATTCACTATATCTTAAACCTCAAGGTTATACAAAAACAATAATTTAAAATGACTTAAGTCAGTGGCATAACTTAATTTTAGTTTTGTTAAAAACCTTTTAATAATTCTAATTATTTAATCTAAAATTTGACGCAAGCCATTCGACTTAAAAAAAACGTTATCGTTTTAAACTTGATTAGATCTCTCGTATATCTGTGGCGTTAGATCAAATTATAAAACTATATAAGAAATACGGCTAAAGCCGACGTAAGTTTAAGTCATTCAACAAAAAAATATAATTAGACTAAATCGTAATACATGCTACTATATGCCAAATTTAACTATAAAGCAATTGAGTTATGACTTAAGTGATTTAAACCAAATTCAGTATTATGTTGAAATTAAATCTACAATGTGGATGGTCAATCAAATTTAAGCTTAATTCAAATACTGATTCTAGCTAATAATCAATTAACCCTTAAACTTCACTAAGCAAATACAAATTGTGATAAAGCGAGATTTAGAGGCAAAGTTCAAACCGAGTTTCAAATCATTATTTGAACTATTGGAGGGTTATATATTAATCCATATGGCTTAAGAGATTTAAATTTAAATATAAATATTTTAGTAACTAAACTGACTAAAGCAAACCCGCGAACTCTCAAAGAAACTAACGACACATGTAAAATTCAGTTTGACAGTACGCTACAAACAGTACGCTAAGGTTGTGGCGAAGTTTCTACGACTCCAACTATTTTTGATGTTTGGTCGGAAGCTGTAATTACATCAAGGAGGAGTAAACGCCGTGGGATAAAAACGTGAGATTATCCATACACCTCGCAATTATCATGTTCGGGCAATAGTTAAAATGTTCAATTACTTATCTCTTATATATTACAAACGATTTGGAATGAATATGGCACTGCATGAATATACGTAATGACCGTTTGTCACTATTACACGTCGTTGAAACGTGTGTACATTTACAAATTGATTGCATTTGGTAATGGTCAGTATACAAAAATTAAACGGTAATCACGCTTTCTACGAAAAATGTACATCCTGCGAACGGTAAAAAGTTCAAATTCTGCAACAGTAAATCATTTGGAAATGTGTAGATAATGAACAGCTACAAAAAAACAACAATAGAACAGACGGTAAAAAAACAAATGACAATGAATTCAATTGTTGATTATGAAAATAATGCCTTAATCTAGTTGCCTTTGACTTTCGTGTCGAGTAGTCGTGTCCTCGTGTCGTGTTTGGTTTTCATATTTTTGAAATTTTTTTTTTTGTTGGTTTTAGTGTATCGAAAACAAACAGACTGAGGTGCTGAAAAGTAAATACATATCAACATTAAGTTAACTGATTTGTTGGGTATGCATTTGAATAAAGGACACGAGCGTAGAAGATGCCGGAATTAAGTTCATTGATTAAGGAAGAAATCTTAAAACGCCAACAAAAAATATAGGTGAGTATTTGACATTATATTGTTTGTTAAAATGTTATTATCCACTAATCTTGCCATACAAACAGATTTAGGGCTCCATTTGGTCGACACCGAAAGATTTGGAATATTCTTGGAAATTTAGTAATGTTGTGTGACCACTTCTGTACTGTTTCAAATACTGGCTCCCATATTGTGCAATGATGAGTATTTACCGAAAACAAACAAATTATCCCAGAATTGGAAACAGGCCAAGCGCAGTAGCTGCTCCACAAACTCATGGATTATAAATGATCACTATAGGAGTTATTGAACATCAGGGAACAGAAAGGATGATTGTTCGAACCACGGATATGAAACGCGAAATATAGTGGAATCCAAAAAAAACTAACAATATATTACAAATATGGAAACACTTACATTCAGGCAAGAGGAGGCGGGTAGCTTCACAATTTTCAAGGAAGAGATACAACAACCGAGAGTTTCTAATTTCAAATTACCAAGGAAACACGATTGTGTGCTATCCGAAATACAGGGCTAAACTTATGTATAAAGACATACATATCAATGAAGTTTCTGATTAAAAGTCTATCGAATTATAACAACTATAACAACTAATTGAAGCAATTCACTATGCTGCTTTGGCAAGCACCCCCATTGTACAAAATAAGAAGACGTTTAACATATCCTACCCAATGGAAGTTAAAGAGCTGGTAAGAGAAAAACGATGGGCACGTAAAACCTGGCAAATTAATCGAACACCGGAGATCAAAACAATTCTTAACAATTTATGTAACAGTTTCAAATCTCTTCTTAAAGAAGTTAAAAATGGAGCAATCAACAGATATCTAGTTGGCCTAACTGATGAAAAAAATTCTGATTACTCACTGTGGAGTGCGATGATAATACTCAAAAAACCCAAAGCACAAAAACTTCCTCTTAAAAAGGATGATGGGACCTGGGCAAGAGGTCCAGATAAGGCTGATCTCTTTATGGAGTATCTCCAGAAAATCTTCCAACCACTACTAGTAACTCTCAAAGAATTAAAAGAAACTAAAAGCAACATGAATGTTAAAAAAAGCCCCAGGGTGCGACTTGATTACTTGCCAAATTATCAAGGATCTACCTGATAAAGAATTTCGTAAGCTATTACACATAATCAATGCGACCTTTCGGTTAAAATATGTTCCGTGGCAATGGAAAGTAGCAGAAGTAATCATGATAGCAAAACCTGATAAATCACCTAACGATCAAAAATCATACAGGTCATGGTAAAAATTTTTGAAAAATTATTACTAAAGAGACTTAAACCAATTATTGAGGGCCAACAACTGATTCCTTCAAATCTATTTGGATTCAAAGAATTCTACAATGGAACTGGTGCATAGAATCAGACACATAATTGAAAGAACGTTAGAACGTAAAAAAGTATGCTCAATCATATTTCTTAAAGCCGACCAAGCGTTCTACAAAGTTTGGCACAGTCTGGAAATCTGGAATACAAGCTGCATAGAGCTCTGCCGAGGCAATTCTATGCCATACTAAGATATTATTTATCCAATAGACATTTTCGTGTAAAGGCTGATAAAGCTGATAAAATCGACATTTTCGTATTTTTCTTTGAATTTCAGTAGGTTTCAAATAAAATAAGTTGATTTTTACACAAAATAATTACATTTTATATTTCGGAGTCTTACCAGTGCACTGTAATTAATTTGTAATAAATTCTGGCCCAAGTTTTATCTTGATATCACAGTTACATCAAAAGATACAAAGTGGCGGTGTATAGGTTCAATTTGATGTTACTCCAGCCACGCTTTTCTCGTAACGGCAAGTGTAATAAAATTGGGACCCTGGTATAATAAATTGTAATAAATTATATAAATTATGGGCTAGGTTTGCAGGTGTGCAACTTCAAGGCACTGAAAAATACTACATACTGGAAATTGTTTTTGTTTTTAAATAATATCTTAATTACCATCAATGTGCCAACACAAAAATAAAATAAAAGTGAGATTTCGCATAAATTATGTTCAAAATCATAATGAATAACAAGCTATAATTAATGCATAAAAAATACATCGTTGTACATAACTTTTTGTTGTTATTATTATTATTATTTTTTAAATAATATATTTATTTAACAAAACAAAACATAACTTTTATATTTTTTTTTAAGAGTTTCTACATAATTTTATTATTTATATATGGTTTATTTATTTATTAATCAGCCAATTATACTTATTTAAATTAGTAATATATGTATATATAAAATATTGAGCTTTTAGTTAGAAACAGTAATAAAAAATAAATAATGAAAATACTAATATTTAAAATAATTTTAGTTGATATATTTTTTTACATTTTATAATTTTTTTTTCCTAAAAAAAACATTGATACAAAATTTTTGTTAATTATTTGATTCACACTATAAGTAGATAATTTATATATAAACGAGACTCGATATAGAATAAAACAGAACCATTTACATTTCCAAGTACAAAATTTTATTTAAATATTTATAAAGTAATTATGTCACTGATAGCGCACGCTAAAGAAAATTAATTAATTCTACATAGTTTAAAAATTTTTGTGTGAGTTAATAATGGTTGTATTTATGTATGTAAACAAAAAAATTACATATATACAAAGCACAAAATGTTGTCTACTAATTTATGTCGATTTATGTACTTTTTTAAATTAAAAAGGTTAACTATTAACAAATAAAATGGGAACACACATGATATAATTAATTAACACACTATAAAATTAACAATAGAAATGCAGTCTTCCACTTTGTAATTTATATAGCAAGTGTTCAAAAATCATTTAATTTGTATATCATTCATTTAACATCGACTCTCAAATCGTTGTTTTTACTTTAATAGCGTTGTCTTCAAATCATCTAGGATGCCAAAAGCAGGGCCATACATTTGAAAAACTTACCTAAATGTACAATGATGAACCTAAGCGTACTGCCCTATCCAAATGATTGACTTAATATTATTTATAGTTCAGTAGTTTTAATTTTAATACTCACGCCGACATAATCATGCATATTCTATAACTGGGTTTGAAAATTTCCACTGGGAATTTAAATTCCATTGGAATTTAATTTGCTCGTTGGACTGGAAATTTCTGTTGGAATTTCTTTTTGTAGTATTGTATAATACAATTGTTTGTGGTTTGTCTTAATGTGGTTTTGTAACAATAAAATATTTATTGTTATGTTCTCTGTCAAAAGTATCGTTGACCGATCACCTTTAATTTTATACCCAGAAACCCAAAATTTAAAAAAATACGCATTTACGAATTCTATCATGTTTTTTAAAACTTTCCAACTAAATGCACTTGTGGTGGATCAAGCGTATAAAAAAACTATAATAAAAAAATTCCACCACAATTTTCTGACGAGGATTTTTCTACAGAAATGATCACAAATTCCAATGGAGTCGTTTTACAGAATAGCAAAAATCCCACAAAATTAAATTCGGAGTAAAAATTCCTTCGCGAATTTTTCCAACGCGTTAAACTTTTTCCATCGAACCGAGGTACAGAATAGAATTTCCTCCAATGGAACTTTTTTCAAGTGGAAAATAAATAAAACAATTTCAAGATGATTATGAAGTTCCTTGGCCACCAAGGAATCGTGATTTAACACCACTTGATTGTTTTTGTGGTGGGGTTATTTGAAAGGTAAGGTTTATGCTAATCGTTCACAAACAATTCAACAAACAACATTCGAGCTGAAATTGAGGTGATTGATCCGCTTTTGTTGGAAAATGTCTTCGGAAATTTTGATGTTCCGATGCAGGCCTGTAGATGAAATCGTGATGGGCATATGAACGATATTGTTTTCCATATATAAATGGTATAGAACCACCTTTCATTATCAATAAAAAAAAGTTTAACTATCAGATTTTCTTGATTCTAAACCTGCGTTTCTCTGTGGCGTCTGGGTTCCAAACGTGCAACGTCTTTGTGAACAGGCAAATGAAAATGGCTTCAAATTACATAATTTCTATGAATTTCCAGGCTCTCCAGATTAATATAAAAAAAATTCAAATTTGTTGATTTCCAACTCGTATCTTTAAAATTTTTAGAAATTACTTCAAATAGCAAAATTTCTCTGAATTTTTGGAGTCTAAAAAATGTATGAAGAATTTAGTTATCTTTCGTTTCCAACTCTTATTTCTCACTGGCCCTCTAGAGGTCGCGAGCTTTATTCTGGGCAAATTTTTATTTGCTGGAGGAATTTCTTGCATTCGATCCCGCTACCTGGTACAATCAAACTATTTCTTAAAGAATTTGAATTCTAAGTTGTGTACGAACTTTGACCTAAATCGAGACCTCACTTGAGCTATTCTCGAGGGCACTCACATAAGTTTTGAAAATCAGGTTCCAAACGCTCGTAGTTTTCAAGTTGAAACATGTGCACAGACGCAAGCAACCGTTTTACGGTTTAAACAGATACAGACCACAGAGATACTGAGGCTTCCTAATACTCCGCAATCGGGGCACAACCAGATCTATTAAGATCTATTTCGAAAGCTCTTTAAAAATAAAGAAAACCAGAAAGCCAATAGTTTGCTTTCACGACAAAATTGTACCAACTATAAAATCAAACAGCAGTTCAACCAAATTACCAAACGAAATCAGTATTTTTCAAATCCTAATAAAGCATTTGAGCAATTCTTCAAAATGATTTATTTCTCAAACCAATCTGTTGGTTTTATGAGTTGTTACGGAAGTGTCAAATTAATTTGAGTCCTGTGTGAAAATTTTCGTATAACTTTACTACTTGGGGTGAAACTGACGTCTTTTGTAGCAAGGCTGGATGGAATGCAAATGACAGCCTGTAGGGCTATGCCGTCTACTTCTCTTCTTGGTATAGAGTATATTCTATGTTTCCCCGAATTGCAGCATTACATTCTTGGTACAGCGTGCTCTGCTGCGTTTCGACTGAGGTGTATTGGGGCATGGAATGTAATCGAAACTTGTACGGGACATAGACAGATTCTTAATAAGTTT
Organism: Tipula unca; assembly: GCA_951394425.1. Classification (NCBI taxonomy): domain Eukaryota; kingdom Metazoa; phylum Arthropoda; class Insecta; order Diptera; family Tipulidae; genus Tipula; species Tipula unca. Next base: position 77,739,383 of record OX596380.1, read on the forward strand.
ATGTCACATATTCCGGAGGTTGAAATGGTGGATGACAGGGTATTAGCTGAATTTAACTTCACCAATAAATTCTCCGTCGTTTGCCCTTCGAGATATGTATGGCTCTTGTTCAGAAGTCAGTATAGGATTAGAATTCTATTGTCCTTAGTATTTGCTCAGATTCTCGGGTAGTCTGGATAAACACTAAAGTGTTTTGAAAGCTGAATTAATTGCACTTACCCATATTGATTGGTGCGTTTAAGTTTAGTGATTTAGGGAAGGATATTATTATCTGCACGGATAGTAGAGCCATGCTAAATACCCTTAATAATCCTTTGACTGTGTCTAAACAGGTCAAAGATTGCAAACACTACATTAATCTTTTTTGCTCTAATACGAGAGTAAGGATCATGTGGATCTGATTGCTCATTGTGGCGTTGGGCAAAATGAGGTTGCTGACTAGTTAGCTGGATCGCGTACTAAATTTGTTCAAACCAGCAATTCCACTATGTTCAATTGTGGTAAGGACGCTATTACTTAGTTCACTTTATTTGAACTGCGACGGAAGTGGCGTTCTACTCCTAGCTGTCGAAAGGCGAAACCATTCATCATTTAACCATACTTGAGGTTCACTAAATATGTGCCTTAAAAAAAACCAACTCAGAATTCTATTCGTGCTTATTACTGGCCATGAGCGTTTCAAGGTTCATCTATAACGCATGGGACTATCTCAGGATGGTGTTTGTGACGACTGTCTGGAGGAAGTGGACCATTGGAAGTTAAGCTAGACTTCTAAGTATTCAGCTACAAATATTGAAGTACAGCTCAGCACAGGTACAAGGAGTCGTATCCCTATTATTATTTTGGCCGCATAGAGCACACGATTTGATAAAGTTTTCTATTTTACTGTACATTTTGGGAAAGTCATATTATATTTTCATGCGGTTAAAAAATCAACTTATTCCTTGATGGACTCCCAGAGGAGATAAATGAAATTCTGTGGTAAAATTTAAATCGTCTTCAAGATCATTTTGACGTCTATTAAACGTGGTTCGGTTTAGGAACACAACATATATCATCACTATCATTGTCCCTAGGAATATTATGTAACTATAGAGGGCTATTTCTGAAACCGATACGGGTACGGGTAAGATTTAAACCAAATAGGAATCTTACTCTTTCGAATTCGTATATCGTATTCAGAAATAGCACCTGACTGATAGCATTTGCGATCGAATTAGCACATTAATTATAAGTCAGATTTAGAATGTGATGCGTTGTTTTTGCTATAGAAATTTTCATTTAAATCTAACTCTTCAGGAGTAGCGTACGGAAAATCCGAAGATATAGGATCATGAATATTGTTTAATAAGGAGTTCTTTTCGAAGAATGATTTAGACTTTAAGACTTCATGAATTATTGAAATTTCAGGAATATATTGAGAATTTGAAAATTCTCCTATATTGTTAGAAGAATTGGTTATTGGGTTGCGGAATTTTTATACGGCTGAAATCATCAGCATTTCTGGTTAGCACTCCAGCTTTATAAATCCCTCCAATTCCAACTTTGTACTTTAGATTTAAAAGCGAAACTATAGAGACTTATGGTTGACCATAACAAAGGTAATAGTTCCTTTACAATTACAGAATAATTGTTTTCGGCATTAGAAAGAATTCGATTGGCGAATGAAATACTGCGCCAATTGCCAAGTTACTTGCGTCATATGTTATCGTAAATTCCGTTTGACAGTCTGGAAACTGATCGGTTTTTTCATTATAAACTATGTTAAGATTCCTTCTAGCTTTTTTGATCGTCATTGAATATATTTTTACCACTATGTCTTTATATCACTATGTCGTCCTTATATACGAAGCATTTTATACCATTTATGGCACATAAGACTTTGTTCATCATATCCATATCAAACGTCACCGATGCCCTCTTTAAACCAAATGAAATTCGCTTAAAGTATGATTTTCGGTTTGGTAGTTTCGTTTTGGATATATCGGAGTCGGGGAAGTAAATCACCATCTCAGTAAAATGCATCGTCATATTTTCGGCATAAGCTTATAATTGACAACAATTCTTATTCGTTTAGGTGTGACAGATCAATTTGAGAATCTTACATTTGGAGCCTATACTCTACAACTACAACATTGTTTAATGAAGATGAATTTGATTTAGATAAGTGTATAAGATCTACGAGTGTTATAATTGTGGAACGGAATTCTAAAAAAAAGTCATCTTCCACAACATAGAATTCGATTCGAAGCATATTTGGAATACCAGAAAACTGAATTTCTGCCTCACAGCTTCCAAGTGTTTGTGTTTCTTATGTGGTTACTCCTTTAATATTTAAGACTGTAGACTTTATTAGCGACCGCTACCGGCCCTTTTTCTGGTTGTCCTTGAAGTATTATGGAAAAATGATCTAAAAAGCAATGTCTTAATGAGAGACTAGTAGCATCAAATATTATGAAAATCGCTCATATAGTTCAGAAAATTGGCTTTGTCTCGAAAATGATAGAATGCAATATTTTATGAAGAGCTCATCCATGAAAGGCGGCTTATGGTCAAAAATCCTGTAAAAATTTGCTGAATTCTAGCTAAATTAGAATAAAATTTTAATTTTAATTTTGATTTTAGTTTTGTTGATTGAATAATTGTCTATTCTGTAATTCGGGTGGACAATTTCACTGAAAAAAACTAATTCCACTGGAATATAATTTACTATTCTATTAGATTTTTTTTTTTTTGGAATTTTAACTCCGAAGGTTTTTGTTGGAAAAATTCCAACAAAATCAAATTCGAAGTTAAAATTCCAACGCGTTGGAACTTTTCCAACGAAACGAGAATGAATTTATATTTTGATAATACATTGAACCAAAGAGAATCTTAAATTTTAAACCCGTAAAAAATTTAATAAAATAATAATAATAATGAGGAAGCGTTCAACCAATTTAACAAAGCTATAGTGGTGAACATATATTTCAATATCCGTGTGAAATATTGCGAACCAAAATTTAAAAGAAAAAAAACTATAAACATCTATTTAATCGAACAAACCAAAAAAAATTAATTTTTACAATCACAGAATTATAATTAAGTTTATTAAACGAACAAAACTAATATTATTTTAAATTACTTATTAGTTCATCTCAGTACAGTAAAAAAAATGGAAGAACTATTGAAGAAGTAAAATCTTATTTATAATTATACAAATAATAATAATAATATGTGTATATGGTATATGGTTTTTGATCCGGCACACAGAACAATATTATATAAACATAAAAACCAATAATATAGTTTATTGTAATTAATAACTGTCACCAAACACAAAAAAAATTAAACAAACAACTTGGATTGTCATGCAAAACAGTACTTAAGATAGTAGTGTGTAGATAAATATAGAAATAAACAAAACAAAAACGTTTTTATTTTCTTAAAAAAATTATTATTTTTTTCTAAATAGTTTTTTTTTTTTTATTAAAACTTATATATTTATAATAATTATGTATTAAATATTGGAAAAAAACTAAAAAACAATTTTCACGCAATATAAAATGTATTCATTTTTTTTAGTTTACTTGTGATTATAAATTTTTTTGTAATCAGACTATAAATTGGCATAATAATAGAAAATACATCAATGCAAAAAGCTTTTTTATTATTTTGTTTAATTAGTTAATTAATTTTTTTAATGTTGTTGCTTAAAATCTAAATAAATAAAATGGTAAAAATGAAATGAAAAATAAAACTTAAAAAATAAACAAATCAGAAAAAATACTATTTATTTATTTGATTATTTTACTATTATTACGTTAATGTTGGAATGTTCACAATTATTAAATTATAAAAAACAAATTAATTTTAAAAAAGGGTTGTTGCTTTTTAAGTTAAAACAAAAATTATACATTATAATATAGAAACCATAAAACAAACAAAATATTTGTTTAATTTACATAAGAGAAGTGATATATGGGTATGTATGCGGATGGTGGCAGGTCACTTTACATTTATGCGAGCAATTTAAAAAATTGAACGTGTCCATCTGCCTAAAACCGCCACCTATACGACGCCAATGTTAAAAGGTCGTGAAAATACCGCTATCGCGTTAAATTTTCACATTTGGCCTCATAATTACTATACATAGGATACACATATATGTATATTCGGTACGCACGTAGAACAAGCTCGGGAGGGTGGAACATGTGGTGTGCACATATAGCAAAATCGCATTCATAAACTTAATACATATATGTATATTTATGTATATAAATATTAATCAAATGGGACACACATTTTAAATCATACATCACTTCTCCTTCTTCACATCATTGACATTTAATATTATATTTTTAAACAATATATTGATTAAACAAATAAATTCTAGGTAAATTATATTCATCATATCACACCGCAGATACAAATAAAAATTAAAACATAAAATTAAAATAAAACAAATCGCAATCACTTGATTAATATTAATAGAATAGTAGTAATTTGAAAAAACATAAAACTTAATATATTCCAAATACATATTTAGTTATTGGTTTATAGAATAAAATTACAAAATAAAGGAAAAACTATAATTTGACTATTAATTATATAATTTTCAAAAAAAAAAAAATTTTTTTTTGTTTTAAAATACTAAAATAGTTAATAATATTATTGTGTTTTTTAATGATGTACGTATGTATATTTAAAAATAAAATGTTAAAAAAAAACATTACAACAATTTTACAAGAAAGTAATTTATATAGTATATACATATATATGTATGTATATAGATTTATAATAGAGTTTCAAAAGTCTAGAAAAAATTGTTAACATCTTAAAATCCATCTTTTTTGCTTTTTATAATTTTAATATATAATTTATTTACATATTTATATGAGGCATATGCTATATATAGCAGGTTTATTTAAATTATTTATTTATCTTTTTTTTTTCATATATATACTCTGGCATTTTTGTCTATTAAATTTAATTTTTTTAATTATTTCATTTGTTAATATTAAAAAGAGTTAAACGTATACACAATCATCTTTAATTTAAAAAATAAAAAAATTAAAATAAAAAACACATTGCAATTTTTTCACTATTATTTAAATTAAAAGAACAAAATGATATATAATGTACACACAGCTGGATATATATACATATATATATATATATATATATATATATATATATATATATATATATATATATATATATATATATATATATATACATATACATATACATATACATATACATATACATATACATATACATATACATATATATATATATATATATATATATATATATATATATATATATATATATATATATATATATATATATATATATATATATATATATATATATATATATATATATATATATATATATATATATATATATATATATATATATATATATATATATATATATATATATATATATATATATATATATATATATATATATATGTATATATATATATATATATATATATATATATATATATATATATATATATATATATATATATATATATATATATATATATATATATATATATATATATATATATATATATATATATATTTATATGTATATATATCCCATGTTAAATACTCTAATTATTTATTATATTATGTAAAATATTATAATCTTTTATTGTTCCTCACTGCTTTCGAAGTAGTCGGAAGCGTTACCACGGCATATAGGGCACGTACGGTTGGTCTAAATAAAAAATAAAATAAAATAAAAATATTGTTTTAATTAAATTAAACAAATTACAAATACCAACGCAAATTAGATCAATTTCAGTATGAACATCAACTGGGACTAGCGATTTCAATCTCGGGAACCCGATCTAATCACAATTCCGAAATCCCGAAAAAAATGCTCTCTTAATCCTGGGATTTCGGTATTTTTATAAAAGCTACTAAAATATGAAATCGAATAATGACTCATGAGTATGCTATATGTTTTACAAAATTTTATTGTAAAATGAAAAATTATCAAAATTCAATCGTGCATCCAATATTTTCAAAATTCAATAAAACAAATTGATATTTTAGATGCGAAGTTATACGAACAATGAAATAAATAAAAACTTTTAAGATCGAATAAAATTTAATTCATTTTTTTTTGTTTTGCATAAATGTAAATAGACAAAAATAATAAATCAAAAATCCAAATTAATTTAAATGTTATAAAAATTTCATATTCGTTAAATTTTATCATTTACAATTTTTTTGAAATTTCCATTTCAAAATTTAACGAATTACAAATCGAATTAGCCAACTCGAATATGTATACTTAAAATTTTTAAAATTCAATAATTTAATTTTTATCATACATTTACTGTTCTGAATTTAACGAATTTTTATTTTGAAATAAAAATATTTGTAAATGTAAATCCGATATTTTCATTCTAATTATCGATCTATGAAATTACTAATGAACCTATTCAATTTGAATTCAGAATTTTCGGAAAGGTTCAAAAAATTCTTTAAAATACCAAAATTTTTCAAATGTTGACTCGAATTAAAAAATATTTTAAATAAAATATTTATTCGAATTAAAAAATTTCGAAATCAGATTATATTTAAATTAAAATTTTGTTAAACAACGTAAAATTTTAAAAATAATTTTTATATTCGATTGATTTAAAATTTCGAATTCAGATCAAGAAAAATTAATTTTCATTCAAAATATTTGAAATGAAAGTTAGGAGTTCGGAATTGGAAAATTAAAATAAAATAAAAATTAATAATTCAAACTGGAATTTGTACCCCAGTTGGTAGTCCAGCTAAGCAGCTGACAAATCCACCCTTGAACAAGGCTGGCTCAACGGGTTCTGGGGTCAGCCAATCATTGTTTAACAGCCCTTTTGGGCAACCCAACTCATTTGGACAAAAACATGGGTAGCAAGATCACCACCACCATTAGCCAGCACCTTGAAAAGGGATAACTCAGATTTACGAACTTACAGTGAGAAAACAAAGAATTAAAAGATGCTCTAAATGTAGTAATATCTGAGAAAGAAACCACTAAGGTTCAGCAAGAAAATAATCCCAATGATCATATAGAGGTTATGTATGAAACAGACGAGGAAGAACTGTAACAAAAAAAAAATGAGAAACACAAGATAAGTAAATCACCGCAGGCTTCACCCGAACTGAAACAATCAATTGAGCAGCTTCAAACCGGAAATAGGAATGTACCACAGGAGGAAAAAGCTCAGGTTTCACCGAAACAGAAATAATCAAGTAAAGAACTTTCAACCGGAAGTACGTAAAAATATACAACCTGAAAAAAAAGTGCCAGTTATAATATCTAATTGCAATAATTATCAGAGTATTAGAAACATCATGGATAGCAATCGGATAAAATTTCAAGTAATAGTTAAGACAAACAACCCCTTCTTGTTTTAAGAAACACACCTTGCTACTCAAAGTCATATAAAAATCCCTGGCTACGAATTTCACACAGCATTATATCCTAATAATAAATGCACGAGGGGGCAGTGCCGTGATTATAAAAATAGATATTAAATACGATCACCAACAAAAACTTGAAAATGATGAAATACAAGCAATCAGCGTTAGCATTATTACCCGCAACCACAAGTAGTGGTAGCCGCAATAAATTTCCCACCTATATATAACATCAACGAGAATGCTTATACTCACTTCTTCAAGCAGCTAGGAGAAAAATTCATAATCGGGTGTGACTTCAACGCTAAACATACAGACTGGGGATCAAGACAAATCAAAAGGGAAAGAGCTTCATCGAGCAATATTTAAATACAACTTCACCTGGCATTCTAATGGAAAGCTTACTTATTGGCCCAGCGATCCAAATAAAACTGCAACTGGCATTCTAATGGAAAGCTTACTTATTGGACCAGCGATCCAAATAAAACACCAGACCTAATTGACTTCTTTATCACAAGAAAAATCCCGGTTGATTATATACAAGTGATTATATACAAGGATGACTCCACATCTGGTCATGACCACTCCTCTATTTTAATGATAATTAATGATACAATAATTACAAATGATAAACAGCCAATGTTAACAAATGAATATACTGATTGAAAATTTTTTAGGAATGAACTAAACAATATCATCATTTTAAACACACAACTTTCATCAGAAGAAACATTAGAACAGCAGGTGGAAAAACCCGTCAAAGGTATACAGCAAGCAGCGTGAACAAGTACTAAAACAACAAACGAAAAAATAGCTGGCAAATTCTACCCAATGGAAATTAAATCACTAGTTATAGAGAAGAGAAGCATCCGAAGGGAATGGCAGCGTTCACAAGACCCAGCCGTCAAAAGTAGATAAAATAATTTAACACAACGAATACGCAGAGAAATACGGGAATTTAAAAATAAATCAATAAATTCATAGTTACAATCTCTCACCTACGATAAAGATAGTGATTATTCATTGTAGAATGCAACCAAATATTTGAGAAGGCCAGTTATGCACATACATACCATCAATAAGAACAAATAATGAACGCCTAAAACCAAAGAAGAAAAAGAAGAAAATTTTGCGGATAATCTCGACCATATTTTCAGCCCAACTTAATAAAAAAACATGAAATAAGAAATAAAGAACCATGTATAGTACTTAAAACATCACCAGGATATGACTTGATAACTGAAGAGATTCTCAAACAACTACCTAATAAAGCTATTAAAAAAATATCAGGCATGATTAATGCTTCCTTCGCAGACTCCGTTATGTCCCTTTATCTTGGAAATATGCGGAAGTAATAATGATACCTAAACCAGGTAAGCCACCAAGTGAATTAACCTTGCACAGGCCAATATCACTTCTTCCAATTATGTCAAAACTGTTTAAGAGACAATCATTAAAACGAATTAAACCAGAAATTGTAAAATCAGGAGCTGTTCTGTCCCATCAGTTTAGATTAAGAGAGAAACACTCCACAATCGATCAAGTCCATAGAATAACAGATTTAATAGAAAAATCCTTAGAGAAAAAAATGACTTTTGCATTTGCCAAAGTCTGGATAGATGGTTTAATAGTTAAATTGGAGAAAACTCTGCCATTTGAGTATTATGCGAACTGATGAAGTCATACCTGAAAAGAAGATACTTTAGAGTTTAACAGGAAGGAGTTTACTCCAGCATAAAAGAAGCTATAGCAGGAGTCCTGCAGGGGAGTGTCTTAGGGCCATTCCTTCTACGTTCGGAGATAGTGGCAGCATTATCATCTGAGAAAAAAGTATTGTACACACAGACTTTGAAGAGTGCGAAAATTCAGGCGCCTGTCCTAGCGGCGGCAAGTAAAAAAAAAAGACCCAGTGGTAACCGTCCAAAGTTGTCACTGTAAAAGCAATGGTAGGTAGAGAGACTTCATTCATAAATAGTGAAGAAGTGCGAAAGAAGCTACGAGAAATGGTGTTCTGATTAGAACCGACAAAAAGGAAGACCTTGAACTCTTCCTGGAAATTTCGAAATGGTGCAGTTTATGGATGCTATAGTAAAAATGGAACAGTCAAGTTATCAAATAATTCAGAAAATGGAACAGTCCAGTAATCAATCAAATCAGAAAATTGAACAGTCATTTTATCGATCAAATCAAGAAATGAAGGAAAATAAACAGTGAGTGAGCGAAATAAATAACAGAATGGACGAGAAATTTCAAGAGATGTATACAAATCTACATGGAGCAGTAGAGTTACATCAGTTATAGAGCTGAAAGTTCCCGACGATAATGGAAAATTAAAGATAGAGCTTCAACAGTTGGGGGAGAAAGTTCTAGGCTTCGAGACACCATCGCCAGTAAGCCACCGGTATTTGATGCCACAACATCTTTTGTGGTTTTCAAATTTCAATTTGAGACACCGGTCAATTAAATTGGTTGGAATGACGCGAATCGTGGAACATCGTGAAGCGGCTGAAACATTGCAGAATATTCCGGAACATGACCGAAATAATTACAACGAAATAATGAAGGCACTGGATCGAAACTATAGAAGTGACCATAAACGAGAAATGTACCGTATGGAATTGAAGACTTTATCTCAAAACATCGAAGAGATTCTTCAGGAGTATTCATCAGCAGTTGAGTGAGCTAGAGCTATTAAAAAAAATATAAAAAATATAAAATAAATTAAAATTATCGCCTAAATCGAATTTTGTGAAACCATTGCGTGTACTTGGATAAACGAGACTGCACAAGTTATTATAAAACTGTCACTCAAAGTGCGACGGGCGAAAATAGATGTGAGAATGAACTTTGAGCGGTCGGAACCAAGATTCAGTAAAGCGAACATCAAGTTTTGGCCATGAGGAGGGACAGGAAACCAAGGTATTAAATGTTGCTCATATTTGCTGATGACATAAAAAAAATACGGATTCTGCCAAACGACAAGAAGACATCGATAGACTGAATGAGTGGTCGGAACTCACTGCACTTCAACATCAAGAAATATAAAATCATGTCTTTTCATCATAAAAATAAGTCATTTATTTACTGGATACAAAACATAGAATTCCTGAGAATACTGTTTTAGGCGTCACTTTCATCGAAAAAGTTAATTTCAACCGGCACATTGAAATGTATATTGCTCAAGCAAATGATGCTATATTTAGATTTGTATAAAGAGGAGGACTGAGGAATTTAAGGATAAGCAAACTTTATTTTCACTGTATTTTTAATATGCGAGATGTCAAGTGAAATACGGTGTGACGGTCTGGAGTCCTTACTACGAGCTGCATATCAAACGATTCGAAACCATTTAAAAAAAAGGTTTTGATATTCCTGTTGCACAAAACAGATTGGGATTACGACCGAAATATACGATTTCATGAAAAAGTGGCTCGATGACCTCCATACAAGGCTAGATGCCAGGATTAAACGGTTCCTTTAAACTCCTTTTGACTCCATAATCATCGATTTTTAGCGCCATAGAATATCACTAAGCCAACCATGATGAAAATAATCCAATCAGCAGATTGGCAAATTCTTGATCATCGCTGATGATCAATTTGATTTGAATTTGTCGAAAACATTTTCAAGTTTCAAGGAAGGAAATTTCACTATTAATTTTTTTTTAAAGTAATTACACAAAAATAACATCATCTTAATCAACTATTCACAATCTGTCAGTCACGACCCTGTTATGTATGCAGTTTTCCAATAATCATTTGTCTTTTAGGATATTAACGTTCAGTATTTGGACATAGGTTATTGCGAAATCATAAATATAATAATAATAAATTAATTACCTAACTAAAATATGGAATTTTATTACATGGTGTGAATTCATACACAAAAACTAAGAACTATTATATTCACTCACATAGTAAAACACATGAAAATTTGTCTTGTATCAGTGCTAGACCGTTTTTCGTGTGTTTTCCTATGTAGGTGCTTCGGAAGGTCGAATAAAACATGATATCAAAATTATTATTTTTTTATAAAATGCCACAATTAATAATTTCTCGCTACTAAATTTAATCGATCTTTCCAAGCACTCACATGAGTAAAACACATGAAAGATTATTGACATGCATCGTACTAAACAAAATACACAATTTGATGTCGAAGTTTTTCCTGGATAGTGAAATGAATAGTACGCTGTATGGTTTGCCCAATATGACCAGGAGCGCCTGGGTAAGAACTGGGTCTACTTTTGATAAGATGTTTTTTAATTTTGGGCTTTTACAAATTTTTTTTACCCCAAAAAATAAAACAAAAGGTTAAAATGGATATGGACGATACCAGTTTCGAGGGTTTAATTCATTTGTTCCAAAATTACACATAAAACAGCAAAGGAGGTACCTATGTTAAATGTTGTGAGTAACACATCAATCTTACAAGTAATTTATAAATTGCATCCAGCGCAGGTAGTGTCTATAAGGTAAGATTAGTCCACATTTGAGACTATCTCAATTGTATTCGGTTTACTAGTCGGTCATACCAAACAAGCTTGGTCTAAGCCCCCTAATCCCTACTTTTTCCAAAAATATTTTACGGATAGCTTAGACCTACTGACATCTTCATATATTTTCCAAAGAAAATTCGGAAAAATCATATCTTCAGCATACATGGTTCAAACCAAACTTGGTTGTCTTAAACCCCCGAATCCCCTACTTTTCTTCAACCAAATTTTGCATTCCTCGAAGAAGTGAACAAATCACTAATATTATGTGCAACAATATTGAAAACAACGCGGAACACCTGTACCTATCTAAGGAGATAATACCAGACATTTTTACTGGAAACACGATTGTATCCTTTTCAAATCCTTGAGTCAAACCGTTACAATGTTTCACCTAAATCACGATGAACGTGATTATATTAAACATATCAAGAGAGTGACGCATTGACTGCTGCTCATGGTATGAAACATAATATTCCTCCAGTTTCAGACTGTGCGGCATTTATCAAAATTCATATCATTGGTCTGATGCAAAGTGAACCCAATGAATGAAGTTTGACTATTAAACCATGTAACTCTAGACCTCGTATTTCCCTTTCCCAACGTTGTCGAAATTTTGGACCAGCTGGCAAAGGCGCATCCTAATTTAGTACTACTAGATGAAGATGCAAAACCTAAAACGGATTTAATACAAGTGATGGGCATTTCCATATAAATCGTATGCATTTTAGTTTGAAAAGAAGTCCAGTTAATTTCCAAAATCTAGTCAACACAGTTCTTTCTGGTCTACATACATACATATAGGGAAAGCACTAAAATAAGCATAGGATTAGATTCCGAAAATATCCGAAAATTGAATAAGATAAAATTCCAGTTTCTACAACAAGAATTAACTTACTTAGGGCATATTGTCGGACTAAAGGGTATAAAAGCTGATCCAACTAACATTAATCCCATCGTAAACTACCCGAAATTGAAAAATCAACGCAGTAAAAGCATTCCTTGGTTTCGTAGGATTGATTGAAGCTAACCTCTTCATCGGCTAAGCCATTTGAAACAGGGGCCCTACTATGACTTTCGACTACTATTTTCGACAGCTGTCGTTTTACTATAGTAGGCAAAGGAAGAAAAAGGTAAACAATATTATTGCGAATCCTTCCGTAACTATAAACCATAAATATTAATTTGTATGTGGCAACTCTATAACGCAGAAATCAGGGAAGCCGATTTCTAGATGCTTTTAACAAAACTTCTATGAAAGATTTAGCACCTGGAGTGGAAATCACACGGCAAACTATAGAAGGCCAAGTGGTTAAAATAATCCATGAACTGCTACTTTTTATGGCGTGTTTTGGAGGACATTTTACCGCTGATAATACAGTGGTCGGACCACTCGTCCAGGAAGATATTCATTGCTTGGATATGGTCTTTGGATTGTAATCAGTCTAGGACCGATGCTTCGTTTCATTTGTAGATAGATTGGACGGGCCGTAAGTTCCTTGCAGGGGGATAATTACAACGCAAAACATACTCAATGGGGTTTAAGATTAACGACGCCGAAGGGTAAACAACTCTATGGCGCTATATAGGTAACACCGTGGGATTATATATCAGCCAGATATCGTACAAAATGGCCTATGTTTAAAATAAAATGTCCGATTTAATTGACTTCAGTGTTACTAAAGGTATTGCACGTCCGAATACGCAATAACGCGGTAAATACATAAAAATAAAACCGCCTGACAAATAAACAAGCTAAAAGTAATATATTTAGAATTCTAGTAGAACAGAATTACCAACGGTAGATATTGATACGACAGCAGAAATTATTACAGATGATCTAGAAAAAGTTAATAAACTTTCAAGCACTAATCCAAGAAATGTGGAAAATTCAGCGGCAATAGCAACGACCCCACTCATTAGACTGATAGGTGTAAGCGACGAAGAAAATACCAACGCTTTTTCAATTTATCTAAACAAAGTGTTTTCGCCACATTAGGAAATTAACAACTGCGTGCTACCAAAACAATAATTTAATTGGAAGGGAGTTAGATCAAAGACTGAAAAAGATGAGACACAATTTTTGCCATATCGTCTAACTAGCATGCTTCCCACAGTCTCAAAGTTATATGAAAAAATGATATTAATGAAACTGAAATTCCAGACCATAAATTTGGTTTCCGAAACCAGCATGGCACTATAGACCAAGTGCACAGAATTGTAAACGCTATCAAACTCACTTTGGAAGAAAATAAATATCGTTCTGCTGTTTTCTTGGATATTGCATCAGCCTTTGCTAATGTTTGGCACGATGAACTAAATTACAAGATTAAAAAGCTACTGCCGAATAATTTGCATGCCGATGTTAAGCACTTAGGTCACATATTGAATCAAAGCGCATCAAATAAAAATAAAACTCTCAAAAATGAGACGATAAGGTGGCGTTCCACCGGCGCATCAAATACAGAACTTCTGCAACGAACTCAAGCAAAAATACTTCGCAATATTACTCTCGTGTGTACATATATTCGAAATACATGTTGACCTGGGTATTAAAACCGTTAAAGAGATGATTAAAGAATTCAGTTCCAAGTATCATTGGTATCATTCTAAAGCAGCCGAAAGGGTTGAAATTAAATATAATATTTCACATCCTCATTACCGATGACACATCTTCATTATCGTTGCGAATTTCACAATTTGTTTATAAAAAAAATCATTATTTTAGAAAATTTAATATCCAAATTCTGAAAGTTCGAAAACCTCATTTAACGTTAACAATTCAGAATTTTAACACGGTCGTGGAATTTACCACTTCACAGTAGTTTTTAAATTTATTAATTAAATTTTAAAATTCCAAAAACTTTGAAACCGAATTTCAAATTTAGAATTTTTAATCGAAATACAGGATGTATTAAACCTGGATTCGAATTAAAACATGTAATCGTAGCAAATCGCGAGAGACTTGGTTGACGACCCTTGAGTAGACCAAGTAGGAAAAAATAACAGGGCCATTCATTCGTTCATGATTTTTGATAGAAATTTGTTAGGGAACGCTTTATTTTATACCCCAGGGCTCTGGAGTACCAATAATCCGACACTGCTTGGTGATTCATTACGTTACACATTATAAATGGAAACTCATCGAAAGTTAACCTCATAAATCGACTTTTCAGTTGGCGCCTATGAGAGTTTAACAGAAGCCCGAATTATTTTAAAGTTCAATTAGTTCAGTCGATTGAGACAAATAGCTTTAAGGCTTAAAAGACTACGATTTATTAAAACCTAGCTAAATAATTCCGCCGTTGATTAGTTCAGCCAGTCATTCATAGCAGCAAACAAATAAATTATGATTCTTATTTTTAAAATATGTAGGCATTCCAAGTTTTGTTGTCCAACCCAAACACGAGGAAGCTAAATTAATTGGCAAATTAGTAGCCGCCTAGTGGTTAATACCTTAATCACGCAGCATTAGTTCTTATTCCTAAATTGTACGGTAAAGTATAGCCAATAGCCATCTATCAACTAAGTATTTCTATCAGCAAAGTATTTGCTAATGTGATCGTAGGCAAATAATTTGTCAGCATCAACATAGAAAGCCTCCATTAATCTTAGTGTCTTTAGCCGAGATTTATTATAATTTCAAAACAAAAATGGCGGCAAAACAAAATGGACACTTCAACTGAATTTGATCATCATGTATCGGTTTATTTAGCATAAATAGAAAATTGTCAATACATACCCGTAACCATTTATCAATACATTTGGCATGGAACTCGTGTGAACATGGCAGTACACGTAACGTTTGGCGGGCTTCAAAATCACACATGCACACCACACACGACGTTTGATCACCTAAAATGTCCGCAAAAAAAAAAAATAATAGAAAAAAAAAGAATTAGAATTTATAAAATTATGAATGAGGCGAGCGCTGGGTACAAACCTCCGAGGAGGACAACAACATAATTTTTATTATATAATGCGCATGTATGTACAATATATATGTATGTATTATATATAAAATAGCATCGTTATGTATATATATATATATATATATATATATATATATATATATATATATATATATATATATATATATATATATATATATATATATATATATATATATATATATATATATATATATATATATATATATATATATATATATATATATATATATATATATACATAATTACAAACATGCCCCACTTACCTGTATGTGTATCAGCATTAAATTTATAACTAGGCAATTGATCAATTTCTGGTCTAGCTAAACCACGCGGTTTTGCCTCACCGAGACGTTCCGCCAAGCTCAGTAATGCTTCATAATTTTCAGTTTCTGGTGAATCGGGTGAACTGATTTCGGCTTGATCATATGCAGTCGTTGCCAACGGGAACATTGGTGGTAACATAGCTCTGAGATATGAAATATAATTAACATCACTCGTAGAACGTAGTATTGAATGTGAAACTAACAGCAAATGGTATAATAGCCCCGGATACGGTGATGCTGTCTGGAATGAAACGGTTGGTTGGTGTGGCCCCAGAGATTGATGTGATACACGATGCGTCGGATGTGGATGCGGATTTGGTGCGGATGCTGTTTGTGGCTGTGGCTGCGGTGGCCAATGAAATCGGGCATAATTTCGTCGGGGGGCTGCAATTGCACGACGTGCGGTACGATGCAATAAACCCATTTGATTTGTACGCGCTTCCGTTGATATAAATATTGGCTGGGGTGGTGATACCTGCGCCATTTGGGGTGATGCATGCATATGGCCGGATAGTGAAGAGACATGATGGTGAATTGGTGGCGTGCCCGAATGTTGCTGGTCTAAACCATCCATTCCTAAATTATCTGGACGCTGTATAAATAAATTTTATTAGCAAATATGGATACGCATATACCACACAAAACACCTATACATATAAATATAGCTAGAAGATAGCCCTTCAACTACGACCAGACACCATAATTTATTATAAATACGAGATACATAATTAATTATAGAGAGAGAATGAAAGAGACGAATGTATAGATATATAAATTACCTGTTGCTGAATTTGAGCATGTTGATAGTGTGTTTGATGCGCTTGAGGTACTGGAATTGGTGGCGCGGACGATGTAAAACCTCCAAAATGATTTCCGATTCCGCATGTTTGAGCAAATGGTTGTGAATACATACTATGGTGCATCTGGGGTATTCGAAAGAATACATACAAATTAAGGGACTAAAATGAAATATTTATGTTTTTCTTAAATTGATATACTACCTGACAAGGTGGTGGAATATGCGGTGGCGGTGCTGGCGGATGCCCTGAACACAATGATATATGAGGCGCAGTGGAATATGTCCATATCGGCTCGTGACGCAATGGTAAACTAACAGGAACTTGATTTATATCGACTACCAATGGTGGCGGCTGATGCGGTGGTGTAGTTTGTTGAAAAATTGCTGGTAACGGTTCCCACGACCGTTGTGGCTGTTGTTGTTGATGCTGCTGCTGCTGTTGTTGTTGTTGCGATTGCTGCTGCTGGTGTTGTTCGCGCAATCGCGGACGACGTATTGGCGGACTACCCTGTTGCATTTGTACGATATTATTGGGAGGATGAGATCGCGGTGATCGTCTATGCTCCCATACAGCGGGCGGTGATTGACTAGGCATTCGACTTGAAACACGCCGACGCTTCCTTGATGGACTATCGGATTTAATTCCATTCCCATTTTCGGTGAAATACGGTGGGCTAGGCGTTTGATGATTTAAATTATGTAAATTATGATGCGAATTATGGGACGAATTTGAGTGTGAATTATGCGAATGAGAATTATTATTGTTGCTATTATTATTACTATTCATATTGATATTATTACTATTACTGTTTACATGGTTACTATTATAGAACGGGCTAATTCGATCCCGCATTGAATTTATACCGCGCGATATATCTAACGAAGTTCGCGTATCCATACTGTAGTCGGACCCCCTTTGTGACTGTTCACCTGAATCATAGTGATTCTGCTGAGTAATAAAAATTTTTTTTTTGTGAAATGAAAATGATTCATGCACAAAACACTTACCGATATATGGCGATCCATCGAGTGTCCACCCATTCCATTCCTTCGATCCGTCATTTCCATTCGTCGTTCTGACTGACTTGAACCCGCACTAGAATTTATATAAACGAAAATAAAATTTTAAGATTTAATTTTTTTTTTCAAACCGTTTTCGCGAAAGGTAGTACGCGAAAAGCAAAACAAATCAATTTTACATTATGCCTACTACAAAACATATTGTGTGTGTGTGTATATATGTTATGTATACATATATTATGCGATAAACCAAAAACAGTTTAACAGCCAGGTATATTTAATGAGCACACCTACATCGACTCATCCAATTTCAAAATACGTATGCTAGGCGAATAATTCGACCCCATTCCAAAAATTCAATCATGTTACTTTCCATTTCGTGTATACACGATTTCCGTATATCTATATACAAACAGCCGGCCAGCGAATGGGGTAATCAAAATATTCAACACAACAACACAAAGAAAATCGAAATTCATTAATGGTTTTTAAGTAAATCGCGTGAATCATCTTTGCGCTTGTATGAGAATGATGACGATGATGATGATGTTCTTGATGATGATGGGCAATAATATACACGCCGACCGCGTATATGCAAAACAAAACAAAACAATAACGAAAATTCGTGGACATTTCGCGCTGTATGCGGGAACATGGTGAATAATCGCGTTATTTACGTAGTTTTTTTTTTTGTATATAAGTAGTTTTAAGAAATTAATACGTTTTTCAACTTTAAAGAAGTGATTACGGTTGAAGTAACAGTAAAATTTTTGGATTTAATGCACAGCGCGATTACATCAGCGTGTGGTCGGTGCGAATTTTTAAATGGGTGAACAATATGTATGTACAATTTTGAATAATCAAATTGCGGTCAGTCACGCCACTGAAATTTATACTACATGAACTTAAATTTATGTACAATCGGATTTGTTTATAATACGTATGGATAGTATTATATAGACATACATGTACATATGTATACTCTAACGTATGGTAATATCCAGTTTTTATATTATTATCCACCAGCATGATGGGGAAAGGGCGCGCGATATTATTGACGGTACGAGTGTAATCGAACATATTAATCGTAAAGATAAGATTAAATGAAATAAGTATACATCAAAATCGGGTTGAGTATACATTCATATTCCCATTTTGGAATTTGGATTTCAAGGTATCAGATGTCAAACGAAATTTGATGCATTGGATTGTTTTTTTAATATATTTTTTTAAACAAACCAGTGGTGGGGTAATGGGGGTAATGGGTAATGGGGGCCTAGAGCAGAAGTTAATAAACTAGGGTCCGCGATCCACAATTGAGATGGTAAAGTGTAACGTTAAATCATCAACAGAAAACATATAGTTTTTCAACTCACCATCACGAGCTATAGATTTTTAGCACAAAAATTTTCAATTGCAACCGATCTAACGTAAATTATTATTTTTAACCGAAATACATAATTGCAACAGCAAAATAGTTTAAATACCCAAAATAGGATTAAGCTTCATTCGAATTTGCTTAAATTTTTATCAAATTTAGCTATTTTATTAGAATTAGTTTCATAAATATACTTGGACAAACAACACCGAAAACCTCAGACTATCAACTGGCACTGATAACGAAACTATCAACAGCGATTACCAACGGAGCGGGAAATTAAAAGTGTTATCGAGAAGTTGAAGAACAATAAGGCTGCTGGAACAGACAACATAACCACCGAAATATTCAAATTCAATACATCTGCAACTACATTCTGGTAAAACTCCACAGAAATGGCAAGAAGGCTTGACAATTACAATATCTAAGAATGGTGACTTAAAAGAATGTACGCGTGGCATCTCCCACCTCAACACAACAATAAACATAATCGTAATAATCAACCTTGACAGAATCTCACCTACGATCAATACCAAATTAAGAAACGAGCCAGATGGTTTCAAATCAGGAAAAAGTTGCACTGATCACATCAACCCAATTCGTATCATCATAGAAATTTCTAACGAATGGAATTCTCTATTACTATTCTCTATTATATCTCCAAAGAAGATAGTTGAGCTCATACAAGAAATGTATCGGGAAGCATGCCCCTGGTCAGAGGACACTCACCAGTCTCGTAAACCGTTATTTGCTTGTCTTAAGAGGCGACTAAACGATTGGATCGGTGGGCGGACGACCCGCATCCGTAAAAAATAATCTGAATATAAAGTCAACAAAATGAAAAATGCATACCGCCAAAACAACACCGGACCCCTGCTCAAATACCCGAACACGAGATTTAGGATCGGCACGTGGAACGTGAAGTCACTTAGGAAACCAGGAGCGCTTGAGGGCCTAATCACATACATGAAGCAGTATTGGCTGGAACTCATTCCTCTCCAAAAAAAACTCGCTGGCCTAAAAGTGGAGACCATGTGTCCCAGGGCTATACGTTGTTAAACAGTGGAGATGACCTCGGGAATCTTGGAGCTGGATTTCTCTTTGGGCCGCGCAGGTAAAGAAGGTTTTGGATTTCCAAACAGTCAATAACCGCATGAAGTTAGCCAACCTGTCGATAATTTATGTACATGCGCGTACAGTAGTCAGCCAGCCTCAAGATAAAGACTAATTTTACAATAACTTGTACGATCTAATGAGTTCTAGTCTCGAACACGATGTTAGAATGGTAATTGGGGATTTTGATGCTAGAGGTGGTCCTAAAACATTGGTCCGTACTATCAGGATCTTGTAAGCGACAACATTGAGGAAGCTAATTTCTGACCATGTCAACTCTGTCTGGGGAGTACTCGGTTGTCAGTGCTGCTCAACAGATTCTAGGTATAGTCACAGTCATATCCAAGAATGAATGGTTTGATGACGAGTGTCGTCTTGCAGTTGAGCAACAAAATATAGCGCAAAGTGAAGTGCACGAAAGTCTCACAATCCCGAGGAAAACAAGGCTACTTTTACTAGGAGGACATCTAAGTGGATTTATAAGCGGTTTTTTCGACCTTAGTCGGTTAGTATGGTGAACAGAACTAATACCTGACGAATGGAAAGTGGTTGCGATGTGCCCTATCTTCAAGAAGGGAGACCGCTTGAAGTGTGAAAATTATCGAGGTATGCTCTCCTTTGCACAGCATACAAGTTACTGTCCTATACATTTATATTGGTAGAATAACCCCTATAGTGGAGGGCCTGTTTGGTGACTATCAAGAAGAAATTCATTTGAATCGATCAGTCACTGATTAGGTCTTTTCGCTGCTGATCATTCTATCTAAATATTATGAGACTTCCATCCGCGTACATCATGTGTCCCTGGATTTCTGGCAGCCGTATGTCTCGATCAATCAAGAGAGTTTGTGGTTTGCGCTGGAATACCTAGGAATGCCGACAAAATTGGTACGATTGTGTAGAATGACCGTGACACAGTCTCAATGCTGTGTTAAAGTTGAGAACAGGCTATCAAGAATTTTTGCAGTTAACTCGGGTGTTGGACACGGATAGCTCTGTCCCCGATCCTCTTTAATGTTATGTTGGGTTTCTCTTGTCTGACAGCTTTGTAAAACTGAAACATCTCAGCGCAACATCTTATATTGCCAGTCCAATCAGGTGCTTGCATATTGTCAAACACTCCGACAAGCGGCTAAAAATACATCAGCTATCAGATCTAGCTAACGAAGTTGGTCTCCAAATAAACATTAGGAAAACTAAGACGATGAGACTCAACACAAATACAACCACATCGATGCACATCATTCAGGAATAAATCGAAGATGTAAACGAATTCGTATATCTTGGTTGCACCAGTATCAAAAACAGGTGGAACAGAAATAGATATCAGCAAACGCATAAACAAAGCCAGATATACTATCAACATGCCAGATCAAATCTGGAATACTTCTTGCCTATCATACTAGACCAAGATACGAATGTCAATTCATGTGTGAGACGTGCAAACACACTAAGCAAATCATAAGAATGGTACAGGTGTTCGCTAACAAATGCCTAAGAAGTAATACTGAGATGTTTTTGACTGACCACCATAACCAATACAGAACTGCAGAGGAAAACAAACCAGTTGGACATCGAGATCGAAATAAGAAAACAAAACTGTATATGGATCGGATATACACTAAGGATACCAGCGAACGATGTAACCAGAATGTCACTGGACTGGAGGAAAAAAGGTAGAAAAGCAATGACATGGAAGAGAACTATCCTAGCCGAAGCGAAATAGCTTGGGAAATCATGGGTGGAAATTAAACGAATAGCCTCAAACAGAGTAAGATGGTCCAACCTAGTAAACGTCCTATGCTCCTAAATTAGAGATAAAGGAAAAAAAAGTATTTTCATTGTACTTTTATTAATAAATTCAATATCTATTCTTATTGCAAATTTGACAAAAAATTTGATTTGCGTTTGAACACCGACGTATTGGCCGGTTTCCGTGACTCCTCGTGTATAAGAAGTATTGCCGGCGAAAGAGCTATAAGCTATCTATATCACGTATTGCTTCTCCAAGAGTATTCATACGATACAATTTTGTTAAGAGAAACAAATCATTTCAGTTGCATCAAAATAAATTGTAGGAGGATGCTAACTTCTTTAAATTTGTATTATGAACACAGCAACGTTTTCTAGTGTTGCCACAGTTAATAGATATAATAAGCATTATTGAAGGAAGACCAATCCACATTGGATTAGAACTGTTCTTAACAGTTGTCTAACTAGCGTCTATTTTTTCGAGGGCACACTTACAAGTGAAATATTTGACAATTCTTTAATGAGAAATTTAGAGATTTGTTAGGAGATGGTCCTGCCAATTATAGGGCTCTATGAATGTAAGAATCAAAATGGCGGTCTTTATGTATAAGAGGTGCAAGAATAAAATGAGGAAAAACCAAATAAAACATTCTTGTAAATATTTATTCTGACTTATTAAATCAGTAACCATTTTGTTTTCGATAATGTATACACTTATTTTTATTGAAAACCATATCTTAACCATTGTCGAGAAAAAGGACATGTCATTTTTACGAAACTCACAAATATAGTTTTTGTAAAGAGTGCGGAACAAAGAACTTGTTGTTAAATATAAATTACGCACCTGTATATCGAAGCAAACATACATTCCATTTTGCGAAATGTTGTTGCCAAATATAATTTCAATCAGAAATGGCAGCACTTGTCGAGTATAGCTCAAATGTTTCGTAGACTATTGTTTAAAACACTAGTTTAGCACAATATATCTACAAATGATATTGTAAATCAGCAAATATATAAAACAGGTTTATATCATCAAAATTTGCGAAGTTGCTCAATATTAATTGAGCTAAATTAAATTAAGAATAGCTTCGTAATAGTGTTTATGGCAATAGCTCTATGAAACTATTGTTAATTTGAGTTAGCTCGAGTATTTTTAGTTTAGCTCGAATATTTTAATTAATGATGTTGACTTTTGAAGCAAAAATAAATTAATTTTGTGAAGTCATTTAAATTCACCAAACCAATTTATTTAACTTTATTAATAGGCATTTCTCTGTACATGATATATTTTCGAGAAAAACGAGAAAACGAGATGCGATTTTTACAAGACACGCGTCGTATTGAGAGAGTCATTGTCACCGTTACACACGTAAGATTTTGTAAAAAGGCATTTGGTGGTAATCAAATTTTAGTTTGGTTATTTGGTTAACAATAAAAAACGGTTTGAAAAGAAATTTTTCAATAGCGTTGTTTGGCGATAATATCGAAAATGAGATATCATGAAATCAGAACTAGTTCGACCACCATAAAATTAATTTGGCTTGATACTTAAAAGTTAAGCAAAAAATTTAATTTGTTGCTCATGTTTAATAAACTATATATTAAGCAACTTTAATAATTTTGATGATGTAACCGTTTAAAATTGATTTGGTTCAAATAAATTATAACCAAAATTTCTACTAAACTTTCACGTCACCACGAGCTAACAGATGGATAATAGAATTTTATAGTCAGTTTGCTACTAATCTAATTTCTTAAAATAATTTTTAAATAGTTCTCAAAATGTTGAATCTGCTAAACAAAAAGATTAGGAACAAATATAAGTTTCCTCAAAGGAGAGTGGCTCAATTTTATTAATGGAATATTATTGAATATTTTTACTGAAATAAAAACTGAGCTGCACTATCTTTAGACATGCACTAACCCATTCAATTGACCGAACAGAAATACAAATTGGTGTTGCTCATTTTTATGTCGGCAGACAAAATAAATGAAAGCGATCGTCACTATTCTAGAGCCAGACTTGCCCACAAAGTTATATGGGTCACCTTAAAATTGAAAATTTGAGGGTCTGGTAAGGGAACGTCCTACCCAAAATTTACTTAGGCAACTATAAATCAACTCGGTAGTATCCACAAATTGACTTATACGTGCAATTAGCCTAAACTGTCTATTGGCGGACCATCTGGAAGTATGGATGGTTGTCACTGGTACTGGGGTTCACGAGGTGAGACCATAATAATCTTTATTTTCTCTGTAGAAATTCATTCTACTGCGTTTCAAACTGTAATTTTTGCGTTCTTATGCAGGGAGAAGCCCGAAAGCGTAACTAGGAAGCATATGTATATCTATGACAATCACAATCTTGTAAAAACACTAACTTTCCTAAGGACCTAATTTATATTGGCCAGAAAATACTTGAACCTGAAAACCAAGCCAATCACAACAGGGTGTCATGAGGAGAATCATCAAGGAGTAGAATGATTTGGTACACCGATCACGATGGTTCCGTACGAATATATGGGCACAGGAACAAGACCCGTGATACTACTGACTATGTCCATACATTCAAGAAAAGACTTCTAAATAGAATTGGTTCGAAAAAAATACCTCACCATGCTTTACACGCACTAAGCCTGTTAGGATAATACAAAGTATTTTGTACATCCTCTTGTTACAGACACCGATGCAAAAGAGAATATCGGGGCGACATTTGCTAGATAAACTTTAAACTTTTAATGAGCTAGATACTAATGATAATAGAATTGGTATTTAGCTTTCATATAAGCTTTCATTACAAACAGTTTTGGAAGTCGGCTAAAATGTGTGGTCTTAATTGGTA
The DNA here is from genome assembly GCA_951394425.1 of Tipula unca. Taxonomy (NCBI): domain Eukaryota; kingdom Metazoa; phylum Arthropoda; class Insecta; order Diptera; family Tipulidae; genus Tipula; species Tipula unca. The sequence goes on from OX596380.1 coordinate 77,764,482, forward strand.
AAATAAAGTTAACAAAGATGTGAAATGTTAAACCACATTTATCCAATTGATAACAAGATTTCGAAATGGGAGTAATAGTTCCAAAAAATTGTATTCTTTAATATCAAATTTCAACATTTCCGAGATTCTTGGTTTCTTCAACCATTACCAAAGGCGTAGACAATACCTTAATTCAAAATAAAAGAAACTGAAAGTAGCAGTTACTTTATCCACAATTAACCGTATAAAAAACTGAGTTTTTCTTGAATAACTACAGTTAAAAACTACAAGGCATAACGTTTTAGCAGATTAGGATGTCGATAAACCAGATTAAACTAGGGTTCTCACAACTTGCATAAATAATAAAAAATAATTGTGTAACATCTGGGCAACATATGTTCCACACATTTTCTAATCATTTAAACTTCGTGATATCTGTCAGTTAATTGTGTGATTGGATCATCTATTTGACATTCTCCCATGAATAAATTAAACACTGAAAAAAATCCCACAATGGACACATACAAATGTACGATTAAAAATGTATTAATTAACACTATGAAAATGTAGAAAACTTCTTACTGACTGAAAGTCAAAGTTACTTTGCCCGAAGTTAGTCAATTAAAAATCTAGGTTCTTCCTGCATAGTTAAAAACTGCAAGGAATAACGTTAGCAGACAAAGATGTCGCTAAACCAGATTAAACTTATGTTCCACAAATTGAAAATACAATAATAAACATGTAGAACCTGTGTTCAACATAATTATAACTTCGTATTTATGCTACTACCAGTTAATTGTGCGATTGGTTCATCTATTTATCGTTCTCCCATGAATAAATTAAACATTGAAAATAAGTTCTACATATAGGCGTAATATAAAATATGCATTTAACCTCAAATTTCAAAAATTATGAGATTTTTGGTTTCTTAAAACCAATATCAACATTGTAGAAACATTTTTACATTCAAAATAAATGAACCTGGAAGTCAAAATTACTTACTTTCTTCGCAATTAACCAATTAGAACCCTTCGCTCTTCCTGCATAGTTAAAAATTATAAGGAATAATGTTTTAGCAGATGAGGATTTCGATAAACCAGATTAAACCTATGTTCCATAAATTGTGTAAATAATAAAAAAATAATCGTGGAGCCTGTGCTCAACATATGTTCCACAAATAATATATCTATAAAACTTCGTGTATATGCTTCTACCAGTTAATTTTGTAATTGGTTCATCTATTTGTCGTTATTAAACAATAAATATATATTCCACATTAGATATATATAGGCGTAAGATGCAATATGTATTTAACATCAAATTCCAACATTTCCGAGATTCTTGGTTCTTCCTGCATATACATAGTTAATAATTACAATCCACAAATTGTGGAACCAATGTTCAACATATGTTCCACAAATTTTATAACTATTCAATCTTTGTGTATGTACGCCGGCCGGTTAATTGATTAGATCATCAATTTAACGTTATCCCATGTATGAATATAAGTTCCACATTGGATACAAAGGATAGGCGTATGATGAAATATGTATAAAACGATTTCTTGAGACTGATTAAAATTAAACAACCATCGCAAAACCCGGAATCATTAAAATTAAAGCCCGGTATTGTTGTTGCAAAACCAAATTATATTCTGATAAATCAGAAAAGGATATATGACAAACAACAACGGACAATAATTTTGGTACATCACATTGTTATAAAAAGTTTAAAAAAAGACACCAAAAAAATTGTATCTATATAACGAGTTGTGATTTAGTCCTTCTTTTGAATTTTATTTTTTTATAACATTACCATCCTTTTTATGTCTGAACCAGGTCAGAAAGTTATGTTGTATTGGTATATATGTACAGCATACATTTTTTTTATATTACAAGAACGTAACAACTTTTGGGTCTTTAAATTTAGTCGCAGAGATGAAAACGAACAGAAAAAAATTTAATCTGAGTATCCGGCAAAATACATACAGCTGTTGTGTACGTCTCATCTCGATGACACTAAACAAAATTGCTTTGCATATAAATGTACATCTATATGTATAAATGTCTATGTACGATAATGCGTAGGCGGCCGTTTTCATACGAATAGTTCTGTTGTGTCACACACTATTATTATAAATACATATATACATATATAGAAAACTATAATGTTTACCTACATCATCGCTACTTAGTTTGTTTGTTCACATTTTGCATCTATAAATCCCTAACGGCTCGTAAATACATTTTGTAACGTTAAAGTGTCATCTAAATCACAATGTTCAGTAAAAAGTTTTGAAATTATGCCAAACGAAAATCAAAAATAATTTTTTTTTGGTTTAATAGTTTTCAAATATATATTTTCTTACCCATGTGAATAGCAATTTTCCATCTCCTTGTACCACTGGCCATGATTCCGTTGTGCATGATGTTGGTGCGGCGGAAATGATATTCTCGACCGACTTTTTGGTATAGCACCACGTGAAAATGATCGCCGCGATGATCCCGAATGATTCGGGTTCATTTTATTACGCACGAAACACTTTTTAAATTTTTAATTTTTATATATTTTCTATTTTAAACACGATAAATTTTAAATTCACCACGAATTATTTATTTTATTTTTTTTAAATATTTATAAAACACAAACGGCACGATTATTAATTTTACACACACAGAAACACACAAAACGATTATATATTTTAGATACTAAATTATGACGAAAAGAGAAGACCGCGGATGGTGGTGCTGGTGATGGCGATTAGAAATGAATTCTCGATAACTTGTTTCACGAATTTTTAGTTTTTGTTTATTTATCATAACAACACGTTTGACATTTTGAAAATTTTACTATTTTAAAACAAAATATAAAAACTAATAATTTAAACAAAATAATAAAATAAAAATTGTAACAATAATAAACAATAACGATAAGTATATATATATATTTTTTATTTTATGATTGTGGATAGTTTTGCTCGGTTTTTGGTACACCGGAAATTCCCCTCTGAAATTACAGACAGAAAGAAAAAAAATGTTTTAAATTAGCACACGTTAGAGCTCCGGTATAGTTGGACTAATACTAAAAACAAAAATTAAATAGTTTTGATTTTTTTTTTATGTTGTCAGAAGGATATCGCAGTGCATAGCCTCCTTTATCAATCGCATACATAATTTTGTGTGAATTATTGTGAGTATAGTAGCGCCGATAAAAATTAATCTGTTTCTTTCAATATCTCTGCCCCACATACTCGTTTGCATGTGTACACATATACATTTATGACGTATATTGTGTGAATATACATATTTATAAATTTCATAGCATTTTATTATCATATGTGAACAAATGGTATATGTACATAATGTTTGTTGTGGTGCGGTTTGTTTAAGAAAACAAATCACGGCCCTCGGTATTTCCGGCCGCGCGCACCGTCATACACAACATGTAAGAAACGAAGAATATTTCCGGAGTAAATTCCATTGTCTCAGTTTATTAATCGTTAACTCTTTTATGGAATACCGCAGATCTCAAGGTTGACGCTATATATACATTACCTTTTTATCGTGAACACTTTTGACCTCATTTTGTATCTTATTTTTTTTCAATACCATTCCAAAATAATAATTGTAATTAAATTACACAAATTACAAAAAAAATAGTTTCTACGACTTAGAATAAAGTTTCGTAATTTATTTTATCAATCGACGGTTTCTAGAAGAGATATGCGCAACAGTATTATTAAAAATTGCAGTTTAACAGAAATACCCTTGCACTATAGCGTTCAGGTTGATATACTTTATATATGACTCAAAACCACATTGAGGTGGTCATAAATTGGAATATTAAAATACTCAAAAATCAGATGAAACGAGAAAGTGATACTTTGAAATAAGTATATATTCTTAATATGACATCAGGACTAAGAGCTGAAGTTTACGCGGCTCCATTATGTAACGAAGCTACATCATTAGCTTCAGTGGCCGAGTGGTTAGCGTTGAATAATGATGCGTAATGTCAGATGTTCGGTAATGAAAGTAGAAGTGCATTAAAAGTGGCAAAAGAAAGAGTCACCATGGGAAACATCAAACCTTTACAGCTGCTAAACAAAGTAAATAGGACTAAATCTCTGTCGAAACTTTTGAGCAATTTTTACATAAGTTTAAGTAACCTACGGCGAGAATCGAACTGGGGAAACTCGGCGTAATCGCTACAAAAATAAATAAATTAAAAATATTAATTGGTTTTAGGTGTGATCGAACGACGGAATTTATCTTGCGAGATCAAGACAAGTTGCAAGACCTTTCTCTAATTTTGTGTGAGCTTTTGACTGAATTATCTGAAGTAGTAGCTGCATATCTGAATCTAACAAAACTGAATTCGATTGATAATTTTTCGGATCATTCCATTCATGAAGAATTTCAATCGAATACTTTTAGCTGTTATAGTTTCTTAGCTATTTTCTTGGATAAAATAAATTGAAGCTAAACTTCTTCCAGTTTTTTTTAGATTTTATAAAGGTAAGAATCCAAGGTAGAGCAAAACGGACGAATCGGATGAGTTTATCGTGATCACAGCTATCAGCAGAGTGTTTCCGATTGGACGATAATCGTTTTTATAAAAAAACTAATTCTTAACGTTCGAACATTAAAATCAAACCTGAAGCAGAAAACCGAATCAAAAAATCGTTTCGAACTGAGCCCAAAACCGAAACAATAAAAATATCATTTCGAGTTTTTACAACGACATTCAGAATATTTTGAATCAAAACTTAAATTCATCGAAATGTTTGAATAAAATTGCGTGCTTTTTGTGTAATGGCAGAAGATTATGGCAGCCCCTAACTATTTTGTCCGATGACTTAATAGTATTGAAGAAATACAAATTGGAAGGCAAACCACAACTTTGTCAACAATGATATTAACGGTAACTTTTGAATTTAAATTGACTTTCTTGCGGAAGATTACAATGATCAGAGTTTCCGTAACAATTTCAGCCACTCCAATTATGTATTCAATGAATTTTAATCGAAATTTGTAATCGATTCCCATTATCTCAACCCTTTGTTAATACGATCTGGTTAAAATCCACCCAATAAAACGAATGGTTACAAACTTCATGTTTAATGATATCTATACCTCAATCCGTACTTATCATGTTTAACTTAATTTTAGTATGGGTTTGTCATTCATAGGAGGCAGTTGCATGAGAAACTTTATAAGAAGCAAAGGTTGACAAATCTAATGGACATATATTTAATGAGTTCGCTTAATAATTGTGATCATGTTACAGTGCTCATCCGCAAGTTATTCGTCTCCTACCTGAGAGTGTGGATGGTGTTTCAGTGGTGAAATGTTTCGTTTTTTACCATTATTCGATATGATGAAATGTTTACGAAGTCGTCGTATTACTTTAAACGGACTTTAGTGGGCTTTAGCCCATACTGAGTAAACCATGTCCGTTCTAACAAAAACAAAATCGCATTTGTTCATAGTTTATTTACAATACAATAATGTTATTTTGTTTGGCTTGGCGAGTAAATGTTGGGATAAGGTTTTGCATCATTTGTCGCAATTGGTCAATAACTGTGTCGCTGGATAACTTTCGATGAAGAACACACCGAGTAGCTTGATGGTTTGACTGTATGTGATTCAGCCGAAGAGTTTCGATAACTACCAGAATAGTTTGGAGTCAAATTGTGTTGTTTGATCAGTTGTGATGTCACGAAGAACACAGAAACGTCATACGTAGTAAGCAGGTACGAATATCCATTAGAATGAGTGGTTCCACGATTTCTATGTGGATGTCCGAATCGGCCGGAATTTCAAACAATTCTTGTTGTGCCTTTGCACTTTTAATCGATGTCAAGTTAAACATGACTGTAATGGGTTAAATCCTTGTTTATACTGGGCAAAAGTAGCGAGCAGTAATCAATTTACAAGTTACATCAACACCAGGATGTGCAGTTCGATAAAGTATATTCTGCAGTTCTGAGTCTGCTTTTTGTGGTTTGATGATTGTGTTGTAGTCGAAGTGAGGCATGCCAGTTGGTGATCAATGGTAAATTGACTAATAAAATAAAAGTGGCATGATTGCCTTGGATTGCGCTCAGATTTAGACTGAATTTCCCTAGACAGAGGTTTATGATCGGTGTAGATAGTGAAGTTCCAACCTTCGACAAAATATCCAAAATGTTAGTTTGATAGATAAATTAGATATATGGAGGGAGAGGCTATCGAAAAAAAAATGCACAACAATCATAGTTGTATTAAATAATAATAATAATCTTAAATAAGCTGCTCAAGCTTAGTTGACATACTGTTGATGCAGGAGTCTATATAACAAAAAGGTGAGCATGAGAAAAATTCCAGGCGAGATGTACGAATGTAAGGCCGCGCAATATTGTTGGAATGCCAATTTAAGTAGCCACTAACTGGTGGGATTATGGTGTAAGAATATGGTTTACGCTATAATTGAAAAGGTTTGAAAAGGATCAGCTAATGTAACTATATTGCCTAATCACAATGTGACGTAGAACAAACAGAATAGTTAAACAGTCGAGATGTCCAAAATTAACTCAACCATCAAGTTTCTGATAAAATATTAAAACTGACTAACCAAAATTAATTTCAGCAGAGACGTTGACGTTTTGTCTACCGAGGCTCGTCTAATCTGTAAAATTTTAAAGTTTGAAAACTATGCCAAACAAAATTTTCAGATTTATCAAGATTATGAAGAGATATTCAAGGAAACGAGAGCGAACACTTGAACATAGGCCAAGACTTAGATTATCAATCAAGCAAAGATGCAAAATTTGTGTTTTACTAACAATAATAAAATAACATAAACTCGCGATGAGACTTTTCCTTGACCAACTAGAATATCATAATTAAATCTTGAAATGAAACTTTCAATATCGCGGGCTTAAAAAATCTTTCCTCACAAGTTAAGTCGCTACAAGTGAACTAAAGAGTGAGTGTCGAAAGCACAGCTCAACGCCTCTTATAAAGTTCTCACTTATACGGATCACTTGATGATGTCAAGTTACGGTATTCAAATGTTGGTGTTATAGTTCTCACAGTCAGCGTATCGTTAGGGAGAGAAATGACAAATATTCCGTAACATATAATTTATTGGTGACTTGAATGAAATATGTTTGTATGATTATTTTGACCAACAAGATTGGTAGAAAAACGGCAAAAAAGCCGAATATGTATACTTAAACCGTGAATTAAATAATTTAATTATATGAACGGATTGCGCCGCGTACAAACTCTCGCCAAAATAAAAGCGAGAATTATAATACGAACAGGTGGCTCACACCAGGTCGGTGACGTGAAACACAACAAGCAGGCAAAAAACCTTTAAATCGAAAGCCTCTAACAAACAATACCAGTGCCACTGTGGGAAAAAAAGTAATAAACCATCAAATATATGGGTTTCCAAAAATTAAACGAAAGAAGTTTGCGAATGAAGTCCAGTTCATCTGGTTAAGGTTATCAAGCAGCTGGTTAAGGTTATCAAGCAGCAAACCTCGAGTATTTTATGACGAAACATCACGTGTCATTTAAAATTAAATTTTATGTTAAGATAATTTTTAAAAGAATTTTAAGAACTTTTTATGAGAATTTTAAATGAATTATAGCAGATTAAAATTCTAAGGGAAACGATTTCCATTTCAAAAGAACTCTGAACAATTTTATGGAAATTTTACTAATAAATTTTAAAGATTAATGAAAATTCGAAAACATAAAAATTTGGAAAATTTAAGTTTCTTTTTTTTTTTTTGTTTATAAGAATTTTGAATCGTAAAGAATCTTGAGATTCTTAAAAATGTTATGAATTTCAAAGCTTCACGAATTTTAAATGAATATTAAAAATATTTTTAATTTAAAAAATTTCATGGTTATAAAATAATGAAAAATATAATAAAGAATTTAGGAATATTCTCAAATTTTAGAAATAAAAATTGAATGTAAAAATTTGGATCTGATTGAGAATTTTAAAAACTGGACAATATTTAAAAAAAACAAAATCTAATTTCGTTTAATACGCAGTATTTGAATTGCATGGCAAGCAAGCCAATTCTAACTCAGACTTTAAAAATTTGAAGCCGGTTTATGTTAACTTAACAAAAGTAATTTACTTAATGCTAAAATTTCATATAGCGTCAGAATTGTTAAAACTATTTTATTAAAATTCTCTAAATTTCACTCAACATTTTTAAATTTTTTAAATTTTAGCTTTCAATAACAAACTTAAGACATAAATAAATGTGAGTGAAATATCAAAACAAATTGCCAGTGAATTAGTAAGAAACTGATTTGGGAGTTTTCGAATTTCAAATCGCACCGTTTAGAGATTTCAAAGTACCTACTCAAGATTTTGGAAAATAAATTTATTGAAGTATTTTAGATAATTTAAATTTTACGCCAAATTCTGCCACATGATTTGATAAATTTGTTCTAATTTGAATTATTTCATTGGTAGTCGGTTTAGAGTAGTAGGTTTAAATTTTGATACACTTTCAAAACAAAATTTAAGAATCTTAAATTCATACAGTATTTAAAAAATTGCCAGTGTACTAGGAAGAAACTAATTGAGGAGGTGCTTTTTACAGATTTTAAAATATTTAAGGAGACTGGAAAAATTCAATTTTGTTGAAAAATTTTAGACAAAATGTAAAAAAAAATTTAAATTTTAAATTTTCAGTGAAATCTTTGGAATTAAACTTTCGAGTTAGCGTGTGGTTGAGTAAAATTTTTTCAACAAAGAATAACATCAAAGTTTATACAGTAGAGCCAAATTCGATTCTGCCACATGATTTAATAAATTTTGTTAAAATTTGAATTATTTTGATGAAATTCTCTTAATTTCACTCAACATTTTTAAATTTTGATAAGCTTTCAATAACAAAATTTAAGAATTTTAGGCATATAAAAATTTTAAAATTTTTGGAAAATAGATTTAAATGAAATTTCAAATGAATTAGGAAGAAAGTGATTTGAGAGTTTTCGAATTTGAAATCGTAACGTTGTTGAATTTTGTTGAAAAATTTTAGAAAATTTAAATTTTATGCCAAATTCCGCCATATATTCCATTCCGCCACATGATTTGATATATTTTGTTGAAATTTGAATTAATTGGGAGAATTGAAAATAGGTTTAACAATTTTAAGTGAAATTAAGAAATTTCAAAAAAAATTACCGGTGAACTAGGAAGACAACGATTTGGGAGGTGCTTTTTAGAGATTTTAAAATATTTAAGGAGACTTTGAAAAAAATTTTGTAGAAAATGTTTAGACCAAATGTATAAAAATAAAATTTTGAGTGAAATTTTTTGAATTAAACTTTCGAGTTACCCAACTACGAGGGCGAGAAGTCTGGTAAAATTGCAAAAATGGGCGCCACAATCGCAAATCCCAGATGTCATGTGTCAATACCAGCTGTTACTAGACCAAATTAAAATTTCCAGACAGATCTGTCATTTAGTTCAGTTTTGACATTGAAAACAGACACCCCATTGTTTTTTTGCAAACATGGAAAGAAGTGAATTTCGTGTGTTAATTAAACATAATTTTTTGCGTGGGAAAAACCATTACGCAAACCAAAACAAAGCTTGATAAATATTATGGGGACCCTTCACCATCGATTAAAATGATTCACAAGTGGTTTACCGATTTTCGTTGTGGTCGTACAAGTACAACTGATGCCGAACGTTCATGACGCCCAAATGAAGTCACCACACCAAAAATGGTTGTCAAACTATTTTAACAAAGAATAACATGACAGTCTATACATTAGATCCAAATTAGAAATTCAATTTTGCCACATGATTTAATAAATTTTGTTAAAATTTGAATGATTTTATTGATATTTTCTTAATATCACTCAAAAGTTGTAAATTTTCAGTGAAATTACGAAAATTTCGGAAGAAACTGATTTGGGAGTTTCCGAATTTTATTTAAATCGTACCTATTTAAGATTTCAAAATATTCAAGTAGACTTCAAAAAAAATTCAATTTATTGAAAAATTTTAGAAAATTTAAATTTTACGTCAAATTTATAAAATAAAATTTTATGTTTAAGTTTTGAGTGAAATTTTTCTAATTAAAATTTCGAGTTAGCCAACAGTATAGTTAGCTAACCCAAAATGTTTACAACGAACAATTACATCAATGTTTATATAGTAAGTCCAAATTCGAAATAGATTTCTGCCACATGATTTAATTTAAATTTGAATTATTTTATTAAAATGCTTTTAATTTGGCTCAACATTTTTAAGTATTGTTAAGCTTTATACAAATTTATAAATGTTTGGAAACTTCAAAATCTTGAGTGAAATTAAACGAAAATTCAAAAGAAAATTCTTTGAATTAAGATTTCGAGTTAGCCAATCACAGTATAGTTGAGAAACATTTTTCCAACAAAGAATTACATCAAAGCGTATATAGTAGATGTAAATTCGAAATTCAAGCCACATGTTAAAATTTGAATGATTTTATTGAAATTTCCCTAATTTTATCAAAATTTTGAAATTCCCGGAATTTCACTCAAAATTTTTAAATATTGTTAAGCTCTTAACAATAAAATTTAAGAATTCTAAGTTTATAAAAATGTACAAATTTTAAATGGTACATTTTAAAGATATCAAGATATTCAAGAAAACTTTGAAAAAATTAAATTGTATTGTTTTAATGGGAGGTAATATAACTTCTATAAGAATGATGATGAACACATCTATGACCCTTTGTTGGAGTGCAAAATTCATGGCCCGAACCATCGTTCATATCAGTACAGGCTAGCATGGAACTATATTATGTATAGATGAGCAAAAACCTCGGACCTGTAGCCCTTAAAAAGATGTGGTATCACAACGGACCGTCACTGGTCTAAGTGTGCTCTTTGTAAGTACAATTTAGGTTTAGAGTTAAAATGAGCATAATATTATTGAGTGAAATGTAAAACAATAGAATCTCAACGAAACCCAGGAAATAATGTCAGACAGTTTATGGTTGACAAATCTTACGGATACTTAGGTTTAAACATTTTGAGTGGAATTAAGAAAATTTCAAAAAACATTGCCATAGGTTTAGGAAGAAACAGTTGTGGGTTTTTTCGAATTTTGAATTGTACCGTTTACAGATTTCAAAATATTCAAGGAGACTTTGAAAAAATTCAATTTTGTTGAAAATTTAAATTTTTGGCCAAATTTATGAAATATTATTTTAATTTTACATAACTATTTAGTGAAATTTTTTGAATTAAAATTTCAAGTTACACATGATTTTATTTATTAATGGTCTCTTAATTTCACTCAAAATTGATAAATTTTGTTAAGTTTTTAGATTTAAAAAATTTATAAATTTTCTAAGAATTGAAAATCAATTTAAAATTGTTGGGAGAAATTAAGAAAATTTCAAAATTATCAGAGAATTGATTGGAAGAAACTGATTTGAGAGTTTAGAATTTTAAATCATACCGTTAAGGATTTCAAAATATTCAAGGAGATTTTGAAGGAAATCAATTTTGTTGAAAATTGTTGGACTAAATGTATAAAATAAAATTTAAATTTTCAATTTTGAGTGAAATATTTGGAATTAAAATTTCGAGTTAACGAGCCACAGTGTAGTTGGTAAAATTTATTCAACAAAAAATTACATCAAAGTTTATATAGTAGACACCAAATTCGAAATTCAATTTTGCCACATGATTTAATAAATTTTGTTAAAATTTGAAGATTTTAAGGAAATTTTCTTAATCACTCAAAAATTATACATTTTTTAAAACTTTTAAGTTTATGAAAATTAATACATTTTTGGAATATTTAAAATAGGTTTAAAAATTCGGAAGAAACTAATTTGGGAGTTTCCGAATTTTAAATCGTACTTTTTCAAGATTTCAAAATATTGAAGAAGACTTTAAAAAAATTTAATTTGTTGACAAATTTTCGAAAATTTTTTACGCCAAATTTATAAATTAAATTTGTCTAATTAAAATTTCAAGTTAGCCTAACAGTATAGTTGAGTAAAACTTTTGCAACGAAGAATTACATCAATGTTTAGTAAGTCCAAATTTGAAATTCAATTCTGCCACATGATTTAATAAATTTTGTTAAAATTTGAATTATTTTTAAAATACTTTTAATTTCACTCAACATTTTTAAATTTTGTTGAGCTTTCAAAACAAAATTTAAGAATTTCAAGTTGATACAAATTTATAAATATTTGGAGAATTGAAAAAAGTTTTCAAAATTTTGCGAAAAATTTAAAAAATAATTGTAAGAGAATAAAGAAGAAACTGATTTGGGGGTTTTCAAATTTTAATCGTAGCTCTTAGGGATTTTAAAATATTGAAGGAGGCTGAAAAAATTCAATTTTGTTGAAAATTTTTAGTAAAGTTAAATTTTGAGTGAAATTTTATTAATTATAAATTATAAGCACTGACATTTAAATTCTACGGATACGTCTTATGAATGGACCTTGAATTTCAAAACAAAGCAACTCTATACCGACGTAAGTCGAAGATCATCTGTATTAGTATTATTAAAAATCAATTTACTAAAATATTTATAGAATAAAGATTATAAAATTAAATTGGTTTCCAAATTTCTTATCACAAAACACTCTGCGGTATATAGTATATGGATAGTTCCCTTTTCACCCAAAATTCCACATAAACACTAATCTTCCAGTCGATTCGCCACAAATGTTTATACCCATAATATACTCGACTGACCACAGACCTAAATAAAATATTATCTTAATGTACAAAATGTATGTATCGTATGTGACTGTGTGACACAAAAAATTACCAACAATATTGGGACAGAATTCAATGAAAAGCCATAAACATATATATTATGTATATGCGAGTGATTGTATATAGTATACCAATCGAGCTAGATAGATACGTAATACGACATACCGAGACCGACAACAGTACCACAAAAAAAATTATCTAAAAAGCGTTAAGTTCAATAGAAATAAATAATACCCAAGGGAAATTAGATATGAGAACGCTTTTAAAATTGTATATATTGTTGCTTGGCGATATCAATATAAGCTGCGTGCGTGTATATGTTATTCCATTTCAATTTCATCGAAACGAACGAATGTAAACTGAATCTTATATTTCCTTTCAAAAAAAAAACTCTTAAAATAAGTAAAACAATCATGATGATGAACGATGGCACATTTCATTGTCTTCACTTCAATTCAACAATCATTAATGTGTACATACATACATATGTTTGTACTAGCATATACTCAATTGTAATAACTTAGTTTTGATTTACTTTCTTCTTCGCGGTTCTTGAATTTTAGTTTCACGCGGAAGGAATATTATATTTATAGGTATGTGTATGTATATATGTATTTATGATGCGAATGGAACATATGTTTTTATCTTAAAATTTATGTAAATTTTTTTTTTTTTCGTTTCTTATCTTTCGTCAACGTCTTGATGATGATACATACTTATCGTAATGTGGTTATTAAAAAATATTATTTTTCATTTTCATCTGCACATACTCGTATACATTAATACATATATATTTATATATATATATATATATATATATATATATATATATATATATATATATATATATATATATATATATATATATATATATATATATATATATATATATATATATATATATATATATATATATATATATATATAAGTACATACTTTCATTTATGAGATACATACGGACGACAGATGTACAATATAATTGAATAAAACATGTTGGCCGCATATGAAATATTAATTGGTTTTACCATAGTACATATATACATATGTATGTCTACAAATGTACATGCGGGTGAGATGCGGAACATATTATTATGTAAATCTTTGTTTGGTGGTGCCTGTGGCGGGTTAATCAGGGCATTCATTTGTTTGCAAATTATTTATTTCGCTTTTGATTTTTATATTTCATGTCATGGCAATTGTATATGCAATTACATATAATATAATGATGCATATACATAAGTATGTATAACGATTAAACTAAACTCTCTACTATATAATATAATCCTACTTGAGTATGAGGTCATTACCTTCATGCGACATTAATTTGTCTGCTGGTTGACGATTTTTTTTTTGTATATACGAGTATACTAAACGATATGTCGAGGTTAAAATATATTTTGAGGATCGAAACTCCCTCACATATAATATTGACGCGATTGCGTAGTAAATTTCGAAATGTCAAGTACTTAACTGATATGTATAGCATATTGATAAAATTAAGAGATTTCCTGGAAATCACACATAAATTGTGTCTAATTTAGGTTTTACTGAACAATAAACATTAGATCAGTAAAGTTGAAAAATCAAAATAAAATAAATCTAAGTTTAAGTTAAAGTTCTAAGTCTATGTCTATACCATGATTCAGTTTAAGACTAAGCTTAAATCTAAGTTTAATTCAAAAGCTAAATAAAAGTAAAAATTAATCTCATGTCTTCTAAGTCTTAATGTCTGCTCTAGTATATATATTTAAGTCTAACGGTTAGTTGAGTTTAAGTCTGAGCCTAACACTAACACTAATTAGGTCTTAGATTAAGTTAAGCTCTGAGTAAAATCTTAGTCTAAGTCCTTGTTAAATCATAACATAAATGTTTATGAAATTTGAGTAATGTTAAATTTGAAGAATTTCGAGATAATCTTATAATTAAACTACAATTAAGTCTTGGTGTATGTCTATACCATAGTCTAAATCGAAATCAAAATTATGAGGCTTAGACAGTCTGTCCAAATCGGAGTCTTTACCTCAGTCTTAATGTCCGCTTAAATATTTAAGTATATTTCTAAGTCTAAATGTCAGTTTTAAGTTTACACCTAAGTCTGATTAAGTCGAACCCGTAGCTTAATCCCTCAATTTAAATATGTGTACGGCGAAGCCTAGGCATAAGTCTTATTAATTATTAGTGTAGATATTAGTTTAAGTATAACCCTAAGTCAAAGCCTTAGGCTAAGGCTAGCCTGAATTGAAGCCTAAGACTAAATCAAATAGTAGTAAAATGAAACTGAAATGGATGACCAAACATAAAATAATTGTTAATATATATTTTTTTGTTTTTACTAATCTAATTTAATGGTTTTGATTAATGCCGAAGTTTTAGGCTAACTCTAAACCATATGTAATTCGAAGAGTTAATTTAAGCCTAAGTTTTAGACGAAATTTTCGCCTAAATTTGAAACATTTAAGTTTAAGACAAAATCTAATTATAGGTGTAAGTCGACCCGAGAAACGTAGGCTGTAATCTCAGCCTATATCTAAATGTAAGTCTAAGTACATATTTTAGCATAAGTTGAAGTTTAAATCAAAGAATAGTCTAAGGTGGTAAACCATATTCTCGGGTCACTCAGAAACTGAAAAGATCAAATTCTTAAAGGCAGGACCATGACAGTTCATCTGGGTGGGGCGTCTGCTGTCAGATACGTGAGCAGAGGGACACTACAAGGTGGGGTTTTATCCCCCTTCTTTGAAACCTATTACTAAACCTGGAAGGGCAAGGCAACAGAGTGGTTGCCTACGCGGATGATGTTGCTATTATGGTCTTCGGTATATATCCTAGCACACTGAGTGAGCGCATGCTGTGCGCACTCGGCTATCTCTCTGGGTGGGCCAGCAGGTGTAGACTGAAAGCAAACCCGCAGAAAACGGAGCTGGTCCTCTTTACCAGGAAGCACAAACTTGCTCGTGTGATCCGCCAATATTAAATGGTACTCGCTCGGTTTTTACCAATAGAGCGGAATATCTCGGGCTACTATAGGACAGCAAGCTAAGCTGGAAACCAAATATTTTAGAATGAGTAAGGAAACCCTTCTTCTCAAGAGGTCAACCTATCTTTTCTTCGTCCCGACTTTTGCAGTGTTGAAAAGCTGAACTTACAAACAAACGACAGATGGTCTAACGATAGTTCGTGTGTAATAACCAGGTAAATCTGGCCTAGACTCGAGTGGTCCGGATTCGGCCAACTGATATCTTCTATACTTGGGACATTGTCTCATTTAGGTACATGCGAGCAGACTGGGTGTCCCCGCCCATGAAGTCTGCTGTAGCTCTGTTGATATGAGGAGGAGGATGAAACTGTGCGCTCCATCAGCTCTGCACCTGTCCTAGTTAAGCGTACAGCAGAATAAAAAGTATGGGAACTTCCCATTTGGACGACCTGACGGATCTTAGTAAGATCAATGTCAAGGGCCTTTAACGCTCTTTGTAAGCTCAGAATGATTCGGCCAGTGAAGAGGAGGTAACTTAAATGTGATACAGCTATACGGACCAAATTGTGTCTATGCTAGTCAGGACGGCCACCCTAACTTAAACCATATTTTTGGGTAAGACATTTATTATACTCTAATATACAGGTACATCAAAAAAGATGATGAACGATTTTAAAAATTGAACACTTAGGGAGTGGGATAGAATTGTATCAAAAGCCAGACAATCGCAAGCGAAGTAAATGTCCCCATAGAAAACATCTTAAACTAGTCCCATGCGTCGAAGATAATCTTTAAAATAGACAAAACCCAAAAAATCGCGATCAAGCCCTTCAGAATAAAGTATTTAATAGCCCTCCTCTTATTGTTGTTGAGTAATAAGGAAACAGCCACCTCGAGACCGCTTAGCCAACGAATCGGCAACGAATAAATTGCGCTCAAAATCACAAGGAACCGAAACGGTATTATTGGAGCAAAGAATTATAAATCTATGTGTGGACGCTACTACTTCCGCGTAAGATTACCGTTCAGACGATCTCATATTATAAAAATAAAAAATTAGACTCCAAATCCTGCATTAAGTTCAAAGTGAGAGGTATCCAAAAAGACTAGCAACTCATGACACCCATTTAAGAAAGTTCTGCCGAAAGAAGTGGGATCATGGGCATGATTAATGAAGCCACGAATCCGTCATTTTAGAATATCTCACACTCGGGATTTACGTCTGGACTATTCGCTGACCAGTTTGTTACCACAATGTTTTCATCTCTAATGAACTTTTGAGAGACGATGGCATTATAGTAATATCCTGCACTAAGATTAATACGGGTCCATACCTACTCGCAAAGACTTTAACATGGTGTCTGAGAATCAAATTCACATACCTTTGACCCAAAATCGAACCTTCATCAATCACAACGAGCTCTGTTTTGCCTCTCAAACTGATGCCACACCCTTGTTTGGTCTGTCACTGGTGCTTATACAAAATCGCGCTTCATCCGTGAGTTCGCCCCGCCAATATCACAATTGCTAACTCCTGTGTTCTTCACATAATTTTAGTTTTGCTGCACGAGGTCAAGGGAGAAAAATGAGACATATTGGGCGCTCGTCTTGGTCCAATTCCTGATTTTTTCAGGCAATTACGAATAGATAATTCTCGGTCGTCGATCTCCTTTGTATGTTGCTATGCTTTTGTTCTACTACATATTCACCGATTGAAGGAAATCAACAGCATTTATTAATAAGAACAGCCTTAACAGCAAGTTAATACAACCTTCACCATGTTGCTGTGAAATCTGGACCAGGTGCAATCACCAAGAAGAATAGTAGCATACCACAAAAGAGAAATCATCTTATTGTCCAGATTAACAAGTACAAGAAGACTTTATCGTTGCAATATCAAATGGCATACTTTTACAACATGTATTTGATATCAAGGACTCAGGAGTGTACTTTCGTTGGGAACATGTGCTTTACTAAGCACTTCAAACAATGCGTCGCTACAGCAGATACGATACTTGCGATTTTATTAAGCGGTGGACAGGATATGTTTATGACCTCGAAACTATTTATAACCTTTCATTTCAATCAAACATGGTGATAAGGAACCGGGGGACAGGATGTCCAAGCGTTTTAAATAAATTGACCCTTTAAGTAAAGGTTCAAGCAATATTATGCTCCGAACTGAACCTAATTTTTATTAAATTCTATATTTGTATTTGAATTACGATTTTTCTCTAAATAAATAAAATAAATCATTACATGAGCTCTAAAGATCTACCTAATAAGATTAGGACTTAGCTAATACAATTAGCCCAATGCTCTCATTGAAAAACAAAACCCACCACAAGAACCTCAACCATTCGATCATAATACTCAGGCTCAAAAAGTTGAGACAGACGTCAAAAAAGATAAAAAATACCACCCCCGCCACCTATCATAGTAGATGATGTTAAAAATTATCGAAAAGCCAATCAGAGTCATGGCACGGGACTTACATTAGACATGTAGCCCAGAACGAATTAAAGATGAATTATCATCAAGACAATTTAAAATAATCAGTGTAATGTTTGTACTAACATTTCGCTGTGACCACTTCAATTGCAACCACTTAGAAAGTCTAAACTAATTCCGCAATGCAATGACCATATGATGTCATGCATATGGACACACGCAAAAGTGACTGGAGAATGCGACAGGCGACAGTCCGCAAGTTCATCTAAAGTATGTACACTGTGAACAAGGTCACCCTGCTAATTACCGAGGATGTATTGTTGCAAAGGAAATTCGGAAAATTAAAATCCAAAGGATGAATAAAACTCAAATGTATGGTCAGGTAAATCGAGATACGAGAGGCAGACAAAATAAGACAATGGACAACAATTTGGCCGCCAACTAAGAACTGAAGGTGTTACATATGCTGAAGCAACGAAAGGCGTAGTCAATAAACCTCAGCAAAAATCGATAGATGTAGACATCTATTCAGTCAAACATTACAGAGGCTACAATTATTGGAAGATAGAGCATTGGGAGCTAAACCCAAATCCACGCAGAAATGAACAGCACAATGAAAATCATGTCATGGAAAGCTAATGCTCCGTCATCAGCCAGAACTACAAGCCGTCCTCGACATTGAGAATATACCCGTAGATGTGTGTCTTATTTCGGAAACACATTTTACTAAGCAATCCTAAATAACATTTAAAGGCTATTGCGTACATATTCATCCAGATAATTCAGCCAGAGGAGGAAGTGCAGTCATCATAAAAAAAAATATCCAACATTTTGAAGACAACATTCTACTACAAACAAACAATACTCTTCTTTCTTATCTTCTTTCTTCAGGCGTCTGGGAAAAACGTGCATAATAGGTAGTGACTTCAATGCGAAGAATACTGACCGGGGTTCTAGATTAACTACAACTAAACGAAAAGAATTACTGATTGCCATTAAACAAAATGGTTGTGAATCCATTTCAACAGGAACCAACATATTGGCCAACTGATCCAGGGAAAATATTTATTTATTATAAACACCTTGATCAAAGAATTCTTTTGAAAGTTCCTTTAAAAACTAGAGATCAACTGGAAGTAGAAAACTTCATTACGGATATTTAACAATCAGCATGGGAAAGCACTAAGAGGAAATAGCTGTCCAATAGAAATTAGAAATCTCCTTAGGGATAATTCAAATCTAGAAAAAAGTGGCACCAAACTAGTAGCTCCACAAGACAAAAAAGACTAAACAATCTTCAGAGAAATTCAGAAAAATGTATCAGTTAATTTCTACTTTAGTATATAGTTGAATGGCAGTAATATGGATTATTCGCTCTGGAAAGCAACTAAAGCTCTGAAAAGGCCAATAATGTCAAACGGGCAAGGAAAAACAATGAAAAAGCTGAAGGATTTGCTAATCACCTTGAAAATATATTTCAACCTCATTAATGTCAATTTCGAGAAACATTGGATAAAAATAAACTAATTCCGAATCACCAATTTGGTTTTCGCAGTGAGCACTCAACTATTGATCAAGCACATAGGATAACCAATATTATTGAGAAAACATTATAAGAGAAAAAATCTTTGACCAGATTTGACACGAAGGCTTAATCTACGAGTATGCAAACTCAAATTAATCTTACCTAAACAGTACAGCATAATATTGGAATCATATATAACCCAAAGATATTTCAGGCTTAAGCAAGAAGATGAATATTCTGAGTTTAATGAAATAAGAGCAGGAGTTCCTCAAGGAAGTGTATTTGGGCGACTTCTGTATTTACTATACACCCGAGATGATTCAATCCCACAAAATAACACAATATCAACTTTCGCCGATGATACAGCTATCATGGCAATAGGTGACAACAAGTCAGATACAACAGAGAAATTACAAACCGCCGTAGATCAAGTACACCAGAGATTCGTACACAAACCAGTATATTTAAATAATCAAGAAATACGATATGCGGACACTGGCAAATATCTTAAAATACAATAAAATGTATTGGTTACTGGAAAGAAACTCTCATCTATCAATCGCTAATAAGCTTCTGCTTTATAAGTAAATATTGAAGTCTGTTTGGACTTATGGTATACAGCTGTTGGGATGTACCACGCAGAGTAAAATGGATATTATCCAACGATTCCAAAATACAGTACTAAGGAACATCGTCCACGCACCATGGTTTGTCAGAAATAGCGACATTCACAAAGATCTGGGCATTATAGAAACCATTAAAATCGAAATTATGAAATTTGCTTGAAGTGATAATGAACAACGGCTACTTCACCATGTTAACAAAGAGGCCATCCAGGTACTGGATAAAACGAATCTTTATCTAGCGAACAACAAAATCGCGATCAAATAATAAATATCAAAATTAAGGAGTACATCGATGGATGGCTCCTTAAATTTCAGTTAAATGTAGTAATTTAAGTTAGAATAAAATTGCTTATTGGCCTTAGGCTAGATTGAAATTAAATTAGAATTAACTCAAATGTTAACTCTAATTAAATTATGTAATTGCAATAAGTCATAAGTCTGTGTATAGCTGAGCTTAAAGAGGCTATAGTTTATTTAACCAATGCACGCTGAATGTGACACTATTATTTCTTCAATAAATTCCGATGCCGATAAGAAAAAAATATTATCGCAATAGTTAGTACACTACTTTTCCAGATTTTATTTAATTTCTTACACAAGGTTAGAGTCATTAACGTTATATCAATATTTAAATAGATTATGTGTGCTCTATATATACGTACATAGAATATATGTAAGTATACACAAGTGTACGTCATAAATACGATAATAACACAAAAACTTTTGCCTATTTCGTTTCCTATATACATATATAAAATACTGTTGGCACACAAAACACAACATTCACTTCTGAATTTATATTCTACCTATAATTGTAGGTGAGTTTATCAAAAATCTATACAAAAAAATTCTATCTGGTTTTTTAAATAAACCGCAAAACTATCGCTTATAACAACTTATACACATACTTTACTTTCTTTTCCCATAAATAGAGAGAAATGAAAGTAAATTATTGCCGCGCGCGCGACAACGTCGCGCATACACATATGTACATATATAAAATATTTTATATAAACACATCTGGATTTGATATTAAGAATCGAATTCTATATTTATACTAATATACTCATTCGTGTATATATCGCCGCCCACGTATAGTTGCATTCTTTATAGCTACACGTACATATATATCGAAATATAGATCGCGATGTCGCCAATACGTACCTCTCGCATCAAATAACGCGCCTAAATTTTTATCAAATTTATCAATCAATATTGATTTTGTAATCGGGCGCACATTGCGTTTGTACTATGTATTTTGAAATTGCATTTTGATAATCGGCTTAAATAAACTATTATGAATATGTACAAGACATAACGGCTATAGTGTATATACATATATACATACTGAGCTATAAGTCAAATATATATATTTAGTATCCATACACATGAATAATAAAAATACGACGACGACGTATTGCTTCATTTGTAATCTTATCTTTAATTTTTTTATTTTCTTCTTTTATTACATTTTTTTATTTTCAGCAAAGTTCAAGCAACGAACAATATCGTATATAGTTTTTATATGCTTATTATGTACACTACATGAATATAGTTGATTAATACTAATCGGTTTGGTTCAATGGATGCATATACAGAATATTCGATTATCCTTGGAATTTGTGCGACGCATATACGAGAGATATAAGCTGTGGTAACATGCGTGTTTCATATCACATCAATGTGAAAAAACGTAAAGGTCGGACCAGGCTTAAAACTATGTACCAGTATAAAACTATTCGTCTATACATATATACGTGTAAATACAATATAATATATGTACATACCTATATATTTTATTATAATGACCCCGACTGCAAAAATATAATGTTGACTCATCTTAAAAATTTTGTAATCTTAACTATGTAATTACAGTGATTTAACAAAAAAAAAATTAAAATTACCTGGCACAATTAAATATAAATAATTGTGGTAAGCTTAAATTAAGTCGATTTTAATTGCTTTATACCGGCTCGTTGGTCTAGGGGTATGATTCTCGCTTCGGGTGCGAGAGGTCCCGGGTTCAATTCCCGGACGAGCCCACGTCGTTATTTTTTTTTTTTTAAATTATTATTATTTAATTATTATGATTCTCACAAATTTCAGCTCAATCAAGAAAACACCTTAAACATGATTTCTTATATTATACTCCCTATTAGTACATATTTTACACGATAGATGGTTAATTATTATTAAAATCAAATTGTTAGTGTATTCATTGTGCTACAATCGTCTATGAATCATTATAATAAAATTGAACATAGACAAAATGTTAATACTCTATCTACGTTATGGGTAGGTGGAATATGAGTTTTGGTAGCATGTGGCTCCATTTCATCTGCATGTAACAAGTGGAGAAATTTAAAATAAAAAATAAGACGTAGGTTGTTAAGATCACAATAAATTGTGTGAAATATTTTTTTTGACAAAATTTTTTTGTGAATTCATGATTCATCTATTAAATCGCATATTACTTCACTCTGAGGGTCTGAGCATCATTTTATTCATAATTTTGCAACCTCTTTAGTGATATTCTTTGAATATGTGGCGCAACATCATTAAAAATTCAGGCATTCCCACAGAATTATTTCGACTAGAAGAATTGACGTCGCTGGATTTATCACACAATCGACTGAAAGAATTGCTCGATGGACTAAATAAGGGGGAAATTTTGCTGGTGTTAAACCTAAGCGATAATCAATAAGTCTAGATCTGGTTTTAGTGTTGCAAGTCTAATTATTTTCCCCAAACTCCTTATTCATCCATTTAACCGATTTACTATTCCTGGAGTGTGGTTGCCACCACAAAGAAATCAACACGACTGGGTCATGCTGCCGCAGTTAAATTATCCCAAGAATTGTTCAACATGATTGATCGACCACCATATGCGATGGTAAGCCTAGTGCAAGACTGGCGTTGATCTAACTAGATGGGCTAAACAAGTAGACTTAAGCCAACACTAGTGGAAGCGTTGCATATTAAAGGTAGGTTTAATTAAATGTTTAATTGTTCCAATATGATTTTAAAATGTTATTTTTAGATGAATGTAATTACGATCTTGAGAAAATGGAATCATTCGTTCTGGAAGGGAAAAAATGTGTCTGCCTACCCGAGGAGGAACACGGATATTTTTACACCGGCTAATGTTACGTATTTTTATGCCGTCACTGTATCCGCCCGGAAGAAGAAGAGGACGGCAATGAAATTCAATCCGACGAGGATATTAAATGCACCGTTTACTTCCGACAACATGGGTTGGTTGACATTTACATTCACCCTTCAAAAGAAATTTAAGTTTATGTTTGGCGAGGAACTCGAAGTATTACGAATCCCCCAGCAACAGAAGCATTTTAAATTTTAATTCACACAGGACGTCGTAACGAAGTACAATATGTACCACGGTTGATTCAAATTAAGCCGGACGGTCTAAATATTAATTCAGCATTCTATTATATATGAATCGGGTATAGTGTATGAATGGATCGGATCGAAAAGTATTACAGAAAAAGCCAAATTGATTCAAGACATAGCATATTCAATTCACCATTGGTGAGCTTAAAAGTTCTTGACGAAGGTGATGAACCGGAAAATTTCTTTTGGGTAGCGTTAGGCGGCCGAAATATTTCACCCTGTCCTGCGGACAATTTTGCAGCACGCAAAAACCTATAAATTCGCCTTGAACAAATCAAATTAGGCAAAATATATGATTCCAACTAATTTGACATTCCGATTTAAAGTTGTACTCCAATGCTCGGTCAAATTTGACAAATTTCAAATAAAAAAATTGCGGATTTATTACATACATTGTAGGCTTTGCTGAAATGACTAAAAAATTTGTACGTAACTGGAAAGTCCCCGTTGTCGGTATGTTTGGCCATGTGTAACCTATTTCCGTCCTTGCCGCTTGGAGGTTCATACTCGACTATCTTGTTTAGTTAAAGGTTCTTCTGGATTTGCATCCAGCGTCATTAGATGTAGTTTTTGTAGGTTGGTTAGACCCAAGCGCCTGATACGATGAATAAAATTTTATATCTGCAGGTTAGAAACCTCGCGTTCAGCGCAAAAAATCTTTTGAAATAGCTTCACCTTGTGAAACCTTACGTTATATGTTAAAATCTTTAAGACTTTTCATAAAAGGAACCTGAATCTATACCTTCCTCTTATAAAGGTATCACGAAAACTTTTAAATGCGTCTCAATATGACGTTTCAAGGTTCAGTTCCAACACATGGGACTATGGGCATGGGCAGCACTAGGCTCTTTGTGACGACTGCTTAGAGGATGTGGACGACTGCATACACTACCTCTGCAGCTGTCCCGCCTTTGTCGGAGCTAGATCCCAAGTGTTCTCTTCCGGATCTTTAAACGTAGATCAGTTAGTATCCATTCCTTGGTTCAAACTTTTAAAGTTTGCTAAGATTGCAGTACGCTCCTGAGAATTAGGATAGATCCTCTTGGTTTGCACCGTGGGCCCATTGTGGCATTGAGTGCGGAACCTCAGTAGGTTCCAACCGTTTTAATAAAATAAAAATAATAAATCTCAATATAAGTGGAAAAAATTCATCACGGTCGAAGAAGCATGGTTTGATTTATTCAACGTAGATGGCCGATATTCGTGTAGAATATAGTACACGTATGTTTGTAGCCAAAAATGATTATTTACAATTAGTCATCTCTAATCATCTGAAGATGAAAATTTTATTACCGCTACCAGCAACTGAACAAACACCGATTATGCATATCATTTTAAGAAAAGATCTTCATTTAAAACCCTAAAATACAACACAGTTGATTCGAGAATTGCAGCCTACCGATCTCTCATAATATGTTGTAAGTTTGTTACTTGGTTCATACAAATTACGATTTATCCAAATAAGTTGAGGGATACGTAAACAAACAAAGCTGCAGAATATGGGTTGTTTAAAACTAGCAAGGCTGTAAATGTAAATCGATCTAGATTTGAGGGAGAGATTTGATGACCGAAAACGGTAATGAAAATTGGCCGTCTAGATCATGCGATCCACAAACGATTGAATCAGAAAAATCAGTCACCAAAAATTTGAATGAAACCTGGAAACGTGGGAAATAAAAAAAACGAATGTAATTTGTCATGATGATAAAATTATTGAAATCAAACCTGATTTGATGAACGAATTCGATGAAAGTAATTATCCTACAGTTGCTCTCTTAAACACACGCTTCGAAATTTCCACTATGCCACTAGGTCAGATGTGAAAGCACTTGTCAATATCATTCGGATTCAAACAAAACCAAGTTAACTGGAGTTCAACATTCCAGTATTTCAAGGTGCCGCTCATGAAGGCAAAGTTATTTTGATCCACTTATTATATAATTATGTATGTGACTCTCATACAATCAGAACTCTTAAATCTAAAAACGAGCAGATATACCAGACAGTCGTCTCTAACCACCGTCTATAACCAACGATTATTTTTTTCATTCAATATACCATTAATATCGGTTTCGTAACCAACCTCACAATCAACGTTAATTCTTACCACGATCAACCTACACCCAACATATATCTATCTGAGGGAAACCCACAAAATATTAGAATGACCAACATAGCGAGTTCCAAGCGATTAACGCCATCTGCTAATCGCTTCTACCCCGTTCATCGTTATAGTTGTTTATGGACGCCCCAACTGTGGACGACTATACTCGCGTTCATAGAGGGATCGTTTGCTACCGAAGGCTGCATAAAATGTTTGGCCTTACCTAGACACGAGGCAAGGAATTGGATCTTCTACAACAAGGCTAAGAGACCAACGAGTCTTTAAATCTCATCCAGACCAGAATTGAGAGGGAGCATCTAAAATGTTTACAATTGGCAGATCCCATATTTCACCAAACAAAGGGTTATTGCTCGCAATATCAAAACAGCGAATTCGAATTGTACCACTTAGTTTATGTGCCTAACCAGATATTGATCGATCTCTTCCGAAATTTTGGAAGATCGACATTTAATAAATTTTCCCATCTTAAACGTGGATATGCGGCGTTTGTGCCGCGAATATTTTGAACTGATTTACATGTAACGCAAATCACCAACGTTTCCAGCCAACGACCCAAATACGTCATTTTATATGCGTTGTTCAACCAAAGTTTGACCTACTGTCCAAGATAGTTTATTTGGCATATTAGATTGTTTTGAAAACTTACCATCATATTTACGAGTGATATAAAAAAGATGTATCGCCAAATTCTATAATATCGCCAAACAAAACAGACTTCCATTGAATCGTTTGGCTTGAAACACCAGAGTCATCAATCGAAATTTACCCCGGCTCTTGACGATTACCTATGGTACTGCCTCCGAGCCTTATCTGGCCACAACATATTTAGTCTCCGCATAGCCGACAATAATTCAACAAACTTTCAGTTTCAGACCATTCATTGACATGTATGAGCCGTATAATCTACATCAAATTATTAGGTTTCCATATAATGGTGGCCGAAGAGTGATTATTTTCATTCTAAAGTGTCCATCAGTTCAAAATCTACTAATACCAAACGTGAAATGTTATAAGAGTCATCCAAAATTTTCGATCCACTTTGTTGGCTGCATCATGATGAAAATTTAATTTCAACCATTATGGCTTTTAAATATATATACAATAGGACGATCCACTATCTTCTATCTTTCTAATGGCATGAGCTGAGGCAGGAATTGCTTGACATATAGACAAAATATCCATAACTTAGATGGTTATTTACCGAAAGTGGAAATTTACAATTTCATGGACACTCTGATTGTTTGCTTATTCTGCCCTCATTTATTCTAGAACCAAAACCAAAAATGGAAACATTCGAATCAGTATAAGCAGCTTCCATTCCACGATTGGAATTATGTGATGCCCTTTTGACATTAAGGAATAATTGGCGCCATGTATATGTATACCAATGAAAGAAAATTTCGCTGATTCCACCTCGCGAGATATCCTATCCATGGAAGTTGCATGATTGTTATGATTGCACCTCGCGAGATATCCTACCATGGAAGTTGCATGAGGAGTAACCTACCCCATTTGTCACGCAAGTATTCTAAATTTTCAAAGTAGTCAAATCATTGCCCTATATTGTACTACTTTAGTAACAACGCCAAGAATGTGTGAGCCTCAAAAAATGAGTCCAGACAGATAGTTTTAGTACCGAAATTGTATTACCGCCATATTTTTGTGCCGAAAAAAGTTATATATAATTTCGACTAATTTTAGTGAAAACAGTGATCGAGTACATCAAATTTTATCAAGTATTCGACTTCCGTTGTCATTCAAAATTATACCAAAATGCGAATGCAATAGTGCAGCAACAGATCTGTGGCTGTCAGATATGCATTGAAGTCAACAATTGAAAGTTTTACAAATATCTGTAAGAAACATTGGTTACAGTCCTAAAAAGTTTAGAAAGCACTGATCTTTAGTACATCATTGATAAGAATGAAAACTATTTGATCTGCGGAGGAAGAGAATGACCTGATACAATCGATTCTTATATACCTAAGTAGGAAATTATAGGCCTCAAAACATTTAATCAATCTGTATTACTATACCAAATAAGGTAACAATGGCTGCTATAGAGATATATCGGATATCTTATAATAGAAATATTTTTAAGATGACGCAATCATCTTAAATTCTTAAGTAATTTGCTAAATTAAACAAATTCATGGCGGTTTTTAAAATTTAGATAAAACCCCAAAGTAACGATAAAGTTTACAAATATTTTAGATAACATCAAAGAAGCGAACTGCGACACGTGTTACACACTTCCGGAGAGACTGAATAATTTATAACAAATCCAGATACTTTTATCAAAAAAACTTACACTTTAGGGATTAATTTGAGATAACCGCTGCTCTATCGACATTCAAATCAATTCTAGGCGAAATTTTTTTTGAATATAAGATATCAGATTAAGCCAAAATTTTATAAAAATTCGACTACATGCATATATAAAATTAAATATGAATAATAGAATTTAGCTTAATGGTTGAAATTACCATAAAGCAGCTATTAAAATCAATGACAGAAACCAGTTGATAAGAATGCTGTAAGTCTTAATACAAGAATTATTTTGAATGCACGTACTTCACAGCTCACAATTAAGCATTCTGGGCTTACTTTAAATTTATCACTTCAATAAACTATATATTAAGTAGTTCAGTAGTAGTTCAGCCATAAAACCATTCTGTGTTACTAAATATGTTATTTGGTTCGAATTTTTAATTACAATTTGCAGCTGTACAAATTTTAAATGAGTCGTACAGAACGTAAGAATTCCAAATGAAAATGTGAAGGTGAACTAATATTTTAAATAAAGAGGCATGTGTATATGAATACACACGCAGCATTTACATAAATTATGTATACGTACAGCTGAAGTATCGGACAAAAAATTGTATGCATTAATGAATAAAAATATTCAGTAAAATTATTATTCATAATTTTTTTTTGTTTCAAAACGCATATGGAAAATTGCATTTGATATATTCTAACAAATTATGATCTGGTATGCACATACGTTCTCAAAATTTAATGTACTCCAGACTTCTGAACAAATTTAACCTAATTTATGCATGGGAACTAAACGGAAATATGTAATTACTATCCGAGAACCAAACGAGATGTTAACTGGAATTACCATTCGGTATAGATCACCGAAAAAACAAAATTCAACTTCTCCGTATAAATTTTATAAGCCTTTTTCTTCATCTCACCCTAATTTATGTATGTCTCTGTCATCGCTTAGAGAAATAAAATTGAATAGTATCTCCTTTTCCCCATTTGACTACACGTTAAATGGTGGTGAGTCTGATAGAAGAATGATAATTTAAGTAACTGTGAAACAGAATGATGTTTTAGGCTAGCCAACTGAGATCGCAATACAAAAAACGACAATACGGTACAAATTTACTATTGAATAAAAAGAGACATTTGGATGGTGATTGGTGATAGCATTATAGCAGCAAACGTTACTTTTTCCACAAAATTCAAATTTTCTCATCTAGTAGTCGATTGCGTTTTTAATTTAGTTACAAACATGGCGTTGACGTGAGTAAAGAGCATCGGCTATTTTTAAATTTTTCAAATAAAATTGAAATTTTTGTGTGATACCAAAATTTATGTTTGTTTATAAATGCGGCGACCAAAAAACTTGATATAATTTAAATAAAAAATTAGGCTTAAAATTAATGAAGAAACCAAGAAGTCATCGCATTTCTAAAGCAAATATTAAGAAACGGCAAAACCGCATGTTCGAAAAGTTCAAATGAATTAAGATAACAGCTCTAAAAAAATTCAACTTTTTCTTCGAATGACAAACAATTTAAAGTTGTTAGAAAGATTGCAAAATTTTTTAAAAATAATTAGCTGACAAAGCATTTGTAAGCATCAAACATACTATTCGTGTGAGTGTTGTAGGCAAGTCAGCACTTATAAACCATTTCACATGCGACGTGATAATGTAGGAATTGAAACGCTTCAATATAACTGTTCGGCTTAAATTTTGTTAAAACACCAACAACAAAATCAATCAACTTTTAAATAACCGTTGGAGAGAGAAGATTTGTTCACGGCCATCCATTTGGGTGAGAAAAAAAGGTTGCAAAATAACTCTCGTGGTAAAAAATAAAACCAAAAAGTTTTACACAATAATTTAAGAAAACAATAAATAGTCATCAAAACAGCAAGAACGCGCCGAGAAACAGTCGGATAAAAGAATAATCGGTTTGGCTTAACATAACTATCATATCAATGAATAATAAAATTCTGATGTCGCCATGTCTTGCACAATATTCACAGTAAAAAACCAAGTAACTGTGTCATTCGGAGAAAATTCTATTCAAAGCTTATAAAGAACTATTTAAGATCTAATATGTCACAATAAAGGCTGAGTGTTATACGATCAAAAATGGCGAGGAGAGTTAATTTTACATCAAATATTTATCAAATTTAATTACTATTATATAGTTTGAATTTGACTAAAAATTCTTTTAAAATCACTCCAAAGTGAAAACATTGTTTTGAATGACATAATGATTATCAAACTTAATACACGTTCAAATCAAATTATAATTTGTTCATCAAGATTTGGATTATATTATTTTAAAAATAAACATAACTTGATATGATTTATCTATAAAAGCCTTTGCTGGATAACTTAATGTTTCTACTTTCATTATCATTGATATCATATACTTTTCAATGATTACAATGGACAGTTGGCCATCACACGTCTATTAAAATAAGCTCAGCTCATTTAAGTTCTAATCAAATTTGATGAAAGTTTATTTTGAAAATCACTTCAAAGTCAAACTTCAATCCAATTCGAATCAAACTATTAATTATATTTGGAATCAAATATAGTTTGATACAATTTATTGTTTGCATGTAATTCAATTCAAATTCAAATTATATTTGAACGCAGTTGGATTCAATACTTATTATGCTGGTTCTAGTATCTCATCGTTCAAAGCATCATTAATACTATTGTCAAACTTCTTAATTCCATTGGAATCAGACCAATTCATTTAATTTCTAGACTTTTTGTTGGTATTGTTGGTTTTACTTATCAAATTTGATGAATTTGATTATTATAAACATTTTTCAAATGTTTCATAATTTCGGTTGGTATCTATCTGGACCAATTCATTTAAATTCTATTCAAACGATTTTTTGATAAATTTGGCAAAATTGAAGCAGACTCCATCCTGTTTTGTTTTATAGCAAACAAACGACCGACACGGAAGCATTATCCACTCGTACGAGCATGAAACACTTGCTAATTAAAGTTGACAAAAAAAAACGGAGAACATCAATTCTATGAGTTGAGAGAAAGTTTTTATAAAACGATCCAAGTGGATCATGAAGGTCCGTTAAAAACAACGAGACGTGGTGGCTACAAGTATACGTTTGCGGCTTTAGTAAATACGCACGAAACTGTACCAGATGTAGACGACAAACACGAATGAGGTCGTTAGACATTTGAAATCTTACTTTAATCAGTTCAGTGTTCGTTTACGAATAATATCAGATGGAGATACCAGTACCAGCTCAGATAATTTCAAGACGTTTATAAACGAAATAAACGTTCAAAATATTTGAATCGCCTCGAATTATCTCCAATCAAACGATCAGGTTGGGTTACTGTCCGCCGATTGCATTTTTTGGTGTTCATCAAATTAAGTCTAAACGAATAAAAATGTAAATAGAAATCTAAATCTAAATGAAATAAAGGACGATATTATAAAATATATACACGAACGAATCGTGGGAAATATAAAGTTTTTATACGAAACGCTGTAAACGAATCGGGAAGGACCATACATTGCTGTCAATATAAAGCCTAGTAATTTGAATAACGAGCAATCAGAATCGATTGAGGAGTCAATGACACTCCCTACAGTGTTACAGTTAGTAAATCTGCTGTCCTATACCGCGATTAATGAAAAATCTCCATCAACTTAACAAATAACCATCATTAACTGCAGCAAAAATAATAAAATAAGTTACATCAGTTGGGGTTTGCCAAATTGAATTGTTTTTGAACGGCAATCATAGTACAAAGTTATGTGGAGGGATAATGGTATGGTGTGTGGTTTCTTATTTTGGTGGTGTACAGACTTAAACGGCTTTAATTCATATTAGTCAATATCGAATTTATTAGCATTTCCAAAGGTTCAGGAGCTATTTAGATCACTAAGATGGTGTTACCGCTGGATTATCGATAAAATGTGAAATTGCTTTCATGGTCAAATTACACGGAAATTAAAGCGGTTTGGGGTGCGTAAAAGTGGAGGTTTATTTAGATAAAGACTTATATATTTAATTATAGATATTACTTGCCCCTCATGTGACATTCTTAGTTGCCTAGAGTTACCACCGGTAACTCTTTGTAAAATTACAACAGATTATAGATAGAGAGAACTATCTGGGGTCCTATTATTCAATATTCTCGAAATTCAATTTTTCCGATATCAAAAATGTTGATTTTATGTTTTTGAAGACAATTTTTCGTGTGCTTTTTTTTTTTTTTTAAAGGACTTGGCATAGACACTTTTACGGTCCATAGCCTTACCGTTTACATTCACACAACATTCATTCAATCCATTCATTCATCCCATTCACACAAGTACAGTATACCACCACCTGCGCATTGCATAGCTCCATGTCACCCTGTACAGTGACATGGAAGATGCCATGTCACCCTGTACAGTGACATGGAAGATGGGTCGGCCCATGAGTTCTACATTCCAACAGAGGGTCATAGATGTTATGAAAAATCCCTTTTGCATCCCGCCTCTGTTGGGATTCGAACCCGGTACCTCCCGATCCAAACGTCGCAGCTTTAACCACTGCGCTATTTGCTCGGTAACTTGCTTCGTCTGCTTTACTATGTGAGTGCTTGAAAAGTCAATTAAAATCAGGGATTGAATTTTTATTTCTTTATTCACCAAATTGAATAGAAATTAAAATTTCAATAACCAATTTTAGTCGACCTAACCAAGCACTCACACGGCAGAACACACAAAAACTTATCTGGCACTGATGCAAAGGAATTTTTCGTGTGTATTACTATGTGAGTGTTTGGAAATGTTGACAAAAATTTAGTATAGAGAATATTTCGTTATTTTATTATTATTTATGAATAGCAAAAATATTTTCAATGCTTAGTTTTAGTCGAACTTTCGAAACACTTTCAATAGTAAACCACACAAAAATCTGTCTAGCACTGATACAAGACTATTTTTGGTGTCTTTTACTATGTGAGTGTTAGACAGGGTCTGCTAAAATTTGGCAATTTGTCAAATATTTTTTTATATCGTTTTGGCTGCTGTGTTCCTGATAAGATAGTTAAAAATTTCCGCTAAACGAGTTTTAATCGTCTAATGAGTGCTAACCAGAGCCTAATTAACCAACCTGGCATTCATATTTTATGAATGAAAACTGGCTGCCTATGCTTAAAACCGCCACTATAGGTGAGTTTAAAAAAGTGACGCGAAAAAAATACCACAATGTTTTTTATGTCAAATTAATGTTATTTACTTACACCGTAGAGTGGTAATAAGATTTGTATAGTTCAAAGGTGGAGAGAATAATCTTTATTTAATCTCGTATTTAATCTTAAAAATATTACCAAGTTTATCTATTAACACAGTTTTGTTGAAATAAATGAAATTATTTGTTTTTATTTGTTGTATGTTTTTTTCAAATTGGGCCCGGTTTCAAAAATGTTCTAGGACCGAATTTATTTACCAGTGCGATACTGGGAGAAAAAAAGGTTGCAAAATAAGTCTCGCAGTAAACAATAAAACCGAAAAATTTAATAAATCAATAAAAAATAATCATCAAAACCCCTGTCCACAATCAAAATTATTATAATTTATGCTTTATATACTTATATATACTATGTATATTTCTTTAAATCGTAGACCGCAAGACAATAAACAAAGAAACACATTCAGAAAAATAAAAATTGTATGATGACAAAATCGCTACCATATGCTAAATATTTTGGAAAAGATTGACAAATTTGTATATCAGAGAATGTCAAATAAATTCAATTCAAAAACATATTTCCATATTAGGAATTTGATATCGTTTTTAATTTCGTAAAAAAAATGTTTTATTGATATGCAATCAAAAATACTTTTAGCTTGAATATTTTATAAATTTATAATTTGAGATAAGCGAAAAACTTTAACTATCCTACACGTATATAAAAGTTATGTACATACCGCAAAAATATACATAAATCGAATAGAATATTAAAAGTTTGACCTATTCAAACTATCGCACGAATAAAACCAGTTAATTGAAAATTTCACTATATAATGTTTATTTAGTGTACATACATTCCACTAAACTATATCTATGTATGTAAATACTTATATACACGAGGCTCGTGTTCAACTTATTTAAAAGCTATAATAAGATATAAATTTAAGATACTAGACTTTCGCAGCTGCATTGTGTGTGTGTGTTTATTGTGTGTTCGTTTCTTTTCTTATAAACCATACCGCCACCGCTATCGAATTATAATATTTAACGAATGTGCACACAAAACAACATCTTATATATATATCGTATATATGTATGCATATGAGTTGTGTTGTTATATATGTAACGTATTAAGATTAGAACGTGTTATGAAAAATCATAAATAAAAACGGCGAGAGCAATAGAAAGTGAAAACTAAAATCATAAATTCAACCAAATTTTCGTTTTTATTTATAAAATATTTCTATGTGTATGGATGTATATATACACACACACATGCACATATTTTAGTTATAGTTGTTATTGTTAAAATAATAACAACAACAACAAGCTGAAAGTGAATTTTGAATTAAATTTTTAGTTTTTCACACAATTGTGCCATGTGGTCGTTGTCGTCGTTGTATATTATGTCGCGCGATTCACAGCCGCATATTGTTACAATAGATTTATGATATGTCTAACTATTCGCTCGGCTAGATGACATCACTAAACGAATTTTAGTTTTTTTTTTTTGTGTTCAGCTCTATTGTTTTATTCTTTAATTATGGCGAATGAAAGTGAAGTTACTGTGAACCGAGTCTTTGTGTGATTTTATGTCTACATACATAATATGTGTATGTAAATAATATATGAATAAATGGTTCGATGAACTAAGTAAGGGTACTTTTGTGAGTTTCATTGATTTTGATTAAAAACAATAATTTTGTTATACATACATATGTGTAAAATATCATCCTTGCTGTTGTGTTTAAATAAAATACGTATAAATTGTTTTCATTTTGCAAACATAATCGATGATATACGAGTATTTAATTTTTTTATAAAATTGATGAAAATGAAAATTCTTGAATTATCTTACAAATATTGTTGATAGTAATAACAGTATGCAGTATAAAGAAATAATGAGTTTCGTTTTGTTTTTTCAATGTAAACGTGTAATTTGATTGTTCAACTGTTTTGTCCCCGATTACCCAAGGTAAAAATTCTCGAACATGCTAAACAATTTTGTTTATTTGAAATTGAAAAGTTTCGCATCATATACATACCTATAGATATAATTCGATATTCACGAATTATTATAATATATAGCCTAGAATCGAACTTGGATTTACTTAAAAAAAAGTGAAAATAACTTGAATATAGCAAAAGATTGGACGAGGCCGCATATTGGAAAATCTAACTAGAAACTTCTGCAGTTTACACTTAATTTCGCAACGATATTATGATCCATAAACAACGAACAAAGAACGCTGAATTAACACAGTTTTATTGCTACACGGTCCAAAAATTATGAATTTGATATGAATCTTCTTTTTTTTTTTGGCAAAAGTAACATAATAATTTACTGTATATGATGTAAGTATGCGACCGTATAATGATGTCAATTCTCATCGGGTTTTAAGTGTTATATACTTAAACTTTATCTTCGAATTTAAGCTCAAGGTACATATCAAACACATACTCACACTTAATTTCAGTAACGCAAAAGACGTTAAACTTTGTCAATGTCAAGGTTGGCTTAGTAAATTTGTTGTTTCTCACGTACTCTTATTCAGCGTCGTAACACTCAATAAGATAAATATTATCGGCTAACGTTCTATCAGAAAAAATCCCAACAACATGAGCATCCCAGGAACTACACAGGTATGGGGAAAAGCAACGGACAAATTTAAGTTTAAATTCTTTTAAAAATCATGTTGCGGAAAGAAACAAAAGAATAATTTAGTATTCAGCATGACGTTCACAAAAGAAGACCCGATTATTATTTTAAAAGTTTTAGAAAGTGGGGCTATGCTCAGAAGTATCAGTAAAGAAAATGGGAGTGGCCGAAGCAAAGCTCTGCGTCAGCGCACATTTCAAAGAAAACGTATAATTTTTTGACAAATGAAGGTGTAGTTATTTAGTATAATAGAGAGATAAGGGCCATTTGTCTATTTTGTATCGGGTACATCATAAAAATTGTGTGGTTTTTTTGAGAAACTAGTTAAGTGAATTTATGATGTTTTTGAGTTATGAATGAAAATAACAAAAAACTGTTGAAAATTAACTTCTACAAAAAAAATTATTTTTCTAAATTTTCATCAGTATAGTTTATTTTTAATTTTCATTAAAACTTGTTAAATTATGCAAAAAAAACTTGGTTTGTTAAAACTAGTTATCTTTACCAAAAAATTAACAAGTATCTCTTGCATATTTATGAAACTAACTATCTGCAGATATCAACTTTATGTGAATTAAATTCTGATACATCAAAACAGGGTAACTGACATATTTTCAAATTACAGCATAATAAAACTATTGCTATGTAATATGTTTATGTAAGATGATTACTGTCATCTTCTTAAATTGAGAATACGAATAAAATCTACAAATATTTCTAAATTATCTAAATTACAATCATTTTTGTTTTAAATGCAATTTCTCCAAGTGATGTTTTTGCAGTTAACTAGTGTCTGAAAATTGGTTTATAATGGAGAAATGGGAATTAAAAACAATTACTCAAAAATATAATAAAGAATGAAATTTAAAAAGTTCCGTTTTTTATTTATCCGCAGCTCTTAAATCTAAAGATATAAAAATAAAAGCCATCAATTAAGAAAATTTTTGATTGGATGCGTAAATAATTAGGGAAAATTTCTGTTCTAAAACATAATTATTAAAAATAAATACAAAATCAATGTTGGTCGGCGAAGTCATTTAAGCAAATGCTTGCGAATAGCAGTGCCAATTCTAATAAATTCTCGGAACAATTAGTGGATGATACATTAACTACAATGAGCAACAGAACGGTAGAGAAGTAGGGTAGGGACGCAGGATCATCACAGCCATGATTTATTACAGGATTAAGACTGTATTTTTAGTATGCTAGAAGTTTAAATGAACATTTTGAATGAGAGAAAATTCGACTCAGTCGTGTTTTTTTGTCTATGTAAGTCGAAATTAATCAAACCAAATTCTACTAAAATTCAATTTTTGGATTGGATAATGTACATTAGTGTTCAATTCAAAGGTATTTTAACTTTTGCAATATCACTTTTTGAGCTAAATCACTGTAATTTTTTATTAAATTGGAAGATACATCAAATTTACACAAATTCCAACAGATCACTTCATACATAAA
This sequence comes from Tipula unca, assembly GCA_951394425.1. Taxonomy (NCBI): domain Eukaryota; kingdom Metazoa; phylum Arthropoda; class Insecta; order Diptera; family Tipulidae; genus Tipula; species Tipula unca. The sequence continues at coordinate 77,801,939 of OX596380.1, forward strand.
TCGCATTTTCTCGATATACATTATTTACAAAATACCTGCATATCATCGGTTAACAGTGGGTTCCTAATCCTCTAATAAGTACGGAATACCCAAAAGGGAATACATACTGAAAGACATCGTGTCGTTTGAACTGATAGTGAGAGGTTTATAATTGTGAGCTACACTTTGATTTTAGCCAGAATATTTTTAACTCAAACTATAAAGTCATATTTCCGGTCGGTTTAAGTATGCATCAAACCAATAACGATTTGTACAAATAAAGCAAAAAATTGCAACCGAGATTAATCGGTACATTTTGATAGCTTAAACTGAACCAAAAACTAAGCATTTCTGTATTTTAGCCATGCCTGTTCACGCTGACATATATACGAGTAGCTATGTAATGTACGGATAGATGTGATGAAAATAGATTCATAATCCTGCTTGCTACTTCGATTTCATCTGCGACAGCGTAATGTAGGTTTAGAGTTTGACAGAACATATTAATGATATGACATATGATTTGACATTAACATATTACATAAAAATATTTAATCCTGCTTGCTACTTCGATTTCATCTGCGACGGCGTAAAGTAGGTTTAGAGTTTCGAATTTTTAACACAGAATTAGTATGAATCTGATATTTAATGATTACGTGAATAATTAGAAAATGTTATATCAAATCTTTAAAATATTTAAGAAATTTGAGAAATTATCGTATATTTAAAGAACTTATTTTTAAGGCATAATTATCAAAACCGAATGCTTTTATTCTGTGAATTTGTAAATTGTGTGTATTTTGTTTTATTTTACTGAATTATATAAGATTACCATAGTACCTCTACTCCCATTAAATTTTTTTAACTTTTCTGCAAAAATTAAAAATTTGAAATAATCCCATTTAACATCAGTTTTTCAGAGCATATTATTTGTTACAGGAGCCTATAATTCACATACTGACTGATGACTGACCCATCAAACCATTTGCCTAGAGAATGGACCAACTTTTTCATGAAAATTGAACAAGAAGCGATGTAGATAAAGACGCAATATTTGCTCAACACCTCGGCAATGTTTTTACACTCAACAGAAAACCCAGAATTACTACATGATGAAGAAGATACTTTAAAAATCGAACAGATTAAAAATGCAAAAATCGCAATGTACAATAAATGATCCAAGGAAAACATAAATCCAAAAAGCACCTGGACACGATTTGATAGGTAATAAACATTCGATTTACCAACTTCTAATTATATAAAAGCGTCAACATTTGCAAAAGATACAGCAATAGCTATATGCACCAAAATCGCGGAATAGCGTCAAGAAATATGCAAGAACATTTGTATTCAATTGAAACATGGTGTGTGCAAATCGGCAAATGTTACATTCACACTCCGTTAACAGACCTGTCCACCAGTAAAGTTAAGTAATATCAAACTACACATAGATAGAACGCTGACATGGAAGAATCACATTGAAGTTGAGTTAAGATATTACAAACGACCTAGCTAATTGGAAAACATTCAAACTGAAGGTTTTATTATACAAAATGGTACTTAAACTATCTGGATGTATGTCCAAGACAACTGTCGGCAACATGTTGAGTTATGAATGCATCTGACATATCAACCATGGCAATGTTGATAGTTTTAATTTTATCACGATGGGAGACCTGAATGCGGCTATTGTAAAAAATAAATTGCTTGGATCCCATAAATATTGGAGACCGTTTAGAACAAAAAAAAATTAACATATCTCATCATTTCGTAGGGAATTAATTTCAAAAGTGACAAAATCTTAGGGTTTCTTGAGAAACTAGTTAACTGAATTTTTGACTAATTTGAGTTATGAATGAAAATAACTCTAAAATTAGATATATTTATATATTACGATTACTTTTCAAAATTTCTTTAAATTTACAACAAAAATTGTGAAAAGTGAATAACTACCTACTACAAAAAAAACTAGTTTTTTAAATAATTTAACACCATTTTTGGGAATTTTTAACGAAAATGTTATTGATTTTATTAGTATTTTCAATTTAAGATAATGGCAGAAATAAACATATTACATAAAAATATTTTTATTATGCTGCAATTTGAAAATATGTCAGATAACCTGTTTTGGTGTATCAGAATTTAATTCACATAGAGTTGATATCTGCAGATATCTAATTTTTTTAACAAATAAGGGGAACTTTTATAATTTTTAAGTTAAGATAACTAGTTTTAACAAAACCACTTTTTTGCATTAATTAAACAGTTTTTGTAAAGTTGGGAAACTTATTTGAAAATATGTATACTTTTAGAGTTATTTTTATTCATAACTGAAAATTGTCAAAAATTCAGTTAACTAGTTTTTCAAAAAAACTACAGAAATATACTTCACAGTATACTCAACTAAATCGGTGATCGTTTTGAAAATTAAATTTATTTTAACAATATCATATTGTGATTATCACCATCTGATATTGTAATTATCAAATATAAGACATCCAAAAAATATATTTTCGATTAAACTTGAGTTATCATGCATAATAAAATAAAATCGCATAAAATATGTTTTCGTTATGCGTGGATATGACCAAATTACGCGGATGATGGAGGTGGTATAAATAAAGATGACAAACATAAAATTCGAACAGTAATTCCTGCTTACAAATATTTAAATTAAAATTAGAAATGAAAGAATAATTCTTTTTTTTTGCAATTACAAACTAAAACTTTCGTAGTTTCCGCATGATCGTCATGCATATTTCTAGGCATTTAATAATTCACTTAAAACAAAGGAAATTAATCTATTTATGTTATGCAATAACATAAAAAAAATCTACATTAGTTTAAGTTAAACATAGACCTAAAAAGAAAGTACATTTTCGACTGTCTCCAAATCTATGCGCAAGGTATAAATTGAGGTGAAATTTTGCGTGATAAATTAACTGTAACTATATAATACGATTCATAAAATATTATTTAACAATTTGAAGTTAACATTATTATTATAATATATCGATATTTTATTTAAAGAAAATTTATTTTAATGTATTTTTTTAAACTAAAACCTAACACAATAAGAATTTTTTGATTTTAGAAAGAAATATTAACACAAACACTATAGAAGAGCGGCATATTTTGGCAAACAATTATATAACTTGCGTTTTTTTAATTATTTTAATAAATATGTTCAAAACAATGTTTATATGTATATATGCTAGTTCCCATAACCCATAAATACAACTAAACGTGAATATACACAGAAAATTATGCGAATAAATAAATACAAAGCATATCACAATCGGAGTTACACTGTAAAATCACTTTAATAAACTACTGTAAAATAGTTTATTTTATACAAAATACTTTTGTTATCAAATCGGCGATAAAAAAAAAACTTAAAATCTACAGAACATGCTTAATAGTTTTTTTTTTTTATCTAAAACACATAACTTTTACAATATTTGTTTATTATTATTGTGAAAAAAAAAATGTTTTGTATTATTTGTAACTATTACCATATATATTTAATGTCCATGCTGTTTTACAAAATGCGCTGTGTGTGGTGTGTTTAAGGGATAAAAACTAACCACCCGATTAGGTCTGTGTGAGGTTTAATTTTTAACTATATAGACTGTTTCAGTATAAACATGCAATTTTCTAATTAGTATAGTAATAAAAAGGATTTTTTATCTATTTAAAATGATTGTCTTAATAAGATAGGCACAAAGGTGGTATAGTTAGGTAGGTATAGTTTAATGAATAATATAGGGATTTATATAAATTTATACAGCAAAAGTATGTGTGTGTGTGATCGATTTTAAGTTTTAAGTACAAAACACATATATAACTTACCAAAAAAATTCAAATTCCCAAAAAGTAATATATAATAATAAAACAGAATTATAAATTCGCAAAAATACTTTAATTAAATAAATAAATTAGCTGGTTTATTACATTTAAGTGAAATTAAATTAAATTAAAAAAATATACATAATGGTGGTTAAATAAATGAAGTTAGTATATTACAAAAAAAAATGTATTAAATTAAATAATAATAAATATAAAACAAATAATAATAAGTAAAATAATATGAGTGATAAATAGAAGAGGATCATTCATTGATTAAAATGGGTGACCAAAAACAAATTAAATAAAAAATTAATTTACGAGCTCAAATATATAAGTATGTATATATATATATATATATGTATATATAAAACACCGCGCATGTATATAATAATGCGCCTTAAGGAGAAGCTCCATTTTAACCAACAAAAGCAACAGTTTTTTTTATCATTAAGTATAAATTACAAAAATATTTTTAATTTTTAAAAATTTTATTTGTTAATTAAATATTCAGTTTATTTTTTACATAATAATATTATTTGATACAAAAATATATATAAATAAATAAAAAAAAAACAATAAATTAATAAACAAATACACCAATCATACAAAATTATCCTAGATAAAAAAAAAATGTAATTTTCAATTTTCAAAAAGTAATACTTAATACCTTTATGCCAAAAAGCCATAAAAAAAAATTCTTTGTGGAATGAATATATTATTAATTATAGATTAAATTAATTCAGGGTGCTTTGGAAATTTTTATTTAATTAAATTAAAAATATTTTTTTTTTTTTTTATTAAGCAGAATTTGCTTTGTTAAAAACAACTCCTATGAAACAATTTCGTTGCATTAAAATAGCAATCAAACGAAATTATTTCATAAGCACGTAAACATACAATTTATTAGATATATAAATTCTAATTTATCTTTTGTTTCAAAATTAATATTTTATATATATATATATTTAGCTAAACATTCCTCTGGCGAATTCTTTCGATATATCAACAAAAAAAAATAATTAAACCACCGCTCTCGGTTCTCTAAACTTGACATGCGCAAACTTTTTTGTTTATATCGAAAGAACCCTATCTACCATATATAAATATGTATTAACAATTAAATGTATAATGAATTTCGTGTGTGGGTGTGTCTCCATATAAAAGCTGAAGCTGATTAAAAAAGAAGGAATACCCATATAGTTTACATAATATACAAAACTAGTATAGTTTTTAATATTAATTTTTTTTTTAACCTGATATGTCGAGTCACATATGTATATATAAATTACAAACAGGAAATAAAGTTGGTTACATATTTATGTATAGTATATGAAGTATTTATAAAATTTACATAAATAAAATTTAAAAAAAAAAACTATTCAAAAAATTATTATTAATATTTTAAAGTTCACAATTACAATATAGTTTTTGTTTGCGTATTTGTTTTTTGTTCAAGTTCATTTGCAATTTTTTTTTTCAATAAATCATTAGTGTTTCTCTTAACGGAGCGGATCATAATTATATAGTTCTATAGTTTTGAAGAGGGGACAATGCACATGACGTGAGAAAAATATAATTGAATACTAAGCAATATAATAAAAAAATGTACATACATAGTTTAAAATATATATCTTAACCGCGGTCATATCGACATTCATTTTCCGTTTCAAATTTAAAACGAAATAATTTAGTGAAAAATACGTCAACTCACAAATTATATCAGTATATTATGTTTTCTCTTTTTTATTGTTTAGAACTAGACTAACGAAAAATTGTATGGCAAACAATTTTTGTTTTTGTTGTTTTTGTAGCTCAAGATACAGGGTGTCAAATATTGGAAAAATGCGCGGACATGGTAATGTATATTTGGCTGTAAATTAAAAAGTAATTATCAGATAATTATGATAGATGGCTCATTTTTTAGGTAAAATTATGCCAATTAAGACAAAAATATAAAAATTATATCATCTTTAAACTTTTCCATCTAAAAATTCTCGTGAAAATTTTGTTTTTCAATTACTCTCAATGTATATATTTTTTAATTTTTTTTTGTAGACTATTTAATAGTCTAACATACAGCAAAAAATCAGATCCCCCTTATTTTTTATTTTCTTGGAAAAGTAATTTAAGGACGATCGGGGCACTCTTTCTATACAGGGTTTTCAATTACTGGTATTTTATTTAACATACTTGTAGAAGATTAAATTCAAATAAGAAAATTGTTCTACGAAACTTTCAAACTCGTTATCATAAAGCCGTTAAAACGGATTAAATCTAAAATTATTCATCATTATACTATTTATTTTTATCGAAAATTGTTTGACGTATAATAGCTTTTTCTTTTCACTTAACTACTCAGAATTTATCGTGGAAATCACTTTTCATTACATTTTGTCTGTTAAAATGAGTAAAAATTGATCTAAAGTCGAAAAATAAAAATAAAAATCATACAAAATTGACGTTTCTTATTTATTATCTAAAAAATGAGATCGTTGATATAATTTTTATATATTGTAATTGATAGATGTTAGTTTTCTGAACATAACAGTACAACATTAAGGAACTGTAGGAAAAATATTTCTTATGTTATGAGTGGTATCATACATAATGCTCTATTGTAACGGCTAAACGGTAACGACTTTGAAAGTTTTGTAGAACAATTGTTTTCTTAGAATTTAATGCTCTACAGTGATGTTAAACAAAAAAAATTAATAATTGTAAACACCCTGATCCGATTATACCTATATTATTTTTTCAAGAAAACAAAAAAAAGGGGGATCTGATTTTTTTCTGTATGTAATATTAAATGGTCTACAAAAAAAAAATTTAAAAATTATACATTAAGAAAAAATTAAAAAACAAAATTTTTACGAGAATTTTAAGTTGGAGAAGTTTAAAGATAATATATTTTTTATATTTTTGTCTTAATTGGCACACTTTTACCTAAAAAACGAGCCATCTATCATAACTATCCCATAATTACTTTTTATTTGACAGCCAAAAATACATTGTGCGAGCATTTTTCAAATATTTGACACCCTGTATAATAAAAAATTGTCTTCAATAAAAAAAATTTTTAATCAAGTACTAAACAATAAAATAAGAAAAAACATAAAATGTTGATATGACATCCGGCCCCATATATTGAATTTTTGAGTTGACGTATTTTTCACAATCTAAACAATTTGTTTTGGTTGTGTAAAGCTGTAATTGCATAATCAATGGAAATATTCGTTGGTGGTGGAAAACTGTAGTGTCTAAGAATCTCGTCATGGCCAAAATTATTAAATTCCTCGTCACAAGATAGGTAGAAACGCAATAGTACATCTATTATGAACAAATTTTATAAAACTTTAATAATGATCTGTGAAAAGATCAAACCATAGCAAATAGCACAGTGGTTAAAGCTGTGATGTTTGGATCGGGAGGCACCGCGTCAAATAAGTAAAATTGCGAAAGAGTCGGGAGAGCCTTGAGCCCCAGAACAGGTAGTGAATAAAATATAACAAAACAGAAAAAAATGAATAAAGGAACTTATTTTACTAACTTTTGAGGAGGACGTTTAGAAGTTAAAAATGAGTAAGTGAAAAAGTTTCAGCATGTGAAAAAAGTATTGTGCTACGTAACGCCCAATTATGTACTCTATCATACTACATGGTCAGAATTTATCGTAAATTGAACGTATTATACCATTCTGTGTACAATTTTATTTGGCATAGAGATATAATTATACTTATTTAATTAAAGTAACACATTTTAATTTGACAAAAAAAGGAACAACTTAATTTATATTTCAGAAAATTCAAATTTTTTTTAGTTGTTCCCTTTTGTCAAAAGTAAATTTTAAGTTTAATCTGTTAACCTTTTTACATTCCAATATAGATTGTACATCAGTAATCGTATAAAAAAATAGTAAAAGGTAAACTGTAATACATAAGTAGAATTGGAATAACATATTATTGCATAATGGTATAACTCAAGTTATTCCCATATGCATTATTGCTACAGTAATTGCCAACCAATAAAGTCAATAGAGAATTCGTTTCTAGCGACATTTTCTCCATTTAAGATTAAATGAATACACATATTATATTTATGATCAAAATAACTTAAAATTATAATTAAAATAACCATTTGTAATAATTTAGTGTATTTAATTCAAAACTAAGCATTTCTTGGCTAGGAACAAATAAATCGTTTCTAGAAACAAAATGTTGATATTTAAATTAAAACTATTAAATATTTTTAAAAATTGTTATTTTGTATCATTTCACAATAATTGTAATCACCATTTGTCATGTGGCAACGACTTTAGCCTTTACTAACTTACTTTTGTTAGAACCTTTAGCAATCTTAAACGTAACAGTAGAGTAGAAATCGAAGGAAGAATTTTTAATCTCTCTACCTTGCCTAATTAGAGACATCACGAAAATATATATTTGTCATCTCAACTACAAGATTCAAAGTCTTTTATTAGCAACTAAGAGTGGGGCCCATCAAGAAAATAGCTCTTATCAGTTCATCAACAAACTTGATAAATAAATTTGTTTATTTTGAGAAACTACTTAACTAAATATTTGACGATTTTGAGTTAGGAATGAAAAACCCTAAAATTAGATAAATGTTCAGAAATTTTTTCCAAATTTTCAACTATGCAAAAAAAAAGTTGAAAGTGAACAACAACCACAAAAAAAATAATTTGCTTAATTAAATTGTTAATTGTAGTTATTACCAAATTATTAAAATTTACAAAACTTGGATATTTTGGAAAATTTATTCTTGATTTTCATAGGAACTGTTTAATTTATGCAAAAATCTCGTTTTGTTAAAACTAGTTATCTTTACTTAAAAATTAACAAAGTGCCACTTGCACTTAAAACCAGTTATGTTTACTTAAAAATTAATAAAGTGCCACCTGTAGATATCAACTTTATGTGAATTAAATTCTGATACAGCAAAACAGGATATCTGACCTATAACTATTTTTATGTAAGGTGATTTCTGCTACCTTCTTAAATTGAAAATACAAATAAAATCAATAAATATTTCTAAATTATTTGAATTTTCCCAAAAATGAGATTTTTGCAGTTAACTAGTTTCTCAAAAAATAACATTTGAATCAAAACCGTCATTTATGAACCTTGAGCTAACATAAAGAGATTTATTCAATTTATATTAAATAATAACATCTCTGTTGAAAAGTGTAAAACTCAAACGATTTAATAATTTATAGAATAATTAATTTACAGTCTACACAAACTATATTGGATCGCGACTAAAAGTGGGTATTCACTTTTGTTCTAAGTACTAAACCATTTTCGAATTTTGGTTTAACTAGATAAGGAGTTAAAATTATAGGAAATTTTATTATGAAAAATGAATTAAATATTAAGACGATTCGTTATGGCACCCGCACCACCACCAACAACAACAACAAAAAGAACTAAAATCTGGTCAGATGAAAATTCCGAAGAAAAAGTTATAAACATGTAAGTAAAAAATAAAGCTTTTCTTGTTTTTTTGTACACAAAGCAAATGTGTTTTTTTTTTCTATATTTTTAAACAAAAACAAAATTACAAAACATGCTTCGTGCTAATAATCAGCGCGTATATCGCTCACTATTTACCTTATAAAACAAATTACACATTCGTCAGCTTTACACACCACTATATTAAAAAAAAAATTAAGACACATACTTATAGGTATGAGTATATATATATTGAATTGCAGTTTAACCGCAGTTTCCAACAAAAAATCAATTCACGCGCGCGGCGATCATAATATTTTCTATTATTTATATATTAAGTAAATAAATTTAAAATAAAAACAAATACAAAAAGAACATAATCGTGCAATCTTAATTCAAAAAGAACTTTAGAGTTACCCCCATATCAATCAATATAATTAAGTAAAACAAATATATGGTGAGAGTTCAACGTAAAATCGCATCATTTTTTTTTTTTAATATTTTTCAACTATGACAATTTGACATAGAATTCACCTTTGTATGTATGTATGTATGTATATGAAAAAGCTCAGAGATCCCAAAAGAATTTTTTAATGATTTCCGCTTTGTTTATAATTTACACTTGAATTATAAATGTATTATTGCATATGAAAATGAAAAAAAAAATTACAAATTAAATATAGAAATATTGCAGGTAATTTCAATTACATAATGGTGACTAATTTATATATGTATATAGAGATGCAAAAGATGATTGAATTGAAAAAATGCAACAGTTGTACACTTAAAAAACTACGCAAATTCTCGCAATTAGGATAAAAGAAGTGTGGCAAACCAAGAGATACATATTAATTTATGTAAATGGTGTTCCGTGTATAGGAAAATGGTAAAGTGAAATGCATTTGTATGAATATGTAGATCAATATTTGAATCATTTTCTTGAAAATTATGTACCTGATTGTTGCATTTTTTTTGTTATCACATTTCGATTCTATATAGTATTGTTTTATTGTTAATTCATTACTAATAATTTTAAGAAAAATGATGTTTTTTTTAAATTTTTTACAATATTGTTTATATATATATATATATATTATTATTATTATTATTATTTTCTAGAAACTATTTAATTAAATATTAAATTAATTAATTTTAATATCCACAATCAAATTACCCAAAAATAAATAAGATAATTAAAAACATATTTGTATAAGGTTGGATAATTATTATATTATGTATATAAATAAATATTATTATATGTTGATATAAAGACACCAAAAAGAAACCAACCAAACAAAAAAAAATTAATGGAAAATTAAATACAAATCAAATAAGTAAATCAAATAAATAAAACAAATATCACAAAATGAATAAAATCCGCAACTCCAAAAGAAAAGTTCAATTCATTTTTATATAATTTTAAATATAAATAGTTTTTAACATACTCTTATACATTAATTATGTTATTTATATATATATGTATATATGGTATATATGTGTTAATTTAAAATGTGTGATTTGAATAGTAAAATAAAATACAGAAACTATTAATTAATTTTATTTTTTATTATGTACTCTTCCTTTTATCTAATATACTTAAATAAAAAAATATTTTTTCACATTAGCACATGCAATTTTCACAAGAAGAAATAATTAATTTTCATTTTATAATACATAAGTACATATACGTGTTGTACATATGTATGTATGTGTAATGAAAAATTACAATATACATTTATAGTGTTTCTATTTTTCTTGTACAAATATAATAAATAAATAAAATAAAAACACAAAAAAGATAAGCATTTTTGATAATTAATTAAAAATAAAAATAAGAATTTCTATTTGTATTTTTTAAACAACTAGCGGTTAGCGCGCAAATACAAATTATTTAAATAAATCAAATTTATTTATACAAATAAATTATAATTTTGCAAAAAATTATTATAAGGCAATTTTTTAACCCGGTTATTTACAATAAAAAATGAAATTTTTTTTTTTTTTTAATAAAATAAAAATACTTTCACATGAATTTGATTTGAATACACAGTGGCGAGCGAAAGTGTTGCGTTATTTACACAATGAATCATTTTGATGGAATGTGTGGTGTGGGAACTATACGATAACAGTAATGATTTGTTCTCTTTTAATTGATAATTAAGTTACACATTTAACGTGGAAACTATTTATATATATATATATATATATATATATATATATATATATATATATATATATATATGTATATATATATATATATATATATATATATATATAAATATATATATATATATATATATATATATATATATATATATATATATATATATATATATATATATATATATATATATATATATATATATATATATATATATATGTATATATATATATATATATATATATATATATATATATATATGTATATATATATATATATATATATATATATATATATATATATATATATATATATATATATATATATATATATATATATATATATGTATATATATATATATATATATATATATATATATATATATATATATATATTTATATATATATATTTATATATATATATATATATATATATATATATATATATATATATATATATATATATATACATATATATATATATATATATATATATATATATATATATATATATGTATATATATATATATATGTATATATATATATATATATATATATATATATATATATATATATATATATATATATATATATATGTATATATATATATACTGTGAAAATATAAAATGTTGAATTAGTTACGACATTGGCACTCAACACATAGTCGAATTTAAAAGAAACCAAAAAAATAAAAATAAAATCTCTATTCGTGATTGACTACATTCGTGACTATCGTTAACAAAATTCTCCGCAATTCTCAACTACTATATATTTTTCGAAGACAAAATTAGAATGTGAAGAAACTTTCCTCGATAATTACAGGGTTAATTATGAGACTCGTTCGTTTCATACCAATCATACCAATACGATTTCGAAAAAATTTCAATAGGGTCGAACATACAGAAATATTAATGTACAATTTTGGTCAAAAGATTGGCATTTATTGGAGTCTCTGTATTTAAGACCTTTACCTTTTATAAATTTGATTAATCTTGAGCCTTTATATGAGCATGTTTGTTTCCAGGAACAAAATACCACAAACAGTTGAAATTGATTGTTTGAAACCAGCCAAACAATTTTGATTTAAGGCGAATTAATAAAATACAAAATATTAGTTTTGTATATAGCAGTCTCGCAGAGACAAGTTTAGCGTGAACATATTTTTAATAAAATGATAATGTTGATAATTTAAGAGAAATACAAATATAGAGAGAACCAAATATTATCAAATAACAGTTAAATTCCAAAGAATTCGCAAATCCATTCAAAATGTGACTTTATAATCATGAACCATTTTTAATAATTTCTGACTAATCGTTCAATTTTTTATTATGATAATAATTTCTAGAATTTGCCAGTTTTGTATTAATACGAATAAAAAAAAGCTTACACGTGAAATACAATTCTATTACATAATGCATTAATATCATATAATATAACATCTGGATAATATCGATGCATATAACATACATATGTATTTGCAAAACGTTGTTGCCAGACAAATAATAATTAGTAGTTAAAAATGCAAGTAATTACCAGTTTTCAATTATATAAGCTGATTTAAATTAAATAATACTAGGGATTAAGACTAATCTATTAATCTCTTCCTTTAATCCAAATTCGATTTTATAAATTATGGCTCTTTTGGAGTCAGATTATTGCTCAAAATTATTTCTAAAATATCGATGACATCATGGATTTGATCTAATCTGGTTATATATATTTAAGATATATCTAACCAACAATTTTGATGACGAGTGTCGTCTTGCATTTGAGCAACATACTGCACATAATGAAGTGCAACAACGTCTCACAATCGCGAGAAAAAACAAAGCTGCTCTTGCAAGAAGGGCAGCTAAGCGGGATTGTAGACGGAAGAAGCGAGAATGGTGGAAGGCCGAGGTTCTGAAAGTACAACAACTCAGCAATGAGCGCAGTTCGCGTAATTTTTTTAAAGGAATTACTGGACTGCACCATACCTTCAGGCCTACGTCAACCGCAATTCGGGACCGGGATGGAAACCTCTGTGTCAACATCGACTCAGTACTTGACGCATGGAGTGGACACTTTACTGACCTGCTTAATGTCCATCATGCGTCACAGACTGTTGTTGAGCCACCTCTAATACAGACTGCGGAGATTTGCACTGAGGAGCCATCCCATGAGGAATTCACTAAAGCCATGCAGAGTTTGAAACGAAACCGTTCACCTGGAGTGGACTGCATTAATTCGGAGCTATTGATATTCGGAGGGGATACTTTGTGGAACTGTCTTTTCGATCTTATTCGATTAGTATGGCGAACCGAAGTTATGCCTGACGAATGGAAAGTGGCCGCGATATGCCCCATCTTCAAGAAGGGAGACCGCTTGAAGTGTGAGAATTATCGCGGTATAGCTCTCCTTTGCACAGCATACAAGTTACTGTCATACATTGTATTGTATAGAATCACTCCTCTAGCGGAGGGCTTGGTTGGTGACTATCAAGGAGGATTTCGTCCGAATCGATCAGTCACCGATCAGGTCTTTTCGCTGCGGATGATTCTATCTAAATATTATGAGACAGCCATTCCCGTACATCAGGTGTTCCTGGATTTCCGAGAGGCCTATGACTCGATCAATCGAGATAGTTTGTAGTCTGCCCTGGAATACCTAGGAATGCCAACAAAACTGGTACGACTATGTAGGATGACAGGGACGCAGTCTCAATGCTGTGTTAAAGTTGAGAACAGGCTATCGATAATTTTTGTAGTTAACTCAGGTGTTCGGCAGGGAGATGCTCGGTCTCCGATACTCTTTAATCTCATGTTGGAGTACATCTTTCGTAAAACTGAAACACCGCAGCGTAACATCTTATATCGCCAGTCCAATCAGGTGCTTGCATATGCAGATGACATATGCGTGATTGGACTGAATAGCAACGGAGTGAAAGAAATACTTGATCCGCTTGTAGAGTTTTCAGCTTCAGTTGGACTTCAGATCAATGAGTCTTTAACACTGTTATTATTATCTAAAAAATACACGATATTTAGTTAAATCCTAACCCATTTTACAATCGAACCACACAAATTTTTTATTATCGAAGACCCAAAACGCGAAGTAGATGGTACATACCGAGCTATATCTGATGAAGATCCCCGACATTGTACATGCAGTAAGATCTCAGCAAGTACGCTGGCTCGGTCACGTTCTGCGTGCTCAGAGCCATCATATGGTAGGCGGAGAGGTCATTGCAGGCGTCGATGGCTCCACGGTGTAGAGAACGAATTGGGTTCTTCAGATTGGCTAAGACAGTATGAAAACCAAGCCCTGGATCGAAACCGTTGGAGCCAGATTGTTGACACAGTAAGAGTCCAGTAATGGCCTTTAAACACTGTTTACTAATAACTATCTGCAGATATCAACTTTATATGGATTTAATATTGACAACACGAATAAAATCAATAAATTATTCTAAATTATTTGAATTACAGGAATTTTTGATTTAAGTGCGATTTCTCAAAACTATTGTATGTGTCAGATTATTGATATAAAATGAATTTTTATAAAAAATTTTATAAAATGTTGTATTAAACGCTAGATAATATCTTAGTTCATGTATCCATATATTAATGTATCCACTCTTACAAGTTAGTGGAAAAATATTGGAAAACTTGTTTTTTTCGCAAATGGTTCACGTGTCAACTTTAGGACAGAATTACGGTTAAGCGAATATTAAAAACATTACTCGCTAGCAAATATATTTAATTTTGCTATACAAAAGCAGTTAAATACCTAAGTTTGTGTCAATCTTTATATTTTCGCTCACCACTGTATATACAAAGCAAGCAAAACAGAAGAAAAATTTAAATTTTGTATTCATCCCATTCAATTTCTTTAAAAAAAAAATAATACCTCAAAGTAGCATAACACTCAAAAGTGAAAGTAGTTTTAAAAAAATGAAGAAAGAATTAAGAAAATTAAATAAAATAAATAAAAAAATCAAGTACACGAGTATGTATTATAAAAAAAATTATAGAAGTTTGGTCATAACAAATTATTTTCAAAATACAAATTTAAATGTATCTTTTCTTTTTAGGTTTTTGGTAAAGTTCTTTCTTTTTTTTTTTTTGTTTAATTTCTATTTGCTGTCTTTATTTTTGTAAGTAAGTAAAAAATAATACAATCATGAAAATTTCTATCTACAGTATAAAAATAAATAAATAATATATAAATAAAAACAATTTTTTTTTATATAATGTTTAATTTGTATATTATATAATAAATGAAACCACCTTTCACCTCACAAATAAAAATTTATAAATTTAATTAAAAAAAAAAAAAAAATTTGTTGTATATACTTATATATTTGATTTGTACTCATCAAAATGGAACTTATTTTTTTTCAGACTTGTGTTAGAGATTATATAGAATTATAGAAGAAAACACTTTTCTATTTGATTAACTAATTAAATATAAGTTTAAAAAAAAAATCAATATAAATAGTCGCGTTTGTATATAATAAATGTTATATAAAATTTATTTAACGAACGTGCGCATACATGCAACTATGTATATATAGAATATATTATATAATATAAAACTACTAATTTCAAAAGCAACATTGTGCCTTGTGTTTGGAATTTTTAAATGTTAACACCACCACCAACCATCATCATTATAATCACACACTAGCAGTAGCAAGTAATGCACATACAGGGTGTTTAAAAAAAATAGAACCCAAGACTTCAGAGAACCTGACTGATAAGACATATAGTTATAAAATAACCACAAAAAAAACTATAGCATATATTATCTACCTAATCTGATAAAATACTTGTTATCTCCAGATACCAACAAGCACGTGTTCTTATAAGAGAATATACTTGATTTAATTGAACCTTTCTTTTGAAATGGCTGGTTCAAATTATTGTTAAATGAATAAATGACATTAAATTTGTTGTAACTAATTTTGGGAGAATTAAAATAGTGAATTTTCACTTTTGTATAGGAAGTAGTTTTTAAATTATGAATGAAATGCTTAATAATTAATATTGTACATGCTATAGTTTTTTCTTCCTAACTATATACTCTCTATCAGGTTCTAAAGTCTAGGTACACATTCTGGAACACACTGTAGAAAAAAGATTATAGATCAAGTGAAATTTTATTTTCTATTCTCGCGATATTTTGATCATTATAAAAATAAACGTAAATAAATCACGCGACATTGTGTAATTAATGTGATCTTCAGGTCACTCTGAAATACGGTGACGATCGCGGTCATAATATCGAACACCATTTTACCGACATATAAATATTTACGATCATTAAATACGCGCACGCTATCAATCTCTAAAATTGAAACAAACAAAAAAAAAACGTTAAAATACAAATATTCATGCAGGGAATGTAGCAAAAATTCATATTTTAAATTAAAAATCCATTTTGAAAAGTACAATGTCTTACAAATAAAACAAGAAGCATTCAAAAATTTAAAAAAAAAAAAATGAGAATACATGAAGTGAAAATTGAAAATTAAAAGCTTTTATGATAAAAAAAATATTTTTTTATTACACATCACCTTAATTACATTTAAAAAAAATAATAAAATTAAATAAATAATTTTTAAATGCTATTTGTTTATTTAGAATAAAAAATTGTTTAATTAATTTTATATATGGTATATAAACTTATTAATTTTTATTGTTTATATGAATATATAAATTTGGTGCAGAACAGTCACAATACGGCCATTTTTGATTTAAAGTACTTTTTTTTATCTAAAACCAAGAAAAAATATAGAAAAATACTAATTTAGCATATAAATGAAACACACAAATTAATTATTATTAATTATATATAATTTTTTGGTATATATATTGTTAAAATAAAATTATTAATTATTAAATAAACAAAATATATTATGTATAAAAAGGGATTTTTTATATATGTATAAGTGGGTATATTAGTTAATTATTTTAATTAAATCAAAATATATATATACTTATATTGATAAAAAGCGATTATAATTAAATAAAAACACGCGTAAAAATGTATACATAAGTAAATATATATATAATAATATGCCAAACCGCAAATAACAACACATTACTCCTAAATATTAAAAAAAGAATATATGTATGTAATAAAACATTTCTTGAAAAATTCCAACAAAAACCAAAAACAGTATAATTTATTTATTTTTTTCTACTAATGTCGGAAAACTATAAATTTTTGGAGAAAAATAATAAACCAAGAAATTAAAAATATGTAACACATTTTCGTGTTACACCACATAAATAGCAAGAAAATCGCCAAAGGCGGATATCTATAAAAATAATGTATATAATATTTTCTTTTCGAATACATATATTTTCACCCTAATTTTCCATCATTCAACCAGTTCCTCACGTACACTCATACACATACACACACACACACACACAAACAAAAGAAAACCAACTCGCACACACCTTAATTAATATTAAAGTAAAATTTAAATTTATTTTTTTGGTTGAGGCGGAAACGATAAGATCTCAATAGCATGTGATCGATAAATAAAGCTAAGCAACAGCTAGACATAATAAAATATGTGTGCTGAATATATATATAAATACATATATATATATACATATAACTAAGTATGAATGGCTGTTTTGTGATATCCCTAACAACAACATAAATAAAATAAAAATCAATGTTATAATATTTCTTGAGACCCGTATTCTACAAGCAAATCATGCACTAATAAAACTACCTAGACTATAGTAAAAAAAAGACATTTTAGCCTAATACATACATATATATATATATATATATATATATATATATATATATATATATATATATATATATATATATATATATATATATATATATATATATATACATAAATGTATGTACATAGTTCAAGTTATTCAAATTTTCCCAATTAAAATTTGCTACCTATTATGATGCAATGAACGATGTCTAATTTCTCGGTTGGATTATTCATAAAACAACATTTTACAATACATAAAATAATTTAATCAGATTAGTTTTTATTTTCAATTGGACAATATAATCTAAGCTATATGCTTCCAGTTCCATATCAATATGTCGTAAAACTATACGGATGTAAAAATGTTATTAACCTTGGAGAGACGGCTAAACTCAACTATAAAATTATATAACAATTTAATGATACATGGATGATAAAATGATAAAATGTAATGTCGAGTAGATTAGTCAAATGTATATCAGTAACACACCAGGACCATTAGGTTGCTGGGAACCAGAGGGAATAGTTGAACAAAAATTTACAAAAAGAAACAAGTACATATACATCTGTGGGATTTTTGAGAAACTAATTAACTGAATTTCCAAAGTTCATTAAAAAAAAATTTTGAAAGTGAATAACTGCTACCAAATATTATTTTGTTTCTATAACACAATAAATGTTTTTTTGAAATCTACTTCATTTCGAATTACCTCCAACTTTCAGAGATAAGGGCATACATTTGTTGCGAGATTATCATAAGATTTGCTCTCAAATATTCATTCAAAAAATTTAAAAATATCTTAAGAATCGTTAAAGTGAGGCGTTTAAAATGACATATCACATGCCATATAAATAAAATGTAAAAAATATTGGTATTAGTAAATGTTGGTTGTAATTTAATTTTTTTTTAAATAACAATTGAAGTATCTGTGGATTAAATGACTTAGCACACAAAACACACTGCACATGCAAAATTTCCACTCGTTACTTAAAAAGTTATGGGGCCTGTGACAGACTAGACTACGGAACCCTAAATGATTAGAGTAACATTTTTAGCTACAGTTAACAATTCAATAATAAAATGCCATTCTTTAAAATTATTTTTCTGAATTTTTATTAGCTTGTTCCTGATTTCCATAGGAACTTTTTAATTTATGCAAAATTCGTCGTTTTTTAAAAATGAACTATCTCCAGATATCAACCTTGTGTCAATTAAATTCCAATTCATTCCAAAACCAGATATCTGTCATATTTTCAAAACATTTTGTGTTAATATGTTTATAAGAATACGAATAAAATCAATACATATTTATAGTTTAAATACGACTGCCCAAAAATTTTGCAGTTAACTAGTTTCTCAAAAAAAACCGAGAAATACCTTTCATTTGGCAAATCAGCTACTTGCTATTATAACAAAAAAAATTAGAATTGCAAACTGTTGGGAGTTGCGCTCAATGCAATGCTACTGGCTTGTATTGGCAGTATATTGGGACGGACTAAATTTGAAAATTCTATAAAAGTAAATATTTCAAAAATACATTTTCCATTTACATTGTGCATAATATATTTGAAAAAACTATTGCAACTGCATAAATTTGAATGTAATTTTCAGTCAAATTAAATTTGACCTTTTCAATTTAATTCAAAATTTTGTATAATTGTCAGTATCTTAAACTAAAGCATGGAAGGTATTTTCTATAGCAATTTCAAATCTCAACCGTGGCTTGACAATAATAAGATAAAATTCTACGATGTCATAAAACATTAAATTACTAACCTTGGCACGTGCGTAATTACAATTATTAGTTTGATATTGAAATAATACAAATACACAATTTAGTAATTTCTTTTCATTTCATTAAACCGTTTCAAACCAAATAGTTAATTCTTGAACGAATTCATTTCAATGTGGAAACATTTATGATTGCGATGTGAAAAGGCCATGGCATAATACGATTGGCATTATAACACACTGCCGCAACACAGCGTAAAATGTGTATTCAACCGTTCTAATATAAAATTTCACCTACTTGACACTCTCCAGTGGAGATGTCAACTAAACTCTGATAAGTTTAAAATTTATTTTATTATTTTATACTTTTTTTTACTTTCTATCTTTCCTTCGATTCGGTTAAAGTGCTAAATAAACAAACGGAAATTTACAATCAAACAAATTATAAATCAAATACAACTTAAAAGTTGGTTTCTGAATATTTTTTATTCGATTCATTTCTATTTTTCATTTACAATACATCTTCCGAGAAAGAAATAAGAAACGTGACAACAATATATGTATAAGAATATAAATAATAGTATAAATAATTCATATTTATATATTTAATAGTTTTGTAACATATGCGGAAAATCGAACAATAAATGTTTATATACATATATACGACGACTATGGAGAACTTGATGTGGAGTTCATTCTACCTATATCCTATACGATTATTTATTCTGTGTGATTGATGATTGGAATATCCATCTGTCACAAATTTTTTCTGTTAGAAACCTTTTTTATTGTTTGATATATGTATATCCATATTCGAAAAAGGGATGATTTCACGGAAGAATAACGAACCATTCTTTGTATCAAGAGCTGAATTTCATATACACATATGTATATAGAAGCCATACACGTCATTACGTATAAGTTTCCAAAAATAATTAGTTTCCTTTGTGGTTTGATATTAAGTTTTATATATTTCTTGTGCTTTAAGTGGAAGAGGAATGAACTTATCGTTATATGTATATTTACAAATATACAAAAAATCAAAAACCGCTACTATGAAACTAAAAGTTAGAAGAAAAAAATTAGACCAAAGATTAGACTGGTATTTGAATATATGTACATACTCGTATATGTTTAAATAATTACGGTAATAAAAGATTTGACATTAATTTGTTGGTTGCCCCAAGAGGGATCAAAATGGATTTTTGTGATAATAGAAAATAATGTAGCAAAATACAATTAAAAATTTGTTGTCTTTTAATTCTTAGTATTTATTGAATATATATTCTATATAAGTATACATATTCCTAATCTTATCTAAACATATACGAGTATATGTATATATATATATATATATATATATATATATATATATATATATATATATATATATATATATATATATATATATATATATATATATATATATATATATATATATAAATATATATATATATATATATATAAATATATATATATATATATATATATATATATATATATATATATATATATATATATATATATATATATATATATATATATATATATATATATATATATATATATATATATATATATATATATATATATATATATATATATATATATATATATATACTCAGCAGCAATTTTTTTTTTGTTGTTTAATAAACAAAACCGCCCACAACGATCTCATCGAGTTATACATTAGACTTTGGTATATAATATACAGATGTACAATAATTCAATACTATTCAAAATTGAAATAAGCGCAAGCACATTTTCCAAAATGGTATTCAAGTTTTCCTTGTACACACTATTAATTTTTTATTTTAAATAAAAAGTCAAATGTAATAATATAATTATTCATCCGTTTTAGGGCAAAACATACACAAGTCATATTTGAGTACATACATACGAGTAGATGACTTCACCATGTGGCCGTTTTTATTTTCTCGTTTTAATTAGAAAGATACGAGTATATCAACTATACATTATCCGCAGGTACAAAGCGATTTTGGCGACATTTAAAAATTTATTTAGCAAAAAATCCCACCATAAACACGGTACATATTTTGTATACAAACAATGTGGTTTGGACAGACTAATTAAAATGAAATTATAATGCTATTGAGTTGACATACACAAAATACAAAACGACCATATAAGATTGCCTGGATGGGATAATAATATAAACAAGGACGTTATGTACCCTAAAAAAACAAAATGTGCGAATCGGGTTTTTAAAATGTTACAAAACAAAAGAAATTACGTCAACGATCTTTGTAGACTTAAGTATAGGTAGGAAGATACAATATTTGTCACTGTCCATAAAATGTGCATATAACAAACCATGATGGCTATAAAAAATTAGGGAAATTTTAATTCCACGGCATAAAAAATAACGATGAAACTTACGTCAAATACGTCTTGGTGAAAAAATAATAAGATTCAAAGGAGTTACGATTGTAGTTTAATATTGTTGTCAAGGAATACAGTGATTCTTTTTTAATTTTGGTCAGTTCAATTGCTGATAGAAAAATATTCGTCATTAACTTATCAAGTAATACTATTGAATCTATATCGATTATTCCAAAGAAAAACAGAATAACTCGAGTTATACTTAGTATTACTGTGGGCCAGCAACTATGGACTAAACGCAAATCTATAGAAAACTGAGTTGGTCTTCTTTACTAGGAGGCACAGACTCCCTCAGTTTGAACCATAAATGATACCACTATAACAGCTTGATCTATATGGATAGAGCGAAATACCTTAGACTTATTTTGAGCATCAAGCTTAGCTGGAAATCAAACATCTTAGAAAGGAAAAAGAAAGCTAATATAGCACTACATTCCTGTACAAATTTAATTAGAAAGAGGTGAGAACTGGAGCCCCACATAGTACACTGAACCTAGTGGTCTGACCCATACTACTATTAAAAAAACAGCATGGAGCGCGTAGCAGCGAATCTTCACAAGCTATGGTAATTCTTTTTCATCTTAGCTCTTTGGATCTTGCGGCCAAACAATTGGCAGCGAGTACAGCCGTGAAGCTCAAATCCATATTCATGCGAGGACTTGCAACAACATAGGCTACTGATCCGTTTTGCACAACAGGAGTATCCCTGATACTATATCGACTAGGCTATCTTATCGCCATCTTTCGAGGTGAGGTTACTTACTGAAATTCCCATCAGAGATTTCCTCACTATGATGCATATCCTGACGGATATTTCAAAAGGGATGGGAGGTCGGATATTCTGTGAGGTACTGAAATCAACCCTCTATTTTCGCCTTCCCGACTTTTGCAGTGTTTTTCAGGCTGAGCTTATCGCAATAATGAAGGTCATGACTGGTTGAGATAGATTTAAAAGAATTAGGATTAATCGACGAATTATTGTTATCACTCAAGAAAATTATTATTTTATTTATACTTTCTATTTAAAATATCTACGTTTTGGTATGAAAAACCACGAACAAAATTATCGTTCACGTAAGGCCAATTAATCCGAATCTCAGAGTTTTAGGCTCCTTTGACAAAATTCGAAATATGTATTGACAAAAACCACGAACAAACGCCAATTAACATGAAACACCCACATATTGAAATGAAATGCTTTTATTTAAAACGTGGTACAAACGTGGTAAAAGTTACATTTCTGGTATACTTTCAACCTGCTTTCGCGGAAAACTGCGGATTTCGCGGAGACGCGAGCGGAAACGTTTTTTTTTATACTTTACATGGAAACACGGAAAATCAGAATTTATTATTATACTTACATATATGTCTGATTTCGAAACATGAAAAATGTTACGAAAACCAAAATTCGAGTGTGGTGGATTTGACTATAATAATTATGTTTGAAGGTTAATTGTCAAAGATTGAGGCTATGAATTTAGAAGAAAAATCATAACGAGAAATTATGGTTTGGGAAATCGGTATGAATACTTTTTAAAATTGTTGTGTTCGAAGATGCCGCGAGATTCGATTTATTGATTCCGAAAAAAAGCTGTAAGTATCTTGCCGAACAAAATTAAATGCGGCAAAACGCACATTAAGCATAATAAAAAATAAAGAGGACATAAAGAAAAAGTTTTTGTATGCCACCGAAAGTGAAAAAGCCAAAATCGTGGACTAGTCCAACAATAAACACATTCGAGTGGCTTTGCAAAGCGCGTTCAATAAATACACTAGTTTCTGGGTCAATTTTGCAAGAAGGCGCATTGAAATTCCCAAAAGAATTGAAATTTGATGAATTTAAAACATCAAATAGTCCAGTTTCCGGTCCTGATACAACATTACATATAAGGCGAAATCAATACCATTCAGGAATTGAAGGAAAACTTAACGTTTTAACATAACGTTTGCCAATATTAAACTAGCTTACCTGCCACCAAACACTATGTCCGTGCATCAGCCACCCGATAATAGCAAAATTAAATCAATAAAGCTATAGTAAACTTTATTAATCGATTTGGTTAAAAAAATTGAAGAAGGCAAAACCGGCTCAGCTTTAACAAAGAAAATATTTATTCAAATGTGTCAAACCAGTCACTATCCAAAAATGTTTTAAACTTTGTGGCTTTCCCGCGAATGCAGAACCCAATGGAGGTTCAGAGGTTTATTTACTCCGATCATTTTAATAAATGTTGTTAATATGAATGTTGAAACCGGGTAACGTAATCCAGTAGTATCAATATACCTGAACTTGTACGATAACATTCTCTGATAATCATAGCGAAAAAAATGAAAAGGAGCTAAACAGCGATGGTGAGGATGACGACAATTGGGAAATTGAAAATGAAATTAGAAGTTATGAGTCGTTCTAAAATGTGGATTTTATTCAACTCATTAAAATGAAGCAGAACTTAATGCAGTCATATTTTAACAATCCCATTAAGAAGAAAATTGTCTTACATATTCACAATACATACATATGTGTAGGTAATTTTTTGCTATTAAACATGTATATGTTTTTAATTTGAACTAACTGAAATACATTTTTTATTTAAAAAGTAAGTTGATTTTACTTTTACAACACTTGCCTCAAAAAAATCGACCAAATATTTATAAATAACTATGCAAATTTGCCAATAGCGGAAAATTACATTGGCCCGACGTACCATTTTTTTATTAGGAATGATCGATATTTGTACATTGCTTATGTATTTATGAATACATATTTGAGGAGGCACATACATTCTGACAAAATTAGTGAAAACCCTGGTAAAATAATAAAATATAATAAAAAATGTGGTTATTTAAAAAACAACCATATTAAAGATGCAGTAAGTGCAAAAATGTACAGTCAGAAATGCAGGTAAATAAAATAAAATTATTCATGAAAAAAATTTCTTACAATTAACAATAAACATGTCGAAATTTTGAATTGTCAGGATTTTTTAATATGTCGGGATTTTGTATGCAATGCTTCATTCTATTAATGAAAAGCGAGTAGATTCTGAAATACCAATCGAATATAGTTTTTCCAAAATGAACCACAGTTTTGAAACTACGACAAATCTATCGAAACTATGGATTTGATTTAAGAAAGTAGATGCCACAATACCGAAAATCGAGGTCAATTTTTGCCTGATATTCGATACCACTATTTAGAATTATAAAACAATTTGAAACGAAAATAAATTAATTTTGATGGAAAGCGATTACAATTTTGACTGTACTGCAATTTGATAAATCGAAAGAAAAAAAATTAGTTGACTAATAAATTTTAATTTTCGATTAGATTTCTATACTTATGATGATATAAGTATCATCACTCTACTTGAAAACGTAATCCAATTATTTGCATGAATTTAGAAAGACCAAATGAAGATTGATTACTGCTAACAGTTCAATTTAAATATTGCGATTTATTATTTTCAATAGTTGAAACGCAAATAAATAAAATTTGAAAGAAAGATGTACTTTACTCTGTACTTTTGCTATTATGAACAAAAACATTTATTTGAATATGTTTGAGAGATTGTTCGAAGATGTATAATATAGGTGAGAATGATAATTGATTTTGGTTTCTGAAATTGATCTGTAAATTTCATGACTCGATCTGTTAAAATAGCTTAGCTAAGATGACAATTCGTCTCCGATTTCGGGAAGCAGTCTTTAATTTTTGATACCCAATGTTTCATCGCATATTTCTACTTTTTCACTTTCACTATTCGCGAAATACGTAAACAATTTTGTGTTTACCAATAGGTTAAAATGCCGTTAAAAGTTTATTTCAAAATTAGATTCAGAATTTATTTCGATTATAATCAGTTAATACCAAAATATACCAAATAATTGAATGATCACAAAAAAGTCCTACTAATCGAAATTGATGAGCATTTTAAAAAACTAATTTTTTAAAATTAACATCTGCGAAAACATTTGTTTAGTTAGCGAACCTATTACATAACTAATCTATGAATATAGATTTGAAAAAAATTCTAGCTAATATTACATCAATTCAATAACAAATTTTTTCATTAAATCAATAGTTTGTGACTCGATAAAATGTCCATTGCATCTAGATATAAAACTTTCCCTACATAAAAAAAATGAAGCCATATTATAATAAAAAGGTATATAATTTATCAAAAAGCCCCGGAAAATCTAGATTTCACTAAAACCTAATATATGAAAATCATTCATTAAAAACGCAATTTATTATGTTTTGGTAATAAAACGAACCTAACAAAACAAACACAGTAGAAAAAGAAAATTCTAAGCTTAAAAAAAACAAATCAATAATTTTAAGAATTTTCAGCAACAAATTAAATAATCTTGTAACTTTTTGTAAGAATGAAAAATGTTGCTTTCTTATACAACGAAATGAATCCTTACAAATAAATTTTCAGTTGTGTTTAGAAAATATTTTTGTATGCAAACATGTTTTCAATTTTTCTTCTCTATATATTATACCTACATAATAAGCCAATGTTTTTCCGTAACAACAACAACAACAAAAATCCTACGGGTGTGGTTGTGCATTATTGCTTTCCATATGTCGATTTTTATTGCAATGCACACATTACACATAGCTACATTTAAACTATAAAGTCATTTTACATTTTAAATTAAAATTAATATGATTTAAACTATTTTATTAAACTAATCAATTTATTTTCTGTTGATTTAATAAAATATATAAAATGAGAAATTAAATTGTTCTTTCTGGTAGAAGGGGGGAAATACGAAAAATTTGTCAGCCATTTTAAATTCACAACAAAAGAAAATCAAAATATTTAGTATTTTTGTTGTAATCACACAACAGATGTTTAATTTAAAACTTTAACTACACGTTCACGCACACTACATAAAAGAGAACCCTTTATATACTACATATATAGAGCGCACGAATATAAATAACCCGGCCGCTACAATAAAATAAACAAAACAAAACAACAAAAAATGATAACGGACGTTTTTTGGAAAAATTGAACGGAAATTTGATTTGATCACGTTATGTAAGCGATTACAAATCGATACAGAAAATTGTTTCGTTATCTAGCCCGTTTATAATTATATAGACGAATACAACAACAACAACTAAATCGCAATGTTTATGTTTTGTTATCGTTTGTTCTTTAATTTTTATTTTTTTGAGAGAGAGCCCCCCTTCAAACAAATTATAAAATAAATAGAAAAATAAAATAAATTGTACCTATACCATTTAATAAATTCACAATTTTTCCTTTTAGAATTTTCCTGTGCGGTTTTGCTTAAAAATTTAATTTATATATTCACACAATCACAATAATACATACAAATTTATAGAATAAACTCTTTAATTAAAAATAATTTTCATTTTGAAATTAAAAAACAAAAAAAAAATTCCATTGAAAATGAAAATTTTTCTTTATTTTTATTAAATATTTTATTGTGTATAAATAATAAGTATGTGACGCCACTGTATACTACAACAATAATTTATATATGTATATAAAAGCGCTAGCCTTCACTATTGATCCAAAATGTAACTATATACATACAATTGTATATGTTTTTAAGACTTGAGATATATAGAAAGGTGCGGATAAAATAATTTTTTTTTCTTAAACTCACAAATAAATTCACACCGAATTAAACACTGTTATTTTAATATATAGATATATTCATATACAACATTAAACTTATTATAAAATAATCACTTTTTTTATTTTTATTCATTTTAATGGATGGAAGACATAAATAAAACCAAAAAAAAAATAAAAATTCAACAAAAAAAACTCAATTTTCTTAATTCTTTTACCTCGAGCTTATGTGTCATCTAAAGTGAAATACTATATGGCTTTGAAACAACGTATAGCACTAGTACACAATGAAAAAAATAAAATTAATAAAAAAAAAATTAAAAAAAAACGATCGGCCCCCCACTTGTGTAAAAATTGTGCGCTGTATAAAGCACATCTAGTACAAATTGAATAATCGGTAAACCGATTACATGGAATATTGGAAGTAATGAACGCGTATATACATAAAACTATACAAATAACGATATTAAATGATGTAAATTTATCACATTTCAGTATTTAATACATTACCAATTCAATATTGATGCAATTATTGTAGACATTTTTAGACTTTATACGGTTTGTTTATGGATTTGTGATTTTACAATAAAAACGTAATAGTGTTTGCTGAATTGATTTGTTCAAATAGAGTTGAAATAAATCCCACTACAATCAACATGATCTATTACAAATTATATGTTTACTCATAAATATGTTGAGTATTTCATGAGCTTAGTTATTTTCACACTTTCCTAAAATACTTGAATATTATCAGAGATATGTACTGTTCTTATGAGTATCAAGTGGTTGTGTCATTCACAGACAAACTTAAATTGAGTCATAGTTAAACTTTTGGCACTTACGCCCTTCTAGCAAGATCGCAAAGACTATACTTTATCTTTATAGTAACTATAGTTTAGGTTTTATTAATGAAATTGTATCAATTTCAATAAATTTTTGTAACAATATCATAGTTAATGTTCATTAAAACTATTTTTAATTAACTTTAATGTTATAAGTCTTATTTTTCTATGAAAACTTGTATTGACGGTTTTCAGTGCCGGTTTGACGGTTGTGCATATGGCATCGCCTTAAGAGTGTATACAGGTCGTTTTAATACATAGTTTGATCATTTGACTTTGTTTTGGGCCACCAAACCACTATTCTTTAAATTAATTTCGGACTTCAAACCCCATGTTTTACCAACAGCACGAATAAGAACATTTTAAATGCAAGGTTCCTGGTTAGGTTTAGCATCAAAGTGGCGTTCTTAGTTTATTTTTCAACAGGACAGCTGGGAAGGTAGGTTAGGTTAGGTTAGGTAAGGTTGGCCGTCCTAAAGGACTAGCATAGACACAAAATTGGTCCGTAGCTGTACCACATTCGAGTTTCCTCCTCTTCACTCGCTAAACCATCCTGAGCTTACCAAGAAGCGTTTAAAGTCCAGGATCTCGATCTTACTAAGATCCGAGAGGTCGTTCAAAGGGGAAGTTCAAAAAAATGTTGTTCTGCTGTACGCTAGACTAGGACAGGTGCAGATCAGATGGAGCACATGGAACACATTTTCCTCCTCCTCCTCATCACCACAGCTGCGGCAGAAATCGTGGGCTGCGACACCCAGTCTGCTCGCATGTATCCCAATGAGACAATGTCCCGTTATAGCTCCCACCACCATACCAATATGGTGCCCTCGAAGCGATATCAGTTGGCCCGATCTGGACCTGTCAAGTCCAGGCTGGTTATTACACACGAACTGGCGTTATACCATCTGACGTTCGTTTCTTTTATGGCTTCTTCCTGAAGCAGCAGTTTACATGAAGCAAGACAGTTCTGGGCTACCTTCGACGTCAGGGAGTATGATTGTAGCGTTTTAATAGCAGCCAGGCTGTCCGTAAAAATGCGAATATCCCTCGTCGATATTACATTATACTTCAACCAGTCCATGACTTCCATTATCGCGATCAGTTCAGCTTGAAAAACGCTGCAAAAGTCGGGAAGACGAAAAGAGAGGTTAACCCCTAGTGCCTCACAGAATACCCCGCAGCCAACGCTTCTATCCCTTTTTGAGACATCCGTAAAGAAGCTTAGCGCCTACATGGAGCAGAGTCTATAAATTAATCTAGGTAAGGTTAGGTAAGGGAGGCCGTTCTAAAGGACAAGCATATAGACACAAAATTGGTCCGTAGCTGTACCACATTCGAGCTATCCTCTTCACTCGTTGAACCATCCTGAGCTTACCAGATGCAGAGCAGATGGAGCACAGTTTCCTCCTCCTCCTCCTCCTCCCCCTCACCGCAGCTGCGCCATAAATCATGGGCAGGGGCACCCAGTCTGCTCGCATGTACCCTAACTTAATACTGTTGTAGGTAAACAAAAACGATCGCAAGAGGACATGCACGACATTTTATTTCAATGCCCACGGTTCGAAACAAGTCGGAGGGAACTGTCCGAGGGCGGTGGCAATCTCAATCTTAGGTTGAGACGCAGAAGAGAATTAAGAGTTTAAGGACTAGTCACTTCCATGCAAAGTAATGTGTAACGATAGTTCCGCACGGAGGATGGATGAGGGTGTGTGGAAGGGTGTGTGGTTTTAGATTGTTTACCAATAGCGCGAATATAAACATCATAAATGCACGTACATTCCTTCCGAAGATGCAGGTTCTTGGTTAGTTCTAGCATCCAGGTGAAGTTCAGAGATTATTTTTCAGCAGGACAGACGGGAGGGTAACGAAGAGCCCACATAGAACAGAGTCGATAAATTAGTCTAACGTAATACTGTTGTAGGTAATCAGTCATTTAGTCACGTCATTCCGTCAAACTCAACTTTATTCTCTTTTTATCAACCCTGTGATGGGGTATACAAATAAGTTTTCATCGTTTTTTTCTAAAGTTTGAAGATTTATTACGAAATAATGGTTACAGATAAATTATTCAAAATAACTACCATTGCTACTTAGCTACGATTTGTGCCCATCTTTCATGCAGCATATGGATCACGAAATTATTTGCTGCGGTCCCTCAAATAAACATAATTTAATAAGCACAAGTACAATCGAAGTCAAAACATTTCAAACCACCATAGAACCGCGGTCAATAATTAATAATAAACTACATACTACGCAATTAAAATTATACCACCAACAAAATTATCGTAGCTTGAAAATTATCTGTGAATCGAAACTGTTCAGAGTAAAACAACCATTATTTATGTATTTTGCTACAAATTTAAATAAAATACATATGCGATTTCATCGTTTTTCAAAAACAACAACAAAAACAAAACATCTGCTCAAATCACAAACAAAAAATTGTACTAGAACGCATTTTATAAAAAAAATAAATAAAATTGCGCACGCTGATTGGTCGATTTCATTCGGTACTTCCAGTAAATTCTGTTTTTTTTCTGCTATTCTTCTCGAAACAAAAACAAGAACAGCTCAAAAGGAAAGTTAGTGTTGGGAAGATAGGACGTCTTCAGTTATAGGTGAAGACCAATAAAAAAAATATAAAAAATAAAAAAAAAGAAATTTTATTATTTTTAATTTTTAAATAATTAAAAGAAATTTAATTAATTTGTGTATAGTATAAGAAAACAAAAAAGTTTTTAAAGTAAATAATAATTATTAGGAAAGTGCTTTTATTATCTGATATATATTTTGTGATAATCACATAACATAATAAATTCAAATCAGTGTTCAACATATTGTTGGTATGTTTTCTTGCTAAAAGAAAAAAAAAGTTCGAATACAAAGAAGACGTGAATTTTAACATCGCCATTTTGTTTTATTTTCTTATTTTAGTGCTGAAACGTTTTGAAAATACGGAAAAGAGCATCTAATTAATAATAATAATAAATAAATAAGCAGTAAAAAGAAAGTTGGAAAATTTTTTTTTTGTTTAATTTTTTGGTTTAAATTTTTATTTTTTTTAATTTGTTTAAAAAAAATTAAATTGTGAATTTTCATCATTAAATTTACACACACACAAGCATTCATTTTCGATTAATGGAAAACAACATAAAATCCATGAATGCGGTTGTAAATGAATTATTGCAAAAAATAGAACGAGTCAGTATAATAAAAATATTAGGTCAAAGTGGGAGAGATAGAAATTCATAGTGTTAAAGTTCTCCATCAAATTTTTTTTTAAGTGTATTTCTTTTGTTTTATTTTTTAATTTTTAATTTTTTTTTGTGTTCTGTGATAAAATAAAACAAATATCGTCCGAACTCGAACAAAATATAACAAACAAAAAAAACAATTTTTATTGATAATACACACTGCATTTTATATAATAATTAATAAAATATAAATTAATAAATAAATCTTGGGACTTAAAGTAAATAAATAAAATAGTGTGTAATACAAAATGACTAACTCGCACAATAGACAACAATCTGGGGTTAGGAGCGCCGAACGATATTATACAAATGCTAGCCCTCAACACAGTGG
Organism: Tipula unca; assembly: GCA_951394425.1. Classification (NCBI taxonomy): domain Eukaryota; kingdom Metazoa; phylum Arthropoda; class Insecta; order Diptera; family Tipulidae; genus Tipula; species Tipula unca. The sequence goes on from OX596380.1 coordinate 77,834,317, forward strand.
AGGAAACGGTAGTAATGGTAATACTAGTAGTCATAAGAAAAGGGGGCAAAAATCACCTATTAGTATTTCATCATCACATCCACTACCTATAACACCTCCAAAATATCGTCAAAATCAGACAAATAGTCGTTCAAGCCCTGGTGGCTTTTGTCATTCATCATCACCATCAAATAATTATAATAACTATTATAATAATAATAATGGAAATGGAGGTGTAACGGTATCACATTCACCACCAAATTTTTCATATTATGCTGGTAGTAAGTGTTACGATTCTCCAGCTCCCACCGCATTACCACGACCTCCAACCCATTGGACATTAAGTTGTGCCCAATTAGCAGCACAATATAATAATAAACAAGACGATTTCTCACATAATTTAAAAATTATGTTAAATGTTAAAGCATAACAAAATCGTAAATAAATATTAAGTTCCTGGATATTATTATATACAACTGTAAACACACCGCCATCTTAAAAAAAATTCATAATAGTGTAGTAGTGTTTATTTGTCTATATATATATATATTTTTTTTTTTTTAAACAAATTTTTTCCTAAATGGGGTAAGTAAATAGGACACATCCGATTGGTAATAGCTAAAACTAAATTTATAAGTTTTTATCACAGAATCATATAAATATTCCGGAATGTAGTAATCTAAATTAAATTTGTATACTAAAACATGTCTTATTTGATTACCCCGTTTTTCTTTATATTTTTTAAAACCCGTAAATTTTAGTTTTTATATAGAATACACGAAAAAATTAATGTTTAAAATATAGTTTTTCAAAATTTTTTTTAAAAATTTTATTTCATTAATGTTTTGTCGATTTAACGCTCAAAGTCTCTGTGTCGATGAAGATTGCAATATTTTTTAAAATAATATTAATTTTTTTTTTTAACATTCCATTGAAAAAAATCTTTGTTCAATGCACTTAAAATATATATATATAGAAAGAAATTGTGAAAGAAATATAAATAAGAAAACATACGGAATATGTTAAGAATTGAAATGAACCGCGGAGATTTCTAAAAACGTGTTAAGATGCACAAATTATATGAAATTACGTTTTTAAGAAGGTTTTAAAAAGCTATATTTTATCTTGTATCAAAGAACATCGAAAATCATTGACTTATATATGTTTTGTCAACAGATTTTATCTTATATTGTCTGAACGTCAATTTTTTTTAATTTATTTATATAAGTAAATTCAATTACACAAAATCCATATTTTTACCCACCCACCATTTTATGTTTGTCCATAAGATGGCGGACTTTTTATTTTATTTTTTGTTTTTTTAACGTATATAAATATTAATAATTGTAACTAGAATTACATTTTAAGAAAATTTTCTTACATTAAAATCAAAAAATTAACAAAAAAAGATTGACAATTAAGATATTATTATTATTAATAATTAAAATTAAATAATTGTAATGCATACACAAATACAGTACAAACAAATATTAAAAATAATAAATTTCTCAATTAAACATAAAAAAATTTAATTAAAAAACCAGAATGTTGAAGATGTCTAAGAAAAATGATAAGAAACTTTTCTTTAAGTTTTATTTAATTTTTTTTTTTTTTTTTCAAATATTGTGGTGTAGTCAGTTAATTTAGTTTAAATGGCAGACTATATGTAAAATGACTAAATATTGTAAAATGTAAAATTTATATATTGAATGAAAGATTATTATAATTTTTTGTAAGAATGCAAATTTTGATTGCGAATGAATGTCCTTTTTTTATTCTTGAAATTTGATTTTTATTATTGTTTTTTTTTATTTGAAGCAGGCTTCCTCAAGTAACTTCAACTGGGAACGTTAAAAACTTATATAATTTGTAAATATTCATACAGTTGAGCTTAAATGTGGAACATTTATTAAAAATAAATAAATTTTTACAAAAAAAAATAATAATTTTTAATTGTGATAAAAGATTTAAAACTAGTATTTTAATTGTAAATTTTGATCTGTTTGTGATAAAAAAAATTTGTAATCAAATGTACTGTGTAAAGTTTGTAATCAATATATATTTTTTTTTAGAAGCCTTTTTCACACGAACCACTATCGTACTGAATCGTATTGTATCGCATGCGAATTATATTTCGCAATAGGTACAATACTATGCGGCATGATACTGCTCCGTCTGAAAAGGTCCTGCGAATACAAAATTAACCATGACCGTTTATTCTATACACAATTAAACTAGTAATATGACCGTCAAATTAGTATTTTATTTGATTAAATTTAAAAAAAAAAAACAAATATTGGCACTTGAAATTTAGACCAACAAACTTTACACATTTTTTTTTAGTTTTTATAAAACTTTAATCTACTTTATCACAAATTCCTAAATTAAAATAAATTGTTTGATTCATAATATATACAATCAAAGCCAAAAAAGTAATAAAAAAAATTAAAATTTATTTATTTTTAAAACGATATTTTGTTTATTTTATTATTATTATTTAAAAAAAAAATAGCAAGTTTTATATATTTTCCCCTTTAATATCATCTATCTTCTACGATCCAAATATTTTTGATTTTCATCATAACTAAATAAATTAGCAGTCAAATCTTATTTTAAGAATAAAAAAAAACAAATTTAGAATATAAATAAACAATTAAAATAAATAAATAAACAAGGTATTAAAAAAATAAATTGGAATAAATAATAATCAAATTACAAAACAAAATTTAAATGTTCTTTATAGCCGAATCATAATTTGTATTAATTGTAAAATTGAAGCATTAATTAATTTAAAAAAAAAATCGAATGTGAACTTTATTAAAAAATATATAATATAGATCCAAAATATAAAATAACTAAATTTGATCAAAGCCAGATAATAATTCACGTGACTTCTCTTTTTGTGATAAAACTATAACGTACCTTGGAAAAATAAAATAAAATTAAAATGAAAAAATTTTGTATATAAAGATTTTAATCATTGAAAAATATCGAATTTTCCATTATTAGATAGAAAACAACAAAAAAAGAAAATTTTTCCATGATTGAAACTTTAATAAAAATAAATTAAATAAAACCAAAATATCATGTAATTTTTTTTGTAATAACGAATGCATCCTCGCGCAAACAACACAATTTGTCTAATTTTCATAAAATGTTTCCGTCTTATTGAAAACATTGTGGCTGATATGTATTATTGATTTGCCGCTATGTATATATATAATATGAGGATTGTTTTGTGAAAAATATTCGAATTTTATAATGTGCTGAAATGTATTCGTTTTTTATATACGAAAATGAATGTTAAAATATTGATTAATCAAAATGCTCTCCAAAAAATATCAAATATATGAAAAATACATAAAAGAGAATTAAATATTTAAACAAAATAAATATTTAATGCATAATTTTAAACATGGAGAGATTCACGAATTAAATAAGAAATATATAAAATTAAATACGCGACAATCGATCAGTTTTAACATTCATCTTAAAAAAAAAAAATAATTTTAGTAAAATGAAGAATAAGATATGCTTTAATTAAATTTTAAGTGAAAAAACTACCAATGGTGTTACTCTGGCAAAATAACATACATACCATACATAAAATAAGAAAAAATTAAGATTTTTAGATTTACATTTTTTTCTGTGATCCTGTTCGTCAAATAATTTAAAAAAAAGAAAATATCCTCCATAAAATTTAAAAAGTTCACAATTTTTTTTTTGTTTAGTTTAAAATTAAATTAAAACAAGTAGTGTGCAAACAATATATTATATATTAATACAGATATAAGACTTATTAAATGTGATCAGTAAAAGATAAGAATATATAACTTTAAACAAAAAAATAATAATTTAAAAATTAAAAAGATGCTTAGAGAAAAAAAGAGAAGCGAAAAAAGTACTATATTTTTCCTTTATCTATCCTAATAAATACACAAAAATTTAAAAAAAAATAATAATAAATAATACAAAAAAACTACAACCTTTTCGGAAAAAATATCCTTTTCCCTTCTTTCCTCTCGTCCTAATTCCTTACCAAAATGCCTATAGTATTCCGTTTACAATAGAACTCTTTAAAATATCATAATATCATCCCTTTAAGATCCTTATCTCAATTCAAATTCAGCCATACAAACTCCCCTCTACTCTTCTCCAAAACCCCAAATTGATATATTAAAAAAAGAATATTTTATATATTTATATAAAATTTGCACTAGTGCAAGACCAATCCGTTCTTATTAGAACGAACATTTATTTTACAGGTTATAGAACGGAGTTTAGAAGACAATTTTTTGTTAAATAAAAAATACTGTGATGTGATTACATTCACATCGCATTTGTGTTTTATTTTTAATTTCGTTATAGTTTGGGTGTGTAGCCGCGATAATCATGCAGCCATTCATACTGGGAATTTTTATTAGGTAAGTTTAAAGTGCACGCGGGGTTTGTGTTAGAACTCCAGATTAAATTGAATGAGTTGAAAGATTTCGTTTAACAATCCTAGTTATGAAAATTAGATTTCTTAGCTTTAGTTATTTCCTTAAAAATGTTTTCGTCAATAAATTTCTGAATGTATGAGTGCATTCATCATTAACCAATTCCTCCAGCTCCCAACTGATTCGTCTCCAACACATTAGTAATTTTATGCCAAATCCTATACTTAACCCCCCCATCACACGGTGAGTAACGTTCTCTGACCCTCCTGTAAACAAGGTACTTCATTAGATTTATCCATCAGGTTCCCACAATTAGATTCTCGTCACATGAAAAGAACAGTAGCCCTAATAATATAAAAAAAGTTTTGTTAAATTTGTCCCAGCAGAAAATGTAGTAGATGCTACGAATAAAAATTAGTCTAGATTAGTCGGTGCAATTTGTTTTTAAACAAGCATACTAATTCCAAATTTATTTGAAATATTAATTGGACCAAACTTGTGAAAGTTTTTGTGTTCGATTATTCAAAAATTCGATAAATAAATGAAATTTGCGATCGATTGTCAAATGTTAAGCCACAGCCGGGCGACCGCAAATCACCAATGTTAGTTTTGTGTAATGTTTGACAATGGTAGAATACAAATATAAATTCAATAGTTATCGGGAAAATTTAACTTAAATTAGTTGCCTTATAGTCGAAATTATCGATTTAAGTATAGTTAGTAACGTCACGTCCACGAGGCAATCCTCATATCGTCTTCATTGATCGCATTAGCGAAGAACATGTTCGTTCAAACAAATCTCTACTTCATACTTTTCTTCTAAATAAAAAATACTTGCCCCGGTAAATCTTGCATACAAGTTATGCCCGTAGAATGGAAAGATGACAACATTTTCCTCGTGGTTCCTAAATTCCTAAATGCAAATTCTAGTTACGCTTGGATGAATTGAAGAACAAGCATCACTTGCTCAAAATATTGAATTTCTGTTGGTATTTTTCATTATTTTTAAATTATTAGCAAAGCAGCTATGCGTTTGCGTGCTATGGCAAGGTCAGCTTATAGTGGTTCATTATAAATGTTCACTACGCACGTCAGTTGAATTCATTCGAGATTTCAGACCTTTCGAATTTTCCATATTTAAGGAACATAATTACCGGTTTTCCCACTACATCTGTACATAGTCAGGTAAAAAAAGGCTTCTATCAAATTTCTTAAATATATAATAAAATATTTTTAAACTTGTAGGTAAATTTAAAATTTTAAAGTCAGTTCGCGTTCTGGTCTGAGCACCTTGAAATTATATGAAATTGGTTATGAAAGTTTAAAACCGCATGGTTCTGGGATTATTGCATAATGGTGCATTTTAGGTATCTGATTTATGGAGCAATAGATCCAACTTAATCTATAAATACAATTTATTCCGTTATTGAGTATTTGATGGCTCGATAAGGCATTGTTGGTTTCAGTGGCTAAATTAGGTACTGTCCATCCCAATGAGAAACACACAGTAGTCAGGTGCATGATGTTGAATATTTTACGAAAATTGGAGATATATTAAATCAAGTACAGATCGAAGTTATTTTCATTTTCTAGGCCAGAAGTTACTGTCGCAAGAACAAGAAATTTTGAACCAAGAAAATTAAATTTAGTTGATGATAAAAGTAATCCCTTCGTAACTTTTGTTGGGTATCGAAACTCAGAGAAATTGTAGTTTTGAAATAATTGTAACTATAGAAACAAAGAAAATGGTAATTTATTGGACTTACATATATAAGTATAAATTGCAGCTTAACTTTGTGGGGCACAAAAATTACCAGTATTCGATGCTCATCGCGGCTGTGTAAGGCTCTGACAATATCTGTAAACATTTCATTTTTGAAATATAAGTTTTTGGGAAATTATCTTTCCTTATCTTCTATATGATCCAGGCAAAACATTCAGACAACCTGAACTTGATTGATCTATATATATATTGTAATAAGATTCTTTTGAATACTTAGAAATTTACTTCAAACGGAGCTCCTACTCTATAAGAAGATGGGAATGAAATGGGGTACACAAATATGTTTGTCTTCTTTGTACTTAATACTTATACAGAACTGAACAAATCCGTTTGAAGTGAATACCGTACCATTCATTTAAATAGGAATCGATAAGTGCGAAAAACAGCTTTAGTTTAATTGTTCTGAAAGAAACAATATGAACTATATAAAGTCCTAAAGACTTCAGTTTTTTCGAATGTTCCCAGAAATGGTAAGTACATTCGAATGACATGTCTGATGCTAACATCTACATTTTTGGCTTCCAATTATAGTAACGCGGCTGGGCTATGCATAATGTATTGAGTATTAGTTGGAAAATTTCGAATATTTCTTCGTTGGCATGACGATGGTCAACGCATTACCGAGCAAATAGCGCAGTGGTTAAAGCTGTGACGTTTGGATCGGGAGGTACCGGGTTCGAATCCCAACAGAGGCGGGATGCAAAAAGGGTTTTTCATCTCCCGATTACGATCGGTGATTAAATTGAAAAAAACATCTATGACCCTCTGTTGGAATGTAGAACTCATGGGCCGACCCATCGTTCATGTTAGTACAGGCTAGCATGGAGGCAGTGTGCAGATGGCCAATTAAAAGACGGACCTGTAGCCGTGTACAAATAGGGATACTGTTCAGAAGCTTTCAAAGGACATTAAATCCACTAGCCGAACAGTCTCTAAATAATGTATGTATGTGTTGGTATTTATTTAAAAAAACTCAATTATTTTATTGGCTTTTTATGTGCCGCTCGAACCACAAGCAATTGAAACAAAACTGAGTGATTTATGACAAAAAAAACTGAAAGTAAGTTGTGACCTTTATGAATCGTTGGTATATATAGGCATAGCTTATTTTGGTCTACTCAAACCTCCAAGTTGTTAAAATCTATATGAAAATATGAATCTGTACGTTTTGCTATATGAATCTGTACGTTATGATATAACATGATCCGTCGACGAACTCAAGCGAGTATCAAAATATGTAGTCACATTTTCTGCTAGAATTTATACTATAGAGGGATTCTAAAAATTTGCAAGTCGGTCATTAAATCATGAAGGTTGAATACTTGATGCTTACGTATCAAACACATATAAAATGTATCCATTTTTGTGTTAACATCCTTCGCATTTATAGAATTTCTATTCCAATGTAGGCCTGTGTGGTTTTGTTTCTATAAGTTATATTTATATTGGGTGGCCTGATTTTTTCAACAAACATTCGATGGAATTAAACACGATATCCATAAATTTGTGGTTAATATCATTTACGGCAAATGGATTGAAGTGAAGACGTATGCACTAAAAATCTGTTCCGGTTATTAAGAATATGGTTTAAATTGTAATCAACTTGTGCATTATTGCGGGCTGTAGATATTTCTCAGATAATAGAATGATCTTAAAGTTTGTCTAAGTTTCTTTTTTAAGTTGGCCACGTGTTCTTTAAAATTTAGCTGATAATCCAAGGTTAGCCCCAAATATTTAAATGATTGGAATGAGTATTACAGTTGGACTCATTACAAGAAAGTGAATGATAAAACAATGGATTGGAATCCTTGGAACGGCATTGAACTACATCAAATTGAATTTATCGCTAAGAACAAAATCATGAAACGTGAAACCATCTCTTTAGAAATTTTAAGTCATCTTTAATGGCACAATTTGATGGATTCATATCTGAGCTGGAGTATATGCCAATTAATATCAAAAATCAAATTTAAATATATCAAGAAAAGTAAGGGCCCTAAAACAGAGCCTTGCGGGACCCCAACGTTAATAACTTTCGATTTTGAATAGAGATGACACTTTGAGATCCAAAAATTTTATTCTATCTAAATAATTCAGTAAACGCCCTTTAATAATTTTTTCAAAAATCTTTGATGATGTATTTAAGGGTAATTAGGGTGGTAATTGTTAGAATCAACACGGCAGATCTTTTTAAATAGGGACTTTACAATACCTATTTAAAGTTTATGAGAAAACAAACTCTTTTCAAGACACAACTTCAAGAATAAATGTTATATTAAAAATACGTTTTTCACTAGTGAATTCGAGATTCCATCCACTCCACAAGTACTAGAATTTTTCAATTCATTAGCTGCTGACACAATTACTGTACCTAGACAACACCTTATTTTTTCTATCATCGTCAGTAATAACTATGTTTTAACGGTTATTATTTGCAATGGATTTATTTTTTGTAGCACTCACTATAACAAGATTGTCATTCAAAACATCATTAACAATTTTCCATTTTGATTTCATATCTGTTGCGGTATCCAACTTATTTTTAAAATGACATTCTTTCCTCATTGGGATCAAGGTTTTAATCCTAATTAAGTTTATCAATTTTTTTCTTTAGCACCTCATTACTTCGATTTTTGAAGTTACTTCTTTTAATCTTAACAATAGATTTACATTTATTTAGAATAAAAATAAATTTATCAATAAAACTCGAATAAGGAACATTAGGATCATCCGAGGAAAACACATCACTAGTACACAGGCACTAGTACACAGCGCCTCAGAAAAATCAGTGTGATTTATCTTTGTCTGATAAACTGATTTGTACCGACGACCACTACTTGATTTATTGGCTAACTTTATATTAAAATAAACAGTGGTACGTATGATTAGTCACAAATATTTTCAAATTAATCAGAATATTGTTGGCAAAGGGTTTCAATAAGTTCAAATTTATATCACCAAGTAGTATTTTATGTTTAGATTTATCACTGATCCGCCAAAAAATAATAATAACACACATCGTAATTAAGTGAGGATCTGATAAACACAGCCACACCACCAGATCTATAATGGTCATTACAGTTAGCTAGAAATGAGTAACCATTTACACTATACTCAAAAACGATCGTGGGGATACTCACAGGACACTGCCTACTTGGAGAACATGCGAGGAGGCTAGGTCTGGAAGCAAATGACTTTCGCAGAAGCTGTGGGGACGAGGAGGAGTAAGAAACAGTAGTCCACCTCCTATGCTCATGCCCGTCTTTAGCACACAAAAGACATGAATATTTGGATAAATTCTCAATGGACTGCCTCTCGGATCTCGAAAACTGTAAGGTGCGAGACTTATCACGCTATACATAAGTAGCTCAAATTGGTTCTCATAAGGGTAATAGGGAAGTAGATCCTGTGGTATCACAACGGACCGTCGCCGGTCTAAGTGTGCTGTAGCAGCCACTCAACCTAACCTAACCTAACCTACACTATACTCAGATATTTCACCACTTGAGCTCCAAGTCTCAGTAAGAAATATTACATCGAAATCCAAATTTATCGCATAAATGTTAGTTAAAAATATGTCAACATTTTTTTGCATGCTCCGAATATTTTGCAAGCAATATCTGTGTTGTTATCAGCTTAGTTGCCTCAGTGTTAATATGTTGTTCGAGCCTTTGCCTATGTCTCAGTGCATTTTTTTTGGATTTCCTTTGAAACAGTGTCCACTTTAAGGTCCCTATGGAGGTCTCTGTTTCTAACATAACATGGTGAATCAACGATCTTCCTTAATACTTTGTTTTGAAATCTTTGGATGATTTCTACGTTGCTCTGTTTGGTACAACCCCAAAGTTGGATACCATAAGTCCAAACCGGTTTTAATATTTGTTTATATAATAGAAGTTTGTTGTATGTTGATAGAGCGGAGCTCCTTCCTATCAGTCAATACATCTTTCTATATTTTAGTTTTGCATCCAGTGTCATGCCAAGATACTTAGCCGTGTTGGCATACGGTATTATTTCTTGATTAATTGTAACCGGAATATGTTTGAGTCGTTTGTTTGTAAAATTGATATGTGAACTGATTTAGTTTTGTTAAAATAGTTTTGTTATGTATTTGAGTAATAGCTAACTGTAAATTCTGAGTTGATTCTTCGTTGCTATCTCTAAGGTTGCCGCGTGTCATCAGCAAAGGTCGCCACAGTGTTATTTTCTAATACAGGGAGATCATTAGTGTACAATAGGTATAGGACCGAACCAAATACACTGCTCTGCGGTACTCCTGCCTTGATTTCTTTCAATTCAGAAAAGGAATCGTCTAATTTTACTCTAAAGAATGTATCTTTCAAGTTGGATTCTAATATTGTAGTGAATTGCATTGGTAGTACAGTTCTTAACTTATAATTAAGTCCTTCGTGCCAAACTTTATCAACGGCCTGTGCAACGTCTAAGAATATCGTTGAGCAGATTTTTTCTTTTTTTCTGCTCTTTCAATAATATTAGTTATTCTGTGTACTTGATCTAATGTTGAGTGTTGGTTGTGAAAACCGAACTGGAATCAGAGGTTTCCTCTGAATTATCGGATTTAGCCTTTTTACTCAACGAGTAATAACGATATTGGCCTGTAAGATCCAGTTTTGTGTAGTGGTTCCCCAGGTTTAGGAATAATAATTACTTGTGCAATTTTCCACGGGCTGGGTACATATTTCAATCAAAAGGCGGCATTTATATTATTGGTGAGCTTTAAAAACGCTTTCCTTGGTAATTCTTTTAAAATTTCTGCTGTGATAAGGTCATAACTTTTTTCGGATTCATATTTTTTTTTATATCATACATGACTTCTTTTGGTGTTGTTCGTAGGATTTCTTCACTTTCCTGTACAACCTCTCCAGTTATTATTTCGGCTTCCAATATTTATTCCAGGTGTTCAGCAAAACTTTGCCTTTTAATTTTTCTGGTTGCTCTCCAGAGAGAATACTCAGTACTAGTATCATTAGATAATTTTCTGAGGTAGTTACTGATAGATTCGTCTTTCAGATCTTTGATTTCCCTTTTAAGTAGCTGAGTCAGATTGTTTAGCTTAGTTTTATCTTGAGGGGCTCTAATTTGTTGCCATATTCTCCTTGCCCTTCTTTTTTCTTCCAAGACCTCTCTAATTTCTCTAGGGTAGTTGTTTCCCTTAATTTTCTTTTTAACTTCAGGGATTTTTCCCAAGCTGACTGCTGTATGTCACATATGAACTTGTGAACTTCTTTTTCTAATTGCTCCTCACTCCTTAGCGGAACCATTGAGTTAATTTTTCTTTCTAAAGAAAGTCTAAAGTATTCCCAATTTGTGTGCTTATTTACTAAACTAAGATAGCTTTCTTTTTGAATGATCCTTTCACTTAATGTCAAAAGTATTGGGGAGTGATCAGATATAAAGAATTCAATCCAATCTGGTATTTTATTTGGATCAGCTGGCCAGTAGGTCGGTTTACCATTTGGTAAAGCTTCACAACCGTATTTTCTGATAGCATTGAGGAGTTCATTACCTTTAGTTGTTGTTAGTCTAGAACCCCAGTGGATATTTTTTGCATTAAAATCTCTTTCCTAATTTACTGAAAAATTCAAGATAGTCTTTTTCTTTTAGAGAGTATTTCGGTGGGCAGTAAATTCCAATAACACTAATAGAGTTATTTTTGCTCTTAATATTAACGGCTGTTGCTTGTATTTGTTCTGTTTCATATTTTAATTCCTCGAAGTGATTAATACTATTTCTAATTATAACAGCACTACCTCCCTTAGCAGTATTTCCCGGGTGAATAGTGTGATATATTTTATTATTTCTTAATTTAATAATTGATTGTCTAGTGAAGTGAGTTTCAGAGATGAGACAGACATCGATTTTCTCTGCGTCCAGAAACATTTGTAATTCTTGTTGGTGTTGCTGGAGCCCATTGGCATTCCAGCATAAAATTCTTAAGTCTTTAGACATGGCTTTGTTTAGGGATGGCTCCCTTAGTACTGTATTCTAGTTTCTGTAATCGCTGATCAAAAGTATTAAGTTTGCTTAATATCAGCTTATGCGTTTCATTTATATCGTCTGTTTGAGGACTGGTAAAAATATTAATATGTTTTACTGCCAAATTTTTCATTGTACCGACAATATTTAAAAAATTTCCGTTAAACCATTTTTAATCATCCCATGGTGCTTTCGTACCTATAGCGAGAAACTTACTTTATCCGCCATCAAATGAAATTACATATCTGTGTTTTTTGTTTGTTGAGAAACTAATTAACTGCAAAAATATCATTTTTCGGCAAATCGTATTTAATACCAAAATGACCAGGGTTGGGTACGAAATTCTTCTTGTTATAATTCTGCTTTTCAAAATTATGTTTTACAAAATTCTGTTTTTTCGAAATTCTGGTTCACAAAATTCTGCTAAAAATTAATTTTGCAATTAATTTTTAACAGAATTATATGAAATGTATATAATTCTTATATAAATACAAAGTGTTTATACACTCGTACATAGGTATATACTGTATGGAATATTGTATTAACGCAGTTTCTTTGCTGATTTTGTCTCTGATTAATAATTTAATTAGAAATTCAATTTGTTTTTTGTAGCAGTTATTCGCTTTCAACATTTTTGCTTTGTAATTAACCATCTAGATACAACTGCATTAGATGGTTCATTAATATTTAAAAATGATTTCGGGCATATGGGCACCGCGTCTGTTCTTGACGAAACGCATTCTGGACCCAATTTTGGGCCACTTTTTCGAGCACTGCTGGCCGTTTGTCTCGATTCACGAATAACACGAACAATGCTGGCCTCCAAGGCGTCAATTGTAGCTGGTTTGTCAGGATAAACCGCAGTGACTTCATGTAGTCTTAGACGAAATAATCGAGAGGTGTCAAATCGCACGACCTTGGAGGCCAATTGACAGGTCCATTTCTCGAAATCAACTTATCGCCAAATTTTGATTTTAATACCACATCTCGTCCGAATAAATGTCATCCATATTTTCAAATAAAAAATCATTGATCATGGTGCGGTACCGATCTCCATTGACCGTAATGCGATCCCCGGCCTCATTTTTGAAGAAATAAGGTCCGATGATGCCACCAAACGGTGCATTTTTCTGGATGTAATGGAGTCTGTAGGGTGTCTTGTGGATTGGTCTCACTCCATATGCGGCAATCTTGTTTGTTACCAAACCCGTTAAGCCAAAAAACACAATTTGACGATAAAAGTGACGATAAATTTTAATAATTTCGTAGCGTTGTTCACGCGTGAGACTATTCATGATGATTTGCTAGAGTATACTGAGATCTACTAATTAATTTTAGTTAGCCATTTTAGTTGCAGATTGATATTTTCACTATTCACTTGAATCACATTGGTATTTTAGGTATAGTAACTTTCATTCAGCAAAAAACATAATCAACTTCAAATTAAAGCAGACACAACCTTGATGACTATAAACATATATGTATGTATGCGCATAATATCCAAAATATCAATGCGAGAGCAAACATGTGCCTGCTTCTTTGTATATGTATAGTTTACAAAAATGTAGAAAAGAAAAAAATATTTTTTTTTTGACGCAAATCCAATGACGAAAGTATAGTTTTGTTAAATATTATTGTGTACAAATAAATTGTGGATGAAGCAAACGAAAAATAAAACGTGACATCAGTATTGTGTGTAATGTGAGTTGAGTTGAGTAGAATAATAAATAAACAGTTTATTGTGCTTCTCTTACTTGTTTATCCAAATATACATAAATACATAAATTGTAGGTTTAACAATTATTAAAGTTTTGAATTTCAAGTTCTTCTTGTTGTCGTTGGGTATCGTCGTATAATAATTGTTGGATCAAACAAATATTGATCGTTTTAATTTGTTATTTTGGTTACACTGCACCTTTCCAATTAAGACCATCGAGTGTAATAAAAGAATTATACCTTAACATAATCAATTTTAAGAATAACTTTCCTTATCATATTATTGTTATTGTATACGCGTAAATATTATGTATAGTGACCGCAGAAAACAAAAACCACAAAAAATCGGAATTTTGTATGTAAATACCTACATACGTTATGTATGTACATTACGTACATACAATTCAAAATCTAATCAACCAATCGTTATCGTTATCGTATATATATATACATATATATATATATATATATATATATATATATATATATATATATATATATATATATATATATATATATATATATATATATATATATATATATATATATATATATATATATATATATATATATATATATATATATATATATATATATATATATATATATATATGAAACAGTCTTTACAATAATATTATTAATATTCGACAAACTAAAAAATCCTTCGAAATATTTAAATGAATTACTTCGAAATATAATGAAAAATTTGAATTTCCAATTTCCATATACGGGGTGAGTCGGGAAGAATCTGTAATACTCCAGGAATGTATTGCGTACACGTGAAAATAATAACAATTTTGTTATCCGATTTTCATTTATTTTAAAGTTATAATAATGCAGTGTTTAAAGGCCATTACTGGCCGCCTACTGCGTCAACAATCTGGCTCCAACGGTTTCGATCCTGGGCTTGGTCTTCATACTGTCCTATAGACAACCTGAATAAGCCAAGTCATTCTCTACACCGTGGAGCCATCGTCGCCTGCAACGACCCCTGCGCCTACTATATGGTGGCTATCCTTTCAGAGATCGCTGCACAATTAGTTCCGGATCAGCACGCAGAACGTAACCGAGCCAGCGTACTCGTTGAGATCTTATTTCATGTACAATATCGGGGCTATTCATGAGCTCGGTATGTGCCATCTATTTCGCGTTTTAGGCCGTAAATCGCATGACTCTTTTCTCAAATGTAAGCAGCAATCTCTCGCACTCATCCGTCAACGCCCAACTTTAACATGCAACCATAACAACGGTCCTGATCAACGCTTTGTAAAGCTTCAGATTCACGGCACTTGATAGGTGTTTATATTTTAGCAGTGGCCTTCGAGGACAAATGAAATGCTGCCCATGCCATCCGCACTTTAATATCCTCACCCACATTGTTATCGTGAGTGATAAGAGAACCCAAATATTTGAACCTCCTCACTCCTTCAAATGTGTCGTGGCCACTACTAAAATCTGGTGTGCCATTGTCCTTATAACCTGAGATCATTTATTTCGTTTTGGACTCATTGATCTGGAGTCCAACAGCAGGTGAAAACTCTACAAGCGGATCAAGTATTTCATTCACTCCGTTGCTATTCAGTCCATTCTAGGCCTGCCGGAAATCCAGTAACACCTGATGTACGGGGATGGAAGTCTCATAATATTTAGATAGAATCATCCGCAGCGAAAAGACCTGATCAGTGACTGATCGATTCGGACGAAATCCTCCTTGATAGTCACCAACCAGCCCCTCCGCTCGAGGGGTGATTCTATCCAATATGATGTAGGACAGTAACTGGTATGCTGTGCAAACGAGAGCTAAACCGCGATATTTGTCACACTTCTTGAAGATGGGGCATATCGCGGCCACTTAATTTCAGAGTTGTTGTACTTTCAGAACCTCGGCCTTCCACCATTCTCGCTTATCCCGTCTACAAACCCGCTCAGCTACCCTCCTAATAAGAGTAGCCTTGTTTTTACTCGCGATTGTGAGACGTTGTTGCACTTCACTATTGGCTATATTTTGTTGCTTAACTGCAAGGCGACACTAGCCATCAAATCAATCTTTCTTGGGTCTGACTTTCACTATACCTTACGCCTGTTGAGCAGCACTGAGAACCGAAATGTCACAACCGAATTGTGTTCCCGGACCTGTACGAAAATTGCATCGACCAAATAATGATCGCTGCCTACGTATTTGGTTGCTGACCGATAAGTTCTCACATCCTGCACAATCCGAGCTCGCGTTTTTGAAATTAACACATGGATTGCGAGGATGGGTCCATGTGTACAAATATATCATTCTCTCACCATTATCGGTCGCAGTTTCGTGTCGGGAGTACGGACCTATGTTATCCCACAAGTCGGTCTGATTTCTGCCAGCTCTAACATTAAAGTCCCCAATTACCATTCTAACATCGTGTTCGGGTATAGATCCCATCATTGTAAAATGAGTCTTTATCTTAGGGCTGGCTGACTTCTGTGGGCGCATGTACACAAATTATCGACAGGTTACCTAACTTCATGCGCAAGCGAAGCCTACACAATCGGTTATAGACTGCTTGACTAAATCCAAAACCCCCTCTTTTACCTGCGGACCAAGAAGAAATCAAGCTTTAAGATTTCCGAGGTCGCCTTCACTGTATAACAACGTATAGCGCTGGGGCACATGGTCTCCACTTTTAGTCCAGCGATTTTCTTGAAGAGCAACGAGTTCCAGCCGCTACTCCTTCATGCATGTGATTAGGGCCTCCAACGCTCCTGGTTTCTTAAGTGACTGCACGTTCCACGTGCCGATCCTAAATCTCGTGTCTGGGTACTTAAGCCGGGGGTGCGGTGTTGTTCTGGCGGTATCCATTCTTAGTTTTGTTGACTTCGATCAGCTCAGCGATCCAACCGTTTAGTCGCCTCCTACGATAAGCAAAGGATACTGTGGTGGTATTCTTGCGTAATTAATAGGGGGTTTTTAAGTTATAGCGTAATTAAAAATTAAAGAAATTTCAGTAATACATTTGACCATTTTTGTATTGTCAAACTGATTTAAGTACGGTTATTTCTTGAGTTTGTACGATTAAAGAGTTACAAAATTTTTTGTGGTCTGCCCTGGAATACCTAGGAATGCCAACAAAACTGGTACGACTATGTAGGATGACAGTGACGCAGTCTCAATGCTGTGTTAAAGTTGAGAACAGGCTATCGACAATTTTTGTAGTTAACTCGGGTGTTCGGCAGGCAGATGCTCTGTCCCCGATACTCTTTAATATCATGTTGGAGTACATCTTTCGTAAAACTGAAACACCACAGCGTAACATCTTATATCGCCAGTCCAATCAGGTGCTTGCATATGCAGATGACATATGCGTGATTGGACTGAATAGCAACGGAGTGAAAAAAATACTCCGTTGCTATTCAGTCCAATCACGATCCGCTTGTAGAGTTTTCAGCTTCAGTTGGACTTCAGATCAATGAGTCCAAAACGAAATACCTGATCTCTGGTTTTAGGGACAATGGCACACCAGATTTTTGTAGTGGCCACCACACGTTTGAGGGAGTGAGGAGGTTCAAATATTTGGGTTCTCTTATCACTCACGATAACAGTGTGGGTGAGGATATTAAAGTGCGGCTGGCAGCTGGCAGTCGTTCTTTGTATCCTCTAAGGTCACTACTAAAATCTAAACACTTATCAAGTGCCGTGAAGCTGAAGCTTTACAAAGCGTTGATCAGGCCTGTTGTTATGTTTGGATGTGAAAGTTGGGCGCTGACGGATGAGTACGAGAGATGGCTCCTAACATTTGAGAGAAGAGTCATGCGTGTGATTTACGGCCCAAAACGCGAAATAGATGGTACCTACCGAGCTCTGTACAATATCGAGATCAGAGATCTGATGAAGATCCCCGATATTGTACATGAAGTAAAATCTCAGCGATCTCTGAAAGGAGAGCCACCATATGGTAGGCGCAGAGGTCGTTGCAGGCGACGATGACTCCACGGTGTAGAGAACGACTTGGCCTCTTCAGATTGTCTCAGTCAGTATGAAGACCATGCTCGGGATCGAAACCGCTGGAGCCAAATTGTTGACTCAGTAAGGGGCCAGTAATGGCCTTTAAAACTGTTTTAATAATTATTAATAGGACAAAATACTGGAGCTGCCCCGCCCTACCGAGTGAGGTCTCGACCGGTGCCAGGCTGGAAGTGCTCACTACGGAGGAAATTCCCTGTAGGCGCGAGCTTGGATCCCGGCGGAACCTAGTGATCCCAGGGAAATTCTGGAGATGATTCAAATTATCAATCCAGAGCTACCAACTTCCAACTGGAAAGTGGCCAGATTGCGGAAAGCGAAAACTGACCATAGGTCGGCTGTCATCATCTTAAACAAAGGGTCTCAGGAAGCTTTGCTAAGGACCAATGGCTTGGTCAGTTATGGATTTGTGGCAATCATGCACAAAATCTATAAGAGGGACAGAGTCGTTAGGTTGGGACATCAACAACAGGTGTGGTTACCCCGGGTGGTGTTTTGGCTGCGGTCGATGATCCGGCGGGCACTCAGAGTGTTCTAGACTGTGTGGAAACTAGGTCGATCGGCTCCAAAATATCCAGATCGATAGGGTTGTATTGTGCACTCCAGGTGGACTCTCAGTCGGACAATATCTGATACAACTGGGAGCATCCTATAAAATGCTGCAGTTTCTGCAAATCAACCTCCAGCACTCCAGTGCTCTTCTGCTCAAAATGGTGTCGTTCTTATCTAGGATAGATGTTGTTCTGATCAAGGAACCTTGGATAAGCGGTGACTGGGTAATGAGACTCAGGACTCCCAACTATAAATTGCTATCGTAAATGTTATTATACTACTTAATTACAGCAATTCTGATGTAGTGTTGGCTAGCATTGAGATGGATGGTGAAAAATATTTTAAAAAAAAAGTTATCACTGAATCACAATTATTTTTATCAATGCCATTGGCTTTATTATTTAATCTTTCCTATTCACGAAACTCAAAAGAAGTTTTCAAATCGTATACAACTCAGGCACTATTGGATAATCGTTAGTAGTTTTGCTCCAATGAAATAGCTAGAGACGATTTTTTTTTAGGAAGATCCCAAATCTGGGCTTTTTAAACAATTTTCTGGCCAAGGTACTTTTTGAAGTGTAGGTTGCGATGTATGACTGCATTATTTGAAGTTGCACTATGTTTGAAGCGCAAGCAATTGAAAATTGAATGTTTTCCAATCAGCTCATCTTGGAATACCTTAACATAACGTGTAAATTGGATAATGCACTTTTAAACACAAACTCTTTAGTAACCGACTTTCAATCATTCTTTTCATACTTCATCAAAAGTGAGTAACATCTCTAAACATTTTTTATTTTCTAGCGATTTTTGTTGAATAGTTTCGACAGTACTGGTAGTAAGTTGATTAGACGATACGATTTCACTTTATAGTTTCGTCTTTGCTAGGTTTTGGAATCGTTATGATCTGCGAATTTTTTCCAGGTTTTAGGAATGTACCCAGTTTTCATTATACATAACATTTTAATGCATTTTTTCGGTAAATTGTGCCCCGTTTGTATGTGTATTTGTTAAGAGTGTACAGAAAATGGCAATTTTGGAACTTGTGTGCTTAGCCTTATTAATATTGGTGAATGAGTCGACGATAGATCATAACATGCCTCCGATATTACATGATGTCCGCGGTTGATGAAATGACGAGCGAGATAAAATTGAAAATATTGCCATTATTTCCATCTGTTTTTAAATGTTTCCAGACTTCGGCAGACATGGTTCTTCGTAGTGATGGAGATCGCTTTTTAGTTAAATATTTAAATTAAAAATCAATCCCGGTAATTTATAGGTAATCTTATTAGTTACAATTAAATATCAATGATAATTTTTCACAATTGCAGATTCGCAGAGTGTGATGCGAGCAAAACGAATAACGATATTCAAGAATAAATATGAAACAAGTGAACGCATTACATCTACCATATTTACTAGTTTATAGTTGTTTAAACGAAACCAACCTTTAAAACAAATTCTCGGGAAATGGGAAATAGAAAACAATCAAATTCCCGTCCAAGAATTCCCGGGAGTGACCCTCATTGGTATTCTGCCGTCTGAAGAACGAATTAATGTTAGATGAGGAAATCCCCATAGCTATAACTTCACTCTAGAGTATTCATCGCTTTGTTGGCACGGTACATTATTATTCACTTAGTGTAATTCTTCTTTCTGAAGAATCAGGGGGATATTGCTTCATTTGGCTTCGATCACTGAAATTTATTAATTCTGTAAACAAATGGTAAAAACTATCGGAATTACGTCCTGCTGATCACAGTTCTGTAGTCGCATGTACAAATGGTGTAAACTATTTAAAAAAAATTGGGTTCCATTCTTGGTGGTACACATAGTTCAGTGTAGGGGTGCTGGAATCAGAAACCCGAAATCAATAAATTCTTGTATGCTTCCTATAATCTGGTTTCGATGGGATATCAATATGGAAGGTGCGAATGAAATTTTTTATTTTCAAGATGACCTTGTCATCCGATAGGGTTTGGTCTAGTACGTACTACACATCAAAATTATTAAAAAAAATTATTTGTTTTATTGTTTTATTAAAGTACTATTATATTTGTTGCAAATTGAAATAAATTTTACCAATTTTTTAAGCAGCCGCAATTCTTCCAGGATTATGACGACGTATTTGTTACGTATTCAATATATTTTTTATTTAAATTTTACAATTTTATTCTAAACTGGAGCGCGCATCATGGCCATAAATATTCACACCAATATCGTTTTTTTTCATGAAATTCGGATTCGCGGCAGATTCAATATTTTAAATATAGTATAGCTTTCATTAGGTGAGTTCTTTAATATGAAACATCCTGTATATGATTCCAATACGTAACAATAATTTTTACAACTGACTTTATTCTAAGTCATCTAGTAACTTTCCTATCATTTAATTATATTATCATTGATTGGGGTATAGCCCAACGACTAGTCCCAGAAATTAAAATTATTTATTTATATAAATATTTTCTATGATAGTTGGTTTGGTTCTTTGGAGACGTCTTACTGCCAACGGTCTGTCTCGCATACTGCATATCTCGATGTTTTCGTGCTGTCGGAACCGTAAATCATGTTTGAGAGCATGATACGTAATAACTTCATCGATGTATTCCATCTTAAAATCTCGGGGGAGGTCTTCATTTTTTAATGTACCATGAAGCATTCACAATATTCCGAAGTACTTTGTTTTGGAACGTCTGTATCATCTTGATGTTTGTTTTCTTGGTACAGCCCCAAAGCTGTTTACCATAGGCCCATACCAGTTCAGAATGTCTACCTAAGAGCCAATACATCTTCGCTTCCTATACTTCATGTTCAGCTCTTCCATTTTCTTTTAGACATGTTCGTTCCACCTCAATTTGGCATCCAGCGTCATACCTAAATATTTCGCCGTATCTGCATCGGCAATTTGTTTAGAGTTGATTATGATTGGGATTCTATTAGAAATATTTTTATTAGTAAAGTTTAGTTTCGTTCAATTTTATTCTCCATTTTTTCATCCAATTGTTGACTGAATTTGCCGACTTTTGCAATTTGTTAGTAGCTTCTTCTAGATTGTTCTGAACTACCAAAATCGCAGTATTATCGCAGTAGTTGGTGGTATATCCCGAGTATACAGGAGGTACGAACAGGGCCTAATACGCTACCTTGTGGTACTCCAGCTGACATATTACTTAAGTTCGAGTATTCGACGAATTCGTCTTCATATTTTTTACACGGAATAGTGTCTATCAGTTATGTAGAATTTCACAGTTTCATAATATTGTTTGGGAACCCTCAGTCGAATGCTTGCGCTACAACCAGGAAAACGCTTGAACATATTTTTTTTTTGGTTTCTAGTGTACGTTCTATAATATCTGTGATTCTATGGACTTCTTCTATAGTCGAGTGGTTTTCTCTGTATCTAAACTGGTGGTCAGGAATGAGAGTTTTGTCCACCATTATGGATTTCAATCTCTTCAGGAGCAATTTTTCAAAAATCTTGGATATGGTTGGGAGTATAGATATCGGCCTGAAGGACTTTTAATTGCTACATTGTTTGTTAGGTTTTAAGATCATGATTACCCACCTTCCATTGCTTGGAACGTATCTTAGTCTAAACACAGCATTGATTATATGGAGAAGTTTATGTATCGCTTTATTTGGTAATTCTTTAATGATTTGTCCAGTTATAAGGTCGTACCTAGGAGATTTTTTCATGTTTAAATTTTGAATTTCCTCTTTTAGCTCTTGTAGAGATACACTTTGTATTTCAAGCTCATCTGATCGTTCCAGTAGATTAACATTTTCATCCACAGTTTGCCTGGGTAATGGTTGAAACGTTTCCTCTAGGTGTCTCGCAAACAAGTCAGCTTTTTGTTTACCGCTTCGAGCCCAGCTTCCATCCTCATTTCTAATTGGTGCCGTCGAATTTGTTGGTCTCTTAAGTACTTTCGTTGCTTTCCATAAGGAATATTCGGTATCTTTTTGCCACAAGCTCTCTTACAAATGGATAGTTTATACTAGCTTTTCTTTGATATATTCTATTAGCCTTTCTACTTCTTCTTCGGCTTGATGTTCCTTATTGGTACTTGAAGATTGATGTTTTGTTCTAATAATTCTCGAAAAAATTTCCAATTGGTATTCTTATTAGACAGTCTCACCGTGATTAATCCTAATTGAAGAAAAACACCCAACTGTCGAATTATTGGACAGTGATGAAGAAGTCGAGAGACGCGGCACCATAAGAGCTCTCACTGACCAAACGATCCAATAAAGACACATAATTTCAGCGCTGATGAAGACGATACCGATGTGATCTAATCGATAAAGAAGTTTTATTTATTTGGTGAGGACACACTTTTGAATCGATATCAAACTACGTCAACATCCCGAAACACTGACTTGATATGTTAACGGAAAATAATATAATTCATTGTCCATTATGTCAAGATCGTCTATCACGTAAGGATTTAGCGATCCATCTCGAGGGCTGTATGGGCATAAAAGTCGAGGTCAGACCAGTTAAATATAATGTACCACGAAAATCACCATTTTATAAAAATAAACCAGTTAAAATTGACGCTGTGATTGAGGATGATTCAAACGATGAGCTGCAAATTTGGGAACTGTTTGACCTGTTTGTAATCAACTACAACAAGGTGATATCAATGCTCATTTAGATCTTTGCTTAGTTGTATCATTTGAAGGTTAGATGGATATTTTATTGCATTTTTATATTTTATTGAATTAAATCATTCTTTTTTGTAATAAAACTAGTAGTTTTTCTTTGTGTGTATTGTTTATCTGCGGTTTAACATCTAATTTAAATGAAGACGTTGGTATTCAATATATATTTTTGCACCAAAAATAGTATTTGTTTGTTCAAGAGAAACGTGTATGTTTGGTTGGATTAATTCCAACAGAGCATTATCGATTTTAACAAAATAACATAAATTTTAAATTGTGTTTATTTTATTCATTGGTTTTAAACAATTTCACTATAATATCTCCATATCGCGCTGTACCAGCTTTATGTTCACCTGTTTCACTAATGATTTCGAAATTCTTAAGATCACCCACTGTATGGAATTTTTTATGATGCTCTGTTAATCTGAAAATTTAAAAAATTAAAATTATGCATCCGATAATCCTTTTAATCTCACGTTATTATTATTTATAAGTATTAATAATTTTAGATTAAATTATTATGTATATATAAATCACAAGTTGCACATGCGTACACAAATTATTCGATAGCTGTCAAAAATTATCATGGTAATAGGCTCGAATAATTTGGGTGTGTTCGGTATTTTCAAGTAAATATCAAAAAATTAATTCACGATTTTTTATCACACGATTCGGACACAGTCTTAATCGTCAAACAATCGTCCTCGTGATGGACAGTATATTGTTGATATATTCAGTTCTTGGTACTTTGTGCGAGGTTTGATAGTTGAAACTTGCCGTGTCCCTTTCAATTATTAATTCTTCGTTGTGTTTTATATTCTCTTTATTAAGAATGGCAGATATGCCTCAAGAACGGCAGATATGCCTCTTGCTCTCTCTGATGGGGGGATGACATGGTAAAATCTGTACTCACGTATTCTGGAATATGAGGCGTTAGTGAAATGGGTTTCAGAGATTAGAATAGAATATAATAGAAATATTTGCAGCTCGGGGATGTGTTGGCTAGCCCATTTGCATCTCAAATTAAATTAAGTCGCATTGGGTAAGATGATGACAAGTTTTTCAAATGTATAAATATGAGTTTATTTTGCTCAGCCTGCTCATCAAGTTTTTTATTTAGAACATCTATATGCATTTCACGACATCTCTCAAAATGAGGCCGTCGTTGGTATCTTTTGCTTTTGCCTTTTGACCTGGATACTTTATTACCTGGATGTTGGCCCTTGCAATTAATGCCTGTTGCATCTGAGTTCCTATCTAATGAGCACGTGCTCGTAAGGTGGTTACCAGATGATTGAAGCGGTGACGTCTTTTGTATTGGATATCAGCAGTGATTTTTTCTTCACTGGTTCAATTCTGACTTTTATATTTTGAGTTGAATATCATGAATTTTTTGAATTAATTATATCTTCACTGTCCGTGCTTGTCCTCATATGTATTCCACTTAACTTTCTCAGTGTTAAGCTTCATAGAGAGATTTCTAGAAGTATCTGAGTCTGGAACATTTACCTTCCAAACATTATTATACATCATTAACATTATCATACTAGTTTGAAGTGCTTCTCCGTAATTGATGTCATCAGAGTCTTGACAGCCGGATAGTCTTTAATACCAACTATGATTATTGGTATCGTACGAAAGGTCACAAGAAAATACACCAATATACCAACTATAAGAGATAAGAATGGTCAAATCCTAACAACAGATGAGGGACAGTTAAAGAGATGGAAAGAATATTTCGGAGAGGAAATCGCAAACAGCACAGAAAACTTCGAATTACCCAATAATGCTCTTAACGAAACAATCAACACCCATCCACCAACGGAACGGGAAGTTAGCAGTATCATTGGGAAAATGAAGAATAACAAAGCCGCTGGAATAGATAACATACCATCCGAAATATTCAACGGTGACGCATCTACAACTGTGAAAACTCTAACACCGATCATAACGGAAATATGGAATTCGGGTAAAATACCACATAAATGGAAACAGGGATTAACCATAATGATTCCAAAGAAAGGAGACCTAAGAGAATGCAAAAATTGGCGAGGCATATCACTACTCAATACAACAATAAAGGTGTTAGCAATGATAATCCTCGACAGAATGTCACCTACGATCAATTCGAAATTGAGGAAAGAACAAGCTGGCTTCAGACCGGGACGTAGTTGCACTGACCATATAAATACGATCCGCATCATCATTGAACAGTCCAATGAAAGAAACTCCCCACTATACCTCCTCTTCGTGGACTTTGAGCGTGCATTCGATACAATACATAGAAACGCAATATGGAAGACATTTTGTGAAATGGGCATCCCAAATAAGATTATCGAACTCGTACAAGAGATGTACCATGATGCAGGTAACCAAGTTCAATACAAGAGCAAGCAAAGTGATGCATATTATAATAGCAATGGAGTAAGCCAGGGATGCGTACTCACCCCACTACTGTTCCTAGCAGTATTAGATAGTCTCATGCGGAAAATGGACCACAAATCGCCCAATGGCATCCAATGGGGACTAACAGGAAAACTTAACGATTTGGATTACGCTGATGATATATGCCTGCTAACACATAAATACACGGACTGCAGCAGAAAATAGAAGAGCTATCGAACTTAGCGAAAGAAGTTGGTCTAAAAATAAACATTGCGAAAACCAAGACGATGAGCATAAATACTACGATAACCACACCAATAAGCGTCAACCAACAAAATATAGAAGATGTAAAGGAATTCGTATACTTAGGTTGTACACTAGCAGAAACAGGTGGAACCGAGGAAGACATTAACAAGCGCATAAACAAAGCCAGAACGACATACAACATGTTACACAAAATCTGGAATGCATCTGTCCTCTCCCGTAACACCAAGATACGAATGTTCAACTCGTGTCTAAAATCAGTACTCCTATATGGCTGCGAAACGTGGAAGCAAAATCGGCAGATTACGAACAAACTACAATTATTTGTCAACAAATGTCTAAGAAGAATACTAAAGTGCTTCTGGCCCAATACCATATCAAATGCGGAACTCCATAAAGTAACTAATCAGGTAAATATGGAAAATGAAATAAGGAAACGTAAGTTGAGATGGATCGGACATACACTAAGACAACCAGCAAATGACGTAACACGCATGGCCTTAGAATGGAAACCTCAAGGGAAAAGGAAGGTTGGACGTCCATCTGTAACGAGGAAACGAACGGTGCTAGCGGAAGCGAAATATCTCGGCAAATCATGGAAGGAAATTAAAACAGTAGCAGCCAATAGAGTTAGATGGTCCCACCTAGTAGACGCCCTATGTTCCTAAATTGGAGATAAAGGTTAAAAAAAAAAAAAAAAAAATGATTATTGGTGGAGGCTGTTTTTTTTCTCTGTGTTAGGAATTTCATCGTTGCGCTGAATTGTTGGTTTACTCGATGTTGATGTTGGCTTTCCCTGCTCAACATATTCTGGCGATGATTCTTCTTTTATTTTCTTTCTAGGCTTGTTGGTTATGAAGTGAGCTTTATTCGCTTTCAACACTTGAATTAGTTGTTGGTGAAGACAAAGTCATATTAATATCTCCAATAGAACTCGTTTTTTAAATAGTAAAAATAGTTAAATAGTTAAATCCCTTGTAAAGCTTGTATTAGTATCTATCCCAGCAGCCAAGTACACCACTGCGGAGATATTGTGGTCGTTTGGTACTGGGTTTCCGAGTCCCTGCATTCTGGCTCATCGTTGATTTTTTGTTCAAAGTATCCTTCCTCTAGTTTCTTTCTGCCAGGTAAAATCAGCCGCCTCTTACATGTGAAACAGACGCTGTTTACCCGCCGGTGTTCCGGCGGGTCATCCCCATATCCGCCACCTGGAGAAGTGCCCGATAGGAGACTTGATACTGCCTCTTGTATACTTATTTTTTTTTGAAATCATAGGAAAATTCTAATGATGTTGCACAGGAAATCAGCATTCTCTGCCTAAGTAGGTCAAGCGATGGATATCTGAGCCAGTAGCTTCTAGAACCGAAACAATGTTCATCCATTTCAAACTTATTATTGACGTATTATAAAACTTTGTGCGCAATACGAAAGTTTACTGTACTTTCATATTATTCGTAATGAATTGATTAAAAATACGCAGCAACAATAAACAACTCTATATATAACTATTTAAATTACTATATATGAATGTAGTTATATAGATATGTATATAGTTGAAGGCGGGGGTGTGCCGAACTGGCAATAAAATATTTAAAATGTAGTTTCAACTGGTTACGAATATCGAAATCGTTTTACTTATATATGGGCACATTGCACATATACTTAATCCACTAAGCAGTGTGTACGTGTATATGCAGTGTTGAAAACACGCTAATTATATGCATTTTGTACAGTATATACAGTTTTCTCATAACAAAATCAATCCAATTTCCATTCACAACAAGAACAATTTTGTCTATATGCAGTAGTAAGCGCAACCACGCTGTGTATAACGTCAAAAATCCATAAATATTCCAATTCCAAATAAATTTTTATCAATTTCTGAGAAAACTTTAAAATTTATAGTAAGTACGTATTCGAAAAATGTGTGTGACTAATAGTTTAGAGTTCCGCATACATTGAAAATACTATTATGTGTATATACGATATACCTACGCGCTTAAGTCGTTTACGTTTTGTTGTTAGTGACGTATTAGTATTTAATACAGGGTAATTTCCAGATGTGATTTTTATTTTTCAATACAAAATAAAAGATAAGAAAACGTGCGCGCTTCTTCTTCTTCTTCTTCATATAATAAATAAATTTATTTCCGTAAATATTTACTATAGTTTTGTTCGTTTTGAATTTGGGAATTCACATTTTGGCTAGAGATCATTATTTTTAGTAATAGATATCGCATGATTAGCGTTTTAGTGTCATTTGATCATTTAATTCATGAACGACGACGCAAACTCAAAAAAGACAGAACTATGTACATTCAATGATTATGAAAGGCTTAATATAGGTCGTCAATGATTCATATCGCTTATCTCTGGCGTATGATTCATATGCACTGAAATCCAAAAAATGTAGATAATAATAATGAATGATCGTTAAACAATTTCATTTCCAGTGAAGTATTCAATTCATGTTGGATAGTCATTGTGTCATTGTTGTTGTTGGACGTTTTTCGCTTTAGAATGGCACCTAGGCTGTGCCTATATCCAATTCTAAGCCGTCGTGCTATATCTGTGTGTCAGTACTGTTTGGTATGCTTAGCCAGATACTAGACCTGTTACCATCCCTGCCGCGTGGAGGCGCATACTTTCTACTTTAGCTTATGTTTGATTAAAAATTACTTGGATATAGTGGGTGTTTTTTTTTATTCATTCCACAGAAAGAATAGAAGGAATAGAATAGCGATCACGTGACCAAAGAATATCCGTACGAAATGGAATAAAAAAATACAATAGAATACTTTTTTGACAACTTTGAATTTTTGTTTATTGTGTCTTGTGTGTTGTGTTATTAGTCGCTACACTCATCTGCTAAAGGAAAAAGTAGTTTCTATAAATACATAGTTAATTTGAAATGAACAATGAAAAATTAATTGGCTTAGTTCTGTGCTCCAAAATTAGGTGGGATTTAATTTTCGACGGTGATTCCAGCGATTCAGACGATGAAATTGGAAAACTTAACCCCAAAAATCAATTGGCATTGCAAAAAGGAACCAGATCCTAAGGATTTTAAATGAATGATAACTGACATATTTATGTTTATTTTGTACTTCAGTTTTTATTAATAAATATAAATTTAAGTAAAATAACGAGTAATTATATTTTGTTAACTAATTTCTCAAAAATTTCTAAAAATTTGTCCGCCTTGGCCATTTTTTCGTTATGCCTTTTATTTCGCTCATCCTCTGCAGCTTTTCTTTTTCTTGTAAGGGAAGATGTTGGAGCAGTGACTGTGATTTCCTCTATTATGTCCGAGAAATCGTACTCACTGCAGCCTGTTCCAGCAGAATCCGTTTCACGGTTCAACCTCACAGTTGGTTCATCGCTGGCACAGGTTGCAGGAGGGTTGATTTCTGGACGATTGTTCATCACCAAAATTGTAATATATGATTCTAAGAGTTGCAAAATTGTAGCCAGAAAGGTACTGAGCAGATCTTTTATTCTTCGAGTGCTTTTCCTTTGATTCTATGAACTTGATGAATTGTTGATTGGCTTTCCCGGCAACCAAATAGGTGTTTGGGAATTAGTCACTTACTCTCAATTATTTGTTTCGTTCGGTTTGTTTAGTAGAAGTCTTTCGAATAGTTTTGACATGATCGGTAATAGCGAAATTCCCAGTAAAATGCCAATGACATGCGAATTCTGAACGAAAACATGCCTCTAGGGCGATTCGGGTTAGGTTTCCATAAGGTGGGAAACGTTCACATGTATTGGATTTGTATTAAATGTATATGATTTTTTTTAAATTCCAGAATTACAATAAATGTTCAAAGGATGACTAACCCAAGTGTCTAACTGCAAGTGATGTGATGGCCAAGTTTCGTAACAGATATGTCTAATATTCCACAGTGTGCTTAATTCTCGTACATACTCGTAGTATAGAGTACGTAGACTACAGATAGTGTTTTAATGCGAAATTAAATTTTCATTATAACTTTTTATTACAGATTTAGTTTACTGATGCCACATTGTTGTGCATGATGCACATTTGAATTTAAACTTAGCGGTCAAATTCATTACTAATTTCGTCTAATTTATTTTCACCTAATATATTCACTTCAGTCAAATAGCATTAATTTAAATTAATCAAATAAATTTAGTTTCCATCACATAAATTCGTTTCAGTTATTAAATCCTCCTCGTATACATATACATAAGTACATTGAAAACAAAGACGTAGACCCACGCCAACTACATATTGGAATATGTATATGTAGCTTGAAACCATTCTGATAATCTTGCTGTGCAATAATTCGGTGTTTTTGTTGTTGTTGAGAAACTAGTTAACTGCAAATAATTTAGAAATATTTATTGATTTTATTCGTATTCCCAATTTAAGAAGATGGCTGAATTCACCTTACATAAATATATTACATAAAAGAGGTTTTATTGAAATTAAATCAGCTATCCTGTTTTCAGAATTTAATTCATATAAAGTTTATATCTGCAGATAGTATATAGCAATTTATTAAAAGTCTAACCCTAGAATAGATAAAAAACGTATTGCAAGAAATGTTCAAATTGTGTTGCCATTACTTTTGTCCAAAATTCTCACGTACGTATTTATTAAATGGACATATGGAGTAAATCACCGTTGTAAATAGAATTAAAATACTTATCAAATGAGGTATCACTTGACCCACTTTTAGATTTAAACAGAAAATTACTCCCAACCTTGAATGGATCAAGGTATGGTGCATCCATAAATTGCTATTGAAAACAATTCTCATTCATACATTAGCTAAATGAGTTCTTATATTTTTGGAATATAGGATGATAAACTAACAAAATTGTTGAAAAATTTATTTTATTGAAATTAAAAAAAATAAATTACTTCTTCGATTAATCCTCAACCCATGCTGAACATCTTGCTAAATTACAAACTGCTTTTGACATATTATTTTGTTACCTGACTAAATAAAATTCAAATCGTGCTCAATGTAAGCAACATTCGTTTTATATTTTTACAGTGTCAACAAAATTTTCATCAACCTTGAGTTGGAAAAATGTTGATTCAGACTTAATTGTACTATGTTTATGGCAAATTAATTATGGAATTTGAAATCATCATCAAGTAGTATCTAGTAAAAGCGATTGTGAACCTGTGGCACACGTGCCAACTATGGTACGTGGCAAATCAATCTGGGCACGCAAACAATTTGTGGTTAGATAATGTTGCATAACTTATAAATTGATCAAGTTTTGGCATTTGACAAGTATACGATTAACGAAAATCATAATCCCGAATTTTTAAAAGAAAATCAATGTTAGCAACTTTCAAAACTTGTGTTTCTTGGGTTTTCACCAAGAGATAATGTCGAAAAAAACTGTCCACGAGTGACATTTGTACCGGTTTTTCGACTCTGTGGTCGGGGAACATTCAGTTGAACCGTAAATTTAAATTGCACTTACATGTTTTCCAAGAAAACCACCACAGTATCCTTTACCTGTCGTAGTAGGCGACTAGCCGGTTGGATCATTGAGCTGACGATCCACATCCATAAAAAACAATCTGATTATAAAGTCAAAAAAAAAAAAATAGGTACCGCAAAAAAAAAACACCGGAGCCCTTAAGCTTAAGTACCCGGATACGAGTTTAAGGATTGGCATGTGGAACGTGCAGCCACTTAGGAGATCAAGAGCGTTATAGACTTAATCACGTGCATGAAGGAGTATCGGCTGGAACTCGTTGCTCTCCAAGAAACTCGCTGGTCTAAAAATTGACACCATGTGTTAATATACGTTGTCCTACAGTGGAGATGACCTAGGAAATCTTGGAGCTGAATTTCTTCTTGGGCCACAGGTAAACAGGGCAGTTTTGGATTTCCAAGCAGCCAATAACCGATTGTGTATAATTTGTGTACCCACACCCACAGAAGTCGGCCAGCTCCAAGATAAAGACTCATAAAGTCATAATACAATGATTTGGACGATCTGATGGGCTCTATACCCGAACACGATGTTAGAATGATAATTGGGGACTTTAATGCTAGAGCTGGAAAAAACCAGGCCGATTTATGTGAAAACATAGGTTCATACTCCTGACACGAAACTACGACCGATAGTAGTAAGAGAATGATGTACTTTGCAATTGATCACGATCTTAGAGTTGCAAGCACGTAGTTAATTCCGTCACAGCCAAATTGACCATGTGTTAGTGTCTAAAGGGCGGACTCGGGTTTTGTAGGATGTGAGAACTTATCGGCCAGCAACCAAATACGTTGGCAGCGATCTTCATTTAGTCGCTGCAAAGCTACGATGGAAGTTTCGTACAAGTCTAGGAACCCAGCGAAATGGATAAAACGTTTCAACTGTGAAAATCTGATAAATGAAGATCAAAAGAAACGATATCAGGATCATATCAGCGACAACATTGAGGAAATTAATTGCCAGTTTGGCTGTGTGAACTCTGTCTGAAAACTTCGGTTGTCAGTACTTCCCTAAAGACTTTAGGTATAGTGAAAGTCAGAATCAAGAATGATTGGTTATGTGACGAGGGTCGAGCAACAAAATATAGCCCATAGTGAAGTGCAATAACGTCTCACAATCGTGAGGAAAAACAAGGCTGCTCTTGCTAGGAAGCAGCTAAGCAGGTTTGTAGACAGAAGAAATGAGAATGGTGGAAGGCCGAGGTTCTTAAAGTACAACAACTTAGCAATGAGCGCAAATCGCGTAATTTCTTTAGAGAAATTAGCGGATTGCACCATACTTTCAGGGCGATGCCAACCGCAATTCGGGACCGGGATGGACACCTCTGTGTTTCTACATCAGACGCAGTACTCAACACTTTAGCAACGAAGTGAAGGAAATACTTGATCCTAAGAAGAATCATGCGTGTTATTTACGGCCCAAAACGAGAGGTAGATGGTACATACCGAGCTCTGTACAATATCGAGATCAGAAATCTGATGAAAATCCTCGATATTGCACATGAACTAAGATCTCAGCGAGTACGCTGGCTGGGTACATTCTGTGTGCTGATCCGGACCGAATTTTGGAGCGATCTGTGAAAGGAGAGCCACCATAAGGTGGAAGCTAGTAACAACGTTATATAAGTTATGGCCGATAATTGGCGTATTACACTGCAATACATCAATTGGCCGTCGAACAAACGATTCAAGCATTTTGAGCCCCATTTATGTGAAAATTAGGTGGAAAAATTTCCTCTAAATAGTAGCCGTCTGTAAGAGAGCTGAAAGTGGGTCACTTAGAAGGGATTAGTAATATTCCATTATTAACTGTGGAGTTTGTACTTTTGATTATAGTTAAAATTTTACCATTCCTCAAAATAATTCTTTGATTTTTGTTTCTTGTTGAATAACCAAAGTTTCTAACTCATTCAAATGTTATGAGAGTAGTAATTCCGCGGTTAATTAATCGAGTCTGTACCATCGGATTATTAATAACTTGTTTAAAGGCCAGCGTGTACAGTTACTGAATTAGTCACATACATTTTTTTCTTTAAACTAAACTTAAATGAAAGCTTATTTACCATTAAAATGCTTCCCACAATGCTGGTCATAATTTAATAATTGTATCCCCCATAAAGTCAGATATTTTAAACATTTTTTAATTTTATTTGGTACGTATGCATTATAAGGGTCGCCATCATTACAAAGAAACACATGGTAACTCAGTTACCATGTTTTAAAGGAAATTGTTGCAATGGTTTATTCTGTAACACCCACTGTCCAATTATCTCGAGGATTAAAATTAAGATAGTATGGTATCAGCAAATACAATTGTAGTTTATTTAAAACGTGGTAACTAGAGATACAATGTAGACCACTTTACATCAGCTGATTCAGCAAGTTTGATTAATTGTAACACAGGTACCCTGAACCGGGGATAAAGCAATTTTTCTAAATTTCAGCTGTTATGAATTAATACTATTAAAAATTAGCTGCAACATTTTTTTTTAAATTAATAAAAAGTTACCTTGGAAATTTTCGAGATACCATGTTTTCCTTCCATTGATGGATACTTATTTAGGAAGAAATGGAATTTGGCTAGAAAATTTGGTTTGATTCAAATCTATAATCGACTGAAGCTTTTATAATAATTTAAATTCAATTAAATTATGAAACAACCCCAAGTCTTCTTGACTTTAAATTCCAACTTCCAAAATAAAATTCTAATTTGTTGACTCCAAGCTCTAATCTTCTGTGATATTCAAAATTCGAATAATTCCTTACTTTCATTTGCGCTAAAAGCTGCTTATACCAAATATGGCAATCGATAGCTTGGATACCGAGTTGTCTATTTTAAACGAAAACTTGACATAACAAAAAAAAATAAAAATCATTTACAAATTTTAATAAATTTAAAAAAAAAAAAATTTCACCGCCTCCACAAAAATTATAGTTAGTCAAACGACTTATAGCAGCAACAAATATGGCACACAATATACATATAATCAACTACATTAATCAAGATTAATGACTATTTATATCTATAACGTTACGTTTTTATATATGTACCTCATTATAAGCGGGCAAAGATAAGATTATTGGATGTGGAAAAACCCCAACTGCATATAAAAACATATAATAACTAGTGTATCGCTCAATGATAATAATTTTTCGGCTAATTAAATTTGGTATGTGTGCGACCGACAGTGGGCACGTCGCCAATTTTTTAAAATATCGATATCAACAAAAGAATACATACACACACACACACATTTTAATTGTTTGTTTGTAGATCACCGATATAAATCAAACAAAATTAAATTTATTAAAGGAGAAATTTGGATCGTCGTCATGTGTCACTTACCTTTCATAATATACAGTAGCTTGCTTAAATACGTACGTACTTAAGAAAATATAAATATTTTCTTAAAAAACAAAAAAAATTATTTAATAAATTTGTTTTTATCTATTTTTAGATAAGATGAGTGAATTTATTATTATTCCTATTTTGAATCGTACATTATATCTATATAGAGTGACAGGCTGTTTTTTAAGTTAATATAAACAAAATTTATTAAAAAAAGATTTTCTTTTAAAAATATGGTTTTATTTAATGTTATAAACCGAACGTAGCTTATTTTGTTTGGATGTTTTTATTAAATTAAATTATAAAGAATTTAAAAATAATTCTTAATAGATTATGCAAATTAGTAATTAAAAGTGTTGCGATAAGTAAAATATAAAAAATACTTTTTGTGATGCCTAGCTAAACACAATTTACATGGGCCGACCCATTCCTCGGCCTCCCATTCCTTGTGGCATCGCTGCAGCATCACCCGATTTAGGGCTCTTGATCGTTTCGTCAACAGACAAAATCATACAACAGGCTTCTGATGCGGCTGTTAAGGCGTTGATCTTAATGATTGATGGTTCCCATACGCATGCCTCAAAGTTGTCGGCAATATGTTCTTTGTTAATGTCTACACCATACCAACATTGTCCTGAAACGAGATAGAAATAAAAAAAAAATCATAATTTAAAATTTTACTGTTTTATTCACTGAACCCTTATGTAATTTATGTATTTTCCCGATAACAATATACATATAATATGTATACACATAAAATGTATTATTTACTTATGTCCTTTTAGAATTTATGTATATAAACATTGTATATGTATAGATTAAATAAAAGCAACAAAAATAAAAATGCAAAATCGATAAACATGATTGCATAACCCCATGTAATTTGTTTCATTTCGAGTTTCATATAGAATTAAATAAATCAAAACTACTACTACTAATACTAGTTTTCCCCCTCTATATATTTGGTAAAGATAAGATTTTATGCAAAACAACAAAGTATTGCGTAATTTATTTTGTGACAGTATAATGCTTTTTACTATAATGACACTCTGTTATACCAGTGTTGCACGACATTTCACAATTTCTGGAAATAATTTTGTAATACATCAAAATGAATTCTAAATCTGAACTCAAGCTCCAATTTAATATTTCAAATATATGTACATATATTTCGTTTAGCATGAGGTTTTACACAACATTAGGAATTAAATTTTGTAAAATTGGGATCCAAATGATCTGGATTTATAAATACAGTCAAATTTTATGTTGAATTTTCATTCAATTTTTAAAAATTCTACTTCAAATACAAAAAAAAAAGTGAAATGATTTTTAACTCTGTAATGTCAAATGTTAAAATCAAATTTAATTGTGAATGTAAATTAAATTAGCAAGCAAGAATTTAAAAAATTAAAATAAAAGTTGTTGTATGATCGAGAGTGCTTTGCATGGCACCTCGGCGGACGATCGAGAAGGGTTCCATGAAATGGTAGCATCAAAGAATAATTGGCTTGGCTTAACATAACAGACAATCTATCCAGTAAACATTTTTTCATAATAGGTAACATCTGGAGAAACATCTATTTCAATTTTAAATCTTTAAAAGAACAAAGGCAAACTGTTAATATGTCACATCAAAGACAGACTGTTTCAAGTACAGGGTGCGCCATCTCGGTACGTAAACATTGAATAACCGATTGACTTGATTAGACATGTTTTTGAAACGTCAATTCGGTACAGTAACAACGCGCCGAAATAATGACACTATACATTGAAAATAACCCTTCAGTTGTGTTGACTCAGCGTGCATATCGTCGAAAATATCAAGGCCAACAGGCACCGCCTGACAACACTATTCGTCGTTTGGTGTCGAATTTTGTTGAGCACGAGAGAGTGAGAGATCGTCAACATGCCTTTAATTAATTAATAATTAATTAATTAATACCATGACGTTCCAATGAACTGGTACTGGTTGAAGCGGTCAGAGCATTTCCCAACTCAAAAGTGTTTTGTATCGACATCGCGCTCAGCAAGATCTTCTTTGATTAGATTTTGAATTTTATAAGCAACTTTTAAACTTCTATTATTCAACAAATCAAATTTAGAAGCAATATTCATTTAAACCAGTTAGTATCAAATACAATTATCAACAAAAATTAAAAAATATCTGATATGTATCATAAGACGTGTTTGCAATACAGAGGGAATAATTTTTCGTTGCTCGGGAAATATGAATCAGCATCTATAGGAGATAATTACTTACTATAAAAATTAATAAATTGTTAATACTGGGTTCGGCAATTGAAATGTTCGTAAAATTCATATCACAGTCCAATGTGAAGCGCTAATCTGGCAATACCCAAATTTAACATGAATGTAACTAGATTGTAGCTACATTTCAACTATCCGTAGTAAAAATTAATCCTTGATGAAAAGACATCTTATTTTATTTAAAATGTAACGAAATTCCATTGTTACACTTCTTCTGATTAGACATCGAAATCCTTAGAAAGTTAAATTACATGGATATCAAATCCGAAAAGTTTGTATATCGTACCATTAAACGATTCGACGAGACTGGTAGCATAAAAAACGTTATGGTGGTTGGCGACGGTGCATTGCAACTAGTCAAGAAATCGTAAACAAAGTAAAACAAATGTTAAGAACCGATGCTAAAAAAAATCGATTCCAAAGATCACAAGAATTACTTCGTTTGCTCGCCCGTGGAGATTTATCAAATTTGGTATTTTCGAAGGAAAAACCATTTTGCGTTGAACAATTTCTCGACAAACAAAATGATCTTGTTTGGTTGGAGAGACGTTCCAATGATAATACTGACATTTAATAATTATACACATTCATATTTTATCAAATGTCTGCTAAATCTTTTAAAATAAAAATAAAATTAGTAATTAACTTTTAAGGTGCTAATTTATAAATTATGGACTTAAATTTGGTAAGATAGACAATTTTTAATTTACAACTACTCCGACGCCATCTACAGCTTCCTTACGACTAGTGGCAAATGGCAAAAAAATTCAAAATAATGGATATTCCAAAATTTGTTTCAACGAATAAATTGCAAATAAACTACACATATGCAAAACTGGTACCATTTAAGCGAACTAAATTTACCGTAGATTATTGAGTATAAATACTTAAGTAGGATTTACATAATTTTATTAAGCGTTTTGAATTGAGCTAAGAAACTCATTATGTAACGATAAAATATGGTCGATTTATTTTTTTGGAATAGAAGTAACAGCTTACAACAATTTCCCATGGGCTTACACCACCTTTCTTATTATAGAATTCTACTTAAGATTTTTTTTATTTCTAAACATCTTAAGAACAAAAATTAATTTTACATTAATTAACGTAAATTTCACCGTTTCTTAAGAATCTGATTAAAAATTCTTATGGCTTAGTTATAAAAAGAAACCGAAAACAAATACAATTTTTTTTATTGTATTGTGTATATAGAAAATTAATTCGTATTAAAATATGCAGCATGCGAAACAAATTCTAATAGACCTGTAGAATTGATGTACCGTAATATCATACGTATTAAGATTGTTAGACGGTATTTTTTAATCTAAAATCTCGTAAAGATATGATCACGTAGGTGATTATTTAGCGCAAAAATTTAATTTAAGAAATGTTTACTAAAAAGATTCCGATTTTTCTTAGTGATAAAATACTAGGCCATAATAAGACGTTAACCGATTGTGTCTGCTAAGAAAGTGATTCCTTTATAAAGTATGAGAGAATTTAAAAATTTCAAAGTTAACTTTTCAAAAGACAAACGATTTTCGCAACTCGTTAATCTCTAATTAGTTGAGTCAGTCATTTATATATAACATTAGTCTCAATCAAATAAATGTTGGTTCTATTTTGGATTGTTATTTTCAACGAACAAATTGGTGAGTTTGTAGTTTATATGAGACTATGTAGTTTAGAGACTACTTATTTAGAGACTATGTAGTTTATTAATTGTGATCACAATATGACACATAAATGTATATACATACTGTGAAAATCGAATAACATGAATTTTACAGAATTTCGCATTAAACGATAATCAGTAAGAATAACTAGAAGTTAATAAATAAGAAAAACAATTTACGTTTCCTTCGAATGATACATTTCCACAAACTGAGCAATTGCCCCTAAAACACGATTTAATTAAAAAAAAATTCAAGAAATGTTCTTTCTCTACCAATTTTACGTTGCAACTCGAATGACATATTCCCAAAAAATGAAATACACAAAATCAATTTTAATAAAATAAAGTTTGCTAACATCTAACAGAATTTTATTTTAATGAAATGCTGATTGCCGCTACGACTTTGCGAACAATTCTGTACTGAATTTATATGAAGGGACTAAACAATCGCGGATTTTTCTAAATGATTGATTAATTCGTCAGTCATTCAATCAAATAATTTATAATCCTATTTATGATTCTTAATTTTTGGTAACCAACCCAAACAAAATAATAACTAAAATAAAAAGCAACCTTGCGAAGAAACTAAATTAATTAAGCAAATGGTGCCTGCCTAGTGGTTATTTTTTATGTTTTGTTCTCTACCTGAGGCTCAACGCTCTCCCGAATCTTTGGCAGCATAATCAATTACACATTTAGAAAAGTCGGCGATTAAGACGAAAATATTAGCGTAGGCATAAGTAGAAAATTTGGCAATTGGAATATTTTATGTAGATACTTGTATATAAAAGGTTTGAGTTTGGGAGAACAGAAAAATTCAAAAATTGACACTCAAATAGAACCAAGTACAAAATTTTTAAAATTTGTTAATTCCAATTCAGTATGGTACACATTACGCACATATGTACATTTCAATTAAAATTGTATTCGTAAAAATTGATATAAACAAATACAACTTTGGTAAATTATATATGAGCATGACGAAACTTGCAAAACTCGATAAATCAAATGAAAATTTCAAATGAAGTTCTTAAATACTTGCGAATTATAAAGATTTGGGTGTATGTGTATGAAATCAAATTGGTTCGCAAATAAGATCTGGAACTTATTTTAAAATGATGTAAATTATATTAATTTAGCCAAAGTACAAACTGAGCCCTCTGTTGGTCCTGCTTTCAATCAATGAATTTTAGTACTAAATGTTCTATTCTAAAAAATTTACATATGAAAAGTAAATTACGTGAGGGTTTTGGTCGACATGGACGTCCTATTGAGCCTGCAATTGGCAAAATTATTGAACGTTTTGAAGAAACTGGTTCAGTCGAAGGTCGTATACCGTATCAACATGTTCATCCAGTTCGTATTCCTAATGCAATGGCAGCTGTTAGTGAAAGTGTTCGTAATGAACCAAGCACATCAACCAGGCATCGTTTACAAGAGTTAAACATTTCACGAGCCACATTACGATGCATTTTGCATGTTGATCTTCATTTGCATCCATACAAAATTCAACTAATTTAAAAATTGAAGTCACCAGACCATGTCGTCGTTTTGTTAAATGGATGCTTGCACGATATGAAGATTTTTCATCAAAAATCATCTTTAGCGATGAACCACATTTTTATCGTAATGGGTACGTCAATAAGGAAAATTATCAAATTTGGGGAGCAGAGAATCCTCATGCTATTCACGAAGCAGAACTTCATCCTCCAAGAGTCACTGTTTGGTGTGGGTTTATGGGCTGGTGGCATCATTGGGCCGTTTTTCTTTGAAAACAAACAGGAAAATGCCCTGACAGTGAATGGGGAACGTTATCGCAACATGTTAACTGATTCTATGTGGCCCAAATTGAATCAAGTGCGTGTCAACGATCTTTGGTTTCAACAAGACGGAGCCACGCAAATCGTGCAACAATTCATTTATTCTCCTTGGCCATCAAGAAGGACGGATTTAACTCCACTTGATTATTTTTTGTGGGGCTATTTGAAAGGTAAGGTTTATGCTAATCATTCTCAAACAATTCAACAGCTTAAACACAACATTCGAGCTGAAATAGAGGTCATTAATCAGCTTTTATTGGAAAAGTCATCGGAAATTTTGATGTTCGAATGCAGGCCTGTAGAAGAAGCTGGGGTGGGCATATGAGCCATATTGTTTTCATACATAAATAGCATAGAACCACATTTCATTATCAATAAAAACATTTGATTTTTCATCCCAAAATCCGTGTTTTAAAGTTGAGTAATTTTTGTCTCTGAGTTGAATGAGTGCTAAGCCAATCTATGCAACCCCATTCCATTGTGTTGCCGTCAAATGAGCAAACTGTTGAAAATAACGTATCATCTGTCCACAAAATATTCTTCCAAAATTCGGCCGACATATGAATGTGTTGCTGGGTAAAATTTAGTCGAGCATATTTCTATTTAGTCGAGCATATTAGTCTTCTGATCTACTAGAATTTATGGCAATTTGATTTTTTAACGTTTTGTTTAACGATTTTTTTAAGTCATAGTAGGATTAACCTTTACAGCTCTCGCAATCCTGCTGCATTCTTTGGTGAAGGTTTATTTCCGAACCAATTTAATTTCCGAAATACATTTTTTTTTTAAATTTGAACTGTGCATTTATTTATAGTTTAATTTACAAAATTAAGATTTTGGAAATAATTTAAATTGGAATTAATTTTATAACTTTTCAAGCGGTTGAATGGAAAATTTATGTTAATACGTAACTTAACACAACTTTTTAATACAAACTTAAACCGAAATGCGGTTACATATCCTAAAGCAACACAACAATTTACATAGATTAAAAA
Organism: Tipula unca; assembly: GCA_951394425.1. Lineage (NCBI taxonomy): Eukaryota > Metazoa > Arthropoda > Insecta > Diptera > Tipulidae > Tipula > Tipula unca. Next base: position 77,875,696 of record OX596380.1, read on the forward strand.
ATATTTACAGACACAGGTTTTTTTTGTCTATTTTAAAATGTATACAAAATAATGGTATGGTTTTGTGAAGATTATCTCCACTTTGACCTGCAGGTTTTCATAATTAATTGAAAAATAGTGAATGTTTTTATATAAACATAGAAAATGTATAATAATATATTGAAAATTTTTCCATTCTCTTCTCCACAATAGTTCAAGTCAATAATAGATTTTGTTCTTGAGTTGTTGATATTTCAAATTGAATGTAATAATTTTTTGTTGTTTTAATCAACTTGTGCTGCCTTTTACATTATTGCTTCCGTCAAATGAGAAAATATTTTATTAGAGAGTAGAACATATGCATATCGTAAAAATAATGAGATCATGGATGAGTCATTGTGGAAAGATTAGTGTATGAATCATCACCTCTATCTAACCAGCATTAGTTGGGAGAGACTATTCATCTCAATTTGTTTTTTATTTCAATTTTCCTAAAGAAATTTACTAAGGTTATACAGGGTTAACGTATTACATATTCGTTCAAAGGAAAACGATGTGTTACGTGATTTTCTGTTGATATTATGTAATGCAGTATACAACGTTAAAGAAAACCATATACATACATACATATGTATAGTTAATGCTACACAAAATACACTAAAGAGTGTTAAAGATAAATGCCAACTACTATGAAATAGAATTTCAAAATATGTAAATCTAAAATTAAAAACCTGAATATTTGTGTATAGAAAAGACATTCTGAAATATACAACTACAAAAACAAACTACTCTTTTAAATGATATTTCTACATTTTATATACAATGTGTACACATATAAAAATAAAATACTATACGATAACAAAATTTTAAAAATTTCGATTCTAAAATTATTTTTACTCTATCACAATATGAGAAATGGAAAGAAAAGGTCTCATAGAGGTTGTTTATTTTTTTTGTGTCTATATAGTTTTTTATGTGATCTAAAGACAAAAAACTAAAATCATATTTCAAAACAATACATAAAATGCATGTAGTAGAAGGTAGAGATTGGATAAGATTTCTTCACAAAAATAATAAAATATTTTTTTTTCAAAGATTGAATGTCGTCTTAAAATAAATACTCGAAAAAAAAACAACTAATAAGACTATCTCTCTCGTATGTCGAGTTATATTGATAGTTGTAGTTGTAACTTAGTGAAAGTCGTTTTTTACCTACATAAATAATTGTGTAGTTTGCGATTTTATGAAATTTTTTTACATTTCAATATACAAATATATCTATACCAGTTTTTTTTTTGATTTTTGGATTGTCATTGTTTTTTTAAATTCTGTTTATATTGTAATATGTATAGTCAAATCTGGGTTCCGGTTTAGAAAATAATACGCCATTGAATTAAAAACGACGTTGCTGTTTCTTTAATATCTTTAAAGATCTTTAAGGGGGAAAAGAAGCTGATTCTAAAATGTAAATGTGCGATTCATATATTTATTTCTCTTTATGTGAACTTTGAAGTGTTTTATTATTTGAAAGCTGTACTTTCATGATTTAATTGTAAATGTGAATTCAATCAATTGTTTGTCCTACCTACGCTTTGACTTTATTCCATTGAATTATTCTTGCTGATATTAAAAAGTTGTTTGTTGAACTTGAATTTAGAGATCACAATAACGAAATTATAATCGCGAAAATTCAAAAATAGATCTCGCCGGAAAGTCTTAACTAAATTAATCGGTCAAAATAATAAAAAACATATGTGATGAAATTTAAAACAAAAGTATTCGGTTAACTAAATACATCGATATATCACATTAAAATATTTGAAAAATTTACTTGCAAAATATATATTTGATTTTATTGATCATAACGACTTATTATTAGCTAATATTTAATACAATAAAACTATACACTTACTATTTGCTAAAAATTAGGAAGAGACTGAAATTTTCAGTTAAACATAATATTTTTTATAGGCAGGTACACACAAAACGAGGTCCTTTATAGTTAGAATAGCAAAGATACATGTAGTATATTTGAAAGGAATATTTCGAAGATCAGTTTGGATAAGAACTAAAACATAATTTGCCTGTGCTATTACAAATGTACGTAAAGCTGATGGAGCCAGATTCGACAACGAGATATATAATTTGAAAATAGCTTAAGAAACACTAACTTGAAGATTATACTAATCACTACAGAAGATAACCCTCTGATCGACCGGTACGCATTTGTTTATGTAAGTTGCCGAATTGATCGCCAAACCTCCTTAATAGAGGAGCGCTGATCCCTCGTTCGCATATAGCCAACCACAAAAAACTTTGCTCGGAAACTTTATTTTACAAATAAACTTATGAATTGCTGATTTTTCATGGTTTAGAGATTCAACATAATATTTTGTTGTCCTTCGCTACCTTCCACGGTACGCTAGGATTCGTCATCCATTATAATTATATTTACCTATAGCTTAAAGTAAAGTGATGATTATTTAGCTCTACGCTGTATGTTCATGCTTTCTAAATACTTCTCGATTGTTGTTGGGTCTACTTGTAATTTCTTACCCAAATGTATACAATATACATATACGATTTGGCACGGTGAACCGCCGTTTTAACTTTCAATTTGTTATCACACGACTGTCTTGCAATTAGCTTTTTCCCACCTTTTTTTATTTTCGAATCATTTTTTGAAACCAAGATATTTAAAATAGTGAAAAATGTAATTTTATTAATTGGATTTTTCTGAAAAAATTTAAATATTAGTTTTAGATGATCTATTTCTGAGAACGATATTTTTGCAGCTTATTTTCAAATATTGCATTTGTTATAAATATTTTATGAATAGAATAGTCGGGGAATTCTCTTATTTTATGGAAAAGTTTTTTGTTTTTGGGTATATACAACAAATGGAATTCTATCTTACTTTTTGGTCCAAATTTCATTCCTCACACATTACATCAAGATAAAACAAAATTAAAGCCGGCTACACACACGTTCAGGAAGACTGCCTGCGCAGGTTTATCTGTGCAGTTTTACCTGATGTTTGTTGTGCGCTTACACACGCAGTAAACCCGATATAGGATTCGATTGACCATATTATCGACAAGTGATATTACTGATGTCTTGTTGGTTGTATGAAATCTAATACTGATACCCGAAACCGTTTCGTAATGCTATAAATAATAGCACGCGTGTACTACTATTTTATAATGTGTTTTAAAGCTCAATTTCTTCAAGAGTTCAGTTCATCATGCCGTTCGTCAATTTTAATTTTATTTTTTCGTTCGTTGCTATTGATGTGGTTGCCTACCCATAGTTCAGTTTGGTATTTAGTAACGATTGTTTTTTTTATTAAAACCTTCAAAATACATAATAGAAAAAGATGTGATCGGTAATACCATAAGGCTACAAGTTGAGAAGGAGTTAATTAGTATTTTGTTAATAAATTCTGCGAAGATTTTCTATTTTTATCGGTGTAATTCTCATGTCTCCGGAATACAAAATGGAATTATAAAAAATAAAAGCCAAATGTCATGAAACAAAGTCTAAAAATAAAATTAATATTCAATTTCAACTTTTAGACTTTATATTTCATACCAGTAGGATTTTATTGTTTCGTTCGACTGTATAACTACATACTTTGAATTACAATATTTCGAAATTAATGCATTAACCATGACAAATTATTTGCATTCAGGTTTAATAAAATGTAATATTCATTAAAGCGAAATACAGATTATCATGTAGTATCTAATTATGTATATATGTATTTGTATGTGAAAAACCATAAATAAAATTATGACTCAAGAAACACTTGCCAAAAGTTCCTTCAACTTTCTCACAACACACAGCTTATATTATTATATCGATAACAATCAGCAAATTCTTCTTTAGCATATCACGCGATTCGGTTGCTTGTATATTAAACAATAAAAGTGTAAAATTGTCCACTAAAAAATCATAATATTTTGGTGTCCACGCAACAACAAAAAAAAAGATTATTTACATTTCTCCACTATCAATATAGCGCTGGTGATATAAATACCCAGCGCTCTTTATATAAATTGGTAAACACCAATAAGAATACAATAATATAAAGTTGATTGATATTCCAAAATGCACACACGATAAATACTAAAGTTCTCGCCAATTGATAACATTACATACTCTTAATAAACAATATCAATAACCGTATTTTTGGATCAGACAACTAAATATTTATTTATATTTTGTTGATAAAAAAAAATGTTTGTGTGTGCTATGAATACTAAATCGCGAACAAAATAATCGCTTCATGCGCATGTTAGACAATCGCGAATTTCTATACATATATATCGTTTTAGGTATAATATACTCGTATAAATGTATTCGTACATTATTATATAAATAGAGAGTTTGTTTATATTTTTTATTTTTATTTTCTAGATATTTTTCTAGAGTTCAATAGGCATGAACCAAAACATAATAATATAATCTAAACATTCATGTATCTCTCGACTAATAAAATTTGATTACTCAGTACAAAATATTTTTTATCGTTGAACGTTTTTTTTTTATTATTAGTATGTCAACAAACTTTAATTTTGTCAACAATATCATTCACGTCATTGCTATTCGGGGAGCGCAAATAAATATTTCTAAAACTGGTTAGCTGCTAAATTTATCTTTAATATACTGGACGTCACAAAACGATATGACCAACAAAGAAATATAATTCGAGTATTACTACAGCCGAATGGCTACGTTTTGCTGCCAGTTATAAAGCTAATTATTTAAAATCTAATATAATTTACTTGGCTTGAATTTATTAGAAACTGTCGATAGTAGTATATAACAGGCACCAACGAAGAATTTGTCAAACTTACGAACATTTTTAGATTAAAAGATTTATTTCAGAATATATAAAATTTTAATGCTGATTATTTAATGAAATGTCAAAGTTGCTCATTCAATAAGATATTTTAAAATTTTGATGAAATTTCCGCTGCCCATTTTGATGAAATTTCCGCTGTATATCAACGATTAAAAATCACTGATCGATAAAATGCCATGAAATCATGACTTAATCATACATACAATAATTTTGACCAATCCATTACGTATTTTATGTTTTCCCTATTTTATGAACAAATACATTTCATGTAACTTTATAATTTATATTATAAAAACGTTAAATTTCGTTAGACATTTACTTTCGAACTATCAAATTGCGCACGTATATATTTTAAATAAGTTTGTTCCTAAATAAATGATATGAAGCCATCAACCTGAATATTGACGCCAAAATATTCGTTCATATATTATATAAACCATCTGTAGCAAAAATGTAGTCACATAACAATCATCAGTCATTAAACCATTTCTATTTTCAATGAAAATTAAACGAGAAAAAAATACAATAGTGATTGGCAGGGTTTGCTTCCCACAGTGTTGGATTATTCACTGAAATAAACCACCCACATAAAACGAGTCGAAAAAATATATTTTTTTTTGTTCATTTCTGAATTTCGGAGATAACACCAAAAATCATTAAATTTTATATTTTTCCTAAATTTTGTATCATTATTCTCAATATTATTCATCGTCTATCGAAAAGCCAAAGATGAAATGTAATATTATAATTGTACAATAGAAAGCAAATACCAATGCCTCTTCTAAATTTAAAAGCATGTTTTGTGGATTTAATAATATTTGATGGGTGGTTTTTTTGTTGAGTGATTTATTTATATATTCCATTATAAATTACAGAAAAAATTTTAGCTGTATACTTTTAATAAACTAAATCGGGCCTAACTATTACTTACGCAAATCTTTAGTTTAATCATGTTTTCACAAACGAATTTTAAATTTGGCACCACAATACTAAAATGATTGTCTTTTGTTTTAAAGTAACAATAGATTTAGATTATGGCGCCTTAATAAGTAACAATGCAGGTTCGATTTATAATATATTATCGATCTGAAAATGTATTCAATTAAAATAAGCGTAATGATAAATATTAACAAGTCACACAAATTTAAAAGTGAATATGTACTACATATTATTTCGAATAATCGAAAATTTATCTCTGACAGTGGGTTTGAATTAAGTTGTAACACGTCCCAAAGCTTATTCAAATTCTAACTATTTACAGTGATTTGAAAATGTTCGTTTTATAAATTATTGAAAATTACAATTATGTAATTGGAAGTGAAATTTGAATTTAAGTGGAATTAATTGAATTTGAACTCAGTAATTCCAAATTCTGTTAATCAAATCTACAAATAATAAATTTACGTTTGATTGGTCATTTTAAATTATTCAAATTAAACTTTAAATTAGAAATAATAATAATTATTAATTATAATCAAATTTATAATTTTGTGTTTTTTTTTGATAAACTATAGTTAATTGCAAAACGTCATTAATTTCATTTAAAACAAAAATGACTGCAATTAAAATAATTTAGTAATTTTTGTTAATTTTTTCAGGAAATGAATTTCATTCAAAACAACATTTATTATTTTTTAGTAACAATATAACATTTTATAACAAGTTCATTTAAAAAAAAAAATTTAAATAATTATTTATTTAAAAAAGTAATTTTTTATTCGTAGCAGCTATTCACATTGAACATTTTTATTTTTGTAAGTGGATGGCAATTTGGAAATATATTTAATTTTAGGACTATTTTCATCCATAACTAAAAATCGTCAAAATTTTTAACTAGTTTCTGAAAAAACAACACAGAATTGATAAATTAAGTTTGAATAATTCTAAATTTCTGTCAAGCTTCGATCTGAATATAAATGTATATAACAATAAGTAAATGTTAACTTTATGCTACATACTATGTGCAACTGCGTATATCAATTAATGTAACGCTAATATTAAAAATGTATAAAGTTAAAATATTCAGTTTATTAGACGATACTACAAATAATTTTTTCATCTAGAATTTATGCTAAGTTTTCTTTCGAAATTCAATTCCATTCCTAATCATTCAAATAATATCAATTTTTAATATTAAAATACTTAAAGCTATTAAAATCTAAGTTTAGGTGTGATCAAATTATTAAGCAAATTCTATTAAATTATTAAGCAAATTTAAATTCTTTGAAAATAAATCATAAAAATGTATTATTCTATTAAATTTTGAAATTTTAGCAGTATAATCGGTCCCGATCTTGGAACCATTCAATAAATATGGGTAAAAGCAACGTAAAATATCTAATCGGTAGCATAAATGCGTTATTTGGGCCGTATATATAAAAATGATGTACATACATACATATAAGTATTTTATATCAGACGATACAAGTAAACGATATATTATTTCACACATATTCCTCGTTAGCGAATTGACATCAAGTTTTTAGTAATTTCACATTATGTTCCCAACTAGACCTTGTCTCTTTATTTGCTGATTTAAAACTTAATTCCAGACTATATTAAAAGAACGTGATCAGCATTATTTTAATTATAATATATGTACTTCACCAAGCGCATGGTGATGGTGGCATTCTTTTTTTGTTTGTATAATTAATATTCAACCGTTCATTATTTATTTTTATAATTTCATCGCTTCATAATATTATATACACGGCGATATCGTAAACGAATATCATGTATCAAATTTGATGATCAATAATATACAAGTTTAACAAAGCCGTAAAACATTAAACACATATTATACTCAATTTATTAGTTTAAGTGTTAAGAAATTTATGTACTTCATTTTAAGCCATTGAATTTTCATCTTTGTTTTATAAGTTTAGTTTCACCGGAAGTCGTTAGTTTTATTTTATTTTGTTTAATGTGAATTGAATAGAAATTATGTTATAGTTGGTTAGATAATAATTCTCGAAAATTTGCATGATGATATTAGGCGTATCAAATGTTAGGAGATTGATTGAGGTATTATAATATTTTGCTAAATAAATGGCAGATTATGTGGTTTAAAAAAACTAGAATTTACAAATGTGATTTTTTGCGGTGAAACCAATCAGCAGTTTAAACAACAACAATTACATAAAATACCAACTAGTTCTACTGTTCGATTTAAATTTTAAAATTTTATTACTTAAATATTTTAATTTTTCGAGTTGACTTGAGACGCAGAGCAGCTGTGGAGCATGTTGTACATGTTATGAATTTAGGGTGAACAGAAACAAAGTAACAGAAAAAAATTTGTAACGAATTTTTCAACTTTCTTTTGTTTCTTTTTTCTCCATTTTAAAATGTATTAGCAAAATCATTAATTGGTATGTATACAATTTAACAAGTCCCCGCGTTTATAACGGAGAACTGGTTAAAAACATGAGAATTGTCGTTATAATCTTGTGATTTATATTAAATTAAAAAAGGAATATTCAATTATTATGTTTTGCAATTTTGTCATACAAGTTTGAATTTGTTGTTTAGTTTAATTATATCCCTTAGGACCCCTAAGGGAGAAATCTATTTTCTAAGCTACATGATATTATGAATCATCAAATTACGAAAATAACATTTTATAGTAGTTCTTAACTTGTGTAAAACAAAATGGGTTTTTAATAGAATTCTTTATTATAAATAATTATAGCTCGACCAACATAGTATGTAATGTACTGCGAATAGGATTTCTAATTCTAGAATCATGAATTTTTGTAATATAAAGTAAAAGCAGTTACATATGTATGTGAATCATAATACAAAAAACTATTAGAATTATCAATTCAAATTCTATCACATAATCTGCATTTTGTATTTCGTCAATTTAGAATTTCACCCAAAAATTAAGAGCACAAATTAACTTTAAATCAGATCAGGAATGAATGGTCCAAAATAGATCCAATCATAATATGTATAAATAAAATTTGATTCAATTTAAATCTGATTTTGAGACCAATTCCATAAATATATTTCCATTGATGCAGTTTGAAATCAATTATCGTAAAACTTTCGTCAAATGTATTTTATTTTCCAATTATTTGGATTTGTAAACTTATGGTTCAAACTTGTCAATGTGCACCGCTATTTATTATACCTTTAAAGGAACCTTCACTACGCTTCTCATAAAACAAATTTATGGTGAAAATCGATAGATTGTAACTAGATTACCTAGAAAAAGTAATAATTAGGCCCGAACTGTATTAAACATTTCTTAAGTAAAAATATACAAAAAAAAAAAGACAAGACATTATTTTCTAGATTTGATCGCAAAAAAATAAAAGGGAAAATGTGGGACGCACAGTTATGTTACATTGTATAAAGAACACTACGGACAAATCAAAAGAAAGCAAGCACCATTATTAGCAACTGAAATTTTGCATTTATATGATTGTTCCAAACTAAGTATTGTGCAGTTTTTGGTCAACGTTTAATTAAACCAAAATCATACTGACATCCTGTTCAATACTCATATCTCAAATTCAGTAAAGATGGAATTTTAAGAAGTAAGATTTAACCAGATGAGCTTCATAACTTATTATTTTATGGCTTTATTTTGAATTGATAAATAGAATTACGGTTATCAAAATTAATAGAAATATTACGTTTCATCCATTTCAAGGTATGTATGGATCTAATATTTACCTTATGAATGCTAATAACATAAAATTAAGCAATTCAAACTATTTTGTTTTGTTTTTGGAAATAAATGTACATACATGAATATCTGTACATATTTACCAATATGAGATTATGGCGAATCTACATGACAAATAAATTCCAATATTAGAATAATCTGAATGTCTCAATTCTTTTTTAATATAACCTTCAAGTACCTAATAAAAAAAAATTCCGAAAATAGTTAATGTAAATGTAAAAAATCTCATCTTCCTCATTTATGCGATTAAGGCGTATATTCTATTATATTTGAACCATTATCCTTTGCCGAATCAAGGAATTGATTTTCCTATACTCATGCTGACAAAAACAAAACATTTCTTCTTCGAGACCAACTTCCTTTTTTCTCATAATATCATTATATATAAAAACATTTTTCTTATTCCCAACAGATAATACATAATATTTAAACATATACACATATACGACAGATAATACATAATATTTAAACATAAACACATATAAACGCATAGCGGCCAGAAAATTGTTTCGTTCGTTAAAAAGTAAAACCATCAAAACTAAACCCATTGAACCGTCTCTATCCAAACATCGCTTTTGATTAATTCATTTATCTATTTATGAGAAATTAACTTAAAAACAAAATCATCCGTTTTTATTCTGAAACGACGACAAAGTTGAAAAGAAAAAAAAGATAAATCTTACAAAACGAAAAATATTAAAGTTTTTTCTTAAAGTTAGGTTGTTAACTAAACTAAAATGTTCTGTACACATATTTTTCTGTTTACGTCGAATACATCTAAACAATAACAAATCCAAATAGATATATAAATACATACGCCTTATATACTACATAGAAAAAATATATTTTCTTGCTACGTGACCACTAAATAAAGAAATCGTGATAAAGCATTAAAAAAATACTAAATAACAATACCTTGAAAACAAAGCGAGCCCAATACAATAATACTCTACCTCATAAAAACATTCGAATTAAGCAAAAAAATTGTTTTTGAGTGCTCGTCTTTTAATAAATCGCGCGTATATAGACTAAATTTAGCATTAAACAAATTTTTTGTGTTATGCGCGTATCAGCAGTTAAGCCACGAACATTTTTTTTTTAAATTTTGGATGGAAAATTTTGTGCGACAGAGGTTAATTGAAGTGCATTGCAATATGGTGGTGATAAATCGATTCAATAAATTTAATGCGCAAAACCATTATAGCTAGGTACGATAATTTCTTTATCTAACGAGGTTTTCAGTTCACAATATCAGAATACATATTATTTATTTAGATATTCCAAATATGGGTTGCCATTTGTCAATCATCTTATGTGTGTGTGTGTGTATATGTATATATAAGAAAGCTACTATTTAAGAGGTTTTACTATATTCACAAACACAACGTTAATATGTATTATATAAAATACACAAATACGATAGTTAAAGATATAAGTATGTATTTCTGAATAAATATTATATATATATAAATATATACATGTATGTTATTTAAACATATAGATAGGGAGGGAGATTTACAAATCGTTGATTTCGAAATGTTTGTATGGTGTGATTGCGCTGCAGACATACACATACATAAATGTATTTGGAACTAGTCATGTGTTGTGCAACTTGCAACCAATTATATGAAAAAATGAACATAAGATCAAATTATAGATTGCTGAGATATGATTCTGTATTATATTGTAAATAAAGGGGCTTTATAGCTTAGATATATCAATCAAAATTAAACTAATAAATTTAAACTGAAATAAATTCAAGTAATTATTTTGATTCGCATATTACTCACTATAAACCATAAACCTACTTGTAGTTAGTTAGTAAGCAATAATAAAAATAAAAAAGATGATTTTCGATTCTATTTTAAATCTTTCGTTTCAGGTAATATCGAACCATAAATGGTAACAAATCTAGACAATAAGTACTGCGAATCAATGTATTTTATTTCATATGAAAATTGATTGATTACTGAGATTGTATAAAGTATTTATTCGATAATGAAATTCAAAAATCTTAGATATAACCAGTTTCCAACATTTTAGATCTACAAAATCACAAATGAAAATTGATGGTTTATATATATTATTTACAAATTTTTGCTGCCTGTGTTAATTCACTGGTGCCTACAACACAAGTTGTTAAAATTAACACCTACGTAGACGGTTGACATGAATGAAAAAATTTCATTGAATCTAAACGTCAACGCAAGTAAAAATGTGCTAAAATGAACTAATTAATCGAAAAACATTTCAACAAATGTAGTGTCTGTAAGATCTTACAATATACAATTGTACTTAAATTAAACATATCTAGATCTATGGTGTTCAATTATGGGACTCGACTTTCAATAAAATTGCAACAAACACTACGAGGAACGATAAATTTACCTACATGTCACAATCATATGTCACGATTTACATACGGAAACAGTAGGCAGTCAAAATTAGGACAACATACGATTAGCTAGGGAAATATTAAGAAGTATAGTTTTAAAATTTGTATTTAATATTTTTTAAGATTTCAATACCTTATGAGCTTCCTAGGTAGGTAAGATTCATTAATAGTTAAAATACAAATTAAAGCAGTTTACAGAAAAATTTGACCGATAAATAGAGCTTCTTCTCATTAGGTTCTAAACTAAATGAAAATCCAATACAATTATGAAACTAAAAAAAATATATCAAATTTCATTAAACTCTTAATTTATAATTTCATGAATAAAACTATTCTAGAAAATAATTCAGAAAACTTAAAACTGACTCTAAAAGCTTTTTTCAAGCCAATTCAAGACAAAAAAAATATACTGTCTCAAATTTCGAGACTTGTTCTTTTATTGTCTAATATTCAAAGTATTTTCAAAATTTTTTGTATTTAAGTTTATTTGTTAAGAATTTCTTAACGATGTATTTCCAAATATTTCAAAATCTTATAATAAAATAATGATTTCTCTTACTTTTTCATATTTTTAAATTTTAAGGTGTTAGAACCTCAATCGTCTAAGATTCTAGGCTTAGCTTGAGGCATCCAATACAAAATTTTAGAGTTCAAAATTAAACACACAACATTTTGCTTTCATTCGACAAATTTTGCAATTCGGACTCATTCATTCGTTAAAATTCCAATAAAAATATAAATTTAGTTACATTTCAAAATATTATAATTTTTTGCATTTCATTTAATTATTTACATTTCAGTTAGTATTTGTAACGGCTTAATAGCTGTCAGATTTATCCATCTGAAATTAAGACTTTATTCAATCAACTTATTAGTAATACAAATTAATGTATTTTGATGATATTTTAAAAAATAGGAGATCCGATAAAAAATATAAATAATAAGTTAAAACAACTTCGGCTGTTTCCGAAACCGATACTTATTTGAAACTTATTTGCCGCCATCTTAAATAAGTATGAGAAATCATCCGAATCGATTTAGCATACTTATTTTGACAGTAATATCAAAACAACAAAAAATTATTTATGTTAACCTATATGAAAAAATGGTAGGCATTAATTTACTGCTTTTTACTTCATTTCATGAATTAATATATGTCCAATTTTACTTTCAAGTAATTGGCAGGATATTTTAAAATTACGTGGAAAATCATTTTATTTTAGAATTTAGAACAGTGATGATCAACTATAAATAAGTGGAAACTACTGTATGTGCAGAAATATTCAGTAGAAATACTGTTAACTAATAATAATAAATAAAATAATTTTTTTATTTAGAGAAAAAACTAAATATGTTATAAACACCAAAATTACATGATCATAAATATTTGACAAATTTTGACAGATAATTTAGATTTTCTGGCAAGAAAGAGATAGCAAATAAGTTACCTCGCGAGGATACTTATTTGAATAAGTAAGTCTCCACAAATAAGTATTTCGTTTCGGAAACAGCCTTAGTTTATAAGGACAATCTATTTTCGGGTTAACCACCAAAAATTACTGTTAAAATTTCTCGTTATTTTTTTGTGTTATGAGGAAATCAAAATTATCAATCAATACCATAACTATTGAACGCCAAATCATACACTTAAGAAAACTCGTCGGTAAGAATACATTTTTATGGTTGTGAATTTTATTTTAGATTTATTAATTAAAACTTAAAATAATTTAGATTTTTTTTTGAAATTTTGTTAAAACATGTTGACTAAATCCCATTTAAACGAGTCTCAAAAACCTTGATGGTGGATCTCGTAAAACAAGGAAACTCTTACAGAAAAGCGAACGAATTAATCGGAATTCCTTTTACAATACCGTTTAAATTATAAAATTGGCCGAAAGTATAAAATTTCACTTACGATGGATAAAATCTTGATAAATGATAAAAAAAATCGATTTCTTAGTGCCACAAAAATTGCAAGTGAAATTGAAATTGTGCACGAACTTCCAATATCTGACCAGGCCGGTCTAAATCGCATCCATGAATCCGCGTTCAAAGAAAGAATGGCAAAACAACCAAGAACGTATCTAACTTGCTAAAAAGTATGCAAAAAAAAATACCCATTTTACGTTCTGGGAAAGGACTTTATGGTCAGATGACATTAAATTTCAATCTCAAACCTTTTGATGGTGTTCAACATGTCTGACAGAAACTAGGCGATGTATATAAATTAAGCTATACACGGAGGACAGATGCTTCTCGATTCTATGGGCTGGGGCAGAGTTTTGTAAAAAAAAAAAAAATTATTGATGATAAATGCAAATATTATAATAAGATTATTCATCGAAATATTAAGGCTTTGGCACGACAAATGCGGCTCGGATTTAACCACAATATTTACAGCCATATCACATTAATATGCTAGAAAAGCCTGCGCAGAGTCTCAATCCTAACCCAATCGAGCATTTGTTACCTTTACTCGAGACAGATAGTAGAGCGAGCCTTCTCAAAGCAAGAAATTTTAATACTGTAATGATGCATGGGCTAAAATCGGTCCCACAGCATAAAGATTCTTGTTACGTCAATGCCTAATCGGTTAGCTGCCGTCATTAAAGCAAAAAGGGGGCTGCAAACTGAAAATATTCGTCAAAAATTGTGTGTATGATTTATTTTTTTGACTACAACTGTACATACTATTTATTGAAGTAATTCTTAAATTGTAAAAAAAAAGAAATTTGTTTTCAAAATCTGGCATGAATATGCATTTCATATTTTGAATTGGGAAATAATAACATGCTGATTTGAGTAAATTGAGTTACCTCAATTCAATTGAAAATCGCATTACATTGATTGTATCGCAGTTTTTCAAAGTATGTATATTTAAATTTTAATTAAACTTTGTATTTTATACAATATTTGAAATTAAATTGTCGATAATTTTGAGAAAAGTACGATTATTTTCTTTGACTAAAATTTACAAAATACATCGATGATTGGATGCTATTATCATCTCGTAGAGCAAACCTCCTAGGTCGTTAGATGAAAATGTAAAATAGATTTGAAATCAGCAAGTCTTCTTAGCTGAAGAAAAACACATCTCATAATCGTTAAAATTTCTATTAGGATACAAGATTGAAATATTTTATAGTAAATGAAAATTCTATCACGGTCGCACCATTCACTAACAATTTTAAAAATTCATGTCGTAGCTCTATTGTCATAACAATTACCATTCACTCAGAAAACCCTTCCCTAATATTCTTGTTACACTCACAAATCTAATTAAAATTTAATAAAATCATAGAAAAACAAATCTTACCTTGAGCATGTTTTTGTCTTAATTTGTTCAAAATATTTGTTGCATCAAAGCCGGCATTATCACACAACTGTCTTGGAATGACTTCCAAAGCTTTGGCAAATGCACCAATTAAAAGTTGCTCCTTACCGGCAATTGTACGCGAATAGTCTCTTAATTCTTTGGACAATTCCATTTCAATAGCTCCACCACCTAAAATGAATATAATGAATGCTTAAAAAAAAAGGAATTAATATATTCTTACCGGCAACAACTGAATCATTTTTAATGGTACGTCTGACAATCATTATAGCATCGTGTAATGATCGCTCAGTTTCTTCTAAGAATTGTTCGGCACCACCACGAAGAATAAGAGTACATGTTTTGGCATTTCGGCATCCTTGGAAGATATTGAAACGCTCACCACCAATTTGTCGTTCCTCGAAGTAATCACAAAAACTAAGCAAGCTATCATTGAGATCTTGAACAGTCGACAGGATTGTACCGCCACACGATTTCATTGTACGCTTGAGATCATCGTCCGGTACACGGCCAGCACAGAACATATCACGATCTGCAAAGAATTGGGTGGCTACATCACCAATTGGTAATTTTGACAATACAACATTTGCACCAGATGCATGAATTTTCTCCAATTTATCGTACAAGATTTGCCATTCAGCATCGACAACTTTTTGGTATTCTCTCACGTTATCGACACGAACTTCTGCGTTATCACGTTCAGCTTTTAATTCGAGTTCAATATTTAATAATGCGATTTTACAATCTTTATATGTTTTCGGTTGCATTTCAAAACCAGCATACGAGAATGTTTTTTTGAACGCTACACCAGGAACCAGGAATGAATCTTCAAGTGCACCACCTGACACCTTTTTAATTCCGATCATATCTAATGGAAGTAAATCGTCTAGAATTAATACTGCGTCGACGACCATTTTCGAGAAGAAATCTTTTTGTTGGTGAATCAATTTCGAGCTCATTGCAGTTGCGGCACATTTAAGCAATAAACTACGATGTTCGTCAGCATTTCCTTTCTCAATTTGTACGGCCATCTCATTAATTTTAGCGATACACAAGCTAAGCGCTTTACGAACCGCTTTAATAATAATTCGAGGATGTACACCTTCTTCAACGAATGGTTTAACCTGTTTTAAAAATTCTCCAGCTAGCATAACAACACTTGTTGTACCATCACCAACTTCAGCATCTTGAGATTTTGCGATGTCAACAAGCGTTTTGGCGGCTGGATGAACAATATCTAACAATTTCATAATAGTTGCCCCATCATTTGAAATTGTAGCTTTGCCATGTCCATCAACAATCAATTTATCCATACCGCGAGGTCCAAGAGTGGTACGCACCTAAAAACGATAAAAAAAAAAAAAAAATTACATTCATGTCATATGACACACACTCACGGTTATAGTTGGAACAGCACTTACCGCATCAACAATTGCTTGACATGCATTAATATTCGATATTAATTGTGGCTTTCCCTGTGACGTATCCGTACCTTCTTTCAACAATAAAATTTGTGGTTGCTAAAATGAAGAAAAGGCGTAATTTTTAGACTAATTTACAAAAATGAGTCCGGAATCTTCGAGAATATTTTGAGGTTAGGTTTTCACCTCAGTATGCTAAAATCTAAAACTGCAAACTAATTAACTAACTATTATAAACTTAACATTTCAAATAGGTTTAAACATTATCTATTCCAAATATGATATAATTTAATACAAGAAAATATTAAAATTCACATGTTGTGGTTCGAATTTAGAGCGACTTGACATGTGTTCCTTTTTATAAAATTTATACATTTATTCGTAAATGAAATGTTATATATTTATATTGTCTGGAAGGATATTGATAAAAATGAATAAAATAAATCACTTACCATCATTTTGAAAAATTATTTGATTAATTTTTATTAAAATAAACTTTTTAATATTTTTTTTTACTTGTACAAGAAGGTTTGCCGACACAATATTGATTGCTGAAGTTGGCGACGATAGATTTTGTATATAAAATAAAGTATGAGTGTTACGTTTGTGGAATTTAAATTAGGTTTAGATTGTGGTATCTGTTTTTACGGTGTAGCCCAGTAGGTGTAGTACAGTACGTACAACTACAAAGCGACGTCCAATTTAATTTAGGCCTTAATTGATGTTGATTATACCTCGTCGCATAATATTAATAAGTAATTTCTTGGCGAAATAAAATACAAGTAATATTAATTTAAGGTTATGGTTGTGAATAAAATATTTTTGACGCAATGCAAAGCATCTAATTAAAGCATGGTTTTCATTGTCATGTATTCATGTGCGGCGAAAAATTCGCTTAATCAAGTACTTAACATATTAATAGTCAAATATAATTTAGTTTTATTTGTGATGACTGCGCCTTGTGCGACCTTGATTTGTTGAAGTCAAGTGTGGATCGCAGTGTGGAACGCCTCGTAGCTAACATCGTTGCATCATATTTTTAGTTTTCAAAATTATCAATTAAATTTTAATTATTTGATAATTATTTTTATTAATTTCTATACAATGTGCGTTCTTTTATTTACCGGATGCCTCGCATTATAATTTTTAATTCCCACCAAATTAGGATATTGGTAGGGAGCAAACACGGCAGCAAACAGCGATAATGACACAGCAGGACGTTCCAAAAGTGTTCTCTAAGTTACCCGCTTTCGGTATAGATATGTATATAAATTGTAAACTTAAATGGGTCTTATCACATATGTATGTGGTTTTCAGGTTATGTTAATAAATTACCTAACTTTATATTATACCCATTGGCTTAGATTGTGGTGGCAATTATTCGCTATCCACATTCGCGCTTTATGTGTTGTATGCCTAATTAATATCCCCATTTACTTTGCTTTTCCATCTTAAAACAAAACAAAGCATGCCACTTCTCTAATTTCATATTCGCCATTTTAAAATTTGAAGTGTGTCTTTCTATGTTCAAAATTATATATATTACCAATAAAAATTTAATAATTTGTTATGGATTATTATGAAATGGATTTGAAGGCTGAATTTACAGGAATTCTATGCACGATGGCCTTAAATATGAGCAGACATTTAAGCACAGCGCGCCAAAATAAAGTATTACTGTTACCTGAACTGAAGAAAGTAGTACGTAATCTCATTTGCTGTGAGTGTGATTCAAGTATAGAACAAATTCAAAATTCGAAAAATCAACAGTGTAAACCACGATCTAAACAGTCTTGTAAAAAGAATCAGTGTCCATGTCCATCAAATAAATCAAAACTTGATCCATGTCAAAAAGAAGTTTCGTCAAAGAATTCACCGCGTAAATTTATTCCGCCAGAACGGATATCAGTAAAAATTAAAAATTTGCGTCATGTAAAGCCACAATCAAGTACAATATTGACAAAGCGACGGCTATCAATTAATAATAAAACGTTCAATGACACGGATCAATCAACTAGCTCAATATTTGTGTATCGACATCGCGATTGTCCGACATCCGAATCGGATAGATAAAAGATAATAATAACTCGATTAATAAATATATTATGTTAGAATACGTCCGTACATATGTTAATATTTATAAAAATCAAATTTTTGAATAAAACGTTCAAAACACGTTAAGTTCGTTTTTTTTTTAAATTAAATCATCTTCATAAAATTCACTCATCTTTACCAGCATTCCGATGTTGTTTTTTCAAAATAGATTGTTTTGTTAAACCTGGCTCCGTTCACATATTCAACATGCCTTTCAGAAGTGTAGACTCTGCCTTTATATAGGGTATACCAGCAACCTTGTTAGCCGAACTGTCTCAATAAGCAATAGGGTCGCATGTTGAGATCTGACTGTATGTGTAGGATAGACGCAACGTACAATATGAGATATAAAGGATCGTACGCCTGAACAAGGCATATCCTTACCACCGTGAGAGGCAGATTATATGTGTCGGAGCGAAGGGCACTGACAAAACCAACTAAAGAAGCAGTCACATCAAGTCTGAGGAATAGTATTGTCGAAGATATCCTTCTAGAAATATTGACTACCCCGTCACAGGGCATGGTTGCACTGATGGGGACTCAGTGAAGAGAAGGAGAGAAACGGAAGGTGTTCCGTCAGGGCATACTCCTCCGAAGAAAAAAAGAATACGTTTTTTTTATCTGCAGGAAGGTAAAGCCGGACAACGTGAAGGAAACAGATATGAGCTGAGTTGGCAATAACTTAGAGGAAGGCCGGAAGAATGGACGAATGGAAGAATGGAGCAAACAGACCAGCTAGGAAGAAGAAAGCGCAATAAAACGAAACCTAATAGTATAATCTTCCTCTGTAAGTCCTCCCCTTCCTCAAGGTCACTCCTTGAAACAGATAGATGAGAATGTGGTCCGCATTAGAAAACCCGAGGCGGTGAAATATTGGTGATGTTTGGGCCATATTGCAGGAATTCTTCTTAGAATGCAGAGACTTTGACTAAGTCACCGGATATCCATCACGCGCTTTAACATTTGGTTTTGCCTGTGGAAGAAATATAAAATTACTCAAAGCAACTAAAGATTGTCTGCGGGTAGCTTGTAGAGTTAAGTAGTAGATGCAAGAGATACAGATTAACCTCAATCACCGTAAGGTACGACAAGATCTCTTTGAACAAGTTGTTACAGAAACAAAAACATACGTGGTCATAGTATCGAAACCATTTAAAATATCCACAAATAAATTATGAATAATGCAAGGAACTTGAATGTCTTTAGCTGTTTTATATGCCTCCCCAAGTAACTAGCAGAGTACAAAGCAATACTCGTAAAAAAGAGAGAGTGTTTCAAAAAGCTGTGTGAAGCGACAAACACAAGGTCAAGGGGCAGCGCCTACAGAGTGGTATTGGTCAGATTAAAAAGTTCAACGAGCCCCCGAAAAAGAATGCTCAGAGGTGCTGATAAAGATCGTCATGGCTCTTTATTGCAGCTCTTTCTAAAACCTGGTAATCGCGAGGATTACCTAATGGAGGAATATGTGGAGGAAATACATAAAATGACGGTAGTATAGAGATGTTGGATGCATACGCGAAACTAAGTGCAAATATATTCTCTTTATCATTACGAGGAGATTATAGTGTTACGATATAATGCAGTCCTGCCTAGAAGAAAGAGTGTTTCCTAGGACATGGAAGACATAGGGTTTGGCACACTTGCCAAAAGCGGCAAAAACCACCACGCTCTACATTGAACGGCTTTACTATAGTGGTATTTATGGTCAAAGAAGCCCTTCCAAAATGTGGAAAGGAATAACTAAACAGTATTGCGTTGTGAATGTCCCTGCCTACCTTTTGAAGATTCTAGATACAGACAGAGTACGGCAGTGCGGAAGGTCCCAAGGAATACAACATAACTGCTGGATTTTCGCAAGGTTCTGTTCTGGGCGCAATATTATGGAACGATGCCCTCAAGCTACGACTTCCGGGTCGAGCAAAAATCATAAAGTTTGCCGATGGCATCGCGATATTGGTTCCTACAAAGCATCTGGATGAAATTGTGATCTTTCGAGGTGCGGGATAAAGGCCATAGAAGCTATAAAATATTTGGGAATTATGCTCGACGATGATAGACTCAGATTCAACAGTCACATATAGACTATACGTACCGAAAAGCATTGAGAGTGTATCCGGCGCTCTCCAATATGTTCCAAAGTATCAGTGGCCCAAGAAGGAGTATAGTTGTCTTCTCATGTCCAAAGTGGTAAGCTCAATACTATTGTATTGTGGATTCCGACCTGGCCTGAGGCACTGGAGGTTAAAAGAAACAGAACACGGTTGATTAATGTTTATATAGGCTAAGCACATCAGATTCTTAGGGCGTTGAACACACAAATTAATACCGGCTGTCAAACCGTGGCTGAATTTTTTACACGTAGAGATGAATTATCATTATAAGAAGATCTTTAGCGAGTCGTGTTGCTTGATGGAGCATGAGCATCACTAATTTGGTGGTAAACTCATTTAACTTATTGCCCAACGGGACGCGGTGGTTACCGTATAGTTATCTTAATCACCGTGACATGATGATACATCTCTCTGTTCGACATGCAATAAAGTAGAACACTCTGAACGTGTATGGTATTCGAGTAGAAATGCTATTACTATATTGCCTCCCAAAGTAATAGTTGTACGGTGTTTCCGGGTGGAACAACGGTTCGGTGAGAGGCGGTTGTTTTAGTTAGTAAAAATTACACACGGCGGTAAGCACTCTTAGCGTTTCTTTGGAAGATTTCTTTTTTCACACACACACACACACACACAAGTCCGATAATATAATAAAAAGACTATACAACTGGTCAATCATAAAGAAAAGAGTATGCATATTCTATAGTACCACACTGTTACTAACAATACTTCATCGATAGTATTCGGATTCATATAAGTTATGAGTATAGTTTACTATTGTATGAATTGTGCGTTGGAATATGTTTTATCAGTAGGGGTTGACTAATTGAATTTTTTTTTATCATTGATTCTGGAAAAAAATATTTTATTTATATGCAAACAAAAATTTACCACTCCCAAGATAAATTTATGAATTGCTAGCCACTCAAACTAAATCATTTGTCATTAGTCCGTGTCTAGAATAAATTTAAACCGTGGTTTCTACATATATTTAACACGCATATACTTATTTGTTAAATATATTAGTAAGTTAATAAATTTACAAAATTATGAGTTTATTTCAATTATTTGGTCACAGAAAGACTACACCATCTGAAATATCTGTTGGCCCGCCAACCGATGTGAAACACGATGTTTCGGTTAAAATTGATCCGTCGACTGGGAAATTACAGGGATTACCTAAAAAATGGGAGGGTATATTAAATACACAGTTAAGTGAATTGGAACAATCTCAAAATCCGGATGCCGTGTTAAAAGTTGTCCAATTTTATAATTACTCGATTAATGTAAAAAAAGAAGGTGTTTGCAAGCCATTGGCAACGCAGCAAGAAATCAATGATGAAACCGAAGTGATAAAACGTTTAAGTTTCAAATCATCGTCAGTCGAATGTTTGCCGAATGAAACGAATAATAAAACGGTGTTACGAACGCGGCGTAAATCGAAAACATGTGACGAAGTGTATCATGAATTCAAACGAATTTGTAATTTAAGTGATCCAGATAAGCAACTTAAAGTTATCAAGGAAGTGGGAAAAGGGGCTTCGGGTACTGTGTATATTGCAAATAATTTTATTACAAACAAAAAAGTGGCGATCAAGGAGATTGATATGGGGAAGCAGACCTCAAAAGAGTTAATCTTAAATGAGATAATAATTTTACGAGATTTTAATCATACAAATTTAGTGAATTTCTTAGAAGCGTTTTGGATAAGCTCGATCGAACGACTTTGGGTTATCATGGAATATATGGACGGTGGCGCATTAACCGATGTTGTCACGGAAACGGTGATGAATGAACGACAAATAGCGGCCGTGGCTCACGAAGTGTTACAAGGAATCAATTTCCTGCACTTCAAAAATCTGATACATCGTGACATTAAATCAGATAATATACTCTTAGGGCTTGATGGGTCGGTGAAAGTGACAGATTTTGGCTTTTGCGCGAATATCGAGGGGAACAGTAAACGTAGTACAATGGCCGGATCACCATTTTGGATGGCACCTGAAGTGGTTACACGTAAAAATTATGGAATTAAAGTGGATATATGGTCAACGGGAATAACGATTGTGGAAATGATTAATGGAATGCCCCCATATTTTAAGGTTGAACCATTACGTGCCTTATACCTAATTGCAACAATCGGAAAACCTAAAGTTGATGGATTCGATAAGCTGTCACCACAATTACAAAATTTTCTTGATCTATGTCTAGAAGTTGATGTTGATCGTCGTGCCCCAGCTGCCGAACTACTAAACCATCCATTTTTAGGAACTCGGGCGGAGCTCCGTACATTAACGGCATTAATAGTTGCGGCGCGTAAAAATTTGGATCGAAATTACTAATCTATATATGTATACTATAATTATATATTTATCAAATAAATTTATTTCTAAAAATCACCGAGGTTTGTTTTTCGTACGATATATTATATTATCCAGTATTCCGCATAGTCTAGATACCTTTAGAAAATTATGTTCATTTTAATATTCATTTATTAGTCATTTTATTATTTAAGTTTTGTTTCAATAAATTACATGTTTAAATTATTAATATATATTATTTATTTTTTTTAAAATGGCGAGTGAAAAAGTAAAATTACTGTTACAATATATAAAGTCAGCATTTTCTGTGGCAGACACGATGGGCAAACGAATAAGCTTTATAAGAAAACCTGACGTATTTGGTGCGAACCGCGTGGCTTCTATGCGGCAAGTTTATGATAACAGCCAAGAAGGAGGAGATGATGATGAAGAAGAAGAAGAGGAGGAGGAAGAAACAGAAATAAGTGAAGGAGAAGAGGGAGATGAAGAAGGAGAAGAGGAAGAGGAAGAGGAGGAGGAGGAGGAGGAGGCGGAGGAGGAGGAAGAAGTAGACGATGAATCGAAAGTAGCCCGTGTTTTACAACGAGGTACGCCAAATGAACAAGAATTACTAGATCGAAATTCTCCTCCACTCCCTGTATGGGATGGCCGAAGATATCAAGAAAGAGACCTTATCGAGTTTCGTACTCCTCGAATCGCTGTACGGGTTGGCCGTGTAAATCAAGGCGGTACTCCAAATGCGGCACCTGTGCATACTCCCCGTGTATATCAAGGAGGTACCCCAAATGAACCGGAATTATTAGAAGAAAGAAACCTTATCGAGCAAAATACTCCTCCAATCCCTGTAGTTCGTGGCCGTGTATATCAAGGACGTTCTTCAGACCTTATCGATCTAAATACTCCCCAAATTCCTGTACGGCAAGGCCGTGTATATCAAGCAGATACCCCAAATGAATCAGAAGTACTAGTAAATACTACTCCACCCTCTTTATGGGATGGCAGTGCATATGAAGAAGAAGACCTTATCGATTTTCGTACTCCTCAAATCGCTGTCAGGGTTGGCCGTGTAAATCAAGGCGGTACTCCAAATGCGGCACCTGTACATAATCCCAATCCATTTGATGCACCTGTAGATTTTTCATACCATGAATTGCCAAGTGAAGTAAATCCGTTTCCCCAAGAATATATTCCGGATGCGACGTTTGGATCTAATGAGACACATTATTATGTTTCGCCTCCCTGCCGTCCAGGAGGTATATTCCCTGAAAGAGGGCATATCGATACACCGATATATTCCTATGAACCAGACCCGAATTTATCAATTGAATTGTTTGAATTTGAGCAGAGAGTGTATGAAGAACTTATGAATAGACGAGCATTAGAGCCTGATGAAATAGTAAGAATTGCAACGGAAGTAGCAGGGGGAGGTGAAGTAGATGAGAACTGGTTACGTTATGTTCATAGAATGTTACATCCGCCCATATTCGATCGGCGAGATATAGAAAAACTATACCCTTACTATTTGAATTATCAACGAAGGCAACAACGTTTACTCGCAGAGGGTAGAGATACGAGTTTGAACTATAGGCAAGCAGGAGTTGAAATTGAAGAAGATGATGAATGGAACTCGCTTATTGATCCAAACCAAAGCTCTCATGCAAGTGAAGATGACGCATCAGTTAATCAAGACGAAGGCCCTAACGGAAATGTACCAGTTGCTTTCGACATTTTTGAAGATACTCCACCTTTATATCCAGTTGCAAATGAACCAGTTGCTTTCGAAATTTTTGAAGATTCACTTGTAAATGAACAAGTTGCTTTCGAAATTTTTGAAGATACTCCACCTTTATATCCAGTTGCAAATGAACCAGTTGCTTTCGAAATTCATGAAGATACTCCACCTTTAAATCCAGTTGCAAATGAACCAGTTGCTTTCGAAATTCGTCCAGATACTCCAGCTTTATATCAAGATGACGTAGGAACGCCGAGGCAAAATCGAGTAGGGCATATATTACGAGCCCGTCAAATTATTTTCACACAGGCAGACCCTGATGCAGTTGCTGCAGTTAGACGTAATTATCCTGATACGCCACTGGGTACTCCAACCAGAATTCCACAGCCACAGCCACAACGCCGCCGAATTGATTTCTCACAGCCAGAACCTGATGCAGTTAGACGTAATTATCCTAATTCGCCATTGGATACTCCACAACAGCAACGTCGTTTGGCAGGGCAAATGCCTTGCACACCCCAAAGTAGAATCCCCCAACCGGGACGTCGTGCCGCTCAGCAAGGTGACACACCTCAAGCCGGAATTTCACAACAGCAACGTCGTTCCGCACAGCAAGGCACACCTCAAGGTAGAATTCCACTTCAACAACGTTTCGCACAGCAAGAGCCTCGCTCAACTCCAACCAGAATTCCAGTACCGCGATATCAAGCCGAACACCAAGAGCCTGAACACCAAGGCACACCTCTAGCCAGAATTCCACAACAGCAACGTCGTTCCGCACAGCAAAGGCCTGGCACACCTCAAAGCGGAATTCCGCAATCGCAACGTCGTTTGCAACAGGCTGCACACCGAGGAGACACACCTCATGTCAGAATTCCACTTCAGCCTGCATACCAAGACACACCTCGACCCAGAATTCTACAACAGCAACGTCGTTCCGCACAGCAAAGGCCTGGTACACCTCAAAGCGGAATTCCGCAATCGCGACGTCGTTTGCAAGAGGCTGCACACCGAGGAGACACACCTCATGTCAGAATTCCACTTCAGCCTGCACACCAAGACACACCTCGACCCAGAATTCCACAACAGCAACGTCGTTCCGCACAGCAAAGGCCTGGTACACCTCAAAGCGGAATTCCGCAACTTCAATGCAGAATTCCACTTCAACAACGTTTCGCACAGCAAGAGCGTGGCTCAACTCCAAGCAGAATTCCAGCACCGCGATCTCATGTCGAGCCTGCATACCGAGAAGCATCTCAACAACAAAGAGGATCGAGTGTATCGATTAGGTTTTCCGAAGTAGAAATAGTTAATATATCAAGGGCTGAAGGTCCACGAGAAAATCCCTATGTTAACTCATCTCGCATTCGACCACAAGACCAAATTGAAGGAGATCCGTTTGGTGACTGCTCTCCTATTGGCCCTCCATCACCTGCGAATCAGTTACATAACTTAGAAAATCCCTATGTTAACTCATCTCCCATTCGACCACAAGGCCAAATTGAAGGAGATCCGTTTGGTGATTGCTCTCCTATTGGCCCACCATCACCTGCGAATCAATTTCATAACTTATCGCCTATAATTGGTGTACCAGACAATGCTAGACCCGCTACATCATTTCACGCCTCATCGTAAGCAAAACATTTAATATAAAAAACAAAAGATTTAATATAGGAAAATTATTAATTTTCATTTTCTTATTTTCAGGCCAGCCAGGTTCACCTAAATTTATCTTATTTGTATAGTGAAAATTATTTAACTTTGGCTTTAAATCATTTGTAATGTAATATATTTTACTAATAAAAATAATTTATGCTTTATAATTATTATCTAGAGTATTTGTATATTTAATTAATGGTATCAGTGTTTGAAGTTCAGCGCAGTTTTTCAAAAATAAATGTGTAAGTAATTCTGCTGCTGATGATCGGCGATCAACATTGATTTCAAGACAGCAATCAAGAAAATTTTGTAAATTTTGAGAAAACGAATCAAATCCTTCAATTTTTGGTTTACCTTTTGTCGCGATCAGGCACATGGCGAGTATGGGTTCTAGTCCAAAATTAGGCGGTACACCATTAATCATTTCAATAATTGTTATACCTGTGGACCATATATCGACCTTAATACCATAATGATTTTGTGCGGCAACTTCTGGTGCCATCCAAAAAGGGGATCCAACTGCGGTGCTGAATGAGCAATTTTCTTCAATAATTCCACAAAAAGCAAAATTAGTCAATTTAATCGAGCCATCCAGTCCTAGTAGAATATTATCAGAACGAATATCTCGATGGAATATATTGTTCGAATGTAAAAAACTGATGCCGTTTAGAATTTCACGTGCCACAGCCGCTATCTGTCGATCATTCATTACAGTTTCCATGATAATATTCGTTAATGCTCCACCTTCCATATATTCCATAATTATCCACAAACGTTCGGCTGATCGAAACCAAAACGCATCGATGAATTTGATCAAGTTCGGATGGTCATTAAAATGCCTTAAAATTTTTAGCTCATTCAAATTGAACTCTTTTGGTACTTGCTTATAATTTGTATTCGCCATATCGATCTCTTTGATCGTAACCATTTCGTTATTATCAAAATTATGAGCCAAATACACGGTGTCTAAATAATCTTTACTCAATTTGTTTACGATCCCAAACCGATCGTGGGGATCACTTATATTACACATACCACTGAGTTCATCATAAATTTCGTCGCGACTTTTTGGTTTTCGTTGTGTATTGTGTTGTGTAACAGTCTGATCGCAATTTGTTGTATCATTGGGTAGATAATTACAGAAATGTCCATCTTTTAATACCGTTTCAAGGTTTGGAAGTTCCTTATAAAATCCCAACTGTTTTTTTAATATAATTTCCCATGCCTTGGGCAATCCATAAAATTTGCCGGTCGATAGATTAATAGTAATCGATTGAACATGTTTAAAATCAGTTGGCACACCAATTTTAGGTTTACGTTTACAACAAAACATTATACGTGAAGTGCACACTCAGATGTACCACCACAAAACTTATTTTATTTTAGTTAAACGATCGTTAGTGTTGAACTATCATTTTATTTTTTATCGCGTCGACTAATGTGTTCATTATTTATAGACCAAATCTATATACGAGTTATATATAGATAATAAATTGTATAGTGAAATTTGAATTAATTACACCCTGTAACATATTCGGTGAAATAATAAGTGAACATATGTTCATATATAGATTTCGATTAATCGATTAAATAATGCTACTATAGATGGTGCAGAATATACCGATGACATGTGATAAATTCAATCCAGACAGTTGTTTTAACACATCCAAAAGATAGATCTTCCGCTCAAATCATGCTTCATCAAAAAGTTGATCTTAATTTGGCCATGGATTCAACTAAACCGGAGACCATTTCAATACAAGGAGTTCCGTAATGTGAAAAATCGACATGGATGATCTGAAATTGCATACAATTGTTAAAGATCTGGTTATCAGTTCTACACAATATGCCAGTAACAACATCAAAATGGAAATCTCTTCTCAATGTGGGGTGAAGTAGGATTAAAATACGACTAGAGGTAATCCAACTATCACACAGTTGCGTCCTGTCTGCTATAAATGGCGTTTAAAAATATGATACAGTGTATTATTATTAACAGTTTTTAATGGCCATTACTGGCCAATTATTGTGTCAACAGTAAGAAAGCAGCGGGTTTGATCCTGAGCTTGGTCTTAATACTATCCTAGAAAATCTGAAGTCATATAAGTCGTTCTCTACACCGCAGAGTCATCGTTGCCTATCACGACCTCTACGTGCATACCGTAAAGTGGCTTTCCCTTCAGAGATCGCCACACAATGCGTTGCGGATCCGCACGCAGAGGAAATAAGAAAATTATACTTATACTGAGATTTTATATTCATCAGATCTTTGATCTCGATTTCGTACAGAGCTCGGTGCCGTAAATAAAACGCATGATTCTTCTCTCAAATGTATAAGGAGCCATATCTCGTACTCATTCGTCATTGCCCATCTTCCACATCCATACATAAGAACGAATATGATCGCTGCTTTATAAAGCTTCAGCTTCACGGCACTTGATAGGTGTTTAGATTTTATAGCAATGGCCGCACTTTAATATCCTGACCCACACTGTTATCGCGTGACTGATAAGAGAGCCCAAATATTTGTACCTCCTGACTTCTTCAAACGTGTAGTGACCACTACTATAAAATCTAGTCAGCTATTGTTCCTATAACCACAGATCATGTATTTTGTTTCTGACTTATTGATCTGGAGTCCAACTGAAGATGAAAACTCTACAACCGAATCAATTATTTCTTTCCCTCCGTTGCTATTTAGTCCAATCACGCATATGTCATCGGTATATGCAAATACCAGATTGCACACTGTCGATATAAGATGTTACGCTGGTGTGTTTCAGTTTTACAAAAGGTGTATTTCAACATGAGATTAAAGGGTATCGGGGACAGAGGATCTTCCTGCCAAACCCCCGATTTAACTGCAAAATTTCTCGAGATCCTGTTCTTAACTTTAACACAAAGCATTGAGACTGCACCACTGTCATTCTACACAATGCCTCCATGAGAATTTTAATAATATTAAGATTATATAGTGTTTATAGTGATTGACCGATTTGAAGAGCTCCGAATTAATGCAGTCCACCCCAGCTGAGCGGTTTCGTTTTAATCTCATGTTAATAAAATCTGTCGGGTACTGGTATGAATGGTGGTTGAGCTAGAAAGTATAATGCAATCCAGTAAATTCTTAAAAGAAATTAAAAAGGTCCTTCAGTACCTTTCCACCATTCTCGCTTCTTTAGCTTACAAATCCGATTAGCTGCTATCCTAACAAGGGCAGCCTTGTTTTGACTATGTGAGAATAAAATCGAACTTCTCGAAAGCATACATCATGCTTAATTGAAGGCGACCATCTATATATTCGTATTTACGAGAGCAGTTAGTTGTACACGTCTACAGAACCAAACAGAAAATATCGCTGAACGATGCATGTGACAGAATAGTAGAAATCAACAACATATTATATAGCCAACTCAGCCAACTCAGCCGACACGATTTTAATTACTATCAACTATAATTCCACTCATAAAGTATCTATAATCTAAGTCGCCATTAACGATATCAATCATATATCTACATTTCTAGTATTCAGGAAAAAATAAGAAATGATCCTTAACACTTTTGGAGTTAGGTTAGATCAAATCGTGAAACTAACGGTTACCCCGAATATATCGCATTCAATTGACATAAATCCTGCGATCCACAAATTATACTAAATATGTTTGTAGGATTTTGTCAATCGCAGTTAAGAAACTGGAAGGCATCGATAAATATACCAAACCAAGTGCGATGGCCATTACAACGTGCTATGTTCCAGAGAAGAAGGGACAAAACACCACATTGCGGGGTTCCCTTAACCACCCGCCTCCTAATGGTGGACTCCCTTTAGAATTGACACTGAACTCACGTTGTTAAAAGCGCCCTCTACACCACCATACAAAACTCTTACGAGTATATTGATGTCTCAATTGGCCCCTGTGGTCGGGGAGCACTCACATGTCTCGTAAATCTAAATTGTATGAACATGTTTCCCAAGAATACCACCACAGTATCCTTTGCTTGTCGTAGGAGGATACGACTAAACGGTTGGATCGCTGGGCTGACGACCCGCGTCTGCAAAAAAATAAACTGTTTATAAAGTCAACAAAAAGAAAAATGGATACCGTCAAAAAAACACCGGACCCCCGCTCAAGTACCCGGATACGAGATTTAGGATCGGCAAGTGGAACGTGCAATCACTTAGAAAACTAGGAGCGTTAGAGGGCCTAATCACGTGTATGAAAGAGTATCGGCTGGAACTCGTTGCTCTTCAAAAAACTCGGTGGCCTAAAAGTGGAGACCATGTGTCCCAGGGCTATACGTTGCTCTACAGTGGAGATGACCTCGGAAATCTTGGAGCTGGATTTCTTCTTGGGCCGCAGGTAAAGAACGCTGTTTTGGATTTCCAAGCAGTCAATAACCGATTGTGTCAGCTTCGCTTGCGCATAAAGTTAGCCAACCTGTCGATAATTTGTGTACATGCGCCCACAGAAGTCAGCCAGCCCCAAGATAAAGACTCATTTTACAATGACTTGGACGATCTGATTCGATCTATACCCGAACACGATGTTAGAGTGGTAATTGGGAACTTTAATGGTAGAGCTGGTAGAAATCAGACCGACTTGTGTGAAAACATAGGTCCGTAATCCCGACACGAAACTGCGACCGATAATGGTGAGAGAATGATGTACTTTGCAATTTCTCATGATCTTAAAGTAGCAAGCACGTTCTTCCCTCACAAACCGATACATCTAGAGATATGAACACATCCTCGCGGAACTTTCCGCAGCCAAGCGATCATCATTTGGTCGCTGCAAAGCTACGATGGAAGTTTTCGTACAAGTCTGGGAACACAGTGAAACGCATGGTACGTTTCGACTGTGAAGGTCTGTAATATGTATTTATAAGGTGTTTGCGGATGGACAGCTTTATTCGTAATCATTTTGATGTTGCCATTCTATTGACATATAATAGTATAACAGTATTAATCTATTTACATTACAGTGACTGTACAATAAACGAATGTACTATAATGCGCGTACATATCATATATACCCTTACCAGTCTTTGACTATTATGAATGTACTAAGTATACATAAGCTCTATACTTATACATTTCCTTATTTAATTCTCGAGTGAAATATTTTATAATATTTCCATTTACCAACAAAATATATATTTAAATCCGCATTAGAGTGCCTTCGTCAACCTTAAAATTTAAACCTAACTAAAAATATCTACTTAATACAAATAAATTACTTTTATAAATTTAATTTAATAGGTTTTTTTATGATGCGTTTTGGACGATTGCCGACAGCGGTATTATTCTCAACATTTTGAATTGATGCGTCACAATCCAAAGATTCTACTGTATCTTCCAGCTGATCAACGATTTCTTTATTTTCTCCAACAGTCCTCCCATCGCCTAGGTCACAAAATGGCACCACTCTAGAATCAATCCGTTTTATTTTTTGTGAAA
Source organism: Tipula unca (assembly GCA_951394425.1). NCBI lineage: Eukaryota > Metazoa > Arthropoda > Insecta > Diptera > Tipulidae > Tipula > Tipula unca. Next base: position 77,907,763 of record OX596380.1, read on the forward strand.
GTATATCTGTGATCGACATGGGCTTTACATTACTTTTTATTTTATCAATTAGAGTATCATTTGGTTTCTTATTTAAAGTTTGTTTTGTCAAAGTTATGTGATCTGCATGTCTTTTCCACAGTTTATTATCCCAGGTTTGAACTATAAATGCATTTGATCCAATCATTTTTTTTATTTTTGCAGGAATCCATTTAAGCGTTCGAAAATCTTTAGTGTATATACTGTCTCCAATATTTAGATTTTTAGAATTAACAGGCAAATTTTGCTTAGTGACTTCAACAAAAATATTATTCTTTGGCAGTAACACGTTCCATCTAATATTAGATTCCCGATTAAAAAGAAGTTCAAATGGTGTTTGAGATGTTATAGTTTGAGGGGTATTTCGATAAACATATAATTGAGTCTGAATTAATTCTGAAATATCCATTTGTTTATTATTAGCATCAGCCAACTGTTTAGACAAGGTTTTCTTAAATATCCTAACAGCATTCTCACCTGGACCATTCGAGGCAGGATGATAAGGAGGAGCGGTAATAAGTTTGATTCCATTTTCTTTACAAAATGACAGAAATTCATTTGAAGTAAAACAAGTTGCATTATCTGCGACAATCGCTGACGGGAATCCTAGTCGAGAGAATATCCCTTTTAGAGCAGATATTGTTTTAGAAGAACTTGTATCTTTTGCTTTACATATTTCTATCCATTTAGTAAACGTGTCTACAAGTACCAAAAAATGAAAATTCTTAATTGGACCACAATAGTCTATATGAACACGATCAAATGGACGACTTGATTTGGGCCACGGTTTTGGTTCTATTCTAGCAGGATTGCTTTGTAAAGATCTATACAAACATGACAATTTTTTATTAGATCCTCTATCATTTTGTCAATATGTGGCCACCAAAAATAGGATCTGGCAATCGATTTCAACTTAACTACTCCCATATGAGTTTGATGAATCTCATTTAATAAAGTGTTTTTAAATTTTTGAGGAATAACTGCTCTATGGCCCCACATTAAAACATTTTCTTCCAGCGTTAGGCTATCTCGCTTTTCATAATAACTTTTGAGATCTCCTTCCGATTTTTTAATATCTGGCCATCCTTCCCTGACATACTTTATAACTAGCTTTAACATCGGATCTTTCTCTGACTCCTCTGCTAAATCTTTGGCTCTTATAGGGCGACTAAATTCATTTCTGATAAAATTTAGATACAAATATTCATTACTAGTATCTGCCTCGCTTTTTTCAGATAACCGAGAGAGCGCATCAGCGCAAACATTATCCTTCCCTGCAATGTAATTTATGTCATAATCGAAATTCGATAAGAATATGGCCCATCGTTGTAACCGTCCTGCTGCCATACTCGGAATGCCCTTCTTGTGACCAAAAATCGCAACAAGAGGCTTATGATCCGTACATAATAGAAATTTTCGACCTAATAAATATTGTGAAAATTTTTTTACTCCAAAATGTATTGCTATTGCTTCTCTATCTATTGATGAGTAGTTTTTTTCTGAACTCGACAGGGTTCGGGAAGCAAACGCAATAGGTTTTTCTTCCCCTGCCTTCATAATATGCGAAATGCATGCTCCTATACCAGCTTCTGAAGCATCGGTTTTCAGAACTACTGGGAGTTTTGTGTCATAGTGAACTAGAATTTTATCCGTCATAATCGCTGTTTTCACAGTATCCAAGGCTTTTTGACATTCCTTTGACCACACAATTTCTTTTCGACCTAGCAAATCATATATCGGTTTTAGTATTGCAGATACATTTGGTAAGAACCTAGAATAGTAGTTAATAAATCCACATAATGATTTTACTTGCGTTACTGTAGTAGGTATCGGCATTTTTAGGACAGCACTAACTTTATCTTTATCCTTATGTAAACCATTAGCATCGATTATATATCCCAGATACTTAATACTACTTTTGAAAAACTCACATTTATCCCTATTAACAGTAAGTCCAAATGTTTTTAATCTATTCAAAACTTCGTTAAGATTTTTAATATGTTCTGCCTTCGAAGCTCCTGTGATAACAATGTCATCAACAAAAATAGCACAACTTGGACACCCTAACAACAATTTTTCCATTAATGCCTGAAAAATGGCTGTATTTGGTTTACATCCAAATGGAAGTCTATTTACTCTATAGATACCATTATGTGTAGACCATGATAGTATTTGGCTTGAACATTTATCCACTGGCAGTTGTAAATAAGCCTGGGATAAATCTATCTTACTATTATGTTGTCCCCCACTCAAAGCTTTGAATAATTCTTCTATTTTGGGAAGCGGATAATTAACATCCTTTAAAAATTTATTTAATGTTACAGAATAATCCCCACAGATACGTAGTCCACCAGTTTTTTTAACCACTACAACTAAAGGTGTACCCCACTCTGAAGATTCAATCTTTGTTATAACTCCTTTACTTTCTAACTTATCTAACATTTGCTCAACTTTCTCTTTAAACGCAAACGGGATAGGTCGAGGTTTCACAAACACTGGGGTTGCTTGAGGCTTTATCTTTAAACTGATCGGATCACCATTATACTTTCCTAGCTCTAATCGAAACACTGTCTCAAACTCTTCTAACAATTTCTCTATAACACCATACGAACTATGAACAATATTGTTAATTGAAATAGTTAAATTCATCTGCCTAAATATGTCACGCCCAATAAGAGGACGACATCCTTGATTCACAATAATAAAAGAAACTTTATGAGATATACCTTCATATACAGCTTCACAATCAAAATATCCAGCAACTGGAATTTTTACTCCATTGTATGACCTCAGCGTTGGTGAATAAGGTTTCAATATATATTTTGAAAATTTATCCTTGAACATCTGGAGTGGAATGGCAGAAATCGCTGATCCTGTATCAATTTCAAAAATTACCGAAATGTTGTCGATTTTAAGCATCACTGTGAACAATCTGGAATCAGAAATTAAATTATTAATAAAAATTTTGTTATTAGCTTCCGCGCCATCTTTTTGAATTATCAAAATCTCGTGCTGCTTCCCAATGTTCATTACATCTGCTTCAACTTCTCGATTGCATATTCCGTTCGGTATTATAACTTCATCAGTATTCTCTGCTCCTTGATTCTGCTGCATTTTATACCTCTTAGATTCATCTGATATCTCGTATATTATTTTCTCATGCTCAGTACAATTATTGTTGCTGATAACTGTATTTTTTTTCATGCGTGTCCGTTACTTTGTTTGCTGCGAACCACAGTTCCAGCCTTTCTTTATAAATTATAAAATCGTCATTCATATTGAATATGTCAAAACTTTTCGCCATATCTTTAACCATTTTGACTTATACTCGGTTATAATTTAATTTCTCACTTGCACTTCACATACAGGATATATTATACTAATATAATTTACCTTTTTTATCCTCGTCGCCAATAATATGTATTTATAAGGTGTTTGCGGATGGACAGCTTTATTCGTAATCATTTTGATGTTGCCATTCTATTGACATATAATAGTATAACAGTATTAATCTATTTACATTACAGTGACTGTACAATAAACGAATGCACTATAATGCGCGTACATATCAGTCTGATAAATGAAGATCAAAAGAAACGATATCAGGATCTTGTCAGCGACAACATTGAGGGAGCTAATTACTAGTCTGACTGCGTGAACTCTGTCTGGGAGGTACTGAAAACTTCGGTAGTCAACAGTAGTGCTGCTCAACAGACTTTAGTATGTACTGAAAGTCAGACCCAAGAATGATTGGTTTGATGACGAGTGTCGTCTTGCAGTTGAGCAACAAAATATAGCCCATAGTGAAGTGCAACAACGTCTCACAACCGCGAGGAAAAACAAGGCTGCTCTTGCAAGAAGGGCAGCTAAGCGAATTTGTAGACGGAAGAAGCGAGAATAGTGGAAGGCCGAGGATCTGAAAGTACAACAACTCAGCAATGAGCGCAGTTCGCGTAATTTCTTTAAAGGAATTACTGGACTGCACCATACTTTCAGGCCTACGTCAACCGCCATTTGGGACCGGGATGGAGACCTCTGTGTCAACATCGACGCAGTACTTGACGCATGGAGTGGACACTTTACTGAGCTGCTTGATGTTCATCATGGGTCACAGACTGTTATTAAGCCACCTCTAAGACAGACTGTGGAGATTTCCACTGAGGAGCCATCCCATGAGGAATTCACTAAGGCCATGCAGAGACTGAAACGAAACCGCTCACCTGGAGTGGACTGCATTAATTCGGATCCTGGGCTCTTGATATTCGGAGGGGATACTTTGTGGAACTGTCTTTTCGACCTTATTATATTAGTATGGCGAACCGAAGTTATGCCCTCTCCTTTGCACAGCATACAAGTTACTGAGGATTTCGTCCGAATCGATCAGTCACTGATCAGGTCTTTTCGCTGCGAATGATTCTATCTAAATAGTATGAGACATCCATCTCCGTACATCAGGTGTTCCTGGATTTCCGGCAGGCCTATGACTCGATCAATCGAGAGAGTTTGTGATCTGCCCTGGAGTACCTAGGAATGCCAACAAAATTGGTACGGCTGTGAAGGATGACAGTGACGCAGTCTCAATGCTGTTAAAGTTGAAAATACGCTATCGACAATTTTTGCAGTTAACTCGGGTGTTCGGCAGGGAGATGCTCTGCCCCCGATACTCTTTAATCTCATGTTGGAGTACATCTTTCGTAAAACTGAAACACCTCAGTACAACCTCTTATATCGCCAGTCCAATCAGGTGCTTGCATATGCAAATCACATATGCGTCATTGGGCTGAATAGCAACGAAGTGAAAGAAATACTTGATCCGCTTGTAGAGTATTCAGCTTCAGTTGGACTTCAGATCAATGAGTCCAAAACGAAATACCTGACCTCTGGTTTTAGGGACAATGGCACACCAGATTTAAGTAGTGGCCACCACACGTTTGAGGGAGTGAGGAGGTTCAAATATTTGGGTTCTCTTATCACTCACGATAACAGTGTGGATGAGGATATTAAAGTGGGGCTGGCAGCAGGCAATCGTTCTTTGTATCCTCTAAGGCCACTGCTAAAATCTAAACACTTATCAAGTGCCGTGAAGCTGAAGCTTTACAAAGCGTTGATCAGGCCCGTTATGTTTGGATGTGAAAGTTGGGCGCTGACGGATGAGTACGAGAGATGGCTCCTTACATTTACGGCCCAAAACGCGAAATAGATGGTACATACCGAGCTCTGTACAATTTCGAGATCAGAGATCTGATGAAGATCCCGATATTGTGCATGAAGTAAGATCTCAGCGAGTTCGCTGGCTCGGTCACGTTCTGCGTGCTGAAACGGAACGAATTGTGCAGCGATTTCTGAAAGGAGAGCCCCATATGGTAGGCGCAGAGGTCGTTGCAGGCGACGATGACTCCACGATGTAGAGAACAACTTGGTCTCTTCAGATTGTCTTAGACAGTATGAAGACCATGCTCAGGATCGAAACCGTTGGAGCCTAATTGTTGACTCAGTAAGGGGCCAGTAATGGCCTTTAAAACTGTTCATTATTATTGATGTCTCAATCGTATACGTTCCACGGCATTCGAAGCTATGTCCACTGATTTTCCATTACAGTACGAATGTTGAGACGCCCAGTCACTAGGCTTTATTTTTGATCGTATATATGAACATCTATCAACCTTTCCAAGGTTTTCAATAGAAAGGATGATAGAGTTATAGGTCTTAAGTCCTTTGGGAAGCCATGTGAGCTTTTTCGTGGGTTTCGATGAGAAGCTACAAAGATTCCTCACTAGAAGCAGTCCAGGACGCATCCGGTTTAATTAGATAACTGGAACTGATTTGATTAGTGGAAAGTATCTTCCTAAGCCGAGACTTCTCGGATATTTCCTCCATTTTATCACAGATGAGTCTCCAAAACCACATATGTGCCTTCCTTACTTCCTTTTTATAAAATTTCAGATCCTCGTTATAGTAGTCCCAACCTTGAGCCTCTCTCATACTTTTGGCCCTATTAAAGGGTTTCCTAAAAGCCTTTCGGTAGGCTTTCCCTAGTTCCTTTGAGCCCCATGTTGGGTTTTGCTTACCCCTTGCGTAACTATAGGACAAGCATAGTATTAAAGGACCGGTTGTACGTGCTAGCGATAGCGTTTATTATGCAATTCATAGTTCCTCTACTGCCGATTGAGGCTCAGGGGCCGCAGCGACAATAAACATTTTATCATTTTCCTATATTTGCTCTAGTTTATTCTTCTGGGACTCCAATTTTTCCGGGTAGCAGGGTAAATGTTAAGGTTAAAAGTTACATATATGGTCAGAGAAGGTCTCATCTCCGACCATATGATAAAATTATCTGAGGTTCCTAGCATCCTAGTAAATAAACTAATTCTCGAGATACGACTACGCTGATAACACGACCTAGCCAATTCCAAACCAAATATTATGTGGAAAGTGGAAGGGATCAACTTTACTGTGGAACTATATAGTTTTTAATCAGCATACCATAGTTTTTGCATAGTTTGTTTATAATTTTATTTCATTTTAAATTTACAGTTTATATATTTAGTTTAACTTATATTTAATTTTATTTAATATTATTCAAATTTAAAATTTGTACTATGGCTGATGAGAACCAGGTCGATGCCTTTCTAATGCAATATTCCAGCAAAGTGATTAGATTGGCACATAGTATGGGACAACAATTGGACAAGATTACAAAAAGTGAATTTTTTGAGAACCCGATTACAGCAGTTTTCGAGGAAATTTATACACATTTACAGTCTGACGATGAAAATTCAGAAAATGTTGAGTCTGTTGACGAATGTAGTCAAAAAAGTACGGAAAATGCATATTCTCAAAAGGAACCGTTTAGCCGGGTTGATATTTTTAGACATGCTAAAGCAATCGGAGGTGACTCACCTAGTTGGTTTAAGATGCTGAAGAAAATTAAAGGAGCCATTTACGACCAAAAACCAATAGAAGATTTGTACGCAGAATACTTACAATCTAAATGCAATATTCTTATCGAAGGACAATTAAACCGTAGCGTTAAACAATCAGAACGTTTGAACGAAACAATCTGTCCACCAGTAACTGTCGAAGCATCAACCGAAAATTCTAGTTTACATGCACCTACGTATCCATTTACGAAGAACCCACGGCCAAAATTTTTTGATGATAAAATGATGGTAGTTTCAGCAACTTCAAGTTCTGGAGAGAAACAACCAGAAAGTAATGATAATTGTATGGTATTGCCGACAAAAACACCATCGCCAAAGAAAACCAGTCCACCAGTAAATCCCTATAGACCTACGTATCCGTATTCGACGAAACCACGGAAACCATTTTATGATTAAATGATGATAGTTGCGCCAACTTCAAGTTCTGGAGATAAACAACCAGTAAGTAATAATAATTGTATGGTATCGCCGACAAAGAAACAATCTCCTTCGCACTGTACAACTTCAGTTTCTCCGTCCGTACCCAAAATTACAAAAATTCTACGATGATTAAAAGTTCTGCTCATAGTCATCAGGTGCATACCATAAAATGATCGAAAAGACGAAGTGAGGAAGAATATACAGGTAAATTAAAAATATAAACTACGATAGTTATGGCTAGTTTGTTTATAGCCAATACGGTACCCATTTAGACCTGGAAATAAATTGAATACCTGTACGCAGATTATGCAATCATGAAACCATTTGAGTCTATTTCTAAAATGATTTGCATGACTAGACAAATGAAGGGTCTGATGGTTGGCGGTTATCTTTATATAGTTGATCAATTTAAAATTATATTTGAGAGTAAGCCTAACCTTGAACAATTATAATGAACATAATAATATCAAAGAAAAAAATAGAAGAACTGGATAGAACAACATTTAAACTACTTAAACAGTGAAGAAAATCCGTTTGATAATTACGGCATCAAAAAAAATGAAATATTTAATTTGAAATAAAAATTTGTACTAACTTGTAATATTTATAAATATTTCAAAAACAATATTTGTTTAATTTTAATAGTTTAACCATAAAATGTAGACAGCTCTAATATAATATTTTGCTGGGACTAAAAATTCCATATTTAATTTAGATAGGTTTGGTTTGAAACTTGAATGCGCTTGATTTGTTTTTGTACCGAGCTTTAAGCAATTTTCCTCGAACTGTAGATAACAATTGTGACTTTTACCGCCGACATTGCCGGAATGTATCGGCAACTTGTGATTGCTGAAGATCAACAGGATTTACCACGAACCTGGAAAAGGTATCATAACTTTGACAAAATGCACTGTCACTTATGGAACTTGACATGCACATTACACCAATTTATATTGATGCCGTTGAGCAACGAAAATTATTAGAAAAGAGTGGTTTCAATTTAAGATAATTTTCTTCGAATGTACCTATTTTCTATTCACCTTCCCATCCTTCGTCAAGCATTTGATTAGTACTAGGGCTTTCTTGGAATACTTTAAGAGATGAGTTCGAAATAAATTTTTCCAAATTCTTATTAGAAACGGCTTGGTTCAAACGAAATATTTTATCAGAAATTTGTCAATTGTTTGATCCTCTGGGATTATGTGCTCCAATAATCTTAATCACGAAAATTATCATGCAATCTATATGGAGTCTTCATAATATAAATTGGTGATCAATAGATAGACTTATAAAAACAGTTAGTTGAACTAAATAAAATTACAATTCTACGATGTTTTATAGTGCCTCAATATAAATCAATACAACAGATTCATGGATATTCAGATGCATCTGAGAGGGGCTTCGGTTACGTTATTTAACTTGTTCAAAATCAAGGGTTGCTCCACTTAAGAAGCAAACTATTCCTACTACGCTTCGTTTGTGGTAAACAGAATCACTCAAATACCGGAACATTCTTCAAAATATAATTGAGGCTACGTACCAAAAACACTACATCCAGTTAACTTCGTTTCTCGAGTTTTAATGCCAAAAGAATTTTTATACCTTCGGAAAAAGTATTCAAGTTTGTAATTCTTCGTTGCCTAGAATTGTATTTCATCGATATTCGTCTTTTACTTCGTGTTACAGCGTATATCGGTCGATTTATAAGTGATTTTAATTGGTGAGCTTAGTTCTATAGAATTTGACAAAATAGTACAGCACTTTTAATCTAGAAACGTTGTTCCAATACATTATAAGAAAATTTAACGTTAAAAACTGAAATTATTATTAAATTAATTTCTTTATGACAAAAGGTTTCAGTATGAATAAAAAAAATCGACAAAAACTGTTAACTATCGAATGGATAGTATCGATCCAAATGGCTATCGAATTACGTGTAGTCATTGCGATTTAAGTAGACTGAGCAGAATACAACCAAACTTCGACGTGGGCGACCTGAAATCACCACCGCGAAAGAGAATGATAACATTGGTATCTTATCCAAGCGCAACAGAAAATTGACCGCACTTCAGAGATTCGCAATAAATTATCATTGATTACGGTGAAAAGGTGCCAAACGACAAACCTCCAGACACGACTCAATTCGACTAAGTGTCACGAGAAATGATGCAACGGAGAAAAGTTCTTTGGTACGACGTTGTGGCGAAAAAATGCTTCTAGAAGCTTTGCTACAATTGCTAGAAGCTTCTTGGATTGATAATCAGCCGTTATTTTAATTTAGAGCTGCCTCTAGAAATATTCTTTGCGTGATATTTCAGCTGTTTAGGTGTATTTTCTGAAAATAAACACTCGTGTTAATCATATCTGTATGTATACTAAACGGGCACTCTAGTGGCGGGGCCTATATCCTATTATCAGTTTACTCCTAAAAAATTAAGACCCAAATAGTAGCTCTTTGAGGATGCATTGAAATCTCAAGAATGACTTGAAGATTTTTCGTGCACCAAATCCGGCGACTTTGCTTATTCATGAATCCATTCAATTAAAAATGCGTTTCATCGCTAAATATGATTTTCTGAGCAAAATATTCGAGGTCCTCCCAAATTAAATTAACGAATGATAAGCTTCACTAATCACGTTAATTGAATTTTGTAATCATTAAGATGGAGGTAAAAATCCTACGAATCCACTGCTGAGAACTTCTTTAAATGCAAAATTATTGGAAACAATGTAAAATCAATGTTCCCGGCGGTTCAGCAACAATTCCACCTTTGGCACTAATATTTTCGAGGGATCGATATTATATTTGATGTTGCAATTTTGCTACCGCTGAGTAAACATTAAAAATATTTTAATTATTACTTGTGTGAAAAGTTGAATCAGCTTCAGTTATTAATTTAATCAGCGGGCAGCGCAAACGCAAATAAATTCACCAAGCCAAATGAAACCAAAATTCAACCGTTCAATATTGATGCTTACAGAGCGTTAACTAAAAAGGCAAAAGGGATTGGTCGTCATGTTAAAAAGTATAGATGGCTATCAAATCAATTACCAATACTACAATATATTAATCGTGAGAAGGTGCCTCAGCCATTGTCCCGTCTGGAATTAGAACCAGCTAATAAAAAAGTCAAAGAGAAACATGCAATATTTGATTTAAAATATCTACTGCATAGAAGAATACCATTGAGGAATCCAGAAAAAGAACTAGGCCGGTATAGCGTGTTAAGTGCACGAATACAGTAAAGCATAGTGCACTTTAAGCGATGTTTGTGTTATCTGTGGTGTACTCCATTACTCAAATGTAGCAAAGAAAAAACGGAAGATTCAGTGAGAAAATGCAGCAACTGTGGCAGAAATCACACTGCAAATTATAGAGGTTGTCCAATTTACCTATAGAATTGAAAAGAAAAATCAATCCAAGGCAGCGAGTAGAGAAACGAATGCTTAATTTTCATTCAAGTATCCTTAAGTGTTCCGCTCCTAACGTGCCAGCAAGCGAAGAAAGAAACAACAGCAGCATGAACACGTTGGAAAGTTCCATTTAATTGATTTTTGTGTAACTAAAGGCATTCCACGTACATATGCTAAAGCCACCTACTGCTGTAATCTGTGAGTGAGCACCGGCGTCCTAAGAATAGAAACGCCAAAACGGCTTACAAACAAGCAAACTAATTGGGATCAATATAAGATGCTAGTCGAACAAAATTGTGTACTGAATATCCCTCTTATCATATACCAGCAGATATTGATGCGGCGGCAGAAAATCTAAGATGTCCTGGCATTATCAGCTGAAAAGGGGACACCTGTTATAAGTAGTTATGAAAAACATAATAAACTGTCACATAAGATACGGGAACTAATCCAGGAAAAGAGGAAAATTCAGCAGATGAATATAGGGAAGAAGAAAACTAGTGCGTCCAGAATTATTTAAGTGAACTATCGGCAACCGAGTGGACAGATTATTCTTTGTGGAAGGCAACAAAAAAGTTGAAATGGCCCACAAATTCGAATCACCCGATTAGACTATCAACTGGAAACTGGGCGTGAAGCGATGAACAAAAACACAATGTTGTTGCTGCTCATCTAACAACAGTATTCGCGCCACACGTAGAAACTAATAACTTCGTGCTACCCGACCAAATGAATGATGGTTTCTCCTTCAAACTCATAAAATATAATTGGAAGAAAGTTAAGAATACAATTAAAAATTGTATATGCCCAAAAAACTGCTATCACATGTCCGCAGTCATTGTCTTTAAACCAAATTTTACATATGGGTTAGCTTAGGTTAGGGTGGCCGTCCTAATGGACTAGTATAGACACAATTTGGTCCGTAGCTGTACCACGTTTCTGTTACCTCCTCTTGACTCGTCGAACAATCCTGAGATTACCAAGAAGCGTTGAAGACAACTGACATCGCTCTTACTAAGATTCGTCAGGTCGTCCAAATGGGAAGTTCGCATAAATTTGTGATTTGGAGCAGAGTTTCTTTCTCCTCCTCATCACGGCAGAAATCACGAACGGTGACACCCAGTTTGCTCGCATGTACCCCAATGAGACAATGTTCCGTTATAGCTACCACGACCAAACCAGATTTGCCTGGTTATTACACACGAACTAGTGTTAGACCATCTGTTGTTTGTTTCTTTTATGGCTTCCTCCTGAAGCAGAAGTTTACTGGAAGCAAGCGGTATATTTATATCCTGATATAAGGCGTGCTGTGGCTTTGCGGGCCAGCTCATCTGCATTTACGTTCCCTACGATATTGAAGTGCCCTGGCATACACGTCAGGCTGATGCTGAACTGATCAGCCAACTGATTTAAAGAATCCAGACAGTTCTGGGTTACCTTCGACGTCAGAAAGTGGGATTGTAGCGTTTTAATAGCACCCTGCCTGTCCGTAAAAATACGAATATCCCTCGTAGATATTACATTATAGTTCAATTGTCCATGACTTCGATTATCGCGATAAGTTCAGCTTGAAAAACACTGCAAAAGTTGGGAAGGCCAAAAGAGAGGTTGACCCCTAGTGCCTCCCAGAATGCTCCACAGCCAACCACCCTTTTCCGTTTTGAGCCATCCGTGAAGAAGGTTAGCGCTTCATTGTCAATAACCGTCTCATTCACCCAGTGATCCAGCCCTTTCTGGTGGGAAATTCAATTTGGAATCTCACCTCGTTTCGAATCATTCCTTCATTTTTTGCATGTCATATTTTATAGTTGGGAGTTCTAAGCCTCAGTACCCGGTCACTGGTGACCCAAAGTCCGGGACCAGAACCACATCAATGGACTCAGATTTCATTTTGATCAGAGCTGCCGCCGAGGCAGCTTTGCAGTGGTGAAGGTTGATCTGAAGGATCTTAAGCATTATATAGTGCTTGTCTTCACCACTGTTAAATCAGACTCCGCATCTGACAGTGAGTCATCCATCCGGAGCGCACAATGCAGCCCCATTGATCTCGACATCTCCGAGTCGATGGACAATGTCTCTTGATCGTACTCAGGGACGCTCTGGGCACCTGGGTCACCAATACTAGGCGGGACTTCACAAGTGGCATCCACACCTGAGTCGGATTCATTGCGTTTATAGACCTTGAGCGTAATCGCTCCAAGTAGCTGATCTAGCCTCCAGACTTTGTTAGAGCACCCAAGGAGTCCCTGTTAATAATGGTCACGGTTTATCCGTGATTTGCTTTCGCGTTCACTTCCTCCAACTTGGCAATCCTCCTCTTGGCAGATCTGGATTGCTGATCTGTAGCATTTCCTAGATCTCGTTCGGGTTACTCGGTTCTGCAGAGATCCAGGCTCGTGCCCTAAGCCTGCGGGGAGTTTTCTCCCTCGTAACTACTTCTAATTTGGCCCCAGGCCAAACTTCATCCAGGCTGCCTATCGCCATCTTATAAAAAGTCACCCGCGATCTTTCGTCGGTACAGGCAGTCAGTTTTACATGACCTCGATGCCACTCTCGGCAGGACGGAGCAGGTCCTGAATTCTCTCTCATGATTTTTAGAAAGGTTTCAGCTAGGGCTTTCTGCACCTTCCTCCAGTTAAGGGCCGTAATACTCATATCTTCTTGAGCTCTGTCGATATGCCATAATCGGGTGCTTTTTTCTCACCTCGCTATAGCGTCTATAGTGGCACTCTCCAGAACCCTTTTATTCTTTGGCTTCGTAGGCGAGTCATCCTCAGATCTCTGTCTTTTCGCCTGCTTCGGCACCATGATACATCTTGCCCACGCAAGCGTATCATTATCTCGATCCGTTCTCTGCTCCAACGGAATGTTGTTGATTCCGGTTTTTTAAGAGTGCCAGACTCTTTTTGTTTTTTATAAACTGTGTCCATTATAGATCCCACGAGTTGCGGAGAAAGAAGGTCCACTTGTGCGCCGAGTATCCGGATACACCGTTAAAGACTGGGCTAGTTTTTAGCCTGGCCTGTTTTCAGCACGGAACGGTTAACACTTTAACCCGGCCCAGTTATTTAGCGCTATGTTTTCGCCTAGTACACCACATGACATGGTGTATTAATCGCCCGGTGGTCACCACGGGGAGGTAACACACACGCGTGTGTACCAACTTGATTCCCCCAAGACTGTTTCACATCAGACTACCAATTTTTACAAAATAACGTCACATATGTATTTACCATAGCTTCAATTCACTATCTACAGCGATATAACTTTTTTCTTTATATTCGTCAAGCAGCAAACTTCCCCACATTCACATATAGTAAGTGCATTCGTCCTTGCACATGAGACAAGTCAACGAATATATAAGCATATTTAGGCAACTACATTCCAAAAGAGATCGCAACTCTTGTTTAAAAAATTAACAACTCGTTGGTATAGTTGGATATTCGGCAGCTGTAGATACTTGAGAATTTAAAATTCCAGTTTCCAATGCCAGTTTTTTTATACAGAATGTGTATGTCTATTTCGAATTTCAATATTGGGATCCAATTAATGCCTTTAGTATAGTTTGTGGGATGCTTCGCTCGTTAGTAATCTTTTTAAATACTGAAATGTTTGCACTGCTGGATAATCCAAAATCCAATGCTTCATTAGAAAATTTAATTATGGATTTTATTGGATGCATATTCGGATAGCTTGTTAGATTTTCGCACAATTTGGCATTTTCGAGATTTTAAGCGAATTTTAATTATTTTCACTGCCGATCATAGAGATCTATGGTACTCAGTCATATTTTCAGATAGTTTAAACCAAATAGGAATTTTGGGGTGAAGCGGACTAGATTCTGATTAACTTTACTCTTTGTTTAGCAAAATTTAAAAATTACATGATTATGACTAATTTTTATAATAACTGTTGTACAGCCGATCCTAGAGATGTTCACGGATACTCGTCTAGATTTTCAGATAATTTAGACCGTTTAGAGATTTTGTGATCAAGGAAATGAAATTCTGATGATTTTTATTATTTTTCCCAATTGGAATAGTTAAATCAGTGACAACAAGACGTTTATATTGAAATAATTAAATAACCAAGTCGAAGATGTTCTCGTTCTTATTTTCGAATGGCTTAAGCCAAAATTTCTGATGAGTTTTATTATTGACGACGCAGGTTCTAGTTGATCCACATTATTCGAAAATATAAACGAGTACACGTGGACAACTTTAGGATTAACGGTAGAAGTGGAATGCCAACAAAATTAGTACGATTGAGTAGAATGACAGTGACCCAGTCTCAATGCTGTATTAAATCTGAGAACAGGCTATCAATTTTTGCAGTTTGCTCTGGTGTGTTGGTGTTGTGTTTGTTGTATAATTAATATTGTTACTTCCATATTCTAAACTTCTAGAATACTCCACAATGTTCGAGAGTGTCTAGACTATTCCCGAATAGTCTAGACACATCTAATTATTGCTCTAATTATTGACACTACATTTCAGGTAGTGTCTGAGCAAAGGCGCGAAGAGAGAGAATGCAAATAATGTGCTAACTCAATGATTACGTTACAAATTACTTTGGAAAGTTTGATAGTTACAAAGGTGGTCTGGTGAGAAGCTGTCTGGGGGAATCAAGTTGGCACTTGTTGCCAGCTCCGTATCTTGCAGCTTCCACAAGTGTGCGTGTTACCTCCCCGTGGTGACCACCGAGCAACTATTACACCATGTGGTGTACTAGGCGAAAACACGGCGCTAAATAACTGGGCCGGGTTAAGGTGTTAATCGTACCGTGCTAATAACCGGCCAGGCTGGGGGCCCAGTCTAAAAACTAGCCCAGTCTCTAACGGTGTATCCGGATACTTGGCGCCCTCCGGATCATGTAGCCTTACCTGTGTATTGCGGATCTCTGCACAGGTGGACCTCCTTTCTCTGCTACTCGTGGGACCTATTATATGGAAGATCCAGATAAAAAACAAGAAGAGACCGGTGCTCTTAAAAAACCGGAATCTAGTACTGCGGAGACATCGGCCTTTAGGCCCGGTCTCCAACGTGCAATTAGGGGCATAAGACCGAATGAGGCTGGCCCCTCGAAACCAAAGGGCAAAGGCACGAATGCTGGCCCTCCATCAGTGTCAAACTATCAGACCAGGAAGAGAGCCTGGCGCATGATCTCTAAGATCTGTAACATTTCGTTGGAGCAGAGAACGGATAGAGACAAGGATACGCTGGCGTGGGCAAGACGTATCACTGAGCCAAAGCAGGAGGGTTCCGTTGTGATCTCACAGCCGAAAAGGCAGAGATCTGATGATGAACCGCCTACGGAGGCTAAAAAGAAACGGGTTCCGGACAATGTTACCAGGCCTTTCAACGAGGTGCTAAAGGATCACCTGATCATGGCAGTCGTTGACAGGGCACAAGAAGATGGGAGCATTACGACCCTTAACTGGAGGAGTCAGCTATGGATTTGGAGCGATTACGCTCAAAATCTATAAGCGCGATGAGGCTGACAGACCTGGGGCAACTGCAGCAGGTGGGGAAGTCACTAGTGGTGTCCCGCCTATTGCTGGTGACCCAGATGTCCAAAGCATCCCGGAAGACGCTCAGGAGACACTATCCCTGGACTCGGAGATATCGAGATCATTGGGACTACGCTGTGCGCTCCTACCGGACGAATCGACGTCAGAAGATTCTGATTCAACAGTGGTGGAGGTAAGCAATATCTAATGCTTAAGATCCTTCAGATCAACCTCCATCACTCTAAAGCCGCCTCGGCGGCCCTCCTGCTCAAAATGGAATCTGAGTCCATTGATGTTGTTCTGGTTCAGGAACCTTGGGTCAATGGTGACCGGGTGCTGGGCCTCAGAACTTCCAAATATAAAATACTACATGCGAAGAATGAAGGTAAGATACGTCCCTGCATTCTCGCTAGAAATAATCTGAATATTTTTATACTACTTAATTACAGCAACGCTGATGTAGTGGTGGCTAGCATCGAGATGGATGGGCAAAATCTGTGGCTAATATCGGCCTACCTACCGTACGAGGAGGAAAACATACCACCAGGTAGGTTGGTTAGTGCAATAATGGAGGCTCAAAAACGAAAAGTAGGAGTCATCATGGGCAGTGATGCTAATGCGCATCACTCAATCTGGGGAAGTACAAATATCAACAGGCGAGGTGAGCTACTCCTTGATTTTATTTTAAGTACTAACCTAAATATATGTAATATCGGGTGCAAGCCAACCTTTATTACTAAAAATATACAAGAAGTGCTGGATATCACACTTGTCTCAGATTTTATTAAGGAGAGTGTATTGAACTGGAAAGTGTCCGAAGACCATTCCTTTTCTGACCATTGTTATCTCCAATACGAAGTGGATACAAAACCCACTAGCAAACCACCCTTCAGGAATAGGAGGAAAACTGATTGGGATTGTTTCAGAACCATTCTGGGTAACTTATTACCGGTATCGGTTCCAAAACCTCCTGCATCTACACAGGAGCTTGATGCTCTAGAAGCCAAGCTATCTGATGCTTTTAACAAGGCCATGTTAGGTGCATGTCCTATCAGTAGACCCTTGGGTAAATCTCGGCCACCCTGGTGGTCGAAGGAACTCCAAGGTACTCGTATGAAATGCAGGAGACTGTTCAAGAAAGCGAAGAACACAAATGCTGCTGCAGACTGGGACTGTTACAAGGAAGTCCTCAAAACCTATAAGTACGAGCTGAGAGCAGCCAAAACGAGGGCTTGGAAACTCTACAGTGGCAATATACAGGAGTCCTCGGAGGCGGCCAGCCTACGCAAAGTACTTTGTTCTAGTCCTTCCATCCCGAGTTATCTACAACGACCGGATGGTTCATGGACTACATGTAGTGAGGAATCCCTGGAGCTATTACTAGAAACGCACTTCCCGGAGTTCTCGGTACTAGCTCCGGAGGGACCCATGATAAATAGGGGTGTAAACTCCGTAAGCCATATAGTAAGCAGGCGGAATATCCTATGGGGAATAAACAGCTTTAAGCCATACAAGTCGGCAGGGCCTGATGGCATTATCCCTGCGGATATCCAGCGAATTATTGACTTAACCCTGCCCTGGCTGGAAGTTATCTTCAAAGGCAGCCTGGAACTCTGTCACATTCCTAGGAAGTGGACTGAAATAAAAGTAATATTTATACCTAAGGCGGGAAAAAGCTCTCACTGCTATCCCAAAGACTTTAGGCCTATAAGCTTATCTTCTTTTCTGTTGAAAACACTGGAAAGACTAATAGAGGCTCACATTAGAGGCTCAATCAAGCCGGGCGAGCTGCCGGAATCTCAACACGCATACCGTAAGGGACGATCGGTGGAAACAGCTCTCCACTCCCTTATTGGCCCGATTGAGAAATCACTTGAATATAAAGAATATTCCATGGTAACCTTCTTGGATATAGAGGGGGCCTTTAGCAACGTCAGACCGGGGGCAATCACTGGGGCCCTTGCGTGTCTGGGGGTAGACGGGTCACTCAGAGGCTGGATAGATCATATGCTTAGAGGCAGGATCGTGACAGCTTATCTGGGTGGGACGTCTGCCGCCAGATACGTGAGCAGAGGGACACCTCAAGGTGGGGTTTTATCCCCCCTTCTTTGGAACTTGGTCATAAATGACCTGTTACTAAACCTGGAAGGGCAAGGCTTCAAGGTGGTTGCTTACGCGGATGACGTTGCTATTGCGGTCTTCGGTAAATATCCTAGTACGCTGAGTGAGCGCATGCAGTGCGCGCTTGGCTACCTCTCTGAGTGGGCACGCGGCTGCGGACTGTTATGCAAACCCACAGAAAACAGAGCTGGTCCTCTTTACCAGGAAGCACAAGCTTCCTCAGTGTGACCCGCCAACATTAAATGGTACTCGCTTGATCTTTACGGATAGAGCAAAATACCTCGGACTTCTTTTGGATAGCAAGCTAAGCTGGAAACCAAACATCGTAGAGAGCGTAAAGAAAGCTACTATAGCGCTCTACTCCTGCAAAAATGCCATTGGAAAGAGATGGGGTATGGAGCCCCACATAGTACACTGGCTCTACGTTTCAGTGGTCAAACCTATACTGCTGTATGGGGTTGTCGTCTGGTGGCCAGCGTTAAAAATTATGGCCAACCTTAAACTATTGATGAAAGTCCAAAGAACGGCCTGCTTGTGTATAAGTGGGGCTCTCAGGAGCACACCTACTCAAGCTCTGGATATTCTCTTTCATCTTACTCCATTGGATATTGCGGCCGAGCAGCTTGCATCTTGCACAGCCATTCGGCTCAAATCCATATCTATGTGGACCTGTAACAATGCAGGGCACTCGTCTATCCTATGCAACAGGGGTATTCCGGAAGCTACCGACTACGCTATTCCCTTGCCATCTGCTGAGGTGAGATTCCAGACTGAGTTTCCCACCAGAGAGGACTGGGTGAACGAAACGGTTATGGACAATGAGGCGCTAAGCTTCTTCACGGATGGCTCAAAAAGGGATAAAGGGGTTGGCTGCGGGGTATTCTGTGAGGCACTAGGGGTTAACCTCTCTTTTCGTCTTCCCGACTTTTTCAGCGTTTTTCAAGCTGAACTGATCGCGATAATGGAAGTCATGGACTGGTTGAAGTATAATGTAATATCTACGAGGGATATTCGCATTTTTACGGACAGCATGGCTGCTATTAAAACGCTACAATCATACTCCCTGACGTCGAAAGTAGCCCAGAACTGTCTGGCATCTTTAAATGAGATGGCTGATCAGTTCAACATCCGCTTGACGTGGGTGCCAGGGCATTTCAATATCGCAGGGAATGTAAAGGCAGATGAGTTGGCCCGCAAGGGTACAGCACGCCTAATAACCCAAAGCAGGCGGGATATAAAGATACCGCTTGCTTCATGTAAACTGTTGCTTCTGGAAGAAGCTATAAAAGAAACGAACGTCAGATGGTCTAACGCCAGTTCGTGTGTAATAACCAGGCAGATCTGGCCTGGTCTTGACCGGTCTAGATCAGACCAACTGATATCGCTTCGACGACACCATATTGGTATGGTCGTGGGAGCTATAACGGGACATTGTCTCATTGGGATACATGCGCGCAGACTGGGTGTCTCAGCCCACGATTTCTGCCGCAGCTGTGGTGATGAGGAGGAGGAGGAAAATGTGCTCCATCTGCTCTGCACCTGTCCTGGTCTAGCGTACAGCAGAACAAAATTTATGGGGACTTCCCCTTTGAACGACCTCACGGATCTTAGTAAGATCGGGATCCGGGACTTTAAACGCTTCTTGGTAAGCTCACGATGGTTCAGCGAGTGAAGAGGAGGAAACTCGAATGTGGTACAGCTACGGACCAATTTTGTGTCTATGCTAGTCCTTTAGGACGGCCACCATAACCTAACCTAACCTAACCTTGATAGTTACATATAAACGCAACCAGGTTGCAGAGTAAGATCAGTTTAAATTCAACCAGGGAGATCAGTGAACAAGTGAGATAAAGTGGAAATTTGGAATAGTCAACTAGTGAAATTGTGAAGAGCTCAAAGCGCTGAAAAGTGTTATAATTTATTGTGGAATAAATTATGCAGTATTAATAAATAGTTCAAGTGTTTTATTGCAAAATCCCTTACGAATCCTTAGAAGAGCCCGCAATTCATAACAATATAATTAATGACACAATTCGCAGACAGTTATAGTGATCCCCGTATAATACAGAACATAATTTAAACTACTATACAACTTATCCTGGAATTCAGAATCAACTTACCATAACGTTTTGAAAATAGTCCGGCATTTTGTTTTTATTTTCTTATAATAAATTTTTAGTTCTTGTCTAAAATCGTATAAATTTTTCAGTTTTCTAATTTTTAATTTTATTTTGTTATAACATGGCGAATTACAATGTGGTAAAAACGGAGCTTTTAAGAACAATGTTTACTATGGATAAACGAGTAAATGCTTATAAAAAAAGTGATGCATTTGGTAAAGGGTTTATAGGTGCAATCGTTGAAATTTTTAAGTTTGACGAGCAATTAAACGATACTTGTCAGTGTCATAAACCACGTAAAGAAATAGATAGTACTGATTATTTTCTCGATGCTGCATATGCTAAGAAGGAATATAGAGCGATGCGTGCAAAGAAAAGAACCCTGGAGTCTGAAATTCCAGAATATGTAGAGGCCGAAGAAGAAGAAGAAGAACTTTCTGATTTTAAAGACGAATTTTCTAAGGCTGACGAGTCCTCGAAAAATGAAAATTCTGAAGTGGCACCGAAAGACAAATACTTTGATGATCAGCCAAAACAATCTCTTGCACGATTTGATGTGATGAAGATCGGTCAGGAAATCGGAGGAAGAACACAAAGCTGGATACTCTTACTTACTAGAATACCATTACCCATTTATGACCAAAAACCAATTGAAAATCTGTACGAAAAATATTTGCAAAATAAACGCCGAAATAAACCAATTCAGCAACCGCCGAAACTAGAGAGTATGTCAATGGTCATGGTACCTGTGAAAACAAGTCGTGTGAAACCCGCTTGTTCAAAGAAATCATTTTATTCGTAAGATCGCATTCAAAATATTTGTTAACTATAAGAAGTGCTTAAAATGTAAATTTTTCAGGCCATGCTAAATTTTTGAGTATGCTTCCTTCTGTCAACATAATTAGCAGCTGTTTTATATTAATTATTTGAAAACGAATACAAAAAATAATAGTTTTAATTTAACTATACGGTGTTTTAATGCATCTTTAATGAATCACTGAATCACCTATACATAGTGTATATGGTTGGATCCCACCATACTACGTGTAACAATCCTTTAAATCATGTCCATGCATTAAATGGTACAGAAATTAAAAATTGTTAACTTGCATGTAAACTTAACGTATCATCATTTATCGATTTTATTGCAATTGATAGCCACTAGTTTATTCACATGGCTTGCCGACAATTGGTGTCTTGGTAAATGTTACTTGTTGTCACACGGTGACTTACGATCCTTACTGTATACTTCAAAGCACGCTAATTTTTAATTAGTGTATCTTGATGGATTGGCCAATATCATCATTTTCGTGCACCATTGATCTAAATAGATTGTAGAAATTTGACCGTTGGAGACTTTTTTTAGGCTAGTCTTGCGTATCACTCGAAAATCATTAGTTCTTCTATTTTACGCTCATATAGAGGTGTAAATTATTATACACCCTAGACCAAAAGGCTCCACCATCGATCTTGGTTCTTAGCTTAGACGGCAAACCTTTTAACGAACACGTGAACATTTAAAATCTGTGGCTGTTCCAAAAGCACAATGTGCTTTTCGATACTATAGATAAATTTTAGAACAATTAGTAAAGACTCGCGTACAGGCTAAGCAAGGATCTTCCCATCGAGTTGAGTTTTTTTTCTAGGTTCTCAAAGTATGGGAAAGAATTAATTAAAAGTTCAACTTAATCCACACAAATTTCTTTAACTAGGGCTGTTTCCGAAACCGATACTTATTTGAAACTTATTTACTTATTTGCCGCCATCTTGAATAAGTATGAAAAATCATCCGAATCGATTGAGCATACTTATTTTGACAGTAATGTCAAAACAATAAAAAATTATTTATGTTAACCTATATGCAAAAACGGTAAATTAAAATATACAATTATACTTTCAAGTAATTGGCAGGATATTTTAAAATTATGTGGAAAATAATTTTATTTTAGAATTTACCACAGTGATGATCAACTATAAATAAGTGGAAACTACTGTTGATAGTTGAACGCCAAAAAGCTCTGTAGAAAAATAGATTAAAACCGAATATAAGAGCGAATATATGTGCAGAAATATTCAGTAGAAATACTGTTAACTAATAATAATAAATAAAATAATTTTTTTATTTAGACAAAAAACTAAATATGTACTCGTATGTATATATTATAAACACCAAAATTACATGATCATAAATATTTGACAAATTTTGACAGATAATTTAGATTTTCTTGCAAGAAAGAGATAGCAAATAAGTTACCTCGCGAGGATACTTATTTGAATAAGTAAGTCTCCACAAATAAGTATTTCGTTTCGGAAACAGCCTAGGTTTCAAATAGGCCATCAGCTCAAAAACTTATTGTCTTATATTTGCTTGTGCTTCCTTTCGAGTATAATAGACCTAAATAGTTCTCATGAGATGGTTGCCCTTATTCAAATACTCAAATATTGCAACTTACTTTCTGTAAGTACTTCTATAATTCTCATGCGATGATATAGCTCCTTTTCATGCGATGAAATACCTCAAATTTGGCGACCCTTCTATTGGAAATGTTAAAACCTTTCTACAATTTTCCAGTAATAAGGATTCAAGAGTCCCTTCGACAGGTGAACATATTTTTCCAAAGTAATACATCGTTGTATTAATTTGAGGTTAGTCATGAAATGATTTATAAAAGAACAGGGCAGAACTTGTTTCGGAAAGGACAAATTGTTCCAAAGAAGAAGGGTTCTTTCTAAAACTCGACATCCAGCAGCCTTACTGTAACTCCACTCGCACTGGGAAATAACTAACACCTAGGATAATTTACCATGCGGTTGAGGAAGATTAAACATATTTTATAATTTAGCAGAGCTTAGAATTGAGATGAATTCCTATAACCTAGCCGGCTCGGCTGAGTTCACAATACAATTGAGGCAGGTTTAATGTACGTTCAATAAATTTGAGAGATTTTTTCTATTTGGAGGAGCTGAACTACAGCCCATTGAACTCAAAAAATATATACTAGCCGACTCAGGTGAGTTTACCATCTGATTCAGGTAAGTTTAATGTGTTTTCGTTATTGAGGCTTTGAATTTTGCAGTTTAAAACAAAAGTATTCTACTGTGTACAGATAGTAAAGCTGTACTTAACTCTTTAAGAAATCCCTTGACTGTTTCTAAACTTGTCAAGGAATGTAAACATTTCATTAATCTTCTTTGTTCTAACAATAAAGTTACGGTCATGTCGGTACCGGCTCATTGTGACATCGTAGGCAATGAGATCGCGGCTTATTTAGTCAAAGCTGACTCCCAATTGACTTTAGTTGGTCCTGAACCAGCGGTTCCTATTTCTTTCAACTACGGGAAGTAAATTATAAAGGACACCGCCTTGAAAGACCTCAGGTCTCAGTGGCTTGAGACTTTTAGTTGTCGTAATGCTAAATACTTCATTAAGGAGCCAATTTGAGGTCAACGAAGTATGCTTTATCTTTCAAAAAGAACCAGTTAAGAATCTTGGTAGCGATTCTTACGGGACATGGCCGTTTTAAAGATCATGTACATCGTATGTGTTTCGCTTATAATGTTATTTGCGAGGTAGATGATGACTGCCTTCACTTCGTGAGCAGTTGTCCTGCGTTCAGTTCTATACGAATACAGGTATTCAACTTTAGGCCTTTAAACTTAAATCAGTTGTCCTCTCTGCCTTGGTCTAAACTTGTTCAGTTTGCGAAGGCCGCAGTGCGCGTTTGCGAATTGGGATAGAATCCTATAGGTTTGCACCATGGGCCTTTGTGTGCTATCATTGAGTGCGGAATCCTCATGGGTTCCAGCCAATTTTAATAATAATAATAATGTGTTTTCAGTAATTTTGTGAAAATGTTTCTATGTGGATTTTAAGGCTTGACTATGAGGCTTCTGAGACCTGACTGAGAAACTATTTTAAGGCCCGACTCAAAGAGTGTTATTCGCTGAACAAATGACAATTGGTAATGATTCAATAAAAAAACACATTTTTAGAGTTAACTCGACTCGATTCTACAGTTGGGTCGGGTTGAGCTAACTACAAGATGACATGACTCCCGTTTTAGAGAGAGATAATCTAGGTTCAACTCCAAATATACACGCACGAATTTAAAGATCTTCTTATTCTTATTATTCTAATGTTTCTGTCAGACATGACATTTATAATATTAGTCATTTATAGAGGGTCTAACATACACCTGACAGTCATTCTTCGGTTCAAATCGTCTGGAGTGATGTATTGACTCAACTCTATAAATTTGTTAGCTCGATTCGAGAGAATTACAACATGACTGGACTCAGTTTTTAGTGGAAAATAATGACTACTTAATAATTAGTATGTATAGGCCTGCGAAACTTTACAATCGATGAGGCTCATATTTAGCAGCATACTTTTAGATACTTTGTAGGTTAATTTAATTATCGTTAAGGATCTGATTCTTTATATTTCAAATTGTCAATATAAGATTAGCACTTATTGATTAAAGGCAAATTATGTTAATAGCCTTAATAAATTGACTTAATAAATATACTTCAATTAAAATTAAAGTTAGTAATATATATGTGTATAGGCGGTTGAATTGACCACGCCATGCGAACGTGGTAAATAATTTAGTAGCCCAAAATAGTGCGCACCATCTTTGAACACAATTGATAACTAGAAATAATATGCAATGAGAATACAAATAGAGAATATAAATTTAACATAGCATTTCTTGTTAATAAAATAAAGATTAATTCAAATATGTTTTATTTACATGTCAATAAAATTACTATAACTTAAAATTAAAATCAAGTAATTTCAAAATTAAATGTTTTGCTCAATACCATCGTGTTTTAAATTGAGCAAAAGTTACGATAACAAAAATGAAGCCAATTCGACTATGGCAGCACTCGAATTTCCATTAGTCAGTCAGTCAGTTTTTTCGATAACATTTTGAGTTGTCACTTTTTAGTCTCGTTTTTTTTTTTTTTTGTTAATTATTTTTGAGCCACTCCTGTTTTTTTCTAGTGATAAAAACTAATTTTTTTAAATCGAATAGAATAATAGTGTATGGATCTATCGAACTAACTATAAAATGTATTTTAATAAAATTAAGTGAACAAGAAAAATTGTCGCGAGCGAAGAAAACAAAAGAAAACGAGAGTGCGGACGGAGTTTTGAGTGGAGTGTTAAGTCGAGACGAAATACATAAAAAAAATAAAATAAAATAAAAATAGTGGTTGATAAGTTTTGTGTGTTATCTTAAATATCCAATATAATGACGAGTTTTCAAGGACTTCGCGGTTTATTTAATAAAAAACGTAATACAGACCAACATGTCATCCAAATTGGTACACCCACCGATGTAAAACACGAATATCATGTAAGTCGAAATCAGGTAACGGGTGCATTGGAGGGCCTTCCCAAAAAATGGCTCGATATTATGAACACCCAAATTACTACGGACGAACAAAATAAAAATCCAGATGCTGCATACCTAGCGGTCAAATTTTATAATTATTCCATAAAGAAAAAAGATTATCACGAACCTTTTAAACCGTTTGCGACACAAGAAATAATTGACGAGGAATCAGCTGTTATCGATCGTCTTGAACTTAAGGCACCCAGTAACAATACGAGCCAAGAATTTGAGATTGACGATACCAGTAGTTCGGACCGTGATGTGGATCGAGATTCACCACCACCGTCATTACCACCAAAAAAAGTGGTTACATTACCGCCACGACCTATTATAAAACCAAAACCAGCTCATCTATCAACATCACATACTAGTTTTATAACGAAAACGGATGACGATTTGTCCGCGATCGAAGACGAATCGATTATTAGAAAAAAAACCGACCGACGTAGTCCAAAATCGGAGGAGGAAGTTTATTCCGAGCTTAAAAAAATATGTAATTTAAATGATCCGCGGGAGCGATACGAAACCCAAGTGGAAGTAGGTAAAGGTGCATCGGGAGTTGTATTTATAGCCAATGATCTACAAACACCGCAACGAGTTGCGGTCAAAACAATCGATTTAAAAAATCAGACCTCAAAGGAGCTCATACTGAATGAAATTCGTGTGCTTAAGGATTTCAATCACAAAAATTTAGTTAATTTCTTGGACGCATACTGGTTGGAAGAGGAAAATCATTTATGGGTTATACTGGAGTATATGGATGGGGGGCCACTTACCGATGTTGTCACCGAAACGGTTATGAAGGAGAAACAAATTGCCGCCGTTTGTCGAGAAGTTGTGCATGCAATTTATTTTCTGCACTCGAAAGGGATTATCCATCGTGATATTAAATCGGATAATGTTCTCTTGGCATTGGACGGTTCGGTGAAAGTGACCGATTTTGGATTTTGTGCAAATATTGAAGGTGATGAAAAAAGACAAACAATGGTTGGAACCCCCTATTGGATGGCACCCGAAGTGGTTACGCGTAAAAAATACGGTAAAAAAGTAGATATCTGGTCGATTGGGATCATGGCAATAGAAATGATAGATGGCCAACCACCGTATCTAAATCAAACACCATTACGTGCGCTTTATTTAATTGCGGCAAATGGTCGACCTGAAGTTAAGGATTGGGATAAGCTATCGTCTAATTTTCGGGATTTTCTCGATTGTTGTCTACAAGTCGAAGTGGATCGTCGTGCATCGGCCCGAGAATTATTGGAACATCCATTTTTGGCCGATTGTTCTGAACTCCGAACACTAACACCACTGATTAAAGCTGCCCGACGAATTCTCAAACGTGACGTGTGTTAACAATTCGGCCGAATATCGTCAATCACATGGATCACAATCATCATCAACAAATCGATAAACTGTGCTTGTGTAAGCGGCTGTGAAATGATTTTGAAACCTTTTATTTCAAAAGTGCCTTGTTTAATTTAATAAAAAAAAAATTTTTGCTATCAGTGAACAAAAGTACCATAAATATTCTTATCTAAAAGTCTTTATAACGATTGATTCAGACGACCGAAAATAGTGTTGAGTGTAATTCGTTTATTGTGTTGTTATCATACCGAAATATACATCGATAACACGTCCACCACACCACCACCATCACCACCGTGCGTTATCACACCAAGTGTTATGTAAGATTCGATTTATCGTATATATTTGTATATAGTGTTTAAGGATGTATTGATTATAACTTTTGTAGTTTTAATTTTTTACTTAGTGTTAAGTTACATGAATCATTCATTTAACGTTAATTTTATAGAAAACAATTCCATTATTTTAAAAGGAAATGTACAAAAGAGTATTGAACTGGAATTTAAATTGTCTACGATATTTATTCGATCTGTTTTCATGCATTTAATAATTGCGTTGATTGATCATTAATCTTCCCACATAACAAACCATATATGTACTGAATTCTTAATCATTTCGATTTAGTAGATCATTCATTAGATATAGGGAGTATCTGCAATACTAATAAAATCTGAATTTAATCGCAAAAATTATAAATTTTATAATTGATGGCTCAACATTTTATAACTCTGAATTAATTTTAGATAGAACTATTTATTTTCAAAATGCATTTTAAATAATTACTCTGTAAATTCTTTAAGGTATGAATATAGATTCGAATTAATTTAAAATTCCGTTGAATTGTAATCAAATTTAAAAGCTAATACATTTTTAAATCGATATCAAAAATACTAAAAAATTCGATTTTATATAAATTGCGGATGAGCCAACTATTTTAAATTCAAACTTGATTATGTTAAATATAGTAATAACGTTTTCTTAAAGCGCAAGGGTCAAAATAATCATACTTTTGGGTTTTTCACAAAACAACTACTAACATTCGACTATTTTGATTAAGATTTAAACGAAAATTGAAATTCCTTACGAATCATTTTTGGAAAATCCATATCGTCTTTAAGTTTTTCAAATTTAAAAGGTTCCACAATTGAACGATCATCTTTCTAAGTGATGTTGCTTTTGATTAAATTAATTTTTTATCATTTAGTCTCAAAAGATCTAGAACTGGATCCTCTATTATTCATGCAAAAAAATAAATAATTTCGATTTTATTATTTTTTTTATGGTTTCGGATTTTAAAATTATGATCGTTTGTGGTCCCAAAAGACTGTTCTTCATGCAAAAAAATAATCAAATAATCAATTTCTGACACATCCTTTCGACTTTGTTATTTTTGGAATAAACCATTTCATCTTCAAATTAGTCAAATTCAAAAACCTGCATAATTGAACGATCATCTTTCTGAGTAATGTTGCTTTCGATTAAAATATTTTTTTTATCATTTCGATTATCAAAATTATGATCATTTGTACTCAAAGATTTAGAACTAGATTTTCTATTCTTCATGCAAAAAATAATCAAACCGTTTGATTTCTGACAAATCCTTTAGACTTCGATATTTTTGTGATAAACTAAGTATATCGAAAACTAATTATTTTAAATTCATAAGGTTGTACAAGTTGACGATCACTTTTCTAGAGATGTGATTTTTGATCAAATTAATATTTTTTTATCATTTCTGTTATCAACATTTTGATCGTTTGTGGTCCCAAAAGATCTAGAACTAGTACCTATATTCTTCATGCAAAAATTAATAAAACGTTTTGATTTCTCACAAAATCTTTTGATTTGTTATTTTTGGAAAAACTATATCGTCTTCAAATTTTTCAAATTCACAAGGCTACACAATTGAATGATCACCTTTCTTTCTTAATCACAATTCAACGATCAGCTTTCTAAGTGATGTTGCTGTTGATTAAATTAATTTTTTTTTATCATTTCGGTTATCAAAATTATGATCGTTTGTATTCCCAAAAAATCTTGACTAGATCTTCATGAAAGAAAATAAATAATTTCGATTTTGTTATTTTTGGAAAAAGCTATTTCGCCTTCAAATTTTTCGAATTCAAAAGACTGCACAATTGAACGATCACCTTTCATTGATGTGGTTTTTGATCAAATTAATTTTTTTTTTGATCATTTCGGTTATCAAGTTTATGATTGTTTGTATAGTCCCAGAAGATTACGTGATGCTAAATTTTAGATATTATATAATCAGCTGATGATTCAATGATTCAACGTATAAACATAATTAAATTTCAGTTCGATACATCGTTCGTCGCGCGGCAGGAAACGAATCTTTTATACACAAATTTAATATAAATGCAAGTGTGATAACAATTTTTTATAATAAACACAAATTGATAGTAAGCTCAACTAGTATTAGTACTAAAAATAAACATAAATATGATTCATTCATTCCATACATAGAACACGAAACACACTCAAATTATTATTGTCTCTGCCTTCTCAAATTATATAAATTAATAATATCAGTATTTTATCGTTCATAATATACATACATACCATAATTATTATTAATCAAATAATAAAAAATAAAAAAAATTACGCGACTTGCACAAATTATTGTCGCGCATTTCGGGATCGATCAATATTTTGGCTGGAGAATTTAATTTAAGTAACCACTACAGTATTTTCAGCTTCTTCATTTTCTATAAACGTCTTCAGCACAGTATTTTACACACGCGCGCAGTAGTACAAAATAGCAATCAATTATTATTATTATTATTTATATAAGTACATATATCATGGAAAACATAACATTAATTTAATTAATTATAATTAATTATATAAAAAAAAAATATATATATTTTTGATGTCAATTTTTTTAAATTTTTTTTTCTTAAATATGGATTACTTTATTAGTTTAATTGCTTTATATATTTTTAGTAGTCGTTATATTGTAGCAGCAGCATTTTGTTTTAATAAATTAATTAAATTAAAATTAATTCTTATTCCGGTATGGTTTAAAAAAAAAATAATTATAATTAAAAAATTATTCGCGAAATATCTTGCGATCAAAAAATGGAATGCGACATTTTTAAAATTTTTTGTTTTGTGTGTTAAATCTGCACAATTGTGTGAATCAATATGACAAATCCGTCCAAAAAATTAGATACAAAAATTTCGTCTACTTTTCATAATTTAATTCAATTAAATTTTTGACCCTTAAAAACTAGGTCATTTTCTATTTATTTATAATACTCGTACTTATGTCTAAATAGTTTTATTTATCAAGTCTCGTTTATGTTTATGGCCACGGCGACGATAATATTATTCAACTCATACTCATTAATATGCAATTTAGGTAGTCGTTGATCGTAATTTATGTATAATACAATAATAAACACAATGACTAATGATTAACGATTAATACAAAATGATAGTTTATTTTTATTTTCCACTACAGTCTTAATGGTTGGTTAACCTGTGTTCCGCGGAACATACATTTTGTCCCTAAAACAATTTGGCCGGCCAGTTCTAAGACCATCCATTTGTATCCAAAATACTACATTTAAAACTTTCGTAAAGAGATCAAGTATCCCTGCTCAATATTTTTAATTTAGCGATCAGTTTAATTTTGTGGAATGTTACTTTACCGTGACTACTTATATCATCATATTTATCAGTATATAAGGTTGGTGGTTGTTTTATTATCAATTTAAATAATTGTATGATGAGTCATTTACTAAATGCCTCTAGTATTATCTCGATTTGATTAGAATGATTATTAAGAGTGTGCGTGTCATTATATTTGACCGTTGCTCATCTCATCTCTCGTATTTATGGTAATGGATAAATCTATTTTAACGCGGTTTTTCTTTTTAGTTAAAAAAAAAAATCTTTTTCACAACCTTGGCGACAATCCAAATTGTTTTTTTTTATCGTATGTTGTTTATATAGTTTCTCGATTGATTTTATGGATAGATCCGAAAACTGTGAAATTGGACGTGCGTAAACATAAAAATTTTGTATCAAAATTTTTTTTTTGCTATCTGTACGATTATGTACGATTTAATATGGAATTCACCACCTACAACTATATCAATATCAGCCGCCACGCAAAACAAAGAAAATTATTATAATTCACGCGATATGCATTCCGAAAAAAATGTTAATTAAATTAATTAAAAAAAAAATATTTAGTTTTTGTAAATAAATAATTACTTTAACTTTTTTTTTGTATATTTGACTGAATTTTATATAAAGTGCTTGCATACAACACCACATTTATAATATATAGATAAGCCGATTCAAACTAATAAAGAGTAAAATACATACATATGTAACTCAAATGTTTACAATAATTCGCCATAAAATACAGTGTAAGCGATTTCGATAGAAAATAATATTAATTGATATCCTGAAATAATAAATGATCACCATTCTAGAGATCAACTAAATTAAATTGAATATGCACCGAATTCAAAATTTATTAAAATCATTCCACTGTTGTACATATATCAAATTTAATTACTTCATACTCAAACTCGGGTATGCAAGTGTAATATGATTAACTTTCAAATATATATTTTATTTTGGCGGGAAAAGCCCAGATTTAACCCCAACTTAATTTTGGAGAGGGCAAATTTTCACATTCTTCAGCTCCAGGCGTGGAACCTAATATTTTTCAAATGGCATTGGGGGTCGTTTAATATATGTATCATTTGAAAGGTATTTTCGATTCTGTGTACTAGCTAAAGGAACCAGATTTACGCCGATGATTTTAATGGAAAAAGTGTCCCTCCAAACTTAATTTAGGGTGTCTGGGCTTTTTTCGCAAAATTATATATTTTGGAAGTTATTCAGCACCATACTAAATAATTTATTAATTATTTTTAACTTGATTTTCCAATAATGAATAGAGCTAGAGTCGATCTTCTTCAGATTATTTTTAAAGATGTTTTTTTGGTCTTCCAAATTTTGCTCAATTTACTTGTAAATATCTATTTTTTCATCAAATGCTATTCCAATTTAACTTGCAATATTGTATTTTATATTATAACTATACATACATAAATAGTTATCATTTAGTTTTATGTTTTATCAATCGTTTGGCGACCATTTATATTTATTTATCACATCAAAAGCAATTCTGTGCGACGATCATTTTCTGGCGGGAAACATAACAAAACACTATATTTATACAAAATTGTAAATCGGTATATAAAAACGCGATTTCAATAATAATAATGTAAATACTATAATGTCTAGTATTCAAATGAAGCAAATAGTAGATATTCATGACAAACATCACTTGTGTGTTTGATTTAAATAAAATAAAAATAAAATATATTATAATAAATGTACATTACTAAATTATACCAAATATATAATTTTTTAATTAAATAATAATAATAAATAAAAATATAAAAATGAAATTAAGGTGCCTTGTTTTTATAGATTATTTGTATATAAGTACATATTTGAAATACAGAGTAGTTCAGTAGTAATTTAGTCGAGAATATTTTTGATAATTTTATTTTACAAAATATCTAAATATATTTTTTTATAAAATAAAGGAACAATATTATTTTAAAATGCCATTTTTTTTTGTATAACTACATTATAAATAAATAAACACAAATTCCTCGATATACATGTTGTATTGTAATTAAAAACCGTGTAATAATGTGACGATACCACAGCATAGTAAATATATAAATAACAACGCACCTCCAAAAAAAATAAAAGAAATCGCCATAAAAGACTGAACAATAATTAAAATTATCGTGTGTAACGAGGAATAAATGTTTATTATTATTTATGAATAATAAATAAGTATAAGATTTATGTAATATGCTTTTTGATTATTATATTATCATATATTTAAGAAATATAGATTTCTTTAAACATATATCATTATAAATAAATATTCTTCTATTATATATATTTTGTTCTTTTGTAATATAATTTTTAATTATAAAAATATTAATTAAAAATTAAAATTTTAAACATTTTTGAGTGTTTTTTTAATTTAATTTTATAATTATTATAAATATATATTTACTTATATGCTATTACTATTATAATTATTTTTATTTTTATTTTATTTTATAATTTGTAAGAAGAAATAAATACAGTTTTTTTTTATTGTAAGATGTATAATATAGAAATGAAAATTATTGTTGTTTTGTGTCGTCGACTGTTCTTTGAGAAATTAAGCCGATTGAAAACTTAGATGAAGGGTACATTTTTAATATCATTTACAACTAATATATTGAATTGCAAAAATAAAGTAATGATAAAACTATAGAAATTCAATTGATTTTAATCTTCAGTTTAATTTAAAGGTAAGTCTAAAAAAATAGTTTATTTATTTACCAGTACGATCAAAATGGTATAGGTTGTACTTTAAATACAATAATAAAATTCTGAAACTATTTAAAATAAAATAAAAATGCTACTCATTGTTGTGAATGATAATAATAATAATCATTTTATAACGGCCATTACTGGCCCGTTTGAGCTTTGCCTTCATACTGTCTTACACAATCTAATAAAGCTAAATCTTTCTCTACACCGTGGAGTCATCGTCGCCTGGAGCGACCTGTGTGCCTACCATATGGTGGCTCCTCTTTCATAGATCGCTGCACAATTCGTTCTGGATATAGTCAAATTCGTTCTGGATAACCAAATATAGTCAAGCTTATTTCCAATGATAAACCACTTCCAGTTAGTAGTAAATTGAAAGGTTTAAATCCATTTTTTGATGTCAATGGAGTTTTCCGTGGCCACATATTTTTAGATTTCGACCGACTTCTTCTTCATTTTGGATTCCGTTTTCGAGCAAGTCTCTCCTTGTTTTCCCAAAATATATAGACGTATGCCTGTGTGCCTGATACCAAAATTTTCGACTAACACGCCAAATTTTCTAAATCGATGATTTGTTTTGCTGGCTACCAAAGAGCTGGCTTTTCTTGCATTATGAATTATTTTTTATAAACTGGGTTACTTTTGCGTACGGTATAACAACTGCTGAGTAACCGATTATCCAAGCTTCACTTGCGTATGAAGTTGGGAATTTAATGTTAGAGCTAGCGGAAATCAGACCGACTTGTGTGAAAACATAGGTTGGTACTACCGACACGAAACTGCGACCAGTAATGGTGATAGAATGATGTACTTGGGAATTGCTCACGAGCTTAGAGTAGCAATCACATTTTCCCCTCACAAATATGGACCCATCGTCGTAAAACACTGTAGTTGAGTCACCTCAATTATACAGACTACAAAGATTTGTACTGAGGATCCATTCCATGAGGAATTCACTAAAGCCATGCAGAGATTAAACCGAAACCGCTCATCCGGGATGAACGAGCTCTTGATATTCGGAGGGGATAATTTGTGGAACTGTCATTTTGACAGAATCATCGCGGTATAGCGCTCCTTTGCTTGGTTGGCGATTATCAATCAGAAGAAGAATCAAATGTTGACGGAAGCGACATAATAGAAAAATTTGAAAGCTCATTTATATTGAGTTTGCTGCTACAGTCCTTTGCAATGCCAGTTTTACGGGAATCATCCGGTTCTATATATCAAATGCAATTTTATCAGTGATTTCGATTTCGTGTTCAGACTTTTTATTCGGTTCGGAGATTTGTGTGTCGGAGGAATTGATTTCGATTGTGAAAATTGGTTCGTTTTAGATTTTTGTCGTTCTTCTTTTTTAACTTTTAATTCAATAGCTGCTTGGAATGTTCCTTCAATGTCCTCTTCATTCTTTACAACAGCTGCTTCCTGCAGCTTTTCATCGTGTACCGTTGTTTCCTGTTTGGCTTCTATTTTAAAACTTCAGGTTGTTCTTCCCTATTAACCTCTACCTCACCGAGAACTTCATAGATTTCCTTCGTTACATCCTACTCGAATTTTTCAACCTTAACATCAGTATCATCAGTAGCTGCTTGTAACTTTTTCCGATTCTTTTTATTAAGGATCTGTTCTTTTTTTACAATCAGCTTCCGTGCAATGATCTAGTTCATTAGGATTAATTTTACTCAGTACCGTGTTAATATTCAACGGAATTGTCCGATCAGAGTTTTTATCTTTTGACTTAGACGGTCGCCCCTTTTTCTTCACGTTGATCACGACTGTCTCCATTTCCTGATTAAATTGAAATTGAAGTTTCGCTAAATTTTCTCGGAGTATCGTCATTTTCCACCAGCTGTAATTCTAATCTCTTTTTGAGTTTTGAGTGTGGGTTGTGATACGGTGTTCAACTCTTGAGTAGGTAAAATACAGGCATAAGACAAAATTGGATCCTTTATTCGATTGTAACTAGACACTTCAACATTAAGATATTTCATATAACGGTTTTCATGACATCATCACATTTGCCGTTCCACGATCAAGACTTTGGGCCATTTTTTGGGTGGTCGGCCTGCCCCCATAACAAACATAACCGATGATATACTTTTTTAATACTTTTGACCTTGAGTGCCAATGCCCCGGCCCAATTTAGCGGCCATTGTATTTATAATATACATAATAATTTTTACCGCGTTCACCGAAATGTACACAATCGTATCGCTGAGCGGATAGCCAAACTCGTGACTTCGTCAGCAGCCCGCAGAACGTGACCACTCCAGCGTACTTACTGAGATCTTATTTCATGTACAACATCGGGGATCTTCATCAGATCTCTGATCTCTATATTGTGAAGAGCTCGGTATGTACCATCTACTTCGCGTTTTGGGCCGTAAATCACACGCATGATTCTTCTCTTAATTGTAAATTTCTGGGATAATTTGATTGCCGGGGAACGGAAATTTTGAAATCTTATTCCTGGGATCCCGGGAATAAGATTATATTCTCAATACTAGTCAATAACCGTCAATACTATTTAATACTACATTTTTTTAAGAGCTCAAGAACGTCTATGTAGCGTTCCGAAAGTAACGATCTGTTTTTAGTAGAAACATTTCATGACGATGAAAACGCTTGTTCGCTTTCTATAGATGTTTGCTAAGTAGTGAACAATCTTACAGTTTCTTTATATTTGTTGTTATGTAGCTTCGAAAATTTGAATTTCTTTTTGTATAGTACTCTTTTGGTGAACGTGACAATAGGCAGGTTTAGACATCATCGACGCTGTAATCGTTTCGGCCACCATTTCCTTTAAATTCGATATTTCTGTACTTTACCGGTTTTTTTGCTCGTCATCTTCTGCTGTTGTTTCCAAACACTCATTTGCTGTGTAACCTAAGTCCGATTTCGATGCATCGTCTACAATAATCTGTTCATAACATTCCGTGAAAATTTGGTAACTAATGTTTTTGACTAACACATGTTGTTGTTCGGTTTCGGTTTCATCTTCCAAATTCAGGGTATGTAGAAATTTCAGCAACGAGATAAGCTCGATATACCGACGCTCTTTGATTCGCGCTAATAAAACAAATATAAAAAAGCTCATTTGAAATTTCGTTTTTATTCGATGGATTTCAAAGCAATGTGCAAATCACATGAGACTTTATTGGTACAAGATTCAATTAGTAGAATAGATCCCAAATCAATTAATGCCGCACGGATTGCGTCGGTGGTGTTCAAAACCTGTTCTAGCATTGCGTCTATACAATTTCATCTGGTTTCTTCTTTGGCATGTTTCTTTTTTACATGATGTTGTAAAATAGTGTTTCGCACTGGTGAAAATTAAAAAAAGTTTACAACGTTTTGAACCATTTCAATTGCCGCACTCAAATCATTTCGAATGTGCGTTTTGGCTTGTTGCGGTTTCAGACGACACTCGTCATCAAACCAATCATTATTGGGTCTGACACTGACTTTCACTATAACTAAAGTCAGTTGGGTAGCACTGACAATCGAAGTTTTCAGTACCTGACAGACAAAATTCACATAGCCAGTCTGGTAATTAGCTTCCTCAATGTTGTCGCTGACAAAATCCTGATATTGTTTCTTTTGATCCTCATGTATCAGACCTTCACAGTCGAAACGTCCCATGCGTTTTGCATGTTCTCAGACTTGTACTTCCATCGTAGCTTTGCGTCTATGTCTCTAGATGTATCTGTTTGTGAGGGCAGAACGTGCTTTATATTCTAAGATCGTGAGCAATTGCAAAGTACATCATTCTCTCACCATTATCGGTCGCAGTTTCGTACCGGGTGTATGAGTCTTCAGGGTTTTGTACTCTCGGGATTTTGTACCTTCGGGAATTTCTCAATACTTCAGATTGTTGGTTTCGGGATTTTATTCCTCTTCCTTTTCTACGCGATTTCAGTGAGGTCGTGGAAACCAAATATTTCCGTTGCGATAGTTTCGTGTGGACAGGTTCAGACGATCAGGAGTTATTATTATTATTATTACAGTTTATTAAAGGCCATTACTGGCCATTACTGAGTCAATAATCTGGTGACAATCTGAAGAAGCCAAGTCGTTTGCCGCACCATAAAGCCATCGTCATCTACAACAACCAGAGCACCTACCATATGGTGGCGCTTCTTTCAGAGATCGCTGCACAATTCGTTTCGAATCCGCACGCATAACGTGACTGAGCCTGCGTATTCGCGGAGGCCTAACTTCATGTACTATATGGGGCATCTTCATCAGATCTCTGATTTCGATATTGTACAGAGTATTTCGGAGCTATCTCTCGTACTCATTCGTCAGTGTATAACTTTCAAATCCAAACATAACAACGGGTTTGTTCAACGCTTTGTAAAGCTTCAGCTTCACGCGGCACCTGCTAGGTGTTTAGGTTTTTGCAGTGGCCTTAGAGGATACAAAGCATTACTGGCTGCTGCCAGCCTTTGGTTTTGAACTTCCTCACTCCCTCAAACGTGTAGTGACAACTACTAAAATCTGGTGTGCTATATTGTCCCTATAACCAAAAATCATGCATGTTACTTTCGACTTATTGAATCCAACAGAAGTTGAAAACTCTACAAGCGGATTAAGTATTTCCTTCACTACGTTGCTATTCAGTCCAATCACGTATATATTAGAAAGATTATTCGAGGACAGATTATCTCACTGCCAAACACCCGAGTTAACTGCAAAAATTCTAGGTAGCATGTCCTCAACTTTAACACAGCATTGAGACTTCGTCACTGTCGTTCTATACACAATCGTACTAATTTTGATGGAATTCCTAATTATTCCAGGGAATAATACAAACGGAAATCCAGGAAAACCTGATGTATTGGGACGTTTCATAATATTTAGATAGAATTATTTGCACTGAAAAGACTTGATCAGTGACTGACAGTTACCAACCAAGCCCTTTGCCATAGTGGTGATTCTATCCAATATAACGTATAGACAAGTTACTTATTTGCTGTGAAAAGAAGAGTTATCTTGGGATAATTCTCACACTTCAATAAGTCTCCCTTCTTGAAGATGAGGTATATAGTAGTCTTTTCCTTTCATCAGACATAACTTCGGTTCGTCATACTAATCGAATAAGGTCGAAAAAACAGTTTCACCAAGTTTTCACCTCAAGTGAGAGGTTTGGTTTTAATCTCAATGTTTTTGCATTTGAGGGGATCAACAATAGTCCATGACGCATGTCAGCCGCAAGCGGTTCAGTAAAGTATCCATCCCATGTGTCGTTCCATGAGTGGTTGTACTTTCAGAATCTCGGCCTTCCGCCTTTCTCGCTTCTTCCGTCTACAAATCGATTAGAAATAGTGAGGCTAACATGATAAGCATCGTTGACCTGTTCAAAAAATTTGAACTCAGGTTAAAGTACTGACAGATCCATTAAAAAAAAATAAATAAATCATAATTGTGTACACATTTCCGAATAAAATATTTACTTTCGTGATTTTAGACCGCAGCGCATATAAACCTGGTTATCAAGCACCGTTACTGATAAGCACAGCAAAAAAAAAAAAAATCACAATTTTTTTCTATGGATACAGCAATGCGTTTATGCGGCATACAAAATTTTGTGTTACATGAAATTCGTGTGTATACAACATATATGTAATTGAATTCCATTCAATGACGTCAGCAATTTGACGATAATATATAATATTGAACATTTTGTTTTATATCTTATCAGGGGACCGCGCAGCACCGGATTAAATTCTTCGTAATTTTTGCTGTTATCGCATACTTTTTATTAATATACGAGTATACGTTTATAAAGTCCAATATATAGGAAAATTTTCATTTATATAAATGTATTATTATTGATTTGGTGACGTTATCAATGTATTTTGAAAATATGTAATTACTCATCAATTATAAAATATTTTTTGTATACTCTATCTATATATGTACATATGTATACAGAAAGACCACGTATAACACAGTACACATTTTTTTTATCGAATAGCGTGGTACCGTGGTTTTAAATAACTTAATCCTTATTAATCCTTCGAGATAAAATCCATGAAGTATTTTTATCAATTTTTTAAAAGAGATATTAAGTCGTACGGAAGCAATCGTTGCTTTAATCGTTTGTTCCTTGGACACATCGTACCCATTGCGGGGGGGGGGGGGTGGGGGGGGGGGGGGGGGTGCGCGCCCTTGAATATTGTCGTTGTATCTATATAAGAAAGTACATACTATATGTATGTACATATGTAGGGAGTGTTTTATGTGATATAAATATGTTTTTTTTATCAATTTTGTAGATTAAACGTAAAGGTTGTTGTTTTGTATGATATGGTCAAGCTATATAGAATTTCTTTATTTGTATTTGTAAATAATAAACAGTAAATATTGATTTTGTAAGTCTATGGGTTTGCAGTGATATGCTTAATGCCACATAATTAATGTTCTGTTTGACATATTAACGATGCTCAAGTGGAATCATCAATATTTAAAGTTTCACGTTATGTTAAGTCGTATAGATATATCAAGAGTGTTGTACTGCGGGTAATTCTAAAATAGTAGTAAGTTCTACAATACGTCCTTGATCCGTTTCACAGTCATTTTGTTGGATTTCAGTTTATTATTATTATTTTTGAATTTAAACAGATAAACATTATAGTAAGCCAGTTTCATGAGTTATAGAAGCTGCTTGCTATATCGCGATTTACAGTTTTTTGCATAATCTAGGAACTGACTAGACATTAAAATTATCTACCTGTTTTTTTTAAATTTTTTTATAAATCTCTTCTTGTTATGCGGCTCTGGGTAAATTTCGCAGCTAGCTTATTTGTGTTCTTGCCTTATCGAAATCAATGATGAAAAATTCCTTTTGTAGCATCCCGCCCCTATTGGGATTCGAACCCAGTACCTCCCGATCCAAACGTCACAGATCCGTAATACAAATATAGGATAGAATTATCACAGAAGTTGAAGCTTTTGAAAAGTCATATGCCCTCTTATTAACAACCAGAAGAAGCGTAATAAACTCTTCTTATGTGCTGAACTTAAAAATAAAGACTAATTTTCGGATTGGGATCGATATTTGGTAGCTCAAAAGGCTCATGAAAAAAGTTTAAGATCCTGTCACAGGACTGCGTGGAAAATTTCTGTGAAGAAATTTATTGCTTAGCTGCTCTCTAACCAGACTTAACAAAACTCTCTGGCTGAGAATGGTACTTGTAGATCCGAGAGCTTACTTTCCGGCAAACTTGCCTCTTGATGGCGAGAAATCCGTGAACTACTGTTGTTTGTCCAGTTTTCTGGTTGTCATGTTAATCGGATTTAGTTGTCTCCAAGCCTCGTTATATTTTTTATCGGTACTCCAGATTGGGACTTAGCCATAGGCTGATCACTACCGATATTTTACGCTGGAGTATGGGCTTACCTGCTCAATCTATTTTAGGCGCCCATAATTTTTATCGTACAATAGACACACAAAGTGCATTTGCAGCGTTTAGTTTTATTGATGTTATTCTCTGCACGAAAAGCAAAGCTGTGCTTAAGACCCTGAATAGTTCTTTGACTGTGTGGATGCCTCTTCATTGTGATGAAGAATATGAGGTGGCTAACTGGGACTGAAGTACTATTTGAAAGGCGAAACGGTTTATTAATGAACACAGCTTAAGGCTCACCAATATATGTTATCTTTAACAAAGAACCAGCTGAGAATTCTGGTAGTAACACAAGATGCTCCATGTGACGACAATCTAGAGGAAGTGACAATCACTTACATTATGCTTGCAGCTGTCCGACCATTGTTAGACCACATTGACCACAGCTAGATTCCAAGTGTTTTCATCCATTCCTTATGATTCAAACTTTTACAGTTTGCTAAGGTTGCAGTGCGATTTTATGATTTAGGATATATCTTCTAGGTTTGCACCATATGGACCTATGTTGGTATTGAGTGCAGAACCTCAAGTAAGTTCAAACCGTTTTAATAAAATTCAAAAAAAATATTTATATCACAACAGTGTAAAGAAGTGTTTGTCTTCAACAAAAATTAAAAGCGGTGATGTTTGCGCCCGATCTGGTACCCCTCGCACCGGGTTCCAATCCCAACGGTAGTAGAATAAAAAAAAGGCTTTTCATCTCCTTATTACCATGGTTGGGATTAAATTGAAAACTTTGGGCAAAATAAAAATGACGGACCTGCAGAGCTACGGTTCAAAGGATAAAAAATCCAGTAGCTAACAACCTCTTATGTATGTATGTGTTGGTAGTTAATTACAATTTTTATTTTTATTTTACATAAAGCAGTTGTAATAGATGTTAATGCTTCAATTAACCTGAAAGATCAAGAGTATAAAGCTGCGTGCAATGGATTTAAATCCTAGGATTCAAAATGGGTACTTGAAGTTAAAAATATTTCAACTCAAGACGAGAAAACGGACGTTTTTTTGTCATTTTAGTTTTGATTGGTAGAGAGATAGGATTTTCTATTTATCTAAAATTTGAAATCGGTTTTGTGTACGCGGTTTAATCTGAAAAATTAGCTCCGTCAGAAAAAAAAATTTTAAACGGAACGTTCTTCATTTGAAAACTGAAATCGATGGGCAATAGTTTGTAGCAGCTCGAATATTCGACTCACCGATATTCGATTCTGCCACAACAAAACGAATTAGTAAAATTCAAATATAAATCAACTTATTTGAATTGAGAATTTACTAACCCCATCACACATCCAATAGCCGAACCACTACTATAAAACATTTATAGTAAAAACTAACAATGTCGACCGTCGCCGGCGCATGTGTTCCCTCTCCAATATACGACATGTATATTTGGACACGAAGGCGACGTCAGTACCAAAACAAACATGAAAGCAGACAACACGTCTTATTATATACAACAAAATTAAATACAACAAACAGCAACACGTGAGGCAACAAGTTCGCCATTATATTTTTATCTAAAAATTAATACAAAAGTTGTGGTGGTGAAATTCCAAAAATATAAATAAAGTTTAATTTAATTTGTAAATGATGAAATAAATAAATAAATAAATTGTAAAAGTTGAAATAAATAAATAAATAAATAAATTTATAAATAAATAAATTAAAACAAATTTAACCAAATTAAATAAATAATTAATAAATAAAAATAATTAAAATTACAAAAGTGTTGTGTATATTAATTTGGATCATACAAATCACAAAAATTGGTGACCTCGACGGCGGTTTTTACCGCAATAGTAACAGTAAAAAACCGCGTTAACATACCGCGGGCAAAAAGGAACACGTGGCGAAGGAACCAAAAAAACCACCCACGCAACGCGGGACAACTAAAACGGTGAAGCGATCCACCCTCACCGCAACGCGGGACAACTCAAACGGTGAAGCGATCCACCCTCACCGCAACGCGGGACAACTCAAACGGTGAAGCGATCCACCCTCACCGCAACACGACCAGAAGCAGCGGCAGCAGAAACAACAACAACAAAAATTAACCGGTAAACCAGGTTTTTTTTTATTCAAAATTTTTTTTCTTGCCATTCAAAATAGTAATTTATTAATTTCAAATCATAACGTAGAATCAAAATTTTAATTTTTTTTTTTCAATCTCATTACAAAAAAATTTAACGTAGAATCAATTTTCACAATTTTAAAATTATATTGAATGTCAATTTTCACCACCACAATCGTTCCCAATCAATTTTCACACACACT
This sequence comes from Tipula unca, assembly GCA_951394425.1. Classification (NCBI taxonomy): domain Eukaryota; kingdom Metazoa; phylum Arthropoda; class Insecta; order Diptera; family Tipulidae; genus Tipula; species Tipula unca. The sequence continues at coordinate 77,951,158 of OX596380.1, forward strand.
GGTCGAATCTCATTGCCGTCCTCCCGCCATCACCGCTGTGGTAAAATAAAAAGAATAGTACAACGGTTTTTCTTAAAACCACAACCACAACGGTGACAAAAAAACCCGCTGTTTCAATTCAATCGCATAACCTTAACATTTTTACTTGATTTTACATTTCAACGAGCCCCCCCAATATAAGGTAGGACATAAAGGAACTCCATATTCGGGGGTATCTCGCATCGGGCGTTAAAAAGAAGGAGCATCCCGGCCTTCAAACCATTCACTACACGGTAACCATTCCGCTTAACTTTTCATTGTTTTTGGTCAATTATATTTTTTTATACGGTAACCATTCCGCTTTAAAATTTTGTATTGTTGTATTTTTTTATTGTATTGGTTTGTTGTTAACAAAAGAACAAAATGACAGAAGATACAAAACATCTATCACAGGACATGGACACCACGCCTGAAGGCGCTAGTCCACAAGTAGAGATCGCGGCATCACATCAGCGAATCACAATACAACCTTTCTGGCCACAAAGAGCAAACACATGGTTTCAGCTCGCCGAAATACAATTCGGGTTGCAAGGTATATACGCTGATAAACCAAGTACCTGCAAACATTATCAGCCTTGCAACCAGAAACGTGCGATGTGATCTCGGATCTCCTCCTCAATCCGCCGACAACCAACCAATACAACACATTAAAGCAAACGCTGCTAGAACGACTAGCACCATCGGGCGAACGTCAGCTAGAACAATTGCTTTCAGGCCAGCAATTAGGCGACCAAAAACCATCTGACGCTTTACGGCACATACAAACACTGGCTAACAACAATTTCAATGAAAATATCATTAAATCTTTGTGGGTACGTAAAATGCCGGAGTTGATTCGCATAGCGCTGGTAGCACAGCCCGAATCCTCCACGACACAAACGTTAGCCAAGATAGCCGACAAGATGTATGATGTCATAAACATCACATCTCAAAGCGTCAGTCAAGTCAATGCACCATACCGGCAATCAAGAGAACGCAGTGGAGACAGAACTCCCCGTTCAGCAACAGCACCAAACACACTCGAACAAAGACTGTCAAGACTCGAGTCCAGACTCGACGGGCTACTCAGAGGTCGAAGCTGTTCGCGTGGACGACGAGCTCCCTCACGAAATCGAACCCGCAGTCCCAGCAACAACACGTACCAACATGGTAAATGCTGGTTCCACACAAAGTTTGGTAGAGCCGCCAGAAAATGCACGCCACCGTGCAATTTCACCACGTCGCAACCATCGACGTCCGCGGCCGCCGTAAAAATGGACAATGACCATCAAAAAAATTTTTAGAGTCACGGGTTGAGAGCAACATGCCTCCCCTGACCACAAACACACCCTATACGTCACGTTTGTTTGTGTACGATAAACACAACAAACTCACCTACCTAGTCGACACTGGCGCTGACCTTTCGGTTATTCCAGCCATGAATTTCAAAATGAATTACACATTAGCTAATCGAAATTCAAATCTAGTCTTATCGGCTGCCAATGGTTCAATCATCCACACGTACGGCACAAAATTGCTTAACGTGGATATCGGACTCAAACGAACCTTCACGCATGCTTTCATACTAGCTGCAGTGAACCGTCCGATCATTGGCGCCGATTTTCTAAGCAAATTCGGACTTCTTGTCGATGTCAAACACAAACGGCTGATTGACCCAGCTACAAAGCTGTCAATAAACGCCACAATGGTTCGTGTTAACACACCAACACCGATCCATTTTAACATCGACAACGGCTACGGCACTCTGCTCAAAAAGTACCCACTACTTACAGCAGAGCCGAACTACAAAATGCCAGTCCGACACAACGTGGTACATCACATCGTCACGGAAGGCCATCTACCCGTGTCGAGACCACGCAGACTAGATTCGGTGCGTCACAAAGCTGCACAAGCAGAATTTCAACACATGGTGGAATTAGGAATTTGTCGAACATCGACATCTTCCGTCTCTTGTCCATTACACATGGTCAAGAAGAAAGATCAAGACTGGAGGCCATGTGGGGACTATCGGCGTTTAAACACGGTTATGATACCGGATCGCTACCCGATACCCCACATTCAAAACTTCACCATGCACTTGCATGGCTGCAAAGTTTTCTCCAAACTTGATCTCATCAGAGGTTATCACCACATTCCCGTGGCACCTGAAGACGTTTTCAAAACGGCATTCACCACACCATTTGGCCTCTTCGAATACACCCGAATGCCATTTGGATTACGCAATGCCGCACAAACGTTTCAGCGCTTCATGAACGAAGTCGTTCGAGATCTCGACTTCGTTTTCGTCTACATAGACGACATTCTTGTGGCATCTCAAACTGAGGAACAACACAAACTCCATTTGGAAACACTTTTCCAACGACTTGTCGAGTTTGATGTTCACATCAAGAGCTCAAAATGCGTCTTCGGCGCATCCACTCTTGATTTCCTCAGCCACAAGATCACCGCTAATGGCATCCTTCCTTCACAAGAATGAATCAATGCCATTAAAGAATTCCCAGCTCCAACCTCAATCAAAAGTATTCAGCGATTCATCGGCATGGTCAACTACTACCACCGATTTATACCAAAGCTCGCTGAAATACTCAACCCAATTCACAGCCACCTGACAGTACTACTACGTAAGCCCAAAACCGCCAAGAACTTCTCTTGGCCTGACGAATGTCAACACGCATTCACGTCACTCAAGGCTGAATTGGCACACACAACACTCTTGTCTCATCCACTGAGCGACTCAAAGCTCAGCATAACTACTGATGCATCAAACACTGCTGTCGGAGCAGTCATGCAACAGTACAACGACAAGTGTTGGGAGCCAATGGGATTCTTCTCAAAGAAGCTCTCGGATGCCGAAAAGAAATACTCTGCATTCGATCGGGAATTACTCGCAATATATCTAGCAATCAAACACTTCAGATATTTTGTCGAGGGTCGGGACTTCACAATTTACACCGACCACAAGCCTCTCACTCGAGCAATTCAGTCTAAAACTGAACGCAATCCAAGACAAGCATGCCACTTGGATTACATTAGTCAATTTACCACGGACATCCAGCATGTTCAAGGTACTGAAAACGTTGTCGCGGATACACTTTCGCGCACAACATCAAACGAAACGGCCACAGTCGAGACTCACTTCGACTGCAACAAGATCGCACAAGCACAAAAAGCAGACTTGGAACTTCAGAATATACTTTCTGGTTCCACACGTCACGCCAGTTCATCACTGCAACTGGAGCTTTTCACACTACCTGGCCTAGAAATCTACTGCGAAACATCTACGGGTGCAAATCGCCCGTACATCGCAGAGCAACTACGTCGAACCATCTTCGACATACTACACGGTATCTCACATCCTGGTGTCCGCGCAACTCGTAAATTGATTACTGCTCGATACTTTTGGCCCAGCATAAACAAAGACGTGACCCATTGGGCACAATCCTGTTTATCCTGCCAAAAATCAAAAGTCCAGCGACACACAAAATCGCCTCTTGGACAATTCGCAATTCCACCTGGTCGATTCGAGCATATTCATTTGGATGTCGTAGGACCACTTCCTCCATCCAATGGATACTCATACCTACTCACTTGTGTCGATCGTTTCACTCGATGGCCAGAAGCGTACTGCATGAGCGACATGTCTGCAGCAACCATTGCCACCACATTCGTTCAGAACTACGTATCACGATTTGGCGTTCCACTTGACATCACCACTGATCAAGGAACCCAATTCGAGTCGAAGCTCTTCTCGGAGTTAACGAAACTCCTCGGCTCGCATCGTATACGTACAACGGCTTACCATCCGCAAGCCAATGGCATGGTCGAACGTTTCCACCGCCAGCTCAAAGCTGCTCTCAAGGCCCGAGGCAACACAATTCACTGGAGCTCCGAAGTACCAATCGTTCTACTTGGTATTCGAGCAACGGTTAAAGAAGATCTGAAGTGCTCACCAGCTGAAATGGTTTACGGTCAAACCATCAAGCTACCCGGTGAGTTCTTCGTCGAACATCCTCTACCGTCTCCATCCACAACCGACACAGTCATCGACCAACTCCGCACCACCATGCAAAATCTTATCCCCACGGCAGCAAGACCAACGAATGACAACAATATATTCGTTCCTAAATCGCTCAACAATTGCGATTACGTCTTTGTCCGGGTTGATAAGGTTCGTACTGGATTACAATCTCCATACGATGGGCCATACAAAGTTATACGCCGCTTACGCAAGCAATTCATTGTCTCAATCAAAGACAAACACCACTCAATCTCCATCGACAGATTGAAACCGGCGTACGGTATTCTCAACACGGCTGATCAAATATCAGCCAGCAAACGATATGAAACCGTCCGGTTCACCGTATAACGTCTCAAAACCCAAGGTTTCTCATCTGGAGAGGGGGTACTGTAGCAGCTCGAATATTCGACTCACCGATATTCGATTCTGCCACAACAAAACGAATTAGTAAAATTCAAATATAAATCAACTTATTTGAATTGAGAATTTACTAACCCCATCACACATCCAATAGCCGAACCACTACTATAAAACATTTATAGTAAAAACTAACAATGTCGACCGTCGCCGGCGCATGTGTTCCCTCTCCAATATACGACATGTATATTTGGACACGAAGGCGACGTCAGTACCAAAACAAACATGAAAGCAGACAACACGTCTTATTATATACAACAAAATTAAATACAACAAACAGCAACACGTGAGGCAACAAGTTCGCCATTATATTTTTATCTAAAAATTAATACAAAAGTTGTGGTGGTGAAATTCCAAAAATATAAATAAAGTTTAATTTAATTTGTAAATGATGAAATAAATAAATAAATAAATTGTAAAAGTTGAAATAAATAAATAAATAAATAAATTTATAAATAAATAAATTAAAACAAATTTAACCAAATTAAATAAATAATTAATAAATAAAAATAATTAAAATTACAAAAGTGTTGTGTATATTAATTTGGATCATACAAATCACAAAAAGTTTTTGTAAATTTATTGGAGATTTTGGAGGTCAACTCTATGTCAACTGCCTGTCTATGATTTAGATATTCTAAAGTTTTTTTGTTAATATTTTCGATATCGTCCAGGATAGTTTGTTTTCTCGTCACTTGAATATTTTAAATAATTTTAATTTATCTGTACGTATAACACTGAAGCACCCAATTATATTTGGCCAATTACAAATGGTGACCCTCATTTCCTTATTGACCATGTTATCTCTTTTACCGATAGTTCTGTTTGTTTTTGCCCCTTGCTATCTTTTCTCATCATTATCTACTGTTGATTGTTACTCCTCTCAAAACCAAAATGTTTTAGTTTTAGCAATTACTCTAAAATAGTCGTCGACTATCATTTCTCTTTAATTTATAGTTTTATTCCTTGGGAAAATATTCTTTCTTCACATGAGCCAAATACGTTGTCTTGTTCTTTTCTCATGCTCCCATAAATCAACGTCCTCGCAAGAAGCTAACTATACGCACTTGGATGGACAATAATTGGGTGGCGTTCATGAAAGTTTAAAATGCGCCAAATCGCGAGAGTATACTGCTGATTTATCTCCTCATTCGATAGCCTCTGATCTCGTCAGCCAGATCGCTTCCTTAGTTCTTGATGTTGATATGAGCGTAGAACATATATATTCTAAAGTACTGAGGATATCCATCGTCACCAGTCTGAGTTTTCTGAATCAAGTCACTCGGATGTATCTCTTCATACAGAATCCGATCTTCCTCTGCATCAAGAAAGTCATCGGAAATAACACCGTAGATTTGTGTTGGGCGAATTTTGTTATTTAACCACAGAAGTATATGAGCATTTGGTAGTCGATGGAGGACATCCAACAACCAGCTTCTAATAGTTTTAGTTGGAACATGTTCGCTGTTAAATCATTATTCTGTAGTCATAGAAAACCATCGCATTGGTGGCTTGTAGCAGGGTTTATTTGCATGATGCTAAAATAATAGTTTTCACCTCCCCATAACATGAATGGTTATTGCAAAGCGTTGTAGGATCGATGCGTCTCTGATACCCGCTACACGCTACAGCGCTTCCTTCAGCACCATTACAACAGACACTTCACTATAATTTGAAGGATATTGAAGCGACGTTAAAATGGCTATAAATCTGGGAATAGACATTTTGTTTCTAGTTTTTGACATATTTCTTAACATTGCCCTTTGACTACTTAGGTTGTGTGGAAATGGATCGTCCCATTCAAAATTGTTTCTTTAAAGGACCTGCAAGAATATTTTAAATCGCATATGCTTAAATCATGCTTTTTGGCAGTTGCGAGATGTCCATTATCTTCAGTTTGGTTGTGGTGCTGGAACTTTTAAGCACGCGGTAGGTTGAAATAATTGCCTGATTCCTTTTGTGATAACATTGAAACTAATTGTTATACTTTAGAAAAATTAATCCTGACACCACATATATGGTGTTTTGCAGAATCGGTTACCTGTTTGGAGCAGAGTCAAGAAATGATCTGCACCGATTAATATATCGATATGTTCTGTCAAATTGATGATCAGCTAACTTGATCCCTGTGAATACTTTTATATCGATAAGTTTTGTGACAGCAACTAGCTCATAATTTGATAGTATCAGAGCTTCGACGTTCATTTTGTTTTCCTAAGCGAGGGCGTTGCGCTTGAGCTGTCGACTCTGTTTACGTTTGTTGTGGGAAGTATTGTGGAAATAATCGAATTCAGATTATGAAAATCATTTATGCTGTATTTAATCAAGTGGAAGGTCGATTCTAAGGAACGACATTGAGTTTTTCTTCTTATGCCACATTTTTGGCAACGACGTGTCCATGGTCACTTGAATTGTGGTTGGTTGCTGCCTAATTTAGACATCTATTGCCTTTTTAAAGAATGAAAGTTTATACATATGAAAACCTTGGTGGTATGGAGATTTGATTGCAGCATGGCTCTTGAATTGTGTCTCTGAATCATTAGAAGCGATATTACTTCTAATTTCAGGTTACAATAAGCTGGTTTGGGTGTTGTGTCAATGCGACTCAAGAACCTCAAAAAATAGATAAACTCTGGATTGATCATGTTTTTCTAGTGTTCCGCCCAAAGTATTTTAGGTTTTTCATCCAATTCCCGAATCAGGACGTAGATTAGCCAAGAATCTCGGGTTTCTCCTATACCTCGCTCCAATAACCTCACCTGCAGTTTATCCAGTAAACGTTTGCAATATAATTATGAATTGATCACTGTTCAATAAATGTACGGATGAAGGTATTAATGATGAAACATGTTATACACATTTTCGGCAACTTTTTTTGAGCGTATTCACCAGCTTGGAAATGGCTTGAGCCTCCCTCTCTAGTTCTACGAAGGTGTAAGAATTAGGTAACCGGTACACCTGTTTACATTGAATAATAATTTTTTTCCATACGTGTATATTAATTACGACAGTAAGGAAACTCCGAGGAGAATTAATCCTATATACGTCCTACCCACCTCATTAATCAACTGTCACTGTATCGTCAAAACGTCGTCCGCGCGTATCATATTATTTCTGTAATCCCGCGAAACAATTACACAAAAAAAAAGATAATCGCCTTATGTTGTTGTTTACTGTTTTATATTCTTTCCATTTAATACTCGTACACTGTAATACGTCCCTGCATACATATTACAAATAATTATAATGAAACGCCACACAAACATTTATTAATGATAGTGATTACATAAATAAGATTTTTCATGACAAAAAAAAGGGGAAAACATTCCAACAACCTCGAATAATAAATGAGTTCGCCGCACATCTAGTTTCAATATATGTATGTACAATGTTAATATAAACCAACCAAAACCATTTTCAACGATATTTGTGTCAGCATTGCTCCGACCATATAATTTAGAGTGACACATTTAATGGTATTAAAGTACATAACTGTCAGCACACCAAAGTCATTAACATTAAGCTTAAAAGACCTTTGTTATACGTACCCTGCACGACCTACGAGTCGAGTACATTTTTTATTATTATTATCCTTTGTATACAGTGGTCCCACAACAATAACAATAACCGTGAACGATGTGATGAGAAAAATGTGTCAAGCCCTTTTTTCTATAATCCTTGAAGTTTGAGAGGAATTCCTTCTAACAGAAGGACCAGAAAGCTCAATTATTGTATAAATCTCCTTTTATTTATTTTTTGTTGGAACCCATAAGGATTTCGCATTCAATGCCGGGTCGGCCCATGTGCAAACAAAAGAATCTACCCTAATTCGCAGAAGTGCACTGCAGCCTTAGCAAATTTTGCAACTTTGAACCAAGGTATGGCGGACCACTGATCTACATTAATAGATTTACAGCTGAAAACCTGAAAACGAATAATATTGAAAGCTGGACAACTGCACACAAAGTGCATGCAGTCATCATCTTCTTCAAGACGCAGTCATCACAAATAACATCCTGAGATAAACTCATTCGATGGAGATGTCCCTTAAATCCTTTTTCAAAGATGGAGCATACTTAGTTGATTTCAAATTGGGCTCGCTAAAGATGTTTTTCGCCATACGACAACTAGAAGTAGCAAGCCAAAGTAGTCTTAGATCTTTCATAGCGTGGTTCTTTATAATTTTCTTTTTGTAGTTAAAAGATAAGGGAGCCGCGGGTTCAGGTTCAATTAGAGTTAGCTGGGAACCAGATTTGGCTAAACAGTCCACGATCTCATTCCCTTCGATGTCACAATGTGTTGGCACCCACATTACCGTAATGGTATTATTGAAGCAAAGAGATTAATGAAGTGTTTACAATCCTTAACAAGTTTGGAGACAGTCAAGGGATTATTCAATGAATTGAGAACAGCTTTGCTATAATGTTTTTGTTTTTAACAGCGAAATTCAAACCTCTATAACACTATACGTCAGCGCTAATATTTCTGCTTGGAAAACAGTGTATAGCGAACCAAGACTGCCAACCAATTCCAAATCCAGCACTGAGGCTAGAGCGCGAGCCACCTGAAAAAAATACTATGAACTCGTCTAATTTTTGGAGAAGATCCTCCGAATACCACAAATCCCTTGATGAATAAACCACCGAGAACAAGTTGGAGAAGTTGTATTCAGGTAGTGATCTATCATTAACCATATTGATTTCTGGTAAAGATGAAGTGTAGTTTTTAAAAATCTGTCTATGTCCCACGAAAGAATCGACAACATTCCACGCCCCAATGCACCTCAAGCGAAACGCAGCAGAACAAGCAGTGCCAAGCATAAAGGTGCGTAACTGAGGCAAGGAAAGAATGGACTCCATAACAAGAAGTGGAGTCGCGAACATAGCTTCAGTAACAGCCCTACAAGCCGTGTTTCGAAAACAAGTAAGTTTAGCTATGTAGAAGCCTTCAGATTAACAACTGGCCAACACACAACAGAAGCGTACAATAATATCGGTAAAACCAGCGATTTATAAATGAAAAACAACATCCTGGTTGTTAAACCCCAGGATTTCCCAAAAGCCCTTCTACATTGCAAAAATATATAGCTTTTTGTAATTTGGAATCAAGATGAGATTTCCAGGAAGCCAGCTTGCTGCAGATTAACCAGTTATCCGTCAATAACCAAAAGCCACAGCAGGGGAGAGAGCACACCCCTCTGGGACAGCTTTTGGCAACCTTGATAGAAACTGAGATGCCATCTAGTTCAGTCTCAACAGTGTGAGACTTGAGTATGGATTCAATCCATTTGACAATGGTGTGATTAATATCAAAATTATTACAGGCATTAGTAATCGAGATGAACGAGGAATGAGCTCTCGCTCTCTCGAGGAAAGTACCTACAAGAAACTCCTTATTAAAGAGGGATCTTGCAATCCTGGTTATAAGTTCATGTAGGGCAGTTTCACAGGATTTACCAACTCTGTAAGCATGTTGCATGTTATACTCAGTGCTCGAAAAGACTTTGGATCCGTATAATCGGATTTGCCAGCCTTCATAATAAAAACGACTCTACTCCTGCTCCAGGATTTTGGAACAGCGCAGAAAGCAATACACGCCTGGAAAAGGTAATTCGGCCGAGAAAATACTATCAGGCCCACCAGCCTTATAAGGTGTAAAGGAAAATAGGCCCCATCGCAGAACAACGAGATTGATTAGCATGTAAGCCATGTCCCAATCAGGAGCCACAATTGGAAGCTTACTGGATTCGGTAGTAACATCATCTGAGTTGAAAATGGCACAACTAAGGAAATGAACAGATAGAACCAGCTCACCAACTTCTCTATGACAGGAGGTAAGCTGACCGTCATCAGGGTATCAGGTCTACAAACTCCATTCTTAACCATGGCTTTATTTAGTCTAGTAATCACCAAAAACAGACTATTAATTTCCTCGCATAAGTTTAACAATGAGGCTCTGTGAGCGGATCTTAAACTTCGTTAATATTTTTTTTGTGCTGCTAGCGGATTTTCTTAACCTTTTAAGATCAGAATTCCAAAAGGGTTTGTTATTAGTCTTTTGATTTGTAATAAGAAGACAAGAATTTTAGAAAAGCAGTCGAAATTGCCGTCTCAAGTGAAGATGCATGTGGCTCATTGTCGTTACTCGATCGGATTACTCTCGGTGGGGTAAGTAAAAGAGCCAGCTAGAGAGAGAAAAGTCCCCAATTGGTTAATTTTCTGTTACTATATGTGTTACTTTATAGGTGGTCATTTAAGGTTAATGATAAACGAGATACAGCTGTGATTAGAGGTGACAACATCCGTCATCCTCCAATCAAAAATTAAATCAATGATTAGACATAGAGCATAAACTTATGTCAATCATCTCACGCCGAATGGAAGATGCAGGCCTGATGCAGGCTCAGCCAAATTGAAGTTGATTGTGCGGAACCTCGAGCCATATACATGACACTTATCAATCATAGCTGCGCTTGATATAATGGATTAGTATACGCCACTGGAATATCATCCAATGTCAAATAACCTGTACGTAAAATGATTGATGAATCACATTAAGTATTTACATACTGCAAAGTATTTACACTTTCCTAAATTAGTAATTTTTAATCAGGTTTGGTCATAAGTATGGGAACATAATTCTAATCTCAGAAAACATGTTTGTTTAATGTTTAATGTTGAAAACATGTTTACCTCAGCAGAAGTCTTTGATTGTATATGCAACATTGACATCAATAAGGGTGCAGGTCATGATGGGAGGAATCCCATCCTGATTAAAAATTGCGCAGAGAGCCTGTGTGATCACATTACTGTTATCTTTAACGAAAGCCTTCGAACGCAAGTTTTGCCAGATCTGTGGAAAATATCCTTCATACGTCCCATATTCAAATCGGGTAAACGAAGCGAGATCATCAACTATCGCGGGATTGCCATAATTTGTATCATTACCAAAGCTCTTTGAATCAATGATTGGTTTCAACATAATTTTTTTGCGGGAAGGTTGACAGTTACAAACCAGTTACAAACTAATCAGATGGTTCCACTCTAACCTGTCAGATCGTTGGCAATTTGTCAAGTTATACGATTCCCGTTCTCGTTTTTTCCGTGCTACACTTGGGACCATTGTTGTTTTCAGTCTTCGTAAACGATGTGGTGGACTGTTTCACATTTGCAAGATGTCTGCTATACGCTGATGACATGAAAATTTTTGCTCCAGTTTCCAATTTATCTGACTGTATGATGTTGCAAAGTGATTTAAACAACTTTTGTTGTTGGACTATCAGCAACAACTTACGGTTAAATGTAAACAAATGTAAGACTCTTTCGTTTTATAGAATCCAGTGTCCATTATTTCATCTGTATTTCTTATATGATATGCCAATTGATCAAGTCGAATTTATGACTGATCTTGAAGTGACGTTCCCTTCGGATCTAACATTTACCAGGCACACTGACTCTGCTATTTCTAAGGCTTACCTAATGCTGGGTTTTATCAAATGAAATTGTTACGAATTGACTGATCCGCTAACGTTAAAATCTTTGTATGTGTAAGTTATTCGTTCGGTTCTGGAATACGCCTCTCAGGTTTGGTCGCCTTCATATCTGTGCCACTCGGCCAAGATCAAGTCCGTTCAAAACCAGTTTGTCCTGTTTGCCTTCCGACGTCTACCATCCACACGTACACAAAAATTTACTCTTTACGGTTTTTTGTGTATCACAGAAAAAAACATTTATGTTCAAAAGTGCATTTGAAATGACAGGGTATTGCTCTTCTGTCAACGCCATGTTTTGCTCTCAACCCCGATATATTATACTATATTATTTTGCTTTTTTAACTCTCGAAGATTTCTACTATCACGATAGTGATACCAAAATAAATATACATGTATTAGTTCCGGTCAGCCCGATAAAAATATTACTAATACATCTAGGCGAATTTACCATGCAATTGAGGAGGGTTAGACATTTTTTCAACGTAGAAGAGATGAGATTTAGTTCCTTGAATTCAGTAATTATATAAGCTCACCGGCTCAGATGAATCCAAAATGCAATTAGGAACGTTTAATGTACGTTCTTAACATTGCGAAATTTCTTGTATGTGTTTTGAACTTTCGATTCATGCCTTTTTAGAAGCCAAACTACTAAATTACTGAACTGAACTTGAACTAGTGCTCATTAATAGGCATTCGAAGAATTAAAAGATTTTCTCTTTTCTTTTAATGATTTTAATGAGCGAAACAACAACCGCTGGCGTCGCACGCGGTTAACGTTCAAAGATGTATCGCTTTTACGAGTTTTGAGTTCCACATGAAGGATTAATGTCATGTTGCTCGACAACGAATATTCTTACACATCTCTGAATCACAGAAATCTGTAATAATTTCGTCGACATGGCCATGCGATGTGAAGTGACATCTTTTACAAATAATGTATACTATTTTCTTAATTTATTTTCTCCCCTAAATGTATGCATTATTCTAATATGTACTCAGATTCATGTAAAAACAACAACAACAAATTATGTTTGTATAGTAAACCGCTCAAATTGGAGGTTCACAGTGTGGCTTCCCCCGCCGCCTGTTGACCTCAATATGATAATATTATGAATGACGCTTTGAGATTAATGACCAGACCTACACAATCATGTATTTCGATTAGATGTAATGCTTATAATTATCGAGTAATTGTCTGCGACCAAGGGCTAAATTGTTCTAGTTTCCGAATATGCTGCGTTGTAAAACGTTATCACGATAAAACACAGAATTTAAACTAATTAACCCCTATACTTGGGTATATGGACTTTAAGGAGCCTCTTCTAAATTCAGGTTCAACCAAGTGCTTCTTGTCTCTCAACCGGATACAAATTTGACTCATATGAATAATTACAACTTGTTCACATGAGAGCTTCTATATGCTTCCGTGTTCTATTAAACAAGGATTGGGCGTTTGTAATAAAGAACGCTAAACTCGCCAAACAAAGATCATATCCTGTCTATCCGGTATTGTAAAAAAAAACATGGTTGTTGAAGAGTATAATCGCAGAGAGTCAAAGTTCCTGGTTTTAACAAATTGCCATTGTAACTCTCGTCATGTAATCAGTAATGGGACGATTTGCATGGCTGTCGAAAACCATGATCAACAAACAACGGTCAAGTAACTTCGATAGTCCATTCAAGCTTGAAGTACATACTAAATATGAAGCAAAGAGAGAGCATACAAGTGCAAGCATTTATTTTTAATATTGAATACCGCAGAGGCTCTCTCAATATGGTGCGAGAGACTATCTCTTCCGATCGAATATCGATGCTATACAATTCTGCCGCTCTGCAAATAACATCTCTGGTCTGTCGAAAAAGGATAGTTACCGTTTACCAACGATCTATGACGCAATAAGCTACATTATCTGGTGCTAGAAATCTCAAAATTCGTTGTGCAAAACGGCTATTGGTAGGTGAAAGAGCAAGACCGTGAGAAAATGGCATTTATTGTGGGTAACTTTTGAACGATTAATGAAGCGCGTACTAAAGGGATTACATAGTGATGTGTGAAGATCTCGACGATCACTTAGAAATTTGGTTGAAGTAATGTATCGAAAACTGTTTAAAATTAAATAAAATGATGTGCCTTCTATTTATGATGGAGGTAAAATATTTGAATCAATCAAGGTAACAACGACCAATGAAATCCACGCCGATAAGGGAAGACCTGAACGGTATAAAGGACCTACAAATTTACGGTAGGTACGAAGCTTCCTTGGATTGTGTACTTAATTATAGACGATTTGTACCATAAGAGCGCGCAAAGAGCTTGCTTTAGTTGACTAGGAACAACAAGAGGTTTGGATGGAATGACGAGCAAGAACCGGCACAATACCATTATTGGCATACCTGATTAGTACTAATTTGTTACTCAAAGGTGTTATCTAAACCAGTCTATAGTGGAATGTGTTAGAGATTAGATTTTCATAAGTACCAATTCCATATGAAATGAAGAGGAAGCGACCATAGAAATTCCGATGCATTATTAAGACGGTCATGTCAACTAGAATGCAATCACTGCGGGCGTAAAGAGGCATAGTTGGACGTTGTCAATGTAACCGGTTATTCAAGTACTATTTCTGATAAGAAATGGATTTGCCAATAATCATGGAATACAAGAAAAATGTTTGGTACAATGGGCTAAACTTGGCAAGGTAAAATAATCAGTAAAAGGGGTGCTAAAATCTAGAATTGATGAAATATTGGAGTAGTACCACGAGGTAGGAATTGGGGGCTACCTAGGAATTAATAGAATACTAGCCAAAATACCAAAATACATAACGGATTCTACTGGTGCTGAGGTAAAACTTTACGTATGGAAAAGTCGAGGGTCAATGGAATAGTATAACGTCGGGACACCATTTAAAAGAATTTCTAAAATTGTATCGGGATTTCGGATTGCAGATATTAGTAAGAAGCATATGCTAGTAATAGTAGACTATTTCAAACAATTGCTGACGCCGTTGTTTAAAACAGTATTACTTATTTTGGAGTACCAATGGAGATTCACACGGACCACGTAAGAAATTTAGAGTCAGCAATACATGACTCAACTGCAATGACACCAGCGTATCCTTTTCGGAACTAATCTATACAATTACCTGGAGATCTAAAGTATGGACCTGTTCAATCATCAGCTTTATATGTGTTCAGAATTACGTGGTTCGGATGCAAATTGGCGGAACTTGACGGAACTTGACGGAATACCTCAATTTTTATAAGAGAAAATATACGAGTATCCAGTAACCGGACGAGGGCTAGCTACGATTTACGAGCAATAGCAAAGGGTCGTTCGAAATAAGAAGCTGTAGTATGGCTTTCAAATCCATAGCGGAAGATGGGTTTATCATAAGAGTCGAAGCAACTTTTTTGGGATAGGTCGAACACATTTTGAGTGATTAGCACTCTACAGAGGAGGTGAATTGGATCTTGGAATAACGTTGAACATGTTCTGATTGGTCGAAAGCGATCAGGTCATAACCTGATCGCAGATGATATGTGTTGAGAGGGGTTAGATAATCCGATACGAACCTTTTTGGTCCTCACGATAGCAAAATCTCAATTCTCCAGAGTTTTTGGAACAAAGATAGCTGTTAGTGTAGCTATCGATGAAAGTGTATCCGGTGTGAGCCGATGTGTTTCGTTAACTATAAGAAAAGTCTGGATTCCAGTTGAGTTCTATGAACGGTTTTGATGTCCAGTTCGAATCGACCGGATGAAATTTCAAATAGTCAATGTTATGATTTTGTCTGCCTTTGAACTTTTGAAGGTTGACTGCGGATATACATGACTGTGTTCAGGGAGTTACGGCTTTGTTTGTGTAATGTACGAGTAGCACGGATACCATGAATGTGAAAGATTGTATAGTGTATGTCGAATATGGTTCTGTGATGTATGGGCGATTACTCTGAGTTGATGTTTCGCAGATGACTTAGACGCTAGCTAATTTAAACTCCTCTAGTTTCAGAGCCAGAATTTACTTTCTATTTTGGCTTATTTGTGGCTGTGAATGTACTTCAGGGAGTTCTTGGAAACTATAATAGCATTAATTCGTCCTTCTAATTATGGCTGAGAAAATCAAGAGTAGTTACACCGAAGGCATAAGTAAAGAGTGGTTTCAAGTCGAGTTTGTGTTGTTACTCAGATTGTGATGCAACTAAATCCAAATGGCATTCATGTATGTTCGAAGTGTATATATGTATGTAATGGGATGTTAGTTTCTATATTAAGGTTACCAAAGGCTGTCCTCAAGGAGGTGTGCTCTCACCTCTGCTGTGGCTTTTGGTCATTGACGAGTTACTTGTAAAGCTGCAGCAATCTGGCTACATTGCACAGAGCTGATGATCTCGTTTTGATAGTCTCAGTCAAACATCTCAGTGTCTTATCGTATTGAAAAGGGTCGTCATGTAATCCCTTCTAAAATTGATTTAATGGTCTTTCCTAGGAAGAGGAATACTCTTGAACTATCTGTTCCCTCCCTTTTTGGGAGAACGATGACGAAATGTGGTCACGCCACACAGGTGCTTACCTTGGTGTTGTCCTGGATAGTAAACTTTTCTGGAAGAATCACCTGGGTTACTAACTTCAAAAAGCAACTGCCATTTTTTGGGAATGTAGAAGAGCTTTTGGGAAAACCTGAGGTTTAAGCCCTAGGATGCTTTCTTACATTTATAAATCACTGGTCCCACCGCTACTATCGTACGCTTCTATCGTAGGGTGGCCAGTGGTTGACCTGAAGCCAAGCTTAATGGTCTACTAAATCTTGCTTGCAGAGCCATAATTGGGGCTATGTCCTCGGCTCCACTTCTTGCCATGGAATCCATTCTTTCCTTGCCTCAGTGACGCACCTTTATTTTAGGCACACCCTGTTCTGGATCATATCGTCTGAGGTACATTGGGGTATAGAATGTTTTCGGTTCTATCGTGGACATCGACAAATTTTTTAAAATTATTCTTCAGGTTTATCAGAAATCGATATGGATAATGACAGACTACTATCCGAGAGGAAGAGATTTGTGGAGTTCGCAGAATTTTCTTAACAAATTAGATGAGTCCATAGAGTTTTTTTCTGATGCCTCTCGTTCTAACCTCAGTGCAGGTTGTGGAATCTACTGTCCTTGGATGGATCTGAGATTTTTCGGTAGTCTTGGTTCGCATTGTACTGTTTTTCAGGCGGAACTAATAGCGCTGACACGTAGTGTTATTGACGATTTGCATTTTGCAAAGTAGTATTCGACTGTGTACAGATAGTAAAGCTGTACTTAACTCCTTAAGAAATCCCTTGACTGTTTCTAAAGTTGTCAAGGAATGTAAACATTTCATGAACCTTCTTTGTTCCAACAATAAAGTTACAGTCATGTGGGCCGGTGCCCACATTGTGATCATTGTGACATCGTAGGCAATGAGATTGAGGATTGTTTAGCCAAAGCTGGCTAAAGGTGGCTGAACCAGCGGTTCCTGTTTTTTTACTGTTTTGAAGGACCTAAGGTCTCAGTGGCTTGAGACTTTTAGCTGTCGTAAGGCGAAGTACTTCATTAAGGAGCCCAATTTGAGGTCAACGAAGCATGCTTTTAAGAATCTTGGTAGTGATTCTTACGAGACATGGCCATTTTAAAGATCAGCTACATCGTATGTGTTTAGCTCATGATGTTATTTGCGAGGGCTGCCTCGAGGAGGATGACCACTGCCTTCACGTCGTGAGCTGTTGTCCTGCTTTCAGTTCTATACGAATTCAAGTAGGTCTTTAAATTTAGATCAGTTGTCCCTCTGCCTTGTTCTAAACTTGTTCAGTTTGCGAAGGCAGCAGTGCGCATTTGCAAATTGAGATAGAGTCCTAGGTTATCACCATAGGCCTTTGTGGCATGAGTGCGGAATCCTCGTGGGTTCCAGCCAATTTTAATAATAATAATAATAATAATGTAAGCGAACACGAGAATGGAGATATGGATTGTTGGCAAATCCCTAATCCCACTGTTTGTTGGCATTATATAAATGCAGCTTTGTGTGACACTGAATCTATAGGCATTGTGTAGGAGCGGCAACTCTTAATTCGGTTGTGTTGTTAAGGATGAAAATCTCTTAAACAGAGTACCGTACCCGTTGTCGATTGTGAAATGGATCAGTGTTTAGATTGAGGCATTGATTGATACCTTAGTCGCCAGATCAACCAGCCATATTTTGGGTTCAGTTCGACAACAAGTATACGAATTTACAAAGAAAATCGGTGCCAACGATTGGACGGTTCACATCTATTAGTATATGAAAGCGTTTGTGAATTTACTTTTGAGTTCAATGTTTACCTGGAGCAATTTAATTCCATAGACATCAACTGGGGTGCCATTGCAACCGAAAACTCAGCGCCAGTGTAAATTAAAAATATCCAAGAAGAACAGTCGACTCGAGCTCATACATAGAATACTATAAGCCAAAATACATAACGGATTCTACTGGTGCTGAGCTAAAACTTTACGCATGGAAAAATCAAAGCACAATGGAATAGTATAACATCGGGACACCATTTAAAAGAATTGCTAAAATTGTATCGGGACCATTTCGGATTTTA
This sequence comes from Tipula unca, assembly GCA_951394425.1. Taxonomy (NCBI): domain Eukaryota; kingdom Metazoa; phylum Arthropoda; class Insecta; order Diptera; family Tipulidae; genus Tipula; species Tipula unca. The sequence goes on from OX596380.1 coordinate 77,969,731, forward strand.
GATATTGGTAAGAAGCATATGTTAGTAATAATAGACTATTTCAAACAATTTCTGACGCCGTTGTCAATAACGGGATTACTTTTTTTGGAGTATACCGATGGAGATTCACATGGACCAGGGTTCGGATGCAAATTGGAACTTGACGGAATATCCTAACTTTTATGGGGAGAAAACCACGAGTATCCAGTAACCGGACGCGGGCTCAATACGATATACTAGCAATATATCAAAGGTTCGTTCGAAACAAGGAGATGTAGTATGGCCTCAAACCCATAAAGGAAGATGGGTTTATTACAAGGGACGAAGCAACTTTCATGGGATAAACCGAACACTATCATCACACAGCGAGGAAGCCTAAAGGTGGTGCATTTAGAGCGATTAGCACTCTACGCAGAGGAGGTGAATTGAATCTTATGGAATTACTTTGAACATGTTCTGATTTGTCGAAAGCGATCAAGTCATGACCTGATCGCAGATGAAATGTGTTGAGAGGGGTTAGATAATCCCATAACCCCTTCGTAGGGGTTAGATAATCCAGTAAGAACCTTTTCGGTCATAACGATAGCAAAATTGCAAATCTCCAGAGTTTTTGGAACAAAGATAGCTGTTAGTGTAGCTGTCGATGGAAGTGTATCCGGTATGAGCCGATGAGTTTCGTTAACTATGAGAAAAGTCTGGATTCCAGTTGTGTTCTATGAACATTTTTGATGTCCAGTTCGAATCGACCGGATGAAATTTCGAATAGTCTAGTATATTGTTTGCCTTTGAACGTTGGCTGCGGATATACATGACTGTGTTCATGAAGTTACGTCTTTGTTTATATACATGGCCCAAAAATAGCAAGCAGCAATCAATAAACGAGTAGCACTCTGAGTTTGTGTTTCGCAGACGACTTCGTCGCCAGCTAATTTGAAATGCTCTAGTTTCAGAGCCAGCTAGTATAATTGCTTATGATCAGAAAGTAAAGTCTTCGTCTGCATTTTGTGCTTTGATGAGAAGAGAAGTTCTTGGCTGCGTTGGCTTACATAATAATGCTGTCAATTGGCTGTGAATTGGTAAGTGTACTTCATGGAGTTGAGAACCACTTCGTTCATGAAACTTCGAAACGTTCAGCCGAAATTTTTTAATCCACATGGCATTCTTGTATATTCGAAGTGTATTTATGTAAGCGAACACGAGAAGGGAGATACGGATTGTTGGTAAATCCCTATTCCCGACGTTTCTTTGAATTATAGAAATGCAACTTTGTGTCACACTGAAGCTAGGCATTGTGTCGGAGCGGCAACTTATAATTCGGTTGTGTTGTTAAGGATGGAAATCTCTTAAACAGAGTACCGTACCCGTTGTCGATTGTGAAATGAATCAGTGTATGTATTGATTGATAGCTTAGTCGGACGGTTCACATCTATTAGTATGAAAGCGTTTGTGAATCTATACTTTTGAGTTCAATGTTTACCTGGAGCAATTTAATTCCATAGATATGAACTGGGGTGCCATTGGCGGCCGAGAGGACTAGATTCCATGTTTTATTTTTATTGCTACTGAAATATTGCAACCGAAAATATTGGTTGTGATTGCTGGATCATGCTAATGAATGGACAAGAATAATAAGCGCTAAACGATGAACTTTCGTTAGAACCGTTTTGATGTACAAATCGCGTAAATTGGGGCCTACTGTACATATTTATTCGAATACACAAATCTAACATCGTTTCTCATATTTCTGCTGAGGAGTGCTTATATTCCGGCACATTCCGCAATAATTCATTTGGAATTATACATATACATCTACCAACACACAAAACAGAAGATTTTTGTGATGGTGTGACGCAGAAGGAACGCACAACATCAACAATTTTAAGGTTTTTCTATTATGAAATGGGCGGGAGGGTTATTTAAAAAAATGTAAATGCGAAGGAGGTGAACAACTGCGGCAAATAATTATATGTCTGTGAATGAAAATGAATATCATATATCTTATTGCCCCTTTTTATATTTATTTTGTTGTTGTTGTTGTTGGTGGTGGTGGTGGTGTTGTTGTAAGGATTCGGTTCGTTTTTTAATCAACATCCATAAATCATATCCGAAATTCATATATTTACAAATGTATATACGAGAAATTAAAGAGCGATTGTACGGTGCTGACTATAAATCCTGTTTATGGCCCATAAGTTTTTAAAAAAAATATATTTAAGGCTTGGTTACATACGGCGTTTGTGCCTATAATACAGAGGCTCCGTCGAATGTGCGGTAAGCAAATAAAATTACGTTTTTAATTATTTTATTCTGATTCTATATTTTGTGTATAAAATCTGATACAGGGCGAGTAATAATAATAATGTAACTGAAATGAACAATATAGTATGTATAATAATAATAATAATTCAAATATATTTTATTTATATTTATATAATTATAAGCAATTTATGTGTATAATAATTATAAACCAATAACATCACGGTTATATACAAGTTTCATCTTTTTTCGCAAAACTATCGTTGTCATTGCTATCACTGTGTAGTAAATTTCCGCGTATGCCATCACTGCCACCTCCTCCGAGACTGCCCGCACCACTGACACCACCACCACCACCACTGGCTGCATAACATTTTGGCCGCCCATTTGCTGTATTACCAATTACGACAATGACATCAGAGGTTGGTATGGTTGGTTGAATGCAGCCGCTTGTGTTGGTTGTATTTTCATCGGGCAACTAAAATTTAATAAAAATGGAATAGAGTTAATATTTTATTAGATTATCCAGTACATATAGAAAATAAAATCTACAATAATTGAATAATAAGCTATTACGAGTATTACATTGATTTAATAAAATGTTTTGTTTATGCATATTTGATAACGAGTGGAATGGCGAACGAACTTAACTATCCATACCTGGCAGCATTAATCGTGCTCCAAAGAAAGCATATATCCATTTATGGCCAGCGATTACACTGGATATGGACGAAATACGTGATACTACAAAAACAACAATAATAATCGGAGCACACAAATATCGACCCTCGGTACACAGAAACGAATTGAAAAGCTGAAACATATGAGGATATAGGTTATATAGTTTTGTGTTACTATGTCCAGTCGCTGCATGACCTGCTGAGTAGGACCAGGGATGGGCGAGGTAGATTTCACCGTGTAATCTACTCGGTTGTCGACACGTAAAATAATACGTAGATTACTTGGCAATATATACATCCACAATTAAGTAAATGTCAACAACATACGATATTGCAACGATTTGAAATAAAATGCGCCAGTGTGCAGTTGTATTATGTAAAAGGGCGATTCAGTTAAACCGTCAGGAGAAACTAAAGAATCATTCAAATTAAATGAAACGAAAATCAGCGTTCTGTAACGAATGTGTGGTCGTGTGCTTAGACCAAGTTACGGTTGATATAATCGGCCTGTCGAGACCACTATTTGGAATACCATCGAAAAGTTTGAATCCTAGCTTACAGTATTGGATGATACGCCAAAAAGCTGTGCACATACGCAGAAACAGTTGGCGATATACACCTGTCAAAAAATTCTGCGTGTGGGAAATTAACGCAGCCATCCCAATGAGGAGGAAAATTTGCATCTTTTCCTTAAAGGGCATGGTCGGCGTATTCGCGAGACGACTAAATCTTCCAGTTTTGTGCCGCTCGGTTTCTCTACCTGGCTGATGGTGTCATCATTTGCAAAGCGTGCAATGATGGGCGAGCTACACTCATTAATAACTCTCAAGGACGTATTGTAGTGACGCTCCGGGCCCAGTAATGTGTTTGAAAGACTTTTGATCCTTCAACCCTGAACACAATCGATTGGCGATTAGCCTCTCGCTTGGCCTTCAACACATTCGATTGGTGATTAGCCTCTTGCCTCACCCTTTAAACACCCTTTATTTGCAGCATTTTCTCTTTGCAGTCCTTGTCATTGGAGATCTTCCATAATGTCTTTCATTGCAGGTTGGATGGAGGCCTCTTGCCATAACCTTTATTAGGCGGTTGCTTTTACTTTTATATGTAAACCATTCGATTTTCTCTAAATTAAGCTTTGATGATAAGGCTCTATAAGTATCAGAGTCCGGTGTGTAGATTTTCCATACATTGTTGTTTAAGGATATTACTCTGTATCCCTTATCTGTAATGGATTTCAAAATATTTTGCACAGCTCCATATTCGGTTATACCAATAATATTAATTGGTGGTGGTTGGCTTTCACTTTTATCTCGTTGATCCTCATAGGGCGGTCCCTTTGCCCCCTTCCTATTAGTAGATTCTGTCTGCGAGCTACTAGCTATTATACTCCGGAGAGTATTCCGCTTTCCTTTTCTTGCTTGGACCTTTTTCCGTTTGACAATCCATTCGGTCTCTTTTGTTAACTCCTCATCAGTATAGAACTCTGTAGTCTCGTTACTAATTTGAGGTTCATCATTGACTTTGGTTAAAACCCTTTTCTCAATTCTTCATTTTCCTTCGTCATAATTTTAGTGTCGCATTTTCTCTTTCTAACTGAGAGTAACCAGTTGATGATGGCATCAGGCTTGAAAGCCCTTCTTGTGATAACAAATCTATGTTAAAATCTCCGCTGCTACCACTTCTGGTTTCTAATAAGCATCGGCTTGATCAACTAACGAGTTGCTACTTTTTTCTTTTGTATAGGTGATCTTCTTATATTTGGTCTTCTTTGGAACGGATTTGATGTTCCGTGGTTATTCACCAGATTACGATTACTGATAAATTTTGTTAAATTAAAAAAAAAAAAATCGATACCAAATTACAGTCGACCTTGCTAAGCACACACATAGTAAAACACACGGAAAACTGTCTAGCACCGATATACGACAATTGTTCGTGTGTTTTACTATGTGAGTGCTTGCCAAGGTCGACTATAATTTGGTATTTTTTTTATTTTTTATTTTTCCGTTTATTGGTATGGCTATACATACATACATTTAACATTATTAATTCGTTTAATTGATTAGTAAGGTTGACATTAGTATTTATGAGATAAGCTTAAACTTGTGTGGGTTTGCTGCACCAGGGTCCAGTTCTCCTGAGGTATGATGATATTCATTCGATTAGCTCATGTGGTTTGGTTCGTTTGAGCTGCCTTACTGTGTTTGTACTATCCAGTAGTTGTACGGCCTCAACGTTGGTGTGGATGAGAAGTCTCTTTTCATTTGATTGACTGTTTGATTGCATATTCGCGGATGACGTCACCAATCAATTCTATTTGTAAATCATTGTGTATTTTCCTGTTAGTCACAAATCGGTAAGCGTTGGTGACCATCCGAAGAAATTTATTTTGGCTCCGTTGGATAGTGTCTGTATTAGACTTATGAATACAACCCCATAGCTGCGCACCATACATCCATATTGGTTTGAAGATGGTCTGGTAAATTAGTCTTGTGCAATACAGGTTCATTTTGGAATGATGCTCAATTAACCAGTACGTTGTTTTAATCGTATCTGTTCAGCTTTTTGTCTCACGTGATGTTTCTAGTTCAGCCTTGAGTCTAGATGCAGACCAAGGTATTTGGCCGATTCAGCCTGCGGCACTTGTACCCCGTTGATGTATTTGTGCTGGTTGATATTTTTGGGTCGGAGCGTAAATGTCACATGGGTTGATTTACGCCATTAAGCGCGATTTTCCAATCAATCGTCTATTTAGTAACGTTGTTCATTGCTCGTTGAAGATTTTTCACTGCCCTTTGTTGAGATTCGTCTATTGCCATAATAACAGTGACGTCAGCAGACGTACCGATTAATTTTTTGTTCGTTGTAGGTATGTCTGAAGTGTAGAGAAGGTAGAGGAGGGGTCCTAATACGCTTCCCTGTGGAACTCCCGCTATCGGCGGTTAAAATCAGAACATGTTTCTTCATGCATGACTCTGAATTTGCGATCAGAGAGGTATGATTCAAGCAGCTGACAATAATTTTGTGGTAACATTTGGCTCATCTTGAATGTCAATCCCTCGTGCCAAACCCTGGGATACATCCAGAAATACAGCGGGGCAATATTTATTTTCTTCTAAACGCCTGCTCTATCGCCGTAGTGATTCGATGGACTTGATCTATTGTGGAGTGGTTACTCCTAAATCCAAATTGAAAATCAGGAACGTTTACCATTGGCTTAAGACGTTTCGGAAGTAGTTTTTCAAACAGCTTTGATAAGGTCGGGAGCAGTGAGTTTGGTCTGTACGATGTTACTTCTTCATCTGGGTTACCTGGTTTCTTCAGCATAATTATTTGGGCCGTTTTGAAGCATTTGGGTACATACTTCAACCTCATACTGGCATTAAATAAGTATGTGATCATGATGATTGCTTTACGTGGTAGTTCCTTGAATAGACCCGGTGATATTTCATCAATTCCTGGTGCCTTTTTTTGGCGTGACCCTGTTTAAATCCTGACTTGGTTGATAAACAGGTGTTACGTTGATGTTGGATTGAATGTCATGGGGTTGAAATACTGTTGCTAGGTGTTGAGCAAAGAGTTCCGCTTTTTCTTTGTCTTGTTGAACCCAACTACCGTGAGCATATCTTATGGGTGGTATCCGAGCTACAGGTCGTTTAAATTTTCTGGTGGCTTTCCATAACGAGTATTCCTTATCCATTTCTGGACCTAGCCCGCTTAAGTAGTTGTCGAAGCAATCTTGTTTAAAGTTTTTGATTAGCCTATTGACTTTGTTACTTATCCGATTGAAGGCTGTTTTGTCGATGGGATTTCTGGTGAGATTCCATATTTGCCTTGCCATTCTCGTTTCCTTGATTTGTTCCTTGATCTCAGCAGAGTATATGACTTCCATGTTTGCTTTTTCCTTTAATTCTGGAGTAGCGAGGCTGGCGGCCTTTCGAGTGTATTGAATGAAATTCTTTGTTTGATTGTCCAATTCCTCATTACTTTGGATACTCACTTTTAATTCAACTAGCTCTTCTAACTTTTCTCTGAAGACATTCCCATCCGTAAATTTATTAGTACCTTACTATGCTGTTTTGCTGTTTTTGTTTTTTGATTACTACAGCGATTACTGACAACAGTACAGGAATGTGATCAGATGTTAAGTCGTTAATCCCTTCGGCTCTAGTGTAACTGGATGAAATATCCTTTATGATAAAGAAATCATGTAGATCTGGTATTTTACCTGAGCCCAAGCTATATGTTTTATTTTGCGCGTAGTGCCCTCCAATGATAAATTTTGGACCGAGTTTATTGAAGACGTTATTAAATTGTAACTTCGTTGGGGTATGCCGTGGAGGTCTGTAAGCTGCTGCAATATTTAGATCTGCGCCATTATATATTGAATTGAAATAATCGAAGATAATCCAACTGTGGATGGTGTAATTGTTGTTTGAGCTTTAGCTGCTTTGGTTGTTGTATTACTCTGTTGACTTTTAATTTTGTTCCGATATACAGGGCATCCTTTATAATTTGCAGTATGTTCTTCTTGATGACAAAGAGCACATGAAGGTTTTCTATCTGGTTGTTTTTTGCATTTTGTTGTGTGGTGATTTTCAGCACATTTCACGCATTTGGTTTGACGATAGCAAAAACTTTTGGTATGTCCGAGTTGTTGACAATTTGTGCATTGTGGAATGCCCCTTATCTTGTTAGGTGGCTCAATTTTAACTGTACAGTATGCAAGTTTCTTGATGTTGAATACTTCTTTATTGTTGTCTTTTTGTTTTAAATCGATGTAAAACAATGGAAAGTGTTTCTTAACTTTTACACCATCAATTGTGACCATTTTGAATATGTTGGCAACACCTGCGATATTTCAATTCTAGCTTCCAATAATAAAATGTTGCCCAAATTTATTAAATACCCATGGGTTGTTTTTTGTAAACCTTGTTCCAAATGAATTTAATGTATATGTTTAGATTTAACCGAACAAGGCGGCAATCAAAATCATATGCATATCAATAAAATTGACACAAATGCCTTGGCCACATATAAAATATATAAGTAAAGTAGTTATGTAAATGACAATATTATACTCAATATTATAATGAAACACATTTCTCAACTGGATTTACCCAAATTTGTGTATCAAAAAATATTCGGGCTATCAGCAACAGCACTCATCCTCATCAAACCATATGTCACGTTGAATTTAAATTTGGGAGAACAACGAAAACAAAACAGAAAAAACACAAAGGAACAAAGAAAACCAATTCGATTTCCATTTTAATGTTATTCCAAAGAAAGCAAATAAGAATTTCATACATTTAAAACTTCTATGTATGTATGTATGTATGTATATATAGAGTACAATACAGATACATCCGTAACTTTGTCTTATAAGCTAATTTCCAAAATACAAATATTTGTTGTATATCTGTATATATGTTCTTTTCTTGGCTGTTTTGTTTGTTTGGATAAATTTGCATACATTTAACATTTTAAACTTAACCCTAATAATTTAATTTTGTTCATTTTTTCCATCTTCAAGACTTCAACAACCAAACAATCAACCGAACCGAAAAATTATCTTATAGAATATATCTTTACGACAAAGTAAAAAGATATTCAATTATATTGTCAACTTAACATTGTTATATATGTTAAAATAGGATATTGCTAAATCTAAAACAAAGTTAAGCTTTTTGTGTGTGCTTTTTTGCTATTTTGTTTTTCTTTGACGAAAACTTTATTTTTTTCCATGTGCATCTTATGTACTATGTATATGAGTACGACAAAGCTTTTCTTATTGTTTCGTGTTTATGTATGTGTGTGTGTGTGAATAACGAATCGAATCTAATATGTCGTTTGATTAAAGGAAACAAAAAATGCTTTTGTCTAGGTTCCTTCCATTTTACTTTACTGTTGTTGTGGCATCATGTTTTTGGGAGGAACTATAAAGAAAAACTTCTTTAATTTAATCGAAAATTTACTTGAATAAGATTGCGGATCTTGTTTTAGTTAGGAAACTATATTTTTTTGTGCGGTACACCATCGCACGTAATGTAGTTTAAACTAGAAAAAAACAAACTTTAAAATCAATATCCGGGGGATCTTGGGATCCGGGAATCTCTAAAGATTCTCTAGAAATTCTGAATTTTAATCTAATTACCAAAAGTATTCCAAATTTTTTCAAATTCTGATTTTTTTTTTCAATTTTACCAATGTAGTTTGGTTTGTTGAGGATATGGTTATAAATTGAAACTTTATGGGAGTGGATCCGGATGTAATTCCAATTTTAACTCACTTACTTCACGCCCTCTGTGTCAAATCACATGATCTTAGCGGCCAATTGACATCGCCACCACGTGAGATAACACGGCCATTGAATTTGTCGCGCAAAAGAGCCATTGTTTCGTTAGCTGTGTGGCAAGTGGCACCGTCCTGTTGAAACCACATATCGTCCACATCCATATCTTCCAATTCGGGCCATAAAAAGTTCGTTATCATCTCACGATAGCGAACACCATTCACAGTAACTGCCTGACCGGCCTCATTTTGGAAAAAATACGGCCCGATGATACCACCAGCCCATAAACCGCACTAAACAGTCACTCTTTGTGGGTGCATTGGTTTTTCGACAATCACTTTTGGATAATGATTCGCCCAAATCCGGCAATTCTGCTTATTGACGAATCCACTGAGGTGAAAATGTGCCTCATCACTGAAGATGATTTTCTTCGAAAATTGATCATCCACTGTTGTCATTTCTTGCCACCATTCTGACCATTGACGACGTTTGGAATCAAGAGGCCTTAGTTCTTGGGTCAATTGCATCTTATAAGCGTATAAATGCAAGTCTTTATGCATAATGTTCATCAACGACGAGCGTGAGAGGTGCAATTGTTGGGCACGACGACGAGTTGAGGTGGACGGCTCTTCAGCCACACTATCGCGAACAGCAGCAATATTTTCTGCAGTACGAGCTGTACGGGCATGCACTGGTATTTTAAAATTTCCTACAGACCCGGTTTGCTCAAATTTTTGCACGATTTTTCCGATTGTACGCACATTTGGACAATTAAATTGACCAAAAATTCACGAAGTGCACGATATGCATTTTGATTTGAACGCCCATTTTCTTAACAAGCCTGAATAACTTTAACGCGTTGCTCGATTGTGTATTTTTCCATGGTTCAAATTGAGTTAGTCTGAAATTCAGAAATATCAAATGAAATGCAGAAAAAAACTTGACGTTTAGGTGTGGTTTACATTCAACATCGGCCCTTAAAATTTAACCACCCTTTATATTTTCTTGGAAGGTCATCATCGGGTGTAGTCACTCAGGATAGATCTCAGCCTTAAATGCAAGAACACAGTCAACAATCGGGTTCTACTGTCCACCATTGTCTTACTTTGTTTTACCGGCCGCTGAGTATAATTTTATATCACCTCTAGTGACCCATATAATTTTATATCACCTCTAGTGACCATTAAAAAATTAGTTTAGTCCGAGTTTGATGTGGAGAGCCCTGGAAATCTATATTTCCCAAAATCACAGTAAATAATTAAAAATTTGGATAAAATCAGACTCTAAATCATAGTTGCAATAAATAAATTCCGGAGGACATTGGAACGAGGATCAGTAAACAGATAGGAATTGTGGTAGCAATATACGACGGATAGCCACGCTTCAATTGACAGACAACGCTTGTATTGAATATCAACAATATTCGCCAACTAATTTGATACCATCTGGTTTACGGCGTAGACATATATACATTTACAGATATTTGACGTGATTCCACTTGGTTTGTTCGGACTATACATTTATTCTGATTGATGATAACACAATGCCACGATGGATGGCACTTTATCCTTGGAAAATTCGAGAACTGAAGAACTCTTCACACTATTCGCATTTAAATTACAGTTTATGACTCTACAGATCAATCACTAGCATTTTTGGATTTTAGTGAAGAATTGCACCAGTTGCTTTGGCGAATGTCACTAACGATTTTGAAAGATTGTACAGCAGAAGAATTTTATTTAGTTTAATTGGAGAAAATCAAGCAGCTCATACGACCAGGATAGGTTTACAGCAGTATAGATTTTGACAATAATATAGAAATAGGAAGTTGAGACTGTGACTGCAATTTGACGGCAAAAAAATATAGGAAAGTCAAATTTGATAGTACATAGTTTCCTATACTGGGTGCAGATGGAGTAACAGCATAAGAGGATAGGCAATCGCCAAAGCGAACGTCGTTGTAGTATGTCGCGTGTTCCAGGAGAAATCCAGGAGCTTTGGAGGGCCTAATCACGTGCATGAAAGAGTATCGGCTGGAACTCGTTGCTCTTCAAGAAACTCGCTGGCCAAAAAGTGGAGACCATGCGTCCCAGGGCTATACGTTGCTCTACAGTGGAGATGACCTCGGAAATCTTACAGCTGGATTTCTTCTTGGGCCGCAGGTAAAGAACGCTGTTTTGGATATCCAAGCAGTCAATAAACGATTGTGTAAGTTTTGCTTGCGCATGAAGTTACCCAACCTGTCGATAATTTGTGTACATGCCCCACAAAAGTCAGCCAGCCCCAAGATAAAGACTCTTAATGCTAGAGCTGGCATAAATCAGGCCGACTTGTGTGAAAACCGTACTCCCGTCACGAAACTGCGGCCGATAATGGTGAGAGAATGATGTACTTTGCAATTGATCATGATCTTAAAGTAGCAACCACGTTCTTCCCTCACAAACAGATAAATCTAGAGACATGTACACATCGCGGAACTTCCCGTAGCCAAATTGCCCATGTGTTAGTTTCTAAAGGATCAGCATCATCATTTGGTCGCTGCAAAGCTCCGATTGAAGTTTTCGTACAAGTCTTGGAACATAGCGAAACGCATGGTACGTTTCGACTGTGAAGGTCTGATAAATGAAGATCAAAAGGAACGATATCAGGATCTTGTCAGCAACAACATTGAGGGAGCTAATTACCAGTCTGGCTGCGTGAACTCTGTCTGGGAGGTACTGAAAACTTCGGTTGTCAGTGCTGCTCAACAGACTTTATTGATAATTCTTTTTATTTTGTTCAACTGTCAGCAATGAGAAATCATAAGCCCTATATCTCGAGAAATATGTATATACGGCCGAATTTTTGTCGCCCTCATTAGCACAGTAAGTAGCGTCTTGAATTCAGTAATCAGATTGCATGGCCCGAAATGGTGTCAAAAATGCAATTTTATATGGAAAAGGCTAACCGTTGGTTAGATGAACAGCCGGTTAATCAATGTTTTCGTAAAACCGGGCATTAGTAAGTTAAATATTTTTATGGAAAATGTATATTATTCTGATCTGTTGATGAACATAGCACGAATTAGCGCATGAATTAAAATTAATGAACTCAAATTGTCTGGCGAACCGGGTGTTCTCAGACTCCTTCTCTGCGGGTAGGCACTAGCGACCAATGTTACCTGAATCAGTCTGCTGTGATGCATATTATTTATCAAATTGAAACTGGTGACTTCAAAGGAATGCTTTTTCTTTCTTAAGGAATTCTACAAGAGCTACGTGTTTCTACTACTACTGATCTACACGCGTAGTTCCATCGCCTCCATTTATACAAAGCGAATTTGTCAGAATTTATTAAATTGGATTTATAATTCTTCGTGTTCCGTAGTAGATAATTATTTTTTACCGCATTCGACAGAGAAACAATCTTCAACAAATAATACATTTCTTCCATTAAAAATTAATTTAATTTGCTTTCTATCGATTCCGGGATCATTATTGTCCCAGATTTATATTAACCACGAGCCAACACTCAAATTATTTTCAGCTTTAGTTAAACCAAAAAAAAAAAAAAATTATACCTCAACACTCAACATCAATAATTTCGAATAATTTTCCATCTCTTTGGGTGTGTTGTACAAATCCATAAGATATTTCATCAGAACATAAACATCTTGTAGACTAATGAATCCAATTTATGATTAGAAGTTTCAAAATACAACAAAAACCGAACATAAGCAAGTGAAGAAGATGTAACTGAAAATATGGAATAAATTATTTTTGAGAGCGCGCATAGATGTTTATGTACAATCTACATACTCGTACAAGATATAATTCAACAAAAAATCCAAAACGAATAAAATCTCGGATATCAACATCATCTGTGCTGTCTCAGTTAGTAAAATGATAATGATTACGATTTCTTATGTCTTTTCAAAATTTGGAATATAATTTTGTGTTTTTGTATATTTTTATTATCACTTAAAGACGAATTAATGTCCTATGGTACAGTTGTTGTTGCTAAGTATAAAAGCGTATAATTTATTTGCGGTATTTAATTATAAAGAAAAGCACAAGTGGTTGGGAGGTGGTCGTTTATCATTCGTCGTCGTCGGTCGCTGTCTTTTATCAAATTTAATTTATATAAATTTAAAGCTTACCTTTGTCACCACCGCACTATTTTCGTCGTTATTCCATTTCACCGTGTCATTACAATTATCTGTAAGACTTTCATCAGTCTCTTTGATATTTTGAATTCGTTCTTTGCAGTATTTTGAATATTTCGTTGATGGAATTGATCTGGCTCGTATCTGCGGTAAAGTTACAAAAAAAATTGTAATTAATTAATTAAGTGTCACATGTTGAAAGCGCATCGGTTTGCTGATAAATTTAAATTAAAAATTGAAAATAATTTTGGTGTGTGTCTATGCTAATTAGAGCCATCTATTTAATTTCATGTGAACTTATTCTATAAATGTATAAAAAAAATTGCAAAGCCCCAACTATGGTATTGGAATAACGGGAAAACAAGAAAATTAAAGAAATTTTTTTAAAATTAAAATTGGGCGGATTACTCCAGCACTCAATGCCACTAATGGGCCCACGGTGCAATACCCGGACAAATACATATGCTTACACATTAAAAACACCCAACCGTGATTTTTGGTCACCACCGGGAATCGAACCCGAGACCCTCGAATAACAAAGCAAGCGCGCAACAGTTAGCACAGTAACTGACGAGGTCGGTAATTAAATTTTAAATTAAATTTTAATTTAAACAAAACAAAATCAAGAGATAACTACTTCACCAAAATATCAAAAATAGTTCATCTAAACTAAAATAGATGGCTCTAGGTAGCATACCACAAATCAAAATAAATAAATAAATTGATTGGCACAGTCAAATGTATGAACTGTACAAATTGACAACACGCTTGCTCGCCACCATTTGATCACATCACAATATGCCACTAAAATGCCTAATTTTAGCCTAGGCACAAATCGTATTCAATTGTTGATCGATTCTCAAGATATTCCTTTTTCAATCAGTTGTTTCATAACTAGATACTATCTCAAAGTGGAAAAAAATTAAAATAGCAAAATAGAGGGAACCCGGATAAATGATTAGTTATTTCAAAACAAATTTTCGTCTGTTATTCGCGATCATATGACTGAGCAGATCATTTCAATTTTCATACTCAGTACGACTTCTTTTTTTAAGTATCCTTGATAGTAGTTTCGAATTGCCTTGTGCCATTTCCAAATTTTAAGAGATTGGATGGGGACGCGATCAATTCCGATTATTCTATGTCCATTGTAACTCGGTCAGGTTTACAGCATGCGGCCGAAACTGAGGATCCTTTTTGATGGACCCACGAATGAAGTTATAAGGGTGGTGATTCGTGATAATTCATCAAGGCTGTGAAAATTAAAAATTAATTGAGTTACAGCTGAATAGTGGGTTCAAATTTAGATGTCAAAGTATCGGGCTTGGAGATTTCTATTACACGTAACATAGGTCATAATTGGATATGTTTTCGTTGAATTGTGACATTTTTCCACAACAACAATTCGATTAGAATATGGTTTTGTGCAAGATCTATGTAAAAACACTCCTACTTCCTACCAAAATCTTGAGTGTTGCCCAATTCAATCTGCTACTCACAGAACTGTTGCCGGATAATCAAGTGATGTGCAAGATTCAAAGCCTTCTCCCTCTTGATTTTGAACCTTAGAAACAAATTGGACTGGGAGCTCAAATCGAATGCAATTTGAAACAGTAAATTTTGTTTCACAAGAATCTTCTTGCACTTCGGACACTAATCCATTTCCTTCATAACTTTGGGATGGTGGTCTTGGTCATATTCTGTTGACAGTTATTCGTAGAAAGTATTAAGGATCATCAAAATAAAGCAGGATCATTTGGAATTCTACAGCATTTATCCTGCGGCACTGTGGACCGAATTAGTGGTTGAATTATCGACAAGCTTATAGCGATGCTAGCCGACCGACCAGAGAGGATTAATTGTGCCTGAGATGATAATTTCGTTGAATGAACCTTCAAATTAAAGCAACGTTATCGTTGACACCAATCCAATTTTTATATGGTAGATCGCCATTAGTTCTACCGGACCTACATACCAGATATATGTACGTGTCGAGACCAAGCAGCTCCCATGGGAATGAGTTTAAATTTTATTATTTTTATTTTGCGGATTCAAGATGCAAAAGGTTTGTACGCCCCTGGGGCATTAACCTTTTTTTTCTGAAAAATAACATGAAAATGCCTAATAGACTAAAACTACCAATTTGCAAATTTAATTATTTTGAAGAAGCACTGGACAAGTTAAAATTTTAAAGTTGTTGGATCCCGCGTCCAAAATGACATGGAAAAATGTCTAATGGATTACAGCTGGAACACATTATATTAAAATTTCTGTTTGGCCTTAGGGTCAGCATTCATAATTATTTTTTTAAATAACCCATTTTTTTGGAACAATTTTCTGGGATCTTCTCTTTCATGGAACGGATCCTAAAAATGTCAGGTGGTAGAATGCTCATTTTCGGAGGTGAAAGCTACAGTTCGTGGATGTCAGCTGGTTTTTAATCTGTCACGCTTATTTCAAACTATCCAAACCTGTCATGGATTCGCCGATGTCGATTTCATTACTCAATCGGCTTGCAGAGAGAAATTGAGTACTCGAATCAATTTTCGAATATTTCAAGAGCAATCATGTCTGTCGATAGATTTCTTCGATATATCCGTTGAATCGACACCATATGTTTTCAGAAGTGAATAAGAATTAGAAAGATACTAGCTTTTTCCAAAATTATTTAACAAATTTTATTTGTTTTTTAGAAATTTTTCAGATTCTTTCGATTTTTCCGAATTTCGTCAAATTTTCTTTCAATCTTTTTTTTCAATCTATGGAGGTGTTTTGATGCGATCTGATGATTCTAATAACGACATTGCCTCTTATTTGAATGGAAGGTGTACAATAAATTTTCCATCGACGACGCTGATTGGTCGGTTTTAGTTAGCCCAAGTTCCTAAAAGCATGCGAGTTTTTCATGTCGATCTCAATGTGTAAACTTCCCGCCGTATGACATACCAGTTTTGACTGCAACCTGTTTATAGCCATTTCCGAAAATTTCCCCATAAGTTAAAAGGTTCAAATTAAATTCGACAACTCGTGTCCTCTTATTGTCAACCAAAAGACTCGGACAAACCCTTCTGCAACTCTGACCTTAAAAGGTTAAGAAAATCCGCAAAGAAACTGAAAAACAAATCTAAAAACACCAATCGACAAATTGTTTCGGATATTTTCTTAATTGCACAAAAAGAAAATAAATGAAGTTTACGATCCGCAGACCTTCGTGGTTAAACTTTAACAGTTTAATAGTGTAGACTCGAAATTATTCATCTACTTGACGGTCTTTGGGATTTGGCTCATAAACTGATCAATTGCGTTGTTCTGTTCTCATTTGCACCTTATAAGGCTGGTGAACCTGAAGGTATTTTCCCTGCTGAATTGCAGCATGGGTTTCCTTGAATACAGGACCATTTGTTAGACATTTTCCAAGCGTGTATTGCTTTTAGCACTGTTCCAAAATCCTGGAGCAGGATTACGGTTATTTTTATCCCTAAAGCTGGGAAGTTCGAGTATACAGACCCAAAGTCTTTTCGGCCTATTAGTCTGTCCTCTACTTTTCTTAAAGCGTTAGAAAGAATCGTCGACAGATTTATTAAAGGCCATCACTTAATTACCTCCCCACTCAGTAACATGCAACCTTCTTACATGAGTTGGTAAGTCCTGTGAAACGGCCCTACATGAGAGATCACTCAATAGTAAGGAGTTTCGTGTAGGTTCTTTCCTAGACGTTTTGATATTAATCGCACCATTTTCATGTGGATTGAATCCAATGCTCAAGGCTCGCAATATGGAGGCTGAGCTGGATGATGTGCTCCCACCTCTGCTGTGGCTTTTGGTAATTGATGAGTTACTTGTTCAGCTGTAGCAATCTGGCTCCATTGCACAGAGCTATGCTGATTATAACAGTATTGGGCAAGCACCTCAATGTCTTATTTGACTTAACTCAATATAACTTAACTATTGTGGAGGCATAGTGCGTTGATAAAGGTCTGCACGTTAACCCGTCTAAGTTTGATTTAGTTATCTTTACTAGATCCAGGGGTACTCTGGCCCAACTCGTCCCTTCACTTGTTGGGAAACCGATTACCAGATGAAACCAAGTCAAACTACTCGTTAGTTTCGGAAAATTTTCTCAAAAATTTGGACGAGATTTAGTCTTTTTTTCAGATGGTTGTCGCCCATATCTCAGTGCTGGATTTGGAATCTACTGTCCCTTTTCTGATCTGAGATATTTTGGCAGTTTGGGTTCGTTTGCACTGTTTTAAGGCAGAAGTAATCGCGCTGACAAATAGGGTTATTGAGGGTTTGAATTTCACTGGTAAACATCAAAAACATCTTTCTGTGTACAGATAACAAAGCTGTCCTCAACTCGTTGAATCAAGGATTGCTTCATTAACCTTCTTGGTTCCATCAATACCGCTACGGTCATGTGGGTACCAGCTCAGTGTGATATCGAATGTATTGAGATCGCTGATTGTTTAGCCAAAGTTCCCGTCTAAGTCTGATTGGACCGGAACCCGCGGCTCCCTTTTCTTTTAACTACGCCAAGAAACTTATAAAGAACAACGCTCTGAAAGATCTAAGGGTACAGTTGCTTGCTAACTGTCGTATGGCGAAGAACTTCAGTAGTGAACCCAATTTGAGGTCTACGAAATATGCTTTATCTTTAAAAAAAGGACCAGTTGAGAATCTTGTTTTCGATTCTTACGGGTCATGATCGTTTTAAGGGTCACCTCCATCGTATGAGCTAATCTCAGGATGTAGCCTGTGAGGACTGTCTTGAGGAAGATGATGACTGCCTTCACTTTGGGTGTAGCTGTCCTGCTTTCAATTTTATTCGTTTTCAGATCTTCAACTATAGGCTTATTAATACAGGTCAGTTGACCTCCATGCCTTGGTTTAAACTTGTCCAGTTTGCTAAGGCTGCAGAGGCGCTTTTGCGAATTAGGATAGAATCCTGTGGCATTGTGTGCGGAACCCTCACTGGTTCCAACCAATTTTAATAATAATATATTTGATGTCAATTAATATTTGGATGCTGCCAGGAGTGTTGAAATTCAAATCCGCTTGTTGAAGATCATTCAAACCATGGTACTGTGAAATATCTAATTATATTCATGGTATCGTCAATGGTATTTAAAGGGCACTGTTAATTTTTCGGATTTATCTAACCTAGCAATTATTGCAAAGATAAAAGTTGTATTCGACACCAATCAATATTTGGATGCTGACAGGAGTGTTGAAATTCGAATCCTCTTGTTGCAGACGAATCCTAAGACTAATTATATATTTGTGGTATCATCATTCATCAAGGTTATGTTATGGCCATTGTGTACGAATCCAGATTTATTCTAAGGCTTGTTAAGCCTTTACTGTGGGGCTCTTATGTTAAGTCCTCATCGGTGTGGATTCCATTCGTTACCTTGTGCCCCAAAAATTTTACCTCCGTTCTAAATAATGAGCACTTCTTCGGATTTAACTTTCCGGCTGATGGTAATCGCTTCCACACCTCTGATAAATTTCTTAAGTGCTCTTCGAAATCCTTTCCCATAACTATGATGTCGTCCAAATACACGAGGCAAGTGCAGTCCCTTTAACACGCGCTCGATTTGTCGTTCAAAAGTTGCCGTGCCATTACATGATCCAAATGGCATCACGTTAAACTGCCATAGCCCATTACCCACACTGAACGCCGTTTTATCACGATCTTGCTCTTGGACTTCCACCTGCCAATACCCGCTTTGCAGGTCCAATGTTGAAAACATTCTAGCACCTGACAATGTGTCTAACGTGTCATCGATCGTTGGTAATGGGTAGCTATCCTTTTTCGTTACTATATTTAGCTTTCGGTAATCGACTAATACTACTGGTGAACTCCATGGACTGTTTGATGATTCAATCACTCCAGCTGCCTGCATGTCCGTTACCATTCGATCCAGCTCTTCTCGTTTTGCTAAAGGTAACCTTCTCGCACTTGGCGTATAGGTGTCTCCGTTCCGGTATCAATTCGATGTTTCACCATGTTAGCCCTTCCATTATTATCCAGTGTACTGCAAAATATCGACTTATACTGTTCGAACAGTTGCCATGCGCAACTTTTCTGGTTCATGGTAAGATCCCCAGTCCATTTCTGCATGAGGTGTTCTACTATTTGCTTTTGTTCTTGCGTATCGGTGTTTCTAATCGGATTCTTCTGTTCGCATTTCATAATTGATGACACTTCTTCACATTTACCAATAACAGTTCCTTTCTTAATAACAGATTTAGGGTCCTAATCGGTACCTTACATTCGTTATCTGATTTTACTAACGTCCTCCCTATCATAATTCCTTTGGTTTCGCTTTCTTCTCCACTGGTTTCTACAACCCACAACCTGGATGACCCAGAACCTCCCTCCAATCTCCCCCACACAATTGTTTCCGAATTCGGTGGCAGCTTTTCCCGATGTTCTATTATTACCCGCCTAGTAGTTGTTTCCACATCATCCACTCGCAGTGGTAACTCGAAATTATCACAGTCCAATACTCCTCTTCCAACATCCACCACGAAGCCATTCGCCCTCATGAAGTCCATTCCTAAGATGACTTCATCCACTATTTTTGCGACCAGCACTTCGTGTTGGAATTGAGCATTGCCTATCTTAATTCTCACAAGCTTCCTGCCCTTTATGTCTGTGCTCGGTAAATAGGGATGGAGGTTATGGGGCAATTGGTTGTGGGAGTCAGCTTCTGCCCCTTTAGGCTGACTCTTGTAGTTTAACGACTCCTTTCGTTCTTGGCCATCTTCCGGAGATCGTGATCTTGTACGTCTTCCTTCTTAACAGTGTCTCGACATACCCATTTTGTCACGTATCCAACATTTTATTTTGCTACCACCCTCTCTGTATCTTGGAACCGACCGCTCGACGTTGGTGGTGCTATCCATTTCTACTCGTCGTACCTTAAGCGACGGCTTTATGATCGCCTGCGCAGTCTCATTTATTAAAGCACACGCGATGGTCTCGGCAAAAGTCGCCTTAGATGATAACATCATTGCTTTACGTGTTTCCGGATCCCGTATTCCATCGATGAATGTTTGTCGCGTATTTATACCAAATATTCGAACCATTCTAGAAATCTCTACAATATTCGATTAGTCTAGACTAGTCTAGACACATCTATCTATTTTCTCTACTTTATAACAGTTTTACATTAACGATGGTGTCGCTACTCAAACAGAGATGTCACCACGATCGTAACAGTCTGTTAGCTTTATTCAATAGGCTGCCATCTATTGAGTAATAGAAAAACTAAAAATTGCGAGAATCGAATTTTTTACGTGCCTAATACATATTTCAAAAGTTGTGATGAAATTGACATGTTTCTTTGATTGAAATTTTGTTGACGCCCATAAATATGAAAATTATATTTTTCACAAACCCATTTTTCCCATTTCCATTTAATATTAATTTTGTTAAGCTTGGAATATTAGCAAAACAAAAATCATGATATAGAGTCTCTGGAATTTCAATAAAATTAAATTTCAAAAGAATTCCAGGAACCTGTTTGGTTGGAAGATATATGTACATACATATACCGTACATACAAAATATTTGCATATAATATAGAATTCAATAAAATCTAATAAACATATTTTCAATTTTCATAATTTTTTGTACAGATGAATCTGCTTGTGATATATTCAAAAATAGGATTCTCATATATTGACCAAATCGTTTATCAATCTGCCCCACTCCTCCGGTTTTGTTGCCCAGAAAAATCCAATAAAATTTCGTTCTATACATAAATTGCTTTTCTCGCAATAAGTACAGTTGAGTACGGAACGGAAATCTAATTGTGTGTTCTTATGTGTATGTTATACTATACACCTCATCTTTGCTGGGTAATATGTAAATTTTATTTTATGGGTCTTAAATTTTTAAAAGGTAATAAATATAAGGCGATGTATAGATAACTTTATTTGATAGACTTTAGGCGAAAGAATCTTTTAAACCAAAAAAAAAAAATGTTTTATGATCTGGAAATCCATTAAATATGGTTTACAAAATAGTGTAAGAATTGGAATAAATAAATACTATTACTTACCAATTGTGATGTTTCATAACCAGCATTACTCGCTACTGTTATTGTTGTTTCGCGGAAACTTGATTGTTCCCGACAAAAACCATTATTTCGATAATAGCCACGTTTTGTACCGCACAACGTTTCCCGGAATGCGACTCGATACCGTTGTGACATTATATTATACAGTATTGGATTTATAGTACTGAAAATATTGGATTTTATATAGAATTAGTAAGCATTTATCGTAATTTTATTGTATATAGTTACCATGATACGTAATATAACCACCCGGTTACCGAAAATAACCAATCGTTTAAGTCTTGATAGTGTTCCCAATTGTGAGCGTATAAAAACATTAAACGTTGCGCGTGGAATGGGGCCCAGCATACAAAAAATGTTATCACAACAGCGGCTGAAAATTGAAGAGAACAAATTTTTTTGGTTTATCATTTATTTGGACTTAGGTTTAGGAATTATAGTTTATGCTTGATTTTGATCAAAATTGAGAAATGAACAAATTCTTCTGCGATAGCTTAAAATCACATACGTCAATTTAGTAATATACATGTTTAATATATTTCCAATTTAAAAATTTAATCTAATTGAAAAAAAATTAGGGCGTTTTTTTTATATATAATAATCAATTGCGTGGACATATAATTCAAATGGCAGTCAATTTCTGTTATAACTGGATCATTTTTTAATGTATAAATTGTTGATTTTCCTTTTCCAAATCTACATAAATTTGAAATTAATACATTAATGTTATTTTTAACGTTTTTAGCTGCTAAGCAATAAAATCAACGCCCTAATTTTTATTTTTATCTACTTTGAATACATTTGTTTTTATATACCCAGCTTATTTGGCGTAATTCTTAGGACAATCTTAAATTTTGTTACAAAATAATTAGGGCGTTATTTTTTCATATAATAATTAAAATGGCATCAAGGTAGCAGGCACATTTTTTATTTTCTAGCATTTAATTTATTTGTCTGGAAGCTACTATTTTCTATAATGTTATAATAATAAATGTTTGCAATGAACAATTCACATGGGCATGGATCATTTTTATAATAGGATCAATTTATCAATATATAAATTAGTTATCTTAATTTTTTTAAATCCAAATTTAAGTCACCATTATTATCTATACTATAATTCTTAAAGTTTGGATTTCCGACCCTTAAACTCCTCCTAGACGGAGCGTGCTCGGAAGGTGTTCTTGTACATTTTGGAAAGATCTCCTGATTTCTATAGGTCAACGCAACCATTTTCAGCTCTTCAAGTTGAGTCCGGACGTTTGAACTTTCTATGAGTATTATTGAATTTTGCCGTTTAATTTTAATTTTTAAAAAGCAAAGTTATTATTCGTAGTAGGTATAGCTTGCGCTTTTTAAACCCGGTTTAATCCAACCCGTATTGATACGAAAAAGAAAAAAGTATTATGCGAAAATGCTTCAGAAGCTCTGAAAGAAAAAGAGTTTGAAGCAGACAGACGTAGAAAACAAACCTCATTTCAAAGCAAAACTATTGAAGAAAAGTCCGACCGTTTTGAAACAAATAGACAAAGGAACATCAAGTCACGGAAAATCGAAACACCTGACGTAACTCATGACCGCCTACAAATACAAAGGGAGCGACAAAGAAAATTGAGAGCAAACAACTGGCTTTACCTGAAAGAAGAAGCATTTCATTTTGATCCATCATTGGAATACATGGAGATGGACATACTAGATGGAGAATATGTGTAATTTCCGTGGAGCACTCAAATTTAAAGGAGAAACACCCGGTTTAGTTTGTTCCAACGGAAAAGTCAAGTTGCCAAACTACGACAAGTTACCAGAGCCATTAAACAGTCTGATAAATGGTGATCATCAAAAATCAACGGAGTTTCTCAATCTTACACGGAAATACAATTCAAGCTTTCAAATGACTTCTTTTGATATACATGCGTGCCAATGAATAAAAACAAATGGTTCATGCTAACTTTCTCCATACAAGGCCAAGTGTATCATAAAGGCGGTTCACTTCTTCCGCTGCCTCACGAAGATGCGAAATCCCTACAGATTTACTTTTTGGGTGCTGAAGGAGCAGAAGCTCAACGTCGTTGCTCCATTATACGTGGGCTCGATAAAAAATTAATCGTATCACTTCAGAAGATGTTACATGAACACAATCACTGCGTGAGGACATTCAAAACTGCATTAGACGAAAATGTACAGGATGACATGAAAATAGTGATCAAAGCTGCTAAAAAACCACACACGGGACATGCCAGAGTTTTCAATGAACCAACAGTTAATAAAATTGCCATTATCATTGCTGGAAATGACATCGAAAATAGAGATATTGTCTTGAAGATGAGAAGCAATGAGCTTAAGAGAATCAGCAAAACGCTGGCATATCTTATGATGAACTTCAATGTCCACTCATGTTTCCAAAAGGAGAAGACGGTTATGTAATAAACATTAGCCAAGTTATTCCCGGAACAAATAATACTGTCAGCAAAACTATATCAGCCATGTCTTACTACGCTTACCGATTAATGGTGAGGCAAAATCAAATAAACCATCTTCACCTCTACCGGCAGCTACTTTACCAGTATCTGGTGGATATATGTATGCGAAAATGGAACATGAATGGCTGCTCTACATTCGCCTCAACCAAAAGGAACTTCGTGTCGATGAGTATATTCACTTAAAGGATGAAGTAGCAAATCTCCATCATTTGCTACTGCATCCTTTAAGTGAATATACTCATCGCTACAAATCACGGAAAGCTGGTGATACTTCCTTCAACATATACTGAGGGACCACGAAATATGCACGAATATGCCCAAGACGCAATTACATACGTTCGACAAGGAGGTAAGCCAACTCTTTTCATTACTTACACATTCAATCCGAATTGCCAGGAAATGTAGGAAAATTTAATTAACGACCAATTAAGAACGGACCGCCACAATTTGGTTGCAAGAATTTTCCGACAAAAGGTAATTAAATTTACATAGATACATTTATTAAAGGTGAAGTATTCGGAACCGTCAAGTACTGGCTAATGGCATCCAAATCAAATCGAGCTACCCAGTGGACTACGAGCGTTCAGAACAATTTTCGGTTGGATAGTGGCTCGGAAAATGAAATCAGAGCAATATCAATCTAATAGCGAGGTAAAGAATTTCAACATACTATTAGATATAGATGAATCTCTCCGCAGGTTTTGGGAAATAGAGGAAGTTCCGAAATGCATCAAACGAACTCCAGAAGAGCAGAAATGCGAAGAATTGTTTCTAAAAACGACTAAGCAGGCAAAGGACAACCGATTTATTGTAAAACTACCATTCAAGCAATCAGGTAGCATGCTTGGAACCACATACAATATCGCTTTGAACCGCCTAAAATCAATGGAGCGAAAATTCGATCGAGACAAGGTGTTTGGCAAGAAGTATAAGGCATTCATGGCCGAGTATGAATAATTAGGCCACATGGTACGAGTACAAGAGGTTCAAAAATCAAATAGATATTTTCTACCACACCACGCGTGGAGTCATGAAAGCGAGCAGTACAACTACAAAACTTCGCGTGCTTTTTGATGGCTCCCCCAAGTCGTCCACTAGTATATCGCTGAATGATATTCTAATGGTGGGCCCCACTGTACAGAAACCACTTATTAATATTCTTCTATGATTTCGACAACATGAGTTCGTAATATGTGGGGACGTAGAGAAAATGTATAGACAGGTGAGGCTGTCGCCAGAGGATCGAAAATATCAAAACATCTTATGGCGGGTCGATTCAAATCATCAACCGTCGACTTCTGAACTAAAAACGCTAACTTATGGTACGGCGCCTGCAGCCTTTTTAGCAACTCGCTCCCTAATAGCTATTTGTATGCAACTACAGTCAACTCAGCCAGAAGCAGCAGAAGCCATACTTCAAGACACGTGTGTAGATGACATAATCACCGGGGTACGTGCAATACCAAACGCATTAGGAGCGCATGGTTTTAAACTACAAAAATTTCTCACGAACAGTAATGAACTCCGATCATTCATATATAACACAACGGAGAAAGATGTCAAAGATATATAGGAGAAATTACGGATTCATCAAAGCTATTAGGTATTCAATGGAATCCATCTGAAGGCTTATTCCAGTTCCAAGTAAGAAAGCCTGATCGCAAGCTATACACACTAAGCGCACATTATTATCGGACGCTAACCGCATATACGACCAAATTGGTTGGTTGTCTCCGATAATAATAAGGGTAAAGATTTTGTTCTAGAAGCTCTGGATGCAAAACATGAATTGGGATAGTGAGCTTCCTCTACACATTTTAAAGCAGTGGATAGAGATCAAAGATGGTTTAAGCAAATCCCACAGTATTCACATTCCAAGATGGATAAAATCAATAACCCAAACGAGATTGATTGGTTTTTGTGACGCAAACTAAAACGCCTACGCTGCGTTGATTTACGCCGTGGTGGATACAGTTGATGGCACAAATTCCAATATACTTGCTTCTATGTCACGAGTAGCACCTGTGAAGCAGATGAGCCTACCTCGTTTGGAATTAATGGGCGCTTAATTATTGACAATGCTCATGAAAACGGTGGAAGAGTCTTTAACTGTAGAAATTTCTAATGTTTCACTATTTACAGATTCACACATAGTTTTAGACTGATTATCAGAACATCCAAGACGATGGACAAGTTGTCATACACTGTATTCCGACAATGGTACAAACTTTGTCGGAGCAAACAACAATTTGAGGGAGTTATTCCAATTCTTGAAATCAAAGGCGTCCGACATTGCGTCAGCACTATTGCAACATAAAATAGAATGGAAATGTATCCCACCTGGTTCACCTCACATGGGTGGAATATGGCAGGCGGCAGTCAAGCAGGAAAAAATACATCTAGGAAGGGTAATACATTACTAACTATAGAAAATTTACTACTTTACTCACCAAGATCGAGGCCATTGGCAGTGATCCAGTCAGAAGACATCGATTGTTTGACCCCGGTTCATTTTTTAATTGGGCGTACATTCACCGATATGGCAGATGAAGATCTGCAGCAGCAACATATTTTACCATTGGCCAAATGGCAGCTAGTAAAAAAAATGCAACAGCATTTTTGGAACCGTTGGTATAAGGATTATCTAACCATTCTACAAAAGAGGACAAAATGGGCCAAAATATATGACAATATTGCAGTTGGAGACGATGGTATTAGTATCTGAAGCAAACTTACCATCAACTTGTTGGGGATTAGCACGAGTCGTTGAAGCACGCACCAATCAAATGATTGCAAAGTACGTATTGTAAGCATCCGTTTAGCCAACAGCATCAAAATAATTCAGCGTGCTATACACAAATTGTTTAAACTTCCAGTTGAATGTTAACGTAGGATGAATATCAAGTATTCACGTCATCAAAAATTAAATAATGATTTGTACAGTTTGTAGACATTAGAATTAAGTTTAAATTTTTATACTGAAGATGTCCTAATTAATACAATTTCTTGAGATGATAAAAAAAATCACAAGTCATCATTGTAAATCGAAATTTGTATCAAACAAGAGCAACCAATAAAAAACCAATAAAAACGTAGTGATAAGAACTTATAAGATGCAGATCATTGAATATTTTTGAATGCAAAACCGGGATATGATCATTTACCAACGGAGTACTAAGTCGACATTCAAAGAAAACACGGCGATAATCGGCTAAGCTTTTGGATAACCTATCCTTGTGAACAGAACTCAATTATTATTTTTCACATTTTTAAAATTGTGTCAATCATATGGTGAAAATCGTTCAATATTTTAATGTTCGTTCATAAACATGTACATGACTTCTAAATTTAGTCTCTTTCACCCTCTTTAGTATCTTTGAGTACCTATGAACATTACTATACGATCGACGATATTTTTTTTTTAAAACCTTTCAAAACTTTTAGATTCACTTGATGACAAAGATAAAATGTTGTCTAAACTAACCGAAAATGTGGAAGAGAACCAGTCTGTCTCTATAGTGGTAAAAATTAGATTACGAAATTTGTTTTTTATTATTAATTTTAGTAAAAACTTCACACTCGTTCTATATTCGATGCATATTGTTATTATTAAAGTTGGCTGGCCAAGCAGGTTCCGCACTCAATGCCACTCTGGGCCCATGGTGCAAACCGAGGATTCTATCATAATTCGTAAATGCGCTCGGATGCTCTGGCTAACTGTAACTGCTTAAACCAGGGTAGGGATGACAATTGGCCTACATTTAAAGATCTATAATTAAGAAATCAATTCCAGTTTGGAAGTGATCATAGGATTTCATAATGAATTGAGCACAGGTTTACTATCACAGCGTCAATCGCACAACGTGTGAGTGCAATGAGCTCCGCTTGGAATACAGTGCAGTTCCGGCCTAGACTCCCACATGATTGTAGGTCATGTGCAGGACAATAGGTTCCGAAACCTGCACCAAAATTAGAGTGAGACCCGTCAGAGAAAAATACGTGCGACTGAGCCACCCAGTCCTTAAATTCTTGAGACTACCACGAGTTCCTCGTTGGATAAACCGCACCGAGAAAGAGATATCAAAGCAGAATTCTAGCAATAATTTGTCATTAACCATATTAATTTCTGGTATATATGAGCTGAATAAATTGTAGATTAGTCTATGCCCTGTGATCAGGCCGAGAGCGTTCCACGCACCAATACACCGCAGGCGAAAGGCAACGGAGCATGCTGTGCCTAGGATGACCGACTGCAGTGGGGACAGAAATAAGATTGCCTGCAAAGCAAGTATAGAAGAAGAGGACATAGCACCCGTAATAGCTCGACAAGCCATACCTTGTATGCTAAGCTTCGCAATGACAGAAACAACAGACGCGTAAGATAGCATAGGTAAAGCTAGAAATTTGTAAATAAACATCAGCATTTTGGGGGTCAGACCCCAGGACTTCCCAAATGCTCTTCTACACTGCCAGAAAATGGAAGTGACCTTTTGCAGTTTTATTTCAATAGGAGATTTCCAGGAGAGTTTACGGTTCAGAATGACACCCAGAACATGTATATTAAATTCGAATGTAATATGTATGTATATATATGCATGTAATTTAAATTAAAAATACATATGTACATGGTCACAAAGGGTATCAACTCTTTATGATTTAAATAATATGTTGACACAATATGTTCATCCAATTAAAAGTTATATTTACATGCACATAATTATAAATCATCAAACAAGTGTGTATTCAAAGCATTTTTTTTGGATGATACATGTCGATTAAAATGTAAATTTGGCTGTATAAGAAAAGCTCTTATGGGTATATTTAGCATTCAAATTAATTTTCAATTCGATTTTTACAAAAAAGCTAACCATGTACAAATCATAATGTCTTTAAAAAATAAAATAATTTATTATGCCACCGATGGGGATGTTTAAATATTTTCTTTTGGTTGTTGCTATTGTTGTTGTTGTCAAACGATGAATCACTTTAATTATTAATTATATCTCTGCGTATACAGCATCCTTCGTCTAAATTTATAATATAAATTTGTCTAATTTCGTACCATATCCTCTAGATGGTTTTAATTTAATGTTTTGTTCTATATATTTTTATTTTTAGCAACAACATACTATACTCAACCTCTAAGATAAATAAAAACGAGTCGGCACCAACAACAACATCATATACCAAACAATTGTTTCCACCCCAGATTAAGATAAATTTCTAAACAATCTTTTTTGACATAATTTTTGTTGACAGAATAATGTTTACATTACAATTTATAAGAATACTGGTTATAAATCATGATGATCCTTAACAAAAATTTATGTTATATTTGTACAATTAATACTCATTTCAACAAAATTTGATAGGGACATTATTAAAATTAATAAACAAATAGTTGATTGATGGGTCTACTGCTCTCCGTATCCACAATATACGTATAGACAGTATACACATACCCAAACCATTTTCGTTTTTCGGTTGATTTAAGATTTTAAATTAAGTACTCTCCAATCAATCTTTTGGTAAATCCTTAATAATTCATAATAAAAAAGGACTTAATCACTTAATCATAAAAAAATAAGTTAATTTCTAATAACTAATTAGTTTATAGGATATTGGATAGAACATATATTTGTAGTTGTTGTTGTTGATTTTGTAATAACCTTAATTAATATTAAGTGTGGTACCTTGAAAAATCCTTTATAATTATGTTGTTTGCATTTGGGGTGGGTAGCCTTGTTCTTTTGTGGATGATTCTACTATATATTATTACCGAGCAAATAGCACAGTGGTAAAGCTGTGACGTTTGGATCGGGAGGTACCGCGGTATGATGGTGTCCGCTTCCTAGGATTTTCCCAAGAAAATTAGGAATAATCAGATACATAATCGATATACATGAGGTCATACCAAACTTGGTTGCCCTAAACCCTCTATTTCCCTACTTTTTCCAAAATTGAAATATTTTTCGAATAGCTTAGACCTTAAGATATCTTGGTATATGCGTCATTATGGTGAACGCTTCCTAGGATTTTCCCAGAAAAATTAGAAAAACTCATATACATTGTTATATTTAATGTGAATGCTTATCACAAAATATAATGTTATATTTAAATATCCGGTGCTTGATGAGTGCAGAGAGAAATATCAAATTGATATTTTTGTTAGTTGGAGATAATATCTCAGTAGACAAATGCCGCTAGGGGAGTAGGAGCGCTAAAACACTCTTATTACTTCCCTCCTCGTTTTGCTATACGAGGTGCGCTCATCAATGTTTACTAGATCGGTGCCTTTGTGTTAGTAGGTTGGGTTTTATTATTGATACTCGCTTACCACGGGTGGGGGCTATGACAGTATCAATAATTTGTTTTATAGTTTATATACTTACTTGAAATATGGTGTTTACTCTTGTTGGAAATCATTGTATTTCGTATCCAACAAGAGTAAACACCATATTTCAAGTTACAATATAACATTGGCGCTGCCGCAAACTTTCCACTAAATCAGTAAAATATTATTGTAATAACTAAATAGTTAGTATTATACGCAAATTTTCCACTCCGGGTAACCGGAAACGTTCCACTCTGGATAACAAAATACTTCACCATCTAACAATTCCAACCTATCGCGACATACAAATTAAAAAAAACATGGCACAAATTCAAGAGTCAGTTGAAAGACGAGTTCCTCTCTTTTACGGTCAACCAGACGTTGATGCCAGCGAAGTAAATTTTTTCATGGATGCGTGCAAACGTATCGAAAAATTATACGCTGACAAACCGGACAGTTTGGCTACCGCACTAGAAGAAACAATATTTAGACTACGAGGAAGAGCATACGAAATATTCCGTGACATTGAGGTTAAGACCTTTAAAGAATTTTATAGCACCTTAACACGAAAATTTCTGCCTACCTACACAGTCGAGATATTATCGAATAGACTCAGTATTGCCAAGCAAAACAAATTTGAAAGTTGCGGAGATTTTGGAAGCCGCGTCCAAAGCTACGCATTAGATTATGAAGCAGGCGTTCAAATCAAATATGGAGAAGATAATTCACTTCCGAAACCTTTATTAGCTACATTGGAACAAGAAGCTTTTGTTCGTGGTTTACAAAATGTTGCTGTAAAAACACATCTAACGATGTTAGCAGACAAACCTCTTAAGGAACTGATAGAAATGGCTGGTCGAATTGAAAGACAACTTGGTTACAGCAAAGTATACCGAACACCACAAGCAGCCGATCAGGAAATGGAGCTAACTCGATGTCAATTATGTGAACGAACAGGACACAAGGCTAGAGAATACCGCTCCAATATGAGAAGTCCAACACTCAGAGAACATTATCACCCTCTAAGCTTCTGCAGGTATTGCAAAAGAACCGGTCATACACTGGAAAACTGCAACACCAAAAGAACAAATGATGTAAGGAGAAGGGAATTTCTAACACGCCCAAATAACTTCACCACTCAACCTGCACAGAATATCATCACAGGCAACAACAGAAACTACAATTGTTACCCAAATAAGTACCCGAGCCAACCAAACAATATCTACTTTAATCAACGAACAAACGATCCTGACACCCAAAGAATCATCACTTACCCCATCAAACAAAACTAGAACAGACCCAACTTCCGGCACACAAACCATATCCAACCAATCAGAAACCAACAAGTAACGACACCTCGAAAACAATTCGAAACCTCACCTCCATGAAACCATCCAAACTACCTTTATAAACATCAACAAAACTTCCAGAAAAAACTAAATCCAAACATAAATGAACTGACCAACGAATTAGGTAATGTATCCATAAATTGCATACAAGAAATGACTGATGAATTACAATATCCACAGGGAAACGAGCAGGGACTCGTCGAACAACAGGAAACTTAGCTGTAGTTCAGACGAGTCCAGTCCTCATCAATTACCCTGACCAACCGCATTTCCAACATGACATCCCTAATATCAACAATACTATCCAGTCCAACCATTTTACGAATCTAATAAATCCTAATACAAACGAATCGAATAATAATTTTAATCAATCGAGAACCTCCTCGAATATCAATAATAATCAACCGAGAACCTCCTCGGATAATTTCAATCAATCGATACCTCCCCGAATAGTAGTTTAAGTCTTCCATCGAGTTCCGTCTCGATTAACAAAAGAAGTAGTCCGTCAGATAACGAACAGAACAACCCATATAACCCTCTAAATAAATCAAATCCTATCTCGAAAAGTAATTGTGTAGCTCGTAGCTCAAGACAGACGACCATTACAAAACTCACTTGCACCGCATGATGATGATTGACCACCAAAAGGATCATTCGTCACGATAGCACAGATGCATAACGTAGTAACCCAAGAAAATCCTCCTTCCCACAATTTCAAAATAAATCTAGTTTCCAATCATAAGTTCTCTCATGATGTCGTAAGTCTAAAATTAGGAGCATCAAAGGAAAGTACTATGCGATTCCTAATTGACTCCGGTGCTGCAGTGTCGTTAATAAAGGAAAGATTCATTGATGATATGAATCTGGTCGACAAAGCAAATAGAGCCAAGTTAACAGGAATAGGCGGAAATGCTACTGTAACTTTTGGTAGCGTGTACACACACCTCGACATCACTCCTAAACTCAAAATATTTCAATATTTCCATGTAGTAGGAAATGATTTCCAAATCAACCAAGATGGCATTCTTGGAAGAGATTTCTTAAGCAACAACAAAATTGATATACTTTACAGTTCAAATCAACTAGCAATCCAAGGAAATATAATTAACTTCTCTAGTGACCCATCAGAAATGCGTCTTCCTGCACGGAAAGAAATAACCGTACAAGTTACAACTCCCACAAATAACGAATATTTATGTCATTCGCAAGAAATAGCCCCTGGAGTATTCTCAGGTAACTGTCTCATAAAACCCAACCAATATAAAGCCCAGATTAGCATAGTCAATTGAAACCCATCAGAAGCCATAATCAAGAATTTCAAACCAATACTCTCACCCTTAGATAATTTCGAGATACTTCAAATCAATCCAAGTCAAATCCCAGTAACAGGAATCAAAAATAGAGAAGATATAATTTTAGGACAAATTATCCCAACGTTAGATAAGAATCTAAACATTGAAGAATCAACCACATTACTAGAACTGATTAGCGAATATTCTGATATATTCTACATGGAAGGTGATAAATTATCCAGTGTCCCAGGTGTGAGCCATCAGGTGCACCTTCATTCAGACACATCTCCGATCAATACCAGACAATATAGAGTACCGCAAATCCTAAAATCCGTAATTAACGAACAAGTACAGAAGATGCTTGAGGATAACATAATCACACACAGTACAAGTCCATTCAATAGTCCTTTATTAGTAGTACCTAAGAAGCCAGATCAGAATGGTAAGCGGAAATGGAGAGAAGCCGTAGACTTTAGAAGAGTAAATGAGGCTACAATTGGTGACTCTTACCCTCTTCCACTCATAAATGTTATATTCGATCAGTTAGGTCGATCACACTATTTCACCACTTTAGATATGGCAAGTGGTTACCACCAGATTCAAATGGATCCCAGAGATCAGCACAAAACCGCTTTCAGCACTGATTTCGGTCATTTCGAATTCCTCCGAATGCCTTTCGGAATGAAGAACTCACAGAGTACATTCCAAAGAATGATTAATAATGTCTTGCTAGGCCAACAAGGTTTGAAATGCTTTGTATACCTTGACGATGTTATAATATACGGAAGAAACTTGAATGATCATAGCAACAAGCTAAGAGACGTTTTTGAAGCATTTAGATTGAATAACCTCAAAATTCAGACAGAAAACTGTCGATTTTTAGGCAAAGAAATACAATATCTAGGTCATACCATTACAACTGAAGGAATTAAACCGAACCCCAAAACAGTAGAGGCAATTGTCAATTTCCCAGTCCCTCGTAATGCACGAGAAACGAAAAGTTTGTTGTATTTGTAGTATCCAAAATAAACTATACATACAATATTTTATGTTTTTAAGTGTTTATTTATTTTATTTAACTTTTTATTAAATTCATCAATTTATTTTAATTTTATTTATTTATTTATTAAAACTTTATAATTTCATTTATATAATTGTTGTACATTGATTTTGTTCATTTATTTAAGTGTGAATTAATTTTTATTATATTTTTGTTTTTAATACCACCACCACTTGCGAAGCGTTGTCAAAAACGTGTTGTCTTTTTAATTGGAATTCCAAAATGTAATGGACGACTGTATTGTTGTTTTTTGAGTTGTGTTGTTGTAATGACGTCGCCTTCGTCTTCGTTTTATGAAGAGGGAACACATGCGCCGGCGACGGTCGACATTGCACTTATGTAGTTCAGTGGATTTTTATTGCATCACCGAACATTGTTAGTTCGTGGTGATGTTGGTTGGATGGCGATGGTTTTACTATAAATGTTTTATAGTAATGGTTCGGTTATTGGATAGTGTTGGTTGGATAGATTGATATGTGATGGGGTTAGTGAACGCTTAATTCAAATAAGTTGGATTATATTTGAATTTCACTAATTATTTTGTTTGTGGCAGAATCGAATATCGGTGAGTCGAATATTCGAGCTGCTACAGTACCCCCTCTCCAGATGAGAAACCATGGGTTTTGAGACGTTATACGTTGAACCGGACGGTTTTATATCGTTTGCTGGCTGATATTTGATCAGCCGTGTTGAGAATACCGTACGCCGGCTTCAATCTGTCGATTGAGATTGAGTGGTGTTTGTCTTTGATTGAGACAATGAATTGCTTGCGTAAGCGGCGTATAACTCTGTATGGCCCATCGTATGGAGATTGTAATCCAGTTCGAACCTTATCAACCCGGACAAAGACGTAATCGCAATTGTTGAGCGATTTGGGAACGAATATGTTGCTTTCATTCGTTGGTCTTGTTGCCGTGGGGATAAGATTTTGCATGGTGGTGCGGAGTTGGTCGATGACTGTGTCGGTTGTGGATGGAGACGGTAGAGGATGTTCGACGAAGAACTCACCGGGTAGCTTGATGGTTTGACCGTAAACCATTTCGGCTGGTGAGCACTTCAGATCTTCTTTAACCGTTGCTCGAATACCAAGTAGAACGATTGGTATTTCGGAGCTCCAGTGAATTGTGTTGCCTCGGGCCTTGAGAGCAGCTTTGAGCTGGCGGTGGAAACGTTCGACCATGCCATTGGCTTGTGGGTGGTAAGCCGTTGTACGTATCCGATGCGAGCCGAGGAGTTTCGTTAACTCCGTGAAAAGCTTCGACTCGAATTGGGTTCCTTGATCAGTGGTGATGTCAAGTGGAACGCCAAATCGTGATACGTAGTTTTGTACGAATGTGGTGGCAATGGTTGCTGCAGACATGTCGCTCATGCAGTACGCTTCTGGCCATCGAGTGAAACGATCGATACAGGTGAGTAAATATGAGTATCCATTGGATGGAGGAAGTGGTCCTATGACATCCAAATGAATGTGCTCGAATCGACCAGGTGGAATTGCGAATTGTCCAAGAGGCGATTTTGTGTGTCGCTGGACTTTTGATTTTTGGCAGGATAAACAGGATTGTGCCCAATGGGTCACGTCTTTGTTTATGCTGGGCCAAAAGTATCGAGCAGTAATCAATTTACGAGTTGCGCGGACACCAGGATGTGGGATACCGTGTAGTGTGTCGAAGATGGTTCGACGTAGTTGCTCTGCGATGTACGGGCGATTTGCACCCGTAGATGTTTCGCAGTAGATTTCGAGGCCAGGTAGTGTGAAAAGCTCCAGTTTCAGTGATGAACTGGCGTGACAAGCAGAACCAGAAAGTAAATTCTGAAGTTCCAAGTCTGCTTTTTGCGCTTGTGCGATCTTGTTGCAGTCGAAGTGAGTCTCGACTGTGGCCGTTTCGTTTGATGTTGTGCGCGAAAGTGTATCCGCGACAACGTTTTCGGTACCTTGAACATGCTGGATGTCCGTGGTAAATTGACTAATATAATCCAAGTGGCGTGCTTGCCTTGGATTGCGTTCAGTTTTAGACTGAATTGCTCGAGTGAGAGGCTTGTGGTCGGTGTAAATTGTGAAGTCCCGACCCTCGACAAAATATCTGAAGTGTTTTATTGCTAGATATATTGCGAGTAATTCCCGATCGAATGCAGAGTATTTCTTTTCGGCATCCGAGAGCTTCTTTGAGAAGAATCCCAGGGGCTCCCAACACTTGTCGTTGTACTGTTGCATGACTGCTCCGACAGCAGTGTTTGATGCATCAGTAGTTATGCTGAGCTTTGAGTCGCTCAGTGGATGTGACAAGAGTGTTGTGCGTGCCAATTCAGCCTTGAGTGACGTGAATGCGTGTTGACATTCGTCAGGCCAAGAGAAGTTCCTGGCGGTTTTGGGCTTACGTAGTAGTACTGCCAGGTGGCTGTGAATTGGGTTGAGTATTTCAGCGAGCTTTGGTATGAATCGGTGGTAGTAGTTGACCATGCCGATGAATCGCTGAATACTCTTGATTGATGTTGGAGCTGGGAATTCTTTAATGGCATTGATTCGGTCTTGTGACGGAAGGATGCCATTAGCGGTGATCTTGTGGCTGAGGAAATCAAGAGTGGATGCGCCGAAGACGCATTTTGAGCTCTTGATGTGAACATCAAACTCGACAAGTCGTTGGAAAAGTGTTTCCAGATGGAGTTTGTGTTGTTCCTCAGTTTGTGATGCCACAAGAATGTCGTCTATGTAGACGAAAACGAAGTCGAGATCTCGAACGACTTCGTTCATGAAGCGCTGAAACGTTTGTGCGGCATTGCGTAATCCAAATGACATTCGGGTGTATTCGAAGAGGCCAAATGGTGTGGTGATTGCCGTTTTGAAAACGTCTTCAGGTGCCACGGGAATGTGGTGATAACCTCTGATGAGATCAAGTTTGGAGAAAAATTTGCAGCCATGTAAGTGCATGGTGAAGTTTTGAATGTGGGGTATCGGGTAGCGATCCGGTATCGTAACCGTGTTTAAACGCCGATAGTCCCCACATGGCCTCCAGTCTTGATCTTTCTTCTTGACCATGTGTAATGGACAAGAGACGGAAGATGTCGATGTTCGACAAATCCCTAATTCCACCATGTGTTGAGATTCTGCTTGTGCAGCTTTGTGACGCACCGAATCTAGTCTGCGTGGTCTCGACACGGGAAGATGGCCTTCTGTGACGATGTGATGAACCACGTTGTGTCGGACTGGCATTTTGTAGTTCGGCTCTGCTGTAAGTAGTGGGTACTTTTTGAGCAGAGTGCCGTAGCCGTTGTCGATGTTAAAATGGATCGGTGTTGGTGTGTTAACACGAACCATTGTGGCGTTTATTGACAGCTTTGTAGCTGGGTCAATCAGCCGTTTGTGTTTGACATCGACAAGAAGTCCGAATTTGCTTAGAAAATCGGCGCCAATGATCGGACGATTCACTGCAGCTAGTATGAAAGCATGCGTGAAGGTTCGTTTAAGTCCGATATCCACGTTGAGCAATTTTGTGCCGTACGTGTGGATGATTGAACCATTGGCAGCCGATAAGACTAGATTTGAATTTCGATTTGATAATGAATATTTCAATTTGTAATTCATTGCTGGAATAACCGAAAGGTCAGCGCCAGTGTCGACTAGGTAGGTGAGTTTGTTGTGTTTATCGTACACAAACAAACGTGACGTA
Source organism: Tipula unca (assembly GCA_951394425.1). Taxonomy (NCBI): domain Eukaryota; kingdom Metazoa; phylum Arthropoda; class Insecta; order Diptera; family Tipulidae; genus Tipula; species Tipula unca. The sequence goes on from OX596380.1 coordinate 78,007,358, forward strand.
TAGGGTGTGTTTGTGGTCAGGGGAGGCATGTTGCTCTCAACCCGTGACTCTAATAGTTTTTTTGTTCGTCAATGTCCATTCTTACGGCGGCCGCGGACGTCGATGGTTGCGACGTGTTGAAATTGCACGGTGGCGTGCATTTTCTGGCGGCTCTACCAAACTTTGTGTGGAACCAGCATTTACCATGTTGGTACGTGTTGTTGCTGGGACTACGGGTTCGATTTCGTGAGGGAGCTCGTCGCCCACGCGAACGGCTTCGACCTCTGAGTAGCCCGTCGAGTCTGGACTCGATTCTTGACAGTCTTTGTTCGAGTGTGTTTGGTGCTGTTGCTGAACGGGGAGTTCTGTCTCCACTGCGTTCTCTTGATTGCCGGTATGGTGCATTGACTTGACTGACGCTTTGAGATGTGATGTTTATGACATCATACATCTTGTCGGCTATCTTGGCTAACGTTTGTGTGGTGGAGGATTCGGGCTGTGCTACCAGCGCTATGCGAATCAACTCCGGCATTTTACGTATCCACAAAGATTTAATGATATTTTCATTAAAACTGTTGTTAGCTAGTGTGTGTATGTGCCGTAAAGCGTCAGATGGTTTTTGGTCGCCTAATTGCTGGCCTGAAAGCAATTGTTCTAGCTGGCGTTCGCCCGATGGTGCTAGTCGTTCTAGCAGCGTTTGCTTTAATGTGTTGTATTGGTTGGTTGTCGGCGGATTGAGGAGGAGATCCGAGATCACATCGCACGTTTCTGGTTGCAAGGCTGATAATGTTTGCAGGTACTTTGTTTTATCAGCTGTTATACCTTGCAGTCCGAATTGTATTTCGGCGAGCTGAAACCATGTGTTTGCTCTTTGTGGCCAGAAAGGTTGTATTGTGATTCGCTGATGTGATGCCGCGATCTCTACTTGTGGACTAGCGCCTTGAGGCGTGGTGTCCATTTTTTGTGGTTGATCTTGTTCATCGTCCGACATTTTTGCACAAACCAATAAAACAAATTAAAATACAACAATACAATATTTTAAAGCGGAATGGTTACCGTGTAAAAAAAATAGTTGACCAAAAACGAAAAATTAAGCGGAATGGTTACCGTGTAGTGAATGGTTTGAAGGCCGGGATGCTCCTTCTTTTTTAACGCCCGATGCGAGATACCCCCGAATATGGAGTTCCTTGCGTCCTACCTTATATTGGGGGGGCTCGTTGAAATTTACAAAAAAAATAAATGTAAAAAAAATAAATTTAATTCATGCGAGGTGAATTGTTGCAGCGAGAAAACGACCAGGGTGTGAGACTATGGATGGGTGTGCACGTGGTGGTGAAAAAATATATAAAAATTATTGGCTCTACGTTAAAATGAAAGTGATTCTACGTTAAAATGTTATAATGAAAGTGATTCTACGTTAATATTTTATAATGAAATGCAAAGAAAAAAATATAATATAAACAGAGAAAAAAAATTAATGGTAATTAAAAAAAACTCTTATCTGTTTGTTATGATGATGTTGGTGCTGCTCTTGTTGTTGGTCGTCCGCTGCGGTGAGGGTGGATCGCTTCACCGTTTTTCGTTGTCCCGCGGAGTCCCTCGTTGGTGCGTGGTTGGTACGCACGTGTCTGCTCAATTTTATGATCCCTCGTCGGCGCGTGGGTTTGCCCTACGCACGTATCTGCTGTCTTCCCACGCGGTTGCGTGACGTGGTTATTATTTAATAAGCACTTAATTTAAGGAAGCACTTAACACGGGAACGAATTTTATGCTGCGCAGTTATTTACTGTTGGTATTTTTTTTTTAAAACTTGCTTACTCGGTAAAAACCGACGTTCGAGGTCACCACTTGTTGTATTTGTAGTATCCAAAATAAATTATACATACAATATTTTATGTTTTTAAGTGTTTATTTATTTTATTTAACTTTTTATTAAATTCATCAATTTATTTTAATTTTATTTATTTATTTATTAAAACTTTATAATTTCATTTATATAATTGTTGTACATTGATTTTGTTCATTTATTTAAGTGTGAATTAATTTTTATTATATTTTTGTTTTTAATACCACCACCACTTGCGAAGCGTTGTCAAAAACGTGTTGTCTTTTTAATTGGAATTCCAAAATGTAATGGACGACTGTATTGTTGTTTTTTGAGTTGTGTTGTTGTAATGACGTCGCCTTCGTCTTCGTTTTATGAAGAGGGAACACATGCGCCGGCGACGGTCGACATTGCACTTATGTAGTTCAGTGGATTTTTATTGCATCACCGAACATTGTTAGTTCGTGGTGATGTTGGTTGGATGGCGATGGTTTTACTATAAATGTTTTATAGTAATGGTTCGGTTATTGGATAGTGTTGGTTGGATAGATTGATATGTGATGGGGTTAGTGAACGCTTAATTCAAATAAGTTGGATTATATTTGAATTTCACTAATTATTTTGTTTGTGGCAGAATCGAATATCGGTGAGTCGAATATTCGAGCTGCTACAAGTTTTCTAGGTCTCACGAGTTACTACAGAAAATTTGTCCCAGGTTTTTTAACCATTGCAGAACCCCTACACCAACTCACTCGAAAAAAGGTTAAATTCGAATGGTCAGAAAGATGCAAAAACGCATTTGAATTTCTAAAATCCAAATTAATTACAACTCCAATACTACAATACCTCGATTTTGATAAAATATTTATCCTCACCACTGACGCTAGTGATTACGGCATAGGTGCAATCCTAAGCCAGATCCACAATGACAATGATTTACCAGTTGCATATGCAAGCCGCTGTCTAAAGCAAGCAGAAAAAAACTACTCTACGATTGAGAAAGAGATGCTAGCCACGAAATGGGCAGTGGACATATTTAGACCCTATCTATATGGCAGGAAATTCACGATTAGAACAGACCACAAACCACTAATTGGCGACCTCCAAAATTCTCCGGTGCAATACCATTACCAGACGAAAGAGCCTGTACAGTAGCCAAAGCATTATGCGAGCAGTATATAACTAAGCTCGGAGCCCCTGAAAAGATCCTTACAGATATGGGATCGAATTTCATGAGCAATCTTTTCGAAAATATCTGCAAACTTCTCAAAATTAAACATATAACCACTACAAGTTTCCACCCACAGACTAATGGTGCTCTTGAGAGATCTCACAATACCCTCAAAGAATATTTACGCAATTTTTCAAATATCGACCATAGCAATTGGGATGAAATGGTACACTACGCAATGTTCGTACACAACACCACACCCCATTGTTCCACAAATTTCATACCATACGAACTAGTTTTCGGCCGACCAGCCTTAGTCCCACCCTCCATTAAAAAAGAACCTCAACCCACATACAATTATGATGACTACGTAAGCGAACTTAAAGCACGCCTACGTTTAGCCCACCATATTGCCCGACTCAATACAATGAAACAGAAAGAAAGAGCCAAAACCAACTACGACAAATCAACCACAAATTTTCAAACGACCATTGGAGATCTTGTCTGGCTTCAGAACGACATGACGCGTAACAAACAAGACCCACTTTGGTTAGGTCCCTTACAAGTACCATCACCCACCAACACCCTTATTTGCATCAAAGGCAAAAACAAAAATGTCCACAGCAACCGTCTTAAAAAAAATTAACCTCCTCAAAAATAAAACATACATCCTAACCATTCCGAAAATAAAACAAACACCTAACCTGAAACATCCACTCTAATAAACCCATTCCAAAAATCCCACTCTAATAAACCCATTCCAAAAATCCCACATTTAAATAAAAAAAATGAATTTTGGATTCGATATACATGAGGTCATACCAAACTTGGTTGTCCTAAACCCCCGAATCCCTTAATTTTTCCAAAATTGAAATATTTTTCGCATAGCCAAGACCTTAGGGCATCTTGGTATATGCGTCATTATGGTGTCCACTTCCTAGAAGTTTCCAAAGAAAATTCAGAAAATCATGTGTTCGTCGTACCAAATTTGATTGTCCTTATGATAAAATTCGTTATATCGAGACATTCTGTTTTGAACACATATAAGAGGAAATTGTTTTTGTTGTTTTTTAGGACAGATTTTGGACAAATTTCACATACGTGTTTTCTAGGGTCTCTAAGCATCGCTTACACTTGCGACACCCATACTATTTCATCAGCAATCAGTGATATTGTATGGCCATTGAATGCGGATTCATTATTTTGCCTTCCTCCTTTACTTCACGCGATTAGAAGAGAATTAAAATATGAAAACATAACCATCGATGTACAAAACAAGACAGTAATCTCTGTACATCATTTTGACACCGCAAAAGCTTTTAAGTGAGTGCTCCTTTCCTAACCACTCCCATAAAAATCAATTATAGTTCTAAGTGTTTTTCAAATTAAAATATTTTGGTTAGAAGGTTGTAAAGTTTTTACTTTCATCCCAAGCTTTTAAGAATTTTAAGCTTTAATTGCACTGCACTACGTATCGTGAATATGTACTATGGATATGTGCGTATAAATAAAATAACTAGAAAAAATAAAAGCTTATTTAGAGCTTTTCAAAAGCATGGTAATGAATGGTTACTATACAGTCGTTACTACATGGTTTTAGCTTTAAACGTGTTTTCTTTAAAAGCTTTCGGGCAAAGTTTAAGTTTAAGCTTTTAAAAAAATAAGCTTTCATTTTTAAACAAAAATTTTGAAATATTTACATATTGTGAAAACTATACGAATTATGAAATCGTTGGCATAAATTAAATAATTTAAATGATTAAAAGCTTAGTTAGAGCTTTTTAACCCTTGACATTTTTTATTTGTTATGTATATATTAAATTCATTTCGCGGATAATGATATTTCATCGGATTCTTTAGTTTATAAGATACAGCTTTGCATGGTATGCAACCAATCCGAAAAATGATTTCTTTTATATCCTATAATCCGTTATCATTAGCGTCTGGCAACGTCATCTTATTCGTGTGAGAGGGTAATTTGACTTGAAGTTAAACAGGTTCAGAAATCTTTCAAACTTTTAGGTGTTAATGAAAACGACTAAAATTGTAATTTATGGTAAAATTACAAAAACACGCTGAGCAGGACATATTATATAACATTTGGGTACGTTTGTAGTACTCTCTCCGGTCCAGAGATGGCGTTCGATCGTAAAATAACTCAATGAGCTAAATAATCACCAATTTCATCGTTTTTTGATGTTTAGATGCTAAATTTCGGCATGTCTTTCGCAATTGCACAAAGTTTACGCAGTCATATCCTCTTTAAAAATTATTTAAAGATGAATTATTTCATATAAATGTAAATAATACTATGTTTTATACGATATGAATTTTACAAAAGTCTCAAGGTAATTTTAAAATCATAAAATAATATAAAAACCGGAAAAATAAGGTTAAGACAATTAACCTTTTTAACTTTTTTATTCCTAGATTGCATGTAATACAATTTTATATTCCTTATGCTTCGCCTATTATGACGGAAGCCAAGCGATATATACATATGTAGGTGGATCGATATTATAGGTATACACGTATAGGTATACGGCGGAATATACAAAAATATAATGTCTGTCGCAAATTATTTTTTTTACTTACCTAACATTCTTATAATTGCCCTCCGCGATTGTGACTGTCGTGATTCGCCATGCACTGAACCATGCTGTACACCTTAAAAATATATAAAAAAAATTTAATTTATAAATTCAGTAGACAATCGTTTATGGTACGTTCATTTTCATGCGATAATAAAATCATTTAATAATTCGTAAATGTACAATACGTGACTCGAATTTAGGTGGCCATTAGAGAAATCAACCGAAGCGGTATCAAATGTACATGTAGATAAATGAAAAATTTAAACGAATTTTTGTTGTTGTTGCAAAAGATGAATTTAAAGATTTATTATGTTGACTTACCGAGTGCAGCTGAATGCTGGGTTCGATTTCGTATCCGTAATCCCATTCGCCCGTATAATATTATTATGATTACCATTGGTATGGCAAAAAATATTAACGATGATAATTCCCATAGTGGAAAACCATTTGGATTTTCTAACATTGCACAAAATGCTGAGTCCTGTATTGTTGAATTATCTGTGAACGAAATTATTATTTTTTATTGTAAGTATATAATAGCATTGTACGTAAATATTAGGACGTTATATACCTAAAGGATAAACAATATAGTCAATTTTTGTGTAAACACCAAAAGGCACTGCACTTAGAAAACTAACAACCCATAGAACGGCAATTATTCTAACAGCACGTTTGAAACCACTCATCGTGTATAAATGTAGTGGATGACATATTGCTAAAAATCGTTCCATTGAAAATGCAACAATTGTTAATACTGAGACATATGTTGATCTGAAAACAGGATAGAAATACATACATTAGATGTTTCGAGGTTATTTCTCCCCAACAATTGTAGCATTGCACAACTTACGCTTCTGATATTAGAGCTCTGATTTTACAAAACCCTAATCCTAAATTATATGGGTACTGATGCCAGTATAAACTGATTTCATACGGTAGACCTGAAAAGAAACAAGATGAAATTCACAAAATGTTAGTTAGTCTATTCATTTAATCTGGTGTCTGCGTATCAGTTCGATCAGTCCTGGTAAAATAATTGAAATGTGACAAATTTATTTACGTTATTACCATGACATAAAAATAAAGCCCTAATTATTTTATTGTGTGCCGTGACATCAACAGAGAAGATATGCTGTAGCTGGTTATGTTAATGGAGAAATTCCAACATACTGGTTCTGTAGCCTCCTTATTTCAATTATTTAGATATGTATATTGGTTATCGGAAGGAATTGTTAGAAAAATTATCCCCTTCAATCACAAAAATTTAACCGGTCCCATCTACAATATAAAGAGCCTGAAAAATATGATCTTAAATAAGAGTCAAAACCGTTTGAAATTTAATTTTTTTCCAACACAAATGAGCATTGTTTAAGAAGAATATTTTCTAGGAAACAAAAAAAAAAGATCTAATTTCAATGTTTGCCAATAGATGGCAGTAAAACTGATTCTGAAATGTGCTTACAATTATATTTGGCCTGATCATATGGTTTCGCCATGTCCAGTGACACTTTGTTGACGGCACTGCTATTCATCACATCATTCAAGAGCAAGATTCTGTACGTTCTAAAGATGACTCACCGTCTACTGCTTAAAAACCAGGAAGCTGATCAATGCATGCACATTGCAAGGGGAAGACATTTGTCTATTTGGCCACCCCATTCATCAAAGTTCTTGACCATTTTGGACTCCGGTTCTGAGCTTTATGAACGAATCATTTGCGTCGGTACTGCAGCTACCACATCGCAACAGATCACTCAAGATCATTGTACTTGGATACAATGTTGCATTGGAACCGGAAGCTCAACAATAACATTGAAATCACAAACAACCAATTTTTGTACCACGTTAGACGTTCATGTTGTTCCAAAAATACCAGATTTATTAAAGGACATACTTTCTGTAGGGCAAATCAAACTAAATGATTAACTGGCGTACGCTCCAGAACACCGTAATGGGTTGGATTATTGGTGGAAAATTGTCACCCCGTTCCAATTCCAACCACTGTTGACGATCCAATTGGTAATCAAATTGAGAAATTTTGGGACATCTTGAACTTTTCTCATTTTATCAAATCGGTTTCTCCTGAAGAAGTTGAGTGTAAAATTTATTTCTTTTTCATATGATACGTCGACTCTGCGCGGCTCAAAGGTATTGGGTACTCGACGGTTTTATAATTTGGAAAGACGTCTCCATAAATCACCGGAGGTGTTTTCCACCTATTCAATATTCATTGATGAGTTCAAGAGGTTAGGTCACATTGACCCAAATTACACCGTTCTCCCGAAATTCATTGTGTCTTAAAACGATACAGTGCCACAACAAAACTGCGTGTTATTTTTGACGGATCCGCTAAAACCTCAAGCGGAATATCACTAAATTCAATTATGATGGTGGGTACTGGGTCCAGTTATGCAAAGTAATCTTTTTTCAATTGTGGTACGCGTCCGAGTGCATTGCGCCAAAAAGAGTCCGCAAATTCCAGTTCACCAAGACGATTTTAGGTCTCAATTAATTGTGTGACGAGAATCTCCACATGAACTTCTCTCTCTCCACATTTAAATAGAAAACTGTCACGTATTGTACCTCTTCCGCGCACCATTTCTTGCTACTAGATGTCAGAAGAAGCTGAATCTCGAAAACAAACGATTTTCCTGTTGCCGTCGATGCTATCGACCGATAAAAACTCAATTGAAAAAAACTGCTGCAATAGAGTATTACATCAAATTACAACCATATACTTCAGCCTGGCGGTATAGAATTAAGAAAATGATGTGACAATGTACTCGAGATCATCAAAGGTATCACACCTGAACTCACCGAGTTATTTGTCAACATTGATGGAAAAGAGTGGGTCACTTGGAAATTTGGAATACGTTGGCATCCGTTAACTGACAACTACAATTGTTGTGTTCGTATCAATACAAATCCTGTGATCTCCATGCGGGCTATTTTCTCGCAAATTGCCCAAACTTACGATTCAATCGTCTTAGCGGCGTCATTAGTGGTTTTAGGAAAACTTATTATGGAATTTAAAACTGGATTGACCGCTTTCACAACATCTATATACAAATTGGGCAAACGCTTCGGGAGAGTCTAATAATTGTACTCAACTAATTCATGGTCGATCGACATTTGTTCACTTCAACCACATAATATCAAAATACATGGATTTGCTGATGCTACTGAGCGAGCATACTGGGTTTTACTATATATATGTTCGCAGTTCAACACTCGATGGCCGAGTCTCCGTCAAACATATTATTGGCACAACTAACACACGACTGATTCATCAAAATCTGAATTTCAGAGTTGACTGAATTTTTGATTGGTCTGATTCGACAATTACACTACATTGGATAAAGTATATTCATAGGCGGAAGACGTTCGTTTCAAATCGGACCATCGCCACCTTTTAGCCAATGCTTCGTAAAGAATTTTCAGTCTCCACGAATCTTTTCCTGTCAAATACATGGGATTGGAAAGGAAATATTTCATCATAAAACAGCCGTCGCTCCATTAGCTATTGCTGTTCTTGGGCCAAAGAACACATCATTCGAGTTGGTGGGCAACTTCATCACATCGCCTTACCCAATATCTCGAAACATCCAATCCTGTTACCTAAATCATATGAATTTAACTACATTTTGGTCAATTTCTATCACAGGAAACTGCTGCCCACGAGAATTATTGCGTGCGGTTCGTCAACATTATTGGCCTATATATAGAACAACGGTATGTAATAAGATGTTCCAAGAATGCAAACTTACTACCGGAACGAGTTATAGCCTCACCACCTATTTACACAGTCGGGGTAGATTTTGCGGGTCCGTTATTTGTTTATTGCCGCATCCGCGATAAGCCACCAACGCAGACATATCTCTGCGTTTTTATTTGTTTCGTCATAAAGTTTGGGGCTATCTTCGGACCTAACTATAGTACACAGGCATTTACGGAATTTTGATTTACTTTAAACATTTTATGTGAGCTCTTGCGTGAGCTTTTCGTACGCTTTCATCGCAAGATTAAAAGTATAAATCAAATTTCGCTGGTCTTCATTAGATAGGTGTAAAATTAGCCAAATTTACAAGAGCCAACTCAATTTTTATCATCGGACGTTTGCGATCTCTTCAACAGCGTCACAAGTCAACATCGGAAAATCTCATAGTCGGTGATTAAGTGGCCCTAATTGAAGTAAATGTACCTTCTCTGAAATAGAAGCTTGAAATCTACTTTGGCAAAGATGGACTAGTCCGGGTGGCTAAAATAAAACTGGAAGAGGTTAGGCGAGAAAATTATGTGGCATATTAGCACAAAACCTAATATCTTGCAGTTATTTATATATTTTTCAATAAAGGTTAATACATACGCATTAGCCTAGACCAATTCGAAATCCCGTAGAATTTGATACATGGACACCACTTATTGGATTGTTAAAATACGTACATTTTATTGGGCTTAGCCTCCTTCAGAAATAATGTTTTATCAGTGTTTACAATCTGCTATGGTTGTCTTAAGATGACACATGACCCCATTGTTCACACTAGGTAATCGCTATATTTTCCAAGAATACCACCTCAGTATGCTTTGCTTCTCGTATGAGGCAAGTAAACGGTTGAATCGCTGGGCTGATGACCCATATCCATAAAAAAATCAGCTGTTTGTATAATGTCAACAAGAGAAAGAATAATAACCGCCAAACCATTACAAGACCTCCACTCAAGTACCCGGGCGCGAGATTTAGGATTGCCTGTAGAACGTGCAATCACTTAGAAAACCAGAAGCGTTGGCAGGCCAAATGAAGGAATAGCGATTGGAGCTCGTTGTTCTCCAAGAAATACGCTGGCCTAGAAAACGAAACCATATGTTCCAGGAGGTAACCTCGGAAATCTTGGAGCTGGATTTCCTCTTGGCTCGCAGGTAAGGAAGGCTGTTTTGGATTTCCAAGCAGTCAATAACTGATTGTGTAATCTTTGATTGTTCATGAAGTTAGCCAACCTGTCGAAAATTTGTATACACGCGCCCACAGAAGTCCGGCAGGCCAAGATAAAGACTCATTTTACAATGACTTGGACGATCTGATTGGATTTATACCAATGTTATTGGTTAACAGGGCTGCTCAGCAGATTTTAGGTATATAGTGAAAGGCAGACCCCATTGGTTTGATGATGATTGGTGAGTATGGTCTTGAAGTCGAGTAACAAAATGAGAAGAAGCGAGATTGGTGGAAGGCCGAGGTTCTGAAAGTACAGCAACTCAGCACAGAGTGCAGTTGGCGTAATTTCTTTAAAGGAATTACCCGATTGACCATACGTTCCGGCTCGCGTCAACCACCATTTGGGCGCGGAATGGAAACCTCTGTGTCATTATCAAGGCAGTACTCGACGCATAGAGTGGACCTGCTTGATGTGTGAGAATTATCGAGGTGAGCGGAGACGACAATCTCTGTACATCAGCTGTTTCCGGATTTCCGACAGTGGTCTGCCCTGGAATATAGGAATCTCAACAAAATTGATACGATTATGTAAAATGACAATGACGCAGTCTCAATGCTGTGTTAAATTTGAGAACAGGCTATCGATAAATTTTGCAGTTAACTCGGTTGTTCGATAGACAGATGTTCTGTCCCCGATACTCGTTACTCTCATGTTGAAGTACATCTTTCGTAAAACTGAAACACCTCAGCGTAACATCTTGTATCGCCAGTCCAATCAGGTGCTTGCATATGCAGCTGAGTCCAATCAGGTGCTTGTAAAGGGTGTTTTTTACAGAGTTACACAAGTTTAGTTCGTATATAATAAAGGAAACGGGTTTTTTTGGATAGAAAATTTTATGATATTCTTGTTTAAATATGATTTCGGCCATGTGGCCGCTACGTCTGACGCGTTTAAGGCGCAATCTGGAACACCAATTTTCACATACTTTTCGCAGCATTTGCGGCCGTATTTCGCCAACAACTCTTCGAATGTTGATTTCCAGGTGTTCAATTGTCTCTGATTTATCGACGTTACAAGTGGATTAACATAAACCCAAAGAAAATAATCCAATGGGGTTAAATCACACGATCTTGGTGGTCAATTAATTGGGCATGTCAGCAAGATTAATGCCAGCTAATCGAGGTACGAAAAGATTTCTAATCATGTCCCTATACCGCTCACCATTGACAGTAACATTCTTACCGTCATATATCGTTCTTGTAGAAATATGGGCCAATGACTCCGCCAGTCCATAAAGTGCACCAAACAGTAATTTTTTTGTAAATGTAATGGTGTTTCGACAAAAGCTTGTGGATTATCCTCACTCCAAATGCGACAATTCTGCTTATTTACGTACCCATTCAACCAAAAATGGGCTTCATCGGAGAACAAAATTTTGAATGGAAATTCAACATTAATATCAATTTGTGCTTCAGCCCATTCGCCGAATTAGCGGATACGATGGTCGCTTGGCTTTAATTCCTGCACAAGTTGGATCTTGAAAGTTTTTAAGCCAAGATCCTTTCGTAAAATCTTCCATAAAGTGAAACCCCAGTTGCTGAGAACGGCGGCGAATTGATTGATTTGGATCTTCTTCAATGCTTTCCTATATAGCGGCTACAGCTTCTTCAATGCGCACTGTTCGGCGTCTCGCGGGATGCCCATTATTATTAAGAGTAAACGTGGTCCGAAAACGATCTATTGTTATTCGAATTAGCCGCTCTAAAGGATGATTATGTACGCCATAAAATGGACGAGGCGCACGATAAGTTTGACGAACAGAACCATTATTTTGATAAAACATTTCAACATTTCTGATGTAAGTCAGTAAATGGGTTGTCAAATAAAGCAGGGTTGCCAACTAAAAGTTGTGAACCTCTAAAAAAACGCCCTTTATATGCGTGATTGGAGTCAATAGCAATGGAGTGAACGAAATTTCAGCCTCTCTTGGGCTACAGTGCAATGTGTTCAAACAAAATACATGATCTTTGGTTATAAGGACAATGGTTGGCGCAGAAGTCGTTGCAGGTGACGATGGCTCCGCGAGAACCACTTGACTTCTTCAGATTGTCTGGTCTGACAGTCTGCAGGCCAAGCTCGGTTGAAACCGTTGAAGCCAAATTGTTGATACAGTAAGTATATTTATATATAATATTTGTTATTTGCTAAAAACTTCATACAAGATTGCAGTTTATAAATCTCTTGTGATCCAGTTTCCACCAAAACTTCTGTTGTTAGGTACCTTTATATTGCTGGCATTAGAAATGTGAACAATAGGGGTAGACGATTGAAGTTATGAAGTTAATTTTAATCAACTCTCCGCATCAGAATAAACTGATATTCTTCCAGGACCAATTTCAATAATTTAATGGCATAAAAAATACAACTGCTAATTAGTATCGCTCCAGCTTAAAAACTCTGGTTCCAACAGGAAATCAATTAAAACTTTGTGTTATTATAGCATTTCAGGTTGTAGTCTGTGCCATTTAAAATGAATGGATTAAAAAGCTGGTATATACCATCGTAGGGCAGAGAGTTTTAATTTCGTATACACACAAAAATTATATTTGTTGAAATAATAAATTGACAAAAATTGAAAATACGAATAACTTTTTAATTAAATAACAAAATTTGTCAATCATAAAATAATAATTTTCTATGTAGCTTTTTGAATTTGCATTTAATTTTTTAATTAGATTTTATGTACATATTTTAGTACAATAATTTTTGTGAGCTTTTTTCTAAACAAAATCACAACTTTGGTTGTATTTATATTTTAACAATTTATATAATTTGAATTATATACAAAAATAAATTTAGATATCCAACCAATGTGAGAAGTTTGGGTTCTACTAAATTTATTTCTATACAACTATACATATCTGGCACTTAGAAAGAAACAAAAGCACAAAAATTGTGTTCACAAAAGTGGGAAGGGAGGTATATACGAGTACGAGTATATAGTTTCGACCATAAATACAATTTTTGGCAATTAAATTGGCTCGTATGTGTTGCCAGAGCAATAAATATTTTCAACTCTATATTATGTTCGTTCGATATAGACAAGAATGGATATAAGGAAAAATCAAATTATTTTGCATTAAAAAAACTATTCGATCGATATCAATCCTTCTGCGTCATTTCCAATTTCCGTTTTTTTTTTGTGTACAATAAGCATAGTTTTCAAACAATAAGAAAAGTCCTTTTTTTGTTAATACCCTCATCATATACCATTATCGTCACTTAAAAACGTATTAGGACTTAAAAAATCAAAATCAATAATAGTAAGGCTAACCCCACAATGTAATAAAAAAAAAGGATATTTTAAACCCTAAACCCATAGTTTTTAATAATACATTTCCAAATTATTTTGATTTTAAATTACCTGAACACTAACTGTTAGGGTTTATCATTTTGTATATAGAGTGGCACGATTTGGTGATTTTCATACTAAATCACACATAACCGTCAAATGCCATGTAATTATTTTTTGTATAAGTTTCCAAAAGCCAGGCGAACACCATTAACGTCGCAACACCATTAATCACTAAAGCAAATATAATTTGGTACTTTAAACTTTAATTTTTTTTTTCAGTAAATATGTGCGACGTTCGTTCATCATTGTCGTCGTCGAATTCGTGATCCAACTTGGAAAATCCATTCAATCGCTTTAAAATTTATTTTTGCGAGTATTTTGCTTAATGGTATATAAGTATATCCTCTATGATGGTTTTCTTCTAAAAAATTACCTTTTAATATATCCTTATATATGTTTGGGGCGATATAATAAGAAAAAAGCTCGAATTTAAAACGATATATACTATTGTGAGATTTACGGTGTACAATATTTTCCAAATCCCGTAAAATTTATGGTTAATTTGAAATGTGTACCTTTATGCAAATTAACAATATATCCCAAATGTATAGTATATAGTATCTATTGATATTAGATAAATGATGAGTGTTTGTAATTTATAACGTCACGAAAATGATGAGTATCGGAAAAAACTTTGTTGTGAAGGTGAGATTTAATTGAAAAATAGCAGGTATAGAGAAAGCAAAAATAAATTTAAATGTGGAACGAACGGTCGTGGTATTGAACCTCCAATGGACACGAGCCAGTTTCGATGTCGATTGGCACTGTCGATCGTTTGGAGGACCTATTGCAGTTGACCTTAATGGCGCTAACTGACCTAACACTCTAACCATAGAAAAACCAAATTCCAAAACGAATTTAAAACTTCTAATCCAAGTTTTCATGAACTCTGTAACGGGGCAGGAGTATAAAATCATTGCCTTGAAATTTAACAATAAAACTGAATTCTAGAAAGTTAATAAAACATTTTTTGAAACGAACAAATTGATACTACTGCAGTCTCTATTGCTGGTCGGGTGGAAAACATTACAGCTTGATTAATTTTACACCCGTAGCAGCACGCGATGTAATCTTGACAAGGTTCGATCACTGGATTGTGAATAAAACAAACAATGCAAATTCTAGATCACAATAAATTTATTTATTTCTGACTAATTACACTAATTGAGTGCGGAATCCTCGTGGGTTCCAGCCAATTTTAATAATAATAATTACACTAAACACTAATTTAATTATTTCACTTATTTAACTTTAACTTTATTTTCACTTTTTCCTTTTTATTACTACTAACACTGTCACGGTTTAAACACAACTAACTTTCTCCCAAATGTTTATCGCGTATTTATACCAAATATTCTAACCTTCTAGAAATCTCCACAATATTCGATTAGTGTAGATTAGTATAGACACATCTATCTATTTTATAAAAATTTTACATTAACGATAGTGTCGCTACTCAAACAGAGATGTCGCCACGATTGTAACAATATAATAATTAGCATGTAATTTATTTTGTTTACATTAAATTACAGCAGAAAAAATTCTCTTTATCTATAGTTCTGCTCCTGGTGGTGAGTAGAAAAAATACTATTTCTACTATCTTATACAGCATCCATTTGAGACCAATAAAACTGTCTCTGTAGGCGCTCAGTAGTCTTTGTGCTGCTCAACTGTGCTAATGTAGGAAAAGCATGGAAAGGACATTAATTTTTAGAACTATACAATCTGTCCATTAATAATTTGTCGTGAAAGCGGGAATTCAATTTGGATTAAGACTAAGGTATAGCGAGGTGGTCTGGTGTGAAGCTGTCTTGGGGGAATCAAGTTGGTACTTGTTGCCAGCGACGTATCTTGCAGCTTGCAGAAAGAGATGGGGTATGGAGCCCCACATAGTACACTTGCTCTACCTCTCAGTGGTCAAACCTATACTGCTGTATGGGGTGGTCGTCTGGTGGCCAGCGTTAAAAGTTATGGCCAACCGTAAACTATTGATGAAAGTTCAAAGAACGGCCTGTTTGTGTATAAGTGGGGCTCTCAGGAGCACACCTAGTCAAGCTCTGGAGATTCTCTTTCATCTTACTCCCTTGGATATTGCGGCCGAGCAGCTTGCATCTTGCATAGCTATTCGGCTCAAATCCATATCTATGTGGACCTGTAACAATGCAGGGCACTCATCTATCCTATGCAACAGGGGTATTCCGGAAGCTACCGACTATGCTATTCCTTTGCCATCTGTTGAGATGAAATTTCAAACGGAGTTTCCCACCAGAGAGGACTGGGTGAACGAAACGGTTATGGACGCCTCATTGTCCAAGCTTCTACTAAGCTTCTTCATGGATGACTCGAAAAGGGATAGAGGGGTTGGCTACGGGGTATTCTGTGATCTTAGTAAGATCGAGATCCGGGACTTTAAACGCTTCTTGGTAAGCTCAGGATGGTTTAGCGAGTGAAGAGGAGGAAACTCGAACGTGGTACAGCTACGAACCAATTTTGTGTCTATGATGCTAGTCCTTTAGGACGGCCACCCTTACCTAACCTAACCTAAGGTATGGAGATGTTCCATGATGCATATCAGGACAAATTTTCATTCTGCATATCTGGTACATTATGTGGGTTAAGGTTGAAAATAATTAAAATCCCCTCCCATTTTTTATTCGTATGAAATCGCCCGTATTCAAAAATTCGGGCACTTATGATTTGTCGTGGTAAGCGGTCTTTCGGTTTCTCGTGTAAGCGGACCCAAATTTTATACGTCTGAATTAGGTTGCTATATGTAAGGCAACTTTTTTAATTCTGTTGGCTTTGTTGGCGATATATTCTTTGATGAATTCATTAGAATGGAGAAGGTCCATTCAATATGGATGTTATTTTAATAATACTTTTAAAATATTTATATTAAATAACAATGAAATATATATAACCGTCTTACTGATAGGAAGGGCTATTTTTAGAAGAAAGAAAAGAGCTTCCCTAAGGTTTGTAGAAGAATGCCGCATTTTGTTTCGACCGAAGATTGGACTTTCGAGGACAATACTTTCCATTAAGGTGATCGAATAGTTCGGTGAAAAGGCCAAACGAGGCACAGAAGTTCTTTCTATTAGGATTGTAACCCAAACTAGTAGTCGTTTCACCACAAATTTAAAGTTCCAGCGACCCTAATTTTTGAATACGGGCCATTTCATACGAATAAAAGATGGGTGGGAACTTTTAATATTTTAAATCTGATCCCACATGAAATATGACTTGGTTGACCAAACGCAGAAGTTATCTATTAAGATGGTAATCCTAATAGCCCAGTGACACGACAAATTAAAAGTGCCAGCTACCCGAATTATTGAATATGGAACATTTCGTGATAATAAAAGCGGAATTATTTGGTTTGAGTTTGGATTCAGATTCATTGGAACATAATATTTTGGTTCGGGCTCGGGCAAAGAAATATAAAACATTACAAAAAAAGGGACTCGTGGAACTATGTTTCATAAACCGCAAACTCCTGTTTCACGCTTAATACAAAGCTACTCCGGCTGTCCACGTTGTTTGATATTGATGCTGTATTAAGTCTTTGTATTTTAAAACCAGTTCGACCATCACCGATTCACTTTGCGATGAACTTGGGATTGGAATAGCACTAGATGTGATCGCAATCTTGAAACTACCTCTAAAAAATCCGGCGATGGCGTAATCATAGCCGTGCATTATAAACTAATGAGTGCTGCAATAACATTAGTCCCATCAGGAGTTGAGCAGATTTTCGTGAAGATTAAAATTAATCAACGTTATATGTTTATCTACAGAGCGTACATACATCCTAATTCAAACAGTGATTATTATGCTGCATGTGTCGATTCGATTGAAGAAGTAATTAATACATCAAATACATCCGATTTACACCTTGCACTTGCTGACTTCAATCTTCCAAATATCATTTGGAATTTTAACTTTAAATTTAATTCTATTCTTCCATGAAATATAAAGTAAGATGCAGAATCTCTATTCGTTGATGCCATGCTTGAATATAATTTAAACCAAATTAACACCATTGCTAATAATCTGGAGAGGTTTTTAGATCTTGCCTTCACGAATACATCTACGTGATGATATCAACCACAAACCTTTGGATATTGTATTTGAGACTAGCGAATGTATGCCTAAACAAAAACACCTCCAACAAATCAAATACAACTTTAAGAAGACAAATCACATTGATCTGCTAGTTTACTTAGAAGCAGTGAATGAAAATGTCATCAAATTTTATGAGAGCATACACCAAAGCTTTCAACTCCATGTACTCCATGTAATTTATAACAAAGCACCAAGTGTTCACCCTCCTTGGTTCGTTGACCGGCTTATACATCTAAAAAATCGTAAGTGTAAGGCATATACTAAAATGATGAAATCAAGTTTAGAGGCTGACAAGTGGTCCCTTTTACAACACAGCGAGGAATTTGACGTTTTTTTCAAATTTAAGTACAAGGCCTATTTGGATGGCGTCCACGAAAAATTAGGGTAACTCCAAAACAGTTCTGTGGAAATATTTCAGATCTAAACGTGAATTCGAGGGGTATCCTTCCAACATGACTTATAACAATATCAGCACCTCGAACGCCAAGGAAATAGCAGACATGTTTGCGGAATTTTTGCCACGTGTCTATCGACCAAACGTCAATACTGGATACATCGATCAATCAAGGAGTAGCAACATATTAATCACTTCTCCTCCCATATCTAATGAATACATTCTATCCGCATTGAAGTGCTTTGGAGACGGATGTGGGCCTGACGATAGACCCTCATTAATATTAAAAACGTTTGCAAGTATTTTGGTAAATCTGTTGTGCCATCTGTTCAATCAGTCATTAACCACTGCTGTGTTTCCGGAAAAATAGAAAGTTTCTAAGATAACCTATATCTTTAAATTCGGAAAACGTAATGACGTTACATGTTACAGATGAATATCCACATCATCATCAATCCCAAAATAATTTGAACTAGTAGTTTGCAATGCTTTAAAATCCACACTAATACGTCATATATCTGTCAACCAGCACGGGTTTATGCTTGGCTGATCAACTTCTACTAACCTGGATGAATTCACCAGCAAATTAATTTTTAAGATTGAAAAACCTCATCAAACCTCATGGTTTATACGGACTTTAGTAAGGCATTTGATTCTATATGTCATCATAAAGAACTAAAAAGTCTACATATATTCGGATTTTGATTCGATTACATTAAATGGTTTAAGTCGTATTTAACAAACCGTTTGTAATATATAATAATTGACAATAAGAAATCCAACGTTATCAAAGTCATATCTGTTGTTCCAAAGGTTCACATAATGGACCCTGGATCTTTATTGTTTTTATTCATTGGATAACCTAGATCATAAAAAACTCAAATGTTCTCATATTTGCTGATGACGTAAAAATTTATCATACGATTGAAGAAATGGGTGATGTTGACAAACTGCAAAATGACCTCAATAGAGTAATCGTTAAACGTTAGATTCAACAGACACATCGATAACTGTCTTGCTAAGACGAACTCCATGTTTGGCTTTGCTAAGCGATGGAATGGGGACTTGAAGGATATTCAAACATTACTTACACTTTAGTACGCTTGAGATCGTACTCTCAGGTGGAATATGCCGCAACCGTCTGGAATTCTTACTACGACACACGTCAAAAGAATTGAAAGCGTTCAATTTTTTTATTTTTTATTCCTGTTTAAAAAACGGCCTGCGATTATGACCACAACATACCTTTCTATCAAAATGTTTCTCGTTTACCACCATATTCAACAAGGTGCAAAGAATATAAAATATGCACCCTTCAAAATAGACGTATAAATCGAGATGCCGCCTTTATCGGAAACATCCTACTCGGCCACCTCGATTCAGTTTATGTATTAGAAAACATCTTTATAAATGTTCCAGGCAGGACATTACGTAATCATCGATTTTTAGCGCTTGAACACCACTCCACCAACCACGGCAATAACAACCCAATCAATAGATTAGCAAAATCATTTAATACCGCAAAGCATCAATTTAATTTTAATTTATCAAAAAACCATTTAAAAAAAATTTAAAAACTTATTTCTTAACTTTAGATTAATTTTTCTGACAGCTTCAACTTTGAAGTGCTCTATTTAACATTTTAACAATTTTGTTGTTTTAATTTGTTTGATAACTTGTAAACTATACAAAATCGATTTCTTTACTTAAATAAATAAATAAATAGTGAATCGAACAAAAAATTACTATTATAGGAAATATTTATATAAATAAATAATTTTAATTTCTGGGACTAGCCGTTGGGCTATATCCCAACAAATGTTAATATAATTAAATGATGGCAAAGTTACTAGATGACTTAGAATAAAGTTAGTTGTAATATTATATATGTAGATAAAAAAAAATGTTTCACGTCTGTCAATTTGTCACCTGTCACATTAAATTTATTTATGACAGTGAAATTAATACTAAAAAAATAACAAACAATTACACTGTTAAATTTGACAATTTTTCCAATTGGAATTTCAGAGATTTGAATAATTTTTATTATTTTACTCTATTGGATTATTGGATATTAATTATTTAAAACACTGAAATTTAAAATGATGTAAAATAAATAGTGTTGTGAGCGACGTATAGTTACTATCTCTTGTGCTGTACAGAAGCAATGCTACTTTGCTCACTTTTAAGAACTTTTAAATTCCATAAACAAATTGAAAAGTACATCAAAATTTAATCTGATTGGCCACAACAATCCTAGGTGATCTAAACTATCCGGAAATATACATGAGTACCCGTGGACATCTCTAAGAAAGGGAGCAAAAATGATTAAAACTGGATTAAAATCACAAAACTACAAAATTCCCTGAAAATCGATGGACGCAAAGGTGGCAGTTGCTCGAAGCTATCCAAATATGTACTCGAGAGTATGTAATTATTTATAGAATCGGCAGCAAACAAAACACCTCAAATTCAAATTTTCGTATAAATAAAATTCCAATTGGAAAAATTGCCAAATTTAACAGTGTAATTGTTTGTTATTTTTTAGTATGAATTTCACATTCATTTTAATTTTAATTTTTCTTTTGACTTACCCCATAATAGAAATATTAAATCCGACACAGCTAAGCTAAATAAATAATAATTGGTGGCCGTGTGCATTCCAGAATTGCGGATAATAACCACGCATACAAGAACATTGCCTAAGATACCTGTAATAAATATTCCTAAAAAAAATATTGTGACCTGAAAATAAAAAGGAAATATTATTAATAAATATACAAGGATATTGCTAATTGGTTACCACTTATATTGTGGTTAGGTACATTATGTCTCTATACATATATACATACATATATACACATACACACACATAATAAATATTTATATTTGTACATAATCAAAAATATCGAAACCAAAACAAAATTTATGGTTAAATATTCGATTTTGGATAAACCACAAAATTTACAAAATTGTTATGTTTACGTTATTGCCTAACCAAACAGTGCGGGGAGACTTTCTATAATCGTATCGTCGTCTATCCATTAATATTTGCCTTATTCAAAAATCTATGTCAAAAGATCAATATATATTCGGTTTTGTGTACACAGTATATATACAGACACGCACACACACACACACGGTAAAGAAACTTTTGATTATTCAGTGTTGATAAAATAATAAAGCTGTCCGTTTTGTTGATATATGTACATACATACGGAGCCACAAATAATCGTAACCATATCCTTATTTATATATAATTTATGGATGACACTATCATTTTGGTAAGATCATAAGTATGATTTTTTTTAAAGCTTTTTCTTCTCCTCAGAACTTTTCTCGAACATAAAAAAAAAATAAAAAAAAAGAAAAAAGTTGTTTTAAAATTTGAGTGACTTTTTGTTTTAATTTTAAAATATATTTATCGTCTTAAGTCAATAAAAATAAACTCTTCTTTGCACTTCGCCAGAAGTTCTGTATAAACAAATTGAAATTAAATTGAATATTTAAAGTTCATTAATTTTGTCAATCAAGAGTAAAACAAGAAAAATAAAAAAACGAAATCAATTGGTTTGATGATGCCAAAAGTTTTCCAATAAAATACGATAACGCAATGTTGGGAAATGATTAAATTCGTTGAGTTTGTCCCCCTGGTTTACGGTATACCGGTTCCCATATATATACGAACAAATAATTAAAAAAGTTTTCGTGTCAATTGTAATTGTAATAAAGCTTTTACGCCTATACATGTATGTATGTGTCTCTATTTATATACATACTTACATACAGATACGAATGACACTTCTATAAATAACTAAAAGATCATTTTGAAGTACATTAAAGATTACATCTTGTTCTTCTATAGATATATGTACGTAATAAAGATACCACATTCTATTTATGTATACCGCACACTTTCGTTATGTGTGTATACGCACAGCATCTTTGTTTTATATCCATCATGTACATATTTGAAAAGTTCCTGTACGTATGTACATACATATATGTAAGGTTCATTCTTTAATGTACGACATTAAATTATTAATGCGGGTGAAAAAAAAACATTGGGTAGACGTGTACCTTGATATTTTACGACGTCAAGATTTAAGATACATTATGTATATGCGTATAGTATATGAACTTTTGAACCGTATAGATATTTTAGGTATGAATGTATATAAATAAATCGGATCAATAGCATTATAAATTTGGCAATTTATCGAAAAAATTCAACATTTTTATAATAAAATAAATTAAGGTTTGAATCGAAAACGATGTTGTGAATTATTCAAATCAATTAGAATTAATTTTTATCAAGTTTGTTAAATTTATTTCACCTTATTAAACCCGGGCTTGATTAGCCCAGTAAGGCACCAAACTGATATGATCATCACCTTAACCCAGCTCAGGTGATCTGGTGCGAAGCTGTCTTGGGGGAATCAAGTTGGTACTTGTTGCCAGCTCCGTATCTTGCAGCTTCCACAAGTGTGCGTGTTACCTCCCCGTGGTGACCACCGAGCAACTGGTACACCATGTTTTATGTGGTGTACTAGGCGAAAACATGGCGCTAAACAACTGGGCCGGGTTAAGGTGTTAACCGTACTGTGGTGATAACCGATCAGGCTGGGGGCCCAGTCTTAAAACTATCCCAGTCTCTAACGGCGTATCCGGATCATGCAGCCTTACCTGTGCATTTCGGATCTCTGCACAGGCGGACCTCCTTTCTTCGCTACTCTTGGGACCTATTATGAATAACAAAGATAATAAATAAAACGAGACCGGTATTCTTAAAAAACCGGTACCTAGTGCTGTGGAGACATCGGCCTTTAGGCTCGGTCTCCAAAGCAGAAAAAGGGGCATAATAATAAATGCGGCTGGCCCCTCGAAACCAAAGGGCAAAGGCACGAATGCTGGTCCTCCGCTCCAAATGGACGAATCGCCGTCAGAGGAGGAGTCTGACTCAACAGTGGTGGAAGTACTATCTAATGCTTAAGATCCTTTAAATCACCCTCCACCGCCTCGGCGGCCCTTCTGCTCAAAATGGAATCGGAGTCCATTGATGTGGTTCTGGTCCAGGAGCCTTGGGCCAGTGGAGACCGGGTGCTGGGCCTCAGAACTACCAAATATAAAATACTACATGCGAAAAATGAAGGTAAGATACGTTCCTGCATTTTCGCTAGAAATAATCTGAACATTTTTATACTACTAAATTACAGCAACCTGATGTAGTGGTGGCTAGCACCGTGACGGGTGCGCAAAATCTCTGGCTTATATCGGCCTACCTACCACGAACAGAGGCGCAAAGTCGAAAAGTCGGAGTCATCATGGGCAGTGATGGTAATGCGCATCACTCAATGTGGGGAAGTACAAATATCAACAGGCGAGGTGAGTTACCCCTTGATTTTATTTTAAGTACTAACCTAAATATATGTAATATCGGGCGAAAGCCAACCTTTATTACTAAAAATAGACAAGAAGTGCTGGACATTACACTTGTCTCAGATTTTATTAAGGAGAGGGTATTGAACTGGCAAGTGTCCGAAGACCATTCCTTTTCTGACCATTGTCATCTCCAGTACGAAGTGGGTACAAAACCCACTAAAAAACCATCCTTCAGAAATAGGAAGAAAACTGATTGGGATTGCTTTAAAACCATTCTGGGTAATTCATTACCGGTATTGGTTCCAAACCCACCTGCATCTACACAGGAGCTTGATGTTCTAGTAACCAAGCTATCTGATGCTTTTAACAAAACCATGTTAGGTGCATGTCCTATCAGTAGGCCTTTGGGTAAGTCTCGGCCACCCTGGTGTCGAGAGAACTCCAAGGTACTCGTATAAAATGCAGGAGATTGTTCAAGAAAACCAGGAACACAAATGCTGCTGCAGATTGGGACTGTTATAAGAAAGTCCTTAAAACCTACAAGTACGAGCTAAGAGCAGCCAAAACGAGGGCCTGGAGGCATTACTGTGGCAGCATACAGGAGACCTCGGAGGCTGCTAGGCTACTCAAAGTACTATGTTCCAGTCCTTCCATCCCGAGTAATCTACAATGACCGGATGGTTCATGGACTACGTGTAGTGAGGAATCTATGGAGCTATTACTAGAAATGGATTTCCCGGAGTGCTCGGTGATAGCCCCGGAGAGACCCATGAGGAATAGGGGTGTAGACTCCGTAAGTCATATAGTAAATAGGCGGAATATCATATGGGCAATAAACAGTTTTAAGCCATACAAGTCGGCAGGACCTGATGGCATTATCCCTGCGGATATCCAGCGAACTATTGACTTAACCCTACCCTGGCTGGAAGTTATCTTCAAAGGCAGCCTAGAACTCTGTCACATTCCTAGCAAATGGACTGAAGTAAAAGTTATATTTATACCTAAGGCGGGAAAAATTTCTCACTGCTATCCCAAAGACTTTAGGACTATAACCTTATCCTCTTTTCTGTTAAAATCACTGGAAAGGCAAATAGAGTCTTACATTAGAGGCTCAATCAAGCCGGGTGAGCTGTCGGGATCTCAACACGCATGCTGTAAGGGACGATCGGTGGAAACAGCTCTTCACTCCCTTATAGGTCCGATTGAGAAATCACTTGAATATAAGGAATATCCAATGGTAACCTTCTTGGATATAGAGGGGGCCTTTAGTAACGTCAGACCGGGGGCAATCATTCGGGCCCTTCCGTGTCTGGGGGTAGAATAACAGGGGTATTCCGGAAGCTACCGACTACGCTATCCCTTTGCCATATGTTGAGATTAAATTCCAAACTGAGTTTCCCACCAGAGAGGACTGGGTGAACGAAACGGTTATGGACAATGAGGCCTTAAGCTTCTTCACGGATGGCTCAAAAAGGGATGGAGGGGTTGGCTGCGGGTTATTCTGTGAGGCACTAGGGGTTAACCTCTCTTTTCGTCTTCCCGACTTTTGCAGCGTTTTTCAAGCTGAACTGACCGCGATAATGGAAGTCATGGACTGGTTGAAGTATAATGTAATATCTACGAGGGATATTCGCATTTTTACGGACAGCCTGGCTGCTATTAAAACGCTACAATCATACTCCCTGACGTCGAAGGTAGCCCAGAACTGTCTGGCATCTTTAAATGAGATGGCTGATCAGTTCAACATCCGCTTGACGTGGGTGCCAGGGCATTTCAATATTGCAGGGAATGAAATGGCAGATGAGTTGGCCCGCAAGGGTACAGCACGCCTAATAATCCAAAGCAGGCGGGATATACAGATACCGCTTGCTTCATGTAAACTGCTGCTTCAAGAAGAAGCCATAAAAGAAACGAACGTCAGATGGTCTAAAGCCAGTTCGTGTGTAACAACCAGGCAGATCTGGCCTGGACTTGACCGGTCCAGATCAGGCCAACTGATATCGCTTCGACGACACCATATTGGTATGGTCGTAGGAGCTATAACGGGACATTGTCTCATTGGGATACATGCGAGCAGACTAGGTGTCCCAGCCCACGATTTCTGCCGCAGCTGTGGTGATGAGGAGGAGGAGGAAAATGTGCTCCATCTGCTCTGCACCTGCCCTAGTCTAGCGTACAGCAGAACAAAATTTATGGGAACTTCTCCTTTGAACGACCTCTCGGATATTAGTAAAATCGAGATCCGGGACTTTAAACGCTTCTTGGTAAGCTCAGGATGGTTTAGCGAGTGAAGAGGAGGAAACTCGAATGTGGTACAGCTACGGACCAATTTTGTGTCTATGCTAGTCCTTTAGGACAGCCACCCTTACCTAACCTAACCTAACCTGGGGGTAGACGGGTCACTCAGAGGCTGGATAGATCAAATGCTTAGAGGCAGGATCGTGGCTGCTTATCTGGCTGGGACGTCTACCGGCAAATACGTGAGCAGAGGGACACCTCAAGGTGGGGTCCTATCTCCCCTTCTTTGGAACTTGGTCATACATAACCTGTTACTAAACCTGGAAGGTCAAGGCTTCAAGGTGATTGCTTACGAGGATGACGTTGCTATTGCGGTGTTCGGTAAATATCCTAGTACGCTGAGTGAGCGCATGCGCTTGGCTACCTCTCTGAGGGCACGCGGCAACGGACCATTTTTGTGTCTATGCTAGTCCTTTAGGACGGCTACCCTTACCTAACCTAACCTAACCTAACCTAACCTAACCTAACCTAACCTAACCCAGCTCATATAATGAACATCTTGCTGGGCAATTGTTGCGGCTTTGCTGGATTGTTGATTCTCTTTGTATTCTTTCGTATTTCACCCTACGCAACTTGCGGTTGGTTCTTCTAGAGCCCGCGAGTCCGGAATTGTCATAGTAGCTCGTTTTCCTTGTAATTCTCTTTTGATATCTCTTTTGTTAACTCCTTTAAGTGTATCCCCGTTAAGTATGGGGGAGATTTCGAAGTTTTCTACTGTGTTTTCGAATCCATCAGTTATGCCAGAATGCTTACATAATCGTCTCTTAAGACGAATCGCAAATGAATCTAGATTCTTCATTAATGGGCATCTGATTGGAGTGTTGTTGTTAGAAGTGGCCGGTTCTACATATTGAACTTCCGCGAGCTTTCAATAATTTTCGTTGTTTATGAACGTGATGGTTTTTGAATCTTTGACAGTATACAAAACTATATATACGCTTCAATTAGTGAATGCTTAGCAGGTGTCTAAATTTTCCCGCAAAAAGGTTGGTTATGTGCATTGCTGATTGTTTTGTTGGCAAATTAGCTGAGTTTTTATCGATTGGTGCATAATTCCATGGTAGCACAAGTAAATTATCTTTAATCTGAGATACTCGATTGCCCACAAAGATTTCTAGCTTTGTGACGTCTCTTCTTATCCACTTGATGAATGTGGTGGAGTCAGCCCATTGAAACAGCTCCAAACCTTGGTAGTTAATGTTACTTTTGACATACACAAGAAGCTTGGATTACAGAAGAGTCTGATTCAACTGTGGATGAGGTAAGCACTATCTAATGCTTAAGATCCTTCAAATCAACCCACACCACTGATGTGATTTGATTTGCGACGAATTTGGTTCATTGTCTATGTTAGTCTCGATAGCCAGCTCAATAAATTTTAGAGTTACACAAAGTATCCAAAGATATCTTGATCGATAAAATTTCCATGATTTGTTTGACAAATCGACAGAGCAGTACGGCAACCGCAATGAAACCAAGATGACACAAAGATATTAATTTCAATTGGCAGAAGATCTATTAATATTCTTGTAGGCAATGCTTGTAGCGTTAACTGAATTGATTGTCGGTCTTGAAATATCGTTTCAACCGCTTGTTGGTACGTTGAATCTAAAGGTCGTTGCGTTGCTTTAAATTTAACTTTAGTACTGAACCTTACATATTATGCTCGCGTCGTGAATACCTTAAACCATTCTTCACGGAGCATTTCTTCTTTGCACATCTTATTAAGTGGCGGGTACTTCTTCAATCTTCCAAGAATGTTGTAGCATTAATGTCGACGATTGCGGTCCCAGTTTCTTCTCAGGTGATGATGTATTATCCCTTTCTAGCAGGAGATGAACAATAAAGTGGCCGATGGTGATGAAAGACCAAGTAAACCGCCCTGACAATTAAGTTTATTTGGGTTTCAATCGCAGTCTAAACGAACAAGATTTTGCAACGAAAAACTCTAAGGGTTGCCTCACTCAGTCATGGAGCAAAATCGTATTGTGGGGAAATTTGGTGACCGAAAATTGAACGAAACCTTTTCATCATGAGGCTGCCTAACTTTAATGTACTTCAAAATAAAACATTCGCTTTGCAGTCGGAGTGGCCAGTCGTTAAATGGTATAGCCAACAGATGCGCAGATCAATGCAATTAAGCGCATTATGATTTATGAAATACTTGAAAGGCAACATAGTGGAATTCTAAAATGATTGTTGGATTAAGTACTGGAATATAGCCAAATTGATTGGCAGTTGGCATTTTCTTAACCGAGTATGGTGAAATTCAATATGTTGGGTAGAAATGGTATTCTTATAGATAATTGTTGGACGAACTTCTGGAAAATGGCCATTTGGAACGGAACTACGCCATCCTTTAGCCGATTTTGATGAAATTCGATGTTGGATGAAAATGGGCTTCTAAAATGATTGCGTTGTGAAATATGGCCAACAGGAACCGATTTAAACGAAAATTGACTATTTCGATTGAAATGGGATTCCAAAATGATTTTTGGATGAATTTCTAGAGTAAAGCTAATTGGAACAGAACTATGCCTTTCGTTGGCTGATTATGATGAAACACGGTATGATGGATGCAAATGGGATTCTTAAATGATTTAAGAATAAAGTTGTGGAGTATGGCCACCTGGAAGTGTTTCTTAACCGATTATGATGAAATGAAACTCGATATGTTGAATGGAAATTCAATTCTCAACTGATTGTTGGACAAAGTTCTGAAATATGGCCAACAAGAAGGGAACTGTAGCAGCTCGAATATTCGACTCACCGATATTCGGTTCTGCCACAAACAAAACAATTAGTGAAATTCAAATATAAACCAACTTATTTGAATTAAGCGTTCACTAACCCCATCACATATCCATCTATCCAACCACCACTATCTAATAACCGAACCATTACTATAAAACATTTATAGTAAAACACATCGCCATCTAACAACATCACCACGAACAACAATGTTCGGTGATGCAACACTAATGCGTAAGTGCAATATTCACCGTCGCCGGCGCATGTATTCCTTCATCAAAAAACGAAGACGAAGGCGACGTCACAACACAACAAAACAACAAACTTTTTGGCGTCCATTACGATTCTGAATTTTTACGAACAACGCTCTCAATATTAGTGTGGTGGTGAAAATAAATAAAATTAATTAAAAACATAAACAAATGATAATAAATAATTACAACATTAATAAAAATAAAAATTATAAAAACAAATAAATTAATATTATATAAATAATAAAATAAAAATATTATTGTGTTTGTGTTTCTTTATTTAAATTGAGAAATCCGACCGGACGAGAATTTAAATTAGGAGCAACCTCCTAAAGAACTAAGCCATCCATTGACCAATTATGACGAAATTTGAAAATTTCGATGGTAATGGGGTTCCAAAATGATTTTTGGATGTTCTGGTACATAGGCGGCTGAAACGGGAATAAGTTTTTTGTAAACCGATTACGAAGAAATTCGATGGTGGATGGAAATCGGATTCTAAAAGAATTGTTCGATGAAATTCTGTAATATGGCCAACCGGAACGGAACTAAGCTATTCCTTGACCGATGTTGTTGGAATTCGGCAGGTTAGATTGAAATGAGATTCCATAATGATTTTTGGATGAAGATCTAGGGTAAGGCTAGCACGGTATGTTGGATGCAAATGGGATTCTTAAATAATTTTTGGATAAAGTTGTGGGATATGATCATCTGGAACGGAACTATTTCTTAACCGATTATGATGAAATGAAACTCGATATGTTAGATGGGATGGAATTCTTAAATGATTGTTGGACAAAGCTCTGAAATATGGCCAACAGTAATGGGGTGCCAAAATGATTTTTGGATGATGCTGAGGGTTCTAGAGTAAGGCTAACACGGTATGTTGGATTCAAATGGGATATTTAAATGATTTTTGGATAAAGTTGTGGGATATGATCATCTGGAACGGAACTATTTCTTAACCGATTATGATGAAATGAAACTCGATATGTTGGATGGGGTGGAATTCTTAAATGATTGTTGGTCAAAGTTCTGAAATATGGCTTCTAAATATATTCTTTGCAGTATTGGGGTTCCAAAATGATTTTTGGATGATGCTTTGGAACATAGGTGGCTGGAACGGAAATAGGTGTTTTGTAAACCGATTGTGATGAAATTGTATGTTGGATGGAAATCGGATTCTAAAAGGATTGTTGGATCAAATTTTGAAATAGGGCCAATAGGAACGGAACTAAGCTATTCCT
This sequence comes from Tipula unca, assembly GCA_951394425.1. Lineage (NCBI taxonomy): Eukaryota > Metazoa > Arthropoda > Insecta > Diptera > Tipulidae > Tipula > Tipula unca. Next base: position 78,037,724 of record OX596380.1, read on the forward strand.
TGACCGATAATGTTGAAATTCGACAGGTTAGATAGAAATGGGATTCCAAAATGATTTTTGGATGAAGTTCTAGAGTAAGGCTAACACGACATGTTGGATGCAAATGGGATTCTTAAATGATTTTTGGATAAAGTTGTGGAGTATGTCCACCTGGAATGTAACTTTTTCTTAACGGATTATGGATTAAATGGAACTCGAATTGTCGGATGGAAATGGGATTTAAAAATCTCATTGGATGATTCCATGATTTTGATGAAACTCGGTTTATTAGATGGCAATGGGATTCAAAAATGAAGCTCACGAATGTCGTGAACAGAATTGTTGAAGTTCGAGAAATTGAATTGAAATGAAATTCTTGAGATTTGCTGATGTATCAAACATTCTTTAAATATTGCTTGGAGGCTTATCAATTATGATTTATGTGTACATTCTTCGCATATACACTACATATAGACTACATACAAACTATAATAATAATAAGTACATATAAATTTATTAAGATTAAGATTTTCAAATAAAGATCAAAATAATGATACGATGTTTGCTTTGCTGTATAAAAATACTTCGTATGTAGTACTTAACTGTATTAGATATGTTTGTAACTATGTAATAGTGGTACGAAAGATAAAAAACAAAAGATAATATTTCTCATCTATCACATAAGAGTTTATATACTAGTATGTGTATTTTGCTGCTGCTCACGCTGCTGCTGTTTATGAGATGTTGAAAGATTGAATATAAATAGAGAAATATTTTTCCAACTGATGCGGTATGTGTACTCGTCTATAAGTATACTCGTATGTCTGTAAGTTGTTTACAAATCTAATTAAATTTTAATATAAATAACACTACTTGCGTATAAACAATATACTCTGTATTCCACAATTTTAATGATAAATTGGTTTATTTATGTATGAACATACATATATGAAACGCTGATGTATGCTGTGGGTATAAATGAATGAAGGTGGAATGGAAATGTTGTCGGAGGTTATACCACAATTTTTTATTATTGTTTATTAGTAACTCGTAAAATTTGTAATTTTGTATAAATTAAAATAATTTAGTTTTTATACTAAACGACCTATCGTTTATCCAATGTTTAATTATATTGTCATTAGTGTTATTCGTGTAATTTATGATTTTGTAATAAATAGTTGAAAGACTGGTTCAATACAATATTGCTTATCGGTACAAAATACTAAATTTTTGTTCATAAAATTTTTTATATTCCATTTTGTCTATAATAAAGAATACTAATAATATTATTAATCAGAACATGACTGCGACAAACCCTAAGAAATATGTTTGCTTCAGCATCAAACATTCACACAATACACATATACCGCACACGCTACGCGGTTAGCTTTTATACAAAATCGCATAAATAATAATTTTTCCTAATTTCCATTTAAGCAAATATTTATTTACCAAATAATTTTTATGTGTACGGTTGACTCAAATATAATTTATTGACTTTGAAACTTTTTTTTTTTGGTTGGTGGGGGTATGTGTGCGTACTCTGCGTACATGATGGTTGAATCCATGGAACGTGTGTTTGGAAAACAATTTGCCTAAATTGAACCTCAATTAAAACTGGGTAATTTTAACAAAACAAAAGTAAACAAAATTTTTCGGAAAAGCGAACAAAACGATTTTGTTTTGTTTGGTTCTGATAAAGCGCAGATTCACATCTGAAAGTATTTGGTAATAATTTTTTCGTGTTTTAGAAATTCTTTCGGTATATATACATAATACTGCGAATCTAGTTTATTTGTATTACGCCCTATACACAGGCCTACAAAAATATAAGTTTTCTAAGATGTACTCCCGTACCACCTCGCTCAATGACGTGAGACAGATGTACAAACATATACATTTGGTTAACATTGACGCATCCTCGCAAAACTCCCGCAACCAAATTATTCACGTGTTAATTTGTAAATGGCAAACTCGAATTGTGCAGGATGTGAGCACATACCGATCAGCATTCAAATACGCAGGCAGCGATCATCATTTGGTCACTGTAAACATATGATGGAAGATTTCATACAGGTCAGCGGATCCAGCGATGGAAGATTTCGATGGCCATGGAGTGATAAATAAAGATCAAAAGGAAATATATCAGGATTTTCTTCGGAATCTATTTAACAGTCTGACTATGAGAACTCAATCTGGGAGGTACTGAAAACTTCGGTTGTTCAATGAAGTGCTTGCATATGCAGATAACATTATTGGCTTGAGGTACAATCAAAACATTTATATGCCTGGAATTCGACATAGTTTATATGCCCACGTTCGCAGGTGTCGATTCGTTGAATCCAATTTTCAATGACTCGGCCACACATTTCGAGGGAAACGGCCGCTCTGGGATCCTCTAAAGATGCCGGCTTATGTTGGCATAGACCAATGATTTAACGTAGCCTCACAAAAAAAAGTCTAGAGGTGTTAAATCACACGATCTAAGCAGCCAATCGACAGGGCCATTTCTGTATATAACACCTTCATCGAATTTAGATTTCAATAAGTCCCGCTTTGTGGCATGTCGCACCGTCTTGTTGAAACCACATACATATCATTAAATTCTAGCTCATGCAATTGACCAAAGAAATAACGTTGCAACATGTCTCTATAGCGATCTCCATTGACAGTAACGTGACGGTCATTTTCATCAACGAAAAGAAACGGTCCAATGACACCACCAGCATGAAAACCACACCATAAAGTTATTTTTTGTGGATGAAGTGGTGTTTCTTGAAACACATGAGGATTTTTACATAATACCAATAACGCATATTCTGTTTGTTGACGAAGCCGTTTAGCCAAAACGAATTACGACCAAAAATTGGGATTAACGCTCTTGAAGTTGCAGTCACCCTCGGAATTTTTGTAGTACTAGGTTCATGTACTTCACTATGATGAAAATGTTGTCTTTACTAAATGTTTTGACACTAACAGTTTGATTATTTGTTTAAGGGTGCGTTCACAGTGAAAGTTCAACATTTTCTAGTCCCAAATGGAAAACCCGATACTTGATCTGCGAGTCCAAAAGAAAATATATTTTTTCGATTCGGATCTATTTGCTCGGGGTTGTGTTTGGAAAATCCGATACTGTGATGGAGTAGATCCATGCAATCATTACGATGATTTAGAATTTTCTTGCCTGTTTGACACTTAGTAGTAGTTTACTAAATAGTAATGCACCATATACAGTCTATATGCTTTCGGTTTCGCTGACAAACGAGAGATTCTCATTTGGGCTTTGCGCATTTTTCGTAGATAACACTTGAATATTATGAAAAATATTTGTTTGCTTGGGTCGTTGTGAATAGGGCTCCTCGTTTGAGTAAGTGGTTCACTTTGAAGTTGGATACAATTGTTTGTATTGGGTTCCCAATGTAGTCCCAAAACTGTGATATGTGTAATCGAATGTTTTTCGAGATAAATTTACAATTATTGCGAATGATAGTTAAGAATATAGATATAAAATGGGTTGGGCTCCTCTGACAAAATATTCGAAATATTGATATTATTATTATTATTAAACTTGGCTGGAACCCAAGTAGGTGCCGCACTCAATGCCACTCTGGGCACATACATTTAAAGATCCATGGTTAAGAATTCGGGACCTAACTACCTCGAAAGCGGGGCACACAAGGAATGTTGAATAGGTCCCGTTCTTACCACAATTAAAGGTCAGGGGCACTGCCGGTTGAGGTCCAATGAAATTTATACATCAGCTATCTGATTACTTTCAATGCCACAATGAGCCGGAACCCACATAACTTTGACACGATTATTAGACCAAAGGACGTCAATAAAATGTTTACAGTCCTTGACCAGTTTGGAAGTGATCATAGGATTTCGTAATGAATTGAGCACAGATTTACTATCATACACATAGAATAATGTCCTTTCCGGAAACATTGAGATTAGAAACATCAATCGCACAACGTGTGAGTGCAGTCAGTTCCGCTTGTAATACCTTGCAGTTCCGGCCTATAGACTCCCACATGATCGTAGGTTATGTGCAGGACAATAGATTCCGAAACCTGCACCAAAATTAGAGTGAGACCCGTCAGCGAAAAATACGAGCGACAGAGCCACCCAGTCATTGAATTCTTGAGACAACCACGAGTTCCTCGTTGGATAAACCACCGAGAAAGACATATCGAAGCAGAGTTCTGGCAACAATGTGTCATTAACCATATTAATTTTTGGTATATATGAGCTGAATAAATTGTAGATTAGTCTATGCCCTGTGATCAGGCCGAGAGAGTTCCAGGCACCAATACATCGCAGGCGAAAGGCAGCGGAGCATGCTGTGCCTAGGATGACCGACTTCAGTGGGGGCAGAAATAAGATTGCCTGAAAAGCACTTCTAGCAGATGAGGACATAGCACCCGTAGTAGCTCGACAAGCCATACCTTTTATGGATAACATGGATAAAGCTAGAGATTTGTAAATAAACATCAGAAATTTGGGGGTCAGACCCCACGACTTCCCAAATGCTCTTCTACACTGCCAGGAAATGGAAGTGACCTTTTGCAATTTAATTTCAATATGAGATTTTCAGAAGAGTATACTGTCCAGAATGAGGAGAGAAGAGGGGCAGATAGTTCTCCAGTAAAAGGAAAAGACTATCAGACTACTTCCTTCGTTTGGTGAAGACTATCAGACTAGTTTTCGATGCATTAACGTACAATCCTTCTCTAGACACCACATTTCTACAACTTGGTGGGGGACGTTGCGTTAACTCTGATAGTACATTAAGGTATTTACCCCGAACCAGAACGAATAAGTTATCAGCATAACTCTGAGCAGTGAAGGCAGATTGCTGCAGTTTTACAAGTAATTAGTCAATAACTACAAACCACAGGAGATGTGACAGGACACCTCCCAGGGGCAACCTCTAGTAACTTTAACCAAAAAAAGAAAGGGGCCAGGCTAGGCCACAGCAATGCGTGACCTCAGCAAAGATCCAAACCAAGTAACATGTTTTAGTCAAGCAGGAAAAACTCCATCTGGACCACCTGATTTATAGGGTGAGAAAATGCTCCAGCGCAAGATATTGAGAGTAACTAGCCTACAGGCTAAGTCCCAGTCGTTTGAATAATCAGTACCATTGGGCTGGGCGTCAGCAACATAATCATAATTGATAACATTGCACCCAGGGAAATGGCAGAAAGCAGTGTTTCGACAATTTCCTTCTTGGAAGAGGTTAATCTGCTATCAGAAAATTGCAGCACATCAAGTTGGCAGGAATCATTTCTAACCAAGGACCTATTAGGTCTCGCGATCCCAGAGATACTATTAATTTCATCGCAGAAGCTAATCCAAGAAGTCCTACGAGCGGATCTCCGCATTTTCTTATATTCATATTGAGCTGCCAAAAAGTTATCCCAATTAACCTGAAGGTTAGATCTTTTGGCTTTGTTTTTGAGTCTACTAGCAGTTTTCCTCAGTTTTTTAAGATCAGAACACCAAAAACGCTTATTCTGAGATTTTTGCTTGGTAATAAGAGGACAAGATTTTTCGAAGGCTGACGTGACTGCATGCGTCAAAGATGAGGCTAATAATTTAATGTTGTCAGTCGAATATATCTCAGCCAACGAAACCAGCCTAGAGTAGGTCTTCTAAAATTTAAATTAAACGAGATACACCTATGGTCGGAGGTGAGAATGTCAGTGGTCACTAATAAGCTAATGTCAATAACTTCCCTCCTTACTGAATTGATAAAGCTAGGCTCACAGCATTTGTTAAGAATTTCAGGCTCAGATGTGCTCAGATAATTAAGTAGAGATAACTCCCTACCATTAGTATTTGTGGTACCCCATAACGTGTGATGAGCATTACCATCGCATTGTAAGGCAGATAAACTGATGCTACCACCAGTGATCCGCCTGAGTTCGACGATTTGAGAGAGACGAGCACAGCTGCAACGTCCGCTGAGCAACTCAATTCATGAATTAGGGTAGCACTCAGATAGTTTGAAATAAACACACAGGCTTTTATCTTATCATTGGACCCTCTGTACAGGATTCTGCCACCTACACGATCCAAACTAGAAACCACACCGTGATATTGACATAATCACGAATGGAATAATTATTCAGCTAAGGCCAATTAGGAGACATTTTGGAGTTTTCAACATATGGTAGCTAGTATGTTTGAGTAGTGCACACCAAGAGATTTTTAAATTGGTATTAAGTAGTAATATACAAAGGGTTGGGCTCCTCTGATAAAATTGCCAATTAACACTAATCTCAGAGTTGTATACATATAATTGCTATTATTTCCGAATAGTGGATGCTAAGACCATTACAAGTTGGTATTCAAGATTGATATTAAATGGGTTGAGCTCCTCTGACAAATTTCGAAATATTGACATAACCCACGAATAGAATAATTGTCCTAGAAGGCTAATTAATACGAATCTTAGAATTTTCTACATACGGTCGCTAGTATTTCTGAATAGTGGACGCAACTAGACCTTTACAAATTGGTCTCACTTGTTAATATAAAAAGGGTCGGGCGTCGAAGTCTAAATTCGAAATATTGACATAAATCACGAATGGAATAATCGTTCACGTATATAAAGCCATTTAATACGAATCTCAGAGTATTCTAAAAATAATAGAATAGTGGACGCTTATAACACTCCAAATCGGTATCAAGGATGGATAAAAAAGGGTTGGGCTAATTTGTTTTAAATTTGCTATTGATGCAATCCGATTGTTGTGGTAAATTTACCAAAGCAGTAAGACACCCACCCAGTGCACAAAAAGTCCCGGGCGGTCAAATATCTAGAAAGTATTGAGTTTTAGGTAAAATGATCTATATGTATATACAAGAGTTGTAGATCGAAAACTTCATGATTTCTATCGGTTGATAATATGTTGGTTTGACTATTTTCTTGTGGGTAGTATGTGAGTGTGTGTGTGTTTGTAGTTTTCATGTATACACGTCCGTTTGTTGAAATATTTTCACGGTACTGAAAGTTCAAGTATGTAGAGTTAATCCCCATTTTTCACGGTTATCGTCACTATTGGGATTTCAATGCCTTGCGTTATCTCTGTCATATTTAACAAAATACTTTCCCATATATCAAAGGTCAATAATTAAGAAGATATTAAGTAAAACAATCGTAATTATTCTCTTTCTGATTGAAAATTTGTTGCCATCAGTGATGTTAGAAAATAGTGTGTTTCAATAGGGTAGGCGTTGACTGTATATAACCATGGCTTAATGGTCTATATTTCAACGTTGTAACTATGTGGAACACACCAATTGTGTTTAGTATACCTCCACGTGGTAGCACCCGGGCAACGATTTTAAACATCGGGTAAATACTAAATGCGAGTGCAATGCACTATAAATTAAGTAGCAATGGACACAACGAATGTGGAAACAAATACCAGGTGGCAGACCTGATTGTCAGGAAAGTCCATCCTCGTCAGAGGCCGGTCCCAAGGATTCTGGGGGACCAGCTATTGCAATACTATAATCAGAAAAATCCCAAGATACGTTGAGGAATCGTAACACTCGACTGAGTAAATCCTTTCCAAAAGAGTCAGGTTCTACCGAGATCTCCTAAGAGAGCCTGTATCACGTTTACCACGAAAATTAACAAAATAATACCTACAGAAAATGTGGAATTACCGAAAAATGATTTTCCAGAGAACAATAATTGTTCTAAAAAAGAAGAAATGCTGTATCTGGAATTGCGTAAGCCCAATGCATATTGGTTAAATCTAACAATTTAAATAAGCAATTAAATGATACAATTGCTTGGATGCAGGAACACATGAATTCTTGGAAAAGCAGTTAAAGCACTTAAAACAAAGGAAAACGTTGATTCTCTAAGTACTCTAACATGGAACAAGAATACCATATGGATGAAGAAGAATTAGCTCACGAAACTGAGTGGATTAGAGTCAAAAGCCAGAGAAAAAAGGAGAAGGAATGAGACACCTACTCCTCCTCCGCTACTAACAAATCCGACCAATTAGGGTACTGGCCAAAAATCTGCATTCTACATGTAAACCAGAAAAAATAATTGAGGACCTGAACGGAAAAGGTTTTAATGCAACTGAAGCATCAATTAAGCTAAAACGGAAAAGTAAGGAGCCTCTGAACATGTATATGCTGACATTCAGCGGAAATATGATGATATTGAAAAAAATACATGAAATCAAGAACATCTTGGGATGCAAAGTCAATGTTGACCCCTAAGAAGATTTAGGCTTATACCACAATTTAAAAAATGTCGAGCATATGACATACTCAAAAAAACTGTAACAAAGAACCCAGCTGTGTCAAATATCCAGGTAAACACCATACTGGAGATTGTATCAAACGTCTACAGCATAGATGCGTACATTGTGGAGAAACCCATTCAGCTAACTACAGAGGATGCAGTGTTGCTATTGAATTGCAAAATATCAAAAATAACAACATAAATGCTAAAAATGCAAATGTAATAAAGAAGCAAACTGTTAGAATAAACAGACCTGAATCACTTAAAGGAGAGTTAAAGCGTAAAGTGTTGATAGCCTCTCAAGTAGAAGTGGGCAAAAAAACTTATGCTCAAGTAATGATGAGTAACGAAAACAAACAAAAAACTCCTCAAACAGACGACATAAATCAAACGCTTAAGCTGATATTAAACAAACTTAAAACTTTTGATTAGCGATTACAGAAACTAAAATACAATAAACAGAGAAAATCGATGTCTGTCTCATCTCTGAAACTCACTTAACTAGACAATCAGTTATCAAATTGAGAAATTATAAAACATATCAAACTATTTACCCGGGAAATACTACTAAGGGAGGTAGTGCTGTTATAATTACAAATAGTATTAATCACTTCGAAGAATTAAAATATGAAATACAAGCAACAGCTGTTAACATCAAGACCAAAAATAACTCTATTAGTGTTATTGGAATTTACTGCCCACCGAAATACTCTCTAAAAGAAAAAGATTATCTTGAATTTTTCAGTAAACTAGGGAAAAGATTTGTAATTGGAGGAGATTTTAATGCAAAAAATTTCCACTGGGGTTCTAGACTAACAACAACTAAAGGTAAATAACTCCTCAATGCTATCAGAAAATACGGTTGTGAAGCCTTACCAAATGGTGAACCGGCCTACTGGCCAGCTGATCCAAATAAAATACCAGATTTGATTGAATTCTTTATATCTGATCACTCCCCAATATTTTTGACATTAAGTGAAAGGATCATTCAAAAAGAAAGCTATCCTAGTTTAGTAAATAAGCACACAAATTGGGAATGTTTTAGACTGTCTTTAGAAAGAAAATTTAACTTAATGGGTCCGCTAAGGAGTGAGGAGCAATTAGAAAAAGAATTTCACAAAAGAAAATTGAACAACTACCCTAGAGAAATTAGAGAGCTCTTGGCAGAAAAAGGAAGGGCAGGGATAATATGGTAACAAATTAGAGCCCCTCAAGATAAACCTCAGAAAATTATCTAATGATACTAGTACTGATTGTTCTCTCTGGAGAGCATTCAGAAAAATTAAAAGGCCAATAATGCAGATTCCTTCAATCAGAACAGAAGATAAAAAATGGGTCAGAAATAACGAAGATAAAGTACAAAGTTTTGCTGAACACCTGGAAAAAATATTTGAACCACATGATGACCAGTCATTGGAAGCCGAAATAATAACTGGAGAGGTTGTATAGGAAAGTGAACAAATCCTACGAACAACACCAAAAGAAGTCATGCATGAGATAAAAACTAATATGGATCCGAAAAAAGCGCCGGGTGATCTTATCACAACAGAAATTTTAAAAGAACTACCAAGGAAAGCATTATTAAAGCTCACCAATATTATGAAAGCCGCCTTTCGATTGAAATATGTACCCAGCCTCTGGAAAATTGCAGAAGTAATTATGATTCCTAAACCTGGGAAACCACCACACAAAACTGGATCATACAGGCCAATATCACTATTACCAGTTATGTCTAAACTCTTTGAGAAGTTATTAGTAAAAAGGCTAAATACGATAATTGAGAAGAAAAACCGGTTCGGTTTTCGCAACCAACACTCAACATTAGATCAAGTACATAGAATAACTAATATTATTGAAAGAGCATTAGAGGAGAGAAAAGTCTGCTCAACGATATTCTTAGACGTTGCACAGGCCTTTGATAAAGTTTGGCACGAAGGACTTAACTATAAGTTAACAACTGTACTACCAATGCAATTCAATACAATATTAGAATCATAATTGAAAGATAGATTCTTTAGAGTAAAATTAGACGATTCATATTCTGAATTGAAAGAAATCAAGGCAGGAATACCACAGGGCAGTGTATTAGGTCCTATACCTACTGTACACTAATGAACTCCCTGTATTAGAAAACAACACTGTAGCGACCTTTGCTGACACAGCAATCTTAGCTGTTTACAGTTATTACTCAAATACATAACTGGACCAAAAGATGGCGAATTTAACATAACGAAACTAAATCATTTCACATCAATTTTACAAACAAACGACTCGAACATATTCCGGTTACAATTAATCAAGAAATAATACCGTATGCCAACACGGCTAAGTATATTGGCATGACACTAGATGCAAAACTACGATGGAAAGCACACGTCAAAAAGAAAAGCGAAGAACTAGGGCGTAAATATAGAAAGATGTATTGGCTGATAGGAAGGAGAACCGCTCTATCAACATACAACAAACTTCTATTGTATAAATAAATATTAAAACCGGTTTGGACCTATGGTAACCAACTTTGGGGTTGTACCAAACAGAGCAACGTAGAAATCATCCAAAGACACTGTTTCAAAGGAAATCCAAAAAATTCACTGAGACATAGGCAAAGGCTCTAACAACATGTTAACATTGAGGCAACTAAGCTATTAAACAACACAGATATTGTACGCAGGCTCAAACGAACTAAACCTTTTGAGCTGGTGTAATTGCTAGTGTAAACAGCGTAATGCTGATCTAAAATCCAGAATAACGATGTGGTTTACTTCAATTTATCAGACACTATGGAACACCAGTGGGAAGAAGCCATAGATTAATACAACATAGTAAATTACGTTAGAATAAAATTGCTCATTAGTCCAGGTGACCAGATTGTAATAATTGTTTATTTAAAATATTGGTGAAATAAAAACAACGCTCTAATTTTTATTAGGATTAAAACACTCTCACTATAGTATAACACAAGCTATTTCGACATGCATGTTAATGATGCCAAATTAACTAAACTATACACCAAATCACTGATCCATAACGATAAATAATCAAATACATAATGAACAGTAGTTATTTCCGATAGAAACTCAACTCAATTATTCCAATGTCTATATATTTATATATATATATATATATTCTTTAATCTTTATACATTTCCTAAATAATTAAATAATTTTTCAATTTTCCGACCCTCCCATAAATACCATCCACACATATACACAATCCTTTGACAGCGCAAATGAAATCAAAAACCAAAATCAGGCTACTACATGTACATGTACATATAGATGGATGCGGAGGGCACAAAAATTCCTAATTGTTTTTTATCATCAATTTTCTAATTTTACTTCTAATTTGTCGCACTGATGTAATCAAAAAACAAAATTGTTGAAATATTTTTCCTTTTAACATTTTCTTTCTTTCACGCCGTTGGTTTTCCGTATATAATACATTTTCTTTAACTTTTACGTTTGCCTTCTTCTTATCGCCAGTCAAATCGCCATTATACGCACATATACACACATATTTTTCCAGTTTTATTTATATTTTAATTAAAAAATTTTAATTTTCAATTTTCTTTTGAGCATTTGCTGTTTTTTTCTTGTTTTTTCAATTTTTAGTTTTTTTGTAAAAAAAAAAAAAAAGAACACAACCGGGAAAAGTCGATGAAATATGAAAATTATATTTTGACCCTTTTAAAATGTATGGTCGTGTTTTGGGGATATAAAAAGGAAAAGTGAAAAACGTTAAAAACCGTTAAAATTGTATTCAATTTATGTGTCGTGAGTTTGGGTTCTTTTTGGTGAAATAGCGAGTAGGTTGAATTGGGTTTGTATGTACATATATATATATATATAGAACTGACCGCCTCAAGGGTTTCCGAGAAAATTTATATTGGCTTTTGACTTTTTATATACATATTTCGATATTTCGATATAAAGAAGCTAAATTATGATGATTAAATCGTATATACGTTCGATGCTGCTAGGCAAATCTATAAATATATTATAAAATCTTTGTTTGCCAAATTTCCAGAATACGCAGTCTAGGTATATATGGGCACGTGTATATACGTTTATAATAAACAATGTCTCTCCTTCGCGCTCATAATTGGACCGCATATTCTCTTCGCAACACATTATTTACATATTTTATAGAAAATCTAATACAGAACGGAAAACTTTTTTAAATTTCAAATATTGACAAAAAAACATTTTATGTACTTAGTTGAACAATAAAACAAGATTGTTTATGTTGTTTGATGCGTTGCGTATATATCGTTGTGTAACCACTGTGCGGAAGATACTATATATCATCGTACATACAATATATACATATATCTAAGGCAATACATTAAATAGAAAATTTGATGTTTGTGCGAATGCTTATTGTATATATACATAAATATAGAAAGGGTAAATTTGTATTAAGTAAGGGATTTAAGATGGTTCTATATGTTGCTTTTATAATAATTACAAGAATATTAATAACATATGGCGCTAATAGAGCTATTTATCTAACAAAAAACATGTTTTAATAATGGTCAAAAACATAAATAATCGATAGATGGTATGAGTTTAATGGTGAAAACAAGATATTCGACAATATTTCAATTATGGCGCCCATGGTGGGGCACTTCATTCAAAGTCTTTCTACCAACATATGTTTTAATTTACATATTTAAGACTTTTATGAGCTGTTCGGCTTAAAAGCCTTTTCGATCAAAATAATACATGGTTCAAACAAATGGTTTAATCAAAACTACATAAATTTTCATCATCAATTATCCCAAATTCTATCCTAGTTTTTTTTTAAATTTCCTTCTTCCTTTATATTTACAGATTTTTAACTTCTCAATTTAGGAATTAATAACTCTAAATTTTTTAGATAATGACAAAGTTTGAAATTAAGAATTAAATTAAAATTTAAAAATTTAGAATTGACCAGTCTGACTGCGTGAACTCTGTCTGGGAGATACTGAAAACTTCGGTTGTCAGTGCTGCTCAACAGACTTTAGGTATAGTGAAAGTCGGACCCAAGAATGTTTGGTTTGATGACGAGTGTCGTCTTGCAGTTGAGCAACAAAATATAGCCCATAGTGAAGTGCAACTCAGCAATGAGCGCAGTTCGCGTAATTTCTTTAAAGGAATTACTGGACTGCACCATACTTTCAGGCTTACGTCAACAACCATTCGGGACAGGGATGGAAACCTCTGTGTCAACATGAATACTTTACTGACCTGCTTGATGTTCATCATGCGTCACAGACCGTTGTTGAGCCACCTCTAATACAGACTGCACTGAGGAGCCATCCCATGAGGAATTTACTGGCCTATATGAAGAGACTAAAACGAAACCGCTCACTTGGAGTGGTCTGCATTAATTCGGATCTCTTGATATTCGGAGGTGATACTTTGTGGAACTGTCTTTTCGACCTTATTCGATTAGTATGGCGAACCAAAGTAGTGCCTGATGAATCGAAAGTGACCGCGATATGTCCCATCTTCAAGAAGGGAGACCGCTTGGAGTGTGAGAATCATCGTGGTATAGCTCTCCTTTGCACAGCATACAAGTTACAAAGTTACTCTAGCGGAGGGCTTGGTTGGTGACTATCAAGGAGGATTTCGTCCGAATCGATCAGTCACTGACCTGAGTCTTTTCGCTGCGAGTGATTCTATCTAAATATTATGAGACATCCATTCCCGTACATCAGTTGTTCCTGGATTTCCGGCAGGCCTATAACTCGATCAATCGAGATAGTTTGTGGGCTGCCCTGGAAGACCTAGGAATGCCAACAAAATTGGTACGACTGTGTAGGATGACAGTGACGCAGTGTCAATGCTGTGTTAAAGTTGAGAACAGGCTATCGACAATTTTTGCAGTTAACTCGAGTGTTCGGCAGGGAGATGCTCTGTCCCCAATACTCTTTAATCTCATGTTGGAGCACATCGCCAGTCTAATATGCAGATGACATATGCGTGATTGGACTAAATAGCAACGGAGTGAAAGAAATACTTGATCCGCTTGTAGAGTTTTCAGCTTTCGTTGGACTTCAGATCAATGAGTCCAAAACGAAATACCTGATCTCTCGTTTTAAAGACAATGGCACACCAGATTTTAGTAGTGGCCACCACACGTTTGAGGGAGTGAGGAGGTTCAAATACTTGGGTTCTTTTATCACTCACGATAACAGTGTGGGTGAGGATATTAAAGTGCCACTGCTAAAATCTAAACACTTATCAAGTGCCGTGAAGCTGAAGCTTTACAAATCGTTGATCAGGCCCGTTGTTATGTTTGGATGTGAAAGTTGGGCGCTGACGGATGAGTACGAGAGATGGCTCCTTACATTTCAGAGAAGAGTCATGCGTGTGATTTACGGCCCATCTGATGAAGATCCCCGATATTGTATATGAAGTAAGATCTCAGCGATCTCTGAAAGGAGAGCCACCATATGGTAGGCTCACAGGTTGTTGCTTGGCTTCTTCAGGTTGTCTAGGACAGTATGAAAACCAAGCCCAGGATCGAAACCGTTAGAGCCAGATTGTTGATTCAGTAAGGGGCCAGTAATGGCCTTTAAAGACTGCTTATTATTATTATTTATTCTAGAAATTTAAATTTCAGATTTTATGATTGAAAAATATTGGAATAAGAATGTTTATAAATTTAGAAGTATATAAAAATTTTAAAAATGATGTGATGTGCGTTTGCAAGTTATATTTTATATATTCAGATATTCAGATGTTACAGTGTTAAAATTTCTTATTTCTTAGTTGTTACTTACTCTAATTACAAATTTATTAATAAACAATTAATTAATTTAATATTTTAAATTTAAATTTATTAATTTTTAAAATCATTAATTCCAAAATTTTTATGTTCACTTTTCCTATTCAAAAATTTCTAAACATCTAAAATTCTTAATTACTGGCTTGCTAATTGATAAATTACTCAAATCTTCAAGTTTTAAATTGTTTTAAAAAATTTGCACACTTTTTTTTTGAAACGATTAATATCACGAAATTACTGAGTTTTTCAATTTTCTAATGTTTTATAAATTTTCAGTTAAAAAAAATTGTAAATTAGTTATTAATTAAAATTACCTGTAAATTAAATTTTTCCAGTTCGAAATTTTTAAATTTTAATTTTTTTTAGATTTGTTAGTTTTTAATTATTTGCTTAAATTTCCTAAACTTATAAGTTTCTAAATTTAATTCTAAATTTCTTATTTCTAATAACCTTAATTTTTTATTGCCAGATTTCTTAATTTTCTAAATTGATTAAATTTTCTAATTTTACATATACAGACTTATTTTTTAATTCAGGAATTTCCAAATATTTAAATTTTTCAATTTCCGATTAATTAATTTCTTATCCTTATAATTTCCACAAATTTTTAAATAAATTTATGAATTTAAATTAATTAACTTTTATAAATGTAAAATTTATTGTAAATTTATGATTTCTAAACATCCTTATTTCTACATTTCTTATTCATAAAACAGAAATTCTAAATTTTCTTATTCCTTATTTCACAAATTTCCAAAATTTTATAAATTTCTAAATGTTTTAATATATCCTAATTTTAGAAAATTTTAATTTTTTTATATTTTTAATTTCTAATGTTCTAAATATTTGGATTTTTACATTTTCAAATTTATAATTTTCTAGATCTAGAAAAATTTTTAAATATTTATTTCTGTTTTTTTTAGTTAATTTCCAAACTGCCTTATTTCAAAACATTTCAAATTCTATACCCGTATGTCCAGGTGGTTTAAATTTTAAATAATTAATATTTCAAATTCTAAATTTTTTTTTTCTAAATACTTAACTTAATTTCTAGGTTAACTTCTAAATTTTTAATTTCTTAAGGTATTACATGTTTAATGTAATTGGTGACAATCTGAATTGGCAAATTATTTTAAATCTTAATTTTCAAATTTTAAAACTTAAAGTTTATTTAAATATTAATTTTGTGTCTATGCTAGTCCTTTAGGACGGCCACCCTTACCTAACCTAACCTAACCTTATTTAAATATTTCCATGCATAAAATTCTGAAATTTAGTATTTAATTTTTTATTTTCCAAAATTTGTAATTTCAAAACATTTTAAAATTTAAATTTTTACTTTTCAATTTGTAATCTTGCTGTGTTAATTGTTTACATTCGTTATTAGTTAAATTTCTCAGTTTCTATCTTTAATTATCAAAATTTCAAAATTCTCAATTTAAAAATTTTAGAATTTTTTTATTTCTTATACCCTTTATAAATTTCTCCTTTCAAATATCAGTTTGGAAATTTTCAATAATTTATTATTCAAACTTTATAATTTAGCTAAATTTCTACATTTTTTTCTATAAATTCCATTATAAATTTCAAAAAACTTTAAATTTCATAATTACTAAATTTCTTATTTTCGTAGTTTTGAAACAATTGCTATATTTCTAAATTTTCCAATTTCTTAATTTTCTTAATAATTTTTTTTTAAATTTCCTTCTTTCTTTATTTACAGATTTTTAACTTCTCAATTTAGGAATTAGGAAATTACTTTTACAAATTTCCTGAACTCTACAATTTTTAGATAGTGATAAAGTTTGAAATTAAAAATTAAATTGAAATTTAAAAATTTGGAATTTAGAAATTAGCATTCTAGAATTTTAAATTTCTGATTTTATGAATGAAAAATGTTGGAATAAAAATGTTTATAAATTGTGAGTTTGGAAGTTTAAAGTTCTATTTTATATATTCAGATGTTACAGTCTTAAAATTACTTATTCCTTAGTTGTTTAATTCCTTACTCTAATTATAAATTTATTAATAAACAATTAATTAATTTAATTTATAAATTTAATGTTTTTAATTCCAAAATTTTTGTGTTCACTTTTCTTATTCATAAATTTCTAAACAACTAAAATTCTTAATTACTGGTTTGCTAATTTCTAAATTTCTCAAGTCTTGAAGATTTAAATTTTTTATTTCGTATTTTCTAAATTTGTAAATTTTTTAAAGAAAAATTTGCACACTTGTTTTAAAAAGATTAACATCACGAAATTACTGAATTTTTCAATTTTAAAATGATTTGTAAATTTCCAGTAAAAAAAATTGTAAATTATTTATTACTTAAAATTGCCATTTGAAAATTCTTAAGTTGTCAAATTATGTTATAACCACCTCTAAATTCGATTTTTGTACTTCCAAATTTTTAAATTACATTTTATTTTTAGATTTGTTAGTTTTTAATTATTTGCTTAAATTTCCTAAACTCATAAGTTTCTAAATTGGTCAAACAAATTTCTGAATTTCTGAATTAGTTAATTCTTAATTTATTGTTTCTAATAACCTTAATTTTTCATTTCCAGATTTCCTTATTTTCTAAATTTATTAAATTTTCTAATTTTAATTTTTAATTTTTTAATTTCATCAAATTTTTTATTAAATTTATGAATTTAAATTAATAAACTTCTATAAATTTATAGGAAACTTATAATTTCTAAATATTCTTGTTTCCCAAATTTCCAAAATTTTATAAATTTCTAAATATTTTAATATATCTTAATTTTAGAAAAATTTAAATTTTTCATTTTCGTAATTTCTAAATATTCTAAAGTTCTAAATATTCTAAAATTTATAATTTACTAGATCTAGAAAAAATTTAAAATCTTAATTTCCGTTTTTCTAAATTTAATAAATTTCCAAACCGTCTTATGTCAAAACTTCTCAAATTCTAAATGTCCAACTTGTTAATTTCTAAATAATTAATATTTCAAATTTTAAAATTTCTTTTTTCTAAATACTTTAATTAATTTCTACGCTAGCTTCTAAATTTTTAAATTCCTATCTATTAAGTTATTTAGTTTCTTAATTTAAAATATCAAATTTTAAAACTTATTAATATTTCCATGCATTAAATTCTAAATTTGGTATACATATTTTTAGTGTTTTTTTCTTTCCAAAATTTTTCCAAAACACCAACTAAATTTTTAAAAATTTCTTACTTTCCAATTCTAATCTAATCTTGCCGTCTAAATTTTTAACATTGCAATTATTTTGTTTTTTTTAACTACTAAATTTTAAAATAAATTTCGGAGTCTTTTTTTTTTAGCCAAAATGCCAATTTCGAAATTATTCGAACGAAATCGGTGCATCCAGAGTTTGCTTTTGAGTTTGAGTCAACGTAAAATCATGTGTGAATAAAACCATATTGCTCAATCCTAACTAACCATGTAGTAACTTAACTATAATATAACAAAGAATAACTTTTATATAAAACCGCATAAATTTAGCTACCAATTAAACATTCGGCTACCATCTTTTGTAACTCTCTCGAGCATGGAAGAAATTGTGGAACCTATTATGTCATGTAAATCATAAGCCATGGAAAAATTTGTGGAACCTATTATTTCTTACTGGTGACAACCAAATTGGAAAAAAACATAGAATTACCTAAAACAGCCGTTAGGGATGTACTTTCATTGCCAAAGTATTGGAATGTCTTTTGAAATAAATTAGCATTGGTTAAAATCATTAATAATTGATGGTTGGATTGAGTTCGAAATCATTAGAAATTATTAATTTAATAGTTAAAACAAGATATTCGGCAGTATATCAGTAATAACAACATCATTTTTTAATCAACAAACCTGTTCCAGGATTATTTTAACGTTGTACAACTTAAGTTTTCATCTAGACGCATATTTAGTTTGAGAAATGCGCAGACAACGTAACTGAGCTCGGAGTCATTGCAAAGCATTAGACAGTAATATTTGTTTAAGGAGGTTAATATTTCTTTGGTTTATGTTTGAAAGGCTCTGGAAATCCTATCGATAAACTTTTATCGACCATGTGTTAACTTGTTGGCTAAAATCATAAGAAATACCAAAATATAAGTATAATTAGGCCAAGCGCTTAGTTACCAGGCAAACATACAGATATTAACTTGGTTAGCTCTGTCGAACATGAAAAAAATTGTGAAACCTATTATATCATGCAACGCATACGTCAAAATGAAATTGTGGAATCTATTACATCATGTTGGTTAAACTAAAATTTAAAAAAAGATGCGTCGCATTACCTTAACCAGCAGTTCAATTTAAAATTAAATGTGGAACCTCTCATATGGCTGTTAGTTTGCTAGAAATTGCCTATAATTTTTGGGAAATCATAAATTTTAATTCTAGGTGCTTTCTAATATTTTTTAAAAAGACAATATGAACGTCTTCAGTTTTTTTATTAATCGGTTATTAATTTTTTTATCTTCCTATGTACTTTCATTGCCAAAGTATCTTGTCTTTTGAAATACGAGTAAATTCGATTTTGATAGATTTTAAAAAGATGGATGCTAAGTAATTTGTGAACAGTTTGAGGAGAGATAGTTTCAAGGAAATTACACCAAATTTGATTTCACTTTAACTAAACAGGATATTCCAATTTGTTTTATATACAGTATTCAGTACTACTTCGTTAAAACGACATTTTATATTTTACTGCAGCAAAATAATGAAAATACAGCAACACTATGCAAAAACAATATTATAAAAATATTGTGTACCATTATGTGAACATGTATTCAGAGATACAACTGCCTAACCAAAAAGTTTAGGTTTAACAGAAATGAAAAAACATTATTTTTTTATTATTTTTGTTGATTTACGGACGATATTTTACAGTAATTGTAGGACCTATTTCTTCCATTTTAAAAAGTAAACGTGCTGTATATATTTATACAAAATATTTGTGGAATGCATCCATTACTTTGAATTGTGGAACGCATCTTCATATTTTCTATTGCTTTCTGTCTTACAACGATTAATGAAATAGTAAGCTTGGTTACCGATGATAATTACTAGATAAGAAGGATTCGTCAAATGCGCATTTACTGTTTGTATTACGAGGTACAAATACTTAGAAAGGTGAATACAAGATGAAGGCACCATAATAAGTAATATAAGAAACAATTGAATGGGTTTTCTTGATTAGTTTTAAATTTAATGGACTAAGTAGACACAATTTTTATTCAATTATCTAGAATTTCTTTACTTTTCTTTACGCCCCCGAAGTGGTCAATCCCACATTTAAATGAAACATAACCTGAACTAATTCGTGTTTTTAGAAAATATTATTATTGTTAGAAAAGTATTATTGTTAAAAATGTAATATTTTTTCGTCTCGCATTTCCCATTTTATTTTATTTACACATGGAAATTGTTGAATTTAATAATAATTTTGTTCCACAAGATGATTAGAAACCGAGATGTACTGGCCACAAATCAAATTAAAAATTAATCGAGTGTTTTTAAGTTCAACTGAAGGGATTGTAGAACCTAGTCAACTAAGTTTATAAAGATGTTGATTTATTCCAACTAAAATATCTGTGGAATGCATTTACTATTTTTAATTGAATGTATGTTCATACTTTTTCTCCCTTTCTGTCGCTTTACGATGAGTAATAAAATAGTGAGCGTAGTTATTAGTCGAGGGTGGTTATTAGATCCGTACGATTTGTTTGCCGTATAGATTGTTAGATGTACATTTATTACCTTTATTGAGAAATTCAAATTGTGGAACATATGTCAATAGTTTCAAAACGAAAAAATAATGCCGAGTAACGTGAATACACGGCAAAAGATACAAAGTGATAAGAAAGTTGTTTTGAATTGTGTTGAGACAGTGCACCAATTTTTTTGTCAATTTTCAGTAATTATGTTAGCTCCTAAATTTCTAGAAACACGATTTGAATTGATTTGTGTTTGTGAAACCATTTCATTCGAGATTTCCGAAAGTTGATTTTGCTAATTTTGGATGGATTGAATTTTATTAATTTTGAATCTTGAGTTTGAGTAAATTTTAGACAATTCTAACGAACTAATTTTGAATCTAGCTACTTTGAAAGTGGCATTAAAAATCGTTACAGTTGTTCGTCACACTCTTAGGCTATTCAATTTATTTTTACCCAATTTTTTAGCATTAATAAAAAAATTAACAGAAAGCGCCAGATTTCTTTGCTATACAAAGAAATAAAAGGTTAAATGTAGATTTTAAGTAAAATTAAAGGAATTTTGGGACCTATATTCCACTAAGTATAAAAGGTGATGATTTAAAACAAAAATATGTGGAATTGATCCACTATTTTAGATTGTGGAACGTAATTTTATATATTCTGCTCATAATTAATAAAATATTTGCTTATTTGTTGAGGAGACAATTAGATTCGTAGGATTTGTTAGATATGCGTTAATTTTTTTTTATTTGAGGGTACAAATTGTAGAATATATGTCAATAATTTTATAACGACGTGACAGATAACAGATAAATAAATAGCATTATAATGATATACAAACTGTATCATTAAGCGAGTATGTATTTTTGATTTGAGAATAAATTGTGGAACCCATTTTCAGTATTGGGCGTTCGTTTTGTTTAATAAAAATATGTGGGTATAGACATACAATTTAAGATTTTGTACTGTATATATGTAGGTTCTAGCTATTTGTATCACGCTCAATTTAGCTCATGAAGCAGTCCTGTGTGGGTTTTATTTTGGTTAGCTCTCTAAATTTAATAAAAATATAAATTTTAATCCTAGCTTGGGGCTAATTTTCAACAAAATGTCATTTCTTTTTTAACGAGCAACATCAATATTTTTCTTATGTTTGGAAGAATATTTAAGGTTTGTTTAATAAATGGGTCATTGATTTAACAACAACAACAATATGTACATAGTTTTAATTTATTTAGATAACATGCTTCGGGGCTTTTTAAATAAAAACCAGTTTTGGGATATTCTTTCAACCATACAGAGTTTTCGGTAATTTAGAAAAGAAACTTATGTGATACATAAAAAAATATCTTTTTTCTCATCTCTCACAACATTGTTGAAATCTTTCAATTCATTTCGGTAATATTGTTATAGCTAATCAATGAAATTAAATTTATTTATCGATTTTTATTTATGTCATTCAAGGCACAAAGCGCTTCCACAAATCAGCAAAAAAAAAATCCGTATCGTCTAAAAATAGCAGTCTAAGAATAAACTGTGGGCTGTTAATTCGTTTTATAACACAAAGATGAGTTGAAAATCGCGTTAAGCATATAATTGATAGGGGTGGGTTGTTTTGTACATTTTGCTTGCGATACAAATCAATAAATTTCAATTTACCCATCGTTCAAAATCACAATCGATAGCATTGACTATATAACCAAGATTTATGTGTATGGCATCTTAATCGACCGCAGTGTTTTCGTTCTTGGCTGTTAAATATTTATCTCGTTATCTTAAATTATTTGTGTTGTATCGTTTATTGCCGTTTAAATATCTTATCGATTGGAAATATAATCGCTTCGATTTATGTATGTATATAAATATCAACGTGAAATTTAATATTGCAAGACAATCAAATTCGTGTATATTGCATTTGAATTATTCAGTACATGTGCCCTAGATTTATGCTAATAAAATCCTCCTTTACAATTCTTGTCTGATTATTTCCAATTCATTGATCAGCACCGACTAGATACATTTGCTCAATTCCCTCATCATTCCTATTATACATGTATGGACGTATACGTACCTACAAGATACAGAATAGTGCGAGGATACCGCCCGCCCATCTATTCTGATCATTTCTCCATTGACTTTCCATTCAACTGAATATTTGATTTTTGTTTTTCATTTGGTGTTTTGTGTTTACGGTGTGCGAAGCAAAACCGCATACCACACCATCATACACATATATTCTATATGTATACACAACAACAGTAGAATAACCTAAATAATTTATCTTACACAAATCTCAATGTAATGTCGATAAAATCATAAATTATAGACACTTGGGGACAATGTTTGGGTACTAAAAAGGAACATTCGCTAAATATCTTTGATAACAAACATAGCCAGGACGAGATGTAAAATGCATGAAAATTCTAAAAGCAAAACTCATTATTTTTGAAAATATCGCAAAAAAAAAATAATTGGCAAACCCTTTTCGTTTGTACAGATTATACCGAAGAATGTATTATATGTATGTAACCACATAGTGGTTATACATAAACCATGGGAGCAGTGTCCTGTAAATCGTCGTGTTGATACGTGGAAATCTAATTTAATCAATTTAGCACTAATGCAAGCCTCTTGTTCGTGTATTTTACTATGTGAGTATATGGAAAGGTCGACTAAAACTTTAAAACACCCATTTTTAGTCGACCTTGCGGCCACATAGTAAAACACACGAAAAATCGTCTAGCACTGCGATGCAATACAATTTATTGTGTGTTTTACAATGTGACCGCTCGGAAAGGTCAACTACTGAGTGAATTTTTATTTTGTCATTATCGTATTGATTGTATTTTTATAAATTGTTTTTAAATTATTATGTTCTTTGTAGTCCGCCGATACTATGTAGGCAAACTGACTGATAAAATTGATAATTTTAACAAGAACATTTTATGCTATCTCTTAATTCAAATCTCTTAATTAGAAATAATTGAACGTTACATCTCTAATGTTTAATAATTAACTAAACGTATTTTAAAGAAAGAGAGAAACAATCGCGATAGTACCCATAATCCCAAAAGAACAAATTCCCGAGGCTACACTATATCAATGCTACAAAATTTCGCAATTCCATTGACATCAACAATTTACGTGCACTGCGAACCTCATAAACTTTGCCGATCTAGATGGATCGAAGCCTCCATATATCGAATTGAAATAAATTCTTATCTCCAACGGCAAATTAAAATACAAGTCTTTCGGACACTAAATCTCTGAAAGAATTTATTTGAGATTGGGAACAAATTTTCGAAATTTATTTTAAAATTTTATAACTTCAATAAAAAAAAATTATTCAGGCCAAAGTTTTGGTTTAGTGAATTTTCATGAACTTTGATACACATTCGGTTCTTTTTTAAACATTTGGGTATTGGGTGTGCTTCAATAGGGTAGGCGTTGACCGTTTATTTCAGCGTTGCAACTATGTAGAAACCATGAACTGTTTCTAGTTTACCTCCCCGCCGTAGCACCTGGGCAGCGTTAGTTTTGCATGACTAATGTATCACAACGGCTGAACTTTTAGAGGCGAGTGTAATAAGTTAATAACACTATAAACAACAAAACGCTATGTATAAAACAAACAAGGAAAGTAATACCCTAGGTGACAGACCTGATGTTCAGGAAAATCCACTCTCTTCGGAGGTCGGTCCCATGGATTCCAAGCGGGGTCAAACAAAGCTAAAATATTCTAATGATATCCAAAATAAGCTAAAGGATATCAACGATCAAATAAGCAACCAGGAACAATTTTCATTCCAAAGGAGCTCACTGGAAAAAAAACCTGTGTCAGAACGAATTCCGAGTACATCAGCAAATATTATAAACTGTTGAATAAATTTCAAAAAATGGAAAAACTAATCGCGCAGCTGAGCAACGAAGTTCTAAACTCTACACTAAAAGAAAAGGTTTAAAATAACAAAGCTTGCTGCGGGAAATTCCAGTTTTTCAACAGAATAATAGATTCAATGCTCTGAGTCAAGAGGAATATTGCACAGATGAGGAAGAACTGGAAAACGAAGTTGGCTGTGCTGATAACAGAAATATCAAAAAACGTAGGCGCACCAAAACGAAAACGCCTCCAAAACATACATACACAAAGTGTGAACAATAACACTGAACAGTAAAATAAAAATATACCACAAAATATACCGCCTCCATCCATTAACGTGAGCAACATCAACAATTTGGAACCTTTTCGATAAAAAATAAAATTAAAACCACTAGTGAACCAACTAATTTTAAGGCGCTTTCAAACAGCGACACAAAAATTATCGTTCAAAATGAAAATGACAACAGAAATGTCAAAAACCTATTGGAAGAATTAAAAAATGAACCAAGCAACCAACTAGAAAATATCGAATATCACACCTATCAGCTGAAAAGTGAAAAGGCTTATAGAGTGGTTATCAGAGGCCTACCATCATCCATTAGTCATGATGAAATTACAGCAGACTTAGGAAAAATGGGACATGAAGTCGCAGGTGTTATGGTCACAATTGATGGTGTAAAAATCAGGAAACACTTTTCAATGTGTTACATCGATTTAAAACCAACAGACAACAATAAAGAAGTATTAAACATCAAGAAACTTGCATACTGTACAGTTAAAATTGAGCCACTTAACAAGGCAAGAGGCATTCCACAATGCACGAATTGTCAACAACTCGGACATACCAAGAGTTTTTCTATCGTCAAACTAAATGCGTGAAATGTGCTGAATATCACCATACAACAACCAGATAGTGCACTTTCATGTGCTTTTTGTCATCAAGACGGACATATTGCAAATTATAAAGGATGCTCTACTGTATATCTGAACAAAATTAAAAGTCAACAGAGTAATAGAACAAGCGTAGTACAGCGATTAGAAACCAAAGCAGCTAAACCTCCAACAACAGTTACACCATCCACAGTTGGATTATATTATGCGCAAATCACCAAATCAGCTGATGCATTAAACTAAAACAACTAAAATGCTCAGTCAAATTCAACAGACACTTGGTGACTTAGCAGAAAGGGTGACAAAACTGGAAATTAATTTCTATCCGCGAAGTGAAAAAGTCAGTCAACGCCCATGGGCTCAACCAACGAGCCCAGGAACTGGCAATATTTCTCCATACAAACAATATAGATATAGCGCTGATTTCAGAAACGCATTTCTCCAACAAAAGTTTTATTACAATAAAGGAATTCAATTCCTACTGGACAACCCATTCTAGTGAAAGAGCTAGAAGTGGTTCAGCTGTACTAATTAAAAATAATATCATACATAATCAACAAGAGGATATTCGGGAAAGCTACATGCAAGCAATATTGCGGCAGCATACTGTCCTCCACGGCAAACCCCAACAAAATTACAATTTACTCGGTTCAAGATTTATTATTGGAGGACACTACAATATAAAACATACACCTTGGGGTTCCAGGCTAATTTCTCCTAGAAAAGGAAATGCTCTGTTCAATGTCATACATGAAAATAAATTTGAATATATATCTCCAGGGGGCCAACGTATTGGCCCACGAATGCAGGAAAAATACCAGATCTACTTGATTTCTTTATCATAAAAGGGTATTCCATCCAATTACACTAGAGCCGAAGGCATTAACGACTTAACATCTGATCACATTCTTGTACTGTTGCCAGTAAGCGCTATAATAAATTTACGGATTGGAATCTCTTCAGAGGAAAGCTAGAAGAGCTACTTGAATTAAAAGTGAGTATCAAAAGTATGGAGGAATTGGAACATCAAACAAAGAATTTTATTGAATACACTCGAAAGGCCGCCAGCCTCGCTACTCCAGAATTAAAGGAAAAAGCGAACATGGAAGTCAAATACCTAGCTGAGATCAGGGAACAAATGAAGGAAAGATGAAAGGCAACGAGAATATGGCATCTCACCAGAAATCCCATTGACAAAACAGCCTTCAGTCAAAAGCCTAATCGAAAGCTTAAAACAAGATTGCTTCGACAACTACTTAAGCAAACTAGGTCCAGAAATGGATAAGGACTACTCGTTATGGAAAGCCACCAGAAAATTCAAACGACCTGTAACTCGTTTACAATCGTGTACGAATCTTATACTTATTTAATGCTTGTATGAGATTGAAGTATGTACCCAAATGCTTCAAAACGGTCCAAATAATTATGCTGAAGAAACCAGGCAAACCATGAAAAGAAGTAACGTCATACAAATCTATTTCACTGCTTCCGACCTTATCAAAGCTGTTTGAAAAACTACTTCTGAAACGTCTCAAGCCAATGGTAAACGTTCCTGATTATCAATTTGGATTCAGGTGTACGCACTCCACAATAGATCAAGTCCATCGAATCACTACGGTGATAGAGCAAGCGTTTAGAAGAAAATAAATGTTGCCCCGCTGTATTTCTGGATGTATCCAAGCTCTTGGATAGGGTTTGGCACGAGGGATTGACATTCAAGGTGAGCAAAATGCTACCACAAAGTTATTGCCAGCTGCTTAAATCATAACTCTCTGATCGCAAATCAGAGTTATCCATGAAGAAACATGTTCTGACTTTTATCCGACGCTATCGGGAGTTCCGCAGGGACACGTATTAGGACCTCTCTTCTACCTCCTCTATACTGCAGACATACCTACAACGAACAAAACATTCATCGGTAGAGTCCACGATTCCAACAGCATTGACTCTGCTTACACGACCACCGGCGTATTTAAAATTGGTGCTGAACAACGATAGAAATCTTTACAAAAAGGTTATAACCTTCATTAAAAATAATCCGGGGAGCTTTAACTATGGCATGATAAAACAAAATCGGGTTCAGAAAGGCTATAAGTGCTACCGAATTAATAAAAAGCTAAATCGTTGAGATAACCAACACTTGTTCGATAAAATATGTGCCAGACTGATGACAAAATTTAGTGGATGTGTTTTGATGGATGAAAATGTATGCAATTTGCAGTTGTGGAGCCAGGATTTGTCACATTTTTAAAAACGACGTATTTTGCCGCTAATTCTTCAACACGATTCAGCAGTAAAGTTTTAGCCATATAACTCTTTAACACGACTCTAATTCCAACAGAAGCAATAAATTTGCACGAGATTAATCAAATCAATGTTATCTCAAAGAGTCCACAGGTGTATCGAAAATTTTTGGGGTATAGTGGAAAGAGTGCTGAAGTTCATTTTTTAAAGATTACTTCTTTCAAAAGATGGCCGCAACTGCGATGGTCCTTTCTCAAAGTTCAATTTTTAATGACGCGTTCGAGAATATCGAATGATATTTGGCGAATGACACGAGTAATGTTGGCTTCCAATGCCTCAAATCTAGCTGGTTTATTATCATAGACTTTGGACTTTGCGTAGCCTCAAAGAAAAGAGTCTAGAGGTATCACACGATCTAAATAGCCAATTCAACGATCCGAACTGAAATTAATTGCTCGCCAACATAATTTTTCAATAAGTACATTGCCTCGTGCGCTATATGGGAGAAAGCGCCGACTTCTTGGAACCAGATGTCGTCAAGGTCTAGCTTCAAATATTCCGTTATCATGGCGCAATAACGAGCACTATTCACAGGTACGTCTCCTTTTTAGAAGAAATATGCCCGTATTGTTTCACAGGCGCATACACCACACCAAACCGTCTATTAAGCCGCGTATCATCAAATACTGTAAACTGGGATTCAAACTTTTCGATGGTATTTCAAATAGTGGTCTCGACAGGCCGATTATAAGGCCGAGTAATAAAGCTGGAAAATTTGTATAGGCGCAATGCCGGGCTCAGTTTGGGGATGATCATCATGGGGATGAAATGGCAAACAATAATGAATAAATAAAAACACGATGACAGTTTGAAACTATTCATGCGTCATTTGTCAAAAAGAAACAAATGAAAAAATCACCTCTAGATGAACGCTTTTACAAAATACTCCGGTGACTGGCGCATTCGATTTCAAATCGCTAAAGTATCGAGGTTGTTGACATTATTTTAATTGTCGACGTTTACAAAAAACCCTGCCAAGTAATCTACGTTATATTTTACGTGTTGACAACTGCGTAGATTACATGGTTACAACAACCGCGTAGATTACATGGTTGGTGGATTACAAATCTACCTTGCCATCCCTGAGGCATTCCAAGTTTCATCTGCAAAACTTGGGATAAATGGGGTGATAATTTATGCCATTAAGAATATTGGGGGCGGATTTATGCTAAACTATAAAGAATGCAAATGGTTAATTATTAATTCTAAAAACTTCAGATTTTTAAATCCAAGACTTTGCTCAAATAGCAAGAGTTTGGGATGTATTGTTTAAAAGATACTACAATTATAAAATGGAAATTATTTTTTGCTATTTATATAGTTCAACTATTCCTCAATAGATAGCAGCATATTTAATAAAGATATATTTGATTTTAAATGACCTGTTTCTATGGTGAATTTTTAACGCAAATCATAAATTAACTATATGATGTGTAGTATATTTTAAGAAACTTTTTACCTTCAAGGGATCGTCTGGTGCAAGGATGCTGAATCGAGGCCGAAATTATTAAAATTTCATTATTGGTCATGTGATATACCGAATGAAAGGATTTGTTGGTGGCAATTTAGTGATAATAATTCTTTTGTATTTTATTAATGTTAATTATTAATTAAAAATTATTTATTATTTGTCAATCGCAAACAAAATCAAAAATTTAACTAAAAAAAAAATCGATTTATAACATTCTTGGAATTAGAGTTATTTTTTAAATCAAACAGCAAAAAAAATATTTCTACAATCTCCTCAACGCTTACGCAATACAAAATAATTTGTTAATTTTCACAAAAAGGCGATTAAAAATTTAATACATTGTCGTTTGGTTTTAATTAAAAATTGGATGATATTGTATCAACAATAAAAAAAAATGTTGACTTGTCGACAATCCTAAAATAATAATGTTGCTCTTGATTATACATTACATGTATTCCAAATGCCATGGTAATGATGAATATAATTAAAAACCGCACATGAAAATATTTTTCGGCGACTTTATCCAATTTCCGTTATGAACAAACCGAAAACTATTAAATTTCATTTCACCTTTATAAATGATGACAAAATATAAAATTGAATCTCATCTTGGTACATACATTATATACCTATAACACCATACACGGATAGTGAACCTTTATACCATCTCCAAATTGGAAAGGAAAGTGTATTTATCTATAGGGTAAATGCATAAACGTCACGAATAAACATCTTTTATCTCAGCTCCTCCAAAAATATACACACACACACAAAGTAAATTGTGACACAGTACCTACATATTATACCTGAAATATTCGATAATTTAATTTTTATTGCCAACAAAGGTATATAATGTAGGTATATACGTATATAGGAGCAGCAATATATGAAATGAACGCGTCTTCCGCGTGCCTTAAAATTTTCAAAATATTTTTTAAATCAATTTCTCTTGAAGGAAGATGAAGCAAAGCGGAATAATAATAAAAAGGAACCGAATTCTTCATCTTCCTGAATTTAAGTGAATTTAACAATATAAATTGTGATTTTATTATACCTCTGGATAAGACACACCATATATGTATATATATAATATATACAACCCGTGCGAGTGATGAGATAATATGGTGGATTGTGGGGTGTGTCAATTGTTTTTATTGATTGCCAAATAACATTTTATTGTAAAATAAATCAGAATTTGTATTTGCTCGCGCGCACTAATTTACTATATAAAGACATGCTCGAGTGCGAAATAAGGAAATCAGGTTGAGCGCGTTTCATAGAAAGGGGATAATCCATCGCCTATAAAAATATTTCATAAATTATTGTGTATGGTAGTATACGATGAGACGATGTTCGATTTCTGGTACATTCACAACATCTACGTTTTATTTTTATTTCGGTTGGAATTTAAAAAATTCTGTGACGTAACCAAATTTTGAGTATTGCTTCTAACGTAAAGTGGTCGATAAAAGAATGATTTCCATTCTAAAATGAACACAAGCAATTCTAAATCATCCAATAACATAAATCCGGCAAATAGATGGAAAAATTTAACATCGCAAGTGTGTATACTTATTCATAAGTATATTATTCTTATTCTTAACGTTCTAATACACTTCAAGTACAGCTGACAATCTTGATAGAAGAAATCGAGCTGCACCTGAGGAAGATGGTGTTGAAACTAAGACGGTTTTCCATGGTGTTGACAACAACTTCATATAACAAACGAGTATGCAACCATTTCTCCTGCTGAATTGCAGCATGGTTTTGTACCTATCCGTACTCACTTGTTCAATATGTTCCAGGTGTGCATTGCTTTTAGTCTGTACCACGATCCTGGAGCAGGAGTAGAGTAGTTTTTATATACCTAAAGTGCTTTTAGGCCCATTAGTCTGACCTCTATACTTTTCTTAAAGCTTTAGAGAGGTTCATTGACAGATTTATTGGAGATAACTATTTAACTACCTCCCCAGTCAGTAACATGCAACATGCTTACAGAGATGGCAAGTCATGTGAAACTGCTCTACATGAACTCGTAACTAGAATCGAAAGATCACTTAATTACAAATAGTTTCTTGTAGGTACTTCGTTTTCTTCGATCACGAGTGCATGTACCAATTTTAATATTAATCAAACCATTGTTATATTCATCGACTCAATGCTCAAGTCCCGTATAATTGAGACTTAGGCATATCCGCAAGCAGGAGTCCTCTCATCCTTGCTGTGGCTCATGGTTATCGATGAATTACTTGTTAAAATGCAGCGATCTGGGTTCATCGTGAAAAGCTACACGGATGATCTCGTTTTGACAGTTTCTGGGAAATACCTGAACGTTTTATCTGATCTGATGAGGAACCCTCTTAATATGGTGGAAGTTTGGTGGAAACTAATGGCACTTACCCATAGTGCAATTGAGGCGTTTAAGTATAGTGACTTAGACAGGGATATTATTATCTGCACGGATAGTAAAGCTGTGCTCAATACCCTTAAAAACCCTTTGAGTACATTTAAACTAATCAAAAAATGCAAACACTTTATTAATCTCCTTTGCCCTAATTCGAAAGTAAGGGGCATGTGGATGCCTGCTCATTGTGGCGTTGTGGGAAATGATGTTGCTGACTTTTTAGCGATAGCTGGATTGCGCAGTAAATTTTGTGGTCCCGAGCCAGCAATTCCCCTATACTTCAACGGTTGTAAGGATGCTATTGTATTAAAATGTTCGATTTACTTTAACTGGCGCAGAAGTGACTTTCTACGCCTAGCTGTCGAAAGGTAAAACGGTTCATCATCGAACCCAACGTGAGGGTCACTTAATATGTGGAATCCTTAAAAATGAGTTAACTCAGAATTCTGGTGGCACTTATTACGGGGACGTTTCAAGGTTCATCTCCAATGCTTGAAACTAGCTCAGGATGATCTTTGCAGCTGTGCGCCCTTTGTAGAAACTAGATCCCAAGGGTTCTCGTACGGATCTTTGAACGTAAATCAGTTATGATCAATCTCTTGGTTCAAACTTTTGCAGTTTGCTAAAGCTGCAGTGCGCCTATGCGAGTTAGGATAGATCCTCAAGTTTTGCACCATGGGCTCATAGTGGCATTGAGTGTGGACCCTCTGTAGGTTCCAACCGTTTTAATAAAAAATAAAAAAAAAATGCAACCAATCTAATAGAGGAAATAGGAAAATCAATAATTACATCTATTCAATAGATACGTGCGTACTCGACGTAGTTCAGTCTTGGGTTATTAAACATCACTGACCCAGACCAACAACAGACCAAATTCGTTGGCTTATATGACATTAAGAAACCAAACAAGAAATCCCTGAAGCTAAGTTTTGCTCATATGACAACCAACAACGGTAAAACTTCGTTACCAAAGGTCAGCTTACAATAAGACATCACTATCTTTGCCATTGCCACGGTTAAAAGCCCTAATAACCTTAAGAAGACGATAACTCAGAAGATACGGTCTCTGGCTCTATGAAGCTTCTAAACCAAAGGCGAATATCATATCACCTTTATACAGAGGTATCTATTCAGATCCCGAACCGTTTGTTCATAGAGGGCTTTCGCGATTCCTGAAAACTCTAGCAGTGGGAAACTTGGTTGCTGGAGCAAAAGTGGTTACAAACCGTTTAGTTCAACTAAAATAGGAGCGAACTAAACTACTGTAGAGAACGTGGCTGCTGTAGAAGTAAATACTAGAAAGGAGTACCAAACGAATCAGCGTTAAAATCTTAGCACCGCCCTATTTCTACTTCTCTATCTGATCGGAAAACGTGTGTACTTCATATATTTACTACAAATTTTGACAATCATGTAGTGTCTGGGGAAACAAGTAGACGAGCTTTCTGAATTCATCAGAAAATGTCTACATGCATCCATAAGAGTAGATGTCTCTTGAACTTTATACGTCTGGCTGCAAACGAAGACAATCAAGATTAAGGCCTAGCCCTAAATAAATGTTGAGAAACTGCTGCAAGTACAATATAGGAGTAGACTTCGAGGAGGACCAAATTATTAGAATTCTGAGCTAAAAGATCTCGATGATATTGTTACCCGCATTCGCAAAAGTGAGAAGAGCCGTTTACTTCTGGAACTGCAACAAAATGCACGACCAAATATGCCTGTGTTACAATCATTATTCGAAAAGGCATGTAGACATGTAGACATAAACAGACTTGTATTCTTATCGAAATCATAGACATAAGTGGAATATCATTAAATGAGGAGGTTTTCAGGCCTCTCATTGAACAATTCGAGGATGTAAAAGCAGTTTCAGAGAGCAGTATAGAAAAATCAATGACAACAATTGGGTAACGAGTTCTAATGGTAATTTCGCGATTTTTTTTTTTTTTTTTTTTTTAGATTGGGCGGATTTTACTCCAGCACTCAATGCCACTAATGGGCCACGGTGCAATATCCACATTCACACTATTTCATTCAACCCATTCCTCCCATTCACACAAGTACAGTATACCACCTACGCATTGCATAGCTCCATGTCACCCTGTACAGTGACATGGAAGATGTCACTGTACAGGGTGACATGGAGCAAATAGCGCAGTGGTTACCGAGCAAATAGCGCAGTGGTTAAAACTGCGATATTTGGATCGGGAGGTACCGGGTTCGAATCCCAACAGAGGCGGGATGCAAAAAGGATTTTTCATCTCCCGATTTCGATCGGTGATTAAATTGAAAACATCTATGACTCTGTTGGAATGTAGAACTCATGAACCGACCCATCTTCCAATTTCGCGATAATCATGCGAAATTCGCCCGAGGCAGTTTTCCGAGTATATACCAATCGAAGATTTAGATATTCTCTTTACGTCTAGTTTGCGGTGCTAAGGAGCAAAGACATATGGTCATTTTTTGACATGGTCAGCCGACGCCGCAGGCACTCTTCTTTATCAATGTCGTTCTATACAATTCTGGACATTATTCATAATTCTGCAGAGGTATATTGAAGCTCTTTAATTGACCTTATCTTCATTAGCACCAATTTTATGAGGGTAGGAATCAAGTGAGAAGTTAGTGAGATCTTCTTCTTCATGAAACTAACTCTATAGAACTCGTTGGCTGGGATGTACAATGGAATATTCAGGAGATGTGTTCATCCCAATGTTGGATGTGAATAAACCAGGAGGCGTAGCTGATAACAATACCTGAAGAAATGTGTGACCAGGGCTAGTAACGCGTCCATTCCTAGAAAACTGGTGGATAACCGTTATTCACCGAGATACTACTGGGATCATGAAGACACACAGCTACGCATAAAATGTTTTTTTGTGAGAAGAATAGCCCAGTGAACTATAGGCGATTTGTCACCCTTTAACCTTTTTATTTTATACAACCAAGTCCGGGGAGAACTAAAAGATGTTAACAAGACGAGCAAGGTGAAGTTGGGAAAAGCTTTTTAATGAGCTTGAACCGGACCAATCGGGCTCAGACTATATTCCCACAAGAAATAGATGGATTTCCCGATCTCTTTGACTCTCGCCTAATATGGAAGAATCGTTCCCTGAACAATGGAAATATTAGCTGTTGGTGTTACTTCTGAAACGCAAAAAGATACCAGAGGAACCGATTTTTTATTGCCCGAGCTGCATGTTAGACACATCTTTTAGAATGCATCATTGGCAACAGGCTCGGAGCGTATGTCGAAAGAGCTGAGAACCTTGCACAATACTAATATGGTTTCCGCAAAGCTCATTCAAAGATTGTTGTTATCAAATTAATCGCAAATACGGCAAATAAAGCGATATAATGCGTCAGATGGAAAAAAGTAGTGGACCATTGTTGATAGAAGCATCGTGGTTGTTACTTTCGTAAAAGTAAGTAGTATCCTGAGGTTCAAACCAGATGCTGGTGTTAGGCAGTATGATGGACTACTTGTTTACCTAAGGAACATTAAGCATGATGGTGTTCTTAGGCTACGCATACCAAACGAAGCTTTAGTGGTAAGCTTAGCTGACGATGTTGCGGTAATTCAAAGAGCATATTAACTACGTTTAATGCCGAACATTGATGGGCACAATCAAGACCTTAGGGGATTGTTGACTAACGTTATTACGCTTATCGTATACTTATATATCAGACTATGCGATTGCGCTTTTCCTGGTTGATCGACAAACAATTTACCAAACCGGAGCTCAACCAATTGTAATAATTGCTAGAGAAAACCGTAGTCGAATATGAGATTAAACATCGCAAACGCCATAGACGTGTTTTTAAATTGGCAACATGGAGAAATTGAGTATCATATATAGTACAAATGCTGCTCTCTATTGGGTAGTGATCAGAACTCTTAAGGTACGCTACAGGTACAGTCTAGTCTGTTTCAATAAGTTCCGTGATAAAAGCTGGGTTTTCCAGAAATCACCCATACAACTACTCCAGAAAACTATGTAAATTTGATATTTTATGGATACTCTATGGCCGATTCTAGCCAATGTAGAGTATGCACATACGCGATACTGGTCCAAAACATGTATTATAGTCTGTTCATTTAGTTCCGTGATAAAAAATGGGGTTTCCAGAAATCATCCATACAACTTTTCCAGAAAACCGTAAACTTGATATAATTATGGCCGATTCTAGCCAATGTAGAGTACCCACAAACGCGATACTGGGCCAAAATGTGTATATTAGGCTGTTTCAATTAGTTCCGTGATAAAAGGTGGGTTTTCCGGAAATTATCCATACAGTACTTTTTTTATATCACGGAAAATCAATATTTTCGTTCCAAAAGTTTAAAAATGACAATCGGTTGCTTTTCGGTCAACGCCATGGTTGAAATTGTAACTGAATTTTAAACAAAAACAAAAAACAAAATATGTAACATCGATAAATTTAAAATGAGTACTAGATGAAATTTTTTTTTGAATTTTGTTGAAAAGTAACGATTCTTCGAAAAATTTGAATGTAAATTCGTTCAGTTTTCTCAAGCACACACTCCAACCAATCAAATACGCGCATATATAAATATTCTTGTTGTTTTAAAAAATGTATATATACATACATACATTTACATATATATGGTTATATAAGTTGTACTCACCGATAGTGCCGTTGACAAGGGTAAAGTTTGTGGCCCACGCACATATTTTAAATATTCCTCTACCGTACAATTAAAATACATATTTTTCACTTCACACAACGATAATTGTGAATAGTATTCATATAAATCTTTATTATCATCGATAATCCCCCCATTATAGCCACCGCTGCCACCACCACCACCCCCATCCACAATACCAACACTATTATTATTATTTATTATAGTTTGGCTATCGTTACTTAATTGGAATATACTGCTGGTAAAATTATTATTTAGATTTAGGCCAACAGCTAAATTACTATTCATATAGCCATTTATTAACGATGCGGTTGTTGTTGCTATGAATGGTGATAGTATTGTTGTTGCTGCTGTTGTTACGGCTGCTGCTGCTGTTACGGCTGCTGTTGTATTATGAAATAATAAATCACTACTTATCATTTTGACTAAAAGTGGAAAGAGGGAGAGAAAAAAAAAATTATGTTATCTTAAGAATATAACCGAATTTTGTATTATTATATTTATTAACAAAAATGATTGTAATTTATCATCAACACAAACCTTAAAAATACAATATGGTATATGTATATTAGGATGTACGTAATGGGTGATAAGTAATAATGATAAGGAATTTTCAAGATCTGACGCAGCCCCTAAATCCGAATCATTTATTTTAAAAGTCATTTTGAGTGGATGCAACTTTCATCAAGGTTTATTTATTCTAAATCCTCTTAACATTTCTACGAATTTATTTCAATATTTTTAATGAGTTTTTTCACTGACAGCGATTTTGGTAGCTTATATTCTATTTTGGGAAGAAGAATGTGTATATAGGTTTTAAATTAATATTATAATGTATGCTGGAAATAGCTTTTCAAATTTGAGGCATACTTCAAAATAAATATCATACTACAATCAAACTTCTCGAGACGTTGATATTTTGAAAGCTGAGAGCCTCTGTTGTCTGCTTTGTAAATTTAGACGCAATCAATTTTTTTTCATTAGCGATATGAATTGAAGACGAAATTTTTGTAATGCTTAAATGCAGATGATTTGATTAAACCATGTATTTGAATAATCTGCATTTCGGCGTTAAAATGTTTCATATAAATAAATGTGCTCAAATTATCTGCATTTAGGCTTGAAAAAGATTTTTGTGTTCAATTCGTTTTTTGTATGCCTTATTTGCCCGTCAGAATCGATGAAGTTATATGTTGATCACTGCAAGCCATCATCTTCTTCTTCTTATGATTGTCTTATTTACTAAATATAACGTGTAATTGTATCCAATGATTGGAACAAGTTCGAAAGAAGCGTATATTTTTAATAATATAGACAGCGAAGGCTGATAAGACACACGGTTGGACTAAAATGTTGCCTCGCTGTAAGTAATCGCCTGTGCCATTTTCGATGAGTGGTTTGATCAGCTCAACTGGATGGAACCGGAAGTTTACGAGAGCGATCTGGAAGATCGTATACCTTGTAGAATTGGAATATAGTTTGTGAAATTCATAATAATCTCTAATTAAAGGCCCTATCTCGCAAATAACATTCAAAAATGCTCTTGAGACGTCGCCAATCGTTTAAGTACGAAAACCAAATAAAGTAAGATTATATTGGGATTCAAGAAATTATTATTTAGTTATTCCCATAGCTGATGTGTCGTTTAATGCACAATCAACTTATTAAGTCGGTACGAACACCTTGAATTGGTTGAAATGATTGGTAAACGATTAAGTCACAATTAATCTCAGGGGAGCTAATCTTTCATGAAACAGTTAAAATATTTAAGATTTATTGAAGGCATTCCAAAATTCCTCATATCTATTTCAATCAGAAGACTGAATGGTATCAGTGATTTATACCTGGATATTTCCAATACAAATAAGAAGAAGATTTTAAGAAATTAAAATATTTTATTTCGTTGGCCGCTTCTCACTAACACTGATCACGAAGCAAGTGATTTTTTTGTGATGCAATTCGGAAGTAGAAACTGTGCACGTTACTATATTACAGATAAATCATTGGTTGCTCACGGAAGAATACTAAAAATGCTGGAACGTATTCGAGCTCAATATTATTGGAAGGAGATCTAGGACTTGGCGAGACTTGGCAGAAAGTTTACATTGAAATTAAGGCCACTAATGAGGAGGTTATCATTAAACAAACACCAATGCAACTGATACTTCACTACCATTTATAAATTTTTTACATTTTTATGTAGTGTTTTCACTTTCTCGAACACTTTCACGAGAAATATGGTTTGTCCCGCTGCGCTAACATCATAAACCTTCTTGAATCGACAACAGCGTATTATGGTTACCCGAAACCGATACTGGTTTACTTAACCGCTATAACAACGCTTTACCAGGAATAACGTATAGATATATCGGTCAGTTGGAGAAAAATTCGAATTAACGTAAAACGGGGCCATCAGATGAATATTTCAAACACTACACTCACACACAAAGTTACATGTGGTTTTAATGCTTCATCGCAAATAAGTAACAACAAAAGGAATGATAAATAATTCATTGGAGGAACATTACAAGAAGGATTAATATTAATCTTATTAAGATGGAGGAAACATCAGCAGCCATCGAGGAAACCGCATTCAAAACATGCGAATAAAAAGATTATCATTCATATTGTGCGGAAGAGAGATAGAACCATTGCAACAATTCCAACTAACAACTATGTTATTTGGAAGAAAAAGTGCTACCTAGTTGGCCATCCGCACTCTACTGGGACGGCAAGCATAATAGCCGATTTCGTTTTATAACCGGCAAGATGTGGAGCTTGCTATGTTCTGCCCTGGAATACAGAGGAATGCCAACAAAATTAGTACGACTGTGTAGAATGATAGTGACACAGTCTCAATGCTGTGTTAAAGTTGAGAACAGGCTATTGACAATTTTTGCAGTTAACTCAGGTGTTTGGCAGGGAGATGCTTTGCCCCCGATACTCTTTAATCTCATGTCGGAGTACATCTTTTCTAAAACTGAAACACCTCAGCGCAACATCTTATATCGCCAGTTCAATCAGGTGCTTGCATATGCAGATGACATATGCGTGATTGGACTGAATAACAACGGAGTGAAGAAAATACTTAATCAGCTTATAGAGTTTTCAGCTTTAGTTGGACTACAGATCAATCAGTATGAGCAATTGATAGAACTGACGGAAAAACATCGCGTGATTGATCATCACCCCTTTCGAAATCTTTCAGTTGGATTGTAAAGATTTAGTAAAATATAACTCACTTGTTTCGGGGCCATTTAAGCGTATTCCAGAACTATGCAAAAATCTAGGAAAAATCATGAGTATGGCCACTTGGTAGAACTAACGGAAAAACATCGTGAAATTAATGATCACTTTGGAAATCTTGAATACTCAGTTCAATTCAGTTCAATTGCAAAATTTTAGTAGGACCAAACTCATGTGTTTCGGGGCCCGTTTTGGCCATTCCACAACTATGACAAAAACCTAAAATAAGTCATGAAAATCAATGGAAATATGGGTCAACGGAAAAACGTCGTCGGGAATTTATTGCTTTGTTTAATATTGGTAAAAGTTGAAATTAATCCGTCGAAATTATTAATTTTAAAATAATATTTGATTACTTTGGTTAGAAAAAGTTCACAAAATGCGCATAAATCAAAAATCACTAGTAAACGAGCTAAATGCAAAGTCACACAAAACTAAATTTGTTCTCTTCTTTAGAAAATAACACTCCTCATAGAGATCCTTCCACTTTGAATGGTATCAGCTTTATCTTTAAAAATAAAACGTGTACCTGGGTCTAATATATTGGATAGGGTACAGATAGCTACGGTAGCGCTGTACTCTTGCAAAGGTCTCATTGGGGAAGGATGGGAGCTGCATCAGTAGATAAACTCATTTTATTGTATAGGGTTACAGTCTATAGTGGTCTGCTCTGAAGAAAATTGCCAACCAAAAACTGTTGATGAAACTTCATAGAAAATCCTCCCTTTGAGATACTGGAGTATTTCTAGTGAATTGGAGACTGTTACACTAAATTTGACTTCCTTACACATCTTGGGCAGCATTTTATGTTATTAGAGTGGAATCCGTATCCCAGTGAACCTCTATCAATCCAGGGCACTTATCGATTCTTTGTAACAAGAAGAACTGCCAATATAACCAAATAACAAGTGTACTGTAAAGGTTAATTGGTAGGTACAGCTCTGCATGCCCTAGTACGTACGATTAGGAAATCTATATACTCGCAAGAGTTTTGCATAGCAGCGTTCCTCAAGCAAGATTTTTGGGCGTGATCTTGGATAGTAAGCTTAGCTGGAAGCCTAATACTTTGGAAAGAATAAACAAAGCTACTGTAGCTGGAACGCCATTGGAAAAAGATGGGGTCTGAAACCGGAGCTGGTACATTAGATTTTCACTGCCGTTGTGAGACCAATAATTATGTATGGAGTGTGTGTGTGGTGGCCAGCTCTTGAGAAAACAAAATATAGGACTAGGATCGAGAAGGTGCAAAAGACGGCCTGTATACTTATAAAAGGGGCATTGAGGACGACACCGACACGCGCCTTAGAATGTATGTTTCATCTTCTTCCGATAAATAGATGGCGGGAAATACGGCTACGCGGCTATCAGAGGTATTACAGTGAAAATGTTTTCAGACAAGTCACTTGACGATAAGTAGGTCGCTATGGAAGAGGAAACTCAAAACTATACTACACCAACTTTATGCTTCAAGAAGGGCTTCCGGACCATTTGTCCTTCAAAGAAAGCTTGCAAGAGCGGGTCGCTATCGGAAAAGGTATGCAGTGTTTCACTGATGGCTCCGACTAAGACGGTAAACTATAGGAGAGGGAGTTTTCTGTGATAAACTAAATGTAAATATTTCTGTTCGTCTCTCTGATTGCAGCTTGTACCTAGCGGAGGTGATAGCTTTTGAGGAAATCCTGACTTAACTGAGACATAATGTGATATCCTCGATTGATATTTCAATTTAGACCAAATACTCTCACATCAAGGGTGTCGTTTGGTTGCCACTCTTCTCTGAATGAGATGAGTTGAAAGAGCCAGTTTCCTTAACGTATCAAAGGTGGACTAACACTTTTACTTGTAACGTAGCATGGCAACTTTGACCAAAGCTGGATTTGTAGCGTTTCAAAACTCTTATCTCCCTACCTAGACGTGATTTAAGAACGGCCGTGGGAATACTCACAGCACGCCCTTTGAGAAAACATTCGAGGAGGCTAAGCCTGCAAGCAAATTATTTGGCATTATCATACAGAATGCTTTTTTTTATGGGTAGTTACACAATGGATTCGAATCTCGAAAATTATAAAGTGTGAGATGCGCTACATTAGGAGCTCGGATTGATTCCACTAAAAATAAAAGAAAAGTAAGATCCTATGCTATCACAACGGACCGTTACCGGTCTAAGAGTGACACAGCAGCCACTCTAAAATAACTTAACCTAACCTAAACTTAGAAAAGGGCAACATGCGAGCTACGGTTACTTTTAAATTCTAGGCAATATCTAGGCCAGATAAGCTCAGCTTTTTTCAGTTCAGGCATGAGACGAGCATGAAGAGCGTCGATAGCACAAAGGCAAGAGAGATGGAGTAACTCGATGGATGGCAGGATAACTTTTAATTCCTTGGCAAGCATTCAGGAAAGATTGGAGAAGAAGCAAGCCCTAAGTGCACCGTAAACGAAGATGTCAACGGGGGAGGGCAAAATAGCCTTCTACTTTCACAGAATAAACATAATAGAAACAAGCACCTGCGGATGTGGTTATGGTGAGGATATACCAGACCACGCGTGCTATATGATTCTAATACAGAATGATGCCAATGATGCTAGAGCACAATTACGAATGCAATTTATGGCAGTATGGCCCGCAAGTAAACTAGTTTTAATGTTGCCACACCATCCTAACAGATACTGTGGTACCATAATAAGTGGAAACGTTTTAAAAATTTTAACGTATAAAGCAAGGTTTTATTAAACGATGCGTCAAACAAATTAACTGATCTTGGATGTGAATCAATGAGAAAATGTTCAACAAAACATAGTAGGCTAGTATACTCCTCCAAAAGACAAGGGCGGTAACAAGTTTTATCTGGCCAATCATATACCGACAACGGAAACATTAACAGATCTGGACGGCGGCATGGCGAATGGAGGACATTCCCTAGCAAACGACGTCTTACTTATAAATAAATAAATACAATGGCACTGGGTATGTTAAGGTGTGATAATTAATTTAAAAAGATAGTAACCGAATTACTCACAAATTACAAATAATTTGTCAACGAATATTTGTAATATATAGAACTAAATAAAGTTAAGCATACTCACACAAATACAAACTACACAATAGTTATAACAAATTAGTTTGAAATTCATACCTTATTGTTTCACTTGCTACACTTTGTATATAATATCTATGTTCATAGTTTTTATCACTTTAATTGATTTGGTCGGTTAGCACATGCACATACTCGTATCCAACAAAACGTTCACCAAGTGTGTATATATATTTATGGCATTCAATCCCAAATTCAGCTCATTTTGGACTGAAATTTACAAAAAAAAAATAACGAAAATTAAAATTAAAAATACGTGTGCGTGTCGGTATCTTCGGTAAGTAGGTAGTTATGGTTCAATTCACGATTTTCATAATACTAATTCTAATTACAACATTTCTTTTGATTACATAGAACCAATTAAAAAAGCGCAACAAAGTTTTTTATATTTCATATATCGTATCATATTCTAGTGGGGTTGTGTGGTTTGTTGAACACCAAAAATGATAACCATACTCAACAAATTTTAAATTATCTAACTAATATACTCATATAGTTGGTGAGTGAAAAGTTTCAGCTTCTTATACACATTTGAGTCTCATATACA
This sequence comes from Tipula unca, assembly GCA_951394425.1. Lineage (NCBI taxonomy): Eukaryota > Metazoa > Arthropoda > Insecta > Diptera > Tipulidae > Tipula > Tipula unca. The sequence continues at coordinate 78,080,981 of OX596380.1, forward strand.
CATTTGTAAAGCACGAACTAATCAACAAAAGTTTTTTTGACTATACAAAAACAGAATCCAAAAAGCACATCGAACTACATATTATTGTTTTAAATCAATAAAATGTTTAGGATTTCATCACAATGAAACCATCCCATATATACTGAGTGTGACAATTAAATATCTCCTACAACATTAGACAATTATTTTGCATTGTGTACATAAAATACGTGCGGCGCTATGTCACATTTATGTATGTATATACATACATAGCCAACAAAGTATGTAAACAAAAACAAAAAATCGTGATTTTAAAGTTTAAATTTATTAAAAAAGTTTATTTAAAAGAAAAGTTGGTGTTTGTATATAAAAGTCTTTTTGCTTCGATTCTCGGTGGCCCCAAACTCAAAACTTTCCGTTTTCATTTGAATAAAATTTTTGATTTTTAAAATTAGTTTACAAAAAGGGGTTTTCATTCTGGTTGAATTAAATGCGGCTTGATGGTTTTTTAAACAACGCAATTGACTTTCTTCAGATATTTCTATAATGTCTTCCAAACTTTGAAAACAATAAATCGTTTTGAAGATTTAAAAAATAAGTTACACAACTGTTAAACAAAAATGTAGCTTCTGTAACTTATGTTACACGTGATCCAAAGTAAAATTTTATTTAATTCAATGTGTGTCTGTGACCAGGGATGGGCGTTTACGCGTCATATATTATTTTCTAGACAATGTCGATAATGTAGACAATTCTTAGAGTGGTTTTGTCAATTAGTTCTAACTAAAGGGTGACCAAATATCTTTAGGAACAGTATGTTATTGATGATAGTTTTTTATAGAATGTCAAAACAACGATATATAGCGTTTTATAGAGTGGGGTCCACTTTATAACGGTGGAACGGTATAAAACAGCTCGCAGAGAAATCAGAAAAAACGGCTCACAAAAAATCAGACAAAAAGGTTATAACTTTCATTAAAAATAATCCGAGGAACTTTAACTATGACCGTGCCATAACAATTAACACATCCCATTCGATGGTAAAATGAATTTGAATTCAAGAAGGCTATAAGTGCTATCGAGTTATTAAAAATCCAAATCGTTCAGATAACCAACACTTCTTCCTGTATATAAATACCAACAACTTTCCTATTATTGTGGCAGGATTGTACTTTCCACCAAGACATTCTATTAGAAACAAACAATACTCAGAGTTTTTCAAGCATCTGGGAAAAAGGTTAATCAAAGGTGGTGACTTTGGTTCTAGATTAACTACAACTAAAGGAAAAGAATTACTGATTGCCATTAAAGGAAATGAATGTCAATCCATTTCAACTGGAACACCGACATAATGGCCAACTGACCCAGAAAAAATACCTGACCTGATCGATTTTTTTATACCCAAACTATAATAGTACATAAAAGTAGTAGAGTGATTGACTTTGGATTCGTGGACCAAGGTTCGAGTCCCATTAGCGGCGGTATCATTTTAATTTAATTTCTTCTGTAGTCAAATTGGTTCAACACACAGCTTCTGTTAAACATTTTTCTATTTTCCAAGTAGTGGCATGTATACAAGATGGGTATATAGCGATGGTGAAATAAACGCAGAGTCCATTGCATTTGCTAAAATTTTCAATATTTTCTATTCAAATGACAGATATAAAATATTTGTTTAACATGAAAGATATATGCGGCGGAGGGCCAGTAAGCAAAATCAGTGACTTTGGATTTATGGATCTAAGTTCGATTCTTGATCGAGCCAAGCATTTTTTGATTTCATTTCTCCTGTCAAATTGGTGGTGGTGAAATAAAACTACTCAAATCTAACTCAGCTTCTGTTCAAAACTTCAATATATTCTCCATATAAAAGTGGCAAGTATAAGAGGTGGGTATGGGTATAGGAGCGGTAATGAAATTGTACGGCGATGATCAAATAAGCAGATACCATTGCCGTTGCTAAAATTTTCAATTTTTTTATTCAAGTTAATCTATTTATTCCATTTTAACGATAGGAATATCATTGTTTATATGTATGGCGGTGCATCGGTGATAAAAGAAGCATTGTAAGTGGATTGTCATCATGACTAGTTCAAGCCTCAATATATATTTTTAATTTAATTGCAAATTAGTCATTTTTAAATCAAAAAGCGATTTTTTAATTTAATGAGAATTTTTTTACCCTTATCGAGGTTCGAACACTGCACAACATCCACGATCCCAATTCCTATTACACCGCTTACTTTACCATCTCACCATTTCCATATATAGGTTTTCCGCGATATACTCATCCTTTATATTTGCCAATTGAACGTAAAAAATTAAATAAATTAAATTAAAAATTGTTTAATGCCAAACCGCCGCTTGAACTCAATTTCACAATTCCAAATGCAATCACTCTGCTTACAAGACCACCTCCGTATATAAAGTTGGTGCTATACAAACCTTTTATGTTTGCCAATTCAATAGAGAAAATTGAAAATTTTTAGCAACAGGAATGGGCTATGCTTATATGTGACCATCACCGTATATTTTCATTACGGTCATACACAAGAGATGGCTCTTATACTTGCTGAAATTGAATGTAGATTTCAACAGAAGCTGTGTTGAACCAATTTTACAGCAGAAAATAAATTAAAAAAGTATTGGCGCTGACGAGTCTTGAACTCGATTCCACGATTTCAAGAGCATTGCTTACTTGATCACCGGCGTATTAAAAATTAGTGCTGAATAACGATAGAAATCTTTATATGGCAAAACTGATAGAAATCTTTACAAAAGCCACATCGTTGAGATAACCAACACTTGTTCGATAAAATATGAATCAGACTGATGACAAAATTTTCACAAAATTTAGTGGATGTTTTTTGATGGATGACGAAGCTTACGTGAAATTATGGTTTTGAAACACTTCAACGTATGGAAACTTTATTATGGACTTTGTGTAGCCCTAAAGAAAAGATTTTAGAGGTATCACACGATCTAAATAGCCAATTCAACGATCCGAACCGTGAAATTAATTGCTCGCAAACATGATTTTTCAATAAGTACATTGCTTCGCGTGCTATATGGCAAATAGCGCCGACTTTTTGGAACCAAATATCGTCGAGGTCGGGCTTTAATTTCAGGCAGCAAATATTCCGTTATCATGGTGCAATAACGAGCACTATTCACAGGTACGCCTCGGCGGTCTTCTTTTTTGAAGAAATATGGACAAATGATTTCATAGGCGCATAAACCACACCAAACCGTCTATTTAGTCGCGTATCATCCAATACTGTAAACTGGGATTCAAACTTTTCGATGGTATTCCAAATGGTGGTCTCGAAGGGCCTATTAAGTCAACCATAAGCGCACGAAAATTCCTCGCAGAACGCTGTTTTTCGTAATAAAGCTGAACAATTAGTAGACACTGTGCCCGACTCAGTCTTTCCATGATGAAATGGCAAACAATACTGAATGAATAAAAACACGATGACAGTTTAAAACTCTTCATGCGTCATTTGTCAAAAAGAAACGATTGAAAAAATCACCTCTATGAACTGGCGCATTCGATTTCAAATCGATAATAATATTTGAAACACTTTTATGGAAACGAATGAAACCAATATTTGAGTAGCCACAACTTTGCCAGCTTTTAGAATAATAATCTTCGTGCCACCCTAACTTTTTCATTAGCAAGAATTTGGAATATCCTGGACCATCATCAAAAATCTCTTTGAATTCATCGGTTGATGATAATCGGTTCAAATTGTATTTATCAGTTTTTGATTCTTTACCAACCAACCATCAAAAATCGTATAAAGATTGACAAATCTGGATCTATCGCTACTGTGACATTTGTGAGATCGGTGGCACAAGAAAATCTCAAAAATAATTATAAGATCATGATAAAATTTCTTATTGATTTGCGCTCTACACAATTTTGGATCAATCTTTATATTTTTAAACGTTTGTTTATTTATCTCAAATATATACAAAAGCTACAAAATTTTTTGCTACACTCCAATTGTAGATTCATTACCGACCAACCAGCAATGTCAAAAATTACTTTGAATTTAGTGGTTTTTGATGAGTTCAAACTGTAGATTCATTATACCGACCAATCAATAATGTGAAACATCTCTTTGAATATATTGGTTTTTGTTAAATAAAAAATTGTAGATTCATTGCCGACTAACCATCAACATCAGAATTCTTTTTGAATTTATGGGGTTTTGATAAGTTTAAATTGTAGATTCATTACCGACCAACCATCAAAAATCGTATAAAGATTGACAAATCTGGATCGATCGCTAATGTTACTGTAACATTTGTGGGATCGGCGGCACAAGATTGATTGCGGTCTACACAATTTTGGATAAATCTTCAATTTTAAGCGTTTATATTGATTTAAGCACAGAAACACACCACAAATTTGAAAAAAGCTTTTCGTATAATGATTTTTTAAATGTGGGCGCAACCAATGGAGAAACTAGGTATACATTGTAAATATTTTATGTGAACAATCATGCAGGCAGAGTCACTAAACACAGAACGATCTTTAAAGGTTTGACGTTTAATTGACTCCGGTTGAAACTGACTTGGGAAAGCTTGCAAGACGTCTGTGGAATTTTGTATTGTTTTAACATTGCGGATGGTACTGTTACTTGCATAAGTCAATGCTAATGTATATCATCTTGATATTCTTGATATAAGAAATGGGAAGCAAGTTTTTACTACAATGCAAATTTATATGCGGCATCGTCATCTAATATATAAAAATGGTCTCTGTAATGATTGTAATAGCCTTTCTCAGGAACCAGACATCGCAGGAAGGTTAAATTTTCACCATAGATCAGGATTTTAGAGGTTTGAGTTTTGTGAAATTTGGGCCCCGATAGGTGGCGCTGTTTCCAAGATATAACGGGTTTTCTGTTTCTTAGCAACGAAGCAAACTTCAGATTTTAACCATAGGTTTGTTTCGTTGCTATTTGGGTTTTTGTGAAATTTGAACCCGATAGGTGGCACTGTTTTCAAGATAGTAGGTGGTAATACCGCTATTTTTGACATTGATTTAGTTTCATTATAGCACAAGCAAGAATACATGGTAGGACGCAAAATTCAAATTAAAATTTATAATTAATCCTAAAAAATCGTTATTAAGTAGTGATTTTTATTAATTTACACAAAATAACTATTAAAAACAAATTAATTAGAGTAAAATTACGATTAAAAATAAAATTTGACAAAAATAAAAGAGTGTCTTTAATTATGAAGCAGACTTCGATTATTACGTCTATCCTAAAATGTCATGCATTAAAATTTAAAAATGAATCTGTTTGGATGTGTTGCTCTCCGCAGGTAAGTTTTTTTGAACATTAACCACCCCCTTCCTCCTTTTTATTACGTCAATAATTCATAAAATATTATCGTAAAATGTTTCAGGTAAAGTTGTTACACCAATTTTAAATTGGACCTACAGCATTTAATAATTTAAAAACAGTTAATTGACACCAACAATGGCTTTGAATTTATTAGAAGCAGATTTACATTGGGATGCCACATTAAAAGATGCAGCCATTACCTCATCTCTAAATCAAATACGCCAATTATTCGCCATTATCATTACAATTTGCAGTCCTTCCAATCCAAATGAACTATGGGAAAAATTCAAAAATGCAGTGACTGAGGATATTCTTCACATATAGCGCAGTATTCACAACGATAACACAATGTTCAATGACTGTTGAATTGATAGATGAACAAAAAATTATTTCCGACAGAATTTTACATGCAGTTCAAGCCCAAACTGGGGGCTTCCTTTTTTTGGATGCTCCACGCGGAACTGGAAAATTTTCTTGATTTCACTTTTATTAGCAGAAATTCGTTTTCAAGGTAACATTGCATTGCCGTTGCTTCACTCAAAGAAAAAACCTAGTAATTTTAACAATTTCCTAGTTTTACTGACAATTTTTTTGTTCCTATACGTCCAACCACGATTACCGGTTAAATGTACAAAATTACGAAACACAGAAGTAAAACTAACAAATATAGCAAAATAATTCACAAAAATAGATTTGAGAAAGACACAAATAACATTTTCAATATTTGTTAATTGAACACAATATGCTTGGTAAATTTGAATTATATTTTGGTATTGTTACAAATAAATAAATTAAATGAACAAAAACTTTTGTTTGAACTAAACAAATTGTTGCGAATTTGACAAATGTTTCGTAAATCTGAACAATTATTTACAAAATAATTTGTAAAATTCTCAGAAAAATAAAAAAAATTTGGATGCCTTACAAAAAATATGTGATTTCTACAAGGAATTTTTGTTATTACTACAAAGTTTTTGTAAAACCAACTAAATATTTGTGTGAATCGAAAAACATTGTATATATAAAAAAAAGGGTTTGTGAATAAAACAATTTTTTTTTTAAATAGATAAAAATTATTTGTAATTAATAAAGTATTTGTTAATTTAATAAATTGTTTTGTTTATTTTAACAAAAATTCCATTAAATATTCAGCGAATTTTGAATTTTAGACCAAACGTTTGTAAACACTTTTTGTGAAATTTACCAAATATTTGTTAAAGTGATGAAATAAATATATATATATATATATATATATATATATATATATATATATATATATATATATATATATATATATATACATATGCATTATGTAATGTATTCTCCTACAATTCCTCGGCAGTTGCTCCAATCAGCATGAAGCTTCTTTGAAAGTCCTGTATGCTGTATTTCATAATCATCTTTTTATTATTGATCTTGTTTATCTCCTTAGCTGTTGGTGGTGTTATGTGATCCAACAAAAAGAGAATTATTCCTTTATAACCATCTGCAGAAACGTAAAAATAGATCAAGTTTATATATTGTCAATATTATGAATTATAATAATTAATTAAAGATAAGATTAATAATTTTACTTACTATCAATAATTTGTTTTTGATGGTATAGTTGATAGATTTTCCTTTGTTTGCCAAATAGTGAACTGCCTTGCCTTTAAATATATAAAAAAAAATATTTAAAATTAAATTAATAAATTAATTCAATAAATTCAATTGTACAGACCTGACATTCAAAGGGAAATACCCCAACAATTTTTGTTGACAGCTCATCAGCCAATGTTGTTGACATTTTCATGTTGCGGGAAATTAAAAAATTAATTAATTTAATTAAATGAATAAATTAATTAAAATTAAGATATGGATATAATATGGATCGCAAACCATCGCTAAAATTTGTATTATGTTCGTAATATTTTAATAGATGTTTCCCATCAGTCGAGCACTCCAATATTTTTAAAATATCAACATACGTTTCGTTTGGTGGAGCAGTTGAAACTGGAGTTGAGCAGACTAAATTACACTCTTGATCAACAGTCGATGTGGTTTATGCTGTTGGAAGTTTGCTTTTCCACTCGTTATATTTGTGGTTGAACTTTATTTGTGTTCCTAGACAAAATTCTCATAAAAACTCAGCTTTAAATGAACCATCCAACCAGTGCTTGGAAATCCATGCACAATTCTATATATGAAAATTTTAAACATTTTTAACCAAAATAATAAAAACTGAATTTATTGTTTATTGCCTACCTTGACATACTGTCACCATATTTTACAATTCCCATTATTAGAAAAGAATCGTTAAATCCACTTGTAATTGAGTTATTGTGATTTACCGCATTTTCCTCATCGGTGATACTTAATTCTTTCGTTGTAATTTGCTTTGCGGGTTCCAAAGTATGATAGGTTGTTGGTTGATCCTCATAATCATAAATGGTTAAATTAAAATGTTGAATTAAAATGTTGAAGGACTTCATCATTTCCTTCGTCACCCATATTGCCTATATGCTTCGATGTAACTTATTTTAAACGCTTGAAAATGAGAATTTACACCATCAACTAAAATTTGATTAACTAATATTATAACTTTTGAGTTATCGTTAATATTTACCAATATTTCAATATTTTTATAAAGATCTACTTCGTCAGTTTTACCACACTCACTATTTAATTAGTAAACTTATTCTAGGTTAACTTTTATAAAAACTTTTTTCCACTATTTTTAATTAATTTCAACTTTTAGCTCTTAAATCAACTTTATGGTAGCTAGATCACAATTTAAATGACTTTAGTTTTTCAGATTTATCACAACACAAATAATTTGTGAGCATTTTGTTGTAAAGAAAACAAATCATTTGTAAAGTTTACAAAGGTACGTGAGATCTCTACAAATAATTCTAAGAAACACAAAATACCCGTTTGTTAATTGTAAATGTTACAAAAGTTTTTGGAAAATTCAAAAATGTACTTAAATAATACAAAATAATTGTATTCGTTACAAAGAAAATTGTGAATTTTAAAGATATTTGAAGTGTACTGCGTACAACTCCACCGTTAAAAGAACAATATATATATATATATATATGACTTAATTATATCAAATCCTACTTGTATTCTGCCATATACATTCTGTTAGTTTAAAATTTGCCTTATGATAATTATACACTAAAATTCTCATGATTAAGAAAACTGTATTTAGTGCATGTTGCTTGACGTTATACAACAGAATAATTGGAAACTTTACGCCATTGCATTTTACAATAGTCTCACAGGTTAACCTATAATGCAACAAAGAACTTTATAAATACAAGTATTTTACATTTGGAAAAGTAATGTATGAATGGTCGAATTTATGAAACATATATTTGGTGTTTTATTCGTAATTCTTAACAATATACTAAAATTTCAGTGTATATTTATATATAGTTTCAGGATTTAATTCAATTCAATTATTATATAAATATATACAGCGTGTTCAGAGTTGAGATACTATTCCATTCAGGGTTTCTTGGTTCATTCTGAGAAATCATCAGGAAAGATGTAATCTAATTTTTTGAATTGGTATTTAGTATTAAAATAATTGTAATAGTTAATTTCTTAAAAGATAATGTACAAAAATAATACTAATTTGTACAAATGGGTATTCTTATTTTTTACAAAGCATATTTTGTTACTATTATGCTAACTTTTGTAAATTTTATAATATTTTTAGCAAGTTATTTATCAATTATACAGAATACCATGAATTTTCTTTGTAAATTTCCAAAAACTTTTGGTAAATTATTTTATTTAAAAAAAAAAGTGTAATTTCAACATCTTGTGTTATTAACAAGACTTTTGTAGTAATGATTCGATGTTTTTTATATTTTACCTATACATTTGTTCAATATAATAGTTTAACTAGGTAACTCTTACCAAAATTACATTTATTTGATAAAATATTTTGTCAAATCTACCACGCAATTATTTGCAAATTTTAATTAAATCTACAACAAAAATTGATAATTTAACAAGAATTTTGTTAATTAAAAAGAGAAAAGGTTAAAGCAACAATTGTTTCTGTTAAAATATCAAATTTATGTAAAGTTAATAAATTTTGTTTGTAAGCAGTTTAACAAAAGGAAATTGTATCTTTTACCCTCAATATTTTTTTGAGTGTTCGTCAGGAATTGCTGGAACTTTATTAGATGGAGGGAGAACAGCGCATTCAGCATTTAAACTACCAATAAATATTCAAACTAATGAAAAGGCAATATGTAATATAAACAAAAATTCAAACATGGCCAAAGTACTGCAATAATGTCGCGTATCGAATATTAAAAGATTTCAAGAACAATACAAATATTTTTGGTGGAACCATAATTTTTCTTTCTGGGGATTTCAGACAAACACTAACCATTATGCCACGATCAACATATTATGCTGATGAAATAAATGCATGCCTTAAATATTCATCTTTATGGCAAACAATAATACCAATGAAATTAACCACAAATATGGGTGTACTTATCCCAAAGGATCCTTCAACTGAATTTTTTTCTAAACAATTGCTTGACATTGGAAATGGAATAATTGCGCTGCTGATCAAATAATCAAAGAAATCGAATTTCCATAAAATTTCTGTACAATTGTTAATTCTCGGGAAGAACTAATAACAAATGTATATCCAAACATTCTACAAAACTATAAGCAAATTCAATGATTACAAAATCGTGCAATTTTAGCGCCCAAAAATATTGAAGTATAGTATTTTTGAATCTAAAAATTCAAGATATGTTGGATATAGAAACAATGTCTTTTAAATCAATCGATACTGTCATTGAAGAAAGTGAAGCAGTTAATTATCCAACGGAATTTTTAAATTCGTTGGAATTGCCCGGATTATCATCTGCAATTAAAAACCGGATAGGTAATCATTATGTTGCGGAAGAAATTAATGAACAACATAATCGAGGCCATAATTTTGATAGGAAAGTACATAGGTGAAGACGTTTTGATTCTACGCATCCTTGTGATTCCGAACGACATGCCATTCGACTTTAAACGGTTAACATTTCCAGTGCGGCTTGCATTTGCATAATGTCGATAAAAAATCACGAAGATGAATGTATTCCTCGGAACGGAGTTTTGCCTGCTTCAACCTGATAAATGTCAATCGCTCTTTTGGACTTATACTGTACAAAATGTGCAAAGTGAATTTTCCATAACTACATGCAGTGACGTATATTTACAATAAATCGAGAGGCAATACAAAACAAAAGGTTTACTTAAGAGCCAGCAACGCGGACCTTTATAATCTCAAAAAATTTGAAATTTGAAAAAAGTTTATAATGACAAATATCTAAATGACAGTTTGAAATGGAAAACTATAAAAAGCTCTTAATAGTGTGATATTATTCAAAAAGCTTTCGAAAATGGTTTGTTTGTCATGTTTGAATGAAATAATTTAATTAAAAATTTTAAACATTTAGAAAGTTGATATGCCGCATTTATTAAAATTTGAACACGAAATTTGAATACCAAATCATTGCTACGTAAAGCATTTCGATAACAATACGATTCGTGATTTAATAAGCGAATTCTACTTCAATATCTTATCTATTTAAGGATATCAAAGTTATTATATTTCTGGATATTGACAAAATGTCTATCATCGTTTCACAACATAGCAATACAATAAACTGTTCACCAAACAAACCAAAAAAAAAAAAAAATTAACTATCGAGGATAGAATTCATGATGAGATAAAAATATATTTTCGTTTGCTGCTGTGTGTGAATACGTACAGTATAGCAAATTTTCGTTCAATTTTTCGTTTGATTTTTCTTATCGCACGCAGAAGTCAAATAACTCATAGTTTATACAATGATATGATCATCATCATCATCGGTAAATGGATTTTTATAATTTAAATCGCTGTAATAATGATGAAATTGTTGAATACTGATAAAATCCAGTATACAAATTCAATTTTATGGTATTTGATGACAGTGAATTGCTTTATATCTGGACGACGAAGCTAAATATAAAAATTTGTGCTGTGATTTAGTTTTATTTTATGGCCCAATAAGAAAGAAGTATATTGTCTTTTGACTAATACTGAGTCTAGCATTTTTATTTATCTATATAGCAACTTATATCTTTTCCGAATAAGACATGTGATTCATACTAATTATAGATAGACCTCATTACCATATTTTTTTTTGTTATTTATACAGTTATTTATACAATCTGATAAGAAACTACTAAATATATTGCATGCTCGGTTATATATATATATACCACAACATACTCGTACACGCACATACATATATCAAATTTATTATTTAGATTCCGATAAAATTAATTTGATATACGAGTCATTTTTTTGTAAAATGCCGATTATTATCTCATCATCATCATGTTTGTACTTCGATTTTATGTTGCAAACGATGTTTCTTCTATACTCTTTGCGAAATGAAAAATTTATGTTAAATAGTTTCAGCATCAACATTGAACGATTCTATAATTAAAAAGGCAAAAATGATAACGAAAACAAAGTTTAGTCGTAAGAAGACGCAAGAACAATACAACACACACACAAAAACAAGTCTTATATATACTTTTCTGTTTTGGTACAGAGTTTAAGAGAATATTTATGAGGAATTTTGTTCGTATCTTAATTTTTTTTTTTGGTTATTTAAAGTCTAATTTAAATTCGGTATGTTGGTTGGGCGGAGAAAAGTTTGGGAGCATGTAAAAGTTTGTTTTTCCGATTTTCGAGAGTTTCGAAAACTTAAAGCATTTAAACTTATGCGCGTATACAAGAATGATGGTTTGAAGATATAAGACACTCATCTAAAAATTCGATTTCAAATTATTTAAAAAAATATTAACTGTATATTTCATTAAAGTCAAGTTTTACAACCAAAATTGTGGAACCTAATAATACAATGAAGCGCATGCTCGTACCTAATTATAAGCAACTACATTTTTACAATATTGTGCCACAGTTCGTTGAAGTTAGATCAGGCGTTAGAGAGACGAGTTATGTTATGGCGCCACAATTACTTCACTAGTTTAAATTGTGGAACCTAATCCTAATTAGGTTAATTCTTACTTCATTACACAGGTTTGCTGATTAGGTACTGTAACATTGGTTGTAATTCGTGCTTCTTTAGCTTTAACGTCTATATATGTAATACTATGCATACAAGAATGATGGTTTGAAGAAAGAAACATTAAATTTTCATTAAACCCATCTAAAAATTCGATTTCGAATTGTTAAAAAAAAAATAGACTGTATTTCAATAAAGTCAAGTTTACAATCAAAATATGTGGAACCTAATGATACAATGAAATGCATGTTCGTATTTAATTATAAGTATCTATGTACATGTTTTAAATATTGTGCCACAGTATGTTGAAATGAGATCTGGTATAACAGAGATAAGTTATGTTTAGGTTCCACAATTACTGTAGTAATTAGTAGCTGTACAACTTCATTAAACAGATTTGGTGATTAGGTACTGTAATCGTTGTTGTAATTGGTGCTTCTTTAGCATTAACGTCTAAATATGTAATTCTATATTATGTTTAAGAATGATGCTTTGAATATACAAAAATTTAATTTTCATTAAACTCATCTACAAATTCGATTTCAAATAGTTTAAAACAATATCCGAGTATGTATTGTTTAATACAATTAAGGCTCCACGATTACTTCACTAGTTTAAATTGTGGAACCTAATTCTTATTAGGTTAATTCTTACTTCATTACACAGATACACCTAATCACCAAAGGTATTTTTTTTTAAAATTGGTTGGAACCCATACGGATTCCGCACTCATTGCCGGCACGGCCCATGGTGCAAACCCAGGATTCTATCCTAATTCGCAGAAGCGCTCTGCAGCCCTAATAAACTGTACAAGTTTGAACTAAGGTATGGAGGACAACTGATCTACATTAATAGAACTACAGCTGAAAACCTGAAGCCGAATAATATTGAAAGCTGGACCATGACCCGTAAGAATCGCAACCAAGATTCTTAGGTGGTCCTTTTTCAAAGATAGAGCATATTTAGTTGATTTCAAATTGGGCTCGCTAATGAAGAACTTCGTCAAACGATTATGTATTACAATATTTGTTGTAACTGGTACTTCTTTAGCAACGTCTATCTATGCAACTAAAGTAGAGCTTCAATTCGATGTATTATTCAAATCACACATTTATACTTACAAACTATACTAGTTTTTTGCGGCATCTGAACTTTAATGTTCCAGATCCGGATCCATGAGGTACTAGGCTAATGTAAAAGATGTTAAGCAATATTAATTCTAGTAAACTGTTAAAGGCATTTAAAAGTTTAAATCATGAATTTGGAGAAACATAGAGATATCCTACAGAGCTTTCATACATTTTTACTATGTAGGATAATTCGATAAAATTTGCAGTTATTAAAAGGAAAATTGATTTCATCCGGCACAGAGATTTTAAAAAATATTTTAATGTTTCGGAATATTTTATTTTATTAAAATTAAAGAGCTTATATGTCCTTAATTTGGTTTTGCTTAAACATAAGATATCATTATGTGAAAAGCTTAAAGTTCACATTTGTTTAATATGACAAGTACGGGTTTAAAACAACTATTGATTTGCTTAGTGGCCTAAGGTGTTAAAACAGAATTCTTCAGTTATATTGCGCTCAAACGATCATTAAACTTCATACTAGTGCACGTGGGCTTTCCGCCATATGGAAAATGGTTAACATTTGAAATTATTTTAATGTAGCCAATGCGATATTAATGCAGTTTAAGTTATGGATAACATTTTTCAATTTTCATTGCTTGGAATAAAGATATGTCATTGGAAAGCCCAATATTTACCTCCTTGAAGTTATCCCAGAATTTCATTTCAGGATTTTTAATAATACCTCTGACAACACAAGCGTAAATAACCCACCCGAGACTTACTAAATATAATTTATACAGTTCATTCATCCCATGATTTTTTTACATTTATACAATCCCAGACTTTTTCGTCACCAAAAAAATATACAGTTGGTACCAAATACTCATCTCAACTTTTCTAAGAAAGCTAGAACCGAGCAAAATCGTTTGGCTAAGCTTTTGTAGAGTCGGCTATTTTCTCACAGCGAGTGAGTTTCAAACCTTGTTGGCCACCACTGTGCCATCGTTGATATTTTTTGGCCGTTGGAATTTCCGCAATATTAATAAAAGTGGCGGCTTTGCGGAAATTCCAACTTATAAAAAATATCAACGCTGACACAGTGGCAGCCAACAAAGTCCTAAACTCCATCGATATTAGAGAAAAGCCAATCCTATAAAAGCTTGTCAAACGTTTTTTTTTTTGCGGTTCTAGCTTTCTTTGAAAAGTGGCCAAAGGCGCAACATTTATTTATATTCCGGTAATTCAAACGGTCACAAAATTATCAAAGCTGGCATAGCGTGTGCTAACAAGGTCCTTAACATAATCGCAAAGGGAAAATAGACGCCCTTTTAACGATATGCCCAGAAGGATTTATTTTCCACCAATTAAATTTTACAAATTAAAAAAGTCTGGGAGTAGCATTTTGGTACTAACTGGTGACGAAAAAGTCTGGGATTGTATAAATAAAAAATCCTGGGTTGAACGAACTGTATAAATTATATATGTCCATATTTTAAAAAGTCTGGGGTGGGTTATTTACGCTTGTGTCGTCGGAGGTATTTTAAAAAATTCCTGGGATAACTTCAAGAGGATCAATATTTGTAGGTTTTATATGGATAGGTAAAACCATTTTAATAAGTTCGTTTAACATTAATAATTCTTTCTACTAGATGAATGTGTAATTTTTAAATTTCTATTTTTATGGTTAATCTATTACTCAATAGATGGCAGCGATACATGTGAACTTATCCTCGGATTTAGTGCCTGGAAATGAAAATTTTGAATTATGCAACTCTAACAGTTTTATACCTCATGTAATGTTGTGCAAAGTTACCCCATTTTCGAAAATAGTACCGTGGCAATGTGCCTAAATAATGTCGGATCAAACCTATATGGTTTTCAAATGAGCATTTTATATAAGAAATTCCAGCATAAGAAAGATTCTTTGTACCAACCACTGTATTAGCAACTGTTTCCTACCAATATTTCCACTTCCTTTTTCTTATCACTTCAGTTGATTTTCAATTTTTATTTGCCGTAAAATATGGAGAAAAAAGGCCGAGTTTTAATTTCTTCAAAAAACAAATAATCAATTTTAAATGATTGTAAGAGTTGAAAAGAGATTTGTCGAAATTGCAATGTTCATAAGTCGGCGATTACAAGAATAAAAAATAACAAAGAAACTTTCCAAAGATCCGCATCAAAAATTTATATGGAACGGAAGAAAATCAAGCGCATGAAGCCTCATTTTTACGACAACGGGAAGCAAATGAAATGGTTTCGAACGAGATGATTTAAGTAAAAGTGCTGGAATTAAACAGGTTAAAAAACGTCACAAAATTCGTTTTGATGGTTATAAACTTTCCTGTAATGTTGATACAGCTACTGCATTTACAAGTAATTTCAACAGAAAATGAGTTTTTACCGGAACAAATATATAACTATGACGAAACCAGTATTGTACACAGAGGATTCCACAAAAAATGAAATCTTGTCTTGCTTGTCTAATATATCATAAAATCCCTTAAACAGCGATATCGCTAGCATTTTCTAACAATCCTCGCGGCCCTAATTGACAATGGAAACAATATGATTTCTGCTCTTCAAAATATCAATTTTAAAAACGTTTTTAATTGTTGAAGCCTGGGATGAACTCCCGCAATAATTTAATCGACGGATAAAGTCGTGTGCCAATTACTTAAAAAACTGTTAAAACGACAGGAAAATCAATTTTTCCAACAGCCGGTTAATTAATATTGAACACCGATTAGATAATATAGAAACCTATGCATACTATTAAACTATAATAATCCACAAAATACATAAAACCGTTTTAAAGTTTCTATACAATATCGTGCGTAGCCAACAGATTTTTCTATAAACTCAACCACAATTTTTTTAGGTTTTTTAATCGCTTAAAGCTTAAATTTTATCCTTTTTTTAGTGCTTCTAAGAAAAAGATAATTTTTTTTTTATCTATATACATATATATGTATGTGTAGAATGTAGATATTAGATTGATTTTATGAGACGAAATTTGTTGTCGACGGAAAAAAAAATCGTTGGCGTTATCTTGGAAAAAATACTTTAAATAAATTCTCTAAAGACGGCACAATAAATTTATTTTTGCAAATTATTGTTCTACTGTATATTTGAAGTTCCTTCTCAAGTGTCAATATTATGTTCGGTTCTTGTGTCCCAAATATCGATTGTTGAATATTTTTTATAATGGATTTGTCTCGTACATATATATGATAGGTTTGAAACTAAATTGGAATTTCCAAGAAAGATTGTTTTACATATACAAGTCTGATAAGTAAGTTTATAAATATTTTAAATTATTTTTAAGATGATCTATATAGGAGCGTGTTGGATACAACGTCTCACTTATGTTGAACACATGACATGTTGAACCAAATTATAATGTTCAAACGTTTAATAAACTTTAAAATTATATAATAAACAAATAAAATATTTATTAATTTTAAAGCACCCACCGAAATTTTGGACTATTCTTCAAATTCATTAAATTCCAAAATAAATCAACAAAAATCAAAAATCGTTTTATGGAGTTTTAAAAATTTCTTTAAAATAAAAAAGAAAAAGTGTATTTTTTTAAAAGATATGAATTTTTAAAGTTACTCCCTAAACTACTTACTAAATAATACCTAAATTCAATAAATTTTAAAAAACTTGGCACATTTCTAAATTCTGCAAAATTATCAATAGCTTATACTCTTATCACTCTGTAAATTTAAAAATTTATAACATCTTTATAATTCCTACATTTTTAAATAATCTTGAAATTCAAAATAAATTCTATAAATTCAAAAATCCGTAATATTCTTCAAAATTCTCTGAAAATTGTAAACTCATATTTAAATTTTTTAAATTTTTAAATAATTTTAAACTTTTAAAACTATCTAAAAATTTTAATCTTTTTACAAATTTGCAGAGTTTAAACAATAGTAAATATATAAATTTTACGAAATAATAAATAATATATAAATTTTATTTTCAAAAAGATTTTAAAAATCCCTAAAACTGCTTAAGATTTTATTGTGACTTTAATAATTTCATAAATATTGGAAGTTTATAAATTTTAAATACATTTAAAATATTTTAACATTTAAAAGATTAAATTATTTAAAAAATTTACTTATTATTTCAAAATTTGAAAGTTTTGATTGATTTGATTTTTTTAAAATGTTGACATCTGAACATTTTTAATTTTTAATTTATGTAATTTATTTGTAAGAAGTAATTATAAATGTAATATTAATATTTATACGTTTAGAACTCTCTTACAAATTACAATTTATATGGGATTTTTCTAAAATTTTAAAATTATTTATAAATATGAGAATTTTAAAGTTATAATCATTTTACAAATTTACAGACTTTAAACAATTAATAATATGATAATTTATTTTTTGTTTTGAGAATTAACATTGGAATTATATAAATTTTCAAAATTATAAAAAAATTTTAAGTTTTGATCATTTTAAAAATTTACGAAACAATCGTTTTATTTAATTAATTATAATATTAATATTTATAACTTTTAAAAAATTGTTTTTTAAAATCTGACATTTTACAGAAATTTTTTTTAAATTAATTTAAAGAGATATACTCTTGAAACTACTTTTAATTTTTGTTGTAACAAAAAATTTTGAGAAATATCATGGATTTAGGAGATCTTAGAATGTTTATTGCAATTATTTAAATTTCAGAATTATTACATAGTTTAGAAGTTTTAAAAGTTTCAATTATTATAAAAAAATTTAAAGTTTAAACCATTAATAATTGCATGGAATTTAAAATTTTGAAAAAATTACAATTTTTATAATTTTTAGGAATTTATTTATAATAAATAATAATAGTGGTAATATTATCACTAAAGAAATATATTTTATTATTTTATAATTTTTAAAATCTATTTTAGATTTTTGTTGTAACTTGAAAATGTTGACAAATAATACGGAGTTTATAGAATTTATATTGGATTTAAATAATTGTTAGAAATATGTATATTAAAGTTCATTTTAAAAGTTGTCAGAGTTTTAAAAAAAATTAATTTTAAAGAAGTTATTTTCAATAAATATTTATAATTAAAATATTATTATTTATAACTATTATCAAATCATCTTAAACAATTCAGATTTTACAGTGAAATGCCATTTTAGTATTTTAATGAGATTTTAAATCGTTAACACAACTTTTCATTTTTGCTGTATTTTGAAAATAATGAGTAATATTGCAGAATAAATAGTTTTAGAGTTTAAATTGGAAATTTTTAAATTTAAGAGTTTTAACAATTTTAATAGCTTGATTCATTTTAAAAATTTGCGTCATTTAAACAATTAATAACTTTATGGATTTCTGTATTTTTATCGAAGTATCACCAATAATTATAATTGTAGTATTAATATTTATAATTTTGAGGAATTTTATTTTAAAAAGTTCAGAATTTGAATTATTTTAAAGACAGTTTTTCAAATGTCTGAAAACAGCTTAGAAATGATATTCTAACTTTAAAAATTTTAGTTTAAATTTATATGGAATTTTATAAATTTTAAATTTTTTTTTAAAGTTTGGGAGATGAAAAAGTTTAAGTAATTTTAAAAATTATCAATAGTTTCATGGATTTAAGAATACTGAAATAAGTAAAACTAAATTTTTAGGAATTTATTTATAATATATTATTGTAATTTTAATATTTTTAATAGATTTTTCAATTTACAGAAACAGAATTACAGCAAATAGTTAGCTTTTTATTATATTAAAGATTTTTTCAAAAATTATTTGTTGATATGATAATCTTAATAATTTTGACAAATATTAGCGTTTTCTTAATTTAAATAAGAATTTTATAAATTTTAAGATTACCTAATTAACATTTTCAGAGATTTACAAGTTTAATTTACAGAATTTAAACAATTAATAATTTCTTAGATTTTATAATTTATAAATAGGTCAAATTCTTTTAAGTTTTGGGAAATTATTTATTTAAATTATAAAATATAATTGTATGTAATTGTAGTATTAATATTTATAACTTTTAAATGTTTTTTTATTCAAAAATTTAAATTTTAAAAATAAATTCTATTTTATTTTTTTAAAGAGAGTTTTAAAAATTCTAAAAACTTCTTTGAAATTTTTGAAAATCACTCATCATTCTCATAAACATTATTATTTATATCTATAGAGACATTTTTTATTTACATTGAGAATTTAAAAAAGTCATATGTTGTTAATTTAAAAGAATTTTCCAAATTCCTAAAACTCGTAATGATACTCGTATTTGTTGTAACTGGTTATGTTTTTGGAGTTAATAATGGAATTTTATTTAAATTTGGGAATTTTGAGGTTTTAATCATTTTATATATTTCTGTAGCTTATACAATTAATCATTTCATGATTTTCAGATTTTTGCAATATGTAGAATTTTCTTAAATTTTATGAATTTAGATAAGTGCAAAACATAAAATAAATTATAACCTTAGTTTTAACTAATTTTTTTCCAATCATTTCATGAGAAATTTTAAAAAAAAATTTTAATTTGTTTTAAAAAGTTTACTTTCGATTTTGGTTGTAACATAAAATTTTTGAAAAACATTACGAAGCTAAGTAATAATCCTTAATTAATAATTAAAGAATAATTATAATATTTAAATTTTATAAATTTAGAGAATATTACAAAGTTTTAATAATTTTCAAATTTTAAACAATTAATAATTGAATGGATCTTAAATCCAAATTTTATAATAGTTTTTTTTATTATTTAATGAAGTAATTTTTTAAAATTTAATGAAATTTATGTGTAATAAATAATTATATTCATAATATTAATAGTTTTAACTTTTAAGAATTTTTGTCTTTAAAATTCAGAAGTTACAACAAATTTTTTTTTGATTATTTTAAATTCTAAAAACTACTTAAGATGTCCGTGGTATTTTTAAAATTTTGACAAATATTACGGAATTTAAGAGAAATATTTATAGATTTTATATTGAAAAAATAAAACGATTTAAAAGATTTTTTTGAAAATTGTACATAGTTTAAACCACTAATAATTTTATGAATTTCTGAATTTTAAAATATGTAAAATTTTCATAAATATTAAGTAATTTAATTTTAATAAATAACCATAATTAAAATATAAATGTAAAACCTCTGTATGTTGGACAGCGAAGGGACTTATCACAACTGTCCAATTTATGGAGGTGTCCAATATATGGAAAATTATTTTTCAAGTAAAAAAATACATGACGTCAACATTTTAATTTTTATTTCATGTTTAATTCATAGTGTATTTAATAAAAATAACAAATCATAAATAATATCAAATTTAACAAATTATATACGTAAGACATACATATATCTTAGCTATACTTTCTAAATTATTATTTTTCATAATTTTTCCAAAATTCCAGGATTAATTAAAATTTGTATATTTCAGAGTTTTTGTGCTCTGAACTCGGATATCGTTTTGATTACTATTACACATCAATCGCTTAGATTCAAAATTTTTAAAATTCATTAGAATTTGAATTTAAATTTAAAAATATTTTATTATGAAAATGATGGGTTTTAATTAAAAGTATAGTGCATCGAATGTATTAATCAGAATTATAATTGGAGTTGAAAAACTGATGTTGAACGTTCGTTTTAGAACTAGGTGTAGTGGAAAAAAGAATATTTGGCAAACCAAGTAGATTTTGGAGTTTAAATGCGTGAATTTTTTAGTAAAGTTTTAGTTAATATTTCACACTTTTCTTTGATATGTCAATTTTATAAAGCATGTTTTGTTATTCAAAAGTTTTATGACTTTTAAGTCTTTCTGTATCTAGATAAAATTGAAATACTATTTACAATTTTCTTGTAACGCGACATTATCGCGAAATACGTTATATGCTTCCGACTATTATATGTTACGACATTGCAAATTATTTCAAGATATAATTCTAAAAAAAATATTACAACATAAATATTTCGAGGGAAATCATAAAAATCATAATTAAGCGGAAATTCGATATTATTTTCATAATATGTATAATGACACCCCATCCCCTAATTAAGAATATGTAAATATATACATATGTAGGATTTAGTGTACATACCAAAATCATATATTTTTTTTATGATGCTCAAACAAATCTAGCTCGTAATTAATTTGTGGATTAATTACATTTGAATTATTAATAAAAAAAATAGTCATCTAACAATTAATAATAATTATACAAATGATGAAAGTATAAAAAATTCATAACAACAAAACCGTGTCATAATTAATATACAAATGAATATGTAATTAAAATTGACGGAATTTAATTCAGAAATAATTCATAAAATTCCCTAACTAACTTCAAAAAAGATTTATGATCAGCGAACCAATTTAATGCTAATTAAATTTATTTATATAGTTTCCGTTTTCGCGGTGAAAAAAAAAAATCTAATTAATTAATGTCAATAAATTAATAAATATGGTTTTCATAATTTGCGGTGGCAATTTTTTTTTGCTTCGTGCTGTTCATTTCCTCATTGCAATAAAAATTTGCATTTAGACATAAACAAGAGAAATACCTCAGCTTTCAACAATCATAAATATTCATGTTTCTCGAGAATTGTTCAAAATTGGCATACATAGCGTTAATTGGCGTAAACAACCAAATGCGTTCGTAGTCACATCTCATGAACGTCAATGTCAACAACAAGGGCACCCGTACTTCTGGTGATATGTGCCTCGTTGGAGGTTTGTTGGTTTCGTGGCCTTGTGTAGAATCAAATATCTCAATACTAAAAAACTTGTAACAGATGGATAATTTGTGTGGAAATGGAAAATTTCCGTCAACTCATTTATCTATCAACAAAAACACGAAATTTGAGTTTGCACAGAGACGGTCCATCAAAGCCAAGACTATAGGATATGGAGAGACCAAGCTCCACACAGATACACCTAAAATTGGCTTTGGGGCGATCCTGATACGAAAGAATGAAGTAGAGCCAGCTTATTCCGTAAGTAAAGTAGACTTGTTACAGCAAAAATACTAAACTCTATCTGAAGTTTCTTCTATATGGAAAGAGACGATTTGTTGAAATATAAGAAGGCAGTAAGAAAGCATAAAACATTTTCAAGAAAACGGCTATTTCAAAGCCGGAAAGATAGTGGATGTAATCCACCGGAACTATTCTATACCAAAATTTAGACGTTGCGTACATTCTGGTTGCAAGAAAGTATGCAAAGTATGTGTGTCCTTTAATAACTTATCACATCAACTATCTCTCGATCTTCAGATGAGCTTACTAAATACTGCATTAGTTCAGCTTTCTATGATGACGTCACGCAAAGTGATAAAGGAATAGTCTAACAAGCTTTGGCAAAATTGTCCATAGATGCGAGCAGAAAATTGGTACAGATATCCAGTTGTATTACATACATTTTTAAATGCCACTGGCGAAGAAGCATTGCTATAACACAAAGAAAACTCTCCGAAAGACTTTATGCGGATGCGTAATTTAGACTTTACAATATAGCAGCTCTATTAAAGGCATCTGGGTTATAGGAGTGATTTAGCAAAGACACAAACCTTTAGTAGATAATATAGCTAGTGGATGAGAATGAAGGATATATTTGAAGGATTCAGAACAGCATTCTTCTTCAAATCGCTGAAAGAGATGACAAACATTTGTTTATATGTACACGAAATTGCCTTGGCAAATTTTATTTTATGTGCGGTATGGTCTTCCGTTTGACAGTGGTTTATAAAATATTTCACCATGTGTCAGAAACTTTACGTTAGAATTTCGATTGCGAAGAAGGCGTAAATTGTGGAATTTATAAAAAAAAAACTATTGCAAACAAATAAAATCGATTTAAAATGTTAAGTAAAAACTATAAATAACTTTCAACCCAACAATTCTATATCCGATCAAATTTCGCATTGATTTTTTTCGTTCTTACTGCAGGCGGGGGATACAACTCTCACCCGAATTATTTTAAACATTTAAGTTTAATTCAGTTTTTACAAAAAAAATATTTAGTTTTGAAAATAGTTTGACCGCAGTTTAATATTAAGTTCAACAAAATTTTTATTTTATTGTATACATAATACATAAGAAGTTTAAAATATTTACATTTATAAAATTCGAAATTATTTGTCCGTTACGGCGTTAGCAGATTTTTGGATTTTTCGACAGAGTTAATCGCGTGAATAAAATTGAAAATTAAATTTTGGTTTTCTGCGAAACATTTAAAAAACATTCAAGAACAATATACCATATCAATACCGTGCAATGGTAACATGCCTAAGGCGAGGGGGTTTAATCAAATTGCTGAAATTTTATAAAATGAGTGGAGTAATAAAAACACTTGGTGAAGTAGTTAAAACTTAACGTTCAAGTAAATGCTTCTCTTTCAAGTAAATACTGAGGGTTTTTGTAATAAATTCTTAAAAAGTTGTAATTAAACATAAAAAGTAATACTTATACTTCTTCCCTAAATACTTGGACATTTACAAGGTTGCGTTAACGTAGACATGAAACTTAGTTTCGAATCATTTTTTAATGAGCAGCGAAAAGTAGACCCAACTGAAAGTAAGCAACTTTTGAGATTTGATTAATTATTTTGTGGAACATCTCTTCTGGTAGGGAAATACGCATATTGCATAGAACCAGAAATATTATTGACAAGAGAGAATATAATCGAGTTTAACAGATTAGTTAAAGAACATAAAGAGGCTTATACTGAAAATTATCTGAAAGGACTGGGTCCTGAAGCTAACAAAAACTATTCTCTTTGATAAGCTACTGAAAGATAGACCAGTCGATAGATCTCCATTAAATATCAATAGTGTCACTCCACTAGAAGTCGCACAAGAAACAGATATGAATTTGAATTCCAAAAAGTAACCTAGTCTTATCTACAAGATAAGTAAATTAGTGCCACAAAATTACTGCCAACTGCTCGAGTCGTATCTCTCCAAATGAAAATTTATAGTATCACATGAAGATACATATACTCTAACTTTTATCCAACTATAGCAGGAGTGCCTCAGGGTAGCGTACTAGAGTCTTTCCTATATTTTCTTTACACTTCCGATATACCGGCAACGGAAACAACTATCATCGGAACTTTTGCTGATGATACTGTAGTATTGGCATCAGGCGAATCGCAGAACCAAGCATAGTTGAATACTTACAACTGGCACTTGATAAAATCAGCCAATGGACCACGGATTGGAAATTAAAGCTGAACGAGCTGACATCAGTCCATGGAACATATGCGTTGCCGCACAAAAATAGCAACTTCCATACATTTCTCAATGGGGTACAAATTCAACAAGCTGAATCTGCTAAATATATCGGATTGGATCTCGATTCAAGATTGAACTGGAAACACCACGTTAGACAAAACATTGACGAAATAGATTACTTCAACATACCAATACTGAAGCAATACAACTTCTTGACCTAGATGATTCCTTATAAACCCGTACTCGTTCCACTTATTTGTTATTTTGCTGGCATCGAATTTACTAACTTACGTGTAACTTATCTGGCGTAATTTTTTGTCATTCTTTCTTTAATGTTCGTTCTGTTCTGGATCATTTTTAATAAATCATCTTGTCTTTACGAATTTTGTGTTTTATCGAATACAAATTCGGACTGTATGACGGCGAATTCATTCGTAATTTACAATAAATAATATAAAACAAAAGAAAATATTAAAGTTTCCAAATATCAAATTATAGTCAGCCTCTCCAAGCACTCACATAGTAAAACACACGAAAAATTGTCTTACACTGAGTCAAGACATTTTTTCGTGTGTTTTACTATGTGGGTGTTCTATAGGAAGGACAATCAAAACTTGGTATCGAGTAATATTTTTTAAATTATTATTTTTAAGCTACAGTAAATGAAATTTTGCGCAGTGGTGCTAGTTTTAACAGCACCACCCTAATAGATCTTTCAGATCATCCGGATGGATTGAATTGACTAGTGCAAAATACACAAACCTTAAAAGGTATAGCGGGTAATACAGTGGTAAATTTTTCGGGACACCAAGAGTAATTTATACTTCAAACCCTCAAAGTTAACGTCTATGATAGTACCCAAGTATCTTATCTCATTAACTACTTTTATCTCATAACAGCCGTTTATGGCGCAGACTGATCTCCGAGTAACAATTGCACAAGGCTGTGCCTAACATGGAGCACTTATGTTTTATCAATCAAGACTATATCAGAGACTTTAAGCCATACCGCTAGTATATTTAAATCGTTATCAATAGCCGCTATATTGGCGTGTTTGGTTAAGCCGCAGAATACGCAAAATCGCCAAATTGCTGCCTAAAAACTGCATTAACAACAGGAATAGCAGAGGTCCCAAAACTGAAACTTGAGGAATCGCAGCCTTAATAGTGCATTCCCTACTTTGGGGAAAATTGAAACGCATTACCCGTGTTCGCCCACAAAGATAAAAACAAAGCTATTTGTATGGAAGGGAGTCGGATGTCCCACTCTGTGGAACACTTTTGTTAAGTCTATGAACAAGTCAGAAGTTTTTAATCCCTGGTCAAAACGCATGGACTAATCTGTTCCAGAAATGAAGAAATGGCCTGCTCTGTATTTTTATTTTTTCTAACTTTTTTCCAGACTACAGAGGAGATAGAAAATAGTGTTTATCCAAAAAATATAACATTCTAATTATGGCCTTTGATTGATAAAAGTGATTTCGGATAGCCCCATAAAAATTAATCTAACGGCGTCAGATCACAAGATCTTGGAGGCCAATTCACGGGTCCCTTTATTGATATGATGTTCTCATTAAATTTGTTTTCAATAAATCGATGGTTGATCTCAATTCTTGAACAAGCTGTATGAAACGAAGATCTCTTTTCAAAATACGCCACAATGTGTTATATGAGAGATCCAGAGCTTGAGAACGGCGACGAATTTATTGATTGGGGTCTTCATGTACACTTTCAACTACAACAGCAATATTCTCACAAATGGTCGAAGAGCACGAAAACAATTTTTCAATGAACACTGAGTTTTGAAATAAATTTCCACAATTTGTAAACATTGTTCTGGCGTAAGTCTATTCATGGTGAAATGTCAATGATTACTGAACACAAATGTTATATGAATATGACAGTTGTCACGCATGAATCCAAATGAGAATCCCAATTGAGAAAAGTATCTCCTATTGGAGGCACTGTTTATTTTGAAAGAAACTTTGATCCAGTATCTTAAAGATTATTATCAGTACTCTTACTTATCAGTAATTCATAACATCACTAATGAACTTGATTAATTCTCTAACTGGATAATATATGTACCGTGTTCTGTAAAATTTCGTTGTACCCTCGAGTTCATTGACTAAGGACAATTATACGGAGCTATTGAATGCGAATTCGATAAATGCCAACGATTTTTTTAGTCACCAACAATGAGCATGCAAAAGTTTAGGAGGACGTGATTTCAAGGCCGATGTTTCGTGCTAGTATATGGGTTTGAACCGTTTCTGGGAAATAAAACCTGCAGAGAAAGCTGTAGCAATCAGTAAACTATTTGAAATGTTAAACTAAAATCTGCCAAGCCTCTTCGACCTCTGAATTTATTGTTGTGGATGAACAGCTAATAACGTTCCGGAGATATGTACGTAATTTTTGGTTTTATATTAAAGTTGGTTGGATTTGTGATGAATGCGGTGCCTAATCCATAACTGGACATCATTTAGACGGTTAAACAAGCGTCAGGTATAGAGAAAGGAATCAACGAGAGAAGATGATTTATGTAGGCTGACCAGATATTTTCGAACTGTCGAATATTTTTGAAATTAGCATTAAATTGGCTTCTTAAAAATCCACTTCGATTTTTATATGACAATTCGTTTTGAATTTAACAGTTTAGTATGTTAAACCAATTTAATTATAGAAATTGAAGGCAAACCTAAGATAAACATACAGTGTACTTTTGGATTCTCCATTCTTAATGCGTTTGAACGCATACATTTACAATTCTGAATTTAACGAACGGGATTTTTAATTTTGAAATAAAAATATTTTTTAATGTAAATCCTAAATTTCATTTTAATCATCGATCTGTGAAATTGTTGCATGAAATATTCATTTCCTGATACTAACGAATCTATTCAATCCGAATTCAGAACAGAATTTTCAGAAAGGTTCAAATTATATTTAAATTAAAGTTTTAACGGTCGATAGAATAAAAATTTCGAATTCAGATCGAACAAAAATTAATGTTTTGAAATTTTGTACGTGTTATGCATTCAAAAATTTTGAAATGCTGTAGTTAAAATGGAAGTTCAGTAAAATTTAACCTTCATTCGGTATATTGAAAATTCAGGCAAAATTTTAAAAATTCAAAACTCAAATTGGAATATCAGATTGGGTATAACCGGTGGTTTCATTATCAATTCGGTTGATGTACTTAGACTAATTCAAATTTATAATATTCATTAATTTAATTTAATTCAGAATTTCTCATTATAATTCGAATTTTGAAATACTAAAATATCAAATTTCGTCCAAAAAATACTGAAATACATTTTTACAAGTCTAATTATGAAAATTAAATTCCACATCGAACAATGAAATTAAACATTAAATTTTCTAATTTAAATTTTATGATTCTGAATTCAAAATGTCTAGGCGTTCAATCGAATTTTTCAGAAATTCGTAATAAAATTTTTTTTAAATTTTGAAACTTTTAAAAATTCAAATTTGTAAATATTTAATATTTTTATGACTCGACATGTCCATATTGGAATTTCTTGGTTTGATAATTAGGATTGAAATTTCGAAGATTTGAACGATTAAAAATTTTGATTTCCCCAGCAAAGTTTCGTGTTTAAATTTTGTGTTACAATATTTTCAAAAGATTCAAAATTCAAGTTAAATCTAACATTTCTGAATTACGGACAAATTAATATTAAAATTTTTTAAAATTTTAAAGACATATTACGATTCTGGAAAAACCGAATATTGTTATTTTCGTTCTATACATTTTAAATTTTTAAAATGCAATTATATTTTAAAGTTTTCAGATTTGCTAAATTTTAAAATTACTTAAAATTGAAAGTTTTGTATTGAACTTAATATTTTTAAAATAATGAATTCGAAATTTCAAGTTACTCACTCTATAACCATAAATTAAAATTTGGTAAAATGTGTTTCGGCGTGTTTTGAACATTTCAAAAATTAGTGAAAATAGTTGAATTTTATAAGACATTCCAAAAACCATGTGAAATTATTTAAGCTTTTAAAATTATAAAAATATCATTAACATTTAAAATTGGAATTATAAAATTTAAATTGGAATTTTATTTAACTAGATCAACCAAAATTTAAAGATTTTCGAATTCAGATTTATACGATTTGGTTTGATAACTAAAATTTAATTATTGTTGCTTTCAAATTTTCTAAAATTTTAAGATATTTTGTACTTTTCACTAAACATTTTTAGAATGTTAAATTCAATTTGAAGTTTATGTTAAGACAAGTAAAATTCAGTCTCCATTCGATATATTGAAAATTAATATTTCCGAAAAATCAAAATTTTCAAAATTCAATGATTTATTTGTACGCAATTCAGAATTTGTAAATTTAATTCGAATTTTTAATGCAGAATTTAATAAAGAACGGAATTCAAGTCGTTCGTTTAAATAAATATTAAATTTTAACTAGTTTGAAATATTTTAGAAATTTTATAAAACATTTCAAGGATTTATTCAAATTTCGGAATTTTTTATGTTTTTTAAATTCCCAAATATTTTTAAATTTTTAAAATTTTAAATTTAATTTAGAATATAACAATTAAATTCAAATTGATTGTGTCATTTGTAAAATTAAAATCCTGGCCATTTCGGGATACTTACACAATTTTCAAATTATTTATCGATTTCTGATTTTTATGATCACATTTTACGTAAATTTTGAATTATTTTGAGAATTAAAAAATAAAATAAAATTCTAAATTCTAAATTCTAAATTTAAATTTAAATTCTTCAAATTTGGACAATTTAGTTTTTTCTCAAAAGTGTCAAAATTTCGACGTACATTGGTTAAAATTTTTAAATCGAAGCAATATTTAGAGCTTAATCACTTTAATAAATTTAGAAACTGTGAAATCCATAGTTTTGTAATAACTCAAATTTCAAGGCAATTCACAAATTTTAAAACTAAAAGTTTTTTAACATAGATTGGTTGTAGACAAATGCCATAAACAAAAATTAAAAAAAAAATAAATTCTAATTTAGGATGTTTAACCCAGCCAATTTTGAATTAAAAAATTTCAAAAACAGTTGTTTTTTTTTTTTTTTTTTAAGGACTTGGCATAGACACTCTTTTGGTCCATAGCCTTACCTTACATTCACACAACATTCATTCAATCCATTCATTCATCCCATTCACACAAGTACAGTATACCATCTGCGCATTGCATAGCTCCATGTCACCCTGTACAGTGACATGGAAGATGGGTCGGTCCATGAGTTCTACATTCCAACAGAGGGTCATAGATGTTTTCAATTTAATCACCGATCGTAATCGGGAGATGAAAAACCCCGGTACCTCCCGATCCAAACGTCGCAGCTTTAACCACTGCGCTATTTGCTCGGTAAAACAGTTGTTACTATTATCGATTTATTCAATTGTGAATTCAACACTAAAATTCAAAACAATTTAATTATTTTTAATACTAACGGTCAGTTAAATATTTAATTTTAATCATGCATACGACTTTTCGGTTGATTTGGCGTCCGCTGTTTCTGTTTAGAAAACAGAACTGTATCAAATTGCCTCAAGCAGTTAACCGCAATTAATTATCAGCCTTGAATTATATCCACTTAACAAAGTCGTATAGACACAGTAGGTCTTAAGTTTACTATTACATTAAAAAGGTGTGATCCAGTTTCAGAAGTAAACTGCAGTAAAATGGCAATAAACACGTTTGAAAATAGTTAGGCATGACCTCAGAGTAATATTTGAAGAAAAAAAAACTTTTTAACGAATTTCATTAATGGGCGTCACATCTACATACAGTATGATGAGCACATACATGCATATCTGCAATCTTAAAATGGGTGGCACTGTTGAGAATCTACAATTTTATGAAACGAAATTTGAATCTTATCTGCGAATATTTTTTACTGACGTCTCCTCATCGAAGGTTGAGCTAATTTTTTTTTCTTATGCGCTTAACACTTCGTTGTCGGCCTGTATCTCTGCGAGTGTACGAACCAGAATCAGAAAAATATGGCCTTGTATAATATTGTTGGACGGAAAATATTACAATGATTTGCGCCATTTAAGTGGAATATCGTAACAAAGTCTACTCTCTAAAAATTATCCCTCCCTCGTTTATAGTTTTCGAGAGTAAAATACCTATTATACGAGTAACAACAAAATTATTTATGCGTTTGGGTATTCGAAAAAAACATAGTATATAGCCTTTAAGCGATTCAAATTACACATTTCATGCAGAACTGTTGATAAGAACAGTCGGCGAACCAATTATATATGTACTCGCGCTTGAAGATACTCGTACGTGTTACGCAGAACATACATTACGAATTACTGTAACAAATCCATTTGTGTATATAGATTGCGAACTTCTCCGGGCAATGAATAGAGTAGCATCCAACTAAAAGAAAAATTTAATTTAGTTTTTACATTATATTTTCGGTTTGTTGTTGTTGTTGTTGGTATTTTTGGTCGGTTATCAAAGTGGAAACATTTTTGCGCTTGACTTGTGGCGATTTTATTAAAAAACAAAAATTTTGTTTTTCAACATATCTTCCACGTGCCCTCCATATATTCGGGATGGCTTTCGTGTCTTAACAGAATACACATTCTATATAAAATCGTTTTATGTCATGTAATAATGATTTGGTTCGTTATTATATGTATTACATATTTTGTTGAACATGTTTTGATTTCTGGTTTGGCATGACAAGCCATGATTAACATCTTGATGGATTTGTTTTGCAAAAAAATCGTGCGCCTACAAAAATTTTTTCTTTAACAAAGTTATGTATGTGATTTTGGGTAGTGAGGTGAAAATCTTTCCGTTTTTTTTTTCAGTTGATCGACCACATAATGTATTGTTAAGTATTGAAAATTTATAATATGAGCTTTTTATAGCTTTTTGAATTAAATTATTATTTTTGGTATTTTTGTAGTCGCGTGGATTGAATTTGTGTGACCGAGAAATATTTCTAATATTTTTATTTCGTATACATACATATATAGAATTAAGGATTTGGTTTGGTTTGGAATTTGGATGTTCATTAATTTGTTTAGATATTTTTAATAAATTTATCATTTTGGGGATTTTAGTGCGACTATTTCATACATATTGTAGACAAAAATTGGATATCGAAGATTAGCAAACATATAAATTAAACATTCAATAGAATTGCAATACAGCGGGGATTGACTTTCAATTTTCTAAACCGTGAATTGGTTTGAAATATATTTTATTCTATTCCAATAATGATGGTTCTTAAAATATGTACAAGTCAACATCGGGCTTTTAAGTTCATCGTTACGAAAAATCCATACAAAAATATTATATCGACAAAGCTTTTAACAATCAATGAGAAATATTATTTATGATCCGTTTGATAGTTCAAAATTTAAAAAACTACTAGGAAATATTAAAAGCACAAACAAAACATAATTTGTTAATTTTATTGAAAAGAACTTTCAAAATGAAAGGTACGAAATCATTTTCATTTGTGTCCTTCATGTGGTTTCTAATAATTATGCATCAAAATTAAATAACTACGAGACGTTTAACCAAAAAGCTCTCGATATCGACTAATATTAAACCTTTGACAAATAATTTATAATTATTTATTCCCAATGTAACCAAAATTGAAAAGCTTAAAGACATAGACGTACAATAAAATACTTTCGAAATAAAAGATCTTTTGTAAAAACATGAATTTCATCAATTTCCAAAAATATTTTTAAAAATGATCCTCGTCTATACGCCAAAATAATTATAGCATCGAAACCCCTCCACGCCTTGTTAGATAGCGGTGCCTCTGTAAGTGTTTTATGAAAAGATTGACTTCAATTCCTAGCTGAAGCTAATATTAAATACAGTAAGCTTAGATCTTATATTAAGAGAGCCAATGGAACATGAAACACCAGCGAAGGTTATGTATGGTTACCTGTTACGTTTGGTTCTATGACACATAAGATTAAGTTCTGTATAGTACCACGCTTAGAATCACCTGTTTACCTCGGCATTGAATTTTGGGAGCTTTTCAAGATTATCTCAAGCTTTAATATTAGTGAATTACAAGAGGAAAATATAGAGCATCACAATTCCCATGTGTTAAATAAAATTGAAAGAGAGCAACTTGCGAGTACAATAAATCTATTCCCGTCATTTTCAAAAAATGGGCTCGGTAAGACAACGATGTATGAGCACGAAATTGTCATTGCCAAAGATGTCAAACCGATCAAGCAACGATATTACCCTATATCACCTGCCGTACAGCGGTGTCTTTACGAAGAAATTGACAGAATGATGAGTCTGGGAGTCATCGATCTTACCAAAAGTGCCTGGAGCTCACCTGTCACAATTACTATTAATCTTTTTAAAAAGCTTAGAAAAAGATTTGGAAATAAAATTTGTTTTATGTTTGGTAGGAGCTTTCCAAATGTATTACAAATATCTAAAAAAAAGTTGGTTCCAAACACTATCTCGTCTCAGAATTTCAGTAAGCCTGGTTCGTTGTGACAACAAATTAAGAAACAAATATGAAATATATTAAACAAAAGCTTTTAGGTTTAAACTTTGCAAGCTTCCATGTTTGGAAGGGTTTTAGGTGTTTAATGTGATTTGTGTACTTGAAAGCTTCCTTTTTCGGCAAGTGTACTTATTTAATTTTATTTATTTACAAAATAAATCTGTGCTTTTGCTATTGCCCCTCTGTGGCCCCAACTTTCGGATAAACCATGATAATTGTTTTTATCGAATGTTCAGAGATATGATTTATTTTGGTTTTCAATTAAAAGCTCCAGTTTCCAACGAAAAGCTCTAGTTTCCAACAGAACTTAAATGTATTTTTTATTAAAACCATAAACTAATCAATTATTTTAATCTTGTTCAGGCAAAACGAGCTTTTACTTTTCAACACCGAAACCTGCTGTCATTAACTGATATTAAATCAAATCATTATTTTATTATTAACGTTTTAATTTGGTGCCTTCGGGATTTCCTGTCTGAAAATTTTAATTTTCTTGTTTAAAATACATTAAATTAAGCTTTGTTTAATCTGAATAATGCATTGATTAAATGTTAAGATGAAAAGCTCTACTCTCCAACTAACTAGAAGTTAAATGTGTAAAATAATATTTTATTTCAGTAAGATTATCTATACATTACCACACAGAACTTTAAAATATTTTAACGATGATTTGGATAAATAACAAACAAGCCTTTATGAGCCGTTAAAGTTTTCCTACAGATTCAATTATCATTTAGTAAAACGATCCTTTCCTAATTTGGAAATAAAACTTGGTTTGTTTGGTAGGAGCTTTCAAACTATAGTACAAATATCTAAATGAAATGGTTCCAAACTTTCCAGCTTTTATGTTTGGAAGGTTTTTTGATGTTTAATGTGATTTTTGTACTTGAAAGCTTTCTTATTCAGGAAGTGTTCTTATTCATTTTTATTTATTTTATAATAAAATTGGGTGGTTTTTGCTATTGCTACTGTGTGTCCCCAACTTTCTGATACAAGCCATGATAATTGTGTTTATCGAATGTTCAGAGATATGATTTATTTTGGTTTTCAATTAAATTAAATAAGCTTTTTACTAAATGATAATTCGAAAAGTTCTAGTTTCAAAATAAACAGAACTTAAATGTATCCAATCATATTTTATTGTTTTTAACAAAACCAGCAAATTAGTTAATGCTTTTAATCGCACGACATATTACTTTTCAACACCGATACCGGCTATATCTTTGATCAAATCATTATTTTATTAATAACGTCATTATATAGAAAAAAAGTTCATTCCTAATTTGGGACTAAAATGTATTAACTCGATAAAAGCTTTCATCCATTACAAGTATTGGAAGTGTATAGATTAAATGCTTAGACACCACAATTTTTATCAATACATTTTGTAATAGTACTTTGAATAATTTTCTCAAAACAAGCAATGTGTGTGTATTGATTACGCTTATTTTATGTTTGGTAGGAGCTTTTGAAATGTATTATAAATATATAAAAAAAATGTTTCCAAATCCTATCTCATCTCAGGCCTTAAGTTTGCCTGGTTCGTTGTGACAACAAATTAAGATGACATATATGATAAAATGTTCAACGAAAGCTTTTAGATTTGAACTTTGAAAGCTTGCGTGTTTGGATGGATTTTAGATGTTTAATACCGCTTTTTAACTTGAAAGCTTGCATATTCAGAAGTGAACTTATTTATTTTTATTTATTTATAAAAAAGCTGGGTGCCTTTACGATTGCTCCTCTATATTCCCAACTTTCGGATACAAACCATAATATTTTTTCTATCGAATGTTCAGAGATATGATTAGTCGTAAGTATTGTGCTAAATTAAATTTATATTTTGGTTTTCAGTACATTTAGTAACAAGATTACAAATCACTCAATGTTTCTCAGCCATTATGAGCAGTTAGTTTACATAATCGGAAGCTGATGTAGGTATAGTCAAAATTGAACATTGAAAGCAGTAATACTGCTTTTGGTTGTTTATTACAACTAGTTCTTTGGAAATTGCTTGCGGGACTTCCTGTCTGAACATTTTAATTTTCTTGTCCCGCCGTGTCATCACATTAAGACAACAAGTAAAACCAATTATATTAAATTAAACTTGGTTTATACTCTTAATAATGTCCATAACTTTCTAGTAAATGTTAAGATGAAAAGCTCCAACAAAGTAAAAATTAAATGAAATCACCCATATTTTTTAAAATATTTTAACGATGATTTGGATAAATGAGCTTTATATTTCAATATTGAAAGATGCTATATTTTATAAATAAACGAATTCAATTTTTAAAGCTTTGTTATAGATTCACTTATAATTTATTAAAATGATCCTTTCGTAGTTTGGATTTCCAAATTACAAAAGGATCATTTTAATAATTTTGTTTAAAGTTTCGTACGAGCTTTCAAAATGTATCACAAATATCTTTAAAAAAACAGGTAAGCTTTTTACAAAATGGTAAAACGTAAAGGTCTAGTTTTAAATACAACTAAAATCTCTACAATAAAATTTTATTGTTTTTAACATGACCGACAAACTAATTAAGGAGGATAATCGAACTCAGCCAAAACGAGCTTTTAGATTTCAACTCCAAAACCGGCTATATCTTTGATCAAAGCATTATTTTATTTAAATGGTTTTATATAGGAAAAGGTCTCCTCCTAATTTGAAAATATAATATGTATATTGATTCGATAAAAGTTTTCATACATTACAAATATTATAAGTTCTACAGATTAAAAGCATTGTCACAACAAATTAAGATAGCAAATATGAAAATATAGCAAACGAAAGCTTTTAATGAGATTTTTGCACTGGAAAGCTTTCTTATTCGGGAGGGGTTTAATGTGATTTTTGTACTTGAAAGCTTTCTTATTCGGAAAGTGTCCTTATTTATTTTAATTTATTTACATAAAAAATCTGTGCTATTGAGATTGCTCCTCTGTGTCCCCAACTTTCGAATACAAGCCACGTTAATTGTTTTTTATCGAATATTCAGAGATGTGATTAGTCATAAGTACTGCGCTAGATTAAATTTATATTTTTAAACCTCTAGTTCCCAAGCAAACAGAACTTAAATGTATTCAATTATATTTTATTATTTTTACTAAAACCAACCATGTTTTTATATAGGAAGATCCCTTCCTAATTTGAAACTAAAATATATTAATTTGATAAAAGCGCTCATCTATTACAATTATTAGAAGTGCTATAGATTAAAAGCTCAGATACCACGATTTTGATCAATAAATTTGATAATCGTATTTTGAAGTTTTTTTTCAAAAGAAGCATTGTGTGTGTATTGATTACACAAGAGTATTTCAAATCACCCAATCTAATGACCTTCAATTTTGGCCCAAAAATCGTACCAATCAAAAAAAATATACTGACTTTATAAAAATGAAATGAACTTTGTTATCCGATACGACCTATGCGAAAATAAGGTTGTACATGGTAACTTTAACTTCATATACTTAAATCATGTCCTTTCCATATGTCACATATACCTGTATATGTTGTTTAGGGAAATATAATTTATTAATATACTTCAGTATATTTAATTGTATTATAATAATGTGTGGGTGACAGACTGTTGTAGTAAATACAAAACACATATACTCGTACAGGTTATGGTTGAACCATTTTTAGTTACCTTTTTATTATTAATTTTTATATTTATTTTGCCTATTTATCAATTTTCTTAAGGCAATCTTAGAAGGTGTATCCACATAAAAAAAAAAATTGTATATTTTCTTCTATGCCCTAGTACATAAGTATATACACGTATGTATACAAGAAGTTTTGGATTTTATATATATAAATGAATATTCCCATTCCATTTCTATATAGGCCAGTGTGGTAAGAGTAGTTATGTATATACATATATGATGTATAAACAATCTAATATGAGAGGGACTTAAATACTATATATACGTATATGGTACATACCTAGAAAGGGAGATTAGATGCGAAAATATGAAAATTCATATAATCGCCTGACACCTGCTGTTTATTGAGCCGACATATTTTCCCTGTATCGTACTATTCATATATACGTACATACATGAGCGAGTATGGTATATATATAATCAACACGGGACGATGGGGCAGTTAACAAGAAATAATCAAGATTAATGGGATTATGTAGAAGGTATCAAATATAGCATATATTCCGTTAAAAATAAATATACCAAGAAATGTTTATGAACAAATCAAAATATATCCAATTTATTATGTGTAACATCTAATCTCGTTCTTTTAATAATCCATCTATATATGTATATACCTCAACGTTGTTTACGTTCGATGCAACGATTAAAATGTCTATTACATTTTAACTCCGCTTGGCGTACAACATTAAATTATTTCTGTCACATCAATGGAGAAAAAAAACTTCATTTTAACTTTTCCTGCTAAAACAAAAATGCCAAATCCGAAAAACAAAGCATAATACTCTTGTGTCACACTAAAGTAAACATAGGTAAATTATTTGTCTGCTCCTTATATGAAAATCTACATTATACCTTTCTATATTCAGGAAATTAAAGAATATTTTCAATTTGGATAGGGAAATGAAAGAAAGAAATCGCGGAAATAGTACGTGGCTATCAAATATGATTCCGGAAGTTTCGGATCAATGACATATAATTATATTGGTTAGTATTTTATATCCGGGAAAAGATGAAAAATATAAAAGATCCATTTAAATATATGTATATGTACATTGTTTGGTAGGTTCCATTACAGATGGCACTTCAATTATCTGAACCAACTACAACATCGAAGAAAATGGCCAACTGAGCAATCAAGTGTTGAAGTCGGACGCAAAAATATGCCACACATATAGAAAATACCCTCAGGGTATCTATCATAACATTAACTATACAAATAATGTTAATAATGAAGCGGATAGCAGAAAAACAAAGAGTAATCACCGACGTTATCCTTAGTTCTCATCAAGCCGATAATCATCCTGTTTTATATTAATCCCACAACACTTAAGAGATGAGATCCAGTGAATCAAAATTATGCACTATACCAACTATGAAGATTCCTGATGGAAACGATGATAACGACCTGGGATATATTTTAAATCTACTCGCCGTACTGAGAGTAACAGCAACCCATTTTTTAATCCTCGTGAAATGACCATGTCATTCCGATACCAATACTAGAAAATACTAAAAAACGCATCATAAACCGCCCAATTGAGTTGCAGGAAAATAAATGAAGCTAAACCTACAAATATTTATTTATAAAAAAGGATATCACTCAAATTTCCACCACGGGTGGATTTACAGACGTCGATCCGATGGTCAAAATCTTTTGTGGACTATCAACGTATACTTTGCTTTTCAAAAATCCCCCAAAAATGTAATCTAATGGCGTTAAATAGCAATTAAACAATTTTGGTAGAACCATTGCAGTCCGTCGATATTCTCACACGTAGGATGGCAAGCTGCACCATCTTGTTGAAATTAAACATCACCCAAGTCCATTTCATCAAGCTGGGGCATTAAATAGTCCGTTATCATTAGTACATGATACACACGTAGAATTGATGGTAACCGCGGATGGATTCTCTTTGGCCCTAATAGGACAGTTTTGCTTGTCCCGCATTCAACGTGAAATGCGCCTCATCGCTGAAGGTTATTTTTGATGAAAATTGGTCGTCAATTCCACGGTGCTCTAAGAGCCAAGAGGTGAACACACGACGCGAATGATGGTCAATTAGCTTGATCTCTTGTGTTAATTGTATGCGTGTAAATTCAAGGCACCCGTAGTTTCGAATTTACGCACCAAACGACCAATGTTTGTTTCATTTGGGCGGTTATAGCGACCAAAATATTCACAAATTATGCGAAACGTGTTTTTATTTTATCACCCTTTTTGTAGTGCGCTCTCGAATAACTTTAACACAGTCTTCAATCGAATAAGACTCCATAGCAATAAATATCAAAAATTCAGCTAACAAAATGACAGAAAACAATCATTGCGTCTTTGCAAAATTAATTTTTATTTTCCTGCGTCTCATTTGGACAACTCACTATAATAGTCGACCTGCAGCGCAGTATGCCAATAAAATCATATGGATATTTGGGTGACTTTTAACACAATCAAAAATACTTCCAAGTGAAATCAAATTTAAAAAACATAACAACCAGAATCGTGATACGATAACTGAAATAAAAAAAATATATTACTGAGGTCAGCTAAATGCAAACAAATGGATATTCACAGTCACCAAACCAAAACCGTGGTCGACTTACATAATATGTGATTATCATGTCACGCGACGATGATATTGCAATATTGAAGGATCCTAACGCTAGATCCAAGATGTACCTTAAAGCATAACCACCTTAACTAACAGCCATTGAAAAAAAAGTACCCAAGATTAGTTCGTCATTTATAGCATCAGTGAAGCTTTCCAATGTAGAACCATCAAATCGGTTAGTACCTCAAACAACCCATGTCCCACACCATGAACTTATAGAAATTATAGGAGGGCACAGGAGGATATGATGAACTTGGAAAGGTCGATCACACGGCAGAAGTCATATGAAGAGACTTTACCAAAACCTATTGAGTCATCCACTAATGAACATCAAGTTCACCACCACATTTCAATGTATATACATTTCAATGCATATAAAAGAAATATGACTATAACAACGACCACTTCCAAGGTCCCTGAATTGGTCAGCTCCACCGAATTCGTCTACATTTTTTATTAAAATCAAACATTTTATTAAATGCAACTGGGTAATTTTTGTATATAAACCAAAAAATTGAATTAAATAAAACAAAATGTATAAACACTCAATACCACAAGATAGTTTGTTCTCATTCTAATTAGTAGACCCCGCTTCCGCGGTAATCCAATAATTTGTCTACAGTTTAAATCAGCTCTAGTCCAAATTTACGAATTTGGCATTGAGGTATATAAAAATATATACTTGCTTGAACAATACCATAACTCCCTATACGGTTATACGGATAGGACTGTTTTATGAATACTTCAAAGCGCAGGCTTAATCGATTTTCGCCAATATAAATTGATATGAGCCTTTTCATAGTATTTGCTGCAAATTCTCTGCCTATTTCTTCAATTCCATTTCGAATATAAACCTTTCGAAAAACGATAAATTTTGGTTTTTACTTATTAACATAAACTTCATTTTTTTTTAACAACATAAACTACATTTTTATTTCAAAAATTTAAAAATGACAATGGGTTGCTCTTTGGTTAACGCCATGTTTCAGTTTGTAAGTTGTAACTGAATTAAAACAAAAAACAAAACAAAATAGAACATCGACAAATTTAAATCGAGTACTAGATGGAAAAATTTGAATTTTGTTGAAAGAGTAACGGTTTTCGTTAAATTTGAATATAGGAATTCGTTCAGTTTCTCAAACCATTTACCATACTATATTATGTACACATGTTTGTTTGGGTGATAGGTGATAGCATTGATTTTGTTCAATCCCTCATTCAACGTTCAACCGTTCTCATTTCCATATCTCGTTCATATTTATTAATGTATGTATTCATAGGATCTAAACGTGAGACACAATGAGTGGTTTGAAATTAAAACACAACGGATGAAACCACTTCATTACCGGTAGTTTTCAATCTGGCAATGGGTATATTATCCACTTCTTGGATAGTTTTCATTTACTTAAGGCAATGCATTCAAATCATAGCTTGTTGTTTTGCTCTGCATGAATAAAGCGCAATTGATAGTTCGAATATAACAGATTTGGGGCTTTATGAATTAACTAAATTAGGTGCTACCTAAAAGATGCTGTCTTTCATAAGATATTGGTAAAAGCTGCTACGAGTTACGCTATTTAAATGCGAGGCTGTTTGTGATTAACGATTAATCGTATGACAGTTAATAATTTGACACATATGTGAAATTTGTCCTAAATTTGTCCTATTAATCCCCTATTTAGGACGTTTAGGACAATCATGTTTGGTATGACCGCCTATAATTACGTCATATTTTATAATTTTTCGAATTTTCTGGAGAAAATTCTAGGAAACTCATTAAATGTTGTTATCCTAAACTCCCTAATCTTCTACTTTTTCTAATATTTATATATTTTTCGGATGTGCTTAGACCCAATGATATCTTGGTATATGCGTATCATTATGATGTTACCGTTCCAAGATTTTCCTAAAAAAATATTGAAATTTAGTTATTGGGTAGGCGTATGCCAAAAGAAATAGCTTGGCAGGAAAAAGTCACATAATCGGTTAAATTATTAAATTTATAAAACATGATATGTCCATGTAAAAAAGAATTGTGAATTTTGTTCTAAAAAAATACCTAACCTATTTTGAAAACAGTTTAAATACAATGAAAGGGATTATAAACCTATCGCCGCCCGCATCGCTTTAAATCTAAAGAAATCTGGCCACCGTATAATTAGTTTACTCTCTAATCACTCTATCAATGGTCTACATTATCGACATTTTCTACGAATCGACGTTGTCTACGATATCTACGATGTCACTTAGTGTCGAAACGTCACAGAAATTTAATTTCATGTACTATCAGAATCTGAGTTCAAATCTCTGGCAATGAATGTTAATGGCCATTCATCATTTTCGGCGAAACTCGAACTATTAAGAAAAAAATTCGGGCTAATTTATTTCTCTGTATTACTTTTAAGCTTATTGAACGAGCAAGCATGATAATTATGAAATTAATCATTAAGTTTCACTATCAAAAGAACTAATAATAGCTCATGAAATACCTCAACTAACTCAAAAAGAGTTCATCAATCCATCC
The DNA here is from genome assembly GCA_951394425.1 of Tipula unca. Classification (NCBI taxonomy): domain Eukaryota; kingdom Metazoa; phylum Arthropoda; class Insecta; order Diptera; family Tipulidae; genus Tipula; species Tipula unca. Next base: position 78,123,065 of record OX596380.1, read on the forward strand.
AGAGTAACAAATTCGCCTCATTTTTTCTAGAAAGTTCGAGTTTGACAAAAAGTGATAAATGGCCATTAACACCTTTTGCCAAAGATTTGGACGCAGATTCTGATACAACATGAAATTGCTCATTAAATTTCTAGCCCAACTATAGAAGGGATAGGCATTAGAGGGGTATTGAAGAATTTGGAGAATTTTCCCATGAAAGTTGCAAGGGATTTAACTAAAACTTCAACTAAATCCAGAAAACTCCCATTTTTGGGTTTCTATTTAAATTTTTTTTTGGTTTACAATTAATTCTTTCACTCTGGAGCAAAAATTGGAAATTCACTTAAATAACCAAAAACTATCTAATATTCTAGGCTCTACAAATGTGTGAAGAGCTTAAATAAAAGTTCAAATTATAACAAATAACCAATTTGCACAGACTCACAGCTCTGCGCACAGCGCGTATCTCGACAGCAAAATAATACATTCTGCCTTCAAGATAACCGTGTGTATAGGAAACAATAACACATCACATATGAAACTCATCTTCGAGCGGCACAAGTATGCACTCATGGGCGAATCGCTGTGTGGCGGAATGTTCCAGGTGCAGTCAGACCCTTTAACGCAAACCTAGATGCTGGCTGATACAACGCTGATGTTTTCAATTCTATCGATTGCATGTAGAATGATATACATTCTCGCGGGTTATAAGACTCAACAAAGGTTTAAGAACTGCCGCAACGATTTATTCTAACAGTTCCACCGCAGTACTTTCGTAACCGGTGATATGCGGTTGTGCATTTGTAAGCCGTACACGTTGATGGGATTGTTAACGATGCGATAGGGGGATTGGAATGCATCGAAAAATATTCGCCCGAAGATGAAGTGATTGGGTTAGAGTTTAATGATGCGTGAAGATGACAATTTAAACCAGATAACGAGTTGTGCCACAATCGACTGGCGTATGTCAATTACAGTTTCATTTCGAAATTAACAAAACTGGTTCAGCTGTACGCCTAAAAACTAAACCATTTGTATCGAGTAGACCTGATATTCGAAGCGGACATCTAACATTTAATTAAAAAGTAAAATGAAGTACATACGGTGGACAGTAATAATCAAAAATTGTAAAATTTACCGTTATCCGAAGAGCGTAGATTGCACTAATCTATCGCATAAAAACATTAGGCGATCAAGTGCGCACAATTCTCTGTTCAACGGGTTCACCCGATCTCCGCTTAATGAATCACAATGTGCAGAGTCTATAATGTCGCACACAGTACATACATCAAAAGTAACCTGGATGGATCACACTAGCATAATAATCTTAATGAATAGGTTAGGGTGGCTGTCCTAATAGACTAGCATATACACAATTTGTGTCTACAGTCCGTAGCTGTATCACATTTATGTTACCTCCTCCGCAGTAGTCGAACCATCCTGAGATCTGTCAGGTCGTCTAAATGGAAAGTTCCCATACATTTTTTTCTGCCGTACGCTAGACTAGGACAAGTGCAGAGCAGATGGACCACAGTTCCTTCCACCTCCTCATCACCACAACTATACGGCAGAAATCATGAGCTCCCACGACCATACCAATATGGTGTCATCGAAGCGATATCAGTTGGTCAAATCTGGACCAGTTAAGACTAGGCCAGATTTTCCTGGTTATTATACACACGAAACAGCGTTAACCCATCTGTTCTTCGTTTCTTTTATAGCTTCCTCTTGAAGCAGCAGTTTTCAGGAAGCAAGCGGTATCTTTATATCCTCCAACCTGCTTTTTGATATAAGGCATGATGTGCCCTTACGGGCCAGATTAAGTGTATCACAGAATACCCCATAGCCAACTCCTCAATTCCTTTTTGAGCCATCCGTGAAGAAGCTTAGCGGCTTATTGTCCATAACCATCTCATTCACCCAGTCCTCTTTGGTGGGAAACTCAGTTTGGAATCTCACCTCAACAGATGGAAAAGGAATAGCGTAGTCGGTAGTTTCAGGAATACCCCTGTTGCAAGGATAGATGAGTGCCTTATGTTATTACAAACTGCAAACTGTTTTGTTGCAAGGTGCATGGCCGCAAGGTCGAAGGGAGTGAGATGAAAGAGATTCTCCAGAGCTTATGTAGGTGTGCACCTCCGGACTCCACTTATACACAAGCATGCGGTTCTTTGGACTTTCATCGATAGTTTCAGGCTAGCCATAATTTTTAACGCTGGCCACCAAACGAAAACCCCATATACAGTAGTACAGATTTGATCACTAAGACGTAAGGCCAGTGTACTATAAGCTACCACTGATTCTTACCGGAGATTAAAATATTGATATCAGTAAATCTGACAATAATTAATTGAATGAGTTTCTGCACTCAGATACGTCCCAACACACAACGTTTGGCCGCACGACGACAACTTATAGCCCACCGACTTCAGGCACAGGAGGAACTGTAGATAATAGATTTTATGCAATAATATATAAACATTACGTAATTGTACGTTTAAACACAGCGGATGAATCCACTTCAGACCCGTAATGGTTTTTTACCTTGTAATGGCATCAAACCAATGAAAGCTCTTCAACTTTTAAAATATTTCGACGCTACAATGCAGCAATGACGTTGCATCTTTATAATTCAGACTTTAAAACGCCTAATAGACTAAAGCTAGGAGTCTATACAACTAATCCTTTCTAAGCTCCAGCAATAACCGTTTCCTTAAAAATTTCAAAGTGATCGAACTCGGGGTTCAGAGTTATACTGATTTTATTTAAATTTTATCTTTTTAGTGGAAATTGATTAGATTTAATTAAAAATTGATAGATGGCCATCTATTGAGCAATAGATTAACTTTAAAAATAGCAAAAAATAATTTTTGATGTATTTAGCGAAAAGAAATGTTTTTCATTTGCGATTTAATAATTTCTTGTTTTCGTAATATTTTTATGATTGTTTATATTGAAAACGTAAACGGAAGCCTAAATCAATCTCAATTTAATTAAATATTTGTGCACAAAATGGTATAAAACGATTAAATAGTAAATATTTCAATTGAATTCTATAGAAATGTTTGAATTATTTATTAAATATGTTCTAGTTAATCTGTACTATCGAATTTCTTTACTTATGTATGTATGTGTGTGTATGTATTTGAAAATTAATAAATAATTTTTTGTAAAGTTTTCAGTTTCTTATTATTCTGCTTCTGATTTATTGATTAAATATTTTATTGAATTTAAATAGTTTTTTGTTTTGTTTTGGTTTTTGTCTTAATATTTTCTATTACCATTAATTAATTTAATATAAAAAATATTTTTTTTTTAATTTTAGGGAGGTACGCGTTTCAGTAATTCCATTTAAATATCGTATATTGAATGAAATTAGAATTTTCGTTTGTAGCAAATAAATTTAATCAACATTTTTTGCCTTTTTTGCTGTCATATTTTAAGGATGTTCTTGATTTTCACATTATTAATTAGAAAACATAATTTTGGATCAGCAACTTTCCGTTTCAGTCGAGATGCTAGTTGGGAATTTGAGATTCGTACATTTTTTTTAAGAAGTGCATGTATGATGCCTATGTCAACGTCTTTTTAAGGAACATAATCTATGTGAAACCCTTATTTTGATATATTATTTGATGATAAACCCTAATATTGATTACTGTTCTTCAGTATTATTTATAATGAATCAATCACAATCGATTTATGAGAACTCTTTTAAGATCAGCAAATCAACCACACATACAATTCTATTTAAAAGAAAAGTACTTGGAGTGGAAATTCACTTGAACGTTGTCAAATTATACGTTCAAATACTTATATCAAATAAAATGTTCTTGAGAGTTCTTATCGTTTCTCATAAACAATTTTGCATAGAATGGGGTACGTTGGGAAGAACACATCAAACTACAGCAATCAGTATTTCGTTTCTGACTCTTTTGTGAAAGTAATTAGGATCACAACCAGCAATCTCACTAAAGTCTAGCAGTATAACATTCAAATTATTATTTATTGATTAATCAACAGAGGATGGTGGAATGTGAAGTGAAATTTCAAGCCAATAGATTGTGACCTAAGAATTAAAATAATAGAAATGTCGCAGAAGCTATAGAGAGCCATAAAATAGTTTCGGAACTAAAACAGTAAACTCTTTCTGTTGATTTCGCAAGCTTCAAATAAATAATACCAGCTAAGAAGTAAAATAATCATTTTGATATAGAGGACCTGTCGTAGAGTCAGTTGGGATAACAAAATGCTATAATTATAATAGATATGGTACATCACATTAAGCAATAAAACAGTCACCGACTAGCCAGAACTAAAAAAGGCACTAAAAGACATATACATTCAAGATCAATACGAGTATATTAACTAACATATCACTGAAGTAAAGGATTCACATTCTTCCAATCCAATATATAGCACCTCCTCGACCGACAATAGTGAAACTGGTGGAAAAAATTGAGCTGTTGGGACAAGTTAGTGATGTGAAGATTCAAAACCGTGTGCGTCGCTCAAGAACAACTAAGAATGTTGCTGCTGTAGCCCGTATAGTGTTGAATAAAACCCAGGTTTCTCAATTCCTCATCGATCTTTGGAATTAGAAATTCCACAAACGACATTACACCGTATTTTCCATAAAGACTTAGGTCTTAAGGGTTTTAAAGTTCAGTTAACACAAGAACTCAAGCCAGTCCTTCAAATGCATCAAAATGATCCGAACTTTCATCGAAAAATCATCTGCAGTGATGAGGCCCATTTTCCCCTCGGAGGCTACGATAATAAACAGAACTGCCGCATTTGGAGCTTTGAAAATTCAAGAATGATAGTTGAAAAGCCTCTTCATCCTCTATGTGTCACTGTTTGGTTCGGTTTTTGGGGTGGCGGGGTGATTGGACCTTACTTTTTCGAATGAGGATGGTGCAAATGTTACGGTGAATGGATTGCGCTACCGAGCTATGATTAATGATTTTTTATGGCCGGAATTTGAAGATATTGATGTGGACGACGTTTTTTTTTCAGCAAGACGGCGCTATATGAGCCACACAAGCAACGAAACAATCGCAATTTTTCAAGAAAATTTTCCTGACCGCGGATTATTTCTCGAAGAGGTGATCACAATTGGCCACCAAGATCTTGTGATTTAACACCTTTAGTCTTTTTTCTTAGAGGCCACGTGAAAGATAAGGTATATGCCAATGCTCCACAATCGATTCAAGTCCTTAAAGATAGAATTCTTTATAGATAGAAAATTGGTCATGGAAAATTTCATGAAAAGGATGTGGTGCTGCAACCGTAGCCGTGGCGGCCATTTGGCTGATATCATTTTCAAATGTTAATGGCATACCTTCATCATTACAACGAAATAAACATTCATTGCTTTCTCTTAAAAAATACTTGTTTTTTTAAATATTAAAATGATACCTCTTATTGGAAAACCCTTTAGAATCGATTTTCTGTCATTTTCTACAGTATACAAATATAGTTGGAAAAATTAACTAAACTTATTGCTAATCAAATTAAAAGTTACCACAATAATACTCAGGATCTTGTAAATAAAAAAGCATTCGAAGTTTCAATAAAAAGTTTTCGTGTCTGTCCTTTTCTACTTATGTGAACCAAAAATATTTACTCGTAAATGTCCAGACGAAAAATCTAAAAAGCACACTATTTACAAATAATTAGTTATGATAAACAGAAGCTTACAAAACTTATATTCAGTTTCAAAATTTTATGAGCTTCATGAATATTTGTATCTTGTTCATGTAAGAACTTTGAAAACTTGCGATTAACCAAAACAACGAAATTTGTTGAACACGGTTAAATCTTTTCTTTAATAGAGCTTTTCGTCTAAGAATCTAGTACGAATTTTTTTAAATATGATATATACTTATTGGGAAATGGTACACACTTAGCACAATATTCAGTCTCAATTCCTTAGAAATTTCCAATTCAAAAAGCTTTCCAAGTTTTAATCTAAAAGCTTTGTTTTATTCAGTTTTTAAACTTGTTATCTTAAACTATTGTAGCAGCAAAACCAAAATTTTTTAAACTTCAGACGATATATTAGGAAACTTCCTTTTTGCCTAGTGTAAAAAAATTTGAAAGCTCCTTCCGAACTATTATTTATGAAACTTTGGAGAACTTTAATACATGTATTCATACACATTTCAGAATGTTTTAATTAAAAAAGCTTTCAAATTTTGAATTTCAGAGTTTCTATTTATGTGCTACTTTTACTGTTTTCTTAAGTTACAAGTAACTTAACAATTAAATTTCTAGGAAAGAAATGCCAAAAGCACACTATTTACAAATGAGTAAGCGTGATGTCGCTAAAAGCGTCCAAGTTTTATAAGATTTTGAAAAATGTCTTTACTATAAAACTTTTAAAAGCTTTCCCAAAACCATCTTCTAATAAACATGAATTAAAATACATTTTTCATTTTTTCAACTTAATTTGTATTGTTTGAAAGCTTTTTGGGTATTAATTATGCATAGTAATACAATTAAACGGCTAAAAATTCCACAATACTTTCCGAAATTCAAACAAATTTCATTTCCAAATGAAAATTTTAGTATTTGAATTATGAATCCTTCAAAAGCTCGATTTTCAATATAGTAGTCGTAATAAACAACCAAAAGATGAAAAAATTCCCGATTTTAAAATTCAAATTTTAAATTTCGGGTATAGCCACATCACTTCCGATTATTAAAGCTCATAATGACTGAAAATCATTGAGTTTAAGTGCTGTTTGGTGTGTCCACAGCAAATTTGGAACTTTTTTAAAATGAAAGCTAATACCACAAGACGAGGCAACATATTTTTAGTTTTTATAGAATCTTGAAAGCATAAATAAGTATATTTTTATTTTAGAAATTAGAAAGCTCATTTTTCCCTGGTTTGTTTAATAAATTATCAACAAAGATTCGTAAGAAAATATATATCGATGATCAACGTTCTACAGACGTATAATAAAATATGATTTCACCAAAGTAGAGCTTGAAAAGTAAGTAATTTGTAACCGTTTGCACAGTAGAAGTGGTTGTCATTAACTTAACAATAAGACTAAACATCTCAAAATCTATCAAATCAAAAAGCTTACGAAATTTTAATTTGAGTGATTTATTTTATGTGCTTTTCTGCTTATGTCGTCTTAAGACGCAAGTATGTATGCCAAGAATATTTAATTTTCCACACGAAATACTTCAACAGCACACTATTTACAAATGAACAGTTATAATAATCCATTGAAAGCTTACAAAAAATGTATTCGCCAGAAGCTTTACGAAATCATTTTATATTACAAAACATTTACGACATTTTAAATTTTTTAAAAATTGAAACAGGTTGAAAACACATTTTTAAATTTTCTTTAAGGATAAAAGCTCGTCCGAAAATATTAAAACGATCATTTATTTAAAGATAAATAATCATTTTAGTATTTAAATTTTAATTTATTATTTAGTTGAAAATTAGAGCTTTTCGCTTTAGCATCTAGTAAGGAGCTTTTTCAATATGACGTATAATTATTGGGAAATGGTACACACTTACCATAATAAACAGTCTTAATTAATGAGAAATTTTCAATTAAAAACACTTTCGAAGTTGGAATTTAAAAGCTTTGATTGATTGAGTTCTGTATACTTGTTATTTAAAACTATTGTAGCAGCGAACAGTTTTTTTAAATTCTCAGAGGTGAAATTACTGAATTTCCTTTATACCTAGTTTAATACAGTTTCAATGCTTCTACCGAGTATTTTCGAAAACGAATTTTACGTATTCGTATATTTAATCAGAGAAAGTTTTGATTTCGGTGTATCTTAAACTATACTAGTTAAATAAACTTGTTTGATTAGTTAACCAAAGCATCTCAACATATTTCTCACCGAAACTGTGTTACAGTTTGCTTACTGTAACATATTCTAATTAAAAAGAGTTTCTTTTCGAGAGCTAAAAGAATGAAAAAATTTAAAATTTTTAGATATAGATAAAGCTTTCAAGCAGTTTTCAAAATAATAACTAATTCAATAAACTTATGATTGCTGGGTGTTTCATTTCATAAACAATTTATTTAAGAGCTTACAAGCTTCTGAAATTTTGAAAAATATTTTGTTTAATGTTTTTGTAAGAACTTCAAAAGCTCTCAAGAAACTATTATCAAAAACATTAATATTACAATAAACTTTTCATAACTTTTATTTTATTAGTCGAGAGTAGTTCGTTTTAACATCGAATATAACATTTTTTTTAAATGTGTGTAGTATTTTTGGATAGCAATACAATTATTATACTAAAACGGTCGCAAAACAATTTTATCTCTCAACGAAGATTTCATTCTGTAAATTATGATACAATCAAAAGCTTTCAATAATTGTAATCAACTACTTAGAATCTTCAAAGTCAAATAAATAAATAATGGTTTTTAAAAGTTTACCAAGCCCTACTTTCACAATTTCACGTTTTAACAAACGCTTACCAACGATCTATATAATAATAAATTTGTTACTATGATTCATAACCTATATGTGCCATGGGATATCGATATTCCCTTCAATATCAATTAAGAAGGAATAGCATGCATACTGATGAGCTTTTTATTACTATCAATTGTGAGGTTCCGAAAGCTTCACATATATTTTAAAATACTATTTCACCTGTATTAACTCAGAAATAGTCAAAAGCTCTCAAACAAAAACTCCTAAAGCTTTCACATAAGAATCCATGACTTTACATTCAAATACATATAGACTGAGCACACCAATCGGTGATGGTGAACTTTTAAAAACGATTTTAAAAGCCCGATATATTTTTAAAACAACCATTATTGAATAGAAAGTTAGAGCTTTTCGTTTTGAAACCGTATACAATTTTTTTTATAGTTTAAGGTATAGTTATTGATAGCCAAATATGGATATACACTTTATCGCAAACTAAACACCTTTGAATTAGAACCTTTCAATTGTAGAAGATATTGACTTTTGATTCTAAAAGCTTCATTTATTGCGTTTTCCTGTTTGTTACACTAAACTGTTATGTAGCAAAAATACTAATCGTAATAAGCGACCGAAAGCTTACAATATTCCTGCTTTCAATGTTTAATTTTGAAATTTTGGGTAAGTGGGGACTTGAATCTCCTTCGGATTCTGCAAATTATAGCTCGCATAATGGCAGAAAATCAGTGAATTGTATGCTTGAGTTGTGTAGCTAAAAGCTTTCCAGTTTTTCCACAAAAAAATTCGAAGCCCTCCCTTTACTATATATACTATTTTGAAAGTGAAAATTAAAACCACGAAAGGAGGCAAATTTTTGTTTGTTTTTATATAGAATCTTGAAAGCTCATTTTCACAATTTGTTGGTTTAATAAATTATTACCAATCATAAGGATCATGGAAATAAATGAGTTACCATGGTTCTTGAAAACAGTTTCTAAATTTATATAATCCCAGATTAGAAACTTCATCTTATTATGAAAAATGAGCTTTTCGCAAAAGGTTCACAAATTTTATAAAAAATAATTTCACCTAGCTCAGAGCTTGAAAAGTATATGAGATTTAAATAAATATTTTGGGAAAACTTTTAAATAAGAAATTTCCTAAGAAACAGTTTGCAAAGTGGTAGTGGCTGTAATTGATTACCTTATGAATGCATTTAAACATTGCGTTCATATTTTTAATCGTAGGTGCATCAGTTTCTGGTGATGAAAACTAAAAGCTTATAATACAATAGAATCATTGAGTAAACAGCAGCTAAAGCTTACTCGTATTTTATTGAGTGGGTTGCTTTACATAAACTTGACGAATTTTCAATGTTCCTAGATCGAAGTGAAAATTCTAATTTAAACTCCAAGGTCTGTTAAGCTTTTAATATTTCCTAAGCAAATAGCAGTTTTCTAAATTTTGATTTCGTTGAAAGTTAGAACTTTTCGTTTTGGAAAAAAACTTTTTAAAAGCTTTTTTGCCTTTTACGTATAATTATAGAGCTCTAAAAGACACTTTGCGCAATAATCCGTCTAAATCTTAGTGGACATTTTTAATTATAAAAGCTTTTGAAGTTTGATTCTTACAGTTTTTATTATAAATTTTATTTTAAAAGCTCTATGCACATGCACATATATTTTGAGAACAACTATTACTATAAATATAGTTTTAGATAATTTAACGTTCATTTTCTCTTTATTTTCGAACCAGCTTTTTGTTTTCATTTCAAGAAAGGATTTTTTTAAATTTAATTTAAGCTTATTGTAAACCAATTTTAAACTTAGTACCAAAATAAAACTAATCATCGCAGATTCTTGAAATTCTTTGAATTCAAAACGAACAAAGAAAATATCAGTCATACGACAAATCTCAAAAGCACACTATTTAAATATGGGAAGTTAAAAAATCATCCGAAAGCTTACAAAAGTTATATTCATTCCCAAAATTTCACGAGCAGCAGATTCTGGTGATGAAAACTAATAGTTTATAATTTTATTGTCAACTGTTGAATGAACGCAATGTCGCCTAAAACTTACGAAATTGTGAAATTTTATTTTATCTGTGTCCTGTAAGAACTTTGAGGTACTTAAATGCTGGTAAAAGTTTTCGTTTAAGAATTTAGTAAGGAGCCTTTTCAATGTAGTGTTTAACCATTAGGAACCAAATACTAAATACTCGGTCGAAACATTTAAGAAATATTCAATTAAAAAAGCTTCCGAAGTTTAAATCTAAAAGCTATGATTAATTTTGACAAATTACCAAAGTTCCGTTTTCCTAGTGTAATAGATTGTGAAAGCTCCTACCGAACTTTCACGTATTAAACCTTGGAAAGCTTCAATAATCAAAGTACATTAGATTTCCGTGTACTAATCCAAAAGCTTAAATTGTACTTGTTGAATAAACTTGTTTGATTTGTTCTTTACATTACTCATTTGAAAACGTTTCTCACCATTTTCTGTGAACTTTGCAGCTTACTTGAGGTGAGAAAAATGAGGAGGAGTTTCAGAACTATTTTGAAGGTTTCGAACCTTTGACAATCTAAGAATATAAGAACTTTCGTTTATCATGAAATGGTTATAAAAGGAATTTTCCATCTTTATATCAATACAGGCTATGGCATAAAGATGGGATATTTTATGGCACATACCAGACCATTTTCAAAAAATATGAATACATACTACAATACATTTTTTTAAACTTTTTGTTTTTATTAGTTGAGAGCTTTTCGTTTTAACATAGAATGAGAAGTTTTTTACATTTTTTTGCAAATTTTATTTTCCATAGAATAATTCAGTCTTGAAAGCACATTTCTAATTTAGCACTTTTGAAAAATTGTCAAAGCTTTAGGTTGTATTTTATAATTTAAAATGTCTGTAAATAAAAGCTATGCCCACACTGTTAGACGGAAAGTTCCCAAATATATGTGTTTTTAAATAGATTTATGTTTTAACGTCAAGCCGAAAGCTTTTAAATTTTGTACAATGAAGAGTTTAGTAGATATTTTTTTAGTATCGCGAAAATTTATATCCAAAGTTTGAGCAAAGTTAAGTTCTTATCTTATTTTAGAGATATTACACCGCACCTCAAATGACACACAAACACATACAATACGATTTTTAATCTTTTGTTTTGTTGCGCTTTTTTATATCCTAAAACTATAAGATGTGTATAGACAGTATATATATACAGTGGAACACATACATTTATATAAATAAAATTTAAGATTACATTACATTTATTATCACAGAATTTACTGAACTGTTATCATGATTTATAGCACTGCAAAGTGTAAGATGTGATTTCTGCTTTTGTGTTGTTTTTTATTCTCTTATATCACCATATATAGACGCAGAACTAATATTTATTTTGTCAAAGACGTTCACAAATTCACATTATCATCACTTGTTTCAAAGATAATTTATATTTGGTTGCACTAATTTTACACAAACACACACACACGAACACAATATAGATACACACACTAAATATTAGTAATCCAATTGAATACGAATAAATATTTTCTTAATTAATTACGAATATACACTTAATACCAATAATTAAGATAAAAACGATAATTATAGTGATAAACTGATGGACCACATACATATATAGACCAAATCGAAACAGAATAAAAAAAAAATCACCGAATTAAAACGCGACTTAATCACGCTAGATAACCAACGAGTACTAAACGTTGCGATAGCTCGATATTTCTACAAAAAAAATTTTTTTTTTTTTTTTTTTTTTATACTTTGCTGTGTGATTTACATTTGATAACTGAAAAACTAACAAACGATTGAAAAATTTCTGTCTGTTTTCCGTTCAGTTCAAAAAACAAAAAATTCAATTTTACTGTGTGCTGTCTGATATATACAAAGCGTTTTTCGTTACGATGTGTTTTTGATAAAGCGCGCGTTATGTTATTGGAACAAAATTAAAGCTCGTCATGGTTTTGAGTATATGAAGTTGCATGTTTTGCGCTGAGTAGGGGAAATTTCGCCGTTATTTGATTACATTTATATACGATGGAGGAGAATAGACGATACATTTTTATCGTTACTTGGGGAATTTCATATACAAATCGAATAAGATAAACTCACAAAACTAGATTAGTGGGAAAATATATAGTCGTCTAGCCTATATACACAGCCTATACTATCTATTGAATTTTAAAGGGGTATTAAGTAATCATTACCTGTTGTTACATATGTGCAGTGACCTTGAGCGGCTTAATTTAACTATTCTGTATGGGTCGTATTCAGTATGGTTTAAAATTCAGCTCACACACTATATAGATTCACAATTTACTGTACATGCTCAAAATGCCATTTTTATAGTTTGATAAGATTACCATAGGACGAGCATTATACAATCGGAGTTGAGTGTTGAAAAAATAGTTTTGGAAGTTATTTACCCTGCAGACCGACAATTTGTAGATTATATTTTCCAGCTATAGTTTTTGCCGGAAATATGTGAATTATGTACTTTTATAGTAGACTCGATTACCTTACACCATTTTAAGAGGAATGATGGAAACTCCGTAGAATGTGAGAATCAGGATGAGCGTTTACGCGTCATCTATTATTGACGTGTCGACCACCCATAGACAACACATAAATCAAAAACATGGCAAGTATAATAGAAATCTTTCCAAAAAGGTTGAAACTTTCATTAAAAATAATCCGGGGAACTTTAACTATGACCGTGCCATCAAATTTAACACACCCCACTCCATAGTAAAACGGATTCGTATTTGCAGAAAGGCTATAAGAGCTACCAAGTTGTTAAAAATCCAAATCTTTCAGCTAACCAACAGTTGTTCGCTAAAAAATGTGCCAGACTGGATGACAACATTTTCACAATATATTTTGATGGATGACGAAATGTACGTGAAATTGGTTTTGAAACAATTAATTAGGTCAAAAATTGGATCTTACCAAAATCCGAAGCAATGCTCATACTATGTATAAGCACATACATATTGCCATTTATTTTTTAAAGATTACTTCTTTCAAATGTTGGCCGCAATTGCGATGTGATTTCTAAAAGTGCAATTTTTGATGACGTGTTCGAGTGGTATCTAGTAATGTTGGCTTCCATTGCATCAAGTGTAGCTAGTTTGTCCGCATATAGACTTTGGATTACACTATCTTAAAAGCCAATTCGTCGATCTGAACCGTGAAATTAATTGATCGCCAACATTTCTCAATCTGCTTTTTGGTTTCGTGTGCTATGTGGCAAGTATCGGTCTTTTTGGAACCAAATGTTGTCGAGGACGGGCTTCAATTTCAGGCAGCAAAATTTCCGTTATCATGACGCGATAACGGGCGCTACTCACAGGTATTTCCTCCTTTACAAGGCGCATTCAATTTCAAATCACTAAAATGTCGTAGGTTGTTGACATTAATTTAATTGTCGTCGTTGACAAAAAACCCTGCCAAGTAATCTACATTATGTTTTACGTGTCGACAACCGGGTAAATTACATGGTGTTATCTACCTCGTCCATCTTATTTGCCGGTTGCACAAACAGTCTCCGCATTTCTTCACCACTTTACCTTATTAATTCCCTTACGAGGACAAAACTAACCCATGAATCTGAAATCTTTAGGCTACATTTTAAGAATTCAGCTTACCATTCTCGATTATCGGAGTTTCCTGTAAATAATTACTGGATTGTTTAGATATCATAGTAGATTTCAAACATTGAGCATCCAGCATTTTTGAATAAAATCATCCAACATCAAATAAATTATAACTTGACCGGTTTTTTTAAAAACTATACAGGGTGAGTCAGTTCGTTAGAAGAAGATCAGCTCGTTTTTATCGGAAACTATATGCTGTACTTAGGAGAAAAACACTTTTGATGGTAATTATAGGAACGAGAGTGAATCTTTTTTGGTGACCTTGAATGACGTTTAATGACCTTGGTTTTTAAAAAAAGTTAAATAATAGATTTTTTTTAATGGAAGGATGAGTTTCTGAGAAAGCCTGTTACGTATCAATTATTTAAAAAAATTTGCGCAGTAAAGAAATATCAACGATTTAATCGGAATAAGCTAGATACAAGAGTCATATATTAAACATCAAGTAATTCGTCTAATCGTAAAGCGCTTGGAAGCAATTATATAAATCCTGAAATTAGAATACAATTATATGAGCGCTATAACCGATTTTGGTACAAATATCGTCATTGTAGCTGTCGTTAAATGAATTTACACAGAAAAAACCGCTTAACTGACGAACCTTATTCCTAAAATCAAATCAACACAAATAATAAACTCACAGTCAAACACAGCTGTAAGAATTTCAATTCGTGCAAATCTGATTTTAGCGATAATTTTGTGCATCCAAGTTTTAATCACGCTAAAGTCCCGATCAACGGCAAGATCATCGAAATTAAAACACAATCTCCACCTGGTTCATTTGTAACAATAAATTCGCGCACTTTCTATACCTATTTCACTTGTGTATCTAGTCGTAGCTCAGCCACTTCGGGCAAAACAGTTCCATTGAACAATTGGCTAGATTATGTTGTCGAATGTTATCGCTAGAAAAGTACATTGGTACGCTAGCCTCGAATTGTCCAGTTTGCACGATCATAATATCCATTTATAATGAATCCATTATGAATGCATGTTGATAATATGTGCTGAAACCCAATATGCACATATATGTCGCTCAGATTGAAGTAGACACCAACTTTTGTTCCAGATGATTTTTTTTACTCATCTTGGTCACGGATAGTAATTCTCCGAACTATATGGAATCAGCGTTGATGAGTGATTAGTGGAAATAGAATTTATGTCATAACTGTTTGAGTAATCATATAGTATACATTTCAATGCCCGTCAAACTGTGCCAAAAAGTGCATCACACACTGTTTCATTGTTTAAGTTCTGGTGATCAGATATAGGGAAACTCATTATTCGAAGCACACATGTCTGCAGACGAAATTTAGAGGGACGATTTATGGTAGCGCTTGCAACTCAAGATATAATTTCACGACTCTGAGATTCACATCAATGTGCCGCTATAAATAATTTTTATGTCTATCAAGTTTCTTGAAAAAAACTGCAAAATGAGCATCAATACTTTTATTCAATATAGGAAAATTTTTTTATTGACGAGGTGACGCAATTTCTCAGGCTGATTAAATCCGTTTTACATTACGATAATATTCATGCGATCTTGCTTTCTACAAGCCATTATTTCACTAAGCTATTTTCGAAAGAGAACATTTGCAAAATATACATTTGTAATAGTCACAATTGGGGCCGACATGATATAGTGTTTGTCTACACGATTATGCAGTGCAACATATACTCTCGAATATTTTTTTAATTGGCGAATTCAACTTTACTTACAACATTATCAACAATATCAAGTGCGCTACAAACCCACACATAAATGGATGTTATATTTCGAGCCAAATCTGTGGATGAAACGCTAAAGAAGAGTTTCGACTTGCCCAGGGTCTTGGTTGGTGCCATGATAAGATTAAGAAAGTGGGGTCTGATTGAACCGAATTGTTGGCCATGGTTCCCGGCTGTGATAAAGAGATTTAACAAAGGAATAATTAGCTGAATCATCATGCAAAAGAGGTTTCCTATCCTAAAGCAGCTACATCTTCAATCTACCTGGATGTTTCAAGAGCTTTGTTTGAAATCGACTGGGTTGGGATGACGCTCTACTTGAAACGGCCGAATCAGATTGGTTTGCAATTGGTGTAATACTCTGAATTTCACAGATTTTGCGATGCAAACGATTGCACGATTGAAACTATGTGCTACAATATTATTCGTGGAATAAATGAAAGCGGTTGAAGGTATAGTTGATTTAACTGACTGATCGGCTGTTGGACCTAGCAATTCGATGAGGGATTTTCTTTGGAAATAAAAACTTCAAACATATTGCGGAACATATGTAATGTTAAAGATATTGCAGGTATACCATGTTCCAACCAATCGTAATAATGCCGCTGATTTTTCCCAACGAATCAATATCACCATTCTGTTTCAACGATATCTACCATAAATCTATCGAAGTAATTATGAAGTGATCAACCTGCTACAACTACAGAAAAGCAGACACAACAAACTTGACTCTATATTTTGAACGCTTCAACTATGGAAAGATGAATTGAACTTCACTAATCTGGATGTTAATGTAGACAAATTCTATACAATTATTTTAAAAGGTATACAACAATTTGTCCCACTTGGCGTAACTAAACCTAACCGGTATCTCCCTTGGTACGATGGAGAGTTTATTAAATTATTAATTAAAAATCAAAAAGACAAGGCTTACAAAGAAAAACTGAAATTTTTTTCTGAGTCTAGTAAACATAAATAGACAATCTGTAACTAACGTTTCGGAAGCTACTACCTGACAAAGTACAAGGATTACATCTCTCTCAGTACGTGGTCTTAAGGCGCTTGGGCCAGAAGCGGGGAGTCGTGACTCTTGGCTAATTTATATTGCCACACAAAAAATGGATGCTGAAACAGGACAGATGTGGAAACTTGAGACTTCCGAAACTAAATATCCAACCTCTGAGAAACTTTTGGCAGTGTTAAATAAGCGTTGTTGTTGGTGCTCGATCTGAGTTTAAGAGAACGGCGAAACTTATTCTGATCCGATATACTTGTTAAATTGTAACCAAGGATTTCTGCTCCATTAGTCTTATCGAATTGTCAACTGTACCCTGGTCACTACGCAGTCATAAACACTTCTTACTCAAATTGAGGCGTGTCTGGACATTTGTTTAATATCACATCTAATACTTACATAGCAAAATATATAGGTTGCCAAGTATATCTGGATTTGAAGCGTAAGACCAACCCAAATTAGCGATCTGAGCAACGAATGCTTTAATCATAGGTACCGCCGCAAAAGCAAAACTTCATTTCAATGAAGAAGACTTAAATATTCACACAACTGTTTACAAAACTCACGGACACGACGCAACGTTTCATGGTGATGATGCGGAATGACAAAGGAGCATGTTGATGCAAAATATAACCACACTAATGCAAATTATCATATAAGTCAAAAATGACCCTCCTAAAGATAGCTGTACGGAATGAGAACGGTCTTTCACAGCACAGGATCAAATCTTTCTTCGTCAGTAAAATTTCATAACAAAATTTCCAATTGGATATCCAACTTTGCACCCCAGAAGATATTGATGCGGCGGCGAATGATTTAACACATATATCAAAAATAGCAGCAAGAGAGGACACCCCTGATGTTAACAACTCTGAGAAAGTTAATAAGCCTTCATATAATATACTGCAGTTAATCCAAGAAAAACGGACAATATGCCGGCTATGGCAGCACGATCTCCATTACTAAAAGGAAAATTGAATAGGGCTATTAAAGCCCTTAAAGGAGCATTGAGAGAAGAAGAAGATTCAGGAATCCAGAATTACCTTACTGAACCCTCGGCGAACGAGAAGACAGATTACTATGGAAAGCAGCAAAAAAACTAAAGACGGGCAAATATTATCCAGCCCACCAATTAGGCAACCAGAAGGACATTGGGCCAGAAGGTTTCTGCTTTCAAAAACCACTAAATAAAAATTCACATCAACGAAAAAATTAACAACAGTGAACTACCAAAATCTACGAGGACCAGTATATATGACATAATAATTATCAGTTTTCAAGGCCATTACTGGCCCCTTACTGAGTTAACTATATGGTTCCAATGGTTTCGATCCTGAGCAAGGTCTTTATACTGACTAAGACAATCTGAAGATGGCAATTCATTCATTACATTGAAAAGCAATCGTCGCCTGCAACGACCTCCGCGCCTACCATATGGAGGCTCACCTTTCAAAGATCGCTACACATTCGATCGCTACAATTCGTTCTTTGTTAGCAAGCAGAACGTGACCGAGCCAGCGTACTTGCTGAGATCTTATTTCATGTACATGTTTTGGGCCGTGAACCACATGTATGATTCTTCTCACAAATGCGTAATAAGCCATCTCTGGGGCTCTTCCGTCAGCGCCCAACTTTCACATCCAAACATAACAACGGGCCCAAACAATGCTTTGTAAAACTTTTAAACTATTATCGTGAGTGATAAGAGTGCCCAAATATTTCAACCTCCTCACTCTAGTCATAGGCCTGCCGGAAATCCAGGAACACCTCATAAGCACGTGTCATAATATTTAGATAGAATCATCTGCAGTGGAAAGACCTGATCAGTGACTGGTCGTTTCGGACGAAATCCTCTTTGATAGTCACCAACCAAGCCCTCCACTAGAGGAATAACTCTATCCAATATAATGTACTTCGCTATGGGCTATATTCTGTTGCTCGACTGCAAGACGATACTCGTCATCAAACCAATCATTCTTGTGTCTGACTTTCACTATACCTAAATACTGTTGAGCAGCACTGACAACCGCAATTTTCAGTACCTCCCAGACAGAGATCACACAGTCCGACTGGCAATTACATAGCTTCCTTAATGTTTTCTCTGACAAGATCCTGAAATCGTTTCATTGGATCTTCATTTATCAGACCTTCACAATTCACTATTCCCAGACTTGTACGAAATTTTCCATCGAAGCTTTGCCGCGATAAAAATGAGGACCAATGCCTACGTATTTGGTTGCTGAATGATAAGTTCTCACATCCTGCACAACTCGAGCACATCCTGCACAACCCGAGCTCGTCCCGAAGATGTGTTCATGTTTCTAATTGTATTTGTTTGGAAAGGAAGAACGTGCTTGCTACTCTAAGATCGTGAGCAACTGCAAAGTTTATGATTCTCTCACCATTATCGATCGCAGTTTCGTGTTGGGAGTACGGACCTATGTTCTCACACAAGTCGGCCTGATTTTTGCCAACTCTAACATTAAAGTCCTAACGTTAATTACCACTCTAACATCGTGCTCGAGTGTAGATCCCATCAGATCGTCCAAGCCATTGTAAAATGAGTCTTTATCTTGGGGTTGGCTGAATTTTGTGGCGCATGTACACAAATTATCGAGATGTTGGCTAACTTCATGCGCAAGCGACGCTTACACAATTGGTTATAGACTGCTTGGAAATCCAAAACAGCCTACTTTACTTGTGGCCCAAGAAGAAATCGGCTCCAAGATTTCCGAGGTCATCTCCACTGTAGAGCAACGCGTATAGCCCTGGGACACATGGTCTGCCCTTTTAGGCCGGCGAGTTTGTTGAAGAGCAACGAGTTCCAGCTGATACTCCTTCATGCACATGATTAGGCCCTCCAACGCTCCTGGTTTTCTAAGTGACTGCACATTCCACGTGCCGATCCTAAATTTCGTGTCCGGGTACTTGAGCGGTGGTCTGGTGTTCTTTTGGTGGTATCCGATTTTCTTTTTGTTGACTTTATAAACAGATGGTTTTTTTACGAATGCGCGTCGTTAGCTTGCGAACCAACCGTTTAGTCGAATCCTTCAACAAGTGGAGAATACTGTGGTGGTATGCTTGGAAAACAATTTCGTGCTCTTCCAATTTACGAGGGTGGCATATGAGGGCCTTAAATATTAAATTAAAACTCTACTTGTTTCTAACAAAATACCAGGTTAAACATAATTCAGCCATTCCTGAACTAAATCACATAAACGTAGGAGTTCCACTAGGCATCGTACTGAGACCAGTATTGTATTAACTGTATACTGCCGATCGACAAACAACTGATATGGTTTGACACAGCTATTTTTTTCACATAGAAATCCTCAAACTGCATCCAGACAATGGCAAGATCATTTAGACAAAATTGAAAATTGGCAAAGTACGCGGTGGATAAGAGCGAATGAAAACAAATCAACACAAATAACATTTACGTTGAATAAACAACTGACATCGTCAGCGGTGAAATTAAACAATGTCATTGTCACCTTCTCTCATAAAAGGTTGACATGAAGAAAATAAAATTAATTGGAAGAAAATCAAAACTTTCCGTAGAATGCAAGGTTCTACTGTACAAAGCGATCCTAATCCAGCTATGGGGCTGTACAAGCGTGTCTTCTACAACGATCGTAATTAAAATTACTTCGCTGCATTACAAATGCTCCGTGGTATATCCTAAATCTCAACATCCTTAGAGGGACCTTGGGATTAAAGCGGCCAAAGATATGATACAAGCACACAGTTTGAAGTACCGAAACGGGAAACACATATCCCATAATGAATTAGAAAGGAGAACTGTTAAGGCATTAGAAATATAGACGACTTCGTAGAGTAGATCCACTAGAGATCAAATACATTAGTAAATTAAATTTAATTACATATTTGAGCTAACACACCTAGGTCAGTCTCCATAGATGGAGAATTTCCCAGAATTCTCCCTTGTTCGTTATATTCATTGTGTGCTAGTTTACTAGCGGTATGTCACACCTATATAAAGGGTTTTCATATAAGAGGTTTCATTTTGAATAGCCTGCTATTTGGGCAGCTGTCAATTTTGAAGCTGTCATCTTTTGACATTTGACAAATAATAACTACGCCATTACTAAAAATGGTACGATACACGTTTCAACAACGCATTATTATTAAGAAAAATGTTAAAGAAAACCCAGGTTTGTCGATTCCTCGGCGATCTTTGGAATTAGACACATACACCGTATTTTGCATAAAGACTAAGGTCTTAAGGTTTTTAAAGTTCAGTTAACAGAACACCCTCAAGCCGGTCGGTCACCATAAGCGTCGCATCTTCGCTGATTGGGTCCTTCAAATTCATCAAAATGATCCGGATTTTCATCGAAAAATCATCTTCAGTATGATGAGAGCCATTTTCACCTCGGAGGCTACGTTAATAAGTAGAATTCTCGCATTTGGGGCTCAGAAAATCCAAGAGTGATTGTTGAAAAGCCTCTCCATCCTAAACGTGTCACTGTTTGGTGCATATGCTGGCGGTGTGATTGGACCTGATTTCGAAAATGAGGCTGGTGCAACTGTTACGGTGAATGGATTGCGCAACCGAGCTATGATTAATGATTTTTTATGGCCGGAATTGGAAGATATTGGTGTGGACGGTGTTTATTTTCAGCAAGACGCCACTACGTGCCACACAAGCAACGAAACAATCGCAATTTTGCAAGAAAAGTTTCCTTTTTAGAATTGGCCACCGAGATCTTGTGATTTAACATCTTTAGACTTTTTTCTTTGGGACCACGTGAAAGATTAGGTCTATGCCAATGCTCTACATACGATTCAAGACCTTAAAGATGAAATTCGTGAAGTTATCGAGGACATACAGCCGCAAATGTGGGAATTGGCCTTTGAAGTGATAGTGGGCCTTATAGGAGAAATTAATTTGCTAAGTTTGCGGCGGTCGACTATCTCGCCGTTTCTCGCTTGCCACAGCCTCGTTAATTGGGCAAGCAAGTGAGGTTGGTCTTTGTGCTGGTATATCGCGACCAATTGAACCTCTTAACTCAATCCAACACAACACCTAATTTAAATCTCCTGACATACATATTACGTTAAAATTTCGTTCAAGTTCCCTCTCTTAGTAATTTGATGAAATTTGTGAATAATAATTATTTGGGTATATCTGAAATACATATATAATCCATTAATTTACCAAAATCAGTTTGTCAAAAATCATTTGATATCGTTATCATCACAACAGAAACTATATACTTCCCTCCGTACATAGAACAGTATTTTATATTTTTTTTGAAACCACAAACTTAATTATTAAATTTTCAGCTATAATTAATTATCTTTAAATTAAATAAATAAAGTTCTAACATAATTTTAGAAGGTATAATCTACCCTTATTTTAGAGAAATGGTGCTATACATAGTATAGTGGCGGTGGTGGTGGTGGTGGTAGTGGTAGGAATAATAACACTAACAGGAATGGTAATAGACAGAAACTCATGATCCAATTCGAAATAATTAATTTGATTATTTTATGTGTTATTATTTTGTATAAGCCCACTCCACTACCCCCGTCCTCTGCACGTAAACCAACTCTAACAAAAAAAAAGGTATTTAGGAAATTTTTAAATTTTATATTTTAACTAAAAACAATTTAGGGTGATTCAGAATTTCATTCGTTTGTATATCTATAATATATGTAGACATAATATTATAAATTCAATTTGACAGTCCGAAGCATTTTCTACAATTAACTATTAAACAGCTTACAATTAATTTACATATAATTTATATTTTATAACAGGGCACTTATCAAAAGAAACCGACCAAGAATTTGTGTCGATGGCGAAAATAATTTGGCTGGTGTACATAAATATATACGAAAGCATCTAAACCACCCGCATAATCATATTTTTGTGGTGCGGTTGCCTCATTCGATTCTATATAGCTATACTCCTATACGCATATATAGATAGTAAGAAGGTTAACCGATTTATAAATTTAAGTAACCGACATTTTTGTTTAGGGATTTAGCTAGATTTTGGCAACTATTTCGGGAGTATGAACACTAAATTGGAAAACCGCACGCCCAACAGTCTTACCTTGATTTGTGTGGTATAATCAGTCGAAAGTATATTTCTTTAGCTTTTCGGTTACATCGAAGGCAAAATAATTTTCTTGTTGTAGGTATGTACTCGTATATAGGCAATTAAATATTTTGGTATATGATGATTTTTGGCAGATACACGCAGGCACAGGCATAACGAATTTAATATTTAATTCTTTATTGTTTATGGTTCTATATGCAACGTGGATTGTTATATTTGTGTGTACGAGACATAAAATTAGGTTTTTGATTAGTCAGTTAATTAGGCTGATTTATTGGATAGCTTTTTGTGTAGTTGTGGAACAGAATAATTTTTATGCTTTTAGTTGGAATGATGAGAGGACGCCCAACAGTTTCTGGTATGACATGAAATCCACTCTCGTGTTATTCGATCGATTTTTGCATTATTTCAAATCAGATTAGATAACGTCAAAAACGTAGACAACGTCGATAATGTAAACAATTTCTAGAGTGGTTTTGTCAATTAGTTCTAAACTAAAGGGTGACCAAATTTCTTTAGGAACAATGCGTTATTGGTGTTAGTTTTAGGGAATGTCGGTCAATGCATTTAAATCTTTTTTCAAAAAGAGCGGAATTTAAAACCAATCGAGATCAAATGCCTTGAATTTACTTCAGCGTCATGTTTATATCAATTACAAAATTATTAAACTGACCCAAAACACCGATATATAGCGTTATATAGAGTGGGTCCCTCTTTATAATAGTGGAACGGTATAAAACAGCTCGCAGAAAAATCGGAAATAATGGCTCACAAAAATCAGACATAAAGGTTATAACTTTCATTAAAAATAATCCGGGGAACTTAACTATGAACGTGCCATAAAATTTAACAAACATGCACTCAATTGCAAAACGAATTCGAGTTCTGGAATGCTATATAAATGCTACCTAGTTATTAAAAACCCAAACCACTGAGATAACCAAAACTTGTTACGATAAAATATGTGCCAGACTGATGACCAAATTTTCACAAAATTTAGTGGATGTGTTTTGATGGATTACGAAACGTACATGAAATTGGTTTTGGAACACTTTAAGGTAGTTACATTTGCAAGAAATTGTATCATTTGCCCAGCAATTTGGAGTTGTGGAGCAAGGTTTTTGTCACATTTTTGATAACACGATTCAGCAGTAAAGTTTTGGCCATATAGCTCATTTACATGACTCTAATTCCAACAGAAGCAACCAATTTGCACGAGATTAATCAAATCAATGTTATCTCAAAGAGTCCCCAGGTTTTCGATGTATCGAAAAATTTTGGGGTATAGTGGAAAGAGTGCTGAAGTGCAATAGTCACATCGGCGGTTATGCCAGAAATAGGGAGCATCAAACAACATGTGCGTGATTTTATCCGCAATAACGAAATCTATAGAGCGGATTTGTGCAAAAATTAAAAAAAGTCAAAAGAATTCAATTTATTCGTATGGAAACTTTATCATTCGAAAGAGCATTTCTTGCCATTTATTTCTTAAAGATTACTTTAAAGATGACTTCTTCGTTAGGTCCGGCACTAGAGTTACATGGATTTGCTGATGCTTCCGAAAACAAAAAATCGCGCAATACCTACTCTGGTAATTCATTTGTTAAATTGGTTTGGTATGGCCATTCCACCTCCGGTTTTGCCACCATAGGCTATTATTCACCAATTCTTCCGGCAACAGACCTCGCGAAGCACAATCAGCTGGATTGTTGTCAGATGGCACGTGATGCCATTGGTTGCGGTTGGTATATTGCAAAATACGTCTGCCATCTTCTGGAACACGATGACAGCCAATTTAGTACAATAGTTGAGTCGGTCCACAAATGGTTTAATTTAATGGTCATATTTTCTTAAACATCATTAAAGTGGATGACATTAACTTAGTTAACAATACGGCGGCGCAGAGTTCCAGTCGAGGAATGCTAACTGATTTGATTGGTGCTACCTTTGCTTTTCCACGTACGAAATTTTGCCTGTAGCCATATTTTGTTTTCACCCGGCTATAGATAACCACATCGTAAGCCAATTCGGAAGCATCAGCAAATTCATATAACTCTAGTTCCAAACCTTCGGTCAACAGGCATCTACCTATACGGATATCTTCCAACTTTATTAATGAGTTTTTAACTGTTTCTAATTCTTCTGAGCAATTGAGTCTGGTAATATGTCATCCCAGTCTACTCCCAATAACCATAATTGCTGATATGAAATTTTCATTTTAATGGTCGTTGGAGACAGCCATCCAATCGGATCAAAAATCTTTGACGTTTCTGATAACATAATTCTTTTAGTTATTTTTTGAGTTCCTAGCGTGACTTTAAATTGGAAGGCGTCAGCTACGGGAGAGTACCTTACACCAAGAACTGATACTACTTGAGCTTCATCGTTAAAATCGATGATAGAGATCTTTCTGTTAGCTTCTGGAATGCTTTGAAGGAGCTCGAAACTGTTGGATGCCTACTTGCTTAAATTGAACCCACCTTTCTTCAATAAACAGTTCAAATCGTTGACCATTCTTCGAGCGTCATTTATATCATTAGTCCCAGACATCAAATCATCAACGTAGAAATCACATCTCACTATTTCTGCAGCTTCTGGGAATTCAGCTTGGTAATCTGCTGCCAATTGATTTAGAGTTTGTGTTGCCAAGAATGGGCCGCTCGTTGTGTCATATGAAACAGTCAGCAGCTTATAGACTTCCAGCTTATCTTTTGGCTCCTTTCTCCATAAACTCTTTTAGTAATTTGTTACGATGTACCTTTTGCACTGTTTTCCGGTAATGTTCCAAACAACATTTCTCCTCTTCAGTGTAGGGAGCAATATTTACAATCTCCTGGATTTCCCAAAATTTTCAGGTGAAGATTTATTGCTATTTTCTCCTTGGTGCCATCCTGAGCAATAGGCATTCCGGCAATTACCCATCTCATCTTCGTGTTGTGAGCTACTAATTTTGACCTTGCATGATATTGTTTGCCATTACAAATAATGTCAAAAAATAGGTCACTACCAAGTAGAACGTCACTTTTGCTGTTCTTCTGAAACTTTGGATCAGCCATCTTCAATTTCGCTAATTCATGAAGGCCATCCAACTCCTTGATTGAGGGTTGATACGTTGATATTTTGGGCACTATTCAGTTAAACCCAGATCCTCCGGAAATCTGGATTTAACTCGTAACGTGACCACGCCTTTAGATTCTCCCGAGTTGACATCATTTAGACCTTGTATCGATATTCTTCCTTTTGTCTTCTTTAATCCGAGTAGCTGAAAACACTCTTCTGTAACAAAATAAGTCTGGGATCCGGAGTCAAGCAAGGTTCTACAAATATGCCACTCGCCATTATATTGTTACACGGCGATTTGAGCAGTTGGAAGGATAGCAATTGTCATTACACTGGCATGAGCACAAGTAGTTGTTTGAATTGGAACCGTACCTTGCTCTAAATGCAAAATATCATGGAGTTTTCTTTGACAAATGCTACATTTGCGTCTGGATTTACATTGATACACCACATGAGAATCGCTCAAACAATTATAGCACCTAGAGTGTTTCTTCACGTAGTCTCTTCGCTTTTACTCCTTAAGCCAATCACCCATGGCTTAATACTTTTTTTTTTGATGTTTTGAATATATAACGTGTACTTGGGCGATAAAGAGTCTTTCTCCTATACGAAGAACGTCATATCGATCAACAAATGGGGATAATGAGTTTAATTATAATTTTTGCGGCAATTCATTCGGTCAGCCCTTCTCACGCTTATGTATTGAAAGTCACTAGACATTCATATGTTGCCTTCGCTACTATTTTATAAGCACCGAGAAAACTTTCTTACTGTTCTCTTCTACTCTTTTGACGTGTGAAGTGACACGAGCTGCTCATCGTTGAAGATTAACAAATAGCAAAGGTGGTCTCCTAATGTCGAGATTTCTTTTAAGTTAAATCATGACCGTTTGGACGTTTTGTACTGCTTGAACCAATGAACCATCAAATCGAAGATATGCTAGGTTTGTTCGTGAATGTTTTGTCGTTAATGTCCGTCAATTGAAAACAATATGTATTACACTACTTTTGAAGTGTGCTATGATTGATTACTGATTACAGTGGCAATTCTAAAAGGTATACCTATAGTGGTTTTTGATCGAGCAATGTGCTGGGCAATTAATACTATTTAGCTCTTTTATGATACTTAGCCACCTTAATATGTTCGCCGTTTCCGGTGATTTTCTGGCTTTCTGACTCATGTCCAACAAAGTTCGAGTTTTACATATTTAGTTGGTCAATCTTTAATTGAGGGAACTATTTTGTGAAAGAAATTATTTTTGGCATAAATCCATGTGGGTATAGTGATATGTATCTAGGAATTATCGCTTTCAATGAATTGACGTTATACCTCTATAACGTGAAATATTCCGAAGTCGTAAATGCGTCATAGAAAAATACTGATCACAGGTATGGTAAACGCCATGGAGTTGTTCTTTAATTTGGAATCAAAACTAGACTTGACCAATTAAAGATTAAGGCTAAATTGAGCATTTACAATATAGTGGATGCGGTGTCATTTTAGGTATGCACTTCATGAGGACGTATGGATTCGTGGTGGACGATTGTCGGGGTGAATTGTACGCAGGAACAGTGTTGTATATGATGCCGAAAGAAAGCAAAATGTGGCGAGCGTGAATAATAAAAAAGGCTTCGAACAATACGGAAGCTTCAACCATCAGAGGACCGTCATTACCAAGCTATACCACGTATTTTATCGGATTAAGATAGAGAATATGCGGGACAGACAATTATTAGTGTTTAGTGGAATAATTCGGGATTAAATAAATTTGTGTTATGAAGAATTAAATTGTTTGTTGTACTTACAATCCTGTGATCGACACTTGCTAACAACGCTAAAACGTAACGGACATTTCACAAAATTGGAAAATATATAGTTTATCGCAAACTATACGAATTGAATATCAAATTTTCGATTTGTGTGTTCTATATAATAATAATAAACAGTGTCTAAAGGCCATTACTGGCCCCTTACTGAGTCAACAATCTGGCTCCAACCTGAAGAAGCCAAGTCATTCTCTACACCGTGGAGCCATCGTTGCCTGCAACGACCTCTGCGCTTACCATATAGTGGGTCCTTTCAGAGATCACTGCATAATTCGTTTCGGATCAGCACGCAGAACGTGACCGAGCCAGCGTACTCGCTGCGTTCTCTTTCAGAAACTCGGCCTTCCACCATTCCCGCTTGTTCCGTCTACAAATCCACTTAGATGCCCTTCTTGCATTAGCAGCCTAGATTTCCTCGCGATTGTGAGACGTTGTTGCACTTCACTTTTAGCTATATTTTGTTGCTCAACCGCAAGACGACACTCGTCATCAAACCAATCATTTATGGGTCTGCCTTTACTATACCTTAAGTCTGTTGAGCAGCACTGACAACCGAAGATTTCAGTACCTCCCAGACAGAGTTCACGCAGTCAGATTGGTAATTAGCTTCATCACTGTTGTCGCTGACAAGATTCTGATATCGTTTCTTTTGATCTTCATTTATCAGACCTTCATTGTCAAAACGTACCATGCATTTCGCTGTGTTCCCAGACTTGTACGAAAACTTTCATCGTAGCTTGGCAACGACCAAATGATGATCGCTGCCTATACGTATTGGGTTGCTGACCGATAAGTTCTCACATCCTGCACAACCCGAGCCCGTCCTTTAGAAACTAACATATGGGCAATTTGGCTGCGGGAAGTTCCACGAGGATGTGTCCATGTCTCTTGATGTATCTGTTTGTGAGGCAAGAACGTGCTTGCTACTTTTAGATCATGAGTAATTGTAAAGTACATCATTCTCTCACCATTATCGGTCGCAGTTTTGTGTCGGGAGTACGGACCTATGTTTTCACAGAAGTCGGCCTGATTTCTGCCAGCTCTAGTATTAAAGTCCCGAATTACCATTCTAAATCGCATGTACACAAATTATCGACAGGTTGAAGCTTACAAAATCGGTTATTGACTGCTTGGAAATTCAAAACAGTATTTTTTACCTGCGGCCCGAGAAGAGATCCAGCTCCAAGATTTCCGAGGTCATCTCCACTGTAGAGCAACGTTTAGCCCTGGGACACATAGTCTCCACTTTTAGGCCAGCGAATTTCTTGAAGAGCAACGAGTTCCAGCCGATACTCCTTCATGCACGTGATTAAGCCAACGCTCTTGGTTTTTTAAGTGATTGCACGTCCGGTGTTTTTCCATTTTTCTTTTTGTTGACTTTATAAACAGTTGATTTTTTTTTACGGATGCGGGACGTCAGCCCAGCGATCCAACCTTAAAGTCGCCTCCTGCGTCAAGCAAAGGATACTGTAGTGGTATTCTTGGGAAACATTGTCGTGTAATTTAGATTTACGAGACATGTGAGAGCCCCCCGACCACAGGGGCCAATGTATATATAAACTGAAATTATAATTTTAGATTCAAAGGGTTTACTCGAATTTAAAAATCCCGATTCCTAGAAATACTATTTGCTGTCAAACGCTATACAAACTCAAAGTATAAAATACACTTTTTTCGATTAACTTTTTCAAGCAAACCTATAAAAAATAGTAATCAAACGCGCACTATTATAAAGTACATATATAACCTTGAATTTCCGTATACACAAAAATAGTTAATTAAAATAAAATGTGTACTTGCTATATGCACCTGATATCAGCAGGTCGAATGTCAAACAAAAATTCGATTTATTTTATCATTTTTTTGGTGCGCTATGATGACTCTAGATTGATAACATTTTTCGGTCGACACAAATATAACAAAGCCTCCGCCAACAAATTTACAAATCCCAGTTGAGTAAACAGATTTTTATTTTTTTTTATTAATGACGAAAAGCTTATCTGACGCATACCGCACAAATGTTTAAATTTACACAAAAAAAATCAAAAAAATCGGATAAATTATCTTTTTTTTTTGTGGGCCCTGGGAAAATAAAATTGCCGCCTTTTTTATAAATTTCCAAAGATAATTTAATTCGGCTATTTATATCCGTTGAAATCCACCATACACAATCTCGTTTAACCTTTATGTATACAGGTCGTATACTGGAATACATCATGTACCGTTTCCGAGATAAAATATTGAGGTAAGTCAATCACAAAATTTACGTACAAAATTATAAAATTGATTTTTGCCTGTGGGAAACACAAACAAATCCTGAAAGTTATACATATACATACATACATATACACACACAAAAAAAAAACGTTCGCTGAAAAGTCGGTGAAAAATTCTTTTCACGTTTTAACATTTCGTCTTATGTTTTGTGCTATACGTCGATACGTTAATTTCTTACCTCAAACCAAATTCGCTTAGGCGTGAATTTTTATTTTGTTTCTATTAAAAATAAAATAAAAAAAAACGTTTTTTTAAGCACAATTTTACAACACAATTACAGTGGTTTAACGCAGAAATTATTATCAATTTGGTTGGTTGTATTAAAAGCGCGCGAAGCATCTCTCTCGCGCGCGCCCTAATTTCAATTCACCGCGTGATATACGTTTATTCGTTTTTCGTGAATCGGTTGTTAATTTGATTTTTGTCACAATCCTATAACCCCCAGACAACATTTTTATACCAACCTAATTGGCTTCCAAACATCACTGATTTGTTAAATGTTTATATAAGACACATGAAAAACAGTAAAATAGAATTACGACAGATGACATAGTATAAACGAAAGAGTGTAAGAAAAAAAAATTAAAGACGAAAGCACAACAACAACAAAACAATTCCAGTTCCATACACATAACAGTGGGAAGATGTAATGTCAACCGATGGCAGAAAATCAATATATGGAGTTTTATTTTTATTTTGCGGTGAGTGCGGATGTGTGCGACATATCATCCGTATTTATCTATAATTAAAAATCGAACCGACTTGCTATATATACAAATTACCTTTATATACATCTCATACACACAATATACAAATTTACATTTTGAATAACATTATATCGTACAACATACGTCAGAGATATACAATAAAATTCTGAGAATACATGAATATATATGGATTCGGGTTTTGTGGTTACAATAAAAATTTCACATGCGGGAATAAGCACATATTGGAGCAACATAATGTTATGTTTGCGTATTATTTTAACGGTATGTGTATAACGTAATATACTTTTATTTGTGGATGGTATTGAGCGGCACATCTGAAATTTCGCAGATGAAGTCTCGTTAAAGTTGAAATTTCGTTAAAAATCACGTATAACGAAATCTGACACTAATGTTGTTTGTTTAAAAAAAATTAGAGCGTTCTTTTAATTTCACATGAATTAATGATATTTAAGCAACATATTTAAAAAACATTATACCACAGTTCTATGCCATTGCGATCATCAAGATCTTTTAACACAAATGAAAATACAAGTAAAAAAATTAATGCCTACAATAGCAGATAAACTCAGTGTAATGAACATGAATAATGACATTAATTTACTTAGTGAGATAGGTCACTTAAATAAAGAAAATTTGGTGCAAACCGGAATGGACAGATACATAACTGTTCAGACCAAAAGAAAAAGAAGCCCGAAATCAGCGCAATTAGCTAGTAAGACTAAAGCGTCTAGATTAGAACATGGCGCTTATCAAATACCTCTGGGCAATAGATTTTCTAGCTTGAAAGAGGATGGCGCCGATGAAACAATAGCTGAAAAGACTGAAAAGCCGCCACCAATTTATTTAAGAGAGGCGTCAAATAATGAACTCGTTAATACAATCGACAAGTTAACTGGCTCAACATTT
The DNA here is from genome assembly GCA_951394425.1 of Tipula unca. Classification (NCBI taxonomy): domain Eukaryota; kingdom Metazoa; phylum Arthropoda; class Insecta; order Diptera; family Tipulidae; genus Tipula; species Tipula unca. Next base: position 78,154,797 of record OX596380.1, read on the forward strand.
TATATTGCCCCGCTTAAGAGGGGTCCAGCTTGAAAGTCATAAAGGGTTGACTGTTGTTTTAAAAGGTATGGAGAGCAGCGTTGAGGTAACCGACATTCATGCGGCTCTCGCCGCGCAAGCTTTCCATGCCAAATCTATTGCAAATATTTTAAATCGGGAGAAGATTCTCCAACCGATGTTTCGGATAGAATTAGAACCAGATGAGAAAAACAAAGGGAACCACAGTATACATAACTTGAGATATTTACTACATCGCAAAATCACTGTAGAAGAACCGAAAAAGCAAACAGGACCAGTACAATACATCAAATGCCAACAATACGGCCACACAAAAGCTTATTGCACGTTGAGTGAAGTTTGCGTTATCTGACGAACTTCATGATTTAAAAAAATGCAATAAGACGAGAAATGATCCATCAGTAAAACGCTGTAGTAATTGCGGTGAAAATCACACAGCAAACTACATAGGTTGCCCAGTATATCTGGATGCGTGAAGCATAAGACCAATCCAAAGTTGCGATTCGAGCAACGAATGCTGAAGTCACGTTACAATCAAAGAAATATGGAGAAGAATTAAATATTCACGCAACCGTAAACAAACTGACCGAAACGATCCAAAGTTTCATGATGATGATGATGGAAAGACAAATGAGTATGTTGATGCAAAATATGAACACGTATGGAATGCGAATGATCTTTCACAGCACAAAGCTGAGGTTCAGACCTTTCTTGTCGATCAAAATATAGACATCATGCTAATATCAGAAACACACTTTACAATAAATACCTTTTTTAAAATCAGCGGATATTCAGTTTGACACCAAACATCCAGATGGAAGAGCACACGGCGGCACTGCGGTCTTGATCAAACGAAGAATAAAAAATTATGAACTCAACAAATATGATAAAGATCACATCCAAGCAACTTATAGTTGCCTAGAGGAACGGTCTGGAAATAGTGTAATAGCGGCTGTTTACTGTCCACCGAAACTCGTAATCAAAAAGCAGCATTTTATCGATTATTTTTATCAGGTGAGCATTAAATTTCTCGCAAGGGGCGACTATAATGCTAAACATCTGCAAAGGTCTTCGAGATTAACAACAAGTAAAGGAAAGCAACTATATGAAGCTTTAAAAGCAAAACCACCTCAACGTCTAACAAATAAATGAACTAAATGGACTCTATATAGAAATAAAGTCGAACAAAATTGCCAATTGGATATCCAATTTTACACGCCAGAAGATATTGATGCGGCGGCGAATGATTTAACACATATATTGGAAATAGCAGCAAAAGAGGCCATTCCTGATATTAACTACTCTGAAAAAGTTAACAAGCCTTCACCTAATATACTGCAGTTAATCTAAGAAAAACGAACAGTACGCCGGCTATGGCAGCAGCAAAAATCTCCATTACTAAAATGGAAATTGAATAGGGCTATTAAAGCCCTTAAACGAGCATTGAGAGAAGAAGAAGACTCAGGAATCCAGAGTTACATTACTGAACTCTTGCCGACCGAGAAGACGGATTATTCACTATATGAAAGGCAACAAAAAAACTAAAGAGGCCAACATTATCGAATCCACCAATTACTACTGCTTTCTCTAACCACTTGAAAAAAGTATTCACACCAAACGAAAAAACTACCAACAGTCAACTACCAAAGTTTACGGAGGATCCTTTGTAACCAATTCCTTTAAAGTTTAAGTGGAAAAAAGTTAAAAATACCATTAAAAATTGTATAAATCCAAAGAAAGCTCCAGGACACGATTTTATTACTGGAAAAATGATCAGAGAATTACCTGATAAATCCATAAAGCTCATAAAGCCCTAAAAAATGGAAAATACCGCAAATTAAAATTATTCCAAAAAGTATACTCTCCTTGAAAGTTACTTGTTTCAAAGAAAATAAAAGGTTAAACATATTTCAGCCATTACTGAACCAAATGGCATAAACGCAGGAGTTCCACAAGGCAGCGTACTGGGGCCAGTATTGTATTTGCCGTATATTGCCGATCTGCCAACAACTGATAAGGTTGTCACATCAACATTTGCAGATGACACTACTATCTTGTTTTTACACAAAAATCCTCAAACTGCATCAAGAGAATTGCAAGATCACTTATACAAAATTGATAATTGGCAAAGAACGTGGCGAATAAATGCGAATGAAAACAAATCAACACACATACATGTCCAGCGGTGAAATTAAACAATGGCAACATCCCTCAACAAACAAATGTCAAAAACTTGGGTCTTCATCTTGATAGAAGATTGACATGGAGAAAACACATCGAATCAAAACGCAACCAAATAAAAATAAAATTCTCAAAAATTTACTGGCTGATTGGAAGAAAATCATAACTATCCCTAGAATGCAAGATTCTTCTATACAAAATGATCCTAATTCCTATATTGACATATGGAATTCAACTGTGGGGATATACAAGCGCATCAAATATAGATCTTTTACAACGAACGCAATCCAAAATACTTCGCTGTATTACAAATGCTCCGTGGTATATCCGAAATTGTAACATCCATAGAGACCTTGGGATTAAAACGGTCAAAGATATGATTAAATCACACAGTACATTTCGAAACTGGAAACTCACCCCAACGAATTAGCAAGACAACTATTAAAGCAACCGGAATATAGACGGCTTCACAGAGTAGATCCACTAGATCTAATATATTGATAAATTTAATTTAACTACATATTTAAGCTAACACACAATTAAGTATTTAACATAGGTTAAGGACTTAGATAATAAATTTTTTAGATTGTAAGCTTTGCACACTTCTTGTTAGTTTCGTATAAAGAAAGATTCAAGAATAAAGCCATTGCCAATTTAAAAAAAAAAAATCAAGATCTTTTGTGCCCCCTGATGTTCCTTGTACTCAAAGAACTTCCACTTATTTGAGAAGTTTTTGGATTCCTTTGGTTCCTTATTCTGTTAGTGCTACATGAAGGATCCTTAGATCGGTGTTGTTTTGTACTAGAGCCATTTGGTCCAGTTTCTTTCCCTCTTCACCTCTGCCACCCCGACAAGAACGCCTTGCTTCCTTCTTACTTGTTATATTAACTAGTACATTAAGAAACATGGATCTACCCTCGCAAAACTTCCCGCAGCTAAACTGACCAAGATGTGAGAAATTATTGGTCATCCATCAAAAACGTAGGCAGCGATCATGATTTGGTCGCTGCAAACCCGCGGTGCAAATCTAGGAACACAGCGTAACACATGAGACGTTTCAACTGTGAAGGTCTGATAAATGAAGTACGAAGGAAACGATATCGCAGGATCTTGCCGGTAACAACATTGCGGGAAAGCTAATTACCAGCCTGACTGTGTGAACGCTGTCTGAGAGGTACTGAAAACTTCGATTGTAGGTGTTGCTCAATAGACTTTAGGAATTGTGAAAGTCAGACCCAAGAATGATTGGTTTGATGACGAGTACCATCTTGCCGTCGAGCAATACAACATAGCCCATATTGAAGTGCAGCAACGTCTTGCAATCGCCGAGAAAGACCGAGATTCTGAATGTACAATACCTCAGTAATGAGCGAAGTTTGTGTAGATTCTTTAAAAAAATTACTGGTTTGCATCATACTTTCAGGCCTGCGCCGATAGCCATTTGGGAGCGGCTTTAAAACCTATGTGTCAATATCTACGCAGTACTCGATGCATCGAACGGACACCTTACCGACCTGCTTGGTGTTCATCATGCGTCACAGACGGAAAGTTGAGTCACCTCAAATACACAGACTGAGGAGACTTCGACTGCATTAAAAAGGAGCTCTTGATATTCGTAGGGGATACTTTGTGAACCTGTCTTTATGACCTTATACGATTAGTATCCGAACCGAAGTTGTTCCTGATGAACGGAGAGTGGCCGCGATGAACGCCATCTTCAAGAAGAGAAACCGCTTGAAGTCTGAGAATTATCTCTCCTTTACACAGCATACAAGTTATTGCCCTTCTTTATTTATATAGAATCACTCGTCTTATCGGTGACTATCAAGGAGCATTTTATCCGAATCGATCGATTACTGATCAGGTGTTTTCGCTGCGGATGATTCTATCTAAATATTATGGGACGACCATAAAAGGTTTAAATATTTGGCTCTCCTACCACTCACGATAATAGTGTGGATAAGGATATTAAAGTGTGGGTGAGGATTTTAAAGTGCGGCTGGCAGCTGGATGTCGTGCTTTGTATCCTTTAAATCGCTGGGCCAGTCACGTTCTACGTGCTGATCTGTAACGAATTGTGCAGCCATCTCTGAAAAGAGAGCCATCATATGGTAGGCGCCGAGGTCGGTACAGATTGCCTAAGAAAATAATCGATTGCCTAAGACAGTGTGAAGATCAAGCTTAGAATTGAAACCGCTGGAGCCAAATTGTTAACACAGATTGGGCCAGCCTTAAAAAAACATTATTGAGAGGCACATCTGGTTGTCAATAAATTATTAAAAACCAGTGGTTACATCAAAATAATAACAGAAGTTAAAACAGTGGAAAATTTAATTAAAAATGTTTAAAAAAAATTAGGGCGTTTTTTTTACAAGAGTTATATGTTTAAAAATAACAAAACATGATATGTGAATTTAAATTTATATTTCAACAATGATCCGATATTTTAATAATAAAAATAATAATGAATCTAGGGTAAGGTATGCCACATCCTTACGGCACAGTGACCACCAAGATGGCCCCTGATGTTCCTTGAACTCAAAGAACATCCACTTCTTTGGAAAGTTTTAGGATTTCTTTGGTTGGTACGGCATTGCACGCGCTGTGCTCATGATGAACCCCTCCTTGTCCTGTTAGTGCTAATCTTATAGGATCCTTGATCTAGAGCTTCCTTAGCACTTTTCAAATCAAAGTTCAAGATATTTTCTACTGTCGTAATCCTGGGACGGCTTTTTCAATTTGGTACAGTTTCTTATCTTTTCCACTGCGTTGACTTTATTAAAAATTGGGAGATGATCCAAAAAAGAGTTTGGGTGCACCTATAGTTTTCCTTGTGTATACCTGCTTTTTCGTTGTTACCGATTCCTTGATATCCTGGCACCCTGACAAAATAATAATAATAAAAATCAGTTTTTAAAGTCCATTACTGCTCCTTACTGAGTCAACTATTTGGCTCCAACGGTTTCAATCCTGAGCATGGTCTTCATACTCTCTAAAACAATCTGAAAATAGGCCAAGTCGTTCTCTACATCGTGGGGCCAACGTCGCCTGCAACGACCTCTGCGCCTACCATATGGTGGCTCTCCTTTCGGAGATCACTGCACAATTCGTTCCGGATCAGCACGCAGAACGTGACCGAGCCATCGTACTCGCTGAGATCTTACTTCATGTACAATATCGCGGTTCTTCATTAGATCTCTTATCTCGATATTGTACAGAGCTCGGTATATACCATCTGATGGGGCACAAGCTTTATTGTGGGGATGAAAAGTTGGCTACCCGAACCAACTCATCATCTCCCTTGTAGACTTCGATCACCCGCCCAAGTTTCCATTTTGATGGGAGTTGATTTTCTTCGAGGAGCACTACCAAGTCACCGACTCACAGATTTTTGATCGGTTTGGTCCATTTATGTCTTTGTTGGAGAGATCGCAAGTATTCCGTTGACCATCGATTCTAAAATGTTTGATGGAAAATTTCGATCTGATGAAATATTAGTCATTTGGTAAAGCAGTGAGGGGTCGTTCAATCAAAAAATGCTCAGGCGTAAGCCAATCGAAGTCGTCAATGCTGGTGGTTAGTGGTCCAAGCGGCCCTGAATTAAGAACTGCCTTAATTTGTTTAATAAGCGTCTTCAATTGTTCATATGTGAACTTAGCCAGACCTATATTGTGCGACGTAAATGAAATTTGGCTAGTTTCGCCCCCGATTCGTGAAGACCACCAAAATTTGGTGTCGAGGCGGTGTGAATTTCAATTCAATATTGTTATCTTCGCACATCGGTTGTAGTTGATCCATTAATTACTGAGATGAAAGCAGCCCATAGAGCTCGCGCAACTCTGTATTGGCCCCAACAAAATTCGTGCCATTGTCGGAAAATACACGATTGCAGAGCCCTCGGGTTGCCACAAAACGTTTGAAGCATCCCATGAAAGCTTGTGCACTGAGATCAGAAGCCAATTCTAGATGGATTGCCTTCGTAACAAAACAGATGAATAGACACAGATATTGCTTTATTTGTGCCTTACCACGAATGCGATAATGAATATAAAATGGTTCCGCAAAATCTACCCCGATCGTGTAGGAAGGTCGCGCAGCGATAACCCTCTCTGATGGTAAGTGTCCCATCTGTTGCGTCGTGGGAATCGGTCGAATACGAAAGCACCCTTGCACTCACGAAACACATTTTTGCATACTGTGGCCCAATACAGCAGCCAATAGTGCTGAAGAACGGCGGCCAACAATGTAGCAGCTTCTTGTGGTAGAAAATAATTATCGTGATTGTTAAATGATGTACAAGAGAATAGGGTGATTCGAGATATATGGTAATGTTTCTTTGAAATCGTAGAGCTCTGGTTGAATTTAACGAACAGTTTTAACTTGTCGGATGATGGACACCAAAAAACGCTTTTGATTATATTATTTCCATCAATTTTAAGTTTCGTTTCGATGAATTCCGGTGGTATATCTTTAAGAAGTTCAGGTGCCAGCGGATTGCAAAATCTTAGTAACCTCATTTTTTAGCCCTAATGCAGTTTCAATTGAATTAGTTCCTGTCAGTAAATCGTCGACGTAGATATCTTTCTCGATTGCATTGGTGGCAGTATTCGAAATACTATGTAGTGACCAAGTGCTAGTTGTTTAAGACATCTAGTGGCAAGGAATGGCGCTGAATGTTGATAGTTGCTCAGATGGTGAGTTTCGCCACAAGATGAGTTGAACCTTTGATCTTCGTGCTGCACTCGAATTTGCCGGCACATTTTCACAATATCGGGGCTATACGCGTAAACATGTGATCGGAAACGGTGTAGTATTGAAAATAGGTCTTTTTGTACAATTGTACTGACCATTAATTCCGAATTGAGTGATTTTCCCGTCGACGTTTTCTGCCATGTGACCTAACATCTTGTATTCATCGATGAAATTTGAGTAATTGGTGAGTAATTATTTCGATTTATGTAGATGCCTCTCTAAATTGTAGAATCGACGCGTAGCAATATCTTTCGAGTTGCCAAGTGTCGATGGGTCTGCCATAAATGGAAGTTTGACAATAAATCGTCCATCATTGTCACGTGTGGTAAATTTTGTGAAATGCCTTTCACACTTCGCTTCTTCAGGTGAATGCGCCTTGCAGAAAGAGGAAGATTTTCTATCGTCCAGAACCTCTCTATTTGATCGCTTAAGTCTGGCGTATTTTCAAAAACAGAATGGCGGGCTCTGATAATTTGATTTGCCCAACAGAAGAGAGTAACTCGTGGTAGATTTCGGCACCTAGTAGCAAATCGATATCTCGGAATTTGAAAAACTCTGGATCAGCAAGTTGAATATTCGCTGGTATTTCCCAAGACGTAATATTATTAATTGATACGGTTGGTTGTTAACTGGTGATTTTTGGAAGCACTTGGACCTCCAAAATGGTAGAATAGTTGTTGGTATTTGATTTTATGGTAATTGTCGAACAGCTGGAACATGCAACGACATTGGATCCAACCCCATGCATTTTTGTAGTACTGTTGTGACGAGGGAGCTTCAGTAAAAAACAAAAAGACTCGGTCATGAAACTCAATTGAGAACCGGAATCTAATAGTGCTCGCCCATGACCGGATGTCTCACTTGCTTAATAACTTGAACTAATGCAGACGAATGGAATGATGGCAATGTCGTTTTTGGATTTGGCAGCAACAAGCGATGATGATGATGCAAGGACTGAACTACTGGCGGACGGCTTACAGTTGCTATTAACCGATGTACTCACAACTTTCGAAATTAAACAGGGTGGCTCAGCCTTTGAAGATGCAGTTGGTGAAATTATTTTGATGGGGTGTAGCAGCGAAAGATGTGATGAACTGCAATGTCGGCAGCGATCTGTCACTAAGATCTGTGGTAAGTTGATTTGGTTGTAATAAGTGCCGTAGAAGGCGATCGATTATGGCGCCGAATATTTTTTGATGTCGGTTTTGTGTACTCTGTTGGCATCTCGTTTGATTTTCAAGTCTGTGAGCTCGGGAACTAATAAACTGACACAGGTCATCCACTGTAGGAAGGTGAGTTGTCGTAGCCGCATCATTCCATTTACCTTTAGTTTCCGGATCCAGTTTTGATACCATTGTGTACACTATAAGATCGTCCCAGTATTTTACAGATCTCTTTAGAGCTTCAAGCAGAGGAAGATGCGATCGAAAATGGTCATGTTGATTCAGCAATCTCTTTGGATCTGGTTGATCGATTGATTTGAATGAGAATCACCCATGGATGTACTGCTCACAGATAAAATTCGGTTTGTCAAACCGATCATGGGGAATTTTTCGTGCAACCTCATAATTCTCATCAGATAATTCGATCGCAGCTATAGCACTGTCGGCAACAGCATTTAATGATAATTTCAGATATTGAAATTTTGTTCGTTCACTCAACGATCGATTTTCATGAATGAGGCCATCAAAGGTGCCGATGAAATTACTCCATTCCAAGTAATCACCACTACACGTCGGAAGCTTCCCGATGAGAACTTTACGTTCCGCATCCCGCATTTCCTCTAACCTTTCCCCGAATTCGGTTACGAGAAAAAAAGACGAATTTCAATTGAGGTGCGAACATATTCAGTCAGCAGTTCGGTATCCATAACTTCATAGGGAGGCAGCATCCGTCTGTACACCAGCCACGCCCCTTGTAAATCTGTCAACCGATGTTGAATGTATTTGGTCTTTCCTGTTGCAAGGTTGTCCGCCACATACTTTACATACCGCTCCAACTTTTCAAGAAAATTTTCGATAAACTGTTTGGAGCGACGAGCATCTACAGCAGGAGGCATCACACATATGTCATCTGCATATGCAAGCACCTGATTGGACTGGCGATATAAGATGTTGCGCTGAGATGTTTCAGTTTTACGAAAGATGTACTCCAACATGAGATTGAAGAGTATCGGGGACAGAGCATCACCCTGGATGGATGTCTCATAATCGATTTGGACGAAATCCTCCTTGACAGTCATCAACCAGGCCCTCCGCTAGAGGGGTGATTCTATCCAATATAATGCAGGACAGTAACTTATATGCTGTGCATTACTTCGGTCGTCAACCATTACTTCGGTTCGCCATACTAAACGAATAAGGTGGAAAAGACAGTTCCACAAAGTATCCCCTCCAAATATCAAGAGCTCCGAATTAATGCAGTCCACCCCAGATGAGCGGTTTCGTTTCAATCTCTGCATGGCTTTAATGAATTCCTCATGGGATGGCTTCTCAGTGTAAATCTCCGCAGTCTGTATTAGAGTTGACTCAACAATGGTCAAGTACTGCGTCGATGTTGACACATAAAATGCAGTCCAGTAATTTCTTTAAATAAATTACGCGAACTGCGCTCATTGCTGAGTTGTTGTACTTTCAGAACCTCGGGCTTCCACCATTCTCGATTTCCGGCTGCAAATCCGCTTAGCTGCGCTTCTTACAAGAGCAGCCTTGTTTTTCCTCACCCTGACAAAAACAACTTGTTTACTTCTTGCCCACCAGTTTATTTAGGGCTTGAAAAGTATTTTGAGTGCTGCTTGACAGTATACAATCTTTGGGGTTATTTGGGTTCCTGCTGGCCTGGAATATAGTGGCGTCCTCGTTAACTGGCATGTGTTTGGTACACCGTAGACCAACTATGCCCGATCCTACTCCATCTTCCGGTTTAGATCCATCAACTATTTTTGTGCATCTTCCCGGAGTTATGTTGAATCCATCTTCGGCTGCATTTGTTCGCTGGTTATGTCATTTAGATGGCCAGCTTCTTTAATCATCCCTCAGGTTTAATCTCACACAGTTTAAATTTGTAACTTTCATAGTTTTTCATAGTTACTAGTAGATTGCTACTTTTCAAGACCAAGTTAGAAAAATATTTCTGGAGAATTTAGTACCTTGGAAAAAGCAAAAAATTGATAGAAATAGTCTTTTTTTAAATCCGAGGGCACAGGAGCGGGGATCAAAAAAACAATACCCGTGGACGTAGGACTGGGGATAAGCAAATAATTCGAGTCTGAAGGAGCGGGATTACAATTAACTTAATAAACGTCTGTGTTAAAGTGTGAAGTTTGTGCTAATACTAAACAAATTTTAATGTATTAGTGGGAAACTGATCAATTGTTTAAAGCTTATTAGTGAATGTAGAACAATTACCAACTCTATAAAATAAGTGATCTAAATACAATAATATTCAACTGCAATTAGGGCCTAGATATTAAAGTGAATTTTATTTAAATTTATCATTTTCTAAACATACATTATAATTTATGCACAATAGATATATAGATACCTGTTACGGTTATACGAGTTAAACATAAATAATTTATCTAATTTAACCTATAGTACATCATTGACTATAAATACATCCGAATACAAAACAATTTTCGATTGGTTGTTGTTGTTTTTGTTTTGTTTGACTGATAAATTATTTAATTTGCAAATTTTTTTAATTTTTTTAAAATGAAAAACTCATTTGTCGATAGTGCCGTGGTGTGTCGAAGATGGGTATCACATATAGATCATAGAATACAGGGAAACCCCAATTTACGTTGTTTTTGGGACAGGAAAAATGCGATGTAAGGCGACAAACATTTCGAATAATTAATTTTTTTTTAATTTTTTTTTTTTGAAACTGATTTATTCTTGAAACGAAACCAACAAGAAGTGTGCAAAGCTTACAATCTAAAAATGCTTACAACATAAAATCGTTTAGGAGAGTATTGGAAAAAATCAGTTCGTTTTACATTTTAGGAACTTCACATGCTTCTAGCTATACCCAAATAAAATAACTTAAATTTGAGATGGATCTTTATAATATTTGAGGGAATGATTACTTCTCCATTCGAACCCAAAATGTTTTTGTAGTAACATGTCCACGCCGTCAAATAGTTTTTTTTTTATTGTGGCGCCCAAGAATACTTGGGCTATGGTTGAATATCTTTCGTTAACCGAAATCGTTTAAATAGGTACTTCCGCTTGCACATGTACATTTTAATTAATTCGATGGGTTTTTTTTTTTCTTATTTGCTGCCAATGGCTTTATTCTTGAATCTTTCTACAAAAGAAACTAACAAGAAGTATTCAATCTAACAGTGGATATCCCTGGCCAATTCATTGGGATGTGTCTCTAGTTTTGAGTAATATTTTGAACTGAATTCTCTAATGGTTTCTTTAATAGTTTTAATTTCAAGATCATCGTGTATATTACTATTTCGAATATACCACGGACCACGGTGGATCCCCATAACTGAATACGATCTGTCCATATGGGTTTGATTATCACTTTGTACAATAAAACTTTATTGGCTATTGACAGCTGAGATTTTTTTCCCATCTCCAATACATTTTGGAAAATTTTATTTTTATTTGATTGCGCTTTGCTTCAATATGATTCTTCCACGTTAGCCTTCTGTCCAGGTGCATGCCCAAGTATTTGACCTTAGTTTGTTGAGGAATATTTATATCGTTTATATCCACTGGTGGGCAAGTGCGTTTGTTTAGCGTGAATGTGACCTGAGTTGATTGGTTTTCGTTCACTTTTATGTGTCATGTCTTCAGCCAGTTCTCGATTTTGTTTAAATGATTCTGTAATTCATTTGAGGCAGTTTCGGGATTATTGTGTGACACCAAGTCAGCTGTGTACAGCAGGTATAATATTGGACCTAGAACGCTGCCTTGTGGAACACCTGAAATTAATGGTCTGAAGTAATATCTGAAGTAATATGTCATTCTTCTAATACTGGTTTCAATTTCATTAGTAGCATTTTTTCAAATAACTTTGAGATTGTAGGTAGCATGCTTTATTGGACGATATGATGAAATCTAAGCTTAATTTTTTCCAGCTTTATGTATCATTTCCATTTTTGAGGAATATAACCAATCCGCATGATTGCGTTGAATATGAATGTTATTAGTTTTATGCATTTGTCTGGCAATTCCATCATTTTTCCTGTAATAAGATCACATGCCCTGGTGCGTTTTTTGGACTTAAGCAATTTTTAATTGTATTCTTAACTTTCTTCCAATTATATTTTATGCGTTTGAAGGACAAACCATTATCCACCATTGGTCGGGTAGCACGAAGTTATTATAGTTTCTTCGTGTGGTGCGAATACTGTTTTTAGATGAATTGGATTTTTCTTCATCGATTCTCGCCCAATTTCCAGTTGGTATAGTCTAATCGGGTGATTCAAGTTTGTTGGCCTTTTTAACTTTTTTGTTGCCTTCCACAAAAAATAATCTGTCCTCTCGGTTGCCGAGAGTTCATTTAATTAATTCTGGACGCTTTTCTTGCCATCGGCGGCTATTGAACTGCAGTTTTTTTATAGCATGTTTTGGAGGACAATCTACTGCTGATAATCTGGTTTTTATCAGTACATCTATCCCTCCATGTGATTTCCCATCTGGGTGCTTCGTGTCATAAACCGAGTACGCATTAATTTTGAAATAGTTATTTTTTGTGAAGTGTGTTTCAGATGTTAACATTATGTCATAATTGTGCTCAGTGAGGAATGCGTGAACCTCTGCTTTATGTTGTGCTAGGCCGTTTGCATTCCATATGGCTATTTTGAGGACAGTCATTTTTGATTTTTAACGACTATCTGCATCAACGTGTTCATATTCGGCATCATTAGATCATGGTTCTCTCCATCATCGCCATGATACATCGTGTCAGTTAACTTGCTTATTGCTGCTGCGATGTTTCCTTGAATGCCAGCTATTTAAACACTTGTTCGGCTGAATTTTTATAAATTTTCAATTATTTACATATGATTTTGGAAAATCTAAATTTCCCCGGATCCCCAATGATATTTGGAACAAAAAATTTTCTAGTCATGGCTACTGGAAAAACACTTCAAATTACGCCGTCTCCAGATATAACACTCTAGAGGCTGAATTTTTATAAATTTTCAATTATTTACATATGATTTTGGAAAATCTAAATTTCTCAGGATCCCCACATGAAACTTGGACCAAAACAATTTTCGAGTCGTAGCTATTGGAAAAACAGTTCAAATCAAGCCAGTTTGAAGTTTTATAAATATTCAATTATTTACATATGATTTTGGAAAATCTAAATTTCCCAGGATCCTCACATGAAACTTGAAACAAAAAAATTTTCTAGTCGTAGCTATTGGTAAAACACTTCAAATCAAGCCATCTCCAGACATAACACTCTACAGGCTGAATTTTTATAAATTTTCAATTATTTGCATATGATTTTGGAAAATCTAAATTTCCCAGGATCCACAGATGAAACTTGAACCAAAACTGTTTTCTAGTCTATTGGAAAAACACTTCAAATCAAGCCATCTCTAGACATAACACTCTAGAGGCTGAATTTTTATAAATTTTCAATTATTTGCATATATGATTTTGGAAAATCTAAATTTCCCAGGATCCCCATTTGAAACCTGGACCAAAACAGTTTTCTAGTCATAGAAAACAAAACTGTTTTCTAGTCTATTGGAAAAACACTTCAAATCAAGCCATCTCCAGACATAAAACTCTAGAGGCTGAATTTTTATAAATTTTCAATTATTTAAATATGATTTTGGAAAATCTAAATTTCCCAGGATCCCCACATGAAAGTTGAACCAAAATAATTTTCTAGTCATAGCTATTGGAAAAACACTTCAAATCAAGCCGTCTCCAGACATAACACTCTAGAGGCTGAATTTTTATAAATTTTCAATTATTTACATATGATTGTGGAAAACTGAATTTTCCCAGGATCCCCACATGGAACTTTTCATTAGAGTATTATTATAAATTATCCTACAATTGTATCAAAGTCCAATTTATCGTATTATTTTTATCTAAGAGTTAATAATCTTCTTTATCGACATATATCGGTTGGAAACCATCGGCTGAGAACTTTCCGCTATTTACATTTTTTATCGACTGTCCTATTAATATTATAATCTGCATTACCATTTTTTATAACTTTCGGCTGGAAATTATCAGCTAACTTTAACAGTATATTTATAGTCGGAATGTAGATACTTTTAAAATGTCCAAAGTGCATTTTTGTTGTACACAGCATGTTGTCACACCTGGGGCCCTACTAAGACTTTCGCGTACTATTTGATGGACTCTTAGATTGTATCGGAGTATAGGTGTTGCAAAATACAATTTTTGATAAAATTTTACATTTTGGGGTGATAACGAGTTGCATTTGTAACTGGAGCGTAATAGGGGCGCGAGTGACTTAGAATACTACATAATTGTAAAAAATATTTATTCGGTGATAAACAGAATTTTCAAAAACACTCAGTAACTGTTGAAAAGACAAGCTTAGATAATACACTTTAACAGTTGATATAACGCTCACATCCATGGTTTGTCTAAGGGCCATAGTAGTTGCTACATGGCATAGATATTTGCTTGGCAATATCACTTGATTTCCGGTCAAAAATAATTTTCAATAAAATTTTTAAAAATCGTTGCTTTCATCCAGTAATTTATTAAACCTCTACATAACTGGAATTTATTTTTATCTACATGTTTCATCGCTCGTTGATTTTCACCCTTATAAATTACCAATGACACAGGTTTGCAGTCATCAGCTGCGTTGCCTCCAAGCAAAATTGAAATTCTCTCTTTTGCTGTTTTAAGGCCCGAAATATTAGTTGAAATTTGTACACGTCATTCGTTTCCAGTTTCGACCTGTTTCGTCCACATTGAACACTATGTTTAGGTGAGTAACCCATTTTCGTTACTATAGCTTTAAGGTCATTAGGGATTTTTTTTCTGCAGCCCCAAAATTAGTCGTAATCGATAGCCCAAATGCAAAATTTTAATAAAAAATCTTTACAACGTAAATCGAATAATGAGAATAAATTTTATTGGAACGTTAATCGAAAAAAACGTAAATAGGGAATACGTAACCCGAGGTATCCCTGTATATAGAATTGTTGGAAAAATATAAACTACAGTAAATAAAGTTGCGATAGAGATAACCATAAAAAATGGTTTGGTTTAGGAAACCTTTACGAGATTTATATACTCTTGGGTGGTCTTCGAAATTGATCCATATCGACAGATTTGATGATCTGTTTTGTATGAGATCGTCGTACCCCATACCGAGACCAATATTAAAGTTTGCCACAATTTAATTTATCCATTATTACGTTTCAAAACGATAACCATTTATCAACAGAACATCGTACTAAACTCAACATACGCAAGCAGATAGAGTCACAGTCACAGTGTGTTTATTATTCATGTTGAATGAGCAAACCTTAACATAATCTTACATCAAAAATTCATATCGCTTAAAATTGGTGTACGTATGTATATGTGTGCGTTCTTTGTGTATGTGTACGTGTTAAGAGTAGAGCAGAGGAAGAGTAAGGTATATACGACGAGATTATAATGCTTTTACGACATTCTGTATTTATGGACTTTACTGCGTGCCATTGTATAAAGTAAAATTCAAGTGATTTTTCATTATTCATTTTCACATTTTCATCTGTTACACTCGGCAATCAAACGAAGACGTATATACATACGACATCCATATACCACAGTTATTATAATGTCATTAGCCTTTCGTATAGAAAGTATATGTATCCGCGCGTCTCTCTGGCAATCAACACACGCACACGAGCAATAGAATATTTTGCGATTTTCATTCAAATCATGTACCCGCACCATAAACGAATTATGTTTCGTTTTGAATTTTTTTAAAATTAAAATCGCGCGCGCGAAATGTAAAATTTCTGCGGGGTTGTAAAAATTATCATAATCGTAAAAATTAGGGTACACATAGTAATACAATCCGTGCACGTAACACGATGTTTTGAATCATTTTCGCCGCATATACTAGTTATGTGTGGATGTGTACGACAATCTTACCGGAATATGTATAGGAGCTCGTACCACCTGCAATCAGGAATAAGAATGTGATTTTTATTTTACGAAGGCATTTCAATTAAATTAAACCATTTGAGGTGAATAATTAAAATAATTTTTTTTTTAAATTGGGCTTTAAACACGATGTGGAAGTTTCTACTAAACACGAATTAACTTTGTATTGTTTGTGTTTCCATTGTGTTCTCCATTTACTGGCCGCACAACAGATTTGTAGCTTGGATATTCCATATCTCCAAATATGTAAAAATATCCGAAAAAGTACAAATTTCGTAAGAAGTGGGCAGGTTCTGGAATAATTTTTAATGAAATTGGTCATAACTCCATTTGGGCTGATATTTTTTGTTACGGTATTGTGTTCTCTATTTGCTGGCCGCACATCAGGTTTGTAACTTGGATATTTCATATACAAATATGTAAAAATGTCCAATAAAGTACGAATTTCGTAAGAAGTGGGCAGGGTCTGGAATAATTTTAAATGAAATTGGCCATGACCCCACTTGGGCTGAAATACATTATGTAGCTTTTGTGTTAACCATTTACTAGCCGCAAAACAGATTTTTGACTTGGATATTTCATAAACCCAAATGTGTAAAAATATCCGAAAAAGTACGAATTTTGTAAGAAGTGGGCAGTTTCGGGAATAATTTTTAATGAAATTGGCCATGACCCCACTTGGGCTGACATTTTTTGTTCGAGTATTGTGTTTTCTATTTTTTGGCAGCACAACTGATTTGTAACTTGGATATTTCATATCCAAATAAGTAAAAATGTTCGATAAAGTACAAATTTCGTAAGAAGTGGGCAGGTTCTGGAATAATTTTTAATGAAATTGGCCATGACCCCACTTGGGCTGATATTTTTTGTTAGGGTATTGTGTTCTCTATTTTCTGGCCGCACATCAGGTTTGTAACTTGGATATTTCATATACAAATATGTAAAAATGTCCAATAAAGTACGAATTTCGTAAGAAGTGGGCAGGGTCTGGAATAATTTTAAATGAAATTGGCCATGACCCCACTTGGGCTGAAATACATTATGTAACTTTTGTGTTAACCATTTACTAGCCGCAAAACAGATTTTTGACTTGGATATTTCATATACCCAAATGTGTAAAAATATCCGAAAAAGTACGAATTTCGATAGAAGTGGGCAGGTTCTAGAATAATTTTTAATGAAATAGGCCGTGACCACACTTGGGCTGATATTTTTTGATAGGCCAATGGGTTCTCCATTTACTGCCCTCACAACAGATTTGTAACTTGGATATTTCATATACAAATATGTAAAAATGTCCGATAAAGTACAAATTTCGTAAGAATTGGGCAGGTTCTGGAATAATTTTTAATGAAATTGGCCGTGACCCCACTTGAGCTGAAATTCATTGTGAAGCCATTGTGTTTTCCATTTACTGGCCGCAAACCAGATTTTTGACTTGGATATTTCTGGAATTATTTCTGGAATAATTTTTAATGGCCGTGACCCCACTTGGGCATTTTCTGGCGGCTCAACAGAATTTTGAATATTTCATAAATTAAGTCATTTTTGTTTAGGGGGCTAATAAGAGTTTTTTATGTAATTTACTGACAGGTTTTAACCATACAGCAATTTACACATCATGAAAGCGTTTGACTCCCGACCAAAAAGCATCAGGAGGTATAGGGTTCGAATGCATCGGGATGATGATGAGAACATCTCCTGAGAGGGCAAAATCAATGGGCCGATCCATCGGTCATCCCAGTGCAGGTTGGCATATGGAGCTATACAAGGTGCAGATGGTTAAAGAAGGAAACCCTCGAGTCCCATAAGAAGTAGTGATTAAAATACAAAAAAAAAGAATGGATCATTCGAAAGTTTCGTTTTAGGTTTTGTGCACCGTCCTTGGAAAAGCTAGTTTCACAGTTAACTGGTATCACGAAATTATGCATTAACATTGATATTTGTAATGTGAAAGCAGCAGCTGAATTTTTCCAGTAAAAAGGAATTGAAGGTCTTGTACCTCACATAGGTATATTCTGGAGGCTGAATGAGCAGATACTGACGAAAATGTTCTCTCAGAACCAAAATCGTTTTTCCAAATGGCAATAAATAAATATTGATTCCTTCTTTAAAAGAACTGTAAGAGACTGAACATTTATGTTATTTAAAAAACGGCGTTTACACACTGATATAGTTCCAATTCATTTGGTTCGTTGGTTGGTTGACGGAAAAGTACCAGTCCACATCAATATCATCATTCAATTAGTTTAGTTCAATGAATTTGTTTTGTGCGTCTAATAAGTCTGTTAATTGATTTGATTACCTTGGTATCGCATTTCCCCCAATCATCAAAAACTCAAACATCGTCCTTTTCATTATTTCGTTTGTTTGCTTATAATGTCGTTAATTCCACCTGGCTATTATAATCAAGCCAAACGAAAAATCCAGAGCGCGTACAAAATATTATCACAATCGAACAAGAACAAAAAATAAAAAAGTCGCATGAAAATCAATCTGATGTCAAAATAAAACAAAAACAAATATGTACATCATTAAGACGTACCGGAATAATATTTTTCCAAGATGATGATGATGATGATGTTGATGGCGAAAATATCTTATGATGGCTGCGTACGTTGTTATTTTTGTAATTTGGATTATTTATGTTGTTGTTTTCTTTTCCGGGGGGTGCTGCAAATTGATTTTCTGCCTTTTTATCGCTTTTTGGATTTTAACAACATCGACAACACTAACTACCATGTTCCTATTAATAAAATCTACTGTATATACAATATAAATAGAAACGTCGCTGGCAAATCAATTAAAATTGACAAATCTGCCACGATTAAATCATATTTTGTTGTGAAGGATTAAGAAGCTATAAGACTGTTAGTTTAGTAATATACATACCTGTATTGAATATATACAATGTGGCCAGCTTAAGTTTTATGACCGCAGGAAAATGAAAAATGAAAATAGAAAATCATAAATACCAAAGTGGATTTTCCAAACCGTCAAAACAATGTTGCAAATTTAATTTTGATTCGGGTTTATCTCTCTATCTATCTATGTATATGTATATACCTGTTCAGCTCAACTTAATTTATGGCCATAAAACAGGGACATTATAGTTTAGTCCCATTCCTATAATCCTATATATAACATTCAGACATTGTTGTGTTGTTGATACGGTTTAAACTTTTGTAAAAATTCAAATTTGTTTGGTTTCCTCCCGCAAACCAATAATCTTATTTAATTGTTATCGATCCTTTACATTTCAGATCCAGAATTTATTATTTTTGTTGTTGTACATAGTATCGAAAAATAAATTGGTTTTTCGGTTCTTGCATAGGTAACGTCATAATATAGAACAAACATACATAAAATGAAGTAGGTAATCGATTCTACGGTGAAAGCTGGAAAATTGGATGTAATATGTATAAGGATGTTCACTACAATAACTATATGCTTCCTTTATATCCCTTTTTATGTTTTGTCTTTTGTATTTGTTAATTAAATAAATAAATGAATCTTGAAAGGTTAATTGAGTCGAAAAATTAATTTCGTTTTGTTTGTGATGAACGGCAAAGCGCGAATGAGAATGGTTCTCTGGATGTGTTGTCTGCGCGCTAATTGGATAGGACCAGTGCTTCGATTTTTTTTTTATAAATAACAAATGTTATGGTTATGCTGATGAAAGATCCTTTAAAATCATGTTGTTTCTAGATAAGAATTCGCATTGTACAAACATGAGATATTTCCTTCGACTTCGACCGAAGTTATCAGAGAGTCTAACGATTTCCCAAATTTTCATTTAATCGACCAATTACCGGTAATGCAAGTTCTTCCCCAAATTGACAATTTAATTAGAGCCTTTGAATTGTCCTCATTTTATTACAAAATTCGACAGCTCAATCCGTGATTTTCAGTACTCGGATTTCAGATCTTTTGATGACAAAGCCAGTGAGGGTTAACTCATCGAGCGTTTCGATCGGCTCGACAAAGACAAAAAAGTTAAAGTTTTGGATGTCAAGAGTTAACTTGGGGAGAGAACAACGCATTGAATAAACCAGTGAAATCTTCAATAAACAAATCAGGAGAATCTCGACCAACACTGAGCCAAAAATGCATTTAAAAAATGTATCATAGAAATCGTGCTGTAAGGCAGGTATGACAGGAGTAGAGTAGCTATGCGGTTTCCCGACCAGTTTTTCATAGTAAATTACTATGGAGCAAAAAAACGCAAAATCCGCCATCTTGGATTTTCGTCAGGATGTTGACACGGGTTTAGCATGAAGCGAGCATGCTGCATTAAATGTCTATAGCAAAATTATATATAAATTATGCATTTAGGTGAAACATTACTATTTAAAATATAATTAGTATGCTTTTAGGAGCAATATTGGGGTGTGGCCTATAATTGAAAGGTAGATGGCAGCGTAAATATTATTGAGAAAAATGAGAGTGCATCGGCTACTTTACGCTTAAAGTCGTTATGTGTGAAGAGGCGTCGTTATGTGTGGCATATGTTTATAATATATATCGGAGAATTTTATTTTAGTAGGCATATAAATTAAAATAAATATAATGAAACACTATGTTATTTATAAAAGTTTGCATAGTTTAGTTAATACATGAACTTACAATTCTCTCATAGGTACCACTTATGAAAAACAAAAACAAAAACAAAAAAACAAAAAAACAAAAATTCAGCAGATTTATTTAATATTCAGACATGTTCATTCATGATTGAATAAAGAAGACGTTTTCACGAGTCACGACACAAAACGATGGCGTTTTAATACGTTTGAAAGCATATTCATTAAATTGATGAGAGTAGTATACAAATATATGGTTTGTATATTGCGTATTAGTAAAACGATGGCGTTTTAATACGTTTGAAAGCATATTCATTAAATTGATGAGAGTAGTATACAAATATATGGTTTGTATATTGCGTATTATGTATATGATTTGATTGTATTTTTAGGTGTGAGTAGAATAATGAGAAAAAGTGTTTCTCCATATAATAAATACACAAGCAATTAGATTTTACGTCAATGATTTTTGCAGATATTGTGAAGAGTCATGAGTTCGTTGCGATATTGCACTTGCGCGAGAATGGCTAAATATTTTATTGTGAACCAAAATGAATTTCTCTATATACATATGTAATATAAAATAGTAACATAAAAAAATTTCTTCTCTGATCGTATATTTGATAATGGTTTTGTAAAAACTTATTTAATTGAATTTAAGATTATGACACTTGTAATAATAGTAAAAACAACTTGCGATTTTTAGAAATAATGAAACAATTGTTTTTGTTTCTCTTTTGTTCGCTTGTAATCTTTAAAATACGCACCGATTTGGGTTAATGTACTTAGCTGTTAATAAATAATTATCATATATCAGCTATATAATAAAACGAAGTAGAAGAAATATATCGCGTATGAAAACTAATAATAGTTAAAATGGATATAATGGTTCATGCACACCTTGCGGAACTATATTTTTGCATACCATTGTAAAAATGCTCTTAAGTGCGGTATTATATCAATGTTAAAGCGGTGATAATGCAGAAATCTAAAATTTTTATAGCGTTTCTCCTTATAATAAATACACAAGCAATTAGATTTCACGTGAATGTTTTCTGCAGATAATGCGAAGATTCATGAATTCGTTACGATATTGCGCTTGCGCGGAGGTTTATCAACATTTTATTGCTCACCGAATTGTATATAAATAGGTGCGCGTAGCTAATCGTCTTTGTATTATTCAAGTACTCGCTTAATTCAGTCGTGCTATTTTGTTAAATTTTATAAAGTTAATAATCCTGTACACTAAACAATAATAAATTTAATTAAATCTTTAAAGGGTTATATAATTGATTGTGCAAAGTGATTAACATATAAAAATTTACTTTATTAATCAGCAAAGTGAAAGTAAATAATTCTGAAAACAAGAATTGAAAAAGTGAATTTAAAGCCTTAACTAACGCATTATAAAATTGTACGTATAGTGGAAGCTTAGTAGTTTTAACCTATTAATACCGTTAACAATTGTGCTCAATATTTTCTAGAGCAATGGTTAATACTCAACAAATAATTCAAAACACTAAAACGGCGCTTTTAAGTGCTAAAGCGAAACCGGAGTTATTAGAGGGGGCCATAAAGCAGTGTAGCAAGGAATTAAGAAACCTTAATAATTCTCTAAAAAACGCAACCACCGTCAGCCACAAAAATCAATTAGCAAATGGAATATGTATGTTAACAAGTTATCGGACGCAAATGAAGTTGCTTCGTGCAAATACCAAAACTAAACCACCACAACGTGTGAAATGGGAATGTATGCAAACGGCTTTTAAGAACCGGATGCGCACTATAGCACTAATTAATTTATCACACACCGACCCCAGTGAATTTTTAAAGGACTGCCGGCGAATTATCAAACGCCGAATTAAAATTGAGTTGAAAAATGAGTTGGCACTAAAGGTTAACGCTATCTTCTGTGGCGAATTCATCAATAAAACAGCTGAAACAGATAGTTTTGATTGGAAATATATGAATACGAAAAACAGTATTATATATAACGACACCAATATCGATGAGTGGTTTAGTGTTAATGTTGAAAGCATTATTTTAAAGGATATTGAAGAATTTCAAGAAAAAGATAGTGGGTGGGCCTTATCAGCTATAATAAATCTGGCAATTAATATTAACAAATACACTGCTCAGTTGGGATCGTCATATATCCCATTACCCAAAGAAATTTTTGATAAAAAAGCATGCATCAATGTTCAAAATGATGATAATGCATGCTTTGCCTGGGCTATACTTTCAGCATTATATCCAGCTGCTGACCATTCAAATCGTGTAAACAATTATAAGCAATATTTTGACAAATTAAACTTAAGTGGGATTAACTTTCCGGTGACAGTAAAACAAATTCCACGATTCGAGCATCAGAATGATTTGTCCGTCAACATATACATCCTAGAAATGCAAAAGTTTAAGAGTAACACACATTATATAACTCTACCAACGTATTTAACAAAAAATAAACAAGAGAGACATATTAATCTGTTGATGATTCAAAACGAATATTGGATGGAAGATGAAAATGATGATGAGATAAATGCGATGCTGGAACCAATTAAATATCACTACGTATGGATTAAGGACCTTTCACGACTGCTCTCAACCCAACTTGCGCCAGGAAGCCACAGACGAAAATATTTCTGTGATAGATGTCTCCACTATTTTTATTCACAATCCTCACTCGACGCACATGTAGAAGCGTGTAGTAAACAAAATATATGTAAAATCAGGCTACCTAGTAAGGATCAGAAAAATTTACGTTTTCAAAATTATAAAAACAAAATTTTAGCACCATTTATTATATATGCTGATTTAGAGTGTATTTTACGTCAAATTAATGAGGTAACTAAGTATCAAGACCATGAGCCCTGCAGTATTGGCTTTTACGTAAAATGTTCTTACGATGAGAAATTATCGTACTATAAAGCCTATCGCGGTGTGGATTGTGTGCAATGGTTTACATCACAGCTAGGAATATTTGCGAACAATTTGGATAGCATTTTGAGTAACCCTCGAAAAATGGATGATTTAACTGAAGATGAAAATTCTGTATTTCATACAGCCTCAGTATGTCACATATGTGCCAAACCTTTTGCATCTGATAAAAGAGTTCGTGATCATTGCCATTTCACAGGGAAATTTAGAGGCGCGGCACACAATGATTGCAATATAAATTATAAAGACAGTCATACGGTGCCAATAGTGTTTCATAATCTAAGCGGTTATGATGCCCACTTTATTATAGAAAATATAGCTTCTGATATGCCTGGTAGAGTAGATTTATTGCCGATAAATAGAGAAAAGTACATTTCTTTTACTAAACACATAAAAGAAAACATAACCCAATTCCGATTCATTGATTCTTATAGATTTATGGGAAGTAGTCTCGACACGCTATCATCATATTTAACCTCTTTTCCAATTTTAAAATCAGAATTTTCATCACTACCGCTAGACAAATTTAGTGCTTTAAAACAGAAAGGCATTTACCCGTACGATTACATGGATTCACCGAATAAATTTTTGGAAAGTTCATTACCTCCACACACAAAATTTTATAATAAACTTAATGAAACAAATGTAAGTCCAGAACAGTATAAACATGCTCAGGAGGTTTGGGAAAAATTTCACATTCAAAATTTGGGGGAGTACTCAGATTTGTATCTGAAAACTGATGTACTATTATTGGCCGATGTGTTTGAACAATTCAGAACAAGCTGTCTACGTACATATGAACTAGATCCAGCACACTATTTTACCCTGCCCGGATATACTTGGGATTCCATGTTAAAACATACTGGTGTTAATTTAGAATTACTTACAGATATCGATATGATACTATTTGTTGAACGTGGAATACGTGGTGGTCTAAGTCAATGTACAAAACGATATGCTAAAGCGAATAATAGATATATGGATAATTATGATCCAAAAAGTGAAACTAATTTCCTAATTTATAATGATGTCAATAATCAATATGGTTGGGCTATGTCTCAATTTTTACCATACGGTGAATTTCAATGGGTTACAGATTTTCAACATTTTGATGTTAATAAAATTCCTGACGACTCGGATAAAGGCTGCATTTTGGATGTAGATTTGGAATATCCCGAAAATTTGCATGACATACATCAAGATCTACCATTTTGCCCTGAACATAGATGTGGTCCCAACTCGAAAGAGGCCAAACTAATGGCTACAGTACATAATAAAAAGAGTTATATTATCCATTATAGAAATTTGAAACAGGCGCTTAGGCATGGATTGAAAATATTGAAAATCAATAAAATTTTACAGTTTAAGCAATCTTCATGGTTGAAGTCGTATATAGATTTAAACACGTGTTTGCGAACTGCTGCAGGGAATGATTTTGAGAAAAATCTTTTTAAGTTAATGAATAATGCTGTTTTTGGGAAAACTATGGAAAATGTTAGAAAACATTGTATAGTAAAATTATTAACCAAATGGTGGGGTAGATATGGCGCAGAAGCATATATCGCAAAACCACAATTTAAGTCTTCGACAATTTTTAATGAAAATTTGGTAGCAGTAGAGTTAAATAAATCTGAAATTTATTTCAACAAACCAATATATGTTGGCATGTGTATTTTAGATTTGGCTAAAACAACTTTGTATGATTTTCATTATAATTACATGATCCCAAGATTTGCTGAAAAATGTAAAATTTGTTATACTGATACAGATAGCTTAATTTATGAAGTATGAT
This sequence comes from Tipula unca, assembly GCA_951394425.1. NCBI lineage: Eukaryota > Metazoa > Arthropoda > Insecta > Diptera > Tipulidae > Tipula > Tipula unca. The sequence continues at coordinate 78,180,182 of OX596380.1, forward strand.
GTTCAGATTTATACGAAGTTATTAAAACAGATTGTCATAAGTACTTTGACACAAGTGACTATCCCCATGATAACATCTTTCAAATACCTCGTGTAAATAAAAAAGTGTTAGGACTGATGAAAGATGAAAATAATGGGAAAATCATGACGGAGTTTATTGGATTAAGGTCTAAAATGTATACATTCAAAGTGGATGGTGTTTCGGATCAGAAGAAAATAAAAGGTATAAAAAGGCAGGTTGTGAAATCTAGAATAACTTTTGATGATTATAAAGATTGTTTACATAATGAAACAATAAAAGTAGTTTCACAAAATCTAATTCGATCACGAAAACATGTAGTAAGTTCAATAACTCAACATAAAACTGCACTTAACCCGCACGATGATAAAAGATATCTTATTAAAAACAGCTTTGACACGTTGCCCTGGGGACATTATAAAATAATGAATGTTAATTAGACATAATGCATGAAACTTGTCTTAATTAGATATAAATATTTAATTTAACTTAGTTGTTACATATAAATATTCTATAAACTATATATAATTTAAGTATAAATATACAATAAAGTTTAACATATAAGCTTGATGATGTTAAAAATATATATTATGAATTACGTTTGATATTGCTTGAATAAAATATGTTAAAAAAAATTTTTTTGTTTAATTATTGATTTACTGAGGTAAAGGTCTATTTGAAAAGATACACATACTTTATATATGTATAGTGATTGACATAGCAATTCACCATAGATACAAATCAACGGTTTGAAGTTTCGCTGTGGTTTTACAAAATGTAAGTAATCAGTAAGTATGTGTACATGTATTGGGGATAAAGTGTTACCAAAAATTATTTGGATATTTGGACAACGTGATGATATGACGTATATTTTTGAGTATCGTAAACGACTTTCACATGTATTGAGAATCGTAAACGGCTACAACATATGAAAGGAATACGCTCTGACGAAGCTTGGGGTGACCACTATCAACGATTTACATTTATGAGTATTGTAAACGACTGTGACATGTTTTTAGTATCGTAAGCGTCTATGGAGTATGAAAGAAATACGGTGGGGCTACTCATGCATAAGTGGGAATAACGAAACTTTTAGAATTAAAATTTAAAAATTCAAAAGTAAAAACTAGAAATAAAAAATTCAAATACAAAAATTATAAAAAATAATAAATAAAACAAAAAATAAAAAAACATAAAATTAAAAAAATAAAAAAAATAAAAAACTAACAAACAAAAAAAAAAATAAAAAATAAAAAAATAAAACAAAAAAAATTAAATAAATAAATAAAATTAAAAATAAAAAAATAAATAAATAAATAAAATTAAAAATAAAAAAATAATAATTAAAAAGAAATTTTTAAAACTTATAAAACTTTAAATTTTAAGAATCGAAAATTAAAAATCAAATAATGTAGTTTAAAAAACTTAAAAATTTACGTTAAAACTAAAAATGAAAATCCAAACTAGAAAGCAAAAAATAAAAATGGCTTGCACATTACGCAATGTGTTTTATTTATTCTTATTCGTAAGTACCATCATGTTCAATCGTGTTCGCTTTTTCAAAAATAAAATTTACCAAAACTGAAAACACGGGTAAAATAATGCGCAGAAATAATATTGCTTATGATATTCAAGAGCATAAGTCACAGACGTTTGCGATACTGAAGAAGATGTCATACATTTTCATAACAGGTCGTAGTCGTTTACGATACTTAAGAGCATAAGTTATAGACATTTATGTTATTCAAAATCCAGCCATAGTATCGATTTTGAGTGCCGTAAACGTCTATGACTTATATTTTTGAGAATTATAGACGCATATAACTTGTTTTCGAGTATCGTAAACGTCTCTGACATGTGAAAAATTGACGTAAACGTCTATGATTTTTAATAGAAAATGCGGTGAACCACAGTACCCGCGCGAAGCGCGGGTACTGGGTTCACTATAAAGCGTAATGGCCCCTCCGGGGCCACAACGCTTTATCGCATTTTCTATTAAAAATCATAGACGTTTACGTCAATTTTTCACATGTCAGAGACGTTTACGATACTCGAAAACAAGTTATATGCGTCTATAATTCTCAAAAATATAAGTCATAGACGTTTACGGCACTCAAAATCGATACTATGGCTGGATTTTGAATAACATAAATGTCTATAACTTATGCTCTTAAGTATCGTAAACGACTACGACCTGTTATGAAAATGTATGACATCTTCTTCAGTATCGCAAACGTCTGTGACTTATGCTCTTGAATATCATAAGCAATATTATTTCTGCGCATTATTTTACCCGTGTTTTCAGTTTTGGTAAATTTTATTTTTGAAAAAGCGAACACGATTGAACATGATGGTACTTACGAATAAGAATAAATAAAACACATTGCGTAATGTGCAAGCCATTTTTATTTTTTGCTTTCTAGTTTGGATTTTCATTTTTAGTTTTAACGTAAATTTTTAAGTTTTTTAAACTACATTATTTGATTTTTAATTTTCGATTCTTAAAATTTAAAGTTTTATAAGTTTTAAAAATTTCTTTTTAATTATTATTTTTTTATTTTTAATTTTATTTATTTATTTATTTATTTATTTTTTTATTTTTAATTTTATTTATTTATTTAATTTTTTTTGTTTTATTTTTTTATTTTTTATTTTTTTTTTTGTTTGTTAGTTTTTTATTTTTTTTATTTTTTTAATTTTATGTTTTTTTATTTTTTGTTTTATTTATTATTTTTTATAATTTTTGTATTTGAATTTTTTATTTCTAGTTTTTACTTTTGAATTTTTAAATTTTAATTCTAAAAGTTTCGTTATTCCCACTTATGCATGAGTAGCCCCACCGTATTTCTTTCATACTCCATAGACGCTTACGATACTAAAAACATGTCACAGTCGTTTACAATACTCATAAATGTAAATCGTTGATAGTGGTCACCCCAAGCTTCGTCAGAGCGTATTCCTTTCATATGTTGTAGCCGTTTACGATTCTCAATACATGTGAAAGTCGTTTACGATACTCAAAAATATACGTCATATCATCACGTTGTCCAAATATCCAAATAATTTTTGGTAACACTTTATCCCCAATACATGTACACATACTTACTGATTACTTACATTTTGTAAAACCACAGCGAAACTTCAAACCGTTGATTTGTATCTATGGTGAATTGCTATGTCAATCACTATACATATATAAAGTATGTGTATCTTTTCAAATAGACCTTTACCTCAGTAAATCAATAATTAAACAAAAAAATTTTTTTTAACATATTTTATTCAAGCAATATCAAACGTAATTCATAATATATATTTTTAACATCATCAAGCTTATATGTTAAACTTTATTGTATATTTATACTTAAATTATATATAGTTTATAGAATATTTATATGTAACAACTAAGTTAAATTAAATATTTATATCTAATTAAGACAAGTTTCATGCATTATGTCTAATTAACATTCATTATTTTATAATGTCCCCAGGGCAACGTGTCAAAGCTGTTTTTAATAAGATATCTTTTATCATCGTGCGGGTTAAGTGCAGTTTTATGTTGAGTTATTGAACTTACTACATGTTTTCGTGATCGAATTAGATTTTGTGAAACTACTTTTATTGTTTCATTATGTAAACAATCTTTATAATCATCAAAAGTTATTCTAGATTTCACAACCTGCCTTTTTATACCTTTTATTTTCTTCTGATCCGAAACACCATCCACTTTGAATGTATACATTTTAGACCTTAATCCAATAAACTCCGTCATGATTTTCCCATTATTTTCATCTTTCATCAGTCCTAACACTTTTTTATTTACACGAGGTATTTGAAAGATGTTATCATGGGGATAGTCACTTGTGTCAAAGTACTTATGACAATCTGTTTTAATAACTTCGTATAAATCTGAACATCTTACTTCATAAATTAAGCTATCTGTATCAGTATAACAAATTTTACATTTTTCAGCAAATCTTGGGATCATGTAATTATAATGAAAATCATACAAAGTTGTTTTAGCCAAATCTAAAATACACATGCCAACATATATTGGTTTGTTGAAATAAATTTCAGATTTATTTAACTCTACTGCTACCAAATTTTCATTAAAAATTGTCGAAGACTTAAATTGTGGTTTTGCGATATATGCTTCTGCGCCATATCTACCCCACCATTTGGTTAATAATTTTACTATACAATGTTTTCTAACATTTTCCATAGTTTTCCCAAAAACAGCATTATTCATTAACTTAAAAAGATTTTTCTCAAAATCATTCCCTGCAGCAGTTCGCAAACACGTGTTTAAATCTATATACGACTTCAACCATGAAGATTGCTTAAACTGTAAAATTTTATTGATTTTCAATATTTTCAATCCATGCCTAAGCGCCTGTTTCAAATTTCTATAATGGATAATATAACTCTTTTTATTATGTACTGTAGCCATTAGTTTGGCCTCTTTCGAGTTGGGACCACATCTATGTTCAGGGCAAAATGGTAGATCTTGATGTATGTCATGCAAATTTTCGGGATATTCCAAATCTACATCCAAAATGCAGCCTTTATCCGAGTCGTCAGGAATTTTATTAACATCAAAATGTTGAAAATCTGTAACCCATTGAAATTCACCGTATGGTAAAAATTGAGACATAGCCCAACCATATTGATTATTGACATCATTATAAATTAGGAAATTAGTTTCACTTTTTGGATCATAATTATCCATATATCTATTATTCGCTTTAGCATATCGTTTTGTACATTGACTTAGACCACCACGTATTCCACGTTCAACAAATAGTATCATATCGATATCTGTAAGTAATTCTAAATTAACACCAGTATGTTTTAACATGGAATCCCAAGTATATCCGGGCAGGGTAAAATAGTGTGCTGGATCTAGTTCATATGTACGTAGACAGCTTGTTCTGAATTGTTCAAACACATCGGCCAATAATAGTACATCAGTTTTCAGATACAAATCTGAGTACTCCCCCAAATTTTGAATGTGAAATTTTTCCCAAACCTCCTGAGCATGTTTATACTGTTCTGGACTTACATTTGTTTCATTAAGTTTATTATAAAATTTTGTGTGTGGAGGTAATGAACTTTCCAAAAATTTATTCGGTGAATCCATGTAATCGTACGGGTAAATGCCTTTCTGTTTTAAAGCACTAAATTTGTCTAGCGGTAGTGATGAAAATTCTGATTTTAAAATTGGAAAAGAGGTTAAATATGATGATAGCGTGTCGAGACTACTTCCCATAAATCTATAAGAATCAATGAATCGGAATTGGGTTATGTTTTCTTTTATGTGTTTAGTAAAAGAAATGTACTTTTCTCTATTTATCGGCAATAAATCTACTCTACCAGGCATATCAGAAGCTATATTTTCTATAATAAAGTGGGCATCATAACCGCTTAGATTATGAAACACTATTGGCACCGTATGACTGTCTTTATAATTTATATTGCAATCATTGTGTGCCGCGCCTCTAAATTTCCCTGTGAAATGGCAATGATCACGAACTCTTTTATCAGATGCAAAAGGTTTGGCACATATGTGACATACTGAGGCTGTATGAAATACAGAATTTTCATCTTCAGTTAAATCATCCATTTTTCGAGGGTTACTCAAAATGCTATCCAAATTGTTCGCAAATATTCCTAGCTGTGATGTAAACCATTGCACACAATCCACACCGCGATAGGCTTTATAGTACGATAATTTCTCATCGTAAGAACATTTTACGTAAAAGCCAATACTGCAGGGCTCATGGTCTTGATACTTAGTTACCTCATTAATTTGACGTAAAATACACTCTAAATCAGCATATATAATAAATGGTGCTAAAATTTTGTTTTTATAATTTTGAAAACGTAAATTTTTCTGATCCTTACTAGGTAGCCTGATTTTACATATATTTTGTTTACTACACGCTTCTACATGTGCGTCGAGTGAGGATTGTGAATAAAAATAGTGGAGACATCTATCACAGAAATATTTTCGTCTGTGGCTTCCTGGCGCAAGTTGGGTTGAGAGCAGTCGTGAAAGGTCCTTAATCCATACGTAGTGATATTTAATTGGTTCCAGCATCGCATTTATCTCATCATCATTTTCATCTTCCATCCAATATTCGTTTTGAATCATCAACAGATTAATATGTCTCTCTTGTTTATTTTTTGTTAAATACGTTGGTAGAGTTATATAATGTGTGTTACTCTTAAACTTTTGCATTTCTAGGATGTATATGTTGACGGACAAATCATTCTGATGCTCGAATCGTGGAATTTGTTTTACTGTCACCGGAAAGTTAATCCCACTTAAGTTTAATTTGTCAAAATATTGCTTATAATTGTTTACACGATTTGAATGGTCAGCAGCTGGATATAATGCTGAAAGTATAGCCCAGGCAAAGCATGCATTATCATCATTTTGAACATTGATGCATGCTTTTTTATCAAAAATTTCTTTGGGTAATGGGATATATGACGATCCCAACTGAGCAGTGTATTTGTTAATATTAATTGCCAGATTTATTATAGCTGATAAGGCCCACCCACTATCTTTTTCTTGAAATTCTTCAATATCCTTTAAAATAATGCTTTCAACATTAACACTAAACCACTCATCGATATTGGTGTCGTTATATATAATACTGTTTTTCGTATTCATATATTTCCAATCAAAACTATCTGTTTCAGCTGTTTTATTGATGAATTCGCCACAGAAGATAGCGTTAACCTTTAGTGCCAACTCATTTTTCAACTCAATTTTAATTCGGCGTTTGATAATTCGCCGGCAGTCCTTTAAAAATTCACTGGGGTCGGTGTGTGATAAATTAATTAGTGCTATAGTGCGCATCCGGTTCTTAAAAGCCGTTTGCATACATTCCCATTTCACACGTTGTGGTGGTTTAGTTTTGGTATTTGCACGAAGCAACTTCATTTGCGTCCGATAACTTGTTAACATACATATTCCATTTGCTAATTGATTTTTGTGGCTGACGGTGGTTGCGTTTTTTAGAGAATTATTAAGGTTTCTTAATTCCTTGCTACACTGCTTTATGGCCCCCTCTAATAACTCCGGTTTCGCTTTAGCACTTAAAAGCGCCGTTTTAGTGTTTTGAATTATTTGTTGAGTATTAACCATTGCTCTAGAAAATATTGAGCACAATTGTTAACGGTATTAATAGGTTAAAACTACTAAGCTTCCACTATACGTACAATTTTATAATGCGTTAGTTAAGGCTTTAAATTCACTTTTTCAATTCTTGTTTTCAGAATTATTTACTTTCACTTTGCTGATTAATAAAGTAAATTTTTATATGTTAATCACTTTGCACAATCAATTATATAACCCTTTAAAGATTTAATTAAATTTATTATTGTTTAGTGTACAGGATTATTAACTTTATAAAATTTAACAAAATAGCACGACTGAATTAAGCGAGTACTTGAATAATACAAAGACGATTAGCTACGCGCACCTATTTATATACAATTCGGTGAGCAATAAAATGTTGATAAACCTCCGCGCAAGCGCAATATCGTAACGAATTCATGAATCTTCGCATTATCTGCAGAAAACATTCACGTGAAATCTAATTGCTTGTGTATTTATTATAAGGAGAAACGCTATAAAAATTTTAGATTTCTGCATTATCACCGCTTTAACATTGATATAATACCGCACTTAAGAGCATTTTTACAATGGTATGCAAAAATATAGTTCCGCAAGGTGTGCATGAACCATTATATCCATTTTAACTATTATTAGTTTTCATACGCGATATATTTCTTCTACTTCGTTTTATTATATAGCTGATATATGATAATTATTTATTAACAGCTAAGTACATTAACCCAAATCGGTGCGTATTTTAAAGATTACAAGCGAACAAAAGAGAAACAAAAACAATTGTTTCATTATTTCTAAAAATCGCAAGTTGTTTTTACTATTATTACAAGTGTCATAATCTTAAATTCAATTAAATAAGTTTTTACAAAACCATTATCAAATATACGATCAGAGAAGAAATTTTTTTATGTTACTATTTTATATTACATATGTATATAGAGAAATTCATTTTGGTTCACAATAAAATATTTAGCCATTCTCGCGCAAGTGCAATATCGCAACGAACTCATGACTCTTCACAATATCTGCAAAAATCATTGACGTAAAATCTAATTGCTTGTGTATTTATTATATGGAGAAACACTTTTTCTCATTATTCTACTCACACCTAAAAATACAATCAAATCATATATACTAATACGCAATATACAAACCATATATTTGTATACTACTCTCATCAATTTAATGAATATGCTTTCAAACGTATTAAAACGCCATCGTTTTGTGTCGTGACTCGTGAAAACGTCTTCTTTATTCAATCATGAATGAACATGTCTGAATATTAAATAAATCTGCTGAATTTTTGTTTTTTTGTTTTTTTGTTTTTGTTTTTGTTTTTCATAAGTGGTACCTATGAGAGAATTGTAAGTTCATGTATTAACTAAACTATGCAAACTTTTATAAATAACATAGTGTTTCATTATATTTATTTTAATTTATATGCCTACTAAAATAAAATTCTCCGATATATATTATAAACATATGCCACACATAACGACGCCTCTTCACACATAACGACTTTAAGCGTAAAGTAGCCGATGCACTCTCATTTTTCTCAATAATATTTACGCTGCCATCTACCTTTCAATTATAGGCCACACCCCAATATTGCTCCTAAAAGCATACTAATTATATTTTAAATAGTAATGTTTCACCTAAATGCATAATTTATATATAATTTTGCTATAGACATTTAATGCAGCATGCTCGCTTCATGCTAAACCCGTGTCAACATCTTGACGAAAATCCAAGATGGCGGATTTTGCGTTTTTTTGCTCCATAGTAATTTACTATGAAAAACTGGTCGGGAAACCGCATAGCTACTCTACTGACAGGTTGAGTGTTTATGTCAAATTTCAGCAGATTGATGTAAATCGAAAATGGGATTTTATCACAAAAAATTAACACAATGTTGCGTGCCATGCTAATTTTATGGCTCCAAGACGACGATTGAAACTCAAAATATATGGAACCGCAGTAATTCTGATTGGACAAGTTGTTATTTGTTGTTCGACAATAAATTGTAGCTGCGTATGCGTATGCTGAGGCATCAGCGAATCCATGAAGCTCCGTGAAGTTATGTTTTTAATTTTATCCATCTTGTGTTTATGTTTTCTGGCAAGGGCTGATTCCAATTTATTCTTGATGTCCATACTTCTTGAATCATGATTTTTGCTGTGATTGTGATAGGGGAAAGCAATCGAACGAGATCAAAGAGCTTGGATGAGTTGGATAACAGTGAGCGTTTAGTTGGCTGTTTCTGTGATAGTTGTAATGTTTCTACGTTGAATTTAAAAAGGTCCTGTTATGTATCGTATAGAATGCCTCATGTTTTAATGCATCATTCAACTTGAATTGAACGTCGCCCGTGCCGTGTAGTTCTTTGGGAATCTGATTCAATAGTTCCCGTGAGTTAGAGAACCATTTCCTTAAATTCAGTCCACCTCGTTCTGTGAGCATTTTTAGTTGTTGTACAGCTCGAGTTGCTTCCTCTACATGTTGTTAGAACCTGTTATCAGATCTTCTACGTAAAAATCGGTCAACATGATGCTCCTAATGGATAATTGATAGTTCTGCGGGTCTTTTTTGTTAATTCATATGTGGCGATACATCTTTTCTACGTCTGCTGTCATTGTTTTGGACCATTCATCATGCAATCGTTTAGAGATAGTCCATTTGTTGTTTTAGATGAGGCATCAAACACTTTTCTTAGCTTTGTGGTGGTGCTGTCCTTCTTGATTATGCCATGATGCGGTATATAATAAATATTGGTTGATTTACCATGTTCTGGTCTTTCCTGTACTGGTTCCATGTGCCTCAAATTTATATATTCTTGGATAAATTGATGATATAATTGATTGAACGACGCATCTTTCTTGATTCGTTTTTCTAATTGTATATCAGTTTGGCAGCGGCTTTCTACATGAATTACCCTAGTTAAGCTTGGTTATCCTTAAAGGGAATTCTTACTATGTACCTACGTCTGGGCCTTTTTCTACATTTGACACAAAACTTGTTTCTATCATGATTCCTTAGGTATTGAGTCGTGTTCTACCAGTAATCTCTGCTGTTCCTCTATACTTTTGGTTGTAATCATCGTTGTTTTGTGCTGATTTGTTGTGCCATCGGCTCAAGTAGACCCCACTTGATGATGTTGTTGATCAGTATTGACGGATAATAATCCGCGCCAAGTATAAGATCAATTGGCTGTGAATAATTGTAGTTGGGATCAACTAGTTGTATTTGGTCGAGATGCGTCCAGCTGCTTGTGGCAAAGTTGCCCTCGGGTAATTCTTAGACGAGTTTGTCGAACATCAAGGGTTTGATATTCATTTGGAAGTCTCCATCAAATCTTGGTAATATTTTTAGATTGATGGTTTGTCTGCAAGTGCCTGCCTTTTTTCCACCTACACCTGAGATGGTGCCGTGTACTTTCTCCTTTTTAAAGTTGAATAAATTTGCGGCGTTAGAGCTGTTAGTGTAAAAAAAATCGTCTGTGCTAGTTGCGGCTCTGACTAGTGCAGTTGGTAGTGAAATTTGTTCTTGCTGGCTGATCACGAATATTTTGGCGGTTTTGACGCTATACGTCCGGTAGTTGATGCTGCATTATTGCAGTGCAGAAGTGTGTGGTGTCCTCCTTTACATACACGATACATATTCTGGCAGTTTCTTCCTTAGTGCTGGCTTAAACATCGTATGCACAAGTTTGCTGAGCTGACCAGCCTTGCTCGATTTAATGTTGACATCTTTTTGAATTGCTGGCATTGAGTTAAACCATGATGCTCCTTACACCCTTCCACCCAACATGTTTTGGTTAACATGGCTGTATTCGCTCGTTCTCTGGGCTTCTCAATAGTTGTTTCGCAAATCGTAATGGATTCTGGGTCCAATCATATTTAGCCTCTTTATATTGTTTAATATTTCTCGTGCCGTATCATGCAAGTTAGTGCATTAAATTGATGGTTGGCCAGTAGTTGCACGTTGTTCTACCTTACTTAGATTTTGTTCCAAGCGGTTTGGCAATTGTCACCAGTTGTTGTTAGGTGACTAATAATTTGCGCTACTGCCTTCTGCAGGTGTGATTTCAGATACGTCATTTTAACTGTATCTGATAGTTTGTTGTTTTGGTGGATCAGCTCAATGAATACATCGTTGAATGTTTCCCACCGTGGTTGTTGTCTGGGACCGAAACTGCTGTAGTGTGATCACTGCATCGTCTACTTTCTCTTGAAGCTTGCCATAAGAATCTTCCCTAAAGTGGTTGGAGGTTTTGTTCGTCTTCTTCCAACTCTACTAATAATTCTGTATGTTGCGGGCTAAGATTTCCTCCACGTTCTTTTCTAATTGTCTTATTTATGTTGTTGGTTTCCAAGGAATAATTTATTGACGCCAATTTCTGATATATATGGCGTATGAGGACGTCTTGTCTCTTGAACAGTTCTGTGTTGTTGCTCTCTTCTATCTTTGCTGCTTGAAGGGCCTCAATTGAACTACTCACAATCGTTTGTTGTTGTTGATTTGCCGCTAAGTTACTTTGGTTGATGTCCCCCTTTTATAAGATATAAGAGTGATTCTGGCCCATTCAGGCGGGACCATTCCTAGATTTGTATCATCGTTTCCAACGAATTCGTTATATAGCGCTTTTAGTCTCGCTATTCTCTTTTCTAAGTAAGACTTCGTCTTTTTATGTTCACCGTCTTTTCGATAGTTTTTCTCTAGTTGAACTCTCGTTCCACCTGTTTCTTTTTGTTTTTGAAGTAAACCATCCATTTTGTTGTTGTTCGGCTTAATATTAATAATAATAAACAGTTTTAAAGGCCATTACTGACCCCTTACTGAGTCAACCATCTGGCTCCAACGGTTTCGATCCTGAGCATGGTCTTCATACTGTTTAAGACAATCCTGAAGAGGCTAAGTCGTTCTCTTGCAACGACCTCTGCCACCTACTATATGGTGGCTCTCCTTTCAGAGATCGCTGCACAATTCGTTCCGGATCAGCATGCAGAACGTGACCGAGCCAACGTACTCGCTGAGATCTTACTTCATGTACCATATCGGGGATCTTCATCAGATCTCTGATCTCGAAATTGTACAGAGCTCGGCATGTCCCATCTAGTTCGCGTTTTGGGCCGTTAATCACACGCATGTATGAGTACGAAAGATGGCTCCTTTCATTCGAGAGAAGAATCATGCATGGTGTTTGCTTACTAGTGGTTGTTTTGGTGCTTGTTGTTGCTCAGCTCTTCCCTTGACGTTAATCTGTGAAGTTTTGTGCCCGATGTTGCGTGGCTGGTGGTGTCGTCACCCTTGACGACGTTATAGACTGTCCGTCTGTACTTTTGTTTGCCAGTTGTTTTAGTGGCTCAAAGAACCATTTAAAATCTCAAGCTTCTGTACCGGCTCGAAGGATCATGTAAAATTCTCAGATTGTGTACTTTATTTGTAAAATTAAGTTTGCCTTGATTTATGATTTACTTAATAGATTACCACTGGGGGGTCTATTAAATAAGCGAGAATAAACACGGCCTCTAGAACGGTCCGGCTATCAGTGAAACGTTGCTGGGTTTGGTGGAGCACGAAAAAATCCACCACCAACAAAACTCTTAGAAATTCAAATCATAATGCTGGAGAGTGCATGATGCAGCATATCGATAGGCCAGTAACGACATCATTAAGAATCATTACACGCGGATAATTTGCGTACCTCCTAAAATTTAGTGAAATACAACATCATCAAACTGTTAAGAGTTTAAGACCAACGAAACAAAACGAATTGAAAGAATTATAGCTGTCTTCGATCCTCTGGGATTCCAGTCATATATTCTGATGGGCGGGAAAATTCGGCAAAGACCATTCGGAAAAGTGATCTCAATCGGGACGTTAATCAAACTTCATTTTTTCTGTTAAAGCTTAAACCGATGTTTATTCCAAGACTTAAGCTTCGATGGATTTAGTCACGATTCGATTTAAAAAATTCGAAAAATTGTACTCTTTAGAATCATAATTTCGATGACAATTCTACAGATGATTCATCATGATGTATTTTAAAACGACTATGTTCTTACAACGACATGTTCTAAATAAGATAGAAGGCCATCCAGCAAGATTACGCATCTATATAATTCTCGAATTTCTAAAATAGAAATCGACCGAAACTGCTTCCTGGCCAAAAAAAATTGTCGTTCAAAATTACCCTACCATTGAGACGAGTTTGAGTTGTTGACATTAAGACGAAAATAGTAGGTTGCAAATTTTCTAGTTAATTATAGAAAAAAAATTAGGGCGTTGTTGAAAATGAATCCCAAATCGATAAACCAAAAGGTCAAAATTTCTCGGTTTTATCAATTGTTTTAACTCCAAATTTAAGTTCGTTTACGTTCTGTTATTTTAATACGTCATTGGCTATTGTGAAATAAACACAACGTCCTAAATTTTGTCTAGGAAACAAGTAGTCTTAAAATCTTATCAGGATTTAAATCGGTATAGATGGTATTCGTTTTCATATATTTCTTATTCATAGTCAACATTCAGGGGAATCTTAAATTTTCGGTTTTCATGTAGTTTTCAGATTTAATTCAAAATTACCCTAAATGTTGATTATTGCATTAAATAATCACGTCTTATTCCACGTTTAAAGAAGATTTGCTTAACAGCTAGTTTATACGATTTCTGTTTCAATTCTTCGAGATAACATCTAACGCCGTAATTTTGTTTAAAGAAGCAAACAGAAATCGTATAAAATTAGAAAACAAAGCATTTCCCTAAATTTGCTATTCTTCCAAATGGCGTTCATTCATTTATCACCAAGATCTATGGGATTGCAGGAATGGATCTATGTAAATGGAGTACTAATTTGTAATACATTTTAGAAGACGTATCACTAGACACTGGTGACTTAAACAAAGTCACTTGGAATGTATTGGCAACGACCATCGGACATTAATCGTTGCATTCGCCGCGTCTGGGTGATTTTCCAACCGTACTTTTTTTTTTTCATACACCGCAAAATTCAAAGCAAATAGTGTTTTAAATTTGCCTAATATCAATTAAAAAAAACTCAACTCAATTTAAATATATTAAAAATTGGAAGCCCAAAATGTTTTAATTCTCAGTTTCATCTCCGCGTATATGTGCATATCCGTTTGATTCAGCAATTAATTCAATCCAATTCTCACCTCTTTCAGTTCAACGTGTTACACAATACAAAATCGACATTGGCTCCCACTTCCACTCTACGCTATTTCAAAAATTCAAATCAAAAAAACCAAAATCCTCAAACCACTCACAATCGTATGTATGTACAAACATATAATTGTTCCCGCATGAAATGAAGCAATGACGAGGAATACAAAATGTTCAACATACATACATACATACACACGGGGACATATATTCATGGGGACAGTAAATAAAATATGATGAAGGATATTCGTGTTTATAGACTGGCAAACACACATGGTATATACAAACAGACATTCGTATACATAACATATGTATGTACATTAAACACTCTGATGAAGGGTAACAAATAAAAAAGGATATATTTTTTTTTGTCATTGTGGAATACCGTAGCGGCCATAAAGGTAAATTTGCATGTTTTTATTTTTATTGTGAATGTGTGTCTGGAAAATTTACATATTGTTGATGTTATATTGTTGTTGAAATACTTGTTGCTGAATCGATTTAATAAATAAATTTAGATAAAACCAGGACTGATTTTCTAATGACTGTTATTTATGGCGAATACATACACAGGTACGATACATATATTTGCTACCTTTTTAATTATCAAAAAAGCATAAACTGAACTCCCCCCCTGCCCCAAAAAAATGTTAATAATATTTTGTGAGCTGTTAATTTGATTAAACGAATATTTTGTTTTTACGACCACCATGCTACAATAATAAAGTTATGGAGTTGTGTTGTGTACGGCACCAAATAATGGCGCCGCAGCCCGAATCAGAACATATTTATGTACTCGTATACGTTGTTGCAAAATAAACTTTATGTTGGTCATAAACAAAACTAAGCGCCTTTATCACAATTCATGTATTCAAAAATATAATATTTGTTCGAAGTAAAATAATATTGTGACGGGTTAGGTTAGATTATAGTTTAGGATTCATGATTTTTATAGTTATGGCTGCAAAACAATTTAATTTTTATTCAGGTATTCATCAAATATACAAGCGATTTTGAATTTTTTTTACTTAATGTTTAAAGTTAGAAGACATTTAAATGTTTACTTCATCTGAAGAAAGATCACGAAAATACAAATCACAAACATAGTAAAGTCCATCTGGACAAGGCCTTCTTGACATATAAAAGAAAATATGATAACATAAACATATAAACATTTGAACATCAACATATTCACTTTTCAACATCAACATATGCTCATTTGAACATTAACATTAAAACATAAACGTCAATAAATAAACATAACATGACCATCAACATATAAATATGCACATTAACATAAAACAGCTAGCTGAAGCTATATGATCCTGGCTACCTCAAACTGGCTGGTTCGAACTAACTGGCTCCTTTTTAGTTCAATTAATTGGACGTTATAAGTTATTGTTGAAAAAAAATTACGAAAGTCAATTTTTGCCACTGGCTGACTCTAGCTAACACTTATTCGAACTACCTCACTCTTTTTAGCCAGCTCTATGTCTGCCTAGTTCTAGTTCTAGCTGCTTTTAGCTACAAATCTAACTTTCGTATATTAACTGTTGTTCTATAGCCGTATCTAGCGCTATATAGCTGTAGTTAGGTTTTGTTCTATCTCGATCTTCTTATAACTGGAGCTTTAGTTCTACCTAGCTTAAGCTAAACTCCGGAGAAGATTTTCCGTTTTAAAAATTCTGCGGTTACATTATTAACGCCGACCGCACTTTCTAGCATAAGTCACCATATGTTCACCATAAGTCTGTCGATGGTGTTTCCATCACTTTTTGACGAATTTCAAGAGACATTCCACTCAGAGCCGCCGCAATGGTTAAGGCGGTAAAACCAGTCTCATATATTTTTTTAAACTGACATTTTTGATTCAGGATTGTCTCCCTGGTAAAATTCAATAAACCACAAAATCGACTTGCAATTAATTTAAAATTAGAAAATCCGAATGAAAAATGCAATTTGAAATGTTTAATTACCCAGCGAATTATAAGCACAGTAGTTGCTTGATTCGGAATCTGTATCCACAACACACTCCTTAGCTTTTGGAATTGGCTTATCAATCGATAATAGTTTTATTTCAGATGAATAACTGTCGGCTTGCATTCTGATATCGGGTATCAGAGCATATGTTTGACCCCATTACCTTGACCTTTTTATTGTTTTGCATATCTCGATGGAAAGTAGCATCCAAGATGTTGATCGTAGAATTTCCCAGAACTTTTCAAAATTGTTGATGCCAGGAATTGGAAGGATACCGATGGCGCCCGCAGACGTCGTTGATGTACTCGGTATTTAATTTTTGTTCACAAAAAACATGTAGCTCGATTTGGCTGTCGTTTATCGAGAATGACGTATTTCTTCGTGGAATTTGTAGAGTCTTCACCTTTTGTAAATTTGTGATCCAATTGATGATTTCGACGTCCCAGCTGATATAATTTTCCCATATTTACATGAATAGTTTCCAACCAATTAAAATATTTGACAGTAAGAGGTACGAAGACGGATATCATTATTTTCAGTTCGTCTCGTTTGGTTGGCCATCGTGATAGGTTGATGAAATTTGTCGGAAGTTAGTTGGTCACCGGTGCCTTAGCAAGTAAATGGAAGTGAATGCGTTTCAAAACGGCTGTTGAAACCCAATTATAATTCACAAAAGTGTATTTCTTGAAATCGGTGGTGATGTCTTGAACCAGTTGATTTGATTTTTATTCGTCTATTGCGCCGCCCAAATAATCGCCCATGTAATGTTTCTTGATGATGTTGTTACTAGCCTCCGAATATTCCGACATAAACTCTCGTGCACTTTGATTTTTGATTTCCTGAGTCAGGCACGAACCGCAAGTGAAAACGAAAAATACGATAGCCTTTATCGATGTATCTCGTTAATATTATTGGAATTTTGAAGTTTTGTTCATTTTGCACTCTAGACAATGTAAACGGAATCGCCGCGGTTTTACTTTCTGGGAGTTTTGGATTATCGTCTTTCCAAAAATATCAGCACCGAACCTGTCACCATATACACGATGGATGATATTCTCGAGTATCTCGGTTCATCGTTTATCGTCTACGGACAATCCAAGTTCTGTCTCGGCTTTTGTTCCACAAAATCGTGTTGAAGCCGTTTCTGTTCGTTTGATACTTGTCGGTCTGAATCACATGACAAGTGCCATCCAGATTATCGTCCTAGTAATAAACATTTCCATGTTCCACTCAACCCAGCAGAGGTTTATTGACAGCGGGGCCCATAATTGATTTCACGATTGTCGATTACGGGCCAATTGTCCTGTCCAATCCAAATCTAATCTTGTCGAATTTAATCATCTGTGTAAACAGTGAAAGGCTGTTCATCGTCTTTTTTTTTTTTTTTTGTCGGGCTTTGCTTGGTCTTAGTTTCCATTGGCTGTTCCGAATCATCTGCTTCATTTGGTTATTTGTTCATTGTATCTTGAGTGTCTCAATACACGACCATATCAAATTCCAACTCGTTGGCGATGTTTTCGACGATGAGTTAGACTTTCGGTGCGTCGTCCAATAACGCAATTGTCTCAATCCTCTTCTTCGGCCCATTAAGTTTGTTTGGCACTATTTTGAGCAACACTCTGCACGTGGTATTGTTTGTATCTGTCTGCGCTTCGTTGACTTTGGCTACACCATTGGTGTCGGTTTTGAGGAACAGATAATCTGCAGTTGTCGATGCCACAACTTTTTCCCTGTTTGCAAACCTTCAAAAACAGTGTGGATTTTTTGTGATAAAAAACCCACTTTCGATTTACATCGGTCCTGTGAAATTTAGCACAAGCACTCAATCTATGAGTAGCTGTCTTACAGAATTGGCTCGGCGTCTGAACGATGTCATTTCGGCGATAGTATAAATCATATCTTTTTTTTATCCAATTTTGACTCTGTGCTGTTGACTCGATGCGTCAGCCTCATGACTTACAAAATGTTGACATTTGGCGGATCTCTGTCGAGACGGTGAAAATAAATAATTCGAAGAATTATACGGTTTGAGTGGTTGGATTTAATATAATATAAAAACGTCACGGAATAGTGTAGGATTCTGCAGATGGTTCACTGAAAGCTCCATACAACTCATTTTCGCTCAGAGCTTGCTTTTCATTCTGTAGAGCTTTCATCATTGATTATGGAATTTAATTAGTTTAATTTCATGATCGCTGGCAGTGAACCGTTAAGAACCTTTAGAACGATTAATTGATCGCGTTGAATGGTCCATTTAACTGTCTGGCATAATATCTGTATTCTTTTCTGCCACGGATGTATCGATGGCGTCGGAATAGCATGTTTCATCAGTGGACGAACTAGCACTGGTGAAACGCGTTCTGCCAATGATTTGTAAATTTTCCCTCAATCAAAGATAATTTTATAAATTAACAAATATATTTTAGATGGTTTATCCGCATACTATAGGCCAGCAGTAGTTCCTATTCCTGCGTTCGATTATTGTATATATGTATATAGTTCCGCATCAAATTGGACTTGAAAATAGAAGAACACTGTCCCTCGACTGCGCACTGCACAGCTAATACATTATTCAATTGTTATTTTATTGAATTCATCGTTCATGTTACATAAAGCAGTTGATTGCAGGATGTATTATATTAATGTTAATCCATCATAGTTTAAATATCTCAAACAAACATACAACAATTTGTTTATGTACATAAAATAAATAGTAGTTTGTTCAACGGATCGTTATTATATGGAATCTGTATTAAGTCGTATCACAATGCGATAGTAGATTAAAACATCTCAACAACTTGTGTAATATACGAGTACATGTAAAATGATTTAGTGCAAAGTGAATGTATGTTCTCTTGCCCATCCCATATTCATATATAGTAGCTATATACTGGCTCGAATACATTAATATTTATAACCAAACTATTTTTCCAGTTTATCTCGTACAATGCAGTAAAATACATTTATGTTAATTTATACAGACAGGAAATATACAAATGTCAACAATTTTTCCAGTTTACAGCCACAACGCGTATATAGGCCACACCAGATTTCCGCAACAAAAATAATGATAGTTAAGCTATGTATATGTATGCAAGTTATAAGGATTAATATCGCTGGATGAATAATTTATTCAAATGTAATTAACGAATTCTGTCGCAGAATAAAAAGTTAGTATATTGCGGAAATGATTCAGCGGTAAAAGGTTTTTCACAAATCACACGAAATGTTGTTTAATTTCATCAGACAATTATTCAAAGTTATTCCAATTTTACGCCCTCGTTGGCATAGAGTATAAGAGTAGCGTCCTTGCTTTGGTATTTGAACTCTCTTGAAGTTATCCCATGATTTTTTACATTTATATGCTACCCCAGACATTTTTGTTAGTTAAAACCATATACAGTTGGTCCCAAAATACTCATCCCAGACTTCTTAATATGTGAAATTTATTTGGTGAAAAACCAATTCTTCTGGGCAAGTCGTTGAAAGGTCGGCTTTTTTCTATTTGCGAGAAAGTTAAGGACACTTTGTAGGCAACCATTACGGCAGCTTTGATAATTTTTTGACCGTTGGAATTGTCGCAATATAAATAAATACGTCACCTGTGCCAACTTTTCAAAGAAACCTATGCTGGGATGTTCTATCATCACTTCGATTCCGCTTCGATAGACATTTGTGTCTCTTTTTTTACGAACAAAATTGTGCTCCATTGGGTTTTTTGAATTACGTTTTGTCTATTGCAATCTCAGCCTATTTATAGAAATAGAATCGAGTAGGCTATGACCACAATATAAATTGCGAAATAGAATACAATTTTGTTCGTAAAAAAAGAGACACAAATATCTAGCGAAGCGAATCGAAGTGATGATAGAACATCGTATGACCATGCGAGTGAAGTTAGACCTAAATTAGAACTAAATAAAAAAAATAAAAAATAGTTTTAACTTAGTACAAACTTCACACGCCATATATGATTTGTGAAGTTTATACTAAAACAAAATATTTGTAAATGTATTAGTCAAATATAAGTGTATTATAAAAGACAGTCATTATTTAGGAAAATAATAAAATATTTAAAAAGTAACATTGAATAATTAATTTACTTAATTTTGGCTTTCACATGGTCAAATTGAGGTTTCAATAAATTTACACTACAGGATTTTCTTAAGAAATTGCGTATCTTAAGATTTTCACTATTTAGTACAAATCTTACTAAGATTTTCCGATAGGACTGAACTAGCACTACAATCATGCCAAAACCGTTTGAAAAGCTATTGGCTTCACATGGTCAAATTGAGGTTTCAGTAAATTTACACTAGAGGATTTTCTTAAGAAATTGCGTATCTTAAGATTTTCACTATTTAGTACAAATCTTACTATGAATTTTCGATAGGCCTGAACTAACACTTCAATCATGCCAAACCGTTTGAAAAGCTAAGCTTTCACATGGTCAATTTGAGGTTTCTGTTAATTTATACTACAGGATTTTCTTAAGAAATTGCGTATCTTAAGATTTTCACTATTTAGTACAAATCTTACTATGAATTTTCGATAGGACTGAACTAACACTACAATCATGCCAAACCGTTTGAAAAGCTAATGGCTTTCACATGGTCAAATTAAGGTTTCAGTAAATTTACATTTTAGGATTTTCTTAAGAAATTGCGTATCTTAAGATTATCAATAATTTAGCACAAATCTTACTATGATTTTTCGATAGACCTGAACTAACACTACAATCATGCCAAACCGTTTGGAAAGGTAATGGCTTTCACATGGTCAAAGTGAGGGTTCAGTAAATTTACACTACAGGATTTTCTTAAGAAATTGCGTATCTTAAGATTTTCTCTATTTAGTACAAATCTTACTATGATTTTTCGATAGACCTGAACTAACACTACAATCATGCCAAACCGTTGGCTTTCACATGGTCAAATTGAGGTTTCAGTAAATTTACATTTTAGGATTTTCTTAAGAAATTGCGTATCTTAAGATTTTCACTATTCAGTACAAATCTTTCTACGAATTTTGGTAGGCCTGAACTAACACATCAATCATGCCAAACCGTTTGAAAAGCTAATGGCTTTCACATGGTCAAATTGAGGTTTCAGTAAATTTACAACACAAGATTTTCTTAAGAAATTGCGTATCTTAAGATTTTCACTATTTAGCACAAATTTTACTATGATTTTTCGATAGGCCTGAACTAACACTACAATCATGCCAAATCGTTTGAAAAGCTAATGGCTTTCACATGGTCAAATTGAGGTTTCAGTAAATTTACAATACAGGATTTTCTTAAGAAATTGCGGATCTTTAGATTTTCACTATTTAGCACAAATCTTACTATGATTTTTCGATAGGCCTGAACTAACACTTCAATCATGCCAAATCGTTTGAAAAGCTAATGGCTTTCACATGGTCAAATTGAGGTTTCAGTAAATTTAAAATTCAGGATTTTCTTAAGAAATTGCGGATCTTTAGATTTTCACTATTTAGCACAAATCTTACTATGATTTTTCGATAGGCCTGAACTAACACTTCAATCATGAAAAATCGTTTAAAAACCTAATGGCTTTCACATGGTCAAATTGAGGTTTCAGCAAATTTACATTTTAGGGCTTTCTCAAGAAATTGCGTATCTTAAGATTTTCACTATTTAGCACAAAACTTCCTAC
Source organism: Tipula unca (assembly GCA_951394425.1). Taxonomy (NCBI): domain Eukaryota; kingdom Metazoa; phylum Arthropoda; class Insecta; order Diptera; family Tipulidae; genus Tipula; species Tipula unca. The sequence goes on from OX596380.1 coordinate 78,202,181, forward strand.
GATTTTTCGATAGGCCTGAACTAAAACTTCAATCATGCCAAACCGTTTGAAAACCTAATGGCTTTCACATGGTCAAATTGAGGGTTCAGTAAATTTACATTTTAGGATTTTCTTAAGAAATTGCGTATTTTAAGATTTTCACTATTTAGCACAAATTTTACTATGATTTTTCGATAGGCCTGAACAAACACTACAATCATGCCAAACCGTTTGAAAAGCTAATGGCTTTCACATGGTCAAATTGAGGTTTCAGTAAATTTACATTTTAGGATTTTCTTAAGAAATTGCGTATTTTAAGATTTTCACTATTTAGCACAAATTTTACTATGATTTTTCGATAGGCCTGAACAAACACTACAATCATGCCAAACCGTTTGAAAAGCTAATGGCTTTCACATGGTCAAATTGAGGTTTCAGTAAATTTACATTTTAGGATTTTCTTAAGAAATTGCGTATTTTAAGATTTTCACTATTTAGCACAAATTTTACTATGATTTTTCGATAGGCCTGAACTAACACTTCAATCATGCCAAACCGTTTGAAAAGCTAATGGCTTTCACATGGTCAAATTGAGGGTTCAGTAAATTTACATTTTAGGAATTTCTTAAGAAATTGCGTATTTTAAGATTTTCACTATTTAGCACAAATTTTACTATGATTTTTCGATAGGCCTGAACTAAAACTTCAATCATGCCAAACCGTTTGAAAAGCTAATGGCTTTCACATGGTCAAATTGAGGGTTCAGTAAATTTACATTTTAGGATTTTCTCAAGAAATTGCGTATCTTAAGATTTTCACTATTTAGCACAAATCTTCCTACGATTTTTCGATAGGCCTGAACTAACACTTCAATCATGCCAAACCGTTTGAAAAGCTAATGGCTTTCACATGGTCAAATTGAGGTTTCAGTAAATTTACATTTTAGGATTTTCTTAAGAAATTGCGTATTTTAAGATTTTCACTATTTAGCACAAATTTTACTATGATTTTTCGATAGGCCTGAACTAAAACTTCAATCATGCCAAACCGTTTGAAAAGCTAATGGCTTTCACATGGTCAAATTGAGGGTTCAGTAAATTTACATTTTAGGATTTTCTCAAGAAATTGCGTATCTTAAGATTTTCACTATTTAGCACAAATCTTCCTACGATTTTTCGATAGGCCTGAACTAACACTTCAATCATGCCAAACCGTTTGAAAAGCTAATGGCTTTCACATGGTCAAATTGAGGTTTCAGTAAATTTACAATACAGGATTTTCTTAAGAAATTGCGGATCTTTAGATTTTCACTATTTAGCACAAATCTTCCTACGATTTTTCGATAGGCCTGAACTAACACTTCAATCATGCCAAACCGTTTGAAAAGCTAATGGCTTTCACATGGTCAAATTGAGGGTTCAGTAAATTTACATTTAAGGAATTTCTTAAGAAATTGCGTATTTTAAGATTTTCACTATTTAGCACAAATTTTACTATGATTTTTCGATAGGCCTGAACTAAAACTTCAATCATGCCAAACCGTTTGAAAAGCTAATGGCTTTCACATGGTCAAATTGAGGGTTCAGTAAATTTACATTTTAGGATTTTCTCAAGAAATTGCGTATCTTAAGATTTTCACTATTTAGCACAAATCTTCCTACGATTTTTCGATAGGCCTGAACTAAAACTTCAATCATGCCAAACCGTTTGAAAAGCTAATGGCTTTCACATGGTCAAATTGAGGTTTCAGTAAATTTACATTTTAGGATTTTCTTAAGAAATTGCGTATTTTAAGATTTTCACTATTTAGCACAAATTTTACTATGATTTTTCGATAGGCCTGAACTAACACTTCAATCATGCCAAACCGTTTGAAAAGCTAATGGCTTTCACATGGTCAAATTGAGGTTTCAGCAAATTTACATTTTAGGATTTTCTTAAGAAATTGCGTATTTTAAGATTTTCACTATTTAGCACAAATTTTACTATGATTTTTCGATAGGCCTGAACTAACACTACCATCATGCCAAACCGTTTGAAAAGTTAATGGCTTTCACATGGTCAAATTGAGGTTTCAGTAAATTTACATTTTAGGATTTTCTCAAGAAATTGCGTATTTTAAGATTTTCACTATTTAGCACAAATTTTACTATGATTTTTCGATAGGCCTGAACTAACACTTCAATCATGCCAAACCGTTTGAAAAGCTAATGGCTTTCACATGGTCAAATTGAGGTTTCAGCAAATTTACATTTTAGGATTTTCTTAAGAAATTGCGTATTTTAAGATTTTCACTATTTAGCACAAATTTTACTATGATTTTTCGATAGGCCTGAACTAACACTTCAATCATGCCAAACCGTTTGAAAAGCTAATGGCTTTCACATGGTCAAATTGAGGTTTCAGTAAATATACATTTTAGGATTTTCTTAAGAAATTAGGACTCAGGTTTCGATAGTACACTAGGTAGATGACTATGTTCCTAATTCACCAAGGCTCAAAACTACCCCCTACCCCAGGAATAAATTAATCGGGAAGCTGATATTGCTATTTCGAATAAAACTGTTAAGGATCTATATGCACTTCTACCCAGAGATTTGGACTCAGGTTTCGATAGTACACTAGGTAGATGACTATGTTCTTAATCCTCCAAGGCTCAAAACTACCCCCTACTCCAGGAATAATTTAATTGGGAAGCTGATATTGCTATTTTGAATAAAATTGTTAAGGGGCTATTTGCACTCCTATCAAGAGATTTGGACACAGGTTTCGATAGTTCTCTAGGTAGATGACTATGTTCCGGATCCACTAAGGTCCAAAGCTACCCCTATCTTTAGGAATAAATTAATCGGGAAGCTGATATTGCTATTTCAAATAAAATTGTTAAGTGGCTTATTTGCACTCCTTTCAAGAGATTTGGACTCAGGTTTCGATAATACACTAGGTAGATGACTATGTTCTTAATCCACCAAGGCTCAAAACTACCCCGTACGTAAGGTATAAATTAATCGGGAAGCTGATATTGCTATTTCGAATAAAATTGTTAAGGGGCTATTTGCACTCCTATCAAGAGATTTGAACACAGGTTTCGATAGTTCTCTAGGTAGATGACTATGTTCCTAATCCACCAAGGCCAAAAACTACCCCCTAACCCCAGGAATAAATTAATGTGCAAGTTGATATTGTAATTTCGAATAAAATAGTTAAGGAACCATTTGCACCCCTACCCAGAGATTTGGAATCAGGTTTTGATAGTACACTAGGTAGATGACTATGTTTCTAATCCACCAAGGCCAAAAACTACCCCCTATCCCCAGGAATAAATTAATCGGGAAGCTGATATTACTATTTCGAATAAAATTGTTAACGAGCTATTTGCACTCCTACTCAGAGATTTGAACTCTAATTTCGATAAGACAGTAGGTAGATGACTATGTTCTTAATCCATTAAGGACCAAAACTATCCCCTACCTCCAGGAATAAATGAAACGGGAATCTTATATGGCGGTATCGTATGACATTATTAAGGAGCCATAAACATCTCTTGCCAAGTATTTATATTCTTGATGATGAACACATTTATGAGCCACTGATGAGCATGTAGAATACATGAGCGTACCATCGCGCAGGCTGGCATGATGCTATACAAGGTGTAGAAGGTCAAACAAATCAAACCTGTGATGCAAATAAGCTAACTGCGAAATAGCCGAGTGAGCCTTGAGCTCTATAACAAGTAGAGATTTAAAAAAAAAAAGCTTTAGCGAGATAAAGTTTATAGTCTTATTCAAAACCATATACATACATAATGTAGTAATGTAATGTATATGATTGACAAAATGGCACGTTTTTCGCGCCCGCTCCTATATAGACACACATAAATTTAATAAACATTACCCCGTCCCCGTCCCCCTTATAAATTATTATTCAAACCAAATTTATATTTTATATTTTATTAAATTAATGACGGGCGCCAACCGCAAATATACAATTTTCCACCTTGAAAATTTCATTACTCGCGCGCTTCGCTCATCTATCATCCATTTATATGTTATAAACTCGCGTACACAATATACTCGTATGTACATATTACAACATATACATGAGTTTATTTATTACGATACACAAGAGGAAAATGTTAATTTTTTTTAACAAAACACACACGTTGTTGATGGTGGGGAAAACATGTCGTATCTGAGTATAAGCATATACACCATACAAATGTCATTTCCAATCGATACATAATCTCTTGGCGACACAATGATCGATCTTCAAATAAATTCAAGTATTTTGTTGATGCGGTGTCAATCAAAACGAATAAATCGAAAATATTTTCGTTACGACAACTTTTATTTATAAAGCCATCACCTCTTCAAAACTACATATAGATGTACATCCTCACATGGCAAATTAAAGTAGACGAGATTTATGACTATGTACATCGAATTTTATATCCTATCAAAAAACTATATAATGGCTTAACAGTTTTATTGTCCGGATTAATTCTTTGGAACAAATTTTGTCATTCTCAGTTTCACATTTCTATTATATACGATACGATGGTACATCTATTGTCGGTTATATTCTTATGTATTTGAATATTTTTACGAGTTCGCATAAAAAAAATGTTTCTGATTAAATTCCAGGACAATGTGGACAACATAAATTATCATATACATTATATAATGCTATGCTATTATGTATTCTTCATCTAATTTTATGTATATATGTACGTAGATATAGATACAAGTTAATTGTCTGCGTTTGCTGGAAATTCATCTAAAAGTTTTGACTAATTTTTCGTGTTATTTCCATGTCCGCATGATGGAGAGCGTAGGCGTAAACCTTTGTTCATTTTATTTATTATACACATTCTTTCGACAAGCTTTTTGCGATGAGAAGGTCGAAATATATGGATATAAAGCTTTTATGATAAACTCGAAATAAAATTGTTAATTTATTCATTCGGAATAAATTTATGTTTGCTATAGGTTACTATATAGGTTTGCTGCTCACAATATAAATTGTATAATGCTAATTTTATATTTTTAGAAACATAATTGATTTGTTGAAGTTCACTAAAGCGGATATTTATTTATAGAAAGTAGAAGCAACTTCTTACAGTCATAATTATAAATTTCGCAACTTCTTCACCCGAGCAATGATCCAGAACGCTATAGGTCGACATATAAATTGTTTAAACATAATCGGTTTTGGAAGATGATGATAATGTCAGGCCTTAAATTATTATTAGAATTAATTACGTTAACGGGCATATTTATTTCAGGCAGATCAAAACAGCGTTTAAATAAGTAGATAGCAAATTATTAATTATAGGTTTTCCAACAACCAAAGAGCGTGATATAAATCATACCTATAGTGCAAAAGCCCCTGTGGTCGGGCAGCACTTACATACCTCGTAATCTTTAATTGCATGAACATGTTTTCCAAGAATACCATCACAGTATCTATTTCTTGACGAAACCGGCGACAATATTAATTTTAATTTAAACAACAAAAATGCATTGCGAATTGGTGAACATTTATTTATTTTTAATTTCGTTGTTTACACTTTGGTAATTATTGCGAAACTGATGGATCTATCGGAATATACGGCCTTTATAATGGACCCAAACAGGTTCACAAAAATCAACACCTGTATGCAAAAATGAGCTTGCAGGTTCCATTCGATGTCGTGGCAAATTTCCCATGATTTGGTTGTATAATTTCAGCTTTGCTCTAAAGGACGGGATGCATCTCTATACCACTTTCTTGAATACATCACGACCATGAATGATCCAGAATTGTTGCCGCACAGCAGAGCAATACTTGAGGGACAGTTCTTGATATGAAAATGGCTACAAAGAGTAAAAACAAATACAGGGTGTCCGCCGGGAAGGTATACTACTTTATTTTGCCGCCATTTTGGTACACGATAGTCTTGACAGTTCATATTTGGCAGTCGTGAAGTAGGCACGTGGCAAATTTATTATGGAAAAATATTCGATAAACCAACGTGTTTTAATCGTTAAAACATTTTATTAAAATCAATCATCGATTACTGTGACGATGAGAAAGTTACGTGAAATTTTTGGGAGAAACAACGTGCCAACAAAACGCTCTATTTATCGTGTAGTGAATGATTTCGAAGAAAGAGGGTCTGTAGGTGATAGGCCCAAGCATGGGCCACAACGTACTTCAATCGGCTGAAAACATTACTGCTGCTCAAGAAAGTGTTCAAAATAATCCATCACCCTCAATTCGACGCCGTGCTCAAGAGCTTGGTCTTCAAAGAACAAGATTGGCCACAATTTTGCACAAGGATTTGCATTTGTTTCCATTTAAGATTCAGTTGACACAAGAGCTTCTTCCACAAGACCATTTACGCCGCCGTACATATGCCAATAGGATGTTACAGCTCGCCCATGACAACCCCGATTTTCATGAAAAAATCTTAATGTGTGACGAGGCACATTTTCATTTGAATGGATATGTGAATAAACAGAATAGTCGGTTCTGGGCAATGGAAATGTTTTTGGTTTGCCCATGATCAAAGATCTTGTATTGTTCACAAATCGAGCAACGAACCCAAATGTTTGGCGAGTGACGCAAAAGTTGTTGACATATTTGAATTTCTGAACGTAATCAACATCAACAGTCACTATGAGAACGACGACATCATTGTTCTTTCTTTTTTCAGTCACCAAATTTATATCAAATGATTTGTTGAATTTCGGCCAACTGAATGACGAACTCGACAAAAATTCCGGTCCGGAAAACCATAGTTTACAGCCAAGTAAGTTTTCAGGTAATACTCCACGCGAGACTAGATCAGCGGTGTTATCCTTGAAACCCACATTATTCCAGACTGAAGATGATGTCAGACCTTGTACGATGGCGACACGATTTGCGACAAAGGTGGTCCAGGTTGATGGATGATTTCCGAGTTGGATCCAACAGCTGTGCTCATATAACTGCGGCGCAGAGTTCCAATCGAGGCAATGAAACGGTTTTGATTGGAGCAACATGAGACTTGGCGCACAACAGTTTGATTGAAATTTCTGATTGCACTATTGAACGAATATAAATACAACATCCATACGCGGTGATGGATGCATCCGAAAATCCATGTATCTCAATTAATTTATAATTCGGCAACAAAACGAAACGAGGAATTTTGACGCTGTTGATCAAGGGTATAGTTGACTTCGAAATTTAACCCATTGAGTGACGTATTGCTCTGGTAATGTCACATCCCACTCAATTGGTAATCTCCACATGTGTTGCAGAAATATTTTTGCCCAGACGATCATCGGATTAATTTTTCCCAATGGATCAAACAAACTAGCGATGTCGGATAAGACTTGGCGTTTTGTAATTTTGTATTCATGATGGTTGTGCTTGTAAACAAACTGGAACTCATCTGCGTCGGTTTTCCACGAGACGCCTAGAGTCTTAATCGTCTTGTCTTTCTCAATATTTATGAACGTCTCGTGATACGCGACTTGAACGTCTCTTAGCACACGTTCATCATTTGATGCCCATTTACGTAATTCTAATGAGCCACCTTTTAAAATCTCAGACACCTCCTTTTGTAGTTTCAAAACTTCTTCAATTGTATCACCTCCACTAATCATATCATTGACATAAAAGTCATTTAAAATTGCATGTGAACCAACAGAATAACTGGAGGAATGGTCGTAGCCCATCTGATTTAAACAACGGGTTGCAAGAAACGGTCCGGCGGCCGTACCGTATGTAACGGTTTTCAGACGAAAAACCTGAATTCTCTCCTTTGGGGTATCCCGCCATAATATGCATTGCAGGTTGGAATCGGAACCCTCGACTTGTATTTGACGATAAAAAATGGATTAATATTCAAAACAGATCATTTTGTACTGTCGGTCGGACCTTCATGATTTCATTCAGTGATTTTCCAGATGATGTCTTACAGGAAGCATCGAAAACAACGCCCAATTTCGTTGTCGAGCTTTCTGGCTTAATAACGCAGTGATGCGGCATGAAATATTTGCAACTTGATAAATTCAATGTATGGACAGCTTCCATGTGGTGTAACGAAACATATTCATAAATGAAGTTTCTATATTGACGTTGGAGGTCAGCATATTTCAATAATCTGCGTTCTAGCTTCAACAAACGATTTTTAGCGGAATAGTACGAATCACCAAGTAACGAGATATATCCTTTTAATGGTATAGCTTGACGACAAATCTTCCGGACTCCAAACGTCTATAATTGTTACCGAAATGAGCTTCACATTCAGCTTCCTCCATAGTTAGCATTGATTTATTTTCACCATAATCTTCAAGAGTCCAAAACTGTTCAAGTAATTCGTGTAACGATGCTGTCTGTTCATCGTGGCTAGGTTCTACCACTAAAGTACAAAAATTATATTTGTTTTTGATTTTAAAACTCTTACCAGACACAATCCGTCCGAGTTTTGTTTCTCTCAACACAGGTAGATTTTCAGCTAGCATAATCTGGTCGGTCCCAAATAATTCAAAGAAAATGTCAGCTCCGATAAGCATATACGATTTGGTTGGTTGAATAATGGATCGGCCAGTACTATATCAGACGGAATATTCCAATCTTCAATTTCGATTCTTCTCATGGGCTAGTTCGTTGTGATCGTAGACTAACATATCTAAACGATTCACATAGTCACTCGAACATGAGTTAAACAAAATATTTACTTTATATTTCACTTGCGTGCTGATGTCGTTTATTCCACTAATCGAGACATTCGCTCTGCATCTTGTTACACGCAACAACTTTGCCAAACATTCGGTGATGAAATTAAGTTGAGATGCAGAATCCAATTACACACGACATTTAACGAATTGACCAGCATAATCTTGATCTAGTGTGAGCGGCTGGCTTCGGATTCAGCGACGCCGATGACGATGTATTATACGTTGGCGATGACTGATGATGTCGTTCGATGTGCAACAATGCACGACAAAACCGAACTCGATAGTTCTTGCTAAAGCAATTAATACTCGTACATAATTGATGTTGTTTTACAGCGCTAAATCGAGCTTGAGATGATAGTTCAAGAAATTTTGTACATTTTTAAATCACATGGTCAGATTGATCACAAACAACACAATGCAACTTATTTTGATTATTGATGGTTGTGGTTAACGAAGTATTTCTAAACCTTGACGAAGTAGACGATCGTTGACTCGACTGAGGACGACTGTACGATATAGAAGATGACTGCGATCGATTGGCATTTGAATTTTCTAACATTAAACAACTTTTGACGAGACACGCTTGCAGTTCGTTCCAGGTCGGTAGAGAAGTTATGGGTGCATCTTCTTCCCATTTGGTTTGGGTAGCATTATCTAATTTTCCGAACACAATATGCAACAATATTGCGTTGGCAAGCTGTTCATAAGTTCCTAATGCAAGCGAGGAGCGAAAATTGGCATTAACGGTATCAATAAGTCCTTGCAGCGACGACACTGATTTCCCAGAGTCTGGAATGTCATTGATTTCTCGGATGTGAGCGTAATAAATGAGCCGCTTGTTGTTGTATCGGTTTTCCAGTAGACTTAATGCCTCGACAGTGTTGCAACATACTTTCAGCCTTCCCTCCTTTGAGACAGTTGCGAAGATAATTAAATTTCTCTAACGGACACAGGTTCTCGTCTCAATCAATATAGGTATTGAATTCATTGATAAAATCGGTCCAATGTTTGTACTCGCCTGAGAACTGAGGTAATTCAATTTTTGGCAACTTCACCAGATTGGAACGATTTCCCGTACGATTTAGTCCCAACATGTCAGCACTGCTTTGATTATGACCGATCGATGGACGTCTGCATTCCGTGATTCAGGTTTCCTCGAAGGCTTCCCGTTTATCGCTATCTAGCTCTAATACATCTAACCTTTCGATATCCCTTTGAATTTCCTCAAACCTCGCAAAATGATTTTCAAGCAAGCTTAACCTCGTGGCTGCTTCAGTTTCAGTCGGAGTATTTTTATCGATGTATGTTTTACTTCGAGTCTGTGCCCTTTGTACAGTTATGCGTTGCGACTTCAACTCAGCCAATATACAAACTTTAATTAACGCGAAATATGGTTAATGAAAATATCACTTAATTTAATTAACCTTAAATGCACACGAAATTCACAAAATTTTAGTCAACACGTGTCTTATACATAAATTGATGCACAAATCATACGATACCAATGAAAGTTATGATGAGCGAAATTATCCATTGTTGCGATACAGTTAATTGATGCGATAAAATTCGACACGTGATGACTATTGACAAAACATTTATGAACACTTGTGAACATTTATTTATTTTTAATTTTGTTGTTTACACTTTGGTAATTATTGCGAGACTGATGGATCTATCGGAATATACGATCCAATAACAAAAATTTATTTAATAAAGCGACAAACATATACATACATACAACAATATTTAACAAACGGTCTTTAAATAAATGAAATATTATAGTATGCATCTATATCTACTGGTATATACATATATACAAAACGGAGTCAACTTGATTGAGCGCAAACAGTATCCCTTGCTTGCTGGACTGACGACCCGCACCCGTAAAAAAAACTGTTTATAATATCATCAAAAGGAAAAATGGATACCGCCAAAATAACACCGGACCATGTACCCGGACACGACATTTAGGACCGGCATGTGGAACGTGCAGTCACTTAGGAAACCAGAAGCGTTGGAAGGCCTAATTACGTACATAAAGGATTTATTTTGGGTTTCGTAATATTAATCTCAATGAACTATTGTCTGCAGTAAAAAGCTTAAGGTCTTATGCTACTGGGTTAGATGATATCCAGGGATGGGCATTTATGCGTCACCTATTATTTTCTACGTCGACGTGTCGACAATGTAGACAATTCTTAGAGTGAGTTTGTAAATTTTTCTAAACTACGGTAAGTAAATTTCTTTAGGATCCATGCTATACGGATGGCGGGGATGGGCCCTTACGCGTCATTTATTCTTTTCTACGTCGACGTGTCGACAACCCGTAGACAACGTTCACAATGAAGACAACGCCAATAATGTAGACAAATCCTAGAGTGATTTTGTGAATTAGTTCTAAACTTCGGTTGCCAAATAGTATAAAGAAAGTTTCAGCGTATAAAAGACAGCTAATAAATATCGGAAAATACTGCACATTATGATAAAAAAAATGTACAAAACATTACAACTTACATTAAAATTAATTCGGAGATCTCTGCCGGTCACATTAATTTGAGTTCAGAAAGGCTATGATAATGATAAAGGTTTAGGTAAACATAACTTTGTCCGCTGTACGTGCCAACTGCTCTATAACCAAGTTTTGACAAAATTTTGGTGAATGAGTTGTGATGGAACACGAATCGTACATGAAATTGGATTTGAAACAGGTTAGCAGGTCAAAACTTGAATCTTGCCAAAAACAGTCACAATGCGCTCCCGCTATACATAAATATAAGCACATCAACTTAGCTAAATTTGCAAAAAGAGTTAAGATGGCAAGCGTTTTCAGTTGTAGACTTACAGTTGTCTTTGTGACATTCAGGAATTCATTGTAAGCAATCCATCGGGAATCATGATGGCAAATCAGCGTGGCAATTAATTGTTAAATTACTATCAAATTTGACAAATTGGATGGAAACTGGGCCACGGAACAAGGTTAATTATTTGACTATGATGGAACGCGACATGTTGGATGAAAATAGGATTTTTAACTGGGTTTTGATTTGAAAAAAGTGAGATTAAATATTTTTTGAATACAATTCTTGAATATGGCCAACTAGTATAAAGCTACTGCATTTCTCGACCGATTATCATGAAACTTTATCTGTTCGATAGAAACAGGGTTTAAAAATGAATTTTGAGATTATTTGATAACCGATTATGATTATTGAGATAATTTTTTGAATATAGAATAGTTTTCGAATGTGGCTTTCACTGATTAAGATTAAGATTAAGATTAAATTTCATCATTTCATCATATAAAAGAATTTTCATTCGCTTAATGTAACAAAATATGTCCTTTTTGTGAAAATTTGGGTTTAGAGATAACTCAGCAATTATCTGTGACGCATGATGAGCACCAAGCAAGCCGCTAAAGTGCGGTTGTGAGACGTTGTTACACTTCACTATGGCCTATATTTTGTTGCTCGACTGCAAGACGACACTCGTCATTAAACCAATCATTCTTGGAACTGACTTTAACTATACCTAAAGTCTGTTGAGCAGTACTGACAACCGCAGCTCTTAGTACCTTCCAGACAGAGTTCACACAGTCAAACTGGTAATAAACTTCTTCTTTGTCGCGCTGACAAAATCCTAATATCGTCTCATTTGATCTTCCTTTATCAGACCTTCACAGTCGAAACGTCCCATGCGTTGCACTGTGTTTCTCGACTTGTACGAAAACTTTCATCGTAGCTTTGCAGTGGCCAAACGATGAGCACTGCCTTCGTATTTGGTTGCTGACCGATAAGTTCTCACATACTGCACAACTCAAGCCCGCTATTTTGAAATTAACACATGGTGGTTTTGGCTGCGGGAAGTTTTGCGAGGATGGATCCATGTTTGTACAAATGTAAATGGTGGGCTATCTATTCATTTTTTTTTCTATTTGTAAATAAAACAAACATTTTGAGATAAGAAGTCCACATTCTAATTGATAATGAAAGGTATCGTTCATATGTTCAATAAAACCGGATCAATGACTTCAATTTCAGCTCGAATGTTGTTTTTAAGTTGATGAATTGTTTGTGGAGGATTAGCATAAACCTTACCTTTCAAATAGCCCCACAAAAAATTATCAAGTGGTGTTAAATCCGGACTTATTGGCGGAAAAGGTGCTTCACAATTAGTTGGAATTATGCGTACAGAAAATTTTGTTGACAATAAAAAGATTGTTGCAGGATTTGCGTGGCATGCCGCTCCGTGTTGTCCAAAGGTCGTTGAAACGCAATTCGTTCAATGTGAACCACAAGAAACCAGTTAAGGTGTTGCAATAACGTTCCCCATACACTGTAAGGGCTGTTTCATGTTTGTTTTCAAAGGGAAACGGTCCAATGATGCCACCAGCCCATAAACCACACCAAACATTGACTCTTGGAGAGGGATGGGCTTCGTTTACTTAAGGCATTTAAGATGTATGGGCCTTAATCAAATCACAGATATTGGCTGAAAACACTTGCCAAGTTTTTGTGTTGCTCTGCGTGAGTTAAGCGTATCTGATTGTTCGAATATAACGGATTTTGGACTTTATTATTTGGATAAATTAGGTGTTACTTTAAGATATTTCTCGATCGCCAAATGCGATAAAATATCGGATGCTGGCTTAAAAATTATTACTAGAAGATGCTATATGTTATGCAATTTAAATTTAAGAGGATGTGAAGCTGTTAGTGGCTAGCGATACAGATAAGCCGTTGGACAAATAGTAATTTGACACGTATGTGAAAATTTGTCCTAAATCTGTCCTCTAAAGCCACAAAAACAATTTTCAAACTAAACTCATATTGCTTGCACCATTATTGCATTGAGTTTAGTTTAGGCTTTGTGGGCGCGGAATCATCGTGGCTTCACAGCAATTTTTAATAATAACACCATAATGAAATACATACCACGATGTCATTGTTTCTCATTATCCGAAAATTAATTTAGTTTTTAAAAAAGTGGGGGATTCATATCTAATTGTGAGTCCTAAAAATCCCAATCTCGTATTTTTCAAAATTGAAATTTGTTTGTTGTTAGACCAAATGACATCTTGAAATATACGTCATTATAGCGTCAGCTTCCTAGGGATTCCCCAAGAAATTTTGGAAATTTATTTAATTGACATACACGAGTTGTAGAAAATTCACATAATCGATTAAAATATAAGATTTATGGGTTTATCCGAATAAACTTCTCACTTGCACTTGTAAACAGTTTTAGGATTTAAGACAAACATTGTGATATTTGTCCTAAACTCCTAAACAAATTCTTAATTTTTTAGACACATTTAAGACAAAACTCAACTGTATTAATTTGACTGGTTTAGTTTGAATTTTTTCTTCCCTAGTTGACGTTAATTTTAAAAAATAAAATCAAATTTTGTGAACATTCAAATGTGGGTCTAAATTTCTAGATATAGATTATGAAAATATTTTAATTAAAATGCATTAAACCTTAAAGAAATCGGGTACGGCATTACTTGAGCTAGACATTTTGCTGACAATGCAGTTGGGCCATCAAATATTAGTGTTGAATTTTGAAACTCTGCGTGCTGAATATGACTCAGTTTGCGCTTCTTTGATCAATTCTATAAACACCATTGGTTTTAATACAGTCCACATTTAGAGGCAATACAGCGCACTGTACTAAATTTACACTAATATTTGGTGGCTCCACTGCATTGTCAGCAAAATATCTAGCTTAAGTAATGCCATATACCTACTATTACGAATAGGCTACGTTGTCTACGATATCTACGTGGTTTACGTTGTCTACGAGTTGTCGACACGTCGACGAAAAAATAATAGATGACGCGTAAATGCCTATCTCTACTCTTGGAGGATGAAGTTCTGCTTCGTGAATAACATAAGGATTCTTCTGTCCCCAAATTGACAATTTTGCTTTTTGATGTACTCATTAAGATGAGCTCATTGCTAAAGTTGATTTTTGATGAAAAACCTTCATTTCGTTCAAGCATCCAATTAACAAATCGACAACATGGTCTGGTGGCTTCAATTTTCGAGTTAGTTGAATTTTATTTGAATTCAAATGAAGATTAACTTGCATAATGCGTAGTAATATGGTTCATGAAATGTTTTGTTCTTGTGGAAGATGTGGTTGGTTGATGTGCTTCTCTCATTACGAAAACTTTTATCAACAGCTGCCACAGAATCAGGAGTACGAACTGGATAAACATGTTGATACGGTCTACGATCTTCCATTGAACCAGTTTTTTCAAAGCGATCAATAATTCTGCAAAGTACATCATTCTGTCACCATTATCGGCTGCAGTTTCGAGTCAGGAGACACTTTTAAGAAAATTCGGCCTGATTTCTGCCGGCTCTAGCATTATAGTCTAAAATTAATGGCAGCTATGATGGAAATGAAACAGTCCAATTTGGGAATGAAACAGTCCAATTTGAAAATGGAACAGTCAATAGAAAAGTCAGTTGAAAAGTCTGTTGAAAAATTAAACCATAAAATGGAACAATCTAGTAATCAATTAAATCAGAAAATTCAATCAAATCATGAAATCAAAGAAATTAAACGGTCAAATCAGCGCATGGAGCAGTCGGTGGGCGAGATCAATAACAAAATGGATGAGAAATTCAATGAAATGTATATCAATTTACATGAAGAAGTAGAGCAAATTGAACAAAAATTACAAAAGGACATCCAAGGGTTGGAGCAGAAAGTTATTGACGGCAACGGAAAAATACAAACAGATATGGAAGAATTACAAGAGAAAGTTCTAGGCTTCGAGAAGAAACTTCTATGTATAGAGGTTAATGGAACAGCATCGTCAGTATCTCAGCCAATTCAAGCAATGAAATTTAAGCCACCGATATTTGATGACACAACATCGTTTGCGGTTTTCAAATTTCAATTTGAGACAACGGTTATCCAAAATGGGTGGAATGACGCAAATCGGGGAACAGCATTAATAGTGGCTCTAAAAGGAGAAGCGGCTGAAACACTGCAGACTATTCCACAGTATGACCGTAGTAATTACAACGAAATAATGAAGGCGCTGGATCGAAAGTATGGAAGTGACCATAAGCGAGAGATGTATCGTATGGAGCTGAAGAGCCGATGTCAAAAGGTCGGAGAGACTCTTCAAGAATATTCCGCAGCAGTCGAGCGGCTAGTGCATTTGGCACATGTGAATACATCTCCCGATTACATGAAGAGGATTAAGATGGACGCATTCATCGATGGAATACGGGATCCGGAAACACGTAAAGCAGTGATGTTATCACCTAAGGCGACTTTTGCCGAAACCATCGGGTGTGCTTTAATAAATGAGACTGCGCAGGCTATCATAAAACCGTCGCTTAAGGTACGACGAGTAGAAATGGATAGCAGCACCAACGTCGAGCGGTCGGTTCCAAGATACAGAGAGGGTGGTAGCAAAATAAAATGTTGGACATGTGACAAAATGGGTCATATGTCGAGAGACTGTAAAGAAGGAAAATGTGTAACGCTGAATACCCACCGTTCCAATCAAGGGACGTAATACATAATTTTTAATATTACTTTCCTCTACCGAGAGATGGATTTTTTTTTAACTCGTAATTCCCGTTACCTCGGTGGCTATAAATTCGCAGTTTTTTTTTTTTTTTTTTTGGCTTGAGTCAGTTCAGAATTTTTAAGTAATTTAGTTGGAGTTGATTATTAAAAATCCGACGAGTGATTATGAAGAAAAGTTATTTATTGAAATTCGATTCGTTATTATATATATAAAAAAAAAAGTCACTAAAATTTAACTTGTGACTGTGAAGTTTTTTTTTGTCTAAATTTATTTCGGTTTAAGAGAAGTTTTTTTTTTGTTTTCAAGTTATTTACCTAAATTTAAAATATTAACTAAAATTAGTAATAAATAGTGTAAATTAATAAAATAGTGGATAATAAACTGTATAAATTTATTTAAACTGAAAAATGGTATCTGTTCCTCATTATCAACTAAAAATTTAATATCGTTAATTGTGAATATTTAATACATAAGTTCAGTTATAAATACTATCATACTATCTATAAATGCTTTAAAACTAAGTTTTTGGCAAACCACTTTAACATAATATATATACTATAGTATAACTATAGTTAACAAATAAAAAAATAAAAAACTCTGAAAATTAAATAATGTGATTATCGTACGAGAAAACGGAGAACATTTCTTTTATGAGTGACCGTTTCATTTTGTAACCTAGAGTATAAAAAAAAAAATATTTATGTATATGTATACTTATACTTTATAGTGTATTGTTTTGTATATATAATTATACAAAATAAAATTAAAAGTGTGCAAATAAAAATAATAATTTTTCTTAAAGATTTAATTCATATCTAAAATTAAGAAACTAAAAACTATCAGTGTTTTAAAAAAAAAAAATATATATATATTTTTTAAATAACGCATTCTATAATGATACAGATGAGTGTTGTGAAATATCTGTAAAATAAAAACAAACAATAACGTGATTAAAATTTTAAATAAATTTTTGTATGAATCACAAATATACCAATTATGATAATTTGTATATGGATGTATGATGTCATCAATCAAGACGTCATCAATGTACAAAAACATTAATTCTTAAGAAAAGATTTTTTTTTTTATTTTATTTTATTTTATTTCATTATATTATATAACAAATATATTAGTTTTTAATTTTAATAATTTCCTTTTATATGTAGGTACATATCAAATTATTTTTATAATTCCTTTTTTTTTTTTTATAACAAAACCTAATAAGTGAATTGAAATGAATGAATGTATGAATTTTTTTTTATTCCCAATTCATATTCTGGGATAGTATGGCTACTTTATTTTTAATATTACTTATAAGAATAATTTGATATGTCAAAAATTTTTTTTTATTAATTATATACTTCATGTCTTATTTAATTTTTTTTGGTAATTATGGGTTCAGTAGTTATAAGAATTTTCTTTTTCCTTTTTAATATTATATCTAGTTGAAAACTTTTCTTAAATTTGTTTAGTAATAAATTTATTTACTTCTTTCTTTTTTCGGCTAATTAAATTAATTTTTTTTTATTTTCCTCTGTTTCGCTTGAGTTCGCATTTGTAGTTTCAGGATGAGATAAGAAGCAACAGTGGTGGGATGAGTTCAAGGGATAATAAGATAAAGAGGTGAGTTGGTCCTTGGTTCTCACCTGTTTCAGTTTCAACTCCGAGTATGCCATATTTCTGCGGTCTAGCAAGATTCCTTCAAGCTTTGGAAAACCCCACCCCTATACCCTGAGCACTAGCCGGCCAGATAAGACCGCTCCAAAGCCTCTGAAGGAATAATATAAATTTTCGGTAACAGCTGATAGCTTGATATCAAATCTGTTACAAATGGAGACGTGCAAGATCGCGATCTCCTATGCAACGACGAGTATTAAGAAGAGAGCGAACGTTGGTCAAGGAAGATGGCCAAGAACGAAAGGAGTCGTTAAACTACAACGAGTCAACCGAAAGGGGCAGAAGCTGACTCCCACAACCAATTGCCCCATAACTTCCATCCCTATTTCGAGATTGGGACGAGTCGGTGACAACTTAACAATTAAAGGAAGTATTGACGGGAAGAGCTGTGTTATTACCCTAGATACAGGAGCGGTGCGCACATTTGTCCGTGAGGATCTATAGTAAAGGGAAGAGTACTACCAGCCAATGAGTTGAAATTACGTACAGCCACAGGAGAGAGCGCAGACATAAAGGGCAGGAAGCTTGTGAGAATTAAGATAGGCAATGCTCAATTCCAACACGAAGTGCTGGTCGCAAAGATAGTGGATGAAGTCATCTTGGGAATGGACTTCATGAGAGCGAATGGCTTCGTGGTGGATGTTGGAAGAGGAGTATTGGACTGTGATAATTTCGAGTTACCACTGCGAGTGGATGATGTGGAAACAACTACTAGGCGGGTAATAATAGAACATCGGGAAAAGCTGCCACCGAATTCGGAAACAATTGTGTGGGGAGATTGGAGGGAGGTTCTGGGCCACCCAGGTTGTGGGTTGTAGAAGCCAGTGAAGAAGAAAGCGAAACCAAAGGAATTTTGATAGGGAGGACGTTAGTAAAATCAGAAAACGAATGTAGGGTACCGATTAGGACCCTAAATCTCTCGGAAAAGACAAAAACAATTAAGAAAGGAACTGTTATTGGTAAATGTGAAGAGGTGTCAACGATAATGAAATGCGAGCAGAAAAATCCGATTAGAAACACCGATACGCAAGGACAAAAGCAAATAGTAGAACACCTCATGCAGAAATGGACTGGGGATCTTACCATGAAACAGAAAAATTCAGCACGACAACTGTTCGAACAGTATAAGTCGATATTTTGCAGTACACCGGATAATAATGGAAAGGCTAACATGGTGAAACATCGAATTGATACCGGAACGGAGACACCTATACGCCAAGCACCGAGAAGGTTACCTTTAGCAAAACGAGAAGAGGTGGATCGAATGGTAACGGACATGCAGGCAGCTGGAGTAATTGAATCATCAAACAGTCCATGGAGTTCACCTGTAGTATTAGTCCAAAGGAAGGATGGGAAAATGCGCTTTTGTGTCGATTACCGAAAGTTAAATTCAGTAACGAAAAAGGATAGCTACCCATTACCAAGGATCGATGACACGTTAGACACTTTGTCAGGTGCTAGAATGTTTTCAACATTGGAAATGCAAAGCGGGTATTGGCAGGTGGAAGTCCAAGAACAAGATCGTGAAAAAACGGCGTTTAGTGTGGGTAATGGGCTATGGCAGTTTAACGTGATGCCATTTGGATTATGTAATGGCGCGGCAACTTTTGAGCGACTTATGGAGCGCGTGTTAAAGGGACTGCACTGGAAGACTTGCCTCGTGTATTTGGATGACATCATAGTTATGGGAAAAAATTTCGAAGAACACTTAAGAAATTTGTCAGAGGTATGGAAGCGATTACAATCAGCCGGTTTAAAGTTGAATCCGAAGAAGTGTTCATTATTCAGAACGGAGGTAAAATTTTTGGGGCACAAGGTAACGACCAATGGAATCCACACCGATGAGAACAAGATATCAGCGGTAAAGGACTGGCCAAGACCTAAAAATTTACGGGAATTACGGAGCTTCCTCGGATTGTGCACTTATTATAGGCGATTTGTGCCAGGATTTGCCAATGTGGCAAAGAGCTTACATCATCTGACCCGGAAGAATAGAGCATTTGAATGGAGTGACGAGCAAGAGGAGTCATTCAATGAATTGAGAAGGCGATTATGTACGGCACCATTGTTGGCATACCCTATACCTGGTGTTAAGTTTATTCTTGATACCGATGCAAGTAATGATGACATTGGAGGGGTGTTGTCGCAAGAAATTGAAGGGCAAGAAAGAGTAATAGCTTATTACTCGAAGGTGTTATCTAAACCAGAACGTAACTATTGTGTAACTCGTAAGGAATTGTTGGCTATAGTGGAATGTGTGAAACATTTTCATAAGTACCTCTATGGCCAAGAATTTCATATACGAACGGACCATGGAGCATTACGTTGGCTACTGCAGTTCAAGAACCCAGAAGGACAGGTAGCGCGTTGGATTGAGCGACTACAGAGCTATCATAATCAGATCGAACATCGGAAAGGGAGTGCACATGGAAATGCTGATGCATTGTCAAGACGACCATGTCAAGTGGAATGTAAGCACTGCGGGCGTATAGAAGCAAAGGAAGACGTTATCGACATCAGGCTTATGCAAATACTACCCGATAAGGAATGGACGGATGAAACGGTTAGGGACGAGCAGTTAGCAGATCCAGATTTGGCAATAATTATGCAATTTAAAGAGACAGGAAATCGTCCAACTTGGTGCGAAATTGCGGATAAGAGTCCCACGGTAAAGGCTTACTGGGTACAATGGGATAGCCTCCAAATCGACAAGAACAACGCCTCTGCATCCACAGTCGGATGGTATGGTGGAAAGATTCAACGGGACGTTGGAGAAATATTTTGCAAAGGTCGTGAATAATGATCAACGGAACTGGGATCGACATATTCCGATGTTCCTGATGGCGTATCGATCAGCAGTACATGACTCAACGGGAATGACACCAGCGAGAATCCTTTTTGGAAATAATCTGCGACTACCCGGAGATCTAAAGTTTGGAGCTGTTCCGTCATCAGCTTTAGAAAGACAGAATTATGTTGACCAGGTGGGAGGAGAACTCGACGAGATACACCAGTTTGTACGAGAGAGGATACGAGTATCAAGTGACCGGATGAAGGCTCGATATGACGTACGAGCAAATAATAAAGATTTCGAAGAAGGAGAGTTAGTATGGCTTTACAACCCACAACGGAAGAAGGGTTTATCACCAAAGCTGCTACCTTCATGGGAAGGGCCGTATACCATCATCACCAAAATAAATGACGTGGTCTACCGGATCAAGAAAGGGCAGCGAGGAAAGTTGAAGGTGGTACATATATAGCGATTAGCGATCTACAGGGGTAGTGAGTTGGATCCTGTTCGGGACGAATCAGGATTAGGTAGGGGTAAAGTTACGATCGTGGCGACATCTATGTTTGAATAGCGACACTATCGTTAATGTAAAATTGTTATAAAGTAGAACAGTAGAGGTGTCTAGACTTATCTAGACTAATCGAATATTCTGGACATTTCTAGAATGGTTAGAATATTTGGTATAAATACGCGACAGACATTTGGGAGAAAATCAGTTGTGTTTTAACCGTGAGAGTGCTAATAGTAATTAAAAGGAAGTGTTTATAAAGTAAAATAAAGTGTTATTAAAGTGTAATATAGTGTTGTTAAAGTGTAGTAAAATAATTATTTAGTTAAATAATTAAGTTAAATAAGTCAATTAATTAAATTAGTGTTTAATCGGAACTAAATACATTTAGTGTGTTCTAGAATTTACATCGTTTGTTTTATTCACAATCCAGTGATCGAACCTTGAATTTGACAAGGCAAAAACGTAACAATATGTTGAAACTAACCAAAGAGGAATTCACTAAGGCCATGAAAACGAAACCAAATCTTCATATGCCACATCTTCAAGAAAGGTAACTGCTTGAAGCTAGAGAATTACCGCGATACTCCTCTCTATTCCACAGCATACAAGTCACTGTTCCACATTATATTGGATAAAATCACCCCTCTAGCGAATATACCTTTTATTGGTCACTATCGAGGAGTATTCCAGGTCTTTTCGCTGCAGATGATTTTATCTAAATATTATGTGACGTCCATCTCCGTACATCAGGTTCCTGGATTTCCGGCACACCTATTACTCGATTAACCGAGAGAGTTTGTGGTCTGCCACAACATAACTACGAATGCTAATAAAATTGGTACGAGTGTAGAATGACAGTGACGCAGTCTCAATGCTGTGTTAAAGTTGAGAACAGACTAACGACAATTTTTGTAGTTAACCCGGGTGTTTGGCAGGGAGATGCTCTGTCCCCGATACTATTTAATCTCATGTTGGAGTGCATCTTTCATAAAACTGAAACACTTCAGCGCAACATAGTCGTGCTTTGTATCCTTTAGGGTCACTGCTAATATCTAAGCACCGATCAAATGCCGAGAATCTCAAGCTTTACAAAACGTCGATTAGGCCCGTTATTATGAGAGAAAAATTATACGAGTGATTTACAGCCGAAAACGTGAAGTAGATGGTACAAACCGAGCTACGTATAGTATCGAAATCAGAGATCTGATGAAGATCCCCGATATTGTACAGGAAGTAAGATCTCAGCGCAGAGGTTGTTGCTCGCAACGATATCGTTACGGTATAGAAATCGATTTGGCTTCATCAGGTTGTCTAGGACGGTATGAAGACCAAACTCAGGTTCGAAACCCGCTGGAGCCACATTGTTGACACAGTAAGAGGCCAGTAATGGGCTTTAACAATCGTTTTATATTATTATAGAGTGCCGGAGATAACGGGCGGCTAAACTTTACGGCAATATAGATGGGAAATCAATACATTCAACAAGAATTATTCCTTGTCGGCCATTTTTACACACTGGCGTGGATTATGCTGAACCGCTGTCAGAAATCATATCGGATATCGAATATAATTACTGGTATCAACAAAATTATGAAATAATAACTAATTTCAAAATATATGTTACAGAACGAAATAAAATTTAAATTTCATCCAGCCAGTGGTCAATCCATTACGATGTTGATATAGATCGAGAGTCTCCTTAATTCCAGACCAATCTGCCCAATGAGTGATGACATTGATGATTAAGCGGTATTAAACCCAGCATACATCACCGTCATCACAGAGCCTTCATACGTACACGCTTCTGCTGCGCATTTGGAATGAGAACAAAGAAAATTTGAAAATCGGTACTCATTAAAGAAGACAACTTCTCAGCACGGAAATGCCAAATATTTCTAATTGAACGTCGAATCCGTAAATCAAAATGAATTTTATGTAACTCCCCACTATAAACGAAACTAAAACATAAAACCATAAGACTGGATTATCTCTATATAGTTTGCACCCCCTGGATAAACACCGGATGTTATCATTTATAACTAAAATCATACAAAACATTTCAATTTGTGCTAATTAAATTTAAATTCCCACTCTACGTTCAAAAGAATCTCATTTTACTAAGAATTAATTTACAATAACTGATACCACCTGCCCTGTCCATGTGCGTATTTTCAATTTCTTAGTTAATTAATAAAATTCATTTTATTATGATTCAATTGTTTCTAAATCAACTTATTTATACACATATACATACGAGTATATACATTGTTGAAATGTAATTCTTAATTATTTTTGGCAAACACAAACAAATACATTCCAATCTGTATTGACTAATTGACGTAGGTACTCACCTATATAAGATTATAAACGTATATTTAAAACTTAAAGTTTTATGCACCAAGTTTAAATTCAGAAATAATTAATTGTCCAACACTAATTAATATCAGTTTAAAACACTTAACTATATACCATCTTAGCATACATTACACATAGCACTAATTATTCAGTTCGCTAACATACAACTAGAATCGTTATAAATTTTGATTTGTGGTCGAGTACGTTAAAATTCCGTGTGTATTTCAACAAAATCCGAATGATGCAAAATTACAGTAATGCCACTATAATGAGTGCGTAAAGTGTTTTATGGAAAGCCTAACTGGTACTAGAATATTATTAGATTTATAGACAATGCTTAAATAATCATCCGTTTCCGTATATGTTGTTAAGCGATGTACAAAAATTTCGTAATATGGGCACAATCATTACCTCCTCGGTAAATATTTTTCTTACAGACATATTCTCTTCTCTTGTGCTGTTGCTTGTTCTTAACAATTTCGTGGAATTATTTGAGACTCTCTTACTTATAATATCGATTTTATCTATATATATGCATGTATGTATGTCTGATTGTATCACTTATATTTTCTATATACTCGTATGTAACTGTAGTAGTGTTGAGAATGTGAAAAACCCAAAACGAAAAACAACAACCACAAAATAATTGGAAATTACTATAAACAGGAAAATGGTTTGAGTGTAAGAAAATAATCTTGATGTGTTTTGAAATAATTTGAATGCTCTGAAGTTGTCTACTTCTATTTTGCATACATACATATTACATAGTACGTATGTATGTATGTATATGGGAAATTGAATTTTTCCGCAACAGTGCCCTGACCAACATATTTTTTTTCTTGAATGTACGATACAGTTAAGATGATCACAAAATTTTGAAAAGCGACATACTATGGCATACTTACTATACTGTGATGTACTAATTGGATGAGAATAAAAATTAGGGCGTTTTTTTAATTGCATAATAATTTATGATGGCGTTTAAATATGGTAAATTAACTAAAAAAGTATAAATAAAAATTTGTTGGTACGGTATTCCACGCTACTGGTAATTATGAAATAAAAAGAGCGCCCTAATTTTTTTGTTGTTGAAATATTAATTAAACAATTAGCATAAAATATATTTGGCCAAAATAAAAATTAGAACGTTCCACGTTATGGGGTTTTCACTCCAATATTTGCTTACCTCCTATGAGGTATCCTGGCACCGTTCCACGTACATTGGCCCAAACAAATCAAATCCTACGAATTAAAAAATATCTAGTGAAAGCAGTTGACGGCAGGTTCTCCATTTCGGGAACGACCACCAACTTTCAACCTTACAAAACTGTGTCGTACCAAAGTTTGGTTATTTTTCTAATTTGAGCCATCAAATGCTAATCTTCATAAAAATGTAGAGTATTTCTCCAATATTATATGTCCTCATCAAAAGTATTCTCAGACTATTTAGCAACAACCACATCGCTATTCACGAAAACTTCACTGTTTCATACTTGGTTACAGATTTGGGCACTCAAATTCTTTACTTCTTAAACCATAACGCATTACATTGGAGAGCACTTTCATTAACTTACGTCCCATCGTCTGTTATTGTTCCTCCCAAAGAGTATATCAGCGCCGTTGTGGTTGTCCATAGCTTGCGGTTTGTTGATCAAACCATCCGCTGCTGTAGGTTCCCCCATAATCCCAAATATTTTTGAAGAGCAACTTAATTCTCGATAGTCAAGTTCTTGTCTTAGCTGAATTGCAGCAAATCGAAGCTGTCGAGGTAGTCGTCTACAGAGTGTCGACCGACTGACATAACTTTCGGGTTAAGCATAGTTGAGTTTTAGTTGCCATATGTTATTCATCTATGTTACTCTCGCTGACGTTGAATGTTGCTGCTGAGACCAAATTAACATTTCGATATTCAAATTTCAGCTCATCGAGTGAAATTGATTGAACTGATACATTCAGTTTTTTCAGGGTTCCTTCTTCCATTTTGTTTATGTCGCTTGTTCATTTGAAACACCAATCCTGTTTGCTCGGTTATTCATGTAACATTAACATAGTAGCCATCATCGAGAAATGATGATGTATTCACCGAGTATCGCTCTTTAGACAACATGAAACTCTGTCAATAACCACGGATTTTGCCGTTTTTATTCCTTGTACTGCTATATCAACTCACTAAAAACGTCTAACAAGTATGTGAGAAAACCACCTTAAGCCTTTTGTGTCTTTGCTAATTCAGTTGAATAGTGTTCTCTAACAGATTTGCTATTATTTAATTCGGGCTCAAATCAGCACTTGGTATATGTTCACTCGATCAGATTTTCTTGTTATTTTAAAAAATAGTGTTCATCATTTTAAAATGAACCATTAATTTGTATAATTAGCCAAACAGACGAGCTGCCAAAGAAGTAATAGCTACAATACCAACAGTGTCATGCAAAAATATGCGAGGTTTATAAAACGGATAACCGCTTGGGAACATCATTAAAAGCAACTATACAAATCCTTAGAAATGAGAGGCTCTCATTAGCAAGCCAGTATAGGGCATCAAGCAGGCTCGAATTAAATGGACCAATCATTCATTAATCTGAAGCTGAAATAAATACAGAAACATTCGAACTCTAACAGAAACATCAAGGAGAACTGAAGACCATAGCCCAAATAGTGTTAGATGATCCATTCTAGTAGACGAATTTCATAATCGGAAATAAAAAAGAGCCACTAGGCGATGAATGTGCGATATAATGAGAAAGAAATATATGGGAAAATCATATCGTTAGTACATTTTATTGTTTAAATAGAAACACTAAACACTTGGCGAATTCCAAAATTGTAAAATTTTCACAGATTTCCTAAATTATAAGTTTGAATTTCGCCTAGGTCCCAAAATATCAAAATTATGAAAAACCCGTTACAACAAAATTTCCCTAACTTCTAGATTACAAAATTCTTCAAATTGCTTAGATTCTTTTAATAAATTTCTAAAATACTAAACAAATCAGGGACTATCAATCTAAGATCAATAAAAGCTAGTTTTGAGACTTTAATTCTTTTATTAGTCTTTACTATAATTCAGAATCAAGGAATTTTGAGAATTTTTTGTTAATTTTTGTAAAATGAACGAATTTAGGAAATTTATAGGATTCTAGTATTTTTAAAATATTGCAATTTGGATATAAAAGAATTTAGTGTTTTGGAATTAAGGGATTTTTCAATTAACGAATTAAGAAAATTTCAATGTATAAATTATTTAAAAATTTAGAAAATTTAGAATTTACAAAATTTTAAAGAATTTAACAATTCAGAATTCAAGAAAATATAAAATTAAGTAGATTAAGAAATTTGGAATTAAAACATTTTAAAAATTGGAGCGTTCGATATTTCGAAATTTTAAAATTAGAAATTTAGAAAATTTTGGAGTGTAGTAATTTAGGACTTGATCTAATTAAGCAATTTCAGAATTTAAAAATAATTAAAAAGGAATTTACTAATTAAGATAGAATCATAATTAGGAAATTAGAAATTATGAATTTAGGAAATAAGAAAATTATGATTTTACGAATTAGGGAGTTTAACAATTTTTTAATTTAGAAATGAAAATCGAAGTTTTTGTTTTAAGGATTTGCAAATTTGGGAATTGAGTTTAAGAAAACCTAGTTTCTTATATTCCAATAAATTCCTAAATTCGTAAAATTCTGAATATTCTAATTATAATTTTTTTTATTTCCTAAATTTATAAATTGTATTTTCCTTGATTTTCTGAATTCCCTCAGTCTAAAATTCATAAATTTCCTAATTTGTTAATTTTTCAATTATGTACATATATGTATCCCAATTACTTAATCTTCATAATTTTTATTTTCCTAGCCTATTTAAATTCCTAAATTCATGAAGTCCTTATTTCAAAAATCCTAATTTTTTAAATAGTGAAATTTCTAATTTTCTAAAACTTTCTGAATTCATAAACTAAACTAAACTAAATATTTAAGATTAAGAAAATTTATTTAGGAATTTTATATGAAATGAAATACTCGTAGACTAATTTAACAAAATTTAGAAATTTAGTATTTTCGAAATTAATTTTTCTAATTATGGAAATTAAAAATTTTGAAACTAAGTGAAAAAGAATTTACGAATTAAGAATCCAAAAAATTTAACAATTTTGAAAATTAAGAATTCAAGAGGGATTTCATTAAATTAGGAATTTTATTTTTTAAGATATCTAATCTATTAAGAATTACAAATTTAAGAATTTTCGACTTAAGACTAATTTTTGACTTAAACTAGAATTTTAGTAAATTAGGAATAAATTCATAAATTAAAAATTTATAAACTTTGGTATAGGAATTTGGAAATTCAGATAAATTGAATACCAAGGGAAATGTTAATATTAACAGTTTAGGATTTAAGAAATTAGGAATTAAGAAATTAAATCGTTACGAATGGAACTCAGTAAACTATAAACTTAATTGAATTCAGAAATTTGAAAATTTTCGAAAAATAATCAGGAATTTAATAGAGCTTAGGCCTCACAAATTTTATAATTTTGAAATATTATTTATTTAGAAATATTAATTTTTAAATTCATGGTAATTTATAAATAAGGGTAGAGTTTATGTTATGAATTATAAAAATCATGTACATAAATGGACTTACAAATTTATAAATGTGGAACCCTTGGAAATTGGAATTTTCAATAGTGTTTAGGAATTTAGCAGTTAAACAATTTGTTGAATTAAGAAACTAAGACACTTCGAAATATAGCAATTTCCACATTTAAGATATTTCTGAAAATCGAGAATTTAGTTGCTTACGAATTTTATGAATATTGGAACTAAAAAGTATAAGAATTTGGGTGTTAGCAATTTTAGGAATTTTAAAAATTAGAACATGGATGTATAAAGTAATTATAAGGAATTAGAAAACTTTAAAAATATAAACAAAGGATTTGGAATATTTAGAAGTAAAATTTGATGAATTTAGAGAAATCTGAAACTTATGAATAATTTAGAAAATAATAAGAATTTTAAGATTTAATTTTGAGAATTTTTAATTCTAAGAATTTGAAAATTTCGGATATACACGAAAATAATAATTAACGATTGTGTGAATTAAGCAGCTAGGAATGGGCAACCTATTTGAATTCAGGAATATGTATCGGAAATTAGAAAATTTGAAATTTTATTAATTTAAACTTTAAAAAATGTATTAATTTTGGAATTGAACTTCGAGTACTTTAGAAAACTATTACTGAACCAATTATTGAATTATGGAACTAAGTCTTTTCTGAATTTCAAAATTTTAGATTAGGAATTTTAGGAATTTAACATTTCTAAATATAGACAAATATGACTTTTAGGGGTTTCCACAATTTATGATAGTGCCCCAAATTTAAATAATTTCCCAAATTTTTTAACTCCCAATTTCTTAATCTCCAAAATTTTTAATTTCCAATATTCCTAAAATTGAAAATTATTAAATTGTGGAAATCTTCAGCATTTAAATTCATAAAATTTCTAAACCCGTAAATTCCTATTTTAAAATATCCAAATTCCTTATTTTATGAAGCCCTTATTTTATAATGCCCTAATTTTCTAGATTGCAAAAATCCTGAAAATCCAAAAATGAAACACACGAATTTGAAGAAATTCAGGAATTTAGTATTTTCAAAATATTTTGAAATTAAGTTACTTAAATTAGGTTAATTCAAAAATATGGAAACTCTGGAGACTTTCTGAGTTTAGAGAGTTTATGAATTTTTGAACTATTTAATTTTTTTCATAAATTTGGATATTTAGAAATTGCACAATTTAGTAAATTAAGAATTTGGAGGCTAAGAAATAATAAAATAGAAGTGAATTAAGAGATTTTAAGAATTAAAAATCTTCAGAATAGTAATTAAGCGGTTTGGAATATTTAGAATTTAAATTTTATAAATTTAGCGAACTAAGAAACTTATGGCGAATAGAAAATTCCAAAATCGAAATTTTACGAACAAATTTTGGATTTTAGGACTTGGAAAAATATGAACATTTAAGAAAAATTAATTTGCAAATTAGGGACTCTGTGAATTTTGTGAGAAAATTTATAATTTTAGTAAATTAGGAATTTATCAATTTACTAATTTTGAAATTCAAATTCGAGAACTATTAATTGATAAACTTTTGAATTTAGAAACTTAGTTCTATGTGAATTTAAAACTTAATTAATTTTTGAATTTGGAAATTTCAGAGTAGGAATTTAGGATCTTAGGAATTTTGTGAATTTAGGAATTGAGAATTTTAGAAATATAGGGAAAGTATAAATTTTGGGGATCTTCGCAATTTATGATAGTGTCCCAAATTTGCTAATTTCTCAAATTGTTTAGTTCCTAATTTCTTAATCTGAATAAATTTTAATATTTATTCCTTATATTCTAAATTGTTCAATTCTTAAGTTCTTCAGCCCATGAATGCCTATTCTAAAATATCCAAATTCCTGTATTCAAGAAGTCCTTATTACATAAAGTCCTAATTTTCTAAATTGCCAAATTCCTAATTTCCTATATTTTCTAAATTCAAAAACTTGTAAGTATTTAAGTTTATGGAAAATTTATTTAGAGTTTACGATAAGATGAAATAGACGAATTATAAAAAAATTTAGGAATATTATAGCCTTTTCAAAATGAAAATAAAAAATTTTGAAATTACGGAAATTATGTAAATTCTATAATATTGGAATTTAGGAAATTGTGACTATGAATTTACGATATAGATTAGGGATTTTATTAGTTTTGAAACTACGAAATATAAAAATTTACGAATTAAGAATTTTAAGAAGTTAACAATTTTAAATTTAAGAATTAAAGGGATTAAAAATTAGGGCATTATCGACATTATCAGTTTCAGATTTCTAGAAGTCAGAAATTCCAAAATTTAATAAATTATTAGTTTTAAGGTCTAAAAATGTCATTAAAAGAAACCATTAGAATTGTTAATTAAGAATTTGGATAATTTAGTAATTAAGAAAAATAATAATTTGGAAATTAAGAAGTTAGGAATTTTCAAATTATTGTAATTTAGAGTTTTATTTAGGAGTTTATTTAACTTAGGAACAGAAAAATTTAGAAATATAGGAAAATGAAAAATTTAAAATTAAGTACTTTAATGGCGATAAAAAAATTTGGATTTGAAAATAAAAACAATTTTAAGAATTTAGGAATTTAAAAATTGATAAATACACAAATTTAATAATTACAAATTGATAAATACTCAAATTTAAAAATTTACTAATGCATTCATAAAATTTGGGAACTTAAGAATTTTGGTATTCTGGTGTTTTATTTAGGCATTTAGGAATTTAGAAATTCAAATAAATAAAGAACCAAGGAAAATGTGAATACTAGGAGTTACGTATTTAATGAATTAGCGGTTTAGAACTTGAATCGTTTCGGAGTGAAGAATGGAGCTCCGTAAATTTAGGACTTGATAAACTTTTAAACACGAAATTTGGAATATTTAGTAAATTCAGAAATAGGAATTTTAAGAATTAATTTTGAACTTCAGGAATTTGGAAAATGTATAATTTTAAGAAAATAATAATTAAGAACGGAATGAATTTACGAGTAAGGAATTTGCAAACTTTATGAATTTAGAAATATGTGTAGGAAATTAGAAAATTTAGAATTTTATTACTTTACGAATTTAAAAATTTACGAATTTTTGAATTAAAATTTCAAAAAGTTCTAAAAACTATAGAAAACTATATTGCAATAATTCCGTATTTCCTAAATTCAAAAAAATTGAAAATATTTAAGTTTAAAGAAGATTAATTTAGGAATTTTTAAATTATTTAGAAACTTCGAATTTCCAAAATATTTGGAAATTTGAAATTTTGAAATTAAATATATTAAAAATATTGGAATTTAGAAAATTTGGGTAAACATAGTAAAATAGCAATTGAGATATTTCGAATTAAGGGATTTTATGAATTTTTAAACTACGGAGTATAGGATATTACGAATTAAGAATTTTAAGAATTTGAAAAATTTTGAAAACTACGAATTAAAGAGATTAATAAATTTGGAATTTATAAGTTTCAAAATTCTAGAAATAAGAAATTTGAAAATTTAGTTAATTATGAGTTTGGAGGTTTAGAAATTTTAAAATTTAAATTTGAAAAATTAAAATTTCGGAATTAAAGAAATTCGAATAAATTAAGAAATTTAAGAATTATATAAAAGTTTAGAATAGTAAATAAGGAATTAGAAAAATTTAAAATTCAGAATTTTATTTAGGAGTTTAATTAATTTAATGTAGAGATTAATTTAATCTAGAAATACATATAAGAAAATAAGAAATTTTAATTAAAAACGTTTAGGAATTTAGAACTTTAAAAATGTTGGATTTAAAAATAAATAAATTTCAGAATTTACGAAACTAGGACTAGAAATTCAGGAATAAAATCATAAATTTAAAAAATTTGAACCTTTTGAATAGATGAATTTGGAAATTCGGGAGTTTAGAGATTGAATCGTTCCTGGAGAAAGAATGGAACTCAGTAAATTAAGGACTTGTTGAATTCAGAAAAACAATCAGGAATTTAGGAGAGCTTAGTGTTTGATAAATTCTGCAATTCGGAATTTTTAGAGTTAATATACTTGATTTATAAATTTTATAGTTTTGCAATTTTTTTTATAATTTTAAAATTCACAGGAGTTTGAAAATTGGTCAGGAAGACAATTAAAATTTTAAAAATTAAAATATCCGATACTGTTCGGAATGTAGCTGTTAGCAATATCAGAATCAACTTTTCTGAAATTTCGGGATTTAGAATTATATTCATTATTATAAAGGATTCTTACACCATTTAAGGTTTAAGAATTTTACTAGTTTTGGAGTTTTTGGAAATTATGGGTTAAGTGGAATAATAATTTTAAAATTTAGAACTTGAATGATTTAAGCAATTAGGAGTTAGAAAACTTTAAAATAATAAGGAATTTAGATATTTACTTAAAATTTATGAGTTTAGCGAAAAAAGAAACTTATACAGAATTTGGAAAATTTGGAAAATTTAAGAAAGTTATAATTAAGGCCTGTGTGAATTTAGGAGTTAGAAATTTGCAAACTATTTGGAATTTAAATTCGAGTATTTTAGAAAAGTATTAATTGACTTTTGATTTTATTAACTTAGTCCTTTGTGAATTTAAAACTTAATTGATTTGAAAATTTTAGATTAAGCTCCTAAAAGCTCAGAAATTTTATGAATTAATGGAAAGTATGAATTGAGGGATTTACGCAATTTTTGATATCCCGAATCGATGGAATGAATTAGTCTCCCAAATTTGTTAATTTCTGAAATTGTTAAATCTTAGTTTTTTAATCTCCATAATTTTTATTTTCCTATATTCTTGAAATTCTAAATTGTTAAATTCTTTAACTCTTCAGCCCTTAAATTTATAAAATTGTTTACCCATAAATAACTATAACTAAATTCAAGAAGTCCTTATTTCATAAAGTCCTTATTTTCTAAATTCCTAATTTTTTTAAATTATATAAACTTGTAAAAATTGAAGATCAAGGAAAAGTTATTTAGTAAGTTTTAGAATAGATGAAATTTAGTATTTTTTAACTATTTGGTATTAAACATTTTTAAATTGAGGATATTGTGTAAATTGAAAAATATTCGAGTTTAGACAAGTTGGACCTTATGAATCTTGGAAATTTAAAATAATAAAATAGGATTTTGGATATTTCGAGTTTAGAGATTTTCTGAATTTTAAAGCAACGAAGTATAAGAACTTACGAATTAAGAATTTTAAGAATTTGATAATATTGAAAATTACCAATTAAGGAGATTAAAAATTTGGGAATTTACAACTTTATAAGATTCAGAATTCTACAAGTTAAAAATTACAAAATTTAGTAAATTAAAATGTTGATGGTTTTGAAGGTTTAAAATTAAAATTTATTAAAATACAAATTTGAGATTTAAGGAAACTCGAATGAATGTTAAGAATTAAAAAACTTTAGAATAGTAAATATGGAATTTGGAAAATTTAGTAATATAGGAAAATCAGAAATCTAAAATGAAGAATTTTGGGTTTAAAAATAAAATAAAATTTAAGAAATTTAGAATTTTATTAATTAGGGAATTTAATTAGTTATCTACTAATTTGGAAATTCTGAAAAGTAGAAATTGAAAAATTACGGATAAGAAGAAATGTAGAACATTATTTATATATAAATTTTAGAATTTATGAATTTAAGGCCAATATGAATAAATTTAAGAATTTCAAAAATTTTCGAATTTAGGAAATTTATAAATTTAGGAATTAAAGGTTTTACGAACTTTTACGAAAGTAATTTACGAATTTAGGACTTTTGGCTATAAATTTGGAAAATTCAGACAAGGAATTTTGGAAATTTAGAAAAATGGAAAATTTGTAATTTAGGAATTAAGAAAATTATAAGTATTTCGGAATAACAGAAGGGAAACCCAAAATGAATAATAATAAGATGTTGAAGAATTTTCAAATTTGAATGAATAAATATTTTCGGTCTTGTTTACTAATATCGAAGAACAAAATTAATTCCGCAGTTTCTAAGCAAAACTTTGAAGAAGAGAAATTCAAAATCAACAATTTAGCAATATCTGAGCTGGCACCAACAATGTGTTCTATTTTAAGTACGTATTTGAAATTTTAAACAAATTTAATGTAAAAATGTATAATTCTTTTCGGTAGATATACACATGTTTAGCAGCAGTCTATATATAATATGTATATAGCTCATGAAAATTGAATTATTTTCGTCGTATACCAAAATCACTTGATTATTAAAAGTTTGTTTATTTTATTTGGCAAAAAAAAATGTTATATTAAATGTTGGTGTACAGTGCTATATTATTTGACTGTTTGATATACCTCCAGTTATACATAAACCTAGTCGCATTTTGTGCACTCACTGTATATTATTGAATTATACGACAGCAACAAAATCTAATAAAAGCTGGGAAAAATATTGAAAATTTCATAATTTTTTGTAAATATGTATGTATATCACAAAAGAAGAATTTAACTTCAATTTACATTTTTTTGGAATTGTATGCGAGTACCTACGAGTATTTTCAGATGAAGCAAAAAAAATGTTTTACAAAGTTATTCAAGCAATAATATTTTTCCCATCTTTTCCTCGCTCCTATCGCCATCACGAAACATTTTTTGTTCGCCTTGCATTCAACATATAGACATACCAATACAAGAGTGCTCGTGCATATGTATATAACATATATATGTATTATAGCCGAACTAAAATAAAAAGTTTTAACTATTTTGCTACAAATTATATTGTTACTCTGCAAGTTCTTGAATAACTGTATCGAATTTTGTACGGTATAGCTGTATACTCGCAACTATATAAAGCGTTGAATGAGACTGATTTTCATATCGCCGTATACGTGTTTATTGTAATTTATAAAATAGTTGCAGGTTGATTACTATATGTACTTTGTAACTTAATTGAAGTAATTAATAGTGTTTGTACGTAACACATAATGTTGAAATTAAGTTTTCCAATAATATACTTTTACAAGTACGATCCAGGAAAGCGAAATTGGTGATTTTCGGTTTAAAGTATATTATATGGGGTCTGTTTTTTTTTGATATCGGAGAAATCGGAGAGATAAATTTACTGTCAAAATTCAGATATGCGTTTTTTTTATACCCGAGAAAAAAATTATCTCTCTGTGTCGTTTTTTTTACGCTCGGATAATTATCAGATACGATCTTTTTTCTCTGAAAAAAAATACAGATTATTGTTTGACAGCAGGGTTTTTTGTTTTCTATTAAATTTAAAATAGCGACCACGACTAGTATTGGGCTATCAGGTAAGGAATATAACTTTAATTTAGGTAGTTTAATACTGTAATTTATAAAATATTTTTAGGTGAAAGCCATTTTAAATGGTCAACTGATACTACTTTATTTGTATTATCATGTATAAAAGATAATTATTATATAAAAAAGTGTATAAGAAAATTAAGGACTTGTTTGCTCAAAGAGCGATAAGTATAACTTGGGAGCAACTAGAATCCAAATGGAAGTCAATGATCAAACAATATAAACAAATAAGGGACCACAACAACACTATTGGCAGAAACAGAAAATGTTGGGAGTTTTACGAAGAAGTGGATGACATTTTAAAAAATAATCCTGTCATCCAGCATCTATCAACGGTGTCCAACATGAGTAGTGATTTGTGCTGCAATGAAAGAAAGCAAGATGTTATGCCTTATATAAGTACACCGTTGGTAGAGCACAGAAAACAGAAACAACAGCAATCCAGTGTACAGAAAAAAAAATTAAAATTAATGGAGGACCATAATAATGTTATGGCAAAATTTGTTAACCATTATATAAAAATAAATCCAGTGCCACCAAATGACAATTTAGAAGTTTAATGGTTCTGATGTTTTAAAATAAGTTGTTAAACATTAAAAAAGATGATTTGTTATTTGCACACGCTTCGCTTGGGCTGCAGTTCCTCCAGTTCCTGGATAAATTTCGCTATCATCATTATCTTCGTCATTATCATTATTTTGTGTGGTCGTAACACCATTATCTTCATTTTCTGGAGTTATTGTATCCCTAATGTTGATGCATAAATTATGAAGGATATGTTAGTTTACGTCCTAGTCCGGACTTTTTAATAAAAGAAACACACACACGTTGATATAATTTATTAATGATTTTCTTTAATCAGTTATTTTAATTGATTTATTGAATTTATTTATTTAGTTAATTTATTAATTCATACATTAATTAATTTATATAAATTTTATAATTTTATTATATGTAACTAATTTATTATTGTTCATTCACATTATTTGTGTCAATATAAAAATTATAACTTAATATATATAAATATTTAATTTGTTAAATTCACTACCACGTTTATCGTATCAAAAAGATATAAATTTTAGGATGTTTAAAAGGTGTGCTGTGCACAAAATTGTAATCGAGCACTGATTAATTTTTTAAAGTGCATTTCCAAAAAATGCAACCGGCGAGAAATAGGCCGAGAGAGAAAATTCTTGTATATATTTATATACATGTACTTAGGTATATAAAGATGAGCACGGGAAATACGCGCGCAAAAACCTAATCATCAAGACGAATTATATGTATATGTGAATTCGTTTTGTTCGGCCCAAATATTAGAGAAAATAACAGTAATGTGCCGAATGATGATTGGCCAATAAAATATCACGCGATATGTATTCGAGAGAGTGATCAATATGTACGTAATATAAAATTAAATTGTGCATAGAATTATCGAATACTAAGTAGATGCAAAACTTTCTATATACATAGTATAAATATAAATTGTATATAGAAGGTAAATAAGTGTAATGTTAACGCGTTGCTTACCAATGTGAGGAAATAAGCAAACGCGAAATTGTAGTGATTTTGATACAATTGAAATTAAGGCTATTGCCAAATTAATTGTATAGGTCGCTACAGGACTCCCCTGCAAGTGAAGATCCCCCCTAATGAAGCTGAAATAATTTTAATAATTATAGTGCTATACGTACTGATTTTCGAGCTCTTGGTACTGATGTTTGATCAGACGAGGCTAGAATTCCGTAAGCTGGCTTCAATCGATCAATAGAAATATTATAATTCTTATCTTTGATCGAAATAATGAAATGTTTCCGAAGGCGTCGAATGACTTTATATGGACCTTCGTAGGGTGGTGATAATCCTGTGCGAACCTTGTCCATGCGAACAAAAACAAAATCACAAGTGTCTAATGTTTTAGGGACAAAGATTGTGTTCTGATTAGTTGTTCGAGTTGCTGTCGGAACAAGATTTTGCATAGTGGTACGTAATTGGTCGACAACTGTGTCTGCTGTTGGTAAAGGTGGAAGAGGATTATCTACGAAGAACTCACCGGGTAGCTTGATGGTTTGACCATAGACCATTTCCGCTGGTGAGCACTTCAGATCTTCTTTCACTGTAGCTCTAATTCCGAGTAAAACAATGGGAATCTCAGAGCTCCAATTACTAGTATTTCCTCGAGCCATGAGTGCTGATTTTAGCTGGCGGTGAAAACGTTCAACCATGCCATTGGCTTGAGGATGATAGGCCGTAGTGCGTATACGATTTGAGCCAAGGAGTTTCGTTAACTCGGTAAAAAGTTTGGACTCAAATTGTGTTCCTTGATCGGTAGTAATATTGAGAGGAACCCCAAATCGGGATACGTAATTATTAACAAAAGTTGAAGCAACTGTAGCTGCAGACATATTGTCCATGCAGTAAGCTTCCGGCCATCTAGTAAAACGATCGACACAGGTAAGAATGTAAGAATATCCATTGGATTGTGGAAGTGGTCCAACAATGTCCAAATGGATATATTCGAATCGACCTGGTGGAATTTCGAAATGTCCAAGGGGCGATTTTGTATGCCTTTGGACTTTAGATTTTTGGCACGCTAAACAGGATTGTGCCCAATGGGTCACATCTTTGTTCATGCTAGGCCAAAAGTAACGAGCAGTAATCAATTTTCGAGTAGCACGGATACCTGGATGTGAAATGTTATGTAATGCATCGAAAATAGTTCGACGTAGTGATTCTGCGATGTACGGGCGATTTGCACCCGTAGAGATTTCGCAGTAGATTTTAAAACCAGGAAATTCAAAAAGCTCTAATCTGTAGTGACTAGTGCGACATTCGGAACCAGAAAATAAATTCTGAAGTTCTATAGGTCGGCTTCTTGGGCTTGGCTAATTTTGTTCAAGTCGAAGTGAGTCTCGACTGTGGCAGTTTCGGTGGTGCGAGATAAAGTATCTGCGACCACATTATTTTTGCCTGTCACATGTTGGATATCCGTAGTGAATTGCGAAATGAAATCCAAATGACGAGATTGTCTCGGATTTCTCTCAGTTTTTGATTGGATTGCCCGTGTTAGAGGTTTATGGTCGGTATATATTGTAAATTCCCGACCTTCGACAAAATATCTAAAGTGCTTAATAGCTAGATAAATTGCTAGTAATTCCCGATCGAATGCGGAGTACTTTTTCTCGGCATCCGATAGCTTCTTGGAGAAAAATCCCAATGGTTCCCAAATATTATTATTAAGCTGTTGCAGAACCGCTCCAATCGCAGAGTTCGATGCATCAGTCGTAATACTGAACTTTGAAGCGTCCAGTGGGTGTACTAACAAAGTAATGTTAGACAATTCACTCTTTAGCAAGGTAAATGCATTTTGGCATTCCTCGGGCCAAGAAAAGTTCTTGGGCGTCTTGGGCTTTTTAACAAGAGCAGCCAAGTGCGAGTGAATAGGGGCAAGTGTTTCAGCAAGTTTCGGAATAAATCTATGGTAGTAATTAATCATACCAACGAAACGCTGAATGCCCTTAATTGAATTGGGTGGTGGGAATTCCTTGATGGCATTAATCCTATCTTCAGCAGGTAGAATACCATCAGGAGTAATTTTGTGACTGAGGAAGTCAAGTGTGCTGGCGCCAAATACGCATTTAGCACTATTGATGTGAACATCAAACTCCACTAACTTTTGGAATAGTTGATCCAAGTGCAGTTTGTCGTGTTCCTCAGATTTTGAAGCTATTAATATATCGTCAATATAGACGAATACGAAGTCTAGACCATGAGTGACTTCGTTCATATAACGCTGGAACGTTTGAGCGGCATTGCGTAATCCAAATGGCATTCGTGTATATTCGAAAAGGCCAAATGGGGTAGTGATTGCCGTTTTAAAAACGTCCTCAGGTGCGACAGGAATATGGTGATAACCTCTAATCAAATCGATTTTGGAGAAGATTTTGCATCCATGCAAATGCATGGAGAAATTTTGTATGTGGGGTATCGGATAACGATCCGGCGTAGTAACAATGTTAAGTCGCCGGTAATCCCCACATGGTCTCCAATCATTATCTTTTTTCCTGACCATATGTAATGGGCAAGAAACAGATGATGCAGATGGTCGGCAAATGCCTAATTCCACCATATGTTGGAATTCGATTAATGCCGCTTTATGGCGAACCGAATCCAGTCTTCGTGGTCTTGACACTGGTAAATGACCTTCAGTGACAATGTGATGTACCACGGAATGTTTAACTGGTAAATTGTAATTTGGCTCGGCAATTAGGGCCGGATACTTTTTGAGTATCGTGCCATAGGCGTT
Organism: Tipula unca; assembly: GCA_951394425.1. Lineage (NCBI taxonomy): Eukaryota > Metazoa > Arthropoda > Insecta > Diptera > Tipulidae > Tipula > Tipula unca. The sequence goes on from OX596380.1 coordinate 78,241,938, forward strand.
GTCGATTATAAAATGGATCGGTGAAAATACGTCAGAGCGATCCATTGTGGCAAAGGTTGACAGCTTTGTCGCTGAATCAACTAGCCGTTTGTTTTTTATATCGACTAAAAGGCCAAATTTACTCAGAAAGTCGGCGCCAATTATTGGACGATTCACAGCAGCTATTAAAAATGCATGCGTGAAGGTTCGTCTAAGACCGATATCAACCTGGAGCAATTTAGTTCCATAAGTTGAAATGGTTGAACCGTTGGCGGCCGAAAGTACCAAATTTGAATTTTTGTTTTTTAAATGTTGTTGATTTAAAAATAGTTGTGTTGGAATGACTGATAAATCGGCTCCAGTGTCTATTAAGAAAGTTAGATTATTTCTAGTGTCATACAGAAATAATCTGCTCGCGTTGAGGGTGTTTTGATTCGATGAATCTACCCGTTTATATGCGAGTTTTTTGATTGAATAGACTTATTTTCGCCGTCAGCGGTCAGTGTACCCTTGAAATTGCAAGGGGTAATGCACTTGTGTGCGCGGGTACCAAATTTATGGTGGTACCAACACTGACTATATCTCCGGTTTGCTGACGGAGAACGAGACCGCTGACGCGAGCGCGACTTTGATCGAGATTTTGATCTTTCTCTCGATCTGTTGTTGTGACCGCTTAAAGCTCGGTCCATTTTCGCTTCCAGTCGAGCCAATCGGGCTTCGACTGAGTCGCGCTGTAATTGTGATCGAAATTGCCGGGTCGATGTTGATGGTATGATACGCTCTGTCGCTGCTACATTGTTTTGCGGACTGATGTGCTCGTACATTTTATCCGCCGATTTTGCTAGCGTTATTATTTCGACAGTATCGGGATGTGCGAGCATTGCTATTCGTATGATCTCTGGGAGATTTTTTAGCCACAGTGATCTTAAAACTGATGCGTTTAAGTTGCCCTCAGCTAGCGTTTTTATATGACGCAACAACTCTGTTGGACGCATATCTCCTAATTTTAGGCCACTCAATAACTGAGCTAACTTCCGTTCCTGTGACGGGGCCAGCCGATCTAAAAACGCCTGTTTGATTGTTTGGTAGCAGTTTGTTACAGGTGGATCGGCTAGGATATCAGAAATTTTCTGACTCGCCTGGGGAGACAATGCGTTGAGCACCAACAGATATTTCGTTTTGTCGCTCGTTATGTTTTTTAGATTGAATAGTATTTCCACTGTATTGAACCAGTCTGATGGGCCGTCTAACCAAAATGGTTGTAGTTTGAGGCTAGTTTCTGCTAGTTCAATACTAGTTTGCTCATCAGTTTCCATGTTAATATGCACTTGATCCAAGGTTGTTTCATTAGTATCAATCTTAGGTGGCATTTTATAATCTGTACTTCACAGAAGATGGAAACTGGTAATTGTGTTTTCTTTATTTCTTTACGGTTTTATTAAGCAAAAACTGCTCGGCCAAGCGTTTTCCCTTGTAGGTACTTAATCGGACCGAGCAAAAAAAAAACTATCAGTTCACCAATATGTGGCGCTGTTTAAAAATAAAAAATTTGTTGATGAAATTCACGCAGAATTTCAATACCCAAAAAAAATGTACTGAGTATGATAAAACAAATTTTTTATTTTTTATTTTTTTTTGATGATTTTGTGAACTAGCACTTTGATTTAATTACCGTCGTTGGTGTTTTAATCTTTGGTATATGGTTTTGTACCAACGATGGTGATGATGGGAGTTTACGCAACGAGAAACGACCGGGTGGAAAATATTACAAGGAAAGTATTTCGAGCAAGGCGGTGAGAAAAACAAATCAATACATATATAAAAAAATTTTACAAAATGCTCTACTCTACGTTATAAAAAAATATTTTACGTTAAATGTTGTTAGAAAAAAAAAATATTTTAAATTTCAATTAAATTTGCAAGAGAAAAAAATATTTTTGTTGTAATATTTGTAAAAAAAAAAAAAAAAACTTGCCAATTGTTTCGCTGCTACTGCTGCTGCTGGTCCCGGTGTCCTGTAGCGGTGAGGGTTAATCGCTTCACCGAAATTCCCTCGTTGCGTGGGAGGGGTTGTGACCTACACACGTCTGCAAATCCCTCGTTGCGTGGGAGGGGTTGTGCCCTACACACGTCTGCAAATCCCTCGTTGCGTGGTATGAATAAAAAATTTATTTTATATTTCTGAATAAATTTTTTTACTTTAGTGTGTTTAGGCGTTTATTATATTTGTTTTTTTTTTATAACTATTTATTTTAACTATTATAATCGGTAAAAACCGACGTCGAGGTCACCACTTGTTAGTTTACGTCCTAGTCCGGACTTTTTAATAAAAGAAACACACACACGTTGATATAATTTATTAATGATTTTCTTTAATCAGTTATTTTAATTGATTTATTGAATTTATTTATTTAGTTAATTTATTAATTCATACATTAATTAATTTATATAAATTTTATAATTTTATTATATGTAACTAATTTATTATTGTTCATTCACATTATTTGTGTCAATATAAAAATTATAACTTAATATATATAAATATTTAATTTGTTAAATTCACTACCACGTTTATCGTATCAAAAAGATATAAATTTTAGGATGTTTAAAAGGTGTGCTGTGCACAAAATTGTAATCGAGCACTGATTAATTTTTTAAAGTGCATTTCCAAAAAATGCAACCGGCGAGAAATAGGCCGAGAGAGAAAATTCTTGTATATATTTATATACATGTACTTAGGTATATAAAGATGAGCACGGGAAATACGCGCGCAAAAACCTAATCATCAAGACGAATTGCATGTATATGTGAATTCGTTTTGTTCGGCCCAAATATTAGAGAAAATAACAGTAATGTGCCGAATGATGATTGGCCAATAAAATATCACGCGATATGTATTCGAGAGAGTGATCAATATGTACGTAATATAAAATTAAATTGTACATAGAATTATCGAATACTAAGTAGATGCAAAACTTTCTATATACATAGTATAAATATAAATTGTATATAGAAGGTAAATAAGTGTAATGTTAACGCGTTGCTTACCAATGTGAGGAAATAAGCAAACGCGAAATTGTAGTGATTTTGATACAATTGAAATTAAGGCTATTGCCAAATTAATTGTATAGGTCGCTACAGATACAACAAGCCCCTATGTATATTGGAATCAGTACCGTTTTCTTTGTCTCTATGTATTTTAATCGTCGAAATCTCCCTTTTAACAGTCCAAATGCCCTTTCAACAACTACTCGACATTTAGAGTGGACGGTGTTGTAAATGATTTCGGCATCTGTTAAGTGACCGTAGTTTGTAGGTATATAGAGTTAAAAGTCACGTTTTCAGCGGGTAAGCAGAATCTCCTAAAATGTGCTCTGATTCTGTTATGCCACATACTCCTGAAAAAATATAAAGAAGGGTTACCTAAATATTTCTTATATAACTACTACTTTCACGTAACCTGATTGCACACTTGTTTCAAACTTTGAGCGCTGTAGTACTCTGACGTCGTGAACGGAGTCAACTTCCCCAGCATAATAGCTAATAAACTTCATTTGGTGGTCGCATATTGCTTGAAGCTACATATAATGAAATCCCTTTCGATTTATATAAAAGTTAGGGTAGTCATTTGGTGCGATTATGGGGATTTCACTTCCGTCGATTGCTCCGATTATACCTAATTAATATAAAAAACTTAACCCAATAACGAATAAAAATCAATTAAAATTTTAATATTCCCCATTAAAGCTTGATTTACACTTGACGACTTTCGACGTCTACAAAAAACCTGAGATACAATGATTAAAATTTATTAAAGCGAGAACGAGAAAAATATATCGTCTGCAAAACAAATCATACCAAAATGATCCCAGTAAACCAAAAAAAAAGCAGATGCAAACGAAAGAAAGATGTCGAGCTTCATCTGCTACTATAAACAGACGTCAATTCATGTACTTAAAATGTATAATATACTAAATTTTGTACACACATTGAAAAAATTTAAAATATTATAGTTATTTTAGTTATTATAGTTATTATTAGTTATTATTAGTTATTTTTGACGTTTCTTGCAGATCTGCTTAATCGTTCAATGTAAAGCAAGCTTAAAGCGATGTTTTTCCAAATAATGCAATTTGGAAATAGTTTGCTCGTCACTTGTTGGCCATTTCGCTAATCCCTTTTCGATGTTTAACTTTAATATTTTTTGGGAAATTTTATTTATTATTTGCCAAGCCGTAGATTAAGCGCATCCAAATCGATTACTAATAGTTCTGTAATTGAAAAATAAACATTAATAAAACATATGTATATGCTGGACAATATACTAAATAAATACCTAAACGTTTCTCGATTGCCGAAGAATCATAATGCAATAAGCACTTGCTTTTCAATTGGCATCTCAAATCGACCGGGATGCAACTCTCTGGTATACAGATCATGAAGCCCTTTACATAACAAATTGTAGTGTATGTACCACCCTGTTAAAATTAATATTAAGTTGATTAAGCAAAAACAAAAAATAAATATAAAATATAAGATAAACAAAAATATATAATACAGAATGCAAAATTAGCAAAACAATTGATATATCAAATAACTAATAAAAAAAATATAAAATGTAATAGGAGCATTAGGGGCAATGCTCGGCAAGAAGGCCAACTCGTGTTGTCAGCACGGTTGGTAGAAAAGAAAATAAGAAATAGAAAATAATCATTCATAATGTAACTGCCAAACCAAGAGGTGGTAAAAATATAAAATTGTATTAAGAAATTGTAAGAAGTTAATTATAAAATTATAATAAATATAAAGTGAAAATATAAATTTTAGTACGCATTGTTTCATTGTGGAAAATAGAATAGAATAAAAAGATGATGTAGAGAAGTACAATCATCACATGGCGACCGTGACAGGACTGTGAAAAAGTATATGAAAAAAAAAGGCTTACAAAATTTGTGAAAAGTCCTCACTATAGTGAAAGAAAAAGTTATGAAAGAAAAAGTTATAAAAGAAAAAGTTATAGAATAAAATATATAATAAGTGAAAAGGAAGTTAAACAAAAATGGGAGACAGTGATTCCAAACCAGAATAAAATATATAATAAGTGAACTGAAAGTAAACAAAATGGGAGGCAGTGATTCCAAACCGGAACCCGTGGTGAAAGAGAACATCGTCATCGATAACAACAACAACAACAGCAACGAAGAAGATGCAGATGCAACTACATATGAAATGGCAGCAATCGCCATAATAGTATATATAACTGGTGAGTTAATCAAATTTATATATAAAAAACACATGCAAAAGATAGAAAAACTGGCGAAGCAATCAGCTGAGTCAGTATAAAACAAAATTTTTTATATACAATGATAACATACATTAAAAATTAGAAATTTAATAAATTAAAATTTAAATTTAAGTATATAATAGAACGATAGATAGATAAATAAATATTTTATATGACTCAATGAGTATATAAAAAAAAAAAAAAAAAATTTTATGCCGACGGACATAAAGTGTCCCAAAAATATAAATATATATACACAAAATTTATAAAATAAAATATATAATAATAATAAATGATCAATAGTTTAATGAATGAAAAAGCTTAAAGAGCTAGTAAAAATTTTGAAAACAAGAAAAGACAGCTTTTCAAAAAATCCGAATAGAGAATTTTCTAAAAATTTTATCTTAAATAGTATTACATTACTGCGTGATACACGCGAAAAATATAACAAAATATCAAAAGAGTTAGAACATAGTGATAGTGAAGACGTTACAGTTTTAGTAAATAAATTTGAAGAATATTTTCAAATATTAAGTGAATTTGTGGAAAAACAACAAATTAAAAACGTGGAAACTGAAACCCAGTCTGACGTAGTAAAAATATTGACACCAAATAATAAAATGGCAGCGAAATTTGATTTATACCAATCAATGAAAATAATCCCAGAATTTAAAGGTAAATTCATGGAATTAGAAAACTTCATTGATATCATTGAAATGGTATATGATTCTCTATCAGACGAAGAAGAGAAATCTAAACTAATCAAATTCGTTTGGGTAATCAAATTGGATGCCAGCGCAAAGTTAAAACTAAATAATAATGGGATACCAAAAACCTTAACAGAGTTAAGAAAAGCATTAACTACTGGATATCCAAACAAAGATACGGTGCAAACACTGCATAGTCAGTTATCCCGTATCTCACAAAATGGTTCTAATATTGATGGATACATTTCAAAAATTGAATCCATTATATTAAAACTAAACAAACTAAATAAAGACACATTAGTGGATGGCGATGCCAACACTATTGAAAAGATAAATGAGCAATTGGCATTAAATATTTTCAAAGAGGGTCTAAACGAACCTCATAGATCGCTAATTGTGGCTGCTAGACCCACAACTTTTGCAGAAGCCACTCGGATTGCAAAAGAAATGGAGGCAGCTAACCAAAACATTTCTGTAAAAAACATAAACTATATAAATAACAGGAATAAAACTTTTTATAAATCTAACAATGATCAATACCGATTTCAAAATAATGGGAAATATAGAAATGCAAATGCAAATAAATAAGCAAAAACACAATAGGCAATACAATCAACAAGCCACATTAGGCAATAACAATCATAAAAATAATAATCGCTACAGTTCAGTGCCCCCACAGTATATAAATAATGTCAGATTTGAACAAAATAGATTCGACAGATATAGACCAGCTTCCTTTCAGTATAGGAATAATAATAAATTTGAACAGAATAAATTTGAGAGAAACACTCCAGTAGCTAGTTACCAAACCCAACAGTACAGAAATGCTCCAAACTACAATCGACAAAATTATAGAATTAACTACATTACCAATGACAGTGCAAAAAACGAGGTCAGCTCCCCACAAGGGAGAGAGAATCATGCACAACAGGAATTGGAACGAGAATTCCAGAATATACAAGTTTAATAGGAAGTAAAGAAGTTGAAATATTTAAAATTTCAAATAATCTTAATAACTATATTGAAGTATACAGTTCACGTAACGAATCGAAAACCAAATTTAACTTTCTAATTGACACCGGATCAGATATTTCAATTATCAAACTGAACAAATGTGAGATAAATGTCATCATAGATACAGAAAGGCGATGCAAAATCACTGGCATCACCGAAAATGAAAATTATACCTTAGGGACAATACAATATAATTTAATCTTAGATAATAATATTTTCAATCATGAGCTACACGTCGTGTCCAACGAGTTTCCAATCCCAACAGATGGAATACTAGGTAGAGACTTTTTAAATAAATTCTGTTTTATAATAGATTATGAAAATTATATAATATCAACAAGATTAAATGAAAATTTAATAGAAGTACCACTAATAAAAAACATTTTAAAAAAGATCAAGATGTTTCTAAACAATGGAGATTAGTGGTGGATTATAGAAAATTAAACAATGTCGTTGTAAATGATAAATTCCCTTTAACCAGGCTAGAAGATATTCTAGACCAACTAGGTAGAGCGAAATATTTTTCCACGCTCGATTTATCTACCTCCTTTCATCAAATCGAATTAGACGAAAAATCAAGGCCTCTCACAGCTTTTTCAAGTGACCAAGGCCACTATCAATTTAAAAGACTTCCTTTTGGATTAAAAATTTCTTCAAATTCTTTTCAAAGAATGCTATCTATTGCTCTTTCCGGATTACAGAGCCAAGCATTTCTCTATGTGGACGATATAATAGTCCATGGTTGTTCAATCAACCATCACAACAAAAATTTAATTTCAATTTTTGAATGTTTAAGAAAATATAATCTAAAATTAAACCCAAAGAAATGCAACTTCCTAAAGAACGAAGTTGTGTACTTAGGACACTTAATAACTGACAAAGGGATTAAAACCGATCCCAGTAAATTCGATAAGATTAATAACTATCCGATCCCGAAAAACGCGGACGAGGTGCATCGTTTTACGGCACTATGTAATTATTACCGTAAATTTGTCCCAAACTTTGCGAATATTGCAAAACTATTGTACAATCTACAAAAGAAAAAAGTACCTTTTAACTGGACTTTGGATTGCGAAACCGCTTTCAAAGAACTAAAACATCGATTAGTGAATGCACCAATTTTACAATATCCGGACTGGGACAAGGAATTTATATTAACAACCGACGCATCCAATTATGCGTATGGTGCGGTGTTATCTCAGGGAGAAGTTGGAAAAGATCTTCCCATTGCTTATGCAAGTAAAAATCTTGATAAGCACGAAATAAATAAAGATATATTGCAAAAAGAACTCCTTGCGATACACTGGGGCATTAATTACTTTAGACCATATTTGTATGGTAGGAAGTTTAAGGTCATAACTGACCACAGGCCATTAGTTAGTTTATTTTCGGACAACAAGCCATCATCCAAGATGACTAGGGTAAGGCAAAGCCTGTGCGAGTATGAATACGAAATAGTATATCGAAAGGGAACACTGAATGTGGTGGCGGACGCGTTATCACGTATCAAGTTGGACTCAGACATGCTTAAATCACTAATACCAAGAGATGCTGATATAAAAGTAATAACAAGGTCAATGAATAATAAACTCCAAAATGATAATAATGATAAAGATAAAAATAAATCAAATGATAAATGGAAGCCTGATCAACTTCACATATGGGAAACCACATCGTATAATGATGTCAAAAATTTAAAAAAATTAAAGTTTAATATAGAAAACGGTTTAACTAAAGTGCGACATGATAATAATGAATTAATAATTACAATCGACGAAACTCTACCAAAACTAGATTTGGTATTTGAGAAGTTGATTGAATCTATGAATAGGAACCGTGTAAAAGAATTATCCATGGATACTAAAGATAACATTTTAAAATATATAACGCGCGAAAAATTTAAAAAATTATACGAAAATGTATGTAAAAGATTAGATAAACGCACTGATAAATTAAAAATAATAATATATGAAGCACCAAAAATGCTAGAAAACATAGGTGAAATAAATGAAATAATAAATTTATACCATGACACGCCGGTAGGTGGTCATATTGGTACAAGACGTTTGATTAAACGTTTAAAACAAAAATACATATTCAAAAATATGAATAAAATTATAAGTAATTATGTAAAAAATTGTGACACTTGTACTAGGACAAAGATAGTCAGGCATAATAATAAATTAATGACAATAACAGATACACCGAGTACTAGCTTCGAAGTATTAGCAATCGATACGGTAGGTCCTTTACTACCATCGAATGGTTTTAGGTATATTTTGACAATTCAATGCGAGTTGACAAAATATGTAATAGCGATACCGATCAGGGATAAATTCGCAAACTCTATCGCGAAAGCTTTAGTTGAGAATTGTATTCTAATATATGGTAATTTTAAAAGCGTAAAAACAGATCTGGGAACAGAATTTGTAAACGAAGTATTTAATAACTTATGTAAATCATTACACATAGAGCATAGAAAGTCTACTGCTTATCACCATCAAACATTAGGAACGATAGAACGTAATCACCGCGTACTGAACGAATATTTGTTAGCATTTGCCAACAGTAACAATTGGGATGAATGGGTAAAGTACTTTACATTCTGTTACAACACGACACCACATACAGATACGAACTATACACCTTTTGAATTAAATTTTGGGAAAATCGCAACATTACCGAGTGATATCATATCAGAAACAAATAAATTATATAATTATGATGATTACATAAAAGAATTTAAATATCGATTAGGGTTAGCACATCGAAAGACCAAAGAACTATTAGAAATATCAAAACTAAAAAGACAAGAAATATCTAAAAATAACTGTACAAAAAATGAATTTAAAATTGATCAATTAGTACTATTACGTAATGAAGATAAACGAAAGTATGAGAATCCATACAGTGGTCCATACAAGATTATTGAAGTAAATAACTCAAATGTTAAAATAAAATTAAATGATAAAATCAAAAAAGTACACAAAGATAGATTGAAACCTTATAATTGTATAACATAGCTTCTAAGTTCATATATAATAATAATTAAATAGTACGAATGCATTCAATGTTCAATATTCTATATTCAATGTTCAATATTCAATAGTTAAATAAGTTATTAATAGTTATTATTAAATAAAATAAGAAAAATAAATAATAATAAGTCTAAAAAAAAAAAAAAAAAAAAAATTAAAAAAAAAATAAAATATTAATAATAATATTTTTTTTCTTTAAAGGCCAGGGGTGTAGTGTATGTACCACCCTGTTAAAATTAATATTAAGTTGATTAAGGAAAAACAAAAAATAAATATAAAATATAAGGTAAACAAAAATATATAATACAGAATGCAAAATTAGCAAAACAATTGATATATCAAATAACTAATAAAAAAAATATAAAATGTAATAGGAGCATTAGGGGCAATGCTCGACAAGAAGGCCAACTCGTGTTGTCAGCACGGTTGGTAGAAAAGAAAATAAGAAATAGAAAACAATCATTCATAATGTAACTGCCAAACCAAGAGGTGGTAAAAATATAAAATTGTATTAAGAAATTGTAAGAAGTTAATTATAAAATTATAATAAATATAAAGTGAAAATATAAATTTTAGTACGCATTGTTTCATTGTGGAAAATAGAATAGAATAAAAAGATGATGTAGAGAAGTACAATCATCACAAAATTAAAAGTTTCAATATCCAATCTGAAATGTTCTTTAAATTGCTGGTTTGGATATGTGGAAACAATTTCTTCAGAAAAATATGTTTTCTCCCAATTCATCACTATTCAAGTCATCTGCATCACTTAAATCTTCGTACAAGTTACGAAATGACGTGCTTGCTAAATTGATAAAATGGTGTTCATCCATTTTAAAATATTTACTCTATCCTAATTAAATATAACTATTTATAAACTATATAAACTAAATTAAATTATTTATTAACTATTAATTATTTATTTATATTATGTTTTTTATTAAATTAAATTGTCAACTTTAAAAATTTCGCTTGCTTACATCCACTTGTAACCTCAAAAAAAATCTATCTGAAATAATTTCTCCGATACTTAAAAAAAATCACAAAAAAAAATATTTTTGATCTGACAGATAAAACTAAGAGAAAAAAATTATCGGACATATCCGATAAATAATCTTTCTGAGCTCTCTGATTTCTCCGAGATAAAAAAAAACAGACCCATGGATCTGTTTTTGATTGTTGATGTCGCATAACAGATGGCACTAATAATTTTTTGATTCATAATCGGAAGGCAAATTTAAATTAGTTGGTTATACTTCGAATGACGACCAATTGTATATTATTTATCTACGAATATAGTAAAACTGGTCTGAAAAAATGGATTTCTAACGAGAAATAGATCTTCCACTGAGTCAAACAAAATAAGTATATGTTAATGCAGTTCAACTGATTCATAAACAAGAAAGCCTTTAAACCGTCGAAAAATTTGAATACCTATAAGCTTTATTAAGAGGAAGCAAATGTAGTACTTTAACGTAGGATTGCAGAAGTTGAAAGCTCGGTATGACAAAAATCAGCATACTAAAGAGTGTTGATTTCTTTATTGAATTTCACATTATTGGATGTATCAGATGAGGTTATGAGAAGTTTAAATGCGCCAGTTATGAAAGCTGACGTTAGAGATCATGGCTTATATATACATATGTATATATAATATATATATATATATATATATATATATATATATATATATATATATATATATATATATATATATATATATATATATATATATATATATATACATATATATATATATATATATATATATATATATATATATATATATATATTCAGATCAGCAAGCACTCAGTCGCAAACAATCTAAAAGATCGGCTACGCCACATACTAGCGCTAAGAGTCACTCTACCACAACAACCATTTAAGAGAGCATTTTAGCCAAACCACTAGTTTCAAGTATAACACTACCCATCCTAATGGTACCATGAGGGTTATTTACATTCGATCAAGGGTTAGGGCATCAAGTGGAATCCAAAACCGGATTCGTTCACTTTTCACATAAATCTTAACACCGCAATAAAATTCCAAACCTTATGGCTTGAAAATATTGAATGCGGGATTACGAAGTTACTTCATCGATGATGACAAGTTGGTGCAATTATTATAGAGATGGTTTAGCAATGGCAACAGGCATTATGTTTCCAAAATTTCTCAACTTAAACCATCGCGCCTATACACGGCTTTTGGGATGTCAGGTTCAGAGAAAGCAATAATTATTCGTTGTCAGTATATGTGTGCGAAAACCAAACTCTACTTCTACTAGGGTTGGAACATTTGTTTTAAATAAATATCTAAAACCATTACAAGCGAGATTGAATCCGTAATCGTATATAGACAGATTCTTATTGTATTGCGCTTTTGGAAAAACCAATTCAAGCACCTTGGCGATACCTCGAACAGCAGAGTCTCTAGCATTGTTAACGTTGATTGCTTGGAGTGTTTTAATTGATTGCATGAATCAGAAATTGTTTAAGGCATTCGCGACAGCCATTCAACTGTCGACAAATTTCATTACCTGAAAGGCTTACTAAGTAAGATAACGCAGAATCTAATATGGGATTTCAAAGTGAAGGACGCAAATTACATTGAGGAATTTCAGTATAACAAAAAGCGGGAGCGGGATATTAAAGGGTGGAGCAATAAGAGTTTCACCATATGTGAATAGTAAATACAAAATTATTACGTTGGAAAGATTTTGATTTACATGTGTGCCAGATAATACTGGCCAAATTATGCCTAATTGTCTCGTCGTTTTGCTGGCTCATTATCATAGACCTTATTTTTGAGATTAAACCGGAAGAAATAAGTCACTTCTTTGTGATTCGGTGTTTCGCATACGCATCTTCTCGTGCAATTAAGCCATTCTTTCATTAAGTGTGTGGCATGTATCACCATCTTGTTTAAATCATATATCGTCCACACCCATACCATGCAATTCGGCCATATTTGCTGCGGACGATCACGATTTGATGTGTTTGGGCTTTCGGCCACATGTTCACTTACGATAGCAATGTTTTTGGGTGAACGGCCCAAAAATTCATGTAATGTCCGATATGCATTTCTTTTTAAATGCGCCCATTTTCATAACAGGCTTCGATAGTTTTAATGTGTTGTGCCACTGTGTATCTAAATAGACATGGCTAAAATAGTTAATGATTGAAGATGACAGATTTTATTCAAAACTCATGGTGAAGTACCCATTGGCCCACCCTTTATTAAAGCCTTTATTAAGAAGTTGGGTGATCAAAAACTATTCATGAAGCGCTGTTCACAATTGGAAAATTGTTGGATGTATCAAATGAAGCTTAACGATGAGGCGAAGAATCAGTTGGCACAGCGGACCACGCAGAGAATCAATTACCATATCCATCCAATAATTTTTTGATTTCCTGGCAAAACAAACCGATGCATTACAGTTAGTTATAGATCAAGCACCTAGTCGCAATCAGTCTCAAGATCCACTATGTCACATATTACCGCTAAAAGTTACAACATATACCATAGCAACAGTCTGTTGCGACCACTACAGGAAAATGAATCACAAGCTTAAGGAAGTAATTGAAGAGAGACATTAATAACAGGACAGGAGATAACGCCCAGACCATCTATTCCAGTACTAACCGTTAATGTAGTGCCATTATTAAAAGTTAGCGTAGTAGTGCGTTCAAATAGTGAAACTTTATTCATTACTGAACAAAGAGCCCAGATTTCATAATCGTAACAAAACTGTAAATTCATACCACAAATCAAATCAACTTAACAAATGGCAAGATTCAGATTAAGCAGTATAGAAAAGAGATTTAGACGAGATAATTAATTTGGCTTCTTGTCTAAAGAGTTTATGCAAGAATATGAGTCATTAGGTGATTTGTAAAATGTTTAAGTGCAACAATATCTATCCGAATTGTACCATGAGAGAGTTTGTACACCATCAAGGTTTCAAGTATAGAATCCAATAAAATATTCGATCACGTTTCGCGTAAATTTAAACACCAATAAAAGCCACCGACAATACACAAAGCGAGCGTTGTTATCTGAGGTTATTGCACAATGTTTGATATGGTGGGTTGATTGGCACGAATAACAATCCGCATTAAAATACTATTCCAAACCGTATGGCTTGAAAATATTGAATGTGGGACTCCATTGGTGATGACAAGTTGGTGCAACTATATATAGAGATGATTTAGCAATGGCAACAGGTATCATTGTGCCAAAATGGCTGTTTACAACTGCTTGGGACATTAATTTTATCTCGTTTGATATCCAAATACATCTAAAATATCTAAAAGTTGATGATCATATATAGGTTTGATCGTACTTCGGAAATACTCAGCGCATATATATTCGAAATGCTTGGCGTCATGTTTCTGTAGCTACAAATTTAGCAGATTGTCCATCACGCAGGACAACAGCCAGAAATTTTAAAGGATTCAACCTTTGAACGTACGAATGGGTTTGCGGGTGCTTCTCATCCAAGATGAAGTCAAACAGAAGTCTGATATCGCAGAACCTATTTTAAACAATAAACAATTAATTATCATGACGCCGAAGGGCAGAAAATATGCCGTCACATAATCAGACAACCAATTTTAAAGATGAGTACATAGAGCTGACTGCTGGAAAAAAACAAATCTATAGAAAGGTAAACCAAAGTCGGCGGCAAAAGTGGTTTCGTCCAATGTGCAATTACATTTTTGAAACGGTTTGCATTGACTACTGTGGGCCATTTAGAATACTTCTAACCAGAAGGCTACGTGCAACTAGAGTGTTGTATATGGCACATCTTTACTTTGGGCCTCAAACTGCCTCAAAGAAGTTTGTACATTTTAGTAGAGGACAGAATAAAGTGGGAATCCATTCGACCGGCTTCTCCTCATGGCTTCTCAAATAGTTGTTTTATGGTAAGCAGCCATAAATTCTTCAACTCATTTAAGAAGAACTATTGGATGGAACTCATTCCACTATACGCTCAACTCGTTAACTGACATTGTTGAAATGACAGAACCCCAACGTAACTTTAGCAACCGAAGATGTTGTAATAATAAAGGATTCCAACAAGTTATCACCAGCTAAATGGTTATTTGGAAGAGTAGAATTAATTTGAATACGCCCATAATAACTCGGTGATTAAATTAAAAACCCGCTCTGGTGCTATAGTACTGAGTGCTTGACCATCGGATGAATATTTCCAAGTTTTTTAACAAATTTATCAAGGAGTTTCAGAATTGGAAAATTGAGTGAAATTACTGTTATTTGATTGTACAGAATGACCGTGACGCAGTCTCAATGCTGAGTTAAAAATGAGAATTTTGGGCATTTGTCCCCGATACTCTTTTAATCTCATGTTGAAGTACACGTTTCGTAAAACTGTAACACTTAAGCGCAACATCTTATATCGGCAGTCCAAGAAGGTGCTTGCGTATGCAGAGTTTTTAGCAATGAGTCCAAAACTAAATACATGATCTCTGGTTATAGGGACAATGGCACATCAGATTTAAATAGTGGTCACGACACGTTTGAAGCAGTAAGGAGGTTCAAATATTTGGGAATATTCGATAGCAGTGTAGGTGCGGATATTAAAGAGCGGCTGGTGGCTGGTAGTCATGCTTAGTATCTTCTAAGGCTACTTGTAAAATCTAAACAATTATCAAGTGCCGTGAAGCTGAAGCTTTACAAAGCGTTGATCAGGCCCGTTGTTATGTTTGGATGTGAAAGTTGGGCGCCGACGGATAAGTACGAGAGATGGCTCCTTACATTTGAGAGAAGAACCATGTGTGCAATCTACGGCCCAAGCCAGGAATGAGATGGTACATACTCAGCTCTGTACAAAATCGAGATCTGAGTATATTGGCTCGGTCACGTGAAAATAGCTCCGCAATATGGTAGGTACAAAGGTCGGTGTAGTGCGAATGAATTGGCTTCTTCAGATTGTCTAAGACAGTATCAAGATCAAGCTCAGGACCGAAATCACTGGAGTTTGATTCGTGACTCAATCATCCAGTGTATTTTCAAATTTTGTTAATAAATATTAAGGTTCTGAAGAAATATCGAAGTTTCTAAAATTTAACAGTTGCAAATTGGAGGAAAGAATTTGTCTGAAAATTTTAGATTTTGTATCTTAATTAGAATTTGCTTGCGATATCTTCATATCATGGCTAGATTGTAAACAAACACCATCAAACCATATTATGCCTGTAGGGTTAAAGAAAAAAATTTCCGTGCTAAAACTCAGTTATAATAAATATTACTGTGTCGTATATGTATACCGCGTGCGTACATCATTATTGATATTCGATTAACAATTTTATCGCATATTCCATATAGGCAAAATTATTGCCATTAATATTACAGGAAGGCACAAATTGTTTTATGTATTTCTAATTTGCCATTAAAAATGCTGCCACATAAATGCTATGGTTTTATTATAGAGCAACAAAATCGATAAAAATTTGTGGCTGCAAATAAAAATCTATTATTGGCAACCTGCGATTTCAATCAGTATGACACCAAACCCATCACAAAAAAAAAATCATTGCCGTATGGGTGCACGCATTCTATATATAATGTACATATATGTATATATGTATGTACATAAATATTCGATTCACAGAAGATGATAACATCTACATAAATGTATGAATATAATATTCTGCTGAAGAGGATGGAAGTCTTAAAAATATTAAATTTTTTTTTTGCTGCTGAAGAAGCAAAAAAACCAACAAAAACACCAAACACAGAATTCTAAATTTGAAATTTTATTTTTAGGATAAACGACTGTCACAATATGAGCACGTACATATATGTACATATTCAAATGTTTTGTATCATAAATATATGTTTGGTATGCTGCTCGAATCAACTATTATTTTTGATCTATCTGTATCTTCCGCGTGTATACGTATGCACCTCAATGGTACAAAACACCCTGGATTAAATTTAAATGTAACAAGTTATGGTTTAGGGTATGATAAAACGATTTTTGCATATTTTGGTTTGTAAGGTGACAGGTATATATATACATATTTAGTGGCGAGGATGACTTAACATTCCGTACAATTAATTCTGCAATATTAAACTTGCTTGTCAGCAAAATGTATCATAGTGTTTATTATACGTGGACGAATATACCAGGGAGGTATGGGTCACCATAACCCAGAAATCTAAAATTTAGATATGATGTGCATCAGATCTTATTTATCAGATTTAGTGTTGTCGGAACAAAGGCCGATTTGATTTCTGCCAGGTTTAGCATTAAAGTCCCCAATTTCCATTCTAACATAGTGTTCATTGTAAAATGAGTCTTTATCTTGTATAGTGTACACAAACTATCGACAGCTTGGCTAATTTGATGCGCAAGTGAAGCTTACGCAATTGTTTATTGGCTATGCCTAGAAATCCAAAACAGCATTTTTTACCTGCGGCTCAAGCAGAAATCCAGCTCCAAGGTTTCCTACGTCGCCCTATACAATGGACATTATAGAGCATTCCTACAGTGATTTTGTAAACTAGGTCTAAACTACGGTGACCAAATTTTTTAGGTTCAATGCGATACGACTGGTATAGTTAGTATCTAGAAAATTTCAATTTTCAGGATTCTCATTGTTCACAAAATTAGTTTAATACTGTTTTTCTAAGCTCTGATACTATTTGACAACTATAGGGGAAATAAAATTAAAACTCAAACTGTCAAATTATATTTGCCAATTTCTATCAGTGCTTCTAATAATTTCCAGAGATGTGATAAATTTAAAAAATATACTTTATTGTTGATAACTCGGATTATACTATAGTGTTTTTATGATGGTTTCTTCGTAAGATCTAGCTTAGCTGAATCGCGTTTTTTCAAAATACAACTGTGAACTTGTTCACACGCTATAAAAAATAAATAAAATTAAAATTGGGCGGATTACTCCAGCATTCAAGCCACTAATGGGCCCACGGTGCAATACCTGGACAAACACATATACTTACACATTAAAAACATCCAACCGTGATTTTTCGTCACCACAGAGAATCGAACCCGAGATCCTTGAATAACAATGCAAGAACGCTACTTACTGTGCCAACGATGGCGTCATGCTATAATATCGTAAGTCTTTACTGTCGACATTGACAAAAAACATTGCCAAGTACTCTGCGTAATATTTTACGTGTCAACAACCATGTCAGCTATATGGCGTAATCTACCTCTTTCATCCCTGGATGTTCGTTTAATTTAGGTTTAGGAGACATGTAAGTACACTCCGCCAAGTTAAGTCTATCCTCAACTTTTCTTAAAGCTCTGGAAAGAATTGTCGATAGATTCATTAGAGATCATTTTCTAATCACATCCCCACTCAGTAACATGCAGCATGCTTATAGAGTCGGTAAGTCCTGTGAAACCGCCCTACATGAACTTAAAATCAGGATTGAAAAATCCCTTTATAATAAAGAGTTTCTTGTAGGTACTTTCCTGGATATTGCGGGAGCTTTCGATAGCACTTCGTTTGCTACGATCACTACTGGCTGTACCAATTTTGGTATTGATCGCACCATTATCCTATGGATTGAATCCATGCTTAAGTCTCGCACTTTGGCACTGTGGCTTTTGGTCATTGACGAATTGCTTGTGAATCTGCAGCAATCTGGCTACATTGCTCAGAGCTACGCTGATGATCTTGTTCTGACAGTCTCAGGCAAACATCTCAGTGTCTTCTCCGACCTAACTCAACATGCTTTGACTATTGTGGAGGCATGATGTGTTGAGAAGGGTCTTCACGTCAACCCTTCTAAAACTGATTTAATTGTCTTTACAAAGAAGAGGAATAATCTTGAATTTTCTGTTCCCTCCCTTTTTGGGAGAACGATCGCAAAATGTGACCACGTCAAGCACCTTGGTGTTATCCTGGATAGTAAACTTTCCTGGAAGAATCACCTGGACTACAGGCTTCAAAAAGCTACTGCCATTTTTTGGCAATGTAGAAGAGCCTTTGGGAAATCCTGGGACTTAAGCCCTAGGATGCTTTCTTTTATCTATAAATCACTGGTCCTACCGCTACTATCGTATGCCTCTATTGTGTGGTGGCCAGTAGTTGACCTGAGGGCTTCTGTAGCCAAGCTTAATGGTCTACAAAACCTTGCTTGCAGAGCCATAACGGGGGCTATGTCCTCGACTCCACTTCTCGCTATGGAATCCATTCTTTCCTTGCCTCAGTTACGCACCTTTATTCTAGGTACAGCCTGTTCTGCAGCTTATCGTCTGAAGTGCATTGGGGCATGGAATCTCTTCGGTTCTATCGTGGGACATCGACAAATTTTTAGTAATTATTCTTCATGTTTACCAGAAATCGATATGGTTAACGACAGACTACTACCCGAATTCCATTTCTCAAATCTTTTCTCGGTGGCTTATCCCTCGAGAGATTTGTGGAGTTCGCATGTTTTTCTTAATAAATTAGATGAGTCCATTGTCTTTTATTCCGATGGTTCTCGTTCTAACCTCAGTGCAGGCTTTGGAATCTACTGTCCTTGGACGGATCTGAGACTTTGCGGTAGTCTTGGTTCGCATTGTACTGTTTTTCAGGCGGAACTAATAGCGCTGACACGTAGTGTTATTGAGGCTTTGAATTTTGCTGTTAAAAACAAAAGTATTCTACTGTGTACAGATAGCAAAGCTGTACTTAACTCTTTAAGAAATCCCTTGACTGTTTCTAAACTCGTCAAGGAATGCAAACAATTCATGAACCTTCTTTGTTCTAACAATAAAGTTACGGTCATGTGGGTTCCGGCTCATTGTGACATCATAGGCAATGAGATCGCGAATTGTTTAGCCAAAGCTGGCTCCCAATCAACTTTAATTGGTCCTGAACCAGCTACTCCTATATCTTTCAACTACGGGAAGAAAGTTATTAAGGATTACGCTTTGAAAGACTTAAGGTCTCAGTGGCTTGCGACTTTTGGTTGTCGTAAGGCGAAGTACTTCATTGGGGAGCCCAATTTGAGGTCCACGAAGTATGCTTTATCTTTAAAAAAGAGCCAGTTAAGAGTCTTAGTAGCGATTCTTACGGGACATGGCCGTTTTAAAGATCATCTACATCGTATGCGTTTAGCGCATGATGTTATTTGCGAGGACTGCCTTGAGGAGGATGACGACTCCCTCCACTTCGTGTGCAGTTGTCCTGCGTTCAGCTCTACACGAGTTCGGGTATTCAACTTTAGGTCTTTGAATTTAGATCAGTTGTCCTCTTTGCCTTGGTCTAAACTTGTTCAGTTTGCGAAGGCAGCAGTGCGCGTTTGCGAATTGGGATAGAATCCTGGGTTTGCACCATGGGCCTTTGTGGCATTGAGTGCGGAATCCTCGTGGGTTCCAGCCAATTTTAATAATAATAATAACACTCCGCCAGATTGGTATATATGAAATTTATTTGTTACTAAATATTTATATATTTGCACTTGAATTTATTGTCCAAAGGCCAAATATTACTTAAGCTACCTTCCAATTCAAAGGGAACGTGAAGGATGATCAAATATATGAGTAACAACGAGGATAATGCCTGGCCGTATAAGCTTTATAAATTTAGGACAAATGTTATCCATTCCCATGTTACTCGATTTGATACAACATACAGCAATAAACATCTCATTCATACCAGCGCCTTGAGAACTTAATCCAGTGATAAGTTAATTTAAATTCCACAGCTTTGATCATTTTCCAATGTTGATAAACCAAATCACGCTCAAAAATTGCCCTAGTTCTGTCTAGTTGCTAATTAAGCTGGAAATTTTCTATATGAAATACGCTCATTCAAATACTTACCTTGGTTTTAGGAGCTTCATATATAAATTATCAATATTAGTTCGTTCTATTTACATCTGCGAACATTAATACCTTTGACAGATCTATAAAATGTTGGTAACTCATTATTTTGTCATTCAATGTGCATTTCGTAAGAACAGAAAATATAATAGTATTTACTAATGCCGGAACACTTACTTGATCGTATAAACTCTGTAAAAAACTCTATAAGTACCGCCACTGAAGCTGCAGGGCACGTCCGTTATCAGATGCTCAAGACAGGCTTTGGGTAGCTGGCTAAGCTCAATTGCCGGCTGGTAAAGTGAGTTTTAACTGTACGTCGGAATATTTTGAGATTGCAAGTACAATAAAAATCGATCACCAGCGCTCACAAAACAGTTACAAATAATTTAAAGGGTTTTTACTTTAAATTATACAGTAAAAATGTGCGCCTTACCAATTCGCCAATATACCAATTTGTTTAGATCAATTTTTTTTCAATAAGATAAGGTAATTGTGATATTAATAGTTGCAAATAAGTCAGTAACAATTAAATTGATCCGTGCAATTTCAACAATTTTGACTTAACTAACATATTTGGGATATTGCATTTGTTTAAAATGGAATAGTTAAGACGTTCTTCCGGAAAAACATCAATCTGACAATACTACAAAAAAAAATTCAAACAGAATATCCAGCCTAACGAGATATAGAATAGTAAATTAAATTCCAGTGTAATTTATTTTTCTGGTGGGAATTTTCCATCCGAGTTACAGAAGACATGAATAATATCTTTTCTTTTGGAAAAAATTTAAACTTGGGTTATTTCAGTCGACCTGAGCATCGGCACAAACTCCTAACTTCATCCATCATATGCCACCAAAATCCGCAGATAAATTATGACGGTCATTTCATTGTAATCACAAATCATACCAATCATTTTATAGCTAAAAGCCGCAGATACCGCTTATTTCGCAGCAAATCAAAACCAAACTTTCAGCATACAAATTATTTGACAGCTAACGATTTTCATAATGAACGGATTTTCACAATGAAAAATTCCATCTAAATCAATTTCATCCAATGTTGGCCACAAAATTCAGTTAACCTGCCACGATAACGCTTACACTGAATCTGTTACTGAATCTCCGTTTATTTGTCAACAAATTTTCGGGTTACCACCGCACATTAAATATTTTTTTTGAGCTTCATACAAAAACCAACAGATGGACAACACTCTTTAAAATGATTTTAGGGGTTAATGTTTTTTCCGATTTTCTCAATTCGATTTGAGCTTTTATAGAAAATTACATTATATTTTTAACTAATCTATACTTTTTTTGTACACCACATAGACTCAAATAAAACAAAAATTGTTAATCAAAAATACTTACCGTATAAAAATAATTTGTTTCTCTGTTTCGCTTCTCTCTTTCTTTCGCTATCGCACGCCATACCACTACA
The DNA here is from genome assembly GCA_951394425.1 of Tipula unca. NCBI lineage: Eukaryota > Metazoa > Arthropoda > Insecta > Diptera > Tipulidae > Tipula > Tipula unca. Next base: position 78,264,222 of record OX596380.1, read on the forward strand.
GTCTACACAAAAAAATATTTAAGATATTTCGATTTTTCTGTATTGTTATTTGGGTGCACGTATGACGCTGTATTAAGGCGTCACAACAAAGTGACAATGTGCGAATCGATCGACTCTAAAAGATCTTTCAAATTGTTTATTATTGAATCAGATTTCAAGACATTTTCAATATAAATAGTACCTCGAGCATCAGGCGGTCGGGTCGATAGACAGTTCCAATCAAAATTTTAGTCCACAAGTGCGATATCAATAAAAAGAAATAGTGAATGTGAGACGTCCGATTTACTAACAACTGTGTAGTGTTACACCTACTCCACCATGTGTGCTCCTAGTACGATAATTCTCATATACAAAATATATACATATTTTGTTCACTTAGTTAGCTTTGCGTTTCGAATTTGCCAATTGTTTTTTGCAGTCAAAACATTCAAATTTGTGTATTTGGATGGCTTAACAATTATGTATTATGAATTAATTCATTATACGTTAAAAAGCCTAAATTGTTGGTATTTAAATTTATTTATTATTCATTAATTCGTAATGCATGCGGCTAGAGACTTGTGTCCATGGTGGTGGGAGTAAAAAATTTATCTGGTAAATAATCATTGAAACAATTTTTTAATTAATTTTTTTATAATAAGTCAATAGTCCATGAACCGATTTCAAAATTGTTTTCGCTGTTTTTCTGTCTGCCTTCTACAATACCTCTCTAGCTTGATATATCACAATCATTTCAGCCGCTTTCATGCAAATGAGTCTAAGATTTATTTGAGCTGAACTCGTGACGAAGACAACATAACAAAATTAAATTATTGAAATATTTCATAGTGAGATGGAAATAGTTTAACTTATTATTATGTTGACTTCGTCACTAGTTCAGCTCAAATAAACGTTAGACTCATTTGCATGAGAGCGGCTTTATAGTGCAGAGGGCGATACATTTTTTTTAAATAATTCAAATATTTTGCACGCCACTTCAATTATCGCTTATGTTATATCTTGCGATAGTGGAAAAACCTTTTTAACCTTTAAGCGAATATTAAATTTAATTAAACCTATTAGCGCGATTCAAGGTGTTATAAATTCATTAATTTCTAGGCATTCTGTAGAAAATAATAAAAATATTTGCTTCCACGAATAGATTCAATTTATTCTATTTTCCATTATTTTATAACAAAAAATGAATTTAAAGCTTCAATTTATTCAATTTTTCAATTATATACTTTTAAATGTCAGAGTTCAAAAAACTGATTTCAAGAGTCTGTTGGTCATTAACATATTATTGCAATACACTAATACAATAATTGCAATACACTTTTACCAAAATACTGTGAAGTGTATATATATATTTTCTCAGATAGTCAGGCTGGTATAAGGGCATTGAGTTCAATATAACTTGGTTTAGAAACATTAGAAGAAATTCTACAACCTCTCTCAATAATCGTTGTTGCAGTGACATAGTATTTGATGCACCGGTTGTCCCACTAAACTTTGGGTGGAAAGACGCGTTCTTGAAAAGAGACACTATCACACCTAGTACAGTTTTGTGATTGTGTATAATTCAAGAGCGTACACGTGAAAAATGCATTTGCATTTATCTATCAACAGACCTTTTTAAGAGAACTTTCCAATTTTAATCGATAGGTTGGCGAGTCTTACCTCTACCAAGTATAAATATACCAGTTTTCATTGGAGATTAACACATTTATAAACAAAGAAAGAGTGAAAGGGCTTCGTATCATGACAAATACATAGGATGAAGTCAATCAGAAGATTACACGTATTAGGAGCTGAGGCTTAAACTAGACATCCATAGAAAGTGTGGCCCAACGAGACTGCTACTGCTGACTTTCCTATATATTAGAAATTTTTTTTAATTTTTAAATAAACAAAGTATATGTACCAATGTCAACATCAAACCGATTAAGGTGATGTGGCCTAAACACCAGAACCTACCAGTTCAATGTATTTGCGGGCAGTGACTATCAGATACCTTATGGGCAAATGGCAACACCAACAATCGAGTTGTGAGAATCATTTTATATACGAGTACGAAGAATTCAGCTGCCTAGAACCCAATTAAATTAAATATTATAGGATCGACAGTGGATAGTTTGGTATCCGCAAAGGAATATCTAAAATTTAAGTGCTCTCCATATCAGTATAGCAATGAATTCTTAATATTAGAGCCGTTAAGTATCACGGTACTTCCGACAAATCTCCCGATAACATATTTAGTCGATACTAGCACCCCAAACTTCCACGAGATCCAACTACTGGATCCCAATTTCCATCGGCCGGCTTAAATAGGTATCTCCGTCAGTATACAGATACAATTTTTGACATCATCATGTACACTACAAAGTATGGGTTATGGGTTGAGGTTCTGAAAGTAAAGCAACTCAGCAATGAGCGCACGTAATGTCACGTAAAAGGAATTACTGGATTGCACTCTGTGTCAACATCGACGTAGTACTCGATGTATGGAATGGACACTTTACCGACCTGCTTGATGTTCATCATGCGTCACAGACTGTAGTTGATTCACCTCAAATACAGACTGCCGAAAATTGCATTGAGGATCCATCCCATGAGGAATTCACTAGGGCCATGCAGAGACAAAAACGAAACCGCTCACCTGGAGTGGACTGCATTAATTCGAAGCTCTTGATATTCGGAGGGGGATACTTTGTGGAACTGTCTTTTCGACCTTATTCGATTATTATGGCAAATCGAAGTAATGCTTGACGAATGGAAAGTGGCCACGATATGCCCCATCTTCAAGAAGGGAGACCGCTTGAAGTGTAAGAATTATCGCGGTACAGCCCTCCTTTGCACAGCATATAAGTTACTGTCTTCCATTATATTGAATAGCGGAGGGCCTGAGGAATCGATCAATCATTGATCAGGTCTTTTCGCTGCGGATGATTCTATCTAAATATTATGAGACTTCTATCCCCGTACATCAGGTGTTCCTGGATTTCCGGCAGGCCTGTGACTCGTTCAATCGAGAGAGTTTGTAGTCTGCGCTGGAATATCTAGGTATGACAATAAAAATAGTACGATTGTGTAGAATGACAGTGACATATAGTCTCAATGTTGTGTTAAAGTTGAGAACAGGCTATCAAGAATTTTTGCAGTTAGCTCGAGTGTTCGGCAGGGAGATGCTCTGTCCTCGATACTCTTCAATTGTATCAGAAAGCATAAAGCGGAAAAATTAAGAATTAATTGCATATAGGCACCGCAAATTTGTCAGTTCTCAATTTACTTTTGAATATGTATAGGTTAACGCATCATCCGGGACGGGTTTGGTATTTATAGAAGAGAGCACCAGCGATACCATACTATTCGTAGTCTGACTCTCCTTAAACAAGAATATTATCGAACACAACGATTAGAGGCACTAACAAAGGAAGCTAGAAACAGATTATTCAAAGCAAATGGATGTATGTATTACGCTAGGCTACATGATGGAACTGTCTCAGAGAGATCAACAAAAATCGGATGATGAAGTATTTTAGCTGCCGCGCATCCTACTGTTATAAAAGAAACCACTGACACCGCACTAAACTAAAAATTATTTTCAATAGTTTTTGTAAATACGAGTACATATCAGGACAACCCGTTATACTAAAATACAGAAGCTATCAAATCGCATAAACAGCTGACATAGAGAAATTTATCTGTAGATTGAAGAACCGATGACAGTGATAATAACTTTCAACGAGATTGCAGCTTATCAGGGTAGCATTCGAAGCATCAGCTTAAGATTTGAAGAAATGGCTACCATACTTCCTCAAATAGAAGACATTTTAATCTCACGACCAATGTACGCAGCTATATAGCCAATGACGCCAGTTATAACCCAGTTTTTGATTAGGTGGGTCTGATTTAAACAACTTAACTGAGTAGAACGACTGCCTTAATAACGCTATACAAATGGCAAAAGAAGAATTATAATTTACAAAAGGCAGACATTATAATCATCAAAGAGGTTAGTTTATTTTCCCGGTATAAGTGACAGTTCGGCCGAATCAATGAAAATCATCTGCGGATGCAGAAGTTATGGTGAGAGTTTATTGAGAGAAAATAGACGACTCCAAGCGGTAGATAGCATTACTAAAGCTCTGATTTACCTTAGCTAAATTGTATGTTCTTACGGTGTCCTATTCATATATTTTTAAATCTCTGGTGAGAGATTGGACACACGAATTTGAAGTTTTTATGAAAACTTCAACTTGTATAGTTTAAAGTCAAACATCATCAATCTATATAATGGCAAAAAGTAAATATTGATTAAAAGTTTATCGAAAACGATTTTTTTTTATATAAATTAATTTTCCATTTCTCATTTACTATAGTTTTTCTATTTACTTCCCACAACACTGCCAGTCATTAACGAGCTTTGAAAAAAGTAAACTGAAGTAAAAAAAATAAATTACTGTTTGATCTACCAAATAAATTAGATTTTTCCATTTTCTGTTTTTGTTTTTTGTTTCTTGACACACAAGCAATACTGGTGGCAATGCGAACACTGAAATGCGATAAAAATTTTGATTAATTTCCTATTCACCCCGGCACCCCGTTCGTCGAGTGGAGTATAATTGAAAGTTCTTTTTGGTTTCTTTAATTTTTTTGTTGTGTTTTTGTGTTACTTGCGTACACGATTTACATAATTAATTAACCCAAAATGTATATGTATACGAAACATTTTTTTGTTGGTACATTGGAAACGCATACACGAACCAACCAAATCAACATTTCATATTTTATTTATATAAAGGATTTTTACGTTGAAATAAATTATTCCATCCATATAATGCGGAAAGAAGGAGTTAAAGCTAATTCTTCATTCCTCATTGAAGGTCTGGTCTTTGGTTCCATGACAATTCGCCGAAAGCACAATTCACCGAAAGCGACAATTCAACGAAAACGACAATTCATCGAAAACGATAATTCATCGAAAACGACAATTCATCGAAAACGACAATTCATCGAAAACGACAATTCATCGAAATTTGATGGAAACAGAATTCTAAAATGATTTTTGTACACACCTATGGAATATGGCCATTTGGAACGGAACTAGGCCAATCCTTGGCCGATTTTCATGAAACTTGACAAGGATTGACCTAGTTTCGTTCCGGTTGACTATATTTCAGAGTTTTATTCAAAAATCATTTTACAATACGATTGATATTCAACTTGTCAAGTTTCATGATAGTAGGTCAAGGATTGGCCTAGTTCCGTTACAAATGGCTATTTTCCAGAACTTTATCCAAAACTCATTTTCCAATCCCATTTCCATTAAATAATCCGAATTCATTATAATTGGTACACGGTAGTTTCCATCTATTTTCGTTGATTTATCGTTTTCGGTGAGTTGTGTTTCGGTGAATTGTCGCTTTCGGTGAATTATCGCTTTCGGTGAATTGTGTTTTCGTTGAATTTCGGTGAATTGTCGTTTTCGGTGAATTATCGTTTTTGGTGATTTGTGTTTTCGGTGAATTGCTCTCCGGTGTATTGTCGTTTTCGGTGAATTGTTTTTCGGTGAATTGTCATTTTCGGTGAATTGTCGTTTTCGGTAAATTGTTGTTTTCGGTGAATTGTCGTTTTCGGCCAATTGTCGTTTTCAGTGAATTATCGTTTTTGGTGAATTGGGTTTTCGGTGAGTTGCTCTTCGGTGAATTGTCGTTTTTGGTGAATTGTCGTTTTCGGTGAATTGTCGTTTTCTGTGAATTGCCGTGCTCTTTTGTGTTCTTATATATGCAATGTACACATTTTCATATCATATCATATCAATATTTTCATCATCTTATGTATATTGATAAGAGTGAAAATGATACACATAAATGTTATGTTTTCTTTTCGAATTTCATGTTCAATGTATACATGCGTACATATACTATATACATCAATATGTACAAAGCAAATTTATTCTAGTTGTAATAAATTTGTGTCTCGAGGGGAGAAAGAAGAAAAGCTTTCTCTATATACGCATATATATCTACATGTCTTCTTCTTCGAAACATCTCAACTTCCTGTTTTTTATATCTTCTTGCATTGTTATCGAGTACGAAGAAAACACATTCCGGACTATATCTATGTACGCATATGTGTGTGTACACATATAAAGTGGTTTAATGCACGTTCTGTTGTATATACGTCTTATGAATACATATATACATTGTGGTGTGTTAGGGGCATCATGAATTTCTTTAGGCAAATTTCAAGTGTTATTTATTTGTACTTGCGTTGATTTGTCGCTTTGCTTATATGTATATAGACCCACGCTATATATGTATTCTCTCATGCATGCATATTCGTGAAGAAATGCTGTGAAATCCTTATTCTCACTTCTTTTTTTGTCGTATTAAATCTCCATAGGATTAATGTCTTAAACATATATTTTTATACGAAGAATGAATGGTATATACACATATTTACCACTTAAAGTGTTTGTGATGATGATAATGATAATGATGATGATGGTATATGGGACAAGGATGTGTTTTCGTTGTAAATTACATCAATGTCCGATGCCAATCATTTATCTTTTATGTACATATGTATCTATATGCGGATTGATATTTATGGTAGTCGGAAAATACTCTTTTAACTTTTAAATTAAATTTTTTGCCCATTTGCTTGGACCAATCGGTGGTGCATTCAAAATGTCTCTATTGATCCGTTGTTTCTCTATATACATCGAGTCAAAAACAGGCGGTTTGCACTTAGGTTTTACTAAATTAAAATGTGCAAAAATGCCATTCGAGTCACTACGTACAGAATTTATTCGCAAAAGCAGTATAATGGTATATCCTGCGATTGGTTGTATTAAAGTGTTCTTTCAAAACGAAGAGGAATGCAATCCCTGCAAGATAACAACAGTTGATTAGTTGACATAAAAATGTGGCAGTTATATGGAGGACGCATGTTCACGTTTGCTGGCCCTTTTCGGATTAAAACTGCATTCTGCATACATACCTCCTTTGTTGTGGTTAAGTCGTAACGCTCTTCAGCCTGCGATAGACCCCGCATATGTCGTGATATTTATTTTATCCAAATAGGCTGAACCTAGTTTGCGCCATCTTGACATAACCTAATTCGGCTCTGCTGCTAAGGCCAAAAATTTCCTAACCAAAGAGTTGTAGCGCCGCATTGTAGATTGCATATATAGCGCAGATCGGTGTTGAAGTGTTAATCCGCACCACTGTGGCATTGATTATCAGCTGAGTTGCTGAATCAACGAGCTGGTTGCGTTATAAATCGACAAGAAGGCCGGATTTGGTTAAAAAGTCGGCGGTTTAAGTTTGGTCTCATCTGACGGAGTTAGCAGAGCGTACTTCAATGTTTAATACAGATTTTGTTGAGATAGATTTTCCAAGACGGTCTTTATAAAAATGCTAGGGTTGGTCAGCCAGAATTAATGTAATTTTAATGACTTAGCACCGGTCTTAAACTCGTGTTTTTTTGTCTCTGAGGAGGCCGTGTGCCATGTGTATTTATATTCGTTTGTTCGTTTGGTATATGTTAACATTCATTTTTTTTTTAATTGATCAACGAAAAATCGAAACAATGGCGTGGATAGTTGAAAATATAAAATTAAAGGTTACTAAACTTTAAAGCTTATAATGACCAAAAACTAATTTTTGGAAGGACATATAGATTTGGCCAATGAAAAGTATGTACGAGTATAACGCAATTAATTTATTTGAATTCATTATTAATTATTTCGTTGTCAGTCTCCTATATCGGGCGCGTCCCCAGGTGGTGGATAGAGGAGTGGCCCCACCCGTCTTCGGCGGGTAATTGGGAAATAAAATACCACTCGTGGACCAAAACTGCGAGAAGCGTCTTTTCATCAAGAGGTGCGGCTTCAAACAGCGTCTGTTCCTCATGTAAGAGGTGGCTGAATTTTTACCTGGCAGTAGGTATACAATTCTAGGAGAAGAATAACCCGATTAAAAAAAAACAACATAAGCGGTAGAAAAGTGGAGAATTTTAAAACCCATTACCGACGACAGTCAAGAGTGGGCGAGCGGGCTCGCAGTCGTCGAAATCTGACGACCACAATTTTGTAGTACACCGTTTTGGACACTACAGCAGATACTGGAGAAAGTGAAGGTGTAACTGACCTATTACGCACTGAAGAAGAGAGCATATTCAAACCCGTTCCAAAGAAAACCAAATATAGGAAGATCACCTATAAAATAAAAAAGTAGCAACTCGTTAGCTGATCACGCTGATGCTTCTTCTAATACGAGAAAATGTAAACCTAAAATTGAGTCGGGATTCAAAAGAACATAGCGAAATAGGAGGTATTGAACCAGAGAAACTAAACCAGAGAAAAGTTTTCCTATGAGGACAAATAAGCTCAACCAATAAAAGTTATGGCAAGAGGTTTACATCACACCTGCTCAACTAAAGAAATAATGGAAGTTTTACAAAATACGGGTATTAAAATACAAGATGATGTGAATATTGTTAAAAAAGAGAGAATAGAAAACCGGGAAGGAAGCCAAACTTTCAGTAAAAAGAGATTCCCTCTTCTTATGCTGGTATTGGTACGAAAAACACCTATTGGGGATCTAGACTTTCGACTTCAATGACTTGTTTCAAGCAGGGCAGACATCAAAATGTGAATTTTACTCTGGAGGTTCCCCAACATACTGGCCCAATGACGAAATCTAGGTTCTGGATCTAATAAACTGTAGCAAGAGGTATATATATTCAGGTACCGATGAGAAATTCTCACCAGTTGGAAGACGAATTGGTACAACTAAATGAAACAATTCACTATGCTGCATTAACAAGTACCCCCATTATCCAAAATAAGAAGACGCTTAACTTATCCTACCCAATGGCAGTTAGAGAGCTGGTAAGAGAAAAACGGTGGGCACGTAAAACTTGGCAAATTAATAGAATACAGGAGGACAAAACAATTCTTAACATTTATGTAACAGTCCCAAATCAAGTTAAAAATCAATCATTCAACAAATATCTAGTTAGCCTAACTGAGGGTGTTTTTTTTTTATTCATTCCACAGAAAGTATAGAAGGAATAGAATAGCGATCACGTGACCAAAGAATATTCCGTACGAAATGGAATAAAAAAATACAATAGAATACTTTTTTGACAACTTTGAATTTTTGTTTATTGTGTCTTGTGTGTTGTGTTATTAGTCGCTACACTCATCTGCTAAAGGAAAAAGTAGTTTCTCTAAATACATAGTTAATTTGAAATGAACAATGAAAATTAATTGGCTTAGTTCTGTGCTCCAAAATTAGTTGGGATTTAATTTTCGACGGTGATTCCAGCGATTCAGACGATGAAATTGGAAAACTTAACCCCAAAAATCAATTGGCATTGCAAAAAGGAACCAGATCCTAAGGATTTTAAATGAATGATAACTGACATATTTATGTTTATTTTGTACTTCAGTTTTTATTAATAAATATAAATTTAAGTAAAATAACGACTAATTATATTTTGTTAACTAATTTCTCAAAAATTTCTAAAAATTTGCCCGCCTTGGCCATTTTTTCGTTATGCCTTTTATTTCGCTCATCCTCTGCAGCTTTTCTTTTTCTTGTAAGGGAAGATGTTGGAGCAGTGACTGTGATTTCCTCTATTATGTCCGAGAAATCGTACTCACTGCAGCCTGTTCCAGCAGAATCCATTTCACGGTTCAACCTCACAGTTGGTTTATCGCTGGCACAGGTTGCAGGAGGGTTGATTTCTGGACGATTGTTCATCACCTCCCATTACATTGATCACCCGTGACTTTTTTACTTCTGGTACTGGATAGTGCATCTAAAAATAAAATAATCCAAAAAATTAAAAAATCGAATAATACATACCTTTTTTACATAAAATTACCTGCAATATCATTCCACACTTTTTTTTTTGGGGAATCTGTCAAACGACGTTGAATTCTCCAGAAATAAATTTATAAGGCATCGTATATCACCTGGGCTCCATTTGAAGCTACTGTTTTCGGCTGAAATTAAAAACATCCACAAAAAATTGTATACAATAAATTTATTTATTTATTTATAATAATTTAATTTTACACTAAAACCAACATTTATACTAAACATAACTATTAAACGCTTACCTTTATCATTATAATTATTATAACTAATATTTTCCATTTTGATTTGAAAAATTACAAAAACAATTGTATACATAAAAATGGAAATGTCACGATTGTCGGAATATTCTTTTTATTCTATCTTTTGGCGTAGTACAAAGAGAATACGTTCAGAAAATTCCGAAGGAATAAAAGAATATAGAATAGTAGGCAAAGAATAAAAAGAATGAATAAAAAAATGACTAAAAGCAATTTCGGAATATTCAGAACTTTCAGAATGAATAAAAAAAAACATCCTGAATGTCAAATTCTGATTACTAATTGTGGAAGGCGACGAAAGGACTCAGAAAACCCAAATGCAAGTGCCTTCTCTTAAAAAGGACGATGGGACCTGGGCAAGAGGTCCCAAAGAGAAGGCTGATCTGTTTGCGGAGTATCTCTAGGAAACCTTCACTACCAAGACAAACTGCCAACGAAAATATAGTCAATTCACAAGCCAGCTGAGTTTGACATACGCTTTAACTCTCAAAGAATTAAAAGAAGAAGTGAAAAACAACCTGAATGTTAAAAAATCCCCAGGGTACGACTTGATTACTTGCCAAAATATCAAGGCTCTCCCTGATAAAAAATTTCGTTGCGAACTTTTGGTTGAAACAGGTTCCGCGGCAATGGAAAGTAGCAGAAGTAATCTTGATAGCAAAGCCTGATAAACCACCAAACGATAAAAAATCGTACAGGCCAATTTCTTTGTTACCAATTATGTCAACAATTTTTAAAACATTATTATTAAAGAAACTTAAACCAATAATTGAAGACTGACAACTAATTCCTCCACATCAATTTGGACTCAGAGAAATGCATTCTACAATTGAACAGATGCATATAGGATCACAAATATAAAAAAGACTGTTAGAACGTAAAAAATTATGCTCATACATATTCCTGAACGTCACCCAAGCATTCGATAAAGTTAGGCACAGTGGTCTGGAGTACAAGCTGCATAGAGATCTGCCGAGGCAATTCTATGCCACAATTAAGATCTTATTTATCCAATACCAATAAACATTTTCGTGTAAAATATGAGGATGAATACTCCGAACTAAAGAAAATCTCTGCCGGTATCCCGCAGGGGAGTGTCTTAGGACCAATCCTGTATTTACTATATACAAGGGATTTACCAGCCAAAAATGAAGGAATCATATCCATCTTTGCTAATGACACCGATGTCGCCAATTCAACGAGCAAACTCCAGAAGATTACCAAAGCGGTTTGTAACTGGACAAAAAGTTGGCGAATCAAGCTTAATGAGACGAAATCTACGCATATTAGCTTTACATATCAAAAGGCTTACCATCTACCGATCGAAATTAACTCAGGACAGGTGTTATATGCAAACACAGACAAATACCTTGGCATGAGCTTCATTGTAAAGCTTAAGTGGAGAGCGCAAGTCAAAAAGAAAAAGAAGAACTTTACATAAAGTTCAGGAAAATGTATTGGCTCATATAGGTAGAGGCTTTGACTTTAAAATTCACAACAAGCTGCTGCTATATCGGCAAATACTGAAGCCGATATGCACCTATGGTATCCAACTCAGGGGATGCACCAAGCAAAAAATCGTCAAAATGATATAGACGTTTCAAAACAAGGTTGTTCGTAGCATCGTAAACGTGGTACACAAGAAATGAAGACCTTCACAGGAACCTAAGGATGGAATAAAATATGAAATACAAATGCATGCCGCCAAACACGAAATAAGGCTCCAGGAGCATGGAAACCTAGCTCTATATTCCCCATATGATAGATAACCCTGTTGTTGAAAGAAGACTCCAAAGAACAAGATGACATCTCTATTTGAGTAGAGACAATACCGTAAAGGTAACCTGTTATAAAATTGATGTGTCTAGACTATTCTAGAATAGTCTAGACACTCTCGAACATGGTGGAATATTCTAGAAGGCTAGAATATTTAGTACAAATACGCGAAAAATGTATTGAAGCAACGATTATTTCAAGCCTTGAAGAAGGATGGTATTGATCCAGCTAATTACAATTTTGATGAATCAACATTTTCCGCCAACGCGGAAGAAGACGAAGAGGATGATGGTGCTGTGGTTGAAGCAATACCGGTGCAAACTGGAAATTTTGGTATGGCGCAATTAATGGCAGTTAAGACGGAAAAAGAACAAGATATGAAACAATAAATAGAAAAGTCAGTTGAAAAGTTCAGTAGCCAATTAAATCAAGAAATGCAGCATATAATCCACAACTGTTAACGGTGATAAGTCATTTCCCACAGACCTATATAGTTCTAATCTTTCTTCTTCGAAGCGCGGGCCGTCAAAAAATACATGCTCGACGTTCTCCAGCTTTCCTTCGCACATTGGGCAATAAGGGGAATCATCTTGCTTAAATTTATGTAAATAAGCGCGAAAACAACCATGCCCCGCCAGAAATTGGCATAAATAGAAGTCAATCTCTCTATGTTTCCTACCTAGCCATTTAACTAACAAAGGGACTAACCGATGTGTCCACCGACCTTTTCCCGAGGTGTCCCAACGCTGCTGCCACATGTTGACGGTTTCCGCGCGAGCCACAATACGATTTCCTCTCTTATCCCCATTTGCACGGCGAGAATATATTCTTTCACGCTCCTTAGCCAATAAGTCAACTGGAGGCATACCAGCCAGTAGAATGGCTTCATCTGATACCGTTCTAAATGCACTAACCACCCTCAAAGCGCTTAACCTATAAACAGATGCCACCGGTTGCTTGTATGTACTTCTCTCCATAGCACTGGCCCAGATTGGTGCTCCATACATCAAAATAGACGTCACCACACTACTCAGTAACTATTTACGGCTCTGGCGGGCCCCCCTGCATTTGGCATAATTCGCATTAACGCCCGTTCACTTTTCCAGCTTTTTCCCCAACAGTATCCAAATGCGATTTAAAGGACATTCTAGCATCAATTATTACTCCCAGATAACTAATAGATTGTTTCGACTGAATCAGTTGACCACCAACCTCCACCGTAATGAACTCCAACCTTTCCCTACTGGTGATAAGCACTGCTTCTGTTTTGTGCTCCACCAACTGTAAACCCACAGATGATAACCAATCCTGAATTATTTTTATACTCCAATTGCAGATTTCTTCCACCTCTTCTTTGTACTTGGCAACAACTACGATTGCAACATCATCAGCAAAACCAACCGCCATTGCTTCTTCTGGTATCGGCTGTCTAAAAATGTTATCGTACATGGCATTCCACAATGTGGGTGCCAGCACAGATCCCTGTGGTACACCTCCAGAAATGTGATGGTATTTAGTACCTTATCGCTTACGGAAGCCATATTGGTTCTCCGCCAAGTCCACTTTGTTTTTAATGGCCTCCTGTGTTCTCTCACATATAATTCTCTCAAATAATTTACCTACAGTATCTAGCAAGCAGATTGGCCGGTAGGAAGATGGATCATCCAGCGCCTTCTTCGCTTTAGGCAAGAGTACCAACAGTTGTAACTTCCATTGCTCTGGAAATACTCCTTCCTCCATGCATGAGTTCGATAAGTTTACAAACAACTCTGGGTATGACCGCCGCTTTAATTGCAATACTGGGAATTTTATCAGGCCCCGGAGCCTTGTTATTCTTCAATTTGTTACATACTTTAAGCATCTCCCTCTTTGTAATTAATGGGAATATTTCTCCGCGTCCTCTTGTTTCGACATTAACCGTACAATCTGGTTGTTGTGGAAACAGTGACGTGACTATATTTTTCAGCACTCGTGGGCACGATGGGCATGGTACATATGCACCCTTAACCTTTTTCATAACCATTTTATAAGGTCTACCCCAGGGATCAACTTCTTCACACAATTCTTGAAAACATATTTGTTTGCTTGCTTTAATTGCACACTTGAGTATAGAGCGGGCGACACAGTACTGCTTGCATAGGTCGTCCCTAGTTTCCAATCTTGCACGTTGGTATAAACGTCTAGCTCGAATGCATTTCCTCGGTCCACCAGAACACTTCTTTTTTCCGATTATCCTTCGATTTCCGCGGCATTGCTGCATCACAGGCTCTTGTGATGTGATCTACGATTTGATTCACTTTGCTATTCGCAGTTCCGGCCAATAAACTTTTTTGTCGATTCTGAACGAACCTTTCCTGGCCTTCCATCTCTTATTTCACAGGTAAAGGCCTGGTGATCACTATGTTTATATTGTTCCCTAACTTTCCAACTCACTATTCTATTTAAAATGCCCTCGCTCACCCATGTAAGATCAATTATCGAGCTATTATTCAACATCGCAACTGGTAGTAGAGAAAATGCTTCCAGTAACGCTTTACCTCTAACATTAGTCTCTCGGCAGCCCAAGCATTAAAATCCCCAGCTATCAACAGAGGGTTTCGGTTTCGCGCGTCACTAACTAATCGATCTAGGAAGATTTGCATTCATCAAGGGTAGCACTAGGGTATACATAACAGCTATAAATGTGAATACCATCAACCTTCACTCTTACAAAGCCAGACAGGGGCGGTTACCACAAGCCCAAACAGCCGCTTTTTTTGAATAGTCTGATACCCAAATATTGCTATCGAGCTGTTTATATTTTTCGCATACGATAGCAATGTCAGCGCTTCACAATGGTTGAGATTCAGTTGGATCATTCTCATTTGACCAGCATCCTGTCTAGCGCCTTCTTATATGCAGGGCACTTCTAACTACCCGTTGCATGTTTATTTCCCCCAATAGCTTCCTCGCTACAAAGCACGCATTTTGGGTCATTCTTGCACTGCGGAGGAGTGTTGGATCCTATTTGAGTAGAGAAATTACCATAAATGTAAACTGTTATAAAGTGGATGTGTCATTCTCGAACATTGTGGAATATTCTAGAATGTTACAATATTTGGTATAAATACGCGATAAAATTTTAGAAGTAAATTAGTTGTGTTAAATTAGTTGTGATAGTGGAAATAAAAAGGAACCAGTGAACGTTAAGTGTTTATAAAGTGAAACAGTGTTCTTAAAGTGTAATAAAGTAACTATTGTAAAGTTAAATAAGTGAATTAAGGAACCAGTGTTTAATGTAATTATTGGGAAATAAATAAATGTGGTGTTATCTAGAATTTACATCGTTTGTTTTATTCACAATCCGGTGCTGGAACCTTGTTTGACAGGGCAAACACGTAACAATAATTTGAAATGAAAATTCAAATAAAATCTTTTTTTCATTATCATTATCAGCGACACAGAATGGCACGGATGCATTTGAACAAGACATATGAAGTAACATATAATACTTCACTACATCTAGATACAACTATTCAATCTATAAACTATAAGCAGAGAGGTGTCAACACCACAGCTTAATAAAGCCGGATGGATAGTCGTATGTATTCATTATGTAATCTATCCAGATAATATTGCCTTAACTGTTTCAAAACCAATTAAACGTCGTCGTCTGTATTTCATATACTTTATTGAAACCGATAGCAATAAATTTCGATTAGTTCGCGCATGAAAACACCTCGTACACACAATATACGCTATTATATATATCCCGGAAATTCAAAACAATACTGTCAGTAATTTTACAGAACGCGAATTTCTTTTAATTAAATTGATAAATTTTACTCGCGTTTTTTTATTTTATTATTACTGACAATTTAATACCAAACCCCTCTGCTACCCTTGTATTACATACATATACAGAGTGTAGTAATATTATCCCAATATACTACCCGACAAAAAATACGTCCCCCTTCCACCAGAAATGAAAATATTTTGTTGTTTATTTTCAAATGGAGAGAAAAAATTCATAAAACTCATTCAGGGATGAGAAGAATGAGTTTATTTGTTTGTTTGTATGGATGTACTGAAATGAAAAAAGTACTTTGTACCAAACAAATAAAATTATTTTCCATTTTAGTTGGTCAAAAAAAGAGATAAATTAAAATAAATATATAGACAAAACTTTTTAAAGCTTTTCAAGCTCTTGAGATGTATGTGTGTGTGTGTACAATTATTTTGTCCTTTTGTTTTATATACATACATATACATACAACACAACAAAGCAGTGTAACACAAATATTTATCTGCATTTTACAACTTCAATACATTGTTTTGTATTGTCGTTTTGCTGGCTGGCTAGCTAGCTGGCAGACTGCTGCTGCTCGTGTTAAATTTAGTGTATATACGAGAATAAAAAAATATATAAAAAGAAATTAAGAAAATTAAGGTAATAAAATGAGATTAGATAAGAGTTTGTGTTGTTTTAATATTTGAAATGGGAACACTTAAGAAATTATTTGTCGTTTCATTTATGTCGCATTTGTTTGTCGGCAAGAGGATTAAGAGTAATGATGGAACCTACAACTTTTTATTTTTGGTTTATATTTTATTAAGCACAATATTTGTTGACGTTGGTGAATGGTGATCCTTTTTGTGTGTTTTTTTCGTATTTCATTGTCTTTCGGAAAATTTGAACAAATTTGGAATTAAATGGAATTTGTTTTGTAATTTTTGTTGTATAGGCTCGCCATAAAAAATCTTTTTTTTTTGTTGGTTTACTAGGTCAACAGGTATGGTTCTTTTGAATTTGGTTTCTATTTGTAATATTGGGCGGTCAGAAATTCTATGAATTATATTAGAAACTAAGCTGATTTTTGTAGTGAATTCAAATTCTTACTAATAATTTTAGTGTTTTAATTATGCGTGTAAAACACTATCAGTGAAAGGAGTTATGGATTCGACTGAACCACGTTAGCGTCGGTTGCAACTCCGATATTCCTTCGGGTACAGAAAGTCTGCTCCTCAACTCAGATGATGACGGACACATGGCGGAGGCCAGCCATCACACGGAACCAAGACGTCCGGGTAAACGTCGTCGCCAGCGTCACCAGAAAAGACACGATTCTTCAGCAGCCCAGTGACACCTCCGGCACGCCGAAGCATGTTCGTACCACAACTGGTACTACGCCGGAAATGGCGGCAAAAAACCGCGATCGTACGCAAACGTAATCGCCGATTAGAACCTCTCTCTCGAGCTGGCTTCTTTTCTTACTCCACCGAGAGTAATCCGGTCGAGTAACGACATTAAGGTACATGCGTCATTACTTGAGTAGGCAATTTCGACTGCTTTTAAAAATTCTTGTCCTCTTATTACGAACCAAAATTCTAATAACAAACCCTTTTGGAATTCTGATCTTAAAAGGTTAAGGAAATCCGCTAAATCCAGCTAAGATAATTTTCTCGTGGCACAAAAAGAATATAAACGAAGTTTAAGATCCTTAAACTTACAGCACGGCTATCCTATATCAATCAGGACCATCTGATAAACCTTTTTCAGATGTGTATTGCTTTCTGCGCTGTTCTTAAATCCTGGAGCAGGAGTATAGTCGTTTTTACGGATCCCAAGTCTTTTCGATCTATTAGTCTGTTTTCAACTTTTTTTAAAGCCTTAGAAAGAATGTAACTAGAATTGAAAGATCCCTCTATAATAAGGAGTTTCTTGTATGTACTTTCCTCGATATAGCGAGAGCTTTTGATAGCACCTCGTTTATCTCGATTACTAATGCCTGCAATAATGTTGGTATTAATCACACCATTGTCAAATGGATAGCATCCGCATGCTCCAGTCTCGCACTGTAGAGACTGAATTGGATGGCGTCTCAGTGTCTGTCAACGTTGCCAAGGGTTGTCCCCAAGGGGTGTGCTCTCGCCTCTGCTGTGGCTTTTGATCATTGACGGATTACTGGTTAAGCTGCAGCAATCTGGCTTCATTGCATAGAGTTATGCTGATGATCTTGTCTTAACAGTTTCAGGCACACACTTGAATATCTTATCTGACTTAATGATAGATAATGAGACCGATTATCAGTTGTAACCAAGTCAAGCACCTTGGTGTTATCTTAGATAGCAAACTTTCCTATAAATCTCATCTTGATGCCTCAACTACAAAAAGCTACCGCCATATTTTGGCAAAGTAGAAAGGCTTTTGGGAAATCCTGGGGTTTAACGCACCCAGGATGTGGTTTTTTATTTATAAATCGCTGTACCGATATTATCATACGCTTCTGTTGTGTGGTGGCCAGTTGTCAATCCAAAGGCTTCTACTGCTAAACTTAATAGTCTTCAAAACACAGCTTCACTTCAAAATCTTTAAAAACTACAATTCATTTTTACCAGAAATCGATATGGTTAATGATAGATCACTACACGAATATAACTTCTCCAACTTATTCAAGGTGGTTTATCCTTCAAGGGATTTGTTATTTTCGGAGGATTTTTTCCAGTTATTAGACGAGTCCATAGTCTTCCTTTCAGATGGCTCTCGTTTTAGCCTCAGTGCTGGATTTGGAATCTACTGTCCTTGGTCCAATCAGAGATCTTTTGGCAGTCTTGGTTTGCTTGCACTGTTTTCCAAGCGGAACTCATGGCGCTGTATAGTGTTATAGAAGCTTTGCACTTTGCTGTTAAAAACAAAAACATTATTCTGTGTACTGATAGCAAAGCTGTGCACAATTTATTGAAAAATCCCTTGATTGTCTCCAAACTTGTCAAGGATTGTAAACACTTCATTATTCTTTGCTCCAACAAAACCGTTACGGTAATGTGGGTGCCAGCACATTGTGACATTGAAGGGAATGAGATCGCGGACTATAGCCAAATCCGGTTCCCAGCTAACTATCGAATTAGGATAGAATCCTGAGTTTGCACCATCCGTCCCGGCATTGAGTGCGGAATCCGTATGGGTTCCAACCAATTAAAAAAAAACCTGGGGCCCTACTATCACTTTCGACAACGATTTTCGACGACGGTCGTTTTTCTATAGTAGGCAAAGGAAGAAAAAGGTAAACAATAGTAAATTTATAATATTGTTTTCCTTTTTCTTCCTTTGCCTACTATAGGAAAACGACCGTCGTCGAAAATCGTTGTCGAAAGTGATAGTAGGGCCCCTGATTATAAATTTTCACCAGAATGATTGATGTTGTGATGTCAAATTTTTTTATGATTTTTTCCGGGCGACAAATAATTAGTAAGTTCATGTTTCTCAAGCTGAGTGGATTGCGATACACACAAGGTAACTGCGCCAGCGACTATCAGAAACTACAATACAAAGCTATGGATGATAAATAAAAATGATGTAACCAAATGACTTTGCGTTGACTTACAAATAGTAAACATGATTGCAGTAAATTTGACAAACAAGAAATTTTTATGGACAAATTTAAATAAATAATTTAAATATTTAAGATTCTTATTATTTATATGTACAATGTACATTATGTCATCCCTGTCGATTTTCATAAATATAACTCAAGCTACAGTTTGAATCAAATATTTAAACTAAAATTAATCACTTACGGTAATAAATGGACAATGGCACACCAGATTTTAGTAGTGTCTACTACACGTTTGAGGGAGTGAGGAGAACCATAATATTATCCATAAAACGGGCAACTTCCGAATTTAAAAATTAGGCAGTTTTAATAATTGTAAGCATTGATCTTAAATTTATAACCTGAATTTAGCATTTCGAATAACCTTAATATTCAGAAATTTAAAAATTCCTAACTTGTTAATAAAAAATCTGCTTTGTTTAATTTCAACATTTGTGTCAAAGTTTTACAAATCTATTTTTGCAAATTTTAATAATTTTTTTAACAAAATTGAGTGTTTTAAAAAATTTTTATTATTATAAATCTAAAAATTTAGGAATAAATTCATTGAAATTTCAAACATCCTTTAATTAGAAGCTATTCAAATTTGAAAATTGTTAATTAAAATGTTAGAATTTTGTTTCTAAAGTATAAATTAGAAAATTAAAAAAATTAAACAAAGTTTAAATTTATTTTGATATTTTTTAAGCTTTTGAACTTCTAAAAATTTTGTTTAAATTTAAAAAATTAATTGAATTATTAAATATTAAAAATATATTTTATGATTTTAAAAATTCGAAAAATTGTTGATGAATTTCAAAGTTTTTACAGATTTTAAAAACATAAATTAATAATTTAGTTTCTAGGGCATACACCTAAAAAATGTTAAATGTTACAAAAAAGCATTTAATTATATCTTAAAATAATTAAACGGCTCATAATCATATTTTAAATTTTAGAATTGTAGAAATTAATTTTATAAATTATTTATGTATATTGCCTTCTAGGTTTAGGAATTTGTAAAATTTAAAGAAATATTTATAATTTTACGAACTTAAGAATTCAACAATTATTTTCATGATTAATGTATATAAATAAAATTTAATAACAAATGTTAGAAAATCAGCTAATTTAGTTTACTTACTTTTAATTACTAATAATTTATTTTCTGGGGCATACTTTTAAAAAAATATTATATTAAATCTTAAAATTATTGAATAATGATCATATTTTAAATTCTTAGATTGTAGAAAAACTTTAAAAAATTTATAAATTTTACTGAGTATTTTTATAATTCTACGAACTGTAGGATTCAGAAATTAAATTTTAAACTCGGATTCACATCAGAGTTTAAATTTTAAGCTAACATAAACCGTTTTATAATTTTTTTTATTTTTTTGGTAATTTGGGCTTAAACATTTTTAATATATATACTCAACTTTTAAACCAAAATTAAAATGGAAGTTTTTAAAATAAACGAATATTTAGAATTCAAAAATAATAATTCTTATAACATAAGAATTCTGACACAACTTAAGTGATTTTGTTATATAAAAAATATTTAAAATTCTCAACCATAAGAAATTAATTTTAATTTAAAAACTATAATTAAACAATATCGTTCTGTATTCTGCTCAGCATTATATAAAACAATATATAAAACAATAAAACTTACAATTTTTAAAACGTCTTTAAAAAACTTTTTGAAAATTTTTAAAACTTTTTTAAAATTTCTTAAAAAGTTATTTTGAAAATTTTAAGAGTAGTGTAAGAAGAAAAAATGGCAAATTAATGGCAAATTTCTTAAATAATAGATTGGCTACCATATTTTGTCGGTAAAATGTCTAAATTATTTAGAGAAATGGCACTTTACCTTAACATTACCTCGATTTTATCAAGTTGTTGCTTATTTTAGCCTATTTTTCAGAAATACATACATATAGTAAGAGTTTTAATTATTTAATATTAAGGATTTCAATTACTGTAAAAGTTTAAAAATTAAAACAATTTATCAAAAAATAGACATTTTAAAAATTTTCCATCACGTAAAATTTAAAATTCTCAAAATTAGTTTAATTTAAATTAAAATTGTAAATCTTTTAAAATTTTAACGTCTTCGGAAGTGTAAAATTTAACGAATATTTAGTATCTTAGAACTAAGAGAACATCGTAATTAGTTAAGAGGTTTAAATTATGAATAAAAACCATAATAATTTAATATAATGCACCGGCCAATAGCAAAAGATTCTTAATTTTAAATAAATTTCAAATTTATTTTTAAATTAATTTAATTTAAAATTTAGTTTTACTTAATTTTATTTTTATTAAAAGTTAATAATGTTTAAAATAAAAAATAAAAATAGGACGTTAGAAACTTATTATATTTGAAATATTTGTAGTGAGTATCTTAGCTGTTTAACTTCAAAAAAATAGAAATATCATAAATTAAACGTTAAAATTCGTTTAATTTATGATATTTCTATTTTTTTGAAGTATTATTAAGTTTGAAGTATTATTAAGTTTAAAAAAATCTATTAACACATTTAAATCTTTTAACATTTTTAAAATTACTAGAATTTGAAAACTTCTAAATTTTAGGATTTCAACATAATTTAATTTAAAAATAAAATAAAAAGTTATGTAACGTTTCTAAATTTTTTAAGGATTATTAAAATTTTTAAAATTAATCAAATATTGAATCGTTAAAAATTAATTTTAAAATTGTGAAGTTATAGAACAACTAAAATTATTTTAAATTTGTTGAATATTATAAGATTTAATGACTTTAAAATTAAGATTTTTAGAATTTCGAGAATTTAAATAATCTACAATTTTTAACCTTTATTTTAAATTTATTATTTCCTAAAATTAGTATCAGAACTGTGATTTTTTTCGAATTTAATGTGTTTGAACTAATGCTGCGAATCTTATGTTAAAATACTCGTAGCATTTATTAATTTTATTTATTAAGTTATCATTTTTCATTTAATTTAAAGTTAAATTCGATTTTATCCTTCCAAACCAACATTAAAAATTATTTATGATTTTATATATCATTTAATTGAGACTATAATTAGAAACTTGTTTAATTATGTAATATACGTCATTCAAACTGCGTTCAATTTATCACAAACATAAACTTAAATGTTTACTAGTGTCTTAAAATTGGCCTTCAAAACTCAATAATCGTATCGTACCTATCATACAACTTGGTATTTTATTTGTTCAAATATAGGTACTTATTTCATAAAGCCACTTGCTTATTACAATATGAACTACAAAATTTATATATGTAATACGTTTTATACATATGTATATGTATTCACGTAAAACTGACCTATATAAAATCATTACCGTCGTATCCTCGTACTCCAAATAAAAAATCACAATTTTCATGTAAAACCGGTCGAAATTTTATCGTCCTGCATCATCACGTAATGTAACATGTGGCATATAAAGTATCTGAGTATTAATCTAAAAGTCTTCAATAAAAATGAGATTATCCTCTTAATTTTTATTTAGTACACAAGGAAAAATTGAAGCAGTACATGTACTTTCTGACACCAGCTCCCGATACCTTTTTATAAAAAGTATGTTTGTATACAAATTCAAACAGAAAATTATAGCTATCTATATAGTTAATCTAGTGCTCAATAGATGGCATCGTATTTAATAAAGATATATTTTATCTTGTACAAAACTTGCTTGTTGTCATAGTCCAGGAGTTTACAGACTTGGCTACAGAGCATACAGTAGACATGGTCAAATTTGTACTCCGATATGCTTAAAACATGCGTTTCTGTTCAAATCTCGATTGTTAATTTTTTGGATACTTTCTTTATACATAGTTTGTATAAGAAAGTATAAAATGTATTCATATTTGTCAAAAAAAAAACAAAAAAATTGTTGACAATATTTTGCATCAACACTCTATGGATTAAAATATTTTATTCAAATTAATTTCTATTTTTACACATGAGATAGATAAGAATAAAAACAAATAATTTAGAATTTTAATTAGAATACTATAAACTATACTCGTTTGAACTAAAATTTCGTTCGGGAAATGTTTTCCATGTGGCAGAATATTTTTCATACAATCCAATGGACTGGCATAAACGATTTAAATTTTGTTTTACAAATTTAACCCAACTTACATAATATTTTGTGGTTTACAATAATATCGTCGTCGTCGTCGTCGAACATATATAGCTAGTTTGTAAATAACTAGATGGTTAGCTACAACAAACATATACCAACAGATATATTTTCGTTGGGGCAGATCATTTCTTTGGCTAAGTAGTTTTGTAGTATACTGGTTTGAAAGATTAACTGCTATATCTTTCTTTTCAAATAATACGCATTGACCTTTACCCAACTTCAAGTTAATGCTTTTGCACAGTAAATTTGTTAACGATCAAACAATGATTGGGTTGTCTTCGATAAATCTCATATAAGGTACTCGGTTAAAGCATGTAGTCACAACTTTCTTTTTTGTCGGGAAGTTAAGCAAAAATGGTTACTAAAGGATTGTTGCTGTATTGACGAGACAGCACCCAGAGAGGGAATAATTCGTGTTCTAAAAATGTTTATCTGGAACTGAGTAATGCCGGTCTTTATTGTTGCGATTCTCTTACCCGTTATGACTGCATCGTCGGCTGTGGCCGTTCGTAGTTTCAATTCAATTAGATCTTCTCGTACAAACATTCCAGCTGCTCCTGTATCTAGGGTTATAACACAACTTTGCCCGTCAACCTCACATTTAACTGTTAACCCGACTCCGCCGCGTCCCAACCATGCTACATGGTTGGAGTAACAGCTGACTCTCCGTAGTCCAACTGCTTCTTCATATTCCTGTTCCTCCTTCTGGTTCACAATTTTCTTCTTATCCGGTCCTCGCTGTACCGGAGATTGCGATCTCGCCCGTCTCCATCTTGTTTCAGAATATTAAAACTGCCTAATTTTTAAATTGGCACTGATTATGAAAAATTATTAATTTTAAAGAGTTTATAATTGAGTTTTAAATTTTATTTTAGTTTTAAAAAGGTCTAAAAATTTAATTTGAATCCTTAAATTTTTTCTAAAATTTATGGAGTTTTATATGAGAATTAAAATAATTAAAATTTCTAAATTTCTAAATGCTAATCCTTAATATAGAAAAAAAGTAGAAAGTTCAATACACATTTAACTTGTTAATTTTAATTAATATTAAGAATCTTAGTTATTTAATTTCAAGAAACAAAAATGTTTATAAATTAAATGCTTTGATGAAATGATGTTTAGAAATGATTTTTTTTAAATATTAGTTATATTTAAAAAATAAGTTAACGTTTTTAACATGCTTAACATTTAAATTATTGGAATTGTGTAATTCAAATTATAAATATTATTAATAATTATCAATATAATTTAATTTTTTTTAACAAATAAAATTTAATTAAAATTATTAAATCACTTATTAGAATTTTTAAAATTTTATCGAAATAGGTAAAAAATTCAAAATTAATTTTAGTTTTTACTTTTTTTTGTTTTTGAAATACGTTTTAAAGAATATCATCGGCCCAAGCGACAAAATACTAATTTTGAGAAAAACAAAAATTAAATTTTTTACATTTTTCTATTCGGTAAGCTAGATTACAACTTTTTCCAGCTTACTAAATATATGACTAGAGAACTACTTAGTTTAGTTAACGTGTAAGAGGGTTTAAAAAAACTAATTGTCTGGCCACTACGGTACATCCGTTTCTAATCAATTCATCTTATGGATATCGGACAAAATATAGAGTGGAATTTGATTTTTTGTAATAAGATAAAAAAGTTAAAATTATTTAAAAAAAAGTAAAAATTATTTTAAATTTTTTGAATATTTAAAAATTTTACGACTTTGATTTTTAACATATAAATTATTGGAATTTGTAGAATTTAAATAATAATTATGATTATAATTTAATTTTAAAATGCAAAAATGTATGCATATACAAATTTAAATTTTAAGGGATTTAATCATAAACACAAAATAAACTATTTTAATTAGCTCAATAAAAAATTATTTATTTTAAATATTTAAAACATTTAAAAAACAAATTATTTTATTTCTAATTGGATTTGAGATTCGCGATACCTTCTTAAAATTCGTAAATATTTAAAATAAGAAAAAATTGACAATTATGAAATAAATTTTAATTTTTTTTATATAAACTGACTCTAAAAATTCGTCTTATTTTAAAAATTCCAATATTTTCCAAATTAAATTATGCTGATTTATTTTGTTTTTTAAATTACACAAATTCTTATAATCTCAAATAATGAAAAAACTAATAAATTTAACTTATTTAAAAAAAATAGTGAAATTTTAAAATCCCTATACTTTATAAATTTTTTAAAATTTATAGGTTCTTGAAATTAAATAACTTAAATTTATAATTTATTTACCACCCTTAAAATGTTCAAAATAATTAAGTTTTAATTTTTTTAATGATTCTTATTTCCCTTACTTAAGGAATATCATTCTAAATATTTAAATCTCTTAATTGTGGAAAGTACTTTTATTCTTATACCTAATGGAACAATAAATAATAATTTATAAGATTCTTTAAATAATATTTATTTAAAATTATACCATAAAAATAAAGTTCTTAGAATACTAAATATTTTTAAAAAATTGAATAACTTATATTTTTTAAAACTTCAAAATTTGAATGGAATTTTTAACATAAAATTTAAAAAATAAATTTAAAAAAAACAATTTGTTTGTTATAATCTAAAATAAAATTATGTTTTGTAAAATTTTTGAAATTCAAATTATCAAGATGGACTATTTTTAGAATTCTTAAAATTTCAAATATTTAAATTTGAAGAGATTTAAGAATTATAAAAAAAATGTTTGTCTTGTATCAATTTTAGGAATTCTTTTAAATTTTCTTAAATTCTTATGAATATCATTCTTAATATATTTCAATGCTAACTATTTTTTTAAAATTTAGAAATTTCAAATATATTTTTAAAAACCAACTAATATCATTTTATTCTTATTTTAAATTTGTTAATTGTTTATGAAATTATATTATTATGATAATAATATTGAGAAATTTTTTTTTTTAAATTACTGAAATTAATAATACTACATATTAAGATTTTTAAATCTTAATTATTAAAAATATTTCAGGTATTTGTGATTCGAAAATTCTTAAATTTTTTAATACTTAACGCTGCTTGAACTCTTAAGTTAGTAGAATTATAAATACTCCTTAAATTAAAAAAATTCTTAAACCTTGACTAAGTATAATTCATGAATTTCTTCAAGTCTATTAGTTTAATGCCGTAAATATTTAAATTTAAAAAAAAATATAAAATATAAAACAGTATAAACTAATTTTTAAAATTCTTAAAGTTTAATTAATTTTTTTTATTTCTTAAGTGTATGCCCTTGAAAATAAATAAATAAAAAGATAAAGGCAAATTAAAATATTTTTTCATTTAAAATTCTTTAAATAATTTGTTTGTAAATTATTTATATATTCAAAGTTTTTAAAACTGAATTCTTATGTTTCGTAAAATCTATAAAATTTTTGAAAGTGAATTTTGAAGACCAACTCTTTTAAGAATTCTCAACATCTTAAAATATATTTTGAATAATTAATATATCACATAATTATTTTAATTAAAAGTGACTTTGGAATTTAAATTAAATGTTTAGGCTTAAATAAAATTCAGAATAAAGAACATCATTTAGTGTTTTTTAATTTTGAACTAGTTAACTTATACAAATATTTTAGGGTTCCTGAAAATAAATTGTTAAACGGATTTTATAATAAAAAAATATAAAAATTATGACTTACTTCAGAATTGTTTAATTTAAATTTTTCAAATTTGTATAACTTCAAATATTTAACATTTTTGTTTAAAAAAAATTATTTAAATTTTCGTTCTTAAGTCTTGTAAAATATTTTCAATTCTTGAAATTAAATAAAGATGTTTTTGTTAAACAAGTTTAAATTTCTATATATTTAGATTTTTAAAATTTTTTAATTTGATTTTTAAAAGCAATGCTTCAAAATTATCAAACTGCCTTATTTTTCCTTAGTTATAAATTTGAAAAAGTTTGGAAAAATTAAATGAGTTCATAATTTTATTTTAAATTTTGTTTAAGCTTTAAACATTTCTAAAAGTTTAATTTTAGTCCTCAAACCTCTTAAAATTTAAAGAGTTTCTATTAAAAATATTAAAATTTCTTTAGAACAATTAAATTTATTAACATTTAAAAAAAATTTAGATTGACAAATCCAAATGAATTTAAAAATCTTTAAAAAAATTATTAAAACCGTTAAACAACATTATATTCAAAATTTAACATTTGAAATAGTAAAGATCTTTCAAAATTAAAAAATATTCGATATTTGAAATATAAAATATTTTAATTAAATTTTTTTTTGTAATTATTGCGCAGTAGGCTTACGAATAAAACTAATGTCTCCGAAATTTTAAA
Source organism: Tipula unca (assembly GCA_951394425.1). NCBI lineage: Eukaryota > Metazoa > Arthropoda > Insecta > Diptera > Tipulidae > Tipula > Tipula unca. Next base: position 78,291,970 of record OX596380.1, read on the forward strand.
TTTCTTAAATGAACTTCATGAAATTTAGTTAGAGATTATTTAAAATTTTAGAAAAATTAAATTAAATTACGAAATTTAAAACAAAATAAATTGGAAAATTTTAAGAGAGGTTAGTATATTAAGAATCATAGTTATTTAATTCCAAGAACCCAAAAATTGAAGAATTAAAACAATTTAAGAAATTTTATAATTTTTATAAATTTAGGAAAATAAGTTACAAACCTTCTAAGTACTTGAAATTATTAGAATTTATTGAAAACAAACAAATTTTTAAAAAATTTGGTGGATATTGATTTAAAAATTTAATTATATCAATTTTAGAATTAAGTTTATTTTACTTATTTTGTTTTGCGAAATGCGATCTAAAAAGTATATCGAATCGGAAATTTAAATCATTTTAATATTTTAAAATTTGAGCTCTTTAAAATGATTAAATTTTAAATTATTTAAATTTGTATACTTAGTTCGAATATTATTTATAATTCAAATTTAATTTAAACAAATTTAAATCGTTATAATTTCGATGCTATAAGAATTCTGAATTTTTTAACGTTTTTTTTTTAAATATAATCAATAATTTATTATCAACATAATTTAATTTCAAAATAATAAAAAATTTAAACAATTTTAAAAATTATTAAATACAAATACATTTTTTAATAAAATACGTCAAAACGTGTTTTAATAATTATTGAGGATTGAAACTCCAAATAATCTTTAAATTTAAATTAACGTGTGTCTGTGGCTAATAATCTTAGTTGTCGATCGCAAACTATATTTTTTAGTCATAAACTAGGTCTAGTTAAGTTATCGAATCAGCAAAAAATAATTTTTTGGTTTACAAAATGCTAATTAATTTTTTTATCTGACGTTAGTTTACATAACAAAATATATACATACATACATATATTAAATTAAGTTAGTCATATATTGTAGATCGGCCGACAGGTCCTGGATTAAAGGTCATATCTCCTTTTAACAAAAGTAAATAAAATCATTGATTTAAAAATGAACTAAAATTTTTAATTCGAAAGTTAAACAAAACTTTTAATTTTATTCAAGTAAAACTTTCTAATTGACCCATTCCATAAAAATGTACATCCCCCTTCATCTATCTATACCCCATTATCTTGCAAAACGATTTTTTCTTCTTTATTTTTAGGATATATAAATGGAAAATTGGTACGGGGCACAAATAATCCAAACTTTATTTCTTCTTACGGTTGTTCCTTCTTGTTTTTTTAATTAAATAAAATTTTTAAATAATTCATGTTACCTGTTAACCTTTCTCATTTTTAAAATTATTCAATTCGCCGATTTCAAATACGATAAATTCATGAAGCATGACCAATGCTATGGGGATCACGTATGTTTAGTGTTTACGAGTAAATGTGAAAGAATATGCATTTTGAAATTGTGCAATAAATATTACAAGTGCACAACAATTTGGAATCAATATGATTGCTCTAGTCTTTGGGCAATATATCGAATTGGCTTGAAGAAGATATGGATTAATTGCTATGACTATTTAGGGAAATAAAAATAAAACACTGTGGGAGTTTTATATTTTGAAATATTCTGAATTTCTTTTAATTAAGTTTTTTTTTATATAAAATTAGTTAGAATCGACCGAATAGCAGGCACGTGACTGAAACGTTGTCTCTATAAATTTATAGAATGGTCATATCAGAGTTTGGAATAACTGTCGAAATCGGGGGGAAATTGTATTGCCCGATGAGATTTTTTTTTACCATCAAGCAACCCTATATTTATATAAAAAATGACACATGGAAGTTATTTGTGGTCCTTGAATTGAAGGTCCAAATACCAGAAGCACCAGTGTTTCATTCCAAATTTGTTGGATTATTTTGGATTAGAGTAGATTTCATCTTATGACATATTTTAAATTAATCTTGTCCGGTTTTGGTTTCTGGGGTGGTTATCATTTGTCGCCTGTATATCGTATCGTATAATGTCATCTGCATAGGTTGGTATGAGAGGAAGTTGCAACTCCACACGCTGATCTAGTTTCAACTCAGGGAATTGATCTGACACTTTTCTTGACTTTTTCTGTACAAATATTGAACCATTTAGCAATATAAACTAATTATTATTCATGGCAGTGTCTATCACAGCTCAAATATATGGAATTAATAATAATAAATTCATTTAAATTACAGGATCTCTGCCGGTTAAACCTAAATTTAAATTAATTAATTTAAGGTTGGTATGCAGAATAAAATAAATCGAAACTAATTTGAGTTGAATTTTCAGGAGTATCTCATAAGTCTGATCCAGCAAACTAATAAATTTTATTTCAGAACCCATTAATGCTCTTTAAAATTATAAATGTATAGATTAGAACTGTATCGTCTTGTGTTACTAACTAACCGAGTCAATTTCTTTCATACTAACTGAACCTATCCAAATCCTCTTTATGTTATATGTAAACGGGTGTTCGGTGGGGCCCGGCCATCTCCGGGAGATCCTGCTTAAAGCTTGGCCGAACATTCCAATCAATTCAAATCAAATCAAAAAAGCTGAGTTGAACCAATTAATTGTGTCCCAACATTAATATCATTTGAAACTTAACTGAATCGCATAGTACCAGGTGCAACATTCAACATTCCAAGCAGTGTATTTCGAAGAAGATAAAAATCTGACAACCTATTCCTCCTTATATTCTTAAAAATTATAAAACTTCCGTTCCAGTCAATGATGCTTGATGCGATTTTCTAGGCGGGCCACAATATTTTTTATTTTTCATCCTTAATGAATCGCTGTTCCATTTGAAGCAGCCTAGCCGTTGCTCACCATTTTAAATCTCCTAGTTCCGATTCATGAAACCGGATAATAACAATGGTATCCTAACCTTGCATTTTAATTCTGCAATTCATCTGATTCCCAGAATTGTTTTACTCGTAGCTGCGCATTTAGCAATATCAGCGAGTATGGCAAGACTATTTTTCAACCAGGTATTCCATCCCTTTTCTGTATTTTGAGCGATATATATTTGTGACGCGGATCTCTGCTGATTTCGTGATGGTCTTGTTATTCCACGTTGAATATTTATGGAATCTGGATCTGTCATATGGCAATAGATAGTTGTTTGTGTGATGATACGCTTGATTCAGAAATTCCGGAACCTCAGCTAAAAAGGCTAATTCATTAAAGTGTTCATCAAAATATCCTTAGAGAATTAGAATTCTTTGACACTGGAAGAATAACGAGCCAAGGATCAAAAAAATTACTACACCACAAATCTCTGTTTGTTAAAATTGTAAATAATATTGCAGATATGGGAAGCATAATTTTCCAAAGTTTCGCATGAGCATCACATAAAATGCGAAAAAAATTAGTTCCGTAGCAAACTCTCCTCCGCATATTTCATTCACTTTTGTTCCCCCATATTTACGTCCTTATCAACTTATTATTGTTATTGTTATTATATTTGAAACATATTTTCGATTTTATATACTTTCGCGTTTGTTCCAATCAGAATAAAAAAATCTATTTTTCTTATTAGTATTTTCAATTTTCATGTCATAAAAATGAAAAAAAATCTTAAAATTCAATTATTATACGCGAACGATACACACACGTATAAAGAACAAACAACGTAGCGTGTACATGGACCTGATGATGATGCTGATGTTTTTTTTTTTTTAAATAAACATAATTTTTTATGTTTACTGGAGAAACCCAATTAAGGCAAATACACAATAAAAGGAAAGCTTTTAATAGCGCTTTTTTGTTTTTCACTGTTCATTACCTTAAAAACTATTATGTGTTTATAATTTGAATTTACCATTGATCCTGCTCTCTATATGAAAAGTTGGTGACATAAAATCAAAGCAAAAAACATACAAAATTAAAAAAATTGGTTGAGGTAAACTGTAATCGTCTTAATGAAATGTGTAGTACGTAAAGCTCTCTTGCGGTAATTTTAGTTTTTTCCCACTTTCATTTTAATAACAGTTTTCTGGAATTTTAATTTTAATTTTACCTGATATACGTAATTAAATTAACTAACTATTTTTTATATGTATACGAAGCTTTTTTGTTGTTTTCATTTTGCTTATCGCAGGAAGTTAGTTAAGCTGGTTTGGTGTTAATTTTAAAATAATTAAGAAAATGTTAATAATTTTTGTCGCCTTCATTGTTTATGTTGAATATGAAGTGTATGTGTATGTTGAAAAAATTTTAAAAATCAATTTAAAAAATTATCTCATTTAGAAATATAGAAATCTTTTATTAGAAATTTAAAAAATTATAAATAAATTTATTTTTAAATAATTTGGCAAAGAAATTAGGAAATTAAGAATGTCAGTAAAAGTAATTCAGTTAAGATTATTTTTAAGTAAATCTTGAAATTTCTCAATTTTATAAAAAGTACAGATTTAAACATAATTTATTGTAACTTTTAAATCTATAATTTGGAAATTTAAAATATACTAAATTTTTGACATATAAATATATTTAAATTTGATTGAATATCATGTTTTTGATATTTTGAAAAATAAAAATGAAATTTTAAACTTACAACTTGGAAATTAAGTATTTTAGAAATTAATTAATTCTTGAATTAAGAAAGATTAGAATTTAGAAATTTAGGAATATTAAAGAATTAAGCAATTTGATGCTTTATATTATTTAATAAAAAATTATATAGAAACCCAGAAATATTTATTTAAAAATTTAGAAAATACGAAATTAAAAAAATTAAAATTAAGAAATTTGAAAATTTAGAAATTTAAATTTTTAGATATCGAAAACATAAGAATTTACCCAACATTTCAGAACTTAATTAATTTAAAAATATTTCCGAATTTATGAATTATTTGATATGGAAATATAGAAATTTAATTATAACATGAATTAAGGAAGTAAATAATTTACCAATCTAGGAATTTGGTATAGAAATTACGGAATTTATTCATTTAGAAATTAAAGACACAATATTAAATTTTCAATTCAAGAGTATCAGAAATTAAGAAAATTAAGAAACTTCGAATTAGTTATCAAGATATTAAAAGTCAATAGTTAAAATATTTAGGAATTTATGAATTGTAGAAAATTTAAAATTTTTGAATTTTCGAAATTAAAACCATTAATTAAAGATTTAAATAAGATTAATTAAAAATTTAAGAACATAGGAAATTGAATATATATTTGGCATTTAGAGATTAAAATTAAAAAATGTTAAAAGGGTATTTAAAAATTTTGAAATTTGTCAAATTTGTATAGATAAATTTAAAAATTAGGAAATTTTTAAGCTAACAAATTTATGTATTAGAAAGTTGCAAATTAAAAAATTTAGAAATCTTTTGCCTATTTTGTATATGATATTAGTTAGAAATTAAAAAATTTGGAAATTTGGAAGCTGCAAATTTAAAAATCGTGAACTTCAAATATTCGTTGTAGATATAGAGGAAATAAGATATTTATTAGTTTAAATTTCTATATAAAATTTTAAAAATTAAGGAACAACATTTAAAAATTTAGTAAATAAAAAATTTATAGCTAGTTACTTACTATTAAAAATTTTTTAAATTTAAAATTTACCTAGAATTTAAGGATTAAAATTTTTTAGAAACTTGAAAATTTGCTAAAAGAATTAATTTGACTTATGGAGCTTGAATTAAAATATAAAGAAATTTTAAAAATTTAAAATGTTGAAAAATTGTAAATTTAGTAATATGAATTTAATAATTTAGTATATTTTATGAGTTTAGAAATTGTGTAACTTTAAAATTTAGGGGTTTTGAATGTGTGATGAATTTATTAATCAATTTATTACTATCTATAATGTTATAGGATTGAATTTTGAAATTTAAAAATTTAGAGAATCAACTTAAGTAAATTCAGAAATTTTAAAACTGGTAGCTTTTTTAAAATTTGTATTTGTTATATCCTGGTATTAGTTGATTTGACTTAAAGTGGTAAAGACTATATTTTATTTGCATAGGTATAAGTAAATAAATTACATAAAATAAATAATATTTTAAGCATAAGTAGACAAATTCCAACGTTAAGGACACACGCCAAAAAATTCCAAGGTTAAGGACAAACGCCTAAATTTAGGAAAGATTTAATATTATTTTTTATAAGTTATGTTGTTTATTACGATGTGACCTTCACTACTCTAGAACACATGTGCTTATTTGACAACAATTTCTTTATATTTATTAGGTATTTATTTTACACCCGTCTGTAACATGTTTTACACTTATTGTGATATAGATTTAACTGCCAATTGTAAAGCACATGATTTATGAAACACATAATAATTGTCTCGTGCTAAAAATCATCATAATCTGTGATATGAGTAGCACTTGTACAGTATTAGTATAGATGGAACAGGAAACCCAATCGAGATGCGTGAAATATCCAAAATGAATTATAATTTAATTTGTGTTATACAAAAAGTTTAATTTTGTTTAACAGAACCAAACATAAAATCGAAATTTTTATGGTAAAAGTTTACAACTGTAATGTTTGTTGTTGTTGGTAGAAAAGTTTTTGCTGAACATTTTTGTATATTATCAACAATACTGTGCTAGTCTACTGCAAAACTTATTACCACAGTAATTATTGATTTTAGGATATTTAGGTGTACGTATTTTATGGGGCTATTTCGACATGTTTCACGATATCATAATAAATATATTCATTTACATGTTTTTTTTTTAAACATAATGTTCTATCCTACATAATTCGATGATACTCAAATTTTTTTTGCGGGGCGGGGTGGCAGTGGGGGATATACAGATTACATTCAACTTTATTTATTTTTTGTTGTTCTATGATGTAATTGACATAACAAGTCAATTAGAAAATCGAAATTTTTTGACTTATCTGTTATTCGAAGGATTCGCATTTTTGTAAAAAAAATAACAACAACTAAAATGTAAAAAATTAGAAATCAATTTCCAAAAACGAAAATCTAAAATCCTTCAGTACTTGCGATACAGCAGGATTTGAACACAAAAAAATATATTTAAAGTCGGTATAGATGGGGTATGAAGAAACAAAAGGAAAATCTTTTAAGCAGATTGGTTTTAGCTCATAATACCTTCAACATGATACGTAAAACTCTGAACTTAATAAAAATAAAAAAAAATAAATAAATAAATTAAAAAAATAAAAAAAAATTGTTGTTGTATTATTTTTAAAGATTTCAATTATGTTTGAAATTGAATTAAATCGTAATCCAAAAATGTAATCTGTAATTTTACATGATTTTATGGATTTGTTTGGATATTGGGTATTTTGTTCGTTGGGTGTGTATATATGTAAGTGGGTATGCGATAAAAATTATAATACAAGCAGCGGGAATTAAGTTTGAAACAATCACCTTCTCCCGAACAATTAAATCGCGTATATTTTTTATACATGACGAAGGATAAACGCTCTAATGTGATTTATAAAAATTTAAATTTGTTTACTTTTCTTTTGTCATTAATGCGACGCTTTTTCATCGTCTTCAAGAGTGCTAACTTTTCGTGCCAACAGCATAATAACAATATCATAATTACGATAATAACAGTTATAAACAATTGTAATAAATATTATGCGGTGAAAATACAAATTTAAGGTGTGCGAGGAGAAAAATGTTGCGGTATATATATTATACATTGCCAATAAGGCGATAATAAATATAATTTGTACGGTATTTCAATCACTTAAAGTTAATTTATCCACTAATAGATTACTATATAGTATTGCACGCACCAAAAATACCAACAACATACCAATATAAGTCGTAAAATAGGTATACGGAACCGTATATCTTCACCGTCGTTGAACCATCGAAACGCAGTGCACAACAAAAAAGAAATCTTTTCACTCTATTTTCCGATCACGTTTTAAGGAAGATATTTGGATGTATGTTTGTACATATGTATGTTATTTATAAGAGGAATACGTATATGAAAAATCAGTAAATGCGTTTTAATAAGAAGAAGATTTCGAGATAAAACCCTATACATAGTATATATACAGATACAAAATAGAATTTCTTGAGTTTTTTTATCGTTCCGATCAAATTAAGTTCTTCTTAACCTACTTTCTACGATTTCAAAATCCAGAAGATTTGATATACAATTTGAGTTAGGTAAATTAAATTTGAATTACGGATGCGGGATGTGAATTATACAGATAAATGGCTTTTATATGGAAAATCACGATTATTGAATATTGTAATTATTTTCGAAAATGATGTCTTCTATCTAAAATAAATATTAGGCTATATTCCATACAATAATCCGCCATTCCAAAATTTTAGGTTTGAAAAAAATCGATGTCAAAAATCAAATTTTCAGCAATTTTGTGTAATACAGTCGAAGTATTGAGTTATTTCATACTTCCAGCCAATATATCAGTGAGCCTGATTCCACGGTGGCATGGTCACTGAGGAGCCTAGTGGTTCTACCAGCTAACGAATGGCGATCCTCCAAAACCACTTCTTTTGCTCACGTGGATTATTGGAACGCCAGAAAATCGTTGTCCGTTGCGAAAGACGAATTGTCAATTGATGGAATTTCAAACAGTTTGGCTTCAGAGAAAATAGATCCACAGAGGACGCAATGATCAAATTGATCAATATGGTGAAAGAACCTTTGGTTTCCGTCAATGGCCAAAGAATTAAGATGGTGAAAACTGTCATATAGCTGGGAGTTGACTTCGATGAACGACTTGGAGTCAATTTACATGCCAAAAGAGTCGCGGAAAATAGTAAGAGTTGCTAAAGAGAAATGGGGCCTCAAGAAACGAAAACTATCAATAATATACGAAGGCCTAGTGGTATCTTCATTAACATACACGTGCGCGGTATGAACCGATTGAACTGCCACCATCGGCGTACACTAGTTAGTGCCAAAAGAAGTATCTTGCTCGGAATTACTAAGGCTTACAGAACGGTGTCAACTGACGCCGTTCCTCTCTTGGCCGGCATGATTCCTATTGATTTACTCTTAAATGAGAAAATTGCCAACTACAAGATTAGGAAAAGACAAAATATGAGCTACGGAAACGTGATAGTGGAAGGCGATCAAATTCGGCCAAACCTCATGGGCTTGCTCAAGGGGAAAACGAGAAAAGCGTCAGTAGCAATATGGCAAGATAAATGGTCGCACTCAGTGGATGGCAGAATAACATATAGTTATCTGCCAAACATTGAGGCGAGATTAGAGACAAACATGCCTCAAAGCGTATGGTTCACCCAAATGTTACCGGGACATGGTAGAATGGCCTCCTATATGTACCGACTGCGTCAAGCGGACTCAAGTACCTGTGAATGTGGAGGGGGAGGATACAATAGAACACATCCTCTATGACTGTGATCTAGCTAAAGAAGCTAGAGATCAACTAATAACTGACTCAAGAGTTGAGTGGCCAGCAAGTAAAATAACTGTAATGCTGCCAAACAACCTCAGCTCTTTTAAAAAGGTTTGTGATACCGTCTTGAGCGGTAGATAAACCATAGAATAAGTACACAAGATTTTCATCTTAAGAAGATTATTTTAAAAGCTAGTTAAAAGTAGACGAGTATGCGCCTCCTCGATGGCATGCGGACGATAACAAGGCAACCTGGCTAAGCATACCGATATAGTAGAAATTTCTTCAAAAATTGTAAGTCCGCGTTGGAGTTGTTAAAGGCATGACCTCCTGGGAAGCTTTTTCAAATCAGAGCGACAAATTAAATGATTAAAATGATGGAATTTAGGAACATGGTAATGCTGAACCGTGGAGCTTTGTAAACTAATGAGGTACTAGGTACCCTGGTGAGCGGTGGTTGACAAACAACAATTTGTTGGGAGGTCACCACAAAATACTTACTTAATACCGTACTTCCCGACGACTCTAATGAAAATGACTCTATGAGAGGCATTAAGAGAAATCCGCGCCGCTCGTAGCTCTGCACCAATTACACCAAACGTGAGAAAATTCAGTGATGAAGAGACCACTTTGGCTATCATGTCTATGAAAGCAAAGTCTTAGCAAAGGAGTATTTCCCAAAGCTTGGAAAAATGGTAAATTAGTTATCATTAGGAAAACCGAAGATAGGTGTCAAACCGATCCCAAATCTTATCAACCTATCAACCTGTTGCCTGTCCTAGGTAAATTATTTGAAAAAATAATTTTCAGTTTGGCTTTAGAGAAAATAGATCCATAGACAACGCAATGATCAAAATGATCAATACGGTCAAAGAGTCGAACCAAAAGTATAATCTTGAAGTTTTCCTAGATGGATCTCACGCGTTCGACAACCTGTGGTTGCTCATGTAATCTCTATAACATCATCAACAAAATTTTTAGTAAAAGTAAAGCCACTGTTATTTCAAATCATAGCACACTTGAAAAAATTGTGAATAAAGGATGTCCGCAAGGTTACATCCTAGGTCCACATATTTGGAATATTGTCTTCAACGGAAGCATGAACCAATAATTCCAAGAAGTAGAATTTGCGGACGATACGGTGGAACTCAAGACAAAGTATTCACGGAAAAACTCAATTAGCCATATACAGGATGGTACACTGGTACAAAAGTTATAAAATAGAGCTATCCTCTACAAAGATAGTTATAATCCAATTTAAAGGTTCTCTGTACATTAGGAGACCACCATTGGTTTTCAAAAATGGCCAACGAATTAAGATGATGAAAACTGTTAAATGGGAGTTGACTTCGATGAACGACTTGGAGTAACTTCAAATGTCACAACAGTCGCGGAAAATAGTAAGAAGGTTTTCGCTGTGTTGAAAGGAGTTGCTAAAGAAAACTGGGGTCTCAAGCAACGTACTTTGTCAATAATATATGAGGGCATTCGAGTCTCTTCATTGACATACGCAGACAGAATGAACTGTCACCATCGGCGTACACTAGTTAGTGCTCAAAGAAGTATCTTGCTCGGAATTACCAAGTGATATACAGAACAGTGTTAACTGACGCCGTTCCTACTGCCCTACGAAAACATGATAGTAGAAGGCGATCAAATTTGGTCAAACGAAAGAAGAAAACGAGAAAACCGTCTCTAGCAAAATGGCAAGATAGAATAACATATACACATATAGTTATCTGCCAAACATTGAAGCGAGATTAGAGACAAAGATTCCTCTAAGTGCATGGTTTACCCAAATGTTACCGAGACATGGGAAAATAGTCCCTTATATGTACCGACTGAGTCTACCGGACTCAAGCACCTGTGAATGTAGGCAGGGCAAGGATACCATAGAACACATCCTCTATGATCTGGCTCAAGAAGCTCAACTAATTATTAACCTTAGAGATGAGTGGCCGACAATTAACTCACTTTGATGCTGCCAAATAACCTCAACTCTTTCAAGAAATTCTGTGATACCGTCTTGAGCGGTAGGTATAGAAATAAGTAAGTAGTATCTGAATACAAGATTTTGATCTTCAGCAAAAATTTAAAAGCTAGTAATAATAGTAGACGAGCATGCGCCTCCTCGTTGGCCGGGACGGTAACAGGGTAACCTGGCTAAGCATACGAAATGATTGATTTTGGACTGACCTTCAAGACATTCGAGTGACCGGTTTGATGTTTCATTACGTCCTAGATCCTCCCCAAGATTATCTTGAGTCCGTACAGAAACCGTTTCTTTTTTATTTATTGCGGGACTGAGAAATGATGGCCATGTTTAGAATAAAACAGGTTAACTTGCACCATAGGTAATCAGACTCAATTTGGTTTCGAAAGCAGCTTTCTGTAATGCATACAAATACTATTTGAATAATTCAGAACCATGCATTCTGGATTGTGCTACCTTTGGACTGAATTGAATCAATAGCATAGAACCTTCTATTAAAAACTCTATTGATAAAACTTGGGAGTTCCTTTGTGCATTAAAAATGCATTCTCATTTGCGATGGAAATTCAACTGCTTTTGAAATATGTCCCCTTATTACTAACTAAATAAATATTGAACGTTTTGTTTATCTCACCTTAAAGATTTAATGAAGGTCGCTAGGAATCTTCAAAAAAAATCTAACCGACAGATTGATTAGGAACAAAAAAATTTAAAATTCGTTCACAAAGTTTCTTAGTTAAGATTTTGCGAAGAATTAATAATCGTTAGCTAATGGAATGGTTTTTGTAAACTCGATGCTTCTCGTCCACTTGACGGTCAGCTTATCCCAATAGGGAAGCTGGTGAGCTACTTCTTTCCGTTCATTTTTCTGTTTGTGATATTATTAACTCGGATGCTGAGGGTGCCGAACTAATTAAAATGTCTGCTGCAGCTTCCAATTAGGCCTTGGCTCTTAAGTTGCTCAATCATGATGTCCTGCACTGGATAGTGTTCTCCTCTGAATTTTATAATGGTGTTTACCTATACTGAATTACAACTTTCTTTACAATCAGGGCCATTTGGTAATCCTCTTCCAAGCGTGCGATGATTTTAGCACTAAGCCTGAATCCTGCAGTAGAAGTAGTGCTGTTTTTATCCCGAATGCTGCGAAGTTCGATTATATACGAATCCTAAGCCTTTTCGACCTATTAGTTTATCCTATATGTGTTCTAAGAAAGAATTTTTTAGACAAATTTTTAATTATCTTCCCACTCAGTAACGTGAAACATACTTACATAATTGATAAGACCTGGGCAAGCGGTTCCAAAGAGAAGGGTGATCTGCTTGCGAACTATCTCCAAGAAACCTTCCAATCACTACCAAGACAAACTGCCAACGAAAATATAATGTCAGCTCACAAGCACGATGAGTTTGACATACGCCCGCAGTAACTCTCAAAGAATTAAAAGAAGAAGTGAAAAGTAACATGTTGAATGTTAAAAAAACCCAAGGTACGACTTGAGAACTTGCCATATTATCAATACTTTACCTGATAAAGGATTTCGTAAGCTATTACATATAATCAATGCGACCTTTCGGATAAAATATTTTTCGCAGCAATGGAAAATAGCAGAAGTGATCATAGCAAAACCTGATAAACCCACTAACGATAAAAAATCATACAGACCGCAACTACTTTGCTGCTGACAACTAATGCCTCCACATCAATTTGATTCAGAGAAAAGCATTCTACAATTGATCAGATACATATAGAATCATAACATAATTGAAATGCTCAAGCATATTCCTGGACGTTGCCCAAGCATTCGATAAAGTTTGGCACAGTGGTCTGGAATAAAAGCTGCTTAGAGATCTGCCGAGGCAATTCTATGCCATACTAAGATCTTATCTATCCAATACCAAAGACATTTTCGTGTGAAATATGAGGAGGAATACTCCGAACTAAAGAAAATCTCTGCCGGTGTCCCGCAGGGGAGTGTCTTAGGACCAATCCTGTATTTACTATATTTATTTACGGAATTTACTAACCACAAATGAAGGAATCTGTTTCTTCCTTTCCCGATGACACAGCAAATAAGGCGATTGGAATTAATGTCGCCGATGCAACGAGCAAACTTCACACCCATGCAGTTTGTAACTAGACAAAACGTTGGCGAATACATCAATGATGAAATAAAAATACTTGCCGCCAAATACGAAATAAGGCATCAGGAACATAGAAACCTCTATATTCGCCATATGACAGATAACCCTGTCGTTGAAAAAAGACTCCAAGGAGAGGCCACTGACCTAGTGAACCTATACCAAATTAAAATTAGTAAACAGTTTTAATCAATTATGGGACTAACCATTGGGTTACACTTTTACAAGGAGAATTTGTAAAGGAGAAATGTAAATTTTGTATTTGAAAGATAAATTGTTAGATGAGCGTAGTATCAGTTGTAATAAAATGAAACAAAAAAAAACAGAACTGTTGTTTGTAGATACATTCGTGGGAATTTTGGAATTTCTGATAGTTCCTCGATTACGATATCAAAGTTGTCTTATGCTTGTTCCAATTAAGGGAGATTTACTCTCATCTCTAATGTGGGTTTTGGTCGTTGACGATTTACTTGTTAAGCTGTTGCAATCTAGAGGCTTCATTGCACATCTGAACTATGGTGTTGATCTGATTGTAACAATTTCTGGCAAACACTTCAGTGCATCTTATATTCTTCTATAGCCAACATCTACAAAATATTGCTTGTAGAGCCGTTACGGTCCCTATTCTAGGCACAGCTTGTGCTGCAGCATTTCTCTTGTGTGCATTGAGGCGTGGAATTATAATTCAAAATTTCTAATTTATTCTTGCTGGCTGATTTATCCATCAAGTAGTTTCCAACAAGTAGTAACTCTAATTACACCTGAACCGGCAAGAAATAAATACGTTGTGAAAGATCTAAATCTAAGGTCACAGTGGCTTAATATTTCTAGCAGTCGAAGAACTTTTCAGGCGGTCTCTAATCAATTTTAAATGTCAAAATGGCTTGCGTATAGCGATTTATTATTTGGACCAGCCTAATTTTTATTTGGAGGAATAAAATGAAAATTCAAATTACCGAATACAATAATTCATTACGTAAATGGACCACCGTTGATTCGTCTATCATTCCAGCTAAATGTAATAAAAATCACAAAATTTAGCTTAAAGCCATTTTTTCGATTTAGATTTAAAAAAAAGTCACTTATCAAAATGCTTTTCAATCGATTTGAATTGATTTTTATTTTTTTACATTATTTGCAACGATGAGCCAGCAAATAAAATTATACCCTCGAGTTATTATGTCATTTGTTAAAATATATTACAATCAAAAAGTGGACTTCATATACAGATATCAAATTTTCATGTTTAGAATTATACATGCCATGCGAATATGACTCCGAGACAACGATTCAAATAAAACAACCACAAATATAAAAAGCTTAAAGTTTACGATATCGATTTATTCCCAAATTCCAAACTTATAACATTTTTTCTCGTTCTCGTTTTGTGATGTAGCAGAAGTTTTAAAACTATATAATCAAAAAACGTATATCTGAAATGGGAATACATTTGGTGTGTTCCCAAGGTATAATATTTCATTTTTTGTGTGTGATTGCTTATAACTTATTTTGTATTTGTTCTAATCAAAAATTGGAATTGTTGGGAACTGAAAATAAAATGATGGATTTTATAAAAATAAAAAACTTTCGCCGTTGAACATCTCCATACTATACCCATGCAACCTGGTCAAATAATATACTTCAGACATCCTAATTATTTTGATTTATGATTTTTTTGTTGTGTGCCATAAATAAATAAACAGCAACAAACTTGTTCCCAAAGCTTTCACAAGTAATCGCCTTACATTTTTTACCAATTGATTGTTTCTTCGAAAAATTACTTTGTTTTTGAATTGGAGAAGTTGAAATACGCACAAAAATCCAAAACAATCATATGAATCGCCTTAAATTACGTTTTATTTTGGTAAACTTAAAAGTTTGATACTTAACATGTCCGTTAAATCAGATTGGTATATAGGGTTGTCGGGTAGGGAGGGAAATTGAACAAAGACAGTCGTATTGAGAACAATCATAAGAAAATATTGCGGCGTATCGATTCAAATGCAACAACCTTCACATAGTATACATGACAGACAAAGTATTAAAATTAATTTCTTTTTTTATAGATGTGGATTAAGATCTACCCATAGAACTTTACAAATAATAACCATTTATCACATAACTTATATAATTACAGTAGTTATAAATAATGTTATAAAATATTGCAAAAATCTTGAGACAACAACAAAATAGTTAACTAAAAAAAGTTTATTTTATTTTGGTATATGTATAGCTTCTTCTTGTGGAATTTAGGTATATACAGTAATTTACCGAAATAAAAGAAAATTATAAAAATGAACTATACTACTAAAGGCTGGTAGCCTTTATAGGTTAAGTTTAGATAAATAAAGTTTCTGTACCCTTATTTGGAAGTTTGTTTCGATAAACAAGCTATCACGCATCATTATCAGAGCATGACTAATGTAATTATAGGTTTCAGATTATAATTCATTCAAATTTGACATTAATTTTCTAGCTAAATTTTAAATTTAATGGGTATTGAGTGAAATTTTGTTTCAGCAAGTTAAAATACCATTCAAACATTTAAACATTGATTTTACAAATTCTAGAAATTTCGTGAAATTAAAATTTGATTTTTCAAGTTGAATTGAAAGTGAAATATGAAGTTAAAATTCCATCCAAAAATTCAAACATTAAATTACTAATCAATTTTAACTCTACTGAATGCTATTGGAAAAAATTTGCTTTTACAAGTTCTAGAAATCGGTCTGATTAGGTTCGTAGTTCCACTCAAGATTTAAACTATGAGTTAAAAATTTGATTTTTCAAACTCTACAAATATATTTATAAAAGCCTGTTATTAAAAACTAAGCGTCTCAATCGAAAGTCAACAACTGGACGTTAGGTAACGGTGGCCGTCCTAGAGGACTAGCATAGACACAAAAATTGGTCCGTAGCTGAACCACATTTGAGCATACCTCCTCTTCATTCGTTAAACCATCCTGAGCTTATCAAGAATCGTTGGAAGTCCGGGACCTCGATCTTACTAAGATCCGTGAAGTCGTCCAAAGCGGAAGTTCCCATAAATTTCGTTCCGCTGTACGCTAGACTAGAGTTCTAAGCTGCCTTTGGAAATAGCTTCCAGCCACGGTAGGCTTAAGTTAATAGTTCGCTGTATATCCACAGGGATTATGCCATCAGGTCATGCCGACTTGTATGGCTTAAAACTGTTTATTGCCCATATAGGATATTCCACCTATTTACTATATGACTTACGGAGTTTACACCCCTATTTATCATGTGTCTCTCCGGAGCTAGTACCGAGCACCCCGGGAAATGCGTTTCTAGTAATCGCTCCAGGGAAACTGGACGTTAAAGTTCTAATTGGATTTGAAATTGCACTGAAAACTTAAAAAATTGATCAATAAAATTCTACTCAACTTTTAAATTTAACTCATTTTGAGTAGAACTTTGACAGCAATTATAAAATAAAAATTTCAGTCAAAATTAGTTTTCAAGTTTCGAGTTACTTGATTTTAAGTTGAATGTTTACTGGAAGTATATGTTACAGAAATTGAAAAACATTCGTTTAATAAAATTTTGAATTTTGACAAACAGAACTATAAGAACCGTGAGTGGTTTTTTGAAATAAAATGTATGGTCTATAGAAATTTCACTTTCAAATATAAATCAAATCATTTGTTTTACAAATAAAATTTGCAGTAATTTCACTCAATAATTTCATAATTTACAAATAAAATTTTGAGTGAAATTAAAATTTACTAAAAAAATGTCCACTCAAACCGGAGTTTGTAATAATCAACTTAATGTGACAAGGTTATGAATGGAATTTTTCACCACATACTCGAATCAAAGAGCAACACGATTCCCCCTTAGTTTCAATTTAATTTCTTTAGCCGTTTTGCATTAAATTTGGACTACAGTGGAATGGGAAACCCTATACCTCAATTCTCATCGTAACCAGAACAAGATGACAACAGGAGTTAATAATAATAAAGGGGTGGAAAATATGAACCCCAAAATGGCGTATTTCAGATAAAACACATAAATCCCTAAATGTTCTTGGTTTCTCTCGCAATACGCTCTTCACGAATTTAAAAAAATCAGAGCTAAAAATCGTCCAAACTAAGTCTACAAAAATTGCCCAGATTTCTATGAGATATAGTCGGTAGCTAAGGCAACTAAATATCAGCAGTGGACTCAGGTGAATTATCTTAGAGTCATTATGACAAGCTAAGACCTTGATCTACTTATATTATGTTGAATAAAATGAACTGTGGTGATCTGGTGAACTGTGGTGAAGCTGTGGTTTTCTGGGGGACTGTACTCAAAAGGAGACCCGAATAAAACAATCTAGGATTATGTTTTATCGTACTAGAGGTGAAATAAATCAAATGTCGGTCAATTGTTCAACCATACTATGTGTACTTAATCATTGCTAGATAATGAGTAAACTTGCGATTGACATTCACAACATATCGGTCGACAAAATGGGGTTGAACCAATAAAATATTTATTAGCAAATTTAAAATATATTACCAATCGACACTTTCGGATACAATATGAAGAAGATATAAGAATTTTGCCAGATGCAAATTGAGTAGTTATGCAACATGATAGTGACGCTTGTAAACTTAAAAAATCAATGAGTTAATTGTACGAACAGACATTGTTAATTCATCCAGGCACATAATGAACTGTTCACATCTCTATATGGACACAAACGTGTCCCAAAATTACCCGGTGATCTGTTCAGTTCTCATACCAGGAACGTTTTTAATACATATATACGCCTTGATCTATAAATTGCAGTTAGACCCTTTACGACCTTTAATATGCATATACAGTACTTCTATAAATTAACCACAATTGACCGTTTTATCCGGTGGCCGCAGTCATCTGCTATCACGAGGAAATTATCTTGTTGTGGAAAATATATTAAGAATACCGCGCCCTTCAGCTTCAACTAACCACAGGTGGAGACTGAAAACAAAAAATACAGTGGCGGATCAAGTCAGGAAGAACTGAAGCTATATATCTTCTACGGATTGATTCCAAATATAATTCAAATCCGTTGATAAATGAATAAAAATCATTACTTTCTGAATTTTTTTTTCACTTGGAAACCAACCTTAATAGTATTCAAAAATCTATTTTCGCTGCTCTTGTTCTACAGAAGATAACACGTTAATTGATTATTATATAATATTATGGTCAATTAAATATTAATTAAGTTTTATACTTGATAAAAACTTATCATTAATTAAATAACGCACAAAACAATAATTTAATTATCAAATTTTGAAGTTGACACACTTTTATAATCATTATACGTGAAATATCCTCGAATATTTGTAGTGTCGTGTAAAACCGGCCTATTTGTAAACATTTCTATTGTTTTCTGTTGGAATGTCATTTTCTGTAGTGATTCGTTCAAAAATGGATGCGATTTGTAATTATTTTACGTAAGTACAGGCATTCTATATTTAATTATTGTATTATTTATATTTTCTCGATTTGTTATTTTTCACGATCACTAAATTTACATTTTGGAGTAAAACTATCGACAAAATTATATAATTGTAAATCAGTTGGAGTATGTGATATACAGATCCGTTAACGCAAGAAGAAGTTATTGGGTGTATCTAACTCATGTAGAACTTACTAAACAAAATGTATGTCTGACACATCATCAAATATCCCACAATTTAATTTTATTTAATTTAGATATTGTTTAAGGTTAACTTTTTTTTGTCCACATTTGGGTAGATATTTTTTGGATTGAGTCTTTATGCTGTGTGCCTGATGCCAATTTCCGACTTCAAAATTAATGGTTAGTTACGCTATTAACTACTAGGCGGCTATTCTATTAACTAATAATTGACTAATTAATTTAGAGTCCTCGCTAGGTTGCTTTTCGTTTTACTCATCATTTTATTTGGATTGCACAACAAAAATTGAAAGGTTCACTTATTTTGAAAATTAGAATTAGAAATAAATTATAATTAATTAACCATTTATAGAAAAGTCATTTAATCGAAAATGTTGGTATATCATTCAAGCAGATTTAATCAGATTTAATTTTTTCTGCATAATTTTGCATCCAGTCCATGTAAAATTCTACATTTGATCATATTTTAAAAGTAGACCTACATACATGGGCTGGATATATTTTGCTACTAACTATTGGCTGTACTCATAGGGGTCAATAACAGGGTCAATTTCTGTCATTACTAACTAAACATATCCAAATTCTCTTTGTGTATGTTAGGCATATAGAACGGGGTTCGGTGTGGTTCGAATATATTGGCAGTATTGCTTAAACCTCTGTCGAAAACTTTATTTTGTCAATTAGTTCTAGTTTTAAAATTTTGAGAATTTTACGCATCATTACCCAAAACTGATTTTTTAATATAAAATTGCTTCATTTTAAAGTTTAGAATTCAATTATTTTTAATGCAGAAATCTAAAAGTCTCCTAACCTGAGAGAGAAACCAACCTGTTTACGAGTTACATTCAGAATTGGAGAAATTCCAAGGAAATTGACACACGAAATTTGTTAAATTTATCAATTGGGTATTGAGAAACAATGGAAATTTGAATTATTAATTTTTTGACAAATATGAGGACAGACTTTTACAAGATACAAGATTTTTTGTATAGATTTTAAATTATATTAATTGCCAGCTTTTACAAAACTTCTGAATTATAATATGTATAACTTAAAATACGAAAGAATTAAATAATTTTCACTTGCTTAGAAACAGACATTTTAGAAAATTCCGTTTCGATCAAGCTGTGCAGAAAGTTCATTATTAAAAGCCATTAAACCTATGTTGGGCAAATACTAGAGGATAACCACCACCAACAGTGAAATATATGTAGATACGAGTATATAAGATCCGGCATACACTCATTAAACTCACAGGGATGAGAATTCCAACTGTGAAAATTCTATTATTTTCTTGAAACACTTTCAAGCTTAAAACGCGTCACTGTAATATGATTATCAATAGGAACCGGATATATATATATACATATATATATATATATATATATATATATATATATATATATATATATATATATATATATATATATATATATATATATATATATATATATATATATATATATATATATATATATATATATATATATATATATATATATATATATATATATATATATATATATATATATATATATATTGTATATATACACTTGTGTTTAGTTACAAAATTCTGCCTACTTTTGGGTTGCCAAATTATTATATTATTTTTCGATATATTCTATCAACCAAGGACAGGTAAAACCAATTAAATTAAGATGTTTTCTTTTGAGAATTGCTACCTTTTTCGCATATATAGCTACATATGTACATATGTATAGTTTTCGAAAGGTTTCGATTACCTAAACCTCCCCATCTCAGGGAATTGTTATTTATATTGTTATTATTATGTATAGTATGTTTTCCCAGATATTTTTGTATCTATAACATATATCTTGTTTGTTCTAAAAGACATGTTTAAAGATAATATTTTCGTCAACATACACATAAAAAAAATATGGTTATAAACCTCAAAGTAAATAAATTTTGGTGAAAACTTGGATATATATCAAAATAATGTTTACTGTATAAAAAATATTGTAAGTAAATATTACAGCATTCAACCACACCTTTAAGATGTATAGAAATATTTTTATATATAATATATAAAGGATACATAGACAAGACAACATTATTTTTCACCATCTTGCTGTTGTTGTATAATATCTGAAAACAGTAGGTGTTTTGAGAACATTATATAAATAAATATTTATCTGTAAAATATAAGAAAACTTTCGTCTAATAATATAAAAGTTTATTACGTGCACAACACAAAAATGTGGCGTACACAATGTACCCGCATATTATATAAAGTATACATACATAAACACACACACACACACATACAGGAGGAGCTCGCCCCATACTACAGCATCCATCACCATTTCTAATAATGAATTAAAAAAACAAAACCAAGGCTTTTTTTTTATTTAATAGGATTAAGATAATGGCCTAGAAACGATTTAGATATTTTAATGAATGCGATTTCCTTTCAACGCAAGATAATTACATGACACATTAAATCAAGGTTGCCTTCTGTCGACATAAATTTAAGTTTAATCAATATTAAACAGTTTTCAAATACTTCACATAATTTAAAGAATTCTAAAATCTATTTTAGAATTAATGAACCCAACTAATACCGAAAGGTTAGAAAAAACCAACTATTCAAAAAATCTTAACATTCACACGATTCCAAAAATTTTCAAGTAATACGGATGATTAAATTGTGAGGAACTTCACATTTACAAGGGCAAAAAATCACCAGATAGAAATTATACTAATTAAAGTTCAGTACATTTTTAAAAGATGGCGTTACTTTAGTATAGAATATCCTTCTTCCCATAAATAAAGATTGTGGTTCCACAAGAATTACTGAAGTTCTGAAATTATTATATTCAAATGTTTTCGAACTGTCTTTTATATAAAACTATAAAACTCCAATTAAAGTTTTTATTGATGAAAATTGATGTTTAGTTCCAAGGGCATTTGGGTGCTCGATGATCCCTCGTTAAATATTTTTTTGTTTTAATACTGAAACCGGACTGCTTTTTGTTTACCGAATTTTACCAATCAGTTTTCTAACCAATAAGGTAGGTCATCTACAATATTCGAACATAGGAAGGTGAATAGACTAATATCTGCACTGTTTACATAAACAAAACGACGTATCCATTTATATTCTCTGCTGTATGTAGAATGACCAGGCAAAATACGCTTTAGCAATAGTTCAACACTCAAGGCACGCGTTGCACAATATGTATTTTGTAACCAAAAACAAATATACTCATTTAGTACCATGACTCAAGTCAATTTTGTAAATAAATAAAATCATTATAGAAATGTACGCCAGGCTTCTAACATTTGGTATTCATCCCCAATATTTGTAATTCAATACTCGCGCATTAATGACTGTTGACAGCAAGTAGATAACAAAAAAAAAAAAAAAATTAAAAAATCGAATAACTCAAAATTCTTGGTTTATTATATGTACATACGCACATATACGGTAAACAATGATACACATAACCGATAGCATATAATCCTTGATGGTGGTTGATGTTGTGCGTACATAACGAAATGAATCGAAAAAATGGTGTTAAGTTTATGTTTGTTTTTATTACAATATATAGACACACACACACACACACACACACACACACAAATACTGACCGCTGGATATACTCTACGTACATATAAGCTTACGTCAGTCAATTTAATATCGGATCATTCATTGGTCATTTCTCGTTTCCAATTTGGTTTTGTTGTATTTTTCAATAATAACTTCCGTCAATCAAATTCGCATCTTAAAATCACCAAATTATTATCCGTATTCAGATATAAAAACAACTTTGGCCTTTTTTCCATATACTAGCAAAACATGTATTGTTGTAACTTGGAAAATATAAATATTGTATATACGGATCCGAAGATTCATAAAAAATAAGAAAAGAAAATTCCATATGTGTTCCTCTTAGATTCAATAAACATAATTTCAATTTTCTCATAACTCAATATTAGATTTTTTTTATGTGTATTTTGTGGTAACGAAGCAAGACCTACACAATTGGATACCTTTTTTGTGCTGTACTGGATTGATTTTGTGTGTTGAAGAAAAATATATTTTCTTTTGTTTTATGTTTTTTTTCGCTATATAAGATTTGTACCATTTGTAACACTTTCCATAGTAAAATATACTCAATATATTATTTGAGTTGATATCGATTTGGGATGCCAACCGCATATAATGTATAGTGTATTTATACAGTGAAGCTGATGTTATTTATGACATAGTTGCTGGTGAAAAAGTAAAAATCAGAAAAATATTTATTACAAATTTTTGGCAAGTAAATTATTTGATTTCAGGCCAGACTCTATGTAAACGAATAAAATTTTCATGGTTTTTCTTTGACCTTGTTAAAAAAAAGCTGGTCAAATTTATATGCATAGAAGCTGTCAAATATCTGTGATGTTCCAGCCAAATTGTATTTACCAATAAATAATCAAAATCGGTTATGTAAATACCATTAAAAATTCAGCTACACTAGTCAATTAAATTCTTTTAAGCTGCCATCGAAAAAAAAGATGGGGGTTGGGCTGTGAAGTATTATTGAAATCAGTTGCTAAGCTGAGATATAAACTTTTCAAAAATTACTTATAAACGGCCAAAGGAAACCATTTCATTGGAAATCATTAATATTGTTTCCACAACAACAATTAGTTCCTGAATGAATACCAATTTGTGTATGACATGCAGAAATATAAGTTTTAGGGGAGCTTTGCTTTTATACTATACTTCTCGTCAATTAATTTCAATTTCAAATTTTAAAACTAAGATATTTCGAAACATTATTTGAAAATTAAGTTAAGAAATCTGTAAATTTCCAAATTCAGATAATTAAAATTTTGGAAAATAAAATATGAATGACTATAAGAATTTGGAAAAATAGGAATTAAAATATTTTTATTTACAAATTTATAAATTAGAACTAAAGAAATTTTGAAGAAAAAAAATTAGAAATTCACCGATTTTTAATGAAGAACCCGAAACTAGAAATTCGAATTTAAAAATTGGAGATTTCAAACTTAACAACTCAGAAAATTATAAATTCATATATTTACAAATTGCGAAATGAAAAATAAAAGAAATAAAAAATTTTAAAACTCACGATTTCTATTTAATAATTAAGAATTTAAAAATTTAGAAATACAGATTGTATTGAATCTTACTGTCATAAATTAGAAATCTGGGGGAATAAGTAAATAATTGAGAATTTCGAAAATTTAAAATTTAGGAAATTCGGTTAGTTAGATATTTACAAAATTTGAAATTTAAATAGTTTGGAAAATAAAAAATTAAATATTTAAAAATATGTATACCAAATTTAGAATTTTATGCATGATGAAATTTGAAATATTTAAATAAATCTTAAATTTTAAAATTCGGGAATTTTAATATTTTAAATTAAGAAACAGCCTAATAAGATATGTATTCAAATATTTTAAAAGTGTAATTCCTTAAGAATTTAAAAATTTAGAAGTTACCCTAGACATAGTTACCGTAGTTACCGCGTAAGTTATATATTTAGAAAAATGATATTTTAGATTTTTAAATATTAGTTAGATAGTTAGATATTAAACAATAATGATATTTAGATGAATGGGTATTAAGAATTAGAGAAGTTTCGGAATTAGAAAGTTTTGCAAATTTAGAAGTTCAGAAATTTACTAAATTTAGATATAAAGATATTTAGATTTTGAAATTCTTCTAGAAATAGGAATTTATTAATTTGAAAATGTAAAAACCCAAATATTTATAAGGTAAAAAATTTAAAATTTAGAAATTTTTATATATGTCGATATAAAAATTAAAATATTTAAAAATTTATAAAAATTTTGAAATTAGTGAAACAAAAATAAGCAACTTAGAACTTAAAAATTTCTGTTTTATGAATAAGAATGTAGAGATAAGGAAGTTATTAATTAAATAAAAAATTATTAATTTTCTATGAATTATAAATTTTTATAATTAAATTCATAAATTCATTAATAAATTTGTAAAATTTTAAAATTAATAAATTCCGAAACAATTAAAAATTCGGAAATAAGTTACATATTCAATTAATCAGAAATTGCAAAATTTAAATATTTAGAAATTTTGAACTTAAAAAAAATATGTATTTAAAAATTTAATAAATTTAGAAAATTAAGAAATGTAGAATTAAAAAAATTAGGATTTTCGGACTAAAAAATTAAGAACACAATTTAGAAATACCGAAATTTGATTAACCAATTTAGAAAATTAGCAGTTTAGGAAATTTAGGTAAACAATTAGAAATTAACAAATTTTAAAAAATTTAGATTTTAAAAGTTTGAAAGTGAAAAATCTAGAGATCAACGTTTGAAAGTGAAAAAACAGAACGTCTTCATTTCTTAATTTCCTTAATTTTGTTAATATATAAGAATTTAAAAATTTATAAAATTAAATTAATAATTCCTAGAAAAAAGTTAGAAAGTTAAAAAATCTCGAAATAAAGAAAGATATTTAAGAAATAAATTTTACGAAAATTAAGAAATTTGGAAATATAGAAATTGTT
Source organism: Tipula unca (assembly GCA_951394425.1). Lineage (NCBI taxonomy): Eukaryota > Metazoa > Arthropoda > Insecta > Diptera > Tipulidae > Tipula > Tipula unca. The sequence goes on from OX596380.1 coordinate 78,317,633, forward strand.
GAAAATTTTATAATAAATTTAGTAATTACGAAATTTAAAGTTTTTTTAATTTTATAAATAGAAGAAAATGTAGAAATTTAGATAAATTATAAATTTTGAGTACGCTGGCTCGGTCACGTTGTTCTTCTAAAGAACGACTTGGCTTCTTCAGGTTGTCTAAGACAGTATGAAGACCAATCTTAGGATCAATGACTCAGTAAGAGGCCAATAATGGCCTTTAGAAAACTGTTTATTATATAAAAATTTGGAAATTTGAAAAATAAAAAGATTAAAAATTTATTAATTCAAATAGTTAAAAAATTTGCAAAGTAAATAAGAAATAAAAAATTTCTAAAATTTTAAAATTTAGGAATTGCGAATTTTGTAATTTAGATGAAGAAACCTAGAAACTTATGATTTAATTAGTTATGTATTTAAAATTTTAGTAATTAAAATGTAGCAATTCAGATGGCAAGTATCATCCCTGTATGTCAATAGATAACATGCATTTGGTTCAGTCTATACGACTTAATGAACCGATTATATAAAAGGCTAAGGATTCTTTAGTAGTTTTCTGCCATCTGGGCACAATTCAATGTTTCCATTAGCATTTCGAAGAACAAATGTTTAATTGAACAAGGGAGAACATAAGTTATATCAGCAAGTTAGTAATTTACATATGCTGGAAGTTCCTATTATTTTGACTAAATAGTTGTTGAACCAGAAATATTTCTATCAAGACCTAGCTTTTAATCCAAAAAGCTCGTAAAAATCAAATATAAGTATGTAGAAAGAATTTTGTTTAATTTTTTCAAATTGTTGCAGTCGATTGCCTGCAACCAAAACAATAAATTTCAGGCTTACCGAATTATTTGGTTCGCTGTTAGTACTAAGAATATGTGATGCGAGTTAAATGACTTTAAAGGCATATATTATACAAAAACTAATATTTTTCCAGTTAAATGGGTTTTAATTGCATGTCGGATATATGGTTTACCTAAAGATATTAATCAATTTACGTTTCATCTTTTATGTTTTCACCAAGTTGGCAGTCATGGATATGCTGTTTGGTGTATCACGGTGTTTGATGACGCCCAACTTGGCAGTGCATATTTCAAATAAAATATTCATACAGCTTTTTTATCAAGCTTGTGAAAAATGAAAAAAAAAATAAAAATTATATATATATATATATATATATATATATATATATATATATATATATATATATATATATATATATATATATATATATATATATATATATATATAATATATATATATATATATATATATATATATATATACATACATATATATATATATATATATATATATATATATATATATATATATATATATATATATATATATATATATATATAAGTTAATAATTCTTTTGTATTATTATCATAAAAAAATAATATTTTATAATTTTTTTATTTTCTTTTTCTTTTTAATTTTCTTTATTAACAATATTTTTATTTGATTACAAAATTACAACTGAATTCTTAAAACTAAAATCAGAATAAAGAAACATAAACTATGTCGCTGCATAATGCAAGTTCAGCATTGTCGACGGAAATGCTCGTGCAACGTGACATACGTTATTGCCATGTGTGTAACATGAACTCATTATGCTGATTTTGGAAAACTAATTGGAGCAGGTGTTAACTCTTCCCCTTTTAAATCAAATGTCCACATTTGATTATTTAGAAAAATGGTGTTTCGTAGAATTTTCTCTTTGGTGTTATCGGTGAGGGTTTCTGTTCGAATGTTGTTTTTGGTACAGCCAGATTTGTAGCTCCGTCGATTTCCGTTAAATCTTCAACTTCTTTTTTTGATGGTTCTTTTACTTCAGTGTTGTTGATAATCTTTATCTCTCGATTCATTTTGCATTTCATACTGATTATAATTATACTGGTTATGATGATGATTATTACCAGAATACTGTAGCTCGTGAGCATCTCGTTATTTTTTTCGTCTTGGAGGAGTTTGATTTGATCTAGGTTGTTAATGTTCAGGTCTTTCATCATTTGTAGCGAAAGTGTTTCCTTAAATTCATCCTCTTGAGGTGTTGGTTGTAGGATGGCCGGAAGAACTCGAATTGTTGAGCTTTCTTTAGAAATGAATACCCTACTGTTGACGGATATACTTGTGTTACTAAATTTTATCAAGTACGTCCCATTAAGCCTTTGGCTCTCATGTCCAAGGCCGATTTCTCCATTGTACTGGTTGAGTAGGATTACGCCTTCTGCTATCTCCTCGACTGTAGGAACATGTTGATCGTTGGTCCGGTTGCACTTAGAAGGACGGCTTTTAAGCAAGTTAGGTAAGCATGGGGATTCTCTTATATCTAGTATATTCTTTTGATTACAAATGGATAAAAGATTAATTGTTCTACATTCCTTAATTATGCTATAAATATTCTCTTGACTCTTTATAATATTGTTATATTCTAAATCTGTGGTGCTATTGTTCTTTTTTACCGGTTTAAGTAATAGTTTATCATACAATTCTGTAGTGGTTAGGGGGATGTAGATAATGTAAAGTAGGCACTGATCATTACTGATAATCTTAACGTTCGCGAAATCCAGTGCCTCTTCCGGAGTGGAATACGGCAGATTCTCATTTTCGATTGTATCTATGGCTAGTTTAATTTCTGATTCTGATAGGATAAGAGAGTTTACAATGCCAGCTTTTGCCCAATGAATGGCGTATTTAATATTTATTATTTCTTCTTTCATCAATCTAATTTTATATTGAATGTTTAATGCTAATTCATCAGATAATCTATTTTCTTTTTGTATCATGTTAATGATCTGGTTTGCCATCTTAGTTATATTATTTATTCTTTGGTTATATAATTGGTTTATTACTATCTGTTTGTTATTATTTTGTAGAACATTATTGATTTTATTTGAAATTATTTCGAAATCCTCATGATCTGGATTTCCGGCTATCCATTTCCATGTGCTACCAATGAAATTCAGAGATCGTTGTGTTCTATGTTTGCGTGTCCTTAAATCATTCAGTAATGTCCGTAATTGTGTAAGTTCGTAGTTCATATAAGAGTATAGGGGGTGTCCTATCGTAATCTCCTTATTCAGTATTTCGTCTATTCTGTCAATGAAGTTTCTGTAATTGTCTAATTCGATCACGTGAATTATTTTAAAGTTCCCTTCTTGTATTTTCGCCTGGCCAGTATGAATCGAGACTATTTGGGAATTAGTATAGTCGAGGATTTGTACTTCGGTGACAATAGTGCCTAGGGTGCACCTGTAAGAAACGAATTTCGATTTTAGCAGGATTTAATGTTGGTTTTATGCACTATTCTTCCCGACTCTGTTAAGACGGTGGTATTTTTGTTTTCCGCTACTATTTCGGGTTTGTATCTGCTTGTTAGTTTCGAGCCTAATCTTTTGTTACATTTAACATAAATAATTTGACCTGGTTGGTAAGTCTGAATGGGCTTACGGTTTTTGTTATGGAAGTTGAGGTCGAGAGTTTGCTTTTGTTTAAGTTTTTCTATATTACTAAGCCTAATTTTTTCCAGCTGTTCGGGATCTGCATTAGGGATTCTTCCGAAGTATAATTCGACTGGTTTTTTACCTGTAGATGAATGTACAGAGTGGTTGTACTCGTTGACTGATCTTTCAAGTAGCTCTTCGAAGGTTCGTTCTACCCCATCAGCTTTTAGACATCTCATTATCTCGGCGAGTGTAGAGTGGAACCTTTCGATCTGGCCATTTACTTCACTCCTGTATGGGGGAGTGCTGAAGACCTTTATCTTAAGTCTATCTTCCATCAGGGAGATTATCGAGTTGGAGTTCAGGGATTTTTCATTGTCGATTACTACTACTTCTGGTACGCTAAAGAAGAACAGGATTTCTCTAAGGGGTTCTTTAATGTCTTCTACCGCTTTAGATTTTATCTTTTTGCAAAAGGCGAGTTTTGTGAACTTGTCAATGGAGGTTAGGACCAGGTTTTTTTCTGTCGAAAAGATGTCTAAATGTAGGGTGTGTCCAGGATAGGTTGGGATGGGTGTTGGATTGAGAATTTGTTTATTGGGATGTCTATCGTATTTATTTTTTTTGCAAGTTGTACATCTTTTGACCAAGAACTGTATTTTTTTATTCATCCTCGGAAAGTAGTATCGGTCGATAATTTGCTCTCTATTTTCCCCGGCACCTCTATGGGCTCGCCGATGTACCGAGAGTATCTTTTCTTCTTGTTCGTTCTCATCGGTGATATCCAGCACAAATTTTTGAGTGAATCGGACCTTATAATTCCTGAAATGAATGGGGTAAACTTTTTGAATTATTCCCATTACGGTTTCCGGTGTTTTGAGACCGTTTATTGTACTTGGATCTAGATGTCTTCTAAAGATGTTTATGATATCCGTTTTATTGAACTGTGGTTGCGTGATGATGTGTCTTCGATAATTTGGAAATGGGTTTAGTAGCTGGTAGGAACTTTCGTCTCCTACGTTGAGAATTAATTGATTCCGGAATACGTTGATCGGTGTGTCGATCGAAGGGATTAAGTCGTGAGAAGAACTTTCATCACTATGCTGAGTAACTGATACTGCGTTTATTTCGGGATAGTTGGGTCTCCTTGATAAAGCGTCCGCTACGACGTTCTCCTTTCCAGGTTTATACTTCAGCTCATAGTTGTATTCTTCTAATATGGCCTTCCACCTTTTCATTTTAGCGTTGTTGTTCTTGTTGCTAAGTGCGTACGTGAGGGGTTGGTGGTCGATAAAAATTTTAACCTTTCGGGATCCGTATAGGAAGTTTCTGAGGGTCGTTAATGCCCAAATAATTGCCAGCATTTCTTTTTCGTTAGCTGCATAGTTCTCCTCTGCTTTACTTAACGTCCTGGAAAGAAATGTGATAGGTTTCCCTTCTTGTGACAATACTGCACCGAGTGCGAAGTTGGACGCGTCTGTTGTAAGTTCGAATTCGCTTTTAAAGTTCGGAAAGGTTAGCAGTACCTCGTTAGATACGAGAGAGTTCTTTATTTTATTGAATGCTTCCATTTCCTCGTCCTTTAAATCAACTCGTTTTGTTTTTGAGAGGGTTTTGGACACGTGTCCGTCCTCCCCTCTTAGAAGCGAAGTCAGAGGCTTCGCTAATTTGGCATAGTCTTTAATGAATCTTCGATAGAATCCAGCCATACCAAGAAATGATCTAAGTTCTTTTACGTTCTGAGGTGGAGGGAACTCAGTTATGGCTTGGACTTTTGTTTTGTTCGCTTTTATGCCATCTTTTGAAATTATGAACCCTAGAAATTCAACTTCTTCTTGCAGAAACTCGCATTTGTCGAGTTGCACTTTCATATTGGCTTTTTCCAACGTTTTAAAAATTGCTTCCATATTTTCACAATGTTCTTCCTCATTTTTACCGAAGATTATTATATCATCGATATAAACATAACACTGTTTTCCAATATGATCTCTAAGAATATCATCGAGAGCGCGTTGGAAAATCGATGGTGCATTTCTAAGTCCGAACGGGAGGCGTGTGAATTCGTATTTCCCGTTGTTTACAGAGAACGCAGTCTTTTCTGTATCTGATTCTTTCAGCGGGATCTGATGGAATCCACTCTTCAAGTCTATAATAGTAAATAGATTGTTTTCCCCTAAATTAGATAGAATGTCATTGATTTCCGGTATTGGGTACCTATCTGGAATCGTGATGGTATTCAACTTCCGATAATCGATTACCATTCTATATTTCCTATCCCCGGATGCGTCTATCTTTTTAGGCACTATCCATACGGGAGAGTTATATGGCGATTTTGAGGGCTTGATGACTCCGTCTTTGAGCAGTTGTTTCACTTGTTTCTCGACTTCGTCTTTGAGACATATAGGATAGGGGTAAGGTCTTGAATAGACAGGTTCGTCACTAGTGGTACGAATTTCTCCCCTAACTTTTGTTGTATAAGTTAGTCTCTCTTCGGGATCAGAAAAGAGATTCGGGCATCTGTTTATGATTTTGTCTAGTTGTTCCTTTTGTCGAGGACAGAGATGCGAGATTCGAAGGTCTATATTGTTTACCGAATCGGAGATGTGCTTTTTTAGTGGGATTTTTAGGTTTGGTCGAATGGTCATAAACCCTTTATCAGTGTGTATTGTAGCACCGAGTTGGGTAAGACTGTCGTTACCAATTATACCGTCGAATGATTTTAATTTGCTTAATATGAAGAATTTAAGTTTTCGTTCAGGCCCAAAAAGATCAATCATAGTGTGGTGTGTAATTTTTATGCCACCCCTCTACGGAATTTGCCATGAACGGTTTTTCGTTGGGAATTGGGTTGCGCACATATTGGGATTGGCTGTAGTTTTTATTTGAGCCAGTATCGACCAAGAACTTAAAAATTTTACCGCTCTTCCCTACATGTTCGAGATAAGGTAGTGAAGAGCATCTTAATCTAAAAAATGCACCTCGTCTGGTTGGTCTAATGTTTCTGGTTCTTCAGAAGTAAGGTTCGGTTCGTTGTAGTCGTCTGGATCTGGTATTTCGCGTGAGTTAGTGTACTCCAATAGAGTCTGGTCGTATTGTACGTCGTCCGCATCATCTGTTCTTGGTAATGTAGAAGGGAAGGATACTCGTTCGATTGTTCGGTATGATAAACTCTTTGGTATTTTACCGGAGGGGGCATTTGGTGCGAAAAAGGTCTCTTATTTGTTGTTTTGTTTATCTGGGGTCGGTTCTGGTAATTGACCCGCCGTGAGTGAATGGACTGATCTACATCCATCGGTTCCGGTTTGGGAAGATAGTTCTTATTATGAACTTGCTGGGGTTGATAAGAGAATTGGGGAAATTGTCTTGTATGGTTTGGAAATTGTGGATAGTGATTTAGGAAAGGTTTGGGTGTATTTTGGAAAGCTTGTGGTTTGTGCAATAGTTCTGGATAAAAGTTTCTTGTTGGTACAAGAGGAAAATTATTCTGCGTTGGTAGAGGAATAGTTCTTCTAGGCGGTAGTAATGGAGCGGGTGTTAGTTGGGAATTTCGGACTGCGTTGTTACCGTGACTGTGTTGTACTCGGTATTGGACATTTTCCAACTTTAAACACAAGTGAAGGGCTTCCGGTAGATCGTTAGGTCCCCTCATGCTTAGTAGTCTTGGCAAGTCCCCCTTTAAGACCTCGGATGAAGGTATCGAGAGCCTTATCACGGTAGGCTTGGGTCATCACGTCCATAGATTCTTGACCCATATCCATTGATCCTAATTTATTCAGGATAAGAGATAAGTGTTGATACACTTGCTGATAGAACTCTGGGATAGAGTTTGTTCTCTGGATGAGAGTCGTCATCTGGTACTCTAGTGTGCCTAGATCTCTCTTATCGGCATAGTGTAGTGTCAAACACTTTGAGATTCTTTCCCAATCTAAGGGAGTGTTATACGACTCTAAGGCTGTGTCGGCGTATCCTACAATTTTGTTCCTTACGACACTGAGGATACCATAGTATTTCGGGGTACCCTTTAGATGTTCGTAAATTTTTAGTATACGCTCTACACTTTTTCGCCATGAGCTGAATTCTCCGGGCTGACCTGAGAATTCCCTCAGACTCTTAACGACGTCTGGTATTTTGTCTAACTCGTTTAGATTTGTCAGTTACTTAGGGTCTATGGTCTGATCGATTTCAGTCTTAATGTTTGAGGTATCTTGAGTTAGTTGCCGTAACATGTGTTGACTCTGATCTTTAACCATTTCCGATATGACCTCTTGAAGTTGGCTGAGATCAACTGTATTCGGATTATTTGAATTTGATTTTGACGGGGAATTCTCGTCTAGTCTTAACATTGGTGGTTTTACAATATTGTGGTTATATGTCGTCATTTTAGGATAGATTTTAAATGTTTTGATGCTTGAGGTGGAATGGGGTGCGAAATAAGGAGGGTATAGTACTCTGTGTGAAACTAGGCTTCGTGTCAGATTATAGGTAGAATAATTCTCAGTATTTATTTAGAATTTGTTTAGAGTCAATGTGATCTATATTTTGTAACCGATTATATAATGTACCGACAATTTCATTAGTAGCTCATGCAGATGAATATTCACTTTAATTTATTACTTAACTATAAATGATGATGCTAACAAATAATATTTAATCTAATGTTTTTGATGTAATTTACGTTTGTTTTCAACAAAAAAAAATTTATTTCTAAATTATAGTAATCGAATTTTAATTTTAGATGAATTGTATGTACTTTATCAGTTTATAATAGATTAAAACACTTTATAATTTTTACTTTAGGTATTAAAATCTTAAATATTTTTTCGTAAATATGTTTTGGTAATATTTTTTAATTATTTCTTAATAATTCTTAATTAATTAATTTTTTTTTTATATAAAAAAGGAACTTACATAAATAATAACGAATGTATGATTAACATTCGGAGTTGTAATTTCGTTGACCTCTTGCTTAAAACCGCCTTTCAACCTGATTGGACCGCTGCTGATGGATGCTATGAAGATCTGGCCTGGTTGTCCTTGATCTTAGGTATTCATCAACTCCCTTTTCCTTAGTGTAGGTTACTCGGGGGCTCCTTTGTCCAATACTAACGGTTGACGTGTATAGTTAATGTGATTAATGCTTTTCTAAGACTGATTTTAAATCACTAAATCATTGTTATCACTGGTTAATCGCAGTGATTTTAATCGTAGAAATTTTTTTTGAAATTGTTGATTAAATTTCTGATTTATCTTATTTTAGCCTTGCGTAAGGTTTGTCACACTTATCACTGAGTCGTTTAAACTTTTCTGGTTATATTAGTTTATGAGACTATGTTAAATCTTAGCACTGTGATCACTTCTTTTGTGTTACTGGTTAAACACTTTTTTTTGTGTTACTGGTTAAACACTTTTTTTTGTGTTACTGGTTAAACACTTTTATCTCACTGGACAATTTTATACAAGGGTCCCTGCTCGGGCGCCAGTTAATAATTCTTTTGTATTATTATCATAAAAAAATAATATTTTATAATTTTTTTATTTTCTTTTTCTTTTTAATTTTCTTTATTAACAATATTTTTATTTGATTACAAAATTACAACTGAATTCTTAAAACTAAAATCAGAATAAAGAAACATAAACTATGTCGCTGCATAATGCAAGTTCAGCATTGTCGACGGAAATGCTCGTGCAACGTGACATACGTTATTGCCATGTGTGTAACATGAACTCATTATGCTGATTTTGGAAAACTAATTGGAGCAGGTGTTAACTTATACATTATGTGAGACCGATAGATAGAAGTTTAGACAAATAACTGCGTATATACAAACCAAAAATTGTTCTGAACCTATGTACTTCACCATACAGAAATTACATTCATAAATATAAAATTGTATCGTTTGACAGCATAATCACGTACATACATAATACATTAATTGTGATTTACAGCTGCAGAATGCCAATAATTTCCAACACATCATCAACCAAAAAAAAAACAATTTGTTCAAATTTAAGGTAATTTATCAGCATGCCTATAAAAGAATTTTTCCATTATATGGGTGGTTTATGGTCAAACAATTTGGCCGCGCGTACATATATATTACATCTATAAAACAGAAAATCAATTTCAGTTTCGATTTACTTTTTTTTTTTTTGTAATTTTATTGATTTTGAGTTTTCGGCATCCAACAACCCACCCGTACACATAAACAAATATTATTGCACTATCAAAATATTATATGTAGTGAGTGCTGAAATGAAATAAAATGGTTAAGATCCTCGTAAATTTTATATTGCAAAATAAAATAAGATTATGTTAAAATTATAGCCCACCACAACCACCATATGTCTTACCGCTTATACCGATCTTAAATTAAGCGCCACGATTTCATTACAGACATATTCCAAACTACTTATTATATGATAATAAATTTGTTTTTGACATGAAATATGGTTAGATCGGTTGCGGCTAAACATTATTCTAATTTCATCGTATTTATGGTATTGTTACCCATCAAGTTATAGGCGAAATGTATATGTGGTAAAAATTATTCTCGGTTGTTTGTTTCTAATTGAACCTATACCGCCAAGGCATTCGTACAGTCTGGGAATCGTAAAATAGCATATCAGTTGTAAGGGCAATTTTGTGTTATTAGACAGAATGTTCGCGAAATGCTGAACATACAAATGGAGTAATGTTTTTCGGCTTTATCTACAATCATAATTTATGATTTCGAATTAGGATTAATTATACGTTAAATTGTCTTTTAAATCATAGCCATACCTAAATAAATAAAACATTTAGACTCGTCAGCACTGTATTTATCATGAGTCGCAAGATATCCAGAGCTCCGTTTATTCCAAAGGGATTTCAATGAAATTGGCCTTGATAGGGATTAAATACACTCTCGAGTTTTTGATATACATATATTAATCTGAAAAATAGTTTGATTTCCCGAGTTCATTTAAAATGTCAACTATATTAGGCATGGGAAATGTGTCGCTAATTGTGGATATCAATCAACATTCGAATATCAACAACAACTCACCAGCATTTATTGATTTTTCCGATTTTTTCGGAACAATAAATAATGGTGCATTAAAAGGGCTGTAACTGTCTTCGATAATTCCAACAATTAACATCTATTCTATCTGTATAGTTTTACATTAATCAGTCGTGAACAAAAAGTATTTCATGAAAAAACTGTGTTCGATTTACAAATTTTAAAGAGTGAGTTATTTTCTTCCTCATTCTTCAATGCTCAGAATTAATATAAGAATCCAATAAACAAAAACGAATTTTCAACGAATCTCGACCAACGGTGAAATTAGAAAAATATCATAGAACTCTAACGATTGAGCGAAAATTGGAACTTAGAAAAATTTGAGCCTATCGTGTTTTAATTACTGAATTTCCTGAAAAATAATAATCATAATAAAACAGTGATTAAAGGCCATTACTGGCCCCTTACTGCGTCAATAATCTGGCTCCAACGGTTTCGATCCTGGGCTTGGTCTTCATACTGTCTTAGACAACCTGAAGAAGCCAAGTCATTCTCTACACCGTAGAGCCATCGTAGCCTGCAACGATCTCTGTGCCTCCCATATGGTGGCTCTCCTTTCAGATATCGCTACCCAATTCGTTCCGGATCAGCACGTAGAACGTGTCCGAGCCAGCGTACTCGCTGGGACCTTATTTCATGCACAATATCGGGGATCTTCATCAGATCTCTGATCTCGATATTGTACAGAGCTCGGTATGAACCATCTATTTCGCGTTTTGGGCCGTAAATCACACGCATGACTCTTCTCTCAAATGTAAGGAGATATCTCTCGTACTCATCCATCAGCCACCCAACTTTCACATCCAAACATAACAACGGGACTGATCAACGCTTTGTAAAGCTTCAGCTTCACGGCACTTGATAAGTGTCTAGATTTTAGCAGTGGCCTTAGAGGATACAAAGCACGGCTGCCAGCTGCCATTCGCACTTTAATATCCTCACCCATACTGTTATCGTGAGTGATAAGAGAGCCCAAATATTTGAACCTCCTCACTTCTTCAAACATTTAGTGGGCACTACTAAAATCTGGTATGCCATTGTCCCTAAACCAGAGATCATGTATTTCGTTTTGAACTCATTGATCTGGAGTCCAACAGAAGCTGAAAACTCTACAAGCGGATCAAATATTTCCTCCACTTCGTTGCTATTCAGTCCCATCACGCATATGTCATCTGCATATGCAAGCACCTGATTGGACTGGCGATATAAGATGTTGCGCTGAGGTATTTCAGTTTTACGAAAGATGTACTCTAACATGAGATTGAAGAGTATCGGGGACAGAGCATCTCCCTGCCGAACACCCGAGTTAACTGCAAAAATTCTTGACTCTGCTTGTTCTCAACTCTAACTCAGAATTGAGACTGTATAACTACCATTCTACACAATCGTACCATTTTTGTTGGCATACCTAGATACTCCAGCGCAGACCACAAATTCTCTCGGTTGATCGAGTCAGAGGCCTGCCGGAAATCCAGGAACACCTGATGTACGGGGATGGAAGTCTAATAATATTTAGATAGAATTATCCGCAGCGGAAAGACCTGATCAGTGACTGATGGATTCGGACGAAATCCTCCTTGATAGTCACCAACCGGGCCCTCCGCTAGAGGGGTGATTCTATCAAATATAATGTAGGACAGTTACTTGTATGCTATGCAAATGAGAGTTATTCCGCTATAATTCTCAGACTTCAATCGGTCTCTCTTCTTGAAGATGGGGCATATCGCGGCCACTTTCCATTTGTCAGGCATTACTCCGGTTCGCCATACTAATCGAATAAGGTCGAAAAGACAGTTCCACAAAGTGTCCCCTCCGAATATCAAGGGTTCCGAATTAATGCAGTCCACTCCAGGTGAGCGGTTTCGTTTTAGTCTCTGCAAGGTCCTAGTGAATTCATCATGGGATGGATCCTCAATGCAAATCTGCGCAGTCTGAATTTGAGGTGACTCAACTACAGTCTGTGATGCATGATGAACACTAAGCAGGTCGGTAATGTGTCTATTCCATGCGTCGAGTACTGCGTCGATATTGACCAGAAGTTTCCATCCAGGTCCCGAATGGCAGTTGACGCAGGCTTGAAAGTATGTTGCAATCCATTAATTCCTTTTGATGAGTTGCTGTACACCATTCTCGCTTTTTTCGTCTACAAATCCGCTAAGCTGCGCTCTTAGTAAGAGTAGCCTTGTTTTCCCTCGCGGTTGCGAGATGTTCTTGCACTTCACTATGGGCTATATTTTTTTGCTCAACTGCAAGACACTCGTCATCAAATCAATCATTCTTGGGTCTGACTTTCACTATACCTAAAGTCTGTTGAGCAGCACTGACAACCGAAGTTTTCAGTAACTCCCAGACAGAGTTCACACAATCAGACTGGTAATTAGCTCCCTCAATGTTGTCGCTGAGAAGATCCTGATATCGTTTCTTTTGATCTACATTTATCAGACCTTCACAGTCGAAACGTTCCATGCGTTTCGCTATGTTCCCGGACCTGTATGAAAACTTCCACCGTAGCCTTGCAACGACCAAATAATGATCGCTGCCTACGTATTTAGTTGGTGACGGATTAGTTCTCATCCTGCACAACACGAACTCGCTGTTTTGAAATTAACACGTGGTCAATTTGGCTGCGGGAAATTTTGCGAGGATGGATCCATGTTTCCAAATGTATCTGTTAGTAAGGGGAAAATGTGCTTGCTACTCTAAGATCGTGAGCAATTGCAAAGTACATCATTCTCTCACCATTATCAGTCGCAGTTTCGTATCGGGAGTACGGACCTATGTTTTCACACAAGTCAATCTGATTTCTACCAGCTCTAGCAGTAAAGTCCCCAATCATCACTCTAACATCGTGTTCGGGTATAGATCCCATCACATCGTCCAAGTATTGTAAAATGACTCTTTATCTTGGGGCTGACTGACTTTTGTGGGCGCATGTACACAGATTATCGACAGGTTCCCTGAAAAAACACCTGATTGAATTTCAGGAGATGGACAAAAATATTATTTTCCATTTGGAAGATTATGAGAAATACCAACCCTTTTTTTAACTCTGGGTGATGGTATGTCAGTATTTGATTTAAATTATATTAATATGAAAATCGTTAGGCACCATGTGGAAAGAATGCTGAATATACGAAATAAATTGGAAAATTTAATGTTGGAATTGAAGATGGGTAATGTTTGAGTTCGTAAAAACACTGTTTTTGGTAATACAAAAATTCTAGTTTCTTTCGATTTCAAAATTTTTTCCAGATGATAATTTACTATATACTAGCAGAAGAAACATTAAGAATATGAGAATGTATAATCGAACATTCATTTAAAGTTGACGCACCTGTACTGGAGTGTTCGGTTGGTTTGGAAGGAAATGACGGCTTTTTTCTATCTTATATTTATGAAATATATCAAACATGTAACTCTCTGTGATCTCCTCACTTTTATTGTTCATCAGTTCAACGCAATTTTATTATACGAGTTGATACCGCACGATGACGTCAGCATTATCAGCCTTTTCTATTTCCTAATTTAGTTGATTATGAAAGATGTACTCCAATGATATGGATAGTTGATGCATTCAACACTCAATCACTTAATTTCTAAATAATTGATTTTTTATATTTGTATATAGGTTTCCTTCTATTTTTTCAAATTAATAAATAATTTTCTAAATTTTTGATATTATTGAAATTGCTAAACTTCACAGTTTCCTTAGTTTCTTAATTTAAATTACTAAATTTCTAAATCTTTCTTAAAATAAGCTAATTTTCTAATTTTGTAATACCAAATTTATAAATTATTTTGTATTTCTGAAATTAAAATTTATAAATCCATAAATATGTAGTTTTCCGAAATTTTGTTAATTTCTAAATTTTGAAATTCCGAGTTTTTAAAATATTCAATTTTAAATGTTTTGTATTTCTGAATTCTTCGTAACATTAATTTTCAAATTAAGTGTTGCCAAATTTTACTAAATTTCCAATTATGCCCCACAAAATCATAAATTCCATTTGGACTCTTCCTCTGAACGGGAGCCAAGTATTGATTTGAACTTATAGAGTGCCCAAAACAAAAATGCGTGTTGCTAAGGCCTCTGGGAATACTTCATTTGGATCCACACCGATATAAAATAAATTGTTCATCATAGGAAATTACATAACTGATCCCCCTAAGGATTTAATTTATAGTTAAAAATAATACGATTAAGTATATTTTATAACGCGGTGCTGTTCAAAAGGGATCTAGTATGGGATGAGGGCACACTTCACCGACGTACCTATTTTCAATAATACCATAGCGTTATATAAATTAAATATTTAAAACTATGCTCATTGAAACTATAAATGAATGCTCCGTTACAAACCTCGCAAGGCATAAAATAAATTTTTCAAAGGAAAACTTTTTTAATTTCCCGTTCGTTTCCCATTTTGTTATTTCATTATACGTCTTGTGCTAATAACATTTTTCACAACTTTCGTACGTTAATACATAATAAAAATAAATTTAATTCTTAGAAAATTGAAAACACCTAAACTAACATAAGTAAACAAAATCGAGTCTATGTTATTTCTGAAGAATATTATGTCTGTATGTACTATGTACCGATGAACGAAGTCAATTAGACGAAGTTTAATTACCACTCATAAAATAACTAACGACTCCTGGAAAAACACGAACATAACTTTTTTTTTGTTTTAGGCAAACACAACATTTATTATCAATCATCATAAAACATAAAATGTATATATGTATGTTGTAATGTAATATACGAGTATTACGCCGTACATAGACAATATGCTGCCGCTCGCTCGCCCCATAAACCAATAAACATAATATTATTTACACCGAGATTTTCGTTCGTTCGTTCGTTCATTATTTTGTTTTTTGTTGTCCATCACGATATTTTAATCTCGTTTTGATTTAATTAAAAAGTAATTATATGTTTAATACATAATTTTATGTTTTGTTGTATTGTAAATTAAATAAATCAACAACAAATTAACGAATACCTTCAGTTTCGACTTTGGCGGTATAAACTTTATTGCTTCCCTTCTCCTGCTTCTGTCCCAAATTCATATATATTATGTATACATATATCGTAATCGTGTGTATACATACAGCAATTACGTAAATTGATTTCCGACACTAATTTTGATACAATCTAATATATGTTGTATATACATACATACATTTATATAATTTGTACGTATACGATGATTGTACGACACGAAAAGTAATTAAATTTGATTTAATTATATTTTTCGTTTTGGAATAGACTCCTGTAGATACCGCCGGCACCGCACAATAATGGTATTACATTATAGTATATAGCTTGTATAACATGATACATAATTTGATGATGATGGTCGAAGCCTGTTCCACATAAACGCAATTGATCAACATTGACACAAATTGTTAAAACTAATCGATTCCCATATGGGAAATTGTACGATAATTGTGTTTTACTTTTTATGGTGATACCTTAATGTTATGTGTGTGAGAATCTGTTTTTTTTGCTTTTGACAAGGACGAATGTCAAGATGAGAATTTATTTGGTATTTTTATTATTTTATTATAAATGATGCGTTAATGTCGCTGTCTTGTGTGTTAAGTAGAACAACATTAAAAATAAAAAAAAATAAAGATTTTGGTTTTATTTCAGTTGGATATAAATGATAAAAGTTTAACGAATTATTTTCTACTTTTATGATTTGTGGCAAGGACAAAAACGATTTCAGGAAAAAAATGTATAATAAAAATTTTCTTGGTGCGAATTTATATGCAAAAGCTTGGTAATTCAGATTATAAGATATAAATATCTCTGACAGCTTTTGGTAGCATACAAAATTTGTCAGACTTTAAGGTTGCTTGTTTGAACAATTTTAAGTGTAGTCATTTACAAATTTTTACTTTTTCGATTTCAACAGCAACAATAAAAGTGACGGGAGAGCCCACATTAAGTTGCAGCTGAAAAGGCCCAAAGTTTTATTTTAAATAAAATTTCTTGTGCAAGCGTAAAAAATCCATCCCATATTTTTTTTTTAAATAAATAATTTATACAGTTAGTTCATCCTAACTTTTTAACTTACCCCGGCAATTCCAACTATCAAAAAACGGCGGCCATAGTAGTAGCCAACTTGTTTGGGACCCAACTCAACTGGTATGGGATAATAACCGTCCCTTCTTTTCATTTACGTTTACATTTATTTATATAGCAGCAATTCCAACGATCCAATAATTATTAGATCTGGCACAGTGGTTGGCCAATAAGCTTTGAGAAAATTACCGCCCCTTCAACGGCTTGGGCAGAATAATTTTTTTCTTGAGAACTAAATTAAGTTACATATCAAATCAAGAGAGATCTTGCTGTCTTGGTTAATTGTACCAACTTCTTTTGTAGATTACGAAAAAAATATAAACTATTTATTTTTAAAAAGTTAGGGATTGGCAGAAAATCAATAAAAAGCACATCTTTATGCTATTGTATCAAATAATTTTGCGTTCTTGCTTAAAATGGGTATCAACCATAAACTATTATCGGTGTTCAAATAATTCAAGCATTCTAATTTTGAAAAGGCGCTTGTGGATGTATATGATTCGCTAATTAAAACTATATCATTGACACTATATGGTATACTTACAAAGATTCTTACGAATGAGTGTCTTATAAACAATGTGAAAAATATGAAATCTTTAATCGTCAATGATGTACGTTTAAAAAAAATTAAAAACAACTGTTATTTGATAATTAAAAAGTTAAGTTAAGTTAAAGAAAATGTTTCTCTTCCCAATTTGCAACTTGATTAACGTTTGCCACAAAATCCAGCAATTTAAATTGCTGAGTCTACCAGTTTGTATATAGATGAACTTGGAAATTCCAATCAAGTTTAAAAAATATCAATCGGGCGAGGAAATATGGCAGCCTGCAAAATATACCGAGCCAAATTAAAATTGACCGAAGTGCAGCTGAAATATGTATCAGAATTCTTGATAAATGAGCTTGATTCCGGAGGTCTGTCAACCCTAAACAAGTTGCAGGAAAATAATAAGGAATCTTCAAAACATAAAATTATACAAATATTCAACTGTTGCATAACTATATTGTTTAACACCGGATATATGGAATGATACGATGCACACGTCAGTTAATTTTAATTATTGAACTTAATACAAAAATTTCAGTCGAGATAGAGTACCCCAACCAATATTCAAAGGTGAACGAGAGCCTAAGACAACCAAACCTTAAAGGCAAATAAGCAATTTTTAACGTTGAATACTTACTATATCGAAAAGTCTTAGTGGAGAAACTACACAACAGAAAGTCAGTTTTACTATGCATGAAACTGTCAGGAATTGGATGATTTAGGCAAATGCTGTACACTTCCTGCTGCTGTGTGTGTGTAGTATATGGCAATTTGCATAACACTAGCAGTGTTGTGAATTCGATAGAACCAAACCAGAGTTTGAAAAGTGTTGTAGTTAAGAAGATAATGGCACTGCAAATTACAGGGGTTGTGTGGTGGACAAGAATGAATAAGAAAGTTGACTACAATTAGTAGTAGGTATCCGTTATCTACTATTATATAATTATCCAAAAGTATCGTATATGCAGAGGCATTTAAAGGTAACAATCTTAAACAATCAATCGGAAACAATCAATCGCAAAATGACGACCATGAAATTTAGAAAATGATAAAATTTCTAAATGAATTCATGGAAAAATGTATGCAAAAGAATATGATACTCCAAAATATAAAACCCATTTCACAAAATTGAGCTATCTCCAATTCAAGGAACACTGTCTTTACAAAACTAACCATCCTGATGGAAAATCGTATGATGGGTGCAAATATTTTTACGATTAGAATAAGACACTAAGAACTCCGAACATATAAGGAAGAATACATTCAGAACACGCAATCAATAGGCAACACTTCACAAAATTAAGATATTTCAAAACTCTGGGAGATAGAATGCCAAATATGCTCAAGATTATTATCTCTGAAAGGAAAACAACTATGTAAATGCATCAAAGCTGAGACCTACTGGTCAACAGCTAGGCAAAAAACCAACGATTGAAAATCAACAAATACTTTAATACAGTTAATCGATTTCTAATGAATCACCATACTAATTGGTCTCAATTCAAATCTACTGAAGCGAAACACTGTAGATAGAACATACCACTAAAAACGTAATTGACGAAGCAATGCAAAATCTGACGGGTTTGTTAAAAGACCATTTAATTAACAAATTTACACCTAATGAGCAATTTGGAAGCCCAGAAATTCTACTGGATGAAGCGGATCCTCCAGTAATTGCGCAATGTTGGAAAATCATGAAGGCAAATCAAATCAGCTGGGCATGATCTGGTAAGCGCTTAAAGAAGTTCCGGAAAAAGGTATCAGACAAACAACATAGATTTTCATTGTTTTAAAATAAACTGGCTCCTCTCTAAAGCCTGGAAAATTTTGAAAACGATAATGATTCCAAAACCTGGTATAGCTGAAACAAAACTGGACTTATATAACCCGATCAGTTACTACCAACACTCTCAAAGCACTTCGAAAAAATTCTCGTTCAAGAACTTAAGCCAATTCTTCAAGAGAATGAAATGCTATTGGAACGCCAGTTCGGATTTAGAGAAGAACACGAAACTATGGGTTGTATGACTACTTGTGGGCAATAAACAGCTTTAAGCCATACAAGTTGGCATGACCTGATGGCATTATCCCTGCAGATATCCATCGAACTATTGACTTAGCCCTACCCTGGCTGGAAGTTATCTTCAAATTCAGCCTAGAACTCTGTCACATTCCTAGAAAGTGGACTGAAGTAAAAGTAATATTTATACCTAAGGCGGGAAAAACCTCTCACTGCTATCCCAAAGACTTTAGACCTATAAGCTTATCTTCTTTTCTGTTGAAAACACTGGAAAGAATAATAGAGGCTTACATTAGGGGCTCAATCAACCCGGGCGAGCTGTCGGTATCTCAACACGCATACTGTAAGGGACGATCGGTGGAAACAGCTCTCCACTCCCTTATAGGTCCGATTGAGAAATCACTTGAATATAAGGAATATTCAATGGTAACCTTCTTGGATATAGAGGGGGCAATCACTCCGGCCCTTGCGTGTCTGGAGGTAGACGGGTTACTCAGAGGCTGGATAGATCATATGCTTAGAGGCAGGATCGTGACAGCTTATCTAGGTGGGACGTATGCCGGCAGATACGTGAGCAGAGGGACACCTCAAGGTGGGTTCCTATCCCCCCTTCTTTGGAACTTGGTCATAAATGACCTGTTACTAAACCTGGAAGGGCAAGGCTTCAAGGTGGTTGCTTACGCGGATGACGTTGCAATTGCGGTCTTCGGTAGATATCCTTTAGATATCCAGTGCGCGCTTGACGACCTCTCTGAGTAGGCACGCGGCTGCGGACTGAACGCAAACCTACAGAAAACGGAGCTGGTCCTCTTTACCAGGAAGCACAAACTTCCTCAGTGTGACCCGCCAACATTAAATGGTACTCGCTTGATCTTTTTGATAAAGCAAAATACCTCGGACTACTTTTGGACAGCAAGCTAAGCTGGAAACCAAACATCGTAGAGAGAGTAAAGAAAGCTACAATAGCGCTCTACTCCTGCAAAAATGCCATTGGAAAGAGATGGGGTATGGAGCCCCACATAGTACACTGGCTCTACGTCTCAGTGGTCAAGCCTATATTGCTGTATGGGGTTGTCGTCTGGTGGCCAGCTTTAAAAATTATGGCCAACCGTAAACTATTGATGAAAGTCCAAAGAACGGCCTGCTTGTGTATAAGCACTCCTGAGCACACCTACTCAAGCTCTGGAGATTCTCTTTCATCTTACTCCCTTGGATATTGCGGCCGATTACCTTGCATCTTGCACAGCCATTCGGCTCAAATCCATATCTATGTGGACCTGTAACAATGCAGGGCACTCATCTATCCTATGCAACAGGGGTATTCCGGAAGCTACCGACTACGCTATTCCTTTGCCATCTGTTGAGATGAGATTCCAAACTGAATTTCCCACCAGAGAGGGCTGGGTGAACGAAACGGTTATGATTAATGAGGCGCAAAGCTTCTTCACGGATGGCTCAAAAAGTAATAGAGGGGTTGGCTGCGGGGTATTCTGTGAGGCACTAGGAGTTAACCTCTATTTTCGTCTTCCCGACTTTTGAAGCGTTTTTCAAGCTGAACTGATCGCGATAATGGAAGTCATGAACTGGTTGAAGTATAATGTAATATCTACGAGGGATATTCGCATTTTTTACGGACAGCCTGGCTGCTATTAAAACGCTACAATCATACTTCCTGTCGTCGAAGGTAGCCCAGAACTGTCTGACATCTTTAAATGAGATAGCTGATCAGTTCAACATCCGCTTGACGTGGGTGCCAGGGCATTTCAATATCGCAGGGAATGTAATGGCAGATGAGTTGGCCCGCAAGGGTACAGCACGCCTAATAACCAAAGGCAGGCGGGGTATAAAGATACCGCTTGCTTCATGTAAACTGCTGCTTCAGGAAGAAGCCACAAAAGAAACGAACGACAGATGGTCTAACGCCAGTTCGTGTGTAATAACCAGGCAGATCTGGCCTGGACTTGACCGGTCCAGATCAGGCCAACTGATATCGCTTCGACGGCACCATATTGGTATGGTCGTGGGAGCTATAACGGGACATTGTCTCATTGGGATACATGCGAGCAGACTGAATGTCCCAGCCCACGATTTCTGCCGCAGCTGTGGTGATGAGGAGGAGGAGGAAAATGTGCTCCATCTGCTCTGCACCTGTCCGAGTCTAGCGTACAGCAGAACAAAATTTATGGGAACTTCCCCTTTGAACAACCTCACGGATCTTAGGAAGATCGGGATCCGGGACATTAAACGCTTCTTGGTGAGCTCAGGATGGTTTAGCGAGTGAAGAGGAGGAAACTCGAATGTGGTACAGCTACGGACCAATTTTGTGTCTATGCTAGTCCTTTAGGACAGCCACCCTTACCTAACCTAACCTAACCATGGGTTGTATTAGAAATCAGGAAGTTTTTGAAGGAAAAAAACATCTAGACATAGCTCAAGGTTTTGATAAAAGTTGGCCAATTTATATGAAATTCATGCAGAGGTTCCACAAGGCAGAGTATTGGGTCCTGTATTATATTTGATTTATACAGTAGACCTCAACATCAAATTATGTAAAAATTTCTACATTATTGCAGATGATACGGCAATATTAGCTTCACACCAAAATCCCGCAATAGCTTCAAGAAACTTGCAGTGAGATAGAAGTATGGCTGGCTACATGGAGTCTTAAATTGGTTCACATTATATTAACACTTCACCAACTCACATGTCACTCTAAATAATAACGTTCTACCACAACCCCTCTGAAATGTATAAACTAAGTGCATAAATTTTAATTTTGAAATTCAAATTTTTGTCAATCTTGCCTAGCACTCACATAGTAAAACACACAAAAATTTGTCAAGCACTGATGCAAGAAAATGTTTCGTTGGTTCTACTATGTTAGTGTTTGCCTATATGTTCGACTAAAATTTGTTGTGAAGAAATTTTTTGCTTGTTATTATTTATAAATTATAGTAAATAGAATATTATAAAATTATTAAATTTCAATATCAAATGTTAGTCGATTGTAATCCTTCTATTCAGGCGATACTACAGTCTGAGTAGAACATTTTTTGATATTTATATATAAATTTTCCAACTGAATGATAAAATTGATGGTTTTAGTGATTTCATTTTGAAATTTAATGTTAGCGAAAAATTCACTTTACCTTGACGTAAATTCAAATCAATTACCAACATTACTAACCGTGAGAAGTTGCCTCAGCCATTGTTCCGTCTGGAATTAGAACCAGATTATAAAAAAATAAAAGAGAAACATGCAATATTTGACTTAAAATATCTACTGCATAGAAGAATTATCGTTGAGGAACCCAGAAAAATAATTGGACCCATACAGTGTGTTAAGTGGCAAGAGTATGGACACACTAAAGCATATTGCACTTTAAGCGATGTTTGTGTTATTTGTGGTGAACTCCATAACTCAAATGAATGCAACAAAAAAAAAACGGAAGCATCAGTGAGAAGATGCAGCAACTGTGGCGGAAATCACACTGCAAATTAGAGAGGTTGTCCAATTTACCTGGAATTGAAAAGAAGAATCAATCCTAAGGCAGCGAGCAGAGCGACGAGTGCTTAATCTTCATTCTTCCACTAAACCAAAAGTGCAACCAGAAGTTTCATATCGTAACGCGCAAAATAACCTACCAAAAGCAATTGTTAACAGTAGTGTGCATCCAGAGGTTTCCTATGCAAGAATCATTAAGTGTACCACTCCAAAAGTGGAAGCAAGCGAAGAAGGAAACATCGCAGCAGCTTTAAGCAAGTTAACTAACATGATGCAAAGCTTCATGGCGATGATGGAGAGAACCATGAATCAAATGATGCAGAATATGAGCGCGTTGATGCAGACAGTTGTTAAAAATCAAAAATGACTGTCCTCAAAATAGCCATATGGAATGCAAACGGCCTAGTACAACATAAAGCAGAGGTTCGAGCATTCCTCACTGAGCACAATATTGACGTAATGTTAATATCTGAAACATATTTCACCAAAAATAACTATTTCAAAATTAATGGGTACACTGTTTATGACACGAAGCACCCAGATGGGAAAGCACATGGAGGCACAGCTGTACTAATAAAAACAAGATTAAAACACTATGAATTTATGAAATAAGAGAAGGAACATATACAATCAACGCGAGCATCTGTCTTCAGGAGTGGTCTGGAAACTGTATCATATCAGCAGTGTACTGTCCTCCAAAACATGCTATAAAAAAAACTGCAGTTGATAATAAATAATAAATAATAATAAATTTCTTGCGGGGTGTGATTTCAACGCCAAACACACCCAATGGGGTTCCAGATTAACATTGCCGAAAGGCAAACAACTTTATGAAGCTATAGAAGAACAGTCCCGGTCACGCCAATCATCTAACGTACACTGGCCCACTGATAAAAAGAAAGTTCCTGATTTAATTGACTTTTGTGTAACTAAAGGCATTCCACACACATATACTAAGGCCTTCGATTGGTATGATCTGTCTTCTGATCATTCACCTGTAATTGTAAGAGTGAGCACCAGCGTGCTAAGAATAGAAACGCCAAAACGGCTTACAAACAAGCAAACTAATTGGGATCAATATAAGAGGCTAGTCGTACAAAATTGTGTACTGAATATCCGTCATATCACACCAACTGATATTGATGCGGCGGAAGAAAATCTAAAAGATGTCCTGCCATTATCAGCTGAAAAGGCTACACCTATCTTAAATAGTACAGAAAAAGTTAATAAACTGTCACATAATATACAGAAACTAATCCAGGAAAAGCGGAAAATTGTGTTCCACAGGGCAGCGTTCTAGGTTCAATATTATACCTGCTGTACAGAGCTGACTTACCTGTAACCAACAAGGCCGTCTTGGTGTCACACAGTAATCCCGAAACTGCCTCAAAGGGATTACAGAATCATCTAAACAAAAACGAGAAGTGGCTGAAGACATGGCGCGTAAAAGTGAACGAAAACAAATCAACTCAGGTCACATTCACGCTAAACAAACGCACTTGCCCACCAGTGGAATTAAACGATATAAATATTCCTCAACAGACCAAGGTTAAATACTTAGGAATGCACCTGGATAGAAGGCTAACGTGGAAAAATCAGATCGAAGCAAAGCACAAACAAATAAAAATAAAATTTTCCAAAATGTATTGTTTGATGGGAAGAAAATCTCAGCTGTCATTAATAAATAAAGTTTTATTGTACAAAGTGATAATCAAACCCATATGGACATATGGAATTCAGTTATGGGGATCCACCAAGCCGTCAAACAGAGCACTCTTGCAACGAACCCAAGCAAAAATACTTCGTAGTATTACCAATGCTCCGTGGTACATTCGAAATAGTAATATACGCGATGATCTTGGAATTAAAACTATTAAAGAAACCATTAAAGAATTTAGTTCGAAATATTACTCAAAACTAGAGACTCATCCCAATGAATTGGCCAGGGATATATTAAAACAGCCGCGATTTAGGCGACTTAGAAGAGCAGATCCACTTGGACTGATGAACCTTTAAATATATTAAATGTCTAGGTTTAACATATAAATGCAATCTAAATTAATTAAATAGTGAACACTAATAACAAGTATTAACATTGGTTAAGACTTAAAATATGTAATAATTTTAGCTTAAGATTTGAATACTTCTTGTTAGTTTCTTTTGTAGAAAGATTCAAGAAGAAAGCCATTGGCAGCATTTAAAAAAATTCCAAAAAAAAAAAAAAATTGACGTTCACAATATCTCATAGCAGCAAAGTATAATGCTGTAGGATAGTAAGGTTTGCAAATGATAGGACTTCAAGATTATGGAACCTTAAGACTGCTTAAAAATGGAGAAACAGAGTGCACATATAATAAAAGGTTGGTAGCTGTAAATTTTGGAGCACTATGAGCAATGAGAAAATAATAAAATTGGAGTTCTAGGGTTTGAGGAAGATGCGGATTTTCAGTTAAATCCTTGTAAATTTCCCAGTACAGTTATTATTTAATCATGAAAAAAATACAAGAAGGTTTTCATATTTTGTGACGGTTAAGTCTTGGTGCATGAGTTCTTATTGGTTTAGAAAAGCTTCTTAATTCTAGTAATAATAAAAAAAAGCTGTTTATTACAAACTAACCATGAATACAATATGTACTATTACGGTACAAAATATAGCAATTACATCGTTAGTTGAATACTAATAACAAATTACTGGTTATATTGCATTACAATACACAAAAGCTAATACAAAGATTGCATTTATATTATACAACATAGAGCGACAAAAAAATGATCCTTGAATTTATTTTATATTGTATGAGAGTTTTACATACATATTTACTGTATACTTCACCATAATCATTTTCATTTATATTACATCCTGATGCTGCGCCATTTCCACGACAAACAATTTCATTCATAATACATTTCCATCTGTATGTATACAAATACTGTGCATAAATAAAAGCGATTCCTCGTTCTTGTCTGTTATATATCTAAGTATATATTGACGACAATGTTACTCCTTAGATCCGTGTGCCACTATTGTATATATTGTTGGTAATCTTAATTTTTTTTTTCGTGCATTGAAATCTTAAAGTCGTTAGTATAGTAGTATTAGTTGTTGTTGTTGTTGTTGTTATTATTGTTTCTATGCTGTTTTTATTATTCGAGTGACGTTTTATGAAACCTTAATGTACTTTACGTTATTGTGCAGCGAGTGAATTGTGTATTTGTGAATATTATAATTTTCAAAAGTCAAAAAGAAAGTTTTGTGCTTGTCTCAGTGTTGACTTTTTTTTCTTTTTAATAGAAATGATATTTGTCTTCACTCTTGTCGTTTGTTATGTTATACTCTATAAGGACTGGTGTGTATCAGACAATCTTAAAGTGTTGTATATACATGTTTGTACTTAAGTGTTTAAATTTGTTCTTCCTTAACGAACGATTTGGATGTGTTGCTTGCCTTTGTATAGTTAGTTAGCTGGGTGGATGAAATTTGTAAAACAAAATGAAAAATGATATGAACAAAAATCTTTATTCTTAAAAAATTGCATTAGAATGAACATGAACATTCTAATAATAATGTTGTGAATAAAGTTATGAAAAGCACTTCAAATATAACTTATGTGTCACAGAACTGTTTTTTTCATAAGCGTAGATCCAAAACTTCTTGTTTATGGAAAAGATTAAATGAATTACGAGTTGTTGGTTGTTCTATTACCAAGAGCTTTTGAGTATGCTTTGAAATATAATATTTGTATTTGTTTTATGAAAAAAATATGTAACTCTGCGGCAATGGAATGAAAAAATTCACAGCTGCACGGTAAACACTTTAAAGTTTATATAACTTAGCCATTCAAAAGCCTATCATATAAATGTCGTTTTTTAATCAACTAAATAACTGACAGGTTATCGTTAAAAAAAATAGGTTCAACCTACAAATTACCGAAGGTTTAGGATTCAAAAAGTGCTGTAGATAATAGTTTGTTAGATTTATGGTTACTTTAAGTGAAAAATCAACTAAAATAAAAATTGTAACAAATATAATTTTACGCAAAACGTAATAAATGAAAAATCGAATAAACCAATAACTGCAGTTATTTAGTTAGAACATAAAAGACATACTTAAAGAGTTTTATTATTAAATTATTAATTTGTTAAAGTTACTAAAAATTTAATTTTTATACTTTTATAAGGTTATGTATAGGATGCATTAGGATCAGAATATCCTATAAATGTTGTTGTTTTATTCAAAAATGTAATTTAATTTTATTTCTTTACTGAACTAAATATTTTAGTGGACAGTTCATCCGCAGTTCAACGACACTCACTAATATGAAATCCTCTGAATTTAATTATTTTACTGGTATTTTAAAAATGTCAATTTATTTTTCTGTGCAAATTTTCTTTATAAGTTGATTAGTAAGACATTGTGCCTGTTTGTCAACTTTACTAATAATTGAATCAACATTGTCACCTCTGCTTCAGAACTGAATTTTATAATCATCTTATTAACGATTTTTATACTCAGGTCATCATATAGGCTAGTATTTTGAATATACCACGGAAGAATTTGCAGAAATTTTGTATTTCATATGATGGTGGAACGCCATAGTTGGATACCGTATATGTCCATATGGGCATTAATAGCGCTTTGTACCTTAATGTCCAATGATGATTCTATCAATCAGCCAACACATTTTGATCGTGAACTGAGTTTTTTATTGTTGTAAATTAGTCTATCGTGCCAAATTTTATCAAAGACATGTGCAATATCCGCAGCAGAACCATATTTCGTTTTCCTTCAAGGTGAGATTAATATCAATTCTGTGCACTTGCTCTTTAGTGTCATGCTCGTTTGATGGTCTGGAATAAGATGCCGTTCTTATAGTTACTTACTTTTTAACAATTTTTCAAACGATTTTGAGATTAAGGGAAGCATGATTATTGGACGATATGACGAAATTTGTGTTTCATCGTTTCCCGCCTTATGAATCATCGTGTTTTCAGATATCTTCCACTTTTGACGAATATAACCAGCTCGTATGGTTGCATTGAAGAAATATGTTATTAGTTTCATGCATTTATCTGAAAAATTTATCTCTACCATTCATTTCACTAGTAATAAGGTCCTGTCCTGGAGTGTTTTTTCGGCTTATGCAGTTTTTGATTGGATTTTTAACTGCTTTCCACTTAGAATTTATAGGTTTTGTGGTAGAGTCAATTCTTCTAAAACACAGTTTAAGGTGAATCGCAAAATCTTTGGTTTTTTCTTCGTCGTTTCTCAGCCAATTTCCACCTGGCAGTCTAACGTCTGGGTTCTAGTTTGATGGTCTTTTTTTAATGAATTGTGACTTTACAGCTCGCTTAAATAGTTCTGGACATCTTGGTCTTCTTCTTTCCTCAGGGGTACTCTTTTAGTTCGACGTTATTTAGAAGTTTATTAGCTTTTCTTGAAATGCCAATATTAGGCGTAGCCTTAGTTGCTGCTATTTTAAGAGAATTCTTTAGGATTTTTGCTGCCGCATCAATATCTGCCTATGTGCTATAGGGTGATCATCCAGTTTGCACTTCTGAATATATCCCCATTTAGTTTGTTTATTTGTCAGGCGTTTTGACTTTCTGTACTTAAGGCGTCAGTGCTCACTGTTACTATTATCGGCGAATCATCGGAGACAGAGTTTAGTCTTTATACGTACAATACCTTTTAGGAAGGACGTGGCATAGACACCTTACATTCACACGACATTCACACACATTCATTCAACCCATTCATCCCATTCACACAAGTACAGTATACCACCTGCGCATTGCATAACTCCATGTCATCCTGTACAGTGACATGGAAGATAGGTCGGCCCATGAGTTCTACATTTCAACAGAGGTCATAGATATTTTCAATTTAATCACCGATCGTAATCGGGAGATGAAAATTATCTTTTGCATCCCGCCTCTGTTGGGATTCGAACCCGGTACCTCCCGATCCAATCATAGACTCATAGAGTTATTTAACCTTCGGTGTCATCTTAAACCACATTGAGTATGTTTTGCGTTGTAACCACTCTCTGCGAGAAACTTAATCTTATTTTAAACAATCTGATCCATGCGGTTCTCTCCAATGTTGTCACGTGTACGAAATATTTTATTGGTCAATTCATTAATCAGCTGTATAAAACGAGATTCGTCAAATTAAGAAATAATGAAATTCCGAGGTAGTGTTTCGCTCACTAAGTTATTTGACAGCGAGAAGTTTAAAAAATATTCATTTCACAGATATTTGCAGATGTCTAGCTGCTATCAGTCCAACTTTAATTTATAAGCTACAATACTTTAATAAAAACAATGTTTAAAGGCCATTACTGGCCCTTTACTGCGTTAACAATCTGGCTCCAACGGCTTCGATCCTAAGCTTGGTTTTCATACTGTCCTAGACAACCAGAAGAAACCAAGTCGTCCTCTACACCGTAGAGCCATCGTCGCCTACAACGACCTCTGCGCTGCACAATTCGTTCTGGATCTGCATGCAGAACGTGACCGAGCCAGCGTACTCGCTGAGATCTTATTTCATGCACAATATCGGGGATCTTCATCAGATCTCTGATCTCGATATTGTACAGAGCTCGGTATGTACCATCTATTTCGCGTTTTGGGCCGTAAATCTCACGCATGACTCTTCTCTGAAATGTAAGTAGCCATCTCTCGTACTCATCCGTCAGCGCCCAACTTTCTCATACAAACATAACAACGGGCCTGATCAACGCTTTGTAAATCTTCAGCTTCACGGCACTTGATAGGTGTCTAGATTTTGGCAGTGGCCTTAGAGGATACAAAGCATGGCTGCCAGCTGCCAGCCGCACTTTAATATCCTCGCCCACACTGTTATCGTGAGTGATAAGAGAGCCCAAATATTTGAACCTCCTCACTCCTTCAAACCTGTAGTAGCCACTACTAAAATCACATGTGCCATTGTCCCTGTAACCAGAGATCATATATTTTGTTTTGGACTGATTCATCTGGAGTCCAACAGAAGCTGAAATCACGCATTTGCCATCTGCATATGCAAGCACCTGATTGGACTGGCGATATAAGATGTTGCGCTGAGGTGTTTCAGTTTTACGAAAGATGTACTCCAACATGACATTAAAGAACGTGGATTGGGGACATAGCATCTCCCTGCCGAACACCCGAGCTAAATGCAAAAGTTCTTGATAGCCTGTTCTCAACTTTAACACAGCATTGGGACTGCGTCACTGTCATTTTACACAATCGTACCATTTTTGTTGGCATACCTAGATATTCCAACGCAGAAAACAGACTCTTTTTGATTGAGTCATAGGCCTGCCGGAAATCCAGAAACGCCTGATGCACTGGGATGGAAGTTGCATAATATTTAGATAGAATCATCCGTAGCGAAAAGACCTGATCAGTGACTGATCGATTCGGACGAAATCCTCCTTGATAGTCACAAACCAGGCGCTCCGCTAGAGGGGTGATTCTATCCAATATAATGTATGACAGTAACTTGTATGCTGTGCAAAGGAGAGCTATACCGCGATAATTCTCACACTTCAAGCGGTCTCCCTTCTTGAACATGGGGCATATGGCGGCCACTTTCCATTCGTCAGGCATTTCTTCGGTTCGCCTAATATAATAAGGTTGAAAAAACAGTTCCACAAAGTATCCCCTCCGAATATCAAGAGCTTCGAATTAATGCAGTCCACTCCAGGTGAGCGGTTTGAGCAGTCTGTGACGAATGAAGAACTCCAAGCAGATCGGTAAAGTGTCAACTCCACGTGTCGAGTACTGCGTCGATGTTGACACGGAGGCTTCCATCCCGGTCCCAAAAGGCAGTTGACGCATACTTGAAAGTATGGTGCAATCCAGTAATTCCTTTAAAGACATTACGTGGGCTGCGCTGATTGCTGAGTTGTTGCACTTTCAGAACCTCGGCCTTCCACCATTCTCGCTTTTTCTGTCTACAAATCCGCTTAGCTACCCTCCTAGTAAGAGTAGCTTTGTTTTTTCTCGCGATTGTGAGACGTTGTTACATTTCACTATTGGCTATATTGTGTTGCTCAACTGCAAGACGACACTCATCATCAAACCAATTTTAAGCTACTATATATGTTAAATTTGTTCTGGCAATCATAAACCATCCGAACTGTTTTATTTAAGCCCTTAGCTTAGTTGCGATTATTTGAATTTAATCACAGTACAGTTTTATGTATATATGTATATGTGTATATACAGTACATGCGACTTCAGAAATTAGTAAGTTATACGCGCACACACTAATTATAATCCGTTGCAATAAATTAAATTGATAACCAAAGAATTCCATAACGCTAACTATTTCCGTACATACACTCGCACACAATATATTTATGCAATAATTTCCAAACCATTGAGCTCGAATTTCCCAACTGTATAATAATAATATTATAGCAGAGCGGTTTCCCAACAGAAAAATTTCATTAAAACCAATATGATTTATCGTTTTTATCCGGTGGCCGGTATCGTGTGGTTAACTAACAGGAGTTATACCAGCTATACCTATATATATACCAAAACAAATGTAGAAATAAAATTTCAAAAAATAATCAACACAGCACATAAATATTGGCCGCATATTGCGCATGTAACGACCAGAACGGAGAAAAATGATATTCAGCAAATCCAGCCGTTATATACTCCTTCGCCCGCATAAACAATTTAATTTTTGGCTAGGATTTTATTCTGTTCAAAATTATTTAGTGATTGTATGACTGTGAAGAAGAGTGGATATGTATGATGTATACACTTATATAGGTTTCGATTTAATTTTCGAATATTTATGAATCAAACCTATATTATGCGAAATGTTTTCAATACTCTACGCGTATACGTCATAAAATTTAAGTCATGAAACATGTAGGTTGTACATACATACATATTATGGCACATGTGATTGTTAAATCAACAATTAATTTACGTTGAAAAAAAAAAAAAAATTAAATTCTTGTCGTTTAGCAGTAGGGAGTCTCAGCGTCGAGTGTGGAAAAGTGGAATAAATAAAAACTCATTAGCTGAATACATATTTTGGATTTTGGTTAGAGTTAGTGGGATAGCTGCAGTTTAAAAATAGTTTTGAATATTTAGATTTAATCATGGATTTATGATTGATTACATTTTTTGTTTTAATCGTGCCAATAATTGAAATTCATTTAGTTTCTGATGTCCCATTTATATTTATATAGTTTTTTTATGTTGACCACGAATTTTTTAAAAATAGTGTTAACCGCTTAAAGTATTTACTTTAAGAGGAGATTATTTCTCACCCCATATCTTTCTTTAATTAATAATCCCATATCTAATTCTAGAGCATATGCACATGCGTTTAGTTACCCCTAAGCGGCTAAAATTAGCTAACGAATACAAAATGTAAATAAAATAGAACTGATAAAAGGTCATCTGGTGTAAACAGAAACATTTTATTATTTAAAGACTGAACTCCCCGAGAGCTTAAGCAACACAAATTGGTTAAACTTTATACAAAAATAATCAGATCGGATGATTATTTATACCGCAGCTACGAGCTTCAAGAGATTATTAATTATTATATACAATTTATCATGGTTGACAAACAATTAGAATCCTGGATCCACCTAAGTAAATTTTCGAGTCAATCTCATTAAATTGAACATGCTATAGGATAGCTGGACCATGTCATCGATAGATCTTCCATAGCGTGATGGCATTGAGGCAGATTGGAAGTTAAAAATGTATACAAATAGAAATAACGTCGAGGGCCGGTTCCACGACCGGTCATACGCCGATTATAATGGATTGGAATAATTTGATGAAAATGGAATTCTATAAAAAGATTTTCGAGGAAAGTTCTGGAATTTGACCAACAGGAACGGAACTAGGTCATTCCTTGGCCGGTTATGATAAAACTCGACATGTTGGATGGAAAAGAGATTCCAAAATTATTGTTGGCAGAAGTTTTGGAATATAAATGAAACTAGGCCCTTCCTTGACCGATTATGATGAAACTCTATAAGCTGGATGGAAATGGGATTCTAAAATGATTTTTGACTGAATTTCTGGAAATTGGCCAACAGGAACGGAATTAGCCCATTGCTTGACCGATTATAATGAAACATTACGACATATTGGATGGAAAAAGGATTCGAAAATAATTGTTAGCAGAAGTTTTGGAATATGGCTAGTAATAATGGAACTAGGCCATTCCTTGGCCTATTATGATGGAACTCTATAAAATGAATGGTAATGAGATTCTAAAATGATTTTTGATAGAACTTTTAGAATTTAGTCAACAGGAGCAAAACAAGCTGATTTCTTCATCGATTATTGAAAATTGAAATGATTGTTGACAGAACCTCTGAAATATGGTTAACAGAAACGGATACATACTAACCATGTCTATTAGTTGTGCATATAATTTATCTCGCAAGGCAATACAATTAATCGTTCGTAACACCTCTACAATTGTTCACCCAAAGTATGCCGTGTCCCTTTATCCTCTAGAACATGTTTGGGGACTTAGGAACGAGGATTTATTTTTATGCTAATACTTCAGAATACAATTCAATAAAAATAATAATGTTTCAATTTGCAAGAATAGGCGCCACCAGTCTACTAAGGTTGGTGTGCTGGACCTATTGTTACGACGGCACTAAATTAGAAGATATTTTCCAAGTTTAAACCAAATCGGAAAACCGATATAACTTTGTGTTTTGAATTTTATGTAGGCCAACTTAACTTTTGCATTAGAACATTTATAACTTTCGTTCCAATTAATGAATTTGAATTTTCTAGAACATTTTAATTCACCAACGTTAGTAGAATGGTGGCACTAATTTTTACAAATTGAAACAATAGGAACATAGCCGTTCATCCTTTTTTTCTGTGAAGAGCTAATACCATAAACAGTACTCATACCATCCACTCTATAACATAACAAACAGAAACACAATAATTAGCTGAATTTCAGTAAGATGCGATCGGTCATAGCTTTATCAAATAGAACAACCAAAGGGTAATTATAAATATTTCTAAATTGGAAGTTGGACTGAGGGCGCGAAGTAATTCCTATAGGCACCATTGGGCATATAATTTACAGAGTAATTTACCCAGAAAAGCACGTAGATTTGTAACTTAGTCCTGAATACAATTAAGCATAGGCCTATTTTTCGTATAACTCCTTTGTATAGCAGAGGAGAACCTTGTGAATAGAGGCTTGGTAAAGGTGTTGGACCATATTTGTTATAACCAACCAGCATATTGTTAACATATTATGAAAGTACAATTCATCGATCTGTTTACGCAAAATAACATAACCATTCCACCCGCAACAAATATATAGAACATGCATTCTATACAAAAATCGATTAACCATGAATATAGGAAATAACTTATGAAACCAAGAAAAAATAAAAAAATTTAATAAAAATAATAATATTGTACAGCTGTTTATCTAAGCCATGCGGTAACAACAATGTGGAACAATGAAAGAAAGTCAAACTGTATGGAAGATAAGTTGAAAACGTTTAAAACAGATTTCAAATTGAAATTACGACTTTTATGGTTTCTTTCTGCGTTAAACATTAATTAAAAAATAATTGTGGTGTAATCTTATTGTTTCGAATATCTTGTTTTTCTTCTCGATGTTTGTATTCATGCGACATACATACATGCATTCCATTCTTGCAGGCTAAATCCTGTGGATTATAAAATAAAATTTAATTTTAATTTAAAATAAACTAGGTTTGTGCATTTTCCAACTCTCTTTTATAGAAAAAAGGAAAAGTTTTTAATTTTTGTGATTTACTATAAATGGTTTTGTTTTAAGGGTCGGTTTCAATTTTTTTTTTGTTATTTTCTGCAAATTATTAGAAATGTTAGTCATATAGGTTTATTGGTACATCTTCAAAAAGTCAGATATAATTGGAGTAAAGGTATTCAATAAGTGAACACCCGAATTTTAAAAAATCTTGTTTTCTTTTTTGGAGAAACTAGTTAACTGAATTTTTGACGATTTTCAATTATGAATAAAAATAGTCCAATTTTTAAACATTCTTTCAATTTACCAAAAAAAAATGTTGAAAGTTGAATAACTGCTTTGTAGCAAAAAAAATAATATTTTAAAAAATTTGATAATTGTAGTTATGTATATTAAAATATAGTACTATTATTTAAATTTAGTGAGTTTGTCGTAAAAAGGTGTACTATAAAATAAAATTAAATATTGCAGTGTAACATTTGTATACGGTTTGCAAATGCGTTTTTTTAAAACTAGTTATCTTTACATAAAAATTAACAATGGAACATTATTTATTAATAAAACTAACTATCTGCAAATATCAACTTTATGTTAATTAAAATCTGATACTCCCTAATAATAGGATATCTGACATATTTTCTAATTACAGCAAAGTAAAACTGTTTTTATGTAATATATTTATAGGTAAGGCGATACGATACCTGCACTCTTCTTAAATTGAGAATTCCAATAAAATCAATAAAAGTTTCAAAATTACTTTTTGCAGTTAACTAGCTTCTCAACAAAAACAAACACAATTTTATATTGTTGTGCTGTATTATTTGGTGATGAACTATTTCGAAAAATATTTCCTATATCATTGTTAAAGCTGGCAGTTATAACAAACTTTTGAAATTGACTTCATCATTTTTTTTTTTTTTTTTTTTAATATTTATTTATATTACGACTGAGTCTTGTACCCATTTAGTAATTTACATTGCATAATACAGTATTTTGAATAGTCGGCGTAATCAAGTGATTATCCCCAGTTAGTGTAACTCCTCCCTCAGATTTTTCGCCACAGTAAGTCTACTGACCTCCTGGTCGCGATAAGTCCAGTGGTTTGGTTCTTTGCAGTCTTCTTGTTGGAGATGTAGTCAGCATACAGCGTATGTCCAGATTTTGATGCTGGTGCAGACGTTGTAGGTGTTTTGTTGCATGATGCTTAATTTCATCCGCGACAAGCTCAATCTTGAGATCTCGATGGAGGTTGTCGTTTCGAATGTACCACGGTGCATTAACAATACATCGTAGGATTTTATTTTGAACTGTTTGTATGATTTTGATATTTGTCTTCTTGGCACATCCCCAGAGATGGCTACCATATGTCCATACAGGCTTCAGAATTTGTTTGTATAACAGCAGTTTGTTATGGATCGCTAGTTCAGATTGTCTCCCTAGGAGCCAATGCATTTTTCTAAATTTTATGTTTAGTTCTTCTCTCTTCTTTTTTATGTGTTCCTTCCATCTAAGCTTAGCATCTAAAGTCATACCAAGATATTTGGCAGTGTTTGCATGGGGTACTACTATTGAGTTTATCATTATTGGTATATGGTTAACTTTTTGATTTGTAAAGTTCAATTGGATTGATTTTGCTTCATTTAATTTAATTCGCCATTTCTTTGTCCAATTACATATCAGGTTAGTAGCCCTCTGTAATTTACTAGTGGAGTCATTGATGTTCTTTGCTGTTGCAAGTATTGCCGTGTCATCGGCAAAAGTCGCCATTGTTTCTTCTGTAGTTGGTATATCTGTAGTATATAGGAGATATAGGATTGGCCCAAGAACACTCCCTTGTGGTACTCCGGCTGTTACTCTTTTTAGTTGGGAGTACTCATTCTCATACTTTACTCGGAAGTGCCTCTCTGATATGTATGATTTTAAAATTTGAAAAAATTGCTCCGGAAGATCTCGATGAAGTTTGAATTCTAGCCCCTGGTGCCATACTTTGTCAAATGCTTGCGCTACATCAAGGAATATAGTTGAGCAGATTTGTTTGCTTTCTAGTGATTTCTCGATTACATCAGTAATTCGATGTACTTGTTCTATCGTAGAATGTTTTTCCCTAAATCCAAACTGATGTGAAGGGATAAGATTCCTTTCTTCGATAATTGGTTTTAGTCTTTTAAGAAGAACTTTTTCAAATAGTTTCGATAATGTTGGTAGCAGAGAAATTGGCCTATATGAAGCTTTATCATGCGGAGGTTTGTTCGGTTTAAGTATCATAATTACTTCTGCAACTTTCCATTGCCTTGGTACATATCTTAGTCGAAATGCTGCATTAATTATATGCACTAGTTTCCTCAACGCTTTCTCCGGTAACAGTTTTATTATCTGACCTGTTATAAGATCATATCCTGGAGCCTTATACGCATTCAGATTATTCTTGATTTCCCATTTTAGTTCTTTCAATGTTACAGGTGTAATATTTACTTCATCCTGTTTATTTATTGGTGTAATATTTTCCTCTTCCGTTTGTTTTGGATAAGGTTGGAATATTTCTTCAAGGTGATTTGCAAACAAATCTGCTTTTTGTTTAGCATTTCGAGCCCAATTTTCATTATTTTTAATTGGAGGAATCTGAAGTTTAGGTCTTTTAATATTCTTAGTTGCTTTCCATAATGAATAATCAGTATCTTTTTGCCCAGTTAGAGTGCTGAGGTATTTATTAACTGATTGATTTTTAATGTCTTTTATAAGGTATTTCAATTTGTTACACAAATGATTAAATACTCTTTTATTTTCAGCATTTCGATGTTTTTGCCAATTCTTCCGTGCTTTTCTTTTATTTTTAAGAAGTTCTCTCACTTCCTCTGGATAGCTAGCATTGCGCTTCATTTCCTGCCTAATATTTGGAGTGCTTTCCCACGCAGCATATTGGATATTATGGATGAGCTTATCTAATTCGTCTTCTATTTGGACTGGTCCCTGAATTGGGTTCTGCAGACTAATTCTTTCTGTTAACTGTGTTTGGAAGAGATGCCAATTGGTTTTGAAGCTCGTTAATTTCGGGTTGCTCTCTTTCAAAATAATTGTTTGGCTAAGTATCATAATAACTGGTGAATGATCTGATGATAGACTTTCACTGTTCTCTATATGAGAGCCTGAGTGAAACTCGCATTTTAGTTGTTTGCCTGCTGCGAACAGTTCTTTTCCTTTAGCGGTCGTTAACCGAGATCCCCAATATGTATTTTTTGCATTATAGTCACCTCCAACTAAAAAGACACTTCCTAGGGTTTTGAGAAGATTAGTATAATCTACTTGTTTGAGATTGTATCTTGGAGGGCAATATATTGCTGAGATACTGCATGTTTTAATATTGCTTAATTGTATTTTGATTGTTGTGACTTGCATGGAAAGGTTCTCAACTTTTGGTTCTTCGTTATGTTTTATAAACTCTTTTATGAGGATAGCTGATCCACCTCTGGCTTTGTTCTCAGGATGTAGTGCATAGTAGCAATTATATCCTTTTATTTTACAGAATGAAGTTTTGGAGAAATGGGTTTCTGATATAAGACATATATCTATATTATGCATGTTTAAAAATATATCTAGTTCTTGAATGTGTTGCAATAGCCCATTTGCATTCCAGGTTACAATTCGTAATGTTTTATTCATTTCTTTTGTTTATAATTCGATTTTATATAATTTATATTTTGATACACTTGACCAAGGTTATCTTCTACTCTTTTATTGAAACTAGTTTGTGATTTCATTTCTTCTAGTGTTTTCTGCAGACTCATTTCCTGCGAAATAAGTCTATTGTTAATGTTCTCTAGATTTCTCAGTATGCCCTGTAGAACGAGATCCACTTTTAACTGTTTCTCCTCTGTTTGCTGAACTACTTGTGCATAAGTAACGTTTTCGTTTACTCTCTGGCTTTGTATGTGATGATTAGCAGTTGACGGTTTAGGCTCCGTGGTTCTTTTTATAGTTTGTACATTTACTGATGTACCTGGTTTGCGTGATTTATCTCTCATTTTTTGTAGTTCTACTGCAACTTCACATCCTCTGTAGTTGGCTGGATGCTGGCCATTACAGTTGATACACTTTGGTGTTGTATCTCGGGGGACTGTGCAGTCATTTCCTGCGTGTTTTCCTGCACATTTAACACATCTCACTTCACGGTGGCAGTACTTTTGTGTATGATTATAATCTTGGCACTTTTTACATTGTGGTATTAGTCGAGTGACCTTTCTCGGTGTTTCTATTCTAACTCTAAGGTTGAGGATAGCCTTAATATTATAAATATTTTCGATTTTTTCTTGGTTGTCGAAGGTTAGCATAAAAAGTGGGAGACCTCTTCTCATGATTTCAACATTTCCGTCCCTGTTTTCTCTTCTCTCTTTTCTGATGATGTTGACTGCATCGATTATTTTCAGGCCTTTGTTTTGCAGGTCCTCAATAATTTCATCTTTTGAGCAAGTTGGATGGAGACCTCTTGCCATTACTTTAATTGATCGATCATTTTTGTCCTCGTAGGTATACCACTGGTGACCATCAGCATTTAGTTTGTTAGCTAGAGCTTTATAATCTTCAGGCTCTGTTGTATTTATTTTCCAAATATTATTGCTGAGCGATATTACTTTATAGTCATTTTGTACTACTTCTTTCGTCAGTTTCTGAATACTACCGTGGTTGGTTATTCCTAGAATATTGATCGGAAGTGGTACCTGTTTTTTCTTTTCTGTCTCATGCACTTTTGATCCAGAAAATGCTTTACCAGTTTTAATGTGGGTTTGCATTGGCTCAACTTCTGGTGATGATTCAGCTTTCCTCTTGCTTGGGTTGGTTTCTTCTCTAGGTTTCTTATTTGCCCTCTTGGATTTCTGTAGTCTCCAATTTGTTTCTTTTTCAAGCTCATCTTCATCAGTTTTATATTCGGCTTGATCTGCGAGTACTTGAAATTGGTTGTTCATTATTGCCAAGTTTCCTGCGTTGTTATTTTTATTTACGGTTTCCTTTAGGATAAGGTTTTCTTTATTTAGCACGGCAACTTCACGGCTGGACGTGGCTTCGGCAGTTGGCTTGTAATTTTTATGCTTGATGGAAGAGGTATTTTCCTCCTCATTGTTTAGTTCACACAGCAGTGTGGTGTTCCCTGGTCTGCCAGTGGTCCCTGGCGGTGGGGTTGATGGTGGTGTTCTTTGGAGTGCCGTACTTCTTCCACCAAAGGGCCATTCCTGTATCGCTTGTTCCTTGCTTCCAGTAGTACAAAAAGGATCGCCTACCGACGATTTCCTTTGCAATGTCGTGTTCCTATTGAAAGAAAATGGTTCCTCGCCGTCACTCATTTTACCGACCGGATTTGATGTTCCCCATCGACCCAATAATTTTGGCCGGGAGTGTATATAAAATAAATTAAAAAGCTAACACTGCACTTTTCTTTTTTCTTTTTTTTTTTCACTATGTTCAATGTATACATAAAATAATTAAAAAGAAACTACACTCACTGCACTTTTTGATTATTTTTATTTTATCGCTTACTTCACTGATTCCACGTCCAAACCCTACAACGATTTGAAAGAGAATGACTTCATCATTAATTGACAAAAAAATCATTTAAATGTTGGTCGTTTGAAGCTTGACTGCTTACATTTATTCGAATATCTACTACGATGTACTACTACAATAAAGGCCTAGAGGATTGTTTTCTCCTTTTAGCATGATTACCTACATAATTAATGTGTAGATTGCGTCCTTTAAATTTCGCTGTTTTTCTTTTCTGTAGTGTGTGCAAGTATAGTCTAGTAAATATCGCTTTCAATATGACTGAACCTATTGTCGAACATATAATCGTCTCTGGAGTGGCGGAACCTTCGTGGATCAAGATTAGCCCCATATAACTATAACCGTGGAGGACTTATACAGTCTGGACTGGTGTGATCTTGCTTTTACTAGTTACCAAATTTATTGTCATCCTGCCGTTTCGTGTGCCGAAAATAAATACAGGTGGTGTAGACAAAGTCACTTACGTCATATTATATATTCGTGAAATTATTAAAAAAATGTTTCTTTCAAAGATATGCAGGCTTGCTCCTTTGAAATATTTATTAATTTGTTGGTAACATGGCGCATCACGTGAACAACGAAACAAAATCATGAATTCTTAAAACAAATTGAAAACATTTAATCAAAACTAAGTTGTAGTGAGTATGGTATGCTGTTGTATTGTGATATTTTTGTAATTGGTGCTGTTGTTTAGAGAGAATTTCGTTATTTTGAACCAAAATCAACAGAGTTTAAGAATCGTACCTAAAATATTTGTAACGAAACGGATTAGCATAAATTATGTGCCGGTTTGCTAAATGGGATTTCAAAAGTGGCATAAACAACCCAATGGCAGTTCTGAAAGGTGGTATATAGACTAAACTAAACTTATCAGTTAAATACTTTTCAACTGGCATGGCACTCGACCTAGTTCGGAAACAAAATTGCTCTGGAAAATTTCTATAACGTTCATCAGATGGTTTATAGACCAATCGTGCAAACGCCAATAACGATTATAGAGAATTGAAGGTCATGGACGAGGACAAGTTACTGAATGAAGGACAAGTTACTGAATTCCGAGACGTATGGCTGATTTCTTTATTGGAATAAAAGTTAAATCGTAAATATTGGGCATTATGGGGCGCAAATATCATGTGAAAGGCCTGTTCAATTAAGAACGTTTTTAAAATGTTTATTAATCCGTTCTGATGTTTTATAATCATTAGACGTACTTAACGTTCATCAATAATTCACTAACAACAAAGATGCATACGTTACCACAGAAAGCAAAAATGTGCCCAATAGGATACTGCCGATTATTCTTTGTTGGCGCGTAGAATGTATATATGTACTTCTCTATGACAATATAATGGTAGACGTGTTTTCTCGAGAGTGCCAGTTTTTACCACAGTTATCGGGATGATGAACTATTCTCAAAAGCCAAATAAATATAGTTCGTAACCTGCAGAGAGCAACTACTGCAGCTACATGCAATCTGCTTATCAAGATAGAATACTCCAATATATGTAGAGTCCTATATAGTCAAGGTCAACTTTCAATAAAGGCAGGATGTAATTTATTTTTCAACACATTATTAGATAGTCAAGGGCACCATGTCCCTTGGAATTAATTGAGAGACCTTTTTGTCTTGTAAAAGACTCATTGGAAAAGCAGCCGCTGTTCAATGTGTTTTATACACAACGTACAAGGAGCAGTGAAACTATACCTCGGGTAGGTATAGTACTAACTGTACCAAAAGTAGAGGGCGCTATCATACTAAAATTAATAGTTATTTTACATTA
Organism: Tipula unca; assembly: GCA_951394425.1. NCBI lineage: Eukaryota > Metazoa > Arthropoda > Insecta > Diptera > Tipulidae > Tipula > Tipula unca. Next base: position 78,359,407 of record OX596380.1, read on the forward strand.
ATAGTTATTTATCAGGCACATTTACAGGAGATCGTGGTAGCCGAATAACTAAAGGTTTAGCCAGTTAGTGTGCCTGTGTGCCGATTTTCGGCATGCAGAGGGAAAGTACAGCAGCTATATAGAACTATATAGGCAGGACCTCAAATTTGGTCTGCTCCAATCGGCAGTTTAACCCAAACATCGCCATCTTGTTGATCCAAATGGGCACCAGTTGGAATTTCATCCCGCCTGCTTCACCATAGTTTGGTGGTTTATGGGAAGTGGGCGTGTCATCAGTGAAACATCACCATCGACGAACCATAAGTTAATGGATACCCTACTCTGTCAGATCCAAACCTATGTCAATTTTAGACTACTGCCCCCCATGTCACATGATCCAGATGATTGTACGTTTCCCACTGCGAGTCATTTCCTCACCGGAAAACTTTCGATTACCATTCCAAAGACAACCTTCTTGATGTGAATTTGAATCGTTTGGATTGATATCAGCAAATACAAAGAATGTTTCAACAGTTCAGGAGAATATGGTCCACGGAATATCTGAATCGCCTCCAACAGAGACTTAAATGGCTCAATACCAAAAATATTCTGATTGATTATCTTTGCTTGATGTGCCCATCTTTTGAAAAGATGATGAGAAGGCTACTTAAAACCCATCCGAGTTCAGACGATCTAGAGCAATCACGGTAAAAATCCAGAATGCAGTTCTCAAACAACCGGTTTGGTGAAGTTATGTTTAATCGACCGACCTACAAAAACACAGGTTATGTTGCGAATTTGTAAAGCTGATAGGTGCTGTATTTTTTTTCCTTCTTGTTCCGGTCTTCAACGACATATAATACACACATTTCATTGTTTCCGCTGCCGATGAACTCTCAAGACGGTTAAAATCTCCAGCAAATGATAATTACATAACATAACTTAGCTGATGTATATCTATTAACTGTATATATAGATACATGGCACTAAGCCAATTTATGTATTGAAACTTTGAACAGTAAAAAAAAAAAGATACAAATTTTGAAATGGGCTAAATTTGCATAATCGGCCTCTTTTTAATTAAATCTTATCAAGTGATTTTTGGCTATATACATAATTAAAATTCAACCGGCTTTTGAACATATATACGCATATACATATATATTCCCGCCCGCCGAATAAACAGATAACCATAAAAACATAAACTTTGGTATTATCACTAAAATCAAATAACCTATTTATGCGCGCCAAATCAAACAAAGGCGCAAAAAACAATAAAATCTGGAAATGGAAAAAAAAAATCGTTTTTTTTTTGCTTAAATTTTCCAATCCGAACCATAAAAATTTATGAAATTTTACATTTCCGCAATAATTTTGTTCAACGTGGACAAAAAGCTCTTAGTTGTACAAAAAAAAATACCAATAAAAAACACTTTAATTGTTCGTGTTCGTCTTTCGTTCGCATATTGTCCCTCCCTTCATTCCACACCACATTCCAATTCAATAGTATAGTACCATGTAACACATAAAAATTAATGGCACGATAGGAGCAACAACGAACAGACCTATGTACATATATGTTATTTATACATATAGCAGTTGGGTTTTATGTTTAGGACAGCACAATAATATTTAAAGGGTGAGATTTGGAAGATTTGTGCGTATACGAGATGATGGTCGACGGTTAGGACATTTGGTTCAATATATTTTCCTCTGTATATACATAGCTTTAGACTGGAAGGAAGAAATATGCGTAGGCGGGTGCTGCACAATTCAATTAACTTGTAATATTTAGAAGTCATTGGCATTGTCATACAAGGTGACTAAACTGTTTTAATTATAGTAACTATGTTTATATGGGTGCCGATGTGAGATACCAGAATGTGTCATAATTATACTCTGTTATCATTTATCTCAACAAATAATGTACTGATTATAGATAGACACGAATATATAATACAGAATAATTTAGTTTTATGTCTTATGTAGTATAGTCTACCACAAGAGTAGGTTCATGAAAACCATAATTAAATGGGATAATATATGCAAATAATTGGATATTTGATGATGTTCATCTAACATCCGTATGATGTAATATTAAACGATAATTAGAAATAAATTACATATACTATATTTGCTATGGTATAGATACTTGACCTTGAATAATACTTTACGACTATAACAATTCGGTGTCTACTGTCTATACACATTACGCCAGCACCCCACCATCATATATACAATTCGTTCCAATATATACAGAAACGTTGATTGCACATAAAAAAAATTCCACTTAAACTGAATAATTGACTCCCAGCTGACATTAAGCACGATACGGGAGATGAGAGGACACCCACGCACATTATACCAAATAAAACATAAAATGAAATTATTACATTCATAATTGATTTTATTCACGATAATAGCTTTATTCGCACTTCTTCCTGAAAATGTTTTTCAAATACGCGTAATTATTTCAGCGTTATTCAAATTAGATTTTAAATAATTAAATTAAATAAAATTATGCATACATGTATGTATGTATATATGTATTATACATATAATGTACAGAGTACTGATTGCAAAGTATAAAAAATCGATCGTTTTTGTTTTTGACATAGAACTGGTAAATTACAATTTTTAATCTCTTGTGTATATGCGTGGTGAGTTACTCTCTGACTTTATTCTAAGTATTAAACTACATATTTCTGAAAAAACTATCAGGAAGTGCTAGTAGACATTATACTTGTCTCCATTCAAGACCATTTCTTTTCTGATCATTGCTACTTCACTATCAATTGAGTAACACATCTTCCAGGAAACCAATTTTCTGAAACAGGATGGAAACCGACTGAAAAAGTTTTAGAACAATATTATAATAACTGATGCTGGTTGGCACTCTAAATTCTCAAAACATGCAAATTTGAATTAAGAAGTGGAAAAACAAGCGCTTGAAGGCTCTACTTTGTAAAATACAGGAGTTCTCAAGGGCTACGTAAATTACTATCTGCGAGTCCTTCCATCCCAAGTTATCTCGAACGACCGGATGGATCATAGCTACGAGTGGTTGAGTTTTCCTAGTAAATGGGAAAGGTTAAGGTGGGAAAATCTCTCACATGGGGCTTTCAGTAACGTCAGACCGGACGCGTTCATCCGGGCACTGTCACGTCTGGGGATGGGGCGAATCACTCAAAGACTGGATAGATCAAATTCTCCCATCATGAGATAGATCAAATGCTCCCATCTGAGTGGGACGACCGCCAGCTTCAAGGTGGTTGTTACACATCTTTAAAAAATACTCTGTACAGTGATAAACCCCATGCAATACTCACTCGGCTTTCTCACTTAGTGGGCCAGCAGCTGTTGATTAAATGCAAATCCACAGAAAACTGAGTTGGTCTCTTTATTACGAAGTGCAGACTTCGTCAGATTGAGCCGCCACCTTTAAATGATATTGTACCAGCTTGATCTTTACTGAAAAAGCGAAATATCTTGGGTTTATTTTGAAAGCTAAATATGTTAGAAAGAGTAACTCTTGTAAAAATGACATTGAGAAGAGGTGAGGACTGGAGTCCTACATTGTAGACTGGCTCTATGTTTCAGTAGTCAAACCCAAGCTAAATTATATAGAGTTAACGTCTGGCGGCCAATTCTTGGTCAACCTGAAACTTTTCATAAAAGGTCAAAAAACGCCTGCTTGTGTATAAGTGGAGCACTAAATCCATCACCATGTGAACTTTTAACAACATAGAACACTCATCTCTTATGCGCGAGAGAGATATCCATAACTCTAGCGACTGTGCCATCTTTCGAGGATGAGTTTCTAACTGAAGGTGGGTTCTGTGTTGCCCTCGTTTGCTTGTTCGTTCGTTCATTTGTTCTGTTATTTTTTGTACGATTCAAAAATAATGAAATAAAAAAATTGAAAGATGTTGCTCCCATCTATCGTTTAATTTAAAAATTTGGGCTTTTGACAGTTTTCTATATAATCCTACGCTTTTTCGCAATAAATTAGAAATTTACTGTTTTATTAAAATTTATAAAGCTTAGAAAAGGAATTATTACGAATTAAATTAATTAGTTAACTAATTGTTGTTACTTTCTACCCTAAATTTTAATTGTATTGTCTTGCTCAATTCAATGTTAAATTCAATATTCACAAAATTTCACAACATAATAAATAATTATATGGCATTCGCACTTGTTTTCTTTAGTCTCTTTCATTTAATATCATGTTGTCTCTTTTTGACCTCGTGCAATAAAAATGGTGGAGATAAACAAAAACCACCTTAAGATTCCTAACTGAATGAGGCAGGTTTGAACAATGCGAGGCGATGAGGTATGAACAATGCGAGGCGATGATGGTTCAAAATGAGAAAGGAGGGCCGGGTGCGGTGTTTTCTGTGAGGCACTGAAGAAGAATCTCTTTCTTCGTCTTTCTTATTTCTGCAGCAGATTACGAAAGACATAGATGTAAATGTTATTCAACATTGCGGGGACTGTAATAGCAGATGGTCTTGCTCGTCAGAGCTCAACATACTCCATCTCACTAAACAAGTTATATATCGGATAACCACACGCTTTAGGTGTAAACTGCTGCTTCAGGAGGACGCTATGAGTGCAACCATCTTGGTGGCCTGACAGATCTTAGTGTGGTCAACGTCTATTTCTATAAGGATCTATTCTACGCTTCGTGAATGGTTCGATGAGTAATGAAGAAGAAATGCTACCAACCAGTTTGTGCCCATGCCAGCTCTTTAGGACTGTGTTAGTATATTAATACACGTCTTTGTATATTATGCAACGCCTCAGCAACATTCGATAGTCTGAGATGGAATGTATTTAACGTGGCAAGCTTTCTGGTCTAAACCACATCGTATAGTATTGGGCCTTACGTTTAAAGATCACCTAAGAAAGGAACAACGGGAAAATACATCTATGATTCTATAGATGTTAAATGGTTGAAAGAAGATCAAAGGCCGTGTTGGCAGACAATAGCACCATTACTTGACTATAGATGGGACTCATTGGTATATGATGTTGGAGTCTTTGAGGTAATTTAGGTGTCCGCTGTTGGCAGGAGAGTTGTTGCAGATGCGGTGTTAACCAGGAGCAGGATGGTGGAATATCAGCACACCTCGAAAGGTATCAATTAAACCTTGTCATAAGTCGGTACAATGTAATATTGAAACATAAAACAATAACAAGAAAATTGCAAAAATTACTAACATCTAGGATATGATGGATTTGTGTTGATTGATGTAAGATTTTGTTTATCTGGGATGGAAAACTGAAATAACTTCACAGCTTACATAAAATTTAAGTAAACTGTAGTGAAATTATTTTAATATCCGAATCATCATATCTCGCACACTAGTTTTAATGACCGCATTAACGGACATTTCAGCCATAAACCAACATTCCATGTCTTAGCTACACTGCAGAGTTATTAAATGCGAAGTGGGACCTAACCATTTGATGTCGGATTTGATCAACTCCAATATGTGGACAATATTCGACAAGTTAGCATTTTTACTGCTGCTGTTGCTCAGTTAATCGAGTCAATCAAAATTGTCACTACCCTAGAACATTACAAAACATTTGGATGGTTTTGATATGCTGGCGCCAACAACGATTTTGAAGTGAGAATAACTAAAACAACTATTGCATAGTAATTTACCCAAATTCAGCACACTGTAGTGTCAATTTACCAAAAACGAGAATTCCCCGAAAATGATAATTCCGAGAATTTCTGGATTTTCGGCGAATAGCCTTTTTCGGCAAATTGTCGTTTTGTTCAATAACCGTTATCGGTGTATCTTCGTTTTCATTTAATGGTTGTTTTCAATAAAATGGCGATTTGAGGAATTATCATTTACGACGGTCGTTTATGGAGAATTGTTATTTTGGGTGAATGTCGTTATCGGTTAACGTAATAAATAATAATTCATCGAAAAGTAAAATTGTTTCGTCCAAAACGTCAGTTCACCATAAACAATTGACTGTCACGTAAAACGAACATTTACTGAAAACGAAATGGTTGTTTAATATGAACTGTCGTTTTCTGTCGTCCCCCGGCAATTGTTTGAATTTTCGTTTTCGGCGAATAAATTGTATTTTTCGATGAATTAAAGTTTCCAGTTAATTGTTGTTCTCGATAAATGGTCGATTTCGGTGAGTGATCGATTTCGGTGAATTGTTGTTTTAACGAATTTGCATTTTCGGTTAACCATCGTTGGTGTGTTGTTGTTTTCGACGAATATTTGTTGTCGGTGAATTGCCGTTATCAGTGGATTGTGGTCAAGATAAACGAGAATTATTTATCAGCTAAATAGTCGGTTTGTTGGTCGGTCTTTATTTGTTGGTGGTTACAAAGATTTTAAAGTGAAAATTATTAAAGCAAGGCATGCATAATAATTTACCCAAAAGCAATATTCCCTGAAAAATGCAGTCCCACAAAAATGACACTTCGCCGAAAATGATTACTCAGAGAATTTTCGGTTTACTACGTTTCAGTGAATTGTAATTTTCGGGGAATTGCGATTTTCGATGAATGGTCATCTTTGATAAATATTATTGTATTCTCTTTTTCATTGTATTGTCGTTTTCGATAAAATGTCGGTTTTTCTATATGATTACCATGAATGTTCGACTTCGGTAGATTGTTATTTTGGTTGATTGCCGTTTTCGGATGAACGTAATAATTCATCGAAAAATAAAATTAATTGGCCGCAAACGCCAATTCACCGAGAACAATTGAATGTCACGAAAAGCGAGCATTGACTGAAAATTTTAATTGTCGTTTCCCGTGATCTTTCGTTTTCTGTAAATTATCGTTTTTAGTCAATTGTTTTCCGTGAATTGGCGTTTTCGGCAAATTAATTTTATTTTTTGACGATTTATCGTTTGTAGTTATTTATTGTTCTCGGAAAACGGTCGATTTCGGTGAATTGTATTTTCGACGAATTGTTGTTTTAACGAATTGGCATTGTCAAGTGGCTAACTATCGTTTTTGTTGCGTTTTTTTTTCGACGAATATTTGTTGTCGGTGAATTGCCGTTATCAGTGGATGGGGACAAGATAAACGAGAATTATTGCTTTCGTTGATTTACCATTTTCGGCGAGTTTTAATTTGAGATGAATTATCATTTTCATATAATGGTCATTTTCAAACAAATTTCAAAGAGTCTTGTCGTTTTCGGTGAATTGCAATTTTCGATTAAGTGTCGTTTTCGGCTAATTTTCAAATTCTGCGTATTTTCGGTTTCGATTGTGATTGGTAAAGTTTCGTTTTTGTTGGATTGTATTTTTCGGGTAATTGTCGTTTTTGGTTATGTTCGTGAATGTTGTTTTCAAATGTCATTTGTTGGTCAATTGTTGTTTTTAGTTAATTGTTTCAATAGCTAACAGTCGTTTTTGGGAAGTCTCGATTCCGGTGATATTCAGTAAAGTATCATGTTCGGTGAATTATGATTCTAAATTGTCAATTCTTTTGGGTTAATTGTCGTTTATTGCGAATTTTCGTTGTCGGTGAACTGGGGTTTTGAATGGATTGCCTTTTCAGTGAATTGCTTTTCGATGTAGGTTAAATAATCTACGTTGGGTTTCTAAATTAAAATAATTAAATATATTAGAATGTTTGGGCCTATTAAACCTCGCATCATGATAATAAAACCTATAAAAACGTTTCGTGAGAGAATCTTGAATATTGTTTCGGTTCACCCTTTATACTAGCGGAATGGTACATTTCCGTACACATATTGTGCCCAAACACTAATCAATGGGTCAAAACTTTGTATTGATCCGTCGGTCCCATTAAAATTAAATCCACTGTACTTATATAAAAAAGCTACATCATAATTATTTTTATATTTTTTGTTCATGAAAATATAAATAAATCTTAAAGCGCTTTAAGTATTAAAAAATTTTCATCCTCATTACTTTAAATGGGGATAATTTAATTGAAGCGAAAATTTATTTTCTACAGCACACAGATAAAAATAAATAAAAAATAAAATAAAAAACAACATAAACGGGAGGAATTTTCTGTATATCTTCCTTCTTCCTATTATGTCAAATTTAAATATTTTTGTCTGTATATAGTATATAGGAATAGGATACAGCAAAAAACGGAAACTAATGAATTTGCTGCCTCATCCTCTCGCGCACTAAAATATATTTGAGATATTTATGAATCTCTTGAAATATTGATAAAAAAAATTATAAAAACGAGAAATGATCGATTTTTTTTTGTGTATTAAACTTAAAGTCGAAATTTAAGATTTGAATGAGTACAATACCATATTATATTATTTGCCATACACATGTACGTACCGTATACAGCTTAATACACGTCTTCATCATCAACACGGTATAAAAATATTTTATTGACTTCAATTCTATACGATATGTACGGTATACTCATAAATTTTTCGATCGTATACATATATATTCAAAATTCCTCAAACGGAAGATACAAGTATATCATGACAGCATTATTGAGTAGTTTTAGCAACGAACGTAAAAAATTTAAATTCAGACTGCACTCTTCCTTTGCGCAGATAAAACAAATATTTTCGAATGTTCATATATAGCAAAAAAAAAATCTAATTCTTCCTTCAAAATAAAAGCTTTTTGTTGTTGGTTATCAAAATTGTTGTTCTTGAAAATTACATTTTTCTTTTTCGTGGAATTTGGATCATGAATTTCAATTTTATGGTGTGTCGATTGAATCCGACAAAAAATTTAGAACGATGGTGTAGACAATTTCAATGTAGTATGGTGATGTTTGCGGCCACGTTAAATGATGCCTTGTGAACTCAAAGGTTAATAGACACAATTTACTCTGCTGTTTAGTCAAACTTGTTTGTTGGTGTTATTGTTGTTTAAAGAATTGAACTGACAATTTATAATAAATGTATAGTAAGAGTGGATTTAAACCAGCCCTTCCATTGTCTACAGAACCTGACGACGCGTCAAGACTCAGTGAATTTCGATTTTCAGATCAGTACATGATTAGCTGGGATTGAGATGGCATTACACCGTCGTTCATTGTAAACAAGAATCTTAACCTCATATAGTTTACTTAGCTCGATGGAGAATCATACGTAAATGTTTCAACATTTTTCATCAATCAAACTACCGTGATATGTGTTAAACGATTATTCCCTTTCGACACTTGAATGCCAGTTGCTTAAGCGAGTTCAGACAATTCTATACCGCAATCTTAACTGAGAGGTGTGAACTTATATAAGCTACAATGTTGCTTGAAATCAATGTATGCCACAATATATATTTCGGTGACATTTAGGTCTTTAGATGTGTATCTTTTGTTATATTTTATGTGTTTGTTTAACACAAAATATAATGTTATACTTAAATATTCGGTAGAGAGAAATATCAAATTGATATTTATGTTAGTTGGAGAAAAAGATCTCAGTAGACAAATGCCGCTAGGGGAGTTGGAGCGCTAAAACACTCGTATAACTTCCCTCCTCGTTTTGCTATACGAGGTTCGCTCATCAATGTTTACTGGATCGGTGCCGTGTATGTTAGTAGGATGATTTAATTATTGCTGATACCCGCTTACCACTGGTGGGGGCTGGTCGATATCAGTTGTTATAAAATTATACTTACTTGAACTGGAAACTCTCGTGTTTAATTGAGAACAAATGTTATTTATTTATTAAGACTGAATTATTTATTGATTCAACTAAAACAAGACTGATAATTGATACAAGACTATATTGGACTGAACTGAACTGGATTGAAAACTATAACTATAACTGACTTAACTATATCTAACTTTAATATATCTTTTACCTTAATTATTCTTCAACTATATATACTAAATATTCTATGTCAATTTGTTGTTATTGACTTATTTTGTTTTTACAATTTTGACACACATTAATGTTTTAATATTAATTAATAATTGCCAAATTGCGTTTTGCAATTTTATATTTAATTATTATTATTTAGGTTATTACCATAAAATGTGTGCTCGTTTTTTTAAGTTCAATTTGTTTCCGCCATAGGTTTTAAATTATAATTTTATTTTGACATTCAGGCGTTTTCTTTACTTTATGGTATTCTTTGGAGTGGTCAGCAGTGGTTTCACAACACTGCTTACCCCCCAGGGAAAGATTTTTCTTTGAAGAAGGAAAATCTTCTATAGAATATATGTTTAATTTCTAGTATACATAGTTTTGTGTTTAATTTTGTTGATTGTCATCTTCTAGTCTTTGCATCAGTTTGGTCTTCTTTTTGGTCAGCTCATGTTCATTGTGTTTATTTTCGTCTTCTGGTCAGCTTATCTTCATTGTTTTTGTTATCTGGTCATTGGCATTTTGTTTACAATTTTACTTATGATCTACTTATGTTACTATTTGCTTTGTAAGCAAGGTTGATTTTACTATAGAAATTTTGCTTATGTCTAAAAAATGGTTTTACATAATTTTTGTTTTCTTTTTTTTTGAATTTTATTAAATTAAATTGTGTAATACGATAAAAAAAGTGTATTTATTTTAAAATTACTGGACTACATTTATTGTTTTTTTATAATTATGTGGAAGTGTAATATGATTATTATTATTTTTATTATATATGTATGTTGAACTTGAAAAATTTAATGTAATTTGTCTTACTGAAATTTGAGTGAATATTTTTTGTTTTATTTTTCTCTTTATGTATGAAAAAATCTTAATTTTATCTTTTCTTAATTTTAATTTTGGAATTTCTTGATAAGAAAAAAATTAATTTTTAGGTTACCTAATTCTAGTTTTGATTTAAGAAATATTATTTATTAATATTATATTTTGATTTTATTTAAAAAAAATTTATTTTATTTTAGTTTGATATTCTATTTTACATATTATGAAAATTTTTGTTTCTTATTAATTTGATTATTTGAAATTATGTAGTTTATAATTTGATCTTTAACTAATGGTTAATGTTAGTAAAAAAATGTTTAGGAGTTAGCTTGTTCTTCTTCGAGTGTTAGTTAATTTCTCGCCGAAGGAAAAGCTAATTCTCTCCTGATTTTATTGTAATTTACGCGCGTATTTCGTTTTGTAATTTAGAAAATGTTTTTAATTTTCGCGTATTTATTTAACATTGAGTCAATTTTTTTCAATTATATGATTATTAAACGATTTTCATATTTTGACTCTTTTTTTGTTGTTGTTTTGAATGTGGGAGTTTTGGAATGGGTTTATTAGAGTGGATGTTTCAGGGTAGGTTTTTGTTTTATTTTCGGAATGGTTAGGATGTATGTTTTTTTTGATGAGGTTAATCTTTTTTAAGACGGTTGTTGTGGACATTTTTGTTTTTGCCTTTAATGCAAATGAGGGTGTTGGTGGGTGATAGTATTTGTACGACTGGGAAGGGTCCTAACCAAAGTGGGTCTTGTTTGTTACGCCTCATGTCATTCTGAAGCCAGACAAGATCTCCAATGGTTGTTTGAAAATTGCTGGTTGATTTGTCGTAATTGGTTTTGGCTCTTTCTTTCTGTTTCATTGTATTGAGTCGGGCAATATGGTGGGCTAAACGTAGGCGTGCTTTAAGTTCGCTTACGTAGTCATCATAATTGTATGTGGGTTGAGGTACTTTCTTAACGGAGGTGGGGACTAAGGCTGGTCGGCCGAAAACTAGTTCGTATGGTGTGAAATTTGTGGAACAATGGGGTGTGGTGTTGTATACGAACATTGCGTAGTGTACCATTTCATCCCAATTGCTATGGTCGATGTTTGAAAAATTGCGTAAATATTCTTTGAGGGTATTGTGAGATCTCTCAAGAGCACCATTAGTCTGTGGATGGAAACTTGTAGTGGTTATATGTTTAATTTTGAGAAGTTTGCAGATATTTTCGAAAAGGTTGCTCATGAAATTCGATCCCATGTCTGTAAGGATCTTTTCAGGGGCTCCGAGCTTAGTTATATACTGCTCGCATAAAGCTTTGGCTACTGTACTGGCTCTTTCGTCTGGTAATGGTATTGCACCGGAGAATTTTGTTAGATCATCCTGGAATGTCAGGAGATATTTATTTTGTTTATTGGTAATTGGTAGGGGTCCTACAATGTCGAGTGCAACACGTTGAAAAGGGTATTCCGATGTTTCGGTTAGTACAAGAGGGACTTTTGTCTTTTTACTAGATTTATTTTTTTTACATTTCTGGCGTTTTTGAATATATTTCTTTACTTCGCGGAGCATGTTTTTCCAATAGTAGTTCATTCTGATTCGTCTGTACGTTCGAAATACACCTGCATGTCCTCCTAATGGTAGGTCATGTTTTTCGTGCAGAATTTTTAGTTTGGTACTAGGGTCAGTAATGATTTGGACCATGGGTTTATTGAGGATTGTTGTCGGAGGTGGTTCAAGTTTTGAATTAGTTGGTTCAGGATCTATGGTTTCTGTCTGTATTTCTTTAGCTTTGGCTCGAGTAATCACGTTGATTTCTACGGGTTTGGTTCGGCTTAATGCATCTGCTCCAGTATTAGTTTTTCCTGGTACATGCACTATATTGTAATCGTATTCGGCTAACTGTATTCGCCATTTTAAGATTCGTTTCGAAACGTTTTTAAGGTCGCCTATTAGTGGTTTGTGGTCTGTTCTAATCGTGAATTTTCTGCCATATAGGTAGGGTCTAAATATGTCTGCTGCCCATTTCGTGGCTAGTCATTGTGGATTTGGCTCAGAATTGCACCTACGCCGTAATCACTAGCGTCAGTGGTGAGGATAAATATTTTATCAAAATCGGGGTATTGTAGTATTGGAGTTGTAACTAATTTGGATTTTAGAAGTTCAAATGCGTTTTTGCATTTTTCTAACCATTCGAATTTAACTTTCTTTCTGGTAAGTTGGTGCAGGGGTTCTGCAATGGTGGAAAAACCTGGGACAAATTTTCTGTAGTAACTTGTGAGACCTAGAAAACTTTTCGTTTCTCGTGCATTACGAGGGACTGGGAAATTGACAATTGCTTCTACTGTTTTGGGGTTTGGTTTAATTCCTTCAGTTGTAATGGTATGACCTAGATATTGTATTTCTTTGTCTAAAAATCGACATTTTTCTGTCTGAATTTTGAGGTTATTCAATCTAAATGCTTCAAAAACGTCTCTTAGCTTGTTATTATGATCATTCAAGTTTCTTCCGTATATTATAACATCGTCAAGGTATACAAAGCATTTCAAACCTTGTTGGCCTAGCAAGACATTATTTATCATTCTTTGGAATGTACTCTGTGAGTTCTTCATTCCAAAAGGCATTCGGAGGAATTCAAAATGACCAAAATCAGTGCTGAAACCGGTTTTGTGCTGATCTCTGGGATCCATTTGAATCTGGTGGTAACCACTTGCCATATCTAAAGTGGTGAAATACTGTGATCGACCTAACTGATCGAATATATCATTTATGAGTGGAAGAGGGTAAGAGTCACCAATCGTAGCCTCATTTACTCTTCTAAAGTCTACGACTACTCTCCATTTTGGCTTACCATTCTGATCTGGTTTCTTAGGTACTACTAATAAAGGACTATTGAATGGACTTGTACTGCGTGTGATTATGTTATCCTCAAGCATCTTCTGTACTTGTTCATTAATCACGGATTTTAGAATTTGCGGTACTCTATATTGTCTGGTGTTGATGGGAGATGTGTCTGAATGAAGGTGCACCTGATGGCTCACACCTGGGACACTTGATAATTTATCACCTTCTATGTAGAATATATCGGAATATTCGCTAATCAGTTCTAGTAATGTGGTTGATTCTTCAATGTTTAGATTCTTATCTAAGGTGGGGATAATTTGTCCTAAAACTATATCTTTTCTATTTTCGATTCCTGTTACTGGGACCTTGACTTGGATTGATTTGAAGTATCTCGAAATTATCTAATGGTGAGAGTATTGGTTTGAAATTCTTGATTATGGCTTCCGCTGGGTTACAATTAACTATGCTAATCTGGGCTATATATTGATTGGGTTTTATGAGACAGTTACTTGAGAATACGCCAGGGGCTATTTCTTGCGAATGACATAAATATTCATTATTTGTGGGAGTTGTAATTTGTACAGTTATTTCTTTCCGTGCAGGAAGATGTATTTCTGATGGATCACTAGAGAAGTTAATTATATTTCCTTGGATTACTAGTTGATTTGAACTATAAAGTATATCAATTTTGTTGTTACTTAAGAAATCTCTTCCAAGAATGCCATCTTGGTTGATTGGGAAATCATTTCCTACTACATGGAAATTCTGAAATATTTTGAGCTTAGGAGTGATGTCGAGGTGTGTGTACACGCTACCAAAAGTTACAGTGGCTTTTCCGCCTATTCCTGTTAACTTGGCTCTATTTACTTTGTCGACCAGACTCATATTGTCAATGAATCTTTCTTTTATTAACGACACTGCAGCACCGGAGTCAATTAGGAATTGTATAGTACTTTCCTTTGATACTCCTAATTTTAAATTTACGACATCATGAGAGAACTTATGATTAGAAACTAGATTTATTTTGAAATTGCGGGGAGGAGGATTTTCTTAGGTTACTACTTTATGAACCTGTGCTACCGTGACGAATGGTCCTTTTGGTGGCCAATCATCATTATTCGATGCAAGTGAGTTTTGTACGGGTCGTCTGTCTTGAGCTACAGAATTACTCTTCGGAATAGGACTTGATTTATTTAGAGGGTTATATGGGTTGTTCTGTTCGTTGTTTGAGGGACTACTTGTTCTGTTAATCGAGACGCAACTTGATGGGACACTTAAACTACTATCCGAGGAGGTTCTCGATTGATTAAAATTATCCGAGGAGGTTCTCGGTTGATTATTATTGACGTTCGAGGAGGTTCTCGATTGAAGACTTAAATTACTATTCGAGGAGGTTCACGATTGGTTAAGATTATCCGAGGAGGTTCTCGGTTGATTATTATTGACGTTCGAGGAGGTTCTCGATTGAAGACTTAAATTACTATTCGAGGAGGTTCTCGATTGGTTAAGATTATCCGAGGAGGTTCTCGGTTGATTATTATTGACGTTCGAGGAAGTTCTCGATTGAAGACTTAAATTACTATTCGAGGAGGTTCTCGATTGGTTAAGATTATTATTCGATTCGTATGTATTAAGATTTATCGGATTCGTAAAATGGTTGGACTGGATAGTATTGTTGATATTAGGGATGTCATGTTGGAAATGCGGTTGGTCAGGGTAATTGATAAGGACTGGACTCGTCTGGACTACAGCTAAGTTTCCTGTTGTTCGACGAGTCCCTGCTCGTTTCCCTGTGGATATTGTGATTCATCAGTCATATCTTGTATGTAATTTATTGATATATTCCCTAAGTCATTGGTCAGTTCGTTTATGTTTGGATTTAGTTTTTTCTGGAAGTTTTGTTGATTTTTATAAAGGTAGTTTGGATGGTTTCGTGGAGGTGAGGTTTCGATTTGTCTTCGAGTTGGGGAAACTTGTTGGTTTCTGATTGGTTGGATATGGTTTGTGTGCTGAAAGTTGGGTCTGTTATAGTTTTGTTTGATTGGGTAAGTGTTGAATCTTTGAGTGTCAGGAACGTTTGTTCGTTGATTAAGGTACATATTGTTCGGTTGGTTCGGGTACTTATTTTGATATCCGTTGTAGTTTCTGTTGT
This sequence comes from Tipula unca, assembly GCA_951394425.1. NCBI lineage: Eukaryota > Metazoa > Arthropoda > Insecta > Diptera > Tipulidae > Tipula > Tipula unca. The sequence goes on from OX596380.1 coordinate 78,375,017, forward strand.
TGCCTGGGATGATATTATGTGCAGATTGAGTGGTGAAGTTATTTGGGCGTGTTGAGAATTCCCTTCTCCTTACATCATTTGTTCTTTTGGTGTTACAGTTTTCCAGTGTATGACCGGTTCTCTTGCAATACCTGCAAAAACTTGGAGGTTGGTAAGGTTCTCTGAGTGTTGGACTTCTCATATTAGAGCGGCATTCTCTAGCCTTGTGTCCTATTCTTTCACATAATTGACATCTAGTTTGCTCCATTTCCTGATCGGCTACTTGTGGTGTTTGGTATACTTTGCTGTAACCAAGTTGTCTTTCAATTCGGCCAGCCATTTCTATTAGTTCCTTAAGAGGTTTGTCTGCTAACATGGTTAGGTGTGTTTTTATAGCTACATTTTGTAAACCACGAACAAAAGCTTCTTGTTCCAATGTAGCTAATAAGGGTTTTGGGAGTGAATTATTTTCTCCATATTTGATTTGAACGCCTGCTTCATAATCCAATGCGCAGCTTTGGACGCGGCTTCCAAAATCTCCGCAGCTTTCAAATTTGTTTTGTTTGGCATTGCTGAGTCTATTTGATAATATTTCGACTGTGTAGGTAGGCAGAAATTTTCGTGTTAAGGTGCTATAAAAATCTTTAAAGGTCTTAACCTCAATGTCACGGAATATTTCATATGCTCTTCCTCGTAGTCTAAATATTGTTTCTTCTAGTGCGGTAGCCAAACTGTCCGGTTTGTCAGCGTATAATTTTTCGATACGTTTGCACGCATCCATGAAAAAATTTACTTCGCTGGCATCAACGTCTGGTTGACCGTAAAAGAGAGGAACTCGTCTTTCAACTGACTCTTGAATTTGTGCCATGTTTTTTTTAATTTGTATGTCGCGATAGGTTGGGATTGTTAGATGGTGAAGTATTTTGTTATCCAGAGTGGAACGTTTAGTTACCCGGAGTGGAAAATTTGCGTATATAATACTAATAATTATGTGACCCGGAGTGGAAAGTTTGCGGCAGCGCCAATGTTATATTTTATGTGTTTGTTTAACACAAAATATAATGTTATACTTAAATATTCGGTAGAGAGAAATATCAAATTGATATTTATGTTAGTTGGAGAAAAAGATCTCAGTAGACAAATGCCGCTAGGGGAGTTGGAGCGCTAAAACACTCTTATAACTTCCCTCCTCGTTTTGCTATACGAGGTTCGCTCATCAATGTTTACTGGATCGGTGCCGTGTATGTTAGTAGGATGATTTAATTATTGCTGATACCCGCTTACCACTGGTGGGGGCTGGTCGATATCAGTTGTTATAAAATTATACTTACTTGAACTGGAAACTCTCGTGTTTAATTGAGAACAAATGTTATTTATTTATTAAGACTGAATTATTTATTGATTCAACTAAAACAAGACTGATAATTGATACAAGACTATATTGGACTGAACTGAACTGGATTGAAAACTATAACTATAACTGACTTAACTATATCTAACTTTAATATATCTTTTACCTTAATTATTCTTCAACTATATATACTAAATATTCTATGTCAATTTGTTGTTATTGACTTATTTTGTTTTTACAATTTTGACACACATTAATGTTTTAATATTAATTAATAATTGCCAAATTGCGTTTTGCAATTTTATATTTAATTATTATTATTTAGGTTATTACCATAAAATGTGTGCTCGTTTTTTTAAGTTCAATTTGTTTCCGCCATAGGTTTTAAATTATAATTTTATTTTGACATTCAGGCGTTTTCTTTACTTTATGGTATTCTTTGGAGTGATCAGCAGTGGTTTCACAACACTTTGCCCAAAACTTGTACAGCGCGCATGCTGGTATATTTTAATTCATAAGTCGTCAATTTTGATATGTGTTTCGGTTTGGCAAAAATTCCGATGGTATGATCGGACATGATCCATATCATGTGATGGATCACTAAAATGGGAGTTACGATCAGACTTTTCATATTTTCGGACATGTTGCATTCTATACTTTACAATACCACCAAAGAAGCTTTTTCATGAACACGCTTTGTCCCACAAAGCGGCTGCTCTAATAAGCTGAGGGTACTATAGAGTTCTTAAACTGGCGGGAAATAAATTCCGCTAAATCTATCCTAAAAGATTCCTTTGTGAAGTTCACAAAGTTTACCCACTTAATTGGGCCGTTTCTTCGAAAGGTGTTTGTCTATGCAAGTTTAATCCGTGTATTATTTCTATGACTGTGAAGTTATTACTAAATTAATAACAAAATGTACCTTGTTCAATTTTTTTTTTCTAAAAATGCACTATTTGCTTGTCAGAGCTTAAAGTTACGTAATCCATATTTGTATTTGGATTTCCTGGAAAAATGAGGTAAACAATTTTATTAAGCTGATACCGGTGAATTCTGTATAAAAAAATTATTTAGTATTTGACACCTAAAAGTTGTATTTTGTCTATGCTATATCTGAAAGTGTGAATGAGGACATGTGCACATCTCACAGATTTTTCACCTATTTGAATAATGTCTGGCAGAAACAAATTAAAAAATTCGTCACATATGCAAACATCGCATTGCAATTTTCGTACAAAAAAAAATTACAATTGGGAAAAATAAAAAAATTTAACAGTCTAATTCGGACTGACTTTTCTGGCATTTATTTCTTGAAATTTTTCTATTTTTAAATAAATTGAGGCGCGTGTTATTAGGACCTGGTTTAGCCCCCGCACCCAGAAACATTAAAAATGCTGAGGCTGAGATATATGATAGCACAAACAGCCAATGGCGTTAATGAATTTATTCGTAACTTTACAGAACAGCTTTATATAATAGAAACTGTGCGAAGGTAATATAGTGAGCTACACAGTTTATGGGGCAAGAGAATTTCGGCAACGGATTTTTAACGATAACCGCGAGATTATGAAGAACTCTTCTGCATGCCCGAAGCAGCAGCACGTGGGTTATTTGAAATTATGATATGTTTCATTTATGTGATACAATTGAGCAAATCCTTTCTTATAGTTGAAATTCGGACGTATATCGTAGTCTATTTTCTTCCGGCCATATATAAACTTATTAATTTGCTGATCGAAATTACACCGAAGACACTTTCATCGAATCATTTGTACAAAATCACAAAAATTTGTTTTGTGTCATTTCAGTTAACATTCACGTGGATGGTGTATTTGGTCTAAAGATTAGTTTTTTCGATCTATTACATAATGGTCCACATAACACATTCCATAAGTATGAGTAAAACTTGTAGTCGATGTTATTATATATCTATAAATAATTGTGTTGCTTTGGAGGAACACCATTGACCCAATTTTTCAAGTATGAATTTTTCAATACTTGTTGATTTCATTTACAAATGTTGGAAAAGACCAGAAGTGACTTTATTGCCTCCAAGTTTGGCACATCCATCACTCGTTCCACATTTTTCAATATAATTTTTTTATTCTTGGAAAACTCATGAACGGTTTAGAAACCATGTTTTGGGGTATCCCTCCTCCCTTTCGGGAGATACGAATCATTATTTAAAGCCACTGTGAAAATATTAGAGAAATGGCACCTGCGTGGCTGGGTTTATCATCGTCGGATAAACTATTAGATTCTCTACAATACTGAATTAGATTCTCTACAATTTCTAAGAAACAAGAAAATAAACAAAACTGGAAATCACACAGTCACCTAGGCGACTCTTTCTTTTTGGTACAGATATAGAGGTACACATTCCGAAAATTTCATATGCGTTTACTATCCGCGACCACGACGAATAGAAAGAGTGGAATTAGACCAGCTCTTCTGTGTTTCTGCAGGATCTGTACGTGTGCTTGGTCGAATAAAAACCACAAATTTCTTTCGTGCTAATACAAATTCAATTCAATCAACTGGCATCAAGATTCAATTAAGTTTCTATTTTCTCTGTACACAAATTTTATCGAATTGTCATTTAATCTTCCAAACTCACGTCATTCATTTCTGTAAAAAAGCAGAGTACAATTTTAGACATGAAAGAGATGACTACATTATTAGCTGGAATTGAGACGATATTGAACCGCCACCCATATTGTACATGAGTGTATCACAACATTTTCAGTGATTTTGTGATCATACAAACGAGCGTGATTTGTTAGAAAGTGCAGTGTCTAACGTTAATCTGAAAGCAAGATTGCCAATCAGAAAGAAATGAAAGAACGTCGGCCATGAAGTGAACAATATGACTTTATGAATATCGCGCAGATCAGATTTAAGTGTCTCACAAAAATTGTAACGAATTACTACGACCCACCAGTACTTTGTGTACCGAAGAAATTCGTTAACAGTCTAATCTATATGTTAAGGCTGATTAAACTTGCTAAACATTTTCTTGACTTGATCTGAAACCCAGATGGTGCAGCATCTATTTATCTAGCATACTTATATAGAGACAAGTTAAGGGGACACGAACTTGCCTGAGCGTAAGAGGTTGTAAGTTGTTGAATGTCTGACACAATTTATGTTTTTAGGGCATTATGAGATTTAGGAGGTTATTATGACGGTATAGTTCTCAAGAGCTTCAACATAGCAATTTCATATTCTTCTTTTCTTTTTCAATTCATATACGTACAGTTATCAGTTTTTGAACCGTCCTGAAACTTCCTAAGTTTATTGTGTTCTGGTTTAGCAAAAATCTTTCTATACCATACATTTTCGGATAGCTTATACTATCTTTGTGTTCCTGCGAGGTCAATTCTAATGAGCATTTAGTTAAATTCCCTTGATAACAAATTCTGCAAAAACAAAATGTGTAGTTTTCGACCCCGCATCGAGTAGATTTAGGACAGGTTATCAGAAAATACAGACAAGTACACGTGGACCGTTCTATATAGCGAGGCAACACAAAATTTGTAAAGAACTTCAAATTACAATTTTCCTACAAACAAATTCTAATTGTATAAGAAGTATCAAAATTTAGTAATGTATACATGGGATTGGCCAAATGACTGCGTAAGTTATATTTTGTTTCTTGAAATACCACCCAAAATTCTATCTGAATGCGTTCAATGTAAAGAGGAACATTCTAGCAATTTCCTCTTGCATTTCGAATCGTGACCAAATGCGCGTAATATATAATTACAGTGTACATAGCGCAGCAAGGACGATAGTATTAGCCATAGAGAAAAGATTTAAACAGATGACAAGTATCGTCAACTCGATAAACAATTTGACTTAAAGAATATCAAATTTAACATAACATGTGCAGCCGATCGGAATAAGTTAGGTTAGACAAGGTTATGGTAGCAGTATAAAGAATACGCAGGCATAAACACAATTTGGTACATAGCCTTACCACAGTTAATATTTACTGAAACAGTTATTTACAAGATGCAAGTAGCATTTAAATATTCCTTCCTGTTTTTGAGTTACGCCCTGTAATGTCAACTCGAGCATGCTCATCACCTTTCATAATCCATTGAAATGTACGGACCATATGAGTTGGCTATTGAACTGATCTGCCATCTCGTTGAGAAATCAGAAACAGTTCTGAATTACTTTAGACGTGAGGATGTGTGATTGAAACTTTTTAATTATATTATACCTGAAGTTTCCCATCTATTTTGAACATCTTTGAAGGGAATCACAGTCAGAAACTGAGTATCTCACCATATCATAAGTCTTTCATAGTGCTCTTTTTTTCAAATATTGAATCCGGGGATACAAATTGTATATTGCTTGCAAATCGAACTATCGAGTTTAAACTTGAGACGGCAATTCAGTAAAATCGTAGTTTATTATGGCAAACCAAATAGCTTTACCTGAAAAATATAACTATACCTTCCAGAACACCGAAGCAATTATGAAAGTTGGAGATGGTTTGGGACAAACAATTTTGCCTGCGTGGATGTATTATATGTAGCTCTATAGATACCATCGATCGAATACACAAATTTTTGAAAACTTATTTCGCCCTTGAATCCAGTTTGATACACTTTATATACTTACGCACTTGATACATTAGCCGCAACGACATCAATTATATTTTTTACGATGCTATGTACAATAAAAATAAATAAAACAAAACAATTGGGATGAACAAAATTTAACAGATGATGCGACAACCCTGCGTGTATACAACACCATAATTGAGCTATAGAGCGACAAGAGTTAAATTTAATTTCGCATACAGTCGTAAATCGTGTACAATACACTATAGACATGGGGTTGGTTTGGCAGATAATACTCGTATTAATCGGACAATTTTTTTACGAGTGTTAGATAAAATTGTATGATATCAACTATGTACAATCTAATTAAAAGAGTTTTTTTCTTGTGTGAATGATATATACATATATGTATATATGTACATTCTGCTTGCGACTGTTAAATGTACATAATTTAAACATTAAAATGAGTAGCAAATTTTATCTGATTTTTATTTTGTAACATGCATATGAATGTAGTCGCTTTTGGAGAACTTTCTGATTTAATTTTGTATTTTTTATATACATCGTTGATAACTGCGTGTCGCTGGTTGATTGTGGTGAAATCGGTTTGGCCATAAACCAATTTAGCTACTGAGGATTTCAGTGGTTCGTTAAATATGGCTCGCGCGGATACGAAATAAAACGTGTGAGATTTCCGAACTCCAGTTTTGAGCTGTCGGTGCAGGCATTCGACCATATATATGCCGTTATCGGTTATGAGGAAGTATCAAATTCAAGTTCAATATGAGCTCAAAAGAGTTCTGAGCAAAAAACTTTAGATTTGAATTGGCTTCCTCGATCTATCATGATGTTCATCAATAGACCAAATCTAAATATGTATAGGGTTTCAAACATTTGGTGGTTTTGAATTGCTCTTGTCAGAACCTTGTGGCCGTTGTTCCTTGATATATTGCGAGTAACCCCATCGAGTTTTTTTTTGAGTCCGATCAAGAACCTTAATGGCATTCCATATATGTACTTTGTTGTGCTGTTGTAGAACTGCAATCATTGGAGTGTTAATGCAACAGCATGTGATACCGAATTTAGTTTACCATGTCGATGGATTCCTGCATTCGCTTGATTGAATTTTGTAAATACTCTAATGGCATTAGTTTGTTCATGGAAAATACAATTTGGAGTGATCGCCAGTAATTACCCTTAAATTTCGATAAATTTATGAAAGCGTTGTACTAATTTACTTTGTGTTGTACCCTCTGAGTGATATGTGAAGTATTTAGTTGAGATATATATATATAGGTATATATATATATATATATATATATATATATATATATATATATATATATATATATATATATATATATATATATATATATATATATATATATACAATATAAATTCTATAGATCTGAAAAAAACTAATTAATAAATCATTGAAATGTTGGGGTACAGCTTTTCTGAGATCAAATTTGGGTGAATACGAAAAGAACAAATCGGATTGCGATTGCCGCTAGGAGTTAAATGATTTACGCCGGCAACATCGATCTTGGAAACAAGGAAATTGCTTCAAAATCGTGGCATGTACGTTGTAAATAGTGAAATAGATCGGAGTTGATGTGTTAGCTGAGTTGCTCACATGATTATATATATAGTGACTACTTTGAAACATTTAAATCATTCTGATGCCACATTATCTTACTTCCCTTTCGTCTCTATTTGAACCATTTAAAGCTACTTAAGTAGCGTATGATAGTTTGCAATTTACAGTTTTCGAAATTCAAGAGGTTGTCCAAATGTCCACTTACCCATGTACTTATGCCTTCTGTGTGCTAATGCCGGACATGAGCATAGAAAATGAATTAAAATCTATTTCTCCGTCTCGTCCATACAGTTTATACATAGAAGTCATTTGCTTCCAGGCCCTTCTAGCATGTTCTTCAAGAAAGCAGTTTCGTGTGATTATCGCCTACGGAGGGAGATTAATACATTACAGCACTGCAGTTTCTATCAGACTTCTCTTGCAATACTACATGTTCGGATGTTGGTCCACCTTTCGTTTGTTAAGGACATTGTTTTTTTTCTAAGTGCCAGTTAAATTGATGTAATCTAACTCAAACTTGCACCTTTCGGTTGCAGTTGGAGAATCATCCCGTCCCTAGCAAGCTCTTCCGTTCTTTAGTTCCCCATCATGTCCCAGCTACAGCGGATCCATATACTAACCGTATGTTGAAATGTTCACTCATCTCGTTAAGAGAAGAGTATAGTAACCCATCTGATGATTATTTTGCTTACCTGCGCACATAGATTAGAATATCAATTGAGGATATTACATCATGCGTCAATCATGGCAAGATCCCCTCAATTGCTATCTCCTAAGCCTAGTATAAGCTGCAGTAATCAGGCAGACAAACAGAAGATAGGGCGCCTCTACCTACCCACCTTTAAATGGTGGATTTCCCCATCTTATAGAGTTGACAGTCTTGTTTACAGCGTAGTCCTCCTTCCAGAATATCAATCCTTTCTCGATTTCCTCCATCTTCACGTTATGAAAGGTGCCTTAAATAGGTACGCTACCAAACACAACTCTTTCGAGTTTATTAATTTTTCAATCGTGGTTATTAAAGTGTTGAACTGGGTCCAAAGATTTCTATTTGCACTGCGTATGTTGAAATAATGCCCAGTTACTGTGTGGCATTTTTGATCCAATATACCTCCCTTGGTTTTTAACAGACAGGGGCAATTATAAGTTTTAGGTCATTTGGGTAGGGATGTGAGGTTTTTCTCACTTTCAGGAGAAAGAACACCTTGACCTCTAACCATTTGTGTCAGTTTGAAACCTGTTTAGTGCACATAAGACATTGTTTTCTCCCAACGGCCTCTGTGCATAATGAATGTTTTTCTTGGTGATCATTAAGCTTCTATCGTCAAAGCTTCCTGGGAAATTGGTTTCGACGAAAAGCTCCAAAAATAGCCCGCTAGAAGCTGTCCAAGAATCGTTGGAATAATTAAGTAACTCAGACTGGTCGGGTTAGTTGAGAGAAAATCTTCCTAAGTTGTGAAGTATCGGAAACATCCTTCATTTTATCACAGAAGTGCCTCCAAGACTTCTTCAGCCCCTTTCTTAACTTTTTTTTATAAATTAGTAGAGCCTTTTTATAACAGTGCCAGTCCTGTGCTTTTCTACCACTTTTGGCTCAATTAAAGACTATACATTACGCTTTCCGCTAGTTCCAAAATTGCGTAGATCACCAAGTGGGTTTTTGCCTTTCTCTATAGGCTGTACCATATAGGACAAGCTGCATTTATGGACATAGGTTGCAGGCGCTTGTAATGGTATTCACCATACAATCCAGCTCCTTAACTGTCGCTAGAGGTGAAAATAGATTTTTCAATATTTCAAATAGCTCGTATGGTGAACCTATTGTATCGCATAAAATTAAAAATTATAATTCAACTAAACATTTTGACAACCTCAATCAATCATACACATTCATATCTCCTTACCTAACTACAAATGACTGCCAGGCAAAATAGAAACTCACAAATCATGCATCATCATAATCAATACAATCATCAATAATGAATTTTGTAATGATCCAAAAACTCATCTATATACTGTGCTGTACGTCTGGATTCGTATATACATATGTAAGAAAATAAAATCAAATCCAATTTTGAGAGTATATATGAATTGCCAGATTTTTGTATTGGTAATTTTTTTTTTTTTTTTTTGGAAAAGCGAAAATTAATTTGAATCTTTCCTTTATAGAATATAATTACCCGATGATCATATCTATAGCTAAGAAAAATTTAAATTTTTAGCCGTCGAGGGTGAAAATTGAATCTCAATTTACCATCCATCGTCGTTTATATATAAATTAGAACAGATTGAATTTCTGATTTTTATGTATATACTGTAAGTACACAGGTATTTTATATATATATATATATATATATATATATATATATATATATATATATATATATATATATATATATATATATATATATATGTATATATATATACGTACACGTACATATATAGCTGATCTAGGCCAATTCCCAGGAATTTGTATAGATTTCAAAAATTCACTTTTTGTTTGTTTTTTCACACTCAAAATATACCCAAAAAGGATAGACAACGACGACGATAACGATGAGATAAAACGATGAAAATAATCAAAATGTATATGTTTAGGCACGTCTATAAACAATCTTGTTTTAAAAAAAAACCCAGGGCACCTGCGGCCGTTTCTTTTTGCGCAACGGAACAAAAAATGTAATTATTTGTAATGAAAAAAATTATTAATTTTTAAATACAAAACCAACGCGCTTGTTAAATGAAAAAATAAAATTTATGCATATTTTTGGAATATCTAAACGGTTCGTACCGTCCAAAAACAAAATATTTATTGTTGTTGATTGCTACTATACGCGCCTGTATATTATACGTCATATAATACATATATGAGAATCGTGTATAACCTTAAATATTGGATTAAGTTTTTTCCGATATGCTGTAACAGCTGATGCTCCGATTCTAAATTCATTTTTATGAAATTATAAATAATTCTCCATCATTACAATTTTGCGGCTTTCGAATAGGTATATAAGATAGATTACGATTGATTTTTGATGATACTGTATATAATGACGAAGATGCATACATTTTCTGATATTACATATTGGTTTGAGGATGGTGCGGTATCCCAATGCAGTCTATTTAAAAGATGGGATCCAGCACCAAGTGGTAAAAGAGTGAAGTGCGATTTTTAAAATTGGCAGTATATGTAGTCCAGAGAGAACAAGAGGCGGATCTGCCATTCTTATTAAAGAAAATATAAAACACAACGAAGAATTAAAAATGGAGGATGAAACTGAATGAAACTAAATCTGTGCATGTGAACTTTACTAATAAAAATATTTCTAATAGAATCCCAATCATAATCAACTCTAAACAAGTTGCCTATGCAGATACGGCGAAATATCTAAGTATGACGTGGATGCCAAGTTGAGGTGGATATACAACATGTCAAAAAGAAAAAGGAAGAGCTGGACATGAACTATAAGAAGATGGATTGGCTCTTAGGTAGACATTGTGAACTATATACCTATACACAATAAGTTGCTCTTATACCGGCAAATACTGAAACTGGTATGGACCTATGGTATGCAGCTTTGGGGTTGTACCAAGTAAAGGAACATCAAGATGATACAGACGTTCCAAAACAAAGTAGTTCGGAATATTGTAAATGCTCCATGGTACATTAGAAATGAAGGCCTCCACCGAGATTTAAAGATGGAATACATCGATGAAGTTATTACGTATCGTGCTCTCAAGCATGATTCACGCCTCCGATAGCAGGAACACATCGAGATATGCAATATGTGGGACAGACCGTTGGCAGTAAGACTTCTAACGGACCAAACCAATTGACCTAGTGAATGGAACATAAAATTACTATTATAGTAAATATTTATATAAATAAATAATTTTAATTTCTGGGACTAGCCGTTGGGCCATATCCCAGCATCTGTTAATATAATTACATCTACGCTTAAACCAAATCAACCGCATACAACAGCATTGGTACATCCATATAATGAGGTCACTACCTGTGCACTTAAACTATAACATTGTATGCAAAATCCTAATTTTAGTGATGACGAATTTCCAATTTTAGTTTTCAAATGAGGTAATTTGAATGCACGAGGAAAACGAATAATGATCTTCGAAGAGATTCAAGTTTCTGTCAATAAATCAGTACAAGTCTGTGACACTCCTTTAAAGATGTTAAAGCTTAATTCGTAACAACAAGTAAAAACTTTAACTATTACGTCCCCGCGATTTGTAGAATGATATATCGTTACGAGTTGAGGGTGAATTTCAGTTTTGAATGTGCCAAAAAAAAATTAAATTTCACGTGACTTCTCATTAAACAGCCATGCATTCCAAAATCAAAAAAAATTGATTAGAATACAGTGGGTATGAACGGGCCATGGTAAATATTTAGTTTAATTTTCACAAGTAATTAGTTACCTATGCAAAATAATTTTTTAATTACATGCCATAAAACATCAAAACTAATTGACACAATGCCTTAACAACAACTATTTTCTTTTGCCATTTTATTTTTTGGTAACTATACCACAGCCTACTATGGTCCTTAAACCATTCGGTATTCGTATGTTCAGACACATTTCGTGAATTTTGTTTTTGTTGGTGGGCTAAATAGCGTGTCAAAATGGATTTATTTCCACATGATGTCATTCATGAAACTTTACATTTATCGATTCACTCTACTGACGGCCGACTTGAGACTAGCTGAATCTCATTCGTTTTCAAACATCATAGTGACAAAAATAAAACGCCTACTTAATATAGTTTTAATATCATTGTTTGATTCAAGATATTCAAAACTTGAATCACAGTTGCACGACTGAGTAGTAATTTTTGCGGTTTTATCGGACAGATGACATCTAAGAAGTTTTCAGTACGTGCGGCAACAGTTTAAAAATAATTTTCTTCAAAACTTACCATGGGAGACGAATGGTGCAAACATCCATACAGAAATTATAGAGCCCAAGCCACCATTTCAAGAAACTCCCGAAGAGTATTACTATAATTGTATAAAATGTTAACTCTGGGTCGAAAGGGAGATTGCCTTCGTAATCAAATATACAATTATCGAAATCAATTAAGACGATTTGAAAAAGCCAAAATCCAAAACGTTTGCTAATTGTATAAAGAATTCTTGACTGCAATTAGATACGTCAACTACAATCCATTATTTCAAACAGACAGTGACACTCCCAGCGAATTGAATTTTTTCAACGCCGAAAACTAAATCGTTGTTATATATCGTTGGTGAAACTGCAATTGTGAAAAACATCCTTACGATTAAATTATGTTAAATTATGGAAAGATTTGGCAATGTGGTGTCTAGAGCCACAAAGAACACGACATTTCAAGAATTCTAATCCTGTAGTCAATATTTTAGTACGATGGACTTACATAAATATTATGAGTTATCATCAGATCGAGGTCGACGAAGAATCCAAGAGGTCAGTCCTCTGCGCATTCTTTACAAAACAAAATTACGAACACAATCAAATGCGTCTTGAGTTAATTGACGCACCGGCCGTTTTTCGTTCCATGATAAATAAACCCATTTCTAAGATTAACTCTACATATAGAAAAGTGATTGCTCGACGATCTATATAGTAATCCCAAGTAAGATCGTATGTCTATTCGAAGCCGGATTGCGTTTCAACCGGAATTATGTTTTTGGGCCATGAAATCAAGGAACAAAGAATGTCTGTCTCGGAGCAAAGATATTTTTAGCCATCAACAATTTTGCCCAGCAAACGACAGTCACCGATGTTGTACGATTTTTTGGGTCTCACTACATTTTTCCTACAATTGGTGAAAAATTGTTCGTTAATCTGAAAGCAGCTTACACATTTATTACCAAAATCCAAGGAGCAATTTTTCAATCGCAGGTTTGAATCGCAGCAACAAGTCTTTCCGAGTTTAGCAACAAGCCTTAGTGCACGTCTCTAGCATTGGTATCGCTGGAGTTGTTGAAAATTGTAGATGGTGCAACATGGCAGCCGGTCATGTATTATAATCCCGATTGTACAGATGCTAAAGAAAAAAATTAGAGGTTATCGCCGTTGTGGAATATCCTGACCACGTTCGAGAGTACATATTATTGGCAAGCGGTTCGGCAAGTCGGGATGAGGAAAACCTGAGGATCGCCTACATTTCGGGTCGATGAAATCGATATACCATTTCGGTTAATGCATACTGACCATCTGGTCTCGTTTCTGAAAAATCAAAAACAAGATGACAGCGCAGGTTATAACATATTTCAGTGCTCGTGGTAAGTATTTTACTTCTAAATCCTTCGATAAGTATTGTAAGCGTAACAACATCCAACAGATTAAAACATCGGTACGAACTTCTCATCAAATGGACAATTAGGGAGAACAAACCAAACCGTTTTTTGTCAATTGGTTGCCGCATTGAATGGAGGTTACGAACTTGTACCGAATTTCGGTATTTACGAGAGCAAAAACAGGCTCTTCAAAATATTACGAAAGAAAGGGAGAAGAGGAAGGAGATATTCAACCGAAAGCACCGAAAGAGATTTAATCGTCATTGAGATTGAGCAACAACAGGCGGTTCTCGAAAATTGGGATCGAAATTCCGTGGATCAGATCTGGTGTCCAAAATCGTTGTAAACGGCCATTTTTAAGTTGAAAAATCGGAACATGTTCAATTGGTGAAAGACTATACCACGGGAAAAGTAAAGTAAGCAGCATGATCCGAATTACGAGTAATAAACAAATAATGCGTTTCAGGTTATAGGACACATGAATTTGCATATTGGTTGTATAACTGATCTTTTTCAACAAATGATTAACCTTGGATCAGAGTATAAACGTAGCTTATTGAGTAATATAAACACCGAGCAAACAACACAGTGGTTAAAGCTTTGACGTTTAGATCGGGAGGTACCGGATTCGAATCTCAATAGAGGCGAGATGCAAAAGTTATTCTTCATCCTTGATTTCGATCGGGATGATGAGAGTGTACAAGGTGTAGATGGTCAAACCAATCGGCCATGTGTCCGTGCTTCCTTGTCTGGCACACGGTGTAAGGTAAGAGAGATTAAATAAAAGAAAAAAAGAGAAGTATAGACGACGAATGGTTATGTATGTCAGCAATATAGTATCTATGAATGTGAATAACAAAAAGTATAAAACAAACGGTGACAAGCGTTGTGTTTTTTGTCAAAAGATGGGCCAAATATGAAACGGAAACAGATATCGCGGTAAAGATGAAGATTTGATTTAAATTATCGTGGAAAAATCGAGTTTCATTCAACTGGAAACAACGTTGTGTTGAGATGTATGAGAATTTGAAAATTATAAATGAAACCGCACGCTCATATAAGGTTGGTGAAAATCTCATAAAATTCGCATATTATATTGCACAGAATATTCGGACCTCGTGATATCGAAGTGGTGGTTGAATTTTAGTGATGTAGTGGCGGTTGCGTCTTCAAACAAAAATCACTCACGTAAAATGTTGTTTGAACCGTGCGTTTTACATCTGGTTCATTCATGTTTGCGGTTCAATGCAGACACAAACGTCATTTGGCATGCGATATATATTGACTTTTTGTAGATGAGTACTTACTGATACACTGTGCTTTATCTTCTGAACAATAACAATGAAAGATTCAGTTGTGATATAAAATTCGTCAAAGAATTCAGCAACTGGTATTTTGTTATAAAAGTTCAGAGAGCGTGGCGAAAACAACCCAAGTGAAAAATTAAAAGAAAATATTCAAGGGGATTCGGTTAAAAATAACAGTGCGTCTTTTTCGCAAACAATGATAGTGAGAAGAAAACCATTTTAGAATAATGGTTCTGGTGACCTTGGAAAACCTTTAGTTTTTAGTTGTAAGCATCGTAAATATACAATTTTTTGAGTGGGAAGGGGTGTTTTGAGATGCCTGTATACGAAAACTCTTAATATTTTCTTTCAAACTAAAAATTAACGTGACTGTCAAGACCCAGGACTGTTATATTTGCATTCTATACATGTAGATCTGCTGTTGTATTTTTATTTCGATTTTGTAACCAAGAAATACAAGTAAACATAATTTTTAGCAAGATAACATCAAAACAATTTTAAGCAATTTCACTGTGGTGCGACGCAACATTTTATGCAAATCCCATTAAAATATAATTTTTTCCAACTCAGCACGAAGCATTCCGTAACGTATTCCGTTCAACATATACACAAAGTAAAAAAGGAAAGTGATTATGGTTTGATAATAACACTTTAATTCGATGTTAAGCGAAAATAAATGGATGCGTGTTTACAAAAAGCAACTTCGCGTTTTTTAGATTTGTTCAGTTGGCATGCAATAACTTTCAATCAATCATCGTACATATATATATGCTGGAATCATGTCAAGGTTAATATGGCAGACTTTAATTTGGTTCCGTATTTATATAATTAGATAAATAATATTTGGTTGATATAGGGTCAGATTTTTGTTTTCCATTAATTTACGATAATGATTTTAGCGCGCGAATAATATGTGTTAAGCAAAATTTTTTTTGGAGACAATTTTGTTTTTTTTTCTTAATGGAATATTATCTTCTTTAATTGATAATTTATTACTTCGCAGCGCGCATTTTTATAATAACTCTTACAAAACTGGTATGAGTTGTGGATACGAACCGTTTGTTCCCCCCAAAAATTATTTTTACTCGAATATTATTTATGTTTATATGGAAAGCTAACCCACTAATTATATTTATACGAATACGATTGTGTGTGAAATTATTTATTGTATTGTACGGTTGGTATCAATAGAAAATAGGTCATTAGAACGTGTTGCGGAATCATACAATAGGGTAGGAGTTATTGTTGAAATAAATTAAAGCAGGGCTTTTGTTAAAGTAGAGCGCTCAACAATTTAGTAAACTTGGATGATCAATAAATGATCGAAACAAAGAATTAAATTTACCATAAGCTTACACATAGAAAAAGGGTATCCATATTGTATCCATCAGATAAGCTTTCTTAATTCGATGCCAACGTCATATTACCAAGTACAAGTTTTATGTATAATAGTATGAATACAGACGCACTTGATATACATTAATTGTATTTGATTTCTGTTTAATTTAAATCTAAAAGCTGAAGTGAATGCGGGGGTTAAAGTGGTCTACGATTGCGGTGTTCTAGAACAGTGCTAATATCGTTGAAACCGCATACAACCATTCTTTTACTTATACCGGGTGTTTGTTTTAAGCTGAAACTTTCAAATATTTCGGAAAATAAACCCTCTACGATAAAAATGACCAATATCAAAATTAAATCATTCCGGGAGGGAAATACATTAATGCTAAAACTAGAACCCCGCGCCCCTTCTAGTAAGAGGGTGGGGGGCAACTTAGAAACTAAAATAGGAACCCCTATTTTTTTAGGATTTTCTTGGAAACATTTTTTTCGATTCATGATAGATGACGCTGTAATAAACGATATTAAATTTTTTTCGATTTCTCCTACTGAGAACATTATGCTTACGATTCTGCAATATGTTTACATTAAAATTAACACGTTTTCAATGTAAATACTCGAAATAGGTTTAAACAAATTGTATTTCTTAAATTTTTAATGGCCTTCCACTTCAATGCACTTATTAATCCGCATTTCAAATGAATGTACACAACTGAGAAGCGTGTATGCTGGACTTTAGGAACAAGAATTTCTTATTCGCTCAATCATATTCTCAGGTGTTGTTAGTACCTGTTGGTATATTTTGTCTTTGAGATAGCCCCACAAAAAGAAATCTGGCTAAGTAAGATCTGGTGATCTGGCAGGCCAATTTACCGTACCAGCTCTACCAATCCAGCGACCATTGAAATTACGAACAAGTACTTCACGTGCTACCAACGAATAGTGTGCTGGACAACCATCATGTTGAAACCACATGTTCTGTCGCAATTCTAAACTCAAGTCTTCAAATAATGTTGGCAGTTTATTTTTTTAAATGTCTCGGTACATTTGACCATTCAAGTTACCTTCAATAATATGGGGGCCGATGAGTAGGTTGCCAATTATTCCACATCACACGTTGATAGTCCAAGGGCGCTGATGTTCAACTTGGCGAAGCCAGTGTGGATTTTCAACACTCCAGTAATGGAATGTTGTGTCGATTAACCGTTCCATGGTTTGTAAAATACGACTTAGCGGAGAACCATACATAGTGAAAAAAATTTGGATTTTGCTGTATTTGTTCACGTGCCGACCCAAGTGTTGTAGGTCGACCCAAGTGTACAACGACACAACTATCACGCTAAGTAGGTCACGGGCCAACCCAAGTGCATTTGCCGTCATTTGACCTTTTGAAAAGAGGTCGACTCAGGTGGGGCAACAACTACTGTTTAATATTTTCCAACCACTGGTATGGCATAATCCGGATTCGATAGCTATTTCTCAGGTATCTATATGAGGATTATAAGCTACTGCAGCCAATATAGCAGTTTCATTATATTCCTCAGTGACTAATGTTCGACGGGTCCTTTTCTTTTGTCGAACACTGCCATCAGCAGTGAATTGTTTGATAGTCCGGTAAAATGTCAGGGCCATTTCAATTTTTTCTTGTACAGTTAAATACTCCATTTTGAATTGTAATAGCCTTACGCAAACAGGTCTTATTGTTTTCGAAATAATCTTTGAACAGAATCAATATCTTTAAAACAAAAAAAATCATTTATTTGAAAGCAAATTTAGTCGCATGTTCCTATGCATTATCATCGCAGGATCGTATGCATAATGTTCTCAGTAGGTAAACGAAAAAAATTTAATATCGTCTATTACAGCGCCATCTATCATGAATCGAAAAAAATATTTCAAGGAAATCCTACGTAGTTTTACCCGTAGAATCCATTTTTATCGTAGAGGGTTTATTTTCCGAGATATTTGAAAGTTTCAGCATAAAAAAAACACCCGGTATATAAAGTGAATTAGGAGAGAAACCCGTCAGATTAGAAAAATTATTTAGAAGTCATCTCTCAAATAGAATGTATGTACTTCTAGTAAAAGTATATTAAAAACCAACGCTGAAATTAGATTGCTTGCCGATTACTCAATCACCTGAGTTTACAAGATTTGTCACAGAAATATGTAGAAAAATACTGGCGTACGAATTCCACGAACTTCATTGGTGGGACGATCTTGCATCATTAGTATCTTGAGCACAGCTGTATAAGAAAACGTTTTGAGCGATATATAGACTTAAATTCGTATTCAACTCACTATCAACACTTTTCTGAACTCCAAAATTAGTTGGTATAAACACCATTGTATAGTGTAACGACTACCACTTTTAATCTTTGATGCCATCATTATGTATAGATAAATTAGTTTTAGAATCATCCCAAATATACCAGAAATTTGGAGAGCAGTACGATTTTGATTGTATTTTATTATGGGGCTCTCCGTTAAATAGTTATACTAAACAACTAAACTTTATCGTTGGTTTCGTTTTTCACAACACAGCCTTGTGAGTGCTGCACCTTTCTCCAAACAATTTGTTCGAAATAGAACAAACAACTTCTACAATCAGTGTTTGAGAAAACATACTTTTTTAACATCGCTTCCGGACGTAAACAATTGACGAATAAACGCTAGAACCACCTCAAATGTGGCGTCCATATTAGCCAACATGTTGCATCTGACAATAGTTTTAAATTGCATAGTTTTGCTAACACTATTATGGCTTATGTTCTTCGAAATCTTTGCAAATGAAACAAAATGACCTCCTTCAAGATACTTATGAGCTCCTCTTGAATTTTTTGTTCGATTTTTTAAATAAATCTTTCGCTGCTGCTTTCAACATTAACGTTCGCGTTGGAAATGGTTTTCTCAAATACCGAAGGTCTGTAGACGACGAAGTGTCTTATTCATTATAGGATATTTATGAGCCGGATGCTCTTATTCAGATGGGTACGAAAATTCATTGCCTATGCGAGTACATCAGAGGAAGGAACAACGTGCACCATGAAATAAAGAAGCTAGTTACGTCTATCAAAAATCTATGTCGCTAACAAAATGATTGAAACAAGGACGAGAATCAGGCAACGCAGACAATTGCGAAACTGGTTAAGTAAATAACTGTATGCTGTGAGACTCAGGCCACGCCAGCCATCTCTAATTCGAAAAAGATAGAGGATACAATAGAGTCCAACTCTGAAGTGGTCCCCGACTGGCAGTTGCTGAAAAACAAAAAAAGGAACCCAAATGGCAATGATGCGGCTGTGCCAAGATCGATAGTTAAAGCGATGAATGTGGAAGACAAGACACGTATTGGGTGGGTAATCTGCCGAATTCGTGAAAAAAAAAGATTCCCTTAAAGTATTTCAAGTGCTGGCAGTATGGACATATAGCCAAATCTGGTAGCTGTGATGTGGATCGCTCTCACCTTTGCTACAAATGAGGAGTAAAAGAATGTAAAGAAGAAGCAAATTGTATATGCTTTGCCAGTCCATTAAGAACCGTAATCATATAGCAGGAAATGGTCAGTGCATCGCGGAAGAAAACAGCGGCTATGAAGTTCCTCCAGCTCAACTTAAACCATTGTGAGGTTGCATAGGACGCATTGTTCCAATCAGTGCATGAAGCTGGAGTTGATCTCGTCATTCTGTGCGAACAATACAAAAAAATGAAAAGGCGTAACCGAGCAATGCAACAGGTAAAGCCGCCATATGGGCCTGTGGCAGGCGAATTGTTGAGGATACTATGCATCCACCTAGTGCCACAATAGACGAGTTTAAACAATACTTGGATCGAATGATTGCTGATGCCTGATTGCGAAACCCTGTTGTCATTGCTGGTGACTTTAACGCCTGGACAACAGAATGGGAAAGTAAAAATGTAAATTGAAGAGGAATGGCACAACTAGAGGCATTCTCCTCAATACTGGGGATAGATACACCGACTTTTCGTAGAGGTGGTGCTTCCTCCGTAATTGATTTGAAATTCGATAGCAGCTGTTTGATGCGGTTGGTGACAACATGGAAAGTCAGTAATTTTACACCAAGCCATTGTTTTTGAAATAAAACTGGCAGAGAAAGATAGACGTACAAAAGTTATAAGGAAACCGGTGGGTTGGAGGGCAAGTACGTTCGAGGACGTTATCGGGGACTACCAATGTAAACGCGCCGCAGATGATGAGTGTGATCACTGATGCCTGCTGTAAAACTATGATAGAAAGATAACTAGTGACCAGCATACTGGTGAACTGAGCAGATTGCAGATCACGAAGGAAGCATCAGATGATAGAAGACGGAGAGGCTATAATACAAACGACGGTATCATGAAATACAAAGATATACGTGTGAAGTACCTTAAGGATCAGTATTGGAGGCGCTGCCTTGGAACATCATGTATGATGACGTCTTGAGGCTCAGCGTATCTGACGGTGTGGAAATTGTGGGTTTTGCCCTTGTGGGACGTTGCCATTGTAGTGGTAGCGTGATCCATTCATTTTCCGCTTAGGTGCCTTAAGGTGATATTTGGCTTTCGCACAATATCCGATGACTAATTTCGCACAATATCCGATGACTAATTTCTTATGGTGCATATACTCTTACAAATTTTAACGTGTTGACACTCCAGAATATCCTACCTGCAAAGGATCGCGACACGGACGTGTAGCAAATTTTCTTACAATGCCCACGGTTCGAAACAGGTTCCCGGGCAGCACTTAACACCTGAAACCATATTAGATGTAATGTTTGCGTCTGAAGAAAAAAGTAAAACTATAAGGCACCTAACAGAAGTGGTACTAAACGAGCTGAGATGCCTAGAGCGATGCCAGAGAAGAGAATCTAAGTGGCAGAAGATAGCGTTGGCAATCTCAATCTTAGGTTGAGACGCTGAAGAGAATTAAGAGTTTAGGGGCTAGTCACCTCCATGCGAAGTAATGTCTATCGATATAGTTCCGAATGGAAGATGGATAGAAGTGTGTGCTGAGATGTTAGACCATCGCAGCTTCGTCTTCTTGATGCACCCACACACACACACACACACACACACACAACTAAAAATTTTGTTGTTTGATTTGTTAACTACCTTGAATTTATCAACTATGAATCAAAAATAAAAAAACCCATAAGTTGTCCTGTATCTATATAGTACGTTTGGTCTACCCATCTTACATATAGCTGGCTATTGGGTGTTTTTTTAAATTCAAATTATATTTTTCTAGTATTTTGTTTTTTGATATACATATAAACATTAGCCATAGATAGACATACACATCCGTACATATACTCGTGTATAAGAAAAACGATAACAACTGTTTTGTTGCCGGTGCTGTTGTAGCAAGGAAACTTTTCTTATATATTTTTGCTCCAAATTCAAGTAGATTAACGAAGAAAATATTTATTTTCAACTTCTTATATTCATCCAACCGAAAATTATTATCGAATTGATGAAAATATTCCACAACTTGTCGATATCGGTACATAAATATGTATAGAGATAGGTAGATTAGGATTCAGACATACAACAACAACTTTAATACCAACCGAATATATTCGTTTCGGGAGAGCTTCCGTATACATATACATACATAATATAACTATATTGTATAAATCAATTACCAAGATTCTGTTTTCTCGTTTTGTTCGTGGAAATCATTTTTTTGTATTTTTTGTTTTTTTTTGTTGGTGTACCGCATCTCGTCCTATAATTCCATAATCAAGAAAATTATTTGAAGAAAGATGAAAAATAACAACAACAAAACGCAAAAAATAGAAATCCATAAATAATATCAAACAATAAATAAACGTGCACGTGATAAAAAAACGTCTGAAGGGAAAATCTACTTGTTCTTATCGAATATCCTTTCTTATATACGAGTTTATATCCGTCTATATTTGTATACATACCTTTACGCAACAATTTTCTTGTTCTCGGGCTTTGTTTTCATCTCATCTTATACTACATACATATATATATTTATCTATAGGACCTGAACAGAGTAAAGAATTCAATAAGAATTTTTGGTTGAACCATTTATTAAAACATGTTTTTGTTAAACTTTGGTGAATTGTAAAGAAAATGTCGATATAAGCGGGAAGATAAAAGGAATATTCCCTCAATACCATGCATACATATATATACCCCATACGCACATAACATAAACATGATGGGTATAAATAAATTTGCCAGCAATTGCTTTATACGAGTACATATATATAGGCTTTTAATAAAAATAAGTTCGATAATCAAATTGAGTTATGCCGCAAACAAAACAAAGTTTTTATACCTCCCCCCATACATCATATTAGGGTATATGTGGCATAGGTGAAATCAAATTTGGCGGTTTGCATTCTTTATACAGCTCAGCATTGGCTAATATTAATTAGAAATGTTAACACCTATTTGGTCAAATGTGACCAATTTGACAAGCCTTGTTTATGTAAATCTGTGTATGAATTCAACCTTAAAAAAATCACTGGGCGGATGATAGTCTTTTCCGCTACTCAAGGAACATAACATGAAAATCAAAAACAAAATAATTCAGAAAGTATTCGGCTCTTTAAAAGGTGGTCTCTCCACTCGGGTTATCAGACCAGAGCACAACTATAATAAAATACAACGGAGCTCAAGTACGAATGGAGCCTGAACCCCAAGACCTACATATAATCCCAGAAGGAAGGCGTGGGAAGCTCTAGCAAAGCTAAATAGTATATCACCGGAAGACAGAACATAAATAAGCACATTTCAAGAAAAATGGCCCAAGATTGCATAAACGTCGAAGCTGCATGCTACTGCCATGAGGGTTTTCAGTGAAGTGTTCAAGGATCAATTGGTTATAGCAGTGAGCTTTCAATTTTAAAAGTCTAACTTGGACCTGTCCCAGTTTGTATAGATGAGGGTCGACCAGCAGGAAACAAGTCAAACTGGGTATCTATATGTATGTTGATGAGAGTTCTCTGCACGTATATAGAAAAACAGTAAAACCAGGCAAGATTTGGTCCGGCTACAATTAGGTAAAGGCTAATTGTATTAACTATGGTTCCAATGCAGTTACAGTTAGACACTGAGATGTGTTTGTTCAAATTAACAGCTGCCCAAAATTGTGAATGAAAAGGTGAATGGAATCTTGATCTAAGAACCTTGAGTCACAGAATACCGGCTACTTGGGCTCAAGTCTCTTAATTATAGATTATTCTACGCGGATTAGAAGCAAAGATAGTCATGCATTCTCGGTCTTTTAAACCAAGCAAAGACAACAAAAGGTAAAATAGAAGGGTATTCAGAGAGTTAAGGCAGTATAGAGGGGCCGTTTAGTAACGTGATACTGGAGGCGATAACTCGAATAGTTTCTGATCTAAGAGTGGCCTTGATAACTCAGAGGTTTAATAAATCAATTGGTAACAGGCAAGATCATCAATGTTAGTCTGATGGTACTACTCCGCTATGGTGGACGCCAATACCGAGGGCGATAACTTGAATCGTTTTTGATCTAAGAGTGACTGGATAACTCAGTGGTTGAATAGATCAAGTCCTAAAAGGCAAGATCATCAATGATAGTCTGATGGTACTTCCGATATGGTGGGCGCCGCAAGGCTACTTACTGTCCCCTTACTTTTGAATTTGGCCATTAATGATCTGGTGCTAAAACTGATGGGAATGGCTTCTAAGAAGCTGCTTATGCAAGTGATGTTACTATTGGCCTCTTTGGTTAATATCCCAGTACAATTAGTAAACTCATGCCAATTGCAAATCCGCCGAATACTGAATGTCCCAAGCACCCCGCTTTAGCTGTAAATATTTAAAGTGGGAAGATCTGTATGTGGCAGTTTGCATTTCCTAGAGAAGAGGGCCATACTCAAGGAACTAGAAACAAATTCAACAAATAGATCATCCTACTTTAAGTGGTATCAGCATGATCTTTAAAGATAAAGCGAGGCATCTAGGTCTCGTTCTGTTTAGAAAATTAAATTTAATAAAAATCGAATGTGGTTTTATAAATTGGCGTTTTATTTTATAGAAACCATCAACTCTGAAAACTGAATTCGTCCAAAAATTTCCAGAGCCCAATTTAATCAAAAAACTTCAGAGTTTTCTTGGCCTCACCGGATTTTTTAGAAAATCATCAAAGGTTATTCGATAATTGTAAAACCACTATCTGCCCTACTAGAGAAGTACGTGTCTTTCCAGTTCAGAACAATCTAACGGGAACCATTCTATAATATTAAAGCTACATTATGTGAAAGTGCAGTACCATAGGTATATATAAACCTGATGCTGAGATATTCGATGGTAGCAGGATGGGCTTTGACGTTGGAATAATTTAGCTACACGAAAAAACAACGACCTGGAAGTAGGATGAAAGATGCCCGTGCGTTGAGCAGAAACCGTATCCCTAAAGTAATGAACTTTTCAAACAAATTTAACGCCAGAATGAAATCAGCCCAGATGAAGTATCAGTTATTATTATTAATTAGCAGACTTTTGGAACATCGGGATTTCGAAGATTATACCAGGTAATTCGATATCTTATTCAAATTCGAAAACGAAGGACGAAAATTGATTTGTGTTCCAAAATGAAGCCCTAAAAATAATGCATATCTAAACAAAATAAATATATTCATTACAGACCGAAGTACTGCCTTTACCTCAACACCTTTCAAGAAGAACTGCGAAGTAAACGATATCAGACACGGCATAATTACAACTGGCGTACCACGGAGCAAAGGCCAAGTAGAGCGAAACTCTCTATTGAAAATTCAGAGAATTGGTACAAGTACACCAACACTATCCAGATGTACATCAACTCACATTGACATAGGAGGTCGGACGCCATTTGAATTATTGTTTGGAGAACGCCGATACCGTCACAATAGCCGAAGCATTTGGCGATTCATTACGCATTTTTAAAGAAAGGGACACAATGAAAGAAGACGCAAGACAACAAATACCAAAAATACAAGAGGAGAACAGAAAGACTTACAGTAAGAAAAGGCGCCCACCTACAAAATACAACATTAGGGACCTTATGGCAGCAAAATGTATAGGTCCGTATGATAATATGAAAACGTGGATGCCCTGCTGTGAATCAGATGATGAAGAGGATGATTTTTTTTCTGAAGGAGACCAATAAACGCAGGACAAACTCCAGCAACGACGAATACCTACTAAGTTAAAATATCTATCGGCCTAATTTTTGGAAACACCATGGGTCTGTTTTTTTTTGATATCGGAGAAATCGGAGAGATAAATTTACTGTCAAAATTCAGATATGCGTTTTTTTTTAATATCCGAGAAAAAAATTATCTCTCTGAGTCGTTTTTTTTTACGCTCGGATAATTATCAGATACGATATTTTTTCTCTGAAAAAAAGTACGGATTTTTGTTTGACGTTTTTATGTTTTAGCAGTTTTTTTTATGTTTTCTATTAAATTTAAAATTTATTTTTATTTATTTTTATTATGTTTTTTATTAAATTAATTTAAAAAATTCGCTTGTTGACCACTTCGCTTTAAATCCACTTGTAACCTAGAAAAAAATATATCTGAAATAATTTCTCCGATACTAAAAAAAAACACAAAATAAAATATTTTTGATCTGACAGATAAAACTCAGAGAAAAAAATTATCGAATATATCCGATAAATAATCTCTCTGATGTCTCTGATTTCTCCGATATCAAAAAAAAACAGACCCCATATGTAGCAATTTTATTGTGAATCATAAAAGATCGCCGTTTGAATTATAATTATGATAGTCCGAACTTGTTGTGATAAGAAGAGACTAAGTAGTTGATAGCGAGGTTTTGGCGAGTGGACATCCAAAATAAAAAACGATTGCATTTTATTTAAATCATTTTTTACAACTTAATTTTTTTTATAAATATTGTTGCCCTCCTTTCTATCAGCTACCAATACCAACATAAATATAAATGTCAATTTGACATTGATTTCACGTAACAACAAATTTGCATATAATATAGATGGATGGTTTTGGTGATAAATCGCAGTGTGCGCTATAGGTATGAAGAGTTCCGGGTACTGACGATTTTATTTCACGCCTCTTAAAGATTTCAACTAAAGCCAGAAAATCTAAATTTATTTTAAAATTAAAATTTTTCTGAGTTGCAAGATGCGAAAAATTCACTCAAAAATTCATCTAAATCTTGTCAACCATTTTCTGGAGCAGGAAATCACAATTGCTTCAAATATTTTAGTATTTCGAGCCCTACCAGTTATGAAGTAGATTGAAGATTAGTGATTTTGGTTTAATTGAATATGTAGCATGCGCGGTGACCACTTTACTCAGCAGTTTTAAATTATTTTTGCTAAAACTTGAATTCACCACGGACAATACTTTAAAATTTCACGCATGCTGTTGAAATGAGATAATTTGAAACGCATCACAATTCTGCCCAATTTATTGAAAGGTATCTTTACAGGTTTACAAAGGATGCCGAACTGTTTATCAGAAACAATTGATGATGAATCCCTCATAATATAAATAAAATGCGAATCATAGTAAAGATTAGCATAAATCCTGAATAATAATTTTAAAAAAATGTTCCAAAGAAGAACAGTTCTTCCTAAAACGGTATACGTCTGCGACAGAAGTATTTCTAGTAATTAAAAAATGTAGAATTTAACCTTTGACCACTGACCATACAAATTTTAAATTTTTCTGTGCAAACGGCAAGTATAAAAAATTTGTATAATCGAAAGTAACATCCTGCGGTGGTGAAGGAAGCAAAGTAAATGACACAGTCCGATCGTTCCGGGGGACCTGAGTTCAAATCTAGAAAATGTTTTATTTTAATTTTTTATTTGAAATTGGTCCAACTCAGCTATTGCTAATATTTTCAGGTTTCTCTATTCAAATGGCTAGTAAAATATGGGTATAGCAGTGTTGAAAGTGTATGATGGTGGTGAAGTAAACAGAGTCATTGGAATTTGTTTCGTGAACGTGTGAGTTCAATTCTCGATTTTTTTTAATTTAACGTCAAATAGGTCTTAGCTTCTTTGAATTCTTCTCGCCTGTTACCTTACAAAAATAAAATGTTGGATTTTATAAAAATTTTCATAAAATTCAATATTTTTGATTGCCGAACTGGTAAACTTATCTATTATACTTGCCATTTGAATAGAAAAAACTGAAAACTTAACCTAAAGTTGAGTTGAACCAATTTGAATGAAGTAATTAATTTAAAAACGTTTTGGTTTTCTTTAAAATAACGTAAACAAAATAATTAAATAACTTACTACAGATAATTTATGTGTACATATACTCTTAAAAATATTACCAATCTACATTATCGACATAAATATATGTACTAAAAAAACTGTGTGTGTCTATAATAAAATATTTCTGTAGTTTAGATTACCGTTCATAGACTACACTAACAAATATTAAATAATCGTATACATAAACATTTATCAACGCATTATAAAAAAATTCTGTTTTTCATCGCCTACCATCTTCCTAACGATTAAAAGTGCTACGTTATTTAAATAATTATAAAATTTAACAAAGAAATTTTCAATTTTTATTATTATAATTGGTTTGTATACTTGATAAATCGATTTTAAGTTTGTACTAAATTTATATGTGTCTCCGATACATCAATTCTGTATTATTACATGTAACGGACTACAGATGACACTTTGAAATTTTGAATAATCGTTTTAGTAATTAATTTTTTAATTGAATAGTGTACTCATATTATAACGATTAATCGCCTAAATTAGAAGGTGGCTTTGGCCAAATACACTTTTGCACAATGGCATCCATAATTGGATCAGTAATAAGCAGAATATGGCTAACTATGTACACGACAAAGATTTGTTTAGAACTACTAAAACCACAGTTTGTTCATTTCGACACCAACTCCTAAACTAATTACTTAATTGTATTGTACGTTACTTATGATTTATCAACTAAATAATAAATCAATTTATATAATTCAATTATAATTAATTACGAATTCTATTCTATCACTCAAACCACAATAGAATATACAAATATGTACAATGTTTAGAAGTCAATTAAATCTTAATTTTTCACACTATACACAAACAATGATTGTTCAACTATATTACCATGCGGTGTATATGTATTAGCTGATGTAATTTTGGTTTAATAGCACATATTTGATGGACAACCTGAATATTGTGCTGTGTCATGGTTTCATTCGATTTAGAAATTACTAAAACAAGAATAAATAAAATTGGTTGGCATCGCCACGCTTATCGACTAACCGACTATTGTGCTATTACAGTACGAGTATATACGATAGATAGATTCAGGCGCAGTCTGTCATATAGACGAAAATTGCATTTCACCACCTAAGAATAAACTTTTTTTATAGATGATAAATCCATTCGGGTTATTCCCATTACACATTTCTTGCGTCTCACGATTACGATGTTCTCAAGTAAAAATCATATGGGTCGAGTCGTAAATACTTATTGGTTAGTTAGTAGATAGACTAATTTGGTTTATGGTAAATCGACCAAATCACGGTACGATTTTAAATTTTTTATTTTCGTGTTTGGCGGCATGCATTTTTATTTTTGTTTGATGTGTTCCATTCGTAGGTCCCTGTGGACGTCTTCATTTCTTGTGTACCACGGAGCATTTACGATGCTACGAAAAACCTTATTTTGAAACGTCTGTATCATTTTGGCGTTTGTTTTGGCGACATCCAGGAATATGCTTGAACATACTATTTTACATTCTCACGTTCTTAATCAACTGTAGAATGGTTTTCTCTGAATCCAACTTGATTGGGAAAAATTAGTTATCGGTCCTCAATTATTGGTTTAAGTCTCTTTAGTAATAATTTTTCAAAAATTGTTGACATATTTGGCCGAGAAATTGGCCTCTATGATTTTTTATCGTTAGGTGGTTTATCAGGTTTTGCTATCATTATCATTGCATCCTTTCGGAACGGGTGGGCATAAGGTGTGGGGCTAGTCGCGCTTAATGACGGCAGATGGGCCGGCTTAAGGTGTTACGTGACCCGTGCCAACAAACTACCAGGCTGGGGGCCCATTTAACAAAGCACAGTCGCAAACGGAGCCCTCTGGATAACTGGCAACCTCCATTAGTAAGTAGCCTTACCTGTGCATACTGATCTCTTCGCAGGTGAACCAAAATTGTTACTCGTGGGACTTTACTATGTCAACTTATAAACCGAGATCGGCACTCTCCAAAAGCCGAAAACATCGAGGGAGAGCTCGAAACGTAAAGGTGGGGCTTTCGAATTCGAGTTGAGGAAGCCTATAAGTGCTACCGAGTTATTAAAAAGCCAAATCGTTCAGATAACCAACACTTGTTTGATAAAATATGTGCCAGACTAATGATAAAATTTAGTGGATGCTTTCATGGATGACGAAAGGTACATGAAAATTGTTTTGAAACACTTCAAGTTAGATACATTTGCAAAAAAATGTATGATTTGGCCAACAATTTGCAATTGTGGAGCCAGGTTTTTGTCACATTTTTCATAACGACGTATTTTGCCGCTAATTCTTCAACACGATTCATCAGTAACGTGTTGGCCATATAGCTCGTTCACACGACTCGAATTCCAACAGAAGCAATAAATTTGCATGAGATTAAACAAATCAATGTTAACTGAAAGAGTCCATAAATTTTGGGGTATAGTGGAAAGATTACCGAAGTGCAAAAGTTACCCCGGCGAGAAATAGGGAGCATCAAACAACATGTGCGTGATTTTATCCGTAATAACAATATTTATAGAGGTGATTTGTGCAAAAATTAAAAAACTCAATTATCAAAAAAACTGTAATCGTATGTAAAAACTGTAAAAAATTTAATCGTATGGAAGCTTTATTATCATTCGAAAGAACATTTCTTGTCATATATTATTTACAGCTTACTTCTTTCAAATGATGGCCGCAACTGCGATGGTCCTTTTCAAAGACAATTTTTGATGACGCGTTCGAGAATATCGAATGGTATTTGGCGAATGACACGAATAATGTTGGCTTCCAATGCCTCAAATCTAGCTGGTTTATTCACATAGACTTTGGACTTTGTGTAGCCCCAAAGAAAAGAGTCTAGAGGTATCACACGATCTAAATAGCCAATTCAACGATGCGAACCGTGAAATTAATTGCCCGCAAACATGATTTTTCAATTAGTATGTTGCTTCGCTTGCTATTTATATGGCAAATAGAGCCGACTTCTTGGAACCAAATGTCGTCGAGGTCGGGCTTCAATTTCAGGCAGCAAATATTCCGTTATTATGGCGTAATAACGAGTACTATTCACAGGTACGTCCCACCCTTCTTTTTAGAAGAAATATGGACCGATGACCTCACAGGCCCATATAACCACACCAAACTGACTATTTAGATGCGTAACATCCAATACTGTAACCTGGGAATCAGACAGTTCGATGGTATTCCAAATAGTTGTCTAGACATGCCAATTATGTCAACCGTAAGTTGGTCAAAGCGCACGAAACACATTCCGCACAGAACGCTGATTTTCGTAATAAAGTTGCACAATTTTTATAGACGCTATGCGCCGGGCTCAGTCTTTCCATGATGAAAGGGTAAACAATATTGAATAAATAAAAACACAATGACAGTTTGAAACTAGTCATGCTTCATTTGTCAAAAAGAAACAAATGAAAAAATCACCTCTAGATGAACGCTTTTATTACTCCCGTGAACTGTCGCATTCGATTTCAAATCGCTAAAATATCGTAAGTTGTTGACATTATTTTAATTGTCGACGTTGACAAAAAACACAGCGAAGTAATCTACGTTATATTTTACGTGTCGACAACCGCGTATATATTACATGGCGTAATCTACCTCATCCATCCCTGCAGAGCAGAGAGAATCCGTAGTATGGGCCAACAAAATAGACGGCAGCTACAGCTCGAAGAGAGACCACCTGTCGAAAAGACAGCGGTTCCAGGATGAGCTGGAAATGGTCGACACCAAATAGGCCAAACTACCGGATAAGGAGACTCCTCACAAGGTACCTAAACACTAGTCGTTTTGCGATATTGTGAAGGACCGTGGGTTGGTGCTAGCCGTCATTGGGCAGATGGGAGCATCACTTTGGAAAAATGGAGATTAGTATACAACGCACTGAACTGACCCCTTCCATCCTATCGAGCTGTGGCATGGTTTCAAGGACGCGTTAAGTTTACGGCGTCGTCAGATTCCAGATCGGTGGATCTGTATAAGAAGGCAGTAGCGGGGGTAGGGAAGGTATGGCAAGGCGCGAGGATTGGCGGCTGTAAGCAGGGAAGAAATTCCTAGCAGGCCAAGATTGCGCGTCTGGCTACCAACCGAGCCGGCTAGTCCAGACGAGATACTGAAGATAATTAGGATCAGTCATTCAAGTGTGCGGGGTAGTAATTTTGTAGCCCGGATGCCACCACTTGTGAACATGATTTGTGACCAGTTACTTTACTCCATATAGATGTGGTAAAGTTTCCTAGGTTGGTGTTTACGCCATTAGCTACCAGCGTTTTATAATATGACCTTGCCGTGATCTGTCTCTAATTTTTTGTAGTTCTTTAGCTACTAAGCAGCCTCTGTAGTTTGCAGGAGGATGCTCTTTGCAGTTCACACATGTTGGAGTGGAATTTATATTTAGTGGACACGCCTGAGCAGGGGGCTTCTTGCATTGCACTCTAAGCCCAGTAACTTCCCGTAGTGCTTCTATTGGCTGCTTGGCTTCTAACCCTCATATTCAAAATAGCCCTTATACATAGTAAAGATGTCTTTTGTCTTTTCTTTGTTATTGCAAATTAACATAAATAACGGGAGACCCCTTTTATTAACTTTAAATTCGAACCCCTCTTTGACCTTCTGTTTGACCTTGTCGTTGGGTTCTTCCATAATGTCTTTTATTATACAGGTTGGATGGAGGCCATTTGCCAAAACCTTTATTGGGCGGTTGCTTTTATTTTCATATGTATACCAATCGATTTTCTCTAAATTAAGCTTTGTTGATAAGGCTCTATAAGTATCAGAGTCTGGTGTGCAGATTTTCCATATATTGTTGTTTAAGGATATTACTCTGTATTCCTTATCTGTAATGGACTTCAAAATATTTTGCACAGCTCCATATTCGGTTGTACCAATAATATTAATTGGTGGTGGTTTTTCTTCTTTCGGTGGTTTGCTTTCACTTTTATTTCGTTGATCCTCATGGGTCCCTTTGCCTCCTTCCTATTAGTAGATTCTGTCTGTGAGCTACTAGCTACTTCCGGAGAGTGTTCCGCTTTTTTTTCTTACTTGTACGTTTTTTCCGTTTGATAATCCATTCGGTCTCTTATGTCATCAGAATAAAACTCTGTCGTATCGTTACTAACTTGAGGTTCATTATTGGTTAAAAAACCTATTCTCAATTCATTTTCCTTCGTCAGCATCATAATTTTGCTACTAAGCTGATGCGTCATCTTTTCATTCTAACTGAGAGTAACCAGTTGATGATAGCATCAGGCTTGAAAGCCCTTCTTGTGATAACAAGTTTAAGTTAAAATTCCCGCTGGCACAACTTCTGGTATTAGAAGCATGGTTCTGCACTAGATGGCCTTCCTCAGAATCCATAGAAGCCAGTCTACATATAGCGTGGATTTACCAATGTACATATTGGTGTACCTAACCATGATTTCATATTTTTCGTGCACTTCAATCTTAATATTTTAATATTTTAATTTGAATTTGATTAAAAAGTTAATTTCTATCACACTATTGTTTTTAGGCTGTTGTAGGGTTTTCTGCCAATTTGCCAAAAACTTCACACTCGCTATTAGTTTGAATTTCTCAAAATTAGTTCAGCATTAGTGCACGTTTCTACAAATAGTTAACACTAAAGCTGAACCAAATAAATTAAACCGTTAAATTGTTTAGTTAAATAGAAATTAAATACAAAAACCAATAACAATCAAATTTTTTTTTTTTTAAATACATTTTTTTTTTATTCATTTTTCATTTCAAAATTTCTATAATTAACATATACATACAATAATCGTATTTATTTTTTTGTGTATAATTATAATTATATAATAAGTACATTTATATAAAATTCATCTAATAAAAAAAATTAATTAATTAAAATTTTGTTTAATGTTGTTTTTTCATTTTTCATTAAAATAAATTTTTTGTTTTTTTTTGACATTATTAATTAATTAAAAAGAAAAATGTTTGTTTTTTCAAAACAATCACATTACTACAAACAATAATAATTAATTTTTATACAATATATATTCATAATAATAAAATAATTTAATTAATGTTTTTTTTTTACATGCGGATCAATTTTTTTGCATTTTTTTTAGCCAAAATATTTGTACAAATATAATTACTAAAATTAATAATTAAAAATTAATACAATAAAAAAAATTAATAAATTCACAGGTATACTACTTAATTTAAATATAAATGTTATTATGGTAACTCAATGTGCATTGGTAATACAATGTGTATTAATGACAATAATAGTTTTTGTTGTTGTTGTTTTAATACTGATTTTCATTTGTTTTATGAATTATATGTCATTTTAGGATGATGAAATTTTCGTTTAATTAAAAAATAGGTTATAAAAATTAAAAAAAAAAAAATAGAGGAACCAACTAATTTTTTATCGTATCATGGTTGCGTTTAATTCTAGAGATATGAGTTTTGTTTATTCACTAAAATTAAATGAGATTTAATGTCGATAATTTATGAGATTTTTTTTAAAAAAATAATAATAGGATGATTGGTGTGCATGTGCTTGTGTGTGTGTGTGTGAGTGGCGATGAGCTTAGAATTTATATATATTGGATCTAGAAAATTGTTATAGTGCTGGTAAATACTCTCGGGTTGGTTGTGGGCCACTACCTTGGGGACCTAGTACGCTGCTGCCACCAGGCCGTGAACCACTTGGATATTGTTGTGGACTACCTGTGCTTGGATAGGGTGTTGGGCTAACCTGTGACCCGGTTGGAGTTGATCCGCTTGGATAAGCGGTCGATGGGCCTGGATATGAACCACTTTGACCTTGTGGTGATGATGGTCCTGATGGATAAGCAACACCTTGGTTTGGTAAATTACTTGTGGCTACCGATGAGTCTTGTGGTCCAAAACCTACTGGTCGTGGTGTTGGTCCTTGGCCTGGGAATGACGATCCAGGGCTACCTGATTGAGCGCTTGGGTATGATGGTGTATCGGATAATGGTCGTGGGGAACTAGGTCCGAATGGGCCTGCTTGATTTGATGGTCCTTGAGGACCGAATGAACCAGATGGTCCTTGTCCTTGAGGACCGAATGGACCAGATGGTCCTTGTCCTTGTGGACCGAATGGCCCGGAGCCTTGGGGTCTTGATGGGCTTTGTGGGCCGAATGAGCCTGGTGATCCTTGGGGTCCAAATGGTCCTGATGGGCCTGATGGACCTTGTGGTCCAAATGGTCCTGATGGGCCTGATGGACCTTGTGGTCCTTGGGGTCCAAATGGTCCGCTTGATGCACTAGATGGACCTTGTGGCCCTTGAGATGGTCCGAACGATGCGTTTGGTCCTACTGGCCCTTGTTGTCCTGGATAAGAGGTAGATGGTCCTTGGGGTCCCTGTTGTGGTCCAAATGAAGCGTTTGGTCCCACTGGCCCTTGTTGGCCTGGATATGAGGCGGAAGGTCCTTGTGGTCCTTGTTGTGGTCCAAATGAAGCGTTTGGTCCTACTGGGCCTTGTTGGCCTGGATATGAGGCGGAAGGTCCTTGTGGTCCTTGTTGTGGTCCAAATGAAGCGTTTGGTCCTACTGGCCCTTGTTGGCCTGGATATGAGGCGGAAGGTCCTTGCGGTCCTTGTGACGGTCCAAATGATGCGGTTGGGCCAACTGGGCCTTGTTGCCCGGCAAATGAGGCAGTTGGTCCCACTGGTCCTTGAGAGGGTCCGAATGAAGCGGTTGGACCGACTGGTCCTTGTTGTCCGCCAAATGAGGCAGTTGGTCCTACTGGTCCTTGTTGACCACCAAACGAAGCTGTAGGTCCTACTGGCCCTTGTTGGCCGGCAAAATTAGCTGAAGGGCCAATTGGTCCTTGTTGTCCGCCAAACGAAGCTGTTGGTCCTACTGGTCCTTGCTGTCCTGGATATGAAACAGATGGCCCTACTGGTCCTTGTTGTCCAGCATACACTTGATTAGTACCACTACCAGCGGCTGCCGGTTGTCCTACTTTTGAGTAATCATAAATGTAAGCATTTTTGTAGTAAAGGCTTGGTGCTGTACTACAGTCGAATTGATTCCACCACACGCAAACGAGATGTTCTTGGCTGAAGATTGTGCCATTTGGACAAAGGAAACTGAATGTTGTGTCTAATGCGCAGATATGGAAAACTTGACATCTGCCTTCAACATCGGCATAATAACCCGGCCATTCAACATTTTTACAATCGAATGATGTTTTTGGCACTTCGGAATATATTGGATAGTCGATGTCTGGTTCACCGGGAATAGCTGAATAATCACCGCCTTGATAACTTCCATCATTATAGTTACCATTTTGTCCTCCTTGGAAGAATGATGGGCCTTGTCCACCAGCTTGACCGGTTTGGAAGTTAGATGGACCGTTTGAGCCTGCCTGTCCTGTTGCAAAGTTTGATGGGCCATTCGAACCAGCTTGACCAGTCTGGAAGTTTGATGGGCCATTTGAACCGGCTTGACCAGTCTGGAAGTATGATGGGCCATTTGAACCGGCTTGTCCCGTGCCAAAATTAGATGGTCCATTGGAACCGGCTTGACCAGTCTGGAAGTTTGATGGACTATTTGAACCGGCTTGACCCGTACCAAAGTTTGATGGTCCTTGTCCACCGGATTGGCCCGGGCCAAAATTAGATGGTCCTTGTCCACCGGCTTGGCCTGGTCTAAAGTTAGATGGTCCTTGGCCACCCGATGGGAATCCTGATGGTCCTTGTCCACCTGATGGGAAACCTGATGGTCCTTGTCCGCCTGATGGGAAACCTGATGGTCCTTGTCCACCTGATGGTCCTTGTCCGCCTGATGGGAACCCTGATGGTCCTTGTCCGCCTGATGGGAAACTTGATGACCCTTGGCCACCCGATGGGAATCCTGATGACCCTTGTCCTCCTGATGGTCCTTGTCCGCCTAATGGGAACCCTGATGGTCCTTGTCCGCCTGATGGGAATCCTGATGGTCCTTGTCCACCTGAAGGGAATCCTGATCCTCCTGGACTTCCTGGGCGGCCTGCATTTGGTGATCCTGACGACCCTGGAGACCCAGGCCTTCCACCGAATGGTCCTTGTGGCCCTTGTCCCGGGAATGGTGATTTATTTGGGCTAACTCCCGTTATGGATGAGATTGAATCGGCAGGTCCTTGATCAGGAATTGGTCCTTGTTGTGCGCCTGATGATGAACCGGGGAATCCTGGGCCACTTGGAGATGCTCCTGGGTAACTGCCAGATGGTGTTGATCCTGGGTATGGGGTAGTTCCTGTGAATGGTGACCCACTTGGTGAACTGCCGAATGGTGAACCACCTTGTGGTCCTGAAGCACCTGGATATGGGGATGTGCCTTGCTGTTGCCCTGGGCCACTAAAACTGGGTTGTCCTGGCGCTCCGGCACCTGGATAGTTAGAACCACTTGACGTACTTCCAGCTGGATAACCCGTGTCTGATTGTATGAGACCCGTTGGTCGACCAGTTGTGCCACTTGGATATCCGTCAGCTGGCGAAAAACCCGACGGTACACCACCGGCTGGATATGCATTCTCGTACGATGGTGTCGATGTGCCTGAGGGATAGCTGCCAGATGGTTGCAATTGTCCACTGTTACCCGCCGACGGGTAACCTGAATTATCCCCACCTGGTTTTGGTGTACTATTCAATTGTTGTTGTGGAGGAATGTACTCGTATTGTGCCCATGTCATGCAGCACATGGCCGATAGAACTATATGATCCAAATAAATAAATTTAAAAAAAAATAAATATTAATAAAATGTTGTAATGATTTGTTGTTGTAACACGCACGACTTTTAATTAATCAAAATTGAGAAACACGTTTATGCAACACATTTTTTTTTTTTTTTAATTCGAGATTAAGCGTTTTATTGTGACATATTATTGAAAAATTACCGAATTAAATGGCGACAAGTCACATGATTTATGCACGATCTTAATTTATTACAACGATATTGATTTATTACAGCCAAGCCATAAATTTTTAAGGCGGATATCCGATCTTTTTTTCATATATTTTTTTCAATAGACGTACATAATTTAATTTATCGGTTTTCGGTATTTCACGATCAAAAGATCAATCAATGATCGCATCGGGGAGAAAAAAAATATAAGATGCTGCATCATGTATGTATGGTGTGAATAGAGATTTGGAATAAAATATTTTTTTATAAATAATTTATTGTAAAAAATGTAAATATTATTCATATTTCGATATCGTTTTTTTGTTTTTGCATTATTGAGACTTAAAAAACTATTAACTATAGTTTTTGTTTTGAAGAAGAAATCGAGATCGAGATCAACAATAAAAACGTGAACAATGGCTTTAAAGAAGCCGCACAGCATTTTGTTATTAACTATTAAGTAATCAACGATATTATGATTGATACACTTAATTGGTCAGATCATTTATTTACGATTATAGTTTAGATAGATACAATTCGGATACTTACATAGACAAGTCGAAATTTTAATCATTTTGATCGTGTTGTAATAATTTCCCCTCTTTTATTAATTAATTATTCAATTTAATTATTTTTTTTTCTAGTATCTGAAAAATTAATAAATTTTTCAAAATTAGAGAGATTCCAAATAATATAATTCTTATTTTTAAGGATAACAACACAAATAATTGACACACTCTTTTTATGGCACTATATTTTCATAAATGTTTTTGGTACACACTATATATAAAATAATAAAAATATATTCCACAATATAATCCACAATATATTCCACAAACGAAATTTTGAGCGTGATATCCTTTTTTTTGGTTAGGTTTTTGAATCAATTATTTGAATTGTTTTCACTTTTTTTTTATGTCAAACACTAATAAAATTCACTATAAATCGCTTACCTCGCTGTTTGCGAGCTTTTCACTATATTTTTTGTTTTGGTTTGCTTTTTAAGCTAAGCTTAACTTAAAGTCTAGTAAAGGACTGATTTTACATTTGAATTCCGTTCATATTTATACTAAGATGAAAACTTCACACAAAAAAAAAAAAATCAAAAAGAAATTGTCTTTACAGCAAAATATCTGCAACATAATATACAATATGATACAACAACAATAACAAACAATCCTCTCTACTCACCCAACGATCTTCTTAACACCCACTCTATAATTTTGTTGTTGTTTTTGTATTACGATTTTCGGTTTCGTTTTCGTTTATAGACAAAATGAAAATTCGATGTTTTGTTTTTTTTTGTTGCCATAGCACACATAGGTAGTCGTAGTAGTACATACACGAAACAAAACATATTTTGATGATGATCATGATGATGATAATCAACACAATTCATGATGATCGAGGTAGGGGAGAAAAATCGCGATCACTCCAAACAAAAAATGAAAAAAAAAAAAAATTGTGATCATCAACTTTTTGTTTCTTTTATGTTTATTTCTCAAAGTTCTTTTATTTTTTTTGTATTTCTTCACAAAGTTGGCTTTGGTTTTCGATTTCGTTTGTTTTTATTTTCAAATAAAAATTTGAATGGATTAAGACGGAACGAATAATGTATATTGCTAATCTATGCATTAATTTTGGAAGTGATTTTTACGGAATACCACAGCGCTTCATAATTATTATTCTGACTGTGCCAATAATAGTCGTTTGGACAATTCGTGCTACTGCGAAAATTCTGATAGTAGAGAATTATAAAATTGATTTAATTTAGTAATTGAAGTGCGGCGAGTTCAGTGATGTGTGGATGAAATTTTGTGATTTGTGAATTTGTTAGGGGACTGTTTAGTATTTTTGTGAATTTTAATATCTCGCGAGAAATGGTTTTTGTGGCACTCCATTAAATTTAATAACTTACTTAAGTAGTGTGACGAATAATTAATTTGCCGTGGGAAAAGTATTTTTGACAAATATGGAAAGCCGGTTATCTCTGTAAATTTCGTATCGCTGAATTGAATAATCCCAGAATTTCAATTCTAATCAAATTTTCTCACTATTCCGGGATTAATAATTTCTGTGTCTTTTTGTGAAAATATTAATGATTAAAACATTTATTTTTGGACTAATTTTGGAATTTCACAAATGTACCCTAAAATTTTAAAGTCAGATATATTCTCATCAAAAATTTTATATGGCGGATTTCAAAAGTTTCATAAAAAAATTTCAATTTAGCTTCGTTTTAAAATTTAGTGGAAAATAAGAAAAGTTAAAATTTTTGCAAATGTTGAATGCTAACTTACAATTTATCTATCGGTGTCCGTTTATAAAGCCAAATCTTGAATTGTTCGCGGCTATATGATTGAATTGTTCGAGCCTATAGATGTCAACTTTTTAAAATATTATTTTTGTTGCTATTTGTACTGAGGTACAGTTTGCATGAGCTTAGAATTTTTGATGTGTGTATGTGTGTGTGTGTGAAATTCTTGAAATTTACAAATAACAGGGGGGCCCGCGAAAACATGATTGCAATCATCAATTATTTTTTTGTATTAAAATATAATTCGTGGAGATATATACCAATTGTGTGTTGAATAAGACATCTCCCAAATACCACATCTCCCGAATCAAAATAAAAATTGTTGCATTACGACCATCTGGGAAGATATAAAAGAAATTTGAAAAACTTAAGTAGAATATAAAATAAAAGCTTACTTAAAAGCTGACAAATGCTTTTGATAGCCGGATTCTCAATTTTAATTTTCAATAAATGAGTACATATATAGTTTATCATAGAAATTGCTGATGATGTATCATCGAAAAGACGACCGGTATCCTTGAATAATATAAAATGGAACATTGTAATCTGCAAAGTAGAAAGTAAACATAATAATTAATAGAAATCGATATACCCAGTCAATCTAAAATCATCTACCAGTCTGTATCCGGTTATTTCTTTATACTGCGACCAGCGATTGAAAACTTCTTTGGTTTGATTTTCAGCAATATACTAAAATGTTTTTGTCGAACTTCATTCCAAATGGAACATGGGATCCTCAAGTAATGTTCGCTATCGATTGCTAAATTTGATTCTATTATGCTCTTTTTTTTTTGATTCTGTGCTGAATATTTTTTTTTTTTTTATTACAACTGAACTCATCTGGCAATTTTTCTTCCAAATACAACATTTACATTTCTAAT
This sequence comes from Tipula unca, assembly GCA_951394425.1. NCBI lineage: Eukaryota > Metazoa > Arthropoda > Insecta > Diptera > Tipulidae > Tipula > Tipula unca. The sequence continues at coordinate 78,415,823 of OX596380.1, forward strand.
AAAATATTAATTTGTTTAAGTGTAACCCAATGGTTAGTCTCATAATTGATGAAACCTGTTTACTAATTTTAATTTGGTAAGTTCACTGGGTCAAATGGCCTCGTTCTTTGGAGTCTTCTTTCAACAACAGGGTTATCTATCATAACTTATTCCGTGTTTGGCGACATTCATTTTTATTTCATCTTTGAGTATATTCCATCCGTAGGTCCTTGCGAAGGTCTTCATTTCTTGTATACCTTGTATTTTGGCGTTTGTTTGCTTGGTACATCCCCAGATACCGTAGGTACATATCGGCTTCAATATTTAACTTCTTCTTTTTGATTTTTCACATGCTCTCTCTCACATGTGTTTGCATATGGCATCTGTCGTGAGTTAATTTCTATCGATGGTAGATGATAACCCTTTTGATATGTAAAGTTAAGTTTGATTCGCCAACCTTTTATCCAGTTACAAACCGCTTTGGTAATCTTCCGGAGCTTGAACATTGCATCAGCGACATTACTTCCAATCGCCATAATTGCTGTGTCATCTGCAAAGGTATAGCTATGACACCTTTGTGGTTGGTAAATTCCTTGTATATAGTAAATATAGGATGGATCCTAAGACACTCCCCTGCGGGCACAGGCAGAGATTTTCTTTAGTTCGGTGAACCCATCTTAATATTTCACACGAAAATGTCTATTGGATAAATAAGATCTTAGTAGGGCATAGAATTGCTTCGGCAGCTTGTATTCCAGACCATTGTGCCAATATTTATCGAATGTTTGGGCTACGTCTAAGAATAAGCTTGAGGATACTTTTTACGTTCTAAACTTGTTTCAATTATGTTTGTGATTTTATGAACCTATTCAATTGTAGAATGCTTTTCTCTGAATCCAAATTGAATGTGGTCGAGGAATTTTTTTTTATTTTTTTTTTATTAAAACGGTTGGAACCTGCTGAGGTCCCGCACTCAATGCCACAATGGGCCCATGGTGCAAACCAAGTCGAGGAATTAGTTATCGGACCTCAATTATTGGTTTAAGTCTCTCAGTCTGGCAGAAAAGAAATTGGCCTGTATGATTTATCATGATTACTTCTGCTGCTTTCCATTACTGCGGAACATATTTTAACCGATAGGTTGCATTGATTATGTGTAATAGCTTACAAAATCCTTTATTAGGTAGAGCCTTGATAATTTGGCACGTAATCAAGTCGTACCCTGGGGCTTATTGTAACATTCATGTTACTTTTCACATCTTCTTTTAATTTTTTGAGAGTTACTGGGCGTATGTCAAACTCATCTAGCTTGTGAATTGACATTATATTTTCGTTGGCAGTTTGTCTTGGTAGTGGCTGGAAGGTTTCCTGGAGGTACTCCGCAAACAGATCAGCATTCTCTTTGAGACCTCCTGCTCAGGTCCTATCATCCTTTTTAAGAGAAGGTACTTGCTTTTTGGGGCTTTTGAGTCCTTTAATCGCCTTCCACAGTGAGTAATCAGCTTTTTTTTCACCAGTTAGACTAACTAGATATCTGTTGATTGATTTATTTTTAACTTATTTAAGAAGTGTGTTCGAATAATTTGCGTGGTTTTACGTGCCCGTCGTTTTTGGCTTACCGGCTCCCTAACTTCCATTGGGTAGGATATGTCGAACGTCTTCTTATTTTGTATAATGGGGGTGCTTGACAAAGCAGCATGGCGAATTAATCCATTTAGTTGTTCCCATTCGTCTTCCAACTGGTGAGAATTTCTTATCAGTACCTGGAGATTGATTTTTTCCTCCAATAATTCACCAAAGAGTTCCCAGTTTGTTTTTGAATAAGTTAATCTGGGTGCCCTCTCCCTTCGAATTACCATTTCACTGACTGTCTTGATAACCGGCGAGTGCTCCGATACTAGAGAATTGCTGTTTTCAATGTTGATGTAGTTCTGTGATATACTTCTTGCTACATAAAAATCTATTAGATCCGGAATCTTACCTTCCTCATTTGAAATAGTTCTTTACCCTTTGACATCGTAAGTCTAGATCCCCAATATGTGTTTTCGCACTAAAGTCACCTCCAATAATAAAATCACGTCCTAGCGATTTAAATAGTTTAATGTAGTCCCCCCTTTTCAAGTTATGTTGGGAAGGACAGTATATTGCAGACACAGTAGGCTGTCTGTGTTTAATGTTGATCTTTCCATGCAAGTATAGCGACTTGCATTGTTTCTTCTTCAGTTTTTGTTTCTACATGGTGTTTTATTATTTCTTTTATAAATAATGCCGAACCACCACTTGCTCTTTCCGCTGGATGAGTGGAATGATATAAGTTATAAACTGGCTTTCAGATATTAGGAAAATGTCGTATTTTTCTGAATTCAAAAATATTTCGATTTTTGGAATTTGCTCATAATCCCCAAGAGATCCATGTTTTCTTTTTCTAGGTCAATAGTTATTTCACTAGATTCAATTACTCGAAACGTAAAATTTCCGCTGGAGTCACATCTGGCATTAGAAAAAGCATTGGCTTGATCAGCTAATGAGTTGCTACTTTTTTCTTTAATAGGTGATCTTCCTATATGCGATCTCCTTTCGAACGGATTTGTTGTTCCGCGTGATTATACAATTTACCAAATATGCTCGCTTTTACAATGCGTTATAGCCCATTTACACCTTTACTTTCCCCTTTCACAGTATCTACTTTAGTGGCCAGGTGGTGTACTACAGCAATGTGGTCGTTGAATTTCGACGACTGGGAGCCCACTCACTCACTCCTGACAGTCGCCGGTACTGGGTTTCCGAGTCCCTGCACCGATAAATTACCACTGAATTACCGCTCATGTTGGTTTTTTTGTCGGGGTATCCTTCCCCTAGCATTTTATACCTACTGCTGGTAAGAATTCATCCGACTCTTACATGATGAACAGACTGTTTCAAGCCTCACTTCTTGTGAACAGACGCTTCTCGCAATTGAAGACTAGCAATCCCACGAGCGTACCGAAAATAACCCAGATTATGTCATAAACCGGGCCAACTGGCTATGATGAATGTAGTTTTCCTATGTATTTGATGAAGAATAACTTTTAAATTCTTTATGCTTCGACTCAAATTGGACACACCATTAAAACTTAGGTAGACCTATAAACTTTATTTTGGAAACCAGAGTTTTTAAATAAGAATTATTCCGTGAGACTTCATATGTGAAGCTTTAATTATAGCTGCAAGAAATATATTTTCTAGCCGAGAAAAATGGAGTTTGATTCGAATGTGCTGTTATTGAAATTAGGGACCGCAGATTTACCGACATTTTTATTTACTGATAAACAGTAAACAAAAAAAGGTTAAAACCGGTTAATCGAAAACTTATTGCACAAATTGATAAAATCTTGTACATATAACCAACTTCTAAGTGAAAATACATATACGCTTACTTTGATAACTAGTTCAGATATCCCCAGTGCTAGATTAAGGGGTAAAAAAAGTCTACCAAAAATGAACTGTTTCAAACTTCTAACAGTCGAATTGTTTTTTTCTCTTTTTTTCTACTTTTCCTGAGCTTCAAGGATCTACCAAATCTCTTGCAGCTTGCTTTGATTACAGGTTCGATTTAATTCGAATCCCTTTTGCATTCTACCTTAAATGGGATTCGAACATGAATATTGCAGTAGAACAGAATTTGGCTCAACCTTACTACATCTTTGGGACAAAAGTCTTTATTCGACGATTTACTTTTTTGACCAATAATCAGCCTCGTTTAATTGTTACTCCCGTAGGTAACTCTATTATTGACGTACGTATAGACAAACACAGTAATGTTTTGGAATATTGGAGAAAATTTACAAATATGCTTCGAGATTTGTCCAAAAAATATTTGTGTACTCCAGCTACTTCAGTTCGGGCTGAAAGAATATTTTCCAAAGTAGGTGACATAATGACCGAAAAGCGCAACAGAATAAAAGATTCAAATCTAATCTTTAATTTGATAATGTTCGACTAAATAATAATTTTATTTTTGTAAAACATGAATTTTCCTTTGTTTACCTCACTGGATGTAGGAAACTCATTCAGATGTTTTTTTACGTACCGTTTATTCAGCCGTTAATAGATCCCGATCTACAAACAGACATCCCCAGTTGGAAACTCTGGATACCTAAGCGTCTTGATTCCCCGGATTTTGGAACAGGCACACAAGCCACCACCCACATGAGGACCGGGAAGATGATAGAGTTCATCCGCAGAATATTTTTTTGGTCCACTCTGGCACGCGACACAAAGGAATTCGTGCGCAAGTGTGAAACATGTAAGTAAACAAAGCCAGTAAATCATATTCTGCGGCGACCAATGGGTGAGTATCGGGAATTCCAGAGGCCTTTCTAGAACCTCTAGATCGATTTTGTAGGTCCCTATTCAAGATCAAAGAAAGGCAGCACACACATCCTAGTGGTACTAGACCATTATTCCCGGGTCGCACTACTAAAACCACTTCGTGGAACTGCAGCCAGAAAGATAGTAGACTATCTAGAGCAGGAAGTTTTTCGTATTTTTTCAGTGGCAGAGGTGATTCTCTCAAATAATTGTTAGCTAAACACGAGGTAAAACACATATTCACACCAGTGTATTCACCCCAATACAACGCTTCTAAGAGAGTGAACCGCTCTATCCTTGCCACAGTACGTGCATATGTAGAGGAACATCACCAGACCTGGGATCAGTATCTACCACAGATTGCTGGAGTATTGCGTAATACTATGCATACTCCAGCAATCTGTTCTAGTTTTTCACCGGCATAGCTAGTGTTTGGTCAGCATATGATTCAACACGGGTTCCATTATGCACTACACCGAGTCCTGGGCGAAGGAGCACTGAGCACGCATGAAGTAAGCGGGAAGACTAACCGACGAGCATTGGCGAAGGAACTCGTATTGATTCACCTACACATGCTTTCCGAAACAATGCTCAACGATATGAGATGCGGTTAGCAAATCGGGAGCTGGAAGTCGGGATTGAAGCTGTTTAAACCCTACACGAAGAAGAAACATGGAGCCATTTAGGCATCCACGACGTCTCTCAATATGCATTATCTAGCCTTTTCATCATTCCAGTAATATTCCTATACTCGTAGCTTGGTGGAAAAGACGACAGTTAGGACAGTTACTACTCGACCACACCAGGAATACAACTCCAGGTACAATCCAGAGACCACAAAAACCACGCCGCGGTATCAGTCATATTTAGGAAATAAAAATCTTAATTAAGTATGTTAATCAAATGCAGTATAAGATAGCAGAAAATGTTCAGCAGAAAAAATGTATTTTTTCTACTCACCACCAGGAGCAGCACTATAGATTAATTAAATGATTTTAAAAAGTCTGGGATGGATTATTTACGCACATGTTGTCAGAGGAATTTTTAAAAAATCCCGATGAAATCCTGCGATATCTTCAAGGGGGTCCCTAATCGCAAAGTAGATGGTACATACCGAGCTCTGTACAATTTCGAGATCAGTGACCTGATGAAGAACCCCGATATTGTACATGAAATAATCTCTTCTCATGAAAGAAGAGCCACCATGTAGAGAATGACTTGGTTTCTTCAGATTGTCTAAGACAGTATGAAGACCAAGCTTAGAATCGAAACCGTTGGAGCCCAATTCTTGACACAGTAAGGAGCCAGTATTTATTAATATTGATAAAATAAATATGTACATACATATATGTATATGTATGTATTTTGATAAATTTATGTGTGCATTTCACTCAGTAACCTAATTTTCCATTTAAAACAATTTAAATACGTTTATGCTGCATAGAAAGAGATCAATTTATTATCCGTTTTTTTAAATACTTCACGTGAACGCAAATGTAAAACATAAATGATTCTTGCGCATCCCTACAAATATGAAATTGAATGTTCTATATAGAACAAAAAATTTTTAATAGCAAACCAAATTTTGTCTCCTCATTTCAATTACAGTTTTATTATCGTGATCAGTAAAAGGAGAAATACTAAATAGTATACATATGTACAAAATTAATGCTCACAATGTTTCTTATTCGCTTATAGGGCATGTTCGTAATAATTTTTTAATTATATTATGAACAGCATGGTACACTGGTTGCAGGGGGGTATTTCCATACATTATGGTCAAAAACTGAAAAATATCATATGGCCTAGATTTCAAAGAATTCTGGAGCTCTTTTGACTCGAACGATTTTTCTTAAACTGCTCCTGTAGATGTGTTATGATCTCAGCTACCAGAAAAACAGCACGAATTATTGGTTACATATTGGTTTTTTATTAGAAATTATTAATATAATAATTGGCATGTAGTTCAAAATATAATATATTTTGTTTGGTACAAATAATTTATTAAAAGTTTACAAATTTCTGCTAACGCGTAATTACAACTAATTACAAAAATTCTTTTAAAAAAATGCACAAATTCATAATTTTTCTGCTAGTTAATAAAATTACAGTAGAAAAAATTATCTTAATCTATAGTGCTGCTCCTGGTGGTGAGTAGAAAAAATACATTTTTTCTGCTGAAAATTTTCTGATATCTTATACTGCCTGTTAATCAATAGGTCTAAAAAGAAAAATTAAAAAAAAATGATAATTATAAATAGAAAATTGTATTATAGGTTAATTAAGTATAACAATTTATTCATTCACCACTTACTAACCATTAAGAGGGTAGAAGTTGAGTCTACTACAACTATAATTCTGTTTTTTTGTTTCTTTTACCTTTTTTTCCCCATTACCCATCATGGTAATGAATAGGCAATAGGCCATACTTCGAACGGCGATGGTCGGAACACGTCCATGAGTTCCCCTTTTGGTATATTTTGGCCATACACTCATTATCCCCCTCGGGGATAAGTATTTAGTATTGTCTATCTACTTATAAGCGCTAATTAAACCAATACACATTACAAACGAATAAAAATAATTAAATAAAATTAAAACATTGACAATTAAAATAATTTAAGTCCTATCATCCCATCCAAACAGAAGCAAATCTGTTTCCTGAGCTGTTACCTCTACGAGGTCGAGGGGAGGCAACGAATAAGTGGTCACATCTTAAGGGTGCAATAAAAATTCCACTGTACGGCGAAATACAGGAAAAACTCAGTGTAGATAGGGTGGTGGGAGGACATGGGTGTCGATAGATCACCTGTTGCATCCGTTTCGAGCCGCAGTAAACGTGCTCGAACTGATGACAACGAGGCTGTGGAGGATGGGTCCCGGCAACCCACCGCACAGCCTGTAGTCGCTGATTCGGTCGGTGCTTTAAGGGAGGCTGTCAAAGCGATAGAACTGGAGATAAAGCAGATCTCCAAAATTAACATGGGAGAAAGGGCAAAACTTATGGATTGCCTTAGCGCTATTGTAGACGCAGGCCAATTGATGAGCCTAGAAATTGCTGGCTTTAAAGGCCGACTGCTCGAAAGATCCGAGATAGTACAAGCAATTAAATCAGAGAGAAAGGTATCGTACGCGCAGACTTTGAAAAATGCGGTACCTCAGGTCCCCGTCCTTTTAACGGGAGTCAAAAGAAAGACCCAGTGGCAACCATCAAAGGTTGTCACTGTAAAAGCCATGGCGGGTAGGGAGACCTCCTTCACTAACAGTGAGGAGGTCAAAAATAAGCTGCGGGAAATAATAAACCCGGCAGCGGCTAACGTTTCGGTCAGAAAAGTCACCGCCATCAAGGATGGCGTTCTAATCGAAACGGGAAGAAAGGAAGATCTAGATTTCTTCCTAGCCAATAAGGAGCTATCAAATGCTGGGCTGGTCGCATCGCTACCAGACAAACGTATGCCCAGAATAATCATCTATGATGTGGATAGGGCTGAAAAGATTGAGACAATCAAAGAAGCCTTAATAAAACAATGTAACTCTGAATCAGTAAAGATTGAGGACTTGAAACGTAGTTTCATGACTGGACCAAAAGAGGCCAAGTCAGTCCATTGGGTAATCGAGGTGTCGCCAGCTGCGAGGAATATCCTCATAAAAAACCGTCGTGTTTATCTAGGCTGGTCCTCATGCAGAATAACAGACTTCATCAGGTTGACAAAGTGTTACAAATGCCAGACATTTGGACACATTGCCAAGTTCTGTAAGGAACTAAACCACATTTGTGGTCACTGCGGTGAAAATGGGCATGACCAAAAATCATGCACAAAAAAGACTGAAGACGCTAAATGCGCTTCTTGTCGGAAGGCAAACAGGGCTTTCGACCATTCGTCGCGTAGCAAAGTTTGTACTTCATACAAAACGGCTTTTAACCTTATGATGAAGCGAACTGTCTATGATAGTTAAAAACAAAAACAATTATCGATTGAAGATCGCCCAACTGAATATGCAAAATGCTAAAGCAGTTGGGTACGAGATTAGACAATCTACTGAAAAAGAAGCAATCGATATACTCTGCATGCAGGAACCTTACGCGGTTAAAGGTGTCATAGGGGGAATGACCACGTCCACAAGGATAATCAGTGGATGCAACAATAACACAAAAGCAGCAATTGACATACTCAATAACGATCTTGAGGTTCTTAAAATTTCACAGTACTGCGACTCACACTGTGTGTGTATCGAGGTGAGATCTAATATAGGAAAATTTTACTTGGTCAGTATCTATTTTCAATATTCAGACGATCCAGTGGAATATATTAACAAACTTGACAAAATCATGGATGGTCTAAAAGACTATCCTATTATAATTACTGGCGACTTCAATGCAAAGTCTAAACTTTGGCACAATAAGGACGCAAACGAAAGAGGAGTCCTCGTCGAAGAATTTATTGCAAGAAGTAACCTATTCGTTATAAACGAAGAAGGGCAGCCAAGTACATATTCCCACAATGGAGAGTCAAATATTGATCTCACTCTCATGACGGGTGGTCTGTTAAGAAAAATTAGAAGTTGGTCCGTCCATAAAAATTGGACATCAAGTGACCACCGAGTAATTGTCACGATCTTGGGCTCGGAGGACACACATAATGATTCCGCACCATCTAAGATAGCTCCTCGGTATGCCTTAAGGCATGCCAATTGGGAGGGTTTCTACAGCCAGCTAAGTAGCATCTGGCTAAGCCTGGCAAAAGACCTGGAGGTGACGATCGAAAGCGATATCGATCGAGTTGAACAAACAATAACCAGTTCAATAATCAAAGTCTGTAGCGCTACTATTCCACGTAAACGTGCTCGCAAGTCAAAATTGTCTTGGTGGTCTCCTGACCTAACTGAAAGTAGAAAATTGGTTCGTAAGTTGCGCAAGTTATATCAAAAAGATAAAAACCCCGACTCTCGGGAAAGCAAAAGGCTTAACTATGTGGCACACCGAAGGGCGTACTTCAAAAATATTAAAGACAAAAGCCAAATGAGCCTTAGAGAGTTCATAACGGAGCATGGAAATGCGGAACCGTGGGGCTTTGTCTACAAATTTAACACAGGCAAATTGAAGACGAATGAGGTACTAAGTACCCTGGTGAGCGGTAGCGGACTAACAACAATCTGTTGGGAGGACACTACCAAATGCTTGCTTAACACCTTACTGCCCGACGACTACGAGGAAAATGACTCCGAGAGGCAAAAAGAAATCCGCGCCGATCGTAGCACTGCACCAACCACACCAAACGTGAGCCACTTCAGTGATGAAGAGGCCACTTTGGCTATCATGTCTATGAAAACCGGTAAAGCGCCAGGCCTAGACAACATCGAGGTCGAAGTGATACAACGTGCATGGCCTATTGTAGGGCCCTGTATCACGAACTTTATGAATACTTGTCTTAGTAAAGGAATATTCCCCAAAGCATGGAAAAATGGCAAACTAGTAATCATTAGAAAAACTGGAGATAGGTGTCAAACCGATCCCAAATCTTATCGACCAATCATGCTGTTGCCTGTCCTTGGCAAACTATTTGAAAAGTTAATTGCCGGCAGGTTAATGGACATATTCCAAGGAAGTGGTACCTATAGTGACAAACAGTTTGGCTTCAGAGAAAATAAATCCACAGAAGACGCAATGATCGAGTTGATCAATATGGTCAAAGAGTCGGACCAAAAGTACAATCTTGGAGTATTCCTAGATGTATCTGGTGCGTTCGACAACCTGTGGTGGCCCAGCATTATGTTGGAGCTAAAGAGATTCAATTGCCCATGCAATCTCTACAACATCCTAAACAATTATTTTTCTGAAAGAAAGGCAACTGTTATTTCAAGCCATGGAACACTTGAAAAAATGGTCAACAAAGGTTGTCCGCAAGGTTCCATCCTTGGTCCACATCTCTGGAATATAGTCTTCAACGGAAGCATGAACCAGGAAGTCCAAGAAGTAGCATTCGCGGATGATAAGGTAATGCTTTTTGCGGGAAATTCAAGACAAAGTATTCAAGAAAAAGCGCAACTTGCCATAGACAGGATGGTGGACTGGTGCAAAAGCTACAAAATGGAGCTTTCCTCAGAAAAGACAGTCATGATCCAACTTAAAGGTTCACTGGACATTAGGAGACCACCATTGGTTTCCGTAAATGGCCAAAGAATTAAGATGGTTAAAACTGTCAAATGGCGGGGAGTTGACTTTGATGAACGACTTGGAGTCACTTCACATGTCAAAAGAGTCGCGGAAAATAGTTAAAAGGTTTTCGCTGTGCTAAAAAGAGTTGCTAAAGAGAACTGGGGCCTCAAGCAACAAACACTATCCATAATATATGAAGGCCTTGTGGTATCTTCATTAACATATGCGTGCGCGGCATGGGCAGACCGAATGAACTGCCACCATCGGCGTACACTAGTTAGTGCCCAAAGAAGTATCTTGCTCGGAATAACCAAGGCTTACAGAACGGTGTCAACTGACGCCGTTCCTGTCTTGGCCGGCATGATACCCATTGATATACTGTTAAATGAAAGAATTGCCAACTACAAAATTAGGAAAAGACAAAATGTGAGTTATGGAAACGTGATAATAGAAGGCGATCAAATTCGGCCGAACCTCGTGGGCTTGCTCAAGAGGAAAACGAGAAAAGCGTCAATAGCAATATGGCAGGACAGATGGTCGCACTCAGTGGATGGCAGAATAACATATAGTTATCTACCTAACATTGCGGCGAGATTAGAGACAAAGATTCCTCTAAGCGTATGGTTCACCCAAATGTTAACAGGACATGGTAGAATGGCTTCCTATATGCACCGACTGAATCTAGCGGACTCAAGCACCTGTGGATGTGGACAGGGCGAGGATACAATAGAACACATCCTCTATGACTGTGATCTAGCTCAAGAAGCTAGAGAACAACTAATAATAGACACAAGAGTTGAGTGGCCAGCAAGTAAACTAACTCTAATGCTGCCAATCAACCTCAACTCTTTCAAGAAGTTCTGTGATACCGTTTTAAGCGGTAGATAGACAGAGAATAGTACACCAGATTTTTATCTCAAGTAAATTAATGTTAAATGATAGTTATAAGTAGACGAGTATGCGCCTCCTCGATGGCAGGGACGGTAACAGGGCAAACCTGGCTAAGCATACCGATTTAGTAATTTTATAATAAAAAATTGTAAGTCCGCGTTGGAGTTGTTAAAGGCACGACCTCCTGGGAACAGCTTCTTCGATCAAAGCGACATAATGAATGAAATGAAATGAAATGAACACTCATGCAGTTGCCACCACAAGCCACGACAAATATTACCCCTACCGATCTCAGCTTCAGATTAATGCCGCGGTAGGCCAACTGGTAGGACAATTTATATGGTGCTGGGCCGGGGTAATATCAGCTACCCATCATAGGGTAGCATCTAGCAGATATTACTCCAAGGGTCCTGTTACAAAATTACAATTGTTGTCAATTGCTAACTGTAAAAGCTCTAATAAATTTATTTTTATATATAGAAAGTAATTATCATAAAGCATGTGATGTATACACACCAGAATATTTGCAATTGGTTACGAAAGCGAAACAAACGAAATGAATAGTTTTAGAATAGAATACTATTTAAAAAAAAAAAAACAAAAAAAAAACTCCCTTGTACCATTTTATGTTGTTCAAAATTTAATTTAAATGACAAAAGTTATTATTTTTGTAGTTTTATTATTTATAAATCAAAACTAATTGTTATTCAAAATTAAAATTATAAAATACAAATAAAATAAATTTAAAGTTATTTGTATTAATTATAAATTTAAAGAAACCAAAACAAAAGAATATCGATAGTTTTAAAATTATTATTTCCTTGATCTCGATTACTTACGTATATGTCGGCATTTTGTTTTGTTGTTGTCTTAAATCTCTAAAAACTATTTTAATTCTAATTTATTTAATGGATTACAGTTCTTAAAAAAATTATTTTAAATTAATTAACAATATTTTGTTTTTAGAATGGCAAAGAATAAATTTGTAATTCGCCGATTTCGATTGATATTGATGAATATCAAAAATGTATATATGGATGTATACGTACATACATAAGTAAAAATGATGTCAGGTTAACAGTAAAAGATGCAACAGCTCTTCATCTTATGGATTAGTAGAGATTTTGTAGTATTTAATACAAAATAAAAGTGAATGTAATGTTAACATTTTTTTTTTTTTTTAAATTTATTTCTTATTTTTTTCGTTTTCTGTTTAGATTACATCAAATACACAAAATTAAGAAGAAAATCATAATTTTTAAAATAATTTTTTACTATCTTGTGTGATGTTATTATTTTAGTGATTTATGTAAAACGTTTGATTAGCATAATTTTGCCACTAGAGTTTTTTATTTTTATTTTTTAACACGACTTTATATGTAACAGCATCATTAATATATGATGATGATTATGATGATGCATTTCTCATGCTCTTATTATCAAATTTGTATATGAAGAAATTGGCTGTTCAATTTTTTAATATGTGTAGGATAATCATGTCGTTATACGTGAAAGGCTTTTAAATGGCAAATTGTGACAATTTATTTGGCGACTTTAATAATAATCCTAGACAAATCGTAACAATTAGTTATAACAAAAATGTGTTGAATGGTTTGCCCCAAATTCGTGCATATTTTAGCGGTTTATGTAGCAGTATAATGCCCATATTTTTAACAATCGATCAACTTTAAAAATAATATGTCCAACCACTTTTAGATAATAAGTTCGATAACAATAATTTAAAAAATTTCTGAATTGTAGGTTTGTCTGGAAATTAGTATAATTCAGAGTTCAGAACAAAACAAATTAAAATGTTAAGTTACGGTATAGCAAATGTTTGCTTTATTCTGTTTCTGTGCGACTACATATCAATGAGTCCAAAACAAGATTTTAGTAGTGGTCACTACACGTTTGAGGGAATGAGGAGGTTCAAATATTTCGGCTCTCTTATCGGTCACGATAACAGAGTGGATGAGGATATTAAAGTGTGGCTGGCAGTCTAAGACCACAGCTAAAATCTACACATTTTACAAGTGCCGTAACGCTGAAGTGTTTTGATCGGCAGGGCTGGGCGACGTAAATTACACCATGTAATCTACGCGGTTATCAAGACGTAAAATATGACGTAGATTACTTGGCAGTGTTTTGTGTCAATGTCGATAGTTAAGACAACGTCAACAACAATATGTTAGCGTTCTAAACTCCAATGAACCAGTTCACAGTTGTGTTTGTAAAATATTATCAGAGCTTCAAAAAACAGTATATGTATGTAACAGATAATAAAACAGGTCATTCAGATTACATTGAATCATTGAAATTCTAAATAAAGTCAAATTATCGAAATATAATAATTTAAAAAATTTTTAACCTAACTTAAGTTTCTGGGAGGATAAGTTAGATTAAAATGCATTGAATGATATATTAAAACTATCACCGTCCGTATCGTGTTGTTATCCTAAAGTAATCTGGTCACCGTAGTTTAGAATTTGTTTACAAAAGTACACTAAGCATTACACTTTATGTTGTCTATATACGGGTTGTCGACGTGGCAATGCAATAGGGGAAACTAATTTGTCATCTACAGGGTGGGCCATTATGTTAGCCCTTTTTTTATTTGGAAATAAAGCACACATTTTGGGATAAAAAATAAAAAATGTTTATGGATATTGAAAGGTGGTTGCCTACTATGCCATTCATGTACGAAAAACAATTTCGTTCATTGTCCCCAATGGCTTCGTCTACAGGCTTGCATCCAAACATTAAAACTTCTCATAACTTTTTCCAATAAAAGCGGATCAATGACCTCAATTTCAGCGCGAATGTTGTTTTGAAGTTGTTGCATTGTTTGTGGATGATTAGCATAAACCTTACCTTTCAAATAACCACACAAAAAATTATTAAGTGGTGTTAAATCCGGCCTTCTTGGTGGCCAAGGAACTTTACAATTTCTTTAAATTATGCGATCAGCAAATTTGCGTGGCATATCGCTCCGTCTTCTTGAAACCAAAGGTCATTGACACACAATTCATTCAATTTGGGTCACTAAGAACTAGTTAACAAATTGCGATAACGTTGCCCATTCATTGTAAGGGCATTTCCTTGTTCCTTTTCAAAGAAAAACGGCCCAATGATGCCACCAACCAATAAACCACACCACTGGTTGGAAGATAAAGTTCAGCCTCGTGAATAATATGAGGCTTTCCAGTCCCCAAATTCGATAATTTTACTTATTGACGTACCCATTACGATGAAAATGAGCTTCATCGCTAAAGATGATTTTTGGTGAAAAACCTTCATTTCGTTCAGGCATCTAATTAACAAACCGATGAGGATTTAAATGATTTGGTGGCTTCAATTTTTGAGTTAGTTGAATTTTGTATGGTTGCAGATGAAGATCAACATGCAAAATGCGACGTAATTTGGTTCGTGAAATGTTTAGTTCTTGTGATCGATGCCTCGTTGATGTGCTTGGTTCATTATAAAGACTTTCACTAACTGCTGCCACTGAATCAGGAGTACGGACTGGGTGAACATGTGTAACGCTATAACCTTGCTGTCATAACCAATAACTTTCGATGTCGAGACGGCACTTCGAAAGATATACGAAAGATCTTTCTAAACAACTACCATAAAAAACAACACGTATAATTAAAATTAGGACATTAATAATACGGTTATAGTAGTCACTTAACCTAAGTTCCCACATCTTTGCCTCTGCTGTGTCGTTGCTATGTCGTTTAAAAAAATGCACATCTAACGGTTGGACTGTTGGATAGTTTCCACGGTACAAATTCAGGACAGGTTTTTGTTGATGATTGTCTTTTAGTAGTATGATGAATGATTCAGCCGATTAGCTTCTGAATGAGCGGCCCTGACGATTTTCCTTATAAAATTGATGTTCATAACAAAACAAATTCTATGGAATCGTAATTGCTCACGAACGTTCCCATTGGCAACATATCATTCGATTTTCGTTCCAACAGAGACAAACCAATCTCACTGCTCAACCCCCCGGTCTTAACCAATAGCTCTGTTGAAAGCATTCTTACTAACTTTGGTTGCCATGATGTTCGAAATTGTAAAGAATATAAATCTGCATATTCTATACAATTTCGAACATTATGGGTTACGTCACTCATCAAAACGTTATTTCCTTTTATAACCATTATAGATATAAGTTAAATACACATGTGGGAAACATTGATGGCACTGCCATAGAAATCTAAGTATATTGTCAAATTCAACTAATTGCTCAAGTTCAAAAACAATTTCTAATTTTTTGGAATTTTGCATAAATCACTTAAGATTTCGTAACAAATCTATGTTGAAATACTCTTTAAATTATAACTAAATTTTGATTCAAGCCCATTACTAGAATTTTCGCTGAAATATTAATTACGAAAATCCACTCAACATAATTCAAAAGCTTTACTAATACAAATACGATTAAACATAATTTAAAATTCACTCAAATTTTGGGAAGCATATGGAGCTCCTTCTTCCTCCACCTCATCACCATAGCTAGGACAGAAATCATGGGCGGAGACACCTAGTCTGCTCGCATGTTCCTCAATGAGACATTGTCCCGTTACAGGTAGCAAGACCTATCTTTATATGCAACCTGATTTGTGATATATAAGTGTTCTTGCGGGCCAGCTCATCTGCATTTACATTCCCTACGATATTGAAGTCCCCAAATTCAAAAGATATTTAAGGAACTCCTAAAAATGTGTTTGCTTGATAGAAACAAGAGAACAAAAGGAAGAATGAAAGAAGTTCGTTTGCAAGATTAAAAAAGTTAGGAGCGCAGCTTTTTATAAAATATCGATTAAGTTAAGCCGTATGACAAATAATAATTTGATCGTCTCAGTTTTAATTGTATCTCCCTAAAAGGCAAAACTAATTTTGGGAACATTCAGATTACAATGTACATAATTCTAAATTTTTTAAAGATATAGATTACGAAAATATTTTAATTTAGATCTAACCTAATTTGGAAAGAGTTTAAAATGCATTGAAAAAGATTCTAAAACTGTCACACACGAATCGCATTAAACCTAAAAATAAATCTGGATACTGTAGTGTAGAACTAGTTCACTAAATCACTCTATCAATCGTTTTCTACGAATTGTCTACGTTGTCTAAGATATCTACATTGTCTACGGGTTGTCGACACGTTGACGTAGAAATTAATAGATGACTCGTGCATGCCCATCCCTGTTGATCAGGCCAATTGTTATATGTATGGATATGAAAGTTGGCCGCTAACGGATGACTACGAGAGATAACACCTTACATTTGAGAGAAGAATACGCGAAGTAGATGGGACATACCGAGCTGTACAGTATTGAGATCAGAGATCTGATAAAGATCCCCGATATTGTACATGAAGTAAATCCTCAGAGAGTAAGCTGGCTCGGTCACGTTCTGCGTGCTGATCCGGAACGAATTGTGCAGCAATCTTTGAAAGGAGTGCCATCATATGGTTGGCGAATATTTCGTTGTAGGCGATGATTGCTATACGGTGTAGAGAACGACTTTGCTTCTTCAGATTGTCTAAGACAGTATGAAGACCAAGTCGAGGGTCGAAACCTCTGGAGCTAAATTGTTGATACGTATATGTATAGTAACGGGACGCCCTGGCCTATAAGGAGAATGCATGAGATGGACACAGTTCATTTAAGGAACTCCTGGGGGAATTAGTAACCTTACCAATAATTAGCTGTTGTATACTAGAGTTTTCATGTATCGTGCGTCAATTGGGTACATACAATTATGTCGAATGTGTCGAATGGTAATTCAATACAATCACCCGCCCATAGATGGTATGTTAAATTTTTGATAGTGCAACCAGGGATAGGCGGTTTAGATTATACGCCGTGTAATCTACTCGTTTGTCGACTCGTAAAATGAGATTACTTGGAAATATTTTTTCTCAACGTTGCTCATTGAGACAATGTCATCAATTTATGATATTTTAGCGGTTTGAAATAAAATGCGCCAGTTCGCAGTTGTATTTTGTAACAGAATTCGCAGATGTATTTTGTATAATTTTGGAATAATGTGTTGAAATAAAATAAACAGAAGTCTTAATTAAAGAAAGTTTATTGCACTAAACGTATTGGTTTAAATTTAAAATTTTGCTATTAAGAACAAAGTCAAAACCGCCTGAATTGTGTCAATGAATTAGAGGCAAAATACGTTTCTGTCGTATTTTTTTATGTACACAAATTCGACGTAACTGTGGAACATGTAACCAAGACTTGGCACTTGAGTGCACAACTGCAAATCGCTTATCATCATAACTCTTTTTGTAAATATATCTATTATTATTATTAAAATTGGCTGGAATGCATGAGGATGCCCCACTCAGGCCACAAAAGCCCATATGGTGCAAACCCTTCGCAAACTGAATATGTTTAAACCAAGGCAAAGAGAACAACTGATCTATACTTAAAGACCTAAAGTTGAATACTTGGCACATACGATGTAGATGATCATTAAAACGGCCATGTCCTGTAAGAATCGCTACCAAGATTCTTAACTGGTTATTTTTTAAAGGTAAAGCGTACTTCGTGGACCTCAAATTGTGTTTCTTAATTGAATACTTCACCTTATGACACCTAAAAGTCTCAAGCCACTGAAACCTTAGGTCTTTCAAAGCGTAGTCCTTTATAGCCTTCTTCCCGTAGTTGAAAGATAAAGGAGCCGCTGGTTCAGGACCAATTAAAGTTAATTAGAACCAGCTTTAGCTAAAAAATCCGCGATCTTTCTGCCTACGATGTCACAATTAGCCGGTACCCCGGTTTTTTTTTTTGTAACTTTATTTAAGGACTTTTAATTATTTTTATTTATCTTTTAATTATTTCATTTTATATTAATTCAGTGTGTGTAGTGTGTGTTGAATATCGTAAATTATTCTGCAAACAATCGCTGTTAATTTTTTTTTTCCTAGATGTTAAATAACCAATTATCACCATCATAAAATTAACATAAAACCAGCAGACTAAAAACTGCAACATTTTGACAATTTTCTACAAAACAAATTAATTAACTAAAAATTGTTCAACTATCTACAAGTATTATTCATCATCGTGTATATAATTTTATTCATTTAACATAATGAAATTATAACTTTTATATACATCATTTAATTGCCCATTTCAAAATCACACCAAAAATTTGGCAAACACAAAACCAAAATGCTGAAGAATTATGAATAAATTAATGAATTTATCAACCGCGCACCGAATCCATTCATAATTTTTGTGTCTTGTGTTTCACATTATTTGATTTACAAATAAAAAAAAAAGAAACAAGAAACCTACCAAACTACAAATGAATCACATCGCGCATATATAACAGATAATTTAACTTTTTATTGCTTTTTTTGCATTTATCTCTTTTATTTTCAAAAACTATCACTGTTATGAAATTGGCGAAAAATATCGTCTGTATATTATCTAAAGATTAATTAAACCGAAAAGAAGCTACAAATTAACGATAAAACAAAACAAAATCGAAAAGATAAAAAAATTTTTTTTTTTTACAAAACTATTAAAATATAAATCATAGCATATAGCAGACACAATCGCGTGAATAAAATATCAAATTTAAATAGTGTTCAATCCAACTGTGTATGATGGAGATGGTTAGAAATTTGTGATCTTTACGTTCGTTATAATAAATATACAGATCGGCTGGAGGTCCGTACTTGACGGTAAAATATCTTCCGCACGTCTGTCATGATGACACTTACCGTTTTTATAAAGCATACCAAGGGCGACATTACGACAAAGATATTATGTCATAAAATGTTATATGATCGGTGAGGGCCGCCGACGCCAATAATTTGTTCATTATAAATACCATCGGTATATGCATTTAAATTATCTTAATTAAATGCACGCGTCAACCAATGTATATTTCCAAGTCCAAGGGTTTAGATTATTATTTTAAACTATGTACTATGACATAACACCTATATTTAGTTGATCGCATTCCAATTGGCGTCACTCATATCTTAATGTACGGTCGCGATATGTTGAAATATATTTTTTTTTCTGTGATTTTATTTGATCGAGATGTCTCTATTCACTAAAATTGTGTATATACACACACACGAAATATGCACATCACCCACATCAGATGAAAACTATAAAAAAAATATTTAAAATTTTATCGATCGATAGATCGATTTTTTTTTTTTTTTTTGTAGTTAAGTTGGATTAACCTACCGATTATCATAATAACTGCGTGTCTTAGATAATCGCTTTGTCGTTTAATAATTTGTTTAGTTTTGGGCAAATCAATGCACCATCAAAACGGAAATAATTTTTTTTTTGTTGTAAAAAATTCCATACAAAAATAGTTATCTCATAGTGACATTTTTGTAGGTCGTTCCGATTAATTTTCTATTTTATGGTGTGGTATGCAAATCGCCCGGATTAGTAAGGTGTACAATATAGTTGATTTCATTATACATACCATAATGATGCGGAGCACGGTCGTATCAAATGATTTTGGGTTGCATAATCTATCTATATCGTGTTTTGTAATATTTTTTAAGTACTGTAACGATGTCGGCCTATATGGTATATGTAATTTTGATTTTCTTATAAAGCTGGTGGGTGTTAAATTTGCACTTCTTCAAAAAAATAGAGTGATCAAATTATGATTTTAAAAAATAAGAAGTATAAACTACATATAATAAATAAGAAAAATTTCAATCTTTCCGTTTATGGTATAAGTGGGTTCTTAGATAATAATAAAAATCATTATAGTTACAGCTTCTATAATGTATCGATTTATAAGAAAATTAGATAACTTTTAATCTTATGATCCAAATATGTACTAAACGATTTTATTTTACGAAATACATTACAGTGCATATAACAGACCTCACTCTTTCTTGCCTCATTAGATCAAAAATTAATTCATTGAATCCCTATGGTCTAATTTCCAAGAATACTACCAGAGTATCCTTTGCTTGTCATAGGAGGCGACTAAACGGTTGGATCGCTAGGCTGGGGCCCTATTATGAAACCGATCGCAATTCGAATTTTTTGCGATTCTGCGGATGCGCTTCGCTTTGTATGTGTGTATTATCAAATGCGATTTTCGTTTATCGCATTTCCTACTGGGACATTTTTTTGGGGGAATTTTTCTATACGTCAAAATACAATATTTTCTGTCAATATTTTTAACCTCGAAAATGGATTCGTATTGTAAATTGAACATTTATGAGGACGAAGAAGGCGGTGACACTTCATTCATGAATAGAAATTTATGGAGAAGCACATCGTGTCCTCTAGAACTTGGTAAAAAATCGTACATATCTATTTGTTCACATTTTATAGCATTGTAATTTTTAACTATTGATTTCTATTTTAGATAGAAGTCTTTTCAGGCTTTCTAAGAAATCTTTTTCATTTTTATTAAATGAAATAAAACCGAAAATAAAAATAGCCAAAAACAGTATCACTGAAAAAAATATTACAGTAATATGAACGATTTCTGGTGTAACATGTACGAAGTTGGTGTCTATATTGAGCCGACGATTTTTGCGAACATGGAACATCATTTGAATAATCAAATATCAAAAATTAATTTAATTATACGTTAGTTAATTCAACGCATATTATGCATAACCGTTTTTTAACTTTTAACGATTTTACATTAATGCTACTCATCGTTAATATATATTGCAGTTCTAACGATTAACACAATTCTGATAATACAAAGAATCTTCCTAGCAATATTTATTTCAGAAAAACTAACTTTCGTTGTCAGTCGGATATTTTAATTGTTATTACGATCGATACTTTAAACTTGAAATATGAATTGTACGAAAAATTCGTTAATGCTTGGAATTTTTGTTAAATTATTATAGATATTAATGTAAAATATTAATTTGATTAAAGAAATTTTAATTTACAACTATTATCGATTTTTAAGAAAATTCCATAGATTTAAAGACATATTGTTAACCAATATTACGTGTAACAACGAAAATTCATAAGACGTTGGAATTCATAACAACGAAAATTAATTGTCTTTCGAAAATATGGGTCCAATAAAACTATAGTAAAAATATTTTGTTGGAAAATAATAAATATTATTTTTTTTATATATTTCATTATCACAAAAATGTATAAAAATTTAAATTTGGTTTCCAAAAATATTGTACAAATAATATGTACATATATAATAAAAAATAATATACATATAATTCTGTTGCTGGAATTCTTTTAATAACTTTTTACTTGGAGGATCGGTCAATTTCTCGTTTAATATATGTATTTATAATTTCATTGACAAATTTGTCGACAATAAGTAAAAAAAATTAGTTGCTTCGGGGTACAGATAGTCGAAGTCTATGTAAATAAACTTTGGTCCATATGATTGGGAATAAGCCGGCCGCTCCTCTAAAACATGTTTAATGTTTGCTTCTTGATTTTCTTCATTGTTTTTTTTTCGAAATATCACTGATAACTTCCACTTTTCGATTATTATGTTCTCGTCATTATCGTCTCTTTTGTATTTTACAAATTGGCAAATTTTTGGTGCGTCCTCTTCTGGTATAATTTCGTCCACTATAAAATAAGAGAAAATTCACAAATTACTATTTATTTTTGGAAATAATTTTATTTTTTTAATTTTGTTTACTTACTAATACATGATTCGCCACTCTTAAATCGTTTCACTTTTGGCAGGGAATCGTTCTGCCTTAATTTAGCGATGTAATTGTTGTACCGATCGTACAGCTGCCCTTTTGGTTTTGGTTTTGTACGTCATTGGAAATACACACCCTACAAAAATAAAAATAAATAATATTTTATATTTTACGTTAATTTAGTCATACATTTTAGTCGTTACCGCAGTCTCTTCAGGGAAAATTTTCTTGATCTGATTGGAAATTGGTTCGCATTTCGTTATACCCATTCGTATGTTTTTTGTATGTAAAAATTCAGTACTAAATTTATTAAAATTTATCGACTAGTGTCAGTTAATATTTTTTGTCTTTTGATATGGTTGGCAAAAAACCCTTTTGGAAATTCTAAAATTTCCTGTAGCGTAACCTGAAATAACAAAAGTAAATATACAATATCATTTATTAATTAAATCTACTCTTATCAAATAACATAAAAAAAATGTTTTTGTTCATACTTTTTTACTTACTACTGAATTTTCGTATTAATTGTCGCCAGCGGATTTTATCCAACAGCAATATCCAAATCAGGATTATATGATAGAAGCATTCCAAAAAAAAATTACGGAACAAAATTCAAACAATGATTCATTATTGATTTGCTGGAATTGCAAGGACATTGGTCACCGATATCAAAACTGTGGAGAAGAATTTATAAATATATTTTGTTTTGGATGTGGATGTGGAGCTGCCAATGTAAGAAAACCTTTCTGCCAGAATTGTAAGGTTAATTCAGCAAAAAACTTGAGAGCGAGTGTGAGAGTTTCCAGGGATCCACACTCTATTCCCAATGCAAACCATGTACTGGAACCGAATCTTCTAAACAATCAGAATTCCATGAAGAATAAAGATCAGTAAGAAGCTCAACCGATCAACAAACAACTGATATGACATCAAATTCAAATGAGACACCAAAATATAAAATAAATCGTTCTATAGCATACTTCAAGGACAGACGTTGTTTTCTAACACACTGCGTTTCATCAATAATGTATTATTCGTTAAATGATCCTCGTCCTCATGCAAATGTCATAATTGCCTCCCGAAAATTAAATGGTCTCCTTGATAGTCGAGCATCAGTCAGTGTGCTAGGTAAAGACTCATTATCTTTTATTAAAGAATGCAATATTAAATTTCATAAACTAGCTTCTTATATACATACGGCCGATGGAGCACGAAATAAAATTGAAGGCTTTGTATGGTTACCACTGACATTCGGAAATAAAACTGTAAATATAAAATTTAGCATAGTGCCAACATTACAATCGAGCCTATATCTGGGAATAGATTTCTGGCAAAAGTTTAATCTTCTTCCAAAGTTCCCTTAAAGCAAATAAATTTGATTAGCTAGTATATTAAGGAGTCTCTCCACATGATTTTTGCGCATATATTTTAACGCCTCAAGGTCAACATCATTTTCTAGACAAATATAACAAATGAAACATTACTATTGATCAATTTTAAATCACTTAGTCTTTTCCCACTCAAACAGTTTATGTTCAAATCTAATCTGTTCACCAAGTGATTCTTCTTTTAATAGATGTTCGATTTGCACAGGAGTTATGAAGTATACAAAGCGTTTTCATAAATTTGATTTTCTGAAATCAGAAATTTGGATGTTACGCATATAGAAATTACACAAGATTCACAAATAACTAAACTTACGTTTACCTACACTGTTTTAAAATTGCGCTCATTTTTTGGGACATTTAATACAATTTCACGAAAACTATAAAACTGCATGTATTTAAATAATTTACACTTATTAAGTTTTTATTTATATTTATTCAGGCACTTTACTCAGCAAAACTTACCAATGAAATGAAATATATTATGCATCTAAAAACTAAAATGGAGGCAAATCATAGCGTCTATTTTAACGAAATTTCGTTGGAATAACTAATGATTAATACTTACAATACAATTTTGTTATATTAAAAAACGTTTCTTATATTTATTAAATATTACTTTTTCTATGCAATATTTCATGTACGAACAACAATTTGGCTTATGCAATTAAATTTAATAGATTTTACGAAATGTTATAGGACATGAAACAGTACAGTTTTAACCCTTTTTTTATTTCTTATTTTAAACAACTTAAAACAAGGAAATTTTTTTTGATTTACATTAGGTAATATATGTAGGTTGGGGAACTATATGTTTCTCCTATCGTACTAATACATTTTACCCAGAACGATTGTTTTATATAGATTTTCAGGATTACATCTCTTCACATCAAAAATTAGAAATATATGTATGTAGTTCATATCGTTTAATACATACTTTGATACATACGTTAACGAAAAAAATGGTTTTTGAATGAACATTACTTCCGTTTTAATTTTAAAAAAAATATTTAACTGAGATCGACGTACGCTTTGTGTTAATGCTATATTTAATTGGATCATACTGCATAACCAAACTATAATGTGTAATTTGATAATTTAGTATTATAATTCATTGTAAACTCATATATGCAAATATAATGAAAGGTTATAGATTATACGTTAGGGATCATAACGTCGCGACAGAAAATCCAAATTATATTTTGATGTTGTGTACTACAATTAATTATATCTTCAAGACCAGAATTTAAGGAATATCCCCCTTTTTACACAAACAGACATGGTTTAAAATAAACTGTAATAAATGTTGATATCATACATGTTAACTCATTTTTCGGTAATGTTCTTAAATAACAAAAACTGCAGAATTTGTACTTTAAGTAGCAATAAACTAATGAATTAGCTGAGAGAAAAACCTCATATTGAAAATCAATTTACCTAACTCCATTTCTACTAAGTAAAAAGTCTGGTACAAAATTAAAGTTCTCACAACAGAGTGTTTTTTTGCAAATGAAATTTGTAAATTATGTATATTGATTCTTACAACAAATTTGGACAACTGATTAAAGTTAACGATGACTTAATTTTGCTATAACACTATAGTAAAATGTAATGTGTTTAAACATACAATTTGTAAGGCGTTCTTTTAAATGTTTTCTTTGTTCGACTGCATATTAAAATATTAATATTGTTAAATGGTTTTCTTGTGACCGCAGAATACAAATATAGGTGTATCATTTTGCAGAACATATAATCCAAACCAACAGAGCATTTCATCTACCATTTTTTCGCACATTAAAGGATATTTTTGTAAACCCTGATCGGTATCTGGAGTAAGAGGATCAAAAATGAAAAATAATGATGCAACATTTCTCCATTTAATTTGTTCGTTATTAAAATATTTCAGCTTTCATTATTTTATTGTTCAATGTATTATTTATCTTAAATGCTAATATAATTCATTATTATAGATTTATTTGCAGAACAAAATTCATTTTATTTTAACGATATGTTAATTTAACATTTTTTTAAGTATGTACGAAAATAACATAATGTGTCATATATACACGATGAAGACTAGTTTGTTAATAGAGGACCATTTTCCTTCTTTATATAAAACTATAATAATGAATCATAATTGCATTAAAAATAAAATAATATAATGAACAACACAATAATTAAAACTATAAAATGTATTTTAACTTTGTACTGCTTTTCTTACATTATAAAGACACGTTTGTTAAAATAAAATCGTTTTCGTTCTTCACACAAATTTATTTTAAGGAACTATTATTGCATTAACGATAAATCAGTAAATTAAACAATAAAATAATTAAACCTGAAATATTTTAATAATTAATTTATTTTTTTTTTTTTTAGTTTAAAATAACAAAATGTATTTAAACATTTTTTTTTTAATTAATAAACTTAATGATTTTATGTTAAATGAAAGGAAAATGATATTATTCGGAAACTCTTTCGTTAATATTACCGGATTATTTTTTTCAGTGTAGAGCTATTCCACCAATATGAAAATTGGCCGCTACCTTACGGTTTTTAGCCCACGGATCATACCAGCATTCGGTTGGCCAAGACTATTATATAGCAAAGTCCCAGCCGACAGTTTCTGTGATCATGGATGAGATGCTTACAATTTTAGAATCTTTGTGCACATCTTTCATACATTTCGACCAAACAGTGGTGGCTGAATAAGCATTTTTAAAATATATGTTTTTCTTTAGAATAAAAATGTTCATTGATGATTACATATGTCGGTGCAAATCGCCTTCGCATGATTCTTTTGAAGGGTCCATGAGCTCAGAGCGAGGGTATTTGGAAGAAAAGAACAGAGCTGGGGATAAATCGTGATGGATAAGTGTAACCTAAAAATATACAATACTTTCATGTGTGATCAAATTTATTGCAAATATACATATGATTCATTTCTTTGAGTATTTAGGTGATTCCAGATATCCACTAGAACCGTGGCTGATAGTCCATTACAGAAATATTGTGGAACGAACAAATGAAGCCAAATTTAATGATTTACATTCAAAATGCAGAGTAACCATTGAGAGGCTTTTTGGTGTCCTTAAAAGTCGATTTAGATGTTTGTTGAGTGCGAGAGAATTGAATTATAAACCAAGGAAAGCGGCTCAAATTATAAATTTAGCATGTATGTTACATAATATTTGCATAAAGCGTAATGTGGAATTCGATGAATCGTTATTTGTGGCAGATGACCGTTTCGAAAATGTTGTTGGTGATCTAAATACATAGTCTAATAATCTTCTAAGAGAAACAAAAACAATTAGAGACAGAATAAAAGATTCGTTGTAGTTGGAATTCGTATACATAATTCAATATTTAATAAAAATATAAATATTACACAAAAAAAAATTAATAATTTTTATAAAATTCAACAAAACAAAATAAAAAAAATTGTTTCTTAATTCATCACAGTATAAAAAATATTATCACGAATATCTTACATTTCTAATCTTTTCCGTTCCAATTCTATGTATTTCTAATACTTGCGCCTTAAGTTTAAGCTTTTTCTTCAATAATATTTGAATCTCCAAACGATCATTTTTTTCACTCTCACATTTTTGAATTAGGTTATTTAATTTTTCATCCTTAATTCGCCTTATGTCTTTTTGACATCTGAAAGCTTCTTTTAGAATTTTTAAAGATTCCTCGTAGTATTGGATTGATTTTTTATGAAACTCCGTTTGAGCATCTACTTGTTTTTGTAACAAGCTTAAATTTGTCCTTTTTCGTTTATTTGATGATGATTTTGTAGGTGGCACAACTTCATCAGTTGATTGATTTGTGGCGTTCTCAGTAATTGCTATTAATTCTATCTTTTCGTTGGTTTCAAGTTCATTGAACTCCATATATTGAATAATGGTTGCTCCATGGGATACTTCTTCTAGTGGGGATACGGGCCGATAAGTGTGTTTCCGAGGGATACTAAAGGTGGGGGCTCCAAATCCACCGACCTCCGTATTTAAATCAAGTCATTCGACTACCTCTTCCTCTAAATTTGACAGTTTTTGAGTTTTATTTGGTCCGCCACCAGTTCCAGTTACTGATTTGAGGTTTCCTTTTAGTTTTCGTTTATTGTGGTATTTATAGTCTTTCCATACCAAAAAATTCGAAATATGTATAAGTATGGCTATAAGAGATTATGGAACATATTACCTACCTTTTACCTTTTCGCATTTAATCTGTCTTTAAGGTCAGACCACAATATATTTAACATATTTTTGTATTCAGTTGAGTTTAACAGGTTTTTTGCCATTCCCTCGTTCTCCTTCATAAATTCCACTAAAATTTCAAATTGCTTTTGGTTAGTAGTCCTTTAAAAAAAAAATTACGATGTTACAATTAATAAATAGGGTTAAAAAAATCACTAAACAATATATTGTTTACTAACATATTTAACAATTATTAAATAATTAAAATTGTACTTATTTAAGTTCTTTTAATAATCACCGCTGCCAAAATAAATAATGTTCACTTAGCAATTGGGATATTGGACAGCTTTTGAGCAGTCGCAAATGTCATTTTGCATTTTGCAAAATCTGCATTTTTCGAAAATATGTTTCATAATACCAAAATGCGAAATCGCAAGTCAACAAAACGAAACATGGATACCGCCAAAACAACACCGGACCACCGCTCAAGTACCCTGGACACAAGATTTAGGATCGGCACGTGGAACGTGCAGTCACTTAAGAAACGAAGAGAATTAGAGGGCCTAATCACATGCATGAAGGAGTATCGGCTGGAACTCGTTACTCTTGAAGAAACGTGCTGACGTTAAAGTGGAGACCATGTGTCCCAGGGCTATGACAACGGCCATACAGTGGAGATGACCTCAGAAATCTTGGAGCTGGATTTCTTATTGGGCCGCAGGTACAGAAGGTTGTTTTGAATTTCCAAGCAGCCAATAACCGATCGTATAAGCGTCGCTTGCGCATCACACAAGTTAGCCAACCTGTCGATACTTTATGTACATGCGCCCACAGAAGTCAGCCAGCCTCAAGATAAAGACTCAATTTACAATGACTTGGACGATCTGATGACATATATATACCCGAACACGATGTTAGAATTGGGGACTTACTATGGTTGGCAGAAATTAGACCCACTTGTGTGAAAACATAGGTCGGTACTTTCGACACGATACTGTGACCGATAACGGTGAGAGAATAGTGTACTTTACAATTGCTCACGATCTTAGAGTAGCAAGCACATTTTCCGCAAACAAACAGATACATTTAGAAACATGAATCCAGCCCCGAAGAACTTCCCGCAGCCAAATTGTAAAATATGTCAGTTTTTAAAGAGTGTTCTCGGGTTGTGCAAGATGTGAGAACTTATCGGTCAGCATTAGCAGGCAAATACGTAGGCAACGATTATCATTTGGTCGTTGCAAAGCTACAATGGACGTTTTCAAACAGCTCTGGGAACACAGCGAAACATTAAACACGTCAGCACTACATCTTATATCAGCAGTCCAATGAGCTTGCGAATGCAGATGCAATATGCGTGATTGGATTTAATAGTAACGGAGTTAGGGAATACTTTATTCTCATGTAGAGTTTTCAGCATTTGTTGAACTTCAGATTAATGAGTCCAAACCAAACAAATAATCTATGGTTATATGGGGATAATAACACACCAGATTATACTATTGCTTACTTTACGTTTGTGGGTGAAAATATTAAATAGCAGATGGCAGCTGGCATTCATTTGTATCCTCTAAGGCCACTGCTGTTACCTTAACATCATTCCAGGCCCATTGTTATGTATGGATGTGAAAGTTGGACGCTGACAGACGAGTACGAGGGATGGCTCCTTACGCTTGAGAGAAAAGACATTCGTGTGATTTGCGGCCCAAAAAGCGATTTAGACAGTACATACCGAGCTCTGTACAATGTCGAGGTCGGAGATCCGATGGAGATTATTTTTTTTCTTTTTTAAGCCAAATGTTTATTTTTTACATTCTATCTGATTCATTCTAGGCATTCTTAATTCTGCCAAATTCGAAGCCGTACTTTTGAATTACTTCGAATTGCTCAATGATAAACGGACTATGGGTACTCCGAGCCCTGGGGTCAGTATTATATAATGAGCATTCTTATACAAATTTTCCCTTGAATTGGGTTTGTACTTGTTCAATGGCCTCCCAAGTTTTTCACAGTTTACTTTTTTGCATCATTATCGTACACCATTACCAACGTATGGGAGGATGCACAGCTATAGGTTTGATTTAATTAATTCAAGCTAGTCTGTACTGACATGGATGATGTTGTGTACATGAATTATACACTGTAATCAAATAGTCTTGGATATGATGAATCTCTTTTGCGTCTATTTGACCCGGTACGATATCGATCCAAATGTCACACCTTTAAATACTATGATATTTGTGCTCTATTCGAGTGATATGCCGAAATTCTATAACTCAATAAATATTCGATTAAAATTTATACAATGTTAACAATTCAATATATTTAAAATTTTATTAAGGTATTTAAAAAATTTAACCGAGTTAAAATTTGAATAGTAATTGCGGTTACAAACGAAATGTAGACAATCGAATCGCAACGCAACTTGATAATAATTAGAAGTTTCACCAGGATTGTGCTCCATGGCACACTTCAAAACGATAGAATTTTGGACAGTCGAAGCTACTTGCTCACACCATGTTTGTGACTATATTTTATGGAAAGAAGATCTAAGAAATTCCGTGGAAAATGATTCATATGCAGAACGATCGAAAATTCGCTTACACGTCTGAACAATTACGATGTGCCAATACCAAATCCTTTATAAATCGGGTGATGGTTAAAAATAAAACGTAAATACAAGTACAACACTTGAAAAAAGTCTATTGATTGATCACATGATTATCACATGTTACCATCATACTTAAACGTATAGTGTGATATAAGATAGATGTCAGATTATGGTAATATAGTGATATAAATTATTTTCAAGTGATTTCTTTCGGGTGTCAATAAACAGTTCATCACTTGAGCTTTTTCTATATACTTTACATTTGAAATATGAAATTTTTTCAGCATTATGTCATTTTTTAACAAACCAAAAAAATCTCAAGTGATTTGTAGAAATATATGTCGTACAAGCAAATCACTTTAAAAAAGTCATCGTAATGTGACATATATGTATATACACATGCGTAAATCAACCAAACTTGATATGTTTTTATCACAGACGGCATTCTGACCGTCGAGTCTTACAAATCTTTATGTGCATATAGGTATAAGTATATGTATGTATATACTGTTTATAAAGTAAGTTAATTTTGATATCTTAATTTACATAAAATTAATTTAGCATAAAAACAAAAGAAGCGCATTTTATATCTATTTCGTTTTTCTTTTTTACAGTTTAAGTCGCGGATTACAAAATTCAATTGTCTTAAAAAAAATATTTCTTTTATTTAAATTTTTTCTACATTTTTGCTTTTTTATATTTTAAATTTAATTTCAGTTATTTTATGATAATTTAATTTGTTTATATTATTATTTTATAATAATATATTTCAGCGAAAGATGAAAATATTAAAGTATAATGGATGTATAGTCGGCAGTTCTTGCGCTGTTGGGGGAATTACATATTTCTAGATATATTATAAAATTATTGCTTAAGTGTATGGGATTAAATCGTGTGGACAATGTTTAAACTCAATTGAATCATAACGCTATATACTCGTATAAGTAAAATTCCCATTCGCAAAATAACTTTGAAATTATGTAAATTTAAGTACATACATCATATGTTCATACATATGTATATGTATATAGAGTCAACCAAGAACTATAAAAACAAAAATTATAATTTACTTTTTATTTAAGGTGATACCTTCAAAATTTGGCGAGCATCGCGCCAGAAATCCAGTTTTAGAAAACCCATATATTTTATATTTTTTATACTCCAAGACTTCAGACTTCGAGTTTGCTGACCAACTATAATGTTGGTTGCAACTCGGACATACCGTTGAGAAAAGAAAGTCTACTCCTAAACTCGGATGGCGACAGTCTCTTAGCGAAGCCGAGCCATCGCACAGGATCAAGACGTCTACGGAAACGTCATCGCCAGCGTCTACAAACAAGACTGTCTGCGGGCTTGCACTATAGGCACGATCACGGTGCAGCTTAGCGGTTCCGCTGGCACTCCCAAACAAGCCGCGCACTGAATCTACGGTTAAAAAGTTTTGTGTTCGCGAGAACAATCCGATTATCTCTCTTAATGAGCAGAAATTGGGTATTATCCGGCTTGAACTTAGTCGTCGAGTTCTTGAAACGGTGAAATCGTCAGGGTTTGTACCGCAGACGCTTGTGTGCTATCTTTCGGATGGTGTCTTCATTTGCAGGTGCAATGCAGGTGCACGTTGACCAGAAATTCTTCGAGAGTGTAACTGGTTCCGGTTTATTGTTGTGAAGAAGTCCAAGAAGTAGCATTTGTGGACGATAAGTTGCTCTTTGCTGGGAATTCAAGACAAAGTATTCAAGGAATAGCGCAATTAGCCATAGACAAAATGGTAGACTAGTGCAAAAATTACAAAATGGAGCTATCCTCTACAAAGACCCTTATGATCCAACTTGAGGGTTCACTGGACATTGGTTTCCATAAATGGCCAAAGAATTAAGATGGTGAAAACTGTTAAATGGCTGGGAGTTGACTTCGACGAATGACTTGCAGTAACTTCACATGTCAAAAGAGTCGCGGAAAATAGTAAGAAGGTTTTCTGTGCTGAAACGAGTTGATAAAGTGACCTGGGGTCAAGCAACGTACTTTGTCAATAATTTATGAGGGCCTTGTGGTCTCTTCAGGCGTGGTCTCTTGTGGCATGAGCCGACACAATTAACTGTTACCATCGGCGTACACTATTTAATGCTCACATCTTGGTCAGAATTACCAAGGCATATAGAACAATGTCAACTAACGCCGTTCCGGTCTTGGCTGGTATGATTCCTATTGATATACTCTTAAATAAAATTCCCAACTTCAAATTAAGAAAAATACTAGACGTGAGCTACGGAAACGTGATAGTAGAAGGTGATGAAAATCGGCCAAGCCTCTTGGGCTCGCTCAAGAGGAAAACGAGAAAAGCGACTATAGAAATATGGCAAGATAGATGGTCGCATTCAATGGATGAGAGACAAAGAGTCCTCTAAGTGTATAGTTTACCCAAATGTTACCGGAGCTTGGAAGAATAGCCTCTTATATGTACCGACTGAGTCTAGCGGACTCAAGCATCTATCTATGTTGTCAAGGCGATACCATAGAACACATCCTCTATGACTGTGATCTAGCTCAAGAATCTAGAGATCAATTAATTATAGACTTAAGAATTGAGTGACCGGCAAGTAAATTAACTTTAATGCTGCCAAACTAAAACAATCTCAACTATTTCAAAAAATTTTGTGATACCATCTTGAGCGGTAGGTAGATATAAGTATCAGAACACAATATTTTTATCTTAAGTAAAACAAATTAAAATAAAAAAAAATGTTAGTAAAATTGTAGACCAGTATGCGCCTCCTCGTTGGCAGGGACGGCAACAAGGTAACTTGGCTAAGCATACCGATACAGTAGTAACATTTAATGAATTGAAAGTCAGCGTTGGATATGTTTAAGACTCGACCACCTGGGAACATGTACTTCGCACACCTGAAATGAAATGAAATGCATTCAGAGCCTCGGCCATCCACCAGACTCGCTTCTTCCGTCTACAAATCCGCTTAGACTAGAATCCGCTGCCCTCCTAGCAAGAGCAGCCTTATTTTTCCTCGCGATTGTGAGACGCTGTTGTGTCTGACTTTCATTATACCTAAAGTCGGTTGAGCAGTATTGACAACCGAAGTTTTGAGTATTTCCAAAACAGAGTTCACACAGTCGGACAGTACGTTCTTCGTGTCGATCTCAAATTTTGTGCCCGGGTTTGAGCAGGCGGTCAGGCGGCTGCAGGAGAATAAACACAAGACTCGCTTAATGTGCCGTATCTGCGTTCAACTTCAGCAAGTGCTCACACTGCCTCTTCGTGGCGGCCGCTAGAAATTACTCTGTTACAGGAGTATAGGCTACAATGTGAGGGCTACGGTCCTCCTATAGGGGGTTGGCATTGGGTTAATAGCCCAACCTGTCAAATTTTATTGTTACGAAACCTCAACATTAGCCTCGGATATTTTTGGATTCACAACAACGACCTCGGACACGATATAAGAACAACGATTTTAAATTTGGAACATGGAACGTACTTAGCCTAAATCGACCGGAGAGCCTCGATCAACTCTCCGGACAAGCATCTAAGTATAAGATCGACCTCATAGCGCTGCAGGAAACAAGTCTAATCGCTACGGACTAACCCTCTGCCGCAGCAACAACATAAATAAACATGAATTCGGCGTTGGTTTCTTTATTTGCTACCAATGTCGTCAATTCGTGACTGATTTTATCCCTGCGTCAACAATCGGATTTGCACACTCAAGCCGCTCTCATGCAAATGAGTCTAAGGCTTATATGAGACGAAGTCAACATGACGGAGTTAAATTTTGTCCATCTCGTTATAAACATTTCGCAGTCGTACCAATTTATAGAGCAAATAGAGCAATAGCAAACAGAAAAAATAAGGAAATCGGTACGATTTCTTTATTTTTTCTGTTTGCTATTGCTCTATTTGCTCTATAAATTGGTACGACTGCGAAATGTTTATAACGAGATGGACAAAATTTAACTCCGTCATGTTGACTTCGTCTCATATAAGCCTTAGACTCATTTGCATGAGAGCGGCTTCAAGACTAGTTTATTCATTTCTATTTTGCTGCACAATATTCACCAACCATATATAAACCAATCAAAACTAGCCATTTCGTAAACAAATTTCCCCTTCCAAATTAAAATAATTTCAAATCGATGGAAAATGTGCAGCAGGCTGGCAACTGCTACAAATTAAAAATATGCTCAAATTTTCACTCAGTATGTCAATTTTAGCTTTTTCATTAAATTTTTTTTTTTTTGCTATATCTTGGCGAAACCGAAATGTCATTGTCGTCTTGACGTTGTCAAAATAGTGACATGAATTTGCTGAAACTATACATATTTGTATGTGTTTAATGGTAGGATTAATGTTAATTTTAATTTGTAATTACTAATTTTTTGCATGAGAAAATATGTACTGCCATTCTAGTAAAAATGGCTAGACAACTTTTTGCGGTGGGTGCAAATAAATCAAATGTCGGGTTTTTATAATGATGGATGATGGATGTGATATTTATTATTTATGATAAGTATTTTGTATTTATTAAAATTTTGGTTGTTTATCTTGATTGTATATTTCTAGATTCATGTACTGGAAGGCCCAGTTGGAAGTAAATATTTCTGGCAAATTTTGAGACTAAATTATTTTATAGTGTGTAAATCATATGCACAGTCGAGTTATTTGTGGCAACATTTAAGATTTCACCGAGTCGTTAAGCTATTTGCTTGCAGCGTCGAAGGATGTATCCGAAAATTTACGATTCACCCATATTTGAATCATTATATTCGAAAATGCCACACTGGTGAACGGCCGTATCAGTGGTGCTTAGTATGTGGAAAACTTATTATCACCGGATCAGTATTTTAACAACACAGACTCATACACCGTGGAGAACGCCGATATTGATGCGAACTGTATTGTAAATGATTCTATCGAGCAGACGCACTACAAAATCATATAAGAATCTATACTGGCGAGAAACCCTATCCCTGCGAGTATTGATCGAAAGTATTTCGACAAAACATTTTAGACCAACAATTGTGCCACGGCTCTATCAACTTCAATTAGGTAAGTCGAGGTGCCACACCAAATAGGAATATAAGCTACCCAACAGTAGAATGTTTAGATTTATTAGTTTGGTTGATACCAGCTAAAGCGTTGCATATAAAAGGTATAGGTTTAATTAATTACTTATCTGTTTCAATATGATTTAATGCTTGATACGAAAATTTATAATCCACACAGGATGTCGTAAGGATCGTCTAAAAGAGAAATGCTCTGATTATTGTCAAGACGATTTGGCCGATGATGATAGTATAATACTAGATAACGGGAAACAAGTGTTTCTCTAGCTTGGACCACGTCGAAATGAAGTTAAAATAAATCGGCCCAGTATACAGCACATGAAGAATGATCAATCGGCTCGTTCTCGGAAATTTTCAAAATGTTTTCACGGATGGACAGTGTACAAAAAGCCACCAATCGTTTTTTTTGTTTTAATTTTTAAAATTGTAATATTTTATGTATCTTACACACTAATAAAATTTATTAAACTAATTAAATTTTTATTTATAATTATGTACATTTATACTTTTATTTCGATATGTTCTGAGGCCGTTTGGTTTTCTGATAGCCTTAATTCGTGATTATTGTAACCTTCTGGTGCATCCTTACAAGGTACGCACATACACACAATGATTCAGTATTTATAGTGGGGTTGGTTGTAAAATTACAGTGTGTTCAATTGTTCTGAAAAATATAAACATAAATATGGTGGAACAGTGTTTTCAGTATTAAAATCGGATGAGTATATATTGGTGATGGCCTTACGAGTTTGATTTCCCTCTCGAATGTTTTATGCAAAGAAACTACAAACAGTAGATATATTATCATCATACTTGCTTTGTAAATAACATCAATTTATTTACATTACGTCAAAATTATGTCATAATAATGCCAAAATTATGTCAAAATAATGTCAAAATTATGTCAAACTGACATAATTTTTGACAACCTCAAATTAAGCAAAAAGCCATGTACCAAGATACTAGAATAAAAAGCAGCTAACTTCACCCTCCCGCTTTGCAGAGAATTTTGCAGCAAGATAGAAATGCATAAACTCGCCTTCAGGTTTCATGGGCGTCACTTTAACATCACATTTGTGAACGTTCATGCTCCTACTGAGGAGAAGCCGAAAGAAATCAAAAACGTTTCCAATGACGAGCTTGAAACCGTCTTGAAAAAAATTCCACAACAGGACATTAAAATTGTTTTGGGCGACTTCAATGCTCAAATTGGCAGTACGGGCAGCACTTATCGTAGCACCATCGGACCAAACTCCTTGCACCCTACCTCAAACAACAACGGGACGCGCACCACAGAGTTAGATTTGCTCTACATAACTTGGTGTTCGCCAGCATATATACTTCCCACATAAACGCATCCATAAAGCCACATGGAAATCCAACGACGAGACAACGGTCAACCAAATTGACATTTTTCCTCACTTCTAAACAAACAAGCAACAACCTCCCTTACTTCAACGCGATATTAACGTCTAGATGACTCCACCGCCCCTCTTCCAACATATGACGAAGTGCGGAACGTGATATAATAATAAATAATAATAATAACAGTGTTAAAGGCCATTACTGGCCCCTTACTGAATCAACAATTTGGCTCCAACGGTTTCGATCCTGAGCTTGGTCTTCATACTGTCTTAGACAATCTGAAGAGGCCAAATCGTTCTCTACATCGTGGAGCCATCGTCGCCTGCAACGACCTCTGCGCCTACCATATGGTGGCTCTCCTTTCAGAGATCGCTGCACAATTCGTTCCGGATCAGCACGCAGAACGTGACCGAGCCAGCGTACTCGCTGAGATCTAACTTCATGTACAACATCTAGGATCTTCATCAGATCTCTGATCTCGAAATTGTACAGAGCTCGGTATGTACCATCTATTTCGCGTTTAGGACCGTAAATCACACGCATGATTCTTCTTTCAAATGTAAGGAGCCATCTCTCGTACTCATCCGTCAGCGACCAACTTTCACATCCAAACATAACAACGGGCCTGATCAACGCTCTGTAAAGCTTCAGCTTCACGGCACTTGATAAGTGTTTAGATTTTAGCAGTGGCCTTAGAAGATACAAAGAACGACTGCCAGCTGCCAGCCGCACTTTAATATCCTCACCCACACTGTTATCGTGAGTGATAAGAGAGCCCAAATATTTGAACCTCCTCACTCCCTCAAACGTGTGGTGGCCACTACTAAAATCTGGTGTGCCATTGTCTCTAAAACCAGAGATCAGGTATTTCGTTTTGGACTCATTGATCTGGAGTCCAACAAAAGCTGAAAACTCTACAAGCGGATCAAGTATTTCTTTCACTCCGTTGCTATTCAGTCCAATCACGCATATGTCATCTGCATATGCAAGCACTTGATTGGACTGGCGATATAAGATGTTGCACTGAGGTGTTTCAGTTTTACGAAAGATGTACTCCAACATGAGATTAAAGAGTATCGGGGACAGAGCATCTCCCTGCGCCGAACATCCGAGTTAACTGCAAAAATTGTCGATAGCCTGTTCTCAACTTTAACACAGCATTGAGACTGCGTCACTGTCATCCTACACAGTCGTACCAATTTTGTTGGCATTCCTAAGTATTCCAGGGCAGACCACAAACTCTCTCGATTGATCGAGTCGTAGGCCTGCCGGAAATCCAGGAAAACCGGATGTACGGAGATGGATGTCTCATAATATTTAGATAGAATCATCCGCAGCGAAAAGACCTGATCAGTGACTGATCGATTCGGACGAAATCCTCCCTGATAGTCACCAACCAAGCCCCCCGCCAGAGGAGTGATTCTATCCAATAAAATGTATGACAGTAACTTGTATGCTGTGCAAAGGAGAGCTATACCGCGATAATTCTCACACTTCAAGCGGTCTCCCTTCTTGAAGATGGGGCATATCGCGGCCACTTTCCATTCATCAGGCATAACTTCGGTTCGTCATACTAATCGAATAAGGTCGAAAAGACAGTTCCACAAAGTATCCCCTCCGAATATCAAGAGCTCCGAATTAATGCAGTCCACTCCAGGTGAGCGGTTTCGTTTCATTCTCTGCATGGCCTTAGTGAATTCCTCATGGGATGGCTCCTCAGTGCAAATCTCCGCAGACTGTTTTAGAGGTGGCTCAACAACAGTCTGTGACGCATGATGAACATCAAGCAGCTCAGTAAAGTGTCCACTCCATGCGTCAAGTACTGCGTCGATGTTGACACAGAGGTTTCCATCCCGGTCCCGAATGGCGGTTGACGAAGGCCTGAAAGTATGGTGCAATCCAGTAATTCCTTTAAATAAATTACGTGAACTACGCTCATTGCTGAGTTGTTGTACTTTCAGAACCTCGGCATTCCACCATTCTCGCTTCTTCCGTCTACAAATCCGCTTAGCTGCCCTTCTTGCAAGAGCTGCCTTGTTTTTCCTTGCGATTGTGAGACGTTGTTGCACTTCATTATGGGCTATATATTGTTGCTCAACTGCAAGACGACACTCGTCATCAAACCAATCATTCTTGGGTCTGACTTTCACTATACCTAAAGTCTGTTGAGCAGCACTGACAACCGAAGTTTTCAGTACCTCCCAGACAGAGTTCACGCAGTCAGACTGGTAATTAGCTCCCTCAATGTTGTCGCTGACAAGATCCTGATATCGTTTCTTTTGATCTTCATTTATCAGACCTTCACAGTCGAAACGTTCCATCCGTTTCGCTGTGTTCCCCGACCTGTACGAAAACTTCCACCGTAGCTTTGCAGCGACCAAATAATGATCGCTGCCTACGTATTTGGTTGCTGACCGATAAGTTCTCACATCCTGCACAACCCGAGCTCGCCCTTTTGAAATTAACACGTGGTCAATTTGGCTCCGAGATGTTTTGCGAGGATGTGTCCATGTCTCTAGGTGTATCTGTTTGTGAGGGAAGAATGTGCTTGCTACTCTAAGATCATGAGCAATTGCAAAGTACATCATTCTCTCACCATTATCGGTCGCAGTTTCGTGTCGGGAGTACGGACCTATGTTTTCACACAAGTCGGCCGGATTTCTGCCAGCTCTAGCATTAAAGTCCCCAATTACCATTCTAACATCGTGTTCGGGTATAGTTCCCATCAGATCGTCCAAGTCATTGTAAAATGAGTCTTTATCTTGGGGCTGGCTGACTTCTGTGGGCGCATTAACACAAATTATCGACAGGTTGGCTAACTTCATGCGCAGGCGAAGCATACACAATCGGTTATTAACTGCTTGAAAATCCAAAACAGCCTTCTTTACCTGCGGCCCAAGAAGAAACCCAGCTCCATGATTTCCGAGGTCATCTCCACTGTAGAACAACGTATAGCCCTGGGACACATGGTCTCCACTTTGAGGACAGCGAGTTTCTTGAAGAGCAACGAGATCCAGCCGATACTCTTTCATGCACGTGATTAGACCCTCCAACGCTCCTGGTTTTCTAAGTGATTGCACGTTCCACGTGCCGATCCTAAATCTCGTATCCGGGTACTTGAGCGGGGGTCCGGTGTTGTTTTGGCGGTATCCATTTTTATTTTTGTTGATTTTATAAACAGTTGATTTTTTTTACGGATGCGGGTCGTCAGCCCAGCGATCCAACCGTTTAGTCGCCTCCTACGACAAGCAAAGGATACTGTGGTGGTATTCTTAGGAAACATGTTCGTGCAATTAGATTTACGAGACATGTGAGTGCCCCCCGACCACAGCGGAACGTGATATAGCAGATGAAAAACTACAAGAGACCTGGTGAGGATGGTATCTGCAACAAAATGCTCAGATATGGAGGCGATTATTTGTTTTACCGCATGTTTTGGTTTACAAGAGACATCCCAGACGCGTGGAAGACAGATCTTATCTGATCGCTTCATAAAAAGGGAGACCGGTTAAACTGCAACAACTACCGCGGTTTCTTTGCTGAATACAGGCTACAAGGTTTTGGCCAAAGCAGTCGCGGCAAAATTATCAACATACACCGAGAGGATCTTAGGTGA
This sequence comes from Tipula unca, assembly GCA_951394425.1. Taxonomy (NCBI): domain Eukaryota; kingdom Metazoa; phylum Arthropoda; class Insecta; order Diptera; family Tipulidae; genus Tipula; species Tipula unca. The sequence goes on from OX596380.1 coordinate 78,456,124, forward strand.
TTATGAATGCGGTTTTCGTCCGAATATAGATCAACAACCGATCAAAATTTCACTCTGAGGATGGTGCTAGAAAAATGGTATGAAAAGGACATCGCTGTGCATAGTCTATTCATAGGCTTCCAGCAGGAATACGATAGTGGCGTAGAACAACGTCTTGTCCTATCTAGGCGTACCGTCAAAATTGGTTTCTTTGTGTCAGGTTTTAATGGATGGCTCAATATGTAAGGTGCAAATAGAAGGAAAAATGTCGGATGCCTTCGAGATAACATCTGGAGTGCGGCAAGGAGACCCAATAGCTCAGATTCTCTTCAATTTATCATTAGAATATGCCATTCGTCAGCATAATATAATGCAGCGCAGCTGCATATATTACAAATCATCCCAGTTATTACCATTCCGATCAATGAAGCGAAGACCAAATACATATGGTGATTACCAGAAGGCAGCCACGAGGGGAAGTACTTGAGCAGGGGCCCGGTTGTAGTTTGGCTGTATCCATTTTGTCTTTTGTTGAGTTTATAAAGAGTCGAGCGATTCAACCGTTTAGAAATAATGTTCGTGCAATTTAGATTTACGAGACATGTGAGTTCCACCCGATCAGAGGGGCCACGTTTGATTAGTACCTTGTACATATTTTTCAATAAAACATATAATTTTACTTTATACCGATCATAACTTAATATATTTTATTAAATATGACACTTTTATTATTGTTTAATACCCAGAAATAAAATATTTTTTTTTATAACTAAAATTATGCCAAAAGGATTATCTTACGCAGCACGATCGATAATTTATATTTTGGCCCAAAAATCGCATTAAACCTTTACAAAAAAATTATTTATTTTACGAAATATTCAATATGTCACAAAATATAGTGTATATGTATGTATGTGTATAATGCGCGGATTTTTATCGGTTGAAGGCCATGTGAAATAACTGCCGAAATTACATGATCATCATCCAATATCGCGCGCATATTAATTTAATAATAACGATATGATCAACAACCACATAATGATCAAATTTGTACAACATATATTGACGTTATGTAATTATTGATCATGATCATAAAATATTTTTACATTTTGTTTGGTTTGGATTTTTATTTTTTATTTTTTATTTTTTAGGTGAAAACATTCAGAAGTTCATAAATAATATAATAATTTTGGTGCGCTGTTGTTGGTTTGTTAATTCCTGCCGCGTTTGTGTTATAATATAATACCGTGATGTGTGTTTTTTTATGTTTTTATTCGTTTTGGAGGGTGACATTTGCATATTGCGGTTACACTAATATATAAAATGTAATTTTGACATAACCGATGCGTTATTTAATAAATGTCAATGTTGCAGTTTTCTTTTGTTTTAATTTATAAGGAAGATCAAATTTTAAATCGTGTAGGTATGTCCTTCAATATACATTAATATATCATATTACTTCAGTTACTGCTTGTATCCATTTTTGCCATTTTACATAAACACAAAAATTGTTAAAATTTTATTTTACATTTTCCAGCAGGTGAATTATTTTGTTTGTTTTTTTTTTTAATAAGTAAAAGTGATTATTTTGTAAGTAGCATATCCCCAATTTTATTGCTTTGTTCTTTAGTAGGTAAGTTCACCTTAGATAGATGTGATGAAATGTGTCCGAATGTCTCCGAATTGTCAATGGTTAACTGTTAATTGCGGTGATACTAATTCTTCGAAATATACTTAATTTCTAACTTGTGTAACTAGCAATTCTGACATAACTCATACCAAACATTTAATTGGGTATTCATGTCTAAGTTAAGCAAATGATTAAATTCAGTTTTAAAGGTAATTAAAATTATGTTTATTAACAAGTGCGATTACGTGAATTAGAAAACATGTATTGTGTATAGGCATTAAATAATTTAAATGTTATTAAGAATAAAGCATATGGCACTTTAAAATTATGCGTTCGGTTGACTGTGTCCCCGATATCGCGCCTAAATACATTAACTATAAAATTGATAATGTGATTAAATTAATTAAACAAAAATCTGACAAAATTCATAATATTGGATATATTGGCGTCCACCTACAAGGAAACTCAACAAGTGCATTATGTTTAGCTCTTTCGCTAGTTTTTCTTTTTCTTTTAGATATTGGAAGGGGCATAAACTTCAGGGAAGCAGCAACTGTTAGCTAAACTGTCTGCCTATGTTAGCTACGCAGTCTGCCAATGTTGGCCCCTGTGGTTGTGTCCCCATCCATCTCGGATGGTCTCGTAAACCTATATTGGAAATTCTTCGGTTCTATCGTGGGACATCGATAAATTTTTAGTAATTATTCTTCATGTTTACCAGTAATCGAAATGGTTAAATGACAGAATTCCATTTCTCAAATCTTTTCTCGGTGGCTTATCCTTCGAGAGATTTGTAGAGTTCGCAGGTTTTTCTTAATAAATTAGATGAGTCCATTGTCTTTTATTCTGGTGGCTCTCGTTCTAACCTCAGTGCAGGCTTTGGAATCTACTGTCCTGGGACGGATCTGAGACTTTTCGGAACTAATAGCGCTGACACGTAGTGTTATTGCGAGGCTTTGAATTTTGCTGTTAAAAACAAAAGTATTCTACTGTGTACAGATAGCAAAGCTGCACTTAACTCTTTAAGAAATCCCTTGGTTTCAAGGAATGCAAACAATTCATGAACCTTCTTTGTTCTAACTTTGTGGGTACCGGCACATTGTGCTATCGTAGGCAATGAGATCGCGGATTGTTTAGCCAAAGCTAGCTGCCAATTAACTTTAATTGGTCCTGAACCAGCGGCTCCTATATCTTAGTTATAAAGGATTACGTTTTGAAAGACCTAAGGTCTCAGAGGCTTGCGACTTTTAGTTGTCGTAAGGCGAAGTACTTCATTAAGGAGCCCAATTTGAGGTCCACGAAGTATGCTTTATATTTAAAAAAGGTACCAATTAAGAATCTTGGTTGCGATTATTACGTGACATGGCCGTTTTAAACATCATCTTCATCGTATGTGTTTAGATCATGATGTTATTTGCGAGGACTGCCTTGAGGAGGATGATGACTCCCTTCACTTCATGAGCAGTTGTCCTGCTTTCAGTTCTATACGAGTTCAGGTATTCAACTTTAGGTCTTTGAATTTAGATCAGTTGTCCTCTCTGCCTCGGTCTAAACTTGTTCAGTTTGCGAAGGCAGCAGTGCGCGTTTACGAATTGGGATAGAATCCTGGGTTTGGACCATGGGCCTTTGTGGCATTGAGTGCGGAATCCTCGTGGGTTCCAGCCAATTTTAATAATAATAATAATAATAAACCTAAATTGCACGAACATGTTTTCCAAGAATACCACCACAGTGTCATTTGCTTGTCGTAGGAGGCCAGCGACTAAACGGTTAGATTGCTGGGCTGACGACCCGCATCTGGAAAAAAACAATCTGTTTATAATGTCAATAAAACGAAAATGGATACCGCCAAAAAACACCGGACCGCCGCTTAAGTACACAGACACCAGATTTAGGATCGGCACGTGGAATGTGAATTGACTTAGGAAAGCAGGAGTGTTAGAATGCATAATCACTTGCATGAAGCAGTATTTTCTCTGCGGTTTCATTCATATTCGCCTTCAGATAGCTGATAGTCGACGAATAACGTTCCAGCTGACGATAGTTTCGATACGATAGGTTTCAAATTCTGCCATAAGAATTTCATAACTTTTCTTTTGAATTTTATTTTTCGCTCGATAGTACAGCGCCCAGCTGTACTTCGTAGGAAACGTTTCCAAACTGAAAAATGCAATACATCAGGAACTAGATTAGGGCAGGCTATAATGAAGTGTGGCTTAATCCTTGTAAGTTCGACGAATCGACGACGCCAGGAGAGTACCTAATACGGCATCTTACAGTTCGAGTCTGGGAATGGTCATTGAATTCTACTGATCCACTGTGGTTTTCGCTCCGATCACTCTGCATCACACACCTTCGGGGAGTTAATATGCTACGGCAGCTGTCATTTACAAATACATGTTGTTCAAATGAATTTGTCCCAGTTATCTTAAGAATCGTCATCTTCATATATATTTTATTGAGCTCTCGAATAAGCATCTTAGCATAGACAATAATATTAGCAATCTGACACAGCGGATCGAAAATCATCATGGCAATTCACTTCACGTTTTGTTGGAGTTCGTGAGCCAATTAGAATATCGGAGCCTACACGATCAGTATTCAGTTCAAATTAAAATGTATTATCTGTTGTCGACCACCACATGCCTAACACTTCAGTTGTTTCTCCATCTCGATTTTCGCCGCACATATTAAGGTCCTACTGTTCAAATTTTGACTTGGCGCCCAACTTTAATTACTCGGATTGAATATGAAATAAATTTCGAATTCGGAACCCACCATATGAATGAATTTGTGTGGCTTATTTGCTTTATTTACAATGTTAATGGCCACCTTTTCCTACGGATTCAAACCCATCAAGCCAATCTTCAACGTAATGATTATGGTGTATAGCAAAATACGCTCGAAGATTATTATCTTGATATTTTTAGGCACGTATGTTCTTGATGTATTGGTTATTGAATTTTATTATCTCGCCACAAAAAACGCTGATGTGACTGATCGGCGGTGAGGGTGACAGGATATTCAAGAAATCGGTAAAGAATGTTGGAAAGCGGACTTACATAATCAAGGTCCTTCAATAAGATTTAATGAAATCCCATTGATTTCCGCGGCACCATCCCACACAATTCTTGTCTTTCGGCTTATTCGGATTGGTCACGGTGCATAATGGCAAATACCAAGTGCGTAAGTTCGAATTATTCGCCTCTTCTTGCTATAGATTGCGATGATATCCTTTGTCTACATAATATCCGTTTTTTCAATATATTTGTTTTTTCAGTTCTTCACCTAGCCTGTCATCCTTGTATATTTTTCTTTCAAGCGAAATTAGGCGGGGCCTGGCGATCGGTATGGAATAAGGAAGTTCTATACATTATCATAAGGCCAGTAACGTACTTATTCTCAATTCGTAGTTTCTCGCATAATTTCATTCGCCCACTGAACGTCTTTTGATTCTCGTTTAGTGATTGGACATTTGACTCCAGAGTTTTCCGTTGTAAAATTCTTATTCACTTGGCGGTGTAAGTCATCATCTGGCATTAAAGTGCAGTTTACAATATGATGAACTGCTTCAATGTTGTTGTCGTTAGCGACTTGATGATTAGATCGAAGCAGTATCCATCGCAGCGGCGTGGGAATGCTCTCCCCAGAGGCTTACCAAGTTGCCAGTGTTGTGTCTTCATCAGAATTCTAGGCTTAGCATTTGCATACTCATGGATTGACAATCCTTCGTGGTGTGTATATTATGAGCGCATGTCATTCAGATCCACTGTTTGGATAGATAGGTCAAGCGATGTAACAGTTCGAACATCATCGATTCGGTCTCTGGGGTTTTGACATCACACCGCGGATATATCAAAACAAACTCTCAGGGTGTTTTTCTCTAGACGAGTTATGTTTCCATATACTCTGCACTTTAGTTATAAAAAAATTTCGGGGCCCTCCAGCTTCAATGATTGTGCGATTTCTTCATCAATCAGAGTAAGACCTTAAAATTCATAGGTTGGTATACAAGTAGTTCCTCCATATAGGACGATTGGTACAATTCTAAATAATAGCTTCCTTGTTGTTGTAGCGTGAATTTCCATTGCAATTGTAGTTGCAAATATGTTGCCTCTAGAAGTTGACGGTACAGAGTGCACATCTGGATCGTGTAGGAGATAATGATGGTTGAAGGTAGAACCACAAGTCTAAAAATGTTCGGCATAATCAGCTCGATCTCTGAAGTAGATATCCTGACTAGATAAAAACTACCTAGATCAGATCTTACTTCTACACACAAGCAATGTGACTCGCAGTACAGTGAAATCATTAAAACTTCTAGATCATTATTTAGGATGCCAATGGCTGCCTTAACGTTATCATCATTCTTCACGATAGCTCTTGTGGATGTTACCAAACCGCCTATTTTACCTTTATCCGCGTATGGTCCCTGCATGCAGAGTATATCAATTGCTTCTGTGTCAATACCATGTCGTGTTGGTGAAAGTGGTTGAACGCCCTGTTTTCTTTCCTGCAACAAGTACATTTCACATCTTCGGCTTTTCTTGGGCAGATCTTTTGTTCGTGACCAATCTCACAGCAATGACTGCATATACGATCTTTCTCTTTACAGGGTTTTGCAATATGTCGAAACGCATCTCGATCTTCACGCATTCAGAGCTTTGTTTAATTGTTGTTTCTTTTATGTCCTCGATCGTTTCAGTTTGTTCAACATAGTAAATGATAGCTCTAGACAGATGCTTTTCTGGTAGCGATGCTACTAGTCCGGCATTTTTTAGTTCCTCATTTGCTAGGAATAATTCAAGGTTGACGATTTCCCGTAGTTTTTTCCTTACTTCCTCACTATTTGTGAATGAAGTCTCCCTTCCAGCCTTTGCTTTTACAGTGACAATTTTGGACAATTACCACTGGGTCTTTCGAGTTTTATTTGCCGCCACTAGAACAGGCGTCTGAATTATCGCACTTTACAAAGTACATGCGGACGACACTTTTTCCGAACGTTTTGCAGGCAGACCCTTAAGGTCGCAAACTTTTAGGGTCATCAGATTCGTCTACTACAGTGTTTAGGCATCTTGAATTTTTGCTCTTTCACCAATATTTAGTTTAGAGATCAATTTGATATGGCATCTCTAATGCGGCCGACTGATGGTACTACCATCTTAAACATTATTAGTTCGTTTAATTCATTAGTACTTATGATATAAGCATAAACTTGTGTGGGTTTGCTACACCAGTGTCCAGTTCCCTTGAGGTATGATATTCATTCGGTTAGCTTATATAGTTTGGTTCGTTTGAGCCGCCTCAACGTTGGTGTGGATGAGAAGATTCTTTTCATGTTTGTTGGTACATTCGCGGATGACGTCATCTATCAATTGTATTTGTAAATAATTGTGTATTTCCCTGTTAGTCACAAATCGATAAACGTTGGTAACCATTCGAAGAAATTTATTTTAGCTACGTTGATTAATGTCTCTATTAGATTTATGAGTACAATCCCATACCTGCGCACCATACATCCATATTGGTTTGAAGATAGTCTGGTAAATTAGTATTTTGCAATACAGGTTCATTTTGGAATGAAGCCCAATTAACCGTATCTGTTAAGCTTTTTGTCTCACGTGAGGTTTCCAGTTTAGCCTTGAGTCTAAATGGGTTGATTTAAGCTCATTAAGGGCGATTTTCCAGTCATTCGTCCATTTAATAACGTTGTTCATTGCTCGTTGAAGATTTTCCACTGCCTTTTGTTGAGATTCGTCTATTGCCATAATAACAGTGTCGTCAGCAAGCGTACCGATGATTGTTTTGTTCAATGTAGGTATGTATGCAATGTATAGAGGAGGTAGAGGAGGGGTCCTTATACGCTTGCCTGCGGAACTCCCGCTATTTCATCAGATCTTTTTTTTTGGTTGAGATTTTTGGCGATTTCTTCGGCAATTTCCATTGGCGTGACCCTTTTAAAATCCTGACTTGGTTGACAAACAGGTGTTAGGTCAATGTTATGGGGTTGAAATACTGTTGCTATAGGTGATGAGCAAAGAGTTCCACTTTTTCTTTATCTTGTCGAACCCAACCAACTTGAGCAGTTCTTATGGGTGGTATCCCATGACCTGTTGCTCGGTCGTTTAAATTTTCTAGTGGCTTTCCATAACGCGTAGTCGTTATCCATGTCTGGACCTAGCCCGCTTAAGCAATTATCGAACCAATCTTGTTTAAAGCTTTTGATTAGCTTGTTGACTTTGTTACTTATCCGATTGAAGGCTATTTTGTCAATGGGATTTCTGGTGAGATGCCATATTCTACATGCTTTTCTTCTTTCCTTGATTTGTTCCCTGATCTCAGCAGGGTATTTGACTTCCGCTTTTTCCTTTAATTCTGGTGTAGCGAGGCTGGCGGCCTTTCAAGGATATTCAATGAAATTCTTTGCTTGGTGTTCCAATTCCTCATTACTTTTGGTACTCACTTTTAATTCAACTAGCTTTTCTAACTTTTCTCTGAAGAGATTCCAATCCGTAAATTTATTAATAAGGTTTAGTGAAAGGAATGTGATCAGATATTAATTTGTTAATCCCTTTGGCTCTATAGTGTAACTGGATGAAATACCCTTTATGATAAAGAAATCAAGTAGATCTGGTATTTTTCCTCCATCCGTTGGCCAATACGATAGCCCCTTTGGACAGTTATTCACATTTCTCTTCATGAATGGCATGGAACACGTCATTTCCTTTTCCAGGAGAAATTAGCCTGGAACCCCAAGCTGTATGCTTTATATTGTAGTCCCCTCCAATGGTAAATCTTGGACCAAGTTTATTGAAGACCTTATTAAATTGCAACTTTGTTGGTGTATGCCGTGAAGGACAGTATGTTGCTGTAATATTTAGATCTGCGCCATTATTTTGGATTGAAATAACCGTTGCTTGCATGGAGCTTTCCCGAATATCCTCTTGTTGATTATGTTTTATATTATTTTTAATTAGTACAGCTGAACCACCTCTAGCTCTTTCACTAGGATGGGTTGTCCAGTAGGAATTGAATCCCTTTCTTCTAATAAAAAGTTTATTGGAGAAGTGCGTTTCTGAAATCAGCGCAATATCTATATATTGTTTGTATGGAGAAATATTTCCAGTTTCTGGGCTCGTTGGTTCAGCCCCTTGGCTTCCAAGTTACAATGCGTAGGAACGAGTTAATCATTTTTGTGTATGCTGACTTTTTTAATTGGCGGATAGAAATTAATTTCCAGTTTTGTCATCCTTTCTGCTAAGTGACCAAGTTTCTGTTGAATTTGGCTGAGCATTCTAATGATTTCAATGTTATTATTAGAATCGTTTTTAACTTCTGTTTGTTTGTTGTTTTGATTTAATTCATTACCCGATTTGGTGATATGCGCATAAGATGGTGTAATTGTTGTTTGAGGTTTGGCTGCTTTGGTTCGCTGTACTACGCTTATTCTATTACTCTGTTGACTTTTAATTTTGTTGTGATATACAGGGCATCCTTTATAATTTGCAGTATGTCCCTCTTGATGACAAAGAGCACTTGAAGGTTCGCTATCTGGTTGTTTTTTGCATTTTGTTGTGTGGTGATCTTTAGCACATTTCACGCATTTGGTTTATTGACGAAAGCAAAAACTCTTGGTATGTCCAAGTTGTTGACAATTCGTGCATTGTGGAATGCCCCTTGTCTTGTTAGGTGGCACAATTTTAACTGTACAGTATGCAAGTTTCTTGATGTTGAATACTTCTTTATTGTCGTCTTTTTGTTTTAAATCGATGAAAAACAACGGAAAGTGTGTTTCCTGACTTTTACACCATAAATTGTGACCATTTTGAATATTTTAGTAACACCTTGGACTTCATGTCCAATTTTTTCTAAGTCTACTTTAATTTCATCATGACTAATGGATGGTGGTAGGCCTCTGATAACCACTCTATAAGCCTTTTCACTCTTCAGCTATTTAATAGTTGGCTGCTGGGTTCATTTTTTAATTCTTCCAATAGTTTTTTGACATTTCTGTAGTCATTTTCATTTTGAACGGTAATTTTTATGTCGCTGTTTGAAAGCGCCTTAAAATTAGTCGGTTCATTAGTAGTTGTTATTATTTTTGAGGCAGTGGTATTTTTTTTTTGTTTTTCTGTTCAGTGTTATTGGTCACACTTTATGTATAGTATGTTTTGGAGGCATTTTCGTTTTTGTGCGTCTACGTTTTTTGGTATTTCTGTTATCAGCACTGCCAATTTCATTTTCCAGTACTTCTTCCTCATCAGTGCAATATGCTTCTTGACTCAGACCATTGAATCTATTATTCTGTTGAAAAACTGAAAATTGCCGCAGCAACCAGTTGGAATTATTTGAATGATCATGTTGAATGGTTTATGGCTGAATATGGTTAGAGGACAGTTTTTTAATTCGTGCTAAATACTCAGCTTTGTTATTTTTAACCTTTTCTTTTAGTGTAAAGTTTTTTCTCTTAAGCTTAGCAACTTTGTTGCTCAGCTGCGCGATTAGTTTCTCCTTTTTTGAAATTTATTCAACAGCTCCTCGCTGTTTATAATATTTGCTGGTGTACTCGGAATTTGTTCTGACACTGAAGTTTTTTTTTTTCAGTGGAGACTACGTTTTTTTCAAATATGAATTTGTTATTCTTTATTTGAGATCTTTAGAGCGCTCCTTTGGAATGAAAATTGTTCCTCGTTACTCATTTAAGCGACTAACACAAATATACATAATTATTCGATCGTTCACTTTTTCCAGTCATCAATTCGTTTTGTGATAAAAAAGGGAGAATAGAAATATATTGTTTGGGAATCGTACATCGATAAATTTTGGTTGGTTTGCGCCTTAATTAATTAAGGTCCCTTCGATGTGCTGAGTATTAATGCAGGGTAGCGCTACCCAACAACTATATATTTAAATGATAAGCGAGTTTTTGTTTCAGAGGTGGTGACCAAAAATTTGGATTCGCATGACATGAAGTGCTGGATTTGTCCTCCCAAGAGTCGGCCGGCTGACAAGAAGAAATAAGCAACTCAGGCACTCGATTAAGAAAGTCATATGAGGCTCTTAAATCACACTTTTAATTAATCTTTTGATTAATATTGTTAACCAGAAATGTTGTCTATATATACATATTTTCTATCTGATAGCACCGAGATTGACAAAATTTATGAATCTTTCGATGATTGTGTTATACTATATGTCTGTATATAAGTATATACTGTCTACCATACTATGAAAAGAACAAATATTTGAAAAATTTAAATATAATGTAGGTGTGATAAAATATTATCGTATTTCATCAAAAACAAATTATAATTTAATGCATGTACCTTGGAATAGTTTTTTGGGAAATAAAATATAAAATTTGCCAATCGCCAATAAATTGATAATAACCTAAATCAAAACACACGCCATCATAAACAAATATAGTAAACCTCGATTGGTAAATTAACAATCATAAATCTGCCAAAATACCTCGCACAGATGAAAGCTATACGTTATTTGTATATAGATATAAAGTTATATATTCATCCAAACTGCAAATTTACGATCAATATTTTATGGCATTCATAATTTTAGTTTTTTACATATTTTGATTCGTTTCGATCCACAACAGTATGGTATATATACGAATTATAACAAATTTTGAATTATCAATTTACAAAAAAATGTTGTGCAAATTAATATTTTAAATGTTTTTGGTTTAAACCTCAACACAAATATCATATTTCGATCGCAAATCATTTTCAATATGTATCGTGTCCAAGAAACGAGTAATTTCTTAAACCGTATTCGTGTTCTAATCATTAATAATATAATCACGATGGTTTAGATTTAACACTTGTACATCTGACATACTCAACCTTTTCATAATTACTGATTGGTCAATTGTACATGCAAATATCATAAGTATATACAAGTGAAGACGATTTACATATATAATTATATTTATAGCCTTTAGACGTTAAAATAAAACAATTTGCTTGATGTTGTTGTGGATGGTCGAGACCACGTGCATATATACAAACAAGGGCGAATGGTATGCGGACAGTCAAATAAAAACTATAACAACCGATTTAATGTTTTTTTTTATATAAATCTCGTTCATTTATGGGCTATTATGTCTACCCTTTTATTATCTAATCTGTGCTGTGTTGTTAAATAATCCAAATCATTTTTTTTATGTTTTCACGAACATTATGCTAATCTGATAATCCATGTAATACAACTATGTTGTTAGATTAGACATAAAAAATGTTTTAACGAAAAAATGAAAATCAAATTATCTAATTATTTAATTACAGCTTAATTTAATTATTTAATTTTATGCGATTAAGTAATCTTGGAGACCTTTCAAAAATGTAAATAAACTGTAATTGGTTTTCGGAAGGTAAATAACCAACAACCTGTGTATGAGTGTTACGTATGTATACTGTAATATAGTTACGCTGACCTTATATACATTCCAACTATCGATCGCGTGAAATTCTATTACCTAACCGTATCCATAATTATCAGACGCAATGCCCTTTGGCGATTATTTGGAGATATAATATTTGCGAGATAAATTAGCCTTAACTACAAAGTATCACACTGTTCTTTAGATATGTAAATTTAATAATACGTTTCAAAATAATTTTACTGACACTCTGAATTTGAAAGTCGATTAATAGTAATACATAATTGTACAAACTAAAAACTTGGTTATTTTATTTAAAAAGAAGAGAAACAGAGTGCTAATGGATCAATTGTCCTATCCAAACAAGTCTATATATTAAAATTCAACATTATAATTAACAATGTGAAACAAAAGTAAATAGTAAATACAATGTAGGAGGAGTTCAACAACCTTTAATGGAGTTCAACAGCCTTGTTTCGTGGAGCAGGACAAATCTTTTACCTTTAGTGGTAGGATGCGATGCTAATGATCATCACACGTTATGGGGTAGCATGAATATTAATGATAGGGGTTTATCTCTACTTAATTACCTGAGTACATCTGAGCTTGAAATCCTTAACAAAGGCTGTGAGCCTACCTTTATTAATTCAGTAAGGAGGGTAGTGATTGACATTAGTTTGTGCTCCATGTCGATTATCGATTTGATCTGTAATTGACGGGTAACCAATGACATTCTCACCTCCGATCATAGTGGCATCTCGTTTAATTTAAATCTTAGAAGACCTACTCTTAAACCTTATCGTAACAAGAAGCTTACCAACTGGGAGTTATTTTCTCTTAGTTGTAACCTCGGCTGGTTTCGTTGGGTAAGATATGTAGGATATTGAATTGCTAGCCTCATCTTTGACACATGCAGTCACTTCAGCGTTCGAAAAATCTTGTCCTCTTATTACCAAGCAAAAATTTCAGAATGAGCCTTTTTGGTGTTCAGATCTTAAAAAACTGAGGAAAACTGCTAGGAGACTCAAAAGCATTGACAAAGCTGTAGCAGCTCGAATATTCGACTCACCGATATTCGATTCTGCCACAAACAAAATAATTAGTGAAATTCAAATATAATCCAACTTATTTGAATTAAGCGTTCACTAACCCCATCACATATCAATCTATCCAACCAACACTATCTAATAACCGAACCATTACTATAAAACATTTATAGTAAAACCATCGCCATCTAACAACATCACCACGAACAACAATGTTCGGTGATGCAATAATAATCCACTGCACTACATAAGTGCAATGTCGACCGTCGCCGGCGCATGTGTTCCCTCTTCACAAAACGAAGACGAAGGCGACGTCATTATAACAAAAACAACAAGCAAGAATACAGCACAAGACAGCCATTCTTATTAGAGTATATGAAAAATAAAATAAATACAAAAAGCGCGTTTTACGTGGTGGTGATCAAATAAAATAAAATTAGATTAATTGAATTAACAATAAATAAATAAAACATTTATTATATAAATAAATAAATAAATAATTTAAATGAATGTATATAAATAAATTAGTGAATAAATAAAAATAAATAAGTTTGTGATTTTACACACCTAATAAATATTGTGTTGTATAATTGGGTATAAATACCCAAAAAGCCAAAAAATCTGACCTTCAGGTTGATTGGGATATCTTTTTGACAGCTCAAAAAGAATATAAGAAAATGCTAAGATCCGCTCGAAGGACTTCTTATGGATTGACTTCTTATGGATTAGCTTCTGCAAAGAAATTAATAGTATCTCTGGGATCGCCAGACTTAATAGGTCCTTGGTTAGAAATGATTCCTGCCAATTCGATGTGCTGCGACTTCCTGATACCAGATTAACCTTCCATGAAGGAAATTGTCGAACTACTACTTTCTGTTGCTGACGCGCAGCCTAATGGTACTGATTATTCACCTGACTGGGACTTAGCCTGTTGACTAGACACTCTCAACACCTTGCGCTGGAGGGTTTTCTCCTTCTTACCTTATAAATCAGGTGGTCCAGATGGAGTTTTTCCTGCTGAATTACAGCATGGGTTTACCCTAATTCAGGAACATTTGCTTCGACTCTGCCAAGCGTGGTTTGCGTTTGGATATGTTCCACAGTCCTGGAGCAGTAGTAGAGTTGTGTTCATCCCGAAAACTGGGAAGACGGATTATACCGATCCCAAGGCATTTCGCCCTATTAGTCTTTCTTCAACTGTTCTCAAAACTCTGGAAAGAATCGTTGACAAATATATTAGGGATCATCACTTATCTGTCATCCCACTCAGTAGCACTCAACATGCTTACAGATTTGGGAGATCATGTGAAACTGCGGTGCATGAACTTGAGGATTGAAAGATCGCTTAGTATTAAGGAGTTTCTTGTGGGCACTTTCCTCGATATTACGGGTGCCTTTGATAGTACTTCTTTCGCTTCCATCACTGAAGCCTGCTCAAACTTTGGAATTGACCAAATCATGGTTACTTGGATTGGATCTTTGCTGTGGTCGCGCATTGCTGTGGCCGAGCTGGACTTCCTTTCCATTTCGGTCAAAGTTACAAAGGTTGCCCCCAGGGAGGTGTTCTGTCACCTCTCCTGTGGCTCTTAGTTATTGACGGATTACTTGTAAGACTACAGCAATCCGGTTTCACTGCTCAGAGTTATGTTGATGACTTAGTCGTTCTGGTTCAGGGTAAATACCTTAATGTACTATCATTCTTAACGCAGCGCGCTCTCCAAGTTGTAAAAATGTGGTGTCTAGAGAAGGGATTGTACGTTAATGCATGAAAAACTACTCTGCTAGTCTTCACCAGACGTAGGAATACTGGAGAGCTGTCTGCTCCTTCTCTTTTTGGAGAAACGATTACTAGATCCGATACAGTAAAGCATCTGGGTGTTATTCTGGACAGTAAACTCTCCTGGAAATCACATATTGAAATAAAACTGCAAAAGACTTTTCTGACTTTCAAAATGCTGATGTTTGTTTACAAATCTCTAGCTTTACCTACGCTATCTTACGCGTCTGTTGTTTGGTGGCCTGTGGTTCAGTCAGTTTCTGTCATTGCGAAGCTTAATAGCATAAAAGGTATGTAGAGCTATTACGGGTGCTATGTCCTCTTCTTCTATACTTGCTTTGCAGGCAATTTTATTTCTGCCCCCACTGCAGTCGGTCATCCTAGGCACAGCATGCTCCGTTGCCTTTCGCCTGCGGTGTATTGGTCCGTGGAACGCTCTCGGCCTAATCACAGGGCATTGACTAATCTATAATTTATTCAGTTCATATATACCAGAAATTAATATGGTTAATGACAAATTGTTGCCAGAATTCTGCTTTGATATCTCTTTCTTGGTGGTTTATCCAGCGAGGAACTCGTGGTTGTCTCAAGAATTCAATGACTGGGTGGCTCAGTCGCTCGTGTTTTTCGCTGACGGGTCTCACTCTAATTTTGGTGCAGGTTTCGGAACCAATTGTCCTGAACATGACCTACAATCATATGGGAATCTAGGCCGGAACTGCACAGTATTCCAAGCGGAGCTGATTGCACTCACACGTTGTGAGATTGACGCTTCTAACCTCGCGGTTTCCGGAAAAGACATTATTCTATGCAGTGATAGTAAACCTGTGCTCAATTCATTACGAAATCCTATGATCACTTCCAAACTGGTCAAGGACTGTAAACATTTTATTAACCTCCTTTGCTGTAATAATCGTGTCAGAGTTATGTGGGTTCCGGCTCATTGTGGCATTGAAGATAATCAGATAGCTGATGTTTTAGCTAAAACAGGCTCAAGGATGAAATTCATTGGACCTGAACCTGAAGTGCCCCTGACCTATAATTGTGGTAAGGAAGCTATTAAGAACTACATGTTTTTACAGGCTAAGCGTAATTGGCTAGCTTCCACTACATGCCGAAGGCTATAAGTACTTCAACATAATCTGAGGCTCACAAAGTTTGCTCTATCTTTGATGAAAGACCAACTGTGAGTTCTGGTCGCTATTCTGACCGGCCACGGTCGTTTTAAACTCCATTTAAAAAGAATGGGACTTGTTCAAGATTCCTTGTGTGACAACTGCCTTGAAGATGCCGATGACAGCATTCACATTAGTTTATAAGGCAAATTTTTGTTGTCGGCGAATTGCCAAGCTTCTGTAAACATTCTTAAAATTTCTTTGAATTTTATTTATATTTTTAAAATATTGATGAAATGACTCAAAACGGAGGGATGACAAGTGAGCTATCGGACCCAATTTCAATAGTATACTAGGGTAGTGTAGGGATTTTCAGAAGAGTTGTAATTGTCTGCCATTTCAAATACATATCCTCAAAATTTACATCTCCAAAAATAAATGGAAAATGGTTATCAAGCACCACGATGTAGATGCTGAGAAATTGATCGAACCTTTGGCGGTTAAACCAGTCGGAATATGTTACCTTGATTTGTACCCGATTATGAAAGATTGAATCCTTACTATTTTGACAAAAATCATAATTATTTACATAAGTTATTTAATATACATACTGATTTTACTCATTTTGGAATGACTTAAATCGTCATTGTAGGAACTTGCAAGCGTTTTAATAGTTTCCAATGTACAAATTTTACTTTGTTCATCATAAAATAAGTTTGATGTATCATCTTTATGGATATCACATACACGACAAAAATACGACACTCGAAAGCTTCCAGCCACCGATGTACCACGCAAAACTGTATCTTCAATTTTTACTCCTTTAGTTTCCAGTATTTTTAAATCATCAAAAATTGGTTTTAATATTTTATTCTAGGATCCTACTAGTTTTAAATCGTTTGGGTGACAGGTTTCTATGTATAGTCCTGCAACTGCCTAATGACTTGGTCAATTCGAAATTATAATAAAATAATTGTATTTGAAAAGCATTTGGATTTCTTTTAAAAAATCCTTTGTGTGATAAACACACCAGCACAGCAAAAATGTTGAAATCTTTCATTCAAACAAACATGATCTATTTATAGTACTGTAAAGAAAAGGATTCAATTTTAAATAAAACTGTAAGAGATTGAAGAATAGAAATGTATAGAATTTGAACTAGACATTTTTTGAATCTCCTAGAAATAGTACAATACTTTTGGTCCGAGCTTAAACTAAAAGTTTCTAATCCGCTTGACGTGGGTGCCAGGGAACTTCAATGTCGCAGGGAATGAAAAGGCAGATGAGCTGGCCCGCAAGGTAAGATATAAAGACTTACTTCATGTACACTGCTGCTTCAGGAAGAAGCCATAAAAGAAACGAACGTCAGATGGTCTAACGCCAGTTCATGTGTAATAACCAGGCAGATCTGGCCTGGACTTGACCGGTTCAGATCAGGCCAACTGATATCGCTTCGACAGCACCATATTAGTATGGTCGTGGGAGCTGTAACGGGACATTGTCTCATTGGGATACATGCGAGCAGACTGGGTCCTGCCCATGATTTCTGCCGCAGCTGCGGTGATGAGGAGGAGGAGGAAAGTGTGCTCCATCTGCCCTGCACCTCTCCTAGTCTAGGGTATAGCAGAACAAAATTTATGGGAACTTCCCCTTTAAACGACCTTATGGATCTTAGTAATATCGAGACCCGGGACTTTAAACGCTTCTTGGTAAGCTCAGGATGGTTTAACGAGTGAGAAGAGGAAGCTCGAATGTGGTATAGCTACGTACCAATTTTGTGTCTATGCTAGTCCTTTAGGACGGCCACCCTTACCTAATCTAACCTTACCTAAACTAAAAGCTACAGTTTTAGGTTGTTCATAAAATTAATTATTCTCGAATTAGTTTTCTCTGTTGAACTAGTTTGGATACTAGTTATAAATAAATTATCTGATAAGGCAACATTATAGTTCTTATACAAACTTCGAACATTTATTGAATTATAAGTTTGTATCATAATTTTATTAAAGCATCTATGAAATCACCGATCCCGAAATCATTTAAATGCTGAAGATTGATATTTGAGGTTGACGGAATCTGCATATCTTGGCAATTTGAATTATTAGTTTCTACTTTTGGAGTGGAAATTGCTAAACTTGTTGAATTGATAACTTCTTCCGGCCTTTTGGGAATTTCGTTTTTATATTTAGTACATTTAAGCGAATGATTTTTTTAACCCTGAATAACTATTAAATGAGTGTTCAAAAGATGTGGACGCTAAACACCTTATTAAGTTCAAAAATTTAGAATTCAATAAAAAATGATGATTTGTTTAATGAGAAGAGACAAAACTTATGATTTTTTATTGCAAATGAAACAGTAAATGTAAATCATTATTAAATTTTAGGCAGTTTTTAGTTAGAACCTCTGCGATTAATTTTTATGATTTTAAAAAAACTTCTTGTGTTTTAGTTGTTACCGGACATTCAATTTTAAAATATAGTTTTGGATAAAACATCAAAATAATCGTAAACTACTATTATATGGCAAATTATATGGTTATGGAACACAACGAAACGCATGGAAAGTTTCGACTGTAAAGGTCTGATAAATGAAGATCGGAAAGAAACGATATCAGGATCTTGTAAGCGGAAGCATTGAGGAAAAATTACCAGTCTGAACAGTGATTGAACTCTGTCAGGAGGGTAATGAGAAAGTCGGTTGTCAGTGCTGCTCAACAAACTTTAGGTATAGTGAAAGACCCAAGAATGATTGGTTTGTTGACGTGTGTCGTCTTGCACTCAAGCAACAAAATATAGCCCATATTGAAATGCACAAACGTCTAACAATCGCGAAGAAAAACAAGTCTGCTCTTGCTCGGAGGGCAGGTAAGACGATTTGTAGACAGAACAAGCGAGAATGGTGGAAGGCCGAGGTTCTGAAAGTAAAACAACTTAGTTCTCGTGATTTCATTAAAGGAATTACCGGATTGCAGGACTTTCACGAAATACATGATCTCTGGTAACAGGAACAATGGCATACCATATTTTAGTAGTGGCCACTATACGTATAAGGGAGTGAGTAGATTCAAATATTTGGGTTCTCTTATTACTCACGATAACAGTGTGGGTGAGGATATTAAAGTGCGGCTGGCAGCAGGAAATCGTGCTTTGGTTTTGTGTATCTGCTCATCATTGTCAATGGCTTTACTCATTCCCGTGAGGAATACCTCATTCCAAAGAGCACCGCTGCCATTATTGCTAAGACGTTTCTCGAGCAATAAGTTTCAAGATTTAGGATACATCTTGAAATCACGACAGATCAAGACAGTTCTTTCTAGTCTTCACTGTTTTCTGTGCAACAATAAAGGATGAATTAAAATGCTCCCCAGCCGAACTAATTTATGGTCAAGCCCTTAGATTACCAGGAGAATTTTTCGAAACAAGTTCCAAGGATAGTTCCGATCTAAATCACTATATCGAAAGGCTTCGCGCAGCCATGCGCAACATAGTTCCCATGACATTCGCAAGTCAACTAATCCACCTATTTTAATTCCAAAGTCCTTAAATAATTTTGAGTACGTATTCTCGTACGAACGAGTAAGTACAATATCGAGTATGTACTTATTTAAGGACTTTGGAATAAAAATTGGCGGATATATGTAGTATAATACGAAGTCCGTACTAAGAACCTTACAGAGGGATTCGTCATTTTCGTAAACATTTTGGCTCGAACGATTTCGATCCTGAGCATGGTATGGATCCTGAGCATTCAAATACTGTATAAGACAATCTGAAGAGGCCAAGCCGTTCTCTACATCGTGGAGCCATCGTCGCCTGCAACGACCTCTGCGCCTACCATATGGTGGCTCTCCTTTCAGAGATCGCTGCACAATTCGTTCCGGATCAGCACGCAGAACGTGACCGAGCCGGTGTACTCGCTGAGATCTTACTTCATTTACAATATCGGGGATCTTCATCAGATCTCTGATCTCGAAATTATACAGAGCTCGGTATGTACCATCTATTTCGCGTTTTGGGCCGTAAATTACACGCATGATTCTTCTCTCAAATATAAGGAGCCATCTCTCGTACTCATCCGTCAGCGCCCAACTTTCATAAACAGTACATTCATTTAAAAATACAGGAATTTGAATAAAACCCAGTTCTGGTCAACATCTCTATTACCTACATTTGGTCACTGAACCAAATATTAATCTGAAATTTCATCCAAAAAATGTTGATGATAGTTTTAATTTTATATTTTGAACTGCAATTTTTCCCTTGATCAAGTAAAGTTGCCAATTTTTTTTGCCGATTCTATACTCGTAACAATTTTAAATTTATACCAACAAAATTTCCTAAATATACGAAAATATTCAATACATATGAAAATCAGCAAACATGCGTCTATCTAGGAACGAAAAACAAGTCGCTAATGGTAGACACATGGAATGGTGATAAACATGGTGATGCCATGCTGGATTATTCTTCAGTTCGCGGTTTAGTTAGACAAAAAATCCAGGAAGTGTAATGGGGGGAATCAACAAACATATCAGGACTAAATAGGACCGGGTTTATGCTTCGGTTCTCTTCACGCCGTATAGTTTAAAAAAATATCCTTTGGGATTAGGCTGCAGTTCCTTGGAAATTCCGGACACCACTTAATTTGCTTAGCATTGGCCCTCTTTGTTTATAAAAACGACTGTAACATCTCTGTCTGAATTTTCATTATATTCTGAAAAATTTTGAAAATTGGTTCCAAAATTTGAATCGGCTTAGGAATTTTCTGAAAATTATCAAAACCGATAAAAAAATTTAATTCTCATCAAAATTCTTAAACAAGTTCAAGATTTTTTTCGATTTAAAATTTTTATAATTCTTCAACTTTAAATTTCCATAATTTTTTTTTTTTCGTATTCTTATTAATTTTTAAAATTTAATCACAAAATTTTAATAAAATTGTTCAAATTGTTTTGAAATGGAAATCGTTTAAGCTTACTATTTAAATCTGCTATAATTCTCATCAAATATTCTTAAAATTCTTTTAAAAATTAGCTTAACATGATATTTTTGGGTATTTGTTCCCAATTATATAACACAATATTTATTCGGTGTGTAAATTCACAAGCTTATTTATTTTTATTTTTTTTACTAATTTATTTATATACATTCATTTAAATTATTTATTTATTTATTTATATTATAAATGTTTTATTTATTTATTATTAATTCAATTAATATAATTTTAATTTATTTAATTAATCACCACCACATAAACGCGCTTTTGTATTTTATTTTATTTTTTTTATGTCTAATAAGAATGGCTGTCTTGTGTTGTATTATTGCTTGTTGTTTTTGTTATATTGACGTCGCCTTCGTCTTCGTTTTGTGAAGCGGGAACACATGCGCCGGCGACGGTCGAACATTGCACTTTTGTTAAGTGCATGTGAATTTGCATCACCGAACTTTGTTAGTTCGTGGTGATGTTGGTTGGATGGCGATGGTTTTACTATAAATGTTTTATAGTAATGGTTCGGTTATTAGATAGTGTTGGTTGGATAGATTGATATGTGATGGGGTTAGTGAACGCTTAATTCAAATAAGTTGGATTATATTTGAATTTCACTACTTGTTTTGTTTGTGGCAGAATCGAATATCGGTGAGTCGAATATTCGAGCTGCTACAGTACCCCCTCTCCAGATGAGAAACCTTGGGTTTTGAGACGTTATACGGTGAACTGGACGGTTTTATATCGTTTGCTGGCTGATATTTGATCAGCCGTGTTGAGAATACCGTAAGCCGGTTTCAATCTGTCGATTGAGATTGAGTGGTGTTTGTCTTTGATTGAGACAATGAATTGCTTGCGTAAGCGGCGTATAACTTTGTATGGCCCATCGTATGGAGATTGTAATCCAGTTCGAACCTTATCAACCCGGACAAAGACGTAATCGCAATTGTTGAGCGATTTTGGAACGAATATGTTGTTTTCGTTCGTTGGTCTTGTTGCCGTGGGGATAATATTTTGCATGGTGGTGCGGAGTTGGTCGATGACTGTGTCGGTTGTGGATGGAGACGGTAGAGGATGTTCGACGAAGAACTCACCGGGTAGCTTGATGGTTTGACCGTAAACCATTTCAGCTGGTGAGCACTTCAGATCTTCTTTAACCGTTGCTCGAATACCAAGTAGAACGATTGGTACTTCGGAGCTCCAGTGAATTGTGTTGCCTCGGGCCTTGAGAGCAGCTTTGAGCTGGCGGTGGAAACGTTCGACCATGCCATTGGCTTGCGGATGGTAAGCCGTTGTACGTATCCGATGCGAGCCGAGGAGTTTCGTTAACTCCGAAAAAAGCTTCGACTCGAATTGGGTTCCTTGATCAGTTGTGATGTCAAGTGGAACGCCAAATCGTGATACGTAGTTTTGTACGAATGTGGTGGCAATGGTTGCTGCAGACATGTCGCTCATGCAGTACGCTTCTGGCCATCGAGTGAAACGATCGACACAGGTGAGTAAATATGAGTATCCATTGGATGGAGGAAGTGGTCCTACGACATCCAAATGAATGTGCTCGAATCGACCAGGTGGAATTGCGAATTGTCCAAGAGGCGATTTTGTGTGCCGCTGGACTTTTGATTTTTGGCAGGATAAACAGGATTGTGCCCAATGGGTCACGTCTTTGTTTATGCTGGGCCAAAAGTATCGAGCAGTAATCAATTTACGAGTTGCGCGGACACCAGGATGTGAGATACCGTGTAGTGTGTCGAAGATGGTTCGACGTAGTTGCTCTGCGATGTACGGGCGATTTGCACCCGTAGATGTTTCGCAGTAGATTTCGAGGCCAGGTAGTTTGAAAAGCTCCAGTTTCAGTGATGAACTGGCGTGACAAGCGGAACCAGAAAGTAAATTCTGAAGTTCCAAGTCTGCTTTTTGCGCTTGTGCGATTTTGTTGCAGTCGAAGTGAGTCTCGACTGTGGCCGTTTCGTTTGCTGTTGTGCGCGAAAGTGTATCCGCGACAACGTTGTCGGTACCTTGAACATGCTGGATGTCCGTGGTAAATTGACTAATGTAATCCAAGTGGCGTGCTTGCCTTGGATTGCGTTCAGTTTTAGACTGAATTGCTCGAGTGAGAGGCTTGTGGTCGGTGTAAATTGTGAAGTCCCGACCCTCGACAAAATATCTGAAGTGTTTGATTGCTAGATATATTGCGAGTAATTCCCGATCGAATGCAGAGTATTTCTTTTCGGCATCCGAGAGCTTCTTTGAGAAGAATCCCAGGGGCTCCCAACACTTGTCGTTGTACTGTTGCATGACTGCTCCGACAGCAGTGTTTGATGCATCAGTAGTTATGCTGAGCTTTGAGTCGCTCAGTGGATGTGACAAGAGTGTTGTGCGTGCCAATTCAGCCTTGACTGACGTGAATGCGTGTTGACATTCGTCAGGCCAAGAGAAGTTCTTGGCGGTTTTGGGCTTACGTAGTAGTACTGCCAGGTGGCTGTGAATTGGGTTGAGTATTTCAGCGAGCTTTGGTATAAATCGGTGGTAGTAGTTGACCATGCCGATGAATCTCTGAATACTCTTGATTGATGTTGGAGCTGGGAATTCTTTAATGGCATTGATTCGGTCTTGTGACGGAAGGATGCCATTAGCGGTGATCTTGTGGCTGAGGAAATCAAGAGTGGATGCGCCGAAGATGCATTTTGAGCTCTTGATGTGAACATCAAACTCGACAAGTCGTTGGAAAAGTGTTTCCAGATGGAGTTTGTGTTGTTCCTCAGTTTGAGATGCCACAAGAATGTCGTCTATGTAGATGAAAACGAAGTCGAGATCTCGAACGACTTCGTTCATGAAGCGCTGAAACGTTTGTGCGGCATTGCGTAATCCAAATGGCATTCGGGTGTATTCGAAGAGGCCAAATGGTGTGGTGATTGCCGTTTTGAAAACGTCTTCAGGTGCCACGGGAATGTGGTGATAACCTCTGATGAGATCAAGTTTGGAGAAAACTTTGCAGCCATGCAAGTGCATGGTGAAGTTTTGAATGTGGGGTATCGTAACCGTGTTTAAACGCCGATAGTCCCCACATGGCCTCCAGTCTTGATCTTTCTTCTTGACCATGTGAAGTGGGCAAGAAACGGAAGATGTCGATGTTCGACAAATTCCTAATTCCACCATGTGTTGAAATTCTGCTTGTGCAGCTTTGTGACGCACCGAATCTAGTCTGCGTGGTCTCGACACGGGAAGATGGCCTTCTGTGACGATGTGATGAACCACGTTGTGTCGGACTGGCATTTTGTAGTTCGGCTCTGCTGTAAGTAGTGGGTACTTTTTAAGCAGAGTACCGTAGCCGTTGTCGATGTTGAAATGGATCGGTGTTGGTGTGTTAACACGAGCCATTGTGGCGTTTATTGACAGCTTTGTAGCTGGGTCAATGAGCCGTTTGTTTTTGACATCGACAAGAAAGGTTCGTTTGAGTCCGATATCCACGTTAAGCAGTTTTGTGCCGTACGTGTGGATGATTGAACCATTGGCAGCCGATAAGACTAGATTTGAATTTCGATTAGCTAATGTGTAATTCATTTTGAAATTCATGGCTGGAATAACCGAAAGGTCAGCGCCAGTGTCGACTAGGTAGGTGAGTTTGTTGTGTCTATCGTACACAAACAAACGTGACGTATAGGGTGTGTTTGTGGTCAGGGGAGGCATGTTGCTCTCAACCCGTGACTCTAACAGTTTTTTTGGTGGTCAATGTTCATCTTTACGGCGGCCGCGTACGTCGATGGTTGCGACGTGGTGAAATTGCACGGTGGCGTGCATTTTCTGGCGGCTCTACCAAACTTTGTGTGGAACCAGCATTTACCATGTTGGTATATGTTGTTGCTGGGACTGCGGGTTCGATTGCGTGAGGGAGCTCGTCGTCCACGCGAACGGCTTCGACCTCTGAGTAACCCGTCGAGTCTGGACTCGATTCTCGACAGTCTTTGTTCGAGTGTGTTTGGTGCTGTTGCTGAACGGGGAGTTCTGTCTCCACTGCGTTCTCTTGATTGCCGGTATGGACTATTGACTTGGCTGACGCTTTGAGATGTGATGTTTATGACATCATACATCTTGTCCGCTATTTTGGCTAACGTTTGTGTCGTGGAGGATTCGGGCTGTGCTACCAGCGCTATGCGAATCAACTCCGGCATTTTACGTATCCACAAAGATTTAATGATATTTTCATTAAAACTGTTGTTAGCTAGTGTGTGTATGTGCCGTAAAGCGTCAGATGGTTTTTGGTCGCCTAATTGCTGGCCTGAAAGCAATTGTTCCAGCTGACGTTCGCCCGATGGTGCTAGTCGTTCTAGCAGCGTTTGCTTTAATGTGTTGTATTGGTTGGTTGTCGGCGGATTGAGGAGGAGATCCGAGATCACATCGCACGTTTCTGGTTGCAAGGCTGATAATGTTTGCAGGTACTTTGTTTTATCAGCTGTTATACCTTGCAGTCCGAATTGTATTTCGGCGAGCTGAAACCATGTGTTTGCTCTTTGTGGCCAGAAAGGTTGTATTGTTATTCGCTGATGTGATGCCGCGATCTCTATTTTTGGACTAGCGCCTTGAGGCGTGGTGTCCATTTTTTGTGGTTGATCTTGTTCATCGTCCGACATTTTTGCACAAACCAATAAAACAAATTAAAATACAACAATACAATATTTTAAAGCGGAATGGTTACCGTGTAAAAGAAATTAGTTGACCAAAAAATGAAAAATTAAGCGGAATGGTTACCGTGTAGTGAATGGTTTGAAGGCCGGGATGCTCCTTCTTTTTAACGCCCGATGCGAGATACCCCCGAATATGGAGTTCCTTGCGTCCTACCTTATATTGGGGGGGCTCGTTGAAATTTAAAAAAAATAAATGTAAAAAATAAATTTAATTCATGCGAGGTGAATTATATTGCAGCGAGAAAACGACCAGGGTGTGAGACTATGGATGGGTGTGCACGTGGTGGTGAAAAATATATAAATTGTACAGAAAAAATGATTCTACGTTAAAAATTTTAATAAAAAAAATGATCTTACGTTAAAAATTTTTGAAATGTTATTGATAATTAAAAAAAATTTTTTTTAAGAAAAATGAGAAAAAAATATTTGTTACTAAAAATAAAAAAAAACTCTTATCTGGATTTTTGTACGCTGATGATGCTGCTGCTGTTGTTGTTGGTCGTTGCGGTGAGGGTGGGTCGCTTCACCGGTTTATCCCGCGTTGCGTGGGAGGTTTTGTTCCCTTCACCACGTGTTTTGCTGTCTGCCCGCTGTTGCGTGGTGGGTAATTCCGTTCACCACGTGTTTTGTTGTCTGCCCGCTGTTGCGTGGTGGGTTGTTGGCTTATTGAATAAATTTGCCCCAAAAATAAAAGAAACGTTTTGTGTTATTTTGTATATTTGTTTTTGTATGTATTTATATACGTACCATGTGCCTGGCACGGTATATACGTGCCAGACTCCTACAAATGTGTTCGCAATAAAAAAAATATATTTCTTCCCACGCGGTTGCGTGGTTGGTTTTTTTTATATATGTGTGTTTTCGGTAAAAACCGACGTCGTAGTCACCAATTTTGGGTATTTGTTCCCAATTATATAACACAATATTTATTCGGTGTGTAAATTCACAAGCTTATTTATTTTTATTTTTTTTACTAATTTATTTATATACATTCATTTAAATTATTTATTTATTTATTTATATTATAAATGTTTTATTTATTTATTATTAATTCAATTAATATAATTTTAATTTATTTAATTAATCACCACCACATAAACGCGCTTTTGTATTTTATTTTATTTTTTTTATGTCTAATAAGAATGGCTGTCTTGTGTTGTATTATTGCTTGTTGTTTTTGTTATATTGACGTCGCCTTCGTCTTCGTTTTGTGAAGCGGGAACACATGCGCCGGCGACGGTCGAACATTGCACTTTTGTTAAGTGCATGTGAATTTGCATCACCGAACTTTGTTAGTTCGTGGTGATGTTGGTTGGATGGCGATGGTTTTACTATAAATGTTTTATAGTAATGGTTCGGTTATTAGATAGTGTTGGTTGGATAGATTGATATGTGATGGGGTTAGTGAACGCTTAATTCAAATAAGTTGGATTATATTTGAATTTCACTACTTGTTTTGTTTGTGGCAGAATCGAATATCGGTGAGTCGAATATTCGAGCTGCTACAATATTTTAAAAAGTTTTAAAAGTTATATAAATTTTAAAAATTTGTAAAAAATTTAAAATTTTAGATTATTATGTAATTGTTGGCTTTTAAATATTTAAAATTGTTTACGGCTTTAATAATTCATTTCGGTCTAGATTTTTTCAACAAAAATTGAATTTTTTCAAAATTACATTGAATCTTTTGAAATCCTTACGAAACGGTTCGATTTAAAATTCGAGAACTACCAAATCAGTTTCTTCCTAATTCTATGGCAATTTGAAATTTTACTCAAAATTTGTTCCATTTCTCGTCAGGAATGTCAGATTCCAACTTAAATATGATTAATGCATAACCTTTGTTGTCCTTTTTACGACAAACACATCCAGAGCGTTGATGATTTTCGAAAACTTTATGTGCTCAGAGTTATGCCTCCTTAAAATCCAGAAGATTGGATTACAACTTCTTATATACAACAACTTTCTAATACAAATTTGTAGTGAAAAAAGCAATAATATATTTTATGAGCTAAATTTTATAAACAGATTTTGCTACACTATAGGACTTTGTGTAAAAAGAGTTCTTAAAATTTTGGACCATCTTTATCGAAGGATCGAAACCGTTGGGGCTAAATTGTTGACACAGTAAGAGGCCAATAATGGCCTTTAAAAACTGTTTTATTATTATTATTGATTTTGGAAACTTTGACACTAATTTTGGTATTTAAGCAAATTAAACAAATAAACTATTTAACAGTTACAGGGTATTAGGAATTTAGCATTTCGTAAATTTGTCAAGTTTAGAATTTAAAAGTTTTGGAAATTGGAAGTTTATAAAATTATGAGTATAAGAATTTTAAGAAATTAAGTATTAGGCCGTGTTCGATTTCTGTGATAATTATTTTTACCGTAATAATTATGACAGCATTTTGTATGTAATTATAGCATCTATATGTGTAATAATTTTGACACTTTCGAAATAATTTTCTATAAATCAAATTTTGTTCAAACAAAAAAATATTAGCTTGAGTAGGCCATGTCTGAATGTTATGTTGAAATGTTATAAAAGATAATTCACAATAGCTCACGGTATAGCTAAAAATGATTTAGGAAATTTGTAAACAATATTTGCCGCCAAACAACAGTACTCGTCGCCAACAAATTCGAGCCAAACATTACTTCTTTTATTGATTTCATACTGTTCACGTTACATTTCATTCAAGGGAGCCACAACGCGGAACGCGGGTCCCATGGTCTTTGTTATTGTCATGAAGAATTGTTCCATACTCTCCTACATTAGCTTCCAGTGTATCCCAGGTAATAACATGTTTATCATTGTTTTGACTCCATCGGTGCAGATCGTGTAAACGATATGTCCATTCGCACTATAGCAAAAACAGCGGGAGACATGGAAACAAAAACCTTAATTAGGAATTTTGCCGCGACAAATCTAACATTCCAATATTTATATAATTGGCTTAGTTCAGGTAACTATATTTTATTTAAATAAAAAAGCTATATTTTCGATGACCAACATTTTTTATTACTCTGATATTGATATGCAAGTTGGAGGGAGGATAGTTAAGGGGCCTCCATTAAGTTTTCCGGAGGGCCCAAAACTTGTTGTTACGCTACTGCAGAATTCGGACAGCAAATGAACTTATCGCCAAAACTGGAAGTGCAAACTATTTAAAAAAACCGTCGTTTGGAGTTTAACAACTTCAAATATTTGAGAACGTATAACAATAGGAGTTTTAAGAATTTAGGTTTACAAAAAATTAAAAATGTATTTTAAGAAACTACAATATTTTAGATCTTTGGAGTAATTAACTTTATAGAAATGGAAAATTATTAATTTATATAAATGTGACTTTCAAATTTTCGAATGGGGTCAACTCAATTCGGCCCCAAAAAAATAAACCTTCATACCCTTAAACTTTATCGTAAAACGAAATTGACAACACCGCTGCATAGATTAAGTTTCGCACTACTTTTAATGTTAATAAAGAATGTACATACATATAAATAATAAATGTTATTGGAGTTCCGCATCAAACTTACAATTGCACAATATATGCAATAACACTATTAGATGCATGATTGTGGAATAGGGTTCAAATGTGTAGAAAGGAAGTTACTATACGAGTAATTTGTCTTTATATAAGAATTCATGATGCCTACGCGCTGGAAATATTATTCATTTTGAGTGAAAGGAAGTACATGAAAAGTCAAATAGTAATTTTTATATAAATAAACCTTTGCTTGCGAAATCCTCACATTGTGATTGAATAAAATTTATTTTGCAATCATCTACATGTAAATCACATAAATATTAAGCGAATTCCCATTAGGGCAATAACTCTCAAGTCAAAGATTATAAATTTTTGCAAAAATACATAATTTTTATTAATTAATTTTGGCATGTACAGTATATATATACATACTTTCAAATGTCCTTATTGTCAATATATGATCGAGCGCGCACACACAGAAGAACAAATTGAATAACAATTTTTTTTTTCTTCAAAATATATTATATGTAATGAGCAAATCATTTGCAAGGTTGACGTAATTATCAATTTAACAAATTGAAAATGAAACTTTTTTTTTTACAAATTGATTGATGGTATATTTGACAAAAAAAAATCATCTTGAAGAGAACCGGATTGACATACTTCAATATAAAGTCGTGAGATCTGAATATTATTTTCAAAAGAAATCGAAACCCATTCAGATTAGAAGCGATAAATTTTGAATAGATAATTAATTTGATTTGTGTGTTGGGAACACCACCTACCCAAGGACCACAGAAACACGATAGAACATTTCAAATTTTGCAATAAATGTGCAATGAGTTCATCAAACCTTGCATTCATTTAAATAAGCCACCCTTTTGTTTGGTATATAATGAAATTTCGATAGTTTGTGTGTCTATATACAAGATATGTGAGAGGTTATCGGTTGTGGTACAACATCGAGGGTCATATTGTTTTAAAGTTTTATAAATTTGTATATTAACCTCAATATATATTAATCGGTACCATATGTATATTTAATACGCGATTCTGTCTGTAATTATATCGAATTATCGCGCAACTCAAAAAAAAAAAACCTCTCGCTATATTATAAATGTCACGACAGTTACATAATTTTAAGAGGTTTTGTGAAACACTATATAAACTAAACCAATCCATTTATCGGCCAACCGATTTGTCCGAGTACATATTTTAAAATAGAGAAATACCGATTACCTACGTACATATACGTATATACACATAATTAATAGTCATGATTTATTCTAAAATAATGACTGCCTCAAACTTCATAAATCATATTATTCTGCGCGCAATTGTGATGTAATCGCGCGAACATATCGTATATATACCTTTCTCCCAATTGCAATGTTAATAAATTAAGAAAGTCATGAATCTTTTATTATTGTTGTTGTAATCATTTTTTATTTATAATTTGTGTGTCTTCTAACATCACAATATCACTTTCATTAGGCAGAGAAACATATTATTTCATAAATATACTCGTCTTTTTAAAGTACATAAATTTCGATTGTGTAATCTTACATATAAATCAGTATATTATGTATACCTAATTAGAGCTACTTTAAGGTTAGCGTATATATGCATATATGATAAATGATTGTGTGTATACGGTTGCATCTCAATTTACATATACGATATACACATTTTATGATATTTTTATGCTTAATGTCCTGTATACCAAATATCATCGTGATCATATTTAACTATTTGTTTTCGACTATCACGACTTGAAGTAGATTTAATTTTGCTTCGCTTTTTTTTTACAAAAAAGTAAATCGCCTTTACAATCAATTTATCATCTTCTTCTTGATTGTTTTTTTTTTTTTGTACAAGGCAATGCCGTAATTATGTTTATGAGAATTTTATAATTTGTATATGATTCTCACGCGTATATTTATTTCTGGTGAAGCGGATAATTGAATTTTTTAAGTTGGACGTGTATGTGATGAAATATATTTGGTGGCCAGAGATATTTCTCTTCAAATATAGGTATAATCTGACAAGTTACAACTAACAATGCAACTTCCTCGATCTCAAATGAAAACATCTTATCATGATCTCTTAAATTTTTACTATAGATACCTTTATTTTAATTGATTCCGCAGTTTTCTTATAAATTAGATTATAGATAAAATATTACCAAGAAACATGGTACTTGCGTCAGAATAAGGTGGTAACGTATAGATGAAGAGACGTAATCGTATAATTCCACCCATCTATAATTATGTAGCATATACAAGCCTGTGCATTTACGAGTTGGAAAAAACAAGAATTCCGCGGTTCAAATGATGGGCCAGGAAACCAGCATAATATCAATTAATTTTGACAATCAATGTTTATATATGAATCGACCATCTTGAACCCTGTTTTAACGAACATCTTATTGCTATTTTGATTTATTCAAATCTTAAAATAATTGAGTCAATAATTTGACTCCAGCGGTTTCGATCCTGAGCTTGGACTTCATACTGTCTTAGACAATCTGAAGATGCCAGGTCGTTTTCTACTCCGTGAAACCATTGTCCCCTGCAAGGACCTCTGAACCTACCATACGGTGGCTTTCTTTTAAGAGATCGCCACACAATTCGTTCTGAATCTCAATAACTTAGATCTTATTTCATATCATCGAGGAATTTCATCAGATCTCTGATCTCGACATTGTACAGAGCTTGGTATGTACCATCTACTTCGCGTTTTGGGCCATAATTAACACATATTATTCTTCTCTCAAATGTAAGGAGCCATATTTCGTACTCATCCATCAGCGCCCAACTTTCACATCCATACATAATAACGGGCCTGGTCAATGCAAGCTTCAGCTTCACAACACTTGATAGGAGTTTAGATTTTAGCAATTCCCTATAAGAGGATACAAATCAAAAATTCCTGTTGCTAGCCGCACTTTAAAATCCTCACCCACACTGTTATCGTGAGTGATAAGAGAACCCAACTGGTTGATTGGACTGGCGTTATAAGATGTTGTACGGACGTGTTTCAGTTTTACGAAAGTTGTACTCCAACATGAGATTATAGAGTATCGGGCACAGAGCATCTTCCTGCCGAACACCCGAGTTAACTGCAAAAATTCTCGATAGGCCGTTCTCAAATTTAACACAGCATTGAGACTGTCATTCTACACAATTGTATCAATTTTTTGGGTTTTCCTAGGTATTCCAGCGCAGACCACAAACTATCTTGATTGATCGAGTTATAGGTTTAGATTTCCGCCAGGAAATTCTGAGGTATACGGAGATTGTCTCATGCTGTGCAAAGGGAAGCCATACCGCGATAATTCTCACACTTCACTCACACGGTCTCCCTTCTTGAAGATGGGAATTATCGCGGTCAGTTTCCATTCGTCAGGCATAAATAACTTCGGTTCGCCATACTAATCGAATAAGGTCTGCAAGACAGTTCCCCAAAGTATCCCCGCCGAATATCAAGAATTCCGAATTAATGCTGTCCAACGAAGGGAGCAATTTCGTTTTAATCTCTACATGGCCTGAGCGAATTCCTCAAGGGATCTTCAGTGCAAATCTCCGCAGTTTGTATTATAGGTGACTCAACAACTGTCGATGAAGTGTCCATTCTATACGTCGAGTACTGCGTCGATGTTGACACAGAGGTTTCCATCCCGGTCCCGAATGGCGGGTCTCAAGTCCGAAATTGTGGAGCATTTCGGTAATTCTTTTAAACTACGACCATTACTGAGTTGTTGTACTTTCAGAACCTAGGCCTTCTACCATTATCGCTTCTATAAAAAGTCCTATAGTGTAGATATCACTGATTAAATTTAACTCCTAAAGTACATTATTAGTTGTACATCACTACAAATTTGTATTAGAAAGCTGTTCTCTGAGCAAATAGAGTTTTCGTTAATCGTCAACACTCTAGGTATGTTCATCGTAAAAATGACAACAGATATACATAATACATACATATATCATATTTAAGTTGGAATCTGACATCCCTGAAGATATTTCGAAAAAAATTGTTGTTTTATTCCAAAGTCCTTCCCTAATACGGCCCGTCAATACGAACGGATAAACGTTCTCGAAATTATTTAAGGGTTTTGGAATAAAAATAGACGGATTAGTTGACTTGCGAGTTTCAATCGAAATTATGTTGCGCATGGCCTTTCGACATAGTCATGTGGATCGGAACTGTATCCTTGGAACTTGTCTCGAAAAGTTCTCATAGTAATCTGAGGAGTTGACCATAAACTAGTTCATTTTGATTCATCCTTTATTAATGCTCATATTCCCAGCAATGCAATAGGAAGCTCAGTGCTTCATTTAATTATACTGTCTCGAGCTGTGAGCGAAACTTTAAATTAGAAGGCAGGTGAAACTATCAATGTTCGGACTTTGAATGTTGATGAATCTCCTGGCAACCGATACAGGATTTCACCCAATAGGTAATGTCCGCGGTCATTTTCGGCAAAAATTACCTACTAGAAATTAATTTACTTGATCCTCGTATAATTGGGTGAGACAGATCATGCAGAGAATCAAACACTATATGTCTATAAGATGCCAAAACAAATGGTCGATTTAAGCCTGTTGTTGTTTCGCAATAAATTTTAAATTCGGGAATGATGGTGGGTTCTTATTTGAGATTGGAACTCTCAGGGCGCGATGAATTATTCAATGTTATTCATTCATCAGATTGTTGTGTCTGATCTAGATTTTCAAAATCTAGATTGACGGAGTCTATTGTTGAAATGTGACCGCTAGTCCGTGATAATGTGTCAGCGACCACATTTTGCTTACGAACTGCTCCTACAGTACAACCAGACGCATCAGTGCAGACGTTATAGCGTGATTTGCTATTGAGTTTTACCAACAATGTTGAGTTGGCAAGTGCTCTTTTATTTTGGGCGAATGACTCGTTGTACTCGTCGGGCCAAGAAAAACAATTATTGTTCTTGAACATTTTATTTAATTTTGCCAAACGAGCATAAATCGGAGACTGTAACTCGGCTACCTTTGGAATTAATCGATGGTAGTAATTGACTGAATATTTGTTGGACTGAAGTTGGCGGGGGGAAATTTCCGATAGCTTCAGCTCGTAGTAGCGAGGGTGTTATGCCATCTTGGGTAATTTAGTGACTTAGGAACACGAGAGCTGGAACACCGAAAACGCATTTTGAATTTTGGATATTCACTCCAAATTCAACGAGGCGTTCAAACAGTTGTTTGAGATGACAATTGTGCTCTTCCTCATTTTAGCTTACCACCAGTACATCGACGATGCAGACAAATGTAATATCTAATCTTTTGACTACTTCATTCGTGAAGCGTTGAAAAGATTGTGCGCACGTAACGATCTGGTCTAGTTACGACGTTTTGTCGACGATAATCGCCCTATGTGCGCTGCCCTTTCTCTTTACCATACGGAAAGGTGATGATACCGCAGTAGATATGCTGATAGTTGGATGATATGCTAGATCTCGGTAAGCGCATATTTTTGTTTAACTGGATCCAGCCTGCATGCCCTCGAACAAGGTAGCCGACCTTCGGAGTATATATGTAGTGAACCACGTTATGTTCTGCTGGATTGGCGTAATCTGGTGTTTCAACCAAAGAAGGAAACATCTTCTAAAGAGAATCATATGCATTTTTAGCAGATCGATGGACTGGTGTTAGCCTTTTAACAATTGTTGTCATTGGATTCGGATCAAGATTTGTCGGGGGATTTAAAGGCGTCTTCCTCGTAGATCGACGAGGAGACCACATTTAGAACCGATAAACTGCCTGTCAACTGACGCTACTGTAAAAATGTGTGGAATTAAATTGTATCCAATTACTAGCCACCCTCGCTATCGAATGCATGTGGTGTATAGATCCGATGCATTTACCATTAAGGCTGGATGTACTCGTATATACTTATCAAAGTTATCCTGCTTATAAACTGATTAAAAAAATCGCGACAAATATATTTGGTATGGGCTCACAAGATTACGGAGTTCCAAAAGTTTGAAGATATTTTATTATCTTATCCTTCATACAGCAGTTTTTGATGACTATCTACTGGTCTCAGATTTTATAGTAACGTGGCAGAGGTTCTGTTGAATGCGCTCTCCATAAATCGATGTGTATCTGATTAATGCCACCGACATTTTTGTTAAATACTTTATATGTGCATATAAAGATGAATAATCACCATAAGTAGGTCAAATAGCCAGTTAAAGAGTTCTGACCATAAACTTTACAGCTGTGTTATATATAAAAATTAAAATTCCGCTTTAATAAATTACAAAAATGAACTTCCTCAGTTAATATATTGTTGAATAAGTTATGTGTCTCTTACTTCAATATGAACATAATGATGAGTTTAACTCCGTTCTTACAAGTTTATATAATATTATATTACAGCCACTTGGCGAAAGTACAAATTGTATTATTTTGGATATAATGTCA
This sequence comes from Tipula unca, assembly GCA_951394425.1. Lineage (NCBI taxonomy): Eukaryota > Metazoa > Arthropoda > Insecta > Diptera > Tipulidae > Tipula > Tipula unca. The sequence continues at coordinate 78,491,702 of OX596380.1, forward strand.
CAAACACAATGATGCATTAAATTCAAAACTGTCTGTTTTTAAATATGTATCCGAATGCAAATTTTAAGTTTTATTAGTCTACATATAATGAACGTCAATTAAGATAAAACGACAATTTTAAGACATTTTAAAAGTAATAAAAAGTAAATAAATTTGTCAAGAAGTATATTTTTAAAAGTAATTCGGTAAAATTAATTATTAAAACTGTGAACTGCAGAACATATTCATTGGTTTCAATTACTCGAGAAAGGTTGGTATATGCCATCAATCTACTACACCTAATCCTGTTTTTACACGGTCTTTTTTTACACGGTTTTGAAATAACACGGTAGAAAAAAATAAACTAAACCTTTTTTTACACGATCGAATTTTTTTACACGGCAAGAAAGTTCTTTTTTTTCCCGTAAATTCGTGTTTTTATTATTTTCTGTAGTTTGTTTGTTATATTTAGGGGATTCCCATTCGGTTTGCAATAATTCGTTGTTTAAGCTGTTTTGTTTCACATTCTTTGTAGTTCTCTCGTCGAGTAAGGTCGTTTTTAAAATAAAACTAATGCAATATAAAATAATATTTATACGCAATTTCATAAATAATATTGTGTATGTACTTTTTTTTACATATATTATATAGTTTTAGAGTTATAGTTTTGGTTTTTAAATGTGTTTGAATCGACAATTTGTTTTTATACCATAATATTAATTTTATATTACATATTTTGTATCAATTAATGAATTATTAAACTTGTGTGAATTCATAAAACTTAAAATTGTTATTTACAAATTTTTTATTCCAACTGGATTTGTTGTTGTGAATATAAAACATATTTTGTGGCAGGGTGGTAAGTTGCAATTTGATTTAAATACATAATTTTTCTACCTGAATTGTAAGTAAAAATATGTTTTCTAGCAACAACCGTTAAGTGAAATGACTGATCAGCCGAAAATTAAAAAAATGAAACGTAATGCAATTTCGTTGGACACCAAGATACAAATATTAGACCGTCTTGCAAAAGGCGAGGGTTCGTCATCGGTTGGAAAAAGTTTTAATTTCAATGAGGCTACAATCGGAACGATAAAACGAAAGTTCTATTCGACAATCGGTCATTTCAGGTTCTAAACTGAGCTCTAAAACCACTTCGTATTCAAGAGATACAACATTGGAACAAATGGAGAGAGCATTAGTAACTTGGATTGAGGATAATACAAAAAAACGAATTCCGGTGGATGATAATACCATCAAACTAAAAGCATTAAGAATGTATGAAGAAATCAAAAGGTTAAAACCCGGAACGTTGGCACAATCCGCTAGTGAAAAGAAAACTAAATTTGCTGCAAGCAACGGCTGGTTGCATTGTTTTTTAGCAAGGCATGCATTGCACAATGTTAAAATTCAAGGCGAAATTGCCTCTGGTAATACGGAAGCTGCTAGAGAATACCCTGCGGAGCTGGCAAAAATTATTGAAGAAGGCGGATATAATACAGACCAAGTATTTAACGCCGACGAAACTGGTCTGTTTTGGAAAAAGATGCCAAGTAGAACATACATCGCTAAAACCGAGAAAAGAGCTAGCGGTTTTAAGGCATGTAAGGACCGAGTGACATTTTTGCTGTGTAGTAACGCGTCAGGCGATAAGATGTTAAAACCCTTCGTGATAAATAAGTCGCTTCGACCAAGAGCAATGAAAGCTATTAAATTAAATACTTTGCCAGTCCACTGGAGGGCAAATAGAAAAGCCTGGGTCACTTCGGTCCTTTTTACTGATTGGTTCCATAATTGTTTTGTTCCTGATGCCAGACGATACTTAAAGGACAAAGGTATCCCCTTCAAAGTTCTCCTTTTAATCGACAACGCTCCCGGTCATCCAAACTTACAACATCCCGATGTCAAAATCGTATTTTTGCCCCCTAATACAACATCATTAATCCAACCCTTGGACCAAGGGATCATCGCTACTTTTAAGACCTATTATATAAGGCGGTCATTTGAACTAATACTAAACAAAATCGACAACGATCCTTACATGTCGGTAATTGACGCTTGGAAGCAATATTCTATTTTAGATTGTGTAAACGTTTCCTTTTTGGCATTATCTGAAATAAAGTCATCCACCTTAAATGCCTGCTGGAAGGCTCTCTGGCCAGAATGTGCAACAAATAATACATCTCAGCTTGGAGCTTCTATTGATGATGTTAACTCAGAAATATTAACGTTAGCTCAAACGATTGGCGGTGAGGGTTTTGATAATTTTGATGTTGGCGATATAATGGAATTGATTGAAGACAAGGCCCTTAATGAGAAAGAACTGCTAGAGATGACTCAAGAAGGAGTTGACTCTGATGTTAGCAGCGATGAGGAGGATCCACCAGCATTAACATCAAAATTAATTTTAGAAGGCATCCAAATTGCAAATAAATTGGAAACTCATTTTTTATCAAATGACCCTTATGATGAACGTGGAAGAAAATTCCAAGCAGATTTGAAATCTTGTATGGCCCGATACAAGGAATTATACAAAGAGCTTTCCAAGACAGGTTCTCAACGATCTATTTCAGAATTTACCGTTAAAATTGGTAAACCCCAACCCTCTGAAATTTTGCATGAAAGTGCGAATGAAGAACCAACTGTGAGTATTTCGTCAGATGAGAGCAATTTTCAACAAACAACACAACACAAAAAGATGCGATTAGTGTCGGAAAGTGAATCCGAATGAAAGAAAATTCAGTTATTATAAGTTTATATGTACAATGTTCCTGAATACGATATTTTTTCATTTAAACTAAAGCTTTATTTTATTCAACTTAAGAGACTGAATTTGCTTATTAATATTTTAAAATTTAAGATTAATTTTATTTTAAGACTGAATTTTTGTATTATTATTTTGAAATTGCTAAAAATGTAATTTTATTTATGTTTAAATACAATTTACATGAATACACCAACTAAAACATTTCGTTTAATTTCCCAATAACAAGATATACATACATATTTACTTTATTTTCTACTCAAAAAACAGTTTTTGAACACATCAATTATTTTACCACATTTCCTGTCTTTTTTACACGTTTTTTTGCACGACCAAGTCTGGAACGCATCTACCGTGTAAAAAAAGGATTAGGTGTATATATAAATCATTTCGCATTTGAACAGGGCAAATGTAATCGTCACGCAATGGTTTATTTTATGGCTGAATAAAAATTTAACTCCAGCATTATAACTCAACTCAACGGCTCGTTTGAAGCATACTACCAAATTATAAAATTTACTCGCGTCTACCGGCTTAACTGCATTAACACCAGACATTCATCTTAGTTTAATTAAAGTATTAATTTTTACAACATACACGTAAAAAACACGTTCTAGAGTGTAATCTGCTGAATATTTTTGAGCCGAGTGTTTATGTTTTTTAGTTGATACATATATGTGCAAGTGTTCCTTATAGCCATTTTTTTGGCTAAATTAATTCTAACCCGGCTTGGCACGCACTCAGACCAATATGAAAAGTTTCATGACAAAAATACATTACAGTAAAACCTGGGGCCCTACTATGACTTTCGACAACGATTTTCGACGACGGTCGTTTTCCTAAGTAGACAAAGAAAGAAAAAGGAAAACAATATTATACATTTACTATTGTTTACCTTTTTCTTCCTTTGCCTGCTATAGGAAAATGACCGCCGTCGAAAATCGTTGTCGAAAGTCATAGTAGGGCCCCTGATGGCATTAAATGGTTTGTCGTATAACCGCACTATCAATTTGAGTAAGGACTCGAGTAGGAAACTTCCTTATCTGATTATTTAATTAAAAAATGTAAGTTCCTATATATTCAATAAAATATTTCCCAGAAAAGGCCCATATGTAAATCCAGACTACTTTATTTAGTCTCTATAGTCTAAATTAATTTAAAAAAATATTTTTCCCGTATAGTCAGATAAATCTCTTGTCATCTTCTCTGATCACCTTGAAATTTTTAATAAAACGTGTTGCTACCGGCATAGCTACCGGCAATACGAGTGTACCCATTTTAGAGCACAATCAGCGTTATATTGGTAACCGCATGGACGTTCCCGATTATCTCATCAGTAGGTTAAATAATACGCACCGTAAAACTAGAAATCTGCCCAGCTTACCACGTGACGAAATTCGTTCCAGAAGTAAACGTGCGAATAATTATCTTTTATAATGAATTCAAACTCCTCGTAATCGCTTTGCGAACCCTCTGTTCCATTAAAATGAAATCCTATACTGCAGTATTATTATTCCATGGAATAAGAATTTTTGGATCAAACACAAATGTTTTTACTTAAAAAAATTGTAGATTAAATTAACTGGGAATAGACCGTATGTGGAGCGGAAAGAGTTCTAGCGATAAGCAGATTTTTTGGTCAGGAGCATCAAACATGGTAATTCAGGTATTAATGATCTAATTTTATTAACGATTATAGTTGGCACTTTAATGACATCGCGGCCACACCCACAACTTTCAAGACCCCTTTATAGTTATCCCAGGATTTTTTAAAATTACCTCTGTCAACACAAGCGTAAAAAATCCATCTCAGACATTTAAAAAAAAACATACATAATTTATACAGCTGGTTCATCTCAGGATTTTTTACATTTATACAGGGTGGGCCATCTGTTGGCCTTTTTCCAATCAATGAATTTTAGTACTAAATGTTATTTGTTCTAAAAAATTCTTTCAAATATGAAAAGTCAAAAATATGCCATAACAACGCATTTTGATTGTCCAAATTTATTATGAAAATAATCGTTCAAAAACATCAACATTTCGTAAATTAAGTGACAGTTTTGGTCGACATGGATATCCTACTGAGTGTGCAATTAGAAGGTCGTATAGACCGTATCAACATGTTCGTCCAGTTCGTACTCCTGATACAGTATCACCTGTTACTGAAAGTGTTCGTAATGAACCAAACACATCAACCAGGCATCGTTCACAAGAACTAAGCATTTCACGTACCACATTACGATGCATTTAAATCCATTTATTGTCACCAAAATTTGCTGATCGCACAATTTCAAAAAATTGTGAAGTTGCTTGGCCACCAAGAAGCCCGGATTTAACACCACTTGATTGTTTTTTGTCGAGTTATTTGAAAGGTAAGGATTATGCTAATCATCCACAAACAATTCAACAACCCAAAAACAAAGACGTTTCATCCCGAAATGTGTGTTTTATTTACAAATAGAAAAAGGACTAACAGATAGCCCAACCTGTTCTGTCTCAGACATTATCGTCAATTAAAAGATATACAGTTGGTTGCAAACTACTCATCCCACACTTCTTAATATGTACAATTTATTTAGTTCCATAAAAAAAATTCTTCTGGGCAAGTCGTTCAAAGGACGGTTATTTTCTCTTAGCGATTAAATTTGGAACATTCGCTTGACCTTCAATTTGATTTTAATTTGATTTGTAAAGCCAGCTGTGCGACACATTTATTTATATAGCGCCAAATTCGAAAAAAGTATTATCACCGCTGGCATAATGGTTACCAACAGGATCCTTAACGTAATCGTTTTGGGAATTTGTTATTATAGAATCAAATATATGTAGCATACTAAAGGATTAAGATCAATATTTAGGTATCAATTGTAATTTTTTTATTAACGAAAAAGTCTGGGATAAATATAAAACATCCTGGGATGAACCAACTGTATAAATTATATATGCATTTTTGTAAAGTGTGCGAGGTATTTTTTACGATTGTGTCGTCAGGGGTATTTAAAAAAATCCTGGAATGAAATCCTAGAATAACTTCAAGGAGGTCTTTCACGACATAACAAAAGACCGCACTCTTTTTGCAAGGGGATCACATATAATATGGCCAGGAAGAGTATAGTTTCCAACGGAAAGATCGAACTTATTCTGCTGAAAGTCCAGACCGCTATCATTATAATAAAGGGTGTCCCAAAAATAACGCAACATTTGAATTTGCCGCCATTTGTGCAGTAAAGTGTTGGTAACCTCAAAAAAAAAACTTGACCTGACGAACAACGTATTTTCATTATTGAAGAATATCTTAAAAATATTGAAAGTTTGGCAGCCGCAATTTATTATTGAGCATCAACTAGTGGATGCTGATTTTTCGAGCAAAATCATCCTAAGCTATGAGCATATTTTCACCTTGATGACTTTGTTAATTGCCGCATTTGGGGTACGGAGAACCCATATGTGATTGTCGAAAAACAAATGCATCCACAGCGTGTCACTGTGCAAATTTTGGGCTGGAGGCATCAGTGAACCATACTTTTTTGAAAATAAGGCTGATCAAGCAGTAACTGTTACTGGTGCTCAATATCGCGACATGATAACACACTTCTTTCTGCCTCAGTTGGATGATATTGATATAGACGACATGTGGTTTCAACAAGATGGTGCCACATGCCATACAGCTGGTGGAACAATTCAATTACTGAATGAGACATTTCCTAGTCGTGTACTTCCTCGTTTCAGTGATCAAAATTGGCCCCCTAGGAAATTAAACGCTGCATCAACATAATTCAGCCACATTTATGCAAAAAGGTCATGGAGAATTTAGATAAAAGTGTGCGTATGTGCCAGCAAAGCTGTGGAGGCCATTTACCCGATGTGATATTCCATAAAGGGTTATTTATGGAATATCACATCGGGTAAATGGCCTCCACAGCTTTGCTATGGAGGCCATTTAAATCCTATGTATTTTATGATTCAAAAAAAAAATCACAATCTGAAGACTAAAAAATGTGTTTTCTATTTAATTCAAATCTTGCGTTAATTTTGGGACACCGTTTATATATTAAATGATACTTTTTCTGTTTAAGGAAGGATTGTTCACTTCTAAATTAACATAATATATTTAACAATACATAATACACATGGGACAGTATATATACACATAGATATGTATTTATAATTTGGGCTTTTGAGATGGTCATATACTATATGACATGCATACAGCCATATACGTATGCTACTAAATTAGAAACGTTCACTTTTAATGAACGAACAAATTCCAGGCATGTAAATAAATCAAAAATTAGGTGAAAGATTTGTTTTTTTAATAAATTAATAAATTTTCATCTTTGTTTTGTCGACTCAGTATGACAGCAGAACAATCACTTCTTGTATTTTGTAGTTTTGTTTTTGAATACCAGAATTGAAATCATATCTCCAAATTACAAGAGCTCACCTTTCTTTTCCGCAAAACAAAAAACGAGCACAACAACAAAAAACAAGGTTCGAACATTATAATTTATCTTAAATGGCAAATGTATATAATTTGAATTCAATTTTGATTTAAGTTATTGCTTTTCAATAATCATATACATAGCCTAGCGACGACCGACTGGTCGAATATGAAGAGATTAAGCCAAAACAATTATTAAAATTATCATTGATTTATTATGAAATCTTACCATTTGAATAAAAATCGAACGGCTCTAAAATCTATATACCATATCGTTATCCCATTATTCTCACCGAAACATGTAGGTGGAGACATCTCACAATTCAATAAAATACGATCAGTTTACAATTTTTTTTTTTTTGATTTATTGCAATTTTATTGTTGTCAGTATCACGATCACCAATTTTCTCATCAATATAGAATTATGTATATAGCTTTTGCAGCTCTTTACGATCAAGATATTTAGTTTAAGTAAAAATTGAGTTTTGAACTTTGTACGATCATCTTCTCATTGAAAACAATTGAATACAAAAATTTGAAATATATTTGTCAGATTTGATATTTTTTTAAACAAAAATCAAATATTTTATTTACATTTAATACCAGAATTTCATTTTTTTTTGATTGATTTTTAGTAATAAATAATAAGTAAAAAAAAACTAAACATTTTAAAATAGAAAACATAAGATTTCATGTCATATAGTATACATACAAATCAAGATTGTCTCATGATGATAAACTGAAGAAACAAAACAAAAATTGAGATGCAAAAGGTAAGAAATGTTATATGTCAATAATAATTGTAGGTTGACAATAATTGTCAATTGTTTAGTTTATAATCATTAACAAAAAAAAAATAAATATTATTTTCAAGCTTTGTAAAACAAAAGAATTATTTTGTAATTATGAATTCAAATAAACATTTATAAATATTCTCGTGTGTGTGTGTGTTATTGATAAACTATACAGATGTGGGACAGTTGACACATTCATCGTGTCACTTCATAGTTTTTAATAAATAACTTATTTTTAAACAAAATTTTATCGTCGCCATGGACAAGATAAAATAACAAACGGGTTACCGAAGCGCTCCTATAGTTCTGAATTATGTATATATATAGCTACAGGAGTAACGAAACTCAAGAATAGACAATCTAATAGTATTTCTATTGAATTATATGGGATTCTGTTAAGGTGAAATAAGTTCAAAAGAAGTATACTTCGTACACCATGAAAATATAAGATCGCCTCTACAGCTGAAAGATAACTGGCACGAATATCAGCAAAAGCGCCTTTTTCTGACTATGGTTGTTCAGCCATTTACATTGATGACTTATAAGATAGTAAATTATACGTAATAATCGAACTTCCATTAAATTTGTAAAAGTTTCTTTCATTCCAAACACTAATTGGTAATGCATATTGGGAAATTTGATTAACTTTATTTAATTTAAACTTTCTATTAATTTTACTTAGGAAAATTCCCAACACTTTGACTACTCTAAAAAACCTACTATGAAATTTGTTATCTGTGCTACATTATTGCTCAGCAGTTTTCTACCGGATCATCGAACAAAAAGGCACAATGCGTAATGCTTTCATTCCTCTTCTGCAAGTCACAGTAATTAAAAAGAATCTAAAAAACTACCATGTTACTATTTATTCATACAAAATAAACTGATTCTGTTACAACGTCGATACAGAGATGGTATCGTAAATTCGGACTGATGATCGAATAAACCACCATGAAGACATTGCCAAAAAATGATGAGGCCCAACAATTATTATGCTATCTTGAACTGCGAACCTATAATATGTTATTTTTGCAATTATTGAGTAAACAAGAAGTGTGGAATGAATAAGGTTCGGGGGCTCGTGGTACATATTGTACATAATTTATGGACAAGAAAGTTTCCAATACGACACCACATTAACACGATGTTTTAAATTTCTCAAACATCGAGATTTAATGTATTTTCTTTAATATTGTTGTACATTTTTTTACATTTTCAGGACCATTGAAGTTTTCTAAAACTAAAAAATAGAATGTAATCGTTTATATAAAGTCGCGGCATAAATTTCGGTTGAAATATACATATATCGTGATTTTAGACGTTATATCAAATTTTATAACGTTGCACCTATAGAGATGTTGTCAGATTGTCGTCCACATTTTCGAATAGCCTATAGATATAGTGTTCTATATATTAGTGGCGAAGCGAATTAAATTTTTATAAACTTCAATATTTTTCACAGAGTTTATGCATCTGAGTGATTTCGGATATTTTGAAAATTTTCACAAGTTCTCGTTTACACTGTTGTGAATAATTTAGATAAATCTTATCTATGTGGTACAACTAAGATTCAATTTTAATGAAATTAACCATTTTCAGAATATACAAGTTGCGTAATTTAAGACGATTTGTTAAATTTTATAACGCCGATTGGCATTACAATTTTTCTCAGAAGAAATTTAGCAATTTCGGTCGATTTGTAAAATTGAGGTCCGTCGATCATGGAGACATCTACAAGCCTACTCCAATTTATCAATTGCTTGATTTTGGAAGATTCTTATAAATTTTGACTGATGATATAGTTGAATTAACCAGAAATGTAAAAGCTAGAACAGATGGACATCTCTATAACCGGCTGTACAAAATATCATCAAAATAATTATTAAGGCCATTACTGGTACTTTACTGAGTCAACAATTTGGTTCCAACGGTTTCGATCCTGAGCTTGGTCTTTACATACTGTTTTAGACAATTTGAAGAAGCCAAGTCGTTCTCTACACCGTTGAGCCATCGTCACCTGCAACGACCTCTGCGCCTATCTTATGGTGGCTCTCCTTTCAGAAACCGAAATTTCGTGACCGAACCAGTGTACTCGTTGAGATCTTATTTCATGTACAATATCGGGGATCTTCATCAGATCTCTGATTTCGATATTGTACAGAGCTCGGTATGTACCATCATCTTCGCATTTTAGGCCATAAGCCACACGCATGGTTCTTCTCTCAAATGTAAAGAGCCATCTCTCGTACTCATCCGTCAACGCCCAACTTTCAAATCCATACATAACAACGGGCCTGATCAACGCTATGTAAAGCTTTTAACAGTGGCCTTACAGGATACAAAGCACGACTGCCGACTGCCAGTCGCACTTTTATATCCTCACCCCCACTGTTATCGTGAGTGATAAAAGAGCTCAAATATTTGAACATCTTCGCTCCCTCAAACGTGTAGTGGCCACTACTAAAACCTGGTGTTAAATTGTCCCTATAACCGAAAATCATATGTTTTGTTTTGAAGTCACTGATCTGGAGCCCAACAAAAACTAAAAACTCTACAAGCGGCTCAAATATTTTCATCCGTTGCTATTCAGTCCAATCGCACATATGTCGTCTGCATTTGCAAGCATCTGATTGCACTGGCGATATGACATGTTGCGCTGAGTTATTTCAGTTTTACGAACGATTTATTCTAACATGAGATTGACGAGTATCGAGGATAGAGCTTAACTCTACCAAACACCCGACTAAACTATAGACTGTTATCATCTTTAATCCCAGCAATGAAATTGCGTCACTGTCAAATTCTACATAATCGTACCAATTTTGTATGCATTCCTTGGTATTCCAGGGCAGACCACAAGGTCTCTCAGGAACACCTCATGTACAGAGATGGGCATCTCATCGGTTAATGAAGATGGTGACTATCCCGACCTCTTTCCATTCATCATGCATAACTTCGGTTCACCATAATAATCAAATAAGGTCGAACAGACAGTTCCACAAAGGTTTCAGGTGAGCGGTTTCATTTAAATCTCGGCATCGCCTTAATGAAATCCTCATGGGATGGATCCTCAATGCAAACCGCCGCAGTCAGTATTTGAGGTGACTTAATAACACAGACTGTGACGCATGATGAACACCAAGCGAGTACTGCGTCGATATTGACGCAGCTGTTTCCATCCCGGTCGCGAATGGCGGTTGACGAAGGCCAGAAAGTATATGGTGCAATCCAGTAATTCCTTTAATGAAATTACGCGAACTGTACTCATTGCGCTGAGTTGTTGTACTTTCAGAACTTCGGCCATCCACCGTTCTCGCTTTTTCCATCTACAAAGCCGCTTAGATGCCCTCCTAGCAAGAGCAGCGTTGTTTATTCTCGGGATTGTGAGACGTTGTTGCACTTCACTAAGTACTATAATTTGTTGCTCGACTCCAAGACGACACTCGTCATCAAACCAAACATTCTTGGGTCTGACTGTCACTATACATAAAGTCTGCTGCACAGCACCGACAACCGAAGTTTTCAGTACCTACTACCTACCAGACAGAGTTCATATAGTCAGACACGTATTTAGCTTCCTCAATGTTATTACTGACAGAGATCTCGATATCGTTTCTTTTGATCTTCATTTATCAGACCTTCACAATCGAAACGTCCCATTTTGCTGTGTTCCCAGACTTGTATATACGAAAACTTCCATCGTAGCTTTGCAACGTCTAAATGATGATTGCTGAATGATGACATGGATTTGTTTTTTGTGTGAAGAATGTGCTTGCTACTCTAAGGCTGTAAACAATTGCAAAGTACAACATTCTCTCACCATTATCGGTCGCAGTTTCGAGTCGGGAGTATGGACCTATGTTTTCACACAAGGCAGCTCTAACATTACAGCCCTCAATCGTCATTCTAACATCGTGTTCGGGTATGGATTCCATCAGATCGTCCACGTTATTGTAAAATGAGTCATTGTATTTTGGGGCTGGCTAACTTCTGAGGGCACGTGTACATAAATTAGCGACAGGTTGGCTAGCTTCATGCACAAGCGCAGCTTACACAATCGGTTATTGGCTGCTTGGAAATCCAAAACAGCCTTCTTTACCTACCGTCCAAGAAGAAAAAATCCAGCTCCGAGATTTGTGAGATCATCTCCATTGTAAGCAACGTAGAGCCCTGGGACACATGGTCTCCACTTTTAGGCCAGCAAATTTCTTGAAGAACAAAGAATCCCGCAGCCGATCGTGCTTCATGCATGTGATTAGGCCTTCCCTCCTTAACCCTCCTGGTTTTCTTAGTGAATGCTGGGATCCGGGTACTTTTTTGTTGACGTTATAAAAAGACTGTTTATTTACTGATACGGGTTGTCAGCTCAGTAAGTCAACCTTTTAGTCGCCTCTTACCACAAACAAAGGACGGTGGTGATATTCTTGGAAAACATGGTCGAATTCCATTTTATGCATTTACATATATGGTCCTGCCATAATACGTAATTTCAAATAGGAATGTTGGTTATAGAAAAATTGCAAATAATGTATATATTCCAAAATCATTCTCAACGAAAAATGTTTTGAAAAGACCATACCGATTTTAAATTGCTGAACTGCTCAATTAGAGTTTGACGTAAAACGTCTTATAATACAGCAAGAGGATCACCTCATATGTCAGATGTTTGAAACAACATAACTACGTTTGATCACAGTGCTCCGCTTCTACATTGGTAAGAACAGTGAACGATATATTGTTTGATCAGGTAAGGAGTATATGGGTACAGATTTATAAATCATAAAATAATCTTGAATATTACGCTAATATGACGGCCATGTCAAAAACCCCCACGATTTCCCACTCTAGCATCATCTAAAACATTTAATATCGTGTGAACAACATACGATAAAAATCAAATACTATTTAAAAAGCTAATAGAATGCCGAACATGATGCAAGAATAAAATTTTCATTTCGGTATATATAGAGGGTCATGTGGGAGATTCCGTTTTCAGATTTTCGCATTATCTACATTTCTTCACAAATGCAAATAATCAAAGATATATTATTTGAAAGGCAAGGGCTTACATGATTAAAAAGAATCATCCATTTTCGATTTCTCGTGAAGTAAAATATCGCCAACAATAACTTATCGATGTCACGTTCTACGTCAAATTTGTGGAATTCCCGATATAAACGGTGTTTTTTTAGAGGTTCACAATTTTGAGTTGGCAACACTGGTTTATTTGACAACCCATTTAACGGCTGATAGTTGCTTTTTGTTAAGTTTGATTTGACATTCCATTATGGATAGACTTACGTCAGAGCAACGCTTGCAAATTGTTGAAATTTTTTATCAAAATAATGGTTCTGTTCGTCAAACTTATAGTGCATTTCGTCCATTTTATGGCGTACATAATCGTCCTTCAGAGCAGCTAATTCCAATAACAATAGATCGTTTTCGGACCACGTCTACTCTTAATAATAATGTGCAACCTGTGAGACGCCGAGCAGTGCGCACTGAAGAAGCTGTAGCCGCTGTACAGAAAGCATTGAAGAAAATCCACATCAATCAATTCGTCGCCGTTCTCAGCAACTGGGGTTGTGTCCTTCCATTTGAATGAAAGGTTTTACGAAAGGACCTTGGCTTAAAAGCTTTCAAGATTCACCTTGTGCAGGAATTCAATTCGGCGAATGGGCTGAAGCAGAAATTGATATTGATGTTGCATTTCCATTCAAAATTTTGTTTTCCGATGATGCCCATTTTTGTTATTTATGGTTTATGTCGATAAGCTGGCATTAATGTTGCTGACATGTGGTTCCAACAGGACGGAGCCACATGCCACACAGCGCGCGCAACAATTGATTTATTCAAATGAACTTTTAATGAAAGAATAATTTCGAGTAACGGTCCAATTAATTGGCCACCAAGATTAGGTGATTTAACCCCATTGGATTATTTTCTTTAGAGTTATGTAAAGTCACTTGTCTACGTCGATAAACCAGAGACAATTATTCAATTGGTATTCACCTGGAAATCAACAATCGAAGAGTTATTGGCGAAATACGGCCGCAAATGCTGCTGAAAGTTTGTCAAAATTGTTGTTCCAGATTGCGCCTTGTACGTACCAGCGATAGCAACCACATGACCGAAATCATATTTAAACATTAATGTCATAAAATTTTCTATCCAATAAAGCCCGTTTCATTGATATTAAAAATATTATTCTTTGTTTTATTATGATTTAAACTTGTATAACTCTATAAAAAAACACCCTCTATCTATATTGTCCAAAATTTCTTAACGTCTCGAAATACTATTCAAAATATAGTATATTCTAACAGAATTAATTGCCTTTGACAAAAAATATAGCAGATTGTCTAACCAATCTGATTTTGAGATGGCTGTGGATATCTCTAGAATCAACGATACAAATTTTTTTTAAATTTTCAACATTATTCTCAACAGTAAATTCGGCAATGTAAATGTTGATGATATTATATATTTGGGTAGAAATTTATTATTAATTTTGAATTAATTGTGATTGTAACCTAAATTTGAGTTTTAAAGTACATATTTGAATTGAACAAATAACTTGTGTTTACATATTAGCAAAACACATTTCAATTAAATTTGTGATGTTTTAAAATTTTCCAATTTTTTTAAAATAATAATCTTTTTCAATGTATTTCCACGTTTTCTGACTGAGTTTCAGTACATATAACATCTATCTGCATCCAGTCCTCCTGGCTGTACTATTGTATAATGCTTATATTCCCAAATTCAATGATCGCGAGTATTTTATGCCCGAACCAAACCAATATCCATAGTTCGATATATGCAAATTTAAACCGGAGCAATATTTAACCAAAGATTACTTTCACCTCTGATTGATAATGGTCTGATTATGTTTACAACATATATCAGAGACAATGTGTAACTATTATCATTTCCTGTGGGATAAAATGAGTAACGCAATTGATTTATGAGTCTCAATTAACGCGAAATGCATTAAACAAATTTTGATTTCATATTACGATCATATATGTTTGCTTATATATACACACATATAACTTCCGTAAGCAGCAAAACTTTATATATATGATACTGACCTACAAGATTGAACAATTCGATTTATCTGTAAAATGTGAATGCAATCTCACCGCAAATTATCAATTTCGGAAATTTTTAGTTTTTCGTTTTTTTTTTTTAATAAATCATAAAATAAATCATCATATTAGGTAATTCTAATTGACTCGAACTGTCACCAAAAATATTTAAATAATTTTCTAATAAAAAAGCAAAACTTCAAAAAAAAAAAAAATTATGTAAATTGCACAAATCTGTCGCGCTCTTCACCAAAAACCAGTTGAAAACCAATGAAAAAACGTCGATATATACGCGCAGATATATAACCTAAAAACTAAAATTAAACATAGTTCCGTTTAAAAATTGTGTTGAGCAATTTTGCGCAGATATATGTATCTGCAATATAATATATGCGTTCGATACGTTATATGAGGGTTTTAAACGTATGATATGTGCGCGCCGATATATGAGACATCGGAATGGTATGTCGGCCTTAAAACAATACACGAAATTAGCATACGAAATATAATATACATTGAAACCACCAGAAATTAATTAGTGAAGCAAACCAAAATTTGCACTAAATGAAATTAACAAATATGCGATGATGATCATCGTATTGTGTGTGGCATGCATATTGCAATTTGATTTGGTTTTTTTTTATTTAGCTGCCGAAATTAATGGCATGTAACTTGAATTATTTATCTTACTTTTATTAACAAACTAAGTCTTAAAGAGCTTTTTTAAGTCGATCTGTTTTTTTTACATATACATACATATAAGTATACTCTTATAAAATATATATATGCACAGAAACAATACGCTTATTAATTAAAATAAAAACTCATTACGCATTTTTCAGGTTCGTCGCTTTAAATCACAAGAACAAAAACATTTAAATCTTTTGTTTCCATTTATATCATTTACACAACACCGTCTGATGTATTTATTAATTTAAAACGCTTTTTTGTGTAGTTTTTGGTGGATTTTATAGTTTCTCGCTGGGAATTTAATCCATAGCAAATTTTGTAATAAAACATTAATTATAATTTAGTTATGATGAGTGCGCACCTAAGTCAAGTTCTCTACATCACATGTATAGTATATATACTTTCTTTGAGTATATGCGACATGTATATACATATGTATATACGATTATAATTTAATTAAAATAAATAAATTACTAAATTATTTTATGTGATTTTCTTCGTGTATATATGTATATGCACACTTCAAAAACATGATAAGTAAAAGTGTCTTGTAATATCAATTTTTATTACTCAATTAATGTTAAATTATCGATAAAATTAAAATGAGAAAAAAATATGAAGACGGAAATTATTTCTTATGTTATTATTATTATTATTGAATAATATATAAGGTAAATTATAATAAATAAATGTTGATGACACATTTTTGTTTCAATATTATTGAATAATCGGATAATAGTGGATTTCGTGTCGCTCTTTCTGTCAGCTTTACTTTTGATAAATTTCATAGAATTATCGCGAATGACATTTCATGATTATATCGCGCGTTACTAATTATTAATTGAACATTGTCGATATTGGTTATAGATTTGATTTGTAATAGAAGAAATTTCATTAAAATAAAACATTATACTTATATATACAGTCGTGAGTTTCTCTCATTATATAGTTTGGTGTACATATATAGGCGATGGTATGTCATTTCAGAAGTAAAATAATTACAATTTACAATAAAACAAAAATCCAATCATAAATTAACACGAGTTTTATATTTAAGACTTGTGATTGTTTGATTTTTACTTTTATTATAATGTTAACAATTGTTTTAATTTTTTATTATTTAATCTGCGTTATATGGGGTTGAAGATTTCACTATATACTATATATATTAATTAACTGAAGTAATCGCTATATATCTCTACATATACCATTTCTTCTTCAATTCTCATCCCAACATCCTCAGCTTTCCATGAAGCGTTGAATATCCCTGACGTCGGTCTCACCAAGATCCATCAAGTCATCTATAGATGGCTTATCTCCCATAAATTTTCTACCTCTAAGTATGTTATCTATCCAGTCCCTAAATAACCCGTCCCCCCTCACGTGAAAGTGCCCTAGTAATCACCCCCGGTTTGACGTTGCTGTAAGCCTTCTCTAAGTCCAGGAAAGCTACCATAGAGTATTTTTTATAATCAAGTGGTTTCTCAATAGGACCAATAAGCGAGTGGAGGAGAGCTGTTCCCACCAAACTTTCCTTACAGTATGTCAGTTGAGATTTCGACAACTTACCCGACTGGATTACCCTCTAAGATGGGCTTCTATTAACCTTTCTAAGGATTTTAGTAGAAAGAAGAATAAGCTTAAATAGGCCTAAGATCTTTGAGACTGCAGTGAGGGCTTTTTCCCGCCTTAGCTATAAATATTACTTTTACTTCAGTTCATTTTCTAGGAATATGACAAAGTCCTAGGCTACATTTGAAGATTACTTCCAGCTAGGATAGATTTAATTCAATAGTTTGTATTTAATTTAGCGAGAACCGAGCACCATAGAAAGTACGTCTGTAATGGAAGCTCCAGAGAGTCTTCACCACTCGTGGCGCTTCTTAAGTTATATTTAAATGTTCTAAGGACTACTTTGTAGCAGTCCCGATCCGCAGCATCTTTTGATTTCTAAACATTTTTGTAAAGTCTTTTACATTGGAAGCGGGTACTTTGCAGTTCCTTCGACCACCAGGGTGGCCGAGATTTGCCCAAAGGCCTATTAAGAGGCCGTGTACCTAAAATAGCTTTTCTAAGAGTATCGGATAGCTCGTCTATACAGGTGGATTTGAAAGCGACATCGCGGGAATGAGTTACTTAGAATGGTTCCAAAGGTATCCCAGTCGGGTTTCCTCCTGTTTCTGAAAATTGTTTTCCTAATAGATTTTGTAACCAATGCCTACTGAATATAGCAATGGGCAGAAAAGGAATGACCTTCAGACACTTTCCAATTCAATACACCATCCCTAATGAAATCTAATACAATCGCAATGTCTATAGTACTTCTTTTTATGAATGTTGGTTTGCCCCCAATATTACATATGTGTATAGGTTAGTACTTAAAATAATATTCAGAAATGACTCACTTCGCCCATATCTGTCTATACTTCTCAAATTGTGTAATGTGCATTTGCATCACTGCCCAGGATGACACCGACTTTTCAGTTTTTGGTCATCAATCACCACTCTTCCTAACTTCCAAGGTAGTATATTGCCCTACTCATATGGTGAGTAGACTAATATACGTAAGTCAGAGATTTTGACCATCCTCCTCACTGCTAGCCTACATACTACACCAGCGTTGCTGTAATTTAGTAGTATAAAAATATTTAGGTTAGCTTTAGCGAGAATGCACGAAAGAATCTTACCTTCTTTTTTTCGCATATAGCAATTTATAGTTGAGAGTTCTGAGTCCCATTATCCGATCACTGCTGGCCCAAGGTTCTTGGATAAGAACAACATCTATCTATCCTCTCAGCCTTCCACCACAGTTGTATCGGACCCACCTCTAGATAGTGAATCCTACCGAGATTCAATTCGCTTCCTCCAGTGTGACGGTTTAGCCCATGCGAGCAACTCCTCCTCCTTGTCTGTTCTCTCTTCCAGCGGAATCTTGATGAGCGTCATTTGAATACGCCAAACTATCCTTCTAGTCTGATAACCAAACTCATATGAGTCAGCTTTTTTTAAGAGAGCCGGAATTTTGTATTTTATTATAGTGTTTGTTAAATTGCTTTCCATTGTTGATCCCACGAGAAGCGGATAATGAAACATCAATCTCCGCAATGCACAGATAAAGCTACATGATTTGGAGGGCACCGCAGGTATCTAGATATAGCCAGGCTGGTTATCGGCACGCTACGGTTGACGCCTTAACCCAGCCCAGTTATTCAGTGTTTACACCTACAACCACCTACCATAAGAAGACCGTTTGTTTCGAAACTGTTCACTTCAGTTAAAAACTGGGAATGTCCAGTTGCAACCGAATAAACTGAAGAGATATTTACGTGCAAATTTCTGAACAAGTTTCGTTGATTAACCAAATTACTCAGAGAGACAATAGACATTCTCATCGTTCTCCATCTCCATATCATTATCGAAATCGTTCTAGGATCCCGAGTAACTCTCAAACTAGAATCTGTTGGTACCATAGAAGATTTGGAGAGCGAGCTCAGAAGTGCTTATCTATTTAGAAAAGAAAATTTAGTCCAAAATCTCCAAACGGAGAATTACCCAAAACAATTCGATCGACCGTGGCAGCGATTGATTTTTAACAATTCCTTACTAATTCATGATACTAATAACAATTTATCATTTCTTATTGATACCAGTACTGGTTTATCGCTTATTCCAAATCCATAAGCCTCGAGACAACAATTTTGTTTTAATCGCAGCGAATGGATCAACCATTGATACTTATATGATACTAGATTGTTGTTTAAGAGTTTAGTTTAGAAGTTACTAACCTATAATTGGAGCAGATTTTTTTTTTGAAATTTTAACTTGTTGGTTTATCTTAAGAAGAAACGTTTGTTTGAAAGAATTACGATTAATAATATACCATACCAACACTATAGTTAGTTTTACAATAATCAAAAAATGTTCTGAAATTTTGCAAGGAATTTCCAAATCTAACCGCTGCTACAAATTATAATGCCAAAACTATATTGCAATTTGGGTATGCACCAGATTGTCACTAAAATGCCAGCTGCCATTTTTAAAAATTTTCATAGACAAGTGAATGCGAAGAAGCGTTTAAAAATATAATAATGGCTAATGGCTAATTGACATTTGACATTATCTGAAGTTCAGGCATCAGATAATCAACTTAACACTCTTCTATCTACTATTAGTTCAAGTTATTTATTTAAATTGAAAAAAAAATTAAATTGCCAAATATCGGATATAATATATTGTGAAGTATCTACTGATACTAATCGCCAATATGTATAGTACAAATAATGAGGTATCTTTGAAAAATTATTAGCATAACTATATTATTAATTATTATTTATTATTAGTATAACTATATACTGTCATTGGTGACTACGTGTAACTATAAAGCTAACCATATAATTGTTAAAAGTGTACTCTCAAACGATCTATAATAAATGGTGACATTTCTTGTGATAGTTGCTCTCATGATAGCAACTATCACAAAAATCGTCATCATGATGCTTTAAAGAACTATTATATATATCTTCAGCTTATTTTATGAGAAGAAAAGGGTTGTTGTATAAGGAAATCATTACAAAGAACATAATACTATTTGAATAGTATATCTAATGCAATTTTGTTTAAATTATTTATACATTCAAACCAACTTCTAACAGAATTACTAAATATGTATCATGACATTTCGGAATATTTACGATATTTAAAAAACTATCTTGACAAAATGCTAAATAGTAAATTATACATTATGCCAAACTATTGTAAGTTTAATTTATGTATAATAAATGAATAAAACAAAAATAAATATAATTAATTAACACCATCAATCAATATGTACTTACACGAAACATCCATAACCGAACGATTCACTACAGAAATCAGAAAATGACATTTCCAACAGAAAACAAGAGAAAATTGTTTAAATAGGCCGGTTTTACATGACACTGTGAATATTTGAGGATATTTCACGTATAATGTTTATTTCATGTGTTATGTGTGTTGTGACAAGTTCAAAGTTTCAAGACTTTTATTTAATAATTATTAATAGTATTTTGAGTTATTTAATTAGTTTAATGATAAGATATGTTTTTGTGAAGTACGTATTATTTATAGAGCTTATTTACAATCAGATTAATTGGTGATTTAATTACCATTTAATCTTTTGTAAAACCAGAGACGCGATTATTTTTTATAAAGTATTAAGGTTAGTCTCCAAGTGAATACATGATAATGGTAATGAAATTTATATTAATACAGGGTGGATCAATGACTTACATATCTTTTCCTATTAACTTTACCTATTGAATCCGGGGATATTTTCTATAACACAAAAAATATATGAGAGTATTAAAGTTATTAGTTGCTCTATATGAGTCACATTTCTTTTGGATGAGTTTTCTATCATCTCTGGTTTATCTCTGGATACCTGTTGCCTTTCAAATTTTAATCGATATAACACTAATAGTGTATGCGTGCGACACAGAAACTATGTAAATTTTTAAAAAATTTAAATGGTTTTAGTTCTTATCTCACCTTTGAATGCGATCGAGTTCTGTGAAAAAGTTAATTTTTTATTACAAAAATATATCGATACAATGGAATTGTGGTGAGAAGTGAAATCGAATGTGTTTTGGGCGAATCAATTGCAGCCAAAATGAGTGATGAGGAGTTCCTTGTAGATGACCAAGATTATGGAGGTTTTAATGGTTGCTAACGGCAGAATGTATGCTGTATGACATGTTATCAACAGATTAAAAACAAGTGAGTAACACGTCATGCCTGCTTTAAGTATGAAAAACTCTTCGTCTACCTGACGGTCAGCTTAAGTACTGTTATAGAGAAGTTGGTGAGCTAGTTCTCTCTGTTTCGTTCCCTGGTTATGCCATTGTGAACTCAATTAATGCGTAAGTGATTATACTACCGAATTCAGTGAGATTTCTGCTGCAGGCCTGATTGGCACTTGGCTTAAAAGCTGATCAATCGCGATGATCCCCGCTAAAGTATGTTCTCCTTTGCACCTTATAAGACTTATGTGCCTGATGATATTTACCCGGCTGAATTAAAGCATTGCTTTACTTTCATTCAGACTATTTGATACACCTTTTCTATGCGAGCATTGTTCCAAAATCCTAGATCAGGAGTGGAATTGTTTTTATTGCGGAAGCTGTTTTTATTGCGGAAGCTGGCAAATCCGATTATATGGATACTTTTCCTAAGGTTTAGAAAGAATCGTTGCCAAATTTATTAGAGACCATCAACTACTGTGAAACGAACATGTCACCAGGATTGAAAGATCCCTCAATAACAAGGAGTTAGTGGTAGGTACAGAAGCTTATAATGGAAGCTTTTGTTAATATACCAATTTTAGTATTAATCCCACCATTGTCAAATGGATTATATCCATGCTCAAGTATCGCATTGTATAAAGGTTGGTTGGATTGCGTGTTAGTTACTGTCAAAGTGGCCAAAGGCTATCCCAACGATCAGAGCTCTTTCCTCTGTTGTGACTTTTTTGGTTATTGACGATTTACTTGTTAAGTTGCATCAACCTAACTTCATGTTTAACGGTTTCAAACAAACACCTTAACTATTTTGAAGAGGCATATAGTGTGTTAAGAAGGGTCTGCACATTAACCCATCTAAGACTGATTTAATTGGGTTTACTAAGCGAAGAAGAAATCTGGACATACATTCCTTCTCTTTTTGGGAGACCGATTACCAGATGAGTCCAAGTCAAGCAGCTGGATGTTATTTTAGATGGTGAACTCTCCTGGAAATACCATCTTCAATGCAAACTCCAAAGAGCTACTGCCCTATTTTGGCAATGCAGAAGAGCTTTTTTTTCCAGGATGTTGTTTTTCATCAATAAATCTCTGGGCTTACCAATATTATCTAACCCTTCTATTGTGTAGTGGTTAGTGGTTAATCTAGAGGCGTCTATAGAAACAAATGGTACCCAAAATATTGCTTGCGAAGCTGTTAATGCAGCTATATCCTTGATTCCACCTTATCCATCAAAGGATTTGTGATTTTCAGAGGATTTTTCCAAAAATTTAGACGAGTCCATAATCTTTTTTCAGACGGATCTCGCTCTAACCTCAGTGCTGTTGATATAGAATCTACTGGTCTTGATCTGATCAGAGATCTTTTGGCTGTCTTGGTCCGCTCTTTCCTTTTTTTCAAGCAGAAATAATAGCGCTGACACATAGTGTTATGGAGAAAACAAAAGTAAATTTTTCTGTGTACTCAATTATTTAAATAATCTCTTGACCATTTCCAAACTTGTCAAGGCAATGAGATCACGGATCCTTTAGTCACAGCAGGTTCCCATAATTAACTCTAATTGAAACTGAACCCGCGGGTCCCTTATCTTTCAACTACGCGAAGAAAGTTATAAAGAACTATACGTTTTGAAAGATCTAAGGCTATATACATACCGGGCAAATAGCGCAGTGGTTAAAGCTGCGACGTTTGGATCGGGAGGTACCGGGTTCGAATCCCAACATAGGTGGGATGCAAAAGGTATTTTTCATCTCCCGATTACGATCGGTGATTAAATTGAAAACATCTATGATCCTCTGTTGGAATGGAGAACTCATGGGCCAACCCATCTTCCATGTCACTGTACAGGGTGACATGGAGCTATGATATGCGCAGGTGGGGTATACTGTACTTCTGTGAATGGGATGAATCAATGGATTGAATGAATGTTGTGTGAATGTAAGGTAAGGCTATGTACCAAAAAAGGGTCTATGCCACGTCCTTTAAAAAAAAAAAAAGGCTATATACAGTGGCGTGCTCCAGTTACGGGTCAACTAAGTATTCTTTACCTTTGAATAAAGACCACCTAAGAATCTTGGCTCAAATTTCAATGCGAGAATCATTCATTCTAATTGAACACTTTAGAAATTTTGAAAATATTATATTTCCAAAATCCGCAGGTCGAAGTATAAGTTTTCTAAAAACAGTCCTGGGGTATATTAAGTTTAGAAACTATTGCCAATAGTGCGGTGCGTGCGCTAATTCGAGACCAATTAGTATATACAATTTAGAGAAATTGTTGCAATTTTCGTTACCTACATATGTATGTATGTATATGTTGATTAAATAAAATAATTCTTAAAAACCAATTAATCAAACATTTCGGTAATTTATGATCATGAGTTTGTATTCAAATCCATATACATAATATATTAATAAAAATTAATGATTAAAAATTAAAATTTTAAAATAATTCCAATAAATCTATAATTGATTGATTTTTATTAGTCATTTCCATCAACATAATAATCATTAATCAATATGAAGTTTATTAACATAATTTATTATGATTTTTCTATCGAGATTTGTATTTTGTAGAAAAAAAAAATTATTAATTGTTTTGTTGTTGTAACAATAATTGTGTATTATTATAAGTATGTATATGCATCAGCCGAAGATGAATAGTAAGTTTTTTGGATTTTTAGTTTTGTACTTGGGAACAACAAATAAATTGATATCACAAAATATCGATTGGTAGTGTATTCAAGATAATTGAATTTTATGTGCGCGATAATTGATTGATGATTGATGAAATTATTTTTGTATAAACGAAGGAGGAATTATGTAATTATTTTTATCATAATTGTATGTATATATGTCAGTCCGAATGGAAATATATGTATGTATATGATGAATTGATTTTGCAAATATACTTTTGGGGGTGGATTTTTGTTTTTATTTTTTGTGTGCATTATTTAGCTCAAAATGAGTTCA
Source organism: Tipula unca (assembly GCA_951394425.1). Classification (NCBI taxonomy): domain Eukaryota; kingdom Metazoa; phylum Arthropoda; class Insecta; order Diptera; family Tipulidae; genus Tipula; species Tipula unca. The sequence goes on from OX596380.1 coordinate 78,516,212, forward strand.
ATGCTATTTACGACCAAACTTATATTTTGTATGATATGATATACGTGGGAAACATAAATCAAAATTATGTTTCTACAACTAGATATAATAGCATATAAATATGATTATGAACTAGATTAAATTAGTAGTAAACACAACGAACGACGATGTAATTGATATCCTATATACCTATTCACCTTTTAACGCAAAGCGTCTGACATCTGATGAAATATATCAAGCCATATAAAATATAATTTTCTCAGGAAGTTTCATGCATATATAAACACAGTTTGATCACCTTTCGATCGTATGGATTACTAGCGGCACTAACGAGGCAAATAGAAATGAAATAAAATTCTGTGAATCCAATGTTCTCCAATTTTTTTTATTTCTATCAACTGATCATGCTTTTTTGTGGTGGTAATACCATCAATTTTCGATTTCATTGTGAATATATTCTTTGAAATAAGATGTGCGACTAAGATTCTCACTATAGTTGTATGGTATATAACAGGTAATGCACCTGATGCTGTAAACAACAAAAATTTCATTTGTTATTATTTTGATTTGTTATTGTGAAAATCTGAACCCAAATTCTCCAATAATTCAGTATAATATGTTTCATAAGCGTTCGCTAAACTGCCTCTATAAGAAGCTAAACGCGGCTTATACAAATATCTGGTTCTTCCGAGTTCATCGCATTTACTTCTTTACTCATTTGGCATTAGTGATTTAAGAAACTCATAATCCTTTCAAAATTACACGCGGTATCTACGTTCATATAGATTAGACGAGTTATTAGAAAACTAGTTTAGTACATATCCATATAGTTTTCAGCACATATCCAAAATTGTATTGGTATACGAATATTAATAACACCGAACAAATCGGTTAGGGGTTTAAAATAATCTAAACGTGGTTATGAATTAAATGTAGATGGCTGCAAGTTTGAATTATATGTGTATATATATACTTATACATATAATACCTTTTAAAGAATTTCCAATGGAATGACGCGCGCGATTCCAATTATTGGTAATCATTCATGCCAGTAAAATCACAACAATTGATAAAGTCATGACACCGAAATACATACATTATCTTTTTTTTTTGCAGCTTTCGCACAATTCAGCTATTTACAACGATGGCGAACCTAAAGTATGCGTGCCAACTGTGGCACCTGTGTAACATTGTTCTGGCACAAGTAAGAGATAGATAATAATAATACAGTGTTTAAAGGCCATTACTGGCCCCTTACTGAGTCAGCAATCTGGGTCCAACGGTTTCGATCCTGGGCCGAAGAAGCCAAGTGATTCTCTACACCGTGGAGCCATTGAGGCCTGCAACGACCTCAGCGCCTACCATACGGTAGCTCTCCTTTCAGAGATCGCTATGCAATCCGTTCCGGATCAGCACGCAGAACGTGACCGAGCCAGCGTACTCGCTGAGATCTTATTTCATGCACAACATCGGGGATCTCTGATCTTGATATTGTACAGAGCTCGGTATATACCATCTATTTCGCGTTTTGAGCCGTAAATCACACGCATGACTCTTCTCTCAAATGTGGAGCCATCTCTCGTACTCATCCGTCAGCGCCCAACTTTCACATCCAAACATAACAACGGGCCTGATCAACGCTTTGTAAAGCTTCAGCTTCACGGCCTTGATATGTGTTTAGATTTTAGCAGTGGCCTTAGAGGATGCAAAGTACGGCTGCCAGCTGCCGCACTTTAATATCCTCACCCACACTTTGATAAGAGAGCCCAAATATTTGAAACTCCTCACTCCTTCAAACGTGTAGTGGCCACTATTAACATCTGGTGTGCCATTGTCCCTGTAACCTGAGATCATGTATTTCATTTTGGACTCATTGATCTGGAGTCCAACAGCAGCTGAAAACTGTACAAGCGGATCAAGTATTTCCTTCACTCCGTTGCTATTCAGTCTAATCACGCATATGTCATCTGCATATTCAAGCACCTGATTGGGCTGACGATATAAGATGTTATGCTGAGGTGTTTCAGTTTTACTAAAGATGTACTCCAACATGAGATTGAAGAGTGTCGGGGACAGACAATCTCGCTGCCGAGAGCTATACCGCGGTAATTCTCACACTTCAAGCGGTCTCCCTTCTTGAAAATGGGGCATATCGAGGCCACTTTCCATTCGTCAAACATTACTTCGGTTCGCCATAGTAATGGAATAAGGTCGAAAAGACAGTTCCACAAAGTATCCCCACCGAATAACAAGAGGTCCGAATGAATGCAGTCCACTCCAGGTGAGCGGTTTCGTTTTAGTCTCTGCATTGCCTTAGTGAATTCCTCATGGGATGGATCCTCAATGCAAATCTCCGCAGTCTGTATTTGAGATGAATAAACTCCAAATGTTTTTATAATCATAAATATAATTGAAGCAGTGAAAAAGAGTGCGTTTTTTCGAAAACTATATGTTCATACAAGTAAGCGGTAAATTACTTTAGGTGAATTTGAGCAGAAGTGAATTTGTGTGATGACCTTGGATGACATTTAATGACCTTTAGTAACAGGCAATATTCTATCATTTTAAATGAGAAAGGGAAGTTTTAAGTTAGCCAGTTTCCAAAAAATCGAAAAATATTTTGTTTCTACTTTCGAGATACTTTTTGAAATATCTTTGTTATTAATCTTTCCTTTGTTGCATGCTTCTTATTGGAAGCTGATTTTTTAGTGCAGCTCTAAAATGAGTGTTCAGACGCAGAAGCATTTAATTTGTTGATGATATACGACGAGTATAGTCAAAATTTTACCTGTATACGAGTGGAGTTACACTAAGGCCGCTGGACTAGGTTTTGAGAAGAACCATCGTTCTTTTTAACAATTTGTCCTTCCCGAAAATAACTATCTGCTATCCTTTTTAAAATCATTTCAAACCCGAAACCAGATTTCTACATTAACCAACTGTTGGAGGGACTCTTGAATCCTTTTTACTGGAATATTGTGGAATTTTTTTAACATTTCTGTAGGGGATGACAATATTAGAGTATTTCAAAAAGAAGCTATATATCATCTCATGGGAACTATTAAGGTCTACTATACCCGAAAGGAAGCATAAACAAACAAAGGACAATTATTTTTTGAGCTGATGGCAATAGTAAATGAAATTGAGTTAAGTTGAACTTTTTATTAATTCTTTCCCCCGCATTTGGAAAATCTATAAAAGATTCAAATATTTACACAATTTTATTTTTCTAGCCTGAAAAGAAGAAGAGCAAAACACAAATTAAATGTCTCGATTTCATTTTAACCTTAATTTCGAAAGCCTAGCAATTCAGAGAAATTTGTCATGTGAAGCATTTTCCATTTACTTATGCCGAAAACTCCTGGTAACAGGTTATTTTTTACGAATGTGGCTTGTTAGTCCAGCGAACTAACCTTTTAGTTCCCTCCTACGACAAGCAAGGGAACTGTGGTCGTATTCTTGGAAAACATGTCCGTGACATTTAGATTTATGAGACACATGTGTACCCTCCAACCACTGCACTATTTTAGCAGCAAAAAAAATGAAATTTTGGTTTTTGAATCACACGATTACTGGAAATTTAGAAATTCCATTTTTCCTGGCTTTCGTTGAAATTTAAAATAAATCGCTTGCAACATTCCAAACTATTCAGTACCCATGCGTCGTCGTGGCTCTGCAAGGGGCTCTGTGTGTTTGTAAACGTTGTGATACTTTTTATAATTTAGTCCTTGTAAATTATTCCTCTCTGTCCTTTTCTGAATACAATAAATACCAGGAACACCCCTTTTGGCTCGCGTTCATTAATCTTAGCTACAAGAGTAGTTTAACTAATTTCAACTCAATTAATGTTAAGTACTGTTCTTTATGGATCAATAATAAATGAAGTAGCCTGCATTTTATTTGGTTAGATATAGCTATATTTTATCTTTTAAAACTCACGACTATGGAAGATCTTTACTTAACCATGTATAGTATCGAACGGCACATAGTTTGCAGTGTTACTACACACATTGTTTGCAGTCAAAATTTTCAAAATGAAATAATTATCTCCTCTACATTGCCACGCCACATATTTTATAAAAGATATTTTAAATGTTTGGCACGTATACACAAAAAGTTTCGCCTTCGCTGCCCTAGTACCAAATTAATTTTAATTTAATATATAAATAATAATAACAAAATAAAATTTTAATATTCATAACATTTAAATTATTAAGGTGATAGTTCTAAAAAAACGCTTTGTTCCGGGTTTGCAATATTTTTTTCCCACTGTACACTTTCCTTTTCAAAAATAAAAATGGCAATTGAAATTTAAATGGTGAGGAGGTTGGGCCGACCCAATATACACCTATCTGACAAATATTACCGCCACAGCCTTAACCCAAAACCAACATTTCAAAAAACCCACATCTTCGCTCGCGAATTAACTCATTAATTCAATTATATATAGCGCGTATTACACAAATCGTGTGAAAACGAACACAAAATTTTGCATATAGCGCATAATAGCGGTTAACAACAACAACAACCACAAAAACTGATCGTTAAAAATTGATTTCAATTTGTTATAACTTATTGTCAAAAATCAACAATCGTTGATGTTGTTTTCGTTTCTTTGAAAGTCAACATAAAATAATAAAATCTGATTAATTTTGCTATTTTGCTAAAGTAAAAAATAATGAAATTTCTAATCGATTGGCAAGATGATCGCACGACGACAACAAACAAATTAATTAATTACAAAATTGTTAACATATATTATGATACAAGATCTTTTATATTAAGATCACCGTCATCATTTTTGTGATGTTGAACGCGCGCGCTCGATCGTACAAAAGAAAATAAATGAATTAAATGAGAAAGAAAACAAAATATATATAAAAGATCTCAAGGTCGAGTTTTTGTTTTATATTTTATTATGCGATCATTTTAATTTTTTCTTCTTATTACATAAAAACAGTAGTCAATTGTTTGTTGTTGTTGTTGTTGTTGGCCTTTTGATTAATGGACAATATAAAGTTGTAATTTAAAGTTTTTATTCACGGCACTATAAAAAAAAAGCAGCGTATTTTATTTACTCAATCGAAAAGACACAAAAAAGTTATGAAAGTAAAAGCGAAAAAGGTTAGAAAGTCATTGCGTTGACTTAGGTCAGTTTGAATATTTAAATTCACCTGTGTGTTGTATTAACTACATATTTATACACAGCAATAGCAAACAGGTGATGATTTGTGGTTTTGGTTTCGTTTTTTTTTTTTTCATAACACGGTCATTATAATTATGATTCTTAAAACAGCACGTCTCGCATATTATCGTTGATCATGAACTTTATGTACATAATATGTTATTTTGTAATAAAGTACACAGGGTATAATTATTAAATACCAATTAGAATGTATAAAGAGCTGCTGATCGATTGCGTTTGATCTACAAAAATTAAAATTTGCGACTATCAAATATTGGCTCCCAGAAATCATAAATAAGTGTCGATCCCAAAACAAAACTTGGAAAGTAGAATTACACAGTCAGTAGAACAAATATGGAACGAACAAAATTCCAAAACTATAGGTTTCATTCTGTATCAGGAAAGCAGCTAATCAGTGGCGGAAGTCTTAATTTGTATTAAAAAAGCCATTAGTTTGGTAAACACAATTATGTAAACAATGTATACGAATTAAACCAATATCGGGAAACTAAAATTTGATTTGCCTGCAATTTTACATATACCATACACGATCATTATTAATAATGATGGTCGGTAATGACGAAAATTCGGATATTTTGAAACAAGTAATAATGCGAAGTAATGACGTTAATATTGATCGTATAAAGTCCGCTAAAAGGTTTGCCTTCGATTTCTATAATCAAGTTTTTTTAACATACTAATATGTCAAATTTAATGTAACTTGCCAAAACGAAGTGGAATTTTAGGATGCCAACCATTGAATTGGAAATTTGAACCCAATTCGATAGTTCGATTCAGTTTATTAAATATTGATTTTTTGAAGGCATTTTTTTTGTATTTGCCGCGGTTTTAAAATTTAAATTTGCCAAACTTTTAAAATCGAATTTCGATGTGTAATTCGTTAAATTTCAGTTCAGTTTTAATTAAATACAAAATGCAAGACTTAAAAAATGAATTTAAATTTTAAAAATCTGTTTACCTTAAAAAAAATTTTAAATAATAAAAAAATAAGAAATCTTAAATTTTTGATACCTAATTTTGAAATATTTGGGATTTTGAAACATTTATCTACGATAGACAAAAGATATAATTTAAATTGGCATTCGAGTTTTAAAAATTTTGTTTAGTTCTGAACTTCAATAAAACGCAATATTTTACAAAATATACTCTTTAGAAGATATATGATTTAGTATAATATAGTAATCACTTACTAGTCATACTGATATTCAGTTCTCTTCTTTGTGTTCTCCATTACTCTAGGAATTTCTGCTCACTAATAGGAATCGCTTTGACCATGCTAAGTGATAAGTAAATATTTCGAAACATAACAAACTTAATTGAAATATTAAAAAGTTAAGCTATACTCAAATTATTAAAAAAATTAATTTAAATATTTGCTTTAAATGAGTGGCCATTACTGCTTATATTGAGCTTTAAACATTTTCAACCCTTTATGAAAAATACATTCAACATAAATAATTAATTTATACACAAAATTTTTCATCTTTTCTTAATAACACATATTCTTCATTATTTTCAATTATTTCACCAGTCCCATCGTCTCCAGAGTCAATTAAGCAAAAGTGTCGGATTAGCTCGGGTGTTTTTTAAGTTGGGAATACTAACACCAATTTATCCTGTTCGTTTCACAAAACTTCCACGATGGCGAGCGAGGCAATTTAGCTTCACTTGAAGTGCTTTTTTTAGAGAATTTATAACTTTTCTTAGAATTTTAGGTCCCAACGCCCTTACTTCTTCTCGAATATTGGTCTTAAGCTTTTTAATGGTTCTTGGCTTATTTGCATTCACTTAACTTTTTAGGTAGCCTCAAAGGAAAAATATCGGGAACAGTTAAATCGGGCGAACGCGGTGACCAAAAATTTCGCGCAGCAGACCATTACAATTCATAATTATTCTATTAATTAATAATAATAGTGCTATAATATGCTGAAAGGTTCTAAATAAAACGAGCTAACCTGGCTATTAAAGCTCATTTGGCTCGCACGGGATTGTTGCATTTTTTCGAGACGAACAGGAAAAATTACTGTTAGTATGTCAATCTTAAAAAATTCCCGAGCTAGTCCGACACTTTTACCTAATTCACTCTGGAGACGATGAGACTGGTGAAATAATTAAAAATATATGAAATGTTTAGTTTAAAGCTAAACTGGCTCGCTCAGGACCGTGGAAGTATTGTGAAACGAACAGGATAAATTGGTGTTAGTATGTTAAACTTAAAAAACATCCGAGCTTATCCGACACTTTTGCCTAATTGACTTTGGAGACGATGAGACTGGTGAAACAATAATGAAAAATGCTCGTATGTATATGAAAAGGTTAACTTAAAGCTAAATTGGATCACTCAGGACAGTAGAAGTTGTGAAATGAACAGGATAAGTGTGTGTTTAACCATTTTACCATGAGAAACAAACAGGACAAATTGGTGTTTAATCCCCATTTTTCTAATAATAACTTTTTGTGTATCTTTTTTTTCGTGATATTGAGATGGTTTAGTATGAAGTTTAAGATTATAGTGATTTCCTGGGATGATATAGTTTTATTAAACTGTCGCGACAGTATAGGACATATTTTTCCTGTGATGGAATAAAATTATACAGGATGATGGTTAGCCTGGGCTGATAGTTGATATAAAAGTGTCGCTATATAGTTATGGTGTTGCCATTGCGTTTTTCTGGGATGAATCCTGGCCTAACTTTATATACATACATATACATGTGCTCCTATAATTTTATGGGCACAAACTAACGAGTTTACTACGGTTGAGGAGCCCAAATAGTTTGTAATTTTAATTTTTCTATATTTAAATTTAAGCGCGGCATTCTCAAATATATGTATTTGGATAATTTAATAAAATTGCCAACTTCGTTGGTTTGATTACTAACAGACGCCGGTTATTTTTACTTTATCACACTTACGTAGTAAGGATAAAGTATTGTAATCCAAAAAAAATTTGTTTCTCAGATTTTTTTTTTCACATGCTTCTATGTCGCCCGAATACGCAAATTGTCCAGATTTCAAAATTGTCTGTATGAGCGTCTGGGTGTTTGTGTGCATATGACTGATGTTTCTATCAACGATAACTTAAAATCTATACTTCAGATTTTAAACATTATTTTTGGTGTTAAAATGCAGGTCTGATAGACTGTTGGTAGAAATCTATTCGAAAAAACTCGAAATATTCACCTATAAACATAAATCTGCATCCAAAAAAAAAAATTAGTTTTGAAGGCTCTAATAAATTCGCTTTTGACAGAAAGTTTTTGTTTCCTGATAATCCTTAAATATTTGCTGAGCAACGAAAAATTAATATTCTATTAGACACGTTTGTGTGTTAAAGATGCAAAATCTTATTAATACTCTAAAAAATTAAATATGAATTTGATTCAAGTATAGATGCCGTTCCATCTTCAAAACAAATTTATATTTGTACATTTATAACCGATGCCTTCCGAATTATATCCATTGATATCGTTGTTAAAATGAGCTCGAGTAGTCTAAATGTCCGTATTTCTGAAGAAACTTAAGTTGTAGTACTAATTATCAATCGATTTTTCTTTATAATCTCGATAGCGTTATAAGCTATCATTGTATGTCAGAGGATTGAGCTTTTGTCAAATTTACGAGATTTTATTATGTGTACAAACAGTACAGTGTATAAAGGGTGTTTTTTATAGAGTTACACAAGTTTAAATCATAATAAAACAAAGAAATATATTTTTAATATCAATGAAACGGGCTTTATTGGATAGAAAATTTTATGACATTAATATTTAAATATGATTTAAGCCATGTGGCCGCCATGGCTGACGCGTACAAGGCGCAACTAAACTTTTTGCAGCATTTGCGGCCGTATTTCGCAAATAACTCTTCGAATGTTGATTTCCAACAATTCAATTGTCTCTGGTTTATCGACGTAGACTAGTGACTTTACATAACCCCAAACAAAATAATCCAATGGGGTTAAATCACACGATCTTGGTGGCCAATTAATTGGACAATTACGCGAAATTATTCTTTCATCAAAGGTTTTTTGAGTAAATCAATTGTTATCGAGGTACGAAAAAATGTCTAATCATGTCCCTATACCGCTCATCATTGACAGTAACATTCTAATCATCATCGTTTTTGAAGACATATGGACCAATGACTCCGCCAGCCCATAAAGCGCACCAAACAGTAATTTTCTGTGGATGTAATGGTGGCTCGACAAAAGCTTGTGGATTATCCTCACTCCAAATGCGACAATTCTGCTTATTTACGTACCCATTCAACCAAAAATGAGCTTCATCGGAGAATCAAATTTTGAATGGGAATTCAATATTAATATCAATTTGTGCGTCAGCCCATTCGCCGAGTTGGCGGCGCATACGATGGTTGTTTTGCTTTAATTCCTGCACAACTTGAATCTTGAAAGCTTTTAATGATCTATTGTTATTCGAATTAGCCGCTCTGAAGGACGATTATGTACGCCATAAAATGGACGTAGTGCACGACAGATAAGTTTGACGAACAGAACCACTATTTTGATAAAAGAAATTCTACAATTTTCAAGCGTTGCTCTGATGTAAGTCTATCCATAACGAAATGTTAAACCAAACTAAACCAAAAGCAACTATCAGCTGTTAAATGGGTTGTCAAATAAAGCAGTATTGCCAACTCAAAATTGTGAACCTCTAAAAAAACACCCTTTACGAATACGGTGATTTATCAGCAGGAAGATGATATAAACCACCAATTTCGAGAATTAGAATAAGTAAATAAGTAAATTTCTTATTTGCAGTCATTTGGGAGACCAATTATGCAATTTTACGATTTCGGGTTTTTGCGATATCGAAATTGTGTATTTTTGTGTTGCCTATGGGGTTAACTTTTGTGTATAGTGACATAAGTTGTGTAACATTTTTATTAAATCCCCGTTAATTTTCATACAAAACTATTGGTATATATGTATATTAGAAGTTCATAAACTTATTCAATATTGAGTTATATTTTTCAGATATATAATTTCACCTGGCGAAATTTAAACCGCGATTTACCAATATTATTTAAAAGCTAATAAGTCTTAAATCTTAATCTTTATAAAAATAAATATATGATTTACTACAAATTACTACAAAATATATATACGAAATAGTTTATAATCATTAAAAGAATTTAGATTTTTGCCTCATATCATCATCGCATCGAATGGTATGCAAGATTATGCAAAACCGATTTTAAATGAAATTAATAAGTCGCGCGAGAATGTCGCGGCATAATATTTATGTTAATAAAATCATTATAATACATTAAAATTATATTACTAATTCAGATTTTCAACGATTTCACTGGCAGTGAACGATCTAATTTTATATGATATTTATCGATATTAGACACAGAATGTGGTTATAATTTGTAAGACGCACGTGCTGCAATTATTAATCCATAAAACAATATTGTCAAGATGTCATACGGGACCATTGTCCAATCGGAGTACAAAACAATAAAGCCAAAATCTCAATCAAATGGAAATTAATTTGCCGATTAGATTACTAAACACCGCACCGTCTGTATGTCTAGTCAATTTTTTTTATTTTTGTGTCTGTAAATGAATGAGGAAACAAAGTTCGATAAATATCGTTCAAGGTTTAACGATTTTGTCCTACACATATATGTACATACATACAATACATATAATAAATAAATCTTGTTTTCTTTACAAAATAAATACACGACCCGATTACCTAACTTCCATATACGAGTACAAATATACATACACATATGTAAGCGCAAGATCTTAAATCAATAAACAAATTGTTAAGCGCGATCGATTGACAAAAATATTAATCGTCGCTAATAAATTAATCGACGTAACGAAAAGAAATATGTTTCACATCGTGCGGCTAAAGAGCAGCGCAAAAGATTTATAGACGCAAACAGCATTGTTATTTTATATTGTCTTGACAAACGAACACATAAAACTTTAAACTACAATGTGTAAAAATAAATTAATGAGCTTGTTGGTTGAAATGAGTTAGTAATACATATTTATGTAAATATAAACAAGTTCTCCAAACAAATCAACAATTTATTGCGAGATGGGGCAATGCTGCGAGCGCGCTCATTGTTGAACGGTAAAACATCAAAATTTCCTAATGCCCACAGCTATATACATACATACACGCATACATACTGTTGTTTTGTTGTTTTAATTTTCATTTCTATTTAATAAATCTTAGCACCTATACCTCGTAGCTGGGGAAAAGATGGAACATTTCATTAATTATAAAATTTATTCGATTTTATAAATATTTTTGACGATCGCGGTGTGTTGGTGATGGTGTTTTGTGATTGAGGAATATTAATTCATCATAGCTACTGAAAAAAAACGATTACGCGATTTATTGAACATGTGCTCGATTGGAGTATATTAAATACGATATTTCTGTAAGGATTAAGAATGAGAAAAAATAATGACATCTGTCTGAATTATTGTGTAAATCATTGGTTTGTTGCACAAGATCTCTAGTGGGCTAAACGATTTCAATATCTACCAAGTATGTGAAGTTTTTCCTAAATCTATGCAGAGTATTCTAAAAACAACATTCCAAATTTGATTGTCTTACCAATCTCCTACATTTTCCAAAATGTCATCATCACCTCAAATGTCATGTCATCATTTAGAGGATGAAAGTTCCGATAACGATGAAGTGCACTAATTATGATGGATGAAAAATACTGCGTTCTGGTTTAGAAATTCTAAGGACAATTTCAAGGACTCCGTTAAATTATGACAAAATAAAAATCGACCTAATTTTAAAAGGAAATTCGACCTAAAATGGGGAAAGTAACGCCTATGAAGCCTATTTTTTGTAGGTCGGAATACCTTTTATTTTGAAACTTCGACCCTTAAGGGTTAGGCCGGTTTTTTGTAGTTTATGGTGGACAAAGAAGATATTTGCTGCGTTTTTTTATTAACAGAACTTCAAGTTCTATAAGAACATCGGGAATAATACTGGGAAATTTTATTTAGTTTAACCAATATATTTAATTTAAGTTCTATTTATTTGAATAAATTTCAACTTCTAACTGTATTTTTTGACGTCTATTATGAAATAATACAGGTATCAAGCATAAAACAATGAAAAATATTTGTTTAAAATATTTCCTTTTAAAATTTCCCTTTTTTTTCGAGTTCGTGTACTATGAATTTATCGCGAACTTGAAAAAACCAATGTTTTATCCAGAACATTGAAAAATAAAGTTAAATTTGATTTTATTTCGATAATAGTGAATTAAAATGTGTAGTTTAACATTAAATGTATCTTATTTATTGATAAAAAATTAAATTCATTTGGATTTTACTGAAAAAATGAGAAAATTCTTCAAACTTCAAATTCTTGAAAACTTCATTCCAATAAGAAAATGTTTGAATTAAAAAACACGACTATTATAGGTTTTATCAAACTTGGACTGAATTTCCTTTTACTTTAGACAGAATTTTAAAATATTAAAAGAAAGTTGGTCAGTTATCGTGTTGATTCCGAGATGAAAATCTTTTCTATTTCACCATAACATTAAAATGTTAGTCAATAAAATTAGCAATATGCAACCACTTGAATGAGGTTAAATATGAGCGGGAATTTAGAGAAGAGATGCATATTTACAAAGTTAACATGCTAATTTTTTTTCTGGAATTACAATTTTCCATGCACCATATCCTCTCGTTATTTGCAAGCGTACATTGGTATAATGTCTTGGTGCACTATATCTTTGTTCAAATATGGGCGATATGGTTCCTAAAAATTAAATTCCTCTGACCACTATGACTCAAGAACAGAATTTTCTGTTGGACATCAGCATTTGTTAGTCTTCATCGACAGTGATTAATTATTGCCATTCATGAACTAATACAAGTTAGTGCTTTTTCGTAATATTTGCTGCTAAAATATGATGTCTTCTTGGAGTAATTTTAGTTGCCATTTTGTTCAAATTTAATATTTGGCGATTTGTTAAACCCCAGATTTTTGCTGCTTTCATTCTAATATAGGTTTTTTAATTATCCTTTCGGAATACATAAATGTTGGCTAGAATATTAATTAATCACGAACCCTTATAAAATCGAAAAGCCTGTTTTATTACCTGATGTTTCCTATATACCTTCATTAAATGTATACATAATCTGGTTAAGTAGCGGAATCTATTCCAGTTGTGGAACCTGTGATAATAACGTTCCACATTTTTTTATTATGAAAGCTGAATTAATAAACTAATGATGAATTTCAAATCATAAATTTGCTTCTTGAGCCAGTTCCAATGAGTTATCCGATAATGACAGCCGTTTAATGTGGAACATAAATTCAGCTGCTTTTATTTCAAAAAATGTAGTTTTGTATTCAATGTACATATTGTATTATTATTCAAAACTTACGATATAAATTGGTTCAAAATTGATGTAAGCTATATCTTTACTAAGGATATAATTTATGCATCACTATATTTAACTGTTATTTGTTCCACAATTTTTATACTTACAATAAAATGTGATCGAATGGTTTCAAATTTTTGTTCCGATCACTACAATTTATGAAAATATCATAAATACAATGAGTATTCCAAATCTGATGAAGGGAATCGACGATACCGATTAATATTTAAATAATATTTAAAAGTAAATATTTTAGGTTTGGCTTATCCGGTAATTGGCGTCATGTTTACCTAAATAGAATAGAAAAGTTAACAAAATATAAACAGGTTAATACAATAAACGACGCTTTTATATGTGTCAGACATCGACATCGACTAATGAAAATAACGATTCGCCTTCGACGTGTAGGTGCAAGTGATCACGTTGTGCATCGACAAGAATGGTGCCAAAATTAAAAAGACAGATGTAAAGAAACAGATGAAATATCCGAGCCCAGAAGCTGTTGGAAATTTCATTGCGGAGATTAAACATCAATAAACTATAACATAACTATATAACGTATAAGCCGGAATGATTCACTTCAAGCAAAGGGATTTGAAATTTTGGAAGAAACCCAAATTCGGGCATCTACGAATATTTAGATTAGGGCTGTTTTATATGTGCACATTCCAAAGGAAACGAAATAAAACTATAAACGCTATAATATTCGAATCAAGGAATCACTTAACAATTAATGCTCGTATACAATTTGAAACGGACGTCACGGTACTGGAATAGTATTTATCAGTATAGGGTTCTTTTTGGGACTCAAAGTTGGGAAGCGAACTGATTATTTATCATAGCACATAATTTGCCAGACACAGAAATAACTATTTCGCATATTGTAAAGTGATTGGAAGTCCAAAGTACTTGTATGTTCAAACGCGGCCTGCCATTATAGATTTACCGCAGGAAGGGTCATTATTCCCCAAACAGGTCATGCAAATACGCGGAATTGTTTTATGGTAAAACTAAAATTAATAAGTATATTCAGAATGTTGTTTAGAACGACGAGTATTATTAGTACTAACTAAGCCTGATATTAGGAAAATTTAAATTTTAACATACGTACAATAAAATCTAGTCAAATTGCTGGAGAATTTTTTAAGTTACTAGGCTATTAGGAATTTCTTAAATTAATGTATTAGGATATGGCCTGCTACCAGTTTACAGATTTTGCGGAATACAGCAACATAATTAGAGCCGAATATTTATTTAAAAATCGAATATAAATGTGTTGGTTCATAATTCAAATTATGATAAACAAAAAACATTATTGTACAATATGATTCTGATATTTATTTATTGAAAACTATTGTAACATAAAACGTTGAAGCGAAATTTATAGACCATCTACCGTTTAACTACTTCAATAAGCTGATCAAGACCTATTGCCATGGCAATTCCATACTCGAATTTTAGTTCATCAAATTTCGTTTTCGTTGTAAATTTGTATTTTGCAATGAGATGCGCGACCATGACGCGAATTGTCCAATTTGCATATTTGGCTGCAATACAGTTTCGACTACCATAGCTGTATGGTATATAGGCCATTGATGGTCGTTTGGAAATGTTCTCCTCCAAAAAATTATCCGGGTTAAAAAGATTCGGTTGGTCACCCCAGTATTCACGTTTAAGATGCAGTCTCAGAACTGGAATACAAATATCAACTCCTTTGGGAATTGTGCCTCCACCTACAAAACATTTTTATTATACTCGAATGGTTTACACATTTTTCAACACTTACATATCGATATGTCTACCGCCGATTTTCGTTGAATTAAGGGAACCGTTGGAATTAAACGCAGGCACTCTTTAATTGTACAATCCAAAAACCTCAATTTATTTAATTGATCGACATCAACTTCTTGAAAATCTAGCCCCAAAGTGTCCACCAGTTCACTGTTACATTTTTCTTGGGCGGCTGGGTTCATCGCAAGTAGCATAAATATGTTATTTATCGTAATTATCATTGTATCTATTCCAGCCAATAACATTGTGGTTACATGGTCGTACAAATCGGAGTCCCCTAAAAGACCCTGCTCATGTAAAACCGCCAAACGCTTTACAAAAATTTCAGGTGTAGACGAGTCCGTCGATTTTCTCGCCGTATCTGCTACCAATGATTCATTAACCAAATCATAATTCTCATTCAAAATTAACAAAAATCGATTTTCGATTAATAAACGAGCTAGATGGTGCAAAACACTCATAATTGGATGACAATTCAATTGCAATGCAACTTCTCCAATATATTGAGTGACAGCCAAAACATTACTACATAATCTCGAAATAACATCAGAGCTTTCCACAATGCCGAATAATGTACGCAGTTGAACATCTACCACATGATTTCCAATCATTTGGGACATATTGAAACCACCTTTACCACATAATGGTTCAAAATCCAAAACAATTTTTTGCGACATTTCATTGAAATCTTTGATGTAACCTTTTAAAAGTTTTATGTGGAAAACGGAGTTAAGCATCTTGCGATGATTTAACCAAATCTTCGCTGAAATATAACAAATGTTTCTATATATGATCCAAGAGAATATTAATAAAAAAATATGATAAATACGTTTTGCTGTAATTAGTCCATTTGCAAACGGTGCCTGGTCGTAAGAGGAACCCTTTTCGTAACAGTCGGGTGATGTTAAAATTTTTTGAATATCTTCCGCATTATCCACTGCGATACATAATTTTGAGCAAATCCAAAATTGTACTGGTGTACGCATACTATCATCGGTTAGTAAATCGATTATGATTTTGAAATAATCTAAAATAAGTTTGGCATATTATATCTGAACGAAATATATTAAGAATGCGCACGGTAATTTTGCACCAAATACCTTTTCTCGATTTTCCAATAAAAAGATGAGCGAGTCCAATTAATGGTAATGCATTCAAATCATTCATGCCAGCAATCATTTTGAATAGTTCACGATTTCGTATTCGGTACCATATCCATAGTATGAATAAACTCACAACAATCGATAAAGCAATGGCACTGAAGTTCATTTTTTTAACACTACGCACGTATTCGTTAATCGAATATTCACAGCGGACTAAACGCAATTCAGGATTAAATACTGTTATTTACCTCTACCGCACTGTACAGTAAATGGCCTATATTGGTAGGTATATTGACTATGGCAGTAAATATATAAAGTTGATGAGCTATACTGTAATTCTAGTACTTCTTCAATTTTAATATAAAAAAAAAATTATTTATTTAAATATTCCAAAATTTTTAATTATTATTTCCGACATAAATAAAAATGGAAATTGTAATATGTTTAGGTCAGTACGTTCCAGTCATTATGGGATGAAATTATGTATAGCTGCACGGTACAGAAAAAATGTCATACAAAAATTTTAAATAGTTGCAAATTAATTACGTTGAAATGGAGGCATCGGTGTTGCTGTACCAGCTTCCGCTATAGCCTTGATAGTATTCATATACGCTATACAATATTCATATTGATAATGATGCAGTATACCAAACTTATTTTAACTTAGAAAACATCCACTTTGATCTTGATAACTGGTTTACCAACAATGCCTCCAATGCTATACCACGTATTATAACTTGAGAAACGCAGTTATACAAGTATATTCTGTATCCACAATCAAATTCAATTGCTTCAGCATGCGCATTTCCATCAATATGATTAATTTCGATCCAATATAAATCGTGGCTCATGGTTTAATTTAAACGAACAGAATCGGTTTTTTTTTCAATCTGCAGCAATTGGAAATGGGCATAACTTGGTTAAACATTACTAAGCAGACGACAATGATTAAACTGTATGCTCATTATACAATTCATATAGGTTAGGTTAGGTTATGTTATAGTGGCTGCTATGGCACACTTAAACCGTTGGCGCTCCATTGTTATATCACATGATCTTACTTCCCTATTACCATTATTGGAACCAGTTAAAGCTACTTATGTATATATCGTGATATGCGTGATATATCTCGCATACTTTACAGTTTTCGATCCAATAAGAACCTACCCATATGTTCATTCCTTCTGTGTGCTAAAGCCGGACATGAGCATCGGAAGTGGAACAAAGCATCTTCCTCTTCCTTGTCCATACAGCTTCTGCAAGAATTATTTGCTTCTAGACCTAGCCTCCTCGCTTATTCTCCAAACAGGCAGTGCCCTCTGAATATCGCCACGATCGTTTTTAATTCACGTCTACGTTGGGAGATTAGTGTATTTTAGCGTTTCAAGTCCAGCTTTGGCGAAACTTGTATTGCTACACTAGATGTGGGAGTGTTCGTCCACCTATCGTTCGCTGAGGCTACTGTCTCTTTAAGCGCTGTCTTGAGCGCCGTAATAGGCCTCCTTAAATGTCTCCTATCCGGTAGCAGTTGGAGAGTTGTACCATGCCTACCTAGTGCGTCCGCCATGCAGTTCCCCATGATGACCGATTGGCCTGGGATCCAGAATATCCAAATATTGAAATGCTCTCTCATCTCATTAAGAGACAAGAGGCGACCCAACGCTATTCTTGATGTCCGAGAAACTGATTCCAGTGATTTGATTGCCACCTGACTGTCCACATAAATTGCGATATCAATCGAGGATACCACATTATGTCTCAACCAAATCAAGACCTTCTCAATCACTATCACCTCTGCTTGGTACAATATAATCAAGGAGACGAATTGATATATCTACTTTCAAATTATCACAGAAGACTCCAGCTCGTACTTTACCGTGTAGCTTTCCGATAGCAACCCGCTCCTCCAAGATCCTCTTAAAAGGCATGTGGTTTCGAAAGCTTCCTCTAAGTATAATGTTGGTGTAACGTATTTGACGCCAGCTGCTTACCATAAATATCGACAAGAAGATGGTGAAATATAACCTCTAAGCCGCGTGTTGGTGTTGTCCTCAGCACCCCGCTTATAAGTATACAGGCCGTGCTCTGCATCTTCCCGATCGCCTTCCTGTATAAGTTACTTTATCAAGAGCTGGCCACCACACGCTCACCCCATTTATCAGTATAGGTCTTACTACGGCAGTGTATGACCTCCGGATTCAGGTCCCACCTCTTTCCGATTGCGTTTCTGCACGAATAGATGGCTATATTATCCTTGTTTACTCTTTCCAATATATTGGGCTTCCAACTAAGCTTTAGTCCATCCCAAGGAGGGACAATCCCTTAATAATTGCCTCCGTCTTTACATTGTTAAAGGCGCCGTCTATACCAATGAACGCCACCATACAAAACTCTTGCGAGAATATTGATTTTTCAATCGTACGTACCAAGACATGCAGAGGTGTGTCCACCCATTTCCTTTACAGTACGCATGTTGAGACTGTGCCCAGTCACTATAGGCTTTATTTTTGATCGTATATATAAACATCTATCAGCCTTTCCAATGTTTTCAACAGAAAGGATGATAGAGTTATGGATCTTAAGTAGTTTGGGTAGTCATGTGAGCTTTTTCCTGCTTGCGGAATAAAGATCACCCTAACCTCTGTCCACCTCCGCGGAATACAGACCATATTTTAAACACCGTTTAAAGATTACTTCCAGCCAGGGGAGAGAAAACGATGAGTTCATTTGAATTTCCGCTGGTATAGGCTGGTCAGGAACAGAATCGGTTATAAATCGGTTATAAGATTTGAAACCTTCAGGTTCCCATAGGTTCTGTTATTTAGTTACGATACTTTTATGTGCAATGAATGTGTTTCTCGATGAGTACTAGTCTCAACAATTAATATAATATTTAACAAAATACATTATTGTATGATTCTGATATTTATTTATTGAAAACTATTGTAACATAAAACGTTGAAGCGAAATCTATAGACCATCTACCGTTTAACTACTTCAATAAGCTGATCAGGATTTATTGCCATGGTAATTCCATACTCGAATTTTAGTTCATCGAATTTCATTTTCGTTGTAAATTTGTATTTTGCAATGAGATGCGCGACCATGACGCGAATTGTCCAATTTGCATATTTGGCTGCAATACAGTTTCGACTACCATAGCTGTATGGTATATAGGCCATTGATGGTCGTTTGGAAATGTTCTCCTCCAAAAAATTATCTGGGTTAAAAAGATTCGGTTGATCACCCCAGTATTCACGTTTAAGATGCAGTCTCAGTACTGGAATACAAATATCAACTCCTTTGGGAATTGTGCCTCCACCTACAAAAAATTCTTATTATACTCGAATGGTTTACACATTTTTCAACACTTACATATCGATATGTCTACCGCCGATTTTCGTTGAATTAAGGGAACCGTTGGAATTAAACGCAGGCACTCTTTAATTGTACAATCCAAGAACCTCAATTTATTTAATTGATCGACATCAACTTCTTGAAAATCTAGCCCCAAAGTATCCACCAGTTCGCTGTAACATTTTTCTTGGGCGACTGGGTTCATCGCAAGCAGCATAAATATGTTATTTATCGTAATTATCATTGTATCTATTCCAGCCAATAACATTGTGGTTACATGGTCATACAAATCGGAGTCCCCTAAAAGACCTTGCTCATGTAAAACCGCCAAACGCTTTACAAAAATTTCAGGTGTAAACGAGTCCGTCGATTTTCTCGCCATATCTGTTACTAATAATTCATTAACCAAATCATAATTCTCATTCAAAATTAACAAAAATCGATTTTCGATTAATAGACGAGCTAGATGGTGCAAAACACTCATAATTGGATGACAATTCAATTGCAATGCAACTTCTCCAATATATTGAGTGACAGCCAAAACATTACTACATAATCTCGAAATAACATCAGAGCTTTCCACAATGCCGAAAAATGTACGCAGTTGAACATCTACCACATGATTTCCAATCATTTGGGACATATTGAAACCACCTTTACCACATAATAGTTCAAAATTCAAAACAATTTTTTTAGACATTTCATTGAAATCTTTGATGTAACCTTTTAAAAGTTTTATGTGGAAAACGGAATTAAGCATCTTGCGATGATTTAACCAAATCTGCGCTGAAATATAACAAATGTTTCTATGATCCAAGAGAATATTAATAAAAAAATATGATAAATACGTTTTGCTGTAATTAGTCCATTTGCAAACGGTGCCTGGTCGTAACAGGAACCCTTTTCGTAACAGTCCGGTGATGTTAAAATTGTTTGGATGTCTTCCGCATTGTCCACTACGATACACAATTTTGAGCAAATCCAAAATTGTACTGGTGTACGCATACTATCATCGGTTAGTAAATCGATTATGATTTTGAAATAATCTAAAATAAGTTTGGCATATTATATCTGAACGAAATATATTAAGAATGCGTACGGTAATTTCGCACCAAATACCTTTTCTCGATTTTCCAATAAAAAGATGAGCGAGTCCAATTAATGGTAATGCATTCAAATCATTCATGCCAGCAATCATTTTGAATAGTTCACGGTTTCGTATTCGGTACCATATCCATAGTATGAATAAACTCACAACAATCGATAAAGCAATGGCACTGAAGTTCATTTTTTTAACACTACACACGTATTCGTTTATCGAATATTCACAGCGGACTAAACGCAATTCAGGATTAAATACTGTTATTTAGTTCCATTGCACTGTACAGTAAATAGCCTATATTGGTAGGTAGATTGACCAAGGAAGTAAATATAAAAAGTTGATGAGCTATACTGTAATTCTAGTACTTCTTTATAAATTTGAACTAAATATGCAATAATAAATTAAAAGAAAATTATTTATTTAAATATTCCAATAATTTTAAATATATTTTTTGAGAAAAATTAAAATGCAAATTATAATATGTTTACGTCAGTAAGGTCTACAGTCAAACAGAAATTAAACTGTATAACTGATATCTCACTTGGAAGAGTGATTACATTGCCGAGTGGGAAGAAAAAATCTTAACAAATTTAGAAATACATATTTAAGATCTCATCGAATTCAACATAACTGGCAACATTTTAATAATGCGAGAATTTAACTATGAGGTAGCCTATAGAGTTCCAAATAATATCCCAATGATAAAGTTCCAGGCTGGCCAAAACTTTGACCAGAATATTCTTTTTTATAAATAACTATTTAAATTTTAGTAGCAACTTTTTTTATACCAACTGTAATTTTTGTATATGACAAAAAGTCTGGGATGAACAGACTGTATAAAATTTTGGGGTCAATCAACTGTATAAGTTTTATAGTTTAAAAAGTATGCAATGGGTAACTTCAAGGAGGTTTATATATCGAGCAAATATTATAGGAACTTGATTTTTGATGGCTCTCTTCCAACGAAATCCTCCAAATCGTAAAATTGAAATGATGCCAGTTACAAGTAACATGTTGAAAATATTAAAATATTAAACATTTAACAACAGCAATATTAAATTGTTGCCATAGATATGTTGAATCAAAGATAATATTATAATGAGATGACTCCTTCAAAGCAGAATTTTACTGTACATAGGTATATATTTTTATAGAAAATGTAAAACTAAAACGAAGAAACGCATTTTTCTAGGGTGTTTTTTTTAAGCTGAAACTTTCAAATATCTCGGAAAATCAGGGCTTCTACGATAAAAATGACCATTTGTAAAATAAGGACCCCCCTCCTTGTAAGGGGGAGGGCAACTTGGAAACTAAAATGGGAACCCCTATTTTTTATTGCAGATTCGGATTCTATGGCTAAAAGTACGTAGGATTTCCTTGAAACATTTTTTTCGATAGATGATATAGATGGCGCTGTAATAGACGATATTAAATTTTTTTCGATTTCTCCTACTGAGAACATAATGCATACGATTCTGCAATATGTTTGCATTAAAATTAACACGTTTTCAATGTAAATACTCGAAATTAGTTTTAAACAAATTGTATTTCTTAAATTTTTAATTGCTGAAAAATGACTTGTCAAGAAACAACTTTTAGCGCAACCCAGGAACAACGACGTGGATATCATCTTTTAATTAAATTTAGTGCTCAAAATGATGGCCTTCGACTACAATGCACATATTAATCCGCATTTCAAATGAATGTACACAACTGAGAAGCATGTATGTTCTCACCTGTTGTTGGTACTTGTTGGTATACTTTGCCTTTGAAATAACCCCACAAAAAGAAATCTGGCGAAGTAAGATCTGGAGATCTGGCAGGCCATTTTACCGGACCAGCTCTACCAATCCAGCGACCATTGAAATTACGAACAAGTACTTCTACAAACGAATAGTGTGCTGGACAACCATCATGTTGAAACCACATGTTCTGTCGCAATTCTAAGCTCAAGTCTTCAAATCATGTTGGCAGTTTATTTTCTAAAATGTCTCGGTACATTTGCCATTCAAGTTGCCTTCAATAATATGGCGGCCGATAAGTTGGTTGCCAATTATTCCACACCACACGTTGACAGTCCAAGGGCGCTGATGTTTAACTTGGCGAAACCAGTGTGGATTTTCAACACTCCAGTAATGAATGTTGTGTCGATTAATCGTTCAATGGTTTGTAGAAGACGACTCATCGGAGAAAAATACATAGCGAAAAAAATTGGGATTTTGCTGTATTTGTTCACGTGCCCACTGACCAAAATTTACCCTATTATGAAAATCAACGCCATGAAGATCTTGGTGTAAAGCCACATGATGATTATATCGGTTCAAAATTTTCCAAACACTGGTATGGGATTATACTGATTCGGTAGCTATTTCTCGTGTACTTATATGAGAATTATAAGCTACTGCAGCCAATATAGCAGTTTCACTATTTTCCTCAGTGACTGTTGCTCGACAGGTCCTTTTGTTCGGTCGAACACTTCCATCAGCAGTAAATTGTTTGATAGTCCGCTAAAATGAAGCACGAGATTGACCGCATTGTGTAGAATACGGCCAGTAGGAGAAATCGAAAAAAATTTAATATCATCCATTACAGCGCCATCTATCATGAATCGAAAAAAATGTTTCAAGGAAATCCTACGTACTTTTAGCCGTAGAATCCGAATCTGCAATAAAAAATAGGGGTTCCTATTTTAGTTTCCAAGTTGCCCTCCACCACCGTAACAAGGTAGGGGAGGAGGGTTCCTAATTTTAGCACTAATGTATTTTGATAATGGTTATTTCAGCTTTAAACACCCGGTGTAATACACCCGGTGTAATACCAATACATAGTTCAATTTCTGCTTGCTGCGATTGCTTCTATTTTTCCATGTTTACTTTTAAAACCATGCAACCTAATTTACTTTTATTTTGTGTGTTTGAATTGACATTTCAATTGCATATCCATTTTAGTTTTAAAACTTTTTTGTGTTGTGAAGTACAAGCTTAGTCAGTGCAAATATTTAAACAAAAATGAGTCAATCTTGAGAAGAAATTATAAATTAAAATTATTTCGTTTCCCTAAAAATTTCGTTCAAGCAAAGATATGGTTAATTGCATGTCGCATGACACCTAATCCATTTGTACTTGATAATTTACATAAAAAACGAATATGTAGTATGCTCATTTTCATTCCAAGTTTATCGGGGAAAAATACTAATTAATACAGATAATTCGGTCTCTTAATCTATTTTTGGATAATCCGCAATCAGAGATTGCCAATTTAGAGTCATTGGTTCTTAACGAAGCGTCGGCAGCTGAAAGTAAGCAAACAATTAAAACCGTTGATCAATATAAAAAACAAAACCGTAAATTATTACAAGAAATAGAAAATCTTAAATCAAGATTAACCAAAAAATCTATTAAAATGAAGTACCTTACTTTCAAAA
The DNA here is from genome assembly GCA_951394425.1 of Tipula unca. Classification (NCBI taxonomy): domain Eukaryota; kingdom Metazoa; phylum Arthropoda; class Insecta; order Diptera; family Tipulidae; genus Tipula; species Tipula unca. Next base: position 78,540,581 of record OX596380.1, read on the forward strand.
AAACGAAGAATTCAAATTTTATTAGTGAAAAATAACAAAATATGGAATGATATACCTAGAGAGAACTGACCTGGAACCTACGGCTAAATCATTTGTGGAAATGATGGTTGCACTAACTAACAGGAAAAATGTGTTTACCGATTTATAAAAGCGACTAGAACAGACCCTTTAATTAAAATCTCCAGCAACTTATTTTTTTATGAGAAATTGTTTCAAATTTATTCTACCGTCTAAATCATTGAGAAATAGATTGGGACCATTAAAAAGTTTAAGGCCTGGATCAAATGAATTACTGTTAAAAGGACTCATATCAGCAGTTGTAGCTGTTGATGATGGACGAAAACAGGTGACATTAATTCTTGATGAAATTTAAATTAGGCAAAATTTAACATACAATGAAGTTCATAATGAAATGCAAGGTAGTCAAGATTTTGGTGCAAGATTTTTAGAACTGAATGCGTTCTTGTACAATCCGTTTGAGATTTTATGGTCAGAGGCACATATACTCACAATGGAAATTCATCTTAAATTATTATTCCACAAAACCCAACATTTCTGGTTTAAATTTGTGAAACTGTGGACTTAAATGTTGCTGCAATAATTTGCGATCAGGGTAGCAACAATAGAAAATGTTTGATAAAGTTGAACGTTACCTGGAGCACCCTTATTTTTTATATAATGATAGAAAAATTAATTGCCTATATGATATTTGTCATTTAATAAAAAGTTTACTAAAAAAGATACAAAATATGATAGTTCGGATGGTTCAGTTTGTTGGAGTGTGATTCAAAAACTGTATAATTGGGAGAGAAATGCGACCACAAAACTTTGTCCCAAACTAACATCAAAGCACATATATCCAAATTAATTAAAATTAAAACAGTTTTAAAGGCCATTATTGGCCCCTTACTGAGTCAACAATTCGGCTCCAGCGGTTTCGATTCCGAGCATGGTCTTCATACTGTCTAAGACAATCTGAAGAGGCCAAGTCGTTCTCTACACCGTGGAGCCATCGTCGCCTGCAACGACCTCTGCGCCTACCATATGGTGGCTCTCCTTTCAGAGATCGCTGCACAATTCGTTTCGGATCAGCACGCAGAACGTGCCCGAGCCAGCGTACTCGCTGAGATCTTATTTCATGTACAATATCGGGGATCTTCATCAGATCTCTGATCTCGATATTGTACAGAGCTCGGTAGGTACCATCTATTTCGCGTTTTGGGCCGTAAATCACACGCATGACTCTTCTCTCAAATGCTAGGAGACTTCTCTCGTACTCATCCGTCAGCGCCCAACTTTCACATCCAAACATAACAACGGGCCTGATCAACGCTTTGTAAAGCTTCAGCTTCACGGCACTTGATAAGTGTTTAGATTTTAGCAGTGGCCTTAGAGGATACAAAGAACGACTGCCAGCCGCACTTTAATATCCTCACCCACACTGTTGTCGTGAGTGATAAGAGAACCCAAATATTTGAACCTCCTCACTCACTTAAACGTGTGGTGGCCACTACTAAAATCTGGTGTGCCATTGTCCCTAAAACCAGAGATCAGATATTTCGTTTTGGACTCATTGATCTGAAGTCCAACTGAAGCTGAAAACTCTACAAGCGGATCAAGTATTTCTTTCACTCCGTTGCTATTCAGTCCAATCACGCATATGTCATCTGCATATATGCAAGCACCTGATTGGACTGGCGATATAAGATGTTACGCTGCGGTGTTTCAGTTTTACGAAAGATGTATTCCAACATGAGATTAAAGAGTATCGGGGACAGAGCATCCCCCTGCCGAACACCCGAGTTAACTACAAAATTTGTCGATAGCCTGTTCTCAACTTTAACACAGCATTGGGACTGCGTACATATATCCAAATACATTTGGAAAAATGCGTGTTCGATACGCAAACCAAATTTTTAGTAAGAGTGTCTATTGGGAACTGAATTTTTTAGAAATCCAAATCTAAACGTTAACTTCATTTTAACGAATCGATTAAATCAAGACCCAATCGAAAATTTGTTTGCTCAGATTCGATATAAAAATGTGGTAACAACAAAAACCAATCCGTTTTTCAATTTAAATCCAATTATTCTAACTGTGAAACAGAAGAAGATGATTTTTTAAGTACCGAGTTTCAAGAAGAGGAACAACAGAAAGACACTATTTTACCAGGAATATCAGAGGAACAATCCAAAGAATTATGCGATTTCGAGGAACGCTTTTATGTAACTACAGCAATGGTAGAAAATTCCATGAAATAATTTGTCAGTTATGTTATTTTTGTAGTAATTGGTAAAATCGATTGCTTAATATACAAATAACATCCAGCTGGACAATGAATATTTTTTTTACAAAATTATTATAATGATAATAGTTTTGGATCACTAAATTACTCAAAAGAGATACCAACAAACTATAATGCGGATAGTTGCATAGAATTAGCCAATAATGATCCACAATAGGCTGAATATTATTCTTCAAATAATAAAGGGTGTTTTTTTTAGAGGTTCACAACTTTGAATTGGCAACACTGCTTTATTTGACAACCCATTTAACAGCTGATAGTTGCTTTTTGTTAAGTTTGGTTTGACATTTCACTATGGGTAGACTTACATTAGATAAACGCTAGCAAATTGTTGAATTTTTTTATCAAAATAATGGTTCTGGTCGTCAAACTTATCGTGTTCGTTATCAAGTTCGTCCATTTTATGGCGTTATGTACGCCCTTCAGAGCGGCTAATTCGAATAACAATAGATCGTTTTCGGACCACGTTCACTCTAAATGATAATGTGCATCCCGTGAGACTCCGCCGAACAGTGCGCACTCGTTCTCAGCAACTGGGGTTGTGTCGTTCCACTTTATGAAAGATTTTACGAAAGCATCTTGGTTTAAAAGCTTTCAAGATTCAACTTGTGCAGGAATTAAAGCCAAACGACCATCGTATGCGCCGCCAATTCGACGAATGGGCTGCAGCACAAATTGATATATTGATGTTGAATTTCCAGCGACAATATTTGTTTGTTCAATAACTAAACACCACTAATCGTTGGGTATTACATACAGTCGACTGGTGTTGCTTAATTGCTAATTTGACCTTGGCTTCAAAAAAGCCGAATTTATTGGCAGATTATATAGAGTACTACTTGCTTTGGTATTCGGAGGTCCAGTGTTTTATTCCCGGTGGTATGATGAAAACTCATGATTTGATGTTTGTGTGTAAATATTTGTGGAACAAATTTCAAAGGATATTAAATCCATTAGCTCCTGTTTCACTCAATTAAAAAAATAAAATTGAGTTTGGTACATTTGCATGCGGTGGAATTAGTTAAAAATTAGAACGAGCTCACAAATGTGTGAATCTGGTAACACAATGTACAACTGAGTTAAATCGACGCGTTTAAACAGATTGAGTTTGACAGATTTTTTGTGAAAGGCGATTTAATCATTTAAAATTATGCGTATGGGATGAACACAAGGATGAGCGTGTATGCTGACGGGTCCATCAAAATAGTAATAACAGTTGAGAATGCTTGCGCTAGAGTGGTATTATTAACCCTATCAATTCAACCCAATGCACGCACTCTGTATGGTCTGAATTGAGTCAACAATCTTTAAATTATGAAAGGAAATTGATCACCGGGCGAGATAGACTGTATATACGATTGATGACCAAAAATAATGTGTTAGCGAACGAGATTATCAAAACGCAGAGGCCGAAAATAATTGGGGATACTGAGAGTAGTGTATTCCTAGAAATGATGTATGGCCCTCCATGTCTAAAATGAATCTTTATAGAGAAAATGGAAGAATATGGATATGAATTATATACATACATATATGTAAGAATTACGTGGAGCACCCAATGTCTCAGGTGTAGATCTATTTCTGCTTATCCCTTTGGAAAAAATGGCCTTTATTTAGCAGTGGAGGTGCATCACTGAATAGAAAAGCGCGACTTAACATCTGGAGTAACCAATACAGGTGCTAAAACGAGTGTGCATTTTAAGGCCTTGAAAGCTTTTTCAGCTTCATTGGACCACCTGAACTTCCTGCCCTTTTTTGTTTTTTAACAAGGAATCTTCTTATTTGCTGGATGGTTTTCGGCGTGGAAAATTTGGAGAATGGCCTCGACCTTGTCCGGGTATGGTTTCAATTCCTGCTCACCAACCCACATAACTCAGGAATACGTTCAGACACCTGATAAATTGTTCGGGCACATCCTGAAGCAACGCAGGTATAAAAGGTAAAGCAGTCTTTTCTTTCGAGGCTGGATCCAAAGGTATCTGCCAAAAGGAATACTTCAAATTCAGGCTCGAAATATAACGGGTATAATCCAATCGGCTCACCAATCCTTCAATCAGTAGTTGGTGACATTATTCATCTTTCGAGCGAATTAAGTCAGACACTGCCATTCGCTCTCGATACGATCATCATTGGAGAGCCCACCCATTATTATTCCCCTCAATGACGTCTAGAGCAATCATCTGATCTATCTATTGATACAATTTTTGTTGTCTGGCAGGCGATAATGCATAATGACGCAGTCTAATGCGCGGAGAATCTCTAACGTCGATCGTGTGATACAACAAGCGTGTTCGACACAGCCCCAACCGCTCAGAACTAGGCAGCCGTTTCAACACATTCTGCAATCCTTGATACAGAACATCGAAGAGATTATGCCGGCTGTTGTAGGTGGAGCTACGTATTTGATAGGAGACTCAGGTAGGGAAAACGGAGTCGAAGAAATAGAGGAAATCAGAAAATGAATTATTCCAAATTTTTTTCCCAGAAATTTCAACCCATAGATAAAGAGTTATCTATCGACCCAACGCGGAACTTTCATACCATTAATGTTGTTTACTGCATAGGGACGATTCTCCTCTAGAAATTCGATCGAATTACAAAATTGTGTTTTGGAAATATGTTTTGGAGTTTGTTAGAGTTTTGCTAAGCTCCTGTATGCTGAATTTTACGAGAAAAAAATGCGATTACGGAAGGTGGAATGCGGTTTCAACACGTTCAGCACACCACAGCCATAATAAAAATACGAGGTTAAATATTTCAGGGTATTACGTGTTGAAGAATTAGTCGTATTATTTAGTAGTATTATTTACAAAACTCTGCAACAGCGATGCAAGTACTGACCATATCCCAAACTTAAAATACGTGTCTTCCTGCAAGTTGAATTTTCAATTTCTGGCACGCATATTCTTTCTCAAAATCTCAATAAGCTTAAGGTCAGAAAATGATACTTTTAACGGAATATTTCGTAGTAGAACTTGTTGAACTGTTCTCTTAGACGTTGCTTCCGAGCGTCATAATCCGTAAAAGGTCACCGTCGATGTGTCGATCTTTAAATCGGTGCTTGAAAGCAGACTTAAACTGGTTTCGGTCACGGCCTGGATGTAGTTTAATTATATAAGCCAATAATGTTCGCCTATGCCATCATACCCTTTAATAGAGAAAGCAGGTTATTTAGAAGTTGATTCAAAGAAATATCATTAATGTTGGCAATATGTTTCGCACGATATAAAAACTTTTCCAAAGCCAATCCTGCTGTAGATTCATCGAACTCTATCCCCCATTTGATGTACTGGAGTTGCTAGTCAAAAGGATTCTTGGAACCTCATACTGCATCTATTGTGATTACATTTTGTGACTCTTTGGGTTCTGTATTTGGTTATGAATTCAGAACCAATGTATTCGTAGTGGTTAGTTTTGGTTGATTATCAGACATCGTTGGCACAGCGGTCTGAGGTATGGAAGAGTAGGGACGGCTTGTCTAAATTCATAAGAAAAATTAAAAAGAAGAATAATTTTTTAGTATAGTGCGGAAGCGCCTAACAATAGATGGCTCGATCTAAATAAGGGTATTTTTTTATTCCCGGTCAAATTTCTTATCATTCAATCATTAAGAATGCCACATCATGATAGTCGAGATGCCCCTCCGCAATTCGAGGTGATTTGGCTCGAAATTTGGTTCTCATTTGTAGATTTTTTGTGCCATTGACTTATAATCTTCAGACATCCACAATTTGATCATCGATTACTGAAACTATTTTTAAAAATAAATAAAAAATGATCATAACAACACCAAATCACTAAGTAACACACAAATCAGATTGCCAACACGTACATGAGTCACTATATAGGAAATGTTGCCTAAACCGCACGCAGACTTATATCGTATATGATTAATCGACCTCTTAGCACGACAAAAATGCATTTTGACATTAATGTCGGATCGCAACACAAATTCAATATATATATTAAAACTATGGAGTTTTGACTATAAATACAAACCATAAAAAACTATCATAATACATTCATAACCTACAAAAACAGCAACACAAAAAATAAAATAAAAATAAACGTTTCATGCTTACCGATAAAATGTTTGCCATTTAAAATTAATTAACTCACATCATTCATATATGTATACATAAAAAGACTTGACGTCGTAGCAAAAAGTGTGAAAATTGTGCGAAAAAATTGTTAACAATAAACTAACAACAACAACAGTACAACATAATGTAAGCAGAAAATTGCAATGTCAATATAAGTATCTCAAGTTCATAAGATAATTACTATACATATATATGTACAGACAATTATGTTTTATGAATGGAATTACTGGTGGTTATGTCATTTTATACTCATAAATAATTTTTCATATTCTATATAATTATATGTATATATGACGTTATTTATTATGTTGTGGTAATATACCGTAATTGTCTTATTTACACATAATAAATATGTAGCAGTTTTATTTTGAGTTTATTGTCTTTGGATTTAGAATTGTGAATTTTTAATGTCTAACAAATTTTCATATTGGGAGGTATGATGGTTCGGCCCATTGATTTTGAACTCTCAACAGAGAGTCACAGATGTCTTCATCATCGTCCTGGTCAAAATCATGGATGAAAACTGCCTTTTGCAGCCCCGTCACTATATTGGGATTCGAACCCGGCACATTCTTCGATCCAAACAAGATATTCATAAATCGTTGATATCCAACACACATATTTACGTTGCAACGGTTATCATATGGTTAAGGTTTAAAAGAAACTTGATTTATTGCTGCGACCGCAATATGCAACATCCACTAAATATGGATGTAATTTGCGGTTGCATTGGCTAACTGGCACCAAACCAAATTCGTCAAGAAATGTTTGAAATAATTTTAGGGGAGTTTCATCTCTAAAACCATTTGATATATCTAAATATTAACCGCTCTGTATCCTGTAAAACCATCATCTGGTACAATTTAATTAAATACAAAGCGTGCGAAGTGGCTTAAATACTGACGATTGAACATCCGTGAAGTTATCTCAAGATTTTTTAAAAATACCTCTATCAAAAATCCATCCCAGGCATTTTAAAAATACATAATTTATACAGTTGATTCATCCCAGGATTATTTACAATCAGCTCATCTCAGTCTTTTTGTCATATACCAAGAATACAGTTGATTTCGACCAAGCATTAAGCAGGATCTCCCTATAACATAAAGAGTATTTAGGTTCAGTAAGTATGAAAGAAATTAAGTCGGTTACAGACACCTGGTGTAGCCAATAGTTAGTAACACAAGACGATACAGTTCTAATCTATACTTTTATAATTTTAAACAGCATTATTGGGCTCTGAAATAAAATTTATTAGTTTGCTGGATCAGACTTATGAGATACTCCTGAAAATTCAACCCAAATTAGTTTCGATTTATTTTATCCTGCACACCAACCTTAAATTAATTAATTTACATTTAAGTTTGACTGGCAGAGATCCTCTAATTTAAATCAATTTATTATTAATAATTCCATAGACACTGTAATGAATGATAATTAGTTTATATTGTTAAATGGTTCAATATTTCTACAGAAAAAGTCAAGAAAAGCAAAAGAGTTAAACAGGAATGCCCCATATCTCCCCGTTTATTTAATTTCATCTTGAATGAGGTTTTACTAACTGTGGCAGACCAACTCCCTGAGTTGAAACTAGATCAGCGTGTTGAGTTGCAACTTCTTCTCATACTCGCCTATGCAGATGACATTATACTCATCGCACGAGACCATTAGAACCCATTTTGGATGAATTACCATAGGCGCCTTAAAATTAGCGGTTTTAGAATTAAACCCCCATAAATGCACCACTCTGATCCGAGATCCCTCAGCATCATTTGTACCACCCCCCAGCATAGTGTTGTTTGGTGTCATTTTCAGCGGTATTAATACGATGCGATATTTGGGTACTTATTTAACCTCCAAGTTAAGTCGGCCTCTCACCATTCGTACTCGGTGCTATCAGGCGCTCGGAATAACTCATCATATGCAGAAATTCATTCATAGAAATCAAGTAGAGATGGTTATCTGTATGTACAGCTCCGTTATTTCCCCTGTGTTGACATACGGTTTACAGACAGCTTCTCCAACCTTTGCAAACCGACGCTGGCTAAAGAATTACGAGTTTTTTTTTCTAAAGAAACTAATCGAGTTCTTACCATCCTTACCACCGAATTAATTATTGGGGACACATTCATCGTAGGAGTCCCACCCACCTTATTAAAGCAGCGGACACCCCTGTTACACCTGGAATGACTCACTAAGGCAGGATTTAAGCTACTTTGGTAGACCTCATATAGAGTGGGAGACATTGCTCCCACTACGTACGGAATTAAGGCAAGCGGCCAATGAAATCTATGCACTTCATGAATCGGACTCTAGTGTCACTTGGTGAAAAAACCGAAGAAGGGCTTAACATAGTCGAATAGCCCACCCTTCCAAATCCTTGACAAAAAACGAGAGCAACCTCCCCAGTACCACTTCAACCTAATTCATGGCCCGTTCTCCCGCCCCTTTTCTCGCCATTGACTATGGTGACATAACCGTGGCCGTTGCCGGATTTATGCCCGTTCAGACGGCTACACCCACCAATACAACCACCACATCTATACAAAATGCGACTTCAAACATCAAAAAGGATGCGTTAAAATTAGATGTCCGTTCCACTACCAACAGGGTTGGTACAACACATTACAATGGATGGCCCTGAGGAAGACACGATAAATGTCACCACACGGTTAGCCATAGCTTTATTTTACAAAAGGGGATTAGGCCTGATTAAATTGGGGATACCCTAATACCAAAAATGCATTGCAGCCGTGGTAGAAATGGTGATGGTAATGGTGGAAACCGTATGATCCATTTTGTTTCCTACTCCTAAATATTTTTTTACGTCATAAATTAGGCATTAATTTGTACAAATATCAAATAACTTATAATACCATAAGGAAAACCGCTACAGATTTGTGTATTCGAGTTTATATAGCAGTTTATGGCAGTTAGGTTATTTTAACTAGATGGCACCACTGGCAAATAAACGCAATGTTACCATTTTTTTAATGATATTTTGAAAAATAATGTAAATAAATCAAAAAGTAATAAATAGTATTTCAAGCTACTTGACAAATTTCGGTATAAATATCCTGAAAAATTAATAATATAAATTATCCACAAGCTTGACATAACTCCATTACGTTTGAGGTATTCCGATTCGTCTTCTTTACCATTTCTTTCCATTGGGTCGGTATTGCAGTTCATATATTATTCCTTCTATAAAGTATGGTGGTGAATAAGAAGGTTTGCGTCTCTGCTGATATACGCAATTGTGTATGCTGTATATTTTGTTGTTGTTGTTGTTTTCTTCCCTTATAGTTCACTTATTTCGCTGTTATTTCACCCATATAATTAAATTTCTTATTTAACATTTTAAATTATTCCACTACACCTTTATTCTAACACCAACCACACTGGTTTAACACGTCTAGCACTATTAAAATGAATTATTTTATATTGGAGATCAAAAACGCACATCTGATCGATATGACAGTTTTGATTATCCCCAGTAATATACCAAGAATAGAGTTGGTATAAAAATTCATTTTCATTCCAGACTTTTTTATTAACTAAAATTTAAAAAGTTATATACATACTGACCATAATTTGTGTTACTCTATACTCTTTTGACTATTCCTGCAATATCCCATCCGCGCGGCTTTTTCCCGCGTAAATTAAAAATAATTTTATACAAAAAAAAATTATTCTGGCCAAAGTTTTGGCCGGTTCTCTATAGGAGACCGCTGAGCCAAATATGATAAAATTCTGCCTCGTGAAACTCCCGCAATATCCCTTCCCAGGCTTTTTCCCCCGTAAAGAAAAATTAGTTATATTAAAAAACAATTATTTACGCCAAAGTTTAAGGCCGGCCTGAAAATTTCACATCGGGATATTATTTGGGACTCTATATAGGCCACCTCTCAATGCTGTGTTAAAGGTGAGAACAGACTATCGACTATTTTTGCAGTTAACTCGGGTGTTCGGCAGGGAGATGCTCTCTCCTCGATACTCTTTAATCTCATGTTGGAGTAAATCTTCTGGTGTTTGCATATGCAGATGACGTATGCGTGATTGGACTGAATAGCACCGAAGTGAAGGAAATGCTTGATCCGCTTATAGAGTTTTCAGCTGCTGCTGGACTCCAGATTAATGAGTCCAAAACCAAATACATGATCTCTGGTTATAGGGACAATGCCACACCATATTTTAGTAGTGGCCACTATGCGTTTGAGGGAGTAAGGAGGTAAGGTGCTTCGTATCCTCTAAGCCCACTGCTAAAATCTAAAGACCTATCAATTGTTGTGAAGCTGGAACTTTACAAATCGTTGATCAGTCCGGTTGTTATGTTTGGATATGAAAGTTGGGCGCTAACCGATGAGTACGAGCGATACCTCCTTACTTTTGAGAGAAGAATCATTCGTGTGATTTACGACTCAAAACGCGAAGAAAATGGTACATACCGAGGTCTGTACAATTTCGAGATCAGAGATCTGATGAAGGAGAGCCACCGTGTACAGTGTTATTATGATATTTTAAAAATTGATTATTATTATTATTATTAGAGGCCACCACTGAGCCAAATATGAAAAAATTCTTCCATGTCCCGGGCTAACTTCAAGCGGATAAGATTGACATCTTCCGTATTTTAAAGCTTTCGGTATTTAAGCAGCAGCGTCACAGATCATCTTAAACCATAGCGGACAACATTTAAAATAATATTAAAACTTCGATACCAAATTTTAGTCTACTTTTTCATGCACTTGCATGGTATAATACACAAAAAATTGTCTTGCATGAGTACTACAAAATTTTTCTTGAATTTCACTATGGGAGTGCTTGGTAAAGACAACTAAAATCTGGTATTAAAATATAATTTTTGTTTTAAATTCAATTTAAAAAAAATTCTACATATCAAATTTTAGTCGGCCGTTCTAAGCACTGATATAGTAAAATAACGAATAGCGAAAAATTATCTGGTATGTCAGTGCGTGTTTGAATTTGCGGTGCAATTTTTGCTTGGATGGTGAAATGAAACGTGTGAGCACTATATGATTGGTGTGGGACACTGCCCATATTCCCAATATAACTAACGACGCCTATATTTAGATCATTGGAGCAGCAGTCAGCATAGAATTACTTTGAAAATAAGTCCAGAACAATTCTAAAATCAGTCCAGGCATACATTCTGTTTATCTGAGTTTTATAACATTCGTCACTCCAGTTCAATATTTAAAATATTCGAAATTCCCGCCAATTTAGCCATTCTCTCTATATTATTGTCACGCTCCCACGCATTAAAATATGTAGACAAAAAACTATTTTATTCCTATTATGAATATATATATATATACATACAAATCTTACAAATTTCTTTACGACTTTCATAACGATTATCTTAAATTTTATGCAAATTCTTACGCTCCAATTTCAAAACAGCAACACAATCACAATTTTTTTCGTTTTTCTGCGTTTGTGCCGCGATACAGTGTTTTAATGAACCGCGTAAAATACATATTATACCGCAGTTGGATTCTAAATCGCGTTTATTGTAACAACAGCAAAAATTATTACGTTATACGATTTATAATTTTTCATGTGACGTAAGATAAATATTTACTTAGTGCGCGCGCACCTTGCACTATAATCATATAGAGTAAAATGTATGAATGCGGATTGTTGATGGTCATGTGAATTTTGTTTTTTCTTCATTATGACACCATTTATAATCTCATAAATAAATTAATTATGTTTCCATATTATGATGTCTGCCTACGACCAAGCGGTTTTTTTCCGTAATTTCTTATGAACGTGCTAATTAATTTGCTGCGCGAAAATGGAGGCCAAATTAAAAAAATTATCATCATAATTATAACACATTACTGATGTACATAACTACATATATAGATGCCGGCCAATTATAATTAAGTTTATGCCCGTGCGCACAGCTCTCATTAAAATCAATTAACATTATAAAATGCTTCTTGATTCCAGATGATATATGCGTAATCGAAATTTAATTCATTGCGATGAGCATGTACATATGTACATACATTCATTTCGAAACGGAACTGAAAATTTGTTGAAAAGAAATCCTTGGCGCACTATATTATGTCGATGTGGTAAAATTGAGCTCATCATTTAATTTAATCGATCAAAATCTTAATATTTCTCAAGGTGTTAGAGGGTTAAATGATGGGAGGTCCATAATATATAATATAAAGTGTTACAATATGATTTCATCGCGTATATATGTATATTCAACAACAATTAGTATTAAAATATGATTGATTGAACGGTTATGCGCGGTCTTGTTGATTATCATAATTATAGAAGCTCGTGCACTAAAATAAGTTTTAAAGGTTTAACCGAAACTAATTTATTAATCATCTTTTGACATAATTTATGGGTTTGCGTTAACAGTGTTAACGTCAAAATAATCGTTTGTGTTTATTATATTCAATAACGCGTTTTAATATAGTACTCTCATGCGTCTTAATCAATCATTTCTTACGTACCTATCTTATACACAATTATTAACGTTACTCAATTCTCAAATACAAATAATTTGGGTTGTTGACGATGTGCCTGACGTAAGTATGCCTCTGAGGAATTTAAAAAATATGTTGTTTCAGCTTTACTACATTTGATAACTTGAAGTTATCCCAGGATTTCATCCCAGGATATTTTTAAAATATTTCTGACAACACAAGCGTATATAATCCATCCAAGACTTTTTCAAAATACATATATATATAATTCATACAGTTGGTTCATCCCAAGATTTTTTCACATTTGTACTATCCCAGACATTTTCGTCAACAAGAATATATACAAATGGTACCAAAATACTCATCCCAGACTTTTTTAATATGTAGAATTTATTTGATGAAAAATAAATTCTTCTGGGCAAGTCGTTAAAAGGACGACTATTTTCTCTTTGCGATTAAATTAAAGACCCTGTTATAGCAACCATTGCGCTAGCTTTGACAATTTTGAGAACGTTGTCAAAAAATCGAAAAAAAGAGTTTGGGAACCTTGTTGGCCATCACTGTGCCAGCGTTGATATTTTTTTTACAGATGGAATCTCCGAAATATAAATAAGCGCTTTTGTCAGATTTTCTAATAATTAAGCTGGAACCGAAGAAAAACCTTTGACCAAGCTTTTATAGAGTCGGCTACAGGGATGGGCATTTACGCGTCTACTATTATTTTCTACGCAACGTGTCAACAACCCGTAGACAACGTAGATGCAACGTAGATATTGTAAACAACGTAGACAATTCGTAGAAAACGTCGATAATATGGACGATTGATAGAGTGATTGAGAGAAGTAGTTCTAAACTCCGTTGGTCAGATTTTTTTTCGGTTTTAGGCGATTCGGATGGGACAGTTTTAGAATCTTTTGAAATAGAAATTGTAAATCACAATATTTTCATAATATATCTTTAAGAAATTTAGAGTTATGTATATTGTAATCTGAATGTTCACATAATTAGTTTTGTCTGTTAAAATTTTTTGATTTCACAACTATATAGGGGAGATACAATTAAAACTGAGACGGTCAAATTATTATTTGTAATACAGCTTATCGGAATCGGTGTTTTATTAACTAATACAAAGCTGTGAACTGTAAACCTTCAATTCCAACATGGCAAAATATCGTAGGTGATTAATGTTGCCTTAACTGTCGGCATTGACAATAAATATTGGCGAATACTTATCTACTTATAAGAAATATTGCTATGATGTTAGCAATACGACTGGTTTTTCAAATTTCCTTTAAAATATTAAAATATATTAGGAAATCAATGAGCATCTCATAAGCAACGGTGTTAAGTACCTTGTCAAGGGCTATAGTTGCACATAAGACTACATTTGCTCTATAACTGTCGCCCAGAATACCGAGCACATGAAAAGAGGTACCAAGGAAAACTAGCATATGAAAAACATTGCTTGAAATCGAATTGTTTTATGTTTAAAAAAATCGTTGGATATTCCGCAGCTGTAGATTATTGAGGTTATAACGGTTGCCTATCGCAGTTTGTTTTATGAGAGAATGTGTATGTCAGCTATTTCGAACTGTCATCCAATGTCACTAGTAAGTTTGTGTGGTGCGTCGCTCGTTAGTAATGTTTTTAAATATTGAAATTTGTATAATGCTGGAATAACCTTAATCGTATGCTTCATTAGAACATGGAAGATTAGGAGGCTGGGTATAGGCGCAACACATGAGCGCTTTCATTTTATTTTCTGGTCCAATGATTGAGTTTTCCAGAACATTAAACAAAACTTGGCTTCAAACTCATCCATTTTGGGATTCAATATTTTTGCATCTATCTACCTTTATGGAATTTGTACTCGTAAACCTTGAAGTCCGGTGTTAAGTTTTTGAAATTTAACTGAAAAGTGTATGGCGACACAAATTTGCCATGGAATACCTTGCACAGACAGTTTTCAGGATTTGTTTATAAAGCAAAAGCTTATTAAACGTAGATAGGATGTGGTTTCTTCCCAAGTATATTTGTCTGTATTTCAATTGCAACTCTTGTATCATCCCTAAGTATTTCACTGTATTCGAATCATTAAAAATGAAAAAACAATTAAAATAAAATTTCCTACTGGTCAAATGCAAAATTATGCCATTTTATCGGAATAAAAATCCCTAAATTAAACGAGTATTTGAATGCGAATTATTTGATTTAGTTAGAGAATCAAGTATGGAACTAAAAATAGAGACAGCTCCATTTTTTGCACATAGCACTTGAACAATAATCAGTAAATATGAGGAGAAGTGTAGGATTTTTCCGATTAAACTAAGTCATCGTCTTCGTCTTCCACATTGTTCAAACTAATATACAAATGATAGTCTAATTCCTATATCCAGCTAATATAGCGTCTTCATCTGCAAATGCAGCAATGCAAAAATATAGAATTGGTTTTGTGAGAAAGTTGAAAAAACAATATAGTAACAAATTTAAAAAGCGTTTATTAGATAAATACAAACACTTTATGGCAATATCACTGACATCGTGTTATTTATCACAATACCGTCTTTTTTTCGTACATTTTTTCGTATTTTTGGTCGTCGTATACCTAATTAAATTTAAAATTAAGTCATTTCTTGTTAATTTTTTAACTAGGTATTTTTAATGATATAATTAGTAGATATTAATTTTTAAAATTATCATAACCATTTGGATTCAACCTTTCCCGTATAATTTATAATGTTTAAATATTTAATTTTTATGTATTCCATCACCACGTGATGGCTTGTTGAAAATACTCCTGTAAGGTATGACAATGACCATAGACTTTCAGAAAATAATAACAATTGCATACAGCACCTTACAATATTTTTGTTTGTACTTCAAAAACCCTTAGTTAGGTTGGCTCATTAAACGGCCGTTTTATTTATACCCAGGCGCATAGTGGAAGAACGAAAGCCATGACAATGAACGTATTTGTTTTGTAAGTTTTTTGCCACCGATTCTCGAGATTATTACATGGTCTCAAATACATATTCGGATAGATTAAACCAACACAGAATGTTTTCACAGAATTTGGCAGATTCGTGATTTTAAGCGAATTATAATTATTTTTACTACCAATCCTAAAAAACCACAGATACTCAGGCATATTTTCGGATAGTTTAGACCATAGTTTACCACACTGTTCGTATCGATATCGACATTCTCCACGATATATAAGTCTGTGTCGATAAAATACTGATCTGGTGAGAATAAGTTTTCCACAAACTAGGCACCAATACGGTCGTTCACCAGTGTGGCATTTTTGAATATGATCATTCAAACAAGGGCGAATCGTAAATTGTCAGGTACATCCTTCGACGCTGCTAGCAAATGGCTTAACGCCTCGGTAAAATCTTAAATGTTGCCACAATTGACTCGATTGATTTACCACTATAATATATGTAATTTAGTCTGAAAATGTTGCCATACAAATATTTACTTCCAACTGGAAGTCCATCCATTACATGAATCTAAAAATATACAATCAAGATGAACAACCAAAACATTAATCTTACCATTAAATACATACAAATATTTGTAGGAGCAAATACATGTCATTATATTGATACCGTCAAGACGACAAGACATTTCGATTTCGCCAAGATGTAGCAAAAAAAAAATAAAAAGTTTATTGAAAAAGAGCTAAAGTTAACATAATGAGTGAAAATTTGAGCATATTTTTAATTTGTAGCAGTTGCCAGCCTGCTGCACATTTTGCATCGATTAGAAATTATTTTAATTTTGAAGGGGAAATTTGTTTATGAAATGGCTAGTTTTGATTGGCTTATATATGTGTAGGTTGAAAGTAAAACATGCTCTTCCACCAAAAAAATATTTTTTGACTTATTGATGTCAATCGATTTGTTTTGTAAAAAGGCACCTATTAAATGAAACATAAATCACAAAACTTACCTTATCACGTATTAAAAACGAAAACAAAACTGATACTTGAAGCAAAAACATACCTTATCCGTCAGACATTTTATTGCCAAACTTAACCTTATCCATATATAAAAAATTACAGTATAATATGCCTTATCCCATATTCATATTTGTTTTAAAAAAGCAAAATGCATCTTATCCGTTTTTTTCGTTGGAGCAGAATCAGCTGCTCACACTAGCATTGCACCGAAAATTTCAATTGCAAAGTTAATTAACGGGGTTGATGCGTTGAGTTTTTCGGATGCATTTTATAGATGCAAAGATAAAATCTCGCAAGATTATTTTATATTGCTGAATACTAAAATAAATGTACCAAAACGTCGCCGGGGTGTTGGTGGACCTCCTAAAAAGTTCAGCCTGCAGTATTTCATGAGAAATAAGAACTCCAAGCTTCTAAGAATATGCCAAAACAATTTTGCGGGCATTTTGGGCATATCCAAAATAAGAATAAAAGGTGTAGTAACAAGACATTTTCAGCAAAAAACAACACCAGCAGAAAGGTGTGTGGCAGACCGTGTATCAATAAAATTTAACGCCAAACGTGCAGCCATCATCAGTTTTGTCAAACGATTTCAAGTATTTTATTTTTATCTATTATTTTGTATTATTAGTTTGTTTTTAATTGTGTTTCATTCCAGGTGGTAGAGAAACACTACTGTCGATCTACGGTCGCAGAGCGACAATACATGTCCAGCGAGCTTTCTATAAACAAGCTTTATAAGATGTTTGTCTTAGATTTTCCAGCCATGGAAGTAAAACGAAACTACTTATTTTTAATAGAAATATACCGGCATATTTTTAATAGAAATTTCAACATAGGGTTTAAAGCACCATTTTGCGGTGTTTGCAGCACCTGCCTAGCACTTAAAGAACAGATAAAACAGAGCGAAACAGACCGACAGGCACGGTCAGTTTTA
Organism: Tipula unca; assembly: GCA_951394425.1. NCBI lineage: Eukaryota > Metazoa > Arthropoda > Insecta > Diptera > Tipulidae > Tipula > Tipula unca. The sequence goes on from OX596380.1 coordinate 78,558,366, forward strand.
ATTACGACGTCGCGAGTGCATAAATTTAGGGCAAAAGCTTTTTACGCATTGGCTAGGGAGGAAGATGAATATATGGAAACATTTTCATTCGACTGCCAACAAAATATATAATGATATGAAGAAACTGGCACTATTATTCATCTTGGGACTCCCAATTGGGTAGTCAGAAATTGGAAGGAAGCTGAAGCTGACACAATTAAACCGCCACTGTCCAGGGCACTTTAAATTTAATGCGTAGAAGCGGTTTGTGATTAGACGACTAATAAACCGATCAATTGCTATTCGTGGAGAGGTGGCTTACGAATCCGAACTGGGGATTGCAAAATCTGTTCTTAAGAAAAGACAAAAGATACAAAATATGCAAATTGCCGTAATACCACCTAATGTATTAGTAAAAGCAAAAAAGCTCAAGGACGTAAACAATTTGCTACAAAAGCACTTCAGGGAAAATTGGCTAATGAGGAATTTATATTTTATAAAAATATAATTCAACCAACTGAGTTAGTTCAACAGATATTAGAGAGGAAACGTCTTGTGAACCGGCAGAAAAGGAGGTGCAACTCAGGATTTCAAAAATTATTTTATTTTTATTTTTATTGGCAATGGGAGTAGCCGTTATTTCTATAATAGTTTTAATTTGAATAATTCAAAACGTGATAATACCCTAAAGTGTTTCTTATGTTGTAACGAAGTATTATAGTAATTTATATTGTTTTAGTATTTTTAAAAATAAAGACGTTTGATTACAGAAGTCAAATAAATTTTGTTCATTTTTGATTGCACCAAAACATACCTCATCCTAATTGGTTCATGTCATAACATACCTTATCCCTTTGTGCATAGCAAACCCACCCTTATCAATTTTTTATTTGATTTTATCTTAACACTAATTAATTTAAAATGTGTGTACGCATCGTTTTTTAAAGCCAACTTATCTTAATTAATTAAAAATTTTTGAAGAACCTTTAATTTTTCGTTTCCCTTAAGAAAGGAAAGTTTTTTGGTTTTTGTGCGGATTGAAATATTGTGGGATTGAAGAGGATTATGTTTTGCTTTCAACCTTCCCATATGGTCGGTGAATAGTTTGCAGCAAGATAGAAATGCATAAACTCGTCTTCAATTGTGACCATTTTGAATACGGTGGTAACACCTGCGACTTCAGGTCCCATTTTTTCTAAGTCTGCTTTAATTTCATTATGACTAATGGATTATGGTAGGCCAATGATAACCACTCTATAAGCCTTTTCACTCTTCAGCTGATTGGTGTGATATTCGATATCTGGGTTCATTTCTTAATTCTTTTGTTTACAAAATTTGCTGATGTACTCGGATTTTGTTCTGACACTGGGGTTTTTATTTTGCAAATATGAATTTGTGATTCTTCATTAGAAATCTGAGCGTCATAGAGCCCCTTTGGAATGTAAATTGTTCTTCGTTACTCATTTGAGCGTTGATATACTTTAGCTTATTTTGCATAAGATTAGAATGTTTTAGCAATGTTTGTAAATCGCAATGTAAATAATGTTTGTGTTATGACACAAACAATAAATGAAATATGAAAATACCATATTATGTATACGTATATTCAAACGTCAAGAAAGTTTACCCAAGGTCTTAAATTTATAGAGGTTTAAACATTCAAAATAAATTTCCCAATGAATGCTTGACAGGTTAAAAATATTTGATTCGATCGAGTTCAGAAATACCAATTCATTCTTTTTGGTTTCGTATAGCATTTTCGTATCGTACGAAGATACGTATCGAATTCAGGAATAGGTACTCAGGTCGGCCACCTAGAGTATTACTTTCCTTGTTTGTTTTATACATTGCGTTTTGTTGTTTATAGTGTTATTACACTCGCCTCTAGAAGTTCAGCCGTTGTGATACAGTTATGCAAAACAATCGATGCCCAGGTGCTACCGCGGGGAGGTAAACTAGAGACAGTTGATGGTTTCTACATAGTTGTAACGCTGGAATATAAACCAATGGCTAATTGGCTATAAACGGTCAACGCCTATCCTATTAAAACACACCCAACACCCGATGACGAGGAACATGATATATTTGTTTTTGTTGTAGTTATAATATATATATACATAATGGTCATCGTTATGCCAATCATTCTTCACTGATGGTGCAAGGGTATTCAATGCAGCCGTAACGGCGTGTGTTCGGAGGACAAATGTTTTCTTGCAGCAAATCAATACGCCCAACATTTGCCTTATGATTTTGCAGTGGATAAGATGAATTCACTCACAAATTAACACTATCGGTTCCCTCAAAATAAAACACAGTTTTAGTAATTAACAAATCACCAATTGAATTTTTATTGGATGATTGAAAAAAGATAAATTTAGAATACATTTGAATCCAATTTATTATATTTGTTTGGATCAAACTCTACAAAAGTAATTTATTGTATTGTTGTTTGTTGCTTCAGGAATAGGCAGTCAACGTGCGGTCTCAAAACTTTAAAAGTGACGTAGTTTTCAATTCACTATTTATATTATTAGATATGGTGCTAAACTGCTTACTTCAGCGTGTATACACGATAAGATAAATTGGGTGATTGAACAGCAATGTAAAATATTAGTAATATTGATTGATTTTTAAATAGCAAAGATTTGATGACTATTTTTTTAAGAGAGGAACTCCAACAACATCATTAAATATTGATATATGGTTTTTAACACCTAAAAAATGTGAATAAATAAATAGATATGTAAAGGTAAGTCAAAATTGTATATATAGCTTAATTGCCAATAATACTACTAATTTGACTTACTTTCATGCCAGTTTCTACATTTAATTTAGCAAAACTACCAACATTTAGCTCGGCTGGCGATTGTGCTCGTAATATCATTAAACATATAAGTTTTTGTTCACGCACGGGCAATAAATACCAGTAAATGCCATAAATGAGGTCCGAAACTTTATCGTTCTGTAATGTATACAATCTCATTTACGATTAGTACTTTTTTTTTTAAAGATTAACTTACTTGAATGGTTACAATTGTTCCTAGAACGCAATATTCTAGGAGCTGTACCAATCCTGCCATTGCCATAAATGGCCCTATAACCCATTTATTCCATACTGTTAAGAATAGGGATAATGTTAGAATCATAACACTTGTGATCACCTGTGCCATACTGAATTGTGTATGTCTTTCATCTACCGATTCGATGTACGATATAAATTCTTGATGTGCTTGAATACACTCATACAATTGTTGCTGAATTTTTTGTAAACTTTCTGGTTCATTTTCTAGCAACGTGTTCAACTTATCAGAACCATCTTTCAAAATTTCGAAATATCCCAGTGTGTGAATAACAAAATACATAAATATACTATCAGCTGCCACTATACCTGGCACACCAATAAAAAACAAAGCCAAATGATGAACTAAATTTATTGTGTAACCAATCGGTGTATGCCAATCAATAAATGGAAATTGAACTGGAAGTATAGAAGTAAGCTCGCCATAAACTGCCCACATAATAACCGGTAATGTTACATAAACTAATGTTACTGCTATAACCAAAATACCAAAACACTCAATGAAGTATGCACAATACAAACAAACTCGTTTAAGAACTGGTGCCACCACAAGGTTGTCCATATATCGCATGTGTAAATTGCGTACCGTTTGAAACAGGGTGCAATAAAATTTTAAATTATAAGCGCCACTATACATTTTATGAAGTGCCTGTAATTATATTGATACAAAATAAGCGCAATTGTACTATATTAGTTAGAAACAAAAACAAACAATATTTCTATTAAGCAAAATATGCTACAAACACTTACTTGGTAGGTAACACAAGCTACACATAGAGCTTCTAGCTTGGCACTAATCGACACGTCAGAAAATAACATGTAGATGAATGACGCGATATACGAATGTGATACAAAAATTGTTATAAACAAGTAACGGTTAAAAGATAATACGGGTTGAAAAAGATTGACACCAATCTTTATGCAAATCATCTCGAAGATTTTTGTTAAATACTGATTGGCCTCCCAGTTTGTACACTTCTTGATCTTGTTATGCGGTAGGATTATGTTTAAAATGTCCATCGTGATGATTTTCGAACTTCTTATTTATTCGAACTATTTCAATTAAATTATATAACTAAACTGTGTGATATAGGATACTCATATGGTATGGATTGATTTTATTTTTATTTTTATTATTCAAATTCAAATTTATTATGTATTAGTTTTCGTATTACCAAGTATTACAAAATACCACCAGGTATGCAGGGCAATTATTTTCTAATGTGTTATGTGTTGAACAGTTAATTTTTAATTAATTGCATATAGAGCATAGCATATTTCTGCTGTTAGCAAAATCAAAGGTTTTATTGATTGAATTAATAATGATGAGACATTAGCATATACAATACAACCACAATTAATATTTTATGGGGTCGAGAACAATTATAGAAAACGTTAATAAGTGTATATAGCATGTGTTCGGAAAGATCAAGTTGATGGAATCAAGACAGCTTTTATGTAAACTCGAGCCCCGATGCAACAATTAAATTTAATCGAGTTAATATTTTTAAGAAAAATTTGTTTCGTACCATAACACTATAGCTAGTTTATCTACTGCGATGTTTTTCAGTTCGCTTGAAACTAAACCATCCTCAGGATTAATTTCATTAAACTCAGCCAAATCTAAACAAACGTTAAAACAAGTAACCGCGCTTGTTCGTGTTTAATACGAAAGTTTTTTGTAAGACTTCGACTTCGTGCTCGAATTTCTAAGTTTCTGATATTACTTTGATCTCACTGATAATTATTGGTTTCTTGATCAGAAAATGCATCGTTATAGGTGAAATTTCATGTAGTAAATTCAATATACGATTGAAATTTAAAGCTGTTTCCCAGATTATTTTATTTCGTACTACAATTAATGGGATGTCATTTTCAGAGTCATACTCTTTAAATGATGGCAATATTGGCAACCAACACATAGTGATTACAACTGCGGCTCGAGACTTTGCCATGCATTAAAAAGAAAATTTACCACATCTCTCAGGTTAATAATTTTGAAAACCGTTTCAATAATTGTTTGGCTAAATTAATCACGTTTTGATCCAATTTGGCGGAAGATACATTACATGAGCCCGTCTAAGTTACTTAAATCAACCATCTTTTGGGTGGCATAGAGCGTTATCCAACAATAAAAGTGGTTTTCCTTCCAGCTCCTTTGCTTTCAGAAATGATCGAACCTAAAATATAATTTGTTTTTAAATTTATGTTAAACACACTGGACAATTCGTAGCTTGCCTCCGGAACAAAATGTTTCCCATACCATTCTTTGAATAGTTTCAAATTCATCCTCGCATTTTGTTCCCCCTGTATATAACCGGATTTCCAATAAAAAATTTAAAAGCTCTTGGTTGTTGTGCTTGACCAATTTAACAAAAGGCTTTAATTTGTTTCTGCCGGTTGTATTTGTACATGCCAGAAACGTAATACGGTATTTCGAAACGTTTCGACCTGATGCGGGTTTTTCTTCTACATGAACAAGCATTTTATTTGGAAGAATCTTCCAAAATAAATCCAATACAGTACTCTGATTCCGTGTCATTTTTTAAATCCGGTGCACCAACCTTTACTGGCCATATATGCTCCGGGTTATTGTTCTTCTATCTTACCATGCCGCCCTCGTTGGCACAGTAAGTAGCGTCCTTGCTTTGTTATTCGAGGGTATCGGGTTCGATTCCCGGTGGTGTCCAAAAATCACGGTTGGGTGTTTTTAATGTGTAAGTATATGTGTTTGTCCGGGTATTGCACCGTGGGCCCATTAGTGGCATTGAGTGCTGGAGTAATCCGCCCAATTTTAATTTTTTTTTATTTTTTACCATGTAAAATGTTGGCTTTTTCCTTTAAAATATCAGCGAAGTTTTGAATGTGTCAATCTCGCTTCAATTAACAATCATTTTAAAAAAATACCCGCTTCATTCTAGGAAATTCGCCTGACTTTATGGCTTTAATTTTCGATAAAGTATTAAACTGAGAAGTGTTCGGGGTATAGGCGTAGTACGATATGTAAACAAAAAGTCTAATTTCAGATCCCCCAAAGGTTTCTCGAAGTTTTGTTTACCCGTTTGAACCGCCCCTTTGCCATTGCGCTAGCATGTAGTAATTAGGATGAACTCTTCATTCCGACGCGGAACTAAGTTTGTTTCGTCTAATTTAATGTTGTAATGAACACGCTGACATGATTCACATTCACATAGGTCTTCCTCGATTTCTTGACCTATACCACCATTGCATATAGACCGAGCCAATAGTTTCATTTCTAAACCATCCTGATTTTGAAGAATGTGAAGTTTCAAAACATGATGCCTAAGCTCAGTTGGTACTACAACTCGATTACCCCAAATAATGAATCCTTTCTCTACAGTTAATTCACAACGTAGAACAAAAAATAGTTTCCTTTGTGGCTCCTAGCATGTATTACATGTGTTAGATGCTGCGGTTATAAAAATACCTTTCCGTTGGTTAAAATAAAATACTAATTAAAGGCTGTTGATTCGAACAAATGACAAAAGAACTGCCAAATACAAATATATTACATTTTCTAAACCAAAAATTATCCTGAGCGGTACTTACTGACGCATTTTATAACTTTGTTGCTCACTTGGCTCAACTCTGCTCCTATTCCCGTAAAATTTGCATCACATCACATGCTAGAAACAGTCTCTTTGTTCGATCGTAGTGCATTAATCAACTTTTTTCAGAAATAATCTATTTCGATGAATTAAATGTCTGCTGACATTCAGCATCCCAAAAAAATCAACATTTTTTTGTATACAACGATACAACAGTTCAACACATCTGTATGCATTGGTGTAAATTTTCGGTAATAATTTACTAATCCTAAACAAGATTTCATCTTGGTGCTGATAGCTTCAACTTTCTTCGAACATGATTGTAGCCCATACTAGTTAATCACATGACCTAAGTACTCCAGCACACTAGACTAATAAGATAAACACTTTTTGGAGTTTATTCCTATACGTTTAGTTCCCAAAGAACGTAGCACTTTTATCTATAGGAAGTACAGTCCTCAATATAGTACTCCCCATTATAATTACGTCATCCAAATAACTAAAAGTTGGAGGCATTCCATTCAGTATTTGATCTACTATACATTGCTGATACCGTAAAATGGAACAACCCTCAAGTGCATGTTGATTATATATTATGGTTTCTACTTTTCATCAACCTCCAATTGTTGGTAGGCCCCTATGTGGGTTCGAAGAGAGGTTGTATAGTACCATTGGATCTCATATTGCTCAATTCGTACTTAATGCAATATTGTTCGCAGGTTTTGAACATAACTTATAATTGTTCCTCCGGTAAACAATAATTCTTCTATATAGGCTTAGCAATTTTGCGTTTCTGGATCGTGCTGCTTATTATATAAGAGTATCAATGACTCGTTATTGTGTTCTTTAATATTTTTAATATATCGTATCACAAATGACCTGCGTACTTCTTATCAAAGATTATACTGATGGAATTATTAGTTGTGGTAACCATTACCTCGATACTTGGATGTCATTTCAACTCCGGTTGAATATTTTTATTTTTGCACCCGGCCACCATTCTTCCACCATGTGTAACGAGAGTGGTTCTTCCCACTACACAAAATTTGTATTTAAAATTTCATCTATCCTCTGTGAAGCACAATCGTGTAAAATTACATTCCAAAGTAACCCACTTGTTTGAAAGGTTTAAAAACTCGTTGGTATATAGTTGGATATTTCGCAGTTTTAGACTCTTGATGTTATAACATTTCTGTTTCCTATCCCAATTTTTTATGACAGAATGTGTATGTCGCAGCTATTTCGAATTTCAGTCTTATGATTCAATGCCATTTTTAAGGATGTGTAACGCTGCTTCGCTCGTTAGTAATCTTTTTTAATAATGAAATTTGCGTACAGCTGCAATGATTGAGTTTTCCAGAGATTAAACAATACTTGGCTTCAAACTCATCCATTTTCTCATTCAATATTTTAAAATTGGAATACACAAGCACAACATACATTTTTGCATCTACCTTTATAGAATTTGGACTCGTAAACCTTGAAGTTCTGTGTTAGGGTTTTTGAGATTTAACTGAAATGTGTTTGGCTACACAAATTTTCCACGGAGTATACCTGGTTTTGAAAGCGTTGAATTATTTGTATGTTACTTTGTTAAGTGGAACTCTAGAGTTGTATTTCATAAGTACAGACAGGTTTCCAGATTTCTTTATAAAGCAAAAGCTTATTAAACATATAGATAGGGGTTTATTTCCAAGTCCATTTGTCCGTATTTCAGTTGCAACTCTTCTTTTTTCTTTTGTATTTGGGCCTTCCACCTTAGCAATTAAAATGAACTTTCCTATATATGTGTACGCATAATGGGCCGGATTGATATGGTGTGCAAAGACGCGGCCACTACTAGCCAAATGCAAAATTATGCCATTTTATCGAAATAAAAATCCCTAAATTAAAAGAGTATTTGGATGCGCATTATTTGATTTAATTAGAAAATCAAGTGGAACTAAAAATAGAAGCAGCTCCTTATTTGATTATATACAATAGTTTATAGGTATGGCAATGACCATAGACTTTCAGAAAACAATAACAATTGCATATAGCACTTTACAATATTTTTGTATGTGATTCAAAAACCCATAGTTATAGCTTGGCTTATTAAACGGCGGTTTTCTTTATACTCGCAGACACATATAGTGGTAGAACGAAAGCCATAACAATGAAGTTAATACTAAACACTGTTAAATTTGGTTAATTATCTAATTGTTTTGTAAGTTTTCTGCCACCGATTCTCGAGATTGTCACATGGTCTTAAATACATATTCGGATAGCTTAAAACAACTGCCTTTGAAGTTGGCAGTTTCGTGATTTTAAGCGAGTTTTAGTTATTTTTACTACTAATTTTTAAACTGTTGTAACGCTCCTTGAGATGTTCATGAATACTCGTCTATATTTTCAGATAATTTAGACCGTTTAGAGTTCTTGCGACCAAGGAAATACAATTCTGATAAAATACGTGATTTTAAACTATTTTCAAACATGAATACCGCTGATCCTAGAGATGCCCACGAGTATTCGTCTATATTTTCGCATACTGAGTTTTACGATTTTCTACACAATTTAGTATTTCAGTTTAGTAAATAATTTTTATTATTCTTCTCAATAGGTTTTGTTATTTTTACCAATTGGAGTTTTTTAGTTATAACATAATTTACTTGGCTACAACGTTTCGTAATGGTCTTAACTATCTGAAAATACCAGCGAATGCCTGTGAAAATCTGTAGGATCGGCGGTACAAATTATTAAATATCGCAAAACTTTGATTTTTTATGATAAATCGTAAAGTAGCCTTGACTACAAAGGTACACAAGTTGGTTTAAGATATTCGAAAATGTGGAGGAAAACCTGTAAACATCTTTAGAATCTTGGTTATTTAATTATTTCAATATACACATTTTGTCGGTGATTTGATATTTCAATTGGAAAAAAAAAATTAAAAATCCAATAGGGAAAAATAACAACAAATCCAATTGTAATAATAATAAAAGTCACATAATAAAAGTTATTCGCAACACTAAAATTCTATGATCTGTATGTACAAAATATTAAAACTCACCAAAATTTAATTTTCTTAAACTAACCGTTTACTTAAAGTCCAAAAGAATTTAATTTACTTCACGAACCAGATTCTAGTTGATCCACAGTCTTCCTAAAATATAGACGAGATACAAATATTACCCGTGGACAACTTTAGGATCAACGGTAGAAGTGGAATGCCAACAAAATTAGTACAATTATGTAGAATAACAGTGACCCAGTATGCTGTACTAAAGCTGAAAACAGTCTGTCAATTATTTCAGTTTGTTCGGCAGTTGTTCCAATAGATGATCTGTTTTCGATACTCTTTAATTTCATGTTGGAGTACATCTTTCGTAAAACTGAAACACCTCAGCGCAACATCTTATAACGTCAGTCCAGTTATGTGCTTATACATATACTGATGACATATGAGTGATTGTACTGAATAGTAACGAAGTGAGGAAATTTGATCCGCTTATAGAGTTTTCAGATTCTGTTGCACTCGAGATCAAAACAAAATACATAATCTCTGGCTATAGGGCCAATGGCACACCAGATTTTAGTAGTGATCCCTATACATTTGAGGGTTTGAGGAGGATCAAATATTTGGGCTGCCTTATCACTCACGATAACAGTGTAAATGAGGACATTAAAGAGCGGCGGGCAGTTGGCAGTTGTGCTTTGCATCCTGTAAGAGTCTATAAGACTACTGCTAAAATTCAAATACTTACAAAGTGTTCATCATACCCGTTATTATGTTTCATTGTGAAACTTGGACGCGGACAAACAAGTACGAGAGCTGGTTTCTTACATTTGAGGGTCGAATCATGGGTGTGATTTACGGCCCAAATTGCGAACAAGGCAGTACAAATATGGCACATATGTACAATATCGAGATCAGAGATCTGATGAAGATACCCAATATTGTATACATGAAGTACAATCTGCATACGGATCCAGAACGAAATGTGTAGCAATCTCTGAAAGAAGAGCCACCATATGGTAGGCGCAGAGGTCGGCTTGGCTTCTTTAAGTTGTCTAGGACAGTATGAAGACTAAGCTCAGGTTCGCAACCGTTAGAGTCACATTGTTGACACAGTAATGGGCCAGTAACGACCTTTAATGACCGGTTGTTTTGACATTTTTTAATATTGTTACGATCGTGTCGACATCTATGTTTGAATAGCGACACTATCGTTAATGTAAAATTGTTATAAAGTAGAACAGTATAGAAGTGTCTAGACTTATCTAGACTAATCGAATATTCTGGACATTTCTAGAATGGTTAGAATATTTGGTATAAATACGCAACAAACATTTGGGAGAAAATCAGTTGTGTTTTAACCGTGAGAGTGCTAATAGTAATTAAAAGGAAAGTGTTTATAAAGTAAAGTAAAGTGTTATTAAAGCGTAATATAGTGTTGTTAAAGTGTAGTAAAATAATTATTGTGAAGAAATAATTAAGTTAAATAAGTGAATTAATTAAATTAGTGTTTAATCGGAAATAAATAAATTTAGTGTGTTCTAGAATTTACATCGTTTGTTTTATTCACAATCCAGTGATCGAACCTTGAATTTGACAAGGCAAAAACGTAACAATTGGTGACAGCGGTGGGATTGTGAATTAAAAGATGATTCTAGACGAATTGAAGATTTCCGATTTAAAGGAAGAGTTGGAGCGACGTGGTTTGTCAACGGCCGGCCAGAAAAATGTATTGAGGCAACGATTACTTCAAGCATTAGAGCTGGAGGGTAATGATCCGGTTAGTTATAATTTTGACGAATCGACATTTTCCGACCACGCTGAAGGGGACGAAGAGAATGGAGAAAGTAAAGAGGCGGTAGTGGAGGTTGCAGCGGTACCTTCTGGAAATTTCGATATGGCGCAGTTAATGGCTGCTATTCAACAGTCCAATTTGGAAATGAAACAGTCTAATATGGAAATGAGACAATCAATGGAACAATCTAGTAATCAATTAGATCAGAAAATTGAATTGGCATTTGATCGATCAAATCAAGAAATGAAAGAAATTAAGCAGTCGGTGGGCGAGATCAATAACAAAATGGATGAGAAATTCAATGAAATGTATATCAATTTACATGAAGAAGTAGAGCAAATTGAACAAAAATTACAAAAGGACATCCAAGGGTTGGAGCAGAAAGTTATTGACGGCAACGGAAAAATACAAACAGATATGGAAGAATTACAAGAGAAAGTTCTAGGCTTCGAAAAAGAACTTCTTTACCTCAAAGTTAACGGAACAACGTCGCCTGTATCTCAGCCAATTCAAGCAATGAAATTTAAGCCACCGATATTTGATAGTACAACATCGTTTGCGGTTTTCAAATTTCAATTTGAGACAACGGTTAATCAAAATGGGTGGAATGATGCAAATCGAAGAACAGCATTAATAGTGGCTCTAAAAGGAGAAGCGGCTGAAACACTGCAGACTATTCCGCAGTATGACCGTAGTAATTACAACGAAATAATGAAGGCGTTGGAGCGAAAGTATGGAAGTGACCATAAGCGAGAGATGTATCGTATGGAGCTGAAGAGCCGAGGTCAAAAGATCGGAGAGACTCTTCAAGAATATTCCGCAGCAGTCGAGCGGCTAGTGCATTTGGCACATGTGAATACATCTCCCGATTACATGGAGAGGATTAAGATGGACGCATTCATCGATGGAATACGGGATCCGGATACACGTAAAGCAGTGATGTTATCACCTAAGGCGACTTTTGCCGAGACCATCGCGTGTGCTTTAATAAATGAGACTGCGCAGGCTATCATAAAACCGTCGCTTAAGGTACGACGAGTAGAAATGGATAGCAGCACCAACGTCGAGCGGTCGGTTCCAAGATACAGAGAGGGTGGTAGCAAAATAAAATGTTGGACATGTGACAAAATGGGTCATATGTCGAGAGACTGTAAAGAAGGAAAATGGAGACGTACAAGATCGCGATCTCCTATGCAACGACGAGTATTAAGTAGAGAGCGAACGTTGGTCAAGGAAGATGGCCAAGAACGAAAGGAGTCGTTAAACTACAACGAGTCAGCCTAAAGGGGCAGAAGCTGACTCCCACAACCAATTGCCCCATAACCTCCATCCCTATTTCGAGATTGGGACGAGTAGGTGACAGCTTAACAATCAAAGGAAGTATTGACGGGAAGAGCTGTGTTATTACCCTGGATACAGGAGCGGTGCGCACGTTTGTCCGTGAGGATCTAGTGAAGGGAAGAGTACTACCAGCCAATGAGTTGAAATTACGTACAGCCACAGGAGAGAGCGCAGACATAAAGGGTAGGAAGCTTGTGAGAATTGAGATAGGCAATGCTCAATTCCAACACGAAGTGCTGGTCGCAAAGATAGTGGATGAAGTCATCTTGGGGATGGACTTCATGAGAGCGAATGGCTTCGTGGTGGATGTTGGAAGAGGAGTATTGGACTGTGATAATTTCGAGTTACCACTGCGAGTGGATGATGTGGAAACAACTACTAGGCGGGTAATAATAGAACATCGGGAAAAGCTGCCACCGAATTCGGAAACAATTGTGTGGGGGAGATTGGAGGGAGGTTCTGGGCCACCCAGGTTGTGGGTTGTAGAAGCCAGTGAGGAAGAAAGCGAAACCAAAGGAATTATGATAGGGAGGACGTTAGTAAAATCAGATAACGAATGTAGGGTACCGATTAGGACCCTAAATCTCTCGGAAAAGACAAAAACAATTAAGAAAGGAACGGTTATTGGTAAATGTGAAGAGGTGTCAACGATAATGAAATGCGAGCAGAAAAATCCGATTAGAAACACCGATACGCAAGGACAAAAGCAAATAGTAGAACACCTCATGCAGAAATGGACTGGGGATCTTACCATGAACCAGAAAAATTCAGCACGACAACTGTTCGAACAGTATAAGTTGATATTTTGCAATACACCGGATAATAATGGAAGGGCTAACATGGTGAAACATCGAATTGATACCGGAACGGAGACACCTATACGCCAAGCACCGAGAAGGTTACCTTTAGCAAAACGAGAAGAGGTGGATCGAATGGTAACGGACATGCAGGCAGCTGGAGTGATTGAATCATCAAACAGTCCATGGAGTTCACCAGTAGTATTAGTCCAAAGGAAGGATGGGAAAATGCGCTTTTGTGTCGATTACCGAAAGCTAAATTCAGTAACGAAAAAGGATAGCTACCCATTACCAAGGATCGATGACACGTTAGACACATTGTCAGGCGCTAGAATGTTTTCAACATTGGACCTGCAAAGCGGGTATTGGCAGGTGGAAGTCCAAGAGCAAGATCGTGAAAAAACGGCGTTCAGTGTGGGTAATGGGCTATGGCAGTTTAACGTGATGCCATTTGGATTATGTAATGGCGCGGCAACTTTTGAACGACTTATGGAGCGCGTGTTAAAGGGACTGCACTGGAAGACTTGCCTCGTGTATTTGGATGACATCATAGTTATGGGAAAGGATTTCGAAGAACACTTAACAAATTTGTCAGAGGTATGGAAGCGATTACAATCAGCCGGTTTAAAGTTGAATCCGAAGAAGTGTTCATTATTCAGAACGGAGGTAAAATTTTTGGGGCATAAGGTAACGACCAATGGAATCCACACCGATGAGGACAAGATATCAGCGGTAAAGGACTGGCCAAGACCTAAAAATTTACGGGAATTACGGAGCTTCCTCGGATTGTGCACTTATTATAGGCGATTTGTACCAGGATTTGCCAATGTGGCAAAGAGCTTACATGATTTGACCCGGAAGAACAGAGCATTTGAATGGAGTGACGAGCAAGAGGAGTCATTCAATGAATTGAGAAGGCGATTATGTACGGCACCGTTGTTGGCATACCCTATACCTGGTGTTAAGTTTATTCTTGATACCGATGCAAGTAATGATGGCATCGGAGGGGTGTTGTCGCAAGAAATTGAAGGGCAAGAAAGAGTAATAGCTTATTACTCGAAGGTGTTGTCTAAACCAGAACGTAACTATTGTGTAACTCGTAAGGAATTGTTGGCTATAGTGGAATGTGTGAAACATTTTCATAAGTACCTCTATGGCCAAGAATTTCATATACGAACGGACCATGGAGCATTACGTTGGCTACTGCAGTTCAAGAACCCAGAAGGACAGGTAGCGCGTTGGATTGAGCGACTACAGAGCTATCATTACCAGATCGAACATCGGAAAGGGAGTGCACATGGAAATGCTGATGCATTGTCAAGACGACCATGTCAAGTGGAATGTAAGCACTGCGGGCGTATAGAAGCAAAGGAAGACGTTATCGACATCAGGCTTATGCAAATACTACCCGATAAGGAATGGACGGATGAAACGGTTAGGGACGAGCAGTTAGCAGATCCAGATTTGGCAATAATCATGCAACTTAAGGAGACAGGAAATCGTCCAACTTGGTGTGAAATTGCGGATAAGAGTCCCACGGTAAAGGCTTACTGGGCACAATGGGATAGCCTCCAAATCGAGAACGGATGCTTAAAACGAATATGGGAACGCTCGGACGGTAATGTGAAGCAATTGGTAAAAGTGGTGCCTAAGTCTAGAATTGCCGAGATATTGAAGGAGTATCACGGAGGGGCAAGTGGGGGTCATCTGGGAATTAATAAAACACTTGCCAAAATACGTCAACGTTTTTACTGGTCAGGATGTAGACAATCTGTAGTGGAGTGGTGCCAAAGATGTGATCAATGTGCGGCGGTAAAAGGTCCTGCACGGAAAAGTCGGGGAGCAATGCAGCAATATAACGTTGGAGCGCCGTTTGAAAGGATCGCAATGGATGTGGCAGGACCATTCCGGACTACGGATGTTGGTAACAAATATGTGCTAGTAATAATGGACTATTTTAGCAAATGGCCAGAGGTGTATCCCATACCCAATCAGGAGGCAACCACGATAGCTGACGCCGTGGTTAATAATTGGATAAGTCGTTTTGGAGTACCAATGGAGATTCACACAGACCAAGGAAGAAATTTTGAGTCAGTTGTATTTCAGGAAGTCTGTCAGTTGCTCGGTATAAATAAAACAAGAACAACGCCTCTGCATCCACAGTCGGATGGTATGGTGGAAAGATTCAACGGGACGTTGGAGAAATATTTAGCAAAGGTCGTGGAAAATGATCAACGCAACTGGGATCGACATATTACGATGTTCCTGATGGCGTATCGATCAGCAGTACATGACTCAACGGGAATGACACCAGCGAGAATCCTTTTTGGAAATAATCTGCGATTACCCGGAGATCTAAAGTTTGGAGCTGTTCCGTCATCAGCTTTAGATAGACAGAATTATGTTGACCAGATGAGAGGAGAACTCGACCAGGTACACCAGTTTGTACGAGAGAAGATACGAGTATAAATTGACCGGATGAAAGCTCGATATGACATACGAGCAAATAATAAAGGTTTCGAAGAAGGAGAGTTAGTATGGCTTTACAACCCACAACGGAAGAAGGGTTTATCACCAAAGCTGCAACCTTCATGGGAAGGGCCGTACACCATCATCACCAAAATAAATGATGTGGTCTACCGGATCAAGAAAGGGCAGCGAGGAAAGTTGAAGGTGGTGCATATAGAGCGATTAGCGATCTACAGGGGTAGTGAGTTGGATCCTGTTCGGGACGAATCAGGATTAGGTAGGGGGTAATGTTACGATCGTGTCGACATCTATGTTTGAATAGCGACACTATCGTTAATGTAAAATTGTTATAAAGTAGAACAGTATAGAAGTGTCTAGACTTATCTAGACTAATCGAATATTCTGGACATTTCTAGAATGGTTAGAATATTTGGTATAAATACGCAACAAACATTTGGGAGAAAATCAGTTGTGTTTTAACCGTGAGAGTGCTAATAGTAATTAAAAGGAAAGTGTTTATAAAGTAAAGTAAAGTGTTATTAAAGCGTAATATAGTGTTGTTAAAGTGTAGTAAAATAATTATTGTGAAGAAATAATTAAGTTAAATAAGTGAATTAATTAAATTAGTGTTTAATCGGAAATAAATAAATTTAGTGTGTTCTAGAATTTACATCGTTTGTTTTATTCACAATCCAGTGATCGAACCTTGAATTTGACAAGGCAAAAACGTAACAATATTAAGTTCACCGTCATCTAAAGTCGACCTTATAATAAATATTAGTTAGGATAATTTTTGACATTTATTTGAGAATTATTTAATTTTAATTTCAAAATTTTTTATTATTGAATTATATTCGAAACCAGAATACCTGAATTTCTAGGTAGTGTACCTATTGTGCGCAAAATTAACATTGTAAAATTTCGAAATTTTGTCTAAGAATTAGCTCCATTTTAAAATCTAGAATTTCTTAAATTTTGAATTATTTACTGATTTTTAAACTTTCTGAAATTTTTAATAATTTTGATTTTTTAAAATTGAAAATTTGAAATCTAAAATTTGGGGTAGTATAACATTCAAATAAACATTGGAATAGTTAGAATTTTAATTCCGAAATTAAGAATATTGTTACGTTTTTGCCTTGTCAAATTCAAGGTTCGGTCACTGGATTGTGAATAAAACAAACGATGTAAATTCTAGAACACACTAAATTTATTTATTTCCGATTAAACACTAATTTAATTATTTCACTTATTTAACTTAATTATTTCACTTCACAATAATTATTTTACTACACTCTAACAACACTATATTACACTTTAATAACACTTTATTTTACTTTATAAACACTTTCCTTTTAATTACTATTAGCACTCTCACGGTTAAAACACAACTGATTTTCTCCCAAATGTTTGTTGCGTATTTATACCAAATATTCTAACCATTCTAGAAATGTCCAGAATATTCGATTAGTCTAGATAAGTCTAGACACCTCTATACTGTTCTACTTTATAACAATTTTACATTAACGATAGTGTCGCTATTCAAACATAGATGTCGCCACGATCGTAACATTACCCCCTACCTAATCCTGATTCGTCCCGAACAGGATCCAACTCACTACCCCTGTAGATCGCTAATCGCTCTATATGCACCACCTTCAACTTTCCTCGCTGCCCTTTCTTGATCCGGTAGACCACGTCGTTTATTTTGGTGATGATGGTATACGGCCCTTCCCATGAAGGTTGCAGCTTTGGTGATAAACCCTTCTTCCGTTGTGGGTTGTAAAGCCATACTAACTCTCCTTCTTCGAAACCTTTATTATTTGCTCGTATGTCATATCGAGCCTTCATCCGGTCACTTGATACTCGTATCTTCTCTCGTACAAACTGGTGTACCTGGTCGAGTTCTCCTCTCATCTGGTCGACATAATTCTGTCTATCTAAAGCTGATGACGGAACAGCTCCAAACTTTAGATCTCCGGGTAATCGCAGATTATTTCCAAAAAGGATTCTCGCTGGTGTCATTCCCGTTGAGTCATGTACTGCTGATCGATACGCCATTAGGAACATCGGAATATGTCGATCCCAGTTACGTTGATCAGTATCCACGACCTTTGCTAAATATTTCTCCAACGTCCCGTTGAATCTTTCCACCATACCATCCGACTGTGGATGCAGAGGCGTTGTTCTTGTTTTATTTATACCGAGCAACTGACAGACTTCCTGAAATACAACTGACTCGAAATTTCTTCCTTGGTCTGTGTGAATCTCCATTGGTACTCCAAAACGACTTATCCAATTATTAACCACGGCGTCAGCTATCGTGGTTGCCTCCTGATTAGGTATGGGATACACCTCTGGCCATTTGCTAAAATAGTCCATTATTACTAGCACATATTTGTTACCAACATCCGTAGTCCGGAATGGTCCTGCCACATCCATTGCGATCCTTTCGAACGGCGCTCCAACGTTATATTGCTGCATTTCTCCCCGACTTTTCCGTGCAGGACCTTTTACCGCCGCACATTGATCACATCTTTGGCACCACTCCACTACAGATTGTCTACATCCTGACCAGTAAAAACGTTGACGTATTTTGGCAAGTGTTTTATTAATTCCCAGATGACCCCCACTTGCCCCTCCGTGATACTCCTTCAATATCTCGGCAATTCTAGATTTAGGCACCACTTTTACCAATTGCTTCACATTACCGTCCGAGCTTTCCCATATTCGTTTTAAGCATCCGTTCTCGATTTGGAGGCTATCCCATTGTGCCCAGTAAGCCTTTACCGTGGGACTCTTATCCGCAATTTCACACCAAGTTGGACGATTTCCTGTCTCTTTAAGTTGCATGATTATTGCCAAATCTGGATCTTCTAACTGCTCGTCCCTAACCGTTTCATCCGTCCATTCCTTATCGGGTAGTATTTGCATAAGCCTGATGTCGATAACGTGCTCCTTTGCTTCTATTCGCCCGCAGTGCTTACATTCCACTTGACATGGTCGTCTTGACAATGCATCAGCATTTCCATGTGCACTCCCTTTCCGATGTTCGATCTGGTAATGATAGCTCTGTAGTCGCTCAATCCAACGCGCTACCTGTCCTTCTGGGTTCTTGAACTGCAGTAGCCAACGTAATGCTCCATGGTCCGTTCGTATATGAAATTCTTGGCCATAGAGGTACTTATGAAAATGTTTCACACATTCCACTATAGCCAACAATTCCTTACGAGTTACACAATAGTTACGTTCTGGTTTAGATAACACCTTCGAGTAATAAGCTATTACTCTTTCTTGCCCTTCAATTTCTTGCGACAACACCCCTCCGATGCCATCATTACTTGCATCGGTATCAAGAATAAACTTAACACCAGGTATAGGGTATGCCAACAACGGTGCCGTACATAATCGCCTTATCAATTCATTGAATGACTCCTCTTGCTCGTCATTCCATTCAAATGCTCTGTTCTTCCGGGTCAAATCATGTAAGCTCTTTGCTACATTGGCAAATCCTGGCACAAATCGCCTATAATAAGTGCACAATCCGAGGAAGCTCCGTAATTCCCGTAAATTTTTAGGTCTTGGCCAGTCCTTTACCGCTGATATCTTGTCCTCATCGGTGTGGATTCCATTGGTCGTTACCTTGTGCCCCAAAAATTTTACCTCCGTTCTGAATAATGAACACTTCTTCGGATTCAACTTTAAACCGGCTGATTGTAATCGCTTCCATACCTCTGACAAATTTGTTAAGTGTTCTTCGAAATCCTTTCCCATAACAATGATGTCATCCAAATACACGAGGCAAGTCTTCCAGTGCAGTCCCTTTAACACGCGCTCCATAAGTCGTTCAAAAGTTGCCGCGCCATTACATAATCCAAATGGCATCACGTTAAACTGCCATAGCCCATTACCCACACTGAACGCCGTTTTTTCACGATCTTGCTCTTGGACTTCCACCTGCCAATACCCGCTTTGCAGGTCCAATGTTGAAAACATTCTAGCCCCTGACAATGTGTCTAACGTGTCATCGATCCTTGGTAATGGGTAGCTATCCTTTTTCGTTACTGAATTTAGCTTTCGGTAATCGACACAAAAGCGCATTTTGCCATCCTTCCTTTGGACTAATACTACTGGTGAACTCCATGGACTGTTTGATGATTCAATCACTCCAGCTGCCTGCATGTCCGTTACCATTCGATCCACCTCTTCTCGTTTTGCTAAAGGTAACCTTCTCGGTGCTTGGCGTATAGGTGTCTCCGTTCCGGTATCAATTCGATGTTTCACCATGTTAGCCCTTCCATTATTATCCGGTGTATTGCAAAATATCGACTTATACTGTTCGAACAGTTGTCGTGCTGAATTTTTCTGGTTCATGCTAAGATCCCCAGTCCATTTCTGCATGAGGTGTTCTACTATTTGCTTCTGTCCTTGCGTATCGGTGTTTCTAATCGGATTTTTCTGCTCGCATTTCATTATCGTTGATACCTCTTCACATTTACCAATAACAGTTCCTTTCTTAATTGTTTTTGTCTTTTCCGAGAGATTTAGGGTCCTAATCGGTACCCTACATTCGTTATCTGATTTTACTAACGTCCTCCCTATCATAATTCCTTTGGTTTCGCTTTCTTCTTCACTGGCTTCTACAACCCACAACCTGGGTGGCCCAGAACCTCCCTCCAATCTCCCCCACACAATTGTTTCCGAATTCGGTGGCAGCTTTTCCCGATGTTCTATTATTACCCGCCTAGTAGTTGTTTCCACATCATCCACTCGCAGTGGTAACTCGAAATTATCACAGTCCAATACTCCTCTTCCAACATCCACCACGAAGCCATTCGCCCTCATGAAGTCCATCCCCAAGATGACTTCATCCACTATCTTTGCGACCAGCACTTCGTGTTGGAATTGAGCATTGCCTATCTTAATTCTCACAAGCTTCCTGCCCTTTATGTCTGCGCTCTCTCCTGTGGCTGTACGTAATTTCAACTCATTGGCTGGTAGTACTCTTCCCTTTACTAGATCCTCACGGACAAACGTGCGCACCGCTCCTGTATCCAGGGTAATAACACAGCTCTTCCCGTCAATACTTCCTTTAATTGTTAAGCTGTCACCGACTCGTCCCAATCTCGAAATAGCGATGGAGGTTATGGGGCAATTGGTTGTGGGAGTCAGCTTCTGCCCCTTTAGGCTGACTCGTTGTAGTTTAACGACTCCTTTCGTTCTTGGCCAACTTCCTTGACCAACGTTCGCTCTCTACTTAATACTCTTCGTTGCATAGGAGATCGCGATCTTGTACGTCTCCATTTTCCTTCTTTACAGTCTCTCGACATATGACCCATTTTGTCACATGTCCAACATTTTATTTTGCTACCACCCTCTCTGTATCTTGGAACCGACCGCTCGACGTTGGTGCTTCTATCCATTTCTACTCGTCGTACCTTAAGCGACGGTTTTATGATAGCCTGCGCAGTTTCATTTATTAAGGCACACGCGATAGTCTCGGCAAAAGTAGCCTTAGGTGATAACATCACTGCTTTACGTGTTTCCGGATCCCGTATTCCATCGATGAATGCGTCCATCTTAATCCTCTCCATGTAATCGGGAGATGTATTCACATGTGCCAAATGCACTAGTCGCTCGACTGCTGCGGAATATTCCTGAAGGGTCTCTCCGATCTTTTGACATCGGCTCTTCAGCTCCATACGATACATCTCTCGCTTATGGTCACTTCCATACTTTCGATCCAGCGCCTTCATTATTTCGTTGTAATTACTACGGTCATACTGCGGAATAGTCTGCAGTGTTTCAGCCGCTTCTCCTTTTAGAGCCACTATTAATGCTGTTCCCCGATTTGCGTCATTCCACCCATTTTGGTTAGCCGTTGTCTCAAATTGAAATTTGAAAACCGCAAACGATGTTGTGCCATCAAATATCGGTGGCTTAAATTTCATTGCTTGAATTGGCTGAGCTACTGGCGATGCTGTTCCGTTAACCTCGATACATAGAAGTTTCTTCTCGAAGCCTAGAACTTTCTCTTCTAACCCTTGGATGTCCTTCTGTAATTTTTGTTCAATTTGCTCTACTTCTTCATGTAAATTGATATACATTTCATTGAATTTCTCGTCCATTTTGTTATTGATCTCGCCCACCGACTGTTCCATGCGCTGATTTGACCGTTTAATTTCTTTCATTTCCTGATTTGATTGATCAATTTTCTGATTTAATTGATTACTAGATTGTTCCATTTTATGGTTTACTTTTTCAACAGACTTTTCAACTGTCTTTTCTACTGATGTTTCAATAGACTGTTTCATTTCCAAATTGGACTGTTCCATTCTCATCATAACTGCCATTAACTGCGCTATATCGAAATTTCCAGAAGGTACCGATGCAACCTCCACTACCGCCTCTTTACTTTCTCCATTCTCTTCGTCCCCTTCTGCGTGGTCGGAAAATGTCGATTCATCAAAATTATAACTAGCCGGATCATTACCCTCCAGCTCTAATGCTTGAAGTAATCGTTGCCTCAATACATTTTTCTGACCGACCGTTGACAAACCACGTCGCTCCAACTCTTCCTTTAAATCGGAAATCTTCAATTCGTCTAGAATCATCTTTTAATTCACAATCCCACCGCTGTCACCAATTGTTACGTTTTTGCCTTGTCAAATTCAAGGTTCGGTCACTGGATTGTGAATAAAACAAACGATGTAAATTCTAGAACACACTAAATTTATTTATTTCCGATTAAACACTAATTTAATTATTTCACTTATTTAACTTAATTATTTCACTTCACAATAATTATTTTACTACACTCTAACAACACTATATTACACTTTAATAACACTTTATTTTACTTTATAAACACTTTCCTTTTAATTACTATTAGCACTCTCACGGTTAAAACACAACTGATTTTCTCCCAAATGTTTGTTGCGTATTTATACCAAATATTCTAACCATTCTAGAAATGTCCAGAATATTCGATTAGTCTAGATAAGTCTAGACACCTCTATACTGTTCTACTTTATAACAATTTTACATTAACGATAGTGTCGCTATTCAAACATAGATGTCGCCACGATCGTAACAATATTGTTACGATCGTGTCGACATCTATGTTTGAATAGCGACACTATCGTTAATGTAAAATTGTTATAAAGTAGAACAGTATAGAAGTGTCTAGACTTATCTAGACTAATCGAATATTCTGGACATTTCTAGAATGGTTAGAATGTTTGGTATAAATACGCAACAAGCATTTGGGAGAAAATTAGTTGTGTTTTAACCGTGAGAGTGCTAATAGTAATTAAAAGGAAAGTGTTTATAAAATAAAATAAAGTGTTATTAAAGTGTAATATAGTGTTGTTAAAGTGTAGTAAAATAATTATTGTGAAGTGAAATAATTAAGTTAAATAAGTGAAATAATTAAATTAGTGTTTAATCGGAAATAAATAAATTTAGTGTGTTCTAGAATTTACATCGTTTGTTTTATTCACAATCCAGTGATCGAACCTTGAATTTGACAAGGCAAAAACGTAACAATATGTTAAAGAGCGATTTTGAAAATTTGTCACTAGAGCCCAGTTCCTTTTATGGTACCATCAGTATCGATATAGAAAAGTTGATTTACCCTCTATCCCTTATATATAGTCACTATATGAGGAAATCTAAGATTTAAATTATTTGGAATAGAACGGAACCACTTCTACACAATATTCGATGATTTTGTAAGAATTTGAAAATTTGTCACTTGCACCCAGTCCTTTTTTTATGGAACCATCAGTATCGATATAGAAAGCTTGATTTACCCTCTATCCATTCTATATAGGCACTATATGAGGCAATCTCTAAGATTTCAATTATTTGGAATAGAACGGAACCACTTCTACACAATATTCGATGATTTTGTAAAATTTTGAAAATTTGTCACTTGAGCCCAGTTCTTTTTTTATGGAACCTACGATTCGAATTATTTGTATACGGCTGCATATTTGTATGATTTTATTTAGGTACTTATATCTATTTGATTATATTCATACATAATAGGTATCTGATTGATGAATAGTGATGGGTGGGTTTTTTTGCGGGATATAGGCACAAAATAGCTAATGTAACTCAAAATAAGTTTTGTTCCGAATACATAGTCGGCCTATTTCGGTATAGGGATTCTAACAGATTGTGATGGTGTTCCATAACGCTGAATTTTTTGTAACACTAACTGCCTGTCGTATGAAGTATTACTGTATTCAATTAAATGTTAATCCTAAATATAGACAACCGAAATTATACCACAAAAATTTATGTATTTTAGTAAGGTTTTGCATGTTTCTGGCTCAGAATCTCTATACTGGAAAGCAATAAAACAATAAAACAGCAAGCAATGACCCAAATGACGATGATCATGACATATTTGTTTTTGTTGTACTATATAATATATATTGTTACGATCGTGTCGACATCTATGTTTGAATAGCGACACTATCGTTAATGTAAAATTGTTATAAAGTAGAACAGTATAGAAGTGTCTAGACTTATCTAGACTAATCGAATATTCTGGACATTTCTAGAATGGTTAGAATATTTGGTATAAATACGCGACAAACATTTGGGAGAAAATCAGTTGTGTTTTAACCGTGAGAGTGCTAATAGTAATTAAAAGGAAAGTGTTTATAAAGTAAAATAAAGTGTTATATAGTGTTGTTAAACTGTAGAAAATAATTATTGTGAAGTTAAATAATTAAGTTAAATAAGTGAATTAATTAAATTAGTGTTTAATCGGAAATAAATAAATTTAGTGTGTTCTAGAATTTACATCGTTTGTTTTATTCACAATCCAGTGATCGAACCTTGAATTTTGACAAGGCAAAAACGTAACAATTGGTGACAGCGGTGGGATTGTGAATTAAAAGATGATTCTAGACGAATTGAAGATTTCCGATTTAAAGGAAGAGTTGGAGCGACGTGGTTTGTCAACGGTCGGCCAGAAAAATGTATTGAGGCAACGATTACTTCAAGCATGAACTGGAGGGTAATGATCCGGCTAGTTATAATTTTGACGAATCGACATTTTCCGACCACGCAGAAGGGGACGAAGAGAATGGAGAAAGTAAAGAGGCGGTAGTGGAGGTTGCATCGGTACCTTCTGGAAATTTCGATATAGCGCAGTTAATGGCAGTTATGATGAGAATGGAACAGTCCAATTTGGAAATGAAACAGTCTATTGAAACATCAGTAGAAAAGACAGTTGAAAAGTCTGTTGAAAAAGTAAACCATAAAATGGAACAATCTAGTAATCAATTAAATCAGAAAATTGATCAATCAAATCAGGAAATGAAAGAAATTAAGCAGTCGGTGGGCGAGATCAATAACAAAATGGATGAGAAATTCAATGAAATGTATATCAATTTACACGAAGAAGTAGAGCAAATTGAACAAAAATTACAAAAGGACATCCAAGGGTTGGAGCAGAAAGTTATTGACGGCAACGGAAAAATACAAACAGACATGGAAGAATTACAAGAGAAAGTTCTAGGCTTCGAAAAAGAACTTCTTTACCTCAAAGTTAACGGAACAACGTCGCCAGTATCTCAGCCAATTCAAGCAATGAAATTTAAGCCACCGATATTTGATGGTACAACATCGTTTGCGGTTTTCAAATTTCAATTTGAGACAACGGTTAATCAAAATGGGTGGAATGATGCAAATCGGCCAACAGCATTAATAGTGGCTCTAAAAGGAGAAGCGGCTGAAACAATGCAGACTATTCCGCAGTATGACCGTAGTAATTACAACGAAATAATGAAGGCGTTGGAGCGAAAGTATGGAAGTGACCATAAGCGAGAGATGTATCGTATGGAGCTGAAGAGCCGAGGTCAAAAGATCGGAGAGACTCTTCAAGAATATTCCGCAGTAGTCGAGCGGCTAGTGCATTTGGCACATGTGAATACATCTCCCGATTACATGGAGAGGATTAAGATGGACGCATTCATCGATGGAATACGCGATCCGGAAACACGTAAAGCAGTGATGTTATCACCTAAGGCTACTTTTGCCGAGACCATCGCGTGTGCTTTAATAAATGAGACTGCGCAGGCTATCATAAAACCGTCGCTTAAGGTACGACGAGTAGAAATGGATAGAAGCACCAACGTCGAGCGGTCGGTTCCAAGATACAGAGAGGGTGGTAGCAGAATAAAATGTTGGACATGTGACAAAATGGGTCATATGTCGAGAGACTGTAAAGAAGAAAAATGGAGACGTACAAGATCGCGATCTCCTATGCAACGACGAGTATTAAGTAGAGAGCAACTACAAAGCTATCATTACCAGATCGAACATCGAAAAGGGAGTGCACATGGAAATGCTGATGCATTGTCAAGACGACCATGTCAAGTGGAATGTAAGCACTGCGGGCGTATAGAAGCAAAGGAAGACGTTATCGACATCAGGCTTATGCAAATATTACCCGATAAGGAATGGACGGATGAAACGGTTAGGGACGAGCAGTTAGCAGATCCAGATTTGGCAATAATCATGCAACTTAAAGAGACAGGAAATCGTCCAACTTGGTGTGAAATTGCGGATAAGAGTCCCACGGTAAAGGCTTACTGGGCACAATGGGATAGCCTCCAAATCGAGAACGGATGCTTAAAACGAATATGGGAAAGCTCGGACGGTAATGTGAAGCAATTGGTAAAAGTGGTGCCTAAGTCTAGAATTGCCGAGATATTGAAGGAGTATCACGGAGGGGCAAGTGGGGGTCATCTGGGAATTAATAAAACACTTGCCAAAATACGTCAACGTTTTTACTGGTCAGGATGTAGACAATCTGTAGTGGAGTGGTGCCAAAGATGTGATCAATGTGCGGCGGTAAAAGGTCCTGCACGGAAAAGTCGGGGAGCAATGCAGCAATATAACGTTGGAGCGCCATTTGAAAGGATCGCAATGGATGTGGCAGGACCATTCCGAACTACAGATGTTGGTAACAAATATGTGCTAGTAATAATGGACTATTTTAGCAAATGGCCAGAGGTGTATCCCATACCCAATCAGGAGGCAACCACGATAGCTGACGCCGTGGTTAATAATTGGATAAGTCGTTTTGGAGTACCAATGGAGATTCACACAGACCAAGGAAGAAATTTTGAGTCAGTTGTATTTCAGGAAGTCTGTCAATTGCTCGGTATAAATAAAACAAGAACAACGCCTCTGCATCCACAGTCGGATGGTATGGTGGAAAGATTCAACGGGACGTTGGAGAAATATTTAGCAAAGGTCGTGGAAAATGATCAACGCAACTGGGATCGACATATTCCGATGTTCCTGATGGCGTATCGATCAGCAGTACATGACTCAACGGGAATGACACCAGCGAGAATCCTTTTTGGAAATAATCTGCGATTACCCGGAGATCTAAAGTTTGGAGCCGTTCCATCATCAGCTTTAGATAGACAGAATTATGTTGACCAGATGAGAGGAGAACTCGACGAGATACACCAGTTTGTACGAGAGAAGATACGAGTATCAAGTGACCGGATGAAGGCTCGATATGACATACGAGCAAATAATAAAGGTTTCGAAGAAGGAGAGTTAGTATGGCTTTACAACCCACAACGGAAGAAGGGTTTATCACCAAAGCTGCAACCTTCGTGGGAAGGGCCGTACACCATCATCACCAAAATAAATGATGTGGTCTACCGGATCAAGAAAGGGCAGCGAGGAAAGTTGAAGGTGGTGCATATAGAGCGATTAGCGATCTACAGGGGTAGTGAGTTGGATCCTGTTCGGGACGAATCAGGATTAGGTAGGGGGTAATGTTACGATCGTGTCGACATCTATGTTTGAATAGCGACACTATCGTTAATGTAAAATTGTTATAAAGTAGAACAGTATAGAAGTGTCTAGACTTATCTAGACTAATCGAATATTCTGGACATTTCTAGAATGGTTAGAATATTTGGTATAAATACGCGACAAACATTTGGGAGAAAATCAGTTGTGTTTTAACCGTGAGAGTGCTAATAGTAATTAAAAGGAAAGTGTTTATAAAGTAAAATAAAGTGTTATATAGTGTTGTTAAACTGTAGAAAATAATTATTGTGAAGTTAAATAATTAAGTTAAATAAGTGAATTAATTAAATTAGTGTTTAATCGGAAATAAATAAATTTAGTGTGTTCTAGAATTTACATCGTTTGTTTTATTCACAATCCAGTGATCGAACCTTGAATTTGACAAGGCAAAAACGTAACAATATATATATATATAACTGCCTTTGTTGTGCCGATCATTCATCACTGATGGGTATTCAATTCAGCAGTAACAAGTTCGGAGGACAAATGTTTTCAGACAGCAAATGAATACGTCCAATATCACTCACAAAATAACATTATCGGTTCCCTCAAAATAAACCACAGTTTTAGTAATTAACAAATCACCAATGGAATTTTTATTGGATGATTAAAGAAAGATTTATAAATTTGGATCCAATTTATTATATTTGTTTGGATCAAACTTACAAAAGTAATTTATTGTATTATTGCGTAGACAACACCTAAAAAAATGTGCAATTTTAAATGTATTAATCTTTAATCTATTTAAAATGTTTGTTGCTTCAGACGATAAGATAAACTGGGTGATTGAACAGCAATGTAAAATATTAGTAATATTGATTGATTTTTAAATTATCAAGATGCTCATAGCACAGATTTGATGACTATTTTTTTACGAGAGGAACTCCAACAACATCATTAAATACTGATAGATGGTTTTTAACACCTATAGAAAAGTCAAAATTGTATATAGCTTATTTGTCAATAATACTATTAATTTGACTTACTGTCATGCCAGTTTCTACATTTAATTTAGCAAAACTACCAACATTTAGCTCGGCTGGCGATTGTGCTCGTAATATCATTAAACATATAAGTTTTTGTTCACGCACGGGCAATAAATACCAGTAAATGCCATAAATGAGGTCCGAAACTTTATCGTTCTGTAATGTATACAATCTCATTTACGATTAATACTTTTCTTTTAAATATTAACTTACTTGAATGGTTACAATTGTTCCTAGAACGCAATATTCTAGGAGCTGTACCAATCCTGCCATTGCCATAAATGGCCCTATAACCCATTTATCCCATACTGTTAGGAATAGGGATAATGTTAGAATCATAACACTTGTGATCACCTGTGCCATACTGAATTGTGTATGTCTTTCATCTACCGATTCGATGTACGATATAAATTCTTGATGTGCTTGAATACACTCATACAATTGTTGCTGAATTTTTTGTAAACTTTCTGGTTCATTTGGTTCTAGCAACGTATTCAACTTATCTGAACGATCTTTCAAAATTTCGAAATATCCCAGTGTGTGAATAACAAAGTACATAAACATACTATCAGCTGCCAATATACCTGGCGCACCAATAATACACAAAGCCAAATGATGAACTAAATTTATTGTGTAACCGATCGGTGTATGCCAATCAATAAATGGAAATTGAACTGGAAGTATGGGAATAAGCTCGCCATAAACTGTCCACATAAAAACCGGTATTATTGTAAAAACTAATATTACTGCTATAACCAAAATGCCAAAACACTCAACGAAGTATGCACAATACACACAAACTTGTTTAAGAACTGGTGCCACCACAAGGTTGTCCATATATCGCATGTGTAAATTGCGTACCGTTTGAAACAGGTTGTAATAAAATTTTAAATTATAAACGCCACTATACATTTTATGAATTGCCTGTAATTATATTGATACAAAATAAGTACAATTGTATTAGTTATAAACAAAAACAAACGCACTTACTTGGTAGGTAACAAATGCTATACATAGAGCTTCTAGCTTGGCACTAATCGACACGTCAGAAAATAACATGTAGATGAATGACGCGATATACGAATGGGATACAAAAATTGTTATAAACAAGTAACGGTTAAAAGATAATACGGGTTGAAAAAGATTAACACCAATCTTTATGCAAATCATCTCGAAGATTTTTGTTAAATACTGATTGGCCTCCCAGTTTGTACACTTCTTGATCTTGTTATGCGGTAGGATTATGTTTAAAATGTCCATCGTGATGATTTTCGAACTTCTTATTTATTCGAACTATTTCAATTAAATTATATAACTAAACTGTGTCATATAGGATACTCATATGGTATGGATTGATTTTATTTTTATTTTTATTATTCAAATTAAATTTATTATGTATTAGTTTTCGTATATTACTAAGTATTACAAAATACCATCAGATATGCAGGGCAATTATTTTCTAATGTGTTATGTGTTGAACAGTTAATTTTTAATTAATTGCATATAGAGCATAGCATATTTCTGCTGTTAGCAAAATCAAAGGTTTTATTGATTGAATTAATAATGATGAGACATTGGCATATACAACCACAATTAATATTTTATGGGGTCGAGAACAATTATAGAAAACGTTAATAAGTGAATATAGCATGTGTTCGGAAAGATCAAGTTGATGGAATCAAGACAGCTTTTATGAAAGCTTGAGCCCCAATGCGCAACAATTAAATTTAATCGAGTTAATATTTTTAAGAAAAATTTGTTTTGTATCATAACATTATAGCTAGTTTATCTACTGCGATGTTTTTCAGTTCACTTGAAACTAAAACATCCTCGGGATTAATTTCATTAAACTCAGTCAAATCTAAACAAACGTTAAAACAAGAAACCGCGCTTGTTCGTGTAATACGAACGTTTTTTATAAGACTTCGACTTCGTGCTCGAATCTCAGTTTCTGATATTACTTTGATCTCATTGATAATTATTGGCAAGGAATTTTCAATTATCCATTGGTTAGTTTCTTGATCAGAAAATGCATCGTTAGGTGAAATTTCATGTAGTAATTTCAATGTGAAGTTCTTTCACTGATTAGTTTATTTCCAATTACAAGTAGTGGAATGTCATTTTCAGAGGCATACTCATTAAATGATGGCAATATTGGCCTCAAACACATAGCGATTACACCTGGCTCGAAACTTTACCATGCATTAAAAAGAAAACTTACGACATCTCTCAGGTTAATATTTTTGAAAGCCATCTAAGCAGCGTGATTGCTCGATCTTACTAAATGGTTTAATCATTTTTTGATTAAATTAATTACGTTTTGATCCAATTGGGCGGAAGGCGCATTACATGTATGAGCTCATATAAGTTACTTAAATCACCATCTTTTCCATCACCATCGATCGAACCTAAAATATAATTTGTTTTAAACACACTGAGCAATTATGTTAAACACACTGA
The DNA here is from genome assembly GCA_951394425.1 of Tipula unca. Lineage (NCBI taxonomy): Eukaryota > Metazoa > Arthropoda > Insecta > Diptera > Tipulidae > Tipula > Tipula unca. The sequence continues at coordinate 78,589,695 of OX596380.1, forward strand.
GCAATTCTTAGTTTAACTCCGAAACAAAATATTTCTCATACCATTCTTTGAATAGTTCCAAATTCGTCCACGCATTTTGTATATAATCGGATTTCCAAAAAAATGTTAAAATCTCTTGATATTTATGCTTCACCAAGGTTTTAATTTGTGGCTGCCGGTTGTATTTGTCCATGCCAAAAACGTTCTTTTGAAACCATTCGACGTTATGCGGATCTTTCTTCTACATTTTAGCAAGCATTTTATTTGGAAGAATTTTCGAAAATAAATCCGATTCATCCACATTGTATACGCACTTGGTCAGGAATTAAATCCATATTTTGGATTTCATCGTGCAACTTTCTTTTAAAATTTTCTAAACCATCGGGTAGTCTGTTTCCGTGTCGTTTTTACTGGCTTTAAATTATCCGGGATGTTGCCATGTAAGATTTTTGCTTTTTTCTTTAAAATATCAGCGGGGATGAAATTGATGGACTTTTCGATAAATGAGAATTGGAGTATATTATAGTAGTTTTAATTCGATTTTTTTAATCCTCGATATGGTATGGACTTATTGCACTTATATAGTCTGCTCCTAAAACTACCAATAGCACACATTTAATTTAATTTTGAAATTATTTCGAATTTCTGTTTAAGATTTAAACGCATTTTAATTATAATTTTAAATAGAATCCCACAATCGCGCACTTTTATACGCGCAAATTAAGAATCATTTAGGTTATGATGAGGATAATAATGAAATAAAAAAAACATTTTAAGTGTTGTTCACGCGACCGGATACAAATTCTAGGTTTCAAAATTCTTGCTACGAAGTGGAAAATATTGCAACTCATGATGAGAAAGAAAAACAGGCGTGTTTTTATATTTTTATCGGTAGAAACCCAGCCAGCGCTTATCTTTGCCTTTTTCTTAAGTTTCTATTCAATATGTAAAATATGTGAAAACTTAAACATTTCCCTCGGTCGAATGGCTTCTATATGGTAACTAAATATGCGATATTATCTCCATCCCCCTTCTATAGGATTGTTGATGAATGATTATAGTTAGAAATTAATTCGGACGGCTGAAGACGCTCTAACAAAAAACTTGTACTTTGCGAGCACATTACCTCTTCTATTGAACTCTGATGAGTACAGCCAGTTTGTGCGAAATTCTAGAAGTCTCTCGGGTTAAGAACAGCAGTATAGCAACTCCTTTTTTCTATATGTGGTTTTCTATCAGTCAGTAGGCACATACGTTGAATCTTTGAACTCGAAAATTTCTATGGAAATGCCTTAAGTATATATTTCACAGGTCTCTTTGAAGTGTTCGGGGTAGGTGTAGTACGATATCTAAACAAAAAGTTCTGTTTTTCGAGTATTACTTTTAACACATGATGCCTTAGCGCAGTTAGTATGATAACTCGATTACCCCAAATAATGTATCCTTTCTCTACAGTTAATTCACATAACGTCGAACAAAAAATGGTTTCCATTGTGGGTCCTAGCATGTGCTAGTCCAACCCGCCAGTTGTTATAAGCTGATAAAATAATTGCCTATCGGTGTAACTTGGATGCTGCGGTTAAATACCTTTCCGTTGGTTAAAAATACTAATTAAAGGCTGGTGGTTCGAACAAATGACAGAAGATCTGCCAAGTAGAAATATATTACATTTTTTAAACCAAAAATTATATTTGGGTTATGGATATCCATTTTAACCATAAACTTTGGTCACTTCATATGCTAGTTTTTTTCTCCCATCGTAGTACATTAATCAATTTTTTTCAGAAATAATCTCTTTCGTTGAATTAAATGTCTGCTGTCATTCGGCATCCCAAATAAAATCAACGTCAGTTTGCATTGGTGCAAATTTCCGGTAATAATTGACTAATCCTAAATAAGATTTCAGGTACCGATAGCTCCGACTATCTTCAGGCATGGTTGTACTCCATACTGGTTAATCATATGACCTAAGTACTCCTGATAAGATTAACACTTTTTGGAGTGTATTCGTACGTTAAAATGAAACAACCCTCAAGTGCATGTTGATTATATATACGTCTTCAACTTTTCATCAATATCCAATTGTTGGTAGGCTCCTGAGAAAACCAATACTATAAACCATTTGCCTCCTGTTATACTAACTAAAATGTCATCACGTTAGGGTAATAGATAAGGATTAGATTTTTTAGCACTATTAACAGTCGTTTTGTTACGATGTTTTTCACATTTATGTGTGTTACTCGCGGATTGTTGTTCCTACTTATGTATTTTCCAAATCTTGAACACTGCTTACTGCTTCCATTATTTTTATAACCTTATCTACACGTGGAAACCGTGTGTCCCTGTGCTATATGTTGCTCTACAATGGAGATGACCTCGGAAATTTTGGAACTATGTATATTTCTTCTCGGATCACAAATAAAAGAGGTTTGTTTTGGATTTACAAGTAGTCAATAATCGATTGTGCTGCTTCGCTTTCCAAATTCTGAAAATTCGGAAATTCGAAATCAAATTTTAGGTTTACAATTCTGAATTTTAACTCAAAACTTGAAAAACCATAATTTTTAAATCTTTTAAATTCCTTAATTAAATTTAAAAATTCGATTTATTGAATTTTTACATTTTGAATATTAAACGCTCATGAGAAATTAATTTGTGGCAAAAAATTTTTTTTATTTTAATATCATTTCTCCTAAATTTGCAATATTCAAAATTCACAATATTTGAGAAAGTTTTTTCAAATAAGATTCAGGATTTCATCATATCATACGAATTATACCGACATTATTTTGGAAGCGCCTTGCGCCCCAGAAGAAGTAGAAAATAAATCCCGAAAATACAAAAATATGCTGGATAAACATTCCAAAACGATTATTGAGTAAAAATTTGTTAGGGTGCTGGCCCGGTGCCTGAATTATGTATAATTCGGCACTCAAAATCAGATCCAAGAATCATTGGTTTGATCACGAGAGTCGTCGTGCCGTCGAGCAAATAAATATATTCCATAGCGTAGTGCAACAATATCTCACACTCGCTAGGAAAACCAATGCTGCTCTTACTAAGAGGGCAGCTGAGCTACAAATCTGCTTGACGGAAGAAGCGAGAACGGTGGAGAGGTGAGGTTCTGAAAGCCATTGTCATTGTCATATATTGGACGTCTATGTTGGAGTCTCCGTTGTCGGTATGCTTGACCAGGTGAAATCTGTTACCACCCCTGCCGCGTGGAGGCGCATACTCGTCTACTATCTTATTTAATTAAAAATTCTATTGGATTTACATGCGCAGCGTCAGTTACAGTTGTTTAGTTATGTTAGACCCAAGCTCCTAATACGATTGTCAAAATCTTATTTTTACAGTATATATCCTAAAATCTTGCGTTCAAAATAAAACCTATAAAACTACTTAAAAGCTTATAGTCGCAGATGGTTAAGCCTTGCGTTATACGTAAAATACTCTAAAATTATTCTTAAAAAGAACTTGAATCTACCTTTCGCTTATAACGGAATCACAGATTCTTTCAAATGCGTACGTATGGTTTGGCAACATTAAAATACTGCCCTCGGTTCCATTTTTAACTTTGCTCTAGCTTCATCAACTAGTGCACAGTCATATAGCACGTGGTTTACAGTCTGCTCAAAGTAGCCACATTCACAGGAGCCGTCTTCTATAATATGTTCATTTTGTATGTTCATTTCAGACGCTTGTTGGGAAAAAAACTAAAAGTTCATATGCCGTCCATCGAGTTGGTCCCCAATCCTTGCCATTGTTCTGCTTACACCATTGGGCGCTGACCAATGTCCTTCTATGATGACAATTCATCCGATCGGCCCATCTGGCATAGACCTAAGTTGCTGAAGCCACTACTAGGCCTTGCGATAGTGAGTCTACTTTGCTTTAATCCCCATGTTTCCTTTGCTACTCGTTTGAGGTCCGAGAAAATGTTTCTTGGTGACCTCTGCTACTCGTTTGACGTGTGACGTGATACCGCGAATTGTTCATCAAAGTCTACTTCCAACTATTTTACGGTCTTTACCATCTTTATTACTAATGTCGTGTGGAAGGTAGCATAGAAATAGTGGGCAATATTGATATTCTTTAGCCCTTTCATAATTCTTGGCCACCACTGATTATCACAAGCTCTAGATACATCGATAGGAATACCCGTAAAGTGTATTTTTCTTCGACTCGTTAGCTATATGTTGATCATTTCCACCTCTGTGGATCTATTTATCCTGAAGCCGAATTGCTTGTCATTATATGCACCACTGTTCTGGAATATTGACATCAACCTGCCAGTAATCAATTTCTCAAGTGATTTACCTAAGACTGGGAACAACATTAGGGTTTCTGTCGCCTCCTTTCTTATTGATCACTACTTTGCCACGTGTTCAAGCTTTATAGGAAAAATCCTTTATTCAAACAAACATTCATGAAACTGGTGATACTTGACCCTATATTATAGGGCACGCACGCTTCATCACTTCGAACTCGATCCATGAATCACTTCGACATGATTGAGGACATGGATTCTTCATTACTGAAGTGATCCTTTGATTTCTTTGTAGATTGGTGTCGTCTGCCTCACTATATCATCGGGCAACAGAGTTTTTAACGTTTTGTGGCGTCTTCCCAACACGTGGCTTGTCCACCATCGCTTACTGTGGTATTGAGTATACCTCTTTCGTTTTCAGTTTCCCCATACCGGGTTTGTTATACAAAAGCCCATTGTTCTGTATTTTCATGTTCACTAACGAAATTTTCCAAGCTGCGTTGGCTTGTTTCATTAATACTTCTGAACTATGCGCCGTACAACATGCAACATAGATAAATCGTTTGCATTTTCTTGCATTTGGATCGGCTTCTTTTTGAAAGAGCTTGCGGAGTTTTTGAACATTTTTACGTTTGGTGGTTTAGCTCGTAAGACCACCAAGGCAGGTTGGTTCAGAATGTCAATATTTTCTTCTTCTACTTTTTGCCTTGTTTCTTATTCTATTGTTTTATAATTTTCGATGAGCTTCGGACATACCTTATGATTATATATACGTCGCAGCAAGGCCCACACATCTCTACGTTCTCTCTTCAAAATTTGGCATTCAAAACATCTTTTAACCCTCACGAAGTCAGTCAACCTATAAGAAGACACGCTAGATACACCAAGGATTTTTCAATAAGAGGTTTCATTTTGATATTATAAAAAAAATCGAGTATTTTTTAAGAGAAATCAATGAATGTTTGTTTCGTTGTAAAGAGGAAGGTATGCCATTAACATTTGAAAACGAAATAACCCAAATGGCCGCCACGGCTACACTTGCAGCACCATATATGCACCTTTTCATGAAATTTTCCATGACCAATTCGCACATTTGCGGCTGTATGTTCTCGATAACTTCACGAATTCCATCCTTAAGGTCTTGAATCGATTTGGAGCATTAGCATAGACCTTATCTTTCACGTAGGCTTAAAGAAAAAAGTCTAAAAGTGTTAAATCACAAGATCTCGGTGGTCAATTGTGATCACCTCTTCGAGAAATAACACGGTCAGAAAACTCTTCTTGCAAAATTGTGATTGTTACGTTGCTTGTGTGGTCTTGCTGAAAATAAACGTCGTCCACATCAATATCTTCCAATTCCGGCCATAAAAAATCATTAATCATAGCTCGGTAACAATTACACCAGTCTCATTTTCGAAAAAGCAAGGTCCAATCACACCACCAGCCCAAAAACCGTACCAAACAGTGACACGTTGAGATTAGATTTTCTGGCCCCAAATGCGACAATTCTGCTCATTAACATAGCTTCCGAGGTGAAAATGAGCCTCACCACTGAAGATGATTTTTCGATGAAAATCCGGATCATTTATATGCATTTGAAGGACCCAATTAGCGAAGATACGATGTTTATGGTGATTGGCCGGGTTGAGTTCATGTGTTAACTGAATTTGAAAAGCCTTAAGACCTAAGTCTTTATCCAAAATACGGTGTAATGTCATTTGTGGAATGTATAATTCCAAAGATCGACGAGGAATCGACAAACCTGGGTTTTCTTCAACACTACGGGCTACAGCAGCAATATTCTCAGTTGTTCTTGAGCGACGCATACGGTTTCGATTCTTCACATCACTAACTTGTCCCAACAGCTCAAATTTTTCCACCAGTTTCACTATTGCCGGCCGAGAAGGTGCTTCACGACGACTAAAAAGTGCTTTAGTTTTGTGAACTGTGACTGCACAATTTTCACCATTTTTGTAGTGAGTTTTAACAATTAACTACATGCGTTTTTGAAACGTATATCGTACAATTTTTAGTAATGGCGTAGTTTTCACTTGTCAAATGTCAAAAGATGACAGCTTCAAAATAGACAGCTGCCCAAATAGCAGGCTATTCAAAATGAAACATCTTATTGGAAAACCCTATATATACTCTCGGTATATATAGGGTTTTCCACCAGCCAAGCTTTTACGGACTTGTTAGGAAGAATCCAAGATGTTCCTGCTCCTCAGATTCGATCAGAATACCATCTCGGATGTTGGATGTTACGACCTTATACGCTGATATTACTTAACAGCGTTAGTTGATCTATGGGATTGGTAATTTCGCGTAGTTTATTATATGCATAAAACGACTTTTTTCAGCTATTGGTTTAACAGTGACAACTATTGACGGTTGCTGGAATTGAGAATGAAACTGAGGCAGACTAGGAGTCTGCCTCGCTCCGAAATGTTTATCTTGGAGATTATTTTAATCTCCTGCTCGAGAGCTTTTTAACTTTGCCCAAAATATCTAGAAATGCCAAAGAGAACAGGCTATTGAGTATCTTTGCAGTTTATCCGGGGTGCGGCATGGAGATGCTCTGTCTCCGATACTCTTTAATCTCATGTTGGCGTAATCATTAAACTTTCGTAAAACTGAACATGTTATATCGGCATGTTATTGTAGGAAAAACTTGATCCGTTTGTACAGTTTTCAACTTCTGTTGGTCTCCATATCAATCAGTCCAAGACAAAATACATGATCGTTATATAGGGACAATGACTATTTGATCAAATCGAATATTTATCATTTTAGAACAGGTGACGATATATACTTTCTTTACCCACACCAGAAGTTGGTACACCATCTACATGTATATGATGAGCATACTTCTATATTCAACATCGAATTAATTGCCCTTTTAAATTGGTGCTTGTTGCAAGAAGAAATTATAAGGCTTGCATAATATTTTCTAGCGAGAAAAATACTAAAAGTCGACCAACCTTTATATCATAATGCATGTCCATATTTATGGTAATAAATAAAAATTAAAACATCCAATAAATTATATCTTAATAATTATGAGTTCTTTTACGAAAATAATAATCTGTAAGATGAAAACAAAATAGCAATAATAATAATAATAACAACAACAACAACACACTGTATATTAAACGGCAGACGGTACTATACGCTATTAAAAATTTACTCAATTCTTGAAGAAACAAAATTCCGATGAAATAGAGCGATCACTTGTTAGTTATTATTATATGCTTCTTACACGGTACGATGAACGAAAATTGGGGGTGTCAAATCGATTGGAACAGTGTAAATGTACATACATCAATGTAAGTATAAACACGATACACCACAGTCATGAAGTAAATAAAAATCCGCGCAGTATGTTGATGAAATCCACATCATCACCATCAACATCTTACAAAGAGTTATGACATATCGTGTACCATCTTCACCATATATACCGTACACATACATATATACAGTTTCTATATAAATTGAATCTTTTGTTCAAGCTAAGTGATAAATTTGAAAAATTCTTTTGTTTTCGTTTCTTTCCAAAACTCCTCCGCATGAAGATAATATGCGATTACGAAAATAAATCTTGTTATAGTGAGTACATATGCATATATACATCGAACCAATCCAGGTTTACGGAAATATATAGGGAAATTCATAAACTATTAAATAATAATTAATAATAAAAATAGTAAAACGGTAGATTGGGTCATTGAAAATACTTTCGATATATCATTTGAAAAATTATTTTGATATCAATCTCTATTTTTATATTATTGTTTTCTTATTATTTCCTTATCCATTTTCCATGGTTCGATGGCTATTCTATATACACAATTTACCACACATGATTAAATACGCAGGTGTATGTGATAAGTGGCGGATTTTTGTTCACTATGGCTTAAACATGTTTTTGTACACCATAGTCAAAATATACATATCTCTCTCGAACTATGGTCAAACTGGTTTATAAGCTATATGTTTGCATATTTGTGCAGGATCAAAATAATCAAAAAATTTTCAATTAATAGAAATTTAAATAAAATTACTAAAATATGTTGTCTTCAAAGTTGAAGTTGTCAGAATTAAAAACTTAAAAAATAAGTTTTTAAATTATTTCTAAAATTGCCTTTTGATAAAATAAAATCGGATCATCGATGATATTAAATGATTTTGCCAATCTAATAATGGGATTATTTTCGCCATAGTTGGTGTAATGGTGCTCCAGCGCCAGAAATCTATGAACACGCAGCGTCCTACTAAGACTATTAATAGAGATGTTTTCCAATCGATGTAGCCAAGTAGTATTTCAGTTGATATTTAACATTCGTTCTATTCGGACGTGTTTTTTAATTTTTAATTATTTTAATGCTCAACGATTTTGTTGAATTTGTTTTTGTTTGTTTTTCAATTTGCTCCACGTTTAACTATACAACATATATCAGTTCGTCTCCCTGATCACTGCAGCGTGTACCAAGCAGAGGTGATAGCGATTGAGTAGGTGTTGAATTGGTTGAGTCTGGGTCCCCGGCCACTCGGACGTCATGGGGAAATGCAGGGTGGACGAACTGGCTAGGCATGGTACATCTCTCCAACTGCTACCGGAAAGGGCAAATTTGCGGAGGCCTATAAGGCACTTAAGACAGTACTTAAAAAGTAGGCAGTAGCCTCAGCGAATAAAAGGTGGACCAACACAAAGGTGGATCACCAATCTGGCCAAAGCTAGACTTGAAACGCTCAAAGACAGTGATCTCTCTAGGTAGACGTGAATTAAAAACGATCGTGGGGATACTAACAGGACACTGCAGCCTACTTGGAGAACATGTGAGGAGGCTAGGTCTAGAAGCAAATAATTTTTGCAGAAGCTGTATGGACGAGGAGGAGGAAGAGACGGTAGTCCACCTCCTTTGCTCATGTCCGGCTTTGACACACAAAAGATATAAATATATGGGTAGATTCTTTCTCCCTAGAGAGACGGATATCAGTCCAATAGCAGTAGATGCCGCTAACTTTTTTTGCCCGAGGCAAATGAGAACCTTTTAAGCAATAATACGGACGGTTTGTTTGATCACTTGAAGAGAGTATTGAAATGTTGTGATTCTTGTCTTTCATTTATCCGATGCGCGGTGCGAATTTAAACGAAACCGAATATTGCGAATATTCAGTGGGTTTCCAATTATACATGCCGAAAATATAGGCAACAAAGTTACTAATAAATTTATTTAGTTTTCGTAGATGTCATCTCAAATTTTTGGAATTAGTTTGAAGTTTGTATGTAAAAATATCTGGGAAATAGTAGTTATCATCAAATCTTCATCAGATCTCTGATCCCGATATTGTATACAGAGCTTGGTATGTATCATCTTCTTCGCGTTTTGCGCCATAAATCACACACATGATTCTTCTCTCAAATGTAAGGAGGTATTTCTCGTACTCTTCGTCAGCGTCCAGCTTTCACATGCATTTATAATAATGGCTTGATTATTACATCCTTCAATATTCTCATCCTCACAGTTATCGTTAAGAGAGTGCAAATATTTGATTATCCTCACTCCCACAAACTTCACTATCTACAATCTGGTGTGTCATTGTCCCTATAACCATAGGGTCCTTATTCCTTCCCATCCTATAGAAATCCGTTCACAATCGAGCAAAATTGGTCACGGAGCCGAAGAGGGTTTTGTTTGGGCCGAAGTCAACGGGATTACATATGAAAGCTGCTATTTCACACCAAATTACCCAATGGACGCCTTTCGAGCGAAATTTAAGCTTTGGAGAATAAAGCGCGAAAACTCGACAGTGCTCTCATCATAGCCGGCTAGATTTCAACGCAAAATCGCTTGAATGGGGCATGAGCATTACAGACACAAGAGGACGGTATATCCTGGAGATGACAACCAGATTAGGACTCACGATGATGAATTAGGGTGGTGTATTCAGAAGAGCCGGGCTACTCTGAGACGATTCCAGATATCATACTTGTATCATGGAATTGAGAGTTACAGGAGAGTACACGGGTAGTGACCACCAATACATCACCTTCAACATACGGAGAGAATCGTGACAACCAAGATATGGCCTTTGCCGTGTGAATGGGGATGGAATGTGGCCAAACTATGCGAGGAAAATCCCACGTCTACCATCGAAGCGGGGAAAGACACAGTACTGGAATAAACCGGATCACCTGAAAAAACTTGCTGTACTCTCACAATGAAACTAGTGAAAAAAGCTTGCGACGCGTCGATACCTAAGAGAAGAGGCCCAAAGGGAACAACGGCCGCGGTTTATTGATGGTCCGACGAGATAGCAAATCTCAGGAAGAGCTGCCTACGACTAAAACGCGCACTTACTAGAGCAATAAAAAGAGATGGGTACATGGCAGCAACGGAAAATGAGTAATACAGGCTAGCGAGAAGAGTACTGAAACTAGCAATAAACAGAAGCAAACGTCTCAAATGGGAAAACTTGAAACGAAATGTCGGCATGGATTCCTGGGGCTTGGGCTATAAGATTGTGATGTATAAGCTATTGGATCACAAGCGCCCAGCTCAGTAATGGAAGCAAGTCAAACGTATGGCATATTGTAAACACCCAGACGGGCGTCTGGGTGTTTACAATATGCCATAAAGCATGGAAAACGCAACGGCTGGTCCTCGTAAATAAAAACAAGGGTGACCCGAACTCCATCAATATATAGACCTTTGTGTATGCTAGATACAGCGGGCAAACTACTAGATCGACTTCTAAAACAGCGGCGTACAGCCGCTATCAAAGATTCAGCGGACTTATCAAATAAGCAATACGGCTTCAGAAAGCCTCGGTCTACTATTGACACAGTAGAAGACGTTGTGAGAGCTTTCCTTATAGCACAACAAGGGAATCACTATTCAAGAAAACTAGTGTTACTGGCCACACTGGATGTTAAGAACGCATTCCGTGTACCATATTGTCTTTTTTTATCTTTTTTTTTGACCTGATCTATGGAATGCATCATACGTGGGGTACGCACTACGCAGACGAAATATTGCAGGAAAATTAGTCACCCGGGATATAGGCAATGTTCATCGCAAGCTCAACCAAGTAATGAGAAGAGCTACCGCCTGACTAACCGGACACGGTTTGAGCCTAGCAACAGAAAAAACAGAACTAGTCCTGCTTTCGGGACGGCAAATTACAACCGACGTGCTGTTTCAGGTAGGAAACCAGCAGATACAGCCCAACACGGCAGTCAAATATCTATAACTGGATACAAAACTCATTTTTGGGGAACAAGTTAAGGGCTCATCAGAATATGTTTCGAAAGTAACCCTTGCTCTAAGCAGACTAATAACAAATATCGGATGCCCAACAACCGGAAGAAGGAGAGCTCTAATGTCAATCACAAACCTATTCACACAAACCCATCACAAATCCATTCTCTTGTATGAATGCGAAATATGGGCAGACACTATCAAAAAAGAAGTATACTGTAAAAAAAATTGGCGACGGTACAACGCCGGGGACCACTTAGGATATGCAGCTCATATAAAGCTGTATCAGAACCTGCTGTCTTGGGGATCGCTGGAGTGATCTCCATCGACCTAATGGCGGAAGAAAAGAAAACCATATATGATACCAGAGAACATGTCATTCACTGCTGGCAGGAGATGTGACAGTCCGAGAGCCGCGGTAGTTGGACAAAAAGGATGATTACAAACCTGTCCGCGTGGGTGGATAGAAAACATGGTGAAGTAAATTAATTCTTGAACCAATTCCTTACGGGCAATTGGTACTTTTGAAAGTATCTACACACGATGGACAAGGTGGATAACTCCTCTCCTAGAACCAACTCTTTTCACATGCGACCAGTGGAAAAGAAGACAGAAGAAAGATGGGAATTTGACACCTGAACACATCGCAGCCATCATGCTTGAATCGAAGTCAAACTGGGATACTGTGACACGGTTCGTAGAATCGATCCTACAAGAAAATAAACCACAAATGGACATGTACCACAGATTTCACCTTCTGTCGTCTAGAAGAAAAAACCTTGAAAGGCAATATACGAGACACCCCTTGACGTAATACCGAAAGTAGGTTCGGGTTGGATATTTTGTCTGGCAACGAGGAGGTTTCAGTGGGTTATTGGTCAAGACATCGTGATAACGCATTTTCCTCCTCTCCAAGAAAAAAATAAAAAACCGAACAAAATTGGTTCGAATTCGTAACACGCAATAAGGGAGATTTCGTAATGTATTCGTATTCAAAAATACCAATAATTCGTATTCAGGAATAGGAGCCCTTATATCGTATATTTTGTTTTGGACCCATTGCTCTGGAGTGCAACAGAACCTGAAAGCTCTACAAGAGGATCAAATATTTCTTTTACTCCGTTTCTATTCCAATCATGCACCTGATTGGAATGGCGATATAATATGTTGCGCTTAAGCGTTTCTGTTTTACGAAGATTAACTCCAAGATTTACTTCCAACATGAGATTAAAGTGGCCAACAGATAATAACAAAATACCTGATCTACTAGATTTCTTTATAACTAGAAAACTTCCAGCAACTTATGTTAAAATCGAAGAGGGGTATGATTCGAGCTCCGATCACTCGTCACTCAACAGAATGCAACCCGACTCTGACAAATAAATATACAGACTGGGAGGGATTCAAAGAAGAGGTGAATAGTAGAATAAAACATAATGTACCGTTAAAAACAGAAGAACAACTAGATGAAGAAATCGTAAAATTCATAAATGGCATACAACAGTCAGCATGGAATAATACGCCAGAGTTCAAAGGAAGAACAATAGGTACAAATTACCCAAAAGAAATCAGGGAACTTGTCGAAGAAAAAAAGAGAGCCAGGAAGAAATGGCAATACCAGGATGCCTGCAGATAAAAACAAACTGAATAACCTGACACAGCGACTCAGGAGGGAAATCCAGTACATTAAAAATGATACAATAAACTCATATCTACAGTCATTAACATATGAGAAGGATACTGACTAATCTTTGTGGAAGACAACCAAACGAATGAAAAGACCAATAACTCAAATACCACCCATAAGAACAAGCAATGGAAATTGGGCCAGAAGCAATGAAGAAAAGGCAACAGATTTCGCTGACCATCTAGAACGTATTTTTCAGCCTAATGAGGTACAAGAGAGAGAAGAATTCCAAGAAGTAGAGGAAACTATTGATAAAGAAATCGCTCTGACCACCCCTGCGGAATTGACTAATGAAATAAAATAAAAATGTAAATCCTAAAAAAGCGCCAGGCTATTATGACCTGATAACAGGAAAAATCTTAAAACAGCTAACGAAGAAGGGCATTAAAAAATTAACTCTAATCAATGCAGCTTTCAGAATGAAATATGTACCAAATGTATGGAAGTTGGCGGAGGTAATTATAATACCTAAGCCTGGAAAACCACCAAACGAAATAACATCTAATAGACCGATTTCGTTACTACCTATTATGTCAAAACTATATTTGAGAGATTTCTCTTATAAAGATTGAAACCAATAATTGAAAGGCAGGAATTAATCCCCACACATCAATTTGAATTTCGAGATAGAGACTCTACAATCGATCAAATTCATAGAATAACAGATATCATAGAAAGATCACTCGAAGAAAAGAAAATCTGCTCAGCAATCTTCCTTGACATGGCCCAGGCGTTTGACAAAGTTTGGCACGAAGGTCTTCTGCAAAAACTTTAGAACATTCTACCTTCACAATTCTGCCAAATATTAAAATCCTACATTACAGAGCGACACTTTCGTGTTAAACAGGAACAATCATACACAGAAATTATAAAGATCAAATTTGGAGTGCCACAAGGAAGTGTCTTAGGACCCATTCTATATTTATTATTCACAAGCGATATCCTATTATCTCAGAATACCACGATTGGCACATTTGCAGACGACATTGCTATTTTGATAGTAGATGATACCATAGAAGGAGCTACCAATAAGCTTCAAAGTGCGATGAACAAAATTTATCGATGGACGAAGCAATGGCGTGTCAGGTTAAATGAAACAAAATCCATACGTGTTGACTACACCAACAGAAAAATAAATCATTTGCCTGTGGTATTAAATAATGTCCCATTACCACACTCAGAAAAATATCTAGGGATGTATCTAGATACCAAACTTAGATGGAAGGTCCATGTCAAGAAAAAAAGTGAAGAACTCAGACTCAAATATAGAAAGATGTATTGGATGAAAGATGTATTCCCATCAGCCAGATGGGAAGGAACTCCAATCTATCAATAAACAATAAATTGATGCTATATAAGCAGATATTAAAGCCTATTTGTATGTATGGAATTAGCTGTGGGGTTGTACTAAACCATGCAACATGGATATCGTTCAAAGATTCCAAAACAGAGTGCTAAGGGATATTGTAAATGCCCCCTGGTACATACGTAATAGCGACCTCCACAGGAACCTTAGAGTGGAAACTGCCACCAGAGAAGCACACAATGCTGCACGGAAGCATGAATTGAGGCTCCAGAATCACCCGACCGTTGAGGCCAACCAACTACTCGACCACAGGGAAGCAGTGAGAAGACTGAAAAGGGTAAAACCTTTTGAGTTAGCACTATAGTCAGCGTAAGGCAGTAACACCAGTAAATAGAACATAAGGAAAACCAATGGGATACCTTAATTAAACACAATTTAGCACACAATTCAGATTAAAGAGTACCGGCTCCCTGCCGAACACTCGAGTTAACTGCAAAAATTATCGATAGCCTGTTCTCAACTTTAACACCGCATTGAGACTGTGTGACTGTCATTCTTCACAATTGTACTAATTTTGTTGGCATTCCAGGCAATTTCGATAGTTTGAACAATTAAACTAAATCATGCTATTCTTACCTTCCACCTATTGTAACACTGTGACATCATGCATATGATGTTGATCCTATTTGTTTTCTATATATCGTTAATCCTGTCATACTTGACATATAAATTTGTTAACTCCCAATTATGAACGACAGATATCATGTCACAATGAATAACCATAAGCTGTTATGGCAATCATTAATCATCAACTTCTTATTGTAATCTTTATAAAATTATTAAATATTTATTTTTTATGTATAAGAATAGTAATAAGAATACATAAGTATACCCGCAGATAAGAGATGATGTTGATGATGAATTAATTTATGTCAAGATCGATCAATCTATTAATCATATAACAACATAAAACATAAATAAAACTGTAAATATATACGTATACATGAATAAAAAACAAAAACATAAAATTATAGATTTTTGTCTTAGACCTTGAATTAATTATTATATCGGATTGTCGGATTCTTCGTCTTCGTCTTCTTCTACTTATTGTTATTTTTCAGCATCTTATCGAGATTTTTTCGCAAAAATGTACATATTCACTATTAAAAATCAATTAAGATCAACACAATTATGATGATGTTATATGATGGTGATCACACAGCGGGATATCTAATACATCGTACATTACCATACGATCGATCGATTGAAATTCATTTAACAGGTTGAATACGTACTTTATTAATGGCTTACTGTTGTTATTTGTTTTTCGAAAGTCTAATCAAATGTAATTACGAATTAAGTGATTTTGATGGTTTGTTTGTTTTATTTTTATTGTTTATAATTTATATAATTAAATCTATAAGCAATTTGTTAAATTAAGAATCCATTATGGTTTCCAAAAGCTCTTAATTATTTATACCGATCCATTCATTAAATCTACCGTGATTAATGACTTAAGGGGTAAAAACAAATCGGAGTCTGTATATTTGTGTTTTTTTTAGAAACTAGTTAACTGTTTAAATATTTATTTGGATTTTATTTGTGTTTTCATATTACATCAAAATAGTTGTATTATACTGCCGCATTTCAAATTATGTCAAATATTCTGTTTTAGTGTATCCGATTTTAATTCACATAAAGTTGATATTGACAGATACTTAGTTTTTTTAACAAACATGGGACACTTCTTTAATTTTTAAGTAAAGATAACTAGTTTTAACAAAACGAGAAATTTTGCATATATTTAAAAGTTCCTATGCAAATCAAGAATAAACTGATAGAAATTTAGAAAAATAAATATAAAGACGATCACATGGAGTGTCCGTATGTGTATCTGTGTGTGTGTGTTTTTTTTTGTGGATGGGGGAGTCTTCATAAGACTTCACATGTAGACCTAATCAATAAACGTGTGAGAACTAAACCCTAACCCCCAAATGCGTATACCTCTAGTACCTCGTGGAACTACTGCTATGTATTAGTTCGCGAGAACAGGCACAGCCTTCTCTGCCATCTAATTTTGTTGTCATTGTCTATTTTAGACACCACTTTTAGTTCCAATCTTTCTTCCTCGAAGCGCGGGCAGTCAAAAAATACATGCTCGGACAAAACGATGTGTCCATCGACCTTTTCCCGAGCTGTCCCAACGCTGCCGCCACATGATGACGGTCTCTGTGCGAGCCATACAATACGATTTTCCTCTTACCACCATTTGCACGGCGAGAATACATACATTCTATCACGCTCCTTAGCCAATAAGTCAATATTGAGGCATACCCGGCATTAGAGGCATACACGGGTTCATCTGATACCGTTCTAAATGCATTAACCACTCTCAAAGCGCTTAACCTATAAACAGATGTCACCGGTTGTTTGTAAGTACTTCTCTTGTAAGTACCATAGCACTGGCCCAAATTGCTGCTCCATACATCAAAATTGATATCACCACACCACTCAGTAACAGTTTGCGGCTCTGGCCGGCTCCCCTGCGTTTGGCATAATTAGCATTAGCGCCCCTTTTACTTTTCCAAATTTTTCCCCAACGGTATCCAAATGTGATTTAAAGGACATTCTAGCATCAATTATTACTCCCAGATAATTAATAGATTGTTTTGACTGAATCAGTTGACCACCAACTTCCACCGTAATGAATTCCAGCCATTTCCTACTGGTGATTAGCACTGCTTCTGTTTTGTGTTCCGCCAACTGTAAACCCAGAGATGATAACCAATCCTGAATTACTCTTATACTCCAATTGCAGATTTCTTCCACCTCTTCTTTGTACTTTGCAACAAATACAATCGCAACATCATCAGCAAAACCAACCACCATTGCTTCTTCTGGTATCGGCAGTCTAAAAATGTTATCGTACATGGCATTCCACAATGTGGATTTAACTGTTCCATTGTATGGATGATTTTGGGGAAAACCCATTGTTTATCACGGAACTAATTGAAACAAACTATAATACACGTTTTGCCCCAGTATCGCGTTTGTGCATACTCTACATTGGCTAGAATCGGCCATAGACTAAATTTATTGAATAAATAAAATCTATTGAATAAATCTAATTTATTGATCTAAAAATATTACTTTTACTTCAGTTCATTTGCTAGGAAAGTGACAAAGTTCTAGGCTACATTTCAAGGTGACTTCCGACCTAAGCGCCCTTTTTAACTTGGGCCTCTCCGGAGTTAGTATTGATCACTTCGGAAAGTGCGTTTTAAACAGTAGCTCCAGGGATTCCCCACTGCACGTAGTACATGATCCGGACGGTTGTTAGAGATAACTCGGAATGAAAGGACTAGAACATAGTAATTTGCATAGCCTGGCCACCTCCGAGGACTCCTGTATAGTACCACAGTAGACCCTCCAGGCCCTTGTTTTGGCTCTTTGTAATTCGTACTTGAAAGTTTTGAGGACTTCTTAATAGTAGTCCCAATCCGCAGCAGCATCTTTGTCCATGCCTTCTTGAACAGTCTTTTGCTTTTTAATTGAGTATCTTGGAGTTCATTCGACCACCAGTGTGCCCGACACTTTTCAAAGGCCTACTGCTAGGGCATGCTCCCACCATAGATGCAGGTAGATTTGGAACCAATACCGGTAATGAGTTAGTAAGAATGTCTCTAAAGGAATTAATGTCGGTTTTCTTTCTGTTCCTGATTGGTTTACTAGTGGGTTTTGTGTGGTCAGAAAGTGATCAGAAAAGCAATGATCCTATGAAACATTCCAATTCAATACTCTCTCCTTAACAAAATCAGACACAAGTGTGATGTTTATACTTATTGTCCGGTTTTAGTAATAAAAGTTGGCTTACACCCGATATTGCATATGCTTAGGTTAATCCTTAAAATAAAATCTAGGAATAACCCACCTCGACTGTTGATATTTGTACTTCCCCAGATTGTATAATGTGCATTAGCATCACTACCGATGATGACTCCGACTTTCCGTGTTTGAGGATCCGTTATTGTGCGGCCTAGCCTACCGGATGGAATACTTTTCTCCTGGTATGATATGTAAACCGAAATTAGCCAGAGATTATGACGATCCATCTCAATGCTAGCCACAACTACATCAGAGTTGCTGTAATTCTGCAGTATAATAACATTCAAGTTATTTTTAGCGCGAGAATGGAGGAATGAATATTTTATAGTTAGAAGTTCTGAGTCCCATTACCCGGTCACCGCTGACCCGTGGTTTTTGGACCAGAACCGAGGCTGCCTTACAGTGGTGGAGATTAATCTGCAGGATCTTAAGCATTAGAAAACGCTTCTCCACCACGGTTGCATCGGACTCCCCGCCTGACAATGAGACAGATTGAGAACCCATCCGGAGTGCACAGCGCAACCGCATTGAACTCGACAATAATGAGTCGATCGATAGCGTCTCTTGATTGTCACCTGGGATGCTCTGAGAATCCGGGCCACCATCACCAGATGGGACACCACAAGAGGTGTCCGCACTTGCTACAGATGCCTCAGACCTGTCAGCCTCATCTCGCTTATAGACTTTAAGCGTAATCGTTCCAAATCCATAGCTCATCAGGCCTCCAGCCTTTACCAGAGCATCCAGGCAATCTCTATTCAGAAATATCAACTTGGAAATCTTCCAGTTGGCTTGGTTCCGCCGGGATTCAGGCACTGGGCCAAACTTAACCGAGGCTTCCTACCGTCTTCTTATATAGGGCGACTGTCCTTTCGTTGGCACAGGCAGTAAACATGTCTACTAAGTACCACCCCGCGGTGCCACCCTCCATCTCTGCAGGACGAAACAGCTCCCGGATTTTCCCTGATAATCTTGAGGAAGGGAGATTATTACAATAGACAAAAACCTGCACCGAATTGAAGCTGTTCCCCAAATTTCAACTCTGCCTAAAATGAAAAAGTTGGATAGAGGTCAATAATTGGTATGAGGCCCTTGAACCTAATACCCGATAATCCTATCCTCCCTCCCCAAACTCGCAGCCTAGATATTCCTAGAGTTTGTGACCCGATGAACACATTGGGCTGTAAGACGCATTCAAATTTTGGTGGTGTCTTATCTAGAAATCTTGCAACAACTTGAGAGCATTCCATATCACAAATAGCCTACTACGATACTTTTAATTTCCTCGTCCGCGGGAATAATAAAAATAATCCTATTTCGTGACAATATTCTGTACCCTTTTCTTCTTTGCCTCCATAGTCCTCAAAAGATCTCTGCCAATTCGACTGCGAGTTCTCAAAGGAACCCCCTTGTTTTGGGCTCAGTGATGCTTCTTTCCCAAGTAAGCGTATCTTTGGTTACATGTGACCTAAGTCACTTATCTTCTAGATTTAGGAAAGATTTTATAATTTTTAGTTAAATGTAGTCCTCAACTACATCTAACATCGAAATCAAAAATGTATTTCGGTATTTGGGTACAATCCTTGGTTTAGAATAAATATTTTTTTTAAATTTCAATTTTTTACAATTTCAATTTTATTATTTCAATTTCAAACCCTGTCCTAAGTCACTTAACTTCTAAATTTAGGATTGTTTTTACAAATCACTTTAATATTTCGTCCATTACTTTAAAAACAATACTTATGTTCATCTGTTGAGTGAAATATTTTTTTTAATTCAGTTTGTACCAGTTTTGCTTTTTAATTGCATTAAATTTTATGGTTTAATATTATTGTATTTAGATCACTTATCTTATTTAGATTTAGATTTGATAATTTTTCTACATTTGCTAATAAAACAAATAGCTTTAAACAATTGATCGGTTTACCCGAATTTTATATATTATCTCACAAATATATTAGCGTTAGTATTTACAAAATTCACCCTTTTTGCCAAACGCGCGAAGTTTGTTCTGAATGTTTTCCTAATTGTTGTTTTGGTAATTTTAGGACAAACTTCACAGAAATAAGGTAAGGGTTTGATGACCCAAATCAACCTTGCGCAAAATATCATCCAAATCTATTAAAATGTATATACGAGTATATGGGAATGCGGGAAGTAAAACAAAGGTAGACAAATTTTCAAATCGAGTTTTTGGGACCTTGTAAAAATAACAATTTAAAACGATTACAGTATATGGATTACCCAATAATATATGTACATATTCGTTATTAGTGGGAAACGTAAAAAACTAAAATGCTGTAATAGATCAGTGAGTCAAGTAAAAAATAAAATTTCAAATTACCCAATTTATAAAGAAATAATAATAATTAACAAACTATATAAATACAAATATTTCACCTGTTTCCATTATAATCACCATCAAATCTTCTTCGCGTCTTCATTCATCGCAAAACATAAAATAAATTATTTTTGTCTTCATTATCGCATCATCATCATCACCATCTCGCATATAAGTATAGTTATAGGTTGTCATCTGAAATAGTTTTTGGTATTCGCAATTTCAACACACTGATCAATTTTAAATAAATCACCTGAATTTTATAACCTTTTTTTTTATACTGCACCACGCCACCAATCATAACATGATCACAAATTTCGATCGTTTTTATTGCTAAAGTTTTTCGTTTCTTAATTTTATGGTTTTTCGTCTTTATATTAACTTATATAGAGAAGACCACAACAAAAATCAAAATTTATTAGTAATATAGAAATTATAAATTAACAAAAAATCGAATTATAATATTAATAATAAATGTGAATTGATTTATTTTTGTACATACAATATAGTTAGAGGGAGAAAGAAAAAACAAAAAGATGGAAATATTTTTAATAATAATTTCACGGATCACCACACATGTCACGCTGTGTGGCTGTTAAAATATTTTCAAAATTTATATGTATATATGTATGTACACTATTTACGAGTATGTTTATAAAATATATCTACATATTGGAAATGACAATTGGGAAATTATAGATCGCCGCGCGCTCCGAACAAAAAACTGAATTAATAAATAAAGTGAATCGATCGCGATCGCGCAACTATTTCGATATAAAATATATACGCACACGATGGATGTCTTAATTTCAGACTAAAAATATTGAAATTTTTTGTAAAGCATATCAATCACATGTATTATTAACATATATGGAATGTTTTAACAAAAATGTCGAAAAAATGTTATGCGCAATCGTTTACTGAAAAATAAAATGTACCCCATGTTGGGTGCCGTAAATATTCGCACAGTAAAATAATCGTTTAAAAAATCGCCTTGCGGCTATATACTTTATAGGTGTAAAATAAAAAGTGGTTCTGCATAAACTATTTATGTATAATATAATGTTATTTCACAGCTTCTTTTGAAATTTGGATTATTTATTTATTTATTTTATTGCAAATCCATAAAATATTAATGGATCTCGCGATAAAATCATATCAATAAAATTAAAATGATTAAAAATTGAATAACGCCACTTTGTATAACATAATAAAATTTGCTGTTTAATGAAAACAAGCGTTAGCGTATCAAAAGCATGATATTGTATGTCTTCATATGATAATCGCATAACATTTTATATATAATCATACGTTTAATTATGTCACGTTTATGTGAGACGAGAACGTGAGAACATTTGTCGGATCAGTGTTACACAAATTTTAAAAAAAAATTCATTACTTCTAAATTCTGTCTTAAACCTTGTATAAAATTCATCAACATTAAGAAAAAAGGTCTAATGCAACAGAACGCCAAACTGTGCTCATTATATAGTACCAATGTCGCATTGTAAATACTACGTGCCCTCGAGCTAATATTTAATGAAGGGCGTTCTAACAAATTTATACCAAAAATTACTTTAGAACCCCATGTTCATCCAACAAATTGAATTTTTATTTTTTTTTCGGAATTTTTTTCTACTTGTCCAGGTGCTCCTGACTCTCCCACATTTTTCGCAGTTAACTTATTGACGTGTGCTTGCCTAACACTATTTTCAGCGTTAAAATTTACAAAATTCTATAAATCCTCTTAATTTCGGTTGAAAATTAAAAATTTTAAAAGTATCCCAAAATCCCCTCTGTTAACTTTCTCTAAATTTCTAAATTTCTTAGGAATTTAAAATCGCCAAAGTAGGAACCACGTCTGAATTATAAGAATACATCTTGGATTGATTAAATCAATAAAATTAAAATAAGTATTCGAAACCGAATTTTGAAAATAACAAATTTTGTTTTGCAATTTAGAAAAGTTTTGAACGATTTGTATAAATCCGAAGTCATGGGTAAATTTTAAAAGTACAAGATTTCAAGTTCTGTTAAATGCTTACAACAATTTAAAATGAAAGTTCCAAATTTTTTCTAAATTCATAGATGGATGAATTTTTTAAGCTCCAATCAAACTAAATTCATCGTCAAAATATCGATTTTTTATTTCAAACTTGTGATCTACAAACCATCGAGAGATCAAACACGTCTGAATTAAAAGAATACATCTTGGATAGATTGAATCAATAAAAATAATATTTGAAATCGAATTTTGATAATTCCGAATTAACTTAATTTTTTTCGAAATTTGGAAAAATTTTCAAAGTGATGAAGCTTTGGACGTTTTATATAAATTCAAAGTCATGGACTGAATTTTAAAACTACAAGAATCAAAGTTTGAAATTTTTTTAAATTCTTAGAGTTTTATAAATTTTGATGAATTTTTTAAGCTCCAATCAAACTAAATTCATCGAGAATTATTGGTGACATTTAAAAATTTACGGAAACAAAACTTTTGTTTTCAAATTCGAGTGATATTCCGAAATTCGTAAAATTATCTTAATTTAGAAAATTCAAAATTTGAAAATATTCGGAAAATTCCTGTTCTTCTAATTTGAAAATTTCGCATATTTTGGAAAAATTTAAATCTAAAATTCGAAAAATATCCACCATAAATTTGAGATTTTCATGAGTGTTTAACATTAAAATTTTAAAAATTTAACAACTCGAATGTTTGTCCAGAATCGTTACATGAATTTCGGTTTCGAAATTTATCGAATTTTAAATTGAATTTTTTAAAATCTGATCAAGCTTGATTCATAGAAGTTTTGGCACTAGAAAGTATGGGGATTATAATATTTAAAAATTTACGGAAATTTATAAAATCTCCAAATTCGAGTGACATACTGTAATTCGAAAAATCATTTTAATTTCAAATGAAAATTAAAAATTTGAAAATTTCCCGAGAAATCTTGTAAAATTTCTTTGCGATAAGTTCAAGATTTTCATAACAGCGTATAACATTCAAATTTTAAAAATTTAACATTTCGAATTTTACATTTTGTTTTCAGAATCGTATTTAACTAAGAAATTTAAAAACTACTGTGAATTGTTAAATTTCCAGAACTTTTAGATTTTCAAACCAGAGTTAAAATTCAGAATTGTAAATGTCAATAATATCGATATATTTTTTTTAAACTTTAGATTGATTGAGAATCTATAAAATTAAAATTCGAAATCGAGTTTTGAAAACTTCAAATTTTATTTTTTTAATTTTTTCGAAATTTTCAAAATGACGAAGCTTTGAATGTTTTATATAAATCATGGGTTTAATAATACGACTAAAAGTTTCCAAGTTCGAAATTTTATATAAATTTTGATGAATTTTTAAAATCCGATGAAATTCATCCAAATTTTTATCACTGAAATGTTTGGGTATTATTTGAAAATTTGTAAAACCTCCAAATTCGAGTGATATTCCGAAATCCGAGAAAACATCTTAATTAGGAATGAAAATTCAAACTTTACAAATACTCCGAAAATTCTTGTAAAATTTCTCTAAATTTGGGAACTTTGCATATTCGAATAATTGGAAAAATCAAAATCTAAAATTCAAAAAATTTCCACCATAAATTAGAGATTTAATAAGAGTAAGAATAATTCGGATTTTAAATTTTGTCCAGAACCGTTACATGAAATACGGTTTTGAAGTTTTTCGAATTTTAAAATTTAATTAAGAAATTCAAAATCTGCAAAAAAAATTCAAAGTGACGCCGCTTAGAACGTTTTATATACGTAAATTCAAGAAAGATAATGGGTTGAATATTAATCCTGAAAGTTTCCAAGTTCAAAATTTTTTCTAAATTATGATAAATTTTTTTAAATCCGATTTGACACTAGATGTTTGGGTATTATTCGGATATTTTCTATAAATGATTGGTGACTACTCAGTACAATCTGAGTCGCTACTCAGTACAATCTTCAGAAATTATACCTTCTAAATCGGAACTTCGCGATTTATGGCAACAATTTTATAAACCGACAAAGTAATCGATTTCCGCATAAATCATATATTCATGGAAGCATATTTGGAAAAACTTGAATGCCCAGAAAAGCGAGCAAAAAGGAAAATCGATGACGTTTTCAACGCCATTATAATACACGCAGCAGGATCAATATCCATTACCAGATGTGATACCACTCAAAAAATACAAGTTTATGCCGGGATATTGAAGTGTGTCACAATTATAATGAAAACCGTTGAGACGAAAAGCGTCAAAAATATTTGGGTTCTCTCATTTAATGAGATGAGGGTTAAAGAAAGATTGTGTACGACAAATCTAAAGATGAACCACTGAAAGCTGCAAAATAAGTACAGGTTGCAATGGCACGTAAATTGATCAGTAAATAGAAGGAACCTATTTAATTATGCAACCAATGCCCGAACGTAAGAGTGTCATATCAACACAGTCGAAAACGAGTTCAGGGCATTGGGCTTTCGGAAATAAGGTTTTTTATTTTATGTTGGTTTTCTACAGGCATAATAATGTGCAATAATGGGTGATTTATGCGCTGAAAATGCTACACCCCGATCTTAAAGCACAATACAAAATACAGTACGATAAGGATACAGGCTCAATCAGGATGTATTAGAAATATCATTCATTTTTTTGGCGTTATATTATTATATATGTATATGTGCTCTGTCACTGTGGGATCTTTCATTAGCTTCACAAGATCTATGTAACTACTAACTACGACATTGTTTCCTTAAGTGCTAATTTTACCGAACAATTAAAGCCCGGCTCCGGTTTTAAAACTTCACGTGAGTTGAGACAAATGTATGTGACTCCCCCCCATTTCCCATCACAGTTACACTGATTGACAATTTCTTTTTTTCAAAATAATCTATGGTTAAAATTTAACAGCGTAGTTCACACTGCTAACACTCAAATATTTTTAGACTGAGAAAATTTTTGTGTTTCATTTGTACAACTACAAAATATAATTTCTTTTCTTGCTTTAAATTGACTGAGTCAGTCAATCACAGTCCATGGAATAAGTACCTTTAATCGAGGTTCGAACACTGTAACATCCACGATTCCACATACTACGACACCGCTTACATTACCACCTCACCATTTCCATATATAGATTTGCCACTATACTCATTCTTTATATATTTGCCAATTGAAGGGAGAAATTAAATAAATTAAATTAAAAACTATTTAATGCCAAACCGGGGCTTGAACTCATGTTCACAATTCCAAAAGCAACGGCTCTGCTTACTGGACCACCGGTGTATATAAAGTTGGTGCTATACAAATCTTTTATGTTACCCAATTCAATAGAGAAAATTGAAAATTTTAGCAACAGGAATGGACTATGCTTATTTGACCATCACCGTATATTTTCATTACGGTCATACACAAGAGATGGCTCTTATACTTACAGAAATTGAATGTAGATTTCAACAGAAGCTGTGTTGAACCAATTTTACAGAAGAAATTAAATTAAAAAAGTATTGGCGCTGACGAGTCTTGAACTCGAGTCCACGATTTCAAGAGCATTGACTCTGCTTACTCGACCTTTTACAAAAAGGTTATAACCTTCATTAAAAATAATCCGGAGAAATTCAACTATGACCGTGCCATAAAATTAACACACCCCACTCCATGGTAAAACGAATTCAACTTCAGGAAGGCTATGAGGGCTACCGAGCTATTAAAAAGCCAAATCGTTGAGATAACCAACACCTGTTCGATAAAATTTGCCAGACTGCTGACAAAATTTTTACAAAATTTAGTGGATGTGTTTTGATGGATGACGAAACGAACATGAAATTGGTTTTGAAACACTTCAAGTTAGATATACATTTGCAAAAAAATGTATGATTTGGCCAGCAATTTGCAGTTGTGGAGCCAGGTTTTTGTCACATTTTTCATAACGACGTATTTTGCCGCTAATTCTTCAACACGATTCAGTATAGTAAAGGTTCGGCCATACAGCTCGTTCACAGGACTATAATTCCAACAGAAGCAATAAATTTGCACGAGATTAATCAAATCAATGTTATCTCAAAGAGTTCATGAAAGAGCGCTGAAGTTCAAAAGTCACACCGGCAGTTATGCCAGAAATAAGGAGCATCAAACAACATGTGCGTGATTGTATCAAAAATTTTAAAAAATCAAAAATTTCAATTTAATCGTATGCGGAAACTATCATTTGAAAGAACATTTCTTGCCATTTATTTTTTAAAGATTACTTCTTTCAAATGATGGCCGCAACTGCGATGGTCCTTTCTCAAAGTCCAATTTTTGATGATCGTTCGAGAATATCGAATAGTATTTTTCGAATTACTTTGCGTAGCCCCAAAGAAAAGTCTAGAGGTCACTATCTAAATAGCCAATTCAACGATCCGAACCGTGAAATTAATTGCTCGCCAACATGATTTTTCAATAAGTACATTGCTTCGCGTGCTATAAATATGGTGAATAATTTCACAGGTGCATAAACCACACCAAACCGTCTATTTAGTCGCATATCACCCAATACTGTAAACTGGGATTCAAACTTTTCGATGGTATTCCAAATAGTGGTCTCGACATAGGCCGATTATGTCAACCTAAACTTGGCCTAAGCGCACGAAACACATTCCTCACAGAACGCCGATTTTCGTAATAAAGCTGAACAATTTGTAGACGCTATAGGGCCCAGTCTTTCCATGATAAAATGGCGAATAATATACTAAATAAACAAAAACACGATAACAGTTTGAAACTATTCATGCGTCACTTGTCAAAAAAAACAAATGAAATGAAAAAATCACCTCTAGATGAACGCTCTTACAAAATAATCCCGCGAACTGGCGCATTCGATTTCAAATCGCTAAAATATCGTACGTTGTTGACATTATTTTAATTGTCGTCGTTGACAAGAAACACTGCCAAGTTCTCTATGTTATATTTTACGTGTTGACAACCGCGTAGATTATATGGCGTAATCTACTTCGCCCATCCCTGCTCTCTTCCTCGAGCGCCTTTCTTCATTTCTCCTCTATGGTCTTTGTTTACGCTTTGCTTCCCAAATATTGTGGTGTCTTACTCAATAATATGCGGTTATTCTGGATTTGCGCTCATCACATCAACCGCGGCCACCGACTCAAATAAATATCCAGCATAAAAATTACAATTTCCCTGCTACGTGTTTAACGTTAGGCATAATCGTCATAATACCCGATAATAACCCGATCCAATAAAATACTTCCATAAAAGTGAAAATTATTTAAAACTCAGAACTTCTTTTATTTTGATAAAAGTGAATTGGGTCTGTGTGAGATTTCAAGTATTCGTTTGTATACGTTCGTTCGGATATGACTACATATATATGTAGCAGTTGTTCTTTTATTTTCCAAGATTACCATTTCGACCGAATCACATTAAAAATGCAATTACGTTAAAAGTTAATGCGCACGCTTATATTTCAAATATAAATAATAAATTAATTTTTCCAAAATCACAACAACTACAATACAAATAAATATATTTAATAAATTAATTTCAATTTTTGAATAATTTTTATAATTATCAAATGTCGTGCGACCCATCAACAGTACACAAACCAGCATAATTACAACGATCCGTAACAGTAATAGCGTTAAATACATTTTATTGCGACACGAATTAGCTAATAAATTATTTTTATAATAATTTCGTTGCAACAATTTAATAAATTTACATTTGTTTTTATCATTTATATTCACCATTTTGATTAGATTTGTGTCACGATATTGTAACGATAATCGATCGTACACATAAAATCGATAGGTGCGTGCACCAATCGTAATTATAATTTCATCACAATCGAACGATGGCACCGAACCCGTATAATCGATCCATAATAGCACATTTTTTATATCACCAAAATCGTTTTTAGATTTTAATACAAATTGATAAACATTATCGGAATTATTACGGGCCTCGGTTAATTTAAAAATGTATTGATCACTTGTGGTCTGATCGCCATAAATTTGTATACCAATATTTGATGTTGTTACAGAAGATCGTAAACCGCTCGATCCACATACTATTGTTAACAGGTAATTATGATCAGCCAAATTATCCGTAACGATCACATTATTCGTAATTATACGATCACCGCTATAGTGTCTGGTCTTTAGGATAACTATTACCAGTAGGCAAATAAAGAGTATTAATAAAACTAGTAATATAATTAAGATCGTTAAGTTGATTGGTAAACGTCGCAAAAATATCCGATCGTATCGATTGTGATAAATAATTGGTTTTGGTTTATTATAAATTGAATATAGATTTGTATTCTGATTCGTACATGAACAAATTACATCCGTTTTCGTTGAATTTAATGCAGTTTGGCAATTTTGTGTACACCACCGTCGTGTGGCTACATCAAATTGGGTGCACGCAATTAATTCGATTGTAAACGAAAATGGTATATCGGTCGATGGATCATCATCCTCGGCGAGTATAATTCCCATATAAATTTTAAACGTTTTATCGTATCGCAACCGAATTAATCGTTCCGTGTTTTCTATTATATATACCGGCTTAGCATGACGAAAATCATTATAATTTGGTTCCGAATTTGGTTTGAACGCGAGTTGTAAACGTTGCGGACTGCTCGAACCAAAATTTATCAATAGAAGTTCATTTTTGTTGTAGCTCAACTGGTACACAACAATATCGCTGCTATTATAAATAGTATTTTCAATTTTGTTTAAAGGAACTTCGTTGCGGGCTCTCCTTCGTTGAGCTGTATCGAATTTATAACGATAGTTAATAGTAGGCAGATTTGCATTTGGTAAATTATTCCAGCTGGTGCGTTCAGTCATCTGGACCATAAAAATATTAGTAAATTGTTTTTCCGATTTGGGCAACCACCAGAATGGAGTGTTACGCAAATCTTTAAAATATCTAGTGTGTACGGTCACTTCATTGCCTAATTTAAATATATCAGCTTCAACTTGAATATCATAATTGGGATACGATATTTTTAAACTATTCTCAACGTCCGGATCATCGTCGCACACACTAAACAATTTCACTATATTCATTGCATTCTCATAAAACAAGGCCGTTTCATTCACCTCAAGTTGTTTGCTTACGATTCGATTTAAAATCGTATATAATTGTTCCGTTTTATTAAAAATTTGTTCAAGCTGAATAATTTTTATGACCGCCTCAAAATCAAATTCCGGATACTCGGGATAATTTTCATCTTGGTATAATTTTAATTCGGCCGCATCATTCGGATAGATTACGTAATTTTCGTCCGGGATCATTACAATTTCGGTATACAATTTGTCCATTATCTTTATGTAATTTGTATCTAAAATTTCGACAAAATCGCGCGTCACCAGTATCGCATCGATATAGGAGAATTCACGTAAACTTGTTAAATAATTTGTTAGTACGTCAAACAAAATGAGCGCCTTGTCATAATCCAGTGCGAACGCATTTAATAATTTTACAAGCGTATTCGTACCCAATTCCATATCGCACGTGTTTGGCGAGTATTCGATATTTTTTAACGTATTCAACATGTACACAATCGCTTCATCCTTATTTGCGGAATTTTTCCCTAAATCATTGATTTGACATTCAATCATTACTGCAATTCCTTGAACATCGTTATCCTGGGCCAACCAATCATATTCATCGATTGATTTAAAATCGATTGGTTGATTGTTGATTTTCAAGTCATATGTGACAAGCTCACCGTATCGATCATAAACTTTTACAATTAACAAATCCTCGTTATTCCTTACTCGAAACCCGAATTTACTGTTAAACGATGTGGCAACCAGCCGTTCATTTGCATACACTTTATACTCGAGTGGCTGATAGGACGATTTAAACTTAAAGCACGTAATATTATAAATCGTTTTTAATGCCCATCCATCCGTTTTTGGTACGATGACACACGCCCCTTTTCTAATCCCCTCATTAGTCTTGAATCCATAGTAATACTCTCCGTGCATACCATTCATCTCCACTCGCAATAAAATTTCATAATTCTCATTTTTGGTTAAATAATTCGCCGACAAAACTAATCGATTTCGATTACCGATAATTTTATTGTCCAATTCCCATTTGTACTGAACTGTGGTACGATCATTACAACTGATGCATTCACCCTTAAGAAATAAATCAGCATTCGCGCTAACCGGCGATGGACAATTTTTCAAACAAATTACATTCAATTCTAAACGAGTTTGATCGTTCGTCGTAATCGTAATCGATTGTGATTTGAAATTTGATTTATCGGTCGTTTTAGATTTAACCGTAACTGTGAATTTATAAGTTTTTCCCACAGTTAATGTGTTCGCGGGTACTGTAATAATCGATTTAGTTGCGGCTAATTGGGCGCAAAACATATTTGTCGGATCATCGGTGGACTGGCATATCCAAACAAATTCTAGAGTAGAGCTTTTCGTTGCTGGTTGTGATAAATCACGTGATTGTGCCCCATTCAATATAAATTTAGTACCGATCGGAATTTCACGTTTAGTTCCACCCTCGATTTCAGCATATGGTGGTTGCATAATAACTTTAACGTAGCACTGTATAGAATTATTGTTTAGACATTAGGAATTTATAAAACCGTTGTACAGTACGTTCATATATAGTTACCCGAAAATATGATCTGCCCAGCATTTTGCTGCCATCTCCATTTTGCTCATCCACGTACACTTTAATAATATACAATGTATGATATTTTTCTGATTTATCATTGAATTGCATCATATATGGCAAAAGATTCAGTTGCCGTCGCGTATAACGTTCAAATACGTGCAACACTTTCTTGTCAAGAAAGTCGCTAATACTCCAACCAAATGTAAGTTTTGAATTCTTGCCACAATTTCGTTTTACAATTGGTGCTATCGTGTAATGTCTATCAATCGCAATATTCATCGGTGCTTTCGGATCTGTGCTAAAATGAAATAAATTGTATATTAAATCAATCTGGATGCGATTCTAGGTTTTTTTCAAGACTCCTTCCGATGGACCAAATTAGCTTGGCAAAATAATTGAAAAGTGTAACTCAAATTGACACTATCTCGGCTTAAACCCCACATATACTTCTAAAGCTACTTCACAACTCGTAACACAAATAACGAAGAAAGTGTTTGAGCACAAATTAATTTTTTAATTTGTATAATTTTGCATTTTAAATTTCAAGTCTTTCATAAAATTTCGTAACTACGCAAAATCAAATCTGCATTCCAACAAGATTCAAACACTCTACTTGCAAAACAACTTGCACCATAGTTTAATTGTCCGATAATTGATAAGCTAAGAAACAATAACCATTTCAATGACACATAACCGAGACTGGAAGAATCAAAAATAATAAAAATCTTGGCGGTACAACTCCGCCAAAAGATCGGATGACGTCATAACTTTAAACGGAAAAAATTAAGAAGAAAATCATATTGAAGCACGAATTTTATTATTTGCGTTTTTCGGAATGATATTGCAGGTTAGGTACCATGAAACAAATACCCTAGTTTTACTAGAAGTAGATCGACTCAAGAGCCCCCACTACTACTCTTAAAAAATGTTAAACGGCATAAAATTCTTACACGTTTTGTTTAAGCAAAATGTTGATACATATAACCAAAAACATTTATACATATTTGTCAGATTTTCGAATACATAATATGTATAACATTATAAAATGAAATATTTTCCATGTTTCATCAAAAATCGATCTATCAATTTATTTTGCTACGATGATATAATCGTAATAAAA
The DNA here is from genome assembly GCA_951394425.1 of Tipula unca. Classification (NCBI taxonomy): domain Eukaryota; kingdom Metazoa; phylum Arthropoda; class Insecta; order Diptera; family Tipulidae; genus Tipula; species Tipula unca. Next base: position 78,622,203 of record OX596380.1, read on the forward strand.
TATCATCCCAGCAACGAGACGCATGGCCGCCATTTTGTTACATACATCGTCGCTACTTTATACAATACTAAGGCAGTTCATGAATTCTTTGAGAAATTCGTTCAACTGTCAAATCATATCAAAGCAAATTCGTCAATTCAACTTTGGATAATTTAAGTTTTGTTTCGTTTATCTCAATGATTTGTTGATAGCATCCCAGTCAACGGCCGAACATTTGTGATAAATTTAAATTGTCTCGTATTCCAAATACTGGTGGAAACAGTAAAATCAAAGATACACGATGGTCAGATTAATCGTATTCGCAAAAGCCATTTAATAAAAAGTTACTAACCGCATAAAGGCCGTAAGTCCTCTTTATTGTTTATTCACTTTAAACCACTATAGTATAGTATGTATCATTCTTAATTACTTTTACTTACCAACCATAATTCTCTATATCCGGAATGCACTTAAGTTCTGGTTCAAAGGCGCGCACATTAAAATCCCAATAATACATTTCGTCTTCACTTTGGGTATTGACAAATGTCAAACGAATTTGATACGTCATTATTTTTGTAAGGGAATATTTGACAGTTGTATAATAACCCCGTGTCCCATCCACTTTATCATAATCAATAATCCCATTGCGTTTTGCTATTTTTTGCATGTTCGCAGTCTCTTGAAAATATTGTTCGTCCTCTATTGAAAATTGAAAAGTATCGATCATATAATTATACGTTGATAAATGAAGCATTGTATCGATGGCCGGTAATTGCTCCAAAAATACAACAAAATATTGTTCAACATTTACCCGGATCACCGCATTATAACCGATTAGAGGATTTATATACTCTCGATTCGAGCGTCTCGTACAATTTTGACCACCATAACCCTCGCCACATTTGCATTTATATCCACCGGGAAAATCACGGCATGACTTGGCGTCTTCACAATAGTTTTTATCACAAAACGCTACCGAATTTTCACATCGTTCGCCATAATATACATTTTCGACGCATTCACATTTCATTTGACCGTCACCATCCAGGATGCACAGTCCATGCGAATTACAATATTTAATGTCACATAAGTTTGCGGTTGAGACAAAATTAAGCCAGATCATGAAAATTAATGAAACTATGTTCATTTTATTGTAAAAAACGTTGATAATTGGTTGCCGTTTTGACTGATTTACGCTGGGCTACTTTAATTTGTGTAATGTGTTGACGAATTCAAAGCTTACTACCAAAATTTATCACTAAAAAGTCGGGGGTGGGCTGTGTCTGATATACGCACGATCGAATGTGTCTGGCGTGATCATGTCGATGTGGAAACGATTACGTATTCTTTTCAACGGTTGAATCGCTGGACTGATGACTTGCATCCGTAACAACCAATCTGTTTATAATGTCCACAAAAGAAAAAATGGATACCGCCAAACTAATACCGGATTCCCGCACAAACTCGTTGCTCTTCAAGAAGCTCGCTGGTCTAAAAGTGGAGACCACGTGTCCCAGGGCTACACGTTGCTCAACAGTGGAGATGACCTCGGAAATCTCGGAGCTGGATTTATTCTTCGGCTGCAAGTAAAGAAAACTGTTTTGGGTTTCATTCAATAAGTTAGCCAACCTGTCGATAATTTGTGTACACGCGCACACTGTAGTCAGCCAGCTCCAAGATAAAAACTCATTTTACAGTGGCTTGGATGGAATTATAATTGTGTGAAAACATAGGTCCGTACTCCCAATACGAAACTGCAACTATGATAATGGTGGAAGAATGATGTACTTTGCAATTGCTTACGACCTTAGTGTATCAAGCCCATTCTTCGCACACAAACAAATACATTTAGAAACGGATGAGTACGAGAATTGCTTCGAATCGTTTGAGAGAAGAACCATGCGTGTGGTTTACGACCTAATTTGCGAAAAAGACCGTACATACCGGACTCGTTACAATATCGAGATTGGAGTCAGATTGTTTACTCGGTGAGGGCCAGTAATGGCCTTTAAGAACTGAAATAATAATAATTATAATTTGTCAGATGATGCGTGCGGATGCCCAGCCGCCTAATAAAAGAAACAATAATATACGTAAAAATAACTTTATTCAATTATAGTTTAATGTGAATAGCGTTCAATAGCCATTGATGTATGTAACAGAAAAAGCCCAAGTATAATAATATATGATTCGGGATGAGCTGAAATTAAAGCCATATAAATTAAATATTAGTCATTCAACTTATTCGACATTTTACTTTTGTGTATACTCATACATACCACTGGTCCCAAGCATAAAACGTTAAAGGTCGAATTTTTATAAATGTTCCTGTCAAAAAGATTAGTGACAACCAGAATAAATTGAAATTCGCCATTGCTTTTTATTATAGAAGTTGCATTGTTAACCCAATACGTGATAATCGTATATTTTCCGGCATACGTATCATTCAATTGATCACCTACATCATGGATCCCAATATCATTTGCCAATTCGACTAAATGTTTAGATGAATAAAAAAAATCACTTAATTGCGATGAATACGGCAATTCAGATTTGATTGTGAAATTGTCGATCGTGTATACATCAAGCTGCATATCCAAGTCTGGTAATTTTTCAAAGAAAATTATGATATGCTCACGAGTATTGAGTTTGACGAAACCATTAAACAAAATGATTGGATTGTTCACCTCTTGAGGCAGTTCTATGTCACAGTTGGTACCAACATGACCTTGGTCACAAATATTGTAAGCTTCAGCGGTAATACTTCTAAAATAATAGATTTAAAAAAATAACGTCATCGGTAATTTTGTAAAATGTACTTTTATATAAAACTATACTGTATAGTGTATACAGACATGCATTGCTGGGCATTTTTGTTAGTTGTTTTGCAGTAGTTCGTCCAAGTTTCGCACTTATCACCTTCACGCATATCTGGCACACATTGACATTTCTCCTTTTCATTTTCAATAGTGCATACGCCATAATTGTTACAAATTTTGTTGTCGCAGAACTCCGGGTCACAATTAACCTTGTTATATAAAATGATTAGATAAAATACTATCAAGCAAATAATTGTTTGGCCCGGCATTACTGAAGTGACTGTTATACATTTGCATGGCGTTTGTTTTATTTTATAAAACAAAGCGCATACTGCGCTTTCATAAAATATTTTGCAATATCTTTGGTTTGAAACTACCACCTTAACAAATCTTTAGGCATTTTTAATCCTATTTCTACAGTATATCACAATTAAGTATAGCATGGAATCGAACAACTTTTGTTTCTAAGATTTGGTATTTTTTCGCACCTTTAGACATCTCAAAAGAATCAATTAATTAATTGATAAAGAAAGTGCTTCAGGGTCCTCACTGCATGTAGTGAGGCTCTATCTAGAGTATCAACATACCGCAATATACGAGTTGCGTAGCCATATGCTACTTGGTCACTCGAGTGCATAATTCAGTACCATAATATGACAAAAATTAATTAACTAACATATTGAAATTACCAGAACGAGTAAAGGTCTCACTGTTCATGCGGCTCAAGTCTTAACATCCGCAAGCGTAATTTGTGTCACACTGTCTGAGAAAGAGATTAAACTTTTCGATAGCATACCACATGGTATAGTTAGTGGTATAAACCAAACATATACACAAATTTAACTACTTTCATCATGACAATTCGAATTCGATTCGCCGAACATGTTGAGATCTTTCTGTTCAAATTTTGAATTGGCACCCAATCGCTTTGATTACTCGGAGTGAAATTGAAATAAAATTTTGAATTTGGAACCCTTCAGACGAATGAATTTGTGTGACTTGTTTGGCAATGATAATGGCCTCCTCTTCAGATTCAAACTCATCAAGGCAATCTTCAACGTTATAATGGATGTGGCGTATACCAAACTACGCTCGAGGATTATTATCTTCAAATGTTGGTGCATTTATATTTTTGATGTATTGGGCGCAGCTCAGAGAACAGGGTTGCTCCAAAGATCATTACGCCATGGTGTAGATATCCGGTTCATTCTTTTTATTACCTCACCACAGAAAACGCTGAGATGACTGATGTTGCTCTATAACGGCAATCTGGTGGAACGTTTTTTTAATATCGGCGGTAATGGCTGGCGATAGGATGTTCATGAAATTGGTCGGAAAGTGGACTTAAATAATCCGGGCCCTTCATTAAGACTGAATTTAATGAAATTCCAATGATTTCCGCGGCAGGATCCCACACAATTCTTGTCTTCCCGGGCTTATTCGGATTGGCCAAGTGGAATATTGGTAAATACCAAGTGCGTAATTCGAATTCTTTTTCTTTTGATTCTGGTTTAGTGATAGGGCGTTTGACTCCAAAGTTTTCGGTTGTAAAAAACTCATTCACTTGGCGGTGTAAGTTATGATCTGGCATTGAAGTGCAGTTAACATTTACAATATGATGAACAGCGTCAATGTTGTCGTTGATGATATGATCCAAACAGTATCCATCCGAGTGGTGTGGCCGCCCCAAGTTACATTAGCAGATTTGCAGAGGCTTATACCAAGTTGCCAGTGTTGTATCCAAACAGAATTCTAGGCTTGGCTTTTGCATACTCATGGATTGGTAATCCTTCGAGGTGTGTATGTTAAGCGCGTGTCATTCAGATCCACATCTACGGTTCTTTGTCTCTGCTATTTTGACATCAGCCCGGATATTTCAAGAGAAACTCTCTTGCTGTTTTTTTCTAGTCGAATTATGTTTCCCATCTACTTAAGTTGTAAATTTTGTCCGGGGCCCTCCAGCTTATATGAATTGGCGATTTCTTCATCAATAAGAGTAAGAGCTGAGCCTTAATCCAAAAATGCATATAAAGGATAAGTTTTTGTTCATTACAGTTTATTATAGATTTTTATACTTATTTATAATTTTCTTATAATTGTTACGTTCATGCCTTGACAATTCAGGTTCGATCACTAAATTTGTCTATCATTTATAGTTGTGTCTAGACTATTCCTGAATAGTCTATTGACGCCATAGTAAATTACCTACTTTGAAATCACTTTTATTTACTTGCATGCACTCTGCGTTTTCATCCGTTCACCTGACACTCGTATTCTCTCCCGTACAACTGTTTCCGAGATCAGTGGATGCTTTTTCCGCTGATCCACTGCTACTCTTCTGATTGTTGCTTCGACATCATCTATACGAAGTGGCAGCTTAAATCAATTGCAATCTAATACTCCCTGCTCCATATCTATCACGAAGCCATTCGCCTTCATGAAGTCCATCCCCAAGATGACTTCATCCACAATATTTGCGACCAGTACTTCGTGTTGGAACTGAGTATTGCCGATCCTTATCGTCGCAATCTTCATGCCCGTTACGACGGTTCCCTCGCCTGTGGCCGTTCCAAATTTCAACCCATCCACTGGTTGTACTCTTCTCTTAGTTAGATCCTCACACACAAACGTGCGAACTGCTCCTGTATTCAGCTTGAGGGTTATAACACAACTCTTCCTTTATAACGTCAACATCATTTTTAACTGTTTAACTGGGATGGAGTAACAGATGATTCTCCGTAGTCCAATTGTAAGTCACAATTTCCTCTTTATCTGTTCCTCGATGGACCAGAAATTTCGATCCTATTCCTTCATCGTATTTCCCGACAGTCTCATGATATGTGACCCGTTTTGTCATTGCATTTTACTTCACGGCAATCTCGTGAAATATGACACATCCGCCACCTTCCCTGAATCTGGGTGCCGACCGCTCGATTGTCGTTCTCAATCCATCTCCATCCGCGCCACAACTGACGAGTTTATTAAAGCCTGTACAGACTCGTTTATTAGTGCAAAAGCGATGGTCTCGGCGAAAGGTAGGTGATAACATCACTGCTTTCATCGTCTCCGGATCCCGTATCCCGTCAGGGAATGCTCCATATGATGGAGCTCTCGTTTATGGTCAGTTCTGTACTTTTTAAAAATCGCAAATGATGTTGTCCCATCGAATACTCTTGGCTTAATTTTGATCGCTTGTTCTGACTGATCTATCTGCGCCGGAGTTCCGTTGACTTTCATGTACAGAAGTTCCTTTTTGCCTAGAACTTTATCTTGCAACTCTTCCACCTCTCTTTGCAGTTTTCCATTACCGTCAACAAATTTTTGCTCCAACTCTTGGATGTCAGCTTGTAGTTTCTGTTCAACCAGTTACACCGCCGATTGCATTTTCTCTATACTTTTCATGTAAAGTATAGTACACATTAGTTCGTTTTATAATTGATCTCTGCGATTGACTGCTCTATGCGCTGATTTGAGTGCTCCATTTTCTGGTTTCATTGATCAAACGATTAATCAATTTTCTGATTTAATTGGTTATTGGACTTTTCAACTGACAGTTACATTACCAATATAGCAGCCATTAACTGCACCAACGAAATTTGCCGATTGTACTGGCACAACCTCAACTACGGCGCCTTTATCTTGTATGTCTCCCTTATGCTTGATCCGAAAATGTTGATTCATCGAAATTGTAACTAGCCGGATCAATACCATCTTTCTGCAATGTTTGATATAATCGTTGTTTCAATACATTTTTCGACGAAAAACCACGTTGCACTAAATTCTCCTTTAATTCCGGTATCTTTAACTCGTCTAGAATCATATTTTAATTCATAATGCCACCACTGTCACCAATTGTTACGTTTTCACCTTGTCAAACAAGGTTCGATCACTGGATTGTAAATAAAACAACCAATTTAATTTTAGATAACACTAAATTTATTTATTTCCGAATTATTACACCAAACACTAATTTCCTTAATTCACTTATTCACATATTCACTTTAATTACTTTATTACACTTTATTAACTATTAACTTTCACTTTTTCTTTTTTACTACTACTAGCACTATCACGGTTGACACACAACTAATTCTTTCACTTCCTACTAAATCTATCGCGGTTAAAATCCACCTAACTAACTTTCACAATCTCGTATTTATATCACATATTCAAACCCACTAGAATATTCCCCAATATTCGAGAGTGTCTAGACTATTCTTGAATAGACCACGTTGTTTATTTTGGTGATGATGGTGTACGGCCCTTCCTATGAAGGTTGTAGCTTCGGTGATAAAGCCTTCTTCCGTTGTGGGTTGTAAATCATATCATTATCCATTATTATCCACGACCTCTGCCAAATATTTTTCCAATATCCCATTGAATCTCTCCACCATATACCATCTGACTGCGGATGCAAAGGCGTTGTTCGTGTTTTATTTATACCGAGCAATTGACAGACTTCTTGAAATGCAACAGACTCAAAATTTCTTCCTTGGTCCGTGTGAATCTACATTGGTACTCCAAAACGACTAATCCAATTATCAACCACGGCGTCAGCTATCGTTGTTGCCATCTGATTTGGTATGGGATACACCTCTGGCCATTTGCTAAAATCGTCCATTATTACTAGCACATACATGTTACCAACATCTGTAATCTGAAGTGGTCCTATCACATCTATTGCAATTCTCTCGAATGGCTCTCCAACGTTATACTGCTGAATTGCTCCCAAACTGTTCGTGCGAGACCTTTTACCGCCGCACATTGATCACATTTTCGACACCACTCCACTACAGATTGTCTACATCCTGGTCAATAGAAACGTTGACGTATCTTGGCAAGTGTTTTATAAATTCCCAGATGACCCCCAGTTGCCCCTCTGTGATACTCCTTCAACTCTTCGGCAATCCCAGCCTTAGGCATCAGTTTTACTGATTGTTTCACATTGCCGTCCGAGCTTTCCCATATTCGTTTTAAGCATCCGTTCTCGATGTGGAGGCTATGTGCTCGCAGTAAGCCTTTACTGTGGGACTCTTATCTGCAATTTAACTCTAAGTTAGACAATTCCCTATCTCCTTAAATTGCATGATTATTGGCAAATCCGGATCTGCTAACTGCTCGTCCCTGACCGTTTCATCTGTCCGCTCCTTATCCGGTAGTACTTGCATAACCCATATGTCGATAATATTATCCTTTGCCTCTATACGCTCGCAGTGCTTGCATTCTACTTGGCATGGCCGTCTTGGCAATGCATCGGCATTTCCATATGTACTCCCTTTCCAATGATCGATCTGGTTATGATAAATCTGTAGTCGTTCGCTCCAACGCGCTACTTGCCCTTCAGGATTCTTGAACTGGTTATGAAAATGATTCACACATTCCACTATAGCCAATAATTCATTACGAGTTAAACAATAGTTACGTTCTGATTTAGATAACACCTTTGAGTAATAAGCTATTACACTTTTTTGACCTTCAATTTCTTGTGACAACACTCCTCCGATACCATCATTGCGTCGGTGTCAAGAATAAACTTAACACCGGGTATAGGGTATGCCAATAATGGTGCCGTATACAAAATCGCCTTCTCAATTCATTGAATGACTCTTCTTGCTCGTCATTCCATTCAAATGCTCTGTTCTTCTGGGTCAAATAATATAAGCTATTTGCAACGTTGGGAAATCCTAGCACGAACCGCCTATAACAAGTGCACAATCCGAGGAAGCTTCGTAATTCCCGTAAATTTTTAGGTTTAGGCCAATCCTTTACCGCTCCATTGATCGTTACTTTGTGCCCCAAAAATTTTACCTCCGTTGTAAATAGGGAGCACTTCTTCGGATTTAACTTTAAATCGGCTGAATGCAATCGCTCTACTATATGTGAGACATGCCTCCCAATGTAGTCTCTTTTTAAAACGCGCTCCATTAGTTGTTCGAAAGTTGCCTCGCCATTACATAGTCCAAATGGCATCACGATAAACTGCCATAGCCCACCTATACTGAAAGCCGTTTTTTCAAGATCTTTCTCTTAGACTTCCACCTGCGCGCCAATACCCGATTTGCAGGTCTAATGTTGAAAACATTCTAGCACCTGCGATTGAGTTAGTAGGAAGTAAAAAGTGAAAGAGTTAGTTGTGTATTAATCGTGATAGTAGTAAAACGGAAAAAGTGAAAGTTAAGTGTTTGTTAAAGTGTAATTATGGTAAAATTAAATAATTATGTGAATATGTGAATTAACGTATGTTATCTAGAATTAAATTAGTTGTTTTATTCACAATCCAGTGATCGATCCCTTGTTTGAGAAGGCAAAAACATAACAATATTATATTTAATAAATATCCTACCATCTATTGAGCAATAGATAAACTATATAAATAGCAAAATTAATTTAACTGATCATGTATATACGTATGTATATACAATAGAGTCAATAGAGTTTGTATAGGATTGTCGAGTGTTGGTAAAAACAGATCGTCGGTTAATAAACTCTTTAATACACAAAAAATTTAGAGATCGCACACACAAGAGGTAATTGTTTTAATAATTGTTTACTGATGTAATCCATTATTACGATTACGATTATAGAAGTGGAGCAAATTTATTTAGAACACTATAAAAATATGAATTTGTGTCAAAAGTTGCCGCGATATAAAAATTTGAATGCGTTTATTTTGTGATAAATTCAAAATGATCACACACTATTAACATTTCAACTAAACGAATGTGATTTTGAATTGTATAACTATGATAATAAAAGCCGTCACAAAATTTGTTGTATATTTACATACATACTATATACATATATGTCACATAACACTTTACAATTAACATATGTATATATCTGTATATCGTACATATATATGAATTGAATGCTGAATTTTATCTATTTTTAGCTGAGCGCGTTAAGTGTACGGATTAATATATTTTATTGCATTTTGATTGGTATGTTATTATTTTATTTTTTTGTAATAAACGAAAGCCGCGCGCAACAATTTCATCGACTTATCTTTTGAATTTTATCTTTTCTTAATTTATTTGATCACTATTCGTATGTATATATATATATAAGATCGCGACGGCGCGGTAGCTATTTATCTATACTAAATATGCGTATAATATGTATTATGTAAAGTTGGGTCATCGTATCAGGTTAAACTTTTGGATTAAAATTCAAAATTAATTTTTAAGTGTATCGGAGCTTTTTTTTTAGCTTTGTTCTCCTTAAATCAATTTACATTTGATGAAATGATAAAAAAATAAAGCGAATGTGTATAATAAAATAAGAATTGATGATGTTTTAGATAGGTGATTTATAGTTGCTTGATATAATCTAATAATTTACTCGGTCTAGACATATGGTTCTCTACTCTAGGTGTTATATTCATTTTTACGTCGAAGTCTATATAATTCGCTCAACACAATACTTACTTCCAAAGTATGTTTTGTTTGATGTTTCTCAAAAATGAAAGTGTGTGAAGTTATCCCAGGATTCCATCCCAGAAAAATTAAAAATGTTCATCAGGCAATTCTATTCTCATTCCATCCCAGGATTTTAAAAATCAACCCAAAATTTGATATCATCATTTTAGAAAATTTAAAAGGACGTGTTAGCTTATATTTCCGTGTCGTAAGAATTAATTGGCACAATAGGCTCAGAAATTCAAATGAATATGGCCCCATACATAAAATTAGGAGTTTAACTACTGCTTCTCAATAACCATGATTGCAGGAAAAAGTTTCCTTTGTTTTCGACTTGACATGATGTCCACTTGCTGTGATAAATCGTTAAACACCAGCCGTATGTTGTAATTGGCGCAAAGGACTCATATGTATATGGCCCCATATAAGAAATATGGATTTTAATTAATGGTTCCCGAGAACCATGAATGACTGAAAAAGTTTCCTTTGTGTCAAGTCGAAAACAAAAGAAACTTTTTCCGATGGGGCCATATAACGGGTTTTTCAATAAGAGCACGTCAACTTTTTTTTTGAATAAAACACAAACTGTTCGACTTTTGAGCTAACTTTTTTTTTATTAACGAACTTGAACATATACATTTAAGTATGAAACTCGATTTCTTTTGCATGACCACCGCGTGCACGTTTTACGAAGTCCAATCGTTGAACCCAATTTTCGACCACACTTTCGCATAAATCGGCCGAAATTCCAGCAATTTCACGTTCAATATTGGCTCTGAGCTCTTGCAACGTCGCCGGCTTATTGGCATAGACCAATGACTTCACATAACCCCAAAGAAAATAATCTAGAGGTGTCAAATCATACGAGCGCGGCGGCCACTGGACGGGCCCATTTCGCGAAATAACACGCTGATCGAACTTAATCTTCAATAACGCGATTGTATCGTGTGCTGTGTGGGGCATGTGGCCCCGTCCTGTTGAAACCACATGTCGTCCAAGTCCATTCCATTCAATTGCGGCCAAAAAAAATCGTTTATCATATCGCGGTATCGATTTCCATTAACAGTAACGTGGCGATATGGCCCAATGACGCCGCCGGCGTGTAATCCGCACCAAACAGTGACTTTTTCGGGATGCAACGGTGCCTCATGAATCACGTGTGGGTTGCTTCCTGCCCAGTAACGCATGTTTGGTTGTTGACAAATCCATTTAGCCAAAAGTGAACCTCATCGCTGAAGATGATTTTTCGGTTTAACGATTTTTTTTGATTTTTTATCAGAACGATTATTTTGATAAAAAATTTGCACGATTTGCAATCGCTGTTCAAGTGTGTAGCGTTCCATGATGAAATGTATACTAATGAAGTTTCCAAATGACAAAAGAACAATAAAAAATATGGCGTCGTTCGCCGTCCCTATCGGAAAAAAGTTGAAGCGCACCTGTTGAAACACCCTTTACATATGAGCCCATTGCGCCAATTACAACATACGGCTGGTGTTCAACGATTTATCACAGCAAGTGGACATTATGTCAAGTCGAAAAGATAGGAATATTTTTCCGGCACTCATGGTTCTCGAGAACCATTAATTAAAATCCATATTTCTTATATGGGGCCATAACAATATGAGCCTTTTGCGCCAATTACAACTTACGGCTGGTGTTCAACGATTTATCACAGCAAGTGGACATCATGTCAAGACGAAAACAAAGGAAAGTTTTTCCGGCATTTTAAAAATGATGATATCAAATCCCGGGATTGAATAAAACTAGTATTGCCTGCTGAACATTTTTAATTTTTCTGGGATAACTTCACACACTTAAAAATGAACTATCTGTGTAAAATGTCAAACGATCAAACAGGAAAAGATTTTATTTATTTTTAAATTGATTTTCATTTTCAAAATGCCTCGATCAACATCGTTAGGAATCCGTTACTAATATCTCCCAAAAAGCGCCCAATGGAGCTTATGACTCTTTCATTATACTTCTTGAAAATCGACATTTGAAAAAAAGGTTTTACAACGTACAATGAAATCGTTTAACGTATTAAAGAAAATTTGACCGATCACTATTTCGAAAAGGTTTGTTTCCCGGTGTAATTTTTATAAAACTCGCATGATGCCTGCAGAGCAATCGTACTCAAATTAGTTTGCCAAGTTACGTATATAGCATCACGTGATTGTGCATTTGTATTCCAAAAGCTAGGCGTGAAAAATCGTATGTCAACCTCGAATTAGAGATATGCTAGTTAAGCATATACACCTGCGCATAAACAAATCTGTTGTTTAAATCGAACCCCAAACTAGAGAAAGTTATTAAAATATAGCCCAAACATTGAAACGGCCCTCTTTGTGTGCTCGAAACGGTAATGTGTGCGGTTATCAAAGAGTGTGTCGGACAACCAACGAGTCGAAATAGAAACTATAAGGCCATAAGGGGTTACATATTATTCTACTAATCAGCATCATTTTGTTGTACTGTTCTATTGGTTTTGAGACCTTCGATTGTTGTGGGTTATTATCATAAACCTTATCATTCACATGGCTCCACAAAAAAAATCTAGTGATGTTAGATTAAAAGTTCTTTGTGTTGGCCAACTAACAACCCGTCTTCACGAAATTAATTGTTCATCAAATCTGTTTTTCAATAAACCGATTGTTTCATTGGCTGTAAAAGCGCCATACTGTTGAAACTATATACAAGTCAGTAATATGACATTATGAATGGGACCTTATAAAGATGTAAAGATAAATCCTTGCGTAAAATTCACCATGTGAACGTTGTGGATTTTTGATTTTTGGCGGGATAAACATGACTGTGTCCAATGGATCACGTCTTTGTTTATACTGGGCCAAAACAAGCAAGCAGTAATCAATTTACGAGTTGCGCGGATACCAGAATGATAGTTGAAGAAGATAGAAGATTGCACCAGTAGATGTTTCGCAAACGATTTCTAGCCCAGGTAGTTTGAAAAGCTCTAAGTTTGAAAAGGTCTAGTTGCATTAATGAACATATGGAACTAAAAAGTAAATTCTGAAGTTCCAAGTCTGCTGTATGTATTTGTGTAATTTTGTTGTAGTCGAAGTAAGCTTCGACTGTGGCCGTTTCATAACAACGTTATCGATACCTTGGATATGCTGGATATCCGTGGTAAATTGACTAATATAATCCAGATGGCGTAATTGCATTAATCGCGTTCAGTTCTAGACTAAATTGATCTGGTCAGAGGTCGGTAATTATTTCTAGATAAATTGCGAGCAATTCCCAAACTAATGTAGAGTAATTGTCATTGAACTGTTGCAGTACTGTTCCGACGGCATTATTGAAGCATCAGTTTGGGTTGTTATTCAGCGCTTTGAGTCGCTCAGTGGATGTGCCTGTAGTGTTGTTTGTGCCAATTCAGTCTGAGGTGACGTGAATGCGTGTTGACACTCGTTTTGGGGTTACGTAATAATACTGCCAGGTGGCCGTGAATTGGTGTGAGTATTTCAGGGAATTTGGTATGAATCGGTGGTAGTAGTTTACTCTTGATTGAAGTTGGAGCTGGGAATTCCCTAATGGCATTAATACATTCTTGTGAAGCCTGAATACCGTTACCATTTTTTATACCATTTTGATTGAAGTTTGAGCTGGGAATTCCCTAATGGCATTAATACATTCTTGTGAAGCCAGAATACCGTTACCATTTTTTATACCATTTTGAGCTCTTAGATGGAAGGAACGGTAACCCGAAAATTCATAGAAAAACAATTCATCGATTAAACAATTGAAAGAACAACAATTCATCGAAAACAATTCATAGAAACACAATTCATAGAACCACAATTTCACGAATACACAATTCCTCGAATTTACAATTCATCGAATTCCCGTTATCAGGGAAAAATTCTGTATAGAAAAGAAGCAATAAAAAAATTGAATGTTGATCATGTTGATCATGTTGATCGCGTTGATCAACTTTCGATTTCAATTTTCTTGTATATAATAATAGAAGATTAAGTTAGGAATATGATGTAATCAATTCGGCAAATTATTTCGTTTTCTATATTTGTTTATAACAAAATCGAATTATTTATCGAGTTTCTATAGTAAAATATTATAAATAAATTAATTTTATTCAAAATTTAATAAATAAATTATAGAATTTATATTTCAAGTGTATATATTTGTTAATAAAAAATACGATTACCTATTAAACATTCATTTGTTAATAACAAATTATATTATTTATAACTATATCAAGTGAATCAGAATTTTTTGGACAATTTTTATAAACAAATATAGTTTTTTATTTAAAATTTCATTCAAATATTCATAAGAAAAAATAAAAAATTGTTTGAAAAATCATCTTCAAAAATCATCTCGAAACTCAATCGAAAAATCCCATAGTAAAATAACTAAATTCTATGAATTGTAAATTCGATGAATTGTTGTTCTAGCAATTTTCGTTTCCCATAGGATGGCTATATGAAAATTGTATAATTGGTCGCATTCGCAATTTCTCGAATAATATACATCGGAATTTGTTGGGACATATTTTAATCGATCAATAAATTCTTTCTTCTGGATTTGGCCATCAAAAATTTATTTGTTTATAACAATATCGAATTGTTTTATAGAGTTTTCTTGGTAAAAAACTATAAAAAATTGAATTTTATTCAAAATATTGATACATAAATTATTGAATTATACCACTATTGTTGTTAATTTATTTATTTATTTATACATAAATTAATTGTTTATAATATATTCTAATTGTTTATAATTTTTTTGGGCAATTTTTATAAACAAATATAGTATTTTATTTAAAATTTCATTCAAATATTCATAAGAAAAAATAAAAAAAATTTGCCAATTTTTCACTATATTGTTAATAATAAATAAAATTTATGAACAAATTAATTGTTTATAAATTTATTATAAATAAATGATATTTTGTTGATAATATTATTCAATTTTTGGTTCAAAAATCATCTCGAAACTCAGTCGAAAAATCCCATAGTAAAATAACTAAATTCGATGAATTGTAAATTCGATGAATTGTTGTTCTAGCAATTTTCGTTTCCCATAGGATGGCTATATGAATATTTTATAATTGGTCGCATTCGCAATTTCTCGAATAATATACATCGGAATTTGTTGGGACATATTTTAATCGATCAATAAATTCTTTCTTCTGGATTTGGCCATCAAAAATTTATTTGTTTATAACAATATCGAATTGTTTTATAGAGTTTTCTTGGTAAAAAACTATAAAAAATTGAATTGTATTCAAAATATTGATACATAAATTATTGAATTATACCACTATTGTTGTTAATTTATTTATTTATTTATACATAAATTAATTGTTTATAATATATTCTAATTGTTTATAATTTTTTTGGGCAATTTTTATAAACAAATATAGTGTTTTATTTAAAATTTCATTCAAATATTCATAAGAAAAAATTTAAAAAATTTGCCAATTTTTCACTATATTGTTAATAATAAATAAAATTTATGAACAAATTAATTGTTTATAAATTTATTATAAATAAATGATATTTTGTTGATAATATTATTCAATTTTTGGTTCAAAAATCAACTCGAAACTCAGTCGAAAAATCCCATAGTAAAATAACTAAATTCTATGAATTGTAAATTCGATGAATTGTTGTTCTAGCAATTTTCGTTTCCCATAGGATGGCTATATGAAAATTGTATAATTGGTCGCATTCGCAATTTCTCGAATAATATACATCGGAATTTGTTGGGACATATTTTAATCGATCAATAAATTCTTTCTTCTGGATTTGGCCATCAAAAATTTATTTGTTTATAACAATATCGAATTGTTTTATAGAGTTTTCTTGGTAAAAAACTATAAAAAATTGAATTTTATTCAAAATATTGATACATAAATTATTGAATTATACCACTATTGTTGTTAATTTATTTATTTATTTATACATAAATTAATTGTTTATAATATATTCTAATTGTTTATAATTTTTTTGGGCAATTTTTATAAACAAATATAGTGTTTTATTTAAAATTTCATTCAAATATTCATAAGAAAAAATTTAAAAAATTTGCCAATTTTTCACTATATTGTTAATAATAAATAAAATTTATGAACAAATTAATTGTTTATAAATTTATTATAAATAAATGATATTTTGTTGATAATATTATTCAATTTTTGGTTCAAAAATCATCTCGAAACTCAGTCGAAAAATCCCATAGTAAAATAACTAAATTCGATGAATTGTAAATTCGATGAATTGTTGTTCTAGCAATTTTCGTTTCCCATAGGATGGCTATATGAATATTTTATAATTGGTCGCATTCGCAATTTCTCGAATAATATACATTGGAATTTGTTGGGACATATTTTAATCGATCAATAAATTCTTTCTTCTGGATTTGGCCATCAAAAATTTATTTGTTTATAACAATATCGAATTGTTTTATAGAGTTTTCTTGGTAAAAAACTATAAAAAATTGAATTGTATTCAAAATATTGATACATAAATTATTGAATTATACCACTATTGTTGTTAATTTATTTATTTATTTATACATAAATTAATTGTTTATAATATATTCTAATTGTTTATAATTTTTTTGGGCAATTTTTATAAACAAATATAGTGTTTTATTTAAAATTTCATTCAAATATTCATAAGAAAAAATTAAAAAAATTTGCCAATTTTTCACTATATTGTTAATAATAAATAAAATTTATGAACAAATTAATTGTTTATAAATTTATTATAAATAAATGATATTTTGTTGATAATATTATTCAATTTTTGGTTCAAAAATCATCTCGAAACTCAGTCGAAAAATCCCATAGTAAAATAACTAAATTCTATGAATTGTAAATTCGATGAATTGTTGTTCTAGCAATTTTCGTTTCCCATAGGATGGCTATATGAAAATTTTATAATTGGTCGCATTCGCAATTTCTCGAATAATATACATCGGAATTTGTTGGGACATATTTTAATCGATCAATAAATTCTTTCTTCTGGATTTGGCCATCAAAAATTTATTTGTTTATAACAATATCGAATTGTTTTATAGAGTTTTCTTGGTAAAAAACTATAAAAAATTGAATTTTATTCAAAATATTGATACATAAATTATTGAATTATACCACTATTGTTGTTAATTTATTTATTTATTTATACATAAATTAATTGTTTATAATATATTCTAATTGTTTATAATTTTTTTGGGCAATTTTTATAAACAAATATAGTGTTTTATTTAAAATTTCATTCAAATATTCATAAGAAAAAATAAAAAAAATTTGCCGATTTTTCACTATATTGTTAATAATAAATAAAATTTATGAACAAATTAATTGTTTATAAATTTATTATAAATAAATGATATTTTGTTGATAATATTATTCAATTTTTGGTTCAAAAATCATCTCGAAACTCAGTCGAAAAATCCCATAGTAAAATAACTAAATTCTATGAATTGTAAATTCGATGAATTGTTGTTCTAGCAATTTTCGTTTCCCATAGGATGGCTATATGAAAATTGTATAATTGGTCGCATTCGCAATTTCTCGAATAATATACATCGGAATTTGTTGGGACATATTTTAATCGATCAATAAATTCTTTCTTCTGGATTTGGCCATCAAAAATTTATTTGTTTATAACAATATCGAATTGTTTTATAGAGTTTTCTTGGTAAAAAACTATAAAAAATTGAATTTTATTCAAAATATTGATACATAAATTATTGAATTATACCACTATTGTTGTTAATTTATTTATTTATTTATACATAAATTAATTGTTTATAATATATTCTAATTGTTTATAATTTTTTTGGGCAATTTTTATAAACAAATATAGTGTTTTATTTAAAATTTCATTCAAATATTCATAAGAAAAAATAAAAAAAATTTGCGATTTTTCACTATATTGTTAATAATAAATAAAATTTATGAACAAATTAATTGTTTATAAATTTATTATAAATAAATGATATTTTGTTGATAATATTATTCAATTTTTGGTTCAAAAATCAACTCGAAACTCAGTCGAAAAATCCCATAGTAAAATAACTAAATTCTATGAATTGTAAATTCGATGAATTGTTGTTCTAGCAATTTTCGTTTCCCATAGGATGGCTATATGAATATTTTATAATTGGTCGCATTCGCAATTTCTCGAATAATATACATCGGAATTTGTTGGGACATATTTTAATCGATCAATAAATTCTTTCTTCTGGATTTGGCCACCAAAAATTTATTTGTTTATAACAATATCGAATTGTTTTATAGAGTTTTCTTGGTAAAAAACTATAAAAAATTGAATTTTATTCAAAATATTGATACATAAATTATTGAATTATACCACTATTGTTGTTAATTTATTTATTTATTTATACATAAATTAATTGTTTATAATATATTCTAATTGTTTATAATTTTTTTGGGCAATTTTTATAAACAAATATAGTGTTTTATTTAAAATTTCATTCAAATATTCATAAGAAAAAATAAAAAAAATTTGCGATTTTTCACTATATTGTTAATAATAAATAAAATTTATGAACAAATTAATTGTTTATAAATTTATTATAAATAAATGATATTTTGTTGATAATATTATTCAATTTTTGGTTCAAAAATCAACTCGAAACTCAGTCGAAAAATCCCATAGTAAAATAACTAAATTCTATGAATTGTAAATTCGATGAATTGTTGTTCTAGCAATTTTCGTTTCCCATAGGATGGCTATATGAAAATTGTATAATTGGTCGCATTCGCAATTTCTCGAATAATATACATCGGAATTTGTTGGGACATATTTTAATCGATCAATAAATTCTTTCTTCTGGATTTGGCCATCAAAAATTTATTTGTTTATAACAATATCGAATTGTTTTATAGAGTTTTCTTGGTAAAAAACTATAAAAAATTGAATTTTATTCAAAATATTGATACATAAATTATTGAATTATACCACTATTGTTGTTAATTTATTTATTTATTTATACATAAATTAATTGTTTATAATATATTCTAATTGTTTATAATTTTTTTGGGCAATTTTTATAAACAAATATAGTGTTTTATTTAAAATTTCATTCAAATATTCATAAGAAAAAATTTAAAAAATTTGCCAATTTTTCACTATATTGTTAATAATAAATAAAATTTATGAACAAATTAATTGTTTATAAATTTATTATAAATAAATGATATTTTGTTGATAATATTATTCAATTTTTGGTTCAAAAATCAACTCGAAACTCAGTCGAAAAATCCCATAGTAAAATAACTAAATTCTATGAATTGTAAATTCGATGAATTGTTGTTCTAGCAATTTTCGTTTCCCATAGGATGGCTATATGAAAATTGTATAATTGGTCGCATTCGCAATTTCTCGAATAATATACATCGGAATTTGTTGGGACATATTTTAATCGATCAATAAATTCTTTCTTCTGGATTTGGCCATCAAAAATTTATTTGTTTATAACAATATCGAATTGTTTTATAGAGTTTTCTTGGTAAAAAACTATAAAAAATTGAATTTTATTCAAAATATTGATACATAAATTATTGAATTATACCACTATTGTTGTTAATTTATTTATTTATTTATACATAAATTAATTGTTTATAATATATTCTAATTGTTTATAATTTTTTTGGGCAATTTTTATAAACAAATATAGTGTTTTATTTAAAATTTCATTCAAATATTCATAAGAAAAAATAAAAAAAATTTGCCGATTTTTCACTATATTGTTAATAATAAATAAAATTTATGAACAAATTAATTGTTTATAAATTTATTATAAATAAATGATATTTTGTTGATAATATTATTCAATTTTTGGTTCAAAAATCAACTCGAAACTCAGTCGAAAAATCCCATAGTAAAATAACTAAATTCTATGAATTGTAAATTCGATGAATTGTTGTTCTAGCAATTTTCGTTTCCCATAGGATGGCTATATGAAAATTGTATAATTGGTCGCATTCGCAATTTCTCGAATAATATACATCGGAATTTGTTGGGACATATTTTAATCGATCAATAAATTCTTTCTTCTGGATTTGGCCATCAAAAATTTATTTGTTTATAACAATATCGAATTGTTTTATAGAGTTTTCTTGGTAAAAAACTATAAAAAATTGAATTTTATTCAAAATATTGACGTAGGTGAAATTTGTCCTAAATCTGTCCTAAAAAACAACATAAACAATTTCAGTTTATATGTGTTAGTGTACAAAGCAGAATGTCTCGATATAACGAATTTTATCACTAATAATATTAAATATAGTGCGATGTTACGTTATTTTGCGAAATTCCTTTGCGAAACCCAAGGAAGATACCAATATAACAAACAAACCACTAAGATGAATTTGGGTTTGAGCTATCCGAAAAATATTTCAATTTTGAAAAAAGTAGGGGATTAGGGTGTTTAGGACAACCATATCTGATATGACCTCATATATATCGATTATATGATTTTTCCGAATTTTCTTGGGAAAATCCTAGGAAGCTAACACCATATTGACATATATTCCAAGATGTCATTGGGTCTAAGCTATCAGAAAAATATTTCAATTTTGGAAAATGTAGGGGATTAGGGGGTTTAGGACAACCATATCTGATATGACCTCATGTATGTCGATTATATGATTTTTCCGAATTTTCTTGGGAAAATCCTAGGAAGCTAACACCATAATGACATATATTCCAAGATGTCATTGGGTCTAAGCTATCAGAAAAATATTTCAATTTTGGAAAAAGTAGGGGATTAGGGTGTTTAGGACAACCATATCTGATATGACCTCATGTATGTCGATTAAATGATTTTTCCGAATTTTCTTGGGAAAATCCTAGGAAGCTAACACTATAATGACATATATTCAAGATGTCATTGGGTCTAAGCTATCCGAAAAATATTTCAATTTTGGAAAAAGTAGGGGATTAGGGGGTTTAGGACAACCATATCTGCCCATATATGTCGATTATATGATTTTTCCGAATTTTCTTGGGAAAATTCTAGGAAGCTAACACCATAATGACCTATATTCCAAGATGTCATTGGGTCTAAGCTATCCGAAAAATATTTCAATTTTGGAAAAAGTAGGGGATTAGGGGGTTTAGGACAACCATATCTGATATGACCTCATGTATGTCGATTATATGATTTTTCCGAATTTTCTTGGGAAAATCCTAGGAAGCTAACACCATAATGACATATATTCTAAGATGTCATTGGGTCTAAGCTATCCGAAAATCATTTCAATTTTGGAAAAAGTAAGGGATTAGGGGGTTTCAAGTCAAGTTTAAATTTCACTTTTTAGCGAAAGTAAATTTGAAATAAAATCATTAGTTAAATTAAACGCAACTTTAAATTATGTTTAAAACTATATTCTGAGTGGATTTTCTTAAGTAAAATTCCAACGTAAATTCTAGTATGGGCTTGGAGCCAATTTTAATTATATTTTTAAGAGTATTTCAACGTAGATTTGTTACGCAACCTAACGTGATTTCAATATTTGAAAAAAATAGAAATTGTGCTTGAACTTTTTAAAGGATTTACTGAAAAAGAATTTCGATGCATTTAGTTTTTAATATTATCCGAGCTATTGGTCAAGACCGTGTGGTTGACCAGTGAGATGTCTCGTGAGATGGTTTGTCTCTGTATATTACAGGAACGAAAATCGAAAGGTATGTTGCCAATGGCGTCGTAACTCGTAAGCAATTACGATTACAAAGCATTTTTTTTACGTTTTGCATTATTTCTTTGTAAAATCTAATTTAACAAGGCATGCGGAAAAATAAATTGGCATAACGCATGCATTATTGATTAGAAGTAAATTTTAAGTGGCTACGACAAGTTAGAAAATAACGACCTTTGACCGCGTTAGTATTCGGTGTATGATTAGGGATGACAAATTGGTTTGCCCTATTGTATTGCAGAGTCAACAGCCCTTCTATAGACATCATCGATAATGCGTAGACAATTCATAGTGTGATCTTGTACACTAGTTCAATAACGGTACGGTACAGACGGTAACAGTTTCAAAATATCATTCAATGCATTTGAATCTAACTTATCCTCTCAGAAATTTAAGTTAGGTTAGAAAAGTTTTAAATTACTATATTTCCATAATTTATCTCAGTAAAATTAAAATATCCATAATGCAATGTAGTCTGAATGGTTTCAGACGATTTGATCGCTCGAAAATTTGCATTTCTTATCAGAAAGTTCTACAATTAAAATTAAATTATCATAAAACAGTTATAACAAACATGAATCTTAATGGAGTTAGAAAGCTTATATTTTAACATGTTAGTGTTAATCAAACTGACAAGTTTACAAAAAATGTTGATCATGAATATGAACTTAAAACTCATTGATTCAAAGCATCTAAAGCTTAAGCAGATGGATCAAATTTTAAAGAACGGAACTTTAAAGCTCACGCAGTTAAATTTGTTGTCACGACAATCATTTTCCAGCTTAATAGTTACTTTACAACTGAACATTAATTTAATGTTAAAATACCAAAAGTCTCTAGAAATGCTTGAAATCTTTAATATTGGAACAATGAAGAAGAAGAAAGTGGAATACACTTTTTTCAAATTTTACAGTTGGAAAGCTCAAACTGATCAGAGCATATAATTTATATCCTTCTTGAGTCACGTTTTTCTAAAATTGAACCAATTTTAGCTTAATTTTATTGTAGAACCACTTACTGCTTACCAAAACATTATTTTTAAGGATTTTTGTGGTATTGCACATTTGAGTGTTAACATAAAAAGTAGCAAAAATCCGTTTCTATAATGAGAAGCAACGAAGTCTTACGTTTCAGATGAATTGATGACTCACAAGCTAATCAATAAGAAAACATTTTGTAATTTTGCAATCATAAGCTTTTAAGAAAAACGAAGTATTTCAATACAATTTAACTTTGAAATCACTGGTTTACCTAATCTTAAATATTGGGTTAAAAACTGTTCTGCTTTAAGTAAAAATCCATTAACCTATAAACGTTTCTGTGTTAAAGCTTGCAGTTTACAATTTCTTAAGCCAGAACACGTGAGCTTTCATAATTATAATGGCCCATCAACAAATGTTTGGGGTTTTAGGAGAGCATTTAAAGCAACTCCAATACAATTTTAAGTTTTAATTTGAAAGCTCTTAAAGCTCTCAGTAGAAATTACTTCACATGATGTGAAGTATCAAATTATTAAAATGAAAAAAACAGTTCCAGGGAACGCAAATTACGAGCTGATTCTTGTACCATTAATACTGGATAAGCTTTTATTTTTAATTTGTTAGATAGTTCGCACCAACTTGATTTTAATTTTAAATCATTAAAAGAATTATTCACTTGCTTCTATGAGATAATTTTAAAATATTTTTCAGGTTTAAACAATATAGTGGTGACAAAAGGTAAACTAATCCCGACACTGTCAAAATACCACACTCTGATCCCTTGAATCATTCGAAAAATTAATATTATGCATTACCCAATTTCCACATTAAATTGTGGCGAATGAATTAAACGTGAAATCAGTTTAGAGCAAACTTTTTGTTCATAAGATCTAAAAGCTTTCAGTTAGAGTGTTTAGAAATTATTTTATTGTATATATATGGATTTTAAGCTTGAAAGTGGGCTCTTTTACAAACGAAATGAGCTTTTTGATTGTGACATACAAATTTTACCGAGAGCTTTTACGTTTAGTTCTTAAATATCTGTAATCATTATCACAAAATCATTAATGTAAATGTATACTTCACCTATATACTTCTAACGCATTCTTCCTTTAAAACTGTCTGAACTTTCTAACCTGATTATTACATTAAGAAGGTAATTTAGTACATTTAAAAGCACTGTTTCTGTTTAATAGCACTGTTGAAAAAGTTATTACATGATTTTAAATATTTAAGGCACACAATTAAAAGCTTGTGGTTTGCTCTTTAAATTAAGCTTTTTAATTAATAAGCACTATAATTTAAATATATAATCAGCTTGCTGGAACTTACTAGCCTAGAACCAGCCAAACGTACAAAATTGGGCCTACTCGTATTAGTGTTGAAAAATGTTTGGGCGATTTTAATTTTCTGAGAGAGCACAAATTTCAGAATAATATTTTACTTCACCATTTAAATTTAAAGCTTTCAATTATCGATAACTTAAATTTTAAAATCATCGGCCATTGTTGTTAAAATTAAATTAAATGGCTGAAGTTTTAAAGCTCTGAAAGTTCTCAGCCAGACTTTTTTAAAGCAATCGTATAGAATTATTTAACAAATACTTGAAATTAAATTTATAAGAGCCTGAAAATTTCGAGCTGCTTTAGTCATGTGTTCTAATCTATAAGGACTAAACAATTTACAACCTAGCCAGAAAGCTTAATCTTCCATGGAATAATTGAATATTTTTTATTTTTTTTAAACTGACAATTGCTTTATTCTTGAATCTTTCTTTATACGATACTAACAAGAAGTGTGCAAAGCTTACAATCTAAAAAATATATTATCTAAGCCATTAACTTAAATTTGTAAAAGATCTATATTATTGATGCGCTTGTATAGCCCCATAGCTGAATTCCATATCTCCATATAGGAATTAGGATCGCTGCGTATAGTT
Source organism: Tipula unca (assembly GCA_951394425.1). Taxonomy (NCBI): domain Eukaryota; kingdom Metazoa; phylum Arthropoda; class Insecta; order Diptera; family Tipulidae; genus Tipula; species Tipula unca. The sequence goes on from OX596380.1 coordinate 78,647,060, forward strand.
GAACCTTGAATTCTAGGAAAAGTTTTGATTTTCTTTCAATCAGTAGGTACATTTTTGAACATTTTGTTTTTATTTGGCTGCGCTTTAATTTAATGTGTTTTCACCATGTCAATCTTCTGTCAATATGAAGACCTAAGCAATTAACATTTGTTTATTGACGGGTTTAATTTGTTTGTTTAATTTCACCGCTGGACATGTAAGCTTATTCAATGTAAATGTTATGTGTGTTGATTTATTTGCATTCGCTTTTATCCGCCACATTCTTTGCCAATTTTCAATTTTGTATAAGTGATCTTGAAATTCTCTATGGATGCAGTTTGAGGATTTTTGTGTGAAAACATGATAGTGGTCATCTGCAAATGTTGATGTAACAACCTTATCAGTTGTTGATAGATCGGCAATATACAGCAAATACAATTCTGGCAACAGTACGCTGCCTTGTGGAACTCCTGTTTGTAATAAGCGGTATTTTCCATTTTTTTACATCACTTCTGGCCCAATGTCCAACTGGTTACCTTATTGGTGAATTCCATAATGTTGGCCTCTTTAGTGTTTTGGTTGCCTTTCGTTGTGTATCTGTCTTGTGTATCTGTCTTCTCGTTGTGTATCTGTCTTCTCGGTCGCCGACAGCTCAGTAAGGTAACACTGGATTCCTGAGTCTTTTCTTCTCTCAATGCTCGTTTAAGGGCTTTAATAGCCCTATTCAACTTCCATTGTAGTAATGGAGTTTTTGCTGCTGCCTTAGCCGGCGTATTGTCCTATTGTTGGTTCTGGTATATTAGGTGTAGGTAGGGTTATTAACTTTTCCAGAGTTGTAAATATCAGCGATGGTTTCTTTTGCTGCTATTTCAAATATATGTGTTAAATCATTCGCCGCCGCATCAATATCTTCCGGTTCCAATTGGCAATTTTGTTCGACTTTATTTCTATTTAGAGCCCATTTAGTTAAATTATTTGTTAGACGTTGAGGTGGTTCTGCTTTTAACTCTCTGGTACCCAGAATTATTATTAGTGGTGAGTGATCGGATGATAAGTTATAGTAATCTTCTACCTCCCGATTACGATCGGTGATTAAATTGAAAACATCTATGACCCTCTGTTGAAATGTAGAACTCATAGGCCGACCCATCTTTTACATTTGGCCGAAAAAATTGATTTTACTATGGGATTATTTTCTATTGAGTTTCTGGTTGACTTTTAATTAAAAAAAATCGAATATTAATATCAACAAAATATCATTTATTAATAATAAATTTATAAACAATTAATTTGTTTATAAATTTTATTTGTTATTAACAATATAGTAAATAATCGACAAATTTTTTTTTATTTTTTCTTATAAATATTTCAAGGAAATATTAAATAAAACACTATATTTGTTTATAAAAATTGTCCAAAAAAATTATAAACAATTAGAATATATTATAAACAATTAATTTATGTATAAATAAATAAATAAATTAACAACAATAGTGGTATAATTCAATAATTTATGTATCAATATTTTGAATAAAATTCAATTTTTTATAGTTTTTTACCAAGAAAACTCTATAAAACAATTCGATATTGTTATAAACAAATAAATTTTTGATGGCCAAATCCAGAAGAAAGAATTTATTGATCGATTAAAATATGTCCCAACAAATTCCGATGTATATTATTCGAGAAATTGCGAATGCGACCAATTATAAAATTTTCATATAGCCATCCTATGGGAAACGAAAATTGCTAGAACAACAATTCATCGAATTTACAATTCATAGAATTTAGTTATTTTACTATGGGATTTTTCGACTGAGTTTCGAGATGATTTTTGAACCAAAAATTGAATAATATTATCAACAAAATATCATTTATTTATAATAAATTTATAAACAATTAATTTGTTCATAAATTTTATTTATTATTAACAATATAGTGAAAAATTGGCAAATTTTTTTTATTTTTTCTTATGAATATTTGAATGAAATTTTAAATAAAACACTATATTTGTTTATAAAAATTGCCCAAAAAAATTATAAACAATTAGAATATATTATAAACAATTAATTTATGTATAAATAAATAAATAAATTAACAACAATAGTGGTATAATTCAATAATTTATGTATCAATATTTTGAATAAAATTCAATTTTTTATAGTTTTTTACCAAGAAAACTCTATAAAACAATTCGATATTGTTATAAACAAATAAATTTTTGATGGCCAAATCCAGAAGAAAGAATTTATTGATCGATTAAAATATGTCCCAACAAATTCCGATGTATATTATTCGAGAAATTGCGAATGCGACCAATTATAAAATTTTCATATAGCCATCCTATGGGAAACGAAAATTGCTAGAACAACAATTCATCGAATTTACAATTCATAGAATTTAGTTATTTTACTATGGGATTTTTCGACTGAGTTTCGAGATGATTTTTGAACCAAAAATTGAATAATATTATCAACAAAATATCATTTATTTATAATAAATTTATAAACAATTAATTTGTTCATAAATTTTATTTATTATTAACAATATAGTGAAAAAATGGCAAATTTTTTTTATTTTTTCTTATGAATATTTGAATGAAATTTTAAATAAAACACTATATTTGTTTATAAAAATTGCCCAAAAAAATTATAAACAATTAGAATATATTATAAACAATTAATTTATGTATAAATAAATAAATAAATTAACAACAATAGTGGTATAATTCAATAATTTATGTATCAATATTTTGAATAAAATTCAATTTTTTATAGTTTTTTACCAAGAAAACTCTATAAAACAATTCGATATTGTTATAAACAAATAAATTTTTGATGGCCAAATCCAGAAGAAAGAATTTATTGATCGATTAAAATATGTCCCAACAAATTCCGATGTATATTATTCGAGAAATTGCGAATGCGACCAATTATAAAATTTTCATATAGCCATCCTATGGGAAACGAAAATTGCTAGAACAACAATTCATCGAATTTACAATTCATAGAATTTAGTTATTTTACTATGGGATTTTTCGACTGAGTTTCGAGATGATTTTTGAACCAAAAATTGAATAATATTATCAACAAAATATCATTTATTTATAATAAATTTATAAACAATTAATTTGTTCATAAATTTTATTTATTATTAACAATATAGTGAAAAAATGGCAAATTTTTTTTATTTTTTCTTATGAATATTTGAATGAAATTTTAAATAAAACACTATATTTGTTTATAAAAATTGCCCAAAAAAATTATAAACAATTAGAATATATTATAAACAATTAATTTATGTATAAATAAATAAATAAATTAACAACAATAGTGGTATAATTCAATAATTTATATATCAATATTTTGAATAAAATTCAATTTTTTATAGTTTTTTACCAAGAAAACTCTATAAAACAATTCGATATTGTTATAAACAAATAAATTTTTGATGGCCAAATCCAGAAGAAAGAATTTATTGATCGATTAAAATATGTCCCAACAAATTCCGATGTAAATTATTCGAGAAATTGCGAATGCGACCAATTATAAAATTTTCATATAGCCATCCTATCGGAAACGAAAATTGCTAGAACAACAATTCATCGAATTTACAATTCATAGAATTTAGTTATTTTACTATGGGATTTTTCGACTGAGTTTCGAGTTGATTTTTAACCAAAAATTGAATAATATTATCAACAAAATATCATTTATTTATAATAAATTTATAAACAATTAATTTGTTCATAAATTTTATTTATTATTAACAATATAGTGAAAAATTGGCAAATTTTTTTTATTTTTTCTTATGAATATTTGAATGAAATTTTAAATAAAAAACTATATTTGTTTATAAAAATTGTCCAAAAAATTCTGATTTACTTGATATAGTTATAAATAAAATAATTTGTTATTAACAAATGAATGTTTAATAGGTAATTGTATTTTTTATTAACAAATATATATACACTTGAAATATAAATTCTATAATTTATTTATTAAATTTTGAATAAAATTAATTTATTTATAATATTTTACCATAGAAACTCGATAAATAATTCCATATTGTTATAAACAAATATAGAAAACGAAATAATTTGCCGAATTGATTACATCATATTCCTAACTTAATCTTCTTTTATTATATACAAGAAAATTGAAATCGAAAGTTGATCAACGCGATCAACATGATCAACATTCAATTTTTTTATTCTTCTTTTCTATACAGAATTTTTCCCTAATAACGGGAATTCGATGAATTGTAAATTCGAGGAATTGTGTATTCGTGAAATTGTGGTTCTATGAATTGTGTTTCTATGAATTGTTTTTCTGTGAATTGTTTTGGGATCAATTGTTTTTCTAAAAATTGTGTTTCGACCAATTTTCGGGGAATCGGAAGGAACACATAAAAAAGAAGAGAGAAGAACTAAACATAAAATTTAGAAAAATGCATTGGCTCCTAGGGAGACAATCTGAACTAGCGATCCATAACAAACTGCTGTTATACAAACAAATTCTGAAGCCTGTATGGACATATGGTATAGCCAACTCTGGGGCTGTGCCAAGAAGACAAATATCAAAATCATACAAACAGTTCAAAATAAAATCCTACAATGTATTAATGCACCGTGGTACATTCGAAACGACAACCTCCATCGAGATCTCAAGATTGAGCTTGTCGCGGATGAAATTAAGCATCATGCAACAAAACACCTACAACGTCTGCACCAGCATCAAAATCTGGACATACGCTGTATGCTGACTACATCTCCAACAAGAAGACTGCAAAGAACCAAACCACTGGAATTATCGCGACCAGGAGGTCAGTAGACTTACTGTGGCGAAAAATCTGAGGGAGGAGTTACACTAAACTGGGGATAATCACTTAATTACACCGACTATTCAAAATACTGTATTATGCAATGTAAATTACTAAATGGGTACAAGACTCAGTCGTAATATAAATAAACAAAAACAAAAAAAAAAAAAAAAAAATTTGAGCTCTTGATGTGACAAGTCGTTGAAAAACTTCGTTCATGTAGCGCTGAAACGTTTGTACTGCATTTCGTAATCCAAAAAGAATTCGGATATATTCGAAGAGTTTTGTAGACGTCTTCAGGTTCAATGGGACTGTGATGTTAACCTCTGATGAGATCGAGTTTGGAGCCAACTTTACAACCATGCAAGTGCATGGAGAAGTTTTGAATGTGGGAAATCGGGTAGCGATCCGGTATCGAAACCGTGTTTAATCGCCGATAGTCTCCACATGACCTCCAGTCGGGATCTTTCTTCTTGGCCATATGTAATAGACCAAATCCTAATTCCATCATGTGTTGAAATTCTGGTTGTGCAGCTTTGTGTCGCACCGGATCTGGTCTGCGTGGTCTCGACACTGGACCATGACCTTCCGTGACGAAGTCAGTTTGTAATTCGGCTCTGCTATTGAGAGTGGAAACTCTTAAGCAGAGTGCCGTAGCTGTTGTCGATGTTCAAATGGATCGGTTTTGGTGTGTTAACACGAACCGTTATGGCATTGGTTGATACCTTCGTTGCTGGATCAATCAAGTTCTTATCATCGACAAGCGGTTCGACTTTGCTGAGCAAGTCGATGCCAATGATCGTACGATTCACAGCAGATAATGTGAAAGCATGCGTGAAGGTTCTTTTAGATCTGATATTCATGTTAAGCAATTTTGCCTGCCCGCGATAAGACTAGATCGGGATTACGTTTGGAAATTACATAATTTGTTTTAAAATTCTTTGCTGGAATAACCGAAAGGTCATCCAAGAGCGCAGGTCTTTACGGAATAGAGAAGACGTTTGAAAAAATACGTTCCAGATGTGTTTGGTCTAAAATGCGCAATAATATAGCACATTTCGTTAGATCATGTGAAACGTGCCAAAAATAAAAATTATTTAATTTAAAACCAAGCGCGGCTTACTAAAAACACCTACTATGCAACAACGGTTCGAAGTAATCAGTATTGATAATTTCGGTCCACTTGCTGGTGGTAAGGTTTGCCAAGACGCACTGTTTAGATCAACGACTCTCAATTTGTAAATGAAATTATGCAGCATATAGAACTCACTTCAATATATAGAACAATGTGTGACACCCTAATTATTATTCACAATCAAATCCTGTTGAACGGAGCAATCGTGACATCAAGCCACGAATAGCAATACTATAGTACAAGCACACAGAATGGGCAGAGACGCTGCCGTCTATTAGGCTTGCTCTAATCACCACACCAAATGCTTTAACTGGATAGACACCAGCCTATATGTAATGTTTTGACAAGAACTGCATGTGTTTGAAGACATTTTATCTGATTTACGACCTAGATTTCGGATATGGAAAATTTTATTCCACAAATAACATTGCAAGTTGTGTCAGTCGCAGATTAGCGACTATATACGAAAGTATAAGAAAACATTTTACAGTTGGTTATATATCTGAAATTGGCGCGAAAATAAATGTAGTTGGGGTGTGTCTAAAACCCAAACTTGATAAAAAAAACTCATCACAATAATAATTAATTTATTGAATATACACGGACATTATTAAAATTATGGTTTTGATCTTTTTGATCGATACAGCAATCCACAATACTGTTTTTCTTTTCGATCCGGTCCACTGTACGTCAAGCCACAGTAATTGGGGGGAGTTTCATTCTCTACACTTTCGAATTTACTCCAATCAATTTTCTCACATAATTCAGTGGCATAATCAATTTGCGATTGTATTGCCGCATTATCTAATGAGCCCCTAATATTTGGGATTTCATTTTCAATTGGTTCGGCGTAATCGAATAAACTTGGTGAATCTTCAATTTCCGGCCTCTCATATTTTCTGCCGCATAATTTTGATAAACTTGCAAATTTACCCTTACCGTAATCGAATAGTGTATAAAATTGTTTACGCGTCTCCTGCTTAACTAGGGCCAAATGGTAAATGATCACCGTAATGTACATATTCATAATGAATACATTAAATTCAACCCATAAAATCAAATACAATAAAATGCCCATTGTGGTTCCACCATACAAAAAATTAGTCCATGGCATATTGTCATGAAAACCGAACGATAATGCGGTCAATGTTGTTAAAACCTTGGTGAAATGATAGAATAAAGACGATTCCGAGCCATTGACAACGAATACGGCGAGTCCGTAACCAATTAAGCATACGCACATAAATACGGTTAATGCTGCTATCGCGTTCATGCATCGCTGTAATGTTTTCGTTAATTCATAAAATATTTCGAAATAATTTAAAATCTTCCATAGCCGAAATGTTGAGACACATATTAGTATGCCACTCATGTATGCCAAAATTATATCGTATAGGGCCGCATAATAGAAGCTGATAAATTCATTGTTTCGCGTGTGCTCCATTTCGCGCAACAAATTATGCACGTAAAAGTTCCTGATAAAAAATACCACGATCATAATTAAAATCAAGATAACGATAATCAGATCAATTAAGTTCCATAAATTATAGAAAAAATTATGCCCTTTCTTCAGTAATTCGCGAATTAAAATCATAAAAAATATTATTGTTAGCACGATCAAAATAGTAAATAGCACGAACGTTATAATTGTTACATCTTCTAGAATCAATAGAAGATTTGTTGTTTGAATAAACGGTTTGATAATGTAACTGCCGTAAATCGTTTTTTCCATAAGAATTGTATTCACATTGAATAGATTTGAGTCGGCCCCGTAAAATGTGTACTCGACAAAAATAACGCGAGTTTGTCGATCAATCCAATTTGTTTGCCGCAAGAATGTCGTTATTTTTAGTGAGTTGTTCATATTACGGCCCAGCTGGCAAATATAACCGCCAGACGGATAAAATTTTATACTTCCATGGATTGGGACGGTTTTTGACTCGGTACCTGTAAAAATAATGAATGCATATTTTTATTTTTACAACTTCAGTTATTTTTGTTATTTCTTTCGATAGACTTTGCTATTTTCCATCAGAAAGTTAAAAAGTTACTTGCTAGATAGGGGACTCACTTCTTAAAGACTTCCCTGTTTTTTTACCGAATTTCGAACTGCCGTGATTCTGTAAATTATATAGATTTCCAAGATCACGCACAAAATTTAGATTCTATAAAAAATAGTAAGTCCATCAGTATTGAATTCCCTTAACCATATAGGTTCGTCTAAGCCAGCTATGGCGAACCCACGGCACGCCGTAATGATTTTTGGTACTCAGATCTATCAAATCACTGGGCCGGGTTAAGTTGTCAACCGTACCATGCCGATAACCGGCCAGGCTGGGGCCCAGTCTAAAACCTAGCTGAGTCTCTAACTGTATATTCGGATAACTTGGCACCCTCCGGATCATATAGTCCTATCTGTGTACTGCGGATCTTTGCACATATGAATCTTCCTCGATACTACTCGTGGGATCAAACATTGATAAAAATTGTAAAAACAAGCAAGAGTCCGGCGCTAGAGGTGGTTCAAGCCAACATTTATTACTAAAAACAGATGAGAAGTGCTAGACACACTTGTGTCAAATTTGATTAAGGATAGGGTATTGAATTAGAAAGTGTCTGACGACCTTTCCTTTTCAGCCCATTGCTATCTAAACTGCATGAAGTGCTTACAAAACCAACTTTCAAAAATAGGAATAAAACCGACTGGGATAATTTTAGAACCATTCTTGGTAACTCATTACCGGTACCGATGAGCTAGGAGCTTCTGTTTTAGTAAACAAGCTGTCCGATGCTTTAAACAAAGGTGTGTTAGGTGTTTGTCCTCTTAGTAGGCCTCTGAGTAGATCTCGAAATAACTTCAAAGCACTCATTCGAAATGCAGAAGAATGTTCAAGATAGCTAGGAACCCAAATGCTGCTGCGGATTGAGACTGCTATAAAGAAGTCCTAAAAATATTCAAATACGAATTAAGAAGTGCCAAAACAAGAGCCTGAAGGCTCTACTGTGGTAACATACAGGAGATCTCGAAGACAGCTGGAGCTTCTATTAGAAACGCACTTCGCGGGCTGCTTCAGCATGCCTCGCATGTCATATAATTGCATAATTCTTACAAATGTGCAGCAGACTATTGACTTAACCCTACCCTGGCTAAAAGTTATCTGCCAATGTAGCCTAGAACTTTGTCACATTCCTAGTAAATGTACTGAAGTAAAAGTAATATTTATACCTAAGGCAATTAAAATCATTAGAAATGCAAATATAAGCTCCCATTAGAGGCGCAATCAACCCGGACAAGCATTCCTTTATTGGCCCTATTTAGAAATCCCTTGAATACAAAGAATACTCTATGGTAACCTTCTTGGGTATAGACGGGGCCTTTAGTAACATCAGACCGGAGGCAATAACTCGGGCACTTACATGTCTGGGAGTAGACGGATTACTCAGAGACTGGATAGATCGAATACTTAGAGGCAGGATCATGGCAGCTTATCTGGGTGGAACGTCTGCCAGTAGATTTGTGAGTGGCAGATGGAATTTTTTCCCCCTTCTTCTAATTTGGTCAATAATAACCTGTTACTAAATCTGGAACGTCAAGACTTCAGGGTGGTTGCCTACCGGGATGATGTTACAATTGCAGTCTTCTTAAAATATCTTTGTATACTGAGTGAGCAACAGCAATAGCTGTGCGCAAATCCACCTCCCACTGAGCGCAAATTCACCTGGAATTCAAACATCTTGGAGAGGGTAAAGAGAGCTACTATAGCACTCTACTCCTGTAAAAATGCCATTGGGAAGAGATGTGTTTGAAGTCTCACATAGTACATTGGCTCTATGTCTCTGTGGTCAAACTAATACTACTATGGGGTTGTCGACTGGTGGGCAACTTTAAAAATTATTGTTAACCTGAAACTTTTGATGAAACTTCAAAGAACGGCCAGCTTGTGTGTGTAAGTGGAGCACTCAGGAGCGCACATAGTCAAGCTTTGGAGGTTCTCTTTCATCTCACCACTTGTACTTTGTGAAACACTGAAAATTTTCTCTAAATCTTCTCTTTGTCTTCCCGACTTTTGTAGTGTCTTTCAGGCTGGGCTTATCGTGATAATGGATGTAATTGACTGGTTCAGGTATAATTTAATACTTACAATTCGCATTTTTTACGGTCAGGCTGCTATATAAAAAGGATATACAATCACGCACTTCCTTACGTCGAAGGTAGTCCAGAGTTGTCTGCAATCTATAAATGATATGGCTGATCAGTTCAACATCCGCTTGACGGGGGTGCCAGGGCCCTTCAATTATGCGGGCAATGTAAAAGAAGATGAGCTTACCCGTCAAGGCACAGAATGCCTCATCTCACAAAGCAGGATGGATATCAAAATACTACTTGCTCCATGTGAATTGCTACTTCAGGAGCGGGCTATGAGAACGCTTTTTGGTAAGCTCAGGATGGTTCGATGAGTAAGGAGGAGGAAACTTAAAATGTGGTATGGCTACTGACCAATTTGTGGCTATGCTAGTCTGTTAGGACAGCCGCCCTAACCTAACCTGACCTAACCTATATGGTAAATTTTACAGGACCACTTCTAAAGTTAAATTCAATCAAAATTATATTCGAAGTCAAATAAACCGATTTTAAAGTAATCAACAATTTTTCAGTTAAATTCTATTTTAATTTGTATCGAAATAAAAATTTTAAAAAGTAAACTCAAGAACAAAACAATTATCAAAATCTAATTTGAAATCAATGTTTTAAGTGATATTCATATAGTTAACAAATATCCAAAATCGTACATACCCGTTTGATATTTCCATGGATCAAGCATTCGCCAATAATATTTGCCATACCGTAAATTCTCATATTTCTCCCAATTGGGCAAATAATTTTTACGATCTTCATTGTGCGCGTCCAACTGGTGATGATTCAACGAATCATTATTAATTCTCAATTGACGTAATCGAACAACGCCTAATATTTTTAAAACATGTCCATGTATCCAACCATTTTCATATTCATGAATCTTCTTCAAAAAATCTTTTTCAACAAATGTCCACACATCATTGTCATCGACAATCTCATCCAATGCCATCTCATTTATTTCGGTATTGGACACAAATTTTTTATTATGATCGGTGCTATAGTAGCCGAGTGAATTCCGTGTCGTATAAATCAATAAGAGTAACGCAATTAAGTATATCGATTGGCGATAAAATTCATTTGTTAGTCCACTAAATTTATGATTTAAAAGCTCATACTGCTTCTTAATTTGATAGTTGAATTTAAATATTTTTTGATTAAATAAACTTTTCATGTATAAATATCGTTCATTCTGCGAAGCTGGTAATGATTTTTCCGGTATTTCGTCACTCTCCTCATCCACTTTAGGCGGCTGTTCTTCCGGTAAATCTTGTGAAGCTTGTTTAAATTTCTTATATGTTAGAAATAAAATTATACTTAACTCAATTAACAATTCGATTACCAAAATTATTATAACTATTGAAAATATCCATACTGTTAATTTAATTGAATTGTAATAAATTGCATAAAAAATTATAAGCGACATAATTAATATAATAATTACATAAACGATTACATAACCTAATACAGTATTCATTGTCGATAAACGACTGTGTTGTGTCAAAAGTTCTTATGATTATACGAGGTTTGCTTTGATTATATGATGCAATTATTTCTGGGCTAAGGGCTTCTTTGTCAAATTTCCTCGAAAAATCGTACAAAACATCGGCTACTTTCAAATGTCTCCCGATTATTCAAGCCACTGCTAAATCTTTCTTTCAACAGATGTGGCTTTTACACTTGGGGTGGGACTACGAATTGTCATCGGACGTGTTCAATGAATGGAAAGAAATACACGAATCTCTTATGACCATTTAAGAGATTCAGATACCGCGGTTTCTTGTAAGCAATAACCATTTTAATAACGAAGTATCTTATTCTACACTATTGTAATATTGAATCAAATGAAATAAATTAAAAAATCATCAAAAATCAGTACATGTACTTGTAGCTCCTCTGTAGGGTCGTGAGTCTAGATAGCGTGAAAAACGACCTTCACCAATTTATAAAATTCAAAAGCATTTGAATTATTCAAAAATTAGCTACTTTTACCCCTAAATATATGTTGCGATCATTGCACACAATCGGTTCATGGCAGTAACCAACCGATTTTTTAGAGTTAAATATATAACTGCCTGTTAATATTGTTACTTCATTTTTTATTGTATCGATAGAAAATGTAAATATTTCCAAGTAGAGTGAAAATGTTTTTTAATTAAGTTGAATTTCGGTTGTGAAGTGAAAAACAAGTTTAGCATTTAACCGCTGATTAGAAGTTAGCCCATCTCTAGTTAAATATTTTCGTGCACGTAATGTATGTTACAAGTATTGCATACAAACGGTTCATGACATAGTAAATGTCTTAGCTAAATAGTTAAACCGATATTTATATTAAAATCACAAAACATTCAAAAACTTTTATTCATGTCAAAAAATTAAACATAAAATTAATGATCATCCTTTCCAGGTCCTGGACAATTTTCCATCATATCAGTAACATCATCGTACCGAATACCACACCAGTGACAATAATCATACGAAGTTCTTAGAAAATTGTTAATCATTCCTAGCTTTTCGGCGGGCTGTTAGGAGAATCAAAAGTACAATAGTAATTTTAAAAATTTAATTCACTTTTAAAGTACTTACCTCGTACTGTTCCTCTTCTTCTTCTTCATCATCGCATTCTGCTTGCTCCTCGTCTTCATTTTGATCAGTGGGAGGTTTCTCACGTTTAGGCCAAAACCATGAAAGTGCTGGTTCCAGAATTCCATCTTCTTTATCCAATCGTTCACATACCTTTTGACATTTACTGAAATAATTTATTTATTTTTAGTAATTTAATTCTATATAATATAATTAGGGCGTCTTGTAATTCATACAATATTGCACTCTCAACCATTTTCATGTCGTGTTTCTGTGAAAATCGTTTACGAAATTCTTCTGTTGAGATTTCTGTTTTATTTTTATTTAATTCCGCTTTCTTTCGTAATAATTCTCTACGCATCTCGTTCAATTCTTTTAAGGCGGTATCTCGTCCCAATCCACATCGATCCGATTTTATTTTGATCCCTATTGGCTCGACGATGCCCTGTGCACTTTTACCGATTGCCTGTCCCTCTTTATATCCCATTTTAGCCAACATTGCAAATCCTTTGTTATCTGACTTAATACTTTTGGATAATCCGTCCTCTCGCCTTTCACGTTCAACCACTTTTGTTGGCTTATTCCGATTCTTTGCCTCATCGTCGAATTTTGCTTTTTTAGCTTGCACCTCATTTTCACGAACTATCGAACGATGCTTGACCAGGCCAGATTTACTTTTTGCGGCACTAAACATATCCATACATATATTTATTAAACAGAAATATTTATTATAACTCAATAATATAGGTTAATTCAGTACTAACGTTTCGATTAAAAATTTATCCGACATATAATCTTCTTCTTCTGATGACATTTTGTTGTCTTGTCTTGTAAAATTTTTTGGTTTATATTTTGAGTTTTGACGTTTATTCTGTATACAAATCTACTTTATCGACTGGAAATATAGATCGGTTTTGTTTCGTACATTGTACATACTGATACTTCCATAAAACTTCCAGAAATGTCAAAATAAAAATACGTAACCTAAAAACCAACACGTGAAAATTGAGTGAATGTTTACAACTTTGTTAATTGCTAAATTAAATTATAATTAATCTTAATATGGGAACTGTAAGTATAATTTATAGTTTATATTTTCGATTAATCATTATTAATTACGTATATACGATTTAGAAAAAAATAAAAATTAGTTCTGCAAAACGTGCACATCATATTCAACAAAAGAAGAATTTTTCTAAAACAAACCGACAAGATGTGAATAAATTGAAAGCCTCGTCGAATTCCAAACAACAAAAAGCCGATCTTAATAGTGTGGCGCAAAAGAATAAGCGTCCGAAGAAGAAAAAGAAAATGCACGATAAACCAGTAGATACTGTACCAAAATTGCCTGAATCCAACGATGACACTGATGTTGAACCGGAAGATGTGCTAGATATGTTGGAAACCGATGATTTGGGGTATATCAGTGCTATGAATTTTTTAAATACGAATTTCGCTTCAACCGACAAACCGCGTAAACGTAAACGGCCACAAAAAGAGGACGATGATGCGGATGAACATGAATTGGAGCACAGTGAGCAGAGTAAGATTGCGCCGAATAAAATTGAGAAAGCACTATTGCCGATTAAAACGAAGGATGGCAATGTAGTGGTGAGAACAATGAAAATGGATAAACCGGTACGTGAAAAAATTTCCAAACTACAAGAGGTGATAGCCGCAGAATCCGCTGAAAGTGAACCGAACTCTGATACCGACGATGAGTTTTTAAAAGATGATGAGGCACCTGAAGAAGATGAATTAATAAAATCCAGTAAAGCTATTTCAATGGCTGATTTGCTGATTAAACGGGAGCAAGAGATTAATAAGCAGAAATATCGTATTGGCATAATATGTTCGGGAATATTAGAGAAACCCGAGGATAAAATGAAAAATTTCACGCCTCTGCTGGAATTTATGGAGCACAAAAATTCAGAGGGTCATGCAAATTTAACTACAATCCGTAAAATAGCAACACTTTCGGTGCTTGAGCTGTTTAAGGACATTATACCCGAATATCGTGTCGGTTTTATTGATTTAGAAAAGACAAAAGTGAAAAAGCACACAATGGAACGAGTTAACTTTGAGAATGAACTGCTCCGACACTATAAAAAATATCTCCAAAAACTGGAACACTTTACAACTCCCTTCTCAAAGAAACGAAAAAGTTTTAATGATGATGCAAACTCTGACGGGATAATAATGGCCGAATTAGCCGTAAAATGCTTGTGCGAATTGGTATTAGCCCATCCATATTTCAATTTTAGTCAAAATATCGCTCAAATGTTAGTCTACCTAGCAAACAGTCGGTCGACTACAATTCGTGAAACGATTCGCAAAACGGTAATCGAAATATATAAAACGGATCAACGTTTCGAATTGTCTCTGTTCATAATTCGCCGAACCAATCATTTAATCAAAAGTAAATTGAATAATGTGTATGTTGAAGTGATTGAACCTTTACTCGCACTACCGTTGAAAAATATCAATTTGGATGCCGATAAAGAGAAGGAATTGAAACAGAAGCGATTGGAAGCACATAAAGCAAGGATAATGAATTTGTCGAAAAAAGAGAAAAAGCGACAAAAAAAATTAAAAGAGGTCGATAAGGAACTTCAAGAGACTCAGGCTGAAGAAAATAAGCAGACGAAACAGTTTAAACTGACCGAAATAACAAAAATGATGTTTACGATCTATTTTCGAATTTTGAAAAATGATCCAAATTCGAAATTACTCAGTTCCACACTCGAAGGTTTGGCAAAATTCGCTCACATCATAAATATTGACTTTTTTGAAGATTTGGTCAACACGTTAAATTACCTAATGGAACACGGTCAATTGGGTTATCGTGAACAATTACATTGTATCCAAACCGTGTTCATAATATTATCGGGTCAAGGTGAAATTTTTAATATTGATCCATGCCGTTTTTACACGCATCTGTATAAAAATTTGCTTGAAGTAAACGCCGGCCAAAATCATTCAGACTTGTTGATTATTATCAAGACACTAGTCGAAGTTGTAATCAAACGTAGAAAACATATCACTCATCAACGATTGGCGGCATTCGTCAAACGAATAGCAACGTTATCGCTTCAGGTGCAACACAATGGAACATTAGCTTTATTGACAATCATTAAGAATTCATTACAATTTAATAGTACGCTAGAGATACTACTCGATACGGATAATTCGGTCGGCTCTGGAAGATATGACCCAGAGTTAAATGAACCAGAATATTGTAATGCTCGGTGTACTGCACTATATGAAGTATCCGCTTTAACACGGCATTATCATCCCACGGTTAAAAAAATAGCGAAATTTATTGCAGCTGGTATACCGTCAACCGGTGAAGGAAGTCTTAATCCAGAATTCAGTAAATTATCACCGGAAGATTACTATATGAAATACGATAGTTCGGAAATGGCATTTAATCCACCGATAGCGGCACCGAAAAATGTACAAGCCAAGGCGAAACCGGGAAGACAGATATTTTTAAATGACCAGCTGGAGAGTTACTGCAAAACTAAATTAAAAACTGGTAATGAGGCTGGTGGGCATTTTAATTTTTGTATTGACTATTGGAATTCATTAGATGCTAATAAATAAATGTTGATTCACTAAATTTGAGTTTGTTTTACTTATAGTTCCACCATTTTGAAGGATCTTGGCTGAATTTGACAAACGGGCCGGTAACAGCAGTGGATTCGAGATTGTCTTAAGTACTAACATCACCCAATGTGGCTTGACTTTGGTGATCGGACGAGAACCAGTATTGTAATAATTGTATGACTGTTGCCAAAGTTATAAGTGTGTGAAGAATTCAAATCTTAATTTTACGATTCAACAAACTCCGAATTTAATAGATAGATCATTCATTCCATAATTGTAATATTGACATACGAATTGTAAAAAAATTAATCAAATTCGCGGACGCGACATTAATTTAAACAAAAATGAGGCTCTAGATAACATTTATCAATTGCATTCGATGGATAATATTGGAAAACTGTTCGATATTCCAGTTAATATTTCTGGCTCCATTCTTGCCAATTTCCATTTGGTTTATAATTATGTCGTTGTTCGATATCTAAATACGTCTCATTGTGAAGAACATTATTGTTCCTGGCTTTATGGGCTTGATTTCATTTTGCAAGTGGTGCTTTTGGCGTTTAATGTTTTGACTGCTTTAACGTTCCTAATGTTTTGATGAATCAGATTTGTAAAGATTTCTATGTAGGTGTCCAGATTATTACTGCAGGTGTTTTTATTATTTAGAACAATATTTAATTCGATACTGTTTCGCCTGTTGTATTTCCTATATACATATTATGTTGTCTGTGAATTGATACATCAATTTTTTGATTAGATATATCATCTTACAAATATTCGTGGGTTCGTTCTATTTCTGAGCAGTGAATCTCGATTGCTCTGTGATCAGTTTCGTAGAAGTGGGTCACAATTTCTCTTTGATTGTTTGTGGTGATATTTATTCTATTGTCCGCAATTGCCAAATCCAAATAACTTCCTGGTGGTGTAGGTTGGTGGATTTGGTTTATATATCGTTGATTTGTATAAGAAGCCTTTATTCATTTGCCAGCGATTTAATGCGATTCCTCTTTTGTTATGATTCATATTGCCCCAATTAGAATACCTAGCATTTATATCACCTACTATAATGTAGAATTTAGTTGCGTTCATCAGATCCAGAGATTCAAATATCTGTGTCACTCGCTTTTAAAAGATTGTTCAGCTTCGGTACTGTTATGGCTGGAACAGTAAACCGAAATTAAAAAAAATTGAACTCTATTTTTCAATGTGATTTTTACTATGGGGTTTTCGACGTCTTTCTTATTCTGCAATTTTCATATTTTTACGTTTTCGTATTGTATGCCACGTTTGATTAAAATTGCAGTTCCACCACCATTTACGGAGTTAGGTCGGTCTTGTCTAATTATTTCGTAATTTTTAAGTTCAACATGATGACGAAAATTTAATTAGGTTTCACTGATCAACATCACGTCTGGGTGATGCAGTTGTAAAAAATTGAATAAATTTAGTCGTCTGTTGATAACGTGCTTATAACGTTTAATAGTTGGGTGATCTGTTGACTTTGTTGTTGAATCATACGAGCCATTTCTTCGACTTTTTTTGATAAATTTTCAACGGACAATTGGCATGTAGTTTTTGGTTTTAACATATCCGCATATGATCCGTTTTGTGCATTAACCGGTATACTTTTGAAGGCCCTGGGTGCATTTGTTTGCTTCTCATTGATTTTAAGTTTTAGCTTTTCCAACATTTGTTGGTACATGGGACATCCGTTGAAGGATGCTGGATGCCCCATTTTTTCGCAGTTAGTACAATAGATGTCTTTCTTCTCAATTTCCGTTGTGACACGACATTCTCCGGGATTGTGTTGAATGGAGCATTTAACACATCTGTACATTAGGTTACAATTTATAGCCGCATATCCGAATCGCTGGCATTTGCGACATTGCATTATTTCATTTTGTTTTTTAAGAGCCTACCCGCTGGTAGTTTAAAACATTTTATTTTACCATTGCTTGTCATATTGGTATTTCTTGTCAAATTGAATTATACAGAGTGTTAACTTTCGTTCACTTTCCGTTGAATGCTTGGTTTTCGTTTGAATGATTTAATAATTTTGACACCATCGTAACATTCAAGATCCGTTTTTAACTCGGTGATGTCTTCATAATCAGTTAACCCCTTTAGCACTAAGCATTTTGGTTTCATGGCTTTCGGCGTATAAGTGAAATATTGCGTCTTAACTTCTTTTAATAGAGAAGAGAATTTATTCTTGAATAGTCTTCCAGGGAACTGACTATGATAGAATGTTTTAAGTCACACTCACCCGTCTGATCTCAAGTTTTCCACTTCAGCACCCTTCATCAATTGCAACGTATCTTTAATTGACTGGTTGTGAATATGAATTGGTGGTGGTTTCATTAATTTTTTCACCGGTGGGTTGCCAGCTGATGAACTTTCCACCTTGCTATTGGTCAGAGCATGGTTTGCCTTCTTTTTTTGTATGGTTTTCGCCATGCATGTTCTAGGAATACTTCATTTTTTTGTTTAATGGCTTGTTTTAAACAATCGAACGTTTGAATGGTTCTATTTGGAGCTGACGCATTTGTTTCATCTTCAATCGTCATGTTGGTATCCGAAATCAATGATTCAAATTGATTTGCTTTAAGCAATAAAATGTTAATTTAAATACTATTCTAAACATGGTATGGTCGTTGCCAAAGTTTCGTGTTTTTATTTAAAAGATAAAGAAACAAAATGTTAATTTAAATACTTATAAAATTACAATTTTAATAGATAGATGGCAGAATTTATTAAAATTGTAGTTTAATGTTTTGACTGATTAGTTGGTTGGTCAATTTAATTTCAATTTAATTTAATTTCAGCTTTAAGCAAAATGATTTGATTGCTGTCCGACATCCTACCTTGCCTTTTTAATTTTTTTATTTCGGTTACAAGGCGACTTTTTTGTTTGTACAATTGTTCGATGGTTCGATTTGTGTAACATTCCATATTATTTTTGTGTCGTACTTTTGGCTGTGTCATCTTGATGTTTTGATGAATCAGGTTTGTGATGATTTCGATGTATATATGTGTCTAAGTCACTGTTGCAGATATTTTTATTATTTGGCACAATATTTACCTCGGAATTAGTTCGCCTTAAATATTTAAAATATATGTTTTGCAGTTTTTTCGTCCATACAGCCCAATTTGTATCTGTGAATTGATAAATCAATTTTTTGGATGTATCTTCGAAATATTCTTGGTTTCGTTCTATTGATGAGCAGTGAATCTCGATTGCTCTGTGATCACTTTCGTAGTAGTGTGTCGGAATTTCCCCTTGACTATTCGTGGTGATATTTAATTTATCGTCCGTAATTGCCAAATCCAAATAACTTCCTGTTGGTATGTAGGTTGGTGTATCTGGTTTATATATCGTTGATTTATATAAAAAACCTTTATCCATTTGCCAGCGATTTAATGCGATTCCTCTTCTGTTATGATATAGATTGCCCCAATTAGAATGTCTAGCATTTATGTCATCAGCTATAACGTAGAATTTATTTGCGTTCATCAGATCCAGAGATTCAAATATCTGTGTCCACTCGCTTTCAAAATGTTGTTCAGCTTCGGTACTGTTATGGCTAGAACAGTAGACCGAAATTAAAAAAAGTTGAATTCTATTTTTCAATTTGATTTTTACAATGGTGTTTTCGACGACTTTGTTATTCTGCAATTTGCTTATTTTTACGTGTTCGTATTGTATGCCACGTTTGATTAAAATTGCAGTTCCACCACCGTTTACGGAGTTAGGTCGGTCTTGTCTAATTATATCGTAATTTTTAAATTCAACATGATGACGATAATTTAATTTAGTTTCGTTGATCAACATCACGTCTGTTTGATGCAGTTCTAAAAATTTTAATAAATTTAGTCGTCTGTTGATACTGACGATAGAATTAACGTTTAAAGCTAATATTTTTATATCGTTCATAACGTGCTTATAACGTTTAATAGTTGGGTAATCTGTTGACTTTGTTGTTGAATCATTCGAGCCATTTCTTCAACTTTTTTTGACAAATTTTCAACGGACAATTGGCTTGTAATTTTTGGTTTTAACATATCCGCATATGATCCGTTTTGTGTATTTACCGGCATACTTTTGAAAGTCCTGGGTGCATTTGTTTTCTTCTCATTAATTTTAACTTTGAGCTTTTCTAACATTTGTTGGTACACGGGACATCCCTTGAAGGATGCTGGATGCCCCATTTTTTGACAGTTCGTACAATAGATGTCTTTCTTCTCAATTTCTGATGTGATACGACATTCCCCGGGATTGTGTTGGATGGAGCATTTAACACATCTGTACATTAAGTTACAATTTATAGCCGCATGTCCGAATCGCTGGCATTTGCGACATTGCATTATTTCGTTTTGTTTCTTAAGTGCAGCCCATGATACCCGCTGGTAGTTTAAAATTTTTATTTTACCAATGCTTGCCATATTGGTATTTGCCTCAAATTGAACTATATAGAGTGGTAACTTTCGTCCACTTTCCGTTGAATGCTTGGTTTTCATTTGAATAATTTTAATGATTTTGACACCATCGTAACATTCAAGATCCGTTTTTAACTCGGTGATGTCTTCATCTTCAGATAACCCCTTTAGCACTAAGCATTTTGGTTTCATAGCTTTCGGCGTATACGTGAAATATTGCGTTTTCTTCTTTTAGTAGAGAATTTATTCTTGAATAGTCTTCTATGGAACTGACTATGATGGAATGTTTTAAATTAGTCACCCGTCTAATCTGAAAGTTTTCCATTTTAGCACCCTTCATCAATTGCAACGAATCTTTGATTGACTGGTTGTGAATATGAATTGGTGGTGGTTTCACTAACTTTTTCACCAGTGGGTTACCAGTCGATGAACTTTCCACGTTGCTATTCGTCAGATCGTCATTCGCCTTATTTATTTTTATGGTTTTCGCCATGCGTATTTCTGGGAATACTTCATTTTTCCTTTTAATTGCTTGTTTTAAACAATCGAATATTTCAATAGTTCTATTTGAAGTTGACGCATTTGTTTCATTTTCAATCGTCATGTTGGCATCCGAAATCAATGATTCAAATGGATTTGCTTTAAGTAATGTTTCATGGTCTGTTAAATATTCATTTGTGCCTAACCATTTCTCCATTCGATCGATGCATTCACGCAATTTTGCATTTTCCTTTTGTAAATTTTTAATTTTATTATTTGACCTCTGATCTGCGTTAATCAGAATCGGCGTAGCTTTTCGTTTTTTATTTCGTTCTGGCTTCTTACCATTATTTACTGTAACCCATTGGCTACATATGTCGATTCCTTTTGTGTTGGTAAGGTTTAACATATCTACAGTTAAACTTGCCTGAACCGGTACATTTTCATCACAGATTTTTTTTTGAATCACGAGCGCTTTATACGGGATTTCCTCTTGTTTTTAATTTTTTATTAAAAAATTTTTTTTTTAGGAACACGTATTTTGATTAACATTTTCCACTGAAACTGTTATTTTAATTATATTGAACCACTAAACTGGTGTTTAACATTAACAATTTATTATTATTTTAGAACGAATTATATTTTTTAGTAATTCAAAAACAATTAATAATTTATCAATAAAAATGAACGTCCGCACTAGGCGACGACAGCAATGGAACTGGTATTCTAAACATTTTATACACATGCATTATTTGTGTTGTTGTTTAAATATTTTTATATATTTTAAACAACTTTTAAAAAAATAATGCCAACGACACGAAGTGTTCCCAAGCGGTCACCCATCTAAGTACTAACTTCGCCCAATGTTGCTTGACTTCGGTGATCGGACGAGAACCGGTATTCTAAACATGGTATGGTCGTTGCCAAAGTTTCGTGTTTTTATTTAAAAGATAATAATAAAACAATAATGCTCAAGAAGTTAACATATTATGTATACATACATATGTACAATGTACATAATGTTAATATGTAATATTGTTTTAAATTCGTATATGTATGTAATTAGAAATTAAAATTAAATTTAATAATATTGTTAATAAATTCGTATATAAATGTAATTAGAAATTAAAATTAATTAATTAATACTAACTTCGCCCAATGTTGCTTGACTTAGATAGATGGCAGGATTTATTAAAATTGTACATATTTTTTAAAGCTAAATAAACAATAATGCTCAAGAAGTTAACATATTATGTATACATATGTACAATGTACATAATGTTAATATGTAATATTGTTTTAAAGTCGTATATGTATGTAATTAGAAATTAAAATTAAATTTAATAATATTATAACAATTGTAACAATAATGCTCAAGAAGTTAACATATTATGTATACATATGTACAATGTACATAATGTTAATATGTTATATTGTTTTAAATTCGTATATGTATGTAATTAGAAATTAAAATGCAATTTAATAATATTGTTAATAAATTCGTATATAAATGTAATTAGAAATTAAAATTAAATTTTTCAATTAATTCTAAAACGATAATATTGATGAAATACAAACTAAAAACAAAAATTAAAATTAAAAAATGTTTTTCTTAATTTTAAACATTAAAACGAAGCTACATATATATACATATATAGATAACAAATTTAATCGATTGAATATATCAATAATTATTGACTAAAATTTTATTTTTTATACACATGCACTATTTGTGTTGTTGTTTAAATATTTTTATATATTTTAAACAACTTTTAAAAAAATAATGCCAACGACACGAAGTGTTCCCAAGCGGTCACCCATCTAAGTACTAACTTCGCCCAATGTTGCTTGACTTCGGTGATCGGACGAGAACCGGTATTCTAAACATGGTATGGTCGTTGCCAAAGTTTCGTGTTTTTATTTAAAAGATAAAGAAACAAAATGTTAATTTAAATACTTATAAAATTACAATTTTAATAGATAGATGGCAAAATTGTACATATTTTTTAAAGCTAAATAAACAATAATGCTCAAGAAGTTAACATATTATGTATACATATGTACAATGTACATAATGTTAATATGTAATATTGTTTTAAATTCGTATATGTATGTAATTAGAAATTAAAATTAAATTTAATAATATTGTTAATAAATTCGTATATAAATGTAATTAGAAATTAAAATTAAATTTTTCAATTAATTCTAAAACGATAATATTGATGAAATACAAACTAAAAACAAAAATTAAAATTAAAAAATGTTTTTCTTAATTTTAAACATTAAAACGAAGCTACATATATATATAGATAACAAATTTAATCGATTGAATATATCAATAATTATTGACTAAAATTTTATTTTTTATACACATGCATTATTTGTGTTGTTGTTTAAATATTTTTATATATTTTAAACAACTTTTAAAAAAATAATGCCAACGACACGAAGTGTTCCCAAGCGGTCACCCATCTAAGTACTAACTTCGCCCAATGTTGCTTGACTTCGGTGATCGGACGAGAACCGGTATAAATACTTATAAAATTACAATTACATACATATATACGAATTTAAAACAATACTTTCAATACTTCTGGCAGAATTTATTAAAATTGTACATATTTTTTAAAGCTAAATAAACAATAATGCTCAAGAAGTTGACATATTATGTATACATATGTACAATGTACATAATGTTAATATGTAATATTGTTTTAAATTCGTATATGTATGTAATTAGAAATTAAAATTAAATTTAATAATATTGTTAATAAATTCGTATATAAATGTAATTAGAAATTAAAATTAAATTTTTCAATTAATTCTAAAACGATAATATTGATGAAATACAAACTAAAAACAAAAATTAAAATTAAAAAATGTTTTTCTTAATTTTAAACATTAAAACGAAGCTACATATATATATAGATAACAAATTTAATCGATTGAATATATCAATAATTTATTATTGACTAAAATTTTATTTTTTATACACATGCATTATTTGTGTTGTTGTTTAAATATTTTTATATATTTATATTATATATATAGAAGTGTTCCCAAGCGGTCACCCACCCATCTAAGTACTAACTTCGCCCAATGTTGCTTGACTTCGGTGATCGGACGAGAACCGGTATTCTAAACATGGTATGGTCGTTGCCAAAGTTTCGTGTTTTTATTTAAAAGATAAAGAAACAAAATGTTAATTTAAATACTTATAAAATTACAATTTTAATAGATAGATGGCAAAATTGTACATATTTTTTAAAGCTAAATAAACAATAATGCTCAAGAAGTTAACATATTATGTATACATATGTACAATGTACATAATGTTAATATGTAATATTGTTTTAAATTCGTATATGTATGTAATTAGAAATTAAAATTAAATTTAATA
This sequence comes from Tipula unca, assembly GCA_951394425.1. Taxonomy (NCBI): domain Eukaryota; kingdom Metazoa; phylum Arthropoda; class Insecta; order Diptera; family Tipulidae; genus Tipula; species Tipula unca. Next base: position 78,671,639 of record OX596380.1, read on the forward strand.
ATATTGTTAATAAATTCGTATATAAATGTAATTAGAAATTAAAATTAAATGTTTCAATTAATTCTAAAACGATAATATTGATGAAATACAAACTAAAAGCAAAAATTAAAATTAAAAAATGTTTTTCTTAATTTTAAACATTAAAACGAAGCTACATATATATATAGATAACAAATTTAATCGATTGAATATATCAATAATTATTGACTAAAATTTTATTTTTTATACACATGCATTATTTGTGTTGTTGTTTAAATATTTTTATATATTTTAAACAACTTTTAAAAAAATAATGCCAACGACACGAAGTGTTCCCAAGCGGTCACCCATCTAAGTACTAACTTCGCCCAATGTTGCTTGACTTCGGTGATCGGACGAGAACCGGTATTCTAAACATGGTATGGTCGTTGCAAAAGTTTCGTGTTTTTATTTAAAAGATAAAGAAACAAAATGTTAATTTAAATACTTATAAAATTACAATTTTAATAGATAGATGGCAGAATTTATTAAAATTGTACATATTTTTTAAAGCTAAATAAACAATAATGCTCAAGAGGTTAACATATTATGTATACATATGTACAATGTACATAATGTTAATATGTAATATTGTTTTAAATTCGTATATGTATGTAATTAGAAATTAAAATTAAATTTAATAATATTGTTAATAAATTCGTATATAAATGTAATTAGAAATTAAAATTAAATTTTTCAATTAATTCTAAAACGATAATGATATTGACTATAATTTTATTTTTTATACACATGCATTATTTGTGTTGTTGTTTAAATATTTTTATATATTTTAAACAACTTTTAAAAAAATAATGCCAACGACACGAAGTGTTCCCAAGCGGTCACCCATCTAAGTACTAACTTCGCCCAATGTTGCTTGACTTCGGTGATCGGACGAGAACCGGTATTCTAAACATGGTATGGTCGTTGCCAAAGTTTCGTGTTTTTATTTAAAAGATAAAGAAACAAAATGTTAATTTAAATACTTATAAAATTACAATTTTAATAGATAGATGGCAGAATTTATTAAAATTGTACATATTTTTTAAAGCTAAATAAACAATAATGCTCAAGAAGTTAACATATTATGTATACATATGTACAATGTACATAATGTTAATATGTAATATTGTTTTAAATTCGTGTATGTATGTAATTAGAAATTAAAATTAAATTTAATAATATTGTTAATAAATTCGTATATAAATGTAATTAGAAATTAAAATTAAATTTTTCAATTAATTCTAAAACGATAATATTGATGAAATACAAATTAAAAACAAAAATTAAAATTAAAAAATGTTTTTCTTAATTTTAAACAATAAAACGAAGCTATATATAGATAACAAATTTAATCGATTGAATGAATATATCAATAATTATTGACTAAAATTTTATTTTTTATACACATGCATTATTTGTGTTGTTGTTTAAATATTTTTATATATTTTAAACAACTTTTAAAAAAATAATGCCAACGACACGAAGTGTTCCCAAGCGGTCACCCATCTAAGTACTAACTTCGCCCAATGTTGCTTGACTTCGGTGATCGGACGAGAACCGGTATTCTAAACATGGTATGGTCGTTGCCAAAGTTTCGTGTTTTTATTTAAAAGATAAAGAAACAAAATGTTAATTTAAATACTTATAAAATTACAATTTTAATAGATAGATGGCAGAATTTATTAAATTTGTACATATTTTTTAAAGCTAAATAAACAATAATGCTCAAGAAGTTAACATATTATGTATACATATGTACAATGTACATAATGTTAATATGTAATATTGTTTTAAATTCGTGTATGTATGTAATTAGAAATTAAAATTAAATTTAATAATATTGTTAATAAATTCGTATATAAATGTAATTAGAAATTAAAATTAAATTTTTCAATTAATTCTAAAACGATAATATTGATGAAATACAAACTAAAAACAAAAATTAAAATTAAAAAATGTTTTTCTTAATTTTAAACATTAAAACGAAGCTACATATATATATAGATAACAAATTTAATCGATTGAATATATCAATAATTATTGACTATAATTTTATTTTTTATACACATGCATTATTTGTGTTGTTGTTTAAATATTTTTATATATTTTAAACAACTTTTAAAAAAATAATGCCAACGACACGAAGTGTTCCCAAGCGGTCACCCATCTAAGTACTAACTTCGCCCAATGTTGCTTGACTTCGGTGATCGGACGAGAACCGGTATTCTAAACATGGTATGGTCGTTGCCAAAGTTTCGTGTTTTTATTTAAAAGATAAAGAAACAAAATGTTAATTTAAATACTTATAAAATTACAATTTTAATAGATAGATGGCAGAATTTATTAAAATTGTACATATTTTTTAAAGCTAAATAAACAATAATGCTCAAGAAGTTAACATATTATGTATACATATGTACAATGTACATAATGTTAATATGTAATATTGTTTTAAATTCGTGTATGTATGTAATTAGAAATTAAAATTAAATTTAATAATATTGTTAATAAATTCGTATATAAATGTAATTAGAAATTAAAATTAAATTTTTCAATTAATTCTAAAACGATAATATTGATGAAATACAAATTAAAAACAAAAATTAAAATTAAAAAATGTTTTTCTTAATTTTAAACAATAAAACGAAGCTATATATAGATAACAAATTTAATCGATTGAATATATCAATAATTATTGACTAAAATTTTATTTTTTATACACATGCATTATTTGTGTTGTTGTTTAAATATTTTTATATATTTTAAACAACTTTTAAAAAAATAATGCCAACGACACGAAGTGTTCCCAAGCGGTCACCCATCTAAGTACTAACTTCGCCCAATGTTGCTTGACTTCGGTGATCGGACGAGAACCGGTATTCTAAACATGGTATGGTCGTTGCCAAAGTTTCGTGTTTTTATTTAAAAGATAATAATAAAACAATAATGCTCAAGAAGTTAACATATTATGTATACATACATATGTACAATGTACATAATGTTAATATGTAATATTGTTTTAAATTCGTATATGTATGTAATTAGAAATTAAAATTAAATTTAATAATATTGTTAAAATTGAAATAAATTCGTATATAAATGTAATTAGAAATTAAAATTAATTAATTAATACTAACTTCGCCCAATGTTGCTTGACTTAGATAGATGGCAGGATTTATTAAAATTGTACATATTTTTTAAAGCTAAATAAACAATAATGCTCAAGAAGTTAACATATTATGTATACATATGTACAATGTACATAATGTTAATATGTAATATTGTTTTAAAGTCGTATATGTATGTAATTAGAAATTAAAATTAAATTTAATAATATTATAACAATTGTAACAATAATGCTCAAGAAGTTAACATATTATGTATACATATGTACAATGTACATAATGTTAATATGTTATATTGTTTTAAATTCGTATATGTATGTAATTAGAAATTAAAATGCAATTTAATAATATTGTTAATAAATTCGTATATAAATGTAATTAGAAATTAAAATTAAATTTTTCAATTAATTCTAAAACGATAATATTGATGAAATACAAACTAAAAACAAAAATTAAAATTAAAAAATGTTTTTCTTAATTTTAAACATTAAAACGAAGCTACATATATATACATATATAGATAACAAATTTAATCGATTGAATATATCAATAATTATTGACTAAAATTTTATTTTTTATACACATGCACTATTTGTGTTGTTGTTTAAATATTTTTATATATTTTAAACAACTTTTAAAAAAATAATGCCAACGACACGAAGTGTTCCCAAGCGGTCACCCATCTAAGTACTAACTTCGCCCAATGTTGCTTGACTTCGGTGATCGGACGAGAACCGGTATTCTAAACATGGTATGGTCGTTGCCAAAGTTTCGTGTTTTTATTTAAAAGATAAAGAAACAAAATGTTAATTTAAATACTTATAAAATTACAATTTTAATAGATAGATGGCAAAATTGTACATATTTTTTAAAGCTAAATAAACAATAATGCTCAAGAAGTTAACATATTATGTATACATATGTACAATGTACATAATGTTAATATGTAATATTGTTTTAAATTCGTATATGTATGTAATTAGAAATTAAAATTAAATTTAATAATATTGTTAATAAATTCGTATATAAATGTAATTAGAAATTAAAATTAAATTTTTCAATTAATTCTAAAACGATAATATTGATGAAATACAAACTAAAAACAAAAATTAAAATTAAAAAATGTTTTTCTTAATTTTAAACATTAAAACGAAGCTACATATATATATAGATAACAAATTTAATCGATTGAATATATCAATAATTATTGACTAAAATTTTATTTTTTATACACATGCATTATTTGTGTTGTTGTTTAAATATTTTTATATATTTTAAACAACTTTTAAAAAAATAATGCCAACGACACGAAGTGTTCCCAAGCGGTCACCCATCTAAGTACTAACTTCGCCCAATGTTGCTTGACTTCGGTGATCGGACGAGAACCGGTATAAATACTTATAAAATTACAATTACATACATATATACGAATTTAAAACAATACTTTCAATACTTCTGGCAGAATTTATTAAAATTGTACATATTTTTTAAAGCTAAATAAACAATAATGCTCAAGAAGTTGACATATTATGTATACATATGTACAATGTACATAATGTTAATATGTAATATTGTTTTAAATTCGTATATGTATGTAATTAGAAATTAAAATTAAATTTAATAATATTGTTAATAAATTCGTATATAAATGTAATTAGAAATTAAAATTAAATTTTTCAATTAATTCTAAAACGATAATATTGATGAAATACAAACTAAAAACAAAAATTAAAATTAAAAAATGTTTTTCTTAATTTTAAACATTAAAACGAAGCTACATATATATATAGATAACAAATTTAATCGATTGAATATATCAATAATTATTGACTAAAATTTTATTTTTTATACACATGCATTATTTGTGTTGTTGTTTAAATATTTTTATATATTTTAAACAACTTTTAAAAAAATAATGCCAACGACACGAAGTGTTCCCAAGCGGTCACCCATCTAAGTACTAACTTCGCCCAATGTTGCTTGACTTCGGTGATCGGACGAGAACCGGTATTCTAAACATGGTATGGTCGTTGCCAAAGTTTCGTGTTTTTATTTAAAAGATAAAGAAACAAAATGTTAATTTAAATACTTATAAAATTACAATTTTAATAGATAGATGGCAGAATTTATTAAAATTGTACATATTTTTTAAAGCTAAATAAACAATAATGCTCAAGAGGTTAACATATTATGTATACATATGTACAATGTACATAATGTTAATATGTAATATTGTTTTAAATTCGTATATGTATGTAATTAGAAATTAAAATTAAATTTAATAATATTGTTAATAAATTCGTATATAAATGTAATTAGAAATTAAAATTAAATTTTTCAATTAATTCTAAAACGATAATATTGATGAAATACAAACTAAAAACAAAAATTAAAATTAAAAAATGTTTTTCTTAATTTTAAACATTAAAACGAAGCTACATATATATATAGATAACAAATTTAATCGATTGAATATATCAATAATTTATTATTGACTAAAATTTTATTTTTTATACACATGCATTATTTGTGTTGTTGTTTAAATATTTTTATATATTTATATTATATATATAGAAGTGTTCCCAAGCGGTCACCCACCCATCTAAGTACTAACTTCGCCCAATGTTGCTTGACTTCGGTGATCGGACGAGAACCGGTATTCTAAACATGGTATGGTCGTTGCCAAAGTTTCGTGTTTTTATTTAAAAGATAAAGAAACAAAATGTTAATTTAAATACTTATAAAATTACAATTTTAATAGATAGATGGCAAAATTGTACATATTTTTTAAAGCTAAATAAACAATAATGCTCAAGAAGTTAACATATTATGTATACATATGTACAATGTACATAATGTTAATATGTAATATTGTTTTAAATTCGTATATGTATGTAATTAGAAATTAAAATTAAATTTAATAATATTGTTAATAAATTCGTATATAAATGTAATTAGAAATTAAAATTAAATGTTTCAATTAATTCTAAAACGATAATATTGATGAAATACAAACTAAAAACAAAAATTAAAATTAAAAAATGTTTTTCTTAATTTTAAACATTAAAACGAAGCTACATATATATATAGATAACAAATTTAATCGATTGAATATATCAATAATTTATTATTGACTAAAATTTTATTTTTTATACACATGCATTATTTGTGTTGTTGTTTAAATATTTTTATATATTTATATTATATATATAGAAGTGTTCCCAAGCGGTCACCCACCCATCTAAGTACTAACTTCGCCCAATGTTGCTTGACTTCGGTGATCGGACGAGAACCGGTATTCTAAACATGGTATGGTCGTTGCCAAAGTTTCGTGTTTTTATTTAAAAGATAAAGAAACAAAATGTTAATTTAAATACTTATAAAATTACAATTTTAATAGATAGATGGCAAAATTGTACATATTTTTTAAAGCTAAATATACAATAATGCTCAAGAAGTTAACATATTATGTATACATATGTACAATGTACATAATGTTAATATGTAATATTGTTTTAAATTCGTGTATGTATGTAATTAGAAATTAAAATTAAATTTAATAATATTGTTAATAAATTCGTATATAAATGTAATTAGAAATTAAAATTAAATTTTTCAATTAATTCTAAAACGATAATATTGATGAAATACAAATTAAAAACAAAAATTAAAATTAAAAAATGTTTTTCTTAATTTTAAACAATAAAACGAAGCTATATATAGATAACAAATTTAATCGATTGAATGAATATATCAATAATTATTGACTAAAATTTTATTTTTTATACACATGCATTATTTGTGTTGTTGTTTAAATATTTTTATATATTTTAAACAACTTTTAAAAAAATAATACCAACGACACGAAGTGTTCCCAAGCGGTCACCCATCTAAGTACTAACTTCGCCCAATGTTGCTTGACTTCGGTGATCGGACGAGAACCGGTATTCTAAACATGGTATGGTCGTTGCCAAAGTTTCGTGTTTTTATTTAAAAGATAAAGAAACAAAATGTTAATTTAAATACTTATAAAATTACAATTTTAATAGATAGATGGCAGAATTTATTAAATTTGTACATATTTTTTAAAGCTAAATAAACAATAATGCTCAAGAAGTTAACATATTATGTATACATATGTACAATGTACATAATGTTAATATGTAATATTGTTTTAAATTCGTGTATGTATGTAATGAGAAATTAAAATTAAATTTAATAATATTGTTAATAAATTCGTATATAAATGTAATTAGAAATTAAAATTAAATTTTTCAATTAATTCTAAAACGATAATATTGATGAAATACAAATTAAAAACAAAAATTAAAATTAAAAAATGTTTTTCTTAATTTTAAACATTAAAACGAAGCTACATATATATATAGATAACAAATTTAATCGATTGAATATATCAATAATTATTGACTAAAATTTTATTTTTTATACACATGCATTATTTGTGTTGTTGTTTAAATATTTTTATATATTTTAAACAACTTTTAAAAAAATAATGCCAACGACACGAAGTGTTCCCAAGCGGTCACCCATCTAAGTACTAACTTCGCCCAATGTTGCTTGACTTCGGTGATCGGACGAGAACCGGTATTCTAAACATGGTATGGTCGTTGCCAAAGTTTCGTGTTTTTATTTAAAAGATAAAGAAACAAAATGTTAATTTAAATACTTATAAAATTACAATTTTAATAGATAGATGGCAGAATTTATTAAATTTGTACATATTTTTTAAAGCTAAATAAACAATAATGCTCAAGAAGTTAACATATTATGTATACATATGTACAATGTACATAATGTTAATATGTAATATTGTTTTAAATTCGTGTATGTATGTAATTAGAAATTAAAATTAAATTTAATAATATTGTTAATAAATTCGTATATAAATGTAATTAGAAATTAAAATTAAATTTTTCAATTAATTCTAAAACGATAATATTGATGAAATACAAACTAAAAACAAAAATTAAAATTAAAAAATGTTTTTCTTAATTTTAAACATTAAAACGAAGCTACATATATATATAGATAACAAATTTAATCGATTGAATATATCAATAATTATTGACTATACTTATAAAATTACAATTTTAATAGATAGATGGCAGAATTTATTAAAATTGTACATATTTTTTAAAGCTAAATAAACAATAATGCTCAAGAAGTTAACATATTATGTATACATATGTACAATGTACATAATGTTAATATGTAATATTGTTTTAAATTCGTGTATGTATGTAATTAGAAATTAAAATTAAATTTAATAATATTGTTAATAAATTCGTATATAAATGTAATTAGAAATTAAAATTAAATTTTTCAATTAATTCTAAAACGATAATATTGATGAAATACAAATTAAAAACAAAAATTAAAATTAAAAAATGTTTTTCTTAATTTTAAACAATAAAACGAAGCTATATATAGATAACAAATTTAATCGATTGAATGAATATATCAATAATTATTGACTAAAATTTTATTTTTTATACACATGCATTATTTGTGTTGTTGTTTAAATATTTTTATATATTTTAAACAACTTTTAAAAAAATAATGCCAACGACACGAAGTGTTCCCAAGCGGTCACCCATCTAAGTACTAACTTCGCCCAATGTTGCTTGACTTCGGTGATCGGACGAGAACCGGTATTCTAAACATGGTATGGTCGTTGCCAAAGTTTCGTGTTTTTATTTAAAAGATAAAGAAACAAAATGTTAATTTAAATACTTATAAAATTACAATTTTAATAGATAGATGGCAGAATTTATTAAATTTGTACATATTTTTTAAAGCTAAATAAACAATAATGCTCAAGAAGTTAACATATTATGTATACATATGTACAATGTACATAATGTTAATATGTAATATTGTTTTAAATTCGTGTATGTATGTAATTAGAAATTAAAATTAAATTTAATAATATTGTTAATAAATTCGTATATAAATGTAATTAGAAATTAAAATTAAATTTTTCAATTAATTCTAAAACGATAATATTGATGAAATACAAACTAAAAACAAAAATTAAAATTAAAAAATGTTTTTCTTAATTTTAAACATTAAAACGAAGCTACATATATATATAGATAACAAATTTAATCGATTGAATATATCAATAATTATTGACTATACTTATAAAATTACAATTTTAATAGATAGATGGCAGAATTTATTAAAATTGTACATATTTTTTAAAGCTAAATAAACAATAATGCTCAAGAAGTTAACATATTATGTATACATATGTACAATGTACATAATGTTAATATGTAATATTGTTTTAAATTCGTGTATGTATGTAATTAGAAATTAAAATTAAATTTAATAATATTGTTAATAAATTCGTATATAAATGTAATTAGAAATTAAAATTAAATTTTTCAATTAATTCTAAAACGATAATATTGATGAAATACAAATTAAAAACAAAAATTAAAATTAAAAAATGTTTTTCTTAATTTTAAACAATAAAACGAAGCTATATATAGATAACAAATTTAATCGATTGAATATATCAATAATTATTGACTAAAATTTTATTTTTTATACACATGCATTATTTGTGTTGTTGTTTAAATATTTTTATATATTTTAAACAACTTTTAAAAAAATAATGCCAACGACACGAAGTGTTCCCAAGCGGTCACCCATCTAAGTACTAACTTCGCCCAATGTTGCTTGACTTCGGTGATCGGACGAGAACCGGTATTCTAAACATGGTATGGTCGTTGCCAAAGTTTCGTGTTTTTATTTAAAAGATAAAGAAACAAAATGTTAATTTAAATACTTATAAAATTACAATTTTAATAGATAGATGGCAGAATTTATTAAAATTGTACATATTTTTTAAAGCTAAATAAACAATAATGCTCAAGAGGTTAACATATTATGTATACATATGTACAATGTACATAATGTTAATATGTAATATTGTTTTAAATTCGTATATGTATGTAATTAGAAATTAAAATTAAATTTAATAATATTGTTAATAAATTCGTATATAAATGTAATTAGAAATTAAAATTAAATTTTTCAATTAATTCTAAAACGATAATGATATTGACTATAATTTTATTTTTTATACACATGCATTATTTGTGTTGTTGTTTAAATATTTTTATATATTTTAAACAACTTTTAAAAAAATAATGCCAACGACACGAAGTGTTCCCAAGCGGTCACCCATCTAAGTACTAACTTCGCCCAATGTTGCTTGACTTCGGTGATCGGACGAGAACCGGTATTCTAAACATGGTATGGTCGTTGCCAAAGTTTCGTGTTTTTATTTAAAAGATAAAGAAACAAAATGTTAATTTAAATACTTATAAAATTACAATTTTAATAGATAGATGGCAGAATTTATTAAAATTGTACATATTTTTTAAAGCTAAATAAACAATAATGCTCAAGAAGTTAACATATTATGTATACATATGTACAATGTACATAATGTTAATATGTAATATTGTTTTAAATTCGTGTATGTATGTAATTAGAAATTAAAATTAAATTTAATAATATTGTTAATAAATTCGTATATAAATGTAATTAGAAATTAAAATTAAATTTTTCAATTAATTCTAAAACGATAATATTGATGAAATACAAATTAAAAACAAAAATTAAAATTAAAAAATGTTTTTCTTAATTTTAAACAATAAAACGAAGCTATATATAGATAACAAATTTAATCGATTGAATATATCAATAATTATTGACTAAAATTTTATTTTTTATACACATGCATTATTTGTGTTGTTGTTTAAATATTTTTATATATTTATATTATATATATAGAAGTGTTCCCAAGCGGTCACCCACCCATCTAAGTACTAACTTCGCCCAATGTTGCTTGACTTCGGTGATCGGACGAGAACCGGTATTCTAAACATGGTATGGTCGTTGCCAAAGTTTCGTGTTTTTATTTAAAAGATAAAGAAACAAAATGTTAATTTAAATACTTATAAAATTACAATTTTAATAGATAGATGGCAAAATTGTACATATTTTTTAAAGCTAAATAAACAATAATGCTCAAGAAGTTAACATATTATGTATACATATGTACAATGTACATAATGTTAATATGTAATATTGTTTTAAATTCGTATATGTATGTAATTAGAAATTAAAATTAAATTTAATAATATTGTTAATAAATTCGTATATAAATGTAATTAGAAATTAAAATTAAATGTTTCAATTAATTCTAAAACGATAATATTGATGAAATACAAACTAAAAGCAAAAATTAAAATTAAAAAATGTTTTTCTTAATTTTAAACATTAAAACGAAGCTACATATATATATAGATAACAAATTTAATCGATTGAATATATCAATAATTATTGACTAAAATTTTATTTTTTATACACATGCATTATTTGTGTTGTTGTTTAAATATTTTTATATATTTTAAACAACTTTTAAAAAAATAATGCCAACGACACGAAGTGTTCCCAAGCGGTCACCCATCTAAGTACTAACTTCGCCCAATGTTGCTTGACTTCGGTGATCGGACGAGAACCGGTATTCTAAACATGGTATGGTCGTTGCCAAAGTTTCGTGTTTTTATTTAAAAGATAAAGAAACAAAATGTTAATTTAAATACTTATAAAATTACAATTTTAATAGATAGATGGCAAAATTGTACATATTTTTGAAAGCTAAATAAACAATAATGCTCAAGAAGTTAACATATTATGTATACATATGTACAATGTACATAATGTTAATATGTAATATTGTTTTAAATTCGTATATGTATGTAATTAGAAATTAAAATTAAATTTAATAATATTGTTAATAAATTCGTATATAAATGTAATTAGAAATTAAAATTAAATGTTTCAATTAATTCTAAAACGATAATATTGATGAAATACAAACTAAAAACAAAAATTAAAATTAAAAAATGTTTTTCTTAATTTTAAACATTAAAACGAAGCTACATATATATATAGATAACAAATTTAATCGATTGAATATATCAATAATTATTGACTAAAATTTTATTTTTTATACACATGCATTATTTGTGTTGTTGTTTAAATATTTTTATATATTTTAAACAACTTTTAAAAAAATAATGCCAACGACACGAAGTGTTCCCAAGCGGTCACCCATCTAAGTACTAACTTCGCCCAATGTTGCTTGACTTCGGTGATCGGACGAGAACCGGTATAAATACTTATAAAATTACAATTACATACATATATACGAATTTAAAACAATACTTTCAATACTTCTGGCAGAATTTATTAAAATTGTACATATTTTTTAAAGCTAAATAAACAATAATGCTCAAGAAGTTGACATATTATGTATACATATGTACAATGTACATAATGTTAATATGTAATATTGTTTTAAATTCGTATATGTATGTAATTAGAAATTAAAATTAAATTTAATAATATTGTTAATAAATTCGTATATAAATGTAATTAGAAATTAAAATTAAATTTTTCAATTAATTCTAAAACGATAATATTGATGAAATACAAACTAAAAACAAAAATTAAAATTAAAAAATGTTTTTCTTAATTTTAAACATTAAAACGAAGCTACATATATATATAGATAACAAATTTAATCGATTGAATATATCAATAATTATTGACTAAAATTTTATTTTTTATACACATGCATTATTTGTGTTGTTGTTTAAATATTTTTATATATTTTAAACAACTTTTAAAAAAATAATGCCAACGACACGAAGTGTTCCCAAGCGGTCACCCATCTAAGTACTAACTTCGCCCAATGTTGCTTGACTTCGGTGATCGGACGAGAACCGGTATTCTAAACATGGTATGGTCGTTGCCAAAGTTTCGTGTTTTTATTTAAAAGATAAAGAAACAAAATGTTAATTTAAATACTTATAAAATTACAATTTTAATAGATAGATGGCAAAATTGTACATATTTTTGAAAGCTAAATAAACAATAATGCTCAAGAAGTTAACATATTATGTATACATATGTACAATGTACATAATGTTAATATGTAATATTGTTTTAAATTCGTATATGTATGTAATTAGAAATTAAAATTAAATTTAATAATATTGTTAATAAATTCGTATATAAATGTAATTAGAAATTAAAATTAAATTTTTCAATTAATTCTAAAACGATAATATTGATGAAATACAAATTAAAAACAAAAATTAAAATTAAAAAATGTTTTTCTTAATTTTAAACATTAAAACGAAGCTACATATATATATAGATAACAAATTTAATCGATTGAATATATCAATAATTATTGACTAAAATTTTATTTTTTATACACATGCATTATTTGTGTTGTTGTTTAAATATTTTTATATATTTTAAACAACTTTTAAAAAAATAATGCCAACGACACGAAGTGTTCCCAAGCGGTCACCCATCTAAGTACTAACTTCGCCCAATGTTGCTTGACTTCGGTGATCGGACGAGAACCGGTATTCTAAACATGGTATGGTCGTTGCCAAAGTTTCGTGTTTTTATTTAAAAGATAAAGAAACAAAATGTTAATTTAAATACTTATAAAATTACAATTTTAATAGATAGATGGCAAAATTGTACATATTTTTTAAAGCTAAATAAACAATAATGCTCAAGAAGTTAACATATTATGTATACATATGTACAATGTACATAATGTTAATATGTAATATTGTTTTAAATTCGTATATGTATGTAATTAGAAATTAAAATTAAATTTAATAATATTGTTAATAAATTCGTATATAAATGTAATTAGAAATTAAAATTAAATGTTTCAATTAATTCTAAAACGATAATATTGATGAAATACAAACTAAAAGCAAAAATTAAAATTAAAAAATGTTTTTCTTAATTTTAAACATTAAAACGAAGCTACATATATATATAGATAACAAATTTAATCGATTGAATATATCAATAATTATTGACTAAAATTTTATTTTTTATACACATGCATTATTTGTGTTGTTGTTTAAATATTTTTATATATTTTAAACAACTTTTAAAAAAATAATGCCAACGACACGAAGTGTTCCCAAGCGGTCACCCATCTAAGTACTAACTTCGCCCAATGTTGCTTGACTTCGGTGATCGGACGAGAACCGGTATTTTAAACATGGTATGGTCGTTGCCAAAGTTTCGTGTTTTTATTTAAAAGATAAAGAAACAAAATGTTAATTTAAATACTTATAAAATTACAATTTTAATAGATAGATGGCAGAATTTATAACAACTTTTAAAAAAATAATGCCAACGACACGAAGTGTTCCCAAGCGGTCACCCATCTAAGTACTAACTTCGCCCAATGTTGCTTGACTTCGGTGATCGGACGAGAACCGGTATTCTAAACATGGTATGGTCGTTGCCAAAGTTTCGTGTTTTTATTTAAAAGATAAAGAAACAAAATGTTAATTTAAATACTTATAAAATTACAATTTTAATAGATAGATGGCAGAATTTATTAAAATTGTACATATTTTTTAAAGCTAAATAAACAATAATGCTCAAGAAGTTAACATATTATGTATACATATGTACAATGTACATAATGTTAATATGTAATATTGTTTTAAATTCGTGTATGTATGTAATTAGAAATTAAAATTAAATTTAATAATATTGTTAATAAATTCGTATATAAATGTAATTAGAAATTAAAATTAAATTTTTCAATTAATTCTAAAACGATAATATTGATGAAATACAAATTAAAAACAAAAATTAAAATTAAAAAATGTTTTTCTTAATTTTAAACAATAAAACGAAGCTATATATAGATAACAAATTTAATCGATTGAATGAATATATCAATAATTATTGACTAAAATTTTATTTTTTATACACATGCATTATTTGTGTTGTTGTTTAAATATTTTTATATATTTTAAACAACTTTTAAAAAAATAATGCCAACGACACGAAGTGTTCCCAAGCGGTCACCCATCTAAGTACTAACTTCGCCCAATGTTGCTTGACTTCGGTGATCGGACGAGAACCGGTATTCTAAACATGGTATGGTCGTTGCCAAAGTTTCGTGTTTTTATTTAAAAGATAAAGAAACAAAATGTTAATTTAAATACTTATAAAATTACAATTTTAATAGATAGATGGCAGAATTTATTAAAATTGTACATATTTTTTAAAGCTAAATAAACAATAATGCTCAAGAAGTTAACATATTATGTATACATATGTACAATGTACATAATGTTAATATGTAATATTGTTTTAAATTCGTGTATGTATGTAATTAGAAATTAAAATTAAATTTAATAATATTGTTAATAAATTCGTATATAAATGTAATTAGAAATTAAAATTAAATTTTTCAATTAATTCTAAAACGATAATATTGATGAAATACAAACTAAAAACAAAAATTAAAATTAAAAAATGTTTTTCTTAATTTTAAACATTAAAACGAAGCTACATATATATATAGATAACAAATTTAATCGATTGAATATATCAATAATTATTGACTATACTTATAAAATTACAATTTTAATAGATAGATGGCAGAATTTATTAAAATTGTACATATTTTTTAAAGCTAAATAAACAATAATGCTCAAGAAGTTAACATATTATGTATACATATGTACAATGTACATAATGTTAATATGTAATATTGTTTTAAATTCGTGTATGTATGTAATTAGAAATTAAAATTAAATTTAATAATATTGTTAATAAATTCGTATATAAATGTAATTAGAAATTAAAATTAAATTTTTCAATTAATTCTAAAACGATAATATTGATGAAATACAAATTAAAAACAAAAATTAAAATTAAAAAATGTTTTTCTTAATTTTAAACAATAAAACGAAGCTATATATAGATAACAAATTTAATCGATTGAATATATCAATAATTATTGACTAAAATTTTATTTTTTATACACATGCATTATTTGTGTTGTTGTTTAAATATTTTTATATATTTTAAACAACTTTTAAAAAAATAATGCCAACGACACGAAGTGTTCCCAAGCGGTCACCCATCTAAGTACTAACTTCGCCCAATGTTGCTTGACTTCGGTGATCGGACGAGAACCGGTATTCTAAACATGGTATGGTCGTTGCCAAAGTTTCGTGTTTTTATTTAAAAGATAAAGAAACAAAATGTTAATTTAAATACTTATAAAATTACAATTTTAATAGATAGATGGCAGAATTTATTAAAATTGTACATATTTTTTAAAGCTAAATAAACAATAATGCTCAAGAGGTTAACATATTATGTATACATATGTACAATGTACATAATGTTAATATGTAATATTGTTTTAAATTCGTATATGTATGTAATTAGAAATTAAAATTAAATTTAATAATATTGTTAATAAATTCGTATATAAATGTAATTAGAAATTAAAATTAAATTTTTCAATTAATTCTAAAACGATAATGATATTGACTATAATTTTATTTTTTATACACATGCATTATTTGTGTTGTTGTTTAAATATTTTTATATATTTTAAACAACTTTTAAAAAAATAATGCCAACGACACGAAGTGTTCCCAAGCGGTCACCCATCTAAGTACTAACTTCGCCCAATGTTGCTTGACTTCGGTGATCGGACGAGAACCGGTATTCTAAACATGGTATGGTCGTTGCCAAAGTTTCGTGTTTTTATTTAAAAGATAAAGAAACAAAATGTTAATTTAAATACTTATAAAATTACAATTTTAATAGATAGATGGCAGAATTTATTAAAATTGTACATATTTTTTAAAGCTAAATAAACAATAATGCTCAAGAAGTTAACATATTATGTATACATATGTACAATGTACATAATGTTAATATGTAATATTGTTTTAAATTCGTGTATGTATGTAATTAGAAATTAAAATTAAATTTAATAATATTGTTAATAAATTCGTATATAAATGTAATTAGAAATTAAAATTAAATTTTTCAATTAATTCTAAAACGATAATATTGATGAAATACAAATTAAAAACAAAAATTAAAATTAAAAAATGTTTTTCTTAATTTTAAACAATAAAACGAAGCTATATATAGATAACAAATTTAATCGATTGAATATATCAATAATTATTGACTAAAATTTTATTTTTTATACACATGCATTATTTGTGTTGTTGTTTAAATATTTTTATATATTTATATTATATATATAGAAGTGTTCCCAAGCGGTCACCCACCCATCTAAGTACTAACTTCGCCCAATGTTGCTTGACTTCGGTGATCGGACGAGAACCGGTATTCTAAACATGGTATGGTCGTTGCCAAAGTTTCGTGTTTTTATTTAAAAGATAAAGAAACAAAATGTTAATTTAAATACTTATAAAATTACAATTTTAATAGATAGATGGCAAAATTGTACATATTTTTTAAAGCTAAATAAACAATAATGCTCAAGAAGTTAACATATTATGTATACATATGTACAATGTACATAATGTTAATATGTAATATTGTTTTAAATTCGTATATGTATGTAATTAGAAATTAAAATTAAATTTAATAATATTGTTAATAAATTCGTATATAAATGTAATTAGAAATTAAAATTAAATGTTTCAATTAATTCTAAAACGATAATATTGATGAAATACAAACTAAAAGCAAAAATTAAAATTAAAAAATGTTTTTCTTAATTTTAAACATTAAAACGAAGCTACATATATATATAGATAACAAATTTAATCGATTGAATATATCAATAATTATTGACTAAAATTTTATTTTTTATACACATGCATTATTTGTGTTGTTGTTTAAATATTTTTATATATTTTAAACAACTTTTAAAAAAATAATGCCAACGACACGAAGTGTTCCCAAGCGGTCACCCATCTAAGTACTAACTTCGCCCAATGTTGCTTGACTTCGGTGATCGGACGAGAACCGGTATTCTAAACATGGTATGGTCGTTGCCAAAGTTTCGTGTTTTTATTTAAAAGATAAAGAAACAAAATGTTAATTTAAATACTTATAAAATTACAATTTTAATAGATAGATGGCAAAATTGTACATATTTTTGAAAGCTAAATAAACAATAATGCTCAAGAAGTTAACATATTATGTATACATATGTACAATGTACATAATGTTAATATGTAATATTGTTTTAAATTCGTATATGTATGTAATTAGAAATTAAAATTAAATTTAATAATATTGTTAATAAATTCGTATATAAATGTAATTAGAAATTAAAATTAAATGTTTCAATTAATTCTAAAACGATAATATTGATGAAATACAAACTAAAAACAAAAATTAAAATTAAAAAATGTTTTTCTTAATTTTAAACATTAAAACGAAGCTACATATATATATAGATAACAAATTTAATCGATTGAATATATCAATAATTATTGACTAAAATTTTATTTTTTATACACATGCATTATTTGTGTTGTTGTTTAAATATTTTTATATATTTTAAACAACTTTTAAAAAAATAATGCCAACGACACGAAGTGTTCCCAAGCGGTCACCCATCTAAGTACTAACTTCGCCCAATGTTGCTTGACTTCGGTGATCGGACGAGAACCGGTATAAATACTTATAAAATTACAATTACATACATATATACGAATTTAAAACAATACTTTCAATACTTCTGGCAGAATTTATTAAAATTGTACATATTTTTTAAAGCTAAATAAACAATAATGCTCAAGAAGTTGACATATTATGTATACATATGTACAATGTACATAATGTTAATATGTAATATTGTTTTAAATTCGTATATGTATGTAATTAGAAATTAAAATTAAATTTAATAATATTGTTAATAAATTCGTATATAAATGTAATTAGAAATTAAAATTAAATTTTTCAATTAATTCTAAAACGATAATATTGATGAAATACAAACTAAAAACAAAAATTAAAATTAAAAAATGTTTTTCTTAATTTTAAACATTAAAACGAAGCTACATATATATATAGATAACAAATTTAATCGATTGAATATATCAATAATTATTGACTAAAATTTTATTTTTTATACACATGCATTATTTGTGTTGTTGTTTAAATATTTTTATATATTTTAAACAACTTTTAAAAAAATAATGCCAACGACACGAAGTGTTCCCAAGCGGTCACCCATCTAAGTACTAACTTCGCCCAATGTTGCTTGACTTCGGTGATCGGACGAGAACCGGTATTCTAAACATGGTATGGTCGTTGCCAAAGTTTCGTGTTTTTATTTAAAAGATAAAGAAACAAAATGTTAATTTAAATACTTATAAAATTACAATTTTAATAGATAGATGGCAAAATTGTACATATTTTTGAAAGCTAAATAAACAATAATGCTCAAGAAGTTAACATATTATGTATACATATGTACAATGTACATAATGTTAATATGTAATATTGTTTTAAATTCGTATATGTATGTAATTAGAAATTAAAATTAAATTTAATAATATTGTTAATAAATTCGTATATAAATGTAATTAGAAATTAAAATTAAATTTTTCAATTAATTCTAAAACGATAATATTGATGAAATACAAATTAAAAACAAAAATTAAAATTAAAAAATGTTTTTCTTAATTTTAAACATTAAAACGAAGCTACATATATATATAGATAACAAATTTAATCGATTGAATATATCAATAATTATTGACTAAAATTTTATTTTTTATACACATGCATTATTTGTGTTGTTGTTTAAATATTTTTATATATTTTAAACAACTTTTAAAAAAATAATGCCAACGACACGAAGTGTTCCCAAGCGGTCACCCATCTAAGTACTAACTTCGCCCAATGTTGCTTGACTTCGGTGATCGGACGAGAACCGGTATTCTAAACATGGTATGGTCGTTGCC
The DNA here is from genome assembly GCA_951394425.1 of Tipula unca. Classification (NCBI taxonomy): domain Eukaryota; kingdom Metazoa; phylum Arthropoda; class Insecta; order Diptera; family Tipulidae; genus Tipula; species Tipula unca. Next base: position 78,691,653 of record OX596380.1, read on the forward strand.
AAAGTTTCGTGTTTTTATTTAAAAGATAAAGAAACAAAATGTTAATTTAAATACTTATAAAATTACAATTTTAATAGATAGATGGCAAAATTGTACATATTTTTTAAAGCTAAATAAACAATAATGCTCAAGAAGTTAACATATTATGTATACATATGTACAATGTACATAATGTTAATATGTAATATTGTTTTAAATTCGTATATGTATGTAATTAGAAATTAAAATTAAATTTAATAATATTGTTAATAAATTCGTATATAAATGTAATTAGAAATTAAAATTAAATGTTTCAATTAATTCTAAAACGATAATATTGATGAAATACAAACTAAAAGCAAAAATTAAAATTAAAAAATGTTTTTCTTAATTTTAAACATTAAAACGAAGCTACATATATATATAGATAACAAATTTAATCGATTGAATATATCAATAATTATTGACTAAAATTTTATTTTTTATACACATGCATTATTTGTGTTGTTGTTTAAATATTTTTATATATTTTAAACAACTTTTAAAAAAATAATGCCAACGACACGAAGTGTTCCCAAGCGGTCACCCATCTAAGTACTAACTTCGCCCAATGTTGCTTGACTTCGGTGATCGGACGAGAACCGGTATTTTAAACATGGTATGGTCGTTGCCAAAGTTTCGTGTTTTTATTTAAAAGATAAAGAAACAAAATGTTAATTTAAATACTTATAAAATTACAATTTTAATAGATAGATGGCAGAATTTATAACAACTTTTAAAAAAATAATGCCAACGACACGAAGTGTTCCCAAGCGGTCACCCATCTAAGTACTAACTTCGCCCAATGTTGCTTGACTTCGGTGATCGGACGAGAACCGGTATTCTAAACATGGTATGGTCGTTGCCAAAGTTTCGTGTTTTTATTTAAAAGATAAAGAAACAAAATGTTAATTTAAATACTTATAAAATTACAATTTTAATAGATAGATGGCAGAATTTATTAAATTTGTACATATTTTTTAAAGCTAAATAAACAATAATGCTCAAGAAGTTAACATATTATGTATACATATGTACAATGTACATAATGTTAATATGTAATATTGTTTTAAATTCGTGTATGTATGTAATGAGAAATTAAAATTAAATTTAATAATATTGTTAATAAATTCGTATAAAATGTAATTAGAAATTAAAATTAAATTTTTCAATTAATTCTAAAACGATAATATTGATGAAATACAAACTAAAAACAAAAATTAAAATTAAAAAATGTTTTTCTTAATTTTAAACATTAAAACGAAGCTACACATATATATAGATAACAAATTTAATCGATTGAATATATCAATAATTATTGACTAAAATTTTATTTTTTATACACATGCATTATTTGTGTTGTTGTTTAAATATTTTTATATATTTTAAACAACTTTTAAAAAAATAATGCCAACGACACGAAGTGTTCCCAAGCGGTCACCCATCTAAGTACTAACTTCGCCCAATGTTGCTTGACTTCGGTGATCGGACGAGAACCGGTATTCTAAACATGGTATGGTCGTTGCCAAAGTTTCGTGTTTTTATTTAAAAGATAAAGAAACAAAATGTTAATTTAAATACTTATAAAATTACAATTTTAATAGATAGATGGCAGAATTTATTAAAATTGTACATATTTTTTAAAGCTAAATAAACAATAATGCTCAAGAGGTTAACATATTATGTATACATATGTACAATGTACATAATGTTAATATGTAATATTGTTTTAAATTCGTATATGTATGTAATTAGAAATTAAAATTAAATTTAATAATATTGTTAATAAATTCGTATATAAATGTAATTAGAAATTAAAATTAAATTTTTCAATTAATTCTAAAACGATAATGATATTGACTATAATTTTATTTTTTATACACATGCATTATTTGTGTTGTTGTTTAAATATTTTTATATATTTTAAACAACTTTTAAAAAAATAATGCCAACGACACGAAGTGTTCCCAAGCGGTCACCCATCTAAGTACTAACTTCGCCCAATGTTGCTTGACTTCGGTGATCGGACGAGAACCGGTATTCTAAACATGGTATGGTCGTTGCCAAAGTTTCGTGTTTTTATTTAAAAGATAAAGAAACAAAATGTTAATTTAAATACTTATAAAATTACAATTTTAATAGATAGATGGCAGAATTTATTAAAATTGTACATATTTTTTAAAGCTAAATAAACAATAATGCTCAAGAAGTTAACATATTATGTATACATATGTACAATGTACATAATGTTAATATGTAATATTGTTTTAAATTCGTGTATGTATGTAATTAGAAATTAAAATTAAATTTAATAATATTGTTAATAAATTCGTATATAAATGTAATTAGAAATTAAAATTAAATTTTTCAATTAATTCTAAAACGATAATATTGATGAAATACAAATTAAAAACAAAAATTAAAATTAAAAAATGTTTTTCTTAATTTTAAACAATAAAACGAAGCTATATATAGATAACAAATTTAATCGATTGAATGAATATATCAATAATTATTGACTAAAATTTTATTTTTTATACACATGCATTATTTGTGTTGTTGTTTAAATATTTTTATATATTTTAAACAACTTTTAAAAAAATAATGCCAACGACACGAAGTGTTCCCAAGCGGTCACCCATCTAAGTACTAACTTCGCCCAATGTTGCTTGACTTCGGTGATCGGACGAGAACCGGTATTCTAAACATGGTATGGTCGTTGCCAAAGTTTCGTGTTTTTATTTAAAAGATAAAGAAACAAAATGTTAATTTAAATACTTATAAAATTACAATTTTAATAGATAGATGGCAGAATTTATTAAATTTGTACATATTTTTTAAAGCTAAATAAACAATAATGCTCAAGAAGTTAACATATTATGTATACATATGTACAATGTACATAATGTTAATATGTAATATTGTTTTAAATTCGTGTATGTATGTAATTAGAAATTAAAATTAAATTTAATAATATTGTTAATAAATTCGTATATAAATGTAATTAGAAATTAAAATTAAATTTTTCAATTAATTCTAAAACGATAATATTGATGAAATACAAACTAAAAACAAAAATTAAAATTAAAAAATGTTTTTCTTAATTTTAAACATTAAAACGAAGCTACATATATATATAGATAACAAATTTAATCGATTGAATATATCAATAATTATTGACTATAATTTTATTTTTTATACACATGCATTATTTGTGTTGTTGTTTAAATATTTTTATATATTTTAAACAACTTTTAAAAAAATAATGCCAACGACACGAAGTGTTCCCAAGCGGTCACCCATCTAAGTACTAACTTCGCCCAATGTTGCTTGACTTCGGTGATCGGACGAGAACCGGTATTCTAAACATGGTATGGTCGTTGCCAAAGTTTCGTGTTTTTATTTAAAAGATAAAGAAACAAAATGTTAATTTAAATACTTATAAAATTACAATTTTAATAGATAGATGGCAGAATTTATTAAAATTGTACATATTTTTTAAAGCTAAATAAACAATAATGCTCAAGAAGTTAACATATTATGTATACATATGTACAATGTACATAATGTTAATATGTAATATTGTTTTAAATTCGTGTATGTATGTAATTAGAAATTAAAATTAAATTTAATAATATTGTTAATAAATTCGTATATAAATGTAATTAGAAATTAAAATTAAATTTTTCAATTAATTCTAAAACGATAATATTGATGAAATACAAATTAAAAACAAAAATTAAAATTAAAAAATGTTTTTCTTAATTTTAAACAATAAAACGAAGCTATATATAGATAACAAATTTAATCGATTGAATGAATATATCAATAATTATTGACTAAAATTTTATTTTTTATACACATGCATTATTTGTGTTGTTGTTTAAATATTTTTATATATTTTAAACAACTTTTAAAAAAATAATACCAACGACACGAAGTGTTCCCAAGCGGTCACCCATCTAAGTACTAACTTCGCCCAATGTTGCTTGACTTCGGTGATCGGACGAGAACCGGTATTCTAAACATGGTATGGTCGTTGCCAAAGTTTCGTGTTTTTATTTAAAAGATAAAGAAACAAAATGTTAATTTAAATACTTATAAAATTACAATTTTAATAGATAGATGGCAGAATTTATTAAATTTGTACATATTTTTTAAAGCTAAATAAACAATAATGCTCAAGAAGTTAACATATTATGTATACATATGTACAATGTACATAATGTTAATATGTAATATTGTTTTAAATTCGTGTATGTATGTAATGAGAAATTAAAATTAAATTTAATAATATTGTTAATAAATTCGTATATAAATGTAATTAGAAATTAAAATTAAATTTTTCAATTAATTCTAAAACGATAATATTGATGAAATACAAATTAAAAACAAAAATTAAAATTAAAAAATGTTTTTCTTAATTTTAAACATTAAAACGAAGCTACATATATATATAGATAACAAATTTAATCGATTGAATATATCAATAATTATTGACTAAAATTTTATTTTTTATACACATGCATTATTTGTGTTGTTGTTTAAATATTTTTATATATTTTAAACAACTTTTAAAAAAATAATGCCAACGACACGAAGTGTTCCCAAGCGGTCACCCATCTAAGTACTAACTTCGCCCAATGTTGCTTGACTTCGGTGATCGGACGAGAACCGGTATTCTAAACATGGTATGGTCGTTGCCAAAGTTTCGTGTTTTTATTTAAAAGATAAAGAAACAAAATGTTAATTTAAATACTTATAAAATTACAATTTTAATAGATAGATGGCAGAATTTATTAAATTTGTACATATTTTTTAAAGCTAAATAAACAATAATGCTCAAGAAGTTAACATATTATGTATACATATGTACAATGTACATAATGTTAATATGTAATATTGTTTTAAATTCGTGTATGTATGTAATTAGAAATTAAAATTAAATTTAATAATATTGTTAATAAATTCGTATATAAATGTAATTAGAAATTAAAATTAAATTTTTCAATTAATTCTAAAACGATAATATTGATGAAATACAAACTAAAAACAAAAATTAAAATTAAAAAATGTTTTTCTTAATTTTAAACATTAAAACGAAGCTACATATATATATAGATAACAAATTTAATCGATTGAATATATCAATAATTATTGACTATACTTATAAAATTACAATTTTAATAGATAGATGGCAGAATTTATTAAAATTGTACATATTTTTTAAAGCTAAATAAACAATAATGCTCAAGAAGTTAACATATTATGTATACATATGTACAATGTACATAATGTTAATATGTAATATTGTTTTAAATTCGTGTATGTATGTAATTAGAAATTAAAATTAAATTTAATAATATTGTTAATAAATTCGTATATAAATGTAATTAGAAATTAAAATTAAATTTTTCAATTAATTCTAAAACGATAATATTGATGAAATACAAATTAAAAACAAAAATTAAAATTAAAAAATGTTTTTCTTAATTTTAAACAATAAAACGAAGCTATATATAGATAACAAATTTAATCGATTGAATGAATATATCAATAATTATTGACTAAAATTTTATTTTTTATACACATGCATTATTTGTGTTGTTGTTTAAATATTTTTATATATTTTAAACAACTTTTAAAAAAATAATGCCAACGACACGAAGTGTTCCCAAGCGGTCACCCATCTAAGTACTAACTTCGCCCAATGTTGCTTGACTTCGGTGATCGGACGAGAACCGGTATTCTAAACCGGTATTCTAAACATGGTATGGTTGCCAAAGTTTCGTGTTTTTATTTAAAAGATAAAGAAACAAAATGTTAATTTAAATACTTATAAAATTACAATTTTAATAGATAGATGGCAGAATTTATTAAATTTGTACATATTTTTTAAAGCTAAATAAACAATAATGCTCAAGAAGTTAACATATTATGTATACATATGTACAATGTACATAATGTTAATATGTAATATTGTTTTAAATTCGTGTATGTATGTAATGAGAAATTAAAATTAAATTTAATAATATTGTTAATAAATTCGTATATAAATGTAATTAGAAATTAAAATTAAATTTTTCAATTAATTCTAAAACGATAATATTGATGAAATACAAATTAAAAACAAAAATTAAAATTAAAAAATGTTTTTCTTAATTTTAAACAATAAAACGAAGCTATATATAGATAACAAATTTAATCGATTGAATATATCAATAATTATTGACTAAAATTTTATTTTTTATACACATGCATTATTTGTGTTGTTGTTTAAATATTTTTATATATTTTAAACAACTTTTAAAAAAATAATGCCAACGACACGAAGTGTTCCCAAGCGGTCACCCATCTAAGTACTAACTTCGCCCAATGTTGCTTGACTTCGGTGATCAGACGAGAACCGGTATTCTAAACATGGTATGGTCGTTGCCAAAGTTTCGTGTTTTTATTTAAAACATAAAGAAACAAAATGTTAATTTAAATACTTATAAAATTACAATTTTAATAGATAGATGGCAGAATTTATTAAAATTGTACATATTTTTTAAAGCTAAATAAACAATAATGCTCAAGAAGTTAACATATTATGTATACATATGTACAATGTACATAATGTTAATATGTAATATTGTTTTAAATTCGTGTATGTATGTAATTAGAAATTAAAATTAAATTTAATAATATTGTTAATAAATTCGTATATAAATGTAATTAGAAATTAAAATTAAATTTTTCAATTAATTCTAAAACGATAATATTGATGAAATACAAATTAAAAACAAAAATTAAAATTAAAAAATGTTTTTCTTAATTTTAAACAATAAAACGAAGCTATATATAGATAACAAATTTAATCGATTGAATATATCAATAATTATTGACTAAAATTTTATTTTTTATACACATGCATTATTTGTGTTGTTGTTTAAATATTTTTATATATTTTAAACAACTTTTAAAAAAATAGTGCCAACGACACGAAGTGTTCCCAAGCGGTCACCCATCTAAGTACTAACTTCGCCCAATGTTGCTTGACTTCGGTGATCGGACGAGAACCGGTATTCTAAACATGGTATGGTCGTTGCCAAAGTTTCGTGTTTTTATTTAAAAGATAAAGAAACAAAATGTTAATTTAAATACTTATAAAATTACAATTTTAATAGATAGATGGCAGAATTTATTAAAATTGTACATATTTTTTAAAGCTAAATAAACAATAATGCTCAAGAAGTTAACATATTATGTATACATATGTACAATGTACATAATGTTAATATGTAATATTGTTTTAAATTCGTGTATGTATGTAATTAGAAATTAAAATTAAATTTAATAATATTGTTAATAAATTCGTATATAAATGTAATTAGAAATTAAAATTAAATTTTTCAATTAATTCTAAAACGATAATATTGATGAAATACAAATTAAAAACAAAAATTAAAATTAAAAAATGTTTTTCTTAATTTTAAACAATAAAACGAAGCTATATATAGATAACAAATTTAATCGATTGAATATATCAATAATTATTGACTAAAATTTTATTTTTTATACACATGCATTATTTGTGTTGTTGTTTAAATATTTTTATATATTTTAAACAATTTTTAAAAAAATAATGCCAACGACACGAAGTGTTCCCAAGCGGTCACCCATCTAAGTACTAACTTCGCCCAATGTTGCATGACTTCGGTGATCGGACGAGAACCGGTATTCTAAACATGGTATGGTCGTTGCCAAAGTTTCGTGTTTTTATTTAAAAGATAAAGAAACAAAATGTTAATTTAAATACTTATAAAATTACAATTTTAATAGATAGATGGCAGAATTTATTAAATTTGTACATATTTTTTAAAGCTAAATAAACAATAATGCTCAAGAAGTTAACATATTATGTATACATATGTACAATGTACATAATGTTAATATGTAATATTGTTTTAAATTCGTGTATGTATGTAATGAGAAATTAAAATTAAATTTAATAATATTGTTAATAAATTCGTATATAAATGTAATTAGAAATTAAAATTAAATTTTTCAATTAATTCTAAAACGATAATATTGATGAAATACAAATTAAAAACAAAAATTAAAATTAAAAAATGTTTTTCTTAATTTTAAACAATAAAACGAAGCTATATATAGATAACAAATTTAATCGATTGAATATATCAATAATTATTGACTAAAATTTTATTTTTTATACACATGCATTATTTGTGTTGTTGTTTAAATATTTTTATATATTTTAAACAACTTTTAAAAAAATAATGCCAACGACACGAAGTGTTCCCAAGCGGTCACCCGCGGTTTTTCTTAATTTTAAACAATAAAACGAAGCTATATATAGATAACAAATTTAATCGATTGAATATATCAATAATTATTGACTAAAATTTTATTTTTTATACACATGCATTATTTGTGTTGTTGTTTAAATATTTTTATATATTTTAAACAACTTTTAAAAAAATAGTGCCAACGACACGAAGTGTTCCCAAGCGGTCACCCATCTAAGTACTAACTTCGCCCAATGTTGCTTGACTTCGGTGATCGGACGAGAACCGGTATTCTAAACATGGTATGGTCGTTGCCAAAGTTTCGTGTTTTTATTTAAAAGATAAAGAAACAAAATGTTAATTTAAATACTTATAAAATTACAATTTTAATAGATAGATGGCAGAATTTATTAAAATTGTACATATTTTTTAAAGCTAAATAAACAATAATGCTCAAGAAGTTAACATATTATGTATACATATGTACAATGTACATAATGTTAATATGTAATATTGTTTTAAATTCGTGTATGTATGTAATTAGAAATTAAAATTAAATTTAATAATATTGTTAATAAATTCGTATATAAATGTAATTAGAAATTAAAATTAAATTTTTCAATTAATTCTAAAACGATAATATTGATGAAATACAAATTAAAAACAAAAATTAAAATTAAAAAATGTTTTTCTTAATTTTAAACAATAAAACGAAGCTATATATAGATAACAAATTTAATCGATTGAATATATCAATAATTATTGACTAAAATTTTATTTTTTATACACATGCATTATTTGTGTTGTTGTTTAAATATTTTTATATATTTTAAACAACTTTTAAAAAAATAATGCCAACGACACGAAGTGTTCCCAAGCGGTCACCCATCTAAGTACTAACTTCGCCCAATGTTGCATGACTTCGGTGATCGGACGAGAACCGGTATTCTAAACATGGTATGGTCGTTGCCAAAGTTTCGTGTTTTTATTTAAAAGATAAAGAAACAAAATGTTAATTTAAATACTTATAAAATTACAATTTTAATAGATAGATGGCAGAATTTATTAAATTTGTACATATTTTTTAAAGCTAAATAAACAATAATGCTCAAGAAGTTAACATATTATGTATACATATGTACAATGTACATAATGTTAATATGTAATATTGTTTTAAATTCGTGTATGTATGTAATGAGAAATTAAAATTAAATTTAATAATATTGTTAATAAATTCGTATATAAATGTAATTAGAAATTAAAATTAAATTTTTCAATTAATTCTAAAACGATAATATTGATGAAATACAAATTAAAAACAAAAATTAAAATTAAAAAATGTTTTTCTTAATTTTAAACAATAAAACGAAGCTATATATAGATAACAAATTTAATCGATTGAATATATCAATAATTATTGACTAAAATTTTATTTTTTATACACATGCATTATTTGTGTTGTTGTTTAAATATTTTTATATATTTTAAACAACTTTTAAAAAAATAATGCCAACGACACGAAGTGTTCCCAAGCGGTCACCCATCTAAGTACTAACTTCGCCCAATGTTGCTTGACTTCGGTGATCGGACGAGAACCGGTATTCTAAACCGGTATTCTAAACATGGTATGGTTGCCAAAGTTTCGTGTTTTTATTTAAAAGATAAAGAAACAAAATGTTAATTTAAATACTTATAAAATTACAATTTTAATAGATAGATGGCAGAATTTATTAAATTTGTACATATTTTTTAAAGCTAAATAAACAATAATGCTCAAGAAGTTAACATATTATGTATACATATGTACAATGTACATAATGTTAATATGTAATATTGTTTTAAATTCGTGTATGTATGTAATGAGAAATTAAAATTAAATTTAATAATATTGTTAATAAATTCGTATATAAATGTAATTAGAAATTAAAATTAAATTTTTCAATTAATTCTAAAACGATAATATTGATGAAATACAAATTAAAAACAAAAATTAAAATTAAAAAATGTTTTTCTTAATTTTAAACAATAAAACGAAGCTATATATAGATAACAAATTTAATCGATTGAATATATCAATAATTATTGACTAAAATTTTATTTTTTATACACATGCATTATTTGTGTTGTTGTTTAAATATTTTTATATATTTTAAACAACTTTTAAAAAAATAATGCCAACGACACGAAGTGTTCCCAAGCGGTCACCCATCTAAGTACTAACTTCGCCCAATGTTGCTTGACTTCGATGATCGGACGAGAACCGGTATTCTAAACATGGTATGGTCGTTGCCAAAGTTTCGTGTTTTTATTTAAAAGATAAAGAAACAAAATGTTAATTTAAATACTTATAAAATTACAATTTTAATAGATAGATGGCAGAATTTATTAAAATTGTACATATTTTTTAAAGCTAAATAAACAATAATGCTCAAGAAGTTAACATATTATGTATACATATGTACAATGTACATAATGTTAATATGTAATATTGTTTTAAATTCGTGTATGTATGTAATTAGAAATTAAAATTAAATTTAATAATATTGTTAATAAATTCGTATATAAATGTAATTAGAAATTAAAATTAAATTTTTCAATTAATTCTAAAACGATAATATTGATGAAATACAAATTAAAAACAAAAATTAAAATTAAAAAATGTTTTTCTTAATTTTAAACAATAAAACGAAGCTATATATAGATAACAAATTTAATCGATTGAATATATCAATAATTATTGACTAAAATTTTATTTTTTATACACATGCATTATTTGTGTTGTTGTTTAAATATTTTTATATATTTTAAACAACTTTTAAAAAAATAATGCCAACGACACGAAGTGTTCCCAAGCGGTCACCCATCTAAGTACTAACTTCGCCCAATGTTGCATGACTTCGGTGATCGGACGAGAACCGGTATTCTAAACATGGTATGGTCGTTGCCAAAGTTTCGTGTTTTTATTTAAAAGATAAAGAAACAAAATGTTAATTTAAATACTTATAAAATTACAATTTTAATAGATAGATGGCAGAATTTATTAAATTTGTACATATTTTTTAAAGCTAAATAAACAATAATGCTCAAGAAGTTAACATATTATGTATACATATGTACAATGTACATAATGTTAATATGTAATATTGTTTTAAATTCGTGTATGTATGTAATGAGAAATTAAAATTAAATTTAATAATATTGTTAATAAATTCGTATATAAATGTAATTAGAAATTAAAATTAAATTTTTCAATTAATTCTAAAACGATAATATTGATGAAATACAAATTAAAAACAAAAATTAAAATTAAAAAATGTTTTTCTTAATTTTAAACAATAAAACGAAGCTATATATAGATAACAAATTTAATCGATTGAATATATCAATAATTATTGACTAAAATTTTATTTTTTATACACATGCATTATTTGTGTTGTTGTTTAAATATTTTTATATATTTTAAACAACTTTTAAAAAAATAATGCCAACGACACGAAGTGTTCCCAAGCGGTCACCCATCTAAGTACTAACTTCGCCCAATGTTGCTTGACTTCGGTGATCGGACGAGAACCGGTATTCTAAACATGGTATGGTCGTTGCCAAAGTTTCGTGTTTTTATTTAAAAGATAAAGAAACAAAATGTTAATTTAAATACTTATAAAATTACAATTTTAATAGATAGATGGCAGAATTTATTAAAATTGTACATATTTTTTAAAGCTAAATAAACAATAATGCTCAAGAAGTTAACATATTATGTATACATATGTACAATGTACATAATGTTAATATGTAATATTGTTTTAAATTCGTGTATGTATGTAATTAGAAATTAAAATTAAATTTAATAATATTGTTAATAAATTCGTATATAAATGTAATTAGAAATTAAAATTAAATTTTTCAATTAATTCTAAAACGATAGTATTGATGAAATACAAATTAAAAACAAAAATTAAAATTAAAAAATGTTTTTCTTAATTTTAAACAATAAAACGAAGCTATATATAGATAACAAATTTAATCGATTGAATATATCAATAATTATTGACTAAAATTTTATTTTTTATACACATGCATTATTTGTGTTGTTGTTTAAATATTTTTATATATTTTAAACAACTTTTAAAAAAATAGTGCCAACGACACGAAGTGTTCCCAAGCGGTCACCCATCTAAGTACTAACTTCGCCCAATGTTGCTTGACTTCGGTGATCGGACGAGAACCGGTATTCTAAACATGGTATGGTCGTTGCCAAAGTTTCGTGTTTTTATTTAAAAGATAAAGAAACAAAATGTTAATTTAAATACTTATAAAATTACAATTTTAATAGATAGATGGCAGAATTTATTAAAATTGTACATATTTTTTAAAGCTAAATAAACAATAATGCTCAAGAAGTTAACATATTATGTATACATATGTACAATGTACATAATGTTAATATGTAATATTGTTTTAAATTCGTGTATGTATGTAATTAGAAATTAAAATTAAATTTAATAATATTGTTAATAAATTCGTATATAAATGTAATTAGAAATTAAAATTAAATTTTTCAATTAATTCTAAAACGATAATATTGATGAAATACAAATTAAAAACAAAAATTAAAATTAAAAAATGTTTTTCTTAATTTTAAACAATAAAACGAAGCTATATATAGATAACAAATTTAATCGATTGAATATATCAATAATTATTGACTAAAATTTTATTTTTTATACACATGCATTATTTGTGTTGTTGTTTAAATATTTTTATATATTTTAAACAATTTTTAAAAAAATAATGCCAACGACACGAAGTGTTCCCAAGCGGTCACCCATCTAAGTACTAACTTCGCCCAATGTTGCATGACTTCGGTGATCGGACGAGAACCGGTATTCTAAACATGGTATGGTCGTTGCCAAAGTTTCGTGTTTTTATTTAAAAGATAAAGAAACAAAATGTTAATTTAAATACTTATAAAATTACAATTTTAATAGATAGATGGCAGAATTTATTAAATTTGTACATATTTTTTAAAGCTAAATAAACAATAATGCTCAAGAAGTTAACATATTATGTATACATATGTACAATGTACATAATGTTAATATGTAATATTGTTTTAAATTCGTGTATGTATGTAATGAGAAATTAAAATTAAATTTAATAATATTGTTAATAAATTCGTATATAAATATAATTAGAAATTAAAATTAAATTTTTCAATTAATTCTAAAACGATAATATTGATGAAATACAAATTAAAAACAAAAATTAAAATTAAAAAATGTTTTTCTTAATTTTAAACAATAAAACGAAGCTATATATAGATAACAAATTTAATCGATTGAATATATCAATAATTATTGACTAAAATTTTATTTTTTATACACATACATTATTTGTGTTGTTGTTTAAATATTTTTATATATTTTAAACAACTTTTAAAAAAATAATGCCAACGACACGAAGTGTTCCCAAGCGGTCACCCGCGGTTTTTCTTAATTTTAAACAATAAAACGAAGCTATATATAGATAACAAATTTAATCGATTGAATATATCAATAATTATTGACTAAAATTTTATTTTTTATACACATGCATTATTTGTGTTGTTGTTTAAATATTTTTATATATTTTAAACAACTTTTAAAAAAATAGTGCCAACGACACGAAGTGTTCCCAAGCGGTCACCCATCTAAGTACTAACTTCGCCCAATGTTGCTTGACTTCGGTGATCGGACGAGAACCGGTATTCTAAACATGGTATGGTCGTTGCCAAAGTTTCGTGTTTTTATTTAAAAGATAAAGAAACAAAATGTTAATTTAAATACTTATAAAATTACAATTTTAATAGATAGATGGCAGAATTTATTAAAATTGTACATATTTTTTAAAGCTAAATAAACAATAATGCTCAAGAAGTTAACATATTATGTATACATATGTACAATGTACATAATGTTAATATGTAATATTGTTTTAAATTCGTGTATGTATGTAATTAGAAATTAAAATTAAATTTAATAATATTGTTAATAAATTCGTATATAAATGTAATTAGAAATTAAAATTAAATTTTTCAATTAATTCTAAAACGATAATATTGATGAAATACAAATTAAAAACAAAAATTAAAATTAAAAAATGTTTTTCTTAATTTTAAACAATAAAACGAAGCTATATATAGATAACAAATTTAATCGATTGAATATATCAATAATTATTGACTAAAATTTTATTTTTTATACACATGCATTATTTGTGTTGTTGTTTAAATATTTTTATATATTTTAAACAACTTTTAAAAAAATAATGCCAACGACACGAAGTGTTCCCAAGCGGTCACCCATCTAAGTACTAACTTCGCCCAATGTTGCATGACTTCGGTGATCGGACGAGAACCGGTATTCTAAACATGGTATGGTCGTTGCCAAAGTTTCGTGTTTTTATTTAAAAGATAAAGAAACAAAATGTTAATTTAAATACTTATAAAATTACAATTTTAATAGATAGATGGCAGAATTTATTAAATTTGTACATATTTTTTAAAGCTAAATAAACAATAATGCTCAAGAAGTTAACATATTATGTATACATATGTACAATGTACATAATGTTAATATGTAATATTGTTTTAAATTCGTGTATGTATGTAATGAGAAATTAAAATTAAATTTAATAATATTGTTAATAAATTCGTATATAAATGTAATTAGAAATTAAAATTAAATTTTTCAATTAATTCTAAAACGATAATATTGATGAAATACAAATTAAAAACAAAAATTAAAATTAAAAAATGTTTTTCTTAATTTTAAACAATAAAACGAAGCTATATATAGATAACAAATTTAATCGATTGAATATATCAATAATTATTGACTAAAATTTTATTTTTTATACACATGCATTATTTGTGTTGTTGTTTAAATATTTTTATATATTTTAAACAACTTTTAAAAAAATAATGCCAACGACACGAAGTGTTCCCAAGCGGTCACCCATCTAAGTACTAACTTCGCCCAATGTTGCTTGACTTCGGTGATCGGACGAGAACCGGTATTCTAAACCGGTATTCTAAACATGGTATGGTTGCCAAAGTTTCGTGTTTTTATTTAAAAGATAAAGAAACAAAATGTTAATTTAAATACTTATAAAATTACAATTTTAATAGATAGATGGCAGAATTTATTAAATTTGTACATATTTTTTAAAGCTAAATAAACAATAATGCTCAAGAAGTTAACATATTATGTATACATATGTACAATGTACATAATGTTAATATGTAATATTGTTTTAAATTCGTGTATGTATGTAATGAGAAATTAAAATTAAATTTAATAATATTGTTAATAAATTCGTATATAAATGTAATTAGAAATTAAAATTAAATTTTTCAATTAATTCTAAAACGATAATATTGATGAAATACAAATTAAAAACAAAAATTAAAATTAAAAAATGTTTTTCTTAATTTTAAACAATAAAACGAAGCTATATATAGATAACAAATTTAATCGATTGAATATATCAATAATTATTGACTAAAATTTTATTTTTTATACACATGCATTATTTGTGTTGTTGTTTAAATATTTTTATATATTTTAAACAACTTTTAAAAAAATAATGCCAACGACACGAAGTGTTCCCAAGCGGTCACCCATCTAAGTACTAACTTCGCCCAATGTTGCTTGACTTCGGTGATCGGACGAGAACCGGTATTCTAAACATGGTATGGTCGTTGCCAAAATTTCGTGTTTTTATTTAAAAGATAAAGAAACAAAATGTTAATTTAAATACTTATAAAATTACAATTTTAATAGATAGATGGCAGAATTTATTAAAATTGTACATATTTTTTAAAGCTAAATAAACAATAATGCTCAAGAAGTTAACATATTATGTATACATATGTACAATGTACATAATGTTAATATGTAATATTGTTTTAAATTCGTGTATGTATGTAATTAGAAATTAAAATTAAATTTAATAATATTGTTAATAAATTCGTATATAAATGTAATTAGAAATTAAAATTAAATTTTTCAATTAATTCTAAAACGATAATATTGATGAAATACAAATTAAAAACAAAAATTAAAATTAAAAAATGTTTTTCTTAATTTTAAACAATAAAACGAAGCTATATATAGATAACAAATTTAATCGATTGAATATATCAATAATTATTGACTAAAATTTTATTTTTTATACACATGCATTATTTGTGTTGTTGTTTAAATATTTTTATATATTTTAAACAATTTTTAAAAAAATAATGCCAACGACACGAAGTGTTCCCAAGCGGTCACCCATCTAAGTACTAACTTCGCCCAATGTTGCATGACTTCGGTGATCGGACGAGAACCGGTATTCTAAACATGGTATGGTCGTTGCCAAAGTTTCGTGTTTTTATTTAAAAGATAAAGAAACAAAATGTTAATTTAAATACTTATAAAATTACAATTTTAATAGATAGATGGCAGAATTTATTAAATTTGTACATATTTTTTAAAGCTAAATAAACAATAATGCTCAAGAAGTTAACATATTATGTATACATATGTACAATGTACATAATGTTAATATGTAATATTGTTTTAAATTCGTGTATGTATGTAATGAGAAATTAAAATTAAATTTAATAATATTGTTAATAAATTCGTATATAAATATAATTAGAAATTAAAATTAAATTTTTCAATTAATTCTAAAACGATAATATTGATGAAATACAAATTAAAAACAAAAATTAAAATTAAAAAATGTTTTTCTTAATTTTAAACAATAAAACGAAGCTATATATAGATAACAAATTTAATCGATTGAATATATCAATAATTATTGACTAAAATTTTATTTTTTATACACATGCATTATTTGTGTTGTTGTTTAAATATTTTTATATATTTTAAACAACTTTTAAAAAAATAATGCCAACGACACGAAGTGTTCCCAAGCGGTCACCCGCGGTTTTTCTTAATTTTAAACAATAAAACGAAGCTATATATAGATAACAAATTTAATCGATTGAATATATCAATAATTATTGACTAAAATTTTATTTTTTATACACATGCATTATTTGTGTTGTTGTTTAAATATTTTTATATATTTTAAACAACTTTTAAAAAAATAGTGCCAACGACACGAAGTGTTCCCAAGCGGTCACCCATCTAAGTACTAACTTCGCCCAATGTTGCTTGACTTCGGTGATCGGACGAGAACCGGTATTCTAAACATGGTATGGTCGTTGCCAAAGTTTCGTGATTTTATTTAAAAGATAAAGAAACAAAATGTTAATTTAAATACTTATAAAATTACAATTTTAATAGATAGATGGCAGAATTTATTAAAATTGTACATATTTTTTAAAGCTAAATAAACAATAATGCTCAAGAAGTTAACATATTATGTATACATATGTACAATGTACATAATGTTAATATGTAATATTGTTTTAAATTCGTGTATGTATGTAATTAGAAATTAAAATTAAATTTAATAATATTGTTAATAAATTCGTATATAAATGTAATTAGAAATTAAAATTAAATTTTTCAATTAATTCTAAAACGATAATATTGATGAAATACAAATTAAAAACAAAAATTAAAATTAAAAAATGTTTTTCTTAATTTTAAACAATAAAACGAAGCTATATATAGATAACAAATTTAATCGATTGAATATATCAATAATTATTGACTAAAATTTTATTTTTTATACACATGCATTATTTGTGTTGTTGTTTAAATATTTTTATATATTTTAAACAACTTTTAAAAAAATAATGCCAACGACACGAAGTGTTCCCAAGCGGTCACCCATCTAAGTACTAACTTCGCCCAATGTTGCATGACTTCGGTGATCGGACGAGAACCGGTATTCTAAACATGGTATGGTCGTTGCCAAAGTTTCGTGTTTTTATTTAAAAGATAAAGAAACAAAATGTTAATTTAAATACTTATAAAATTACAATTTTAATAGATAGATGGCAGAATTTATTAAATTTGTACATATTTTTTAAAGCTAAATAAACAATAATGCTCAAGAAGTTAACATATTATGTATACATATGTACAATGTACATAATGTTAATATGTAATATTGTTTTAAATTCGTGTATGTATGTAATGAGAAATTAAAATTAAATTTAATAATATTGTTAATAAATTCGTATATAAATGTAATTAGAAATTAAAATTAAATTTTTCAATTAATTCTAAAACGATAATATTGATGAAATACAAATTAAAAACAAAAATTAAAATTAAAAAATGTTTTTCTTAATTTTAAACAATAAAACGAAGCTATATATAGATAACAAATTTAATCGATTGAATATATCAATAATTATTGACTAAAATTTTATTTTTTATACACATGCATTATTTGTGTTGTTGTTTAAATATTTTTATATATTTTAAACAACTTTTAAAAAAATAATGCCAACGACACGAAGTGTTCCCAAGCGGTCACCCATCTAAGTACTAACTTCGCCCAATGTTGCTTGACTTCGGTGATCGGACGAGAACCGGTATTCTAAACCGGTATTCTAAACATGGTATGGTTGCCAAAGTTTCGTGTTTTTATTTAAAAGATAAAGAAACAAAATGTTAATTTAAATACTTATAAAATTACAATTTTAATAGATAGATGGCAGAATTTATTAAATTTGTACATATTTTTTAAAGCTAAATAAACAATAATGCTCAAGAAGTTAACATATTATGTATACATATGTACAATGTACATAATGTTAATATGTAATATTGTTTTAAATTCGTGTATGTATGTAATGAGAAATTAAAATTAAATTTAATAATATTGTTAATAAATTCGTATATAAATGTAATTAGAAATTAAAATTAAATTTTTCAATTAATTCTAAAACGATAATATTGATGAAATACAAATTAAAAACAAAAATTAAAATTAAAAAATGTTTTTCTTAATTTTAAACAATAAAACGAAGCTATATATAGATAACAAATTTAATCGATTGAATATATCAATAATTATTGACTAAAATTTTATTTTTTATACACATGCATTATTTGTGTTGTTGTTTAAATATTTTTATATATTTTAAACAACTTTTAAAAAAATAATGCCAACGACACGAAGTGTTCCCAAGCGGTCACCCATCTAAGTACTAACTTCGCCCAATGTTGCTTGACTTCGGTGATCGGACGAGAACCGGTATTCTAAACATGGTATGGTCGTTGCCAAAGTTTCGTGTTTTTATTTAAAAGATAAAGAAACAAAATGTTAATTTAAATACTTATAAAATTACAATTTTAATAGATAGATGGCAGAATTTATTAAAATTGTACATATTTTTTAAAGCTAAATAAACAATAATGCTCAAGAAGTTAACATATTATGTATACATATGTACAATGTACATAATGTTAATATGTAATATTGTTTTAAATTCGTGTATGTATGTAATTAGAAATTAAAATTAAATTTAATAATATTGTTAATAAATTCGTATATAAATGTAATTAGAAATTAAAATTAAATTTTTCAATTAATTCTAAAACGATAATATTGATGAAATACAAATTAAAAACAAAAATTAAAATTAAAAAATGTTTTTCTTAATTTTAAACAATAAAACGAAGCTATATATAGATAACAAATTTAATCGATTGAATATATCAATAATTATTGACTAAAATTTTATTTTTTATACACATGCATTATTTGTGTTGTTGTTTAAATATTTTTATATATTTTAAACAACTTTTAAAAAAATAATGCCAACGACACGAAGTGTTCCCAAGCGGTCACCCATCTAAGTACTAACTTCGCCCAATGTTGCTTGACTTCGGTGATCGGACGAGAACCGGTATTCTAAACATGGTATGGTCGTTGCCAAAGTTTCGTGTTTTTATTTAAAAGATAAAGAAACAAAATGTTAATTTAAATACTTATAAAATTACAATTTTAATAGATAGATGGCAGAATTTATTAAAATTGTACATATTTTTTAAAGCTAAATAAACAATAATGCTCAAGAAGTTAACATATTATGTATACATATGTACAATGTACATAATGTTAATATGTAATATTGTTTTAAATTCGTGTATGTATGTAATTAGAAATTAAAATTAAATTTAATAATATTGTTAATAAATTCGTATATAAATGTAATTAGAAATTAAAATTAAATTTTTCAATTAATTCTAAAACGATAATATTGATGAAATACAAATTAAAAACAAAAATTAAAATTAAAAAATGTTTTTCTTAATTTTAAACAATAAAACGAAGCTATATATAGATAACAAATTTAATCGATTGAATATATCAATAATTATTGACTAAAATTTTATTTTTTATACACATGCATTATTTGTGTTGTTGTTTAAATATTTTTATATATTTTAAACAACTTTTAAAAAAATAATGCCAACGACACGAAGTGTTCCCAAGCGGTCACCCATCTAAGTACTAACTTCGCCCAATGTTGCTTGACTTCGGTGATCGGACGAGAACCGGTATTCTAAACATGGTATGGTCGTTGCCAAAGTTTCGTGTTTTTATTTAAAAGATAAAGAAACAAAATGTTAATTTAAATACTTATAAAATTACAATTTTAATAGATAGATGGCAGAATTTATTAAATTTGTACATATTTTTTAAAGCTAAATAAACAATAATGCTCAAGAAGTTAACATATTATGTATACATATGTACAATGTACATAATGTTAATATGTAATATTGTTTTAAATTCGTGTATGTATGTAATTAGAAATTAAAATTAAATTTAATAATATTGTTAATAAATTCGTATATAAATGTAATTAGAAATTAAAATTAAATTTTTCAATTAATTCTAAAACGATAATATTGATGAAATACAAATTAAAAACAAAAATTAAAATTAAAAAATGTTTTTCTTAATTTTAAACAATAAAACGAAGCTATATATAGATAACAAATTTAATCGATTGAATGAATATATCAATAATTATTGACTAAAATTTTATTTTTTATACACATGCATTATTTGTGTTGTTGTTTAAATATTTTTATATATTTTAAACAACTTTTAAAAAAATAATGCCAACGACACGAAGTGTTCCCAAGCGGTCACCCATCTAAGTACTAACTTCGCCCAATGTTGCTTGACTTCGGTGATCGGACGAGAACCGGTATTCTAAACATGGTATGGTCGTTGCCAAAGTTTCGTGTTTTTATTTAAAAGATAAAGAAACAAAATGTTAATTTAAATACTTATAAAATTACAATTTTAATAGATAGATGGCAGAATTTATTAAAATTGTACATATTTTTTAAAGCTAAATAAACAATAATGCTCAAGAAGTTAACATATTATGTATACATATGTACAATGTACATAATGTTAATATGTAATATTGTTTTAAATTCGTGTATGTATGTAATTAGAAATTAAAATTAAATTTAATAATATTGTTAATAAATTCGTATATAAATGTAATTAGAAATTAAAATTAAATTTTTCAATTAATTCTAAAACGATAATATTGATGAAATACAAATTAAAAACAAAAATTAAAATTAAAAAATGTTTTTCTTAATTTTAAACAATAAAACGAAGCTATATATAGATAACAAATTTAATCGATTGAATATATCAATAATTATTGACTAAAATTTTATTTTTTATACACATGCATTATTTGTGTTGTTGTTTAAATATTTTTATATATTTTAAACAACTTTTAAAAAAATAATGCCAACGACACGAAGTGTTCCCAAGCGGTCACCCATCTAAGTACTAACTTCGCCCAATGTTGCTTGACTTCGGTGATCGGACGAGAACCGGTATTCTAAACATGGTATGGTCGTTGCCAAAGTTTCGTGTTTTTATTTAAAAGATAAAGAAACAAAATGTTAATTTAAATACTTATAAAATTACAATTTTAATAGATAGATGGCAGAATTTATTAAAATTGTACATATTTTTTAAAGCTAAATAAACAATAATGCTCAAGAAGTTAACATATTATGTATACATATGTACAATGTACATAATGTTAATATGTAATATTGTTTTAAATTCGTGTATGTATGTAATTAGAAATTAAAATTAAATTTAATAATATTGTTAATAAATTCGTATATAAATGTAATTAGAAATTAAAATTAAATTTTTCAATTAATTCTAAAACGATAATATTGATGAAATACAAATTAAAAACAAAAATTAAAATTAAAAAATGTTTTTCTTAATTTTAAACAATAAAACGAAGCTATATATAGATAACAAATTTAATCGATTGAATATATCAATAATTATTGACTAAAATTTTATTTTTTATACACATGCATTATTTGTGTTGTTGTTTAAATATTTTTATATATTTTAAACAACTTTTAAAAAAATAATGCCAACGACACGAAGTGTTCCCAAGCGGTCACCCATCTAAGTACTAACTTCGCCCAATGTTGCATGACTTCGGTGATCGGACGAGAACCGGTATTCTAAACATGGTATGGTCGTTGCCAAAGTTTCGTGTTTTTATTTAAAAGATAAAGAAACAAAATGTTAATTTAAATACTTATAAAATTACAATTTTAATAGATAGATGGCAGAATTTATTAAATTTGTACATATTTTTTAAAGCTAAATAAACAATAATGCTCAAGAAGTTAACATATTATGTATACATATGTACAATGTACATAATGTTAATATGTAATATTGTTTTAAATTCGTGTATGTATGTAATGAGAAATTAAAATTAAATTTAATAATATTGTTAATAAATTCGTATATAAATGTAATTAGAAATTAAAATTAAATTTTTCAATTAATTCTAAAACGATAATATTGATGAAATACAAATTAAAAACAAAAATTAAAATTAAAAAATGTTTTTCTTAATTTTAAACAATAAAACGAAGCTATATATAGATAACAAATTTAATCGATTGAATATATCAATAATTATTGACTAAAATTTTATTTTTTATACACATGCATTATTTGTGTTGTTGTTTAAATATTTTTATATATTTTAAACAACTTTTAAAAAAATAATGCCAACGACACGAAGTGTTCCCAAGCGGTCACCCATCTAAGTACTAACTTCGCCCAATGTTGCTTGACTTCGGTGATCGGACGAGAACCGGTATTCTAAACCGGTATTCTAAACATGGTATGGTTGCCAAAGTTTCGTGTTTTTATTTAAAAGATAAAGAAACAAAATGTTAATTTAAATACTTATAAAATTACAATTTTAATAGATAGATGGCAGAATTTATTAAATTTGTACATATTTTTTAAAGCTAAATAAACAATAATGCTCAAGAAGTTAACATATTATGTATACATATGTACAATGTACATAATGTTAATATGTAATATTGTTTTAAATTCGTGTATGTATGTAATGAGAAATTAAAATTAAATTTAATAATATTGTTAATAAATTCGTATATAAATGTAATTAGAAATTAAAATTAAATTTTTCAATTAATTCTAAAACGATAATATTGATGAAATACAAATTAAAAACAAAAATTAAAATTAAAAAATGTTTTTCTTAATTTTAAACAATAAAACGAAGCTATATATAGATAACAAATTTAATCGATTGAATATATCAATAATTATTGACTAAAATTTTATTTTTTATACACATGCATTATTTGTGTTGTTGTTTAAATATTTTTATATATTTTAAACAACTTTTAAAAAAATAATGCCAACGACACGAAGTGTTCCCAAGCGGTCACCCATCTAAGTACTAACTTCGCCCAATGTTGCTTGACTTCGGTGATCGGACGAGAACCGGTATTCTAAACATGGTATGGTCGTTGCCAAAGTTTCGTGTTTTTATTTAAAAGATAAAGAAACAAAATGTTAATTTAAATACTTATAAAATTACAATTTTAATAGATAGATGGCAGAATTTATTAAAATTGTACATATTTTTTAAAGCTAAATAAACAATAATGCTCAAGAAGTTAACATATTATGTATACATATGTACAATGTACATAATGTTAATATGTAATATTGTTTTAAATTCGTGTATGTATGTAATTAGAAATTAAAATTAAATTTAATAATATTGTTAATAAATTCGTATATAAATGTAATTAGAAATTAAAATTAAATTTTTCAATTAATTCTAAAACGATAATATTGATGAAATACAAATTAAAAACAAAAATTAAAATTAAAAAATGTTTTTCTTAATTTTAAACAATAAAACGAAGCTATATATAGATAACAAATTTAATCGATTGAATATATCAATAATTATTGACTAAAATTTTATTTTTTATACACATGCATTATTTGTGTTGTTGTTTAAATATTTTTATATATTTTAAACAACTTTTAAAAAAATAATGCCAACGACACGAAGTGTTCCCAAGCGGTCACCCATCTAAGTACTAACTTCGCCCAATGTTGCATGACTTCGGTGATCGGACGAGAACCGGTATTCTAAACATGGTATGGTCGTTGCCAAAGTTTCGTGTTTTTATTTAAAAGATAAAGAAACAAAATGTTAATTTAAATACTTATAAAATTACAATTTTAATAGATAGATGGCAGAATTTATTAAATTTGTACATATTTTTTAAAGCTAAATAAACAATAATGCTCAAGAAGTTAACATATTATGTATACATATGTACAATGTACATAATGTTAATATGTAATATTGTTTTAAATTCGTGTATGTATGTAATGAGAAATTAAAATTAAATTTAATAATATTGTTAATAAATTCGTATATAAATGTAATTAGAAATTAAAATTAAATTTTTCAATTAATTCTAAAACGATAATATTGATGAAATACAAATTAAAAACAAAAATTAAAATTAAAAAATGTTTTTCTTAATTTTAAACAATAAAACGAAGCTATATATAGATAACAAATTTAATCGATTGAATATATCAATAATTATTGACTAAAATTTTATTTTTTATACACATGCATTATTTGTGTTGTTGTTTAAATATTTTTATATATTTTAAACAACTTTTAAAAAAATAATGCCAACGACACGAAGTGTTCCCAAGCGGTCACCCATCTAAGTACTAACTTCGCCCAATGTTGCTTGACTTCGGTGATCGGACGAGAACCGGTATTCTAAACCGGTATTCTAAACATGGTATGGTTGCCAAAGTTTCGTGTTTTTATTTAAAAGATAAAGAAACAAAATGTTAATTTAAATACTTATAAAATTACAATTTTAATAGATAGATGGCAGAATTTATTAAATTTGTACATATTTTTTAAAGCTAAATAAACAATAATGCTCAAGAAGTTAACATATTATGTATACATATGTACAATGTACATAATGTTAATATGTAATATTGTTTTAAATTCGTGTATGTATGTAATGAGAAATTAAAATTAAATTTAATAATATTGTTAATAAATTCGTATATAAATGTAATTAGAAATTAAAATTAAATTTTTCAATTAATTCTAAAACGATAATATTGATGAAATACAAATTAAAAACAAAAATTAAAATTAAAAAATGTTTTTCTTAATTTTAAACAATAAAACGAAGCTATATATAGATAACAAATTTAATCGATTGAATATATCAATAATTATTGACTAAAATTTTATTTTTTATACACATGCATTATTTGTGTTGTTGTTTAAATATTTTTATATATTTTAAACAACTTTTAAAAAAATAATGCCAACGACACGAAGTGTTCCCAAGCGGTCACCCATCTAAGTACTAACTTCGCCCAATGTTGCATGACTTCGGTGATCGGACGAGAACCGGTATTCTAAACATGGTATGGTCGTTGCCAAAGTTTCGTGTTTTTATTTAAAAGATAAAGAAACAAAATGTTAATTTAAATACTTATAAAATTACAATTTTAATAGATAGATGGCAGAATTTATTAAATTTGTACATATTTTTTAAAGCTAAATAAACAATAATGCTCAAGAAGTTAACATATTATGTATACATATGTACAATGTACATAATGTTAATATGTAATATTGTTTTAAATTCGTGTATGTATGTAATGAGAAATTAAAATTAAATTTAATAATATTGTTAATAAATTCGTATATAAATGTAATTAGAAATTAAAATTAAATTTTTCAATTAATTCTAAAACGATAATATTGATGAAATACAAATTAAAAACAAAAATTAAAATTAAAAAATGTTTTTCTTAATTTTAAACAATAAAACGAAGCTATATATAGATAACAAATTTAATCGATTGAATATATCAATAATTATTGACTAAAATTTTATTTTTTATACACATGCATTATTTGTGTTGTTGTTTAAATATTTTTATATATTTTAAACAACTTTTAAAAAAATAATGCCAACGACACGAAGTGTTCCCAAGCGGTCACCCATCTAAGTACTAACTTCGCCCAATGTTGCTTGACTTCGGTGATCGGACGAGAACCGGTATTCTAAACATGGTATGGTCGTTGCCAAAGTTTCGTGTTTTTATTTAAAAGATAAAGAAACAAAATGTTAATTTAAATACTTATAAAATTACAATTTTAATAGATAGATGGCAGAATTTATTAAAATTGTACATATTTTTTAAAGCTAAATAAACAATAATGCTCAAGAAGTTAACATATTATGTATACATATGTACAATGTACATAATGTTAATATGTAATATTGTTTTAAATTCGTGTATGTATGTAATTAGAAATTAAAATTAAATTTAATAATATTGTTAATAAATTCGTATATAAATGTAATTAGAAATTAAAATTAAATTTTTCAATTAATTCTAAAACGATAATATTGATGAAATACAAATTAAAAACAAAAATTAAAATTAAAAAATGTTTTTCTTAATTTTAAACAATAAAACGAAGCTATATATAGATAACAAATTTAATCGATTGAATATATCAATAATTATTGACTAAAATTTTATTTTTTATACACATGCATTATTTGTGTTGTTGTTTAAATATTTTTATATATTTTAAACAACTTTTAAAAAAATAATGCCAACGACACGAAGTGTTCCCAAGCGGTCACCCATCTAAGTACTAACTTCGCCCAATGTTGCATGACTTCGGTGATCGGACGAGAACCGGTATTCTAAACATGGTATGGTCGTTGCCAAAGTTTCGTGTTTTTATTTAAAAGATAAAGAAACAAAATGTTAATTTAAATACTTATAAAATTACAATTTTAATAGATAGATGGCAGAATTTATTAAATTTGTACATATTTTTTAAAGCTAAATAAACAATAATGCTCAAGAAGTTAACATATTATGTATACATATGTACAATGTACATAATGTTAATATGTAATATTGTTTTAAATTCGTGTATGTATGTAATGAGAAATTAAAATTAAATTTAATAATATTGTTAATAAATTCGTATATAAATGTAATTAGAAATTAAAATTAAATTTTTCAATTAATTCTAAAACGATAATATTGATGAAATACAAATTAAAAACAAAAATTAAAATTAAAAAATGTTTTTCTTAATTTTAAACAATAAAACGAAGCTATATATAGATAACAAATTTAATCGATTGAATATATCAATAATTATTGACTAAAATTTTATTTTTTATACACATGCATTATTTGTGTTGTTGTTTAAATATTTTTATATATTTTAAACAACTTTTAAAAAAATAATGCCAACGACACGAAGTGTTCCCAAGCGGTCACCCATCTAAGTACTAACTTCGCCCAATGTTGCTTGACTTCGGTGATCGGACGAGAACCGGTATTCTAAACATGGTATGGTCGTTGCCAAAGTTTCGTGTTTTTATTTAAAAGATAAAGAAACAAAATGTTAATTTAAATACTTATAAAATTACAATTTTAATAGATAGATGGCAGAATTTATTAAATTTGTACATATTTTTTAAAGCTAAATAAACAATAATGCTCAAGAAGTTAACATATTATGTATACATATGTACAATGTACATAATGTTAATATGTAATATTGTTTTAAATTCGTGTATGTATGTAATTAGAAATTAAAATTAAATTTAATAATATTGTTAATAAATTCGTATATAAATGTAATTAGAAATTAAAATTAAATTTTTCAATTAATTCTAAAACGATAATATTGATGAAATACAAATTAAAAACAAAAATTAAAATTAAAAAATGTTTTTCTTAATTTTAAACAATAAAACGAAGCTATATATAGATAACAAATTTAATCGATTGAATATATCAATAATTATTGACTAAAATTTTATTTTTTATACACATGCATTATTTGTGGTGTTGTTTAAATATTTTTATATATTTTAAACAACTTTTAAAAAAATAATGCCAACGACACGAAGTGTTCCCAAGCGGTCACCCATCTAAGTACTAACTTCGCCCAATGTTGCATGACTTCGGTGATCGGACGAGAACCGGTATTCTAAACATGGTATGGTCGTTGCCAAAGTTTCGTGTTTTTATTTAAAAGATAAAGAAACAAAATGTTAATTTAAATACTTATAAAATTACAATTTTAATAGATAGATGGCAGAATTTATTAAATTTGTACATATTTTTTAAAGCTAAATAAACAATAATGCTCAAGAAGTTAACATATTATGTATACATATGTACAATGTACATAATGTTAATATGTAATATTGTTTTAAATTCGTGTATGTATGTAATGAGAAATTAAAATTAAATTTAATAATATTGTTAATAAATTCGTATATAAATGTAATTAGAAATTAAAATTAAATTTTTCAATTAATTCTAAAACGATAATATTGATGAAATACAAATTAAAAACAAAAATTAAAATTAAAAAATGTTTTTCTTAATTTTAAACAATAAAACGAAGCTATATATAGATAACAAATTTAATCGATTGAATATATCAATAATTATTGACTAAAATTTTATTTTTTATACACATGCATTATTTGTGTTGTTGTTTAAATATTTTTATATATTTTAAACAACTTTTAAAAAAATAATGCCAACGACACGAAGTGTTCCCAAGCGGTCACCCATCTAAGTACTAACTTCGCCCAATGTTGCTTGACTTCGGTGATCGGACGAGAACCGGTATTCTAAACATGGTATGGTCGTTGCCAAAGTTTCGTGTTTTTATTTAAAAGATAAAGAAACAAAATGTTAATTTAAATACTTATAAAATTACAATTTTAATAGATAGATGGCAGAATTTATTAAATTTGTACATATTTTTTAAAGCTAAATAAACAATAATGCTCAAGAAGTTAACATATTATGTATACATATGTACAATGTACATAATGTTAATATGTAATATTGTTTTAAATTCGTGTATGTATGTAATTAGAAATTAAAATTAAATTTAATAATATTGTTAATAAATTCGTATATAAATGTAATTAGAAATTAAAATTAAATTTTTCAATTAATTCTAAAACGATAATATTGATGAAATACAAATTAAAAACAAAAATTAAAATTAAAAAATGTTTTTCTTAATTTTAAACAATAAAACGAAGCTATATATAGATAACAAATTTAATCGATTGAATATATCAATAATTATTGACTAAAATTTTATTTTTTATACACATGCATTATTTGTGTTGTTGTTTAAATATTTTTATATATTTTAAACAACTTTTAAAAAAATAATGCCAACGACACGAAGTGTTCCCAAGCGGTCACCCATCTAAGTACTAACTTCGCCCAATGTTGCTTGACTTCGGTGATCGGACGAGAACCGGTATTCTAAACATGGTATGGTCGTTGCCAAAGTTTCGTGTTTTTATTTAAAAGATAAAGAAACAAAATGTTAATTTAAATACTTATAAAATTACAATTTTAATAGATAGATGGCAGAATTTATTAAATTTGTACATATTTTTTAAAGCTAAATAAACAATAATGCTCAAGAAGTTAACATATTATGTATACATATGTACAATGTACATAATGTTAATATGTAATATTGTTTTAAATTCGTGTATGTATGTAATTAGAAATTAAAATTAAATTTAATAATATTGTTAATAAATTCGTATATAAATGTAATTAGAAATTAAAATTAAATTTTTCAATTAATTCTAAAACGATAATATTGATGAAATACAAATTAAAAACAAAAATTAAAATTAAAAAATGTTTTTCTTAATTTTAAACAATAAAACGAAGCTATATATAGATAACAAATTTAATCGATTGAATATATCAATAATTATTGACTAAAATTTTATTTTTTATACACATGCATTATTTGTGTTGTTGTTTAAATATTTTTATATATTTTAAACAACTTTTAAAAAAATAATGCCAACGACACGAAGTGTTCCCAAGCGGTCACCCATCTAAGTACTAACTTCGCCCAATGTTGCTTGACTTCGGTGATCGGACGAGAACCGGTATTCTAAACATGGTATGGTCGTTGCCAAAGTTTCGTGTTTTTATTTAAAAGATAAAGAAACAAAATGTTAATTTAAATACTTATAAAATTACAATTTTAATAGATAGATGGCAGAATTTATTAAATTTGTACATATTTTTTAAAGCTAAATAAACAATAATGCTCAAGAAGTTAACATATTATGTATACATATGTACAATGTACATAATGTTAATATGTAATATTGTTTTAAATTCGTGTATGTATGTAATTAGAAATTAAAATTAAATTTAATAATATTGTTAATAAATTCGTATATAAATGTAATTAGAAATTAAAATTAAATTTTTCAATTAATTCTAAAACGATAATATTGATGAAATACAAATTAAAAACAAAAATTAAAATTAAAAAATGTTTTTCTTAATTTTAAACAATAAAACGAAGCTATATATAGATAACAAATTTAATCGATTGAATATATCAATAATTATTGACTAAAATTTTATTTTTTATACACATGCATTATTTGTGTTGTTGTTTAAATATTTTTATATATTTTAAACAACTTTTAAAAAAATAATGCCAACGACACGAAGTGTTCCCAAGCGGTCACCCATCTAAGTACTAACTTCGCCCAATGTTGCATGACTTCGGTGATCGGACGAGAACCGGTATTCTAAACATGGTATGGTCGTTGCCAAAGTTTCGTGTTTTTATTTAAAAGATAAAGAAACAAAATGTTAATTTAAATACTTATAAAATTACAATTTTAATAGATAGATGGCAGAATTTATTAAATTTGTACATATTTTTTAAAGCTAAATAAACAATAATGCTCAAGAAGTTAACATATTATGTATACATATGTACAATGTACATAATGTTAATATGTAATATTGTTTTAAATTCGTGTATGTATGTAATGAGAAATTAAAATTAAATTTAATAATATTGTTAATAAATTCGTATATAAATGTAATTAGAAATTAAAATTAAATTTTTCAATTAATTCTAAAACGATAATATTGATGAAATACAAATTAAAAACAAAAATTAAAATTAAAAAATGTTTTTCTTAATTTTAAACAATAAAACGAAGCTATATATAGATAACAAATTTAATCGATTGAATATATCAATAATTATTGACTAAAATTTTATTTTTTATACACATGCATTATTTGTGTTGTTGTTTAAATATTTTTATATATTTTAAACAACTTTTAAAAAAATAATGCCAACGACACGAAGTGTTCCCAAGCGGTCACTCATCTAAGTACTAACTTCGCCCAATGTTGCTTGACTTCGGTGATCGGACGAGAACCGGTATTCTAAACATGGTATGGTCGTTGCCAAAGTTTCGTGTTTTTATTTAAAAGATAAAGAAACAAAATGTTAATTTAAATACTTATAAAATTACAATTTTAATAGATAGATGGCAGAATTTATTAAAATTGTACATATTTTTTAAAGCTAAATAAACAATAATGCTCAAGAAGTTAACATATTATGTATACATATGTACAATGTACATAATGTTAATATGTAATATTGTTTTAAATTCGTGTATGTATGTAATTAGAAATTAAAATTAAATTTAATAATATTGTTAATAAATTCGTATATAAATGTAATTAGAAATTAAAATTAAATTTTTCAATTAATTCTAAAACGATAATATTGATGAAATACAAATTAAAAACAAAAATTAAAATTAAAAAATGTTTTTCTTAATTTTAAACAATAAAACGAAGCTATATATAGATAACAAATTTAATCGATTGAATATATCAATAATTATTGACTAAAATTTTATTTTTTATACACATGCATTATTTGTGTTGTTGTTTAAATATTTTTATATATTTTAAACAACTTTTAAAAAAATAATGCCAACGACACGAAGTGTTCCCAAGCGGTCACCCATCTAAGTACTAACTTCGCCCAATGTTGCATGACTTCGGTGATCGGACGAGAACCGGTATTCTAAACATGGTATGGTCGTTGCCAAAGTTTCGTGTTTTTATTTAAAAGATAAAGAAACAAAATGTTAATTTAAATACTTATAAAATTACAATTTTAATAGATAGATGGCAGAATTTATTAAATTTGTACATATTTTTTAAAGCTAAATAAACAATAATGCTCAAGAAGTTAACATATTATGTATACATATGTACAATGTACATAATGTTAATATGTAATATTGTTTTAAATTCGTGTATGTATGTAATGAGAAATTAAAATTAAATTTAATAATATTGTTAATAAATTCGTATATAAATGTAATTAGAAATTAAAATTAAATTTTTCAATTAATTCTAAAACGATAATATTGATGAAATACAAATTAAAAACAAAAATTAAAATTAAAAAATGTTTTTCTTAATTTTAAACAATAAAACGAAGCTATATATAGATAACAAATTTAATCGATTGAATATATCAATAATTATTGACTAAAATTTTATTTTTTATACACATGCATTATTTGTGTTGTTGTTTAAATATTTTTATATATTTTAAACAACTTTTAAAAAAATAATGCCAACGACACGAAGTGTTCCCAAGCGGTCACCCATCTAAGTACTAACTTCGCCCAATGTTGCTTGACTTCGGTGATCGGACGAGAACCGGTATTCTAAACCGGTATTCTAAACATGGTATGGTTGCCAAAGTTTCGTGTTTTTATTTAAAAGATAAAGAAACAAAATGTTAATTTAAATACTTATAAAATTACAATTTTAATAGATAGATGGCAGAATTTATTAAATTTGTACATATTTTTTAAAGCTAAATAAACAATAATGCTCAAGAAGTTAACATATTATGTATACATATGTACAATGTACATAATGTTAATATGTAATATTGTTTTAAATTCGTGTATGTATGTAATGAGAAATTAAAATTAAATTTAATAATATTGTTAATAAATTCGTATATAAATGTAATTAGAAATTAAAATTAAATTTTTCAATTAATTCTAAAACGATAATATTGATGAAATACAAATTAAAAACAAAAATTAAAATTAAAAAATGTTTTTCTTAATTTTAAACAATAAAACGAAGCTATATATAGATAACAAATTTAATCGATTGAATATATCAATAATTATTGACTAAAATTTTATTTTTTATACACATGCATTATTTGTGTTGTTGTTTAAATATTTTTATATATTTTAAACAACTTTTAAAAAAATAATGCCAACGACACGAAGTGTTCCCAAGCGGTCACCCATCTAAGTACTAACTTCGCCCAATGTTGCTTGACTTCGGTGATCGGACGAGAACCGGTATTCTAAACCGGTATTCTAAACATGGTATGGTTGCCAAAGTTTCGTGTTTTTATTTAAAAGATAAAGAAACAAAATGTTAATTTAAATACTTATAAAATTACAATTTTAATAGATAGATGGCAGAATTTATTAAATTTGTACATATTTTTTAAAGCTAAATAAACAATAATGCTCAAGAAGTTAACATATTATGTATACATATGTACAATGTACATAATGTTAATATGTAATATTGTTTTAAATTCGTGTATGTATGTAATGAGAAATTAAAATTAAATTTAATAATATTGTTAATAAATTCGTATATAAATGTAATTAGAAATTAAAATTAAATTTTTCAATTAATTCTAAAACGATAATATTGATGAAATACAAATTAAAAACAAAAATTAAAATTAAAAAATGTTTTTCTTAATTTTAAACAATAAAACGAAGCTATATATAGATAACAAATTTAATCGATTGAATATATCAATAATTATTGACTAAAATTTTATTTTTTATACACATGCATTATTTGTGGTGTTGTTTAAATATTTTTATATATTTTAAACAACTTTTAAAAAAATAATGCCAACGACACGAAGTGTTCCCAAGCGGTCACCCATCTAAGTACTAACTTCGCCCAATGTTGCATGACTTCGGTGATCGGACGAGAACCGGTATTCTAAACATGGTATGGTCGTTGCCAAAGTTTCGTGTTTTTATTTAAAAGATAAAGAAACAAAATGTTAATTTAAATACTTATAAAATTACAATTTTAATAGATAGATGGCAGAATTTATTAAATTTGTACATATTTTTTAAAGCTAAATAAACAATAATGCTCAAGAAGTTAACATATTATGTATACATATGTACAATGTACATAATGTTAATATGTAATATTGTTTTAAATTCGTGTATGTATGTAATGAGAAATTAAAATTAAATTTAATAATATTGTTAATAAATTCGTATATAAATGTAATTAGAAATTAAAATTAAATTTTTCAATTAATTCTAAAACGATAATATTGATGAAATACAAATTAAAAACAAAAATTAAAATTAAAAAATGTTTTTCTTAATTTTAAACAATAAAACGAAGCTATATATAGATAACAAATTTAATCGATTGAATATATCAATAATTATTGACTAAAATTTTATTTTTTATACACATGCATTATTTGTGTTGTTGTTTAAATATTTTTATATATTTTAAACAACTTTTAAAAAAATAATGCCAACGACACGAAGTGTTCCCAAGCGGTCACCCATCTAAGTACTAACTTCGCCCAATGTTGCTTGACTTCGGTGATCGGACGAGAACCGGTATTCTAAACATGGTATGGTCGTTGCCAAAGTTTCGTGTTTTTATTTAAAAGATAAAGAAACAAAATGTTAATTTAAATACTTATAAAATTACAATTTTAATAGATAGATGGCAGAATTTATTAAATTTGTACATATTTTTTAAAGCTAAATAAACAATAATGCTCAAGAAGTTAACATATTATGTATACATATGTACAATGTACATAATGTTAATATGTAATATTGTTTTAAATTCGTGTATGTATGTAATTAGAAATTAAAATTAAATTTAATAATATTGTTAATAAATTCGTATATAAATGTAATTAGAAATTAAAATTAAATTTTTCAATTAATTCTAAAACGATAATATTGATGAAATACAAATTAAAAACAAAAATTAAAATTAAAAAATGTTTTTCTTAATTTTAAACAATAAAACGAAGCTATATATAGATAACAAATTTAATCGATTGAATATATCAATAATTATTGACTAAAATTTTATTTTTTATACACATGCATTATTTGTGTTGTTGTTTAAATATTTTTATATATTTTAAACAACTTTTAAAAAAATAATGCCAACGACACGAAGTGTTCCCAAGCGGTCACCCATCTAAGTACTAACTTCGCCCAATGTTGCTTGACTTCGGTGATCGGACGAGAACCGGTATTCTAAACATGGTATGGTCGTTGCCAAAGTTTCGTGTTTTTATTTAAAAGATAAAGAAACAAAATGTTAATTTAAATACTTATAAAATTACAATTTTAATAGATAGATGGCAGAATTTATTAAATTTGTACATATTTTTTAAAGCTAAATAAACAATAATGCTCAAGAAGTTAACATATTATGTATACATATGTACAATGTACATAATGTTAATATGTAATATTGTTTTAAATTCGTGTATGTATGTAATTAGAAATTAAAATTAAATTTAATAATATTGTTAATAAATTCGTATATAAATGTAATTAGAAATTAAAATTAAATTTTTCAATTAATTCTAAAACGATAATATTGATGAAATACAAATTAAAAACAAAAATTAAAATTAAAAAATGTTTTTCTTAATTTTAAACAATAAAACGAAGCTATATATAGATAACAAATTTAATCGATTGAATGAATATATCAATAATTATTGACTAAAATTTTATTTTTTATACACATGCATTATTTGTGTTGTTGTTTAAATATTTTTATATATTTTAAACAACTTTTAAAAAAATAATGCCAACGACACGAAGTGTTCCCAAGCGGTCACCCATCTAAGTACTAACTTCGCCCAATGTTGCTTGACTTCGGTGATCGGACGAGAACCGGTATTCTAAACATGGTATGGTCGTTGCCAAAGTTTCGTGTTTTTATTTAAAAGATAAAGAAACAAAATGTTAATTTAAATACTTATAAAATTACAATTTTAATAGATAGATGGCAGAATTTATTAAATTTGTACATATTTTTTAAAGCTAAATAAACAATAATGCTCAAGAAGTTAACATATTATGTATACATATGTACAATGTACATAATGTTAATATGTAATATTGTTTTAAATTCGTGTATGTATGTAATTAGAAATTAAAATTAAATTTAATAATATTGTTAATAAATTCGTATATAAATGTAATTAGAAATTAAAATTAAATTTTTCAATTAATTCTAAAACGATAATATTGATGAAATACAAATTAAAAACAAAAATTAAAATTAAAAAATGTTTTTCTTAATTTTAAACAATAAAACGAAGCTATATATAGATAACAAATTTAATCGATTGAATGAATATATCAATAATTATTGACTAAAATTTTATTTTTTATACACATGCATTATTTGTGTTGTTGTTTAAATATTTTTATATATTTTAAACAACTTTTAAAAAAATAATGCCAACGACACGAAGTGTTCCCAAGCGGTCACCCATCTAAGTACTAACTTCGCCCAATGTTGCTTGACTTCGGTGATCGGACGAGAACCGGTATTCTAAACATGGTATGGTCGTTGCCAAAGTTTCGTGTTTTTATTTAAAAGATAAAGAAACAAAATGTTAATTTAAATACTTATAAAATTACAATTTTAATAGATAGATGGCAGAATTTATTAAATTTGTACATATTTTTTAAAGCTAAATAAACAATAATGCTCAAGAAGTTAACATATTATGTATACATATGTACAATGTACATAATGTTAATATGTAATATTGTTTTAAATTCGTGTATGTATGTAATTAGAAATTAAAATTAAATTTAATAATATTGTTAATAAATTCGTATATAAATGTAATTAGAAATTAAAATTAAATTTTTCAATTAATTCTAAAACGATAATATTGATGAAATACAAATTAAAAACAAAAATTAAAATTAAAAAATGTTTTTCTTAATTTTAAACAATAAAACGAAGCTATATATAGATAACAAATTTAATCGATTGAATGAATATATCAATAATTATTGACTAAAATTTTATTTTTTATACACATGCATTATTTGTGTTGTTGTTTAAATATTTTTATATATTTTAAACAACTTTTAAAAAAATAATGCCAACGACACGAAGTGTTCCCAAGCGGTCACCCATCTAAGTACTAACTTCGCCCAATGTTGCTTGACTTCGGTGATCGGACGAGAACCGGTATTCTAAACCGGTATTCTAAACATGGTATGGTTGCCAAAGTTTCGTGTTTTTATTTAAAAGATAAAGAAACAAAATGTTAATTTAAATACTTATAAAATTACAATTTTAATAGATAGATGGCAGAATTTATTAAATTTGTACATATTTTTTAAAGCTAAATAAACAATAATGCTCAAGAAGTTAACATATTATGTATACATATGTACAATGTACATAATGTTAATATGTAATATTGTTTTAAATTCGTGTATGTATGTAATGAGAAATTAAAATTAAATTTAATAATATTGTTAATAAATTCGTATATAAATGTAATTAGAAATTAAAATTAAATTTTTCAATTAATTCTAAAACGATAATATTGATGAAATACAAATTAAAAACAAAAATTAAAATTAAAAAATGTTTTTCTTAATTTTAAACAATAAAACGAAGCTATATATAGATAACAAATTTAATCGATTGAATATATCAATAATTATTGACTAAAATTTTATTTTTTATACACATGCATTATTTGTGTTGTTGTTTAAATATTTTTATATATTTTAAACAACTTTTAAAAAAATAATGCCAACGACACGAAGTGTTCCCAAGCGGTCACCCATCTAAGTACTAACTTCGCCCAATGTTGCTTGACTTCGGTGATCGGACGAGAACCGGTATTCTAAACATGGTATGGTCATTGCCAAAGTTTCGTGCACATGCATTATTTGTGTTGTTGTTTAAATATTTTTATATATTTTAAACAACTTTTAAAAAAATAATGCCAACGACACGAAGTGTTCCCAAGCGGTCACCCATCTAAGTACTAACTTCGCCCAATGTTGCTTGACTTCGGTGATCGGACGAGAACCGGTATTCTAAACATGGTATG
Source organism: Tipula unca (assembly GCA_951394425.1). Classification (NCBI taxonomy): domain Eukaryota; kingdom Metazoa; phylum Arthropoda; class Insecta; order Diptera; family Tipulidae; genus Tipula; species Tipula unca. The sequence continues at coordinate 78,730,446 of OX596380.1, forward strand.
GTCGTTGCCAAAGTTTCGTGTTTTTATTTAAAAGATAAAGAAACAAAATGTTAATTTAAATACTTATATAATTACAATTTTAATAGATGGCAGAATTTATTAAAATTGTACATATTTTTTAAAGCTAAATAAACAATAATGCTCAAGAAGTTAACATATTATGTATACATATGTACAATGTACATAATGTTAATATGTAATATTGTTTTAAATTCGTGTATGTATGTAATGAGAAATTAAAATTAAATTTAATAATATTGTTAATAAATTCGTATATAAATGTAATTAGAAATTAAAATTAAATTTTTCAATTAATTCTAAAACGATAATATTGATGAAATACAAATTAAAAACAAAAATTAAAATTAAAAAATGTTTTTCTTAATTTTAAACAATAAAACGAAGCTATATATAGATAACAAATTTAATCGATTGAATATATCAATAATTATTGACTAAAATTTTATTTTTTATACACATGCATTATTTGTGTTGTTGTTTAAATATTTTTATATATTTTAAATAACTTTTAAAAAAATAATGCCAACGACACGAAGTGTTCCCAAGCGGTCACCCATCTAAGTACTAACTTCGCCCAATGTTGCTTGACTTCGGTGATCGGACGAGAACCGGTATTCTAAACATGGTATGGTCGTTGCCAAAGTTTCGTGTTTTTATTTAAAAGATAAAGAAACAAAATGTTAATTTAAATACTTATAAAATTACAATTTTAATAGATAGATGGCAGAATTTATTAAAATTGTACATATTTTTTAAAGCTAAATAAACAATAATGCTCAAGAAGTTAACATATTATGTATACATATGTACAATGTACATAATGTTAATATGTAATATTGTTTTAAATTCGTGTATGTATGTAATTAGAAATTAAAATTAAATTTAATAATATTGTTAATAAATTCGTATATAAATGTAATTAGAAATTAAAATTAAATTTTTCAATTAATTCTAAAACGATAATATTGATGAAATACAAATTAAAAACAAAAATTAAAATTAAAAAATGTTTTTCTTAATTTTAAACAATAAAACGAAGCTATATATAGATAACAAATTTAATCGATTGAATATATCAATAATTATTGACTAAAATTTTATTTTTTATACACATGCATTATTTGTGTTGTTGTTTAAATATTTTTATATATTTTAAACAACTTTTAAAAAAATAATGCCAACGACACGAAGTGTTCCCAAGCGGTCACCCATCTAAGTACTAACTTCGCCCAATGTTGCTTGACTTCGGTGATCGGACGAGAACCGGTATTCTAAACATGGTATGGTCATTGCCAAAGTTTCGTGCACATGCATTATTTGTGTTGTTGTTTAAATATTTTTATATATTTTAAACAACTTTTAAAAAAATAATGCCAACGACACGAAGTGTTCCCAAGCGGTCACCCATCTAAGTACTAACTTCGCCCAATGTTGCATGACTTCGGTGATCGGACGAGAACCGGTATTCTAAACATGGTATGGTCGTTGCCAAAGTTTCGTGTTTTTATTTAAAAGATAAAGAAACAAAATGTTAATTTAAATACTTATAAAATTACAATTTTAATAGATAGATGGCAGAATTTATTAAAATTGTACATATTTTTTAAAGCTAAATAAACAATAATGCTCAAGAAGTTAACATATTATGTATACATATGTACAATGTACATAATGTTAATATGTAATATTGTTTTAAATTCGTGTATGTATGTAATTAGAAATTAAAATTAAATTTAATAATATTGTTAATAAATTCGTATATAAATGTAATTAGAAATTAAAATTAAATTTTTCAATTAATTCTAAAACGATAATATTGATGAAATACAAATTAAAAACAAAAATTAAAATTAAAAAATGTTTTTCTTAATTTTAAACAATAAAACGAAGCTATATATAGATAACAAATTTAATCGATTGAATATATCAATAATTATTGACTAAAATTTTATTTTTTATACACATGCATTATTTGTGTTGTTGTTTAAATATTTTTATATATTTTAAACAACTTTTAAAAAAATAATGCCAACGACACGAAGTGTTCCCAAGCGGTCACCCATCTAAGTACTAACTTCGCCCAATGTTGCATGACTTCGGTGATCGGACGAGAACCGGTATTCTAAACATGGTATGGTCGTTGCCAAAGTTTCGTGTTTTTATTTAAAAGATAAAGAAACAAAATGTTAATTTAAATACTTATAAAATTACAATTTTAATAGATAGATGGCAGAATTTATTAAAATTGTACATATTTTTTAAAGCTAAATAAACAATAATGCTCAAGAAGTTAACATATTATGTATACATATGTACAATGTACATAATGTTAATATGTAATATTGTTTTAAATTCGTGTATGTATGTAATTAGAAATTAAAATTAAATTTAATAATATTGTTAATAAATTCGTATATAAATGTAATTAGAAATTAAAATTAAATTTTTCAATTAATTCTAAAACGATAATATTGATGAAATACAAATTAAAAACAAAAATTAAAATTAAAAAATGTTTTTCTTAATTTTAAACAATAAAACGAAGCTATATATAGATAACAAATTTAATCGATTGAATATATCAATAATTATTGACTAAAATTTTATTTTTTATACACATGCATTATTTGTGTTGTTGTTTAAATATTTTTATATATTTTAAACAATTTTTAAAAAAATAATGCCAACGACACGAAGTGTTCCCAAGCGGTCACCCATCTAAGTACTAACTTCGCCCAATGTTGCATGACTTCGGTGATCGGACGAGAACCGGTATTCTAAACATGGTATGGTCGTTGCCAAAGTTTCGTGTTTTTATTTAAAAGATAAAGAAACAAAATGTTAATTTAAATACTTATAAAATTACAATTTTAATAGATAGATGGCAGAATTTATTAAATTTGTACATATTTTTTAAAGCTAAATAAACAATAATGCTCAAGAAGTTAACATATTATGTATACATATGTACAATGTACATAATGTTAATATGTAATATTGTTTTAAATTCGTGTATGTATGTAATGAGAAATTAAAATTAAATTTAATAATATTGTTAATAAATTCGTATATAAATATAATTAGAAATTAAAATTAAATTTTTCAATTAATTCTAAAACGATAATATTGATGAAATACAAATTAAAAACAAAAATTAAAATTAAAAAATGTTTTTCTTAATTTTAAACAATAAAACGAAGCTATATATAGATAACAAATTTAATCGATTGAATATATCAATAATTATTGACTAAAATTTTATTTTTTATACACATGCATTATTTGTGTTGTTGTTTAAATATTTTTATATATTTTAAACAACTTTTAAAAAAATAATGCCAACGACACGAAGTGTTCCCAAGCGGTCACCCGCGGTTTTTCTTAATTTTAAACAATAAAACGAAGCTATATATAGATAACAAATTTAATCGATTGAATATATCAATAATTATTGACTAAAATTTTATTTTTTATACACATGCATTATTTGTGTTGTTGTTTAAATATTTTTATATATTTTAAACAACTTTTAAAAAAATAGTGCCAACGACACGAAGTGTTCCCAAGCGGTCACCCATCTAAGTACTAACTTCGCCCAATGTTGCTTGACTTCGGTGATCGGACGAGAACCGGTATTCTAAACATGGTATGGTCGTTGCCAAAGTTTCGTGTTTTTATTTAAAAGATAAAGAAACAAAATGTTAATTTAAATACTTATAAAATTACAATTTTAATAGATAGATGGCAGAATTTATTAAAATTGTACATATTTTTTAAAGCTAAATAAACAATAATGCTCAAGAAGTTAACATATTATGTATACATATGTACAATGTACATAATGTTAATATGTAATATTGTTTTAAATTCGTGTATGTATGTAATTAGAAATTAAAATTAAATTTAATAATATTGTTAATAAATTCGTATATAAATGTAATTAGAAATTAAAATTAAATTTTTCAATTAATTCTAAAACGATAATATTGATGAAATACAAATTAAAAACAAAAATTAAAATTAAAAAATGTTTTTCTTAATTTTAAACAATAAAACGAAGCTATATATAGATAACAAATTTAATCGATTGAATATATCAATAATTATTGACTAAAATTTTATTTTTTATACACATGCATTATTTGTGTTGTTGTTTAAATATTTTTATATATTTTAAACAACTTTTAAAAAAATAATGCCAACGACACGAAGTGTTCCCAAGCGGTCACCCATCTAAGTACTAACTTCGCCCAATGTTGCATGACTTCGGTGATCGGACGAGAACCGGTATTCTAAACATGGTATGGTCGTTGCCAAAGTTTCGTGTTTTTATTTAAAAGATAAAGAAACAAAATGTTAATTTAAATACTTATAAAATTACAATTTTAATAGATAGATGGCAGAATTTATTAAATTTGTACATATTTTTTAAAGCTAAATAAACAATAATGCTCAAGAAGTTAACATATTATGTATACATATGTACAATGTACATAATGTTAATATGTAATATTGTTTTAAATTCGTGTATGTATGTAATGAGAAATTAAAATTAAATTTAATAATATTGTTAATAAATTCGTATATAAATGTAATTAGAAATTAAAATTAAATTTTTCAATTAATTCTAAAACGATAATATTGATGAAATACAAATTAAAAACAAAAATTAAAATTAAAAAATGTTTTTCTTAATTTTAAACAATAAAACGAAGCTATATATAGATAACAAATTTAATCGATTGAATATATCAATAATTATTGACTAAAATTTTATTTTTTATACACATGCATTATTTGTGTTGTTGTTTAAATATTTTTATATATTTTAAACAACTTTTAAAAAAATAATGCCAACGACACGAAGTGTTCCCAAGCGGTCACCCATCTAAGTACTAACTTCGCCCAATGTTGCTTGACTTCGGTGATCGGACGAGAACCGGTATTCTAAACCGGTATTCTAAACATGGTATGGTTGCCAAAGTTTCGTGTTTTTATTTAAAAGATAAAGAAACAAAATGTTAATTTAAATACTTATAAAATTACAATTTTAATAGATAGATGGCAGAATTTATTAAATTTGTACATATTTTTTAAAGCTAAATAAACAATAATGCTCAAGAAGTTAACATATTATGTATACATATGTACAATGTACATAATGTTAATATGTAATATTGTTTTAAATTCGTGTATGTATGTAATGAGAAATTAAAATTAAATTTAATAATATTGTTAATAAATTCGTATATAAATGTAATTAGAAATTAAAATTAAATTTTTCAATTAATTCTAAAACGATAATATTGATGAAATACAAATTAAAAACAAAAATTAAAATTAAAAAATGTTTTTCTTAATTTTAAACAATAAAACGAAGCTATATATAGATAACAAATTTAATCGATTGAATATATCAATAATTATTGACTAAAATTTTATTTTTTATACACATGCATTATTTGTGTTGTTGTTTAAATATTTTTATATATTTTAAACAACTTTTAAAAAAATAATGCCAACGACACGAAGTGTTCCCAAGCGGTCACCCATCTAAGTACTAACTTCGCCCAATGTTGCTTGACTTCGGTGATCGGACGAGAACCGGTATTCTAAACATGGTATGGTCGTTGCCAAAGTTTCGTGTTTTTATTTAAAAGATAAAGAAACAAAATGTTAATTTAAATACTTATAAAATTACAATTTTAATAGATAGATGGCAGAATTTATTAAAATTGTACATATTTTTTAAAGCTAAATAAACAATAATGCTCAAGAAGTTAACATATTATGTATACATATGTACAATGTACATAATGTTAATATGTAATATTGTTTTAAATTCGTGTATGTATGTAATTAGAAATTAAAATTAAATTTAATAATATTGTTAATAAATTCGTATATAAATGTAATTAGAAATTAAAATTAAATTTTTCAATTAATTCTAAAACGATAATATTGATGAAATACAAATTAAAAACAAAAATTAAAATTAAAAAATGTTTTTCTTAATTTTAAACAATAAAACGAAGCTATATATAGATAACAAATTTAATCGATTGAATATATCAATAATTATTGACTAAAATTTTATTTTTTATACACATGCATTATTTGTGTTGTTGTTTAAATATTTTTATATATTTTAAACAACTTTTAAAAAAATAATGCCAACGACACGAAGTGTTCCCAAGCGGTCACCCATCTAAGTACTAACTTCGCCCAATGTTGCTTGACTTCGGTGATCGGACGAGAACCGGTATTCTAAACATGGTATGGTCGTTGCCAAAGTTTCGTGTTTTTATTTAAAAGATAAAGAAACAAAATGTTAATTTAAATACTTATAAAATTACAATTTTAATAGATAGATGGCAGAATTTATTAAAATTGTACATATTTTTTAAAGCTAAATAAACAATAATGCTCAAGAAGTTAACATATTATGTATACATATGTACAATGTACATAATGTTAATATGTAATATTGTTTTAAATTCGTGTATGTATGTAATTAGAAATTAAAATTAAATTTAATAATATTGTTAATAAATTCGTATATAAATGTAATTAGAAATTAAAATTAAATTTTTCAATTAATTCTAAAACGATAATATTGATGAAATACAAATTAAAAACAAAAATTAAAATTAAAAAATGTTTTTCTTAATTTTAAACAATAAAACGAAGCTATATATAGATAACAAATTTAATCGATTGAATATATCAATAATTATTGACTAAAATTTTATTTTTTATACACATGCATTATTTGTGTTGTTGTTTAAATATTTTTATATATTTTAAACAACTTTTAAAAAAATAATGCCAACGACACGAAGTGTTCCCAAGCGGTCACCCATCTAAGTACTAACTTCGCCCAATGTTGCTTGACTTCGGTGATCGGACGAGAACCGGTATTCTAAACATGGTATGGTCGTTGCCAAAGTTTCGTGTTTTTATTTAAAAGATAAAGAAACAAAATGTTAATTTAAATACTTATAAAATTACAATTTTAATAGATAGATGGCAGAATTTATTAAATTTGTACATATTTTTTAAAGCTAAATAAACAATAATGCTCAAGAAGTTAACATATTATGTATACATATGTACAATGTACATAATGTTAATATGTAATATTGTTTTAAATTCGTGTATGTATGTAATTAGAAATTAAAATTAAATTTAATAATATTGTTAATAAATTCGTATATAAATGTAATTAGAAATTAAAATTAAATTTTTCAATTAATTCTAAAACGATAATATTGATGAAATACAAATTAAAAACAAAAATTAAAATTAAAAAATGTTTTTCTTAATTTTAAACAATAAAACGAAGCTATATATAGATAACAAATTTAATCGATTGAATGAATATATCAATAATTATTGACTAAAATTTTATTTTTTATACACATGCATTATTTGTGTTGTTGTTTAAATATTTTTATATATTTTAAACAACTTTTAAAAAAATAATGCCAACGACACGAAGTGTTCCCAAGCGGTCACCCATCTAAGTACTAACTTCGCCCAATGTTGCTTGACTTCGGTGATCGGACGAGAACCGGTATTCTAAACATGGTATGGTCGTTGCCAAAGTTTCGTGTTTTTATTTAAAAGATAAAGAAACAAAATGTTAATTTAAATACTTATAAAATTACAATTTTAATAGATAGATGGCAGAATTTATTAAAATTGTACATATTTTTTAAAGCTAAATAAACAATAATGCTCAAGAAGTTAACATATTATGTATACATATGTACAATGTACATAATGTTAATATGTAATATTGTTTTAAATTCGTGTATGTATGTAATTAGAAATTAAAATTAAATTTAATAATATTGTTAATAAATTCGTATATAAATGTAATTAGAAATTAAAATTAAATTTTTCAATTAATTCTAAAACGATAATATTGATGAAATACAAATTAAAAACAAAAATTAAAATTAAAAAATGTTTTTCTTAATTTTAAACAATAAAACGAAGCTATATATAGATAACAAATTTAATCGATTGAATATATCAATAATTATTGACTAAAATTTTATTTTTTATACACATGCATTATTTGTGTTGTTGTTTAAATATTTTTATATATTTTAAACAACTTTTAAAAAAATAATGCCAACGACACGAAGTGTTCCCAAGCGGTCACCCATCTAAGTACTAACTTCGCCCAATGTTGCTTGACTTCGGTGATCGGACGAGAACCGGTATTCTAAACATGGTATGGTCGTTGCCAAAGTTTCATGTTTTTATTTAAAAGATAAAGAAACAAAATGTTAATTTAAATACTTATAAAATTACAATTTTAATAGATAGATGGCAGAATTTATTAAAATTGTACATATTTTTTAAAGCTAAATAAACAATAATGCTCAAGAAGTTAACATATTATGTATACATATGTACAATGTACATAATGTTAATATGTAATATTGTTTTAAATTCGTGTATGTATGTAATTAGAAATTAAAATTAAATTTAATAATATTGTTAATAAATTCGTATATAAATGTAATTAGAAATTAAAATTAAATTTTTCAATTAATTCTAAAACGATAATATTGATGAAATACAAATTAAAAACAAAAATTAAAATTAAAAAATGTTTTTCTTAATTTTAAACAATAAAACGAAGCTATATATAGATAACAAATTTAATCGATTGAATATATCAATAATTATTGACTAAAATTTTATTTTTTATACACATGCATTATTTGTGTTGTTGTTTAAATATTTTTATATATTTTAAACAACTTTTAAAAAAATAATGCCAACGACACGAAGTGTTCCCAAGCGGTCACCCATCTAAGTACTAACTTCGCCCAATGTTGCATGACTTCGGTGATCGGACGAGAACCGGTATTCTAAACATGGTATGGTCGTTGCCAAAGTTTCGTGTTTTTATTTAAAAGATAAAGAAACAAAATGTTAATTTAAATACTTATAAAATTACAATTTTAATAGATAGATGGCAGAATTTATTAAATTTGTACATATTTTTTAAAGCTAAATAAACAATAATGCTCAAGAAGTTAACATATTATGTATACATATGTACAATGTACATAATGTTAATATGTAATATTGTTTTAAATTCGTGTATGTATGTAATGAGAAATTAAAATTAAATTTAATAATATTGTTAATAAATTCGTATATAAATGTAATTAGAAATTAAAATTAAATTTTTCAATTAATTCTAAAACGATAATATTGATGAAATACAAATTAAAAACAAAAATTAAAATTAAAAAATGTTTTTCTTAATTTTAAACAATAAAACGAAGCTATATATAGATAACAAATTTAATCGATTGAATATATCAATAATTATTGACTAAAATTTTATTTTTTATACACATGCATTATTTGTGTTGTTGTTTAAATATTTTTATATATTTTAAACAACTTTTAAAAAAATAATGCCAACGACACGAAGTGTTCCCAAGCGGTCACCCATCTAAGTACTAACTTCGCCCAATGTTGCTTGACTTCGGTGATCGGACGAGAACCGGTATTCTAAACATGGTATGGTTGCCAAAGTTTCGTGTTTTTATTTAAAAGATAAAGAAACAAAATGTTAATTTAAATACTTATAAAATTACAATTTTAATAGATAGATGGCAGAATTTATTAAATTTGTACATATTTTTTAAAGCTAAATAAACAATAATGCTCAAGAAGTTAACATATTATGTATACATATGTACAATGTACATAATGTTAATATGTAATATTGTTTTAAATTCGTGTATGTATGTAATGAGAAATTAAAATTAAATTTAATAATATTGTTAATAAATTCGTATATAAATGTAATTAGAAATTAAAATTAAATTTTTCAATTAATTCTAAAACGATAATATTGATGAAATACAAATTAAAAACAAAAATTAAAATTAAAAAATGTTTTTCTTAATTTTAAACAATAAAACGAAGCTATATATAGATAACAAATTTAATCGATTGAATATATCAATAATTATTGACTAAAATTTTATTTTTTATACACATGCATTATTTGTGTTGTTGTTTAAATATTTTTATATATTTTAAACAACTTTTAAAAAAATAATGCCAACGACACGAAGTGTTCCCAAGCGGTCACCCATCTAAGTACTAACTTCGCCCAATGTTGCTTGACTTCGGTGATCGGACGAGAACCGGTATTCTAAACATGGTATGGTCGTTGCCAAAGTTTCGTGTTTTTATTTAAAAGATAAAGAAACAAAATGTTAATTTAAATACTTATAAAATTACAATTTTAATAGATAGATGGCAGAATTTATTAAAATTGTACATATTTTTTAAAGCTAAATAAACAATAATGCTCAAGAAGTTAACATATTATGTATACATATGTACAATGTACATAATGTTAATATGTAATATTGTTTTAAATTCGTGTATGTATGTAATTAGAAATTAAAATTAAATTTAATAATATTGTTAATAAATTCGTATATAAATGTAATTAGAAATTAAAATTAAATTTTTCAATTAATTCTAAAACGATAATATTGATGAAATACAAATTAAAAACAAAAATTAAAATTAAAAAATGTTTTTCTTAATTTTAAACAATAAAACGAAGCTATATATAGATAACAAATTTAATCGATTGAATATATCAATAATTATTGACTAAAATTTTATTTTTTATACACATGCATTATTTGTGTTGTTGTTTAAATATTTTTATATATTTTAAACAACTTTTAAAAAAATAATGCCAACGACACGAAGTGTTCCCAAGCGGTCACCCATCTAAGTACTAACTTCGCCCAATGTTGCATGACTTCGGTGATCGGACGAGAACCGGTATTCTAAACATGGTATGGTCGTTGCCAAAGTTTCGTGTTTTTATTTAAAAGATAAAGAAACAAAATGTTAATTTAAATACTTATAAAATTACAATTTTAATAGATAGATGGCAGAATTTATTAAATTTGTACATATTTTTTAAAGCTAAATAAACAATAATGCTCAAGAAGTTAACATATTATGTATACATATGTACAATGTACATAATGTTAATATGTAATATTGTTTTAAATTCGTGTATGTATGTAATGAGAAATTAAAATTAAATTTAATAATATTGTTAATAAATTCGTATATAAATGTAATTAGAAATTAAAATTAAATTTTTCAATTAATTCTAAAACGATAATATTGATGAAATACAAATTAAAAACAAAAATTAAAATTAAAAAATGTTTTTCTTAATTTTAAACAATAAAACGAAGCTATATATAGATAACAAATTTAATCGATTGAATATATCAATAATTATTGACTAAAATTTTATTTTTTATACACATGCATTATTTGTGTTGTTGTTTAAATATTTTTATATATTTTAAACAACTTTTAAAAAAATAATGCCAACGACACGAAGTGTTCCCAAGCGGTCACCCATCTAAGTACTAACTTCGCCCAATGTTGCTTGACTTCGGTGATCGGACGAGAACCGGTATTCTAAACCGGTATTCTAAACATGGTATGGTTGCCAAAGTTTCGTGTTTTTATTTAAAAGATAAAGAAACAAAATGTTAATTTAAATACTTATAAAATTACAATTTTAATAGATAGATGGCAGAATTTATTAAATTTGTACATATTTTTTAAAGCTAAATAAACAATAATGCTCAAGAAGTTAACATATTATGTATACATATGTACAATGTACATAATGTTAATATGTAATATTGTTTTAAATTCGTGTATGTATGTAATGAGAAATTAAAATTAAATTTAATAATATTGTTAATAAATTCGTATATAAATGTAATTAGAAATTAAAATTAAATTTTTCAATTAATTCTAAAACGATAATATTGATGAAATACAAATTAAAAACAAAAATTAAAATTAAAAAATGTTTTTCTTAATTTTAAACAATAAAACGAAGCTATATATAGATAACAAATTTAATCGATTGAATATATCAATAATTATTGACTAAAATTTTATTTTTTATACACATGCATTATTTGTGTTGTTGTTTAAATATTTTTATATATTTTAAACAACTTTTAAAAAAATAATGCCAACGACACGAAGTGTTCCCAAGCGGTCACCCATCTAAGTACTAACTTCGCCCAATGTTGCATGACTTCGGTGATCGGACGAGAACCGGTATTCTAAACATGGTATGGTCGTTGCCAAAGTTTCGTGTTTTTATTTAAAAGATAAAGAAACAAAATGTTAATTTAAATACTTATAAAATTACAATTTTAATAGATAGATGGCAGAATTTATTAAATTTGTACATATTTTTTAAAGCTAAATAAACAATAATGCTCAAGAAGTTAACATATTATGTATACATATGTACAATGTACATAATGTTAATATGTAATATTGTTTTAAATTCGTGTATGTATGTAATGAGAAATTAAAATTAAATTTAATAATATTGTTAATAAATTCGTATATAAATGTAATTAGAAATTAAAATTAAATTTTTCAATTAATTCTAAAACGATAATATTGATGAAATACAAATTAAAAACAAAAATTAAAATTAAAAAATGTTTTTCTTAATTTTAAACAATAAAACGAAGCTATATATAGATAACAAATTTAATCGATTGAATATATCAATAATTATTGACTAAAATTTTATTTTTTATACACATGCATTATTTGTGTTGTTGTTTAAATATTTTTATATATTTTAAACAACTTTTAAAAAAATAATGCCAACGACACGAAGTGTTCCCAAGCGGTCACCCATCTAAGTACTAACTTCGCCCAATGTTGCTTGACTTCGGTGATCGGACGAGAACCGGTATTCTAAACATGGTATGGTCGTTGCCAAAGTTTCGTGTTTTTATTTAAAAGATAAAGAAACAAAATGTTAATTTAAATACTTATAAAATTACAATTTTAATAGATAGATGGCAGAATTTATTAAAATTGTACATATTTTTTAAAGCTAAATAAACAATAATGCTCAAGAAGTTAACATATTATGTATACATATGTACAATGTACATAATGTTAATATGTAATATTGTTTTAAATTCGTGTATGTATGTAATTAGAAATTAAAATTAAATTTAATAATATTGTTAATAAATTCGTATATAAATGTAATTAGAAATTAAAATTAAATTTTTCAATTAATTCTAAAACGATAATATTGATGAAATACAAATTAAAAACAAAAATTAAAATTAAAAAATGTTTTTCTTAATTTTAAACAATAAAACGAAGCTATATATAGATAACAAATTTAATCGATTGAATATATCAATAATTATTGACTAAAATTTTATTTTTTATACACATGCATTATTTGTGTTGTTGTTTAAATATTTTTATATATTTTAAACAACTTTTAAAAAAATAATGCCAACGACACGAAGTGTTCCCAAGCGGTCACCCATCTAAGTACTAACTTCGCCCAATGTTGCATGACTTCGGTGATCGGACGAGAACCGGTATTCTAAACATGGTATGGTCGTTGCCAAAGTTTCGTGTTTTTATTTAAAAGATAAAGAAACAAAATGTTAATTTAAATACTTATAAAATTACAATTTTAATAGATAGATGGCAGAATTTATTAAATTTGTACATATTTTTTAAAGCTAAATAAACAATAATGCTCAAGAAGTTAACATATTATGTATACATATGTACAATGTACATAATGTTAATATGTAATATTGTTTTAAATTCGTGTATGTATGTAATGAGAAATTAAAATTAAATTTAATAATATTGTTAATAAATTCGTATATAAATGTAATTAGAAATTAAAATTAAATTTTTCAATTAATTCTAAAACGATAATATTGATGAAATACAAATTAAAAACAAAAATTAAAATTAAAAAATGTTTTTCTTAATTTTAAACAATAAAACGAAGCTATATATAGATAACAAATTTAATCGATTGAATATATCAATAATTATTGACTAAAATTTTATTTTTTATACACATGCATTATTTGTGTTGTTGTTTAAATATTTTTATATATTTTAAACAACTTTTAAAAAAATAATGCCAACGACACGAAGTGTTCCCAAGCGGTCACCCATCTAAGTACTAACTTCGCCCAATGTTGCTTGACTTCGGTGATCGGACGAGAACCGGTATTCTAAACCGGTATTCTAAACATGGTATGGTTGCCAAAGTTTCGTGTTTTTATTTAAAAGATAAAGAAACAAAATGTTAATTTAAATACTTATAAAATTACAATTTTAATAGATAGATGGCAGAATTTATTAAATTTGTACATATTTTTTAAAGCTAAATAAACAATAATGCTCAAGAAGTTAACATATTATGTATACATATGTACAATGTACATAATGTTAATATGTAATATTGTTTTAAATTCGTGTATGTATGTAATGAGAAATTAAAATTAAATTTAATAATATTGTTAATAAATTCGTATATAAATGTAATTAGAAATTAAAATTAAATTTTTCAATTAATTCTAAAACGATAATATTGATGAAATACAAATTAAAAACAAAAATTAAAATTAAAAAATGTTTTTCTTAATTTTAAACAATAAAACGAAGCTATATATAGATAACAAATTTAATCGATTGAATATATCAATAATTATTGACTAAAATTTTATTTTTTATACACATGCATTATTTGTGTTGTTGTTTAAATATTTTTATATATTTTAAACAACTTTTAAAAAAATAATGCCAACGACACGAAGTGTTCCCAAGCGGTCACCCATCTAAGTACTAACTTCGCCCAATGTTGCATGACTTCGGTGATCGGACGAGAACCGGTATTCTAAACATGGTATGGTCGTTGCCAAAGTTTCGTGTTTTTATTTAAAAGATAAAGAAACAAAATGTTAATTTAAATACTTATAAAATTACAATTTTAATAGATAGATGGCAGAATTTATTAAATTTGTACATATTTTTTAAAGCTAAATAAACAATAATGCTCAAGAAGTTAACATATTATGTATACATATGTACAATGTACATAATGTTAATATGTAATATTGTTTTAAATTCGTGTATGTATGTAATGAGAAATTAAAATTAAATTTAATAATATTGTTAATAAATTCGTATATAAATGTAATTAGAAATTAAAATTAAATTTTTCAATTAATTCTAAAACGATAATATTGATGAAATACAAATTAAAAACAAAAATTAAAATTAAAAAATGTTTTTCTTAATTTTAAACAATAAAACGAAGCTATATATAGATAACAAATTTAATCGATTGAATATATCAATAATTATTGACTAAAATTTTATTTTTTATACACATGCATTATTTGTGTTGTTGTTTAAATATTTTTATATATTTTAAACAACTTTTAAAAAAATAATGCCAACGACACGAAGTGTTCCCAAGCGGTCACCCATCTAAGTACTAACTTCGCCCAATGTTGCTTGACTTCGGTGATCGGACGAGAACCGGTATTCTAAACCGGTATTCTAAACATGGTATGGTTGCCAAAGTTTCGTGTTTTTATTTAAAAGATAAAGAAACAAAATGTTAATTTAAATACTTATAAAATTACAATTTTAATAGATAGATGGCAGAATTTATTAAATTTGTACATATTTTTTAAAGCTAAATAAACAATAATGCTCAAGAAGTTAACATATTATGTATACATATGTACAATGTACATAATGTTAATATGTAATATTGTTTTAAATTCGTGTATGTATGTAATGAGAAATTAAAATTAAATTTAATAATATTGTTAATAAATTCGTATATAAATGTAATTAGAAATTAAAATTAAATTTTTCAATTAATTCTAAAACGATAATATTGATGAAATACAAATTAAAAACAAAAATTAAAATTAAAAAATGTTTTTCTTAATTTTAAACAATAAAACGAAGCTATATATAGATAACAAATTTAATCGATTGAATATATCAATAATTATTGACTAAAATTTTATTTTTTATACACATGCATTATTTGTGTTGTTGTTTAAATATTTTTATATATTTTAAACAACTTTTAAAAAAATAATGCCAACGACACGAAGTGTTCCCAAGCGGTCACCCATCTAAGTACTAACTTCGCCCAATGTTGCTTGACTTCGGTGATCGGACGAGAACCGGTATTCTAAACATGGTATGGTCGTTGCCAAAGTTTCGTGTTTTTATTTAAAAGATAAAGAAACAAAATGTTAATTTAAATACTTATAAAATTACAATTTTAATAGATAGATGGCAGAATTTATTAAAATTGTACATATTTTTTAAAGCTAAATAAACAATAATGCTCAAGAAGTTAACATATTATGTATACATATGTACAATGTACATAATGTTAATATGTAATATTGTTTTAAATTCGTGTATGTATGTAATTAGAAATTAAAATTAAATTTAATAATATTGTTAATAAATTCGTATATAAATGTAATTAGAAATTAAAATTAAATTTTTCAATTAATTCTAAAACGATAATATTGATGAAATACAAATTAAAAACAAAAATTAAAATTAAAAAATGTTTTTCTTAATTTTAAACAATAAAACGAAGCTATATATAGATAACAAATTTAATCGATTGAATATATCAATAATTATTGACTAAAATTTTATTTTTTATACACATGCATTATTTGTGGTGTTGTTTAAATATTTTTATATATTTTAAACAACTTTTAAAAAAATAATGCCAACGACACGAAGTGTTCCCAAGCGGTCACCC
The DNA here is from genome assembly GCA_951394425.1 of Tipula unca. Taxonomy (NCBI): domain Eukaryota; kingdom Metazoa; phylum Arthropoda; class Insecta; order Diptera; family Tipulidae; genus Tipula; species Tipula unca. The sequence goes on from OX596380.1 coordinate 78,747,184, forward strand.
ATCTAAGTACTAACTTCGCCCAATGTTGCATGACTTCGGTGATCGGACGAGAACCGGTATTCTAAACATGGTATGGTCGTTGCCAAAGTTTCGTGTTTTTATTTAAAAGATAAAGAAACAAAATGTTAATTTAAATACTTATAAAATTACAATTTTAATAGATAGATGGCAGAATTTATTAAATTTGTACATATTTTTTAAAGCTAAATAAACAATAATGCTCAAGAAGTTAACATATTATGTATACATATGTACAATGTACATAATGTTAATATGTAATATTGTTTTAAATTCGTGTATGTATGTAATGAGAAATTAAAATTAAATTTAATAATATTGTTAATAAATTCGTATATAAATGTAATTAGAAATTAAAATTAAATTTTTCAATTAATTCTAAAACGATAATATTGATGAAATACAAATTAAAAACAAAAATTAAAATTAAAAAATGTTTTTCTTAATTTTAAACAATAAAACGAAGCTATATATAGATAACAAATTTAATCGATTGAATATATCAATAATTATTGACTAAAATTTTATTTTTTATACACATGCATTATTTGTGTTGTTGTTTAAATATTTTTATATATTTTAAACAACTTTTAAAAAAATAATGCCAACGACACGAAGTGTTCCCAAGCGGTCACCCATCTAAGTACTAACTTCGCCCAATGTTGCTTGACTTCGGTGATCGGACGAGAACCGGTATTCTAAACCGGTATTCTAAACATGGTATGGTTGCCAAAGTTTCGTGTTTTTATTTAAAAGATAAAGAAACAAAATGTTAATTTAAATACTTATAAAATTACAATTTTAATAGATAGATGGCAGAATTTATTAAATTTGTACATATTTTTTAAAGCTAAATAAACAATAATGCTCAAGAAGTTAACATATTATGTATACATATGTACAATGTACATAATGTTAATATGTAATATTGTTTTAAATTCGTGTATGTATGTAATGAGAAATTAAAATTAAATTTAATAATATTGTTAATAAATTCGTATATAAATGTAATTAGAAATTAAAATTAAATTTTTCAATTAATTCTAAAACGATAATATTGATGAAATACAAATTAAAAACAAAAATTAAAATTAAAAAATGTTTTTCTTAATTTTAAACAATAAAACGAAGCTATATATAGATAACAAATTTAATCGATTGAATATATCAATAATTATTGACTAAAATTTTATTTTTTATACACATGCATTATTTGTGTTGTTGTTTAAATATTTTTATATATTTTAAACAACTTTTAAAAAAATAATGCCAACGACACGAAGTGTTCCCAAGCGGTCACCCATCTAAGTACTAACTTCGCCCAATGTTGCTTGACTTCGGTGATCGGACGAGAACCGGTATTCTAAACATGGTATGGTCGTTGCCAAAGTTTCGTGTTTTTATTTAAAAGATAAAGAAACAAAATGTTAATTTAAATACTTATAAAATTACAATTTTAATAGATAGATGGCAGAATTTATTAAATTTGTACATATTTTTTAAAGCTAAATAAACAATAATGCTCAAGAAGTTAACATATTATGTATACATATGTACAATGTACATAATGTTAATATGTAATATTGTTTTAAATTCGTGTATGTATGTAATTAGAAATTAAAATTAAATTTAATAATATTGTTAATAAATTCGTATATAAATGTAATTAGAAATTAAAATTAAATTTTTCAATTAATTCTAAAACGATAATATTGATGAAATACAAATTAAAAACAAAAATTAAAATTAAAAAATGTTTTTCTTAATTTTAAACAATAAAACGAAGCTATATATAGATAACAAATTTAATCGATTGAATATATCAATAATTATTGACTAAAATTTTATTTTTTATACCCATGCATTATTTGTGTTGTTGTTTAAATATTTTTATATATTTTAAACAACTTTTAAAAAAATAATGCCAACGACACGAAGTGTTCCCAAGCGGTCACCCATCTAAGTACTAACTTCGCCCAATGTTGCTTGACTTCGGTGATCGGACGAGAACCGGTATTCTAAACATGGTATGGTCGTTGCCAAAGTTTCGTGTTTTTATTTAAAAGATAAAGAAACAAAATGTTAATTTAAATACTTATAAAATTACAATTTTAATAGATAGATGGCAGAATTTATTAAATTTGTACATATTTTTTAAAGCTAAATAAACAATAATGCTCAAGAAGTTAACATATTATGTATACATATGTACAATGTACATAATGTTAATATGTAATATTGTTTTAAATTCGTGTATGTATGTAATTAGAAATTAAAATTAAATTTAATAATATTGTTAATAAATTCGTATATAAATGTAATTAGAAATTAAAATTAAATTTTTCAATTAATTCTAAAACGATAATATTGATGAAATACAAATTAAAAACAAAAATTAAAATTAAAAAATGTTTTTCTTAATTTTAAACAATAAAACGAAGCTATATATAGATAACAAATTTAATCGATTGAATGAATATATCAATAATTATTGACTAAAATTTTATTTTTTATACACATGCATTATTTGTGTTGTTGTTTAAATATTTTTATATATTTTAAACAACTTTTAAAAAAATAATGCCAACGACACGAAGTGTTCCCAAGCGGTCACCCATCTAAGTACTAACTTCGCCCAATGTTGCTTGACTTCGGTGATCGGACGAGAACCGGTATTCTAAACATGGTATGGTCGTTGCCAAAGTTTCGTGTTTTTATTTAAAAGATAAAGAAACAAAATGTTAATTTAAATACTTATAAAATTACAATTTTAATAGATAGATGGCAGAATTTATTAAATTTGTACATATTTTTTAAAGCTAAATAAACAATAATGCTCAAGAAGTTAACATATTATGTATACATATGTACAATGTACATAATGTTAATATGTAATATTGTTTTAAATTCGTGTATGTATGTAATTAGAAATTAAAATTAAATTTAATAATATTGTTAATAAATTCGTATATAAATGTAATTAGAAATTAAAATTAAATTTTTCAATTAATTCTAAAACGATAATATTGATGAAATACAAATTAAAAACAAAAATTAAAATTAAAAAATGTTTTTCTTAATTTTAAACAATAAAACGAAGCTATATATAGATAACAAATTTAATCGATTGAATGAATATATCAATAATTATTGACTAAAATTTTATTTTTTATACACATGCATTATTTGTGTTGTTGTTTAAATATTTTTATATATTTTAAACAACTTTTAAAAAAATAATGCCAACGACACGAAGTGTTCCCAAGCGGTCACCCATCTAAGTACTAACTTCGCCCAATGTTGCTTGACTTCGGTGATCGGACGAGAACCGGTATTCTAAACCGGTATTCTAAACATGGTATGGTTGCCAAAGTTTCGTGTTTTTATTTAAAAGATAAAGAAACAAAATGTTAATTTAAATACTTATAAAATTACAATTTTAATAGATAGATGGCAGAATTTATTAAATTTGTACATATTTTTTAAAGCTAAATAAACAATAATGCTCAAGAAGTTAACATATTATGTATACATATGTACAATGTACATAATGTTAATATGTAATATTGTTTTAAATTCGTGTATGTATGTAATGAGAAATTAAAATTAAATTTAATAATATTGTTAATAAATTCGTATATAAATGTAATTAGAAATTAAAATTAAATTTTTCAATTAATTCTAAAACGATAATATTGATGAAATACAAATTAAAAACAAAAATTAAAATTAAAAAATGTTTTTCTTAATTTTAAACAATAAAACGAAGCTATATATAGATAACAAATTTAATCGATTGAATATATCAATAATTATTGACTAAAATTTTATTTTTTATACACATGCATTATTTGTGTTGTTGTTTAAATATTTTTATATATTTTAAACAACTTTTAAAAAAATAATGCCAACGACACGAAGTGTTCCCAAGCGGTCACCCATCTAAGTACTAACTTCGCCCAATGTTGCTTGACTTCGGTGATCGGACGAGAACCGGTATTCTAAACATGGTATGGTCGTTGCCAAAGTTTCGTGTTTTTATTTAAAAGATAAAGAAACAAAATGTTAATTTAAATACTTATAAAATTACAATTTTAATAGATAGATGGCAGAATTTATTAAAATTGTACATATTTTTTAAAGCTAAATAAACAATAATGCTCAAGAAGTTAACATATTATGTATACATATGTACAATGTACATAATGTTAATATGTAATATTGTTTTAAATTCGTGTATGTATGTAATTAGAAATTAAAATTAAATTTAATAATATTGTTAATAAATTCGTATATAAATGTAATTAGAAATTAAAATTAAATTTTTCAATTAATTCTAAAACGATAATATTGATGAAATACAAATTAAAAACAAAAATTAAAATTAAAAAATGTTTTTCTTAATTTTAAACAATAAAACGAAGCTATATATAGATAACAAATTTAATCGATTGAATATATCAATAATTATTGTTGTTGTTTAAATATTTTTATATATGGTATGGTAAACATGGTATGGTCGTTGCCAAAGTTTCGTGTTTTTATTTAAAAGATAAAGAAACAAAATGTTAATTTAAATACTTATAAAATTACAATTTTAATAGATAGATGGCAGAATTTATTAAAATTGTACATATTTTTTAAAGCTAAATAAACAATAATGCTCAAGAAGTTAACATATTATGTATACATATGTACAATGTACATAATGTTAATATGTAATATTGTTTTAAATTCGTGTATGTATGTAATTAGAAATTAAAATTAAATTTAATAATATTGTTAATAAATTCGTATATAAATGTAATTAGAAATTAAAATTAAATTTTTCAATTAATTCTAAAACGATAATATTGATGAAATACAAATTAAAAACAAAAATTAAAATTAAAAAATGTTTTTCTTAATTTTAAACAATAAAACGAAGCTATATATAGATAACAAATTTAATCGATTGAATGAATATATCAATAATTATTGACTAAAATTTTATTTTTTATACACATGCATTATTTGTGTTGTTGTTTAAATATTTTTATATATTTTAAACAACTTTTAAAAAAATAATGCCAACGACACGAAGTGTTCCCAAGCGGTCACCCATCTAAGTACTAACTTCGCCCAATGTTGCTTGACTTCGGTGATCGGACGAGAACCGGTATTCTAAACATGGTATGGTCATTGCCAAAGTTTCGTGCACATGCATTATTTGTGTTGTTGTTTAAATATTTTTATATATTTTAAACAACTTTTAAAAAAATAATGCCAACGACACGAAGTGTTCCCAAGCGGTCACCCATCTAAGTACTAACTTCGCCCAATGTTGCTTGACTTCGGTGATCGGACGAGAACCGGTATTCTAAACATGGTATGGTCGTTGCCCAAGTTTCGTGTTTTTATTTAAAAGATAAAGAAACAAAATGTTAATTTAAATACTTATAAAATTACAATTTTAATAGATAGATGGCAGAATTTATTAAATTTGTACATATTTTTTAAAGCTAAATAAACAATAATGCTCAAGAAGTTAACATATTATGTATACATATGTACAATGTACATAATGTTAATATGTAATATTGTTTTAAATTCGTGTATGTATGTAATGAGAAATTAAAATTAAATTTAATAATATTGTTAATAAATTCGTATATAAATGTAATTAGAAATTAAAATTAAATTTTTCAATTAATTCTAAAACGATAATATTGATGAAATACAAATTAAAAACAAAAATTAAAATTAAAAAATGTTTTTCTTAATTTTAAACAATAAAACGAAGCTATATATAGATAACAAATTTAATCGATTGAATATATCAATAATTATTGACTAAAATTTTATTTTTTATACACATGCATTATTTGTGTTGTTGTTTAAATATTTTTATATATTTTAAATAACTTTTAAAAAAATAATGCCAACGACACGAAGTGTTCCCAAGCGGTCACCCATCTAAGTACTAACTTCGCCCAATGTTGCTTGACTTCGGTGATCGGACGAGAACCGGTATTCTAAACATGGTATGGTCGTTGCCAAAGTCTCGTGTTTTTATTTAAAAGATAAAGAAACAAAATGTTAATTTAAATACTTATAAAATTACAATTTTAATAGATAGATGGCAGAATTTATTAAATTTGTACATATTTTTTAAAGCTAAATAAACAATAATGCTCAAGAAGTTAACATATTATGTATACATATGTACAATGTACATAATGTTAATATGTAATATTGTTTTAAATTCGTGTATGTATGTAATTAGAAATTAAAATTAAATTTAATAATATTGTTAATAAATTCGTATATAAATGTAATTAGAAATTAAAATTAAATTTTTCAATTAATTCTAAAACGATAATATTGATGAAATACAAATTAAAAACAAAAATTAAAATTAAAAAATGTTTTTCTTAATTTTAAACAATAAAACGAAGCTATATATAGATAACAAATTTAATCGATTGAATGAATATATCAATAATTATTGACTAAAATTTTATTTTTTATACACATGCATTATTTGTGTTGTTGTTTAAATATTTTTATATATTTTAAACAACTTTTAAAAAAATAATGCCAACGACACGAAGTGTTCCCAAGCGGTCACCCATCTAAGTACTAACTTCGCCCAATGTTGCTTGACTTCGGTGATCGGACGAGAACCGGTATTCTAAACATGGTATGGTCGTTGCCAAAGTTTCGTGTTTTTATTTAAAAGATAAAGAAACAAAATGTTAATTTAAATACTTATAAAATTACAATTTTAATAGATAGATGGCAGAATTTATTAAATTTGTACATATTTTTTAAAGCTAAATAAACAATAATGCTCAAGAAGTTAACATATTATGTATACATATGTACAATGTACATAATGTTAATATGTAATATTGTTTTAAATTCGTGTATGTATGTAATTAGAAATTAAAATTAAATTTAATAATATTGTTAATAAATTCGTATATAAATGTAATTAGAAATTAAAATTAAATTTTTCAATTAATTCTAAAACGATAATATTGATGAAATACAAATTAAAAACAAAAATTAAAATTAAAAAATGTTTTTCTTAATTTTAAACAATAAAACGAAGCTATATATAGATAACAAATTTAATCGATTGAATGAATATATCAATAATTATTGACTAAAATTTTATTTTTTATACACATGCATTATTTGTGTTGTTGTTTAAATATTTTTATATATTTTAAACAACTTTTAAAAAAATAATGCCAACGACACGAAGTGTTCCCAAGCGGTCACCCATCTAAGTACTAACTTCGCCCAATGTTGCTTGACTTCGGTGATCGGACGAGAACCGGTATTCTAAACATGGTATGGTCGTTGCCCAAGTTTCGTGTTTTTATTTAAAAGATAAAGAAACAAAATGTTAATTTAAATACTTATAAAATTACAATTTTAATAGATAGATGGCAGAATTTATTAAATTTGTACATATTTTTTAAAGCTAAATAAACAATAATGCTCAAGAAGTTAACATATTATGTATACATATGTACAATGTACATAATGTTAATATGTAATATTGTTTTAAATTCGTGTATGTATGTAATGAGAAATTAAAATTAAATTTAATAATATTGTTAATAAATTCGTATATAAATGTAATTAGAAATTAAAATTAAATTTTTCAATTAATTCTAAAACGATAATATTGATGAAATACAAATTAAAAACAAAAATTAAAATTAAAAAATGTTTTTCTTAATTTTAAACAATAAAACGAAGCTATATATAGATAACAAATTTAATCGATTGAATATATCAATAATTATTGACTAAAATTTTATTTTTTATACACATGCATTATTTGTGTTGTTGTTTAAATATTTTTATATATTTTAAATAACTTTTAAAAAAATAATGCCAACGACACGAAGTGTTCCCAAGCGGTCACCCATCTAAGTACTAACTTCGCCCAATGTTGCTTGACTTCGGTGATCGGACGAGAACCGGTATTCTAAACATGGTATGGTCGTTGCCAAAGTCTCGTGTTTTTATTTAAAAGATAAAGAAACAAAATGTTAATTTAAATACTTATAAAATTACAATTTTAATAGATAGATGGCAGAATTTATTAAATTTGTACATATTTTTTAAAGCTAAATAAACAATAATGCTCAAGAAGTTAACATATTATGTATACATATGTACAATGTACATAATGTTAATATGTAATATTGTTTTAAATTCGTGTATGTATGTAATTAGAAATTAAAATTAAATTTAATAATATTGTTAATAAATTCGTATATAAATGTAATTAGAAATTAAAATTAAATTTTTCAATTAATTCTAAAACGATAATATTGATGAAATACAAATTAAAAACAAAAATTAAAATTAAAAAATGTTTTTCTTAATTTTAAACAATAAAACGAAGCTATATATAGATAACAAATTTAATCGATTGAATGAATATATCAATAATTATTGACTAAAATTTTATTTTTTATACACATGCATTATTTGTGTTGTTGTTTAAATATTTTTATATATTTTAAACAACTTTTAAAAAAATAATGCCAACGACACGAAGTGTTCCCAAGCGGTCACCCATCTAAGTACTAACTTCGCCCAATGTTGCTTGACTTCGGTGATCGGACGAGAACCGGTATTCTAAACATGGTATGGTCGTTGCCAAAGTTTCGTGTTTTTATTTAAAAGATAAAGAAACAAAATGTTAATTTAAATACTTATAAAATTACAATTTTAATAGATAGATGGCAGAATTTATTAAATTTGTACATATTTTTTAAAGCTAAATAAACAATAATGCTCAAGAAGTTAACATATTATGTATACATATGTACAATGTACATAATGTTAATATGTAATATTGTTTTAAATTCGTGTATGTATGTAATTAGAAATTAAAATTAAATTTAATAATATTGTTAATAAATTCGTATATAAATGTAATTAGAAATTAAAATTAAATTTTTCAATTAATTCTAAAACGATAATATTGATGAAATACAAATTAAAAACAAAAATTAAAATTAAAAAATGTTTTTCTTAATTTTAAACAATAAAACGAAGCTATATATAGATAACAAATTTAATCGATTGAATGAATATATCAATAATTATTGACTAAAATTTTATTTTTTATACACATGCATTATTTGTGTTGTTGTTTAAATATTTTTATATATTTTAAACAACTTTTAAAAAAATAATGCCAACGACACGAAGTGTTCCCAAGCGGTCACCCATCTAAGTACTAACTTCGCCCAATGTTGCTTGACTTCGGTGATCGGACGAGAACCGGTATTCTAAACCGGTATTCTAAACATGGTATGGTTGCCAAAGTTTCGTGTTTTTATTTAAAAGATAAAGAAACAAAATGTTAATTTAAATACTTATAAAATTACAATTTTAATAGATAGATGGCAGAATTTATTAAATTTGTACATATTTTTTAAAGCTAAATAAACAATAATGCTCAAGAAGTTAACATATTATGTATACATATGTACAATGTACATAATGTTAATATGTAATATTGTTTTAAATTCGTGTATGTATGTAATGAGAAATTAAAATTAAATTTAATAATATTGTTAATAAATTCGTATATAAATGTAATTAGAAATTAAAATTAAATTTTTCAATTAATTCTAAAACGATAATATTGATGAAATACAAATTAAAAACAAAAATTAAAATTAAAAAATGTTTTTCTTAATTTTAAACAATAAAACGAAGCTATATATAGATAACAAATTTAATCGATTGAATATATCAATAATTATTGACTAAAATTTTATTTTTTATACACATGCATTATTTGTGTTGTTGTTTAAATATTTTTATATATTTTAAACAACTTTTAAAAAAATAATGCCAACGACACGAAGTGTTCCCAAGCGGTCACCCATCTAAGTACTAACTTCGCCCAATGTTGCTTGACTTCGGTGATCGGACGAGAACCGGTATTCTAAACATGGTATGGTCGTTGCCAAAGTTTCGTGTTTTTATTTAAAAGATAAAGAAACAAAATGTTAATTTAAATACTTATAAAATTACAATTTTAATAGATAGATGGCAGAATTTATTAAAATTGTACATATTTTTTAAAGCTAAATAAACAATAATGCTCAAGAAGTTAACATATTATGTATACATATGTACAATGTACATAATGTTAATATGTAATATTGTTTTAAATTCGTGTATGTATGTAATTAGAAATTAAAATTAAATTTAATAATATTGTTAATAAATTCGTATATAAATGTAATTAGAAATTAAAATTAAATTTTTCAATTAATTCTAAAACGATAATATTGATGAAATACAAATTAAAAACAAAAATTAAAATTAAAAAATGTTTTTCTTAATTTTAAACAATAAAACGAAGCTATATATAGATAACAAATTTAATCGATTGAATATATCAATAATTATTGTTGTTGTTTAAATATTTTTATATATGGTATGGTAAACATGGTATGGTCGTTGCCAAAGTTTCGTGTTTTTATTTAAAAGATAAAGAAACAAAATGTTAATTTAAATACTTATAAAATTACAATTTTAATAGATAGATGGCAGAATTTATTAAAATTGTACATATTTTTTAAAGCTAAATAAACAATAATGCTCAAGAAGTTAACATATTATGTATACATATGTACAATGTACATAATGTTAATATGTAATATTGTTTTAAATTCGTGTATGTATGTAATTAGAAATTAAAATTAAATTTAATAATATTGTTAATAAATTCGTATATAAATGTAATTAGAAATTAAAATTAAATTTTTCAATTAATTCTAAAACGATAATATTGATGAAATACAAATTAAAAACAAAAATTAAAATTAAAAAATGTTTTTCTTAATTTTAAACAATAAAACGAAGCTATATATAGATAACAAATTTAATCGATTGAATGAATATATCAATAATTATTGACTAAAATTTTATTTTTTATACACATGCATTATTTGTGTTGTTGTTTAAATATTTTTATATATTTTAAACAACTTTTAAAAAAATAATGCCAACGACACGAAGTGTTCCCAAGCGGTCACCCATCTAAGTACTAACTTCGCCCAATGTTGCTTGACTTCGGTGATCGGACGAGAACCGGTATTCTAAACATGGTATGGTCATTGCCAAAGTTTCGTGCACATGCATTATTTGTGTTGTTGTTTAAATATTTTTATATATTTTAAACAACTTTTAAAAAAATAATGCCAACGACACGAAGTGTTCCCAAGCGGTCACCCATCTAAGTACTAACTTCGCCCAATGTTGCTTGACTTCGGTGATCGGACGAGAACCGGTATTCTAAACATGGTATGGTCGTTGCCAAAGTTTCGTGTTTTTATTTAAAAGATAAAGAAACAAAATGTTAATTTAAATACTTATAAAATTACAATTTTAATAGATAGATGGCAGAATTTATTAAATTTGTACATATTTTTTAAAGCTAAATAAACAATAATGCTCAAGAAGTTAACATATTATGTATACATATGTACAATGTACATAATGTTAATATGTAATATTGTTTTAAATTCGTGTATGTATGTAATGAGAAATTAAAATTAAATTTAATAATATTGTTAATAAATTCGTATATAAATGTAATTAGAAATTAAAATTAAATTTTTCAATTAATTCTAAAACGATAATATTGATGAAATACAAATTAAAAACAAAAATTAAAATTAAAAAATGTTTTTCTTAATTTTAAACAATAAAACGAAGCTATATATAGATAACAAATTTAATCGATTGAATATATCAATAATTATTGACTAAAATTTTATTTTTTATACACATGCATTATTTGTGTTGTTGTTTAAATATTTTTATATATTTTAAATAACTTTTAAAAAAATAATGCCAACGACACGAAGTGTTCCCAAGCGGTCACCCATCTAAGTACTAACTTCGCCCAATGTTGCTTGACTTCGGTGATCGGACGAGAACCGGTATTCTAAACATGGTATGGTCATTGCCAAAGTTTCGTGCACATGCATTATTTGTGTTGTTGTTTAAATATTTTTATATATTTTAAACAACTTTTAAAAAAATAATGCCAACGACACGAAGTGTTCCCAAGCGGTCACCCATCTAAGTACTAACTTCGCCCAATGTTGCTTGACTTCGGTGATCGGACGAGAACCGGTATTCTAAACATGGTATGGTCGTTGCCAAAGTTTCGTGTTTTTATTTAAAAGATAAAGAAACAAAATGTTAATTTAAATACTTATAAAATTACAATTTTAATAGATAGATGGCAGAATTTATTAAAATTGTACATATTTTTTAAAGCTAAATAAACAATAATGCTCAAGAAGTTAACATATTATGTATACATATGTACAATGTACATAATGTTAATATGTAATATTGTTTTAAATTCGTGTATGTATGTAATTAGAAATTAAAATTAAATTTAATAATATTGTTAATAAATTCGTATATAAATGTAATTAGAAATTAAAATTAAATTTTTCAATTAATTCTAAAACGATAATATTGATGAAATACAAATTAAAAACAAAAATTAAAATTAAAAAATGTTTTTCTTAATTTTAAACAATAAAACGAAGCTATATATAGATAACAAATTTAATCGATTGAATGAATATATCAATAATTATTGACTAAAATTTTATTTTTTATACACATGCATTATTTGTGTTGTTGTTTAAATATTTTTATATATTTTAAACAACTTTTAAAAAAATAATGCCAACGACACGAAGTGTTCCCAAGCGGTCACCCATCTAAGTACTAACTTCGCCCAATGTTGCTTGACTTCGGTGATCGGACGAGAACCGGTATTCTAAACATGGTATGGTCATTGCCAAAGTTTCGTGCACATGCATTATTTGTGTTGTTGTTTAAATATTTTTATATATTTTAAACAACTTTTAAAAAAATAATGCCAACGACACGAAGTGTTCCCAAGCGGTCACCCATCTAAGTACTAACTTCGCCCAATGTTGCTTGACTTCGGTGATCGGACGAGAACCGGTATTCTAAACATGGTATGGTCGTTGCCAAAGTTTCGTGTTTTTATTTAAAAGATAAAGAAACAAAATGTTAATTTAAATACTTATATAATTACAATTTTAATAGATGGCAGAATTTATTAAAATTGTACATATTTTTTAAAGCTAAATAAACAATAATGCTCAAGAAGTTAACATATTATGTATACATATGTACAATGTACATAATGTTAATATGTAATATTGTTTTAAATTCGTGTATGTATGTAATGAGAAATTAAAATTAAATTTAATAATATTGTTAATAAATTCGTATATAAATGTAATTAGAAATTAAAATTAAATTTTTCAATTAATTCTAAAACGATAATATTGATGAAATACAAATTAAAAACAAAAATTAAAATTAAAAAATGTTTTTCTTAATTTTAAACAATAAAACGAAGCTATATATAGATAACAAATTTAATCGATTGAATATATCAATAATTATTGACTAAAATTTTATTTTTTATACACATGCATTATTTGTGTTGTTGTTTAAATATTTTTATATATTTTAAATAACTTTTAAAAAAATAATGCCAACGACACGAAGTGTTCCCAAGCGGTCACCCATCTAAGTACTAACTTCGCCCAATGTTGCTTGACTTCGGTGATCGGACGAGAACCGGTATTCTAAACATGGTATGGTCGTTGCCAAAGTTTCGTGTTTTTATTTAAAAGATAAAGAAACAAAATGTTAATTTAAATACTTATAAAATTACAATTTTAATAGATAGATGGCAGAATTTATTAAAATTGTACATATTTTTTAAAGCTAAATAAACAATAATGCTCAAGAAGTTAACATATTATGTATACATATGTACAATGTACATAATGTTAATATGTAATATTGTTTTAAATTCGTGTATGTATGTAATTAGAAATTAAAATTAAATTTAATAATATTGTTAATAAATTCGTATATAAATGTAATTAGAAATTAAAATTAAATTTTTCAATTAATTCTAAAACGATAATATTGATGAAATACAAATTAAAAACAAAAATTAAAATTAAAAAATGTTTTTCTTAATTTTAAACAATAAAACGAAGCTATATATAGATAACAAATTTAATCGATTGAATATATCAATAATTATTGACTAAAATTTTATTTTTTATACACATGCATTATTTGTGTTGTTGTTTAAATATTTTTATATATTTTAAACAACTTTTAAAAAAATAATGCCAACGACACGAAGTGTTCCCAAGCGGTCACCCATCTAAGTACTAACTTCGCCCAATGTTGCTTGACTTCGGTGATCGGACGAGAACCGGTATTCTAAACATGGTATGGTCATTGCCAAAGTTTCGTGCACATGCATTATTTGTGTTGTTGTTTAAATATTTTTATATATTTTAAACAACTTTTAAAAAAATAATGCCAACGACACGAAGTGTTCCCAAGCGGTCACCCATCTAAGTACTAACTTCGCCCAATGTTGCTTGACTTCGGTGATCGGACGAGAACCGGTATTCTAAACATGGTATGGTCGTTGCCAAAGTTTCGTGTTTTTATTTAAAAGATAAAGAAACAAAATGTTAATTTAAATACTTATAAAATTACAATTTTAATAGATAGATGGCAGAATTTATTAAAATTGTACATATTTTTTAAAGCTAAATAAACAATAATGCTCAAGAAGTTAACATATTATGTATACATATGTACAATGTACATAATGTTAATATGTAATATTGTTTTAAATTCGTGTATGTATGTAATTAGAAATTAAAATTAAATTTAATAATATTGTTAATAAATTCGTATATAAATGTAATTAGAAATTAAAATTAAATTTTTCAATTAATTCTAAAACGATAATATTGATGAAATACAAATTAAAAACAAAAATTAAAATTAAAAAATGTTTTTCTTAATTTTAAACAATAAAACGAAGCTATATATAGATAACAAATTTAATCGATTGAATATATCAATAATTATTGACTAAAATTTTATTTTTTATACACATGCATTATTTGTGTTGTTGTTTAAATATTTTTATATATTTTAAACAACTTTTAAAAAAATAATGCCAACGACACGAAGTGTTCCCAAGCAAGCGGTCACCCATCTAAGTACTAACTTCGCCCAATGTTGCTTGACTTCGATGACCGGACAAGAACCGGTATTCTAAACATGGTATGGTCGTTGCCAAAGTTTCGTGTTTTTATTTAAAAGATAAAGAAACAAAATGTTAATTTAAATACTTATAAAATTACAATTTTAATAGATAGATGGCAGAATTTATTAAATTTGTACATATTTTTTAAAGCTAAATAAACAATAATGCTCAAGAAGTTAACATAATATGTATACATATGTACAATGTACATAATGTTAATATGTAATATTGTTTTAAATTCGTATATGTATGTAATTAGAAATTAAAATTAAATTTTTCAATTAATTCTAAAACGATAATATTGATGAAATACAAATTAAAAACAAAAATTAAAATTAAAAAATGTTTTTCTTAATTTTAAACATTAAAACGAAGCTATATATAGATAACAAATTTAATCGATTGAATATATCAAAAATTATTGACTAAAATTTTATTTTTTATACACATGCATTATTTGTGTTGTTGTTTAAATATTTTTATCTATTTTAAACAACTTTTAAAAAAATAATGCCAACGACACGAAGTGTTCCCAAGCGGTCACCCATCTAAGTACTAACTTCGCCCAATGTTGCTTGACTTCGGTGATCGGACGAGAACCGGTATTCTAAACATTTTTTTTTTTTTTTTTTGAATATGTTCTTTATTTTTTTTGCTTTGCTCTATTACAGTTTTGGATAATATAAGAATATTACAAGAATAATTATTACAATTACAATTTTTGAGATCCTCTGATCCTATATAAAGATTCTCAGGATACTTATTATTTCTTTTTATGCTAGCATTTTAATGAGCAGTATACCTGTGAGAGTTATTTTAAACATTTATCTATTTTGGTGGTTTGTTGGCATAAAATTTGCATTCAAAACATTGCCAAGATCAATATGAATATTATTTACAATCTTAACCTAAAACTAAATTTATCCTAATTTAGGTGGGCTGTAGCCACCAGTATTTTTGCTTTTGATTGATGAATTTGTCTATATTGATTTTGTTGAAAGCGGTGCTCATATGTTCCTCGGGGTTATCAAATTTGATACGGTCAAACCCTTTTTCATTTGGTCGCCTTTTTATGTGATAAATTAGTGGTGTCTGATCATCACCCTGAATGAATCCAATTTTATCCAAATATATAAACGCCTCTGGCCCTGGAATTTTATTAATTTGTGTACTGTTTTGTATTATTACGTCATCAGTATATAGTGAACCGTAAGTTAGTGAATTTGTCATGTTGTTGGTAGTTTGTAACAAGTGATTTCTGATTAATTTTTTTATATGGATATCAATCCTCTCTGTTTCAAAATTAGTGTACAGATTTTGATTTGAAATGTAGTGTATGTAACCAGTATCGGCTTTACGCGATTCACCTCGGCATCGTCGTATATAGGTTCGCTCAAATTTTCTTATTCGTTCCATGTAGCTTGCGGAACAATTAAACCAGATTGGGCATCCATACGTTATGATTGGTCGAATAAGTGTTTGATAACAAATCCGTTTAACTTTTGGATCCAGATATTTCGAATAAAAAATTTTCTTATTATTTAAAATCGCTTGCTTGGCTTTTACTAATTGTATGTCAGTTAGGTAACAGAACCGGTCCATATGTATTCCCAGACATTTAACTATTTTTTTTTGCTCTATGCTAAAATTGTTAATGTTTATTGTAAACGTTTTCCAATTTTTCTTAGTGTCATTTGTCGCGAATTGGTATGGTTTCCTGAACAAAATCGTTTCACATTTATTGGCATCAACTTGTATTCGCCAGGTGTTTAGGAATTTGGTGATGAAACTGACAGCTGATTGAATGTTTTGTTGTATGTCAACTATTCTAGAAGCGGTACTATACACTATCATATCATCTGCATATCATATCGTTTGAATCTTTTGTGAATTTAAGTGGTCATTTATGATTAGGTCCCTGGTGTAAATATTGAAGAGTACTGGCCCATTGATAGTTCCTTGTTGAAGGCCATTATGTTGGCAGAATGTGTTTTTGGATGTTTCTGATCCCGTTGTAGTTATGAATTGTCTATTGTGCAACATATCGATTACAATTTGAATGATATCCTCATCGAAATTCAGTTTTTGTAGTTTAAATATTAAACCATCTAGCCATACACATTCAAACGCTTTCGCCATATCGATCATTATTGCTCCGGTACACATATCGTTGTTTAGGTTACAGCACACATCTGAAGTGAGTTTCGTAATCGCATGTATTGTGGAGTGATCATGCCTAAAACCAAATTGATTGTCTGGAATGAGGTCGTTCTTATTGATGTGATTTTGAATTTTATTATGAATAATAATTTCAAAAATTTTACTTAAATTTGACAATAAACTGATTGGTCGATAGTTTTGTGCATTTTTTGGATCTTTATTTTTCTTCGGTATCGGAAAAATTCGCGTAGTTTTCCAACACGATGGAAAAGATCTGTTGTTTAGAAGATTATTGAATATGGTGCATAAGTCTGCGATGATCTCTTCTGGTAAATGCTTGAGCACTACGTTAGGAATTTTATCGATGCCATACGATTTTTTTGTGTTACAGCATGCGAGAATATGCTTTAATTCCTCCATAGTAATGAAATATTTTTCCGATAATGAAGATGATGATGAATTCGATGCAGGTCTATTTGCACGATTGGTATGGTTGAATACTGTTTTGGTTACATGATTGGTTTGGTCATAGAGATGCTTTTCTTTTAATGCATTTACGTTTCGTTCGATAATTGTTTCGTGTGGTGTTTTCTCTGATGTTGTGTTTGGAATAGTTCGCTTCTCGATATAATGCCCTATGATGTCCAGGTTTTGTTGGGTGTTGAAACTGCTGTATTGGTTGGATGATTTTGGAAGGCTATTCCAGTTAATATTTAAATTGTTTAGATTTCTGGCTTCACTCTCGTCAATTTCTATTTGGTTTATGTTATTAACGTTGTTCGATTTCCAAATACGTTTCATTGTGGGAAACATTTTCGATCCCGGCTTAATGGATTCGATTTTGTTTTGCCAGTATTGGTTCACTTGGAGTTTAATGTTTTGACTGATTAGCTGGTAGGTCAATTTAATTTCAGCTTTAAGCAAAATGATTTGATTGCTGTCCGACATCCTACCTTGCCTTTTTAATTTTTTTATTTCGGTTACAAGGCGACTTTTTTGTTTGTACAATCGTTCGATGGTTCGATTTGTGTAACATTCCATATTATTTTTGTGTCGTACTTTTGGCATCTTGTGTCATCTTGATGTTTTGATGAATCAGGTTTGTGATGATTTCGATGTAGGTGTCTAAGTCACTGTTGCAGATATTTTTATTATTTGGCACAATATTTACTTCAGAATTAGTTCGCCTTACTGTACAGGGTGACATGGAGCTATGCAATGCGCAGATGGTATACTGTACTTGTGTGAATGGGATGAATGAATGGTTTGAATGAATGTTGTGTGAATGTAAGGTAAGGCTATGGACCAAAAGAGTGTCTATGCCAATACCTTTTTAAAAATAAAAAAAAATTAGTTCGCCTAAAATATTTAAAATATATGTTTTGCAGTTTTTTCGTCCATACAGCCCGATTTGTATCTGTGAATTGATAAATCAATTTTTTGGATGTATCGTCGAAATATTCTTGGTTGCGTTCTATTGATGAGCAGTGAATCTCGATTGCTCTGTGATCACTTTCGTAGTAGTGTGTCGGAATTTCCCCTTGACTATTCGTCGTGATATTTAATCTATCGTCCGTATTTGCCAAATCCAAATAACTTCCTGTTGGTATGTAGGTTGGTGTATCTGGTTTATATATCGTTGATTTATATAAAAACCTTTATCCATTTGCCAGCGATTTAATGCGATTCCTCTTCTGTTATGATACATATTGCCCCAATTAGAATGTCTAGCATTTATGTCAACAGCTATAACGTAGAATTTATTTGCGTTCATCAGATCCAGAGATCCAAATATCTGTGTCCACTCGCTTTCAAAATGTTGTTCAGCTTCGGTACTGTTATGGCTAGAACAGTAAAATTAAAAAAAGTTGAATTCTACTTTTCAATTTGATTTTTGCAATGGTGTTTTCGACGACTTTGTTATTCTGCAATTTGCTTATTTTTACGTGTTCGTATTGTATGCCACGTTTGATTAAAATTGCAGTTCCACCACCGTTTACGGAGTTAGGTCGGTCTTGTCTAATTATATCGTAATTTTTAAATTCAACATGATGACGATAATTTAATTTAGTTTCGCTGATCAACATCACGTCTGGGTGATGCAGTTCTAAACATTTTAATAAATTTAGTCGTCTGTTGATACTGACGATAGAATTAACGTTTAAAGCTAATATTTTTATATCGTTCATAACGTGCTTATAACGTTTAATAGTTGGGTAATCTGTTGACTTTGTTGTTGAATCATTCGAGCCATTTCTTCAACTTTTTTTGACAAATTTTCAACGGACAATTGGCTTGTAACTTTTGGTTTTAACATATCCGCATATGATCCGTTTTGTGCATTTACCGGCATACTTTTGAAAGTCCTGGGTGCATTTGTTTTCTTCTCATTAATTTTAACTTTGAGCTTTTCTAACATTTGTTGGTACACGGGACATCCCTTGAAGGATGCTGGATGACCCATTTTTTGACAGTTCGTACAATAGATGTCTTTCTTCTCAATTTCTGATGTGATACGACATTCATGGAGCATTTAACACATCTGTACATTAAGTTACAATTTATAGCCGCATGTCTGAATCGCTGGCATTTGCGACATTGCATTATTTCGTTTTGTTTCTTAAGTGCAGCCCATGATACCCGCTGGTAGTTTAAAATTTTTATTTTACCAATGCTTGTCATATTGGTATTTGCCTCAAATTGAACTATATAGAGTGGTAACTTTCGTCCACTTTCCGTTGAATGTTTGGTTTTCATTTGAATAATTTTAATGATTTTGACACCATCGTAACATTCCAGATCCGTTTTTAACTCGGTGATGTCTTCATCTTCAGATAACCCCTTTAGCACTAAGCATTTTGGTTTCATGGCTTTCGGCGTATACGTGAAATATTGCGTTTTAACTTCTTTTAGTAGAGAATTTATTCTTGAATAGTCTTCTATGGAACTGACTATGATGGAATGTTTTAACTTAGTCACCCGTCTAATCTCAAAGTTTTCCATTTTAGCACCCTTCTTCAATTGCAACGAATCTTTGATTGACTGGTTGTGAATATGAATTGGTGGTGGTTTCACTAACTTTTTCACCAGTGGTTTACCAGTCGATGAACTTTCCACGTTGCTATTCGTTAGAGCGTCATTCGCCTTATTTATTTTTATGGTTTTCGCCATGCGTATTTCTGGGAAGACTTCATTTTTGCTTGTTTTAAACAATCGAATGTTTCAATAGTTCTATTTGAAGTTGACGCATTTGTTTCATTTTCAATCGTCATGTTGGCATCCGAAATCAATGATTCAAATGGATTTGCTTTAAGCAATGTTTCATGGTCTGCGTTAAATATTCATTCGTGCCTAACAATTTCTCCATTCGATCGATGCGTACTAGGCGACGACAGCAATGGAACTGGTATTCTAAACATGGTATGATCCAAGATATATATATTACATGATAACATAAAAGTACTTTTTCTTCGGTGCGCCAACTTTTTTTTCTGGATAAAAAAAAGTACTAGCAGAGAGAAAACAAAACAAAATCATAATAAATTTTAGTCATGATTTGAAATCCATAAGGGTAGGGTGTGCTACTCATGAAAATCCAAAAAAAAAAAATCTTTTTTATGTTCAAACTCAAATTCATTCTGCATTATATTACCATTACAAAATAATTTTTTATTAAAAATTAAATATCTTTATTGCAAAAAACCTGCAAATTTTAATTATAGATTTAATTTATGTATTATTATTTATAATTTATTTTAGATATTTAATAAATCAATTAAAAAAATTTATATGAAAAAAGTCGATCAATGTATTAAAAAAAATTCTATCCTTCCCGTGTTGAACAATTTTCATTATGTTAAAATTTTAAAAACAAAGAGCACAAAGAAAAAACAAAAAAAGTACAATCAGATCATCAGATGATCAGGTAAATCGAGAGAGTACGAGAAGCAATAAAAGAGAGATAGTGCAATAATAGAGAGATAAAACAATAACAAAAAAATAGTGTTTTTGTTTACTCCTAATGACTATATCTAATATTTCTTATATCATGGTATGGTCGTTGCCAAAGTTTCGTGTTTTTATTTAAAAGATAAAGAAACAAAATGTTAATTTAAATACTTATAAAATTACAATTTTAATAGATAGATGGCAGAATTTATTAAAATTGTACATTTATTTTACTGCTTAATAAGAAGTTAACATATGTATAAACTTTCTTTTAAAAAGACTAAACAAACATTAATTAAAACATTTCTCCCACGGGCTTAATGACCAAATCATGAATTTGAACATGTGGTGGTGTACCAAGTATGTACAAACATGCTGCAGACACGTCCTCTGACTGTAGAATTGCCATTTGTAAAATACTTTCCTTATCGAAACCACCTGCTTCGAAAATTTCTGTTTCCACAAGACCGGGACAAATCATTGAAACACGCACTTGTTTATTTAGATGCATTAATTCTTGGCGAAGCACTTCAGTTATCGCTTTAACACAATGTTTTGTACCGGGATACACATTACACGTATTATTTGGAGGTGGAAAAAATGGTACGCTATGACCTGTAATACTGCCTATATTCACAATATGTCCTGGTTCGCCGGTTTTTTTGAGTATTTTATAGGCGGCCCGTGTGCAATACAGTAAACCGACAACATTTGTATCAATCACACGCAATAAATCTTCCATTTTGCTGTCATCGCCCAAAATTGTTGTACTAAGTGAAACACCAGCATTATTTACTAAAATGTTAACGCTACCAAAACTGTTTTCGATCCAATCGAATGCGCTGTGCACCGATTGTTCGTTTGATACATCACACGAATAGGCGTGCAATTGACCTTTTGCACCATCTACATATTTTTTTAACGCCTAGATAAAAAATATACAATTTTTATCTATATATAGCACATTTATATAGAATAGTGCACATTTGTTACCAACCTCAATTTTTTCTTTACGACGTGCTAATCCAATTACGATTAAACCATGGTTAGTTAAATCAATTGCTATAGCGGCACCTATTCCGGCACTAGCACCGGTTACAACAGCCACTTTACCAATCCAACGTTCCATATTTACTGTACGAGTGTCAATAGTTTAAATTAACAACTGAACGACAGAATTTGATTGCTTTGGTCTTTTATACCAAAACAAATGTACACGGTTAGAAACATACTGTCAGAATGATGATGCATATATTATTTCCGCCTTATATATACACTGATCCCCCCATTTACACGGTCCGGACATTTAAATTCGTATTTTGCCTCAATTTCATGTTGTAAATACGTGTTTTAATAAATTTTTATTAAACTGATAAAGGAATATACATAATAGGTGCCATTTTTAGTGACTGGTTAAATAATTGTTTTTTCAGGCTTACGCCGTATCCCGTATTACAAAAACCAAAATTTAACATATAATGTTTGGCGTCCGTTTGACTATGTTCCTATATAGTCATCCATCAAGTTTGGCTACAATAAACCCAACATTTAAATTGATAAATTTTTTACGATGCAAAAATCTGTTAATCCTGTTAATCCTGGAGGAGTTGTGTTCAAATAGTTTCCCAAATTGTTACGTTGATTTACGAATTCCACATCAGAATTGTTTTGGATAATAGAGGAATGATTATTGTATTCGCGTATTCCCTCTCGCGTAAGAGGGATGATTATTGTATTTGGTACCGAAACTCTCTTATAATATTTATCTAAAAATAAGTAACGTGTGTTATACATAATTTTATTATTAATAAATTGCTTTTGTTAATATAAAATAATAGAACGTATAACTACGATTTATATTTGATTAGAAATACAGTGGAACCTTTGATTAGAAATACAGTTATAACGAACATCTCGTAAAATCGGAGGATTATTTATAAATATGTAAATAAAGATCCACCAAATTTTGCACACACATACTGCACACACACGATGTAGATGGCTAAATTTTCATCACTATAGTGACGCAATTAAAAAGCGCAAATGGAATTCGTTTTTACAATTATGCAATCAATAAAATTTGCGTTTTTTTTAAATTTTCTTATGGAATCACCCTACATGTCTTATATGCTAACCAGCGAGTCAGTAAGAAATTTCAGAAACAAGGCGACATCTGTAAAATGAATGTTAAATGTCATTATAGACCAGCAAAATTTTTAAGAGTTGCTCGATCAGTTTCGGTTAATTGAATTGTCACTTTAACAAAACTTAACAGCCGAAACTGAAGGAAACGTCAAAATAACAAATAATAGAACATACAGAACTTAAAAAATGCACATTTGATTTATAATGTCGTTTTCGTTTGAACATAAAAACTTGCACTGAGTGCAAAAAATTACATGAAAACCGTTCGTTTGAACCAAAAAAAATTGCCTGACAGCTAAATTTTTTGAACTCAGTGCAATTTTGTCTACTCTGGTTTTTTCGACCGAGTTACCCCTATTTTACACCAATACTATAATTTTATCTGTCACTGTGCTGCCATTTTGACTTTTGTGAACAAAACCGTCTATCTATAAATGGTTTTGTTTGTGAATATTCATTTTTTTTCAGAAAACACAAATATAAATGAGGGTAAATCGGTTTCATGTTCGATTGATGCACAAAATCAGTGTACTCTGCCAATGAGGGGAAAAAAATCAAACGAAAACGACATATGAAATTTTATTTGAATTTCACAAGTCGCGTTACGATGTTTGCTAGCCGAACTGTCAACATTTCTGTAAGAGAAAATTTATCGTCAATTTCTGTAAGGTTGCTTAATGATTTGTTACGGACTCGCTGGTTATGCCTTTAGAAAGCCAACAAATCTACTAGAACAATATAAGGGAACTTTGTACAAGATTCCCGACTTGTAGTGGGAAACAAATAATATTCCCGAACAATGTTATTTTCTGCAAAATATTAGCAGAAAAATGTAGTAAAACAAAATATAATATTTATGCGTAATATAAACGTCATATTTTGTTCTGTGAATTGTTGTTCTTTCAATTGTTTAATCGATGAATTGTTTTTCTAGCAATTTTCGGGCTACCACGTCAACTAATACAACTTAAAAGATAAATCAGAGGCCCCCTACCAAAACTGCTTATCGTTAGGAAAAAATGTCAGTGTCGATAAATTGAGCATACCATTTCAAAATATCATTTCTCTAATGTCTACTAGATGGCTTACTCAAAAAGGTGGATTTAATCTACTATTATTGTAAACAGTATGTTAAAACCAAACTGTTTATCTTTCAAATGGCTAATTTTGTCTTGCTTATTCTCACTGTAAATCCATTCGTTAACAATTCACAACACTAATACTACTTGATTTGTTTGCCCGCAATCTGACACCTCATGGCTATCGTATATGATTCTTCTTCTTCAGAACATAACTATGCGTTAGATTCGTGAACTGATAACAATGAACAAACTTTGAGACGCCGATTGAAAAAGAGATATCAAAATCAAAGCATTATAGCCGCACATATATTGTTATTATTTGAAAACTTCATCGGGTTTCGAGTCCTGTTAGCGATGACTTTAACCAAGCCACCGCGGATAATCTTCTGTTCTTCTAACGATCCTATTAAATGTGTAATATGTCAAAACTTTAATCCAAAATAATGTATTAGCAAAGTCATCCTGCGAGCACACTTCAAAAAATGCTATTACCTAGTGTTGTTATTTTTACATTTTATAATTTTTGCTGAATATTTACTCCACACACATTACTTTAACATAATATGTATGAGAAATTAAAAGATTGTCGATGAAGCTTCTACGAACAACCTAGTCTAGTTTGATTGGACTAATATACGAATTGAAACACGCTTCAACATTGGGTATGTAAAACACAAACCTAAAAATGAAAATTAAAAACCAAAGCTACATAATTTAAAATGGAAAAATCGCTCAAGAGTTGTGGTATATATAGCCAACCACTAATAATAATAAGCAGTTTTTAAACGCCATTACTGGCCCCTTACTGAGTCAACTATTTGGCTCCAACGGTTTCGATCCTGAGCATGGTCATCATCATACTGTCTAGGACAATCTGAAGAGGCCAAATCGTTCTCTACAACGTGGAGCTATCGTCACCTGCAACGACCTCTGCGCCTACCATATGGTGATTCTCCTTTCAGAGATCGCTGCACAATTCGTTCCGGATCAGCACGCAGAACGTGACCGAGCCAGCGTACTCGCTGAGATCTTACTTCATGTACAATATCGGGAATCTCCATCAGATATCTGATCTTGATATTGCACAGAGCTCGGTATGTATGTACCATCTATTTCGCGTTTTGGGGCGTAAATCACACGTATGATTCTTTTCTCAAATGTAAGGAGCCATCTCTCGTACTCATCCGTCAGCGCCCTACTTTCACATCCAAACATAACAACGGGCCTAATCAACGCTTTGTAAAGCTTCAGCTTAACGGCACTTGATAAGTGTTTAAATTTTAGCAGTGGGCTTAGAGGATACAAAAAATGACTGCCACTGATAAGAGAACCCAAATATTTGAACCTCTTCACTCTTTCAAACGTGTGGTGGCTACTACTAAAATCTGGTGTGCCATGGTCCCTAACACCAGATATCAGGTATTTCGTTTTGGACTCATTGATCTGAAGTCCAACTGAAGCTGAAAATTCTTCAAGCGGATCAAGTGTTTCTTTCACTCCGTTGCTATTCAGTCCAATCACGCATATGTCATCTGCATATGCAAGCACCTGATTGGACTGGCGATATAAGATGTTGCGCTGAGGTGTTTCAGTTTTACGAAAGATGTATTCTATACATGAGATTAAAGAGTATCGGAGACAGCGCATCTCCCTGCCGAACACCCGAGAAAACTGCAAAAATTGTCGATAGCCTGTTCTCAACTTTAACACAGCATTGAGACTGCGTCACTGTCATCCTTCACAGTCGTACCAATTTTGTTGCCATTCCAAGGTATTCCAGGGCAGACCATAAACTCTCTCGGTTGATCGAGTCATAGGCCTGCCGGAAATGCAGAAACACCTGATGTACGGGAATGGATGTCTCATAATATTTAGATAGAATCACTCGCAGCGAAAAGACCTGATCAGTGACTGACCGATTCGGGCGAAATCCTCCTTGATAGTTACCAACTTAGCCTTCCGCTAGAGGAGTGATTTTATCCAATACAATGTATGACAGTAACTTGTATGCTGTGCAAAGGGGAGCTATACCGCGATAATTCTCACACTTCAAGCGGTCTCCCTTCTTGAAGATGGGGCATATCGCGGCCACTTTCCATTCGTCAGGCATAACTTCGGTTCGCCATACCATAGGTTATTCCTATAATACGCATATTTTACGAGTACAAACACAGAAGGTGGCTATTAAGTATTTTTTATTAAATCATTAAATCATTTAACTGGTTGGTTATTTGCGTATATGTATGTACAACTACAAACATTATAGTATTATCCGCGAGTATAGTGCACAAGGTCATTATAATTTACGTGATTAATATTTTTATAACTGTATATGTGCCAGTTTAATTTTTTTACTAATTTAGTATGGTTCACCAACCGGTTTAATGATTAAATCATGAACTTGAACGTGAGGTGGTGTGCCGAGTATATATAGACATGCTTGTGATATATCTTCTGATTTTAAAGAATTCGCCACTTTGAATAGTGCATCAATATTTTCATATCCACCCATGTCAAAAATTTCAGTTTCCACTAGGCCCGGACAAATCATAGACACTTTGACCTTCGGATTTAGCGTAATTAACTCTTGTCGCAACACCTCGGTGGTCGCTTTAATAGCGTATTTTGTTCCCGGATATATATTAAAACCATCCTTGTTGAGTGGCGACACGGGTATTGAATGGCTTAAAATACTTCCAAGATTTACGATGTGGCCGTATTCTCCGGTGCGTTGTAAAATATTGAACGCTTCTTTAGTACAGTACAAAACACCATAAAGATTTGTATCGATCGTTGCTTTTAAATCTTTAGCACTGTCGTGTCCCAAAATCGATGTATTCTTGAGAAGGCCCGCATTGTTTATTAAAATATTTACACGGCCGAATTTGTCATCGATCCACTTGAATGCAGCTTTTACGGAATCCTCACTGGCCACATCACAGAAGTAAGAGTAGATTTCACCTTTTGCACCGACAATTTTTTGTTTTAAACTCTACATATACAAGAAATATATAGAACTGATAAATAATGACTGATAGATACACTGGCAATTTATTTGATTTGATTTGAATACACACCTCAACTTTTTCGATACGTCGCGCTAATCCAACCACAATTAATCCAGCTTTGGCTAGATCGATACAAATTGCCGCACCAATACCAGCACTTGCCCCAGTAACCACAGCAACTTTACCAATCCAACGATCCATTTTGAGATGATGTTATTACTTCAGCAGTTAATTTTAAACTGATTTATAGCTTGATTCGAAATGTATATACTTTATAGGTATATGTATATACTCGTATGTATATATATGCTAATTAGTAAAACTTAAAAACTATCAATACCAAGTATATTCTAGTTTTTTTGTTATTTAATGACATTTTTAAGGTCATGTGAACTATTAATCACGTACATGTTTTCTTTTATCTTATGTTAAACAGACCGATAATTTATGGCGAGTCTGAATCTTATTGCATATATGGGAATTGCTGCGTAATGTAAGCAATTTAATATTATGACTGAGCACGAAATAACATGTTGGTATACGGGGATGAATGTTTTTTGTAAATGATTCCAAGTGATTCTAGTATAGTCGGCAAATTATAGGAGCTATCTTGTTCACTGCTAACTCGTATATATAAACGGTCTACATTTTTACTTATTACTTATTTTATTTCGATTTTGACTTATAATTTAAGCAACCTAATTGCATTAAACCACATCCAGACTATTGTAAATATTCAACGAATGTTTGTTGGTGGTTAAAAAAACAAATCGGATGGACTCGCAACAAATAAAAAATATGCAATCAAGATTACATTTGACCCATTTGCATTATAAATAGGTGGTTTTAAAAAAAACGAAGGAAAGTAAAAACGTTTATGTGTCCTCCACATTTGTCCTCCATACGATTTGTGAATAAAATATGGATACTATATTTTTTATGGAGAGGTGTCCCTAGCGTATATTAATTTAACCGGTGTGAAGTTTTCCACAAATAACAAAAGTGTAGCTACACAATATTACAAATAACGTATATGTATAGTTACACAATTTAACAAAAAGTGTAGCAATCCACAGAAAAATGTAACATAGTAAATTATTAGACAAATTACCTGTTAATGGCCATAAAAGATCCTCCTACACTTTCATTGTAAAGGGTGTTTCTTATAATATCGATAACTTACCCCCTGAGGGTTGCGTTAATATGATCCCAACAATAAATAACCTTAAAACTACACACAATGAGATGGCATGCTCAGATTTATCTATAGACATCTCTAGGACCACCTGTTAATGGCCATAAAATATTCTCCTACACTTTCATAGTAAAGGGTGTTGTAAAATCGATAACTTACCCCCCGAGGGTCGCGCTAATATGGTCCCAACCAAAAATGTTCTTCAAAGTACACACAATAAGATGGCATACTCAGATTTATCTAGACATCTCTTGAATTATTATTTTTAATTCATATACAATCCAGAAAATCCTCTTTGTTAGCGAATTGAAAATGTATAACTATATTTTGAAAATTCTTTAAAGGTTGATAGTAATAGCTTAACGTATTTTAATGTTTGTGATTATTTCTAGCTAGCATTTAATTATAATTAAAAATTACGTCATATTACATTTTGGGGTGCTAGTTGACAGCCTCCACGTGGCGCACCCTGGGTAATGTACTGTAGATCGAACGGTTGTAGTATCCAATCCCAGCGTAGTAGAGAAACAGTATAGCAGATAGTCAACAAAAAGATGAAATGTCGGGTATAAACAAAAATATACTCCAGGTGGGTCAGAACTTAGATTCTATATCCCACCCCGATTTATCGGGCTGCTCCACGGATTGGAGGGAGCAACACGACATTGCAAAGGAAATCGTCGGTAGGCAACCCGGCTGATCATTTTTGATCACTACTGGAAGCAAGGAACAAGCGATACATGAATGGCCCTTTGGTGGAAGAAGTACGGCACTCCAAAGAACACCACCATCAACCCCACCGCCAGGGAACACCACACTGCTGTGTGAACTAAACAATGAGGAGGAAAATACCTCTTCCATCAAGCATAAAAATTCCAAGCCAACTGCCGAAGACACGTCCAGCGCACAAGCAGTTATAATACATAACGCGGAATTAATAAATAAATTTGAGCAAATGGAGAAATTAATCGCGCAACTGAACAATGAAGTTGCCATGTTAAAGAAAGAAAACCTTATGCTAAAGGAAACCGTAAATAAAAATAACAACGCAGGAAACTTAGCAATAATGAACAACCAATTTCAAGTACTCGCAGATCAAGCCGAATATCAAACTGATGAAGATGAGCTTGAAAAAGAAACAAATTGGAGACTACAGAAATCCAAGAGGGCAAATAAGAAACCTAGAGAAGAAACCAACCCAAGCAAGAGGAAAGCTGAATCATCACCAGAAGTTGAGCCAATGCAAACCCACATTAAAACTGGCAAAGCAATTTTTGGAACAAAAGTGCATGAGACAGAAAAGAAAAAACAGGTACCACCTCCGATCAATATTCTAGGAATAACCAACCACGGTAGTATTCAGAAAGTGATGAAAGAAGTAGTACGAAATGACTACAAAGAAATATCGCTCAGCAATAATATTTGGAAAATAAATACAACAGAGCCTGAAGATTATAAAGCTCTGGCTAACAAACTAAATGCTGATGGTCACCAGTGTTATACCTACGAGGACAAAAATGATCGATCAATTAAAGTAATGGCAAGAGGTCTCCATCCAACTTGCTCAAAAGATGAAATTATTGAGGACCTGCAAAACAAAGGCCTGAAAATAATCGATGCAGTCAACATCATCAGAAAACAGAGAAGAGAAAACAGGGACGGAAATGTTGAAATCATGAGAAAAGGTCTCCCACTTTTTATGCTAACCTTCGACAACCAAGAAAAAATCAAAAATATTTATAATATTAAGGCTATCCTCAACCTAAGAGTTAAAATAGAAACACCGAGAAAGGTCACTCGACTAATACCACAATGTAAAAAGAGCCAAGATTATAATCATACACAAAAGTACTGCCACCGTGAAGCAAGATGTGTTAAATGTGCAGGAAATCACGCAGGAAATGACTGCACACTCCCCCGAGATACAACACCGAAGTGTATCAACTGTAATGGCCAGCATCCAGCCAACTACAGAGGATGTGAAGTTGCAGTAGAACTACAAAAAATGAGAGATAAATCACGCAAACCAGGTACATCAATAAATGTACAATCTATAAAAAGAACAACGGAGCCAAAATCGTGAACTGCTAATCAAAACATACAAAGCCAGAGAGTAAACGAAAACGTTACTTATGCACAAATAGTTCAACAAACAGAGGAGAAACAGTTAAAAGTGGATCTCGTTCTACAGGACATACTGAGAAATCTAGAGAACCTTAACAAAAGACTTATTTCGCAGGAAATGAGTCTGCAGAAAACTCTAGAAGAAATGAAATCACAAACTAGTTTCAATAAAAGAGTAGAAGAAAACCTTAATCGAGTGTATCAAAATATAAATTATATAAAATCGAATTATAAACAAAAGCAATGAATAAAACATTACGAATTGTAACCTGGAATTCAAATGGGCTATTGCAACACATTCAAGAACTAGATATATTTTTAAACATGCATAATATAGATATACATTTGTCTTATATCAGACACCCATTTTACCAAAACTTCATTCTGTAAAATAAAAGGATATAATTGCTACTATGCACTACATCCTGAGAACAAAGCCAGAGGTGGATCAGCTATCTTCATAAAAGAGTATATAAAACATAACGAAGAACCAAAAGTTGAGAACCTTTCCATGCAAGTCACAACAATCAAAATACAATTAAGCAATATTAAAACATGCAGTATCTCAGCAATATATTGCCCTCCAAGATACAATCTCGAACAAGTAGATTATACTAATCTTCTGAAAACGTTAGGAAGTGTCTTTTTAGTTGGAGGTGACTATAATGCAAAAAATACGTATTGGGGATCTCGGTTAACGACCGCTAAAGGAAAAGAACTGTTCGCAGCAGGCAAACAACTAAAATGCGAGTTTCACTCAGGCGGTACACCAACCTATTGGCCTACGGATATCAGTAAGATTCCAGACCTTATAGACTTCTTTATTACAAAAGGGATTTCAGATAATTATATCCATATAGAGAACAGTGAAAGTCTATCATCAGATCATTCACCAGTTATTATGATACTTAGCCAAACAATTATTTTGAAAGAGAGCAACCCGAAATTAACGAGCTTCAAAACCAATTGGGATCTCTTCCAAACACAGTTAACAGAAAGAATTAGTCTGCAGAACCCAATTCAGGGACCAGTCCAAATAGAAGACGAATTAGATAAGCTCATCCATAATATCCAATATGCTGCGTGGGAAAGCACTCCAAATAATAGGCAGGAAATGAAGCGCAATGCTAGCTATCCAGAGGATGTGAGAGAACTTCTTAAAAATAAGAGAAAAGCACGGAAGAATTGGCAAAAACATCGAAATGCTGAAAATAAAAGAGTATTTAATCATTTGTGTAACAAATTAAAATACCTTATAAAAGACATTAAAAATCAATCAGTTAATAAATACCTCAGCACTCTAACTGGGCGAAAAGATACTGATTATTCATTATGGAAAGCAACTAAGAATATTAAAAGACCTAAACTTCAGATTCCTCCAATTAAAAATAATGAAAATTGGGCTCGAAATGCTAAACAAAAAGCAGATTTGTTTGCAAATCATCTTGAAGAAACATTCCAACCTTATCCAAAACAAACGGAAGAAGAAAATATTACACCAATAAATAAACAGGATGAAGTAAATATTACACCTGTAACATTGAAAGAACTAAAATGGGAAATCAGGAATAATCTAAATGCGTATAAGGCTCCAGGATATGATCTTATAACGGGTCAGATAATAAAACTGTTACCGGAGAAAGCGTTGAGGAAACTAGTGCATATAATTAATGCAGCATTTCGACTAAGATATGTACCAAGACAATGGAAAGTTGCAGAAGTAATTATGATACTTAAACCGAACAAACCTCCGCATGATAAAGCTTCATATAGGCCAATTTCTCTGTTACCAACATTATCGAAACTATTTGAAAAAGTTCTTCTTAAAAGACTAAAATCAATTATAGAAGAAAGGAATCTTATCCCTTCACATCAGTTTGGATTTAGGGAAAAACATTCTACGATAGAACAAGTACATCGAATTACTGATGTAATCGAGAAATCACTAGAAAGCAAACAAATATGCTCAACTATATTCCTTGATGTAGCGCAAGCATTTGACAAAGTATGGCACCAGGGGCTAGGATTCAAACTTCATCGAGATCTTCCGGAGCAATTTTTTAAAATTTTAAAATCATACATATCAGAGAGGCACTTCCGAGTAAAGTATGAGAATGAGTACTCCCAACTAAAAAGAATAACAGCCGGAGTACCACAAGGGAGTGTTCTTGGGCCAGTCCTATATCTCGTATATACTAGAGATATACCAACTACAGAAGAAACAATAACGACTTTTGCCGATGACATGGCAATACTTGCAACAGCAAAGAACATCAATGACTCCACTAGTAAATTACAGAAGGCTACTAACCTGATAATGATATGTAATTGGACAAAGAAATGGCGAATTAAATTAAATGAAGCAAAATCAATCCAAGTGAACTTTACAAATCAAAAAGTTAACCATATACCAATAATGATAAACTCAATAGTAGTACTCCATGCAAACACTGCCAAGTATCTTGGTATGACTTTAGATGCTAAGCTTAGTTGGAAGGAACACATAAAAAAGAAGAGAGAAGAACTAAACATAAAATTTAGAAAAATGCTTTGGCTCCTAGGGAGACAATCTGAACTAGCGATCCATAACAAACTGCTGTTATACAAACAAATTCTGAAGCCTGTATGGACATATGGTAGCCAACTCTGGGGATGTGCCAAGAAGACAAATATCAGAATCATACAAACAGTTCAAAATAAAATCCTACGATGTATTGTTAATGCACCGTGGTACATTCGAAACGACAACCTCCATCGAGATCTCATGATTCAGCTTGTCGCGGATGAAATTAAGCATCATGCAACAAAACACCTACAACGTCTGCACCAGCATCAAAATCTGGACATACGCTGTATGCTGACTACATCTCCAACAAGAAGACTGCAAAGAACCAAACCACTGGACTTATCGCGACCAGGAGGTCAGTAGAGTTACTGTGGCGAAAAATCTGAGGGAGGAGTTACACTAAACTGGGGATAATCACTTGATTACGCCGACTATTCAAAATACTGTATTAATGTAAATTACTAAATGGGTACAAGACTCAGTCGTAATATAAATAAACAGAAAAAAAAAAAAAAAAATATTAAATTTGCACAAACGCATATTTTCATTTAATAGTATAATTATATTTAATTTTTTTATTATAATCGTAATAAATATAATTTACTATGTTACATTTTTTTGTGGATTGCTATACACTTTGTGTTAAATTGTGTAACTACATATACGTTATTTGTTATATTGTGTAGCTACACTTTTGTTATTTGTGGAAAACTTCACACCGGTATTAATTTATTATTTTTTATAATAGATGTCGATGTTATAGATATTCATATTAAGTGCGTTCCATAGGGTAGATATGGGTAGATGATCAATGGAACAAAATATTTATGACAGGAGTAAAACGTAACCTTAATAATTATTATTAAACAGTTTTTAAAGGCCATTACTGGTCCCATATAATCCGGCTCCACCAGTTTTGATCCTGAGCTTGGCTTTCATACCGTCTTATACAATCTGAAGAATCAAAATCGTTCACTACACCGTGGAGATGTCGTCACTTGCAAAGACTTATGCGCGTACCATATGGTGTCTCTCCGTTCAGAGATAGCTGAACAATTCGTTCCGGATCCGCATGTTGGACGTGACCGCCGTGATTTTCATCAGATCTCTGATCTCGATATTGTTGATCTCGATATTGTAAAGGCATAATATGTTATGCAAAAAACAAGTAGCTATACTATGTAGTTGATAATAAACGCCATATTTGGGTTTTCAAAAAATGTAAGCCTACGAAAGTGGCCCTTCAACAAACCAAAAGCATTTTCAACAACTAATCTAGTTGCTGAATGTAGGTTTTAATTCCCAAAATCCTTGAATTTTGGAACCAGGTAATGACATTCGGCGTCTTCTTTTATTTTATTTTATCCTTGCAATTTTTGATTAATTTGCATTTTCACTCCTGTTCATTTCAAAGACTTGATAAAGGATTCGGTACACCGAGCTTGGAATTACATTGAATCTATCGGAGTTGCCGATAGGTTTCAGTGTTGGCAAGGAACCACAATGTTGTATAACTGTTCCATCTGTTAGTTTTTTTTAATATTTAAAAAAAACACGTGTTGCATATTGGTAATTCAAAGTTGATTGAAAGAGAAACTTGATTTTATGCCATTTATGTAATTGTGACCAATATGGCTCCTGTTAGAGGATTGTATTCAAACTTCAAAATTGTCGATGACTTTATCCAATAAAAGCAGTTCAATGGTCTCATTTTCAGCTCAAATATTGTTCTTAAGAAATTGAATTGTTTGTCGATAATTGTTATACACTTTACTTTTCGAAAAACCCCAAAGAAAATAATCTAATAAATCGTCTTGGTGTCCAATTGGCATCAGAATTACTTGAAATTATCAGAAGAGCTGTGCTTGGCCCTTCACGAATATTTTCACTCACAGCTGTTACTTTTCCACGAATACAAACTGGACGTTGGTGTTCATATGATCTGCCCCCTAAAACTGACCCAGTTTTTTCAGAACGTTCAACAATTTTGCGTAATTTACGAAATGTTTTTTTACCTTACAGAGCCTACTATCCTATAATAGTTAAAATCTTAGTAAAATACTAAAAAATAAATCCTTCTATTTGAAATATTTGCATTTTCAAAATCTGAATAGCTTTCATCCATTTTTTTAAATATTAAACAAATATCACATTAATTTTAACAAAAAAATTTATTTTGTTACATATTTCAACAAAACCTCAATTTTTATTAATAAATCTATTTGA
This sequence comes from Tipula unca, assembly GCA_951394425.1. Classification (NCBI taxonomy): domain Eukaryota; kingdom Metazoa; phylum Arthropoda; class Insecta; order Diptera; family Tipulidae; genus Tipula; species Tipula unca. The sequence goes on from OX596380.1 coordinate 78,782,843, forward strand.
TTTTGCTAAACTAAAACCCATCTGGCGTAACTCTTTTGTGTAACTGCTTTCTACATCTACTACACCATCATTTTAGTGTGAGTAGATGCGAGTAGATACAAGTCGTTGTGAGTAGTTTGCTCACGCCAATGAAACACGATTAATATACGCACTTAACAGACCAATACTGCAATTGTTATGATTATTGGAGTTATTTTCAAAATAATTGTTTCTTCAACACAACTATATTTCATATGTCTAAAATTTTACATGAAATGTCCAATTCGAGTTACCAGCCTTTGGAAAATATGATATATTTACAAATCGTGTGAACAGTCAAGGAACATTTGTGAAGTAACATTTGATGAATATTTGCAATAGTCTGGACGCGGCTTTAGAACAAAATTTTTGATTTTGAATTCTAATTCCATATTTGATGTAATTTTTTTCAATTTGACCTTGATATGCAAATTAAGGCGTGTTCCAACAATGAAACTAAGTGGCAACAATATCTTTCCAAGTCATTGAGTCTATGCCCGAAAAGACATGACGTACACCCAGAAAAAATCTTGTAATTTTATAGTGATTTCTTGGTAAAACGAAAAGGATTTACTTATAGAAATTAGCCAAAATGCCAACAATGTATTTTAATAAGAAAAATAATTTTGTTTTAAAATGGAAAAATCCTTTCATATGTGGCCCCTGTGGTCGGGGGGCACTCACATGTCTCGTAAATCAAAATTGCACGAACATGTTTCCCAGGAATACCACCACAGTATCCTTTGCTTGTCGTAGGAGGCGACTAAACGATTGGATCGCTGGGCTGACGACCCGCATCCGTAAAAAAATAAAATGTTTATAAAGTCAACAAAAAGAAAAATGGATACCGCCAAAACAACACCGGACCCCCGCTCAAGTACCCGGACACGAGATTTAGGATCGGCACGTGGATCGTGCAATCACTAAGGAAACCAGGAGCGTTAGAGGGCCTAATCACGTGCATGAAGGAGTATCGGCTGGAACTCGTTGCTCTTCAAGAAACTCGCTGGCCTAAAAGTGGAGACCATGTGTCCCAGGGCTATACGTTGTTCTACAGTGGAGGTGGCCTCGGAAATCTTGGAGCTGGATTTCTTCTTGGGCCGCAGGTAAAGAACGCTGTTATGGATGTCCAAGCAGTCAATAACCGATTGTGTAAACTTCGCTTGCGCATGAAGTTAGCTAACCTGTCGATAATTTGTGTACATGCGCCCACAGAAGTCAGCCAGCCCCAAGATAAAGCCTCATTTTACAATGACTTGGACGATCTGATGGGATCTATACTGGAACACGATGTTAGAATGGTAATTGGGGACTTTAATGCTAGAGTTGGCAGAAATCAGACCGACTTGTGTGAAAACATAGGTCCGTACTCCCGACACGAAACTGCGACCGATAATGGTGAGAGAATGATGTACTTTGCGGTTGCTCATGATCTTAGAGTAGCAAGCACATTCTTCCCTCACAAACACATACATCTTGAGACATGGACACATCCTCGCGGAACTTCCCGCAGCCAAATTGACCATGTGTTAGTTTCTAAAGGACGGGCTCAGGTTGTGCAGGATGCAACCAAATACGTAGGCAGCGATCATCATTTGGTCGCTGTAAAGCTACGATGAAAGTTTTCGTACAAGTCTGGGAACACAGCGAAACTCATGGTACGTTTCGATTGTGAAGGTCTGATAAATGAAGATCAAAAGAAACGATATCAGGATCTTGTCAGCGACAACATTGATGAAGCTAATTACCAGTCTGACTGCGTGAACTCTGTCTGGGAGGTACTGAAAACTTCGGTTGTCAGTGCTGCTCAACAGACTTTAGGTATAGTGAAAGTCAGACCCAAGAATGATTGGTTTGATGACGAGTGTCGTCTTGCAGTTGAGCAACAAAATATAGCCCATAATGAAGTGCAACAACGTCTCACAATCGCGAGGAAAAACAAGGCTGCTCTTGCAAGAAGGGCAGCTAAGCGGATTTGTAGACGGAAGAAGCGAGAATGGTGGAAGGCCGAGGTTCTGAAAGTACAACAACTCAGCAATGAGCGCAGTTCGCGTAATTTCTTTAAAGGAATTACTGGACTGCACCATACTTTCAGGCCTACGTCAACCGCCATTCGGGACCGGGATGGAAACCTCTGTGTCAACATCGACGCAGTACTTGACGCATGGAGTGGACACTTTAACGACCTGCTTGATGTCCATCATGCGTCACAGACTGTTGTTGAGCCACCTCTAATACAGACTGCGGAGATTTGCACTGAGGAGACATCCCATGAGGAATTCACTAAAGCCATGCAGAGAATGAATCGAAACCGTGTACCTGGAGTGGACTGCATTAATTCGGAGCTCTTGATATTCGGAGGGGATACTTGGTTGAACTGTCTTTTCGACCTTATTCGATTAGTATGGCGAACCGAAGTTATGCCTGACGAATGGAAAGTGGCCGCGATATGCCCCATCTTCAAGAAGGGAGACCGCTTGAAGTGTGAGAATTATCGCGGTATAGCTCTCCTTTGCACAGCGTACAAGTTACTGTCATACATTTTATTGGATAGAATCACTCCTCTAGCGAGGGGCTTGGTTGGTGACTATCAAGGAGGATTTCGTCCGAATCGATCAGTCACCGATCAGGTCTTTTCGCTGCGGATGATTCTATCTAAATATTATGAGACATCCATCCCCGTACATCAGGTGTTCCTGGATTTCCGGCAGGCCTATGACTCGATCAATCGAGAGAGTTTATGGTCTGCCCTGGAATACCTAGGAATGCCAACAAAACTGGTACGACTATGTAGGATGACAGTGACGCAGTCCCAATGCTGTGTTAAAGTTGAGAACAGGCTATCGACAAGTTTTGTAGTTAACTCGAGTGTTCGGCAGGGAGATGCTCTGTCCCCGATACTCTTTAATCTCATGTTGGAGTATATCTTTCGTAAAACTGAAACACCGCAGCGTAACATCTTATATCGCCAGTCCAATCAGGTGCTTGCATATGCAGATGACATATGCGTGATTGGACTAAATAGCAACGGAGTGAAAGAAATACTTGATCCGCTTGTAGAGTTTTCAGCTTCAGTTGGACTTCAGATCAATGAGTCCAAAACGAAATACCTGATCTCTGGTTTTAGGGACAATGGCACACCAGATTTTAGTAGTGGCCACCACACGTTTGAGGGAGTGAGGAGGTTCAAATATTTGGGTTCTCTTATCACTCACGATAACAGTGTGGGTGAGGATATTAAAGTGTGGCTGGCAGCTGGCAGTCGTTCTTTGTATCCTCTAAGGCCATTGCTAAAATCTAAACACTTATCAAGTGCCGTGAAGCTGAAGCTGTACAAAGCGTTGATCAGGTCCGTTGTTATGTTTGGATGTGAAAGTTGGGCGCTGACGGATGAGTACGAGAGCTGGCTCCTAACATTTGAGAGAAGAATCATGCGTGTGATTTATGGCCCAAAACGCGAAATAGATGGTACCTACCGAGCTCCTTACAATATCGAGATCAGATATCTGATGAAGATCTCAGATTGTCTTAGACAGTATGAAGACCATGCTCGGGATCGAAACCGCTGGAGCCGAATTGTTGACTCAGTAAGGGGCCAGTAATGGCCTTTAAAACTGTTTTAATTAATTTAATGTGACATTACCTCATTTGAGGCCAAGATGATTCAATTTTTCATTTTCATTTTAAATGTAAAATGAATTCGGATTTATTTTAAAATGGTTATGTAAATAAAATCCTTTTGAAGTAAAATGTAAAGTATTGTATATTCAATAGATGAATTCTTTTACGTTTTAAATGTTTCTATTTAGGGCAAAATGTTTTTTTTCATATTTTCATTTTAAAAATAAAATGAATTTATAGATTTATTTAAAATTATACTATAATAAAATACCATTAGGATTTTTTTTTAAATTAAAACAGTTGCTTTGGATATATTTATTGTTATTTATTATATGTATATTTTATAAAAAATTTCAATTTATACTTAAGTACGTCACAAAATACATAAAAGTCTGTCAGTTCTTCAAAACTTTCGTCTACTGCAATAACTCTTGGCTGCATTTTTGTTCCAGTTGCCAAGCAATTACTTCGTCATTGGTCAATTTTTCCTGTATATTGTTTATTGTTGCGGCATGTAGCAAAAAATCCTCTTGTGAATCAGAAATTGTTGATTTTATTTTGCGATTCCACCGTGGCGGAGGTATGAACGTATGGGGCAATAAGGCTGCAATGCACGCTTTTGAGTCTAATTAAATAAAAAATACAATTAATTTAACATATTAATATAAAGATTAGAATATTTTGATATTACCTGAATTGATATTAGGGTCTAAAAAATTTATATACAACCTCGAATTTAATTTGTCTTTAATAGTCACAAATAGTAAAGTTGCTTTAACCATAAATATATCAAAATTTAAGAGCATTAAATTACTTTTACTGCAGAATTAGTGGTTGAAATCTATTTCTATCTGCTATTAATATACAAATTTAGTTAAGATATATTTATACTTAATGGAAAATTATTTATTGTCGATGTTATTTACCAAATGATAACCTGAACTATCGTTCAGGCTCGAAGCTGTTGTAGAGCCAGAGTTTAATTGGCTCCATTTCGTCTAAAAAAATAAAATACACAATTAAATAAATAATAAACCGTAACTTGTAGATATTAGATAAGTAAATAATTTACCATCTGAAGTGCTGGAATTCGAGGAGAGATCTAACAAATCTTCGCAAACGGGTGATTTTGTTGAACTCGCTTGATGTCGGCGCGATTTAAATCTAGCGTTTTGGTACCGGTTATATAATTTAACAGAAGGATTCCTCTTCCTCTTTTATCTAGAAACAAAATATGTCGGCTGTAACCAAATCAGATACTAAATACAGTGAAAAATTAAACAATTAATGACATACTTCTATTTCTAATTTTAACAATTGGCTGATTTCTTTAGCTAGTGCCGCCATATCGTGTAAAGTCATTCGACGCTTTGTTTTAACACAAAATTCAACCACAGTGTGTACCAGCTCTTTTTGGTTTATTGGAGACAATTGTTTAGTTTGCAACAACTGTTTGCCAGTAATTGAGTTTTTTAGAATGTCCTCTAAAGATGGACGAAAATGGGTTGGTTCTCCAATAAATCGCCACTGGAGTCTGATGTGTTTTGTTGGTTTTGAATCCATTCGACGATTCTTCTGCTCATCGTCGCAGTATATTTACTGAACTGTTACCCTGAAATATATTTGTTAAAAAACAGGTTTAGGAAAATGACAGCTTTTTTTAAATCAGTTCAAAATTGCTTACAATTTCAGCACTCCACTTAATAAGCCCCGTTCTAAATAGAATCATTTGTCCGGATTGTTTTATATCCGGAAATAATTTTTCGATATCTTTCATGATCATGTTCTTCATCACGTTCATCTCTAATGAAATTTGCCACTAAATGAGAAGAAATTTACATTTTATTTCTGGATCCATGTCGGCAACATCGACAACTACAACATTTTCGTTTTGTGTAGTGCTATCCGGATTTTCACTCGCCATCTTTATATCGTTATTGTCTAAATTAGTATAAATAATTAAATTTTACTTAGTTCGACACATTATTTAGGTTATGATTTCTTACACAGTTTTTCTAAAATCGCTGTATACCAACTGTATTTCATCAGTTTTATGTATCTTAAAACACCACAAAATTTACTGTTTGAATTTTGTAAAAGAGGCATTAACCACATTTCCACTTGTTATACTGTCAAATATTTATGAAAAGTATTAATACTTAATAATTCAGAACACAATTTTATTAATCGTTTTTATTATAAACACTTCACGTTTGCTTTCACCATAAAAGTTTGTAGCTCACAAAAAAGTTGGTTTAGGTAAACATTCCAGTCATGAGCCCTCTACCAGTGATGAGCCCTCACTAGATATATTACTAATTACCTTGGATTCTATTTATTATTTTGTAAATCTATGTTTAACTGGGAATTCCCTAATTATTTGGTTTTATTTCTTTTCTCTTCCAATTGTGGTTTTTATTATCAGTCGAACACGAAATTTCAATTTGTATAGACCTACGTCGTGTGTGCTGTGAATACGTGTTTTTTTAACAAATTTAAAAAGGGATCTTATTTATTTAAACCTATTGGTAAGTTAATGTAATTTATTTTTTGTAAAATATTTTAATGAGTATTAATTATTGATTAGTGCATAATGTAAGTTTCATTTGATTTTTTTAAAAACATTTAATATTTCCCGCGAAAAAGTAGGGGCTCATCATTGGGCATGATAAATTAAAAAAATCCAAATATAAGCCGAGGGGGCTCATTACTAGATTTTTTTAATATATTCAAACAATCCAGTAATGAGCCAAGTGGTTTATTATTGGATTTAAAAAACATCTTAGAGTAATGGCTGCTCTTAATAACCATCTTTTAAATATCTCTTCAGTCACAATAATGTCAAGAAAATATAATGTAGGAGACATAGAGTTAGCGCTGGAAAGCATTCAAGAGAAAGGTTTGTCAATTCACGCAGCTGCTAAGCAATACAACATTCCTAGAGGGACGTTACAAAATAGGATCCATAATCGCTCTACTAAAAGTTCTATGGGTCCCACGACAGTTTAACAAAATTAGAAGAATCTCAAATTGTCAGTTGGATCTTTGAAAACCACACAAGAGGCTTTCCTCGCAGAAAGCACGAAGTTCGAGGGGTTGTCAAAGAGTTCTTAGATGTTTGTCCTAGGAAAAACATGTTTGTCGACAATTTGCCAGGAGATAAGTGGTACAGTCGGTTTCTGAAGAGGCATTCAGAGATTGCTGTTAGAGTACCAGAAGCGGTTACGAACGCGAGTGCCGCCGTTTCCGAGAAAGATATTAGAGGATGGTTTCATCATCTTGAGGATTATTTTAAGGCAAAAAATTTAACCGATGTACTACAAGACCCATCTCGAATTTTTAATGGAGATGAGTCCGGCTTTTTATTGTGTCCTAAGGGTGGAACAGTTTTGGCTCCAAAAGGAACCAACAACGTTTACGAAACCGACAAAGGTCGCGACAAAGAGAGTGTAACAGTATGTTTACATTTTCGGCTAATGCTCTTATTATACCCCTATGATCGTTTTCCACTATAAACGAATACCAAAAGACGTTCTGGACTCGATACCGGAAGGAATTAAGTACACTAAAACTGATTCGGGATGGATGACGTCTGAAGCATTTTTGTATTACATAAAGGAAATATTTTATCCTGTGCTGAAAGAAAACTTTATACAATTTCCTGTTGTGCTATATGTCGATGGTCATAAGACTCACCTGACATATGCTCTTTCAAAGTTATACGAGGAACTTAAAATAATTCTCATTTGCTTATACCCAAATTCTACGAGAATTTTACAGCAAGCAGATGTTGCCGTCTTCAGACCATTAAAATTGGGTTGGGCAAAAGAAGTCCAGTTATGGAGAATGATGAACTTGGACGAGCAGTTCACAAAAAAATATTTTGCTCCATTATTAAAACTAGTGTTAAATAAATACACGAAACGTGAGACAATAGTAAATGGGTTTTGTACATGTGGCCTGTATCCGTTCAATTTAAATGCTATTGACTTCACTAAGTGCCTTGGAAAGTCGAGTGCTTCAAATCAAACTGACGATGTAAATACCATAGCCATCCAGGAAGAAAAGCTAAACACAATAAATTTTTCAAAATTTAGTGAAATTGTTGATGCTTTTAAAATAAAACAGTTTGCGACCTTTGAGCAGAGCAGCTGGAGTCAATCAGCCGATTTTCTGTGTTTGAAAAAAATATATGACACATTAAAGACAGATTTAGTTCCAACGGTGGTAAGTCAAATCTATGCATAATCAAATTTGGCACACATTTAAATTATTACCTCTTGCGTATTCAACTGTTTAAATCTAGGATGGTAGTTCAAGTAGCAAGAATACTCACATTCCAGCAGAAACAGAGGAACGAAATTATGATGGCCAATTTGCTAATAAACCGAATAGCGTAATATCCGATCTTGAAATTGGTCAAGATTATACAATTTTCAACACGGAAATAGATTCAACGGAGGAAGTAGATCAATTTACTTTTGAAGTAAGTAGCAGAGTTGGCGTCTTAACATATAGGTATTTATTTATTCTGGTTTTTTACTCTAGGTGGATACGGAAGCTGATGTTCACGTCATTGATGTATCTGATATTCCAATAGTTTGGGTTCAAAATGATTCAAATCAAACCAATATTGAAAATTTCTTAAAAATTATAAAAACGCCTGCTAGAAAAGGAATTCGGAATGTTGAAAAACAATCGTATATTGTATCGTCTACTCCATTTCAAAAAGCCATGGAACTTAAAATTGACGAAAAAGCCGCTTTAGAACAACGTAAGATAGACCAAAAAAAGGAATAATTAGAAAAAGGTATTCTGAAACAAAAACAAATAGATGCTAATCGTAAACGTAAGACTGAAAATATTACAAAAGTACCAAAGAAAAGAAAGGCTAATCCTAATCCGAAAGTTTCTCGTGATAAAAAACTAATAAGAAGACTAGAGAGACAACTCCCACGGTTCATAAAGGCAAATATTTACCTAAATATTTTTATATTTCAAATAAAACAAAAACGTTATATATCTTAGATTATACGACGGAGAGGGATCATTTGGATCTTCGTATGCCTACTGATGAGTCAAACAGAAACCAGGACTCTCAGTTACAGAACATTTTTACAAAAGAGCTGGACCGAGAAATCGTTAAAAGCAACATTCATGAAGTCACAAGTACTTTGTTAGGCAATCTACAGGATCCTTATGCAAACACCAATTTAATGGAAGACCAAAATGAACCAATGGTTGAACATTGTTCTTATGAAGGCACAACAATGAATTTAAGTAAGGAACCTCACGTGCGCAATTTGTTCACTAAAAAATGTTCGGATATAACCATCAGCTCTGGACTATGCTTTGCATGCGCTAGGAATTTATCCAAAGCCGATTACGGAATTTTGTGCTCTGTGTGTGACAAAACGTATCACATCAAATGTGCATCGAAATTTTGTTCAGATTTGAAAGCCTTTAGTTGTATCAAATGCAGAACTTAAAATTGACTGATAAACTAAATACCTACCTATTACTAAAAACTGTCTTAGTGCAATATTTTAAGGAAACTATAGTAAATTTTACTGTGAAGAGAATATAATTAATAAATTATTTTCAAAAGAGAATTACAATTAATTTTTCATTTTTTTTTATTATTTTAAATTGTGTTTATTTATGTGTAAATTTGAATTAATACATTTGAATAAAACGGAAGTATTATTTGCTTGCCTAAAATCTGTTTTCTTTAAATTCAAAAGCAGGGATTATTGAGGCGGTTCATTACTGGATCAAACTAGGCTCACAACTAGAAATTGGGGGCCCACAACTGGCAAAATTCTCTTTTTTCAATCTATTTTGCTTTATGAAATAATTTCAAAGTAATCTTTAAAACTAATTAAACCATTTTATTCAAAAGTAATTAATCTGCAATTTACATAAAAAATTATATGAAAATTATTTAAAATAAATGATAACAGACGACTAAAAGTTGAAATTTTTGTTAAGGGAACTCATGGCTGGGTAGTTTACTATCATGTGTGAACAAGGAAACAAATAAAACGCACTTAACAAAGCAGAGATTAAAAACACACACACACACACACACACACACACACACACACACACACACACACACACACACACACACACACACACACAAACGCACTTACATTTGTTGCCAAATGAATTATTTTAGGTCAAGCAGCGTACATAACATCGGGAGAATTTACCATAGTATAATTCCCGGTCTCTCGATCAATCAAATCGCTTAAAATGATATAAGCCCCTCCTACTTTTGCCATACTCGAGTTAAAAAAATTCTATCTTTGAGCAAAATGGGCCGCAGGGTTACCAACTAAAACATAATTATTTTTTAAATTATGAACAATTTTTTGAATATTGACAAAAGAACAAACTGTAATACGCAGTGTAACATAAATGTACTGCATATTATAGTTTGCTCTTTTTGAATTTTGACGTCTTATTTGATTTGATTTTTCTATTCCGTGTCACCGATATTTTTTGTGTATATTGTTTTAATTATATTTCGTGTAGATATTTAAGTTTATTATAAAATTATGTAATATTATAATAAAATTAGATTTTTATATAATATAATTATTACATATTATGAATTAAAAAATGATTTTCAGTAGGTATTGTGAATTTGTGAATATGCAAAATAAAGCGTAGTAAAGATAATAATCCGTCATAGAGATGAGAATCGTTTTGTTCGACGGTATACCGATCTAATCTTAATTATTATATTGATTGTGGTTAGTAAAAAGTGCAATACAGTTCCAAAATGTCTCCGTATAATCAGTAAATCAGTTTAGTAAATCAGTCCCAATAAGGCAATATCCATATTTTGCTCCATTTCGTTGAATTTATTTGTTATTTAAATTCACGGCTAGAACCAATAAATTAAAAAATCTAAAATTAGACATGTTATCTTAAAACGCACAATAATAAACTATATAGGAGTATATAACCACTTTGGTAGTAAAAGTGGTATTGACACAGCCAATCTCAAATTGATAATGAAAAATTGAGCAAGTTTAACAAATCGGTCTAAATTTTGAGCGAAAACATCAGCGTCTAACTTCAACTCAATACTATGGTAAATTCTCCCGATGTTATGTACGCTGCTTCAAAATGAAGTAACAAAAACCAAAAACTGTTAAATCCGTTGTTATTTGAAATGATAGTATTTTGATTTAACATGTTTTTTCTAGTTAAAACCCATAATAATAAAAGGAATATTAAAACGAAAATTCCTTTTGATACAAAATGCAGAAAAATAAATCATTTTAAATAATTAAAACGATTTACTTTTAAAATTAAAATAAATGGTGATATTTAAATGGATTCCTTTAGAGTTAAAATTACATAGTGGAAATGCCATTTAAAAAGAAAATCTTTTTACATTTTGTAGCTACTATATGGTCGGTTACACATTAAGTAAGAAGGTAAAACAAGGTATTATTTTCTGCTTCCGCCAACGAAATATTTTTAGTAAATGTCAAGAAAAACAATTATCCCGAATGTCTTACGGCCACCCCTTATCACCCGTTAAGTAATATGTATTAAAATGTTAAATAAAACCAAGCTCAAGGATAGTAAGGGATGAATTCGAAATATAGAAGGGAAAGTCAATGGGAAGATAAATTATTTATTTACCATTTGATTAACAAAATTAATTCTTATCAAAATTTATTCAAATAAATCATAAATTCTACTACATTAAAAAAATTCGAGTGTTCAAGCTACTGAACAGCAAATTTGACGTAAAACGTAACAACGATAAGTTAATTTTGGCGATACTTTTTGCTGATCCAATGTTTGACTACTATATATCATAAAATAACCTAACATTAGCTTTAGATGGGAGCGTGAAATGGTAGGTATGTTTTTTGGCGTGTTACCGTAATTCTTATCTTTCAAACGATGCATCGTTTGATTATTTTATAGAAATAGGAGAGGAGCATTGTGAAGAAATGTATGCGAAAATTTAAAACCGACAACGAATACATGGTTGGTTTAATATTTTGTGCATACTTGTCAAAAATTTCGTCATTATATTGGGCTACTGTATCTACATACATATGTATTGTCTGCCAAAGGCAATATTCCATTATTCTCATATGTACATATTTCTCCATTTTGGTTTTGGTAGTACATATGTACATACATATATGCAATATAATTTCTATCACTACCAAACCCAAACAAAATATTTTTTTTTGCTTTATGTTTACATATAAACGGCGTCAGTTGTTATAAATAATTCAGACTGAACGTATCTTAAAAAAATATTTACTAAATGAATCGTTGGATTGGCAAAGTTGCTGTTGTTACTGGTGCTAGTGCTGGAATTGGGGCAGCACTAGTATTAGATTTAGCTAGAGCCGGTGTCATAACCGTAGGCCTAGCGCGTCGTTCCGAAAAAATCGAAGATCTAAAAAACCAATTGACGGACGAATTTAAAACTAATGTGCACGCTCTAAAATGTGATGTCTCTAAAGAAAGTGAAATTGTGTCTGTGTTCCAGGAAATTGAAGAAAAATTTGGTGGTGTAGATATACTAGTAAATAATGCGGGGGTACTAAAAACCACAATGCTTACAACACCGGGAAATTCACAAGCCATACAAGACGTTATTAGTACAAATGTGATGGGCTTGATATTTTGTACGCGCGAAGCGGTTCAATCGATGAAGAAACGATCATTCGACGGTCATGTGATCCATATAAATAGTGTGGTTGGACACTCAATTCCGTTCATGGCGGTGAATGGTATGGCACCGGAGGCTAATATATATATTCCGAGTAAGTTTGCGGTGTCGGCGATTGCAGAAACTCATCGTCAAGAATTCATACACTATGGGACTAAAATTAAAGTGACGGTATTTTACACTGGCTGTCTATATTTATTAAACAAAAACAAATAATAAAGGTTTAAATTGTTGTTTTCAGAGTATTAGTCCTGGAATGGTAGATACTGGATTTAGAGGTGGAAACGATCCTTCCAGTATTCCAATGTTAAAATCCGAAGATGTATCAGCAGCTGTTTTATACGTTTTAGGCACACCTCCGCATGTTCAAGTTCATGAACTAATTATAAAACCGGTTGGAGAAATGTTTTAAATATAATATTTTATGAGTTCAATGGCATATGATCAACAATATTATACACACAAATACAATATGTTTGAATGGCAGTGTAGTATTATTGCTTTTTTTATTATGAATGTGAAGGTCATATAGTTATTGACCTTGACGAATACAATTTAAATTCCCGCTCACAAATACTTTGTTGGATTTGATTTTCGTTCATATTTGTGTTTATAATTGTGCGATTGCCATTTATATAATTTTATAATAAACCCACTTTTGCAAATACTAAGAACTAAATTTTTATATATGTACTATTTTAAATTGTCAATCACTAATAATTTAGTTTAGTGGAAGTTTACAACTACATGCATGAAAATATGAACATAAACTCTTGAATATCCAGATTACATGTACGTACTACAATGTATCGTTGAATTGTTTAAATAGGAACGAAACATAAAGAATTATCATTTCCATCGTGATAATTTTTACAATTCTTACTTTGAGAACCGTGTTCATAAATGCATCTGCGAATTTTACCTGGCTTTCGGTTTAATTTGATTCAATAATAAACGAATTTTTGAATTTAACCGTTATTATAAGCTCTGGCCTATCCCGTTCCCAAATATAAAGATTATGTATATCTTCCAGTTACTAACTTTCTATAGAAAACTGAGAAAACTTTTGTAGGTTTCTCTACCATACCACTTGTGGATAAAAACAATTCTTTCCCTGGAAAAATGAATTTATAATATTGTTACGTTTTTGCCTTGTCAAATTCAAGGCTCGATCACTGGATTGTGAATAAAACAAACGATGTAAATTCTAGAACACACCAAATTTATCTATTTCCGATTAAAGTGTCGCTATTCAAACATAGATGTCGCCACGATCGTAACATTACGCCCTACCTAATCCTGATTCGTCCCGAACAGGATCCAACTCACTACCCCTGTAGATCGCTAATCGCTCTATATGCACCACCTTCAACTTTCCTCGCTGCCCTTTCTTGATCCGGTAGACGACGTCATTTATTTTGGTGATGATACGGCCCTTCCCATGAAGGTTGCAGCTTTGGTGATAAACCCTTCTTCCGTTGTGGGTTGTAAAGCCATACTAACTCTCCTTCTTCGAAACCTTTATTGTTTGCTCGTATGTCATATCGAGCCTTCATCCGGTCACTTGATACTCGTATCCTCTCTCGTACAAACTGGTGTATCTCGTCGAGTTCTCCTCTCATCTGGTCAACATAATTCTGTCTATCTAAAGCTGATGACGGGACAGCTCCAAACTTTAGATCTCCGGGAAATCGCAGATTATTTCCAAAAAGGATTTTCGCTGGTGTCATTCCCGTTGAGTCATGTACTGCTGATCGATACGCCATCAGGAACATCGGAATATGTCGATCCCAGTTGCGTTGATCATTATCCACGACCTTTGCAAAATATTTCTCCAACGTCCCGTTGAATCTTTCCACCATACCATCCGGCTGTGGATGCAGAGGCGTTGTTCTTGTTTTATTTATACCGAGCAACTGACAGACTTCCAGAAATACAACTGACTCAAAATTTCTTCCTTGGTCTGTGTGAATCTCCATTGGTACTCCAAAACGACTTATCCAATTATTAACCACGGCGTCAGCTATCGTGGTTGCCTCCTGATTAGGTATGGGATACACCTCTGGCCATTTGCTAAAATAGTCCATTATTACTAGCACATATTTGTTACCAACATCCGTAGTCCGGAATGGTCCTGCCACATCCATTGCGATCCTGTCAAACGGCGCTCCAACGTTATATTGCTGCATTGCTCCCCGACTTTTCCGTGCAGGACCTTTTACCGCCGCACATTGATCACATCTTTGGCACCACTCCACTACAGATTGTCTACATCCTGACCAGTAAAAACGTTGACGTATTTTGGCAAGTGTTTTATTAATTCCCAGATGACCCCCACTGGCCCCTCCGTGATACTCCTTCAATATCTCGGCAATCCTAGACTTAGGCACCACTTTTACTGATTGTTTCACATTACCGTCCGAGCTTTCCCATATTCGTTTTAAGCATCCGTTCTCGAGTTGGAGGCTATCCCATTGTGCCCAGTAAGCCTTTACTGTGGGACTCTTATCCGCAATTTCACACCAAGTTGGACGATTTCCTGTCTTTTTAAGTTGCATGATTATTGCCAAATCTGGATCTGCTAACTGCTCGTCCCTAACCGTTTCATCCGTCCATTCTTTATCGGGTAGTATTTGCATAAGCCTGATGTCGATTACGTCTTCATTTGCTTCTATACGCCCGCAGTGCTTACATTCCACTTGACATGGTCGTCTTGACAATGCATCATCATTTCCATGTGCACTCCCTTTCCGATGTTCGATCTGGTAATGATAGCTTTGTAGTCGCTCTCTACTTAATACTCGTCGTTGCATAGGAGATCGCAATCTTGTACGTCTCCATTTTTCTTCTTTACAGTCTCTCGACATATGACCCATTTTGTCACATGTCCAACATTTTATTCTGCTACCACCTTCTCTGTATCTTGGAACCGACCGCTCGACGTTGGTGCTGCTATCCATTTCTACTCGTCGTACCTTAAGCGACGGTTTTATGATAGCCTGTGCAGTCTCATTTATTAAGGCACACGCGATGGTCTCGGCAAAAGTCGCCTTAGGTGATAACATCACTGCTTTACGTGTTTCCGGATCCCGTATTCCATCGATGAATGCATCCATCTTAATCCTCTCCATGTAATCGGGAGATGTATTCACATGTGCCAAATGCACTAGCCGCTCGACTGCTGCGGAATATTCTTGAAGAGTCTCTCCGATCTTTTGACATGGGCTCTTCAGCTCCATACGATACATCTCTCGCTTATAGTCACTTCCATACTTTCGATCCAGCGCCTTCATTATTTCATTGTAATTACTACGGTCATACTGTGGAATAGTCTGCAGTGTTTCAGCCGCTTCTCCTTTTAGAGCCACTATTAATGCTGTTCCCCGATTTGCGTCATTCCACCCATTTTGATTAATCGTTGTCTCAAATTGAAATTTGAAAACCGCAAAAGATGTTGTACCATCAAATATCGGTGGCTTAAATTTCATTGCTTGAATTGGCTGAGCTACTGGCGATGCTGTTCCGTTAACCTCGATACATAGAAATTTCTTCTCGAAGTCTAGAACTTTCTCTTCTAACCCTTGGATGTCCTTCTGTAATTTTTGTTCAATTTGCTCTACTTCTTCATGTAAATTGATATACATTTCGTTGAATTTCTCGTCCATTTTGTTATTGATCTCGCCCACCGACTGTTTAATTTCTTTAATTTCCTGATTTGATTGATCAATTTTCTGATTTAATTGATTACTAGATTGTTCCATTCTCATCATAACTGCCATTAACTGCGCCATATCGAACTTTCCAGAAGGTACCGATGCAACCTCTACTACCGCCTCTTTACTTTCTCCATTCTCTTCGTCCCCTTCTGGCCGACCGTTGACAAACCACGTCGCTCCAACTCTTCCTTTAAATCGGAAATCTTCAATTCGTCTAGAATTATCTTTTAATTCACAATCCCACCGCTGTCACCAATTGTTACGTTTTTGCCTTGTCAAATTCAAGGTTCGATCACTGGATTGTGAATAAAACAAACGATGTAAATTCTAGAACACGCCAAATTTATTTATTTCCGATTAAACACTAATTCACTTATTTAACTTAATTATTTAACTACACAATAATTATTTAACTACACTTTAACAACACTATATTACACTTTAATAACACTTTGTTCTACTCTATAAACACTTTCCTTTTAATTACTATTAGCACTCTCACGGTTAAAACACAACTAATTTACTCCCAAATGTTTGTCGCGTATTTATACCAAATATTCTAACCATTCTAGAAATCTCCAGAATATTCGATTAGTCTAGATAAGTCTAGACACCTCTACTGTTCTATTTTATAACAATTTTACATTAACGATAGTGTCGCTATTCATAGATGTCGCCACGATCGTAATAATTTGGAGATATTTCATGTTTTAACAATCAAACATTCAAATTAAATCTGAATAATGACATCCATAGAAAAAAACAACAATGAAATCGAATGTAAAGTTGTTTATAATATGTGTAGCTTCTCCCCAATAGATGACACTGTCTAATTGAATTGGAATTAAATTATTTAAAATATGTAGTAAGTATTCATGATTGTATGTAAAATATTGTTACGATCGTGGCGACATCTATGTTTGAATAGCGACACTATCGTTAATGTAAAATTGTTATAAAGTAGAACAGTAGAGGTGTCTAGGCTTATCTAGACTAATCGAATATTATGGAGATTTCTAGAATGGTTAGAATATTTGGTATAAATACGCGACAAACATTTGGGAGAAAATCAGTTGTGTTTTAATCGTGAGAGTGCTAATAGTAATTAAAAGGAAAGTGTTTATAAAGTAAAATAAAGTGTTATTAAAGTATAATATAGTGTTGTTAAAGTGTAGTAAAATAATTATTGTGAAGTTAAATAATTAAGTTAAATAAGTGAAATAATTAAATTAGTGTTTAATCGGAAATAAATAAATTTAGTGTGTTCTAGAATTTATATCGTTTGTTTTATTCACAATCCAGTGATCGAACCTTGAATTTGACAAGGCAAAAACGTAACAATATGTATAATATAATTGGAAATTATAGCAAGTAATAATTGAACCTTTTGTTCAAATATATGTAGTGTTACCACAACAGAACTTAACATAAATGGATTAACATTTATGTCTTCATCAAAAATTTAAAAAAATATGAAAAAAGTATAACGACGAATTTTCAAATTGGATGAGGGAATCTTTCTCATAAAAATTATACCTACTCAAGTTTAATTTTAGATGATAAATAATTATTCAAAACGAAAATTATATAAATTACGAATTTTGTTCATAAGTTTGAAATTTCACTAGCTTCAGCATCGATGGATATTTGTCGAGTTTTTGTGAGCTCAAGTGGTTATATATTATGCACGATAATATTATGGTGGATTGAAATTCAAAACCTAAATATCGGTGGGAATATAAGAGAGCTACAGTCAAGAGTGTTAACTGAAAAAACAGGTTAGTCAACCTTTCTTCCGATTGAATTTTCGAATTACTTCTACTGATGTTGCCGTAATATCTGATCCTATATTATACATACTACATATTATTATATATGGATGGTTAAAAACGCTCACTATATATAAATGAAATACCAAATTGGTAGAAATAGGTGATTGGTGAACACCAGAATATATAATTTTTGCTTCCTTAATATGACTTGTCTAAGTGAATTGTATATGGTTTACTATATAGTTACCACATTATTCTACAATTTATATAACGGATTAATATTGTAGTTCTGGTAATTTTAAGTATTTAGTATAATTGTATGATAATACATTTTGCGAAGAAACTAAAATCTCAATGGTATGTCTAAACTACGAAACGATGTTAAATGTTAAAATTATTTCTTTAATATCTACATTATAACATTCACTATTCACTATACCCATATTAAGCAACAGTGTTCCAACGGTCAAAAAATCATCAACGCAGGCACAGTGGTGGCCAACAAGGTCCTAAACTTAATCGATATGAGAAAAAAGCCGACCCTATAAAAGCTTGGGCAAACGTTTTTTTCGATTGTAGCTTTCTTAAAAAAGTTGGCAAAAGCGCCACATTTATTTATATTGCGGAAATTCCAACGGTCACAAAATTATTGAAGCTGGCGTAATGATTACTAACAGGGTCTTGAACCTTATCGCAAAGAGAAATTAGCCGTCCTTAAAAAGACTTGCACATAACAATTTATATTCCACCAAATAAATTTTTACATATTAAAAAAGTATGGGATGAGTATTTTGGTACTAACTGTATACATACATATTTTTTTTGTAGACGAAAAAGTGTGGGATAGTATAAATGTAAAAAATCCTGGGATGAAACAACTATACAAATTTTATATGTATTTTTAAAAAGTCTGTGATGGATTATTTAGTGTTGCCAGAGGTAATTTAAAAAAATCATGGGATGAAATCCTGGGATAACTTTAAGGGGGAATATATGTACTATACTTGCTTGTAACAGATCTGTTAATAATCCCACCATACTTTATATCTGATATCTTATTATGTATAACCCACTATGTAGATAAATTGAAATGTTGAAGTGTATCAAATCCAGTTTTGGCCAAGTTTGTCTTGCACCGCTGCATTGTGATGGTGTTAGTCAGCTCCTTTCATTCGCCAAGGTCATGCAAAGATTACAAAATTTATACAAAATTACAAACATTTTATTTTGTAAAGCAGTATCTCCAATGATGCTCCATTGCCACAATTTTTTAATTTTTATTTATTATCAAATGTGACTTTCTTTTTTATTCGTTCAATTAAACTTGATTGCTGAAAAATTAATTCGATTTTTTATCATTATAGGAAGAGGAATAAGATCATGCCAATACGAATGATAAATAATAGAAAATTGATCACCTTAGATTATTGTAAAATTCTATAAGTGTATTGTATACACCCTCAATCATCATTATCAATAAAGCAAACATTTCGAAACGACCAAATTAATATAAGTTTATAAAAAGTCAAAACGCTACAGCGTATATAATTGTACCTATAAACACTCTACACGCTGTCTTCACTTATAATTGCGTAACTAGCTTGATCGAAAATAATCATGTTTAAAAGTTTCAATGACACAATTTTAGTTAAATAATAACGATAACCTGTTATCGGTCTAATCACCGCGAATATACGTGTGAAGTTAATTAAAAATAGAAAAGCAATACTTTCTATTTGAAATCAACTAGAATGGCTCGCCAATCGGTTTAATGATCAAATCGTGAACTTGCATATGTGGCGGAGTTCCCAAAATGTATAAACACGCCTGCGAGATATCCTCAGAAGTGAGGCCACAATCAAAAAGTGTATTATCACCAATATATGTACTGCATCCAAAGTATCCGTTTTCACTACACCTAGACTCACCATTGAAATTTCCACATTTTTATGATTTGGGATTAGTTCTTGGCGTATAACTTCGCTGATCGCTTTCACAGCATGTTTAGTACCCGGATATATGCCCATCTTATTGATTGGTGGTGGCATAAATTGGTTTGACCAACGGCAACGTTGCATAATAATATGAATACCTATTTGAATAAAATATAAAAAACAACACTAATACATTTTGTGACTTTTTTGTTGTTCACAAGTAGCTAGATAAAAAAAAAAAAAATTCAACACAACATTGCACCAACACAACGCCGAAAAAAGTTGATTTTGGCAAAAGCTTGTGTGTGCGTATGTACATAGTTCGACTTGTGAACATAGAAGATTTTGCTATATGTATTATAATTCTATGATGCGGTATAGAGGTTGTCCAATTTATAAAATTTGAGAAGTATTTTATAAAATTTTGTACTGAACTTGAAGGGGCTAAACGAAAGTGACCAAAATAGAAGGGAGTCCAAAACACAGAGTATTTGGGTTTTCTAAAATAGGATTTCTGGCGTGATACTTGCACATACTTTAGATATTTTTATTTTCTTTATAACTTATATAACAAACACAAAATCAAGTGATAAGTAAACAATTTGAAAATTGTTTATTAAAGTGGAATGCGAATTGAATTCAAGTTAGTTGAAAGTCACACTTGATACAATTACGAAACGATTAATAAATTATGAATCGCTGGGTTGGAAAAGTTGCTGTTGTGACCGGTGCTAGTGCAGGAATTGGTAAAGCCATCGTAATCGATTTGGTTAAAGCCGGTTTGATTGTTTGTGGATTAGCCAGACGGAAACAAAACATAGATGTAAGTAAATTCATTTATTTTAAATTACTTAAGCTTGTATTCCATGGTGAAAAATTGAGTGGCTAAGTATGTTTTTCTGGAAAAACGAAATGAGAAAAGTAATATCGAAAATTCGATTATGGTGGAAATGATTCATTTTCATCAGCGGTACAACAACACTTTAAAATTAAAATAAACAAAAATGTATCGTTTTCACCATAATAGCATTTTAGATTCCTTTTCTTCTTTTCTCCGTTTTTCCAGTGAAACATACTGCGTCACTCAATTTTTCATTATGGAATAATTAATTATTGTCAACACTATACTGAAAAGACTAATTGATTTTACAGGATATTCAAAAATTAGTCGTTGGCGAAAAAGGTGAACTGCACTCATTTAAGTGTGATATAACGTCTGAAGAATCAGTGAAACAAGTGTTTGCCGAAATAGAAAAAAAATTTGGTAGCGTCAATATTTTGGTGAATAATGCTGGCACGTCGGCGGATACAACAATTTTGGGTGAAAGCAGTGATATCAAACTACTATCTCGAGTGATTGACACAAATATTTACGGGGTACTGTATTGTACCCGAGCTGCATACGATATTTTGGACAAAACTAAAGAAGATGGTCATATTATAAATATTGGTAGTGCTTCAGGCCATAGGGTACCATTTATACCACCACCGATTAAATTGGGAGTTTATCCGGCTACAAAACATGCGTTGGTTGCGATCAATGAAGTGTTGCGTCAAGAATTGATTCCAAATCATAAAAATGTAAAAGTGTCAATGATTTGTCCAGGTGTTGTACGAACAGAATTCCTTACAGCAGCCGGATTTAAAGGGGCAGTGTATGACGATCGTTCACTAAATCCAGAGGATATTTCGGCAACTTGTTTATATGTGCTTGGAACGCCACCACACGTTCAGGTTCATGATATAATTATAAAACCGGTTGGTCAACCATTTTAAATTTTTGTAGTCTTGTAATAAAATTAAAACGAATATTTGATAATTAACATGTCTGGTTTTAATTCTTATCTCTAACTTCATAATAAGAACTTTAACATTTGTAACGTCGAGTGTTATTTTTGTCTCTTATGTTTGACTTTTATATAAAATATATGAAACGATATACGGTAAGATAGTATGTATGGATAGATAGTATGTAAAATGGCAACCACAGATAATTGACAGAATTCAGATATTTCAGGTGGTTCAATTCTTTCTGATAATTCGATTCGATTTGTTTTTATTTTAAAGAATTCAAGGCTTATCTGAAAATCCAAATGTTGACCATGTATAATAATTCTTAAGCTTAGATTTTAACAGTAGGCTTTTTTGCTAAATATTGCCATAATCTGCACCGTTGCTAATGTTGAATGTCATAAGATAGTAATCGTGAACTATGCAGAATATGTGGTATTGATATACGCTACAATAGGATTTTACGTAATGTTATTTAAACCTTCCATTGTAGTTCCGATAGACACGGGCATAAGGCAGCATTGATTTAAATTTGGCTTGATTGTGTACATAATCTGCCAACATGCGTAGAGTAATATTATCTCGTTCGATAAATCTTGAACTATTATAATCTATTGTCATTTGATACAAAGCAAATCTGCTTGAATTAAATATTTGTGAGGTTTTAAAAAAAAATCCTAAAATTTGATTTGTGCACAAATAAGTTTTTCTTGGCCCAAAATTTAAAAGGGTTAAAAATAATAATTATGAGACTGTCAAATTACTAAAATAATAGTGCCTACCTAACGTATGTTTAATAATTCTACGAATAGTTTTCTAAATAATGGTCATTTGTTTTAAATGTAACGGATCCTATTCATCGGTTCAATTTCTTTGCAAAATATATGCACGGGGTGAAAATTTTTACAAATCAATTTGTCACCAGCAACCAAGGTGAATGTAATCAGAAATTCGTTCACTTGAGTCGTTATAAGCGGCATTTGGTAAATACCCATAAATGCGTAATTCCTAATAACGCTTCTGAGGTTCCAACTGAAAATTTACCAATCGAAATTCAACTTCCCATTTCTAACATCGAAACGCAAAACTTAAATTAAACTCTAGTGGTGAACCTTTTAAAATATTCCATAACACGTTTTTATTAGATTTTAATTATTTCTACATTCTGATTATTGCCACATATTCATCATCTTCGGAGAAAACATAGATCCCAATATAACTTTATGTGATCAAAATACAACCGGTAGAGTTCCTACTAGTACTACACCTTAGTACTTGAAAGGAACTATCGAAAAATCATCGTTGAAGTTTGTGTTAAAGTTATATAGCTTCAAGAACTAATCGATGTATTAATTAACATTATAAAAACGTGCAAGAAGAATTCTTCGGACGGACATTCTGATGTTGATTAATTTATTTACAAAGAAAATGTTATTCCATTGTTCCTATTTAATGATGATTTTCAGACAAACAACACATTGGGGAGCCCGTTCTGGATAGGACGGATATTCTCAACTGTCTAACATTTTCGTTGCTATGCTGATCAAATCGAAAATCGTAAAATCTTTTAGTTATAATAATGTGTGGGGGTCACTTAGTAGATGAATTGAAATCACTTCAAACTAAGGGCCTTGATTTAAATATGGATGATGGCATCATGAAGGTTTATTTCGGTTTGGGAATTGTGATTGGTGACAATTTGGGTTTAAATTCGGTTGATAGATTTTTGAGGGAGAGAGGAAGTGGAGTAAAGAAAGATTACCGTCTCTTCCTCTTCCTCGTCCATACAGCTTCTGCACAAATCATTTGCTTCTAGACCCAGCCTCCTCGTGTGTTTTCCAAGTAGGCAGTGTCCTATGAGTATCCCCACGATCGTTTTTAATTCGTGTCTACGTAGGGAGATTAGTGTCTTACTACACTAAATGTGAGAGTGTTCGTCCACCTTACGTTCGCTGAGGCTACTGCCTCTTTTTTACGCGCTGTCTTGAGCCCCTTAATAGGCCTCCTCAAATTTGCCTTTTTCGGTAGCAGTTGGAGAGTTGTACCATGCCTAACTAGTTCGTCCGCCCTACAGTTTTCCATGACTTCCGAGTGACCGGGAACCCAGACTATCCGAATGTTGAAATGGTCACTAATCTCATTTAGAGACAGAGTGACAACCCAATGCCACCCTTGATGTCAGAGAAACTGATTCCAGCGACTTGATTGGCGCCTGACTCTCCACATAAATTGCGATATCAATCGAGGATACTACATTTTGTTTCAACCAAGTCAAGACCTCTTCACCCGCTATCACTTCTGCTTGGTACACGCTGCAGTAATCAGAGAGACGAACTGATATATCTACTTTCAATTTATCACAGAAAACTCCAGCTCATCCGTAAAGAACTGTAATGCTTCTGTTTCCGATTACGACCCGCTCTTCCAAGACCCTTTAAAAGGGCACGTTGTTTGGAGCCCTTTCTCGAAGCATAGTGTTGGTGTAATGTAGTTTAGATTCGCCAGTTCCTTCCTTAGCGATATAATTATCGTAGAGTGTCCTGTCTGAAGACGTTTCCACTGAGATACGGCTGATAGTCAGGTGGCATTCGCCACCATCTGCTTACCATAAATATCGACAGGGCCGAAAAGGTGAAATATAATCTCTAAGGCGCGTGTTGGTGTTGTTCTCAGCGCCCCGCTTATAAGCATACAGGCCGTTTTTTGCACTTTCTCGATCCCCTTCCTGAAGGATACTTTTTCAATAGCTGGCCACCACACGCTCAACCCATACATAAGTATAGGTCTTACTACGTCGGCAGTGAACAACCAGTGTACCAGCTCCGGCTTCAGGTCCCATCTCTTTCCAATGGCGCTTCTGCGCGAGTACATGGCTATATTAGCCTTGTTTACTCTTTCCAAGATGCTGAGCTTCCAACTAAGCTTACTGTCCAAGATTACGCTCAGAAATCTTGCCTTATCAGTAAAAGCTAGTCTTATGCCGTTTAAGATAGGTGGGTCTACTACCGGGATTTTATATTTCCTGGTAAAGAGTACCAGTTCAGTTTTGGACGAGCTGACTACCACTCCACATCTGATGGCCCACCTTGTAATGATTAGGAGGCCATTTTGGATTACTTCCTTAACCGTGTTTAAATATTTCCCAGAGACAGCTATTGCTACGGACAGGACACCTCCCTTCGGGGTTCCCTTAGCCACCCGCCTCCTAATGGTGGATTCCCCTAGCTCTGAGTTAACCATCCCCAGTATATGATTGATTAACCCACTTACAGGGTAGTCCACCCTAAGGAGCGGCAATCCTTCTAGAATTGCCTTCGTTTTTAAATCATCTACTAATACAATATCAAGGAACGCCACCCTACAAAACCCTTGCGAGAATCTGACCCTGGGCTTAACTGTTGGGCAAGCAACATTGAAGGACCGGTTGCAGACACTAGTGATAGGGTCCACAATCCAATTCAGTACCTCCACTGTCGCTTACGACTCAGGGGCCCCAGCGTTAATAACTCTTTTAGCATTTCCCTATACTTGCTCCAGTTTGTCTTTCTAGGATTCCTAAAAGCTTTCCGGGTAGCACGGGAAACGTTAAAGTTAAATTTTATATATTGACGGTCACAGAAGGAATGTTCCCCGCCACTAACCATTCCTTGACCATAGCATAAATATTATCTGAGGCGAAGGTTACGTCTAGAACCTCCTGCCGATTTTTAGTAGTAAATGTGGGTTCTTGCCGAATATTAAAAACCAAAAGGATAGTATTTAATACGTTATTAAAAATTAACTCACTCCGTTCATTGATGTCTATACTGCCCCAGATTGTGTGATGCGCAATAGCATCACATCCAAGAATGACCCCAATCTTCTTTTTTTCAACTTCGAAAACCAGGTCCCAAGGTTATCCAGCGGAACCTGCTATCTCGGTCCATGTAGGTTGAAACCAGGCAGATTTGGCTGCCACCAACCTGTAGGCTGACCGCAGTTATGTCACTCTGTTTATCTAAGGTTCTTGAATCAGGACCACGTCCTGTCCTGGTCCCGCCAGATAACCTACGCATCATGTGTTTTCAATCTAGCGATCTAACGAAGTTCGTATTGTAATTAAAACAATTGATGGTTTTTGAAATTATTTACGTCTGAATTTTAGTGGATTATAAAGGTTGTGACAAATAAGAAAAGCAGTAATTGTTGAAGAGCGAGTCTACCTAGATGCCACATTAAGTAAGACATGGTCACAATATGCCATCTATATATGTTTACGGGTAAAAACGATGTTTTCAATTTATCATTATTTTATTAAACTTAATTGTATATTATTTTAAATATAAATTTATTCTAGGTACCTGCCAAAAAATTGAAAATATATACAAGTTACTAATTGTGTCGACTTTATGAGAGGTAAACACATTTTAAGAACAAACCACCAGGGACTGGGTGGTCGTAGTTTAACAACAATACAAGGAGATACTCAGTGTTGTTTTATTGGAGAAAATTGAAAATGTTTCTGATGGTGGAATAACGATACTGAAGACGAGTTAAGACAGTACATATGAACATAAATACAATT
This sequence comes from Tipula unca, assembly GCA_951394425.1. Taxonomy (NCBI): domain Eukaryota; kingdom Metazoa; phylum Arthropoda; class Insecta; order Diptera; family Tipulidae; genus Tipula; species Tipula unca. Next base: position 78,808,978 of record OX596380.1, read on the forward strand.
TAAAAATATAATAAAATATAGTAGATAATCTTCTGGCGCTAACTGACAACATTCGTCTTATTCATCAAGGTTCATCATATTTCAGATAAAAAATTTTCACGGTGATTTATTGTTTTTATATAAATTGAATTAAATGATACTTCTCCATTTCTCCCCATAGTGTCCTTTCAGTAAGGCAGCGAGGTCTACACTTTTTTAATTTTTTTAAGTGGCCTAAATGAAGCTTTCGATGATTTATTGATCCAAATTGTTGAAAAATGTCAAAATATTTACTGGGCTCAATAATATATGATTTTTAGATCGAACTACAGAATGAAATACAGGTAACCCTTGAAATATGCGGCAAGTTGGTTCCACAAAAACGGCGCACAATTCAAATTCGAATAATTTGCCGGAAATCTAATATCGCGGAAAATCCTTTACGGCGGAAAAATTCAAGCAAAAGAAACTCTTTCGTTTCAATTTACATGCAACTTCGACCCTATACGCCGGAAATCCTGAGACACGGAAGGAAATTACATTTCTAGTATAAAAAACCAAAATAAAACTCCACTAAGCCGGAACTACAGCTAACTTCAGTTGGCTTTGAAAATAAGAAATCACATACATATGTCAAAAACTGCATCATCATCAATCACCATAGGTTGTATGTACGTATAAGTACGTGTTTGTAATTATGTAAATACTTTTGTAATTTTAAATATGGGGAGAATTGTTGTATTATGTCCTGGTCCGGACTTTTTGATTAAAAAACAAACACACGTATTTAATTAATTAATTAATTTATTTATTTAATTCATTTATTTAATTAATTTTTATTTATATAAACTTTATAATTTTTATGTTAATTCAATTGATTTTTAATTCATTAATTTATTTATTTATTTATTCACAATAGTTTTATACTATAAGTTTTAAACTTTAATATATATATTATTTTTTATTATCACCACCACGATTAAGTATCGAAAAATATTTTTATGATATTTTATGCGTGCTGTGCACAAAAATTGTAATCGACGATTAAATTTGAGAATGCGTTTTTGAGGAAAATGTGTGGACCGAGATACTGCTCAAATTTGTCTATGTGCGTGTCGGTCTGTATACGCGCGCGAAAAACCATAATCATCATGACGAAATGCGTGTATATGAGATTTCGATTTTGTTCGGCCCAAATATTAGAGAAAATAGAAGTAATGTACCGAATGATGATTGGTCAATAAAATATCACGCTATAAAATAAGAGTAAATTTTCGTGCGTAAATATTGTGCGCATAGGTATTCGAGAGCGTAAAAAGTATTTTTATATACATAGTATGAAAATAAGTTGTATATAGAATTTGTCGAATACGGAAATGCAAAATGTTCTATATACATAACAAGAGTATGAGTTGTATATAGACAGTAAAAAATTGCAATGCTAATGCGTTGCCTCTTCATTAAGTGGAAGTGGGCAAACGCGAAATTGTAGTGATTACGATACAATTGAAATTGAGGCGATTGCCAGATTAATTGTATCGGTCGCTACAGGACTCCCCCGCAAGTGAATATCCCCTCCTTAAGACCTTGAATTATTTGGCAAAGTGTACGGCCTTATGTTTGCGAATGCCTGATATTTGATCAGGTGAGGTAAGTATGCCGTATGCCGGTTTGATTCGGTCAATTGAAATGGTATGGTTTTTACCATTAATTGAAACCGTGAATTGTTTGCGAAGACGCCGTATAACTTTGTACGGGCCTTCGTAAGGAGGTGATAAACCCGTGCGAACCTTGTCTGTTCGAATAAAAACAAAATCGCAATTGTCTAGTGATTTGGGGACAAAGATATTATCTTGTTTGTTCGAACGCGGTGAAGTTGGGACAAGGTGTTGCATGGTTTGTCGCAGTTGGTCGACGACTGTGTCTTCTGTTGGTAATGGTGGAAAAGGATTTTCTACAAAGAACTCACCGGGTAACTTGATGGTTTGACCATAAACCATTTCAGCTGGTGAGCACTTTAGATCCTCTTTCACTGTTGCTCTGATTCCGAGTAAAACGATAGGAATCTCAGAGCTCCAATTGCTAGTATATCCTCGAGCCATGAGTGCCGATTTTAGCTGGCGGTGAAAGCGTTCAACCATGCCATTGGCTTGAGGATGATAGGCCGTAGTACGTATACGATTTGAGCCAAGGAGTTTCGTTAACTCAGTAAAAAGTTTGGACTCAAATTGTGTTCCTTGATCGGTGGTGATATTAAGGGGAACCCCAAATCGGGATACGTAGTTGTTTACGAAAGTAGAAGCGATTGTAGCTGCAGACATGTTGTCCATGCAGTAAGCTTCTGGCCATCTAGTGAAGCGATCGACACAGGTAAGTAGATATTGATATCCCTTAGATGGAGGAAGTGGTCCTACTATGTCTAAATGGATGTGTTCAAATCGACCAGGTGGAATCTTAAATTGTCCGTGAGGTGAAATTGTGTGACGTTGTACTTTAGATTTTTGGCAGGATAAGCAGGAGTTCGCCCACTGGGTTACGTCCTTGGTTATACTAGGCCAAAAGTAACGAGCTGTAATCAATTTTCGAGTCGCACGGACACCAGGATGTGAAATATTGTGCAATGTGTCGAAGATAGTTCGACGTAGTGGTTCTGCGATGTACGGGCGATTATTTCCCGTTGATATTTCGCAATATATTTCTAGGCCTGGCAATTTAAAAAGCTCTAGCTTATAAGATGTGCTAGTGGGACGTCTGGAACTAGAAAGTAAATTCTGAAGTTCTAAGTCATGTTTTTGTGCCATAATTATTTTTTGATAGTCGAAGTGAGTCTCGACTGTGGCCATTTCGTTGTCTGTGGTGCGGGAAAGTGTATCCGCGACCACATTGTCATTACCTTGCACATGCTGGATGTCGGTGGTGAATTGACTAATATAATCCAGATGGCGAGATTGCCTCGGATTGCGTTCAGTTTTAGACTGAATTGCTCTGGTCAGAGGTTTATGGTCGGTGTAAATTGTAAACTCACGACCCTCGACAAAATATCGGAAGTGTTTGACTGCCTGATATATTGCGAGTAATTCCCTATCGAATGCGGAATATTTCTTTTCGGCATCCGATAGTTTTTTGGAATAAAATCCCAAGGGTTCCCATTGCTCATTGTTGTATTGTTGTAATACTGCTCCGACAGAAGTGTTTGACGCATCTGTTGTAATGCTGAGCTTTGAATCGCTCAGTGGATGCGCAAGCAGTGTTATTTTGGCTAATTCTTGTTTTAGTGACGTGAATGCCTGATGGCATTCGTCAGGCCAAGTGAAGTTCTTGGCTGTCTTGGGCATTTTGTTTAGATCTGCCAAGTGGTTGTGAATTGGTGCCAAAATATCAGCGAGTTTAGGTATAAATCGGTGGTAGTAATTTACCATACCGACAAAACGCTGAATATGCTTTATTGTTTGTGGAGCTGGAAACTCGGAGATTGCCTTGATTCGTTCGTCTGATGGCAAAATACCATCAGGAGTAATTTTGTGGCTGAGAAAGTCAAGAGCTGTTACTCCAAATACGCATTTGGCGGTCTTGATGTGTACATCAAACTTCACTAACCTCTTGAATAGTTGGTTTAAGTGCCGTTTGTGTTCTTCCTCAGATTTAGATGCCACAAGTATGTCGTCAATGTAGACAAACACGAATTCAAGTTCACGAACTACTTCGTTCATGAAACGCTGAAACGTTTGTGCGGCATTGCGTAATCCGAATGGCATTCGTGTAAATTCGAATAGGCCAAACGGTGTAGTAATTGCCGTTTTATAAACGTCTTCAGGTGCGACGGGAATATGGTGATAACCTCTGATTAAATCGATTTTTGAGAAAATTTTACAACCATGCAAGTGCATGGAGAAATTTTGAATGTGGGGTATCGGGTATCGATCAGGTGTTGTGACCGTATTAAGCCTGCGATAATCCCCACATGGTCTCCAATCGTCGTCTTTCTTTTTCACCATGTGAAGTGGACATGAGACGGGAGATGGCGATGTCCGACAAATCCCTAATTCCACCATATGTTGGAATTCTGTAAGTGCTGCTTTGTGACGCATTTGATCTAGTCTTCGTGGTCGTGATACCGGAAGATGGCCTTCCGTGACTATATGGTGTACCACGTTATGTTTGACTGGCGCGTTGTAGTTTGGCTCGGCTGTTAAAGACGGAAATTGCTTTAGTAATTTTCCGTAGCCATTGTCAATTACGTAATGAAGTGGTGTAGGTGTGGTGGTGTGCACCATGAAGGCATTGATTGACAGCTGTGTCGCTGAATCAACCAGCCGCCTACGGCGTAGATCGACAAGTAAGCCAAATTTCGCCAGAAAATCGGCTCCAATGATCGGACGATTCACATCAGCAAGAATGAATGCATGTGTGAAGGATCTTTTAAGTCCGATATTAATTTGGAGAAGCTTGGTTCCATACGTATTAATGCCGGAACCGTTAGCTGCCGATAAGACTAGATCAGGATTTTTTGCATGAGGAATTATACATTTACGAAAAATCGCGACTGGAATCACCGAAAGGTCAGCGCCAGTATCTATTAGAAAATTGAGTTTGGTATTCTGGTCGTATATGAATAGTCGGCAATTTGATTGGGTGTTAGTGGCCGACTCTACCCGATTTGTGAGGAGTTTTTTTTGGGACTGTCAACTTGCATATATTCGGTTTGTTGTCCGAAATCACATGGTTTGATGCACTTTTTTGCGACTTTGCCCCACCTGTGATGGTACCAGCATGTTGAATATTTCTTGCTGGGGCTGCGGCTATTTTGCCTATTTGACCGTGATGATGATCGACCCCTTGACCAGCCGCGTCGATTATTGAATGCTTGGTTAATTTTATATTCTAATCGCGATAACCTGGCCTCAAGCGAGTTGGCCTGGTTTGGATTTGTATTTAGCGGTGGTCGATATCGGATATCGTTAGTGCATTGCGCTGAAGTTGACTGTCTGTTGGTTGCCGAAATAGATAATTTTGGGCTAATTGCCTCGTGCATTTTGTCAGCTATTTTGGCGATGTCACCAAGTTTATTATTATCCGCCTGTCCTACCATTGCGATTTTTATAACTTCTGGTAGTTTCCTGATCCATAATTGCTTTAACACTTGGTCGGTGAGTTGACCACCGGCTAGCATCTGGATGTGGCGCAGGATTTCTGTAGGACGTTGATCGCCCATATCCTGTCCACTTAACAATTGTTCTAGCTTTCGTTCGGTGGATGGTGCTAACCGATCGATAAGTGTTTGTTTTAAAGTAATATATTTGTTTGTTTCAGGAGGATTGGCAAGCAAGTCGGATATGTGCGCACTTGCTTGTGGGGACAATGCTGACAAGACGTAGGCGAATTTTTTGTTATCGCTCGTGATATCAGATAAACCGAATATGATTTCGGTTGTGTTGAACCAGTTTGTCGGGTTCTCTAGCCAAAATGAGTTAAGCCTAACATGCGTTGCTTCAACGTGTTGTTGGAAGTTTGTGCTTTCGTCATTGTTGGCTGAGTTTTCCCCATTACCGTTCTCTGATTTTGGTGGCATTTTATTTGTTGCGACGTGTGTCGCTATTCTTATTCTATACGGTTTTTTATTAAGTAAAAAACTGCTCGGCCAAGCGTTTTCCCTTCCAGGTACTTAGTCGGACCGAGCAAAAAAAAACTTTGAGTTCACCAAAATATGTGGTTCACCAATGTGTAATTAAGTTATTTTCGATTTTTAATTTTGTGAACTAGCACTTAGATTTAGATTTCACCGTCGTTGGTGTTTTTATTTGTAAAAACCGTTTGATATTTTAGTTTGATTGGTATAATTTGATTTTGTACCAACGATGGTGATGATAGGAGTTTAAGCAACGAGAAACGACTGGGTGGAAATATTACAAGCAAAGTAAATCACGCAAGGCGGTGAGAAAATAAAACAATATATATAAAAAAAAATTTACAAAAATACTCTACTCTACGTTATGAAAAAAAAATTATTTGACGTTAAATGTTGTGATAAAATTTTTTTTAAATTTGTATTAAATTTGCAAGAGAAAAAAAATATGTTTTGTAATATGTGTAAAAAAAAAACTTGCCACTGCTGATGTTATTTTACTGCTACTGCTGCTGTTGGTTCCGTTGCGGTGAGGGTCAGCCGCTTCACCGAAATTCCCTCGTTGCGTGGGAGGTGTTGTGCCCTACACACGTCTGCAATTCCCTCGTTGCGTGGTGTGAATAAGAATTTTTATTTTATATTTGTGAATATATTTGTACTTTAGCTTGTTTAACTTGTTATTTTAACTGTTAACACTTGTTGGTTTAACTGTTACCACTTGTTGGTTTAACTGTTATCACTTGGTTTAACTGTTTATTTATATGTGTGTTATTTCTTTACTATTTATTTTAACTATTTAAATTCGGTAAAAACCGACGTTCGGGGTCACCACTTGTTGTATTATGTCCTGGTCCGGACTTTTTGATTAAAAAACAAACACACGTATTTAATTAATTAATTTATTTATTTATTTAATTCATTTATTTAATTAATTTTTATTTATATAAACTTTATAATTTTTATGTTAATTCAATTGATTTTTAATTCATTAATTTATTTATTTATTTATTCACAATAGTTTTATACTATAAGTTTTAAACTTTAATATATATATTATTTTTTATTATCACCACCACGATTAAGTATCGAAAAATATTTTTATGATATTTTATGCGTGCTGTGCACAAAAATTGTAATCGACGATTAAATTTGAGAATGCGTTTTTGAGGAAAATGTGTGGACCGAGATACTGCTCAAATTTGTCTATGTGCGTGTCGGTCTGTATACGCGCGCGAAAAACCATAATCATCATGACGAAATGCGTGTATATGAGATTTCGATTTTGTTCGGCCCAAATATTAGAGAAAATAGAAGTAATGTACCGAATGATGATTGGTCAATAAAATATCACGCTATAAAATAAGAGTAAATTTTCGTGCGTAAATATTGTGCGCATAGGTATTCGAGAGCGTAAAAAGTATTTTTATATACATAGTATGAAAATAAGTTGTATATAGAATTTGTCGAATACGGAAATGCAAAATGTTCTATATACATAACAAGAGTATGAGTTGTATATAGACAGTAAAAAATTGCAATGCTAATGCGTTGCCTCTTCATTAAGTGGAAGTGGGCAAACGCGAAATTGTAGTGATTACGATACAATTGAAATTGAGGCGATTGCCAGATTAATTGTATCGGTCGCTACAGAATAAACAACCTTAATTTAAAGCAGAAATACGAAGTTATCAAAATGAGACAAAATAAAAGTTCGGTTCAACTCATTTGTAGTAAATTTAATTGTGGTAAAACCCAAGTTTATGAGATATTGAAAAATGCAAATGAAATTTCCAAGCGGTATTTGGAAGGAAACGAAAATGAGTTGTGTTGTAAAAAAAGAAAGGAAAGTAAAACGCTCGAGTTGACGAAACACTAATTGCATGGTTTTCGGCCGCTAGAACCAAAAATATACCCATATCCGGTCCAATTTTACAAGAAAAAGCGAAACAAATAGCCGACCGAATGAAAATAGCTGATTTTAAAGCTTCAAATGTTCCGGGGAGGCAAATGATGTAAATCAGTTTACGGTTAACACATGGAAGGAAAAACTACATGAATTAACCCTCGGATATCAACCAGAAAACGTTGCAAATTGTGACGAAACGGGCCTGTTCTATCGACTCCTACCAAATAAAACGCTGGAGTTTCGTGGCAAGAAATGTCATGGGGGGAAGCATTCGAAGGAAAGATTAACGTTGCTGTTGACAATTTTTGGGGATGGAAAGTTTTTTAAAACTTATATGATCGGCAAAAATTTGAAACCGAGATGTTTTAAAAACATAACATTAGGAAGCCTACCTGTCAAATGGTTCGCAAATTCGAAGGCACGGATGACAAGCAAAGTTTTTGAAAAATATTTAGTAGACCTAAATACGGCTATGGAAAAGGAAGACCGAAATATTATTCTGTTCTTAGATAACGCAACATGTCACCCGGAGATTTTCCTTTCCAACATTAAATTAGTGTACTTTCCAGCAAACACAACATCCGTATTACAGCCACTTGATAACGGCGTCATTCATAATATAAAAGTGAACTATCGTAAACTTATGCTGAAAACTATTTTACAAAAAATGAACGAAAGTGAAAAAGCCTCTGATCTCACAAAAGCCGTAAATGTTTTAGATGCGATTATGTATGTGAAGAGAGCGGTGTCTCAAGTAACTTCGGAAACCATTGAAAAATGTTTTAAAAACTGTGGGTTTGAATTTGATGTAAATTTACAGACTGATTGTATTCAAATTGATGTTATTGATGAAATTTACGGCCACGTAATTTGTACAGCGAGAGAATTTCTGGATGTTGATGCCGATCTAGCCACCGAAAACGAAGAAATTAATTTGGACGATATAGTGTTACAAAGTGGGAACAATTCGAAGTATTCTAGCGATGATGACATCGTACAAGCGGATTTACCAGAGGAAGCGCCTCCTACTTTAAATGAAGTTTTTTTATGTTTAGGCAAAATAAAAGCCTACGCTCTTAATTTGGGCAATGTTGAGTTGTTTGAAAACGTGGACGAAATTCACAACAACCTTTTGCATACCATGGATAAACCTAAACAGTCCAAACAAATGACTTTGGATACCTTTTTTAGATTCTAGAAATTACGTGTGTTTGTTCAAAGCAGAACGTAATTTTTGTTATATGTGATAGATACAAAGTACCTAAGTAAGACTGAAGTAATTTATTTTAATTTTTTACATATGTATTTTACTTTATTGAAATAAATTTTAATTAATATGTGATAGTTGAGTACGTAATTTGAATTTACTACCTATGTATTTACATAAATGTAAAACAATTTTATTATTTTTGTTTTAAATAAATATGAACTTTATATGCATGCGAAACATCATTGTTTTAATTCCGTGCACATATAAGTAATTTGACAGTTCTAAACTAAATAAGTTTCTACATACACATTAGGTATGTGTACAATAACCTCAAAATTTTCTCAAAGTCTTCAAAGTCGGAAAAATCCTCAAACCCGGAAAAAAATTTGGGTCCCATCAAATTCCGGCTTAGAGGAGTTTCACACCTTTCTTTGTTATATTTAATTGTTTATCTCGTAATAGGGGACTTCCCCGAATAAAAAGAAATGTATAGGGAAAAATTAACATTAAAAAAGTATTGGCACAGAATTAGTATTTTAATTGTTATTGAAGGTTTTAGTTGTAATAAAAAATTTGTTTGTGTTTATAATTGAATAATAAGTTCTCGCGTTTCTAAACATATTTCAGTTCCTTTAGCCGTTTTAATTGTAAATTTTTAAAAAGAAAACCAAAAAATCATTAATTATTATTAAATTTAATTTTTATTGAAAAGCAAGCACAGGTTTACAAAAAGTGTCTAACTTTATCCATAATAGGAAAAAGCTACATATAATTGTTATAAAATCCAGTGTAAGAAATATAATTATAAAGTTAGAAATACAGCTACATTGCACACAGAAAGACGGTCTGGTCGACCAAAATTATTTTCGCCCAAGGAACAGCGGATTATCGTGAATACCATAAAAATAGAACCTAAGTATTCAGCACCTAAAAATTGCCAACAAATGCTTCAATGAACAGATAAAAATCAGGTTATCATGGACGGTCTGCGAGAAAAAAAAAAATTTATTTCAAAAAACATAGTTTGAAGCGAAAACAATTTGCTGAGAGACATGTAAATGAGTCTGACGAGTTTTGGAAAAAAGTTGTATTTAGCGATGAAAGCAAATATAATATTTTTGGCTCAGATGGGCATTCCAAAGTGTGGATAAAAAAAAATACAGAATTTAATAAGAAAATTATTATTCCAACCGTCAAACATGGTATGATGGTGTGGGGGTTGGTAATTTAATTTTTATTGAATCTAATATGGACAGATATGCTTGCTTAAATATTTTTAAAGAAAATTTAATTGAAAGTGTTAAAATGATGGGGTTAGACGAGAAACATTTTATGTTCCAACAAGAAACGACCCAAAACACACATCAAAAATAGTCAAAGAATGGTGCCTTTATAATATTCCCAAGCAGTTGCATACACCACCACTATCTCCAGATTTAAACACCATAGAACACGTTTGTGACTTACTGGAAAGGCGTATCAGAACACATTCAATATCCTCAAATGAAACTTTAAAATCAGCGTTATTAGAACAATGGAGAAAAATCAGTTCTGAAGAATTGGCAAAACTGTGAGTATTGAGTACTTACAGTATGAAAAATCGTCTGAGAACAGTATTGAAATCAAAAGGAGGCCCAACAAAATTCTGTCATTTTCAATAACAGGAAAAGTGACCATAAATTTGATCAGATGAAAAATCAGAAAGAATCAGCTCAGAAAAAAATTTGATGTCCCAATACCTTTTTGATATAATTAAGAGTCTACGTCAATTTTTTTTAATTTTTTTTTAATTTTTTGATATTTTGAAATGACTTTGAGTTTAATGGTGTATCTGAATACGTTTCTAAATATATTATGAAAAATTTTGTTGTATTATATCAGAGCCACCTATATATACAGAGCCGTAAGGATCAGATCAGCCATGTTTTTTGTCGAGCTTTTTCTAGAGGAACTACTTTTTGCATTATCCCATAAGAATCAAAGTAAAAATGAGCATTTTCGCATTAAGTTAAATCTTTCATTTCGATAAATACTTTATGGAGTTTATTCTATATTGAAACAGGACATATCTGAAAGTCAGAACTTTAAATCTTTTATTAATTTAATAAACATTAAATCAAAATTAAATATGAATTTATCAAATTTATGTAAACATGAATTTATTTGAATGTGTAGGTAAAATAATTAAATAAAACATATATTGTCATCCTTTCGATCGATGATTTTGTCTCTTTTTTAAGAATTAAATCTCACACTTTTTCTTTGTTTAATTTTGCTTTTTCTATTGCGATCGCAGCATGCTCGAATAAAGCATCGTTCTATTTCCTTTTATACATTTGAAAATGTATCACCACATATTTCTATTTCGTTACCTTGTAGCGAAATCGGGAAAAGGGATAGAGTACCAAATTATTCTAATAGGCTGAGATCGCAATAGAATAAAATCCAAATTGGATTCACGAAATAGCGTAAAATTTAAAAAGAGAACATATGCATCGATCGATAGAAAAAAAAATTGTGATGTTGACAACTTACAACAGGGAGTTCCAATAACATCTGCACAATTTTTTTAGAACCATAATTATGCACAAATGCGTAACTAAACATTACCAAAATAAAATAGAACCGTGCTTGAAGAACTGTGATAGTCATGGTGTTCCATTTATATTCTAAAATCAAAAATTTACGTTGAACTTGAAGCGAAATTAGTTTGAGATTTATTCAAACAAAATCATGCAGCTTTTATTGAAATACCCTTTAAGTATTTTATTTTGTTCACAAAAATATAAATCAAAAGGAAACACAACTACACTTTTACTGTTTTCTCTTTTCGTCTTGCAGTTTAATTTTATTGCGTTGGTATTTGTGTGTATTTATATCAATTTACTGGAGAAATGCTTTTTTTTCTAGAAATTTTATTAATAAATATAATAAAAATTAAACAACTTCTTTGATCAGGTTTTTAATCAGTTATAAAATGATAATTGTAGATTCTATTTCAATGTTAAAATACTTAATCCATCGACATTTTCATTGAAAAATATCGCACCACAAAAAATTTAATTTTTCATATGTTTTGTATGGAAAAAATGTTTTTTTCGTCAATTTTAGTTCCTCTAGAAAAAGCTCAATTTTTAACCGTACGACTCTGTATATATAGGTGGCTCTGATTATATTCATCGACTTTATTTAAAGGAAAAATATGAGAAAAATGAAGATGTGCCAATAATTTTTTGATTAACTGTATGTAACAAATCATAAAAAATTAATGTGCTTCCCCGAAAGAAACTGGTCATAAGCTTTTGCCGTTTTGCAGGCCTAATAACAGTTTCGTCGCTTTCATTACCATCAGATGAAAGTTGCAACTTATGAAAAACTATCATTAGGAGCAGATGTAGGTTGCTACTTATGAAATCTGTATTTAATGTCTGCTTTTTAGACATATCAAACTGTTTTTAATTTCGTAATATGGTGCCATGATTATGTCTACTTCGCGATGAAATTTTAGGCATCTCTCAATCTGGATCATGCTCCTCGAAAAAAGATTTTAATTTATGGCCTATGTTAATTCCCTCTTGTAATATGTTTGGTTTAAATGTTGGTGTCTCTTCGGATTCCAATACATCTTCATTCTCTTTCATTATTAAATTCTGGTTTTCGTCATATAAAATCAGAAGATCCTCCTCAGTTAAGTTTTCTTCTAATCTCATGTATTCGTGCACCTCATTGAATATGGCTAAAGTCACCACTTGGTTTAATTCAGTTTCTACCTCTGGTATAACATGGCCACAATTTTTTCTAGGAACCTTGGAGTGTATTCTGCTTTAATTCTTTAATGGCTTTGGCGAGAAATTGTACACAATTCTTCATAGAGTATTCTTTCCATATTACGGTAACTGTTACATCTGGTTGGTTATCTAATTTATCTATAATGAAATTAAATGTGATCCGTAAAAATATTGCTTTAAAGGAGGCTATTACACCCTGCAGCAATGGTTGCAGCAACGATGTCGTATTACCTGGTAAGAATAGTACCTTCACTTTAGGATGATTTAGATCTGGTGGATGGCAGGGTGTATTATCAATGATAAGCAAAACTTTGAAACCTGTTTTCTATTTTCTTTTTTGTATATAATAAAGGGAAGCAAAAAAAATCGGAATCGCACTAAACAGAAATAAAAAAAAAGGTCCCACTAAACCTATGCTTCCTGCATATTTTAAAAATTACGATTCAAATTTGAATCGCATAAAACCAAAATCGCATTAATTAAACCCGCATATTTCAAGGGTTACCTGTATATTCAATAATTTTGGTTAACAAGGAAAAACAATGTCTTAAATGTATCTTTCGTGTGATCTTTCTATTAAAAAATTATGGTGAATGCATAATGTTGATTTCAGTAAGCTGGTTAAAATTAAGGTACATTTTTTCAAAGAATTTTTAACACCGAATATATCTACATGCTAACGATTTAAAAATCGTTTAAAATTTTAAATATTAACAGGCCTAAATGAGAAAAGTGCTATGCTAATCGAAAAAAAAAACATCTACTGAAAGCTTCCGGTTTCTATATGGGTTGCTTAAAAATGCAGACCCGGACATGACAATAGTTTCGTTTGACGATGAGAAAACCTTGCCCATTCATAAGATTACAGACCAAAGAGCCAATTATTCTCGTCAAATTTATATTTTTGATTTTACCATAGTGCAGGGAACATCAAAAAGCCGTCTCACTACGCACAGCCTTTAAAAGTAGCTAACATATGAGCTTCATATAATATAGCTACATTGAAAAGCGCTGAAAGCAGTTTTCTTTGGTAATTAATAGAGTTCAATTGTTTCAAAATTATATACGACAAAGCGTTCGTTTTAAACAAATTTACCTCATCTATACTGGATGGATGTTGGGGGCTCAGCACTTTACCATCGATAAAAAGATAAATTAAAAAATTTTAACCGATAAATTCCCCAACTCACCACTTTTAAACAATGTTATTTTTTTTGAAAAGAAATATTATTTTCTCCAGAGATGTAAGATTTGGCATCGGTAATTTGTGTGAATTATTAAGTATCTCTCTAGGATTTTCTTGCAATCTATGCGGGGAGTCAGGTATGGCTAGGTAATCTGGCGGCAAAAGACGCTGGAATCATTTTCACTGGAATTGACGATGGTGTTGGGTTGCCACTCTTCTCTCAATGAGATGAGTGAGCATTTCAACGTCGGAATAGTGCCCACTTGGATATCATAAGAAACTGCAGTGCGGATGAACTAGCTAGGCCTGCTACGGCTCTCTCACTGTAACCGGAAAGAGCTAATTTGGGAAAGTCTACTACAATGCTTATATTAGCTTTTATGAAAAAGGCAGTGCTCTTGGCGAATGAAAGGAGCGTTGAATTTGAAGCGTCTCAATATTTTAATTTCCCTACGTAGATTTGAATAAAACAGTCGTGAGGTTACTCACAGAACACTGCCATTTTGAAAAACATGCTCATATTCGACATAAACACACAGAAGGCATAAGTATAGTGCGTGATATTCTACGCTAAATTTAAGTTGCTCTAATTGGTTCCCCAAGTATCATTTGTTAGAACTATGAGCAACGTCGAGCTCTAATTCTGTTCTAAAACAGAAAATAAAACCCGAATAGTTCTACAAGTTGTATATTTGCAGCATTAAGCTCTAAGCAAAATTTATGCTGCTCTAATTCATTGTTTCTTTCTGCTTAAAGCTCTATTTAATTATGGAGCTTGAAGCTTTAATAGTATGCTCTATAACCACAATTAGAGCTAAACAAGATTGTGATAGAGAGCACGTCATGTTTTATAATAAAATGTTACTATTAGCATAATTTTATGTTGCATTTAAACTATAATAAAACTAATGTAGAGCTTACAGCTTTTTTATTTATTTGCTGTAATATAACATAGTTTAACACTTCTCATTGGTATTAATAAAATTACAATATCATAATATAGAGCTAACTAAATTAGTGTACACTTTTTTCGAGAGCAAAAATCACTTTAGAGCCTTGTAAAGCAATTTTCATTTGTAAATTGTTTGACATATGTCATATATGTTTTACAAAAGTACAAGTACGCGTTGTAATAAGTCGAAAATATAAATATTTTACTTTAAATAAATAAAACAAAAATAAAAATGTCAAAATTTAAGTCTTGGGAGAAATATAAATACAGCAGCACCTTTAGAAACAATGTACAGAAGAATAAACTGAAATGTCAGCCTGCGGTAAATAAAAATTTATCTGAGTGTGTGCAATTACAAAATCAACCCAGTAGCCAAGATTTTTGTGAATACAGTTCCTCCATTACACACAGACAGCTTCTCATTAATAATATGGAGGATACCATTCCTCAACGCGAACGTGATTTGGAGGATGCACATTTAAGTACCAACTGGATTACAGAGCTAGCCGAGAATTCCAATTCTGAATCCGAGGAGGACGAAATAAATATTCGAGAAGAGCTAAAAGTTTGGGCATTACAGTATAACATACGACAACAAGCCCTTCAGAAGCTATTGTGTTTGTTAGCGAGAATTTTACCCGAACAGAGCATTCCCCGAGACCCTAGAACCTTATTGGAAACTCCTAAATCATTCAATTTTATTCCTATTGGTGATGGATTTTATTGGCATCAAGCATCAAGGGTTAGAATTTTGTTTAAGGCAATATTATGATACTAACCTAGATAAGCTACTCAATATTTCATTAAATTTTAATATTGATGGTTTGCCGATATACAAAAGCTCACGGTTGCAATTTTGGCCTATTCTATTTTCAAAAAATGAAATTGAATTTTTTAAACCTATGGTTATTGGTATCTATTGTGGGAAAGGGAAACCCATCAACCTAAATGACTATTTGAAACAATTTGTAAATGAAGTTCAAGATTTGCTACAAACGGGTATAACAATTCGAGGTCACAAAATTAATATTCATATTAGGTGTTTTATATGTGATTCGCCTGCTAGAGCTTATATTAAAGGTATGAATAATAAATGTTGAAATATTTCTTCTCATTTGAATAACAAATGTCGAATTATTTCTTTGCAGGAGTATCTTATTTTAATGGCAAACATGGTTGTATGAAATTCACCGTGGTAGGTGAATATATAGCACACTGCACCGTTTTTTTAAGAACCGGGTGCGCAAGAAGAACAGATGAAGGTTTTCGCAACCGAATATATGGTGCTCACCATAAATGGAACTCACCTTTAGAGCAACTTCCAATCAATATGGTTGAGCAATTTCCTGTAGGGGATTCTTTACATCTTATAGACTTGGGTTAGTTTGATGTTTCTTATAATTTGATTAAATTCTAATACAGATATTTTTTGTAGGTATAATGAAACAATGTTTAACCGGCTGGACAAACGGAGAATATAAGTTAAGCGATATACGGTTTTGTGCTGCAGACATTCAGCAACTATATCGAATAAAATAATTAAAATAAAATTGCCGTCCGAAATACATAGAGCTGTTAGAGGATTGGATTGTTTAGATTTCTGGAAAGGAACTGAATATAGAACATTTTTGCTGTATTTAGGAATTGTTGTGTTGAAGGACTTTTTAAGATATGATGCATACGAACACTTTCTAACCCTTTTTTGTGCTGTTACAATATGTACATCAGTCAAATATAAGGCATTTCTTCCATTAGCGAGAGCCTTAATTGATCATTATATCGAAAAATATATTGAACTTTACAAAGAGGGCTCAATTACAAGTAATGTCCACAACTTATGCCACCTTGTTCATGAAGTCTATAAATTCGAAAGTTTGAACACATTTAATTCTTATCCGTTTGAAAATTTATTATTTTCTTTAAAAAAAATGCTTAGAACCGGATCTAATCCTCTTGCACAGGCGGCAAAACGAATAGGAGAGCTTAGCAAAATAAGCAAATATAAACATGTCGAAGACAAATATCCAACGTTGACGAAGAAAACTTCTCATGGAACATGCAATAAAATTAATATGAACGGTTTTTTTCTGTCTACTGATATGCGAAACAAATGGTTTTTAGCGAGTGACAACACCATTGCAAGCTTGCAAAAAATAATTTATCATAATAACCACATTCAAATACTTGGAAAGCCACTTAAAACTTGTTCTGATTTTTTTTCAACTCCTATTAGATCCTCGCATTTAAACATATATTTCTCTAGTTGTGAAGAAAATGCAGAAAAACTATTTTTATTAAATGATATCAAATGTAAACTCGTTGCTGTTCCGTACAACAATGATGGCATAGTTTTTATGCCACTACTTCACACTTTTTAAAGTAACAAAAAAAGATAATTGATTAAAATTGAAACGATATACAAAATTTTGTTTAAATCATATTTTATTTAGACTTTTCGTATATAATTTTCAGTGTCTTTTAAAAACTTCAATATTAAAAAAATTAAATAATTAATAAAGGAACGATTCAGAATCCATTTGTTTTAAATTCATTGGTCTGCTGGTTGTTTTTCAATTACTGGTCCCAAACTTTCATCCTGGCTGAAAATTAAAATAAAATTTACTATATGTGTAAATAAAATTATAACGTTAACACATACATGGGAGTTACAAGAGCTGTATTATTTATGGTTCCGTTCTCATGAAGTGTTCCAGACAAATCAGACCCATTTTTGCTGAGATTTAAATTTGATTTCCTGGTTCGATTCCGTTTCGCCGATTTTCAAACCTGGGTAGTTTCCTGGTTTAGAAATCTTGTTGAATTTCTTAAAAGACTTTTAAAAAAAGTCTGTGTTGCCGAAAGAGAAAAATTCGGATCAGCGTCCATTACCAATTTAGAATAAAATTTAATTATATTCTTAAATGACAGGAATGGAATTTTACCGTCTGCTTTAGAGATAGATGCACCTGTCCATGAACATTCAGACAAAAATGATCTTTTAAAAATGGCGTCGATCAATTCGTAGCAACAGGTCCAGCCCTGCCCACTTCTTGTACCTCCTTTGCCCACAATATAAGCCATTTGAGATATCTGTAAATATATGATATTTAATAAGCAATAGCATTTTGAAATTAAAATCCAGTTAGCCTTACCATATTTTCCATATATTCTTCGGACTTTAAAGCATTTTCTAAAGATCTGGCATCCTCGTATGTGGCTACTTTATTAAAAGTAGTTGTCGTGAATGTCGTTCTTATCGTTTGTATCAACAGATACGTTTGTATCCTCCTGTGAATCAACCCAACCTCTTTTAGACAAATTATCGATCTGAGTGAAAATTTTGGAAAATCCAGTAATTACAATTACTTGCATTTTTAAATTTTTTAATTCGTCCATTAATACTTCTTGATTTTTAGTAATAGTTTTTGAATTTTCCTAAATTCTACGATCGTTGTTATTGTTCGAATCGGAAATATCCGACATTTCAATCTGATTATCCATCATGAAGTCATTCTCATGTCTCGTCACTATATTTCGGCTAATATCCAATAAATTCCTCGGACTGGTCTCAAGCTGTGAAACATTTGATTGTGGTTGAACTATGGTTAAAACTTGCTGATTTGTCTCGGATGGTGTACAATAATTAAACTGGTCAATACACTCAACCACAATATCTTCGAAGTTTTGTTGTGGCGACCTGGTCGCATAAGGATTTTTAAATCTTCGTTTTCTCGTTGGTTCCTGTTCGCCGTCGCTTTCATTATCTTCATTTTCAGTGGCCGTAGTGACGTTTTTGGCCAAGAGCTCTTCCTCATACTGTTCTGCTAGTTCAAACGATGTTAGATTTCTTTTCTTAACTAAACAGGGCCTAGCAGTCCATGTAGGCTTATCCGGTTGAGCATATGCATTTTTAATTATGTTGTTCCGCTTTTTTGTACTCCAACTGAGCGGTGAATACCAGAAAACTCCATTTTCCTCGAATGAATCGGGGATTATAGTAAGAACGAATCCTCTTTTCTGCACCTCTTGAACAACTTTAAATGACATTTTGGTCTATTGCACACTATTTAGAAAAATTAGTTGCTAGAGTAAGATAAAATTAAAAACTAAACAAAAGTTGTTGATCAGGCCCGTTGTTATGTTTGGATGTGAAAGTTGGGCGCTGACGGATGAGTACGAGAGATGGCTCCTTACATTTGAGAGAAGAATCATGCGTGTGATTTACGGCCCTAAACGCGAAATAGATGGTACATACCGAGCTCTGTACAATTTCGAGATCAGAGATCTGATGAAGATCCCCGATATTGTACATGAAGTTAGATCTCAGCGAGTACGCTGGCTCGGTCACGTTCTGCGTGCTGATCCGGAACGAATTGTGCAGCGATCTCTGAAAGGAGAGCCCCCATATGGTAGGCGCAGAGGTCGTTGCAGGCGACGATGGCTCCACGATGTAGAGAACGACTTGGCCTCTTCAGATTGTCTAAGACAGTATGAAGACCAAGCTCAGGATCGAAACCGTTGGAGCCAGATTGTTGATTCAGTAAGGGGCCAGTAATGGCCTTTAACACTGTTATTATTATTAAACAAAAGTTGTGTACACAGTAAAAAATTTCGCGGTGTGAATTGTATTTTATCCGAAGAAATACTTAAGTTTTTATCCGATTGTGTAAAATCAACTCCGCAAGAATGGGTACTTATTTTGAAACATCCAATAAGATCGATCAACATAATGTTTACACCGCTTGGTGTAAAAGAAATAATTGAAACGCAAAAGTCAAAAAATATTTCGTGAATTTTTAAAAGGTACTTCCCATAGAAAAATTAAGTTTTATCAGAGTGTAATTTATACACTGTTTGGTGTTTTCTTGGCCGAAGTTATAAGTCGGATAGCGCCGTCCTGTTCGGAATTCAATTGTTTTGTGTAAATCTTTATACGAAAAATCATTAGTTTCCTTCAATTATTCACTCCGGTTGGTCATCAACACATTAATTATTTTACGTGCCGTAAAAATTAATTTTGCGAGAAGGTGAGTAATAATATTTTTAATTTAAGGTATAATTAAATTCGTGTAAAAAGTGGAAAGTAGTATTACAATATTAAATTTAACAATAAATTTAAAGTTTTTTAATTTTTATGTATTTTATTTGATGTACTAATAGGTCGAACAGGATTTTAATTTAGAATTTCCAAGGGTAATATTCAGCAACGAGAAGTGACAAAAATACAAAAAAAACATTGGTAAACTGCCGGAATCAGAAAAAATTACGATTTATGATGAATGTACCGCAGAAGATGGCAGGAAGTTTTTAATATAAATTATTGTTAAAACTAAATAAGCAAGCATTTTACTATTTATCTTTTTCTATATTTCCAGAATTCGATAATGATATTACATATTAATATGAAATAATATAATTATATTTTAATATAAATGTAAATAAATGTATGAAAAAAAATAAAGCTTCTTTATTAAGCACTCCAAAATGTATGTTTCATTCTATCCTTTCTACGGTTTTTTTTGATCCGAAAAGTGTAAAACAATATCTTATGTCTGTGTGATTGTGTACCAAAAATATTTTTTTATTTTATCCCTTTTCCGTAAATAAAATTATCCAAAAATTTACATAAATACTGTATTTTAATCGTGAGTTTTTTTATCCGCGAGGTGTGCAAGGTGTTATCCTTTAAAAGTGATTTGTGCTTTTTAATAGACAATAATTTTATCCGATAAAATTAAACCTCGATCAAAATAAATACTCCATTTGGATAAAATAAAATTGTATCCGATCGGTGGGATATTATTTGACACCGATTCGAAAATCCCTTTTGATAATATTATTATAAAAAGTAAACATATTCAAATAATAATTCGGAATCATTCGTTTTTAACGAAAGGCTATTATTATTATTTACAATAGAAAACCTCGGCCCTAAAAAGATAAGAATTATACTAAAAAGTTTCTATTAAAGATTTATAAGCTTTAAAATATCAAAAATTAGATGCAAAATTTGAGGTATATAGAACTACGCGCTTTCTAATGGAAGTTGTTGGATACTCTCATTACAGTACTTTATAGAACTAACCTTGTTAAAACGGAGAAAAAAGATTCTATTTTAAAGGAGAGAAAATATAAATGTCATGCTCTAAAACCGCCAATTTTGCTGTAAAATGGTTTTAAAATCATTCTAAGTGCGCTCTTAAATCTCAAATAGAAGCTGATGGCTTTATTAATTAGCTATAACAGCGCGCTTAACTTTGATTTAGACCTCAAAATGTTACTTGGGTCCACTAGGAGTGATAGTTAATCTAATCTTAATCTAATCTAATCTAACCCCAACCTAGCACAATCTTTCATTATAGTGAGAAATTTATACAAAATACCAAGTACATACATAGACTCGCTTAATTAGAATTATTTAAAATTTTAGTGTCACAGAAAACCAACTTTGCAAATTTACACTTGTGACGTATTATTGCGGAACACTTTTAAAAGTTAATGATAAATTGCTCCTATTTTTTCAAGAACATACATATTATCAGCGTGCATATTATTTATATCCGCAACGTTCGACATGATAATTTTAAAGTCATTGCTGATAATAAAACTGCAATCAATTCGTTATCAGTAAATTTAAATCGCAAATAAATAAGCGTAAATCAAGGCTAGATGAACTCAGCATTTTTTATTTCACTCGATACATTTTAAAATTGTGTGTACAATGCGGATCTAGTCCCTAAATCGTTTATATATTTATTGTATACTTGCTTTATTAATATACTCATCAACCTTTTATATGTACTTATTATATTATGGACAACGTATAGATAAATTGAAATGTTCAAGTGTACAATTAGGTAAATCCAAAATCACAATTTTAGTTAAATAATCACCGCGAATATAATAATCACCTGTGAAGTTAATTAGAAAATAGAAAAGCAATACTTTCATTTTGAAATTAACATTTATTTTCAGGAACTATTAACAAAAATATATATATATGTACTAGAATGGCTCGCCAACCGGTTTAATGATCAAATCGTGAACTTGCACATGTGGCGGAGTCCCCAAAATGTATAAACACGCCTGCGAGATATCCTCAGAATTGAGACCACAATCAAAAAGTGTATTATCACCAATATGTGCTGCCTCCAAAATATCCGTTTTCACTACACCTGGACTCACCGTTGAAATGTTCACAGTTTTATGAATTGGGATTAGTTCTTAGCGTATAACTTCGCTGATCCCTTTCACAGCATGTTTAGTACCCGGATATATGCCCATTTTATTGATTCGTGGTGCGGCATAAATGGAATAGAATGACTGAATATACTACCAATCTTTATTATATGACCATCTTTTTTAGTTTTATCCAGAATATTCAATGCGGCACGGGTTGTATATACTAGTCCAAATACATTTGTATTAACAGTATTTACTAAATTTTCCAAAATGCTTGATTCGCCTAAAATGGTTAAGTTTGGTATAATGCCAGCATTGTTGATCAAAATATTAACACGACCAAATTGTTTCTTGATCTGCGCAAATGCCTCGTTGACCGATTCTAATGATGATATATCACAATTAAATGAGTGCAATTCACAATTCTCATCAGCTACTAATTTTTTAATTTTTAATTCCTTTTTGGGGGGTACATTTTTTGTTAGAAAATCAATAAAATCTATTCGTTATATAATAACTTACATCGATTTTCTTCTTTCGCCTCGCTAATCCGCATACTAACAAACCAGCTTTAACCAAATCGATGGAAATATAGCTTTACCAATTCCAGCACTAGCACCGGTCACAACAGCAACTTTTCCTACCCAACGTTCCATAATTATTATAAAATTTAAATTTGAGGTTCTTAACGATACTGAACTAATCGATTAGGTTTCTAGACTTAAATACTTAAACCAATCCAACAAAACTTAGCTCGATATCCCTATCACACGCATATTTACTACAATATAAATCCTATTTGCTTCTTTTTATCTATGTACATACCCATATATACCCGAATTTAGCAACAAAAACTAATAATCAATAATTAGCTGAGTTAGATATTTTTATTTTCTCCATATCTTTTATAACCAACACATAGTCAAGTGGTACGTATGTAGGTAAACAATTCGATTAAAATTGTGTATAAAAGTGGAACGCGAATTGAATTCGCGTTAGTTGCAAATCATACTTGATACAAATTATGAATCGCTGGGTTGGAAAAGTTGCTGTTGTGACCGGTGCTAGTGCTGGAATTGGTAAAGCCATCGTAATCGATTTGGTTAAAGCCGGTTTGATTGTTTGTGGATTAGCCAGACGGAAACAAAACATAGATGTAAGTAAATTTATTTATTTTAACTTACTTAAGCCTGTATTCCGCATGAGGAAAAATTGAGTGGCTCAGTATGTTTTTCTGGAAAAACGAAATGAGAAAAGTACTCTAAAACTCTAGTAGGATGAAAAGGATACATTTATGTTAATTTGAATTTTATGCTTAATGCTAAGCAACACTTTAAATTAAAACAAACAAAAATGTGTCCTTTTCACCTTAATAGAATTTTAGAATACTTTTCTCCTTTCGTTTTTTCAGAAAAACATACTGAGCCAATCAATTTTTCATCATGGAACACAGACGTTATTCTCAACACTAGACTGAAAAGACTAAATGATTTTATATAGGATATTCAAAAATTAGTCGTTGGCGAAAAAGGTGAACTGCACTCATTTAAGTGTGATATAACGTCTGAAGAATCAGTGAAACAAGTGTTTGACGAAATTGAAAAAAAATTTGGTCGCGTCAATATTTTGGTGAATAATGCTGGCACGGCGGCGGATACAACAATTTTAGGTGAAGGCAGTGATATCAAACTACTATCTCGAGTGATTGACACAAATATTTACGGGGTACTGTATTGCACCCGAGCTGCATACGATATTTTGGACAAAACTAAAGAAGATGGTTATATTATAAATATTGGTAGTGTGGCAGGTCATACGATACCATTTATACCACCACCGATTAAATTTGGAGTTTATCCGGCTTCAAAACATGGGTTGCGTGCGATCAACGAAGTGTTGCGTCAAGAATTGATTCCAAATCATAAAAATATAAAGGTGTCAATGATATGTCCAGGTGTTGTACGAACAGAATTCCGTACAGCAGCCGGATTTAAAGGGGCAGCGTATGACGATCGTTCACTAAATCCAGAGGATATTTCGGCAGCTTGTTTATATGTGCTTGGAACGCCACCACACGTTCAGGTTCATGATATAATTATAAAACCAGTTGGTGAACCATTTTAAATTTTTGTAGTCTTGTAATAAAATTAAAACGAATATTTGATAATTAACATATCTGGTTTTAATTCTTATCTCCAACTTCATAATCTCTGCTTTAATATTTGCAACATCGAGTGTTATTTTTGTCACTTATATGATAAGATAGTATGTTTGACTTAATATAACCACAGATAATTAACAGAATTAAGATTTTTCAGATATATTTCAGGAGATTCAATTCTTTTTGATAATTTGATTCGATTTGTTTTTATTTTAATGAATTCAGGGCTTATCTGAAAAAAAATGGTTGACTGTGTTCGAAACCTGTAATAAATATGTTTTAGCACAGAATTTTGACATTATTTGAGAATTATTCCCCTATACATTCACAATTTTTTATTATGCCATCCGAAATGTGTAATAAATCTCCTCACCTATAATGCCTTTTCCCCACGTTTTTTTTTTTTTTTTTGGAACGTCAAATTGAAAATTGCGTAAAGACCGTGGTTGGATGCTGTGTGCTCCACAATGTATGTATTATCGCAAACGATAATATCACCATAGATTGGTTAAATCTAGAAGAACCGGAATCACAAATTCATCAACATAGAAACGAAGTTATTGAGGAAAATGTCTGTTCCTTTAGGCAGAGAATGAACAATTTATGAAGAATTAAATAAAAAAATTGGATTTAAGTTTAAATTCGGACTTTTAATTATTTATTAAAAAAATCATTTTTGTATATTCGAACTTTTATTTATTTTTATTTATCTTTTAATCATTTCATTTTACATTAATTCAGTGTGTGTGTTCATATAAATTATATGCTCGTATATGTATATAAATAGTATCATCCCGCCAAAAACATCATAAAATGTCGATCCATCCGCCATTTTATATGTATACAAATTTTTTTCTATTGCTCGGCCTACAACACAATGATATAATTTATTTGTTCGTATCTGTCAAAAATTATGATAGCGATAGACTATAATAATTTGGGTGTCTTAGGTTTTTGCATGTAAATGTCAAAATTCTGTACTAAAAAATATTTATCACAGGTTTCGGACACAGTCTATGTATAAAAATTCTAAAGCTTAGATTTTAACAGTAGGCTTTTTTGCTAAATATTGCCATAATCTCCCCGTTGTTAATGTTGAATGTCATAAAATAGAAATCGTGAACTATGCAGAATAATGTGGTATTGATATACACTACCATAGGACTTTACGTAACTTTATTTAAACCTTCCATTGTATAGTTCCGATAGATACGAGATACATTCCTAGCTGTTTCAGGGCAGACCACAAACTAATTCGATTGGTCGAGACATAGGCCTGCCTGAAATCCAGGGATACTAGATGTACGGGAACGGATGTCTCATAATATTTAGTTAGAATTATCCACAGCGAGAAGACTTGATCCTCCTTAATAGTCCAATCAACCAAGCCCTCCGCGATAATCCTCACACTTCAAGCGGTCTCTCTTTAGCTACTGACTGATAAGTTCTCCACCTGTACAACCGAGCTCGTCCTTTATAAATTAACATGTGGTCATAATTTGCCTGCGATAAGTTTTGCGAGGTTGAGTCCATTTTTCCAAATGTTATTTGTGAAGGATGTATTTGCTTGCTACTCTACTCGGTCGCAGTTTTATCTCGGGAGTATATGAACCTATGTTTTGACACAAGTATTATTTATGCATAAAGTAAATCGCTTAAATCAAAGGTTCGCAGCGCTCTCTGCTGACCTCAGTATGATAATATTATGAATGGCGAGATTCAACACCGACCCACCCAATCATGTATATTTAGATGCTTCGTTATAAAAAGTTAAAACGTTTTTCACGTTAAATAGATTTTATAATATTTTACGACTCATCAAGCTCGATTTACTGAATATCAATTTTTTTTATAAATTGTTTAATGCATCTAATTTTCCAATATGATATATTTACAAAGTTCAATTGTTAAGCTTCAGAAAGCAATAAAAATCTCTAAAATTGGTTTTAGTAGGTGGCTCTTTCACTCTTAATTATACAGGTGCAATAAAACCATATTAATGAAGCTTTAAGAATGTTAAATATAAAAAATAAAAGCACTTGTTTCATAGAAAATGCTATTAGAGGCAAAGTGTTATTACTAAAACTTTTAGTAAATTAAAAGTTCCGAGAGTTTTGATAAAACAAAACAATTAAATTTCTCCTGAACACATTTTAAATCTTTAAGGAATAGTCAGACGTTATTTTGGAATTGATTATTTGCACAAAGTATATTTATATGCTTGAAATGTAAACACTTCAATTAAATTCTCTTCTAGATCTTGTTGGTATTAATTGTACAGTCGCAGCGTTCTGTTTGATGGTATCATATTTTCTAAATTTATTAATACACCAAATTCAAATTTTGTGAGATCCTAATATTTGCATCGTCGTGTGGTACCTAATAGCACAATGGTGAGGATGGTGTAGTGGAGAAATTTTGATATGTTGTGGATTGTGTAATTGTTGTTGTCGAAGAGGTTTATTGTAGAATAAATATGAATATAATAATGCTTTAAAGGTCTAGAGCAATAAAACAATCAAGATTACCCGTACACAATACCCTCAACCGCACCGTGTACAAAAAAAATCATTTCCAGCAATCTCAAAATTTCAATGATGATTAAATATAACGATAACGTGTTATCTATAAACACTACGGAATGAACTTATATCTATGTAAGTTAATTAAACATTGATAAGCGCAATATGTACTTTCTTACATATCAAATTACAAAAACAACATTTATTTTCCAAACTGATAACAAAAGAATACACTAGAATTGTTCACCAACCGGTTTAATGATCAAATCGTGCACTTGCACATGCGGCGGTATACCCAATATGAATAAGCACGCCTGTGAGATATCTTTAGGATTGAGAGCACATCGAAAAAAATCATTACCCGCATCAATTTGTGCAGCATCCATAATTTCTGTTCTCACTACACCTGGACTCACCATCGAAACCTTCACATTTTTATGATTTGGGATTAGCTATTGGCGTAATACCTCGTTGATCGTTTTCACATCAAATTTTGTACCCGGATATACGCCAAGTTTATTGATTGGTGGCAGCAGAAATGGAATAGAATGACTGAATATATCACCAATGTTTATAATATGACCATCTTCTTTAGTTTTATCCAGAATATCGAAAGCAGCACGGGTTGCATACAAAAGTCCGCAAATATATTTGTATTAACAGTGTTATGTAAATCCTCCAAACTGCTTGTTTCTCCCAAAATGGTTCCGTTTGATAGAATGCATTGTTGACTAAAATATTAACACGACAAATTGTTTCTCGATCTGCGCTAATGTCTCGTTGACCGATTCTAATGATGATACATCACAAGTAAATGAGTGCAATTCACCTTTTGCAACAACTAGTAGTTTTTTGGTTTCCTAATTGGGGGCGTTAATTTAGGTGTTAAAAATTCTATAGAATCTATTCGTTATAGGAAACAACTTACAACGATTTTCTCCTTTCGCCTCGCTAGTCCGCATAGCTTTACCAATTCCGGCACTAGCACCTGTAACTATAGCAACTTTTCCTACCCATCGCTCCATAATTATTATATAAAATATGATGTTGAGGTTTTTGACGACAATCAACTAATGCATTTGGTTTCTGGACTTAAATACATATCGATCGAACAAAATTTGATATTAATCCTTATCAGACGCAAATATATAATACACACAAATATATTGCATACATATTTGTGCAATACACATTCCATTTAGTTTCTTTTATCTACGAGATATACCCAAATTTCAAATAATCCATAATTATTAGATAAGCTGAGTATACAAAGTTATATAAGTAATTGCTCGTTTCGTATAGTTATCTCCTTTTTCCATTACCGGTTGTCGTATTCTTAAAAGGTTTTTGAACGTGGGTAATACTTGCTGGTATTTGCTTTCTTCCAACTGTCTCAATATATAGTTTGTTAAATCTCCTCACACTTTATGTATAGCCTCATCATTGCTGGAAATTGACTTTGATTATTTATACTTTCTAGGTGTCTTCCTGTTATAAATTGAATTTTCATTCCTCTCGTTTTTATCGGAAATAAGTTGGCATTTATCTTGTGATCTTATTGAATTCGTTGGCATTCGTTGAAATCGATCTTATTGGCATACATATACTAATATACATTGTATTTGTTTTGGTCAATTTTCCCATTTTAAGAATTCTTATGGAAATATTTTTTATTGTGGCCATTTATAGCTCAGACATTTCTTATAAAAAAGCAGTAGAGGTATAAAGAGTGTTACTCCATAATTATACCACATATTTGTATCAAAACCTAGAAGTATTCAGGTTTTTGTAAATAATCGTTTGTTTATTGCACGTTTGATTGTAATACCTTGCATAAATTTAGGCAATTTTAGCAAAATTTCTTTCTATATAGTAGGTACGATCGAAGCGACACCTCGTACTCACCTCATTACTTACCTCGTAATAATTTTTACGGGAATAAATAATAAATTTATTACGGGAAATATGTTAAATAAAATTGTTAATAAAAATAATAATAAAAATTGACACGAAATTTCAATAAAAGAAAACCATTGATACAAAATCCCCCCTTAAAAAACATAAAATCCGAAATCATCATTCCAATTTACAAAATCCAAATTACTAAACTCCGAAATTACAGAATTCCAATATACAGAATTCGAAAATTCTAATTCTAAAAATTGAGAGAGGCATAAAAATCCCCAATACCAAAATCATCAAAAAAAAAAACTATTCCTCCTGAATTTAATTTTGGAAAAGGGGAATTATTTTATGACGATTTTGTGCTTGGGGATTTCGTTTTTGGAAATATCAAACCCAAGCCAGAAAAAATAGGGAAAACTTAAATAAAATTCAAAATTAAATAATTTATTTATTTTTAATTAATCAAATGAATATTTGTTGCAATAATTTTTAAATAATATTAAATTTTTGACATGGATTGACGTTTTCTATTAGTGGTATTTTTTAATATTTTTTCTTATTCTGCTGTTTGTCTGATTTTAAGGTTATCCACAGTCGTCTTGGAAATAACCAATTCCTTTCCCAAATGTGTAATAAGTTTATATAATCCGCTATTGCATTTTCCACAACGACTTTAAGACGGCCAGGCTATGCTTCTACGCTATTTTGTTTGCACAGAAAATTCTTTTTTGATGCGTCTTCAACCCACCAAAAACTGGGCTCATACCGTGATTTTTTTTTTAGTTTGTCCTTGAGAGATATAATTTGTTTTTTACCATTTTGCAATTATTTTTGCATCCGAATCATTAACGCTATTTATAATTCAGTGAAATAGTTTAAGGGAAGCTAAATTCTTTGGATTTCTGCACTTGGTGCCAAATAATTTGTCCAAAATGAAAAAAGCAACCTTTAAAAGTTGTATAATTAACAAATTCTCGTACAACTAAAAAAATAGTTATTTTCAAAATCGGTTATAATTGACTTTTTTGTAAAAGTAGGCTAAGCTCCTCTCGCGGAAAAAATGATTATTTAAAAGAACGATCCATTTGAAATATGTGTTGTTGTTTTTGTATTCGAAATTAGGCGCCTGTGTATTTTTAAACGGCATTGGATAGATAGTTTTATTTTAGAAAAATTCCGCTACGTGGAATCCGTGATGCTCCAATCGTCAATTGTTTCTGGTTTCAAATTAATAGTACGTTCAGCGGCTATACGGTATAAGCATTGAATAATTACATATAGAAATGACACGTTGTTATAGCGCTGCCAGCAGAGGTATCTTAGATAAATTGAAATTAAAGGTTTGAGTATACACTACATAGTACAATTTAGTAAAGTTTGTTGACGCCATGCTCATATGTCGCTGCTAATTTGGAAGTGTCACCTTCTATATGTAATTATTCAATGGTATAAGCCTTGTTAGCCTTACTTAGTTAGGATTACTTGGGATTCAATTCGCCCATAAATGCTAAACATATGTATAGCTGAGCCATAATTGAGAGAACTACATAAAACGTTCCATTCATTAACCGGCAATTTCAATCGCCCAAAAGCTTTCATCTCTCGAATTATTTGAGATGGTGGTAAAGAATTTCTAACTAATTCTTTTAATTTTTGATTCCCTTCAGTAACATTAATATCTGCAGTTCGACGATCATTTGGATGTTCAGAAAGTTTGCCAACAGCTTTGTGGATATTTTTTTCAAGAAACATCGTAATCTTGCCTTTGCAAAATAACTTTTTTCTTTCATCACATCTCCATTTAAAAGTATTGAGGTTTTCTGAATCTACCGGTGGTAAGCGGATCCTTTATGGAATATTCTTTCCCTAACTTTGCTGTTAGATACAACTTTCATATTTTAATTTTTCACCTATAATATTTAATCCTATTAATAACCTGTTAAATTTTATATAAATTGCACCGGAGCATATTTAAGAAAACTGTCAGTATATTTAAGCATATTGTTGAGATAACAGTATATATGATGAATTAAAGGATATTCCATCGACATAATATGTGTATACGATATATAATACTAAAATTGTGTCATTAACCCTGCGTTGATATTGAATGTTGGGTTTTGTTGCACTGTTGATCTCAACATATTCCGCGGCCGCCGGATGGTATTTGAATTGTCGCCAATGACAATGGTGCATTAAATTGGTGGTTTGCCAGTAGCATCACCTTGTTGTACCGAGCTTGGATTATGTTCTAAACGGTTTGGTTTGGTTTGATTTGAGCTGCTCTCTTCTGCAGGTGTGATTTCAGATACGTCTGCACCTTTACCGTATCTGAAACTTTGCTGTTTTGGTGGATCAGCTGAGTGAATATATCATTGAACGCTTCCCACCGCTCATAATCACTAACTTTTCACCTATAATATTTAACTAACGATTGATATTTCTACCTTAGGCAATTTCACTTGCGCTGCTGATTCTGCTGCGGTTGTTGCCTGGGATCGAAACTGTTGTAGTTTGATCATTGCATCTTCTACCCTCTCTCGAAGCTTGCCATAATAATCTTCCCTAAACTAGTTGGAGTTTTGTTCGTCTTCTTCCAG
This sequence comes from Tipula unca, assembly GCA_951394425.1. Taxonomy (NCBI): domain Eukaryota; kingdom Metazoa; phylum Arthropoda; class Insecta; order Diptera; family Tipulidae; genus Tipula; species Tipula unca. The sequence continues at coordinate 78,839,992 of OX596380.1, forward strand.
CTTTATTAATAATTCTGTGTTTTTGGCTGCAATTTCCTCCATGTCCTTTTCTAACCGTCTTATTTTAATATTAACATATTTCTTAGATATGTTGTTGGTTTTGCAAGGAATAATTTATTGACGCCAATTTTTGATATATCTTGCGCATGAGGACGTCTTGTATCTTTTGGGAATCGGTTGAGCTTGGTATGGCATAAAATATGCGCGCGCATGTTTTAATACATTTATATTATCTTTAATTGATTTGGGATTTCTTTATTTGGGATTTTGTAAATTGGGATTTTGGTTTTGGGATTTTATATATGGGAATTTGATTTTGGGGATTGCATACCCAACCCGCAATTAACACCTCTACCTAGAGCCTTAGACTCAGATTCTGATATTACTTTAGGTATATTAAGTAGTTGAGTTCATTAGATTGCATCGTATTATAGTTATATAAAATACTAAATCTTGCTTTCTTGCATGAATACAAATTTATTTATTCCCAAATTAATCCACCAATCATTAATTCGCTTATTTAATTTATTTTCCATTTACTACCACTAACTGTATCACGGTTAAAACACAACTAATTCTTTCACTATTTACCTCTTCTACTAACTCTCTCACTGTTAAAATCCAACTAACTAACTCGTTACATTTCGTTATTCCGGAATAATCTAGCTCTAGAGAATAACATTGTTATGATTGTGGTGCTAGTGGGTATCTATTTTAGTAGAGATAAACTATAGTATACGTAAATATGTGTCTATAGACTATTCAGGAATAGTGTTGCAAACCTGAAAAACCTGACTGCGTCCACATCAATTTGCCGCATGTTCGTGTTGTTCTTGTTGTGTATAATGAATGATAGCCAACGATTTATTGGGCGAGCGTACGCAAATGCAAACATTTGGCATTTGTCTTATATCCACACGACTCGTCATTTGTATACAACATTCGTCTACATTCGCGATTCACAACAGTGTACAATACGCACGAACATATAAACTTTTCCAATACGATTTCTATAAGTATTACTGTGGAGAAAAGTGTGAAAAATGTCGGATCCATTTCTTTTGCCCATATTTAACTTATAATCACAATTTCCACACTCCGCTTTGTCTAACCGATAATTTTCTAATATATAATGTGATTTCAGCATTATTGTTAAAAAAAATAAAAGTGATCGTAGCTTTACAGAACTAACATCTTATCGAAATGCTCCAAACGTTCGAGCGTATATGATTAAAAGTAAATGAATAAAAATGTTGTTGGGGTCTAGGCATTATCATTATTCACTGAAAATTTTGTAACTAAAATGACCAAGGTTCATACAAAGGTTCATATAAATATAACGATAACGTGTTATCTATAATCACTACGAAATGAACTTATCTTTGTTTTTATTAAAAATAGACAAGCGCAATCGCAATTTATAGTTTCTTACATATCAAATTGAAATCAACATTTATTTACCGAATTAATTAAAATATTCTAGAATGGCTCGCCAACCGGTTTAATGATTAATTCATGCACTTGCACATGCGGTGGTGTACCCAAAATGAATAAGCACGCCTGTGAGATGTCTTCAGGATTCAGAGCGCATCCAAGCATATCATTAGCGTCACCAACTTGTCCCGCTTCAAAAAGTTCCGTGTTTACTACACCTGGACACACCATCGAAACTTTCACATTTTTATGATTTGGGATTAGTTCTTGTCGTAGAACTTCGTTGATCCCTTTCACAGCAAATTTTGTACTCGGATATACGCCAAGTTTATCGATTGGTGGTGGCAGAAATGGAACAGAAAAACTGAGTATATCACCAACATTTATTATATGACCATCTTCTTTAGTTTTATCCAGAATGTCGAAAGCAGCACGGGTTGCATACAAAAGTCCAAATATATTTGTATTAACAGTGTTATGTATATCTTCTAGACTGCTTGTTTTTCCCAAAATGGGTTTGTTTATTAGAATGCCAGCATTGTTGACTAAAATATTAACACGACCAAATTGTTTCTCGATCTGTGCAAATGCCTCGTTTACAGATTTTACTGACGTTACATCACAATTAAATGAGTGCAATTCACCTTTTTCACCAGCTAGTAATTTTTTGGTTTCCTAATTGGAAGCGTTAATTTAAGTGTTAGAAAATCAATAGAATCTATCTGTTATATAATAACTTACATCGATTTTCTCCTTTCGCCTCGCTAATCCACATACAATCAAACCGGCTTTAACCAAATCAATGGCAATAGCTTTACCAATTCCGGCACTAGCACCGGTAACTACAGCAACTTTTCCTACCCATCGCTCCATAATTTTAAAACTTAATGTTAACGTTTTTGACGATAATAAACTAATGCGCTTGGTTTCTGGACTTAAATACGTGCCAATCGAACAAAATTTGATTTTCTATCTCTATCATACGCATACGAGTTAATATTATTCTATTTATTAATACGCACATTCCATTTAGTTTTCTTTATCTTTATTTACCCGAATTACGAATAATCTATAATTAGTAGATAAGTTATAGTATTATAAGTAATTGCTCTAACTAGACAAAATCATGTGATTGACAAGTGATACAATAAAAAAATTTATGTAAAAAAACATAACCTTAATTGAATTCAAGTTAAGTACTATAATTGTTATTAGGTCCATTATAGCGTTCGTTTCATTATTGCGGTTCAATCAGAAAAAGCGGGAAGCGGTTAAATCGATTGGATCGGTGTATATAAGAGGTTGGCGAGGAGATTTCTACGACCAGAAATCAAATGTTTATCAATTTTCAAGAGAAAAGCGAATTAAAAGTAAATTAAAAATATGGCTGCACAGGTTTCCGGTATACTCTAGTTTTATTTTCGAATAAGATAACCACGAGCCAGGCGTGGCTATTTTTTAGCGTATAAATTAAGCAATATTGTATTAATATTGTACAGGCACCAAGATAGTTGAATGTTGATACTATGAACATTGATGACACCATTGTCGACTGCTAGTTTGTTTTTCTTAAATTACAACTGTATATCGATTCTGCCTGGCAAATAATTTATAAATTTGAATTAAAAACGAAAATAATATTTATTTCAAGCCTAAATGCAGATAATTCGAAAACATTTAATGTCGAATTTTTTCGTGCCACCAAAAGTGATGTACATCAAAAAATGGAAATGTCGATTTTTTCTTCCATTTTAACTAACACCTTTCAGTATATATAAATAGGAAATCATGCGCAATTGCAATGTTACCTCAATAGATAGCGTGACATACACGATTTTGAATGTTTTTCTAATTTTTTGTGCATAGTATATTTAGGTTGCAATGTATCGAACTATACAGTTATGTCCGAATTAGATGATGAAAAATGTTTGCCATGCAAAATTTTTGCATGCAAAGCGAGCTACACACAATATAAAAAAAATCGATTAGTTAAACTGAGAAAGAGTATGTAAACAAAAACATAACCTCAATTACATTTAATTATTTTGTTATTTTGAAATGGATAATTTTGAACTCGTTCGTTCTTCATATAATTTTGTTGTTTACTAAAATAGGATTATTAATTTTAATTAGAAAATAAAAATAAATATGCATATACTTACATGCCATTTCTGTTATTATTTTAAAATTAACTATAAAAATTTTTCGTCTATTTGCTGATTGGTTGGATATTTTGCAAAATTTTGCATGATTATATTGCTGTTCTTATCATGCACACATAAATTGTAATAAACTAGTGTCTTCTTTTTTTGCATAGGTAGACGAATTAGATTTTGTATTTTTTTACCACACAGACAGGACCCGTGTGAATGTGCGAAATTTGTTTTACATAGCGTTTTGTTGTTGTACGAAATACTTGCAACTGTGAGGGTGTTATGTATTTTGATTTTCAAACCTTTGGAAATTTAACTTCGGAACTATCTAGGATTTTCGAAATATACATTTAAATGTACGTTCTTGTAGAAAAATAAAACAAGTAGTTAATTAAATGAGATTGGAAGTGAAACGATTTCACGCATATTGAATGACCAAATTGAATGAAACTTTTATAAATTAACGGAAACCTTTTTCAAATAAAACGAAACCATTTCTAAATAGAATGAAACCGTTTTCAATTGGAATGAAACTTTATTCAATTAGAATGATACTAATTACAAATCCAATGAAACCTTTTATATTAAGTTGATCGCCTTGAGTTGAATCTAACGTGCTTCTTAAAAGATTTCATATCGTTTCATCATAATCGGTTACGAAATAATCAAGTTCCTTTTTGACTGCAAATATTCCAGAACTCCATTAAAAATCATTTAGATTCCTTTTGGCAGTGCACACTTCGAATTTCTCTAAAATCGGCTAAGAAATTACAATGTTCCATAGTGATTGGTGATATTCCAGAACTTTATGTATACAAATTATATTATTTAATTATTATAATCCCAATTCCATCGTGCATGATGAATTTCATCATAATCGGGTAAGAAATTACCAAGTTCCTTCATAATAAACACTTCGACTTATCGGAAAAATTATCTATAAAACCGTATCGACCGGTAAAGTTTAAACATAAAGGTTCATTATGAAACTCGAAGAGTCAACGTTGGGTTCAACGTTCAACATGAATGAGTAAACCTCAGGAAGTCATTTAAGGTATCTACCAGCGTACTCTTTCATGTTGAAACCAATTGAAAAAACCTTTTATAGGCCGTGTTTATAATAAGAAAGTAAAGCGAAGTTGGCTTGGTTGGACATTCCGGATAAAAAGAAAAAGAGGCTCTTTCTTTAGAATAAAAAACGTGTACCCGTCTTAATTATTTAGTTAGTTTCCTTATTTCAAATCGCAGTCATTAAAATTATATTTTTAGATATTTTCATTATATTGCTGCTTGCTGCGCTTCGTTGGAACTTGGAAGCAAATATATAGAGATCGATTCTGGAGTAATAAAATGCATGCGGTTTTTTTATTTACCTGCTTTCTACATGAATTTATTTCGAAAAAATTAAAACGTCGTCTATTAAAACGAAACTCTAGCTATCAACTATTAAAAATGTATTTATACATCATTATAATAATCATTTGCATTAAACGCTGTAGTTTAAAAGAGGTCATAGGATTTCTCAAGTGGGTCCAAATATCCTTTCCCTAGTACTTTTAGAATTAGGCTGTGGTTACATTTGATATGAATTCTTACGAACATTTCTTTTTATGAATTTGTACTTTAATAACACTTTATTTTACTTTATAAACACTTTCCTTTTAATTACTATTAGCACTCTCACGGTTAAAACACAACTGATTTTCTCCCAAATGTTTGTCGCGTATTTATATCAAATATTCTAACCATTCTAGAAATGTCCAGAATATTCGATTAGTCTAGATAAGTCTAGACACCTCTACTGTTCTACTTTATAACAATTTTACATTAACGATAGTGTCGCTATTCAAACATAGATGTCGCCACGATCGCAACATTATTATAACACCAGTAATTGGAAACACCCTGTATGTATATTGTAAATAAATCAATATATATTTTCTCATTTTTTTAAAATTATATCGTTACGTTTTTGCCTTGTCAAATTCAATGTTCGATCACTGGATTGTGAATAAAACAAACGAGGTAAATTCTTGATCACACTAAATTTATTTATTCCGATTATTTACACTAAACACTAATTTAATTATTTCACTTATTTAGCTTAATTATTTAACTTCACAATAATTATTTTACTACACTTTAACCACACTATATTACACTTTAATAACACTTGTTTTTACTTTATAAACACTCCACTTTTTCCTTTTAATTACTATTAGTACTCTTGACTCTCACGGTTAAAACACAACTGATCTACTCCCAAATGTTTGTCGCGTATTTATACCAAATATTCTAACCATTCTAGAAATCTCTACAATATTCGATTAGTCTAGATAAGTCTAGACACATCTATCTGTTTTCTCTACTTTATAACAGTTTTACATTAAGGATAGTGTCGCTACTCAAACAGAGATGTCGCCACGATCGTAACAATATTGTTACGATCGTGGCGACATCTATGTTTGAATAGCGACACTATCGTTAATGTAAAATTGTTATAAAGTAGAACAGTATAGAGGTGTCTAGACTTATCTAGACTAATCGAATATTCTGGAGATTTCTAGAATGGTTAGAATATTTGGTATAAATACGCGACAAACATTTGGGAGAAAATCAGTTGTGTTTTAACCGTGAGAGTGCTAATAGTAATTAAAAGGAAAGTGTTTATAAAATAAAATAAAGTGTTATTAAAGTGTAATATAGTGTTGTTAAAGTGTAGTAAAATAATTATTGTGAAGTGAAATAATTAAGTTAAACAAGTGAAATAATTAAATTAGTGTTTAATCGGAAATAAATAAATTTAGTGTGTTCTAGAATTTACATCGTTTGTTTTATTCACAATCCAGTGATCGAACCTTGAATTTGACAAGGCAAAAACGTAACAATATATTCTCTTGTTTTTTCATAGTTTTCACTAACACTAAAAGAAATTGGAGGTGAAATTAAGCTACTATTTGCGTATCTTGTGAAGTTGTGACGGTTTTGGTCAATTCGAAAATATAAATAAAGAGAAATGCCATTAGTCAATAGTCAGTCGTGTTTCACTTGTTGTTCATAATGTTACGATCGTTTCGACATCTTTGTTTGAGTAGCGACACTATCGTTAATGTAAAACTGTTATAAAGTAGAGAAACAGTTAGATGTGTCCAGACTTATCTAGACTAATCGAATATTGTAGAGATTTCTAGAATGGTTAGAATATTTGGTATAAATACGCGACAAACATTTGGGAGTAGATCAGTTGTGTTTTAACCGTGAGAGTGCTAATAGTAATTAAAAGGAGTGTTTATAAAGTAAAATAAAGTGTTATTAAAGTGTAATATAGTGTTGTTAAAGTGTAGTAAAATAATTATTGTGAAGTTAAATAATTAAGTTAAATAAGTGAAATAATTAAATTAGTGTTTAGTGTAAATAATCGGAATAAATAAATTTGGTGTGATCTAGAATTTACATCGTTTGTTTTATTCATAATCCAGTGATCGAACCTTGAATTTGACAAGGCAAAAACATAACAATAAAATAAGTGTTTATAGTTTCGATTTGTTTATAAAATTAAAGATAATATACAGAAAATTGTATTAATATTTATTTTAATACAAATTAATTATTTTTAGTAATACAAATTTTGTTGTGTTTGGATGTAATATTGTGTTTGTGATAAATAATTAAAAAATAAAATAGAAAGTGACAAATTGATTTTTTTTTTAATAAAATGGATTCAGAGATAGCAATGCTATTGTTATCATCATCGTTGTCGGAGTCCTTGTCAACATCATCATCTACTATAGATCATCTCCAGTGTTATTCGATTCATCTTCTGATGAACAAGATTATTTACCAGTGCAACATATATTTCGGCGACAGCAACAACATCGTGTCAAAAATTTTGTTGTTTTTAACAGTAAATCCGACGAAGAAGTAAGTAGTGGAAATTATTATGTATTTTTATGTTTATGTATACAAAATATATTTGATTTGATTTGAATAGAGTGTTCGACCAAGAATTAAGTAGGATTTCCCGGAGATGGCCGGGACTCATCGAACACCGGTTTACACATAACATAAAGAGGATTTGGATAGGTTCAGTTAGTATGATAGAAATTGATTCGGTTACAGACTCCTGTTATAGCCAATAGATAGTAACACAGGACGATACAGTTCTAATCTACTTTTTAAATTTTTAACAGCATCACTGGGCTCTGAAATAAGATTTATTAGTTTGCTGGATCAGACTTATGAGATACTCCTGAAAATTCAACTCAAATTAGTTACGATTTATTTTATACTGCATTCCAACCTTTAATTAATTAATTTAACTTTAACTTTAACTGGCAGAGATTCTGTAATTTAGTTCAATTTATTATTATTGATTCCATTCCGCCCCTCAAAGAATACTCTGAAGTTCTTATATTCTAAAAAATATAATATCTTTAATTAATATAACTTAAATTAACATTAAACATCAAAATTGATGACTGACTCTTTCATGGCAACAGCAATGATAGCCATCACTTCAACTGCAATGACTCATACAATCATGACATGCCAATATACCAACCACCACCTTTTACCTCACAGTCTCACATCAAGATGTAAATGTAATATGGATGTGACTAAAGGCTGACTGAATGCCACTGTAACGTTACTCTCATTTAAAGCACTATGTTAACGATGTGTACATTGTACAAAGTACAGCACAAAACAACGATTTAAAAACATCCATTTGAACACAACATTTGAGTTCGACTTTCCACAAGAACACAGGTGGGAATGTTAACCTCACTTTTTAAAAATTAAAAAAAAAATCACTTAAAAAAATGATACACAAAACTTATCAAATTATCCTATCTTGTCTGCCAAAATCACCAGTACTTACGGTATCTGGGATATTTGCCAGATTCCTTCCCGTTTTACATTTTTCTATGCCCGTTTTTACTCAATTCACACACTTAACAGTGGCATATCACATGATAAATCTGTACAAAAATTCGCCATACTAATATAAATCTAAATTGGTTTGTGACAGAAAAGCAATAAGTGCAGTGTCTTAATGTTTGTCTTTTTTGTGGTAATTAAATATTTCAAATATCAAATTTTTGGAACATGGATCCATCCTCGCAAAACTTCCCGCAGCCAAATTGACCACGTTTTAATTTCAAAAGGGCGAGCTCGGGTTGTGCAGGATGTGAGAACTTATCGGTCAGCAACCAAATACGTAGGCGGCGATCATTATTTGGTCGCTGCAAAGTTACGATGGAAGTTTTCGTACAAGTCTGGGAACACAGGGAAACGCATGGAACGTTTCGACGGTGAAGGTCTGATAAATGAAGATCAAAAGAAACGATATCAGGATCTTGTCAACGACAACATTGAGAGAGCTAATTACCAGTCTGACTGTGAGAACTCTATCTGGAAGGTACTGAAAACTTCGGTTGTCAGTGCTGCTCAACAGATTTTAGGTATAGTGAAAGTCAGACCCCAGACTGGTTGGTTTGATGACGAGTGTCGTCTTACAGTTGAGCAACAAAATATAGCCCGTAGTGAAGTGCAACAACGTCTCACAATCGCGAGGAAAAACAAGGCTATTCTTACTAGGAGGGCAGCTAAGCGGATTTGTAGACGGGAAAGAGAGAATGGTGGAAGGTGGAGGTTCTGAAAGTACAACAACTCAACAATGAGAGTAGTCCACGTAATTTCCTTAAAGGAATTACTGGATTGCACCATACTTTCAAGCCTGCGTCAACTGCCATTCGGGACCGGGATGGAAACCTCTGTGTCAACATCGACGCAGTATTCTACACATGGAATGGATAATTTACCAACCTGCTTGGTGTTCATCATTCGTCACAGACTGTAGTTAAGTTATCTCTAATACAGGCTGCGGAGATTTGCATTGAAGATCCATCGCATGAGGAATTCACTAAGGCCATGCAGAGACTAAACCGAAACCGCTCATCTGGAGTGGACGGCATTAATTCGGAGCCCTTCATATTTGGAGGGGATACTTTGTGCAAATGTTTTTACGACCTTATTCGATTGGTATGGCGAACCGAAGAAATGCCTGACGAATGGAAAGTGGCTGCGATATGCCCCATCTTCAAGAAGGGAGACCGCTTGAAGTGTAATAATTATCGCAGTATAGCTCTCCTTTGCACGATCTTTCAAAGAAACTTTCATATTTTTTTAAAACACCCAATAACTCGACATAAGTTATTTTGTTATGCATGCGTACCACAGATAAAATTTTACATATATACCTACATAGTTCATGCAATATATCTCTGAAAAAATTTGCCACTGGTTAATCCTCCCTCTACAAATACTGTATAAAATTGTGTCTGTGTTACGCTACCGACGATTGGCTAATCAATGCAAAATAAGTTGAATGTATTCGAATTATCTGCGTTTAGGCTTAAACAATTTCATAATCTATTCATTTTTGGTATGCCCAGTTGCCAGTCCGAATCGACATACTGAGTTAGGTTAGGTAAGGGTGGCCGTCCTAAAGGACTAGGATAGACACAAAATTGGTCCATAGCTGTACCACATTCGAGTTTCCTCCACTTCACTCACTAAACCATCCTGAGCTTACCAAGAAGCGTTTAAAGTCCCGGATCTCGATCTTACTAAGATCCGTGAGGTCGTTCAAAGGGGAAGTTCCCATAAATTTTGTTCTGCTGTACGCTAGACTTGGACAGGTGCAGAGCAGATGGAGTACATTTTCCTCCTCCTCCTCATCACCACAGCTGCGGCAGAAATCGTGGGCTAGGACACCCAGTCTGCTCGCATGTTTCCCAATGAGACAATGTCCCGTTATATGGTGCCGTCGAAGCGATATCAGTTGGCCTAATCTAGACGAGTCAAGTCCAGGCCAGATCTGCCTGGTTATTTCACACGAACTGGCGTTAGACCATCTGACGTTCGTTTCTTTTATGGCTTCTTCCTGAAGCAGCAGTTTACATGAAGCAAACGGTATCTTTATATCCCGCCTGCTTTGGGTTATTAGGCATGTTGTATCCTTGCGAGCCAACTCATCTGCCATTACATTCCCTGCGGTATTGAAATGCCCTGGCACCCACGTCAAGCGGATGTTGAACTGATCAGCCATCTCATTTAAAGATGCCAGACAGTTCTCGGCTACCTTCGACGTCAGGGAGTATGATTGTAGCGTTTTAATAGCAGCCAGGCTGTCCGTAAAAATGCGAATATTCCTCGTAGATATTACATTATACTTCAACCAGTCCATAACTTCCATTATCGCGATTAGTTCAGCTTGAAAAACGCTGCAAAAGTCGGGAAGACGAAAAGAGAGGTTAACCCCTAGTGCCTCACAGAAAACCCCGCAGCCAACCCCTCTATCCCTTTTTGAGCCATCCGTGAAGAAGCTTAGCGGCTCATTGTACATTACCGTTTCGTTCACCCAGTCGTCTCTGGTGGGAAACTCAGTTTGGAATTTCATCTCAACAGATGGCAAAGGAATAGCGTAGTCATTCGCTCACTCAGCGTACTAGGATATTTACCGAAGACCGCAATAGCAACGACATCCGCGTCATCAACCACCTTGAAGCCTTGCCTTTCCAGGTTTAGTAACAGGTCATTTATGACCAAGTTCCAAAGAAGGGCGGATAGAACCCCACCTTGAGGTGTCCCTCTGCTCACGTATCTGCTGTCACGATCCTGAGTTAAGCTGTCACGATCCTGCCTCTAAGCATATGATTTATCCAGCCCCAGAGTGACTCGTCTACTCCCAGACACGCAAGGGCCCGAGTAATTGCCCCCGGTTTGACGTTGCTAAAGGCACCCTCTATATCCAAGAAGGTTACCATGGAATATTCCTTATATTCAAGTGATTTCTCAATCGGGCCTATAAGGGAGTGGAGAGCTGTTTTCACCGATCGTCCCTTACAGTATGCGTGTTGAGATCCCGACAGCTCGCCCGGCTTGATTGAGCCGCTAATGTTAGCCTCTATTAGTCTTTCTAGTGTTTTCAATAGGAAAGTGATAAGCTTATAGGCCTAAAGTCTTTGGGATAGCAGTGAGAGCTTTTTTCCGCCTTAGGTCTAAATATTACTTTTACTTCAGCCCACTTTCTAGGAATGTGACAGAGTTCTAGGCTGCCTTTGAAAATAACTTCCAGCCAGGGTAGGGCTAAGTCAATAGTTCGCTGGATATCCGCAGGGATAATGCCATCAGATCCTGCCGACTTGTATGGCTTAAAGCTGTTTATTGCCCATAGGATATTCCGCCTTTTTACTATATGACTTACGGAGTCTATACCCCTATTTATCATTGGTCTCTCCGGAGCTAGTACCGAGCACCCCGGGAAATGTGTTTCTAGTAATAGCCCCAGAGATTCCTCACTACATGTTGTCCATGAACCATCCGGTCGTTGCAAATAACCCATGATGGAAGGACTGGAACATAGTACTTTGCGTAGCCTGGCCGCCTCCGAGGATTCCTGTATATTGCCACAGTAGAGCTTCCAGGCCCTCGTTTTGGCTGCTCTCAGCTCGTACTTGTAGATTTTGAGGACTTCCTTATAACAGTCCCAATCTGCAGCAGCATTTGTATTCCTCGCTTTCTTGAACAGTCTCCTGCATTTCATACGAGTACCTTGGAGTTCTCTCGACCACCAGGATGGCCGAGATTTACCCAAGGGCCTACTGATAGGACATGCACCTAACATGGCCTTGCTAAAAGCATCAGATAGCTTGGTTACTAGAGCATCAAGCTCCTGTGTAGATGCAGGAGGGTTTGGAACCGATACCGGTAATAAGTTACCTAGAAGTCCTGAAACAATCCCAATCAGTTTTCCTCCTATTTCTGACGGGTTGTTTGCTAGTGGGTTTTGTATCCACTTCGTACTGGAGATAACAATGGACAGAAAATGAATGGTCTTCGGACACTTTCCAGTTCAATACCCCCTCCTTAAAAAAATCCGAGACAAGTGTGATGTCCAGACATACTGAGTTACAAATCCAACATATGAACATACATATCTCATAATTGTAGTACTGCGCTTATCGTTCTTATTTCCCTATAAAAATTACTATATGTTATGGAACATTTTATAAATATATTATAAGTACTTAGAGCTGTATTTTGAAAGGCTTTTTTACATTTTCTTATCACAACTCTAATCCTGCGAATACACCTTTGGCACGAGGCAGCAGTTTTTAAAGCATTTTAATATAACGGGTGCCAATTTTATGGAGGCAATCCAGGAGTTTCGCAAGCGATATGATCAGAAGAAACATATACGGTGGGAAAATTTATTGGAAATATTGGAGAAGTGATTGATACAGCAGATCAGGTGGCCAGAGGTATATTAAAGCGCTAGGCTCCACTGCCGAATCAAGAGATCGATGGGTAATATGCATATGCTTGTGTATTGCCGGTCAGACATTCTGCTGAAAATGATTTTCGTACGGTGGATCTTCCACAATTTGTTTACAATTACAAGCCAATTTTCTAGAAGCAATGAAAATAAATTCGAGTCTCGAAATTCATATGTAGGTATCTAATATACGGTGGCAAAATGCAACCAATTCAAGGGAATAACAGCGACGTCACAAAAGATCGATGTTTTGATTGTTTGAATTCTTCACATTCATCATATACGTTGAAATTTCGAATAGATTATTTTGTTACACAAATCTATTCAGTATTTTGTCTTGCTTACGTTTCCACAGTTATTTCACTTTCTGAGTCCCATTGGATATGTTTGGAGTAATACTCACCTTCTGCAAGGAGTTTATTTTCCAAACTTTTTAAAATAACTTACAAATTGCTTACTTTTAAATGCTTTGTTCGACTATAGTAGTTATTTTAACCAGCCCTAAAGGTTGTCGAATACTAAAAATTTTAAATTCTAAAATAACATTTATTTGGTAATAAGAATTATACAAATATATTAAAAAGTTCAATCAACTTGTTTTTCTAAAATTCTATTTAGCATTATTATCAATAAACAAATGATATTATCAATATGGGAATGTCACAAAAAATTTGTGAATTACTATAACTAACTATACCATTATTCCATTGTATCAGTGGCGTAACTACAAGGGAGCAAACCCCGCGCTGCGGGTGGGGGCCTGCAACTATGGGAGGCCTGCAACGATGAGGGGCCCGCAAAGAAGGGAGCCGCAGCGTAGAACGCGGGTCCCGTGGTCTTTGTTCTTATCGTGAAGAATTGTACCACACCCTCCTACAATAGCTTCCAGAGTTTTGTAATTAATAACATGTTTATTATTGTTTCTTACGTTATCTGCAAAAGCGGAACGATCGTTTTCTAAATTGAAAATAATAAAAAAATTATGACCAACACTTTTTATTACTCTGAAGGGAAAGATATGCAAGGTGGAGGGAGGATAGTCTAGGGGCCCTCCTTAAGTTTTGCGGGGGGTCCAAAATTTGTAGTTATGCCACTGCATTGTACTTCATGTACATCGTGACGTGAGAAATAATAATATGTGTTTCCCCAATATGATTATTAAATACCACTGAATAAAATTCATTGTCACCGTCGTTTTTTAGAAGTAAATTAAGAAATTTTCTCAGTGTTAAAACGATTGAGCGTAATTAAGAGAACATTCTGTCGACGCTGTTTTTATTGACCAATTGCGTAAGTATAACGATGAGGTTAATAGTATTTATATATTATACTTGTATACAGGTGTGTACGAATATAACCAATTTTAGCAATCCTAATTCATATATCACATTGATAGCTGTATATAATGTGTTATCTAATGATAGCCAATGTACATAATGGTATTATGAAAATAGAAAAGCAATACTGTCTTACATAAATCAAATTGAAATCAACGTTTATTTTCAGGAACTAATAACAAAAAAATGTATGTACGAGTACTAGAATTGCTCACCAACCGGTTTAATGATCAAATCGTGAACTTGCACATGTGGCGGTGTACCCAAAATGTATAAGCACGCCTGTGATACATCTTCAGGATTGAGAGCACATTCAAAAATTGCATCACCCACATCAATTTGAGCCGCTTCCAAAATATCCGTTTTCACTACACCTGGACACACCATCGAAACTTTCACATTTTTATGATTTGGGATTAGTTCTTGGCGTAACACTTCGTTGACCGCTTTCACAGCAAATTTTGAACCCGGATATACGCCAAGTTTATTGATTGGTGGTGGCAGAAATGGAATAGAATGACTTAATACACTACCAATATTTATGATATGACCATCTTCTTTAGTTTTGTCCAGAATATCGAAAGCGGCACGGGTTACATACAAAACTCCAAATAAATTTGTATCAATAGTGTCTTTTAGTTTCTCCAAACTGCTGGTTTTGCCCAAAATGGTTGTGTTTGCGGTAATGCCAGCATTGTTGATCAAAATATTAATGCGACCAAACTGTTTCTCGATCTGCGCAAACGCCTCATTGACAGATTTTAGCGATGATACATCACAATTAAATGAGTGCAATTCACCTTTTTCACCAGATACTAATTTTTTGATTTCCTATTTGGGGCGCAAATTGTTTGTTTATTAGTAGATCTATAAAATATAGCCATTATAACAAATAGCTTACATCGATTTTCTCCTTTCGCCTGGCTAGTCCGCATACAATCAAACCAGCTTTAACCAAATCGATGACGAGCGCTTTCCCAATTCCAGCACTAGCACCGGTAACTACAGCAACTTTTCCTACCCAACGTTCCATAATTATTATATAAAATATGATGTTAAAGTTTTTGACGACAATCAACTACTATTGCATTTGGTTCCTACTCCTGGGCTTAAATACATAAACCGATCTAATAAAACTTGAGTTTCTATCACTATCACACGCGTACATATATTGCAATACACATCTCCTTCTTCTTATCTATATACGCTCGAATTTCACAACGAATAATCAATAATTATCATTTAACAAGTATATTTTGATTTTCTGAATGTTACCTGTAATTGACAAATAATGTGATAAAAATCGTGTATAAACATGGAACGAATAAAAGTTACTTGCAAGTCATACTTGATATCAGAGACGTAAAATCGAACCGGAAAACATGAAACCGCCACAACCCTGGTGATTCCAATGTAAATTTCACAATACCAGAAGCACAACTATTAATATTCACTTCATATAGGCAACAAATTGAAATTGAATAATGATCGAACAATATCGACTACAAGATCTGGACCAACTATATCGACGCAGTATTTTGTAGATACTTAGAAAAACTCAAATCTCGAACTGATGTGTCATTTTGAAGTCATCACTGATGAATAAAGATACATATATTATTCTAAACTCAAAATCCCTTTTTTAAATATTTCAATTTTTCAATCTAGCTTAGGCTTCAAATTTTCTATCTGTATTCTAACGAGCGTGGTGACTGCGTTTTTATCATATTTTGTTATGTCAGGCTTACCAATACAGAATAAATAACTTATATCGAACAAGCCTCCCTCGAATACTTCAATCTCGTATACTAATATGAGTTCAAGTCAAACCAAGCAAGTGTGCAAACTAAGTAGAATTAGTGATTAAAGTTGGAATTAATTTCATTATCTGAACTCAATGCCTGATAATATAGTTAAGTATAAGTGTGCTCAATACACACAATTTATTTCTGCGATTATTTTAACTTTGCTATGTTGCCATTTTTACTGTTTAGTTTAAAATGATATATTGCGCTAATACATATTTGATTTAATAGTTTACATTTCAATTAGTATATGCTTCGAACCACAGCGAGAGACTAAAAAAATCAGGCTAAAACATATATTTTTGGCATGGTTCTCATCCCTATAATATTTGAGATTATATATGTATGTATTATACAATCTAGAGTTGTGCGAGATATAGAATTTATAAATATAGACATCTATTGGTTTTAGGTTTAGTTGCAAGTCACACTTGGTCGTAGTAACATTGAAAATAATTTCGAAAGGCACAAATAATGGATCGTTGGGTGGGAAAAGTTGCCGTGGTCACTGGTGCAAGTGCTGGAATTGGTCGAGCAATTGTTATTGATTTGGTAAAAGCTGGTTTAATAGTTGTTGGACTAGCCAGACGTAAAGAACTAGTTGATGTAAGTTATTCGAGATAATTATACCAAAATAACTTTTCTAATTTATTAACCAAAATTATCGTGTTTAGGAAATTAAACAAATCGTAGCCGGTGAAAAGGGTGAATTGCACTCATACAACTGTGATGTTTCATCGGAACAATCGGTTAATGAAGTATTTGGCGAAATTGAAAAAAAATTCGGTGGCGTTAATATTTTGGTGAATAATGCGGGTGTACAACAGAATACCACAATTTTGGGTCCAACCAGCAGTATGGAGAAATTATCCAAAATTATCGATACAAATATTTATGGCGTTTTATATTGTACTCGAGTTACATTCGATATTTTAAATAAAACCAAACAAGATGGTTATATTATAAACATTGGTAGTATTGCTGGCAAATCAGTTCCATTTTTCCCGCCTCCAATTAAATCAAACGTATATCCGGCATCAAAATTTGCGATGGGTGCTATAAATGAAGTTGTGCGCCAAGAGTTGATTCCAAATCATAAAAATATTAGAGTGTCCATGATATGTCCAGGTGTTGTGCGTACAGATTTTCGAGAAGCAGCTGGAATGCCGGGTGGAAAAACCACATACGATCATCGAGCTCTCAATCCCGAAGATATATCCGCGACGTGTTTATATGTGCTTGGTACACCGCCTCATGTACAAGTACATGAAGTAATTATAAAACCAGTTGGAGAACCATTTTAATTTTACATGCAGTAAAAATAAATATACTATTTCAATAAAATGTTGTTTAATTTTATCAACAACACTTGCTGGTCAGCTGCGGTCGTTTGAAGTAGGCGATAAAAGCGATCCACTCCATTTTCACGGTGTGTGTTTTAGAATCTTTCAAATATATAAAACTAATTCAATGCACTTGACTATTGATTATTACTACAAAAAACTGAATTCTATAGAAATTTATTTATCTATAACAAATACCTAAATATAGAATTAGCAAGTGTAAGCTTAATCATAAAAAGTAAATAAGACATTCTGTTTTTTATGCCATCGCTAACACATACATTTATTAGAAACAGTCAAGCTAGTGAAATTATTGCCCTTTGCAAACTGATTTCTAAATTCCAACAGACGGTTATAGATGTTTTCAATTTAATCACCGCTCGTGATCAAGAGATGAATAACGCTCTGTTGGGATTCGAATCGCAGTACCCCCCGATTAAAAGTCGAGAGGTACCGAGGTTCGCTGTACTATTTGCTTGGTAAAGCTAACAATAGTCGTATATCTTGTGATTTCATCTGATCCGAATTGAGGCTAGTGTCAAGTTTCTTTCATCTAAAATTATTGTTCGTATTTTGTTTGATTATTAAAGTAGCTGAATGATAGCGGATTCTTAAATACTGTTTGGGAATTTGAAACCACTACAATTTTCTGAAGATGATTTCCTTGATTACAAAAACGGGTTTTTGATGTTTTTTTAAAAACGAATCCGAACCGGGCGAAACTTCAACTACATTCGAAACTTAATTTGTTAGTTTGTGATCATCTCCCAACATTTTTCACTTCGCATTTGAGACAACCTGTATAATTTTAAATTTTCGAATTGCATTTATATATATGTAGTTAGGTGAATTTATATACATTTATAATAAATATTTAGGCAAAAACCGCATATATGTTTAAAATTTGTATATATGTTTAAAATTTGTTGTATATTTAGGGGTAAGAACCTACTAGTACAAACTTGTTTTTTATGCTTAAATCAAATCAAATGGCAGGAAATACGGCTATAGTCGTAATCGTAATCATAATCATATGAAAACGACTTAAGATTTTCTTAAATGTTGATTACAAATAAGAATTAGCCAGTGACGTAAAAGTCCGATAATTTGTAAACTTATAGACTATCGATTTTGTTATAAAATAAAACCAATGCCGAATCAGGTTTAGTGCAAATCATTGTAGTTTTCGCGGCCCTAACTTATGTGAATGTATATTATTCTATGGTTCATTCAGAAACATACGGTAATCTAGGTCTGATTAGAATTTATGAAAGTTGTACAGCTAATGTTTTAACAAACCTATTCGAGCGGAAGTTAATTAGTTCTGAGATCAGCTTAAACGAGTTTATAGGTGTAATAACAAATGGAGCGTTTGTGATATGATCACAATAATAAATCATAATTCAAAAACTATGCTTAAATCACGGAATACGACTCGCAATTAGTGCCATTTTTTACAAGAACATATCAAAACCCAATATTAATTTTGATCTGGAACTACTCGATTGATGAAAAAGACCCTTAAGATGATGAAAATACAGGAACCAAAAAACACGGAAGAATATAAGCAAGACGATTAGCTAGGTGAAATTACTATCAGCACTGCAACTGTCATTGGAATGCGTGAAGATTTTAAAACTGTTTTGAACAAAGTTAGACACATCATTATACTGTTAAAATAATCTGAGAAACAAACTAAATTTCATGCTCGATGAAAGGAAATGAAACTGTATGAAGGCACCGGAATAATATCAAATACCCCAAAACGATCATTTACAATTCGTTAATTACCGTCCAGCCAACTTCAACTGAATCTGAACGTTTGTTCTCTATTTCGAGCACAATCATCACGAAAAACCATGTTGGCCTATTTGATCATTCTATTGACGTGTTATTTTCTTATTAATTTTATCGATATTGGTTATTTAGTACAATTTTATAAATATAAAAATTAAAATCTGTGAAAAATGTATGCATTTTTCTTATGTATCTCGGGAAAGCTTGGGTTTGGATGGCTGCTTCGGTGCACTTGACATTTTCTACTGACATGCATGGTGGTACGATCCATGCATGGATCCGTGTGTTGTGATAACTGACTATGTAACGATTTTAAAAAATGCAGGCCTTCACGTGATAAATGTATTTTGCCAAATAAATAGAATTTTTTACCAAGGATACTATATCTCTTCTGGCATCGAAGTTCTGATATACTACTCATCGATAATTTACATAAGCGAGAAGATATTTAAGGTTCGAATGTTAACAAATTTAATCCAACTACATAATTGTTTAACCGATAATGTTGCCCACATTGTTTTCTATTCGGTTCAATTATGAATCAAATAATTATGTTGTATACGAGAATATGTAACACTCGTATTAATGTTGACTGACCACGGAGGGAATCATAATCACACAATTCATATTCGATTTCTAACCAATTTAAAATTGAACAATTTACATTTTGAGTATGTAATACCAGGAAACCCGGAAACTATAGCTACACGTATTGCAACATTTTGTAATGGATATAACCACATACACAGCTTAAAAAGGTTCGAACTGTAGTGGAACATCGACATACATATAACAAAGCACGAATTTCGACGAGTACCCTGTTAAAAAAACTTGAAAAGGTACTTCAGAATTTTAGGGCAGTCCAACAAAACAACTTTTAATTCTACTCTTCGTGATTAAGTTCCGAAACAAAAATCTATCCTATTTAACATTTTGTTATATAAATCAATTAAATAATAAAAAGTGATCTGATCTTAAATTAATTATATTAAAATATTATATATTATATTAAAATATTTAGTATCGCACAATTTGTATGCAAAATATTACAACCAAAATACAAATTGTACGAAACTAAATATTTTAATATAATTAAACATCTGTAGGTATGCCTAAAATGTTGGCACCTTATATATTTTTTATTGCAATATAAGAAATAAAATGTAAACAAAAAAAAAATACTTTCGTTATCACATCAAGCTTGTTCTCCAACTGGTTTAATAATTATTTCCTTGACATTGACATGATACGGCGTTGAGAGCACATACCGCACACTCTCATAAACGTCATCCGGTTGCAATTGCGGCATATCCAAAAAACCAATGCCTGTATCATTTGCTTCATTATGAATAATTTCTGTATTCACTAAGCCCGGACTAATCGAAGTCACTCGAATTTTATTTAATTTCAAATAAATTAATTCCTGTCGTAAAACTTCAGTTGTTGCGGTCACACCATGTTTTGTGGCCGCATATATATTATATGGTGGTGGAATACTTGGAAATACTGGCAGGCTATGCCCAAACACACTATTTATGTTAATTATGTATCCATAATCATTATTTTTCTTTAGCTGCCTATATACTGCACGCGTACAATACACCAATCCAAGTAAATTTATTGCGATCGTATCCTGTACATCAGTGTGCGATTCATCATCGTTAAGCAACATTTTATTCCGTATAATGCCAGCATTATTCACAAGTATATTAACTGTGCCAAATTGTTTCTCAACCATTGCAAAAGTTTCGTTAACTTTTATTTCATCCGATATGTCGCACTCGAAACAATGCATATATTTAATACCATTTTCACCCAAATCAGTTTTGATTTGTTCGATGCGGGCCAATCGTCTAGCCAAACCGATGGTTATGATTTCAGAATTAGCAAAATGCTTAAATATTGATGCACCAATACCAGAACTGGCACCAGTTACCACCGCGATTTTATTTTTCCATTTATCCATTATTAACTGATACTTTTTACGTATACGCTATATAAATCGTCTTATTTGTTTGAAATGTGAAATCTTACTGCAGCATAAAATTGTTTCTAATCATTTTCATTTAATTACTTTTGCATTGGGTATTCATAATGCAATTTAGTATTTAATTAGCGGAAACTTTAATCAATTAATGCATAATAAAATTTACATTGGCATGAGAATATAAAAAACTAATATTAAACGACAATTTAATTTAAACAATTATTGGTAGAATTAAGTAGTTTTCCACCATACTAATCGAATCGATCTTCGATAAAATCGATAAAATTTGCCATTCAATGTGTTTCGAGTAATTTCAATCAAATTTGCCTCAAAGGTTTTATGGTCAAATTCCATTTTATTTCTTATAATTAAGTACAACTTGAACTGCAGTTTCACTATTCAACTAAAATTTCTCTCAAGTTCACAGTGAAATGCTTGATAAAAAGTAAACATTCAAATTAACATAAATAAAAATAATAAATAGTATGTTCGAGTTAAACTTAGGCGGTATTCCTGAAACTACCGACTACGCTACCCCTTTGTGATTTGTTGATGTGAGATTCCCAACTGAGCCAAGCTTCTTCACGGATGTCCCAAAAAGAGATAGAGGGGGTTGGCTGTGAGATATTCTGTTAGGCACTAAGGATAAACCTCTTTTTTTGTCTTCCCGAATTTTACAGTGGTTTTCAAGCAAAACTTATCGCGATAATGGAAGTCATGGACTGGTTGAAGTATAATGTAATATCTATGAGGGATATTCGCATTTTAACGAACAGCCAGGCTTCTATTAAAACACTATAATCCCAATTCCTGACGGCGAAGTTAGTCCAAAACTGTCTGGCATCTGTAAATGAGATAGCTGATCAGTTCAACATCCGGTTGACGTGGGTGCCAGGGCACTTCAGTATCGTAGGGAATGTAAAGGCAGATAAGCTGTAAACTACTGCTTCAGAAGGAAGCCATAAAAGAAATAATAACCAGGAATATCTGGCCTAGACTTGATCGGCCCAGATCCGGCCAACTCATATCGCTTCGATGGCACCATATTGGTATGGTCGTGGGAGTTATAGCGGGACAATGTCTCATTGGGGTACATGCGACCAGACTGGGTGCCCCCGCTCATGATTTCTTCCGTAGCTGTGGTGATGAGGAGGAGGAAGAAACTGTGCTCCATCTGCTCTGCACCCGTATTGCGTACCCGCAGAATAAAATTTATGGGAACTTTCCTGTTGGATGACCTGACGGATCTTATTAAGATCGATGTCAGATACTTCTTGGTAAGCTCAGGATAGTTCGACGAGTGAAGAGGAGATAACAGAAATGTGGTACAGCTAAGGACCAAATTGTGAATATGCTAGTCCATTAGGTCGGCCACTCTAACCTACCCTGAGAATTGAATTGTTAGTCGAATTTGACTTTAATTTAATTTCACTAGAATGTATTTTTCATGAACAATTTCAACTGATCTAGTAAATTGAAAGCTACAGTGAAGTGCCGGAAAAGAGCATCCGTTCTTCGAAATACCTGAAGATAAAATTCATATACATATATGTAGATGTTTATTTTAAATTACTCAAATCCAAAAAATCGTGAAACTAGTACTTATTAGCCAGTAAAAAATTTGAGCGGAATCCAACATAATTATTAATTTAATTAGCTATTTTATTAACACATAAATTTAGTTAATTTGATAACTATAGTTATGAATAAATTTGGTGTCAATCTAAACTATAGGTATAAATAAGAAAAACGAAAGAATCTAAATATTTTACAATACCAGATGGAATGATGATAAATTTTCTAGCGCGGAATATAGCATCAGTCGGATCGGTACACACCTGCTTGCTATAGATTTAAATACAGTAATTTAATGTATAAGCGATATTTAGTGACCAGCAATGATGATAACCCACTCTTCTATGCGATATTTTATCGTCCCTGAACGAAAACTAAAACTAAAAAAAAGTAGGTTAAGGAAGTTTATGCCAATTATTTACGTAAATATATTATTTCCCTTATTTACTTACCGCTTTCGTATCATAGTCCATGTATCGTTGTCACCCGTATTTCTCATTCCACGCTAAATCCAATGAAACTCATTACCAATTACATAACAATATGAAAATATTTATTGATTTTTTCCATTCATTTTTCGTTCTGCATTTATATAACCATTATTAAAATAAGTAGTCTGACAAAAAATAATATATCTGTCTGTCAGGTTCAGTTTATGTGACGAATGTTCGAACAATAATAACAACATTAGTAAATAATTTATGACAAAACATAAAAAATATATTCGTATTTGTGTACATATGTATATATATACATATATATATATGGACGTATATAACTATGATTAACTCTCCAACTCTTTGACGACGTATCGAGGTAAAACAAAAGCGGCCCGATGAATCTCAGTCGAATAATATCGTAATTTCATTTTATCAATTTCTTCTGGTGTAAATGTAGTAACGGGATCATCTAATTTCGCATTCTTATCCAGCGAACCGATTATAAATCCAATTTGTCCACATGGATAAGATGGTACAGCACACACTGCATACGTAGCTAATGGGAATTGTGTTCGACAATGGGCTAGAGTACATTGTATCATTGTCATATCGGTCCAGTAGGTTCCACCCTGTGAACATATAATACCACCGCCACGTAACGCTTTTTTCATTAAATTAAAATACGTCTCTTGGAATAATGAAACGGCCGGCCCAATTGGATCACTACTATCCGTGATTATCACATCAAATTCATTTTCATGATTTTTCATAAATTCAAATCCATCGCCAATGGTTAAATGCAGCTTAGGTGAATCGAAACCACATGCCATAAAAGGTAGATATTTTTTCGATAAATCAACAACACGCTCGTCAATTTCAACTTGATAAACTTCTTCGACTAGAGGATGTTTCACAACCTCGCGCGCCACACCACCATCACCTCCACCCACTATCAGTACTTTTTTAGGGCTTGGATGGGCACACAGTGGCAGGAATGAGATCATTTCTTGGTACGAGAACTCATCGTTTTCGGTGCACTGAATAATCCCGTCCAAAATTAATGCACGTCCATGGTGTTCACTATAAATAAAAAAAAAGTTCAGATTAGTCAAATTTTATTTGGTTTTGTTTTGATAAAAGATAAAGGACACGTTCATTTAAACAAAATTATTTTCTATATATAAAATAAAAAATCATTGTACATGCACCATGTGTAACGAACGCGATAATTTTAACATACATAACTAAACGTCCTAGTACTTCAGCATTTCCGTTTAGCGGCCATATATTCTCATATGCAGCAGAAATTTCCGACTGATACAAGAATATTTGGATGCAGTTCATAGATAAATTTTTAATTCGCTAATATCTATTTTATATGTATAATGTATATACATACATACATACATATACCAGTCTTAGTCATCCACACCACTTAAAAAAATATCAATAATGTCTATCCCAATTTTATCGTAAAGTTATTGAACTGTGTCTGAACTTAACAATAATCCATTTCATTGTATGTATGTGTCCTAAATAAATTCATCAGATTACATGAATCATGGAATGTAAAGACGACGGCAAAGATGTATAGACAATGATTACGAAAATAAATTCTATATATACCTACATTTTTTAAGAGGGTATGGATGGATTAAATTATAAATTTGTGTCCGTATGACTGAATTATGAAATGAAATGGAAAGGGTTCTACCAAATCGACCAAGTCATCATTTGATCTGAGGCAAACAGCTCAATGGCTTTTGGGTAGAGCTATCAAAACCCATATTAAATCTAGCCAGGTATGCCGTAATTTAATTGTGAATTTTACATTTTACCAAACACATTATTACGAAATTTACTTAAAATCTGCGATAAATTATTAACATAATCACTCAAACTAATACATTATTTCAC
The DNA here is from genome assembly GCA_951394425.1 of Tipula unca. Taxonomy (NCBI): domain Eukaryota; kingdom Metazoa; phylum Arthropoda; class Insecta; order Diptera; family Tipulidae; genus Tipula; species Tipula unca. Next base: position 78,865,120 of record OX596380.1, read on the forward strand.
AAAAGCAATTCACAAACGGAGTATTTAACGGAAAATAAATTAAAATCATTATGGTCCAATAGACTAATTAAAGACAAACAATACTCTTGTAGTTTGATAGACGGTTTAACATTAAAATTTTTATTGTTAAATAAAACCAAACAATGTAGGTATACTTCAGTTGTCAAGAACTCAAATCATCAACAATTCTTTAATGGGCCAATTTTGGTAAGCATAACTGGTGCTGTTGGATGAACCAAATGTATCTTACGGCATCACAGTGAGTCAAATGTAACTTGAGACACAATCAAACTTAATTTCGATAAATAGTTTAAAATGAATTTATCAAAAACTTTTTTTACAGCCTTAGAATTAGGTTCTGATTCAAACTGAATCAGAGTCGCAGATTTGCATTTCAATATTATCGTCTAAAGAAACTATGGGTTGGCGAAAGGGAAATTATGTTTATCTTCATTTCGTTTGATTGAACCTAGCGACATATAAAAATCAAATCATTATCCATTTACGCCAAATAAGTTTTAAAACCATCAAATATTATCAGGCATTATTTTATAATAGCATATGCATATCTAATCTTCTCTAAATCTGTATAATATGAAATTTTGCAATAGCATTGTAATTATGTAAATTCGTTACACAGACTTCCAAATTTGATCATGTTAATGAACAGCTATTCACAATAATTTATATTCAATTTAGATAACATAGGATACATTTTCTGCAGAATACGAAGACAATTACCACACAATTTGTTGCTCGATATTGGAAAACCAATGTGGTCATCAATTGCCACTCCTGAAATAACCAGAGGATTATAGATGAAAATGAATTGAAATAATCAAAACAAACCAAGAATTTTAGGTATTTTCACATATTTTCCGGAATGATAAATCAATGCAATAGGTACCTACTTCAGGTAAGCCAAATATTAGCAAGCATAGCGGATAAAATTAGGCATAATGAGTAATGCATCTGACACACCGGCTAAGGTGTACTACCTATTGATTCTAATGAGTATACGCTAACTGACTGATGCACCACAGCAGCAGTATCAGAATGTTAAATACAAACGAGAAATGTAATATGTAATTAGAAATGAATATAAAAAATCGTAAATCTCGTAACTAGTTTGATAAAAGACTTAATAATCTTTTATGGCTGCTATTCTAAATAAATTCTATAAAGGTTGTAAAAAATTCAGAAAATTGATAACGTATGCAAAAAAATCCGTAGTCGTGGAATTGTTAAAACTTCATTATTTCAACAACAAAAATTATGCAAACATAAAACACAATAACATACTAGTAAATTAGTACCTTCCTTTCTCTGTGCATTTATATTCATTCGACTCAGATTCAGATATCATGTACGATGTACGACATACGATACAACAAAGAATTGTCTCACAGAATTGCATTTGCACTACATAGCAGCAGACACTACAATAGTGCCTGATCAACTGGTTGTAATTTAATTTGTTGGACACGAATCAAGAACGATACGACACTAGTTTATATTAAGAAATTACAACTTACGTTTCCAAAATTTTAATATCCTGATACTTTGATTTCTCTTCATGTAAAACTTCCTTGACTTGCAGCGAAAAAATTTGTCCCGGCCACAATTCAGACCGTTCACTAAACCAGCCATTTAAAACGGAATCCATGTTTTTTTTTTAAACGCACACAAATAAAAACACAGTTAAAATGGAATATAGTAAGAAGATTAAGCTGATACTTGGTAGTTTAAACTAAAAATGAAAAGTATAAGAATTAATTAGAAGAACCGAAACAAAACACAACAGCGCACATGCACGTGCTAAGCTTGAATGCCGTCAAAATTTTTACAATACACTTACACACACCATCGAAAAAATCTATAAACATGATTTTTTTTACGATTTTACAATAAAATTCCATTGATAATCATGGAATGTTTCATTCTAGTGGTAGCGGTGGTGGTTGAAAATAAACAAGAATGATGCAAATGAGCGCTGTAGTCGGTAAAATGTGTATGTGTGGGAAGTAGTAAATAAAATCTGCATTATCGACTATAGTACAAATTAATATGTCAGATAGAGATGTCATTTTATAATAATTTTGAATTAAATGTTTCGAAATATTATAAATAAATAAATTATGGTTAATTTAAAATTAGTATTCATCCATTTTTTATTCGTAGTTCACTCGAATTGAAGAACTTTCGAATGTTGTTTTGATCATTTGTTTACCATGAAAGATATTATTTGACAGATGATTCACAAACTTCCAGGAGGCGTGTGTTTGAAAATTGAACTTACAAATAATGTAACGCCTGTTTAAAAAGTGTTAATTTTAAATACGGGTTTTTATCAATTTTTTGCTAAATTAAAACATTAAGCATATTTTTTCTTCAGAAGTTTTCTCAAGCCGACTAGGCACTCTGTTTACATACTTTCCTGCTAATACCAGGTGCAACATACAGTTGCCTAGAATTTGTGCATATCTTCGAGGGAAAACTAAAAGGTACATAGTTATCTTAATGCCTTTCAAAAGTGTAGGGTGGGTCGAAAATAAAATCCATACTGATTGGAAAATAGGTTAACGCTGCTTCGTGCAATTTTAAATTGTAATTTGATTTTTATCAAAAGGTAAACTAAATTTAAATTATTTATTGAAAGAATAAAACAATGCGATCGCAGCTGATCTGAACCGCTACTCTAATTCAATAATCGATTACAATTTGATATTCAAATGGCAAAAAACGATTAAATTGCGCCAAGAGTTCTGGTTTACTGCGCAACAGCACTTTTACACGTCGCACTACAGTCAATGTTGTGATTTTGCCTTTCTTAAAATCGTGCATCGTATTCAAAAAGGCCTCATACACGTACGGCTGGTTCCGAAAATATCGTTTCAATCGTTCTAAATAGAATACGGCATCCAATAAATTGCTCATCATAATCCGGTTGTATACGTACATTTGACCACTAGCACCGCTCGATGATGAGGTAGATGATTCATCCGAATCATACTCACAATGAACAGAGGTTTGAATTTTTTGATTTTCGTAACACATGTCTGGCGTAAAGTATGGCCTAGAAATATATACACAAAATGTAATTTATTTATTTTGTATCACGAATTTATCTAGAATTTTTTTATATCACGAACCGCACTTTCAAAATCAGGATGAAATATTTTATTTCGATAATTAACTTATCACGTCAGAAATTCAAGTGAATTCAAGTTTAAAATTTTCGATGTATTTTATGAATAACGGTAAATCAAGTACAGCACTTTCATATACATGATATACATAACACCATTGTAGTGTATGCGTAAAAGCAGTATCACTTGGCATACATTTTTGTTGCAGAACTGCTCGATATTGCAGATTACTAAGTCTTCATTTACATGGTTGTTTTCGTCGTTGTTTTCGAGTATTGTTTTCGACTTATCGTGAGCAACAACAAAAACTTAACTGATCGCTTTTGGTTGTAGCATCCATGTTTGTTGTGATGTCAATGTGTCAATATGCAATTGAAAAATATTTGCGACACTGACAGATTGCATTTATAAACAAAAAAATATCGATGTATCGATAAGTTACATTTAGTTATTAAATTAAACTACCAAAAAGAATTAAATATATATATTAAAATCAATTTTTATTATTAAATATATAAATTTAAATTCATAATTGTAATAAATATAAAAAAAATTAAAAATATATTTAAACAATCGATAAGTTATTTTTCGAAAACAACCAAAAAGATGTATGGGGGACATATTTCTGTTGTTTTCGAGTGTTGTTTTGGGTACACTGTCAATGTACATATTCAATATTTTTACGGTGTAAACGATCAATTTTTCTATGAGAAAAACAACAACAAAAACTAAAACTGAAAAACAACACTCGACAACAACGACGAAAACAACCATGTAAATGAAGAGTTAAGCAATAACTTTATTTGCGCTAATTTCAGTTGAGGTGAAAATGGGTAAACCTTGCTCAAATAAATTCAAACATGTTTGAATTTATATGCAAACTATTATGCAACAAGGCAAACATTCTTATATCAAATAAATGAACTTGAGTATTTTACGAAATTTCACATGGGATCGATTTGTCTTAGGAGTTTTGTGGTGAAAGTTCAGAATCTATAGTTTATGAATTTGATTACATTTTATTTTATTGAAACTTGTGAGGAATGACACTCGTAAATATATACATCAGCTTTAAACTGCGGCTACTTTGTATATAAGTCAATGGTTGCACTAATATCCTAGGTGTAGTTTGAAAGTTTCTTACTAAGCGCGCTGGCTAATTATCCGATTTTTATATCAACGACAACTTATGTAAGTACATCTTATAATTGTTAGTAATTATTTAAAATCCATTTTAACTTGAAAGTTCGTATATGTATATCTTATCGTACATCTCTTCCATTAGGCCAACACAAATTTAATAGATAGCACAACACATTAAATATGATTCAGCAGTCAAGATAATATACAAAATAAATTCCTGGATCATCATTACACTTTATACGCATCAAAGATAAGAAAACAATTTCTTATCGCCTTGGCTCACTTAAAACCATATATGTACATATATTGAATTATTGAGCAAATGGACAAACCTAAATCATATTTAGTCGTAACGAGTACATTAAAATGGAACGTTGGCGTGGTAAAGTAGCTGTAGTTACTGGTGCAAGTTCAGGTATTGGTGCTGCAGTCATCCGAGATTTGGCACTAGCTGGGGTCACCACCATTGGATTGGCTCGTCGTAAAGAACGAATCGATGAAATTATAGCCGCATTACCAAAAGAGGCGCGAAAATATTTGTACGCCATCAAATGTGATGTGTCGAAAGAGCAGGATATTGTGAATATGTTCCGTGAAATTGAAGAACGTTTTAAAGGTGTTGATATTTTAGTGAATAACGCTGGCATTACGAAACCTGCTATGCTCGTCGAGGCGGGAAACAGTGACATAATTCACTCAGTGGTGAATACAAATTTACTGGGATTGATATTTTGTACTCGTGAAGCTGTTCTATTGATGCGTAAACGAAACACCGATGGACATATTATTCATATAAACAGTGTCTTGGGTCATAACATACCAATGGTGTCAGGAATGGAACCACGTTTCAATGTGTACGCAGGCACAAAATATGGTGTAACCGCCGTTACGGAAACGCATCGACAAGAATTTATTCATATGGGAACTAAAATTAAAGTGACTGTAAGTTACATCGTATTCCTATTATTAAAGCTGGAGTTAAGACATAAAATATTTTTTCTATATTTCAGAGCATAAGTCCTGGACTAGTTGATACTGAAATTATTGGTAGTAATATTAAGGATTTTGGTATGCCATTTTTGGAAGCCAAAGATATATCAGATGCTATCCTATATGTATTGGGAACGCCGCCACACGTTCAAGTGCATGAATTGATAATTAAACCAGTTGGAGAGATGGGTTAATAAAAAAATTGTGTGGCTTAATCTAACTGAATATATGGTTTTATTTTCAATACAAAGTTCAAGAGATTGATAGTTTTGTTATAATAAATATACTAAAGTACGATTGAGATATTCTTATAATATGGCCTGGGACATGATTAGAACATACTTTTTTTTTTCTAATCAGCTGACAGTAATCATGATAACGGTTAAATATATTAATTTCGAATTCTTTCGTGCAACCAAAAGCGATTTACATCAAAAATATAGCAAACAATTTTGACGGCTTTTTGATGTACATCAGTGCTGGGATGTTCTATCATCACTTCGATTCGCTTCGATAGACATTTGTGTCTCTTTTTTTTACGAACAAAATTGTATTCTATTTCGCAATTTATATTGTGAGCATAGCCTACTCGATTCTATTTCTATAAATTCATTCGATAAAATATCACCAATATTTTTATTTTCGATGGCAAGTGAAAAGAGGAAAAAGAGATAGTTTGTAAATTTATTCTAACAGGCTGAGATCGCAATAGACAAAACGTAATTCAAAAAACGCAATGGAGCACAATTTTGTTCGTAAAAAAAGAGACACAAATGTCTATCGAAGCGAATCGAAGTGATGATAGAACATCCCAGCACAGTTTTCATGTTCTTTCGTGTCAAAATATAGCAACATTTTTTTATGTACATTTAAAATGGAAATGTCGATTTTTCTTCCATTTTAACTAGCACCAACACAAAATTATGCGCCAATTCGAAAATATAAACATAAACAAAGCAAAATGTGATATGTAGTCATTCGTCTTTCTCTTACTCCCTGAGATCTTATTTCATGCACAATATCGGGGATCTTCATCAGATCTCTGATCTCGAAATTGTACAGAGTTCGGTATGTGCCATCTATTTCGGTTTTGGGCCGTAAATCACACGCATGACTCTTCTCTCAAATGTAGGGACCATCATCTCTCGTACTCATCCGTCAGTTCAGCGCCCAACTTTCTCGTCCAAACATAGCAACGGGGCTGAACAACGCTTTGTAAAGTTTCAGCTTCACGGCATTTGATATGCGTTTAGATTTTAGCAGTGGTCTTAGAGGATACAAAGCACGGCTGCCAGCTGCCAGCCGCACTTTAATATCCTCACCCACACTGATATCGTGAGTGACAAGAGAGTCCAAATATTTGAACCTCCTCACTCCTTCAAACGAGTAGTGGCCACTACTAAAATCTGGTGTGCCATTGCCCCTATAACCTGAAATCATGTATTTCGTTTTGGACTCATGGATCTGGAGTTCAACAGAAGCTGAAAACTGTACAAGCGGATCAAGTATTTCCTTCACTCCGTTGCTATTCAGTCCAATCACGCATATGTCATATGCATATACAAGCACCTGATTGGACTGGCGATATAAGATGTTGCGCTGAGGTGTTCCAGTTTTACGAAAGATGTACTCCAACATGAGATTGAAAAGTATCGGGGACAGAGCCGAACACCCCAGCTAACTGCAAAAATTTTTGATAAACCTGTTCTCGCAACTTTAACACAGCATTGAGACTGTGTCACTGTTATTCTACACAATCGTACCATTTTTATTGGCATACCTAGATATTCCAGCGCAGACCACAAACTCTCTCGATTGATCGTGTCATAGGCCTGCCGGTGACTGATCGATTCGAACGAAATCCTCCTTGATAGTCACCAACCAGGACCACCGCTAGAGGGATGATTCTATCCAACATAATGTAGGACTGTAACTTATATGCTGTGCAAAGGAGAGCTATACTGCCATAATTCTCACACTTCAAGCGGTCTCCCTTCTTGAAGATTAGCGCCGTATAACGAACTTTATAATTCAAGCGATAAAAAGCAATCACTATAATTTGTATTTTATAAATGAATGTATGTATTTTTTATAAATAAATTTATAATTTTTATTTAGGATTGGGACCGTATTCCCCAAATTTAATACAAAAGTGGGTTCACAGTGCGCGGTTTCGGTTTGCGCGCTGTTTTTTCAGAACGTAACTGCCGCGCGCAGATCGGGGGATTACTGTATTTCAAAATTTTTAAAGTTGTTTAGGAAATACCAATTTTTTCTGGAAATTTAACTAAAGGCTGTGTTTCAAACGAAAGTAAAAACGCATAAAAAGTTAAAAAGTTAAATTTCTGATATTTTATTCACCACAAAAGTTTTAATGGTCTTGGACCACTTAAAATTTATTGTTATTTTTATTTTTAGTGACATTTCAAAAAAATTCTAACCTAAAATTTAAATAATTCGTAATAAAGTAACGTAATAAATAAAATAAATAATGGAGAATAATTCAAATAAACGAAAACGGCAGAGTTTTTTTAACTAGTTGCATTTGAAATGAGGTAAGTTAAATATTTCTTACCACAGTTAAAATATTTAATTTTTTATCCGATTGAAACACAGCCTAACGCCAACACGTGTTCATATATCGTTTCATAAATATAAAAATAAACAATCAACGGAAGGCGTCATAGTAATACATTTCCCTCTCGTTCTATCAGAATTTACCTCTCTTTCTCTCTTTACAGTGTTAGTTAGACAAAAAAATATCAATTTCTTACGTGTTCTTTTTCTTTCGTGACAACGAAAATTTGATAATTTTTTAAAACTCCAAAGAACTCAACATAAATTTTAACCTTTAATTTTTTTGGCATGATGTAAAGTTGCAGTTGTAACTGTAGCTAGTTGAATTGGGGCGTCATTCGTTAAAAATTTAGCTAAATCCGTTGTCAATAAAATTGGATTAGCTCGGCGTAAGGACCAAATCGATTAAATTATTGCTAATATGCTTGAAGATGTGTAAAAAAAAGAATATAATTAAGCATGACGTCACGATAATGTGTACCGCATGATACGAAACATACTGTGATCGTGGTTCACCGACGCTCCTTGACAAGAATTCATTTGTAACTAAAAAAAAAATTGGAATTGCTTATGACTTCAAACCACTTAAACTTGAATCATTGAAAGCAGGGGATGTTAAGAAGTTAAGATATAGCATAAGTGTTGTCATGTCCTTAAAATGCCTCCACATCTTCAAGTAAACCATTAAACGAGAATCATTTTTGTATACGACGTAAATTATTATTTAGATTCTTCCTTTATCTCAACTCCAAAACTCGTCCTATGCAAACTGTAATAAATTTTCAATCGCTTTTAAAACATCTTAGAAGAAAAGTCAAATTTATTTTAAATTCTACCATAAAATATTTGAATTTGATTTGGTTTGATCCATGAGACTGGTGAAACTGGTTTGATGAAATACTGAGATTACTTTAGCGAGTATCAGCTGGGATGTTTTGAGTTTATTAAAAGTTTCCATCATTCTAATCACAATGATACCTCGTTAAGTTTTAATCTACTTTTGGATCAAATGAAGATTTTACTTGAAGTATATACTGGAAATAACTTTCCGTGCAATCTACGGAATATAATTTGAAATTAGTTTAATATACGTAATTTTTAACGAATTAAAACGTACATGCATAAAATTAAGTGAATTATATAATACCAAAAACGATACATAATTGGTTTGTTTATGATAATACTCAATTCGACCTCCACGCAAACTAAATTCACTCAAATATTATCGTGATACAATACGAAGGTTGTGTCTTTCGAATATTGCTAATCAAACTATAATTAAATCTATTTTCGATTTTCAACAAGTTTGTTGATAAGTACGTTAATGGTTATAGGTAGTATGTATAACATTACAACAACAAAAGAATAAGATAAAACTGAAAAGTTAAAACCTTTTTAGAGCTTTTACTTGGGCTGATTCTATAAATATTTTCAAATTTTATGATTATGTGATAGTTACTTTTAAATTTCACTCATGCTCTTAACTTATGATTTCAATATTTTAACTTTGTTGTTCTTAAATATTATCAATTTTGTATTCCTGACAATCAATAAATTAGAACCCATTCAAATTATAGTGTAAATTATTATGGTAAATTGCACTCAAATATTCAAATCTTAATTGAACTTTACTATATTTACACTTGATGCGCTCAAATCCCTTATTTGGCATTTTTTTTAATTTAAACCCTTATCACTATATGGAATTCAGTTAATATTCCTCGTATGTGCTAAAACTATTGTAGTATTGGCATCAACCTTCCTTTAACGTACTAATTTCATTTATATTAACAGTTATATTTGCGCTTCCATCTGGTGCTGAGTTAACTAGCTTATATTGTATATGTTCTTGCAAGCTGTTTCACAGTTATCTTATTCGCATTCTAAACAGAATAAGTCCAAGACGCTTTTCTTTCACAGAAAAACTACATTTACATTTACTACAAACTTTTATTCCAAAAGATTAAAATGACAATCAATTGCTGTTTGGTCTACGCCATGTTTGTAACTGGATATAAAACAAAAACAAAATATTACGTTATTACGACGAGTACTAGATGAAAAAATTTGAATTTTGTTCTAAAAATCGAAAAATTTGAATTTAAATTCGTCCAGTTTTTTTTCCTTTTTCAGCAAATTAAGTTTGGCTCAAACCACTTTTCTTTAACGCACTCGAATCACCCTTAAAATACTTTCTTATTTATTCGCTTATTTTGCTTGCAATACTATAGAGTCTATAAAATGTTATTATTATTATCCGTTTTTAAAGGCCATTTCTGGCCCCTTACTGAGACTGTGTCCGAAACCTGTGATAAATATTTTTTAGTACAGAATTTTGACATATGCAAAAACCTAAGACACCCAAATTATTATAGTCTATCGCTATCATAATTTTTGACAGATACGAACAAATAAATTATATCATTCTGTTGTAGGCCGAGCAATAGACAAAAATTTGTATGCATATGTTTTTGGCGGGATGATACTATTTATATACATACGAGCATATATATAATTTATATGAACACACACACTGAATTAATGTAAAATGAAATGATTAAAAGATAAATAAAAATAAATAAAAGTTCGAATATACAAAAATGATTTTTTTAATAAATAAAAGCTTTACAATTTAATATATTTAATGTTATTAATTTAATTATAAGAGTAAATCATCTACAATACAATCCCATCTTCACCCGCCCCATTATTTTGTGTATCGTTATCCATATCGAGAAAATTATCAGGCAACATGAGTTTATTGTCCAAATGTATATTGTCTGGTAATCCTGCGAATGGATTTTTGACAGTCTCTCTCACCTTCTCTAAATGTCTTTAGAATCGTTCAGCAGTCTCAACTCGTTGCCTCTTTTGCATCTCCATAATGACGCGAAAGGTTTCACGCGCCTGATGTGGCCGAAATTCATTTAGCAGGTGGTGGTGGATGTGGACGAATAGAAGATTTTAATCTTTAATCTAAATGAAATATACTTTTAGAAATATGATCATGATTTATATAAACTAAAGGAGTCCTTCATACCTTTTCTGTTCGTCTCGGGCTGTCCGTGTAGTGAATGAGTAGGTTGGTAAGGTCCAAGAAATTTACAAATAACGAATGATTCGGCTTCTTTAATTCCTTCAGTCGATCACAATGCTGCGGATTTAATCGCTTGAACTCTTCACTTTCAAGAGGTCTGATTATAGTGTCATCGTAGTTAAACGAATTGCCAAACATAGAGTATGTTTCATGGATGGGTGGTGGAGGTCGCGTGGCACAATTTTTACGTATATTTTCCTCTGTGATAAATAAATAAATTCACATACTGGGCCGGAGGTAATGGTAGTGCTATTACTTGGGCTGTTTCAGCATTAACCATTTTTTTAAACTAATTAATATAGGTTTTAATTGTATATAAATATTTTGATGCTTGGTTTTGCATTGCTATTTCTGGATCCATTTTATTGTAAAAAAAATTCAATGTCACTTTCAAATTTATTTTTTTATTTATCACAAACACAATTTTACACAGAACACAACAAAATTTGTATTAATAAAAATAATTATTATAATAAAAATAATAATAAATATTAATAAAACTTTATTTAAATTAGTTTTTATTTTATAAAAAATATCGACACGAATTTATTATTACAAGAAAAACACGACTGAATAATTTTCACAAAAATTTGACGTTTAAACGTGGTGAGGCATTTGAGGTGGGGAGATTTATTATACATTTCGGACGGCATAATAAAAATTTGTGAATGTAGGGGAATAATTCTCAAATAATGTCAAAATTCTGTACTAAAAAATATTTATCACAGGTTTCGGACACAGTCTGAGTCAACATTCTGACTCCAACGGTTTCGATTTTGAGCTTGGTTTTTATATTGTTCTAGACAATCTGAAGAAGCCAAGTCGTTTTATACTCCGTGGAGCAATCGTCGCCATGATTTTGCTCTCAAATGGAACTACCCATTTCTCGTACTCGCCCGTCAGCGCCCAACTTTCACATCCATACATAATAATGGGCTTCATTAAAGCATCAGCTTCACGGCCTTTGTTAGGCTTTTAGATTTTAACACAATATAATTGCTCAGCTTTGAAAGGAAATCAAATAAAAAAAACTAAGTAGCTATATGATTTACGCACATGATCTGAAAACTATGATTTCTAAATCTATTACAGAACTAATTATTTGTGCAAAAATTTATAGAATATGGAAATATATGTAAATATATAGCTCCAACAAATTGAATTAACGATGATTTTGGTAGAATTTCTGAATGACATGTTCCCGTATTTATCTTTAACTTGTTGTTTAAATGTTTTCTTCATTTATCGACTTTGAGGTTAGAATAAGAATAGATATAATGCTATAACTATGTAATTGTATTATACAACTGAGATTATTTAAAGGCTTATACTCGTAATATTCAGCAGATGACATCATTCCATATCAATAATAACACTAAACAGTATTTAAAGGCCATTACTGGCCCCTTACTGTGTCAACAATCTGGATCCAACGGTTTCGATCATGGGCTTGGTCTTCATATACTGTCTTAGGCAACCTGAAAAAGCCAAGTCGTTCTCTACACCGTGGATCCATCGTCGCCTGCAACGACCACTGCGCTGGTGGCTCTCCTTTCAGAGATCGGCAGGCAGAACGTGACCGAGCCAGCGTACTCGATGAGATCTTATGTTAAGTACAATATCGGCGATCTTAATCAGATCTCTGATCTCGATACTGGACAGGTAGCGTACAGGTAAATATTTAGCAGTGGCCTTATAGAGGATACAAAGCACGACCGCCTGCTGCCAGGTGCACTTTAATATCGTCACCCATACTGTTGTGATTGATAAGAGAGCGCAAATATTTGAACCTCCTCACTCCCTCAAACGTGTAGTGGCCACTACTAAAATCTGGTGTGCCATTGTCCCTATAACCAGAGCTGAAAACTGTACAAGCGGATCAAGTATTTCCTTCACTCCGTTGCGATTCAGTCCAATCACTCATATGTCATCTGAATATGCACGCACCTGATTGGACTGGCGATATAAGATGTTGCGCTGACATGTTTCAGTTTTACGAAAGATGTAGTCCAACAAGAGATTAAAGAGTATTGGTGACAGAGCATCTCCCTGAAAAATACCCGAGCTAACTGCAAAAATTCTTGATAGCCTGTTCTCAACTTTGACACAGCATTGCGACTGTGCCACTGTCGCATCTACACAATCGTACCAAATTTAATTTATAGGTATTCCAGCGCAGACAACAAACTCTCTCGATTGATACGAGGAGGGAAGTCTCTAATATTTAGATAGAATCATCCGCAGCGAAAAGATCTGTGCTGGGATGTTCTAACATCACTTCGATTCACTTCGATAGACATTTGTGTCTCTTTTTTCACGAACAAAATTGTATTCTATTTCGTAATTTATATTGTGATCATAGCCTACTCGATGTTATTTCTATAAATTCATTCAATAAATTTTAATTTTCGATGGCAAGTGAAAAGAGGAAAAAGAGATAGTTTGCAAATTTATTATAATAGGCTGAGATCGCATAGACAAAACGTAATTCAAAAAACGCAATGGAGCACAACTTTGTTCGTAAAAAAAGAGACACAAATGTCTATCGAAGCGAATCGAAGTGATGTTAGAACATCCAAGCACTGATTAGTGACTAATCGATTCGGATGAAATCCTCCTTGATAATCACCAACCAGGCCCTCCGCTAGAGGGGTGATTCTATCCAATATAATGTAGGACATAGTAACTTGTATGTTGTGCAAAGCAGAACTATATCGCGATAATCCTCACACTTCAAGAGGTCTCCCTCCTTGAAGATAGGGCACATCGCGGCCAGTTTCCATTCGTCAGGCATTACTACGGTTCACAATACTAATCGAATAAGGTCGAAAAGACAGTTCCACAAAGTATGCCCTCCGAAAATCAACAGATCCGAATTAATGCAATCCACCCCAGTGAGTGGTTTCGATTTGGTCTCTACATGGCTCTAATAAATTCCTCATAGGACAGATTCTGAGGTGACTCGAACTACAGTCTGTGACGCATTGTCAACACCAAGCAGGTCGGTAAAGTGTACATTTCATGCTCCGATGTTGACACAGAGGTGTCCAGAGGATATTTTATTAAATTATGAAAACCGGGTGACCAGAATACTCGAAATTTTATTTTGTCAACTAATTTATTGGATTCATAGGAAAATAAAAACACACATATTGATCAAACCTGCTGTATTTACTTAGTTAATATGCGAGTATCAACTAATGGTTGAAATTTGGTTTGACTGATTAAAAAATTATTTTTGATTAAACTTGTTTTTTAAAATAAATGTTTTCGTGCTAAAATCAGTGATTATTTCAATTATATTTATCTTGGATCGCATATCATATCCATTAGCTATACACAAAACGAACACAAATCACATCACATTATAGAAATAGGGTAAATATTTTCGCCGAGTCATCATTGCACGCGACGATAAGAAAACAGTTTCTTATCACTTGCGCATAATTGCAATATCGAATCGAATTCAGAAATATATGACAAATTTGAAATCAAATTTAGTCGTATCGTAAATAACAAAATGGAACGTTGGCATGGTAAAGTAGCCGTAGTTACTGGTGCAAGTTCAGGTATTGGTGCTGCAGTCGTTCGTGATTTGGCATTAGCCGGGGTCATCACCATTGGCTTGGCACGTCGTAAAGAGCGGATCGATGAAATTATAGCCGCATTACCAAAAGAGGTGCGAAAAAATTTATACGCCATCAAATGTGATGTCTCAATAGAACAGGATATTGTGAATACGTTCCGTGAAATTGAAGAACGTTTCAAAGGTGTTGATATTTTAGTGAATAATGCTGGCATAGAAAAATCTGCTTTGCTCGTCGAGGCGGGGAATAGTGATATCATTCACTCAGTGGTGAATACAAATTTGCTGGGATTGATATTTTGTACTCGTGAAGCTGTTCTATTGATGCGTAAACGAAACACCGATGGACATATTATTCATATTAATAGCGTCGCCGGTCATAAAGTGCCAATGATTCCAGGGTTAGTACCAAATTTCAATGTATACGCGGCCACTAAACATGGAGTGACCGCTGTTACGGAAACGCATCGACAGGAATTTATTCATATGGGAACTAAAATTAAAGTGACCGTAAGTTATTTCGTATACGCATCTGAATGCTGGGAGTTAAGTTATAAAATACGTTTTGTTATATTTCAGAGCATAAGCCCAGGACTAGTTCTTACAGAAATTATCGATAATATTAAAGATTTTGGTATGCCAACTTTAGAAGCTAAAGATATAGCAGATGCTATCCTATATGTATTGGGAACACCGCCACACGTTCAAGTGCATGAATTAATAATTAAACCAATTGGAGAGATGTGTTAATAAAAGTGTTAATAATTAATAGTGTTGATAATTTAATCATTTTTAAAATGTTCAAATAAATAATGCCAATTTTGTAGGATAATTATTGAAAATGAAAAACTCGTTCAAATATGCATCTTCAATTCATTAGCAAGGGATCTAATTCCACTGTCCTTGCTGTATGCTTTCTTTTCTATATCCCCTCTTAATTCCCTCTTTAATCAGTATCAACCTCATAATTTTTGATACAAAAAGATTTAATATTGTGCAAATAGAAATTTGTCCGAATTGTAATTAATGATGAAATAATTTTCCAATGTCATGCTCTCGTATTTGTCATATCTTGCTGTATTTAAGTTCTTACCGTTTATCGTAAATGCGCCTGATAGGAAAACATAATATAATACTATTTGCAACTGCAATGCTTTACCACATCGTACTTATCATCATACTTATAGATACCAAAATGTGGAAATTGTGAAAACGAAACACTGTTTGCCACTTTTTTAATAGCCAAAATGACAATCTCTAGATTTGAAAGGAAGACAAATTTAGATTCAAAACTGTGTACATGACACTACAAATACTTTTTTTGTTTTACCATATTTGGCACGCGGATCGCAGTTATTTCATCACTGTGGCGCATGGATAAGGCAAATTATTCAACAATATTAGTGTGTTATTTGTTTATCTTATCATATTATGTAAGAGAGCAAGAAGACCTGATTTCGTTGTATTATATTTTAGCCAAATTATTAATTGAACCCACGGGCACATGTGAATCTGGTCATATATTTGTACCAAACAAAGTACACAAATTGATACAATCTTGCTGTGTAATATATGTATACACATGTTATGCAAACGATACACGAGTATCTATTATACAATTAGTGTATATGTGTTTGTTGATTTGTTTTGTCTTAAACTTCAGAAAAATAAATTTCCTTTCCTTAGGTAATAAGAGTGTTTATAGTTTAGTTTCGTTCGTACTGTCCGTGTGATAGCACACATAACAAAAATCTTTCCGGTCATTCTACAAACAAAAAATAATCTAAAATGGATCGGTGGATTGGTAAAGTTGCTATTGTTACTGGTGCTAGTGCTGGAATTGGCGCTGCCATTGCCATTGATCTAGCAAATGCAGGACTTATAACCATCGGCCTTGCACGTCGCCAAGAACGTATCGATGACTTAAAATCAAAATTAGCCGGTGATTGTAAGGGTCAGTTGCACAGTATGAAATGTGATGTGTCACAAGAGAGTGAAATCGTGAAAACATTTAAGGAGATTGAGAAAAAATTCGGTGGCATTGATGTGCTTGTTAATAACGCCGGTATTGTACGCAATGCTATGTTAACTGATGCTAATAATTCGGTGGATATACAAGATACAATTAATACAAATTTAATGGGATTGATATACAGTACGCGCGAAGCTGTGCAATCGATGAAGAAACGCTCGTTTGACGGTCATGTGATCAATATAAATAGTGTGGCTGGACATTATCAACCGTTGCATGCACATTTAGGGCCTATTTTCAATGCGTATGCGGCAAGTAAATTTGGGGTTACCGCAGTCACGGAAACACTAAGACAAGAATTTATCTATTTGGGAACAAAAATTAAAGTAACCGTAAGTCTTTACACGATTATTTGGAAATTATTCTCAATTATTAACAAATTTATTATATTTTGAAAGAGCATTAGTCCAGGTGGAGTACGAACTGAGATTGCAAATTCACTAGGACTTGGAGGCGATGCGGCTCCATCATCTGTCGCTCAAATTGCAATGGCCCTCTTAAACCCAGAAGATATATCGAACGCGGTACTATTCACTTTGGGAACACCACCACACGTACAAGTTCATGAAATTATCATAAAACCGGTTGGAGAAACATTTTAAATCATTTTTATATCGAATACCGATGATAACAAATTTTTAAAATAAATATTTAAAATGTTAATTGTAGAGTTTTATACTAGTTTTTATTTTTATCTTTTATTTATAAGTATATTTATCTCAAATTGTATCCTTTGTGAGATGCGCTTAGACGTTGTAGAAATCCATAACTAATGTGACTTTATCTTGAAGTCGCACAGCATGAATGAATAGATCACAATATAGTATCGTAACTTTGTATCGTGTAACATCACTTTGATTCGCTTCGATATCGAGTCAACCATTGACATAGTTTCAAAAGAAGCCTAATTTCGCCTTATAGACTACGTGCGCTGCATCACAAATTAAAAACTATATATGTACTATAGTTCTTTAATCTGTGGCTGGATGCAATTTATACATAATTTTGAAATGTATGCGTCATTTCCTAAAACATGAATTGAACACTCGTAACCAATTCACGTTCTCGTTTTTACTTTTGTTGTTTAGTCTAATACATATACGTGATACTGATACTATGGTGATACGTAGACGTCAAATTAAATTAAGCAAAGGCGCAAACCAAAAACAATCTACATTATCTACTCAAATAGTAAAGATTTAGTGAATTTTTTGCATGTATAGATTTGTATAGAGTTTACGAATTTGCGGTACTTACACTCTATGTGTATGCTACATACACCATTGACTAGATTTGCTAGTTTTATTAACGCACTCTACAGCTTGCCTACAACTTTATATTTTTTGATGCCCATCAGCCGGTTCTATGGAGGTTGAATACATCTATCTCTTCTAAAAATGATCAAATTGGTGATCAAATTATTATCAAAAAATATTGCATTTGGCCAATTACACGCGGAAGCCGTATTCCTCCAGTCGCTGGTCCAGGCTATTCTAAACGATTGTTTCGTCATATTTTCAGAAATTGAAAGTGGATACGCATTCGTATTGATGCACGAACTTAACTCAGTTGAGTATAATCGGCAGTCTGCAAAATTATGTATAGAACGATCGAATATGATCCAACTCAGATTCCACTGCGTCTAATGGCGAACGGTCTGCCAATTTCGTTATAAATGTATGCAAGCTAGTTTGTGTCACACAAGTCATATTGCAAATGTACTGACTGGGGATGGTTTTTAAACTTGACATGAGCATTTCGGTTAACGAAACCGGTTTTTAGCAAGGCTCTCCCCGATCATTTGGTTTTTTCTCAGTAAACTTTCGCTCATTCAATTACGCCATGTCGTTCACATTGATCTACACAACTTAAATTTAGCAGTATTCTATTAAGGAACATAGGTAGAAATTCAAAACGATGAAACATGATATTTAAATTTAATGTCAAACAGTCAAACAAACATTAAAATGACTCACGGTGGTGAAATTAAATAATCAAATTCATTTCGAGCACACTGATAAAGTGAAATGACTAGCATAAATTGTCAGGTTTCTAGTTTGCCAGATAACAGAAAATGATTATTTTCTTCGACATCAAAAAAAAAATTCTAATGAACGAAATTTAATCGTTACACTATCGTTACACTTTTTTGTGGCTGAATTCGGAATCCGGGTCATAAGATAACGTGCGTTTCAAACGTAAAAAAATATTTCAGTATGTCAATGATTTGATAATATCAATATAGAATACGATGTACAAGTGCATATCAGCAGAAAAATACATTTCGATAACAGTCAATTATATAAATTGTTAATGTAATTGAGCTAATAGCACAGTTCTAATTGTAACATTGTCGGAGTTAAATATTAAATTAAAAAAAAATGAATCGTTGGGTTGGTAAAGTAGCCGTTGTCACAGGCGCAAGTTCAGGAATTGGTGCAGCTGTTGTACAAGATTTGGCCAAGGCTGGTGTCATCACCGTGGGATTGGCACGTCGTAAAGAGCGTATCGATGAAATTATTTCACAATTATCGACTGGTACACGTAAACATTTGTACGCTATTCGATGTGACATCACCAAAGAAAGTGATATTGTGAATGCATTCCGGGAAATTGAAGAACGTTTTGGTGGTGTTGATATACTGATCAATAATGCGGGTGTGGATAAACATGCTATGCTTACCGAAGCGGGGAATACACAAATCGTGTACGATGTAATTAATACAAATTTAATGGGATTAATATTTTGTACGCGTGAGGCGGTCCAATCGATGACGAAACGCTCGGTCGATGGACATGTGATTCATATAAACAGTGTCGCTGGACATTCAATTCCATTTATTCCGGGATATAGGCCACGGCACAATGTGTACCATGGATCGAAGCATGCGGTTACAGCGGTCACAGAAACGCATCGTCAGGAGTTTATTCATTTGGGCACTAAAATTAAAGTTTCAGTTCGTATAATGTTTATATTGCTATACCTTTTTAAAATATGTAATTGTATCACGTTATTCATATATTTACAGAGTATTAGCCCAGGATTCGTCGACACCGATTTGGTTGATCCCGAAATCAAGAAACTTGGAATGCCATCATTGAAACCAGAAGATTTGTCCAATGCTATATTATTTGTGTTGGGCACGCCGCCACATGTTCAAGTTCATGAGTTAATAATTAAGCCATCTGGCGAAATGTTCTAAACTTTATTTTCCGAATTGAAATTGTAATTCATATACGTTTTAAATATAATTTTATTTATTTAATAATTTTTGAATTATTTAACCAATAAGCGTCATTTGCTCGCGAGAAAATGAACCGAGGCAAATTTATCGATTGTCGCTTTTTACAATTAGCAAGTTCAATTTAAAACATTCTTTGGGTGTATCAAATATCATCATCATTTGGAGAATGATGGTATAGATAAAGAGTATTTATAAGCTAACCGAGATACTTTCTAATTCTAACCCTCGCAGGACCGATAATATTTACGACTGGTTCTAGTAATTAACATATTCTGTTAAACTGATAACGTTTTTCGATAAAATAAAATATAAACAGCATCATCACGATTCTAGTTTGATAAAAAATACATTCAATTTACTTTTCGCTTCTCACACTCTCATTATGTAATAGAAATTAATTGAATCAAATTTAGACGAGCGGCTATCTAATCTATGCACCAACAAATAAATCAAAAATAGTATACGCTAGCAGTTAAGATTTAAACAGCAAGTGAAATGGATCGTTGGATTGGAAAAATTGCGGTAGTTACTGGTGCTAGTGCTGGTATAGGTGCAACGATTGCATTGGAATTAGTAAAATCTGGCATGATAGTTGTTGGATTAGCTCGTCGTAAAGAAAAAATTGATGAACTAGCGATAAAAATACCGAGCGGTGTGACCGGTGAATTACATGGACTAAAGTGTGATTTAAGCAATGAAGATGAAATTAATGCTGTGTTTCGAGAAGTTGAGGAAAAATTTGGTGGTATTGATGTACTAATAAATAATGCTGGCATTTGTACAGAGGGACAATTATTAGACCCCAATAATAGTAATTATTTGCGTGAACAAATTATGGTGAATGTGTTGGGCCTTGCATATTGTACGCGGGAGGCCTTTAAATCGATGAAAACACGAGAATCGGGACATATCGTTCATATCAATAGTACATCAGGTCATTATAATCAATTTTATCAAAATATGGAGCCGATGTTTAATATATACACGGCCTCCAAACATGCGGTGACCACAATGACGGAGACACATCGACAGGAATTAATTTACGCAGGAACTAAAATTAAAGTGACCGTAAATATGCAACAAATTTATTATAATATATATAGTTTACATATCGTGGCCAATTTATTTGAATCTAGAGCGTCAGTCCTGGAGCCGTTGACACCGGAATCTTAGACTACGTGGAACTGCAGAAGCAATATGGCGATTTATTCAAAGCTGTGCTACAAACTGAAGATATTGCAAATGCAGTTTTATACGTACTTGGTACACCACCACATGTACAAGTGCACGAATTGATTATCAGGCCGGTCGGTGAGATTTGTTAATGCTTTATATTTGACATAATAGTTTGATTTCGAAAATATAAATTGCTTTAACTACTTCAATTTGTTTTAATCAAAATTAATTACGTAGGGCCGGATTTTAGTTTTGTTTTATTTTGTGTGATAGTTCGTTATCTTATAGTAACATTATCGGTTTACAAAACTGATTAAAAATCAAAATATAATGAGCAAAGCGACGAATTATTCATTTGAGGCAGCGATGAAAATTTCTTTAATTAGATGTGCTTTATTGTACAATAAAACAAGCCCAATTACTTTTAGAATCTTAACATATATTCTTCATTTAAATAAATTTATTTGTGCCATTATTATAATGATTTAACATTTTTTTAAAATACAAATAAAGAAATAAAAATATAATAGTAATCAGTTGTACGTAAAAGAATACTGTTGGAACTTGGAATGCCATCATTATGAAACCAGAAGATTTGTCCAATGTTATATTATTTGTGTTGGGCCCGCCGCCACATGTTCAAGTTCTTGAGTTAATAATTAAGCCATCTGACGAGATGTTTCAATCTTTATTTTCGGAATTGAAATTGTAATTCATATACGTTTAAAATATATTTTAATAATTTTTGAATTATTTAACTGTGGTTATTAACTAATAAAAGTCATTTGCTCGCGATAAAATGTACCGAGACAAATTTGTCGATTGTCGCTAACGCTTTATTGCAATTATATCAAATTCAGAGTTCAATTTAAAACATTCTGTGGGTGTATCAAATATCATCATCATTAGGAGAGTGATGGAATAAAATGTATTCCGACTAATTACAAAATAATCCCTTTTCCATAAGGATACAATTCTTAATATGTTACTGTACATTATGTAAGGTTTTAAACTTTTAAGTGAGCAACTTATATAAACAAGTATCATCACGATTTTACTTTGATAAAAAAATACATTCAATTTACTTTTCGCTTCTCACACTCTCATTATGTAATAGAAATTAATTGAATCGAATTTAGACGAGCGGCTATCTAATCTATGCACCAACAAATAAATCAAAAATAGTATGTGCTAGCAGTTAAGATTTAAACAGCAAGTGAAATGGATCGTTGGATTGGAAAAATTGCGGTAGTTACTGGTGCTAGTGCTGGTATAGGTGCAACGATTGCATTGGAATTAGTAAAATCTGGCATGATTGTTGTTGGATTAGCTCGTCGTAAAGAAAAAATTGATGAACTAGCGATAAAAATACCGAGCGGTGTGACGGGTGAATTACATGGACTAAAGTGTGATTTAAGCAATGAAGATGAAATTAATGCTGTGTTTCGAGAAATTGACGAAAAATTTGGTGGTATTGATGTACTAATAAATAATGCTGGCATTTGTACAGTGGGGCAGTTACTAGACCCCAACAATAGTAATTATTTGCGTGAACAAATTATGGTGAATGTGTTGGGCCTTGCCTATTGTACGCGGGAGGCATTTAAATCGATGAAAACACGAGAATCGGGACATATCGTTCATATTAATAGTACCGCAGGTCATTATAATCCATTTTATCAAAATATAGAGCCGATGTTTAATATATACCCGCCATCCAAACATGCGGTGACCACAATGACGGAGACACATCGACAGGAATTAATTTACGCAGGAACTAAGATTAAAGTGACGGTAAATACGCAACAAATTTATTATAATTTATACTTTGCATATTATATGGTCAATCTATTTGAATCTAGAGCATCAGTCCTGGAGGCGTTGACACCGGAATCTTAGACTACGTGGAACTGCAGAAGCAATATGGCGATTTATTCAAAGCTGTGCTACAAACTGAAGATATTGCAAATGCAGTTTTATACGTACTTGGTACACCACCACATGTACAAGTGCACGAATTGATTATCAGGCCGGTCGGTGAGATTTGTTAATGCTTTATATTTGACATAATAGTTTGACTACGAAATTAAAAATTGCTTTAACTACCTACTTCAATTTGTTTTAATCAAAATTAATTACGTAGGGTCGGATTTTAGTTTTGTTTTATTTTATGTGATAATTCGTTATCTTAGTAACATTATCGGTTTACAAAACTGATTAAAAATCAAAATAATCAAAATGTGCTTTATTGTACAATGAAACAAGCCCACTTACTTTCAGAATCTTAATATATTTTTTATTTAAATAAATGTATGTATATAAGTGTACATTAGATAGGATTATATATTTTATTGATTGGAAGTGGATTTATCGTTTATTTGTGCCATTATTATAAAGATCTAACATTTTTTAAAAATACAAATAAATAAATAAAAACTTAATAGTAATCAGTTGTACGTAAAAGAATACTGTTATAACAAAAAAATTAAAAATTAAATCTCGACACGACGATTTGACTTTCACTTGACTAGAAATACATTTCCCTTATTATTTGGTTTTCCATTAAATAGACGATCACAACGAATTAAACTAAATACAAAGATGACCAAAGACAGCTAACGATCTCCGCCTCTCTTAAGCCCAAACACGTAATGTAAAATCCCAACTACCAGTCGACAACGCTGTACCATCGGGCGATACTTGAAGACACGAGACTTTATTCTCATGTCCATATAGTAAGCATACCCGTTGTGCTTTTAGTGTGTCCCATACGTTTACCGTGTAATCATTATAGCCAGCGAATAGCAAACGACCACTGACCGAAAAATCGACTGAATTTACACCGAAAATTATACTGTCTTTACTGTAGACAGCAACTTCCTTATCTGCGCGCATATCGAAGAGACGACAAGTACTATCGTCGGAACCGGTAGAAATAGCATCACCACTGGGATGAAATTTAACACTATTCACATCGCTTTGATGTCCTTCAAACGATTGGACGACGTGTCCAGATCTCATGTCCCATACGAAAGCCATTTTATCACAGCTCTAAAACGAAAATGTAATAAGTTCAAGCCACGTATTTGCCAGGTGGATATACTTACGCCCGACACAAATGTATTGCCCGTCTCATTGGGCGCTAAATCGATTGACATCACGTCGCCCGTATGCCCATGGAAACTTTGTAGCAATTGTCCCGATTCAACATCCCAGAGAGCGCATGTGGAATCTCCACTCCCGGTTAAAATCTGTTGGTCCGAATTCGGAAAGATACAACAGCTCATGTAGCTGGTATGCGTACCAACCGTTTTCTTCTTCGACGACATATCCTCGTCCAATGTGATCGGATACACGGTCACCTTATTATCCAGTCCACCGCATGCTACCAAATTTCCAGATGGTGCATACGCACAAGCCATAACCCATGTCGTTGGCATAGTCACGGCATGCTCTTTATTCGTAGTATACGCGTCCCAGATAATCAATTTACCATCCTGTGACGATGACACAATATGACGTTTGTCTGGGCACCAATCGGAACACAAAACTTTAGCCTGATGACCTTTCAACATGCGACGCGGTTTTATATTCAGATACGTAATATTTTCAAGACGATCGGCTGCATTTGACACTAGAAATAAAATCGAATTAAGTTTCATTCAAATTAATCGAAGATTTTATCAAGAACACATACATGTCACATCATTCAGCTTTTGACGTTCCTCATCCAATTTGGCCTTTAACATTTCGGCCTCTTTTATCAATGAAGCCACTTTATCATTTGTGCTATTCGGGTGACTAGATGTTTCCGTCATGCCTTTAAATTTAATTTTAATTTATTTATCCAAATATCCACAAAAAATTTAATCCAGCCGAACAAATTTTCTAATTCTGATTTAATGTCGAAAAGTCAAATTGAATATAAAATTTGACACTTTAACGTCGGTAATATAGTTTTGTATAATATACTAGCGACATCTATGTACAACTAGATATACTATTCAACAACCACAACTTTTTCTAAACCTTTTTATGGATTTACCTGTCGATTTTTACATAATGAAAACGGAAAAACCATAAAAATATGAAGAAGATGTTAAGTTTTAAGTTAATTATATACATAATTGAACATCTGTTTATTTTATTTTATTTTTGATATTGTAGTTTGTGCCTTTTATGTTTTGGTTTTCATTTTAATGAGAATTTGTTCAGTTATTAGTCGGGGTTTTGTTGTTGTGGTAATAAAAATATGGTTCATTAATTGCAATTTAGGGTTTTGAATTTTTGATTTTATATTTATGCATTAATTAGATTGTTGTGATGGTAATTAATTGGAAATTAACGGATTATTTTTTAGTATTTTAGGAGCTCATCACTCGAACTTAGGTACTTTATTAGTAAATTAAAGAATTTACACAATGTACAGGCTTTGCCCAGAATACTGCTGCGTAAAGTGGGGATGGAGCACTTTTAATATCTATGAACATTGACAATTTAGACTGTCTACATCACCATAAAGATAATACGCTTCATAAGGCCATCACGACCAGATATGTTATAACTTGTGGTTATAACACTGAAAAATAAAATTGGTGTAGAAATGAAGGAAATCACTTCGGCATAATCCCCCTTTATCTCCATTTAGGAGTATATAGCGTTTACTAGAGTTATTAGGAGTATATAGCGTTTACTTCGGCATAATCCCCCTTTCATAATCCCCCTTTATCTCCATTTAGGAGTATATAGCGTTTACTAGACATCTAAAACTATTTTGGACTATTGTCTATAGCACCATTATTTTTCCGGTCACTGCTGGCCTTCCAATTTTCTTTTTTCCTTGCGGATTCCATTCTAATACCAACCGTGTTATGCCATTTGGGGCATTTCTCAGTGTGTGTCCTATCCATCTCCAATTCAGTTTCCTGATTTGTTTCTGAATATCGATTTGTTTCGTTTGCCGCAGAAATTCTCTGTTTGTAATTGTGTTCGGCCAGAAGCATTTAATTAGCCGCCTATTAGTAACTTAGGCCCCTGTGGTCGGGGGGCACTCACATGTCTCGTAAATCTAAATTGCACGAACATGTTTCCTAAGAATACCACCACAGTATCCTTTGCTTGTCGTAGGAGGCGACTAAACGGTTGGATCGCTGGGCTGACGACCCGCATCCGTAAAAAAAAATCATAAAAAAAAGATGGATACCGCCAACGCATGTGAGAACTTATCGGTCAGCAACCAAATACGTAGGCAGCGATCATTATTTGGTCGCTGCAAAGCTACGGTGGAAGTTTTCGTACAGGTCGGGGAACACAGCGAAACGGATGGAACGTTTCGACTGTGAAGGTCTGATAAATGAAGATCAAAAGAAACGATATCAGGATCTTGTCAGCGACAACATTGAGGGAGCTAATTACCAGTCTGACTGCGTGAACTCTGTCTGGGAGGTACTGAAAACTTCGGTTGTCAGTGCTGCTCAACAGACTTTAGGTATAGTGAAAGTCAGACCCAAGAATGATTGGTTTGATGACGAGTGTCGTCTTGCAGTTGAGCAACAAAATATAGCCCATAATGAAGTGCAACAACGTCTCACAATCGCAAGGAAAAACAAGGCAGCTCTTGCAAGAAGGGCAGCTAAGCGGATTTGTAGACGGAAGAAGCGAGAATGGTGGAAGGCCGAGGTTCTGAAAGTACAACAACTCAGCAATGAGCGTAGTTCACGTAATTTCTTTAAAGGAATTACTGGATTGCACCATACTTTCAGGCCTTCGTCAACCGCCATTCGGGACCGGGATGGAAACCTCTGTGTCAACATCGA
Organism: Tipula unca; assembly: GCA_951394425.1. Classification (NCBI taxonomy): domain Eukaryota; kingdom Metazoa; phylum Arthropoda; class Insecta; order Diptera; family Tipulidae; genus Tipula; species Tipula unca. The sequence goes on from OX596380.1 coordinate 78,891,931, forward strand.
CGCAGTACTTGACGCATGGAGTGGACACTTTACTGAGCTGCTTGATGTTCATCATGCGTCACAAACTGTTGTTGAGCCACCTCTAAAACAGTCTGCGGAGATTTGCACTGAGGAGCCATCTCATGAGGAATTCACTAAGGCCATGCAGAGAATGAAACGAAACCGCTCACCTGGAGTGGACTGCATTAATTCGGAGCTCTTGATATTCGGAGGGGATACTTTGTGGAACTGTCTTTTCGACCTTATTCGATTAGTATGGCGAACCGAAGTTATGCCTGATGAATGGAAAGTGGCCGCGATATGCCCCATCTTCAAGAAGGGAGACCGCTTGAAGTGTGAGAATTATCGCGGTATAGCTCTCCTTTGCACAGCATACAAGTTATTGTCATACATTTTATTGGATAGAATCACTCCTCTGGCGGAGGGCTTGGTTGGTGACTATCAGGGAGGATTTCGTCCGAATCGATCAGTCACTGATCAGGTCTTTTCGCTGCGGATGATTCTATCTAAATATTATGAGACATCCATCTCCGTACATCAGGTTTTCCTGGATTTCCGGCAGGCCTACGACTCGATCAATCGAGAGAGTTTGTGGTCTGCCCTGGAATACCTAGGAATGCCAACAAAATTGGTACGACTGTGTAGGATGACAGTGACGCAGTCTCAATGCTGTGTTAAAGTTGAGAACAGGCTATCGACAATTTTTGCAGTTAACTCGGGTGTTCGGCAGGGAGATGCTCTGTCCCCGATACTCTTTAATCTCATGTTGGAGTACATCTTTCGTAAAACTGAAACACCTCAGCGCAACATCTTATATCGCCAGTCCAATCAAGTGCTTGCATATGCAGATGACATAGGCGTGATTGGACTGAATAGCAACGGAGTGAAAGAAATACTTGATCCGCTTGTTGAGTTTTCAGCTTCTGTTGGACTCCAGATCAATGAGTCCAAAACGAAATACCTGATCTCTGGTTTTAGAGACAATGGCACACCAGATTTTAGTAGTGGCCACCACACGTTTGAGGGAGTGAGGAGGTTCAAATATTTGGGCTCTCTTATCACTCACGATAACAGTGTGGGTGAGGATATTAAAGTGCGGCTGGCAGCTGGCAGTCGTTCTTTGTATCCTCTAAGGCCCCTGCTAAAATCTAAACACTTATCAAGTGCCCTGAAGCTGAAGCTTTACAAAGCGTTGATCAGGCCCGTTGTTATGTTTGGATGTGAAAGTTGGGCGCTGACGGATGAGTACGAGAGATGGCTCCTTACATTTGAGAGAAGAATCATGCGTGTGATTTACGGCCCTAAACGCGAAATAGATGGTACATACCGAGCTCTGTACAATTTCGAGATCAGAGATCTGATGAAGATCCCCGATGTTGTACATGAAGTTAGATCTCAGCGAGTACGCTGGCTCGGTCACGTTCTGCGTGCTGATCCGGAACGAATTGTGCAGCGATCTCTGAAAGGAGAGCCACCATATGGTAGGCGCAGAGGTCGTTGCAGGCGACGATGGCTCCACGATGTAGAGAACGACTTGGCCTCTTCTGATTGTCTAAGACAGTATGAAGACCAAGCTCAGGATCGAAACCGTTGGAGCCAGATTGTTGATTCAGTAAGGGGCCAGTAATGGCCTTTAACACTGTTATTATTATTAGTAACTTTCTGTGTTTGTCTCCGTATTGTGACTGAATTAATTTTTTTAACTCGTATCTCGAATAACAAAAGTAATACGGTACATGCAATCGCGCAGCTTTGACAATTGGATCGAGTTTATACAAACGTCAATAATTTTGCGCAAACGAATTAAATGTCGTATAAAATAATTTTAAAATATTTTCTGTTGTAACCTTTTCCTCCTTTTCGAATAGTAAAATATGTGAATATTATATTTTGGCCTCATTTCCATTCAGTGTCAAAAAAATTTATTTTCGTTTTTTGTTTCATGCCGAGTCATTTGGCAACACCAGCTGTAGGGACGTAATTACTCCAATAGCTTTTCGAAGTGTTCTTCAAAATTTTCTTGAATTTTCATTGGTTTTGGGAGTGAAACGTTATCGTAGAATATAATCGTAGCCGTGTTTTTATGTAAATAATCAATAATGAAGTCTTTACTCTTTAGATCTTCGCTCACTAATTACATATTTGCATTTATTTTAGTGCAACTTTTTCTAAGTAGATTAATTGTTGTTGTTAGTCTTTCAACCATTTTGTTTGTTGTTTTATTCCGATAATGTATGTTATAGCTAGGCTTTAATGACCAAATTGCACAATATTCAAAGTACGACTAATGACTATTCTGGCATATTCACTTATGTCGTTTGCGTGTGGCATAAAAACTTGCACTGAGTGCAAAAAATTACACGAAAACCGTTCGTTTGAACCAAAAAAAATTGCTTGACAGCTAAATTTTTTGCACTCAGTGCAATTTTGTCTACTCTGGGTTTTTCGACAGAGTTACCTCTCTTATTTACACCAATATTATTAACTATCTGTCACTGTGCTGCCATTTTGACTTTTGTGAACAAAACCGTATAGACGGTTTTGTTTGTGAATATTCATTTTTTTTTCTTCACAAAATCAGTCTACTCTGCCAATGAGGGGAAAAAAATCAAACGAAAACGACATTAATGTTTGGTATTTTTTTTACAGCAATGCCTACTACGTTTTATAGTTACGAGAAACTATTTGGATTTTGGACATTAAATTAACAGTTGACTGGCGGAAAAGCAGTATCCTTATATTTTGTTTTTGTGACCTTTTGTGACAGAGGTGGGAGGGGGTATTTCTGAAAAAAGACGTAACAAATTAAAACACTAAATTTTAAATAAAAAATAAAAATATTTCATTTTATTGAATAAATTTAAATATTCCATATAAAATTATGTATAAATAAAAATATTGCATTTATGCGTCCTCCCAAGGACTGGTAAAATGTTGGTCCAGTGTGCAAACTTGAATTGTTGAGTCTGCTTCATTATCAGGAGTAATATCTAAATTTTCAACATTGATCAACAAATGATCTTCGTCAATCCACTTCGCTACTTCAAGTTGATCTGCCTGCATTAAAATAGCCATCATCTCTCGTTACCTTTTGGCCGCAATTCGAATAGGACGAAATTTTTTAAAATTCAACTGATTTTCTTTTTGCAAATTATGCACAAACATATGCTTTGGCAAACATTGCAAATTCGTTTTTGTAATTCAGGTTGCACCGTATTGCAAAACATATCGTATGGGTAGATTTCAAATTTATTTTTATTTTGAACTATATTACCCAACCTTAATGATTTGGTTCTAAACAATGGCGCAAAATTATAATTTGGCTCATCTCTCGCATCTAAAACTTTTAGGCCATTGGAAGTTTGTGGAAAACGGCAGAAAACGAGCATTTAATATATTGAAAATTGAGCTACGTGGTTCAGAACAACAATCACGATTGAAACATTTTACAATTTGAACGCAATATTGGCACTTCTGGTTTTTCGTAATCAAGGAACTGGCGTGGATTTCAGAAACATCTTTTTGGACATATTTGCGTACTGTTGAATTGAATATCCATCAATGACTGTTTCATTCCAAATATCAACTAGAGTGTTAGCGGCAAATTCAAAATTTTTTAATTCTAAATCAGTATCGATTGTTTGACCTTGATTGTCTAAGTGACTGCCATACTTCTGGTGTGGCAATATTACACCCGACAGTTGTTTGCTTAATGGTGTTTGTATTTGTTCGAGTCATGACGTGACTAAAGGCGGGTGGGGGGCTTAGTAAAATGTGACGAACTGTGACATAGGGAGGAGGGTGGGGGGTCAAAAATTGCTAAAAATTGCGTGACATCATTAAAGGACGTCCCCTAACTAAGTTACAGTGGATCAATACATTACATTCCTCCACCTGTGGCTGGAACATAACCAGATGCTTGAGTTCGTACTCTTTCAGAACGACGGATGTCATCCGGGTTGATTGGAAGTTTGATCAATTTTGGTTTTCGGCTTTTTGTCGGTTTAGCAGATTTTGGTTGCTCCGGCTGTTGATTTTGAACTTCGGTGGTATCATCTGGTAGTGATGGTAGAATGACGTCACTCGATGTTGATGGTACATCTGATGCTTGATCAATGATATGAGGTGAATCTGGTTGATTACTAGTCGCATAGTTTCGAGCCCAGACATCTGATTTCTCAGTTAGTGTTCGGGTATTTCATTCATCGTTGGCTCTTCTTTTTGAAACCGCAATCGTATCCGGATGAAGACCGTCGAAATAAATTCCAATACGACGATTGAAAGATGTTCAGCTGGACTTTTTCCAATGCTGGACGACGGTGTTGCATGATTGTGATGCAAAAATGTTGCCAAGTTACGACGAATATCTCCGCTTGTCTCTTTCTTCAAATTGTTCTTAGTGGACCGTACCATTTGTTCTGCTTGCCCGTTGAATGACGGGTGAAGGGGACGACAAACGTGTGGAGAATGCCGTTTCCTATGCAGAAATTTGCGAAATCGACTGACGAAAAGGCAGTACCGTTATCGCTCACAATGACTTCAGGAATACCGTGCGTGGCAAAGATAGCGCGCAGCGCTTGAATGGCACACGCTGATGACGTAGATGATACCAGCTGAACTTCTAGCCATTTGGTGTGCGAGTTTACCAGGATGAAAAACACTTTTGACTGGAATGGCCCCGCGAAATCAATGTGAACTCTCGACCAATGTCTTATCGTTTCCTCCCAAAAATGTATAGCTGATTCGGAGTTCTCGGGTCGAGATTCTTGGCACGGCGTACAGGAGCGAACAACCTGTTCGACATCCTTGTCAATCTTCGGCCACCACACATAGCTCCTCGCCATTCTCCTTCCCTGGCCTGAAGATGAGGTGATAATGGTAAGCATTTAGGAATACGCTCCATCGCATCATTCGTGGGGACAGAATATGCGGTGTCGGTTTAGTTGGACTAAACAATCCGAGGAGCGGTTTGTGGTCGGTCACGATTATAAATTCACGACCATACACAAAATCATGCAACTTTTTAATGCCAATCAATTTGCGCATACCGACGTTCGGTGGCTGTGAGTGTCCAAGAATAGAACGCAATTGGACGCTCATTATTCCCCACCTTATCGACTCGAATCTGCTAATCACAATTCTGTTAATATCATAACTGTAGTATGTATAGGATGGTTTAAGTTACACTTACAGTGGATCAATACATTACACTAATGTTGATTAAAAAAACAGATTTATTTAGTTACGCTTAAAATTAACGATAAATTAATTTATTTAGCAAATTTAAAATATTCTGAATATGTGTCATGTTTTTTTTTCTATATGCATGCGGTGACACACAACATCTCAAAATTCATATGTAAACACCCACACATGATCAATTTTCACTGATATTTAATTTAACAAAACTAATTTTTTCCATAAAATTAGATATTTTGGGAAAATTGTCAAAAATCTATTTTAATAACCGTAAAAAATCAATTTCCTTGTACGTATATGCATATAAGAATAAACGCGCCGATTAGTTCCTGATAGATGATCTCTGGGTATATTTTTCAAGTCATCTTTTAAGTTTTTTTTATTTATAGTGTCTATATAGAATTGTTGGTGTCTAAAATTTTTACACAAAACACATAAAAACCAACATAAAATCATAATTATTAGCGGTTTGTTTGGTTTAGATTTTTGTTTTTGAAAAAGACTTAACCACTATAATATACCCGAACCAACCTCACTATATATAATTATAATCATTAAAAAAACTAAAAATAATCATCGCCCCCATCCTAAATAATATGATTTTAGACTTTTCGAAAAAGAGAGAGAGAGAGAGAGGGAGGGAGATGACACCAGCAAACAAAATAAAATCACAATCATTTTGTCGCTTACTCGCTTTGAAGGGTTTAATGCCAATCTGGCACTTTTTAATAGTTTTTTTTTTCAGGTGTACGTTTGTATCGTATTTTAATTGCTTGTACCTTAACAATAACTTTTGCGTTTATATAGTATATTTGTGTATATATATAGTTATGTACTTGACTTATAGTTCGATCATAATATATTGTTCGGGGTGCGATGATTTCTTTAGTATCAATACGGCGACCGAGTACGATGTTTATTTTGCGGCACAAAAACGATTGAAATTCTTTAATAAATTAGTTTATAATTGATACTAACATCTATAATTAGGACTTATTATTAAATTTTTTCTCCTGTTGTGCGCGGAATTTTCAATGGACCACCGCCTTTTTCGGTTTTTGAGAAGTAAATATTGCGTATAATGTTGATTTTGGTTGAGTCGAACAAAATTGGTTTGGTTTATTTCTATTGTTGGTTTGGCTTATTTAATAATTCGGTCTATTTTTCAATATATACGAGTACATATATATATACATATATATATACACATAGATAGTAGTTTTCAAATGATGGTATTTAATTATATGTATAAGAAACTTTGCCGACGATGAGAAAATTAATACAAATATACACAAAAAGAATTAGTTACAAGTAGTTTTTATGGATAGTTTTTTGTTTTATTTTATTATTTTATCAGATACAGAAAGCTAAATAGAACAAATTACTGGAATGATGTGTTGGAATTTACGTTTGTGCGCGCTTTAATGGAATTAGTGTGGCTTTTGTGCGATCGTTAATGGATTAACGTGAATTGTCACACGAGAAGATTATAAATATTTGTGTATGGGAATCATTTATCGAAGTTAAACATTAGCTGTAATGCAATGACCTTATCTATAGCACATTGTTTATTAAATACGTTTGCAAAGCGAGCCGAAAGAGAATTTATCATAAATTCACTCAGTAATCAAAATATTAGCAGACTCACCAAGTGATATAGATGTACTAATAAAAACTGATCGAGAATGTTTAAAGTTTTATCAAATGTCACCGTCATTGTTAAACCTTATTATTTTAGCAATTAAGAAATATCGTTAATCGCAACGATATTTCTCGTAACAAATTAGCAAATTTAATTTTGTCCCAAGAAATAGTAAATTGTAAAATTTAAAAATAATTTTAAATAAAGAGTTAGTAAAAACAATGATAGCTTGATTTATATTAACAAAATATTTGTAAATAATATAAAATAAGCAAAATTTTATTTAAAATATCTCACTAAAATTTATTTAAATTTCAAATGTATATTTATCTAAAAGAACAAAATATTTAGTTGTACAAGGTTAGGTTAGGTTAGGTAAGGGTGGCCGTCCTAAAGGACTAGCATAGACACAAAACAGTTGTACAAACAAATGAAAGAAACAATTACCAACATTTTTGTTGTTACAACAGAAGTTTTGTTATTTATAAAATTGTAGTCTTCTCCTAATTCGTCTACACAAATAATCTGCTTTCAATTTGTGTCCTAATTCCTAGTGTTCAGTTTAGAAGAATTATAGAAATTATTTTAGTGCTCATATGGAACAGAAGAAACCGTGTTTTTAAGTTAATATATTAATAATAATATTTCACTGTGAGTGATTATCTACAAACAAATTGAAATGTTTAAATTATCGTGCTCATCAAGTATAATTACAAATTCAAATACTTCACTATACTTTACCGCGGCCTTAGTTTAATTTTTGGCGGTCATATTATTTCGTTTATGAAATAATTTTTATTAATTTTAATAGTTTATCATAATTGTTTTTGTAATAGTGTAATAATTTTGTATAAAATATAATTTTTAAAATAGTATAGTTATTATAATTTACAGTTCAAATGATATGTTTTAAGTGTTCGATAATTATTGGCTCCATTAAAGAGTTAATATTTCAGCTTAGAAAAGTTCACTTATGATATATTTCGCTGTGCAGAACCGTACTGTACAAGCTCATTCCAAAATGTTCGAGCATTCCGCAGACACGCTCTGTAATGAAACATTCCGGTACCAAGATCGATCAAGTTAAAAGTGAATCTAAGAAATTTCGTGACGTGAATTCTCCGTCTTCATCAATCAAGAGCATCAATCAAGCATTCATCAAGACTTGATCAAATTAATAAAGCACTTTTAACAAAGGAAATATTAGAAGTCTGGTCTAACTATAAAGGCGTTGATGATTTTAAATTGGTAAATTTAATAATAAAAATAGATAATAATAATACAAAACATAGTTACTTAACTTCTTTTTTATAGATTGACATTAATTTTGGTAAAGTGTATCTGGATACAAGAAGGATTTTCGACAATTACCGAGAAAATGAAACCAAAATTATCAAAATATTGTCTGTTAAGGTGAAAGATCAAACTTCAAAAGCCATTCTAAGTAATATTCTGGTGCAAATCGAAAATACAACTGATCGTAAGTTTTATATACAAATAGGGTTCGGTCGATGTCCCACTTGAGTGATATATGAAGATGATGACGTGATGTTGAATATCAAGAACATTTACATATACACTTAAATGTATCAAGTCAGACATCTACTTCAATATAGATTTCTATATGAAAAATCCACTTCACATAAATCATTTCACTATATCAATAACTTCACCAAGTGTGCATGGGCCGAAAGCTATTGCAAATCACATTTTAAAAAACTGTATACCTAAATAAAAAACATATTATTCAAATTGATTATTCACCCTTATTGTGGAGTCGATAACGACTGTAATATTTGGAATCAACTGTTCCTATTAGAGAAGGTGCACTTTAGAAAAGTTGTAACTGAAACCAACAGTGGTCTCATCCCACTGTAGGCTTCAGATAAAACGATTATAAACTGAATCCCTCTGAAATAGAGTCTATTAAATAATTGGTGCTTTGTGTGACGTACTCACTTTATTTAAAACAAAACACTTTCTTCTATCTTAGGAGGACGATGTTCGGCGGATTCACTTACTTGGTGCTATATTAAAATCACACTTTGCGACAAAACGCCGCGGAGATCATCAAGCTGCAACAGGAGTAGCGATTGGGATCGAGAATTCTCGGGAATTTTTCAACTTTTGTATTTCTTATTCGAGAAATTCGAGAAAATTTTGGATAAAAAGGTTTCACCAAATCGACCATTTTTCATTAAACGATCCACCAAATTCGCCGCATTTTTCATTAAACTACCGCTCAAATTCGCCCATTCACCTTCCATTAAACATACACATTTTATTTGTCAAATTTTTTTATTTAAATTAGAAAACTATTAAAATACAATTATAAAAGTATTGTATAGTGGTTTTTTGAATAGTTTTTTAAATAAAAATATCAAAATTAATTAAAATCGTTTACAAATGTAAAACTTATATTTGCAAACCGCCATTAGATCTAAACTAAACCAAGTTTTTGCAAAACAAACAAAATTACTCCTGTTCGAGTTCTAACCTCCACATTTCTTGTTATTTGATCTTATACTTTATACAGTAAATTAAATTACGTTTAAAATGATTCTTCAAAATTAACAAAAAAATTTTTTATAGCCCTCATACAAAACGACCGAAAACAATTATAGTGATTGCTGGAAATTTTTTAAACAATCTGCAGATAAAAATACTGCCGAATGCAATTTGTGTAATAAACATTTGTCGTGCAAAGGATCATCAACGACAGGTTTGCATCGGCATTTAGATGTCAAGCACGGCATGAAGAAAATAGTTCGCGAATGCAGCCTGGCAGTTCATCTTCAAATGCCAAGCATGGACAGAAACAGGGTAAAATAGACAATTTTTTTTCGAAACAAACAACACCATTAGAAGAAATAGTTTCGGAATTAGCGGCGTATGATAACATCCCTATCTATAAAATTTCCACCTGTGCTTTTATACGTAGCAGCTTGAAACTACAAGGTCATAAACTGAAAAAATATCCAACCGATATAATGAATTTAGTATATAAATTTTACGAAAAAACGAAACAAGAAACTATTAACAAAATAAATATTATAAAAGCTGGCAATGGTAAGGTTTCGTTGTCCATATAGACGAGTGGACCAGTTTTCGCAATAGGCGATATTTGAATATTCAAATATATTACGAAAATTTAAAATCGGATAACCTTGGGCTAATTCGAATAAACGGAAGTTGTCCAGCGGAAAAGTGGTTGGAACTAGTAAATGAAAAACTAAACTCATTCAATCTAAGTTTTTTGAATGATATTATTACTACCACAAGCGATGGAGCTGATCCGTTATGGTAAAGTTCGGAGCTTTATCACCAGTTTATTTACAGTTATGCTATAATCATGCTGTTCACCTTGCTGTCATAAAAATATTTTACAAAAAATCGGAAAATGCTCATTGTTTAGAATTTGAAAGCTCTTTAGAATCGCAACCGGAAAATAACGACTGTTTTCAACATGGAAACCAATCCGACGAAGAATATATTGAACGTAATTATTTCGAATTAGTTAACACACACAACATTAATAGAACAATAATGAAGATGAGAAAAATTGTAAACATTTTTAAGAGGTCGCCTGTGAAAAATACGGTTTTACAAAACGACGTAACACAAATTGAAAAATTTGAATTGAATTTAATATTAGATTGTAAAACTCGCTGGAGCAGTATGGCAAAAATGGTTGAACGGTTTTTACGGATACTTGAACCGGTTTTAAAATCGTTGGAAGAGCTAAATTTAAAAGATATGTGGAATAGCGACGACACGACCATTGCGAAAAACATTTTAGAAGTTTTAAACCCAATTCAAATCGCCGTGGAAGCACTATCACGCCTTGATGCGAACTTATTATCTAGCGAAGGCATACTAGAGTTTCTTTTTGAAACACTCCAAGAAAACAATTCTTGTATTAGTCATGAAAACGCCGTAATAAACCACTTATTTCTTTACTAAAATTTATGAATAATCACAATAGTGTGAATCAATGTTCTACGAGAAGAACTGACGTTGACAATTTTTTTCAATCTACATCAATGAACGAAATTGTTAAAACCGCTAAACAATTTATGATAAAATATAACATACAAACTGAAATTGCGGATGAAAATGGTAGTTTCGAATTCGATGTTGATGTTATAAATAATGGGCCAGATAATGAAAATAATAAAAGCCAAATTTTAAAAGAAAAACTGGAGAAAGCAATAAAAAGATCGACGGTTTCAAAAGTAACACAACAAATCGAGCCCCAGACGATTAGTAAGGAATTAAATGTATATAAATTAACGGGGCAATTAACGCCAAATTTAAAGATGCTGAAAGATGCTTTGTTCACCATCAAACCGACCTCAACCCAAAATGAGCGTAACTTTTCTATAGGATGCAACCTAGTAACAAAAAATAGAACAAGATTATCTGATAAAGCAGTGGACGTGTTCTGTTATTTGAAATCGTATTTCATTAACAAAAAATTTCACTAAATTTGATTTATTTATCATTTTTTTTAAATGTATTAATTTTTTTATTTAATTTAATTTAAATTTGAAATAGTAATGCAATTACAATCGCGGAATTTCAGGAGTCGCAGGAATTTTTTTTCTTAAACACAGTACGGGAGCGGAATTGATATATTTTCTTGAAAAGAAAAAAAACTGATGTAATAGCATTCAGTCATTTATAGCCAACTTATCCAACTCTATTTTTATAAAATTCAACTGAAATCATACATATACTGATGTTCAAATGTTGTTAACATCATTAGAAATGAATAGCAACGAGTATAGCTTAATGGACTAGCATAGCAACCACTTAGAATTTAAAAAAGAACTTAGACGTATGTGCAATGCCCAAGTTATACCTACATATGTATGACATGCCTATATGTATTGAATTTCATTTATTCATTCTACGTATATTTTATTTATTAACTTAAAATTAATGTTTTTTTAACTTTTATAACATTTTAAAAACTGAATTATTGTTATTACATTGTTATTATTTAAACTATTATACAGTTTTTAAAACTGTTTTAAGAAAGTAATATTTAAAAAAAAAATGAAATGTACTAATAATTTAAAATTTATTCTGTAGTTATTAGTTGAAAAATAAATAAAAAAATCTGTGAATTACGAAACTGAATTAAATAATAAAATTATTAATTAATGTATATTAATAAAACTATTTTTTATTTCTTATTTTTATTTTTATTCCTTTTTGTGATAATATTTTTTGTTTTTATATTTTTATTTTAATATCGATTTCGGATGTCTCCTTCTTCAGTTTTTTAAAATTACTAAATGAAATGAATTAAAATTACTAAAAAAAAAAAAAAAAAATAAAAAAATAAAAAAAAAAAATAGTTTTATTAATATAAAACTATTAAATAAAAAATGGATATCCATAACCCAAATAAAATTATTAAATTTACTAAAATTAATAAATAAATAGTTTCATTGTATTTTTTTAATAAATCTACGAATTTTATTTTTTAATTCTCTTGATTTTATAAATATTTTCGTTATTTCAAATAAAGTTCCTTTTCACTTCTTCATTTAATTTTCGTTATCACAAACAGATTTTCATTAATTTTCATTCTGTTAATTAAAAGAGTATTATCTGATATTAAGAGAATTTTGTTATTTTGCAATATGCGGAGCAATTTAACTAAACATCTTTTCTTGGTATAACTATCTATTCTCTTTACTCAAAATTTTTGTAGCATTAAACACAATATTTCTTAATACTACCTAGTTTTTTTTTTCAGTGATGAGACAAATTAAAATAATTATTTGGAGCAATTATACATATCGCAATCATGTTCTAAATTTTTTATTAAATCAATCTACGCATCAAAACTCAAAAAAATCACAAAAGTTCTTTTTAACATCAAACAATTCATTTGTATTCGTATTACTATATTTGCTGTTTCTCCCGTAGTATTCATTCCTGTTATCATATTGTCTTTAGATTAATTAATGGAATATGGCTCATAGAATCCTATAGCCAGTTTCCAGGGCTACGGTTATACCAACCCCAGCAAATAAACTTTGGACGAATCTATATAGATATAACTATAAGCGAAACAACCAATACCCATCCGCATATAGGTTATAGTAAGAAGTGAATATATAAAGTTTTTACTCAGCATTACTAAAAAAGCCGACTATCATCTATAATAGCAACAGCTGGAACCAGATCACCTCTATCAGCTGAAGTATGGAATTGATAAAGTTCAATAGAAATACAAGACAATCTCAAAGCTTGGTGATCTATAAGAGAATATACCGATAGTACAATAAAAGTATTAGAAATGATCATTCTTGAAAGAAACTCACCAACTTTCAAACAATATATTAGAAATGATCAAGCTGGCTTCAGACAATGTGCATCATCATCGAATAATCCAACGAATAAAACTCACCACTATATATTTATTAACTCTTTGTGGACTTCGAACGAGCAATCGATTCGATCAATATAGAAGCTCAATCTAAAAAGCGAAACCTCTACTAAATGGGCACCCCGATGAAAATAATCGAGCCAATCAAAGAAATGTACCGGAATGCAGGAAATAGTGTTCAACGCCAAGGATGAAAAAAGGAGAATAATAAATATTATATAACTCATGAAGAGTCAGATTAGGACGTCTACAATCACTACGCTTGTTCCTTATGGTTCTCGATAAGTTTAGGGGCACTTCGGTAAAATTAAAATTGAGCGGTCCGCTTTGTGTGTGGGTATGTTTATTCGGCAATAAGAACGGTTTCCAGTCTTCGGGCCTGGTTTGATTTTAACTATTAATCGATACTTTAAGGCAGGCCTTGAACGGATCGTCGTAAGGAGAAGATGATTCAGTGCGAACTTTGTCTGTTCTAACGAACACAGAATCGCATTTGTCCAGAGTTTTTGGTATACAAATATTATTTTGTTTTTATAGGCGAATGGATGTTGGGACAAGATTTTGCATGGTTTGCCGCAGTTGGCCGATGATTGGTAATGGTTTTTCCGTAAGCCATTTCAACTGATGAGCATTTCAGATCTTCCGTCACCGTTGCTCGGAACGCAAGTAAAACGATTGGGATTTACGAGCTCTAATGAATTGTATTGCCTCTGGCCGCTAGAGCAGCTTTAACCGGTATGACACGAGGAGTTTAATAAACTCCGAGAAAAGATAAGACTAAAATTGTTTTCCTTGATCGGTTGTGATGTGTGTGATTATGATTGTGAACACCGAATTGTGATACGTATAATAGTTATGAAGGAATGTGGTGGCAATGGTTGTATTTTGGAAGCTAATGGCCGGCGATCGACACAGATGAGTAGATACAAGTTAACCAGATGGGATTTTGAATTTTCCGCATGTCCAAGTCACCATGACTGTCTCCAATGGGTTATATCCTTGTTTAAACTGGGCACGGATACCATAGGATGTGAGAAGTTGTGTAGTGTGTCGAAGATGGTTTGACGGAGTGGTTCTGCGATGTACGGACGGTTGTTACCAGTTGTTGTTTCAGAGACGAATTTGAGGACAGGTAATTTTACTTTCATTGATGAACTAGTGTAACATGAAGAACCTTATGGTTAAATTCTTTTAAGACAGTAAATTCTTAGGGTCCGACTCTGCTTTACGTGGTTTGATGATTGTGTGGTACTCGAGGGGAGTCTCGACTGTGGCCGCTTCTTAATAAGTGATGCGTAATAGTGTATTTGTCACGTTGTTAGTACCGTGCACATGTTGGATTGACTGATAAAATTCTAGTGGCGGGCTTGGCCTTGAGTTGCGTTCAGTTTTAGCCTTTAAGGTTTTAATTAGAGGTTTGTGGTCGGTGTTATAGATGGTGAACTTCTGACCTTTGGTAAAATATCTAAAATGCTTGATTGATAGATAAATTGCGAGTAATTTCTGCTAGAATGCAAAATATTTCATTTTAGCATTCGGGAGTATATTTGAGTAAATCCCAGAGCCTCCTAACACTTATTGTTGTACTATTGCAAAAATACCATGATGTCGGAGTTTGATGCATCTGTGGTTATGCTGCGCATTAAGTCACTTAATAGATGCAAATCCTCTGGTTCGGCAAAGTGAAATTCTTCACTGTTTTGGCTTACGTAATAATGCTGCCAAGTGGCTGTAAGTTGTAATTTACCATGCCGACGAAGCGATGAATATACTCTTTAAGGATGCAGAATAACTGGAAATGCCTTGTTATTTTCCACTGAACATCAAACTCGGTTAGCTTGTGGATGAGTTGGTCTAATTGGAGTTTGTGTTGTTCCTCAGATTGAGACGCCACAAGAATGTCATCTAAGT
The DNA here is from genome assembly GCA_951394425.1 of Tipula unca. Taxonomy (NCBI): domain Eukaryota; kingdom Metazoa; phylum Arthropoda; class Insecta; order Diptera; family Tipulidae; genus Tipula; species Tipula unca. Next base: position 78,907,089 of record OX596380.1, read on the forward strand.
AGACGAAAATGAAATCGAGACCTCGAGCGACTACATTCATGAATCGCTGAAACGTTTGTGCGGCATTTTATAATCCAAATGGAATTTGGGTCTATTGAAAGAGGCCAAATGGTGTCGTGAGTGCCATCTCATATCCGGCTGCAGGTGCAACGGGAATATGGTAATGTCCTCTAGTGGGATCGAGTTTGTAGAATTTTGCAGCCAAACAAAATTAAATTATGAAACAAAAAATTGAAAAGTTAAAATTTAATTGTAGTTTGAAGTTGGTGACAATTTTTAACGAGTTTACGAAACCGTTGGAAACTAATTCGCATGTCTGTTTAGCAAATTTAGTGTTTGATTTCAGATTGAGATTAATTTGATAATATAACTGACATCTGGCGGATAATTTAAGAATTGGAGCTAAAAGTGATCGAATATATTGTCGTTTAATTGAAAATTTTAAATTTAAATTGAGGAATGTGTTTCGAGCTATCGAGGATATCCATTATGCATAATACGTATGTGGTTCAGGTCAGTACACATTTATTATTACGGCTATAGGGCCGATTTTATTAACCATTTCTACATATTGCGTGGTATACCAGCTTCCAGTGATATGAACAATAGTTCGGCCATTGGATTCTGCACTCTCAACAGAGGATGGTAGATGTGCTCATCATCATCCTGATGGAGAATAAGGGTTAAGAATCTCCTTTGCATCCGATCCGAAAGTCTTTAATCATTGTTCTATTTGCACGGTAAATTTAATACTGTTTTCTAGACTCAGCTTAACCGTAGCACTTTAAATGCCAATACTATTCAAAACACCTATACTTATGAATTTCATTTCATTTAAACTAGTCAAAAATATCCACATGCTAATAAATATTCTAAACAGTGTATATTATAAGATTAGAAATGACTAATTTCATATTCAGAACATCAGGTGCCAAAAAGTAATTATAAATTCAAAATTAAAAAAAATACTTTACTAAGAAAATGAAACCGTTTCTATATGTTTTCTCACGGTACACGAACTTAAAACACGAACAAAATTATAAAAATTAATAAAATCATATGCTTTGCAAGAAAGGACATTTTTATTATGTACCGCAACAAAAACATAAATTTTTTTTCCAGTGAAAATCACCTTTCAACAATTTCATATTTTTCAAAATTCTCACGTTTATTTACATTTAACTGTTGTTGTGCTTAATTCACCTTACTTATTTTACTCGTCCTCATAATATTATATTTTAAGGATCATTGTGGTAGGTACATAAAACAATCAACCTTATATACATACGTATATACACGGAGTTTATACATAGGTAGTTAAAGTGGTAGGAGGTTGTATATGTATTTTACTATTTTCTGTTTTGGACAAACTCCCAAAATTTTATAAGGATATAAAAGTGAGATAAGGAAGAAAACAAAATGTACCACACTATGAAAAAATTAAAAAGATGGCATAAATCTTTTGTCTATGACACGTACATTATACAGAATTAAGAAAACAATAAAGTCATCTTCGTTTTCTTAGATTCTTATACCAAAAAATAAAACACAATTTCCGATTTCTTTTGCCTCCTTTCGAACATAATAAATTATTTAACAGTAATTTCGTGTAGGTGATCCATCCAAGGTGGCATATTTTGGGTTATTCTGCCGGCTTTTGTTTCCTTGTTTGTGTTACTTATTTCGTGTAAAGTTCTTGTCGGCGTGATAAATTGCGATAAATATTTTTACATTCTATTTTTTAACAGGCGATTTGAGTTATTCTTCGGATGGTATACCTATTATACATTGTTGTTGGTTTAGTTAGATTGAATAATTTAATTTTTTCAAAAATAATTTAAAAGTTGACGATCATGTACAATAAATGATATTCTATATCGCATATTTGTCAATTTATTGAACAATTTTTCCATTTGAAATTTTGAAGCTGGTTCGTAACACACTAATATCTTGATTGATTAAATAGATCTTGATCTCACTTGATATACATATATAAATTCTTAATATTTAGTTCATGTTCCGATGCCCATGGATTATTCAGTTCAAGTTAATTTAGGGGTTGTGGGTAAATTATTTTTTTTTTCCTTTATCTCCAATTTAGGAGCATAGGGCATCTACTAGGTGGGACCATCTAACTCTATTGGCTGCTACTGTTTTAATTTCCTTCCATGATTTGCCGAGATATTTCGCTTCGGCTATAGCACCGTTCGTTTCCACGTTACAGGTGTACGTCCAACCTTCCTGTTCCCTTGAGGGTTCCATTCTATGCGTGTTACGTCACTTGCTGGTTTTCTTAGGGTATGTCCGATCTATCTCCACTTACGTTTCCTTATTTCATTTTCCATATTTACCTGATTAGTTACTCTATGGAGTTCCGCATTTGATATGTTATTGGGCCAGAAGCACTTTAGTATTCTTCTTAGACATTTGTTGACAAATACTTGTAGTTTGTTCGTAATCTGCCGATTTTGCTTCCACGTTTCGCAGCCATATAGGAGTACTGATTTTACGCACGAGTTAAACATTCGTATCTTGGTGTTACGGGAGAGGACAGATGCATTCTAGATTTTGTGTAACATGTTGTATGTCGTTCTGGCTTTGTTTATGCGCTTGTTAATGTCTTCCTCGGTTCCGCCTGTTTCTGCTAGTGTACAACCTAAGTATACGAATTCCTTTACATCTTCTATATTTTGTTGGTTGACGCTTATTGGTGTCGTTATCGTAATATTTATCCTCATCGTCTTGGTTTCCGTAATGTTTATTTTTAGACCAACTTCTTTCGCTAAGTCCGATATCTGTTCTATTTTCTGCTGCATTTATGGGTTAGCAGGCATATATGATCAGCGTAATCCAAATCTATAAGTTTTCCTGTTACTCCCCATTGGATGCCATCGGGCGATTTGTGGTTCATTTTCCGCATGTGACTATCTAATACTACTAGGAACAGTAGTAGGGAGAGTACGCATCCCTGTCTTACTCCATTGCTATTGTAATATGCATCACTTTGCTTGATCTTGGTACATCTCTTGTACGAGTTCGATAATCTTATTTTGAATGCCCATTTCAGAAAGTGTCTTCCATATTGCGTTTCTATGTATTGTATCGAATGCACGCTCAAAGTCCACGAATAGGAGGTATAGTGGGGAGTTTCATTCATTGGACTGTTCAATGATGATGCGGATCGTATTTATATGGTCAGTGCAACTACGTCCCGGTCTGAAGCCAGCTTGTTCTTTCCTCAATTTCGAATTGATCGTAGGTGATATTCTGTCGAGGATTATCATTGCTAACACCTTTATTGTTGTATTGAGTAGTGATATGCCTCGCCAATTTTTACATTCTCTTAGGTCTCCTTTCTTTGGAATCATTATGGTTAATCCCTCTTTCCATTTATGTGGTATTTTACCCGAATTCCATATTTCCGTTATGATCGGTGTTAGAGTCTTCACAGATGCGTCAACTTTGAATATTTCGGATGGTATGTTATCTATTCCAGCGGCTTTCTTATTCTTTATTTTCTCAATGATACTGCTAACTTCCCGTTCCGTTGGTGGATGGATGTTGATAGTTTCGTTAAGAGCAATATTTTGTAATTCGAAGTTTTCTGTGCTGTTTGCGATTTCCTCTCTGAAATATTCTTTCCATCTCTTTAACTGTCGTCCCTCACCTGTTGTTAGGATTTGACCATTCTTATCTCTTATAGGTGGTATATTGGTGTATTTTCCTGTGACCTTTCGTATGCATTGGTGTAGAGTGCGCATATTTCTGGTTGCTGCTGCCTCTTCGGCATCCTTGAGAATATTTTCAGTGTATTTTCTACGATCATTTCTTGCCATCTTTTTTACTTGTCTTGCCGTGTCTGCATCTTTCCTTCTCACCTCCGGTGTATTTTGCTGGTTCATTTGCAGCTTAAGCTGTCGACATTCTTCAATTTTCTCCCATGTACTGTCGCTTGTCCATGGTTTGCGACTGTATTCTTTGTGTGTTCGCAGCAGTTTCGCTATAGTCTTCTTCGATTTGCTTCCATCGGTCTTCTATACTGGTGGCACTGTTGGTTGCTAGATTGCATTCGAGCGCTTCACTGAAAATCTTCCTTGTATCCGGATCGTTTAGCCTTTCGATGTTGAATTTTCGTCTGTTCGTCTTAGTAGCTACAGGGTTGATCTTGAACTGTGAAATTAACAAGTGATGGTCGCTGTGAATGTCTGCACCTCTCATTGCTCGGACGTCTCTTGTAATGATGTGAGAAATTTCTTGTTGATCATTGCATGGTCTATTTGGTTTCTTGTTGCATATTCTTGTGTGTATATTCTTGTGGGGAAATTTACTGCCTCCTATGAATAGCTGGTTTGTGACACAGAAATCGATGAGTTTTCTCAATTATTGTTTCGTACAGAGTTCAGTGCAAATGCCAATTTTGGCGTTAAAATCTCCTTGAATAATTTTCACGTCATTTCTGTGCGTTCTTGCTATTGTGGATTGATTGTAGTTGTACGTAGAACTCATCGTAGAACTCATATTTTCTCTCATATTTTCTTGCTTCATCTGGATCCAGCACTGGATGATGGTTGTGTTTCTTATTTTTGAGCGGAATCTTGCCACAATTATTTCGATGTTGTAACGTTTCATTTCCTTCTCTACTTGTGCCAGCCTTGATGTTTCCGTTAGAGTTCTGATGTCCAATTTCCAATTCGTGTCCGTGTACGATAGCCAAGGGTCGATATTTGTGTTTTGCGGTTTGCGTTGTTTCTTCTAGTGTTCGTTTCTGTAATCATTTTTAATACAGGATTAATTATTGGTCCATTGAATCCTAGCCAGTTTCCAGGGCTGCATGTAGGTTTTTTTTTGATTTTTTGTGTATTTTTCCTTTTCTTCTGTGATGTTCCCAAGCGGTTACCCATCCAAGTACTAACCCTGCACAATGTTGCTTGTCTTCTGTGATGAAATCGCCTACCGCTTAACTGTCTCTGCCACTCACCTCCCCGGGTAAATCATAGTGGTAAAAAATAAAGTAAATCTTGGTAAATGGTGTTTCATTTCGAGGTATAGAATGTGACTTTATTTCTAATATATATTTATGCCATTAATATTTGAATATGTTGTGGCCGCCGCGTACATGGCGTAATCTGAATGTCGAATTTTCGATCACTCTTCGCAGCATGTTGATTTCCAAGTGTTCAATAGTCTCTGGCTTATCCGCGTAGACAAGAGACTCAAAAAGTAACCTATTCGTTATAAACGACGAGGACCAGCCAAGTACATATTCTCAAAATGGAGAGTCGAATATTGATCTTATTCTCAGGAAGGGCGGTCTGTTAAGGAGAATTTTAAGTTGGTCCGTCCATAAAAATTGGACATCAAGTGACCACAGAGTAATTGTCTCGATCTTGGGCATAGTTACTATAATATATTACTATTTTGAAACGTATTTCCTACTTTTTCTACTTTAGTAGAGCCAGAGGATATATAGGAATTTTTTTTTGATGAGAGTTTTACCATTTGATCGTGACGTATGAAAATTTTAGAATTACGTACCCAAAGATGTTTATACTCCTTTTCCAGTTGCAAGATTTTAGCCGGATAGTATAATTCCTGCATTTTGAAACTCAATGACTCGTTGATGAATATAGCCTTACTCGTTTGAAAACCGCATTCTGTCCCCTTAAGATTTCTTTTCAACTTGGATTGAAGCACCTCGGACTTAGTGTTGCGACGTCAAAACTTGACAAAAAATTTTCCACATGCAGCTGGATTCTTACTTTTTCCGAGGTATGAAAAGCTTATGTCAGTCGCCTGAATCCGCAAACCCAAACCATCATTTAAGATACGCATCACAACTTCATCAGTATTTTCATTTGGCACGAAAGGAACACCAACCACATCAATTGAGTTTTGGTATTCAAGCTGCTCCATTGTATCGATTATTATAATTAATGGAAATATTTGGAAAGTAATATTAAATACATATTTTTGTGACTTTTTTTACCCACAAACGACAAGTCAAAATGTCAGAAGTCGATTTTATTTTATGAAAAGACATGCATATATGTATTTAATACTTGTTCATATATGTACGTACAGCAGTTCGCGTGTTAATATTTATATTCATTTGACAGCCCGATTAACGTGTATATTAAAATTTATGACTTAAAATGTTAACTATAACTATCGCTATACAACATTTTTTTTTATTATGGTATACTGTTGTTGTGCCTGGTTTTATTTGGTTTCGGTAAGAATTTCAAAAATGTGAGAATCAAATAAAAAAATTTTTGTTGGTTAATGTTCTAAGTTTAACAACAAAAATAGTTGTATTTAAATTTGTGTATTTGGTTCGTCTCAAATATTATTAATTTACACCTTCACAAAATTGTTTTCTATTTTATTTATTACTATTATTTATATTTAGTGAGTTTTGTTGTTGTGTTTTTGGGTCTCTCTACAACTATAAATTTAATGCATCGTTACTCAAAAAAGTCTTTTGAATATTGTTTCGTTCGTTATATGTACGAGTATGTGTGCAACTTTACGAGTTCATATACATACTCGTATATGATTATTATAGGTTTTTGGTTATTTTGGGGGGTAAACATGAAAGAACTTTTGTGATTAAAGATACACATATACAAAATATAGGGTTCTTTGGTAATTTTAAGGTACCTTTATTTATATGTATAATATGTTCTCATACTGTGAAGGGTTTGATTTGTAAGAATAACCACAATAGATTCGTAGTAAATTCCGTTAACAACTGATTTCCTTATATTTAAGGAATTTGATCGATTATACTCGTAATTATACATATATTGTAATGTCACTTCCTAAGAATACGGAAGAAGCGTGACTAGGGATGTGTCATCATTGGTAAATGTTTTGTTTAGTTGGCAAAATTTGCAAAATAAGTCATGCGCAACACAAGAAGATGATTATATTTCCAATAGATCGCTTTTAGTTAAATTAATTAAATTGAAGATGTCGGTGTTGTGTATAATTTGGCGCCCCGGGGCAGTTTAATCTTTAAATAGAATGGATACTCCTTTAGTCTATGTATAATATGAGTCGTAAACGTGACAAATAATTAAAATCCACTTATTTTCATTTTATTTGAATGAGTTCAATTAAAGTGTGTGAGCCTATTGCGCCAATTACAACATACGGCTGGTGTTAAACAAGTTATTATAGCCCGTATGGATACTATGCCAAAGCGAAAACATTTGAAATTTTTTCCGGCACATGTGGTTTTCTAGAACCATTATTTAAAATCTCAATATATAATACAAGAATATATCAGCAAAACGTTGTTTATAAATTTTTAAAATGATCATATCAAATGTTGGGATGACTTTTAAAATTCTCAGCATTTCCTATTTAATGAAATACGTTCACTGCTATCTCGGATTTCATTATTTGAAGCATTATTCGATATTCGCATTATGCACGATTTGCCATATTGGTTTGCCTATTATGCACTTAATGACAGATTTTGTTCTAAAATGATTATAAATCCGTGGTATTTTTGCTCGAGCACAAATATATCGCAGAAATAATTGCAAGTCTTAAGGTGAGGTCGAATAATCATCCGAGCTCTAAATCAATAAAATCACCAAAATAATTCATCAATAACCATAAAATTTCATCCATTACCCCTCTTTTAAGTTAAAATGTTTTTATATTTTGGTCGGATGTAAATAGCCTGCGGATAAATATCCGACTAAATAAACAATTATTTTTCCCGTAAATTTATTCCCAAACGACCAATGGCCCTATTCTAGTTTTTCCCGCGAATTGGGAATTGGGAAAAAATGTTTCAATAATTCCCAACTACAATAATTCTCAATTTTTTATTCCATTTTTCCCTAAAGTGCATTCTACCAAATTGGGAATAATTTCCCCTTAAAAATGTTAGCATCATAAATGTTTACCACTAAATTCTAATTTGTTGTTAATTTATTATTATAAATAAAAATAAAATTTGAAAAACAGAAAAATTGAATAAAATGTAAATGCATCACGCCTTTTGGATGATGACGAAGAAAACCGGAGCTATAATTTACGCATTAGGCATAATTATTTCCGGGATATCTCAAACCCCTTCGAGATCCACGAAGCGGAGTTTATTAATATTATATATAGGATGCCCTAGCATTTGGTTTCGACATTAAAAGAAGAAATTGATTCTTTTATGGAGGTGTCAACTATACCCAAAAAAATTCACGTTCTAATTTGTTGGCTCTAAGTAAACTACTTCACACGTTTCATGAACGTTATTTACACACAAACTAATGAAACTTTGTTTCTATATGTACATACATATATTATCAGGTACTTTCCAAAAGAACGTCGTTATGAATTACCTAAATTGCGTATCGCAGAGTGTGGGAAGTCGATGTGTAATCGAATTTGATAAAATTGTCGATGAAAATTTAATGCCGATATACTTAAAATTTCCACAATCGCCAACGAAAACTAATAAAGTCAAAATACAGTAAGTGTTTGTTTTAACTTTTTAATAAGCAAGCTTTTTCGAACTCTAATAACTATTCCTATTTCAGATTCTATGAAAAGTTCAATCTTGCCGGCATAATCGATTGTATCGATTGTACTCACGTCTCGATGTTCAGACGAGCAACTATAGAGTCGAATATGTATACCTTATTCGGCATTAATCAAATTCGTAAGAACACAGGTTCCATTACGTTTATTTGTTATATACGAGTATTCAAGATTCAAATTATTTATAGATTTTCAATTTTAATTGTAACTTTTTAAATGTTAATGCTTCATATAATCTTGAAATAATTTTTTATTTTGATTTTGAAATATAATATTTTAAACTCCCATCTAATTCCCCAAAGTATATGCAGGGAAAATTAAACGTCAAAACTGCAATAATATGGAATTTTTATTTCCCCTTTGAAAAAAAATCCCAATCACCATAATTCACTTTGGGGAAAAATAATTCCAAACTACTAGAAAAACGTCAAAAATTCCCAATTCGCAGTTCCCGGGGAAAACCAGAATAGGGCCGCAGAATGTACTTTTTTGAAATGGGAAATAAAAAATTGAAAAAAAAAATTATCCTGGGACTTCAGAATCGACCCACTGAAATCAGACCCACTCAGTCAGAATAGACCCACTGAACCTTTCAATTTTTCACACAAATCCTTAACGGCCTGCTTCTCTTAGTTAGCCTCTCCACCAAATTCCTTTGTAAATTTGGCTGGCAATGGGGTAGGAATTCAGCGCATCACAAACCAGCCATACATTTTTTTTTTATATTTTTAAACGAAGTACCATCTAGTGTTTGAATGTTTTATTATAGACACAATGAGTTAATCTTGGAAAATCTTACAATACTTGTAAAACATTAAAACGAACAAGGCCTATAAAATATATATGTAACATCAATTACACAATGACGAAGCTGTTATAACACAGACTATTCTGTATATTAGCTATTAACTATCTAGGATTTTCGAAATATATATTTAAATGTACGTTCTTGTAGAAAAATATAACAAGTAGTTAATTAAATGAAGTTTGCAAGTGAAACGATTTCACGCATATTCCAATGTTTATAGGTTTTTCAGATCAAATTGAATGAATCTTTTATAAATTAACAGAAACCTTTTTCAAATAAAACGAGACCATTTCTAAATAGAATGAAACCGTTTTCAATTGGAATGAAACTTTATTCAATTAAAATGATACTAATTACAAATCCAATGAAACCTTTTATATTAAATTGATCGCCTTTGAATCTAACACTTGAGATTTATGAAGATTAATCTGTAATAAACAGTAACATAGCTGTTTTCAATAATTTAATATTCGACAAAATTAATTTTTAATTGGTATTAACAATACAAGATTAATCCTTATCGATCTGATAGGAGGACTCATTTTTTCATTTGTTTTTCGCTATTTGCAGATTTTCAGTTGCTGATGGTTTTTACCATAAAAATGTATAAACACCAAGACTTTTTCTAATTAAAAACACAATAAAACTGTTGTCTATTGTAATTTTAATTATTTTGTTATCATTATTTTTGTTTTTGCAACTTGAACTGTTTACAAAACGCAGGGGACAATTTTCAAAATTTTTCGGGCAAAACGAGCTAACCGATAGAGATAAAATTCAGCAAGAATGATGAAAACGGGATTTTAAAATAATTTTCACATATGGAGTTCTGGAATATGGCCAGTTAGAAAGAACTTTATGAACCGGTTATAATAGAATTCTTAACCGGTTATAATGAAATTCGGCATGTTCGAAAGTACTCAGGTGTTTCTTAAAAGATTTCACATCGTCTTCATCGTAATCGGTTAATAAATAGCCAAGTTCCTTCATAATTTTCCACATCTTCTGCTAAATATCATTTTAGAAACCCATTTTCATTTCACATTTCAAATTTCATCATAATCGGTTATGAAATAAATAAGTTTCCTTTTTTGACTGCCCATATTCCAGAACTCCATGTGAAAATCATTTAGATTCCTTTTGGCAGTGCTCATTTTGAATTTCCCAAAAATCAACTAAGAAATTGCACTGCTCTTTAGTGTTAGGTGATATTCCAGAACTTCATGTATACAAATTATATTATTTAATTATTATAATCCCAATTTCATCGTACATGATGAATTTCATCATAATGGGGTAAGAAATTACCCAGTTCCTTCATCGACTTATTGCAAAAATTATCTATAAAACCGTACCGACCGATAAGTGTTAAACATAAAGGTTCATTATGAAACTCGAAGAGTCCGTAGATGGCACTGAATTCACACTACCTCAATTCTGTTCTCTCGTTGAACCCAATAAATTTCTGGCCATTGCTTTTATTTTTGAAAAGGCTTATTCCATTGGGTTCAACGTTCAACATGGAAGAGTACGGCGGTAGGAACCTTAAACCGTTTCCTGAGGTTTCTATTATATCTTTGATCTGCGCAGTTTTGTGGATTTGTGCGTCATCCATTACAAAATAGAACTCTGTTCATTAATTTTGCAGCGAGTTCTTCAATAAATTTGCAAAATTTATTTGAATTAGAGTTTGAATTATAGAGGTAGAGGAGTTTGATTTATTTTGGAACGGATAATGCCCAAATCTATAAAACTGCCCATTTCATGAATAAAATAAAAACCGAAGGAAGTCATTTAAGGTTTCTAGTATCTACCACCGTACTCTTTCATGTTGAACTCAATTGAAAAAACCTTTTATAGACCGTGTTTATAATAAGAAAGTAAAGCGAAGTCGGCTTGGTTGGACATTCCAGGTAAAAAGAAAAAGAGGCTCTTTTATTAGAATAAAAAACGTGTACCCGTCTTAATTGTTTAGTAAGTTTCCTTATTTCAAATCACAGTCATTAAAATTATATTTCTTGATATTTTCATTATATTACTGCTTGCTGCGCTTCGTTGGAACTTGGAAGCAAATATATAGAGATCGATTCTGGAATAATAAAATGCATGCTGTTTTCTTATTTACCTGCTTTCTAAATGAATTTATTTCGAAAAAGTTTGGTATATCCTACTCCTCAAACGACATTTCGAAAGCTTCATCTATTAAAACGAAACTCTAGCTATAGTCATCTAATAAAAATGTACATATTTATACATCATTAAAATAATCATTTGCATTAAACGCTGTAGTTTAAAAGAGGTCATAGGATTTCTCAAGTGTGCCCAAATACCCTTTCCCTAGTACATACCTTTTAGAATTAGGCTGGGGTTACATTTGATATGAATTCTTACGAAAATTTATTTTTATGAATTTGTACGAAATCATCAAAAGTAAACTAAAAGCTCGTCTAATTCGAACGAACCCTCTGAATTTGAACTGAATTTCAATAGCAACAAAATATTTTGTTTTTTGATCAGTTGTCGTTTGAATAATCGGAACACTTTTGGCAGACGTCTCCGATTCAAAATCGACTATGTACTGTGCATTCTGAAAAAGGGCTAATTTCTAATTTTAAAAGCTATGCCCTTTTTCGAGGGAGACATGACTGCAAAGGCTAGCCAAATTATTTACAGTAAAAAATGGATTTTGAAAAATAAAATTCGTGGAAGAAAGGCGCTCTTTGTGGGACCGAAAACACAAACAGTACAACAGCAAGGGATGAAATAAAAATAATGGAGGAAATTTTTCTTAAATAAATTGAATAAATTAGACCCTTCTGCACAAAATCTGTGTGTGAATTTCAACATTTTCGGTTTATTTTAATTATTTTGCGGTGAGATGAATTCTCAAAATTTTTATCCAAATTTTATTAAAATTTGGCATATATTTTTTTGGAGTTTGCATATTTTTTTTAATAAAATCGAAATTAATTTGTTGTAAATATTTCGATTGATAAAATCTGCGCAGATCTCAAAACAAAGTTTTACTACATACAGTGCCAACAGTTCCACCATTCTAATCTTCACCAAAATTCTGAAGTGTTGTTCATTATAACAGATTTGAGGCTTTAAACTCTTGCAGATTTGTGTATATAATTTTGTTTCTTAAATACAAAATATGTATGTTATTCAACCAGCGCAATTTACTCAAATATTCCTAACGAAATTTTGGTTTCGAAGCAACGCAATCGCTTACCTTAGACGGAATAAAAAATTGGTACATAATAAAAAAATATTAATAAAAACTGAAATAAAAACAAAATTTAAAAAACAAAGGATAAAAAATTTGTTTGTATGTTTGTACCTTTGTAAGGTTATTTTGCTTTTGTTTTTTCGTTTCATTCTATGTACAATTCTATAGTCGATTGTCGCGCTCTACAATTCGAGCGAGGTAACATTGTAACTTTTATTTTATTATGGTAATCACTCTATATATAAATACACAAAGATATTAGTTTCAAACTGTTAATATCCGATTTAATTTGTACTGAACAATCCAAGCATGCTTAAGACAAATCTCTGAAAAGCTATCTGCGATAAATCGTAAATTGTAACTTCAAATATCTTATAATTGCATATTCCATAAATTCAAAATTCGGATTTTGAATAAAATTTGAATTTATATGTTACAGATTGTTTGAATTACTGAACGAATCGAAATACAGATGTTTCGAACCGTTACTGTTCAACAAACTAAATTTTTTTCATCTCTAGTATACTCGATTTAAATTTATCGATATTGCATTTTGTTTTTTATATGTTCAATTACAAACATAGCGCATTGTCCAAAGAAAAATAAACTATCGTTTTCAATAGTTGAGATAATTCACGTGAAGTTTGTCTGAAATCTGTCCTAAAAAAAAATTAGAATTTTTTTTAGGACAAACTTCACAATTCGATATAGACGCGTGAAGTTTGTCCTACAATTGTATTAAAACACAACAAAAACAATTTTCGTTTATGTGTGTTAGTGTGCAATGCAGATTGTCGCGATATAACGAATTTTAACTAAAGGAAACAAAATTTGCTGGGAAATATATTCCTGAATTTTCGTCGGAAAATCCTAGGAATCGGACACGATAATGACGCATATATACTAAGATGCCGTAAGATCTAAGCTAAGGAAAAATATATTAACTTTGGAAAAAGTAGGGGATTAGGGGGTATAGGACAACCAAGTTTGGTATGACCTTATGTATCGCGATTATATGATTTTTCATAATTCTCTTGGGAAAATCCTAGGAAGCGGACACCATAATAACGCATATACCTAGATGTCCTAAGGTCCAATCTACCTGAAAAATATTTCAATTTTGGAAAAAGGAGGGGAAATCCCCTAAGTTTAGGACAACTAAGTTTGGTATGACCTCATGTATCTCGATCATATGATTTTTGATTCATAATGACTTATATACCAAGATGCCCTAATGTCTAAGCTATGTGAAAAAAAATTCAATTTTCGAAAAAGTAGGGGATTAGGTCGTTTAGGACAACTAAGTTTGGTATGACCTCATGTATATCGATTATGTACATGAGTTTTTCTAATTTTCCTGGGAAAATCCTAGGAAGCGGACACCATAATGACTTATATATCAAGATGCCCTAAGGTCTAAGCTATGCGAAAAATATTTAAATTTTGGAAAAAGTAGGGGATTAGGGGGTTTAGGACAACCAAGTTTGGACCTTATGTTTATCGACGGTACATGCGTCATTAATCATTAGCATATTTTCCAAAGAAAATTCAGAAAATCATGTGTTCGTCGTACCAAATTTGATTGTCCTTATGATAAAATTCGTTATATCGAGACATTCTGTGTTGCACACTAACGCATATAAGAGGAAAACGTTTTTGTTGTTTTTTAGGACAGATTTAGGACAATTTTCACATACGTTTGAGATACAAAAATGTTTAATGTTTCAAGTGGTGCACTCCTCCACAAAAAAATGAATTCAAAGTTACTTGACATAAATGGGGTTCAAATTCAAATTTAATGATAAAGGAAGGCAGATAATATCAATTATTGAAATACATATGGCAAAAATATATCACAGTCAATGCAGTACGGTTCTGTACTTTGGTAGGCGCCAAAGGAACTAGAGTTATTCAAAGCACTTCGCTCATTTTCGTTGATCCTGCTTAATAAAGAAATTATATCAAGAATTGTTTTCACTTTTAAAAGATTAAAATGGATGTTGTCTAAATGACAACTGGATATTCTACCAAGGCTCCGCACCAGCGTGCATTTCTAGAAGACTTTGATATTCCTAATGAACAGAATATGGGTATCTTTCATTCATACTGATAAGTAGACTCCATCGTCACCCGGTCGGCCTTTCGTCCGAAGTAGTTATTTTTGTGGGTTAAACGGCAATCAAAACCATTATCACGTGAATTTCTTTTATAGAAAGATCTTTTATAGATGAAAAGATCGGTTTGTTTAAATTTACTGGTATAAAGAAAACATTAAATCAAATCAATTTTAATATGAAATCAAAATCGTTCAGTTTTTCAAGAACATCATCAAGTATGTGTCCCCTCGATAGATATATGTATAAGCACTCAGTGTTGTCTATTTATTTACAAAGCGAAATTACTACTATTTACACGAAAGAAAACAATTGAATGAGACTATATACAACTAAGCGAAATTTAGTTCTATTAGCTACTGACGGTAGATAGGTCAAGGACATTAAGAACACGATTATTAAACAAAATGACGGTGAAATCAAAATCGAGAACATGAAAAGTAGTTTTAAGATCGGACTCAAATATGGCAAGGGATTTCATCGAGGTATCGCTTTCCGCCAAGAATACCTTAGTTGTTTACTCATACTTCGTATCAGGTGCACCTTGGATGGTCATCATGCAGATTGACTGACTTCGTCAGGGTATCAAGATGCTTTAAATGTTTACGCATTTGGCCATATTACACAGTTCTGCACAGCAATAATACACAGCATACAAAACGTTTATGACAAGTAAAAATATCAATACGCACGTCGATTGAGAATGTCTATAGATAAATATACAAAATGCGAAAGTTATGGGTTATTAAACTAGACGGAAATAATGGAAGGAGGCATTTTTCGATTTATTTGCTGATTTTAATAAAAAGCGACAACATTCTTCACATGTTAGAACCATAAGATCGATCAATCAGCGGAAAAGCACGCATTTGAATAGGCTTGATAAAATCGTGGATACAAATGTATCCAATAATCATTACTGACGACTTCAAAGCTACATCCAAGTTATGGTATAATAAAGACACGAATGGAGGAACTTCGTCTGTTTATTAGTTTGTACCTATAGAAGCGGCCCTTCTTTACCAATGAAAACCAACCTATCTCACAACAGTGAATTGAATATTGCCCTAATCCTAATAACGAGTGGTCTGTTGAGAAAAGTAGCTAAGAAAGTTGGGCTTCAAGTGATCGTAAAGCCGTAGTGGATCGATAAGGAGTTGAGCGCAAGCTCAGTCACCAATGCCTGTAGTGGAAGTATACCAAAGAAACGTGCTCGCAAAAGTAGATTACCGAGGCAATTTCATAAGTTGGAAAATATCATTACTGACCTGGGCAATGCCAACCCATCTACATCGAGTTCAGTAGGAAAAACTTAAAATAACAATTGGTGAACTAACAACTACGCGTGTTGGGAAGATACCACAAAACGCTCATTTCACATATACTTTAACCTAATGATAGTGAAATTAATGACAGTAACGTGCAAAAACCCCTCTGCGCACATTGACATGCTGTATCGTTACTGGATTACCATATATATTAATGAAAAAAGTCACTTCTACAATCATGTCTACGAACACCGACAAAGCGCCCGGTCTAGACAATATCAAGATCGAAGTGATACAGCGTGCGTGTCTTGAACTAGAGTCAGGTAGCACTAGTTTTACGCTTGTCTGGATGATGAATAAACGAAGGATATGTAACAAAGGAAAGGATGTGACAAAAACTGGAGAAAAATTGATTACTGCGAAGTTGATGAACATGTTACAGAATAGTGATGAATATACAGGCGAAATTTAGCCACGCTATGCTGTAAATGACCAACATATAGTTAAAGTGTCGTAGTAAAAATACTTGAGTCTTGCAGTTCTTCTAAACGTCTGCTTACGATCTATTTGGTAGCTTAATATCATGAAAGCGTTCAAGAAAAAAGATATTTGGCCAGCAAATCTATCCCTACTACAGCAAATAATATCCCTACTTTTCGGATATAAATTCGCCACTCTCATCCCTAACCATAACACACTGTAAAAGTGTAAATAAAGGCTGCTCGCAGGGCTCCGAATTGAGCCCACGCCCCTGGACTACTGGTTTATTGAACAGTAGCATGAGCGGTGATATTTAAAAAGAAACATTCGAAATTCAGGACAAGATATTTAGGCAGCTCGGAAGAGACATGTTGGTAGATTGGTACACTGACTATTAAAGATAATAAAGATGGTAGAGACCGTAAAATAATTAGGAGTTGATTTTAACAAATGGCTCGGTGTTATTTTACACGTAAAAAGTAGAGCAGACAACTGCTGGATTAACTGGATTAATCAGGCGATTGATACTTTCCTAAATGAGAGAGCTGTAAATTATAAGATCAGGAGAAATCCAATAATAATAATAATAATGATACAGTTATTAAGGCTATTACTGGCCCCTTACTGCGTCAACAATCTGGCTCCAATGGTTTCGATCCTCGGCTTGGTCTTCATACTGTCCTATACAACCTGAAGAAGCCAAGTCATTCTATACACCGTGGAGCCATCGTTGCCTGCAACGACCTCTGCGCCTACCATATGATGGCCCTCCTTTCAGAGATTGCTGCACAATTCGTTCTGGATCAGCACGCAGAACGTGACCGAGCCAGCGTACTCGCTGAAATTTTATTTCATACACAAAATTAGGGATCTTCATCAGATCTCTGATCTCGATATTGTACAGAGCTCGGTATCTGCCATCTAGTTCGCGTGTTGGGTTGTAAATCACACTCATGACTCTTCTCTCAAATGTAAGGAGCCATCTCTCGCACTCACCCCTCAGCGCCCAAGTTTCACATCCAAACATAACAACGGTCATGATCAACGCTTTGCAAAGCTTCAGCTTCAGGGCACTTGATAAGTGTTTAGATTTTAGCAGTGGCCTTAGAGGATACAAAGCACGGCTGCCAGCTGCATTTTAATATCCTCACCCACATTGTTATCGTGAGTGATAAGAGAGCCTGCAAATTTGAACCTCCTCACTCCTTTAAACGTGTAGTGGCCACTACTACTCTGGTGTGCGATTGTCCCTATAACCTGAAATCATGAATTTCGTTTTGCACTCATTGATTTGAATAAGGTTGAAAAGACAGTTCCACAAAGTATCCCCTCCGAATATCAAGAGCTCCGAATTAATGCAGTCCACTCCAGGTGAGCGGTTTCGTTTTAGTCTCTGCATGGCTCTAGTGAATTCCTCATGGGATGGATCCTCAATGCAAATCTCCGCAGTCTGTACTTGAGGTGACTCAACTACAGTCTATGACGCATGATGAACATCAAGCAGGTCGGTAAAGTGTCCATTCGATGCGTCGAGTACTGCGTCGAAGTTGACATAGAAGTTTCCATCCCGATCTCGAATGGCAGTTGACGTAGGCTTGAAGGTATGGTGCAATCCAGTAATTTCTTTAAAGAAATTACGTGAACTGTGCTCATTGCTGAGTTGTTGTACTTTTAGAACCTCGGCCTTCCACCATTCTTTGCTTTTTCCGTCTACAAATCCGCTTAGCTGCTCTCCTAGTAAGAGTAGCCTTGTTTTTCCTCGCGATTGGAAGACGTTGTTGCACTTCACTATGGGCTATATTTTGTTGCTCAACTGCAAGACGAAACTCGTCATCAAACCAATCATTCTTGGGTCTGACTTTCACTATACCTAAAGTCTGTTAAGCAGCCAAAATTTTCAGTACCTCCCAGACAGAGTTCACGTAGTCAGACTGGTAATTAGCTTCATTAATGTTGTCGCTGACAAGATCCTGATATCGTTTCTTTTGATCTTCATTTATCAGACCTTCACAGTCGAAACCTTCCGTGCGTTTCGCTGTGTTCGCGGACTTGTACGAAAACTTCCACCATAGCCTTGCAGCGACCAAATAATGATTGCTGCCTACGTATTTGGTTGCTGACCGATAAGTTCTCACATTCTGTGCAACCCGAGTTCGCCCTTTTGAAATTAACACGTGATCAATTTAGCTGCGAGAAATTTTGCGAGGATGGATCCATGTTTCCAAATGTATCTCTTTGTGAGTGAAAAATTAGCTTGCTACTCTAAGACCGTGAGGGTCTCAGTTCGTGTCGGGCGTACGGACCTATCTTTTTACACAAGTCGTTCTAATTTCTGCCAGCTCTAGCATTAAAATCCCTAATTACCATTCTAACATCGTGTTCGGGTATAGATACCATCAGATCGTCCAAGTCATTGTAAGATGGCTGGCTGACTTCTGTGGGCGCATGTACACAAATTATCGACAAGTTAGCTAACTTCATCAGCAAGCGAAGCTTACACAATCGGTTATTGACTGCTTGGAAATCCAAAACAGCCTTCTTTACGAGCGGCCCAATAATTAATCCACCTCCAAGATTTCCGAGGTCATCTCCACTGTATAACAACGTATAGCCCTGGGACCCATGGCCTCCACTTTTAGGCTATCGAGTTTCTTGAAGAGCAACGAGTTCCAGCCGATACTCCTCCATGCATTTGATTAGGCCCTCCAACGCTCCTTGTTTCTTAAGTAACTGCACGTTCGACGTACCTATCATAAATCTCGTGTCCGAGTACTTGAGCGGGGGTTCGGTGTTTTGGCGGTATCCATTTTTAATTTTGTTGGCTTTACAAACAGCTTATTTTTTTACGGATGCGGGTCGTCAGCCCAGCGATCCATTAGTCGCCTCCTACGACAAGCAAAGGATACTGTGGTGGTATTCTTGGAAAACATGTTCGTGCAATTTGGGTTTACGAGACATGTGTGCCACCCGACCACAGGGGCTACAGAAATCCAATATGTTAGTTATTTTCGGTAATGTTCAAATCCTGGGCAATCAGATAAGGCCAAAATATTTGAGTTCTCTCAAGAGACGACAGGGAAAACATTGGCCAAAAATGTAGAAAAAATCGATGGATTTAACTTTTTGCCAAACAATGGGGAAATATTGGAGAAAAAGCTAGCCTTAATCGCACCTTTAATACAGGTGTTAACGGACCAAAAATAAATAGCCTCATCTTTTATAGAATGGATTTAACAGAAACAAAGTATAGACTGCTTACGAAACGTTTTAAAGATTTGTATACACGACTGTAAAAAGGTTTAATAACCCTGATGATTTTATCATATATGACGAGTTTGAGTCTACGACCAAAATTTTATTAACTGGCGCTGAATGAAAATCTAGGGAAACGTGTAAAATGTAAATAATTGAGCTGCACCTATATAGTTCTAGCTCCTGATATACTCCAGGTTAAATAAAAATTTTAAATTAAATTTGGGTGGATAGTTTTAGTTCTATATTCAGCCGTAACACAAAAAATTACTTGTAATGTGGCTTCTGCAAACATCCTTACTGATTAATGATTTTGCACCCAATTGTGCAAATGTGTATAGGGGAAAATTAAACGGTGTGCTCAACAAGTTGGTTGCGCTTTAATTTGTGTAAATTGTGGGATGCTTAAGTGTGGTTTAAAAGTATTTGGAGGATTAAAAAGACTTATTAAATCTTTGAATCATATACATATAGGGTTTTCCAATAAGAATATCCCTCTTTCATTTCTTTAAAAAAAAACACACTAATTGTTAAGGAAATTGAAATGTTTTCTGTTCTGAATAAAACGTCATTCAAATTTCCTCCACGACTTCTTCTGCAGGAACGAATTCGATGCACCCAATTTTCGAGCACTTTTTTCACTAAATCAAGTCGTATGTCATGAATATTGAATTGTAAAGCTTGAAGAGAGTTTGGTTTATTGCTAAAGACCAATGACTTCAAATAACTCCACAAGAAATAGGCTAGTGGTGTTAAATCACAACTTCTTGTAGGCCATTCAATATCACAATTTCTTGAAATAATCGAATCTCCAAAATTTTCTCTCTCTTTTTTCAATAATTCAATTGTTACACTTGCTGTGTGGCACGTAGCCCCGTCTTGTTGAAGATCAACTTCCTCCAATTTCGGCCATAAAAAGTTGGTTATCATCGATCTATACCGATCTCCATTGACAGTAACGGTGTTACCAGCTTCATTTCGAAAAAAATACGGACCGATGATTCCCTCCGCCAGACCAAAAACCACACCAAACTGTCAATTTAGGTGAATGTAATGAATGGTTTTTTATGAATAATTTGTGGATTTTCTTTGCACCAGAATCGACAGTTTTGTTTATTTACCGCACCACTCAGATGAAAGTGAGCCTCATCGGAGAAGATGATTTTCTTAAAAAAATCGTTATTGTTTTATTTATTATTTGTAAACGTTGTTCTTGCGTATATTTCACCATGATGAAATTGTAAACATTACTGAATATAATTTTTTTTTTTATTGTTTTAAATATTACAACTGATTACATATATCATCTAGTAATTTCTCTATCTTTCTTATGTTCAATTTGCAGAGATATAACCCATTAGTTAGTCTCTAAAAATTTGGCTACCCTATTGTAGTCTTCCCAATTCCAGCGGTTTCTTTCTTTGGAGGCTTCGTACTCCATTTGTGTTACTCAGCATACCACGTAACTCAACATTTTCATGTTGACCAAGCCGTTGTATGTGTTTCTTTGCATGAATTGTTATTTCTTCGCTGACGTTTTCCATCTGGAGGTCCCTATGTAGGTTATCGTTTCTTATGTACCAAGGAGCGTTCACTATTCTACGTAACACTTTATTTTGAAAAGCTTGTATTATTTTAATATTGGTTTTCTTAGTACAGCCCCAAAGCTGAATACCATAAGTCCATATAGGTTTTAAAACTGGTTGGTATAGTAGCAACATATTAGGTATTGACAGCTCTGAATACCTTCCAATTAGCCAATACATATTTCTATATTTAATGTGTAGTTCCTCCTTTTTCTTTTTAATGTGCTCTTTCCATTTTAACTTAGCATCGAGAGTCATGCCAAGATACTTGGCTGTGTTAGCATAGGGAACTTGTTTGGAATTTAGTTCTATTGGTATCCAGTTAACTATTTGATTGGTGAAGTTAACGTGCGTTGATTTTTCTTCATTTAGCTTAATGCGCCATTTTTTGGTCCAGTTACTAAGTTGGTTCGTAGCCCGTTGCAGTTTTCTGGTTGCTTCGTCTACTTTATAACCAGTAGGTAAAAATGCAGTATCGTCCGCGAATGTTGCTATTGTTGTGCCGCTTGTGTTCGGTAAATCGCTTGTGTAAAGTAAATACAACACTGGCCCTAGCACGCTACCTTGGGTAACCCCTGCAGATACCCTCTTTAGCTCGGAAAATTGTTCTTCACTTCTAACGCGAAAATATCTATTATCAATGTAAGATTTCAATATCTGAAAGTATTCATTTGGCAAATCTCGATGCAGTTTATATTCCAATCCAAGATGCCATACTTTATCGAAGGCCTGCGCTACATCCAGAAATATTGTTGAGCATATTTTCTTATTTTCAAGTGTATCTTCAATAATACTTGTAATCCTGTGAATTTGCTCTATGGTGGAGTGGTTTTCTCTAAATCCGAACTGATGTGGTGGTATTAGCTTTCTTTCAAGTATTATAGGTTTCATCCTTTTGTATAACAGTTTCTCAAAAATTTTCGAAAGTATTGGAAGCAGAGATATTGGCCTATATGACTTTTTATTATTAGATGGTTTGTTCGGCTTTGGTATCATAATTATTTCTTCTACTTTCCATTGCAGAGGTACATATTTCAGTCGAAATGAAGCGTTGATTATATGAAGAAGTTTTCGCATCCCTTTCTCAGGAAGTGCCTTCACTATTTCACCTGTAATTAAATCGTAGCCAGGAGATTTTTTCGTATTTATGTTATGGTTAATTTCATTTTACAACTCTCGTAGAGTTACAGGTGGTATTTTCCTACAATCCTCCTTGTGCACTGGTATTATATTTTCATCCGCTGATTGTCTAGCATATGGTTGGAACGTTTCTTCAAGATGAGATGCGAACAGTGCTGCTTTCTGTTTGGCACTTGTTACCCAATTTCCCTCATCATTTTTTATTGGCGGTATTTGATAATTTGGTCTTTTTAATGCTTTTGTAGCTTTCCATAGAGAATACTCAGTTTCTTTAGTGTCTGTAAGACTACGAAGATAACGGGTGACCGATTCATTTTTTAGTTCTCTAATTCTTTGATTAAGCTTATTGCAGAGGTAATTAAAAATTATTTTGCTTTGTGGTGCTCGGTTTCTCTGCCATGTTTTCCTTGCTTTCCGTTTTTCATTAACCAAGTCCCTGATCTCGACTGGATAAATGAAATTGTTACGCTCCTTGTTTTGAATTACAGGGGTACTATTCCATGCTGCTTGCTGTATATTATTGATGAATAGTTCCACTTCATTTTCTAATTGAACCGGATGCTTGATTGGTACAAGAAGATCGGTGTTGTCTTCAACCAATTTCCGCCTAAATAAATCCCAATTGGTTTTGTTATTTGTTAGTCTATAGGTGGATTTTACTTGTTAACAATCGTGGAACTAACAGTCATAATGACGGGCGAGTGGTCCGATGAGAGACTTTCACTATTTTCTAGAAAAATTTTGTTTTCGGATATACCTCTTGTAATGTAGAAATCAATTAGATGTGTCAGTAGGCCAGTACGTTGGTTTTCCTCCTGAATGAAATTCACAATTGTAAGCTCGACCTGCGGCGTATAGTTCTCTACCCTTTGGAGTTGTTAATCTTGACCCCCAGAAAGTATTTTTTGCATTAAAATCACCTCCAATGATAAAATTAAATCCTAGCTGGTTCAATAACTTTTTATAATCCTCTTTATTTAAATTATGTCTTGGAGGACAATAAATTGGACAGACATTAAATATTTTTTTATTGTTAAGTTGAATGCTGATAGTAGCTACCTGCATACGTTTTTCTTCAATTTTTATTCCCTCATGATGTTGAATATTTTCTTTCACAAACATTGTTGATCCCCCTCTTGCTCTTTCTGCTGGATGTAAAGCGTGATGAGAAACGTAACCATGTATTTTGGTGTATGAGGCTTTAGTAAGATGGCTTTCTGTTATTAAAGATATATCAATTTTTTCAGTATTTAAAAAGATTTCTAACTCTGGAATATGTTGGATTTTTCCATTTGCATTCCAGATTACAATTCTTAATGTTTTATTTATCATATTGGTTTAGTATAATATGGATGTTATTTTATCCACTGTTTCTCGGCTATCTAGTCGCCTGTTCAAAGCATCTATGGATCTCTCATGTCTTATAAGCCGTGTATTTAGCGCTTCAATGCTTTTAAATATTTTTTCAAGCATAGATGTATCTTTGGAGTCTTTGAAATTTACTGATTTGTGTGGGGTCGTACTTTGCAGCCCGGATGCCACCACTTGTGAAAACGACTTGCGATCAGTTATTTTACTCGATATAGATGTGGTAAAGTTTCCTAGGTTGGTGTTTACGCTATTGGCTATCGGCGTTTTATAATATGATGGACCTTGCCGTGATTTGTCTCTAATTTTTTGTAGTTCTTTAGCTACTATGCACCCTCTGTAGTTTGCAGGATGTTGATCTTTGCAGTTCACACATGTTGGAGGAGAATTTCTATTTAGTGGACACGCGTGAGCAGGATGCCTTCCAAGGCAATTTACATATCTTGGCTCTCTATTGCAGTATTTTTGCGTATGGTTAAAACCTTAGCCGTTCTTGCATTGCACTATAAGCCCAGTGGATTTGTGCTTCTATTTTAACCCTCATATTTAAAATAGCTCTTATATTAAAGATGGCTGCTATCTTTTCTTTGTTATTGAAAATTAACATAAATAACGGGCGACCTCTTTTAGTAACTTTAAATTCGGACCCTTGTTTGACCTTCTCTCTTTTTATTATATTTGCTGCATTTTCAATTTGCAGTCCTTGTCGTTGGAGATCTTCCATAATGTCTTTTATTGCACAGGTTGGAAGGAGGCCCCTTGCCATAACCTTTATTGGGCGGTTGCTTTTATTTTCATATGTATACTATTCGATTTTCTCTAAATTAAGCTTTGTTGATAATGCTCTATAAGTATCGGAGTCCGGTGTGTAGGTTCTCCATACATTGTTGTTTAAGGATATTACTCTGTATTCTTTATCTGTAATGGATTTCAAAATATTTTGTACAGCTCCATATTCGGTTATACCAATAATATTAATTGGTGGTGGTTTTTCTTCTTTCGGTGGTTTGCTTTCACTTTTATCTCGTTGATCCTCATGGGGCGGTACATTTGCCTCCTTCCTATTAGTAGATTCTGTCTGCGAGCTACTAGCTACTTCCGGAGAGTATTCTGCTTTCCTTTTCTTGCTTGGACGTTTTTTCCTTTGGACAATCCATTCGGTCTCTTTTGTTAACTCCTCCTCATCAGTATAGAACTCTGTAGTCTCGTTACTAATTTGAGGTTCATCATTGACTTTGGTTAAAAAACCTTTTCTCAATTCTTCATTTTCTTTCGTCAGCACCATAATTTTGCTACTAAGCTGATGCGTCATTTTTCAATTTCATTGATTTTTGCGAGAAGATTCGCATTTTCTGTTTGTAACTGAGAGTAACCAGTTGATGATGGCATCAGGCTTGAAAGCCCTACTTGTGATAACAAGTCTAAGTTAAAATTTCCGCTGGCACCACTTCTGGCATTAGAAGCATCGGCTTGATCAACTATAACGAGTTAATACTTTTTTCTTTTGTAGGGGATCTTCTTATATTTGATCTTCTTTGGAACGGATTTGATGTTCCATGGTTATTGTCCTCTTCAGAATCCATTCTGCATAAAGCGTGGATTTATCAATGTTGATATTGGTGTACCACCTTAATTTAAATGGACACTAAACTCATCGAGCCAATAATTTTGGCCGAGAGTGTATATAAAATAATTAAAAAGAAGCTAAAGCCCGTATTCCATTGTGAAAGATTTACTGCCAACATTTTTTTGTTGCCATAATGAAAGGAGAAAGAAAAGAAAAAATTCCATTAGTGTGACAGAGATAGTAGTTTTTTTTATTTTTTATTTTATAGCGAAACTTTTATGGTTACGTTTTGACAGCTTCTGTAACATAACCAACAAATTTCATAATTTTTTTTATGTCTAGAGTGCGAACATAATTTTATTCATTTATTCATATGCTATTACATAATAAATATTTTATTGTAATATAATTAATAATAATAATAATAATAATTTGTTATTATAATAATAACAGTGTTAAAGGCCATTACTGGCCCCTTACTGAATCAACAATCTGGCTCCAACGGTTTCGATCCTGAGCTTGGTCTTCATACTGTCTTAGACAATCTGAAGAGGCCAAGTCGTTCTCTACATCGTGGAGCCATCGTCGCCTGCAACGACCTCTGCGCCTACCATATGGTGGCTCTCCTTTCAGAGATCGCTGCACAATTCGTTCCGGATCAGCACGCAGAACGTGACCGAGCCAGCGTACTCGCTGAGATCTAACTTCATGTACAATATCGGGGATCTTCATCAGATCTCTGATCTCGAAATTGTACAGAGCTCGGTATGTACCATCTATTTCGCGTTTAGGGCCGTAAATCACACGCATGATTCTTCTCTCAAATGTAAGGAGCCATCTCTCGTACTCATCCGTCAGCGCCCAACTTTCACATCCAAACATAACAACGGGCCTGATCAACGCTTTGTAAAGCTTCAGCTTCACGGCACTTGATAAGTGTTTAGATTTTAGCAGTGGCCTTAGAGGATACAAAGAACGACTGCCAGCTGCCAGCCGCACTTTAATATCCTCACCCACACTGTTATCGTGAGTGATAAGAGAGCCCAAATATTTGAACCTCCTCACTCCCTCAAACGTGTGGTGGCCACTACTAAAATCTGGTGTGCCATTGTCTCTAAAACCAGAGATCAGGTATTTGGTTTTGGACTCATTGATCTGTAGTCCAACAGAAGCTGCAAACTCTACAAGCGGATCAAGTATTTCTTTCACTCCATTGTTATTCAGTCCAATCACGCATATGTCACGTATTCAGTCCAATCACGCAATTTGTTATTATAACGTCTGAAATATTAAAAAAAAATGTACAACAAAATAACATTTGACCATAAAAATATCCAAACATTGTAGCTGAAGCACATGCCCCAGCCACATAGAATTTGTCCTATAAGTTGGTCCACCGCGGCATTGACCTGTAGCTCAGTTAGTAGGGGTAATGGTGGTCGTGGGTTGTGGTGGTAACTTATAGGACCTAGATTACCGCATCGGACTGTATACAAAAGCATACAGAAACAAAAAAAAATGTGTGTGAAAAAAATTTCGTATCCGCACACAATTTTTATGTCGATGTGTGTAAATGTTGCCATAAAAAATACTCAACTTGATACTTTTCTATAATAAATTATGGCAACACACTAACACAAACACATTTTTCTCTCCAGTAAAATTTTGCTGATGAAGTTTTTTGTTTCTTTCGCACCACCAGCAAATCTATATTTTTATCCCATTTTGGTTTTGCTGACAGTAAATTTTTCACAATGGAATAGAGGCTTAACACTGCATTTTTAATTTTTTTTCACAATATGTACTTATAAAATAATTAAAAAAGAAACTACTAACACTGCACTTTTTGACTATTTTATTTTTATTTTATCGCTAACTTTATCGATTTCACGTCCAAACCCCGCAACGAATGAAATCGAGTGACTGAATATAATGAAACAAAAAATGACAGATCATGACATATTACAAATGGTCGAAACGTCACTTAAAAATCATATCATTCCTGTTGGAAAACCCTCTATTTTATAAGTTGGACTGTTCGTTGAGCATGAATTAGAGATTATAAGCTTCCAAAGTTTTAAAAATATTACGGGTAGAGGCTTAAAGCTTTCTTATTTTGATAATGAATATAGTTTTGATATTTAAAAACAAAAATTACAAAGTTGCCGTCCTTAATCGATGAACGATATCTCAATTAATATAGATTCAATGAGAGTAAAGGTTTTGACGCACTAGCCGCTAGGGCTTATAAACTAGGTTAGTCAAAACTATAGTTCATTGAAAATTAATTCTAAACAATGATATTTTGTGGATTAGTATAGTGAACCAAAATTTCCCATACCTTCCAGAATTTCTTGTTGCGTATTCCTCCTTATTAAAATTCAGCGAGATGCCTCAAATCAAGAACAATAGTTTATTGGTTCAAACTTGTATTTTTAAACGACTAAATGCCTACCATAAAATCATGTTACACATATACAATTTTCAAAAGGTTATTTAGTAAACACGTCACACTCATATTTAGGCGTGTGAAGTTTTTACTAAATATTTACGGTACATATATATATATACATATATATATATATATATATATATATATATATATATATATATATATATATATATATATATATATATATATATATATATATATATATAATTTATAAGGATTTGGAAATTTCAGACCACGCGTTGGTATGACGATTTCAATACATATTGTGATATGTATATATCCTTTATTCATATAATTTTATGAGGAGCCCAAACTTGACCAGAGTTTAAGAAACATTGCTTTACCTATATGTATATATATGTAGATATATCTCCGCTATAAAAGATTTTTTATTATTTTTTATGAATTATTACTTGTATTCATCAATGTCATAACATTATAATGGGTTATGTTTAAATAAATAGATAGTTAAGTAAATATTATAGATTAAATTTAAAGATAAAGTATGTGATAAAATTGACTTTGTACTATTATATACATATATATATTATTACCTTACACATATTCTTCTATTGTTATATCAAGCCAGCCACAAGAATAGAGAGTTCTAATTGTCTTAATGATTTGTTGTTGTTGTATTCCTATATATGTATATACATATATTTAACTTCTGTTTGTTATTACTTACTTCGCTTGTGACAACGATAAATGTTTCATGTGAAACTATTTCTCTCTCATACATATTACAAGTAGCACATGGTTCTAATTGTTATATATTTAGTTTTCATCTATATTTATAGTTATATGTACATTGTACTTGTGTACATATTGTAGGTATTATATAAATACGTTTTATGCAATTAATGTGTCGCGTTCTAATTAATTGACTGCAAAAATTATCTTTTGTGTGTGCGCATATATAGGCAGTCAGTCATCATCTTCATATAATATACTCGTTAGGTGTTTCTTTCTTTGATCATAACACAATGTCGTGACAAAATTAATTAATTAAATTATTGCATTTTAAGGTGTACATACATTTTATATTGTTGTGGATGGTCCACAATTTTATATAAATTCATAAAGATGTGTATTAAAATAATAAATGGTTATCTTGCAAGAGTTGCAATGTATATTATGCGTATGTATGTGTATACAGTAGAACGTTTGTCACCCAAACATAAGTGGCATCATTACCTAATTACCTATATATTTAGTTGGCTCATTTGCTTAATAGTGACATCTCTAATTACTTTTTCCACTTATATTTTAGATCTTAATCAATCTGCACTTCAAAAAAAAAAATGTATACACTTTTAATGAGGATACAGATGATAATCTTTCCCGCGTGCGAGATTTGTATTTTGTTATGTTAAGTTCAAAAAATATTTCAATGTCATATATGTTGTAGAAAATGTATGTATTATATACATGTACTCGTACATACATATGTATATATATAATAATAGTGTCTATACAGTGAAATTCATAAATCCGTAAAATTTGTCATTCGTGATATTCGCGAATCGCAAAAAATTCAATTATTTGAAGTATTTTTGTTGTAAAAATGTTTTAGGTTTTTTTTTAGCTTTTTGGTTTATAGTTTTGTGCAAAGTTCATTGTAGCTTGGAGTGTAATGTGTATATACATTCATACTTACAATAAAAATTATATTGAAAATTGTTTAAAGTTAAGTTGCTAAATGGTATGACATATAGTGCAGGAGTCATAACTTGATAAACTAATATTTTCATATTGTTGTATAAATTAAAGTCATTATCACCAAAATCTAATTCCCACATAAACAAGTCAAACATTTTATGTTTAAGTTTTATGCATATTCAGCCAACGGGAAATTTTAATTTTTTTTTTTCAACGACAAAATTAAAATATATGATTGTAGGAAACATAAAATCTCAAGGGAGATTTGCATAATATAGGAAGTAAAATGATTCATGAATATAGTTATTTCGCACTATATACAACGGAACCAAAGTGGTAGTAAACGATTTCAATGAGTTGAAGTACTCGTATTTACAGAATCTCCAGCCCTTGCAGAATACAAATTGACCAATAGAATTGGCTTTTAACGGAGCATAATACAGTTGTCTAGCATGCAATATGGATGCGATAACAATGCTTTGCTGCGATCCACATAATGGTACCCGAAATGGTGGTTATCGTCATTTTTTTGGTATAATAGCTTTTAACCCAGGAATATTCCATATCATAAGCCCCGAGGTGCAATCATTTACCTAAACTTTATATGGTGATCACAGTCCGGTAAAAATACAATTTAAGAAATGTTCGAGTTTATTGCTATAAGGGTTTAGCATCAATGCTGATGACCTGAAGTAAAACAAATTGATGGTGGCCTGGTGCGAAGCTGTCTTGGGGAAATCAAATTGGTACTTGTTGCCAGCTCCGTATCTTGCAGCTTCCACAAGTGTGCGTGTTACCTCCCCGTGGTGACCACCGGGCAACTGGTACACCATGTTTTATGTGGTGTACTAGGCGAAAACACGGCACTAAACAACTGGGCCGGGTTAAGGTGTTAACTGTACCGTGCTGATAACCGACCACGCTGGGGGCCCAGTGTAAATACTAGCCCAGTCTCTAACGATGTATCCGGATACTTGGCGACCTCCGGATCATGCAGCCTTACCTGAGCATTGCGGATCTCTGCACAGGTGGACCTCCTTTCTCCGCTATTCGTGCGACCTATTATGAATAACAAAGATAATAACGAAAACGATACCGGTATTCTTAAAAAACCGGTACCTAGTGCTATGGAGACATCGGCCTTTAGGCCCGGTCTCCAAAGCGCAAAAAGGGGCATAACCATAAATGAGGCTGGCCCCTCGAAACCAAAGGGCAAAGGACGAATGCTGGCCCACCGCTTAGGAGATACTATCCCTGGACTCGGAGATGTCGAGACCAACGGGGGCTACACTGTGCGCTCCAAATGGACGAATCGTCGTCAGAGGAGGAGTCTGACTCAACAGTGGTGGAGGTAAGTACTATCTAATGCTTAAGTTCCTTCAAATCAACCAGTGTAAAGCCGCCTCGGGGGCCCTTCTGCTCAAAATGGAATCTGAGTCCATTGATGTGGTTCTGGTCCAGGAGCCTTGGGTCAGTGGAGACCGGGTGCTGGGCCTCAGAACTTCCAAATATAAAATACTAAATGCGAAAAATGAAGGTAAGATACGTTCCTGCATTCTCGCTAGAAATAATCTGAACATTTTTATACTATTAAATTACAGCAACGCTGATGTAGTGGTGGCTCGCATCGAGATGGGTGCGCAAAATCTCTGGCTTATATCGGCCTACCTACCATATGAGGAGGAAACTATACCAACAGGTAAGTTGGGTAGTGCAATAACAGAAGCTCAAAGACGAAATGTCGGAGTCATCATGGGCAGTGATGCTAATGCGCATCACTCAATATGGGGAAGTACAAATATCAACAGGCGAGGTGAGTTACTCCTTGATTTTATTTTAAGTACTAACCTAAATATATGTAATATCGGGCGCAAGCCAACCTTTATTACTAAAAATAGACAAGAAGTGCTAAACATCACACTTGTTTCAGATTTTATTAAGGAGAAGGTATTGAACTGGAAAGTGTCCGAAGACCATTCCTTTTCTGACCATTGTTATCTCCAGTACGAAGTGGATACAAAACCCACTAAAGAACCATCCTTCAGAAGTAGGAAGAAAACTGATTGGGATTGCTTTAGAACCATCCTGGGTAATTCATTACTGGTATCGGTTCCAAACCCACCTGCATCTACACAGGAGCTTGATGTTCTAGTAACCAAGCTATTTGATGCTTTTAACAAAGCCATGTTAGGTGCATGTCCTATCAGTAGGCTTTTGGGTAAGTCTGGGCCACCCTGGTGGTCGAGAGAACTCCAAGGTACTCGTATAAAATGCAGGAGTTTGTTCAAGAAAGCGAGGAACACAAATGCTGCTGCAGATTGCGACTGTTATAAGGAAGTCCTCAAAACCTACAAGTACGAGCTAAGAGCAGCCAAAACGAGGGCCTGGAGGCACTACTGTGGCACCATACAGGAGACCTCGGAGGCTGCTAGGCTACGCAAAGTACTATGTTCTAGTCCTTCCATCCCGAGTTATCTACAACGACCGGCTGGTTCATGGACTACGTCTAGTGAGGAATCCCAGGAGCTATTACTAGAAACGCATTTTGCGGAGTGCTCGGTGCTAGCTCCGGAAAGACCCATGCTAAACAGGAGTGTAGACTCCATAAGTCATATAGTAAATAGGCGGAATATCCTATGGGCAATAAACAGTTTTAAGCCATACAAGTCGGCAGGACCTGATGGCATTATCCATGCGGATATCCAGTGAACTATTGACTTATCCCTACCCTGGCTGGAAGTTATCTTCAAAGGCAGCCTAGAACTCTGTCACATTCCTACCAAATGGACTAAAGTAAAAGTTATATTGTTACCTAAGGCGGGAAAAAGCTCTCACTGCTATCCCAAAGACTTTAGGCCTATAAGCTTATCCTCTTTTCTGTTAAAATCACTGGAAAGATAAATAGAGGCTTACATTAGAGGCTCAATCAAGCCGGGTGAGCTGTCGGAATCTCAACATGCATACTGTAAGGGACGATCGGTGGAAAAAACTCTCCACTCCCTTATAGGTCCGATTGACAAATCACTTTAATATAAGGAATATTCAATGGTTACCTTCTTGGATATAGATGGGGCCTTTAGCAACGTCAGACCAGGGGCAATCACTCGGGCCCTTGCGTGTCTGGGGGTAGGCGGGTCACTCAGAGGCTGGATAGATCACATCGTGGGATCGTGACAGCTTATCAGGGTCTGGGACGTCTGTCAGAAAACGGAGCTGGTCCTCTTTACCAGGAGGCACAAACTTCCTCAGAGAGACCCGCCAACATTAAATGGTAATCGCTTGATCTTTACGGATAGAGCGAAATACCTCGGACTGCGTTTGGACAGCAAGCTAAGCTGGAAACCAAACATCGTAGAGAGAGTAAAGAAAGCTACTATAGCGCCCTACTCCTGCAAAAATACCATTGGAAAGAGATGGGGTATGGAACCCCACATAGTACACTGGCTCTACGTCTCAGTGGTCAAACCTATACTGCTGTATGGGGTTGTCGTCCGGCGGCCAGCGTTAAAAATGATGGCCAAACTTAAACTATTGATGAAAGAACGGCCTGCTTGTGTATAAGTGGGGCTCTCAGGAGCACACCTACTCAAGCTCTGGAGATTCTCTTTCATCTTACTCCCTTGGATATTGCGGCTGAGCAGATTGCATCTTGCACAGCCATTCGGCTCAAATCCATATCTATGTGAACCACAGGGCACTCGTCTATCCTATGCAACAGGGGTATTCCGGAAGCTACCGACTACGCTATTCCTTTGCCATCTGTTGAAATGAGATTTCAAACGGAGTTTCACATCAGAGAGGACTGGGTGAACGAAACGGTAATGGACAATGAGGCACTAAGCTTCTTCACGGATGGCTCAAAAAACGATAGAAAGGATAGAGGGGTTGGCTGCGGGGTTTTCTGTGAGGCACTAGGGGTTAACCTCTCTTTTCGTCTTCCCGACTTTTGCAGCGTTTTTCAAGCTGAACTGATCGCGATAATGGAAGTCATGGACTGGTTGAAGTATAATGTAATATCTACGAGGGATATTCGCATTTTTACGGACAGCCTGGCTGCTATTAAAACGCTACAATCATACTCCCTGATGTCGAAGGTAGCCCAGAACCGTCTGGCATCTTTAAATAAGATGGCTGAACAGTTCAACATACACTTGACGTGGGTGCCAGGGCATTTCAATATAGCACGGAATGTAAAGGCAGATGAGTTGGCCCGTAAGGGTACAGCACGCCTAATAACCCAAAGCAGGCGGGATATAAAGATACCGCTACCTTCATGTAAACTGCTGCTTCAAAGAAGAAGCTATAAAAGAAACGAACGTCAGATGGTCTAACGCTAGTTCGTGTGTAATAACCAGGTAGATCTGGCCTGGACTTGACCGGTCCAGATCAGGCCAACTGATATCGCTTCGAGAGCGCCATATTGGTATGGTCGTGGGAGCTATAACGGGACATTGTCTCAGTAGGATACATGCGAGCAGACTGGGTGTCCCAGCCCACGATATCTGCCGCAGCTGTGGTGATGAGGAGAAGGAGGAAAATGTGCTCCATCTGCTCTGCACATGTCGTAGTCTAGCGTACAGCAGAACAAAATTTATGGGAACTTCCCCTTTGAACGACCTCACGGATCATAGTAAGATCGAGATCCGGGACTTTAAACGCTTCTTGGTTA
This sequence comes from Tipula unca, assembly GCA_951394425.1. Taxonomy (NCBI): domain Eukaryota; kingdom Metazoa; phylum Arthropoda; class Insecta; order Diptera; family Tipulidae; genus Tipula; species Tipula unca. The sequence goes on from OX596380.1 coordinate 78,941,240, forward strand.
GCTCAGGATGGTTTAGCGAGTGAAGAGGAGGAAACTCGAATGTGGTACAGCTACGGACCAATTTTGTGTCTATGCTAGTCCTTTAGGACGGCCACCCTTACCTAACCTAACCTAACCTAATTACTATTCGGCTACATTTAATTGCCTGCGGTTTATACGATCTTTACGACGATCTCCAATTAATAAAGTATACAGAGACAAGTAGAAGTTGAGCTTTAAACCAGATACATTAAAAACAACAGTCTTATCGTGGATTTGTGAAAGTATATGCGCGGTAATGAATTTAATCGATTATTACATATTTCAACCAAATCATAAATACGCGGTTAAATTAAAATTTATTACTATGCTCCAGTGCTGATAATTGTGATAATCGTTATATAGATATATAGATACCAATGAAAGTAACATAGTTCTTGAAGCATGATTTAATTTGATTACAATAACAATGCAGCTGTATACTCACATCGTTACAACTATTGTTCTTATTCAACCAACTATTGAAAATATTAAGTCATCTTTGTCTTCACGTGGTCGGCTGGTATAACCTTTAAAGAAATGTATTAATTAATATACAAAAACAATAAAAAATAAATCTATTTTCACCTAATTTCCTCTTAATTTATATTCTTAAACAGTTCATTTCATATCTCTCTATTATACCACAAAGTCGATCCAAATTTATGTGTATTTCAATTTGAATTGATTTTGACTATTTTACGTCTGTTTTTTTATTTAACATCTTTTTAATTATAATAAGGAAATGACCACACACAAAAAGATTTAAAAAAAAAATAAAAAATAAAGAAATCAAATAGCTCTATATGCATCCCATACATACTCGTATATGCGATCGGACATTAGTGTTTATAAAACACCTTTCAGTGATATATCAAAAGAAAACGATATTCGAAGGTATGTACTCGTATATATACATTTATAACATTTTTTTGTTAGATAGTTTCGAAAAACATCAAAAGGCCGATTTATTTTATATTTTGTTACCTGTGTGTGCTGAACGAGGTCTATTAAAATTGGGGGGTATCATATATTTACTACCAAATACCAAATTCAAAGAAAATAACTAAAATCTTAATCATTTATTTGACATAACACAATTAGGCGATAGTTTATTGAATTTATGTTTGCCTACAAATACCGGATCGATGCTGTGTGGATGGTAAATGGTATATCCACATACATGTATACTCGTACATAAAATCGTAAAATCGGGAAGTGATGAAATGGAAATATACTTTGGAATATTTTAAACCAGATGCAATATTAATTGGATATTGAGGAGGTGAATTATACCATTTGGGAACCCCAACCCTTGAGAAATGGAAAATATCGCAAAGTTTTAAATTAATTCCGAAATTCTTTGATTATAAATACTGAATTGTTAAACTTCAAAATGTGAACTTTTCTGAATGAATTTTTTCGAGAAAACGGTCAAAACTTTAGTCAAACTTTCATATTTTTTTTTAATATGAGTGAAACAGAATATAATGGATTTTACATCCTTTAGAAGATAAATTGGTTTCACAAATATTTCCAAACAAACGACCCCCGAGTATCTAAACCAGCGTGATATTTACCATGGCAACGAGAGGAGCAATGTTAGCAGTGTACATTTCTAGTTTGCTAAAATGGTGCGTGAACGTGGTCAAATGTTAATCGAACTCAGAAAGCTTATTGTGGACACCATGAAAGAAATAAATGCGTTCGGGAAATTGCCGTAATAGTGGATAGAAGCCATTCAACTGTGAACAACATAATAAAACGATTCAACAGTGCAAATCAAGTTGAAAATAAACAGAAAAGATAAAGAAAATTTTGTTCCCGAAAATTCGCGTGTGCAGAGAAAGCATAATTTTAATGGTCGCTCGCAATAAACCACTGATAAGTAAAGTGAACAGAATTAAAAGAAAAAAAAATTGCCAATTGTTTTAAGGAGAAACATTTGTCTTATTGGAAATTTATATTATTTACAGATTAAAGTAACCGACACAGAGCTACAGGTGAAAAATGTACGTCCAATAGTCAAGCACGGCATCGGTTCTGTGATGGTATGGGAATGTTTGTCGGCAGCCGGGCCTGGAAATCTGGACATAGTTGGTGAAATTATGGTTCAAAATATGTACATTGAAATTTTGAAACCATATTTTTTATTCTACCAGGATAATGATCCAAGTATAAGTACAACGGTCCCCACATATTGAAAACTAATGCGCAGTCTCCATACTAGAATGTGATCGAACTTATAGAGGCATTTGCTTCAGCAACAAAGAACAGGTAAATCGAGCATTACGAGAAGGATGGAGTAAAATGGGGCCAACCTTTTGTGAAAAACTTGTCTCATCCATGCCGAAACAACTTGCTGCGGTTCGAAAAAGTATTGAACTTACTACTAAATATTAATAAAAATAATTTATGAATTATTAGCAATGTAAAAATTGAACTACTACATCTACAATATGTCCGACTTTTCGTTTGAGCTAAAATTTTAACTTATTTTGCTATTTAATTTTTGTTGCTTTATTATTTTTTTGCAAGCAAAGTAATTATACTAAATAAAAATACTTTAATAAATTTAAATTTTTTCTGCTGATATATGTAATTGTGTCTGTGTTACGCAACCAATACAAAACAAGTTAAATGTTTTCCTGTTTTTAATGCTTATTTGCCAGTCAGACATTAGAATCGACAAGCTGGTTCCAAAAATTTCAAAAATATTAATAAAAAACCATTGTTTGTTATATATACTGCTTTTTTTTTTAAATAAGATCTATAAAAAAAAAGAAAATATTAGGAAATATAAGTTGATATATTTAGCTGCCCCGTTGGCGCTGACTTCAGCATAGCTCTGTAGCTATGTGAGCAACACAGGGACACTTCGACAGCTAATCTATTTGGTAGCAAAACCGACAGCTTGGCAAGTGATCAAATTTTTATGTTGATGTAATTGGTAGAGACTACTTAAAGTAGCTCACTCACGAACAAAGTAAAATGTAATCGGGATTATTGAAAGGACGAATAAAAATCCGATCATCATTGGCGTGATTGATGGCTTACATATAAGAATTAAGGCGACAAAAGCACATACCGCGTGGATAATACTCTATAAATAAATAAAAATTTTACAGTTTATACATGCAAGTGATACAGAAAACTTATTGATGCCTTTTGTGGTGGATCCCCCCTACATGATACGAGTAGTAGGATTTCAAAGCGTAGCGATATTTATAAATATTGTGCCTATTCTGTACCTCTTTTTAACGACAATAGTATTTTAAGTGATTCTGATCATTTTAACAAAATATACTCTTCACAATATATGTATACATAAAAGTATATTTTTTAAAAAATCGTTAGAGTTTTACCTCAAAACATTACATGACTAACCGGATCGTGTTCTACTGAATTCTATAGACTACCACTATAATTCAAATTCGGTTTTAGCACATTTTAAACGAACATAAACCTCAAAAGAGGTATATTTTTAAAACTCAACAATAAATCGTTCATAAATCTCGATGGTAGTAACGAACAAGTACTTTTTGTTGTTCATAAACATTTTCCCTCATTATATTAGGAATGTCATTTTCAACTCTACTCAATACATGCCTTATAGTAACAAAAACATTGTTACGCTGCTTAACGAATTTAAAATCAAATATCCAGTTCGAAATAGCTCAGAAAATGTCACCACATCAAAATATCTGAAAATTAACTTATTCAATACGGCAGCGTGAAATAAGTCATTTGCCTGTCCAATCCAAACCGAAACTTATTTCAACATATAACCTCTTATTTGAATAATTGGCAGTTCACAGCATAAAATGTTCATCGTTTAGATTTTTGTGTTTTGGGTGTTTTAAAATAATTTTAAAACTAATGGTCAATTTGTTCAAATCACAATAACATAAAATTCAAAGACAAAATTTTTCAGGAAAGGGCTTATTTGTGGAAACTCTCCCAAATAAATCAAAAAAGTCAACAATTAAACTCCTCGCGAGCCGAATTATTGTAGACTTTTGAATATGTCAGTCTACACAAAAAAAAATTAAAAAATTATATAGAAGTCTGCTCAACGATATTCTTAGACGTTGTACAGGCCTTTGATAAAGTTTGGCACGAAGGACTTAACTATAAGTTAAGAACTGTACTACCAATGCAATTCACTACAATATTAGAATCATACTTGAAAGATAGATTCTTTAGAGTAAAATTAGACGATTCCTATTCTGAATTGAAAGAAATCAAGGGAGGAGTACCGCAGGGTAGTGTATTAAATCCGGTCCTATACCTATTGTACACTAACGATCTCCCTGTATTAGAAAACAACACTGTGGCGACCTGTGCTGATAACACGGTAATCTTAGCTGTTGGAGATAGCAACGAAGAATCAACTCAGAATTTATAGTTAGCTATTACTCAAATACATAACTGGACCAAAAGATGGCGAATTAAACTTAACGAAACTGAATCAGTTCACATCAATCTCACAATCAATTTTACAAACAAACGACTCGAACATATTCCGGTTACAACTAATCAAGAAATAATACCGTATGCCAACTCGGCTAAGTATCTTGTCTAAGCATGACACTAGATGCAAAACTACGATGAAAAGCACACGTCCGCTCTATCAACATACAACAAACTTCTATTACATAAACAAATATTAAAACCGATTTGGACTTATGGTATCCAACTTCGGGGTTGTAAAAAAACATCGTTGATGCACCATGGTATGTTAGAAACAGAGACCTCCATAGGACCTTAAAGTGAACACTGTTTAGGGACACTGACATAGGGACCTTAAAGTGGACACTGTTTCAAAGGAAATCCAAAAAAATGCAGGCAAAGGCTCGAACAACATGTTAACACTGAGGCAACTAAGCTGTTAAACAACACAGATATTGTACGCAGGTTTAAACGAACTAAACCGTTTGATCTGGAGTATTTGCTAGTGTAAACAGCGTAATGCTGATCTAAAATCCAGAATAACGATGTGGTTTAATTCAATTTATCAGTCACTATGGAACACCAGTGGGAAGAAGCCATAGATTAATACAACATAGTAAATTAAGTTAGAAGAAAATTGCTCATTAGTCCAGGTGACTAGATTGTAATATGTAATTGTTTATTTAAAATATTAAAAATAAAAAAAAAATAAAATAATGCGATTCTCTACTAATCTCCAATAACCGCATACTCAATGAATTTAAGAGATGCCGTAATTCTATATTATAACTGTTTTTATCGACCAGTGAAACAGCAGGCGGTGAACATAGCAATTAATTCGTTGATGTGCAAAAAAACAAAAACAAAATATTTTCTTTTGTTTTCAGAAAATATTGTTTACTCTAAGGCAGCGGACCAATTGTCGGGTAAATCAATTACTTAGGTAAAAGTCGATTTTTAGTATTTTTGTTTTATTGAAATACGTGCTTTTGTTTATTTTCAGCTTACTTAATCCGTAGATCACTAAAAAATTAACAATCTAAACATTAAACATTTACTTTTGTGTACTCGATTTACCCTACTTTTTGATAGGGTAAATGAATTTACCGAAAATTAAAGTAAAAATCGACTTTTACCCGTGAATTAGTCCGCAGCCTTTGTTGTGAATTTAAAACTAGTTTAATAAAATTAATTGAATCTTCCAAAAATGTATTATTCAACGGCATTTATAAATGGCACGGCTGGTAGTACTTAGCTGAGGAATACGTTGATATTGATTTGGTTTATGGATTTTGTAACGGTAATGAATCGGGTGCAAGATCTGAATATCAACACGGATTCTCCACACGTTATATGGTCCCGACGCAACAGTATTTTAAAATATTCATAGAGGATTGTGAAATATCATTAAAAAATATTAAATATTCGCGAGCGGATCTCCATTCGGTAGCAGAAAATCACTTGATTTTCGACGAAGAAATTCTTAGTAAATGTAAGAGCAAAAAAAAAGGATCGCAACCCACAAGAGGTGGCAGAAAAAACTTCCACAACCTTCAAAACCAACATCAATTCAGCACCGCTTCACTGTAAACGTATGAGCGGACTACATTGTCGTTACCATCAATAATAAATTACATTATATGTTGTTTATAATTTTTACAAAATGATTTGCAAGGCCTACTATAGGTGATGTATCTATTTTAATAAAATTCACGCGCATAATTGTTAAGAATTGGTTAGACTAAAATTATCCAAATAATTGAATTGGAAGAAATGGTACAAATCTTTTTTTCCCAAAACTTAATACAGTTGGATGTGGAGCCTACAATATCCCCCTGATCTGGCTGTATTCAATTTACATGTATATGAAACGATAAGGTATAGCTCGTATAGACATAAAAACAAAAGAAGAATGAATAGAACGAATACAAATATCAGCTTCACAGAAATTGGAGAACTTGCCAAGAATTCAAAGAACTAAAGAAATACTTAATTTTTTTTAAATGAAAGTAGTTACTCCATCTAGAAAACAAGAGTTTCAAGGAAAGCTTGGAAAAAAATGAATTATGATTGGTAAATTTAATCAAAATAATTAAAAGTGTCATATAGGAATGATAGGTATTTGAATATTCTCATTCCTATATATATACTAGATTAGTGGTAGGTAACAGAATCGTATGTGCCATTTGTCCTAAGAAGACAGAGATTAGAAATAACATTTTAGTAGTTCTCGACTATAATCTTATGTATGTAAATATATATGGTTAAAATGTAATAAATCTCCAACTTACGAACCAACCAATTATCAAAGGGTGAGTACATGTAAAGTAAATTGACAAGGGTAGTTAAAATTGAGTAAACCTTCCTTTATGATTATTGCTAATTAAATAATATTAAATGCGTTATGTATATAACCATTTGTTGCTGAACTTGAAATGGTGGTTAACAAACCTGGGTCCCTATTTGGGAACTCGATTTCGTTCGCTTATTCGATTCGAACGATGAATTCGATTCGTATAAGAATTGGTATTTGGGAATGCGATCGAAATTTATTTTCATAGCTATACCTGTCATAATATTCGAAACCTTGACGAATTTTGACATTTAATTTCCATTATTTTCTTTGTGTTTGGTGTTTGTGACTAGACTACATAAATTGGATTTATGGATTCAGTTTCTATATTTATTTATCAAGAGATACTGATACTGAAGATAACACTTTGTTACGGGTGCGATACAAATCATTTCGTGATAGATCCAATATTTTTGAGATTTCTCATTCAATACAATGATTGTAAGTTTAAATACGATTCGCTTGTTTGGAGCTTGTCGAGTTATCGCCAATATTTACAAGCAAATCACAATAATGATAGCTCTAATTATTGCTCGGTAAAAATATAAATTATCAACAAGATTGAATTTTTTATTATACTTACAATATTATTTTTATTATTAGATGACTACCCAGCCATTGGAACCTTGGCTGTTGACTCCATTTAGAGCCACTAGCAAAGGCAGCCGGGCAACTAGAAATGTGGTAGAAAGGTGCATTGAAATATTAAAATAACGATTTTGGTCTCCTCTAGGTGCAAGAGAATTGCATTATGCACCTAGAAAAGCTTCCCAAATAATAAATGTAAGCGCCGGCTTACACAATATCTTACACAATATATCTTTCATTTCCGAGTTCCATTTGAACAAAATGCAGAAGAAAACATCGCCAACAAAGAAGCGAAAGACGAAAATGATGCGCTGCCTGCATGCAGAAAAATGAAATACATAATTCTATTTCATTCAACAAAAAAATACTATTGACGAACGATAGTAGGGTACTATCAAAGCCATCTTAATATATAAAGCCTCCATGTTGAGCGATATTTTCAAACGAGCTTTTTTTAGTTAACCAAAAAATGTGTAATTTACAAAGAAGTCTATGTAATCCCATGGCGAAACATACAAACTTATTTTGAATTGTTCAACTATTAATAGTGAGAGCTTTTAATATTTTATTACATAAAGTAATAGATAAAGAATTGAATTAGGTGATGGCGAGGGTTATTTTTCGAAATTATATTAATTAAACATAATTTTTATGATTATAAAATTGACATTAATTTAATTTATTTGCGCTTTTAAATTTGTATATACAAATATATATCTGATATATTCTAATACTCTCTTTCAATATACTGAATTCACTCCAACACAGAAATAAAATAGTTCGATTCAAAATCTAAACATCGAAAAATATGTATAAAAATTATGATAACTACGATAAATTAAAATTTAGGAGATTAATCGGATAAACGCTGGGAAATTTCTCATTAAACCAAAATAAAAATATTGATCGTATCGATCAAATAAATGATAAAATGTTGTGTTTTGTTTTGAAGGTTACAAAAGGTTACATAATTTATATACAATATGTCAATTAGGATTAGGAGAGGGACAATTTGATCACGCTCTCAATATTATTTTTTATACGATTACTTTTTGTTGCTACTATGAAATAAAAAATTGTGTTCATATATTTTTTCTCGTTTTTTGCGTTGTTTTATGATCATTATGTTTGTTCCATTTAAAAAAAAAACATTGATGTTTTCTTCTTTTGGTTTATTTGTTTGATGGGAATAAATTATTTTGTTGGTTATGTACACAATGTCCCTTTCTTACAAATTTGTATTCTATTTCTATTTGAGCTTTATTAGAGAATAAAGTATCTTATTTTCCTTTAATTAATACAATAAAATGGAAAACCCCACGGAAAAATCCTTCAAGTCAGGTGAAAACCAATGTTTATAGTTTCAATTGGTTTCAAAAAATTATAATTTTGAGGTACTTTTCATTCAAATATTTCTATAAACGAAAATCATGTCTCTCCATATAAAATGTATGAAGAGAGCGATTATTTTTGTCATTTTAGACTCACTAATAAAAGTTCGTTTTGAACATGGAGGCTTGATTTATTAAGATGGCTTTGGTGCTATTTACATTAACTACATACTATAATATTTATACATAAATATGATATTAAATAATATAGGTAAATAATAAAGAGTCTGCCATTTAATAGCCGTTTTTAAAAATTTTATATCCTCTATACGGCGTCGTCAACGAAACTAATAACGAATACAAATACGATCATGATCGTACAAATGTTGCTCGTAATCGAAATAAAAATAAAGGAAATTTTCAATTGTTTTACCATAGAAAAAACAGTAAATAGATTTCTCATATTTTTATTTGCACTGCGTATGAGCGAGAGAAAATATTTTCAATGTTATCGTTGTGTTGTTGATATTCCATAGTGTATACAGTGTAAACAATAGAATGCACCAACACAACGATGACATAGGAAAATTCAGAAGATTGCTGTACTCCTCTGTTTTTGTATAAATGAGAAATCTAATATGTTTGTCTATGGTTTTACGTTTATACGTTTTTGTTTTATTGTTGTTGTTGTTCGTTTTCATTTTATACATTTTCGAATTCACAAATACCAATTGTTCGATAACGTCGTTCGATTATTCGATATCGAGTTCCCAAATAGGGGAATAAAATAGTCGCAAATGTCACACGTGAGTGTAAGTACTACTGCTGATTTACAAGTACAACACTACAGTTCAGAAGTTAAAATATCTAATAAAATTTACACTAACCACGATGGTCAACTATTTTCCGAGATGATTGATTTTCAATATCATTACTTGTAAACGTGATGCCATACCAAGAAACATGCAAGACTATTTGGACTTAAAAGGCGCCACGATTTGAAATTTCGATCTAAGTGTGTGTACAGTTCCAAAAATTTAAAAGTGGTCCATATAAGAAGTTTAGGAACCCCTAATTAATTAAAACTCTATTAAACACAGTATGAAATACTTTTAAAACTAACACCTACATTAAATAAAATTTATGAGAGTGATTTAGAAAAAAACATTTTGGTACATTTCAACGGTTTGGGTGTTCTAAAAATTCTTACAATTTTGTTTTTCGAAATTTACAATGCAGTAACACATATTTATATTTAAAATATTCGACATAATATTAACACCTACAATCTTTGGATCATCTTATATTTATGACAAAAAAAAATGTTTCTAAAAAATAACTACACATTGTAAATTTGTAACTATGTATTATTGTATATTGTGTGTGCTGATCACAATTCTCTATTCACGTCATAATATAATAATAGTACTACGTCATCGTCGTAAGTTTCTCTCGCGAAAATAAGTGATTTGACCATTTTAAGCGATATTCAAATATGTAACTGCGCGATATATTTTTTTATTGTTTTTGTCTATTCTTATACAACTATAATGGTCTTATTGTTGTATGTAAGTGACTGGTACAAGAAGAATTCATTTCATATATAAATAGTTGTGCGCAAGTTTAACAATAGAGGTATAAGAAATTTTAATTGATTCAAAAAAAAAAAAAGACATCGCGAAGTTAATTTTTTTATTTTTTGATTTGATGAATAGAAAATTAAATTAAACAAAAGGAATTAATTAATCTGCACACAATTTTATGAGGAGGTGTTAATTAAAAATTTTTGTCATGGAAATGGAGCCGCAAAGGTGCAAATAATAATATACAATATAAAATAGGTTAATAAAATAATTACACATTTTAATGGATTGTAATTGTGCGAAAATATCATTCTCTAGGTAAATACTTACATATACGTACGTATATATTTGCAGAACGAAAACTACAAGGATATGGTACATATCAACCTTGCATTTCGCGCGCTTCGTTTATTACAATATTTCACTTAAAGGCATTTTGAAAATCGCGCATAGATTAAACCAATTAAATTTATTACTTTCATGTGCAATTTATTTTATTTTTATATTTCTAACTATTATTATAGTTGAATGAATGTATTTTGTGTTCCAGTGACTGCGTAAAAGTAAATAAATTTATCAAATTAGAAAAATATATAACACAATTATATTATTATTGTTCCCGGTTTTGTTGTTGTTTGTATTTATGATTATAACTCATGAACATTATTACATATATGTATAATACATAATTTTTTAAATATGTGCTTACAGCGTTATTAATTTTGAACTATATATCCATATATCATAATATAAATATAGAGTTGTTAAAAGCAAGATTTAGGATCATGTTGAAGTCAAACACCTACATATTACATTAATAAAAAGTTATTTGGTGTAAAGGTGGTTTACGATGAAAAACGAGGTCATCAAGTGATAGACATGCTGTACGAGTACAATACATATTACTTATGCAGTTTGTGTGGTTTTACGGAGTAAACCATAATAGCTGTATTACTGTTAACACGTAAAACATTAGTTGTAGTTTGGTAGATACCCGAGTTAATATTATTGATAAAGATTTTTCGAGAATTACATTGTTCTTTTAATTGCTGTCAGTGCGATAAGTTGTCTCATTTTGTGTTCCAGGGATTTGTGTTAGTAACACCATTGAGGTGTCTTGAAACCTTCCCTCACGACACTCTAACTGCAACAATAACTCTAAATAACTCAATAAAACAAAAACTAAATATTAAAAAAAATTATATTTAGCAAAAAAATGCATTAAAAATTTTTTTAATTATTTATTTATTTTTATTTGATGATATTCGAAATTGAAATTGTCACACATTATATGATATGTAAAAAGTGGTATATCTCAGTGGTTCCCAACCCAAACATGACCGAGGACCGGTGAATTTTGCGGCGCTCAATTTTAAATAAATATATATTTTAGGTACACGATTATGTAAAATTTCATTGGCGGTTGGGAACCACTGGTCTATCTAACGTTTGCAATTTAATTTGACTCTAAATTTTTTAAAAGACGAATGAATATTTTTCGGGTTGATCATAAAATTCGGGTTAATCATTTTTCGGGTTGATCATAAAATCTTACTTTATAAAATCTTACTTTACAAAATCTTAGTTTTGACAATGCCATTTTTATCAATTCGGGTGCCCGAAAAGCAAGCGCACGAAAAATAACAAAAAAAGGATGTAACTAGGGGATTTGGAATTGATAAAAATGGCATTGTCAAAACTAAGATTTTGAAAAGTAAGCGCACGAAAAATAATAAAAATAAGGATATAACTGGGGGATTCCCAACTATGAAAATATTTTTACTTCTTGCATATAATACTATTCTCTTAAGTAATGGTAAATAATCGTTTATCAAACTGTTCGTTTGTGATTGTGAAAAATATGTGGTAAATTAACTAAAGTGACAGTAATAAAGTGATATTAAATAAAAGATTAGTGAGAGTGTAAATAGTTATTATTGATAATAGCAAAAGTAGTTTAAAAAAAAATATCCTAAGTATTTTTAAGTTATATTCATGATGAATATCCAGATTGTGAAAACAAATAAGGGGAATGAAAAATTGATTATCGACGGATATACTCGTACGTATCGCTTACAAAGAAAATGCGATACTTTCCAATGGATGTGCGTTGACACAAAATCACTATTTTGTAAGGCAAGAGTGGTAACCACTATTATAAATGGTTCACACAATATAAAAAAAGGATCATCCAACCACAACCATGATCCGTCTAGTTATGAGAAATCGGTATTTGAAATAAATGCAAATATGAAAAAACGCAATAACCTCAAGTAACTTACCTTCTCAAATTATTAGAGATAACGTCATCAAATGTCCACCAACAATACGCGTTTATTTACCAAACAAATTGGCTCAAAAGCAAAAAATGTATAGAGTATAATTCGGTATGAATATATTATAATTCGGTATGAATACTACTCCACTCCTACTCCACAGGCGCGCGGTACAGTGATAAAAGCAACGCAGGCTTGGAACAGATTGAACAGGTAAGTGCTGAGGTGTAGACAACCATGCTGTAATTCAGCAGGGAAAACGCCGTCCGGACCACTCTGTATCCTTACTACGTAAGTACGATAAATTAGTAGACTACACGTATTAGAGTATTGAATTACATTTTTAAAAAAATACTATTTCTTCCCCTCTCTAATGCAATGTCGACTTAAACATTATATTTTGTTCAAACAATTTTATAACCTTTATGTGTTGTTAATAAACAAACAATCGGGGCTTTCAACAGCACTTTTAAGCGTAGAATGATCCGTTTTTCTGTATAAATAAAATAATATTTATAAAAAAGAATGGTTGTCTAAAAAAAAACAATAAATCATTTTTTGAGTTTATAATTTGCATGCGAATGCGAATATGTCTCTTTGGATATATATGTGTATTGATTTAATTATCATTTCCAAGTTAAAATTTTATATTTTTAAATTTTTTAATAATATTAGGATTTCAATAAATAACAAGCACAAGAAAACTGTATTTACTTACGATGGTTCTAATGTATTATTTTTGACGTTTCCTTCAGATGGTACGTAAAATATCGCTATAATATGTTAAGTGACAGATAATTTAAAAAAATGAATTGTAGTTTCTTAAAATTTCACTGGGCGGCCAGTCACATTAACAGTTCATGTAACGCAGTATTACGTTAAGTTGATACAGTTCCCCCTTAACAGTTAAAAATAAGTATCTATCTTATAAGTTAAGTTAAAAATATCGCTCAAACGGAAAGAAATACTAAAACACATATACATATGTAAGTATAATGTATTATGTATGTATACTATAGCCGAATATGTTCAAAACATGATGAAATTGATGAATATGATTGAAATTGATGAAACGTTTTATTCACATTTCACAATCCGTTGTGGCATTACACGTACACATTATTGAATATAAAATGTTAATTTTTAGTTATTGTGTTTAACACTAGGCGCATTGATATTTCGCTAAATTCTATTTTAAGATCTAAAGGTTATCGACACTGTCCTTTTTTGACATTCATTTTATTTTAACGTTGTTTTTCATAATAAATAAAAAATAATGTTTGATTTTCAATGCCATCTATACACAGTTAGGCATTGAAAAATACCATAAAACGGTATTGAATACATGGTATTGTTGTTAAAAATAGTCAAATAAAATACGCTTTTAACAATTAAATAACTTGGGGAAAAAAAGATTTTATAAAATATAAGTACATAACAGTTATTTTTTACTTATTAAAGCCGTTACTATGCCGATATTTATGTGAGGCTATACGACGTGTATTTTTTCTGTCGTCCAATATTAGGTAAATTTTCTGAAGTCGTAACTAGTAACTGTTCTGTATCACCTATCACTGGTCTTAAGAGATTTCTCAATATAATCTATTTAGTTAGGTGATTTTTTAGAAATTTTACAAATGTCAGTATAACAAATCACGAACATTTACTTTCAGAGTATTCTGTTTAATGTCCACAGAATATCTTTTCGCCTATTACGCTCTCACTCTCCATATGAATTTTGATCGAAGAAAGTGCATATCTACTTTTCGACACGCGCTTTTTGAGCGAGGTGACGAGTTCTAATAATTCGTGCAATAATAAAATATGACTTTTCATTTTTGGATTATTTTTTATTTTTTGTTAAATTTTATGTTTAATTTTTGATTATATTAATATAATTAATTTAATATAATAAATATAATTAACTTTTTCTAGGACTTCTACAATGCCAGAACAATTTGAAATATTGGTCACGTTTATGGAAAAAAATGTTGGCATATCCAACATTTTTTTATAAACGGTTTAATTCTGCGAAACAACTAACGCTTTATGGAACGAGGTAAATGATTCGTTAAACGCCGCCGGGCCTCCAGAGAAAAGTGTTGATAATTGGAAAAAAATAAGGATATAAGGTTATGTCAAGATACATAATAATATATTAATATAATATTTTTTGTCAGGTGTCGAGCGATTTTAAATACCACACTAAAAACAAAAATAGAGCCAAGAAAAAAGCGATTTCGGGAACTGGAGGGGGGCCATACCGGGTAAAACCGCCAAGCAATTTGGAAGAGCGGGTAAATGGTTTACTTGATTTGCGGGGGAAATTGGGGGTATTAATGCAAATCATTTTGGTTTCGAGACACCATCAAACCTAATTTTAATAAGCAACCCTACTGATACTTCGAATATTCAAATCACCCCCACTTCAAATACCACCACCGAAAACACATTTAACAATGAAAATCAAGAACCACCCACACTAGAACCACCGATATCCAACGTGCCAACAGAAACACAGATTAAGAGTAATTTTAGGTGTAGTGCAGAACTTTATTGATTAATTCTTAATTATTTTTCGTGTTTTCGAAATGAAATAAATATATAAATATGAAATATAAATAATAAAAAAAATGCATTATTTGTTTAATACTTTTATCTCATAATCATAAATTGATTTTTTACGGTATCTCTAATCATTTTGACTTCTTGTTGCAGATTCCCGATTTCTTCTGCCACATTTTGATTTCCGACATCCTCGTCTCTAACAATTTAACTTGAGTCTAAATGCGCCTTCACGAAATTGTTCGGGACATTTGGCGGGCCAACATAACAAAGTTAAATTTTTTTGATCTTTTGAAATTGTTCTACAGTGTCATACCAACGAAACAAAAACAAAATTATTTATATTTTAGCTCTATTTGTGGCTTATTTTTTGACGTCTCTCAAATATTGTTTGTATCATATCGTGATTAATTTGATAAGGATTTTGATTTTGCGTTTTTATTTTATTCTTGTGTTAATTATACGGTTTATTGTTAATATTTTCGTTTAATAACTAATTCAGTACTTTATTGTTTAATTCTTAATTATTATTCGTGTTTTCGTAGAGAAATTTCATTTTTTAAGTTTTATTTTTTCAAATGGCATAAACCATATTCAATATTTCTGTTTTTTTCAAACAATATCGCAGTTATTTGATAACGAATCACAAGACGAACAACTTCAACTGTCTTTATGAAGACAAAAACAGAAACTGTCTTTAATTAGACAAATGCAACTGTCTTTATCACGACAACAAATGTTGGCGGTATTGGCGAGAGACATGACCGATGCTCACACGAGTGGAGCCTTCAAAAAGTTCGTCGTTTTACCACCACATTTGTAATCTTGCGATAAAACTGATGATAAGAATATATAAAGAACCCACTATGGACAAATTTTAAAGTATGTACGAGTAAATTCTTATTTTACTATTTCATTATTAAAATTAATAAAACAAATCTTTATCTTGTAGTTCTTAATTGTAATTGACATGAATTTATGTAAATTTGACTACTCCAATTAATTCCCTCAAGTTTAATCAAACAAAGTAATAAATAACTAATTTACATAATTATGTATAATAAAGTCAATAAAATAAATATTTTTAAGTTACATGACAATTTACAACATACACAGATAATAGATATTTAGTTAATATATATTATGATATAAAATATATAAAACAAAAATATTTATAGCTACCTTATGTTTCCATAAAGATCTAAAACATCAATTGAGCCACAAAAACAGCTAAAATATAAAATAAAAAATATTTGTATTTTGTTGGTCACTAGAACAATTACAATTTTTTAAAAAAATTTAGCTTTGTTAAGTTGGCCCGCGGGCCAAATGTCCCGCAGAACAATTTCGTGAAGGCACCTTAAGGGAACGTTGTATTCTACACACAAATTATGTAGTAGGCAGCAAACATTAACAATTAAAGCTACTTTCACCGGTTGATAATGTATTTCCTCTCGAGTATGTCGCAGACATCTCCAACGGCCTTCCAATATACCAAACACGCGTTCGATTATAGAACGTTCTTTGGCATGTGCTGTATTAAAGAGAGATTCAGCCGAGCCCTCCGTTGTTTTCTTGTGTGGAGTCATTATACAAACATTCAATAAGGTAGTAATATAAAATTAACGTAATATTTTTTAAGTTATCTAGAATCCATGAACAATCATCTCGTCTCCAATCCTGCTTCATAACTTTGCGATTTTCGCTCATGCTTGAAATCACAGAATCGTGAGAACAACCAACGAAACGCGGATCGACCGAAGTGATTTTGATTCTGTAGTCACACGTCTAAATATAAATAACAGCATGAACAATTTATATGGTTGTTTATATGTTTAGAATACATACGATCATAACGTTTAAGCTGTGTGATCATTTTCTATTAAAAAATGATGTTCATTATGTTCTTGTATAATATTGATGTGCGTGCCATCTACACAACCTATCACGCCTGGAAAAGTAGAAACCCAGTTTTGTTTAAAAAATATTCCGTGGACTGTGACTTTTCCTCATTCGACAATTTAAATTTGATATGTTTGCTACACAAGGTGGATTGTAATATGTTTAAGGTTTCTGTCATTACTACAGAAACGGTAGATCGAGCCATACTGATCAAGTAATCCTGTCCCACTCCTTGCTGGTACGACCCTTCTTTCAAAAAACGTAATGTTGCGGCGAGTTTTAGTATCGGTGGTAAGTATTTTGATTTTTTGTGGCAATAAACTTTAATTTCGCTTAAAATGTCGGTGAATAAATGTTTTGACACCCTAAATAATCTCACAAACCTGCAAAAATTTAATGTTGTTAGAAATAAATAGAACGACAAGGCGCGAATGATTCTATATTACCTTTCATTTGGCATGTCAAGTACATTTGAAGTGTCCCGTAAACGTTTTCTTTGCAGATATGCCGGTGTTATTCCATCGTCGGAATCATTGTCACAATTTTTTTTTTTTATTAAAACGGCTGGAACCTACAGACGTTCCACACTCAATGCCGCAATGGGCCCATGGTGCAGACCTTGAGGATCTATCCTAACTCGCATAAGCGCACTGCAGCCTTAGCAACCTGTAAAAGTTTGAACCAAGAGATGGATAATAACTGATCTACGTTCAAGATCCGGACAGCTGCAAAGGTAGTGTAGGCAGTCGTCCACTTCCTCCAGACAATCGTCACAAAGATCATCCTGAGCTAGTCCCATGCGTTGGAGATGAGCCTTGAAACGTCCATGGCCCGTAATAAGAGCAACCAGAATTCTGTGTTGGTTCTTTTTTAAAGATAACACATAATTAGTGACCCTCACGTTGGGTTCGATGATGAACCGTTTTGCCTTTCGACAGCTAGGCGTAGAACGCCATTTCTGCGTCAGTTCAAGTAAAGCGAACTTCTTAATAGCATCCTTACCACCGTTGAAGGAAAGAAGAATTGCTGGCTCGGGACCACAAAATAATCTGCGCGATCCAGCTTTCGCTAAAAAGTGAGCAACCTCATTTCCTACAACGCCACAATGAGCAGGCACCCACATGACCCTTACTCTCGAATTAGAGCAAAGGAGATTAATGAAATGTTTGCACTCTTTAACCAGTTGGGATGCAGTCAAAGGGTTATCAAGGGTATTGAGCACGGCTTTACTATCCGTGCAGATAATAATATCCTTGCCTAATTTACTAAACTTATACATCTCAATTGCACTATGGGTAAGTGCAATTAATTCAGCTTGAAAAACCGAGCAGTGTTTGCCCAGACTACCCGAGAATCTGAGCCCATACTTTGGACAAAAGAAACCAAACCAAAAAAAAAAAATTATCGACTCAGACAACTGTCTATAGAAATCCTGAGAGATTCACAGTTCTCTCGAGGGGAAAACGACGGAGAATGAATTGGTGAAGTTAAATTCGGGCAATACACTGTCATTCACCATTTCAACCTCCGGAATATGTGACTTAAACTTAATAAGAATCTATTTGGGTTATGGATATCCATTTTTAATTATTTTTGTGTACTTTTATCACTGTTTTTATTTTTATTTTTCTTCCTTTTTGTGATTAATTAAGTAAGTAATAATTTTAATTAATTAAGTGAGTAATTTTAAAAAACTGAAGAAGGAGACATCCGAAATCGATATTTAAAATTAAAAAATAAAAACAAAAAATATTATCACAAAAAGGAATAAAAATAAAAATAAAAGAGTAATTTTAAAAAACTGAAGAAGGAGACATCCGAAATCGATATTTAAAATTAAAAAATAA
Organism: Tipula unca; assembly: GCA_951394425.1. Lineage (NCBI taxonomy): Eukaryota > Metazoa > Arthropoda > Insecta > Diptera > Tipulidae > Tipula > Tipula unca. Next base: position 78,960,155 of record OX596380.1, read on the forward strand.
AAACAAAAAATATTATCACAAAAAGGAAGAAAAATAAAAATAAAATAAAATAAGAAATAAAAAATAGTTTTATTAATATACATTAATTTATTAAGAATCTGTCTATGCCCTGTACAAGACCTCAGTCGAAATGCTGCACAGCACGCCATACCAAGAATGTAAGACTGCAATTCGGGCAAGCATAGAATAGACTCCATAGCAAGAAGGGGAGTGGACGACATAGCCCCGATTATAGCTCTACAGGCTGTCATCTGCAGTCCGTCCAGCCTACAGAAGACGTCAGTTTCACAACTGGCCACCATACAACTGCTGCATACGACAGTAAGGGTAAAACCAGTGATTTTTAGATGAATAACATCATTTTAGGGGTCAGACCCCAGGAATTTCCAAAGGCCCTTCTGCATTGCCAAAATATAACAATGGCCTTTTGTAGTTTATAATCAAGGTGACATTTCCAGAAGAGTTTACTATCTAGAATAACGCCTATGTGTTTTACGTGCTTTGTCTTTGTAATTGCTCTACCAAATAGAGTGGGGACAGATAAGTTAGCACTGTCTCTACGTCTGGAAAACACAACCAGATCAGTTTTCGAGGGATTGACGTGCAACCCCTTTTCAACACACCAAACTTCCATTATATTAAGGGCATTCTGCGTCAGATCAGATAAAACGTTCAGGTATTGCCCAGAAACTGTCAAAACAAGATCATCCGCGTAGCATTGCACGATGAACCCAGATAGCTGCAATTTAACAAGTAATTCATCGATAACCATGAGCCACAGCAAGGATGAGAGTACTTCTCCTTGCGGACAGCATTTGGCTACTTTTACAGACACTGATGAGCCATCTAACTCAGTCTCTATTATACGGGACTTGAGCATTGAGTCGATGAATCTAACAATGGTTTGATTAATATTAAAATTGGTCCACGCACTCGTGATCGAAAAAAACGAAGTGCTATCAAAAGTTCCCGCAATGTCCAGGAAGGTACCTACAAGAAACTCTTTGTAATTAAGTGATCTTTCGATTGTCACAATACTGTGCACAAAAAATGCTACACTTGCTTTCATTTCACGAGTACTCAATTTAATAATTTATTTCATTTTATTAGAAATTTAAATAAATTTATGAAAATATTGGAGAAATTCACAAAACAAAATATGTTTTAACTTTGACAGCTTAAATAAAATGGCGACGTTGTCGAACGGTCGATATTGTCGAAAAAAAAATTATGTCGAAAATTTCATAATAGTTATTTTCAACATTGTCGAACTGGTCGACAACGTTAAAAATAGACCCCAGCTGCATTTGTAACGTAAAATATATAAAACAAAATACTGCTCTTTGACCACCGAAGCTGCGTATGATAAAAAATTTAATTGATCAAACAGAGCGCTACTATCACGCAAACAGAGCGCTACAACGCACTGATGAAGAGTGCAGCACTCTTGAGCTCCACAAACTGCTATGTGCCAATGGGAATTAAATTAATTTATAGTTATAGATTTTAACAAAGTTTCGTGATATTAAAAGATTTTTGGTGCAATCCTACCGAAATGTCCACGAGTATTCGTCGATATTTTCGGATAGTTTAGGCCAACTGGAATCTTTGTGGTCAAGGAAATTAACTGGTTTTCAAATGTTTACAGGTAGATAAAATCACATGAATATCGAGCAAATAAAAGTGTTACTTAAAAAATAAAATTGGGGAGTACGCTCGAAAACTACAAAGCTCAAAAGTAAATCGAAAACTGTGCCCACATCGATTACAATTATTATTGTCTTGTGAATATACATACAAACCATGTTAACAGCAATAAATACAACAAAATAAAAAAATTTAATTGATAAAAGGATTAATATTAATTCTGTACACTATAATAGTTGTTATATTTTGTCAATAAAACATTGAAATTTATGTTTTTTTGGTATGCGTATAGTTGTGTGTTAAAATTTGCCCACACGTATCGGATATCGAATGGCCTTTAAATAATTAAATCCATAAAAAGAATCTATTATTGTTAGAACTCTTGAATTTTGTTCAATCAATATATACAATATAGACATTATTTTCATATGGTGATTTTGTGCTGCGCTATTTCGAAGTGATGATCTAATTATGGGGCCAACAAAAAATTTAATTAATATTTACATATGTTGGATGTTTTAAGTGTTTTTGATAAAAAAAAAAATTTCGATTTTGGCGACGCGACGACTTATAGTAATTACAATGTTTATTGGGTGCGCATATAAAAACATTAGAACCTCACGTTTTTGATCTTCGCACAATGTTTTAATTGTCTGCACTTAGCCTTGCGAAATTAAATTTATTTTAATAATTTATGACATATTGTGAATTTTTTGTTTTGTTTAATTGTGCGTGTAACTAATATTCATTCATATCATTGTTGCGTTCAAGTAAAATTTAATCATTTCTATTTATATTGGATTGTTGGAACAAACTCTATATATGTAGAGCTCTATATGATTTTTCCTCCACATATCACTACTTAAGGCTGTTTAGTATTTCAATTAATGTCGTGCGAACGTACGATATCAGTATAACCCCAAAATGAGCTTGATCACATTGGAAAGTGAAACTCCAAATTTATATTGTTCCACACTGAATTGTTTTCAGTTTATTATTTATAAAAATTTGACCATGCTCAGGATCGAAACCGTTGGAGCCAAATAGTTGACTCAGTAAAGGGTCAGTAATGGCCTTTAAGACTGTTTATTATTATTATTATTATTTATAAAAATTTCACTGTTCACTTCTCCACTTTTAATTAGTCATTATTTATAATGACTGGTTAAAAAAAAATTGAATTGAAGTTGGACAATTCCTGCATTCATGTAGCAACCTAAGCGTAAAAAATATCAATTGGTGATAATGAATTGTATATATGTACAGTAAACCGTATGCCACTGTAACAATATGTAACAACCCTACTATATCTTATGATGTAACAACCTATTAGGTGGTCTGGTGCGAAGCTGTTTTATGGGAATTAAGTTGGTACTTGTTGCCAGCTCCGTATCTTGCTGCTTCCACAAGTGTGCGTGTTACCTTCCCGTGGTGACCACCGGGCAACTAGTACACCATGTTTTGATGGGGTGTACTAGGCGAAAACACGGCGCTAAACAACTGGGCCGGGTTATGGTGTCAACCGTACCGTGCTGATAACCGGCCAGGCTGGGGGCTCAGTATAAAAACTACCCCAGCCTCTAACGATGTATCCGGATATTTGGCTCCCTCCGGATTATGTAGCCTTACCTGTGTATTGCGGATCTCTGCACAGGTGGACCTTCTTTCTCCGCTACTCGTGGAACCTTTATGAGTGATAAATTAAAATCATTAGAGACCGGGACTCTTAAAAACCCGGAAACCAGTGCTGTGGAGACATCGGCCTTTAGGCCTGGTCACCAAAGTACAAAAAGGGGCATAAGACCAAATGAGGCTGGCCCCTCGAAACCAAAGGGCAAAGGCACGAATGCTGGCCCTCCAGTATCAGTGAATTACCAGACCAGGAAGAGAGCCTGGCGCATGATCTCCAAGATCAACAACATTCCGTTGGAGCAGAGAACGGATAGAGACAGGGATACGCTTGCGTGGGCAAAGCGTATCACTGAGCCAAAGCAGGAGGGTTCCGTTGGAATCTCACAGCCGAAAAGGCAGAGATCTGATGATGAACCGCCTACGGAGGCTAAAAATAAGAGGGTTCCAGAAAATGTTACCAGGCCCTTCAACGAGGTGCTAAAGGATCACCTGATCATGGCAGTCGTTAACAGGGCTAAAGAAGATGGGAGCATTACGACCCTTAACTGGAGGAAGGTGGAGAAGACCTTAGCCGCCATCTTCCTGAACATCATGAGGAAGAACCCAGGACCTGCTCCGTCCTGCCGAGGTGGACGATGCCACCGGGGTCACGTCAAACTGACTGCCTGTGCCGATGAAAGGTCGGTGATCCTCTACAAAAAGGCGATCGGCAGCCCGGGCGAAGTCTGGCCGGAAGCTAAACTAAAGGTGGGGACGAGGGAAGAAAAACCCTGCAGGCCAGGGGCGCGAGCCTAGATCCCTGCGGAGGCTAGCGACCCAAGGTAGATCTTGGAAATGTTGAAAATCAGCAATCCGGATCTGCCAACGGCCACGTGGAAGATTGCCAGGTTAGAAGAGGTAAAGATCATCGATAGAGAATCCGTGGGTACTTTGACAAAATCTGGAGGCCTGATCAGCTATGGATTTGGAGCGATTACGCTCAAAATTTATAAGCGCGATGAGGCTACCAGATCTGGGGCACCTGCAGCAGGAGGGAAACCACTTGTGGTGCCCCGCCTGGTGTTGGTGACCCAGAAGTCCGCAGCATCCCGGAGGACACTCAGGAGACACGATCCCTGGACTCGGAGATTTTGAGATCATTGGGACTAAGCTGTGTGCTCCTAACGGATGAATCGACGTCAGAGGAGTCTGACTTAGCAGTGGTGGGAAGCAATATCTAATGCTTAAGATCCTTCAGATAAACCTCCATCACTGTAAAGCCGCCTCGGCGGCCCTTCTGCTAAAAATGGAATCTGAGTTCATTGATGTGGTTCTGGTCCAGGAACCTTGGGTCAATGGTGACCAGGTTCTGGGCCTCAGAACTCCTAAATATAAAATACTACATGCGAAAAATGAAGGTACAAATCTTTTCCTGCATTCTCGCTAGAAATAATCTGAATATTTTCTTACTACTAAATTACAGCAACGCTGATGTAGTGGTGGCTAGCATCGAGATGGAAGGGCAAAATCTCTGGCTAATATCGGCCTACCTACCATACAAGGAGGAAAATATATCATCAGGTAGGTTGGGCAGTGCAATCTTGGAGGCTCGAAAACGAAAGGTAGAAGTCATCATGGGCAGTGATGCTAATGCGCATCACTCAATCTGGGAAAGTACAGATATCAACAGCCGAGGTGAGTTACTCCTTGATTTTATTTTAAGTACTAACCTAAATATATGTATGTAATATCGGGTGTAAGCCAACCTTTATTACTAAAAATACACAGGTAGTGTTGGACATCACACTTGTCTCGGATGTTATTAAGGAGAAGGTATTGAACTGGAAAGTGTCCGAAGATAATTCCTTTTCTGACCATTGTTATCTCCAGTACGAAGTGGATACAAAACTCACTAGCAAACCACCTTTCAGAAATAGGAGGAAAACTGATTGGGATTGTTTCAGAACCATTGTGGGTAACTTATTACCGGTATCGGTTCCAAACCCTCCTGCATCTACACAGGAGCTTGATGCACTAGTAGCCAGCTTGGCTACTAGTGCATCAAGCTCCTGTGTAGATGCAGATATGACTGATATGACTGATATGACAGTCACCTAACACGGCCTTGTTAAAAGGCTCAGATAGCTTATCTGAGCCTTTTAACAAGGCCGTGTTAGGTGCATGTGATATCAGTAGGCCCTTGGGTAAATCTCGGCCACCCTGGTGGTCTGCACTGGAAAGACAAATATAGGCTTACATTAGAGGCTCAATCAAGCCGGGCGAGCTGTCGAGATCTGAACACGCATACTATACGGGACGATCGGTGGAAACAGCTCTCCACTCCCTTATAGGCCCGATTGAGAAATCACTTGAATATAAGGAATATTCAATGGTAACCTTCTTGGATCTAGAGGGGGCCTTTAGCAACGTCAGACCGAGGGTAATCACTTGGGCCCTTGTGCGTCTGGGGGTAGACGGATCACTCAGAGGCTGGATAGATCAAATGCTTAGAGTGAGGATCGTGACAGCTTATCTGGGTGGGACGTCTGCCGGCAGATACGTGAGCAGAGGGACCCCTCAAGGTGGGGTTCTATCCCCCCTTCTTTGGAACTTGGTCATAAATGACCTGTTACTAAACCTGGAAGGGCAAGGCTTGAAGGTGGTTGCTTACGCGGATGACATTGCTATTGCGGTCTTCGGTAAATATCCTAGTACGCTGAGTGAGCGCATGTAGTGCGCGCTTGGAGTGGCCGCGCGGCTGCGGACTGAATGCAAACCCACAGAAAACGGAACTGGTCCTCTTTACCAAGAGGCACACACTTCCTCAGTGACCCACCAACATAAAATGGTACTCGCTTGATATTTACGGATAGAGTGAAATACCTCGGACTCCTTTTGGACAGAAAGCTAAGCTGGAAACCAAACATCGTAGAGAGAGTAAAGAAAGCTACTATAGCGCTCTACTCCTGCAAATATGCCATTGGAAAGAGATGGGATATGGAGCCCCACAAAGTACACTGGCTCTACGTCTCATTGGTCAAACCTATACTGCTGTATGGGGTTGTGGTCTGGTGGCCAACGTTAAATTATTGATGAAAGTCCAAAGAACGGCCTGCTTGTGAATAAGTGTGGCTCTCAGGAGCACACCTACTCAAGCTCTGGAGATTCCGTTTCATCTTACTCCCTTGGATATTGCGGCCGAGCAGATTGCATCTTGCACAGCCATTCGGCTCAAATCCATATCTATGTGGACCTGTAACAATGCAGGGCACTCATCTATCCTATGCAACAGGGGTATTCCGGAAGCTACCGACTATTCCTATTCTACCTATTCCTTTGTCATCTGCTGAGATGAGATTCCAAACTGAGTTTCCCACCAGAGAGGACTGGGTGAACGAAACGGTTATCGACAATGAGGCGCTAAGCTTCTTCACGGATGGCTCAAAAAGGGATAGAGGGGTTGGCTGCGTGGTATTCTGTGAGGCACTGGCGGTTAACCTCTCTTTTCGTCTCTTCCCGACTTTTACCTCGTTTTTCAAGCTGAACTGATCGCGATAATGGAAGTCATGGACTGGTTGAAGTATAATGTAATATCTACGAGGGATATTCGCATTTTTACGGACAGCCTGGCTGCTATTAAAACGCTACAATCATACTCCCTGACGTCGAAGGTAGCCCAGAACTGTCTGACATCTTTAAATGAGATGGCTGATCAGTTTAACATCCGCTTGACGTGGGTGCCAGGGCATTTCAATATCGCAGGAATGTAATGGCAGATGAGTTGGCCCGCAAGGGTACAGCACGCCACAGGGATACAAAGATACAGGGATATAAAGATACCGCTTGCTAGATGGTCTAACGCCAGTTCGTGTGTAATAACCAGGCAGACGACACCATATTGGTACGGTCGTGGGAGCTATAACGGGACATTGTCTCATTGGGATACATACGAGTAGACTGCGTGTCCCAGCCCGCGATTTCTGCCGCAGCTGTGGTGATGAGAAGGAGGAGGAAAATGTGCTCCATCGGCTCTGCACCTGTCCTAGTCTAGCGTACAGCAGAACAAGATTTATGGGAACTTCCCCTTTCAACGACCTCACGGGTCTTAGTAAGATCGAGATCCGGGACTTTAAACGATTCTTGGTAAGCTCAGGATGGTTTAGCGAGTGAAGGGGAGGAAACTCGAATGTGGTACAGCTAAGGACCATTTTTGTGTCTATGCTACTCCTTTAGGACGGCCACCCTTACCTAACCTAACCTACTGTTGCGAAATACACCACGCAATGATATTTTGGGTTCTCAATGCCACCGATTGTTTAGCCTTCGCACAAGAACATTTATTCCTATCAAACAGGACGATTTGAAACCGCAAATCATCAGCGGCATCACCAAAGAATTGGCAAATCAGGTATCAAACGAATTAGAGATTAGTTCCGAAACTATTCCACAACCGAAGAGACCTTTAAGTGCCAAATCCGAGCAGGCACCTGACATTCATATCAGCAATCAACAGGACAATCAACGAAAAACTACTAGACATGGTCGGGTGATTAAAACACCAAAACGTTATCAATTAGAGGATGTAACAATATGTAACCACCATACTATGTTTTATGATGTAACAACCTATTATATTGTATACAACATGTTACAACCTATTATATACTAACCACTCTCTTGTAGCATGCGGGTCAGTAATAAACAAAAATATCGACTACATGGTACTATATTGCGCATACGTCAAAAATTTAAATACCCAAAAAGCAACAACAATTGATCAACATGGCGGCACTAGTTGCATAAATTTCTATTTGCGTTTCAATTTTAATATTCACGTTTGGTAATAAATTATTTTTGAATTAAATTTAAAAAAAATTAAATTGCGGCTTTTAGATAATTTTTGACTTTAGTCAAAAACACATCGTATTAATGCTTTTGTGTTTCGTGGGGTTTTTAATTGATAATGTTTGTTTAAATTGAGTCTGTTTGTAGCAAAAAAATATTTTCGTAAAACTTTTATTTTTCGGTGATTATTTATTCAATTAAAATAAAACTTATTCAACAGTGAATGTTAAATTGTGTCATATGTATTGTAAACAATAAATTCTTTAAACTTTTATGTTTCGATGCTTTTTTAAGTAATAATATTGAGTTTCAAGTTGTGTTTGCTTGGTGTAAAAAACTGACAAAATAATTTTCACTTAAACCACAATATAGTCAATTTAAAAAATCACTAAACAATATTTTTTTGCGGAAAATACTTGTTTCACTATAAACACAATCTAATCGAACATATTAAAAAACTTCTGGTCAATTTAAAATCACCAAAATATACTATTTTGTAAAAAATGGTTTTTCTTCACTTCAAACACACACTACAAGCCAATTTTAAAGCGTCAATTTTCACTTAAAAAATCACCGAAATATAAAAGTTTGAACACAATATTTTTTTGTAAACACACGAAAACATTCACAGCTCGTTTATTCAATAATTTTATTATAATATATATCAAAAATTATTAAAACAAAAATGTAAACATTGAAACGCAAATAACATCTCGAAATATTCTTAATGACTAACGCCGCCATGTTGACCGATGCGCGAAAAAGAACGAAAATGAAACCAGTTTGTATATTACCTGTTCTCCATAAACTTTGAGTAATAAAAGATCATTCCATAAATACACACGCTTCTTAATTACCACAAGCATTACAGCCACCAAAACTGCTAAGATAATTTTTAATCATACACAACCTAGCCCTAGGCATTGATAAAATAAAACAAATACCTACGTTTTATATTATTTGTCAAAGTTTTTGTAAACAAAAATAAAATAAAAAACAATCGTACGCCTACTACATAAGTCAAAAAATACGTCTATCGTTCGATGTAAGTGTTAGAGAAATACAAAAAAAATACGAAAATTGCATCCTATTATTTGTATGTATTTTAAAGTCTACTGTTTTAAACCAGAGTAATGCTGAAATTTCACTTACAACTTTATTTGGTTAATATTGAAAAAGTTAGAATTTCGAAATACTCATTGGTTATAGGAAGTATTTAGTAATGACCATACTATAGCTGCCCATACTGTAATAATTCATCTTTTCCATTTTATCAAAAGAATGTCCTTAAATAATAAGAATGGTTTTAATGGTGTTTGTTTTCAAGCGAAATTTTAATATTGATTTTTTTCTTCGTTCAATCAATGACAGAATTTAGATGTAATTTATGAAATTTTGAATTTCAGTAATCTTTTTATATATCGAATTTTCCGATAACGTCTACTCATACATATAATTTGATGAAACTTATCCATTTAAAAGGCAAGTTTCATATTAATTGGAATTTTAAGAATTTAAATGAGTTAATAATTCCGGCCTACATCTTAATTATAGCTATATAGTACAATCATTATTTCAAAACAATCAATATGCAAATTTTATTTTGTTCCCATAACAATATTACAATACACACATCTTGCATGTTCGTTGCCCCATATTGGATCATTCGCACAAAAAATGTATATCAATCATTTTGTTGTTGTTAAATAGACATATACACAACATGTCTACACATATAGCATTATATACATATATATATATATATATATATATATATATATATATATATATATATATATATATATATATATATATATATATATATATATATATATATATATATATATATATATATATATATATATATATATATATATATATATATATATATATATATATATATATATATATATATATATATATAAGTATATATAGACAATCAAGTTGCCTAATTTGTGATACGGCTTTGCCTAATTTGGTATGATTTGGAAAGTATAATGTGACACGAAAGTTATGGAAATTTCGAGAAATCGCTCGTAGTCAAATTAATTCCGTAACCATTTTTTTTACCTGCGTATATATGAATTTATTGTGCCAGTTACGTTTAGGAAGTCCAAAATCAAAACTATACCCGACCATAATTAGCTATGGCCGTGTTCATGTAAATGCATGAGGGTGGATTTCTAATTAAGAATATTTTGTGTTGTGTTAACAAGTTAAATAAAAAAATTCGTGTGAAATTTTATTTATTAATTTAAACTCAAATGAAATTTTGTAATAGTTTGCTGTAATAGTATATATATATATATATATATATATATATATATATATATATATATATATATATATATATATATATATATATATACATATATATATATATATATATATATATATATATATATATATATATATATATATATATATATATATATATATATATATATATACATATATATATATATATATATATGTATATATATATGTATATGTATACGGAAAACGGATTATATGCATATATTGGATACTATATAGATTTACCTTGACGTCCCATAACAAAACCAAAACTATTCCTATATACGAGTATTATATATTATTTGAATATGAACTAAGATATTTTTATCAATGTCTATAAAATCTAATAAATTTACCGTTAGCTAGATAACAAAATTAATTGTGACTTTTGTTAAAACATATAAAAAAATTTATTTTATGTATTTCGTAAGTTGCGTTTGGAGGCGATAATTTTGGATGTTCGAAATTAAGCGACACACAAAATAACAACAATCGAATGAATATTTAAACAAAAATAATGTTGATATTGTTAAAATTCTTGTGTAGGACTGGGCTTAATACATACGTACATATATATATATATATATATATATATATATATATATATATATATATATATATATATATATATATATATATATATATATATATATATATATATATATATATATATATATATATATATATACAGATACAGAGGTAATAGCTATAATGTGTGTAGTCTAACTGTAACTATAGAGATTTTGGATCATCGAATTTTGTTAAGAAATGATGAAATTAGATTTGGACAAATTGAGTTTAATTCAAGGCTGTATTCAAGGGCCCATGTCGTTTGTATTTAACTCGTAATCGATATCGCAGATAGTGGGATGCTAATTTATGATACTTTATGATTTTATTCAATGGTTTAAACTTGTCTGTTAATATATAGTAATTTTATTATAAATCAGTAGTATAAGTATTGTCTTAAAATAGAAAAGTTTTAAATATATTCAATTTTGGGCGCCAAACTTCCGGATACAGTATTTATTTGAATGGCAAAATTAAAACTTTTTTTATTCATAATATTACGACTAATGTACGATCTAACATGACACTTCACGTATAACATATATAGAACGCACATACTGGTTTAAATAATTAATAGAGTACAGTTGTGAGATCGCTGGACTGATACCCAGATTCGTAAAAAACACAGTTTCTTTGTAATGCCAACTAAGGTCCTTTTCCAATTGTCCGACACGGGAAAAGTACATTTTAATGATCTACCTATATGTGAAACCTATAAGGCTATCGATAAATCACTTGAAATTTAAACTGCGGATATGTACTTTGAGGAACCATTATGAAAACGACATTGTTCAAACTAAAGAGAACAGCTTTTTTCAATATCACTTTAGCTTTTCCAGGTTAAATTGAACCTTTTCCATGTAAAACGCAACTTATTCCAAAGTAAACGAAACTATTTCCAAATTAAACACAACCTTTTCCAAATTATTTGAAATTATTTGTAAATTGATGCCAACCTTTTCCAAATTAAATTAAACTTTCTCCAAATTGAATGCAACTTATTTTCATACTAAATTATTATGACAAAAGTTGCATTCAATTTGGAAAAAGTTTAATTTAATTTGGAAAAGGTTGGCATCAATTTACAAATAACTTACAAATAATTTCAAATAATTTAGAGAAGGTTGTGTTTAATTTGGAAATAGTTTCGTTTACTTTGGAATAAGTTGCGTTTAACATGGAAAAGGTTCAATTTAACCTGGAAAGCTATATACATATGTATGTATATAAATATAAACTAAAACTAAATATCGTTTATTCAATAATAAAAAATTGTTAATTTCAAAAAATTTATTTTCCACCCAGTTTCTATTTCATTGAGCAAATTAAATATAAAAATAGTACCTTTATTATAATTTTCGTACCATCTTTAATATTCGTTGCTTTTCCAGGTTAATGTAATAAATAATAAATAAAGAAAAAACATAAAATTTTGATATGACTTCCTGCTCCATATTTTGAATTTGTGAGTTGACGTATTTTTTACCATATACATATAGTAGACAAACCACTAATGAAGTGGTTCACCAGAAGAAGCAGCAGGGAGTTGCATGAGCATGTCTAAAATATAATTAGAACAGTTGGTATCTGTAATTTAGTTTTCCGGTTGTTCGATAACCTCAAGTATAGGTTATGCTGAACTGACACATCCGCCAACAACTGCCTTGCATAGAGTTTCATTTTAGAAAAACACTTCTCTATGGGATTGAGCATTGGAGAATATGGAGGTAAAAACCATAAATTGAAATTAAAAGATTCGACCAGCTCTCTGACCTGCGTTGTTTTATGGATAGCTGCATTATCCATAATGAGGCCGCATTTATATTAGTTGGCGCAAGTACTTTTCTTTCAATTCCTGGAAAAATATACAAAACTTACTGAAATTGCAAGTGTTATTAGAAATGATTTCTCTAATAATAGATGAAACCTTTACCCAAGCTTTTTTACTCCTTTTCTCCTTTTGTGTGTAAGTTTTTATTATCTTAAATAAAGTTTTAGGCATATTCACAAATAAATTGAAAATTTCGATTTTTCAAACCTAATTGATCAAATTCAGTAAACCACGATTAAACTATGAGGCCACTTATTTGCACTATCGGCACAACTTATACATATATTCTTAATTAAACTTTTATTATATTTTACATTACAAAAGTATTCACATTAAATTGATTAAATTTTTTATATAATTTAAGCACAATTTATTTTATAATTATTTTTTATGTTTAATTGATCTCGCCGAGTCAAGAATTGAACTGCATTAATATTTTATTTTTGACATGCTAATTTTTTTGTTGACGGATGAATTTTTGTGACAGTGTATTTATCTCTTTTTTTGGTGTGAATAAAATTCATTCCGATCAAGGGTAGAAAATGTTGTGGAGGCGGATTCCATATCACCCCCTTCCGAAAAAATATAGGTCATCTGAAAAGTTAAATAGGTAAGAGTTAATAATAATAATGAACAAATCATTAAAAAAAAGCAAAAACATTTTTATTAACTAGAAAAAAGAACAGATTTTGGTTGTTCAATGTTAGTAACCGTGACTGCAAATGCTGGTTTAAACCGATTTATTGATAGGGAAGTGTTTTTCCCGTTTTTGTCAATTATAAAATATTTTCTGAAACGTCGAATTATTTTATATGGGCCTTCATATGGCGGTGCCAAACCAGTTCGGATTTTATCAACTCTGATGAAAGCACAGTCACATTTATCCAGCGTTTTTGGAATAAAAATGTTATTTTGCGGTGTATGTTGCGGCACCGCAGGGACTAGATTGCGCATAGTATTGCGTAGATGCTCAATAACTTGGTCAGAGTCTGCTGGTTGTTGATCGGGTCTTTCTATAGATATGAACATTTCGCCTGGTAGTTTGAGTGGTTGACCGTAAACTAACTCCGCTGGTGAACATTTGATAGTCTCTTTTGTGGTAGCTAGTATGCCAAGGAGAACTATTGGCAGATACTTTTAGTTGGCGATAAGGCACTCCAAATCTAGATATGTAATTTTCAACGAACGTTTTAGCAATGGTTGCGGTACACATATCTCTCATAAGGTATGCTTCAGGCCATCTGGTAAATGATCCACAGCAGTAAGGATGTAGGTATATCCATTTGATGGTGGGAGAGGTTCAACGATGTCCAAGTGAATGTGCTCAAAACGACCGGATGGCGGTTTAGAATGTACAAATTCCGTGTGTCTTTGTGTGTCTTTGTATTTTAGATTTTAGACATGTTAGACAAGACTGTGTCCAGAGGTTAACGTCTTTATTCATGTTGAGCCAAAAGTAACGATCAGCTATTAACTTTCTAGTTAGATGGACCAGGGTGTGAAATGTTGTGCAGCGCGTCAAAGGCTGTACGGAGTAGTTGTTCTGGAAGGTAAGGGCGATTTGTCCCTTTTCCAGTTTCACAATAAATATCAAGATGAACTTGTGAGACGAGTTGAACCAGAAAATAAATTCTGTAGTTCCTCTTCAGGCTTCTGTAATTTCAAAATTGATTTAAGAGTTAGCTTTCCTTCAACAGAGGCAGCTTCGTTCTAGCTTATGCGTGACAAACCGTCAGCGACAACGTTATGTTTGCCTGCAATGTGTTGAATGTCCGTAGAAAGCTGAGAAATGAAATCCAAATGTCGAGCTTGTCGTGGACTTCTTTCCGTTTTGGAGTTGATTACACTAGTTAGCGGTTTATGGTTGGTGTAAATTGTGAATTGTCGACTTTCTACAAAATATGGAAAATGTTTAATCGCTAAGTATATGGCTAGTAATTATCTATCAAAGGCGGATTATTTTATTTCGGCTGTACAACCTTTATTGATTTGCTGGAAAACAGCTCCAACCGCATTATTTCATGCGACAGTAGTAAAACTGAATACTGCGTCGTCTAAAGGATGAGCCAAAAGTGTTGCGTTAGCGAGCGCACCTTTGCTTTCAGAGAAAGCTTGATTGCAAATTTCTGTCCAAGTAAAGTTTCTTGCAGTTTTTAGTTTCTTGAGTAGCGATGCTAGGTGTACATGAATTGGTGATAATAATTCAGCTATAGGTTAGGTACGAAGCGATGGTAATAATTATAACCATACCAATGAACTGTTGAATTTGCCGAATGGAAGTAGGTACTGGGAATTTCGTTATAGCTTCGACTCTTTCCTCGGATGGAAATATTCCTTGAGGAATTATTTTGTGGCTAAGGATGTTAACAGATTTAACGCCAAAAACGCATTTTAAAGATTTGATGTTAATATCAAAATCAGTAAGCTTTTCAAAGAGTAAACAATTTAGTAAACTGCATCTAATGTCAAAACTTTATGTGATCCAGAAAACCTGAATTTCTTACATGAGCTGGTTTCTTTATATAATCTTGGCAAACACTGCAAGCAAGCTTATTGGACGATAATTTGAAACAACTTTTTTGTCACCCTTTTTGAATATCGAGATTACCGCAGCTTCTTTTAGCCTAGGCGGAAAACATCCAGAACTGAAACTATAGCATTGGCTATGTAGGAAAAATCATCCGTAATATAAATTTTTTTTACTACATTATTGCTAATATTTTATTATGTAGATGGGATGCTAACAAGTTGTTGGCGTATTGGTGTAATCCATGTTTAAATGTGAATCTCGAGAAGATAACCTATTTCGTTGATTTATTGTATCAAACGCTTTAAGAATATGAAATTTCAAAAGTATTTAAATCATTTTTGGAAGTTGACCGGACCTATTATTAGACCCGTCCTTGGGGCCAAGCTTTGGGTCAAATACGTTTATCTATATTTAGGTTCATTCTGTCGAAATTAATTTTCCACAACCCGGACGATTGGAAACGAGTTATTAGCAATTTTTCATTTATGGTTTGAGTATTTTTGTCTCGGTGATTAGGGTAAATAGTTATTATAGTCCTATCTATAGAAACTATTATCTAATTCTAAAGTGTTTATTAGCACTTATATTCATTTAAGTTTGAGTATTTATAAATATTGTTTTTTTTCATTTTGGGCAAGATTAGAAAAAAAATTAAACACAAAATGGAATCAAAATGAAAACACAGTGGGATCTTGCCGAAATCTCCGAGAGTAGCTGATTATCTGATCAAAATGAAAAGAAGATTAAAAAAACACTAAAACCATAAATGACAAAGTGCTAACAGATTCGTTTCTTCTTCTCCGTCTGCGTAATTATGTTTTGTCACTGACTATTGGGGAAAATTGCAATTTGAGAAAATTTTTAATGTTGGAGGAAGTCCAAATTTCTGTGCAACCACGGACTAAATTTTCTATATAAAATTGATGTGATCTATGATTCAGGTTACTGCATAGGTAATGTAAATACATATATCAAAATAGTGACGTCATTTACTACTTTTTATTCTTTTTTTATTTCTTGGGTACGCACATATTTATTTTCAAATCTTTCATGATAGTAATATGTGTATTCTTTTTTTCATTGTTTTACATCTTAAGATAGTAGATTTTTAGAATTAGAATTTGGTAATACGAATTTGGTTATAAATGAGACAGTGGCATTCAACAATTTTAGAAAGATCGTTTTTATTCATATTCCGTGTTATAGGTTTGAAAAAACATGTACAAAAAGTAACTATACTATAATTAGTAACTATACTAAGGGCGTATCAGAAATGTGTGCCTTGTTTTAAGAAGCAACTTTTTTATATTTTATAAGTATGATAAGTGTAAGTAATATGAAGCAAATGAACCTGCAAAGTACTTAGCATAATCCAAAACATAAGCAACTTTTAAAAATAGCTGAGGAATTAACCAAAAATCTCAACCTAATCATGATCGACATATTTATTGTGTGGTCAAATCTACTAATAAAATTTCCAAATCCAACATTTAAAATTTTTTATTTGATTTCAAATTCTTAAGTATCTCTTCAATCAATCTATCTTTAAAAAAATAATCTATTGACTTGAAGAAATCCATATAAAGGTGATTATTTGTTTTATTTAAAAGAAAATAATCAAAACCAAAAAAAAAAAACAAAAAGTTGGAACCCTGATTTTCTAGGTAATTAGGTTATACGTCGGTCGGTATCTCTTGAACAAAATCCATTTTTTTTTTATTAAAGTTGTTAGTTATTAATTTTATTTTCGTTACTATTGTTGTGTGTATAGATGTATATACATACTTCTTTAAGATTTGTTTAAGTATATATAAATCTGTATGTATGTAGAAAAAAAAATCAAGATCTTTAAAAAGAACTTCTCTCTCCTCTGGTTGATTGAAAGTGATTATAAAATACAAAAATATGAAATCAAAATACTACAAACGAGAAGAAAATGATCAAAAGTAATGATCATTATATGACGATCAAATTTGTTGATCATACATATATACACTACACAAACACTATATACAGTTTCGAAAATATTTCGTTTTCAAGTGTGTTTGTCAAGGTGGGTGATGATGAGAGGGCGGTATCATGTTAAAGCAATTTAATGATTTTATGGAATGTATTTTATTTTTTCTTGTGTGTTGCTTAAAATACGATTGAGTATAAAAAAAAAGGTTGTTATCTTGTTGAGAAACTTGATGGATGATATCTTAGTTTTGTTTGTTGATCTGAATTATTGTATGCGGTTGTTAATATGTATGTATGTATACCTAAATCTAAATCCCCCCGAAAATATTATATCAACGCGTCGAACTACAAAAAATTAAAAGATTGATAAATTTTTGTTCTCTTGATTTTTTTTTTTTCATCTCCTCCAAATGAACACCACCAATGTTAAAATGCCACCTAAGATGTTTAATAGATTGGATTCGGTATTTCTTTATCTCATGAGATTTATACAAAAAAAAACAAAAGCTTTTCTTTTTGGTTATAATTTATGGTCATATAACGTTGTGTACTGGACGATTAAAATTATTTTATTTTGTGTGTTCGGTCCGGAGTGCTTAACTTTGCGCGACAAGGTTATACATTTTATTTGTGTAAATAGTGTGACGATATATTCGTATATATTGTATCTTAATTAGCTGCTAATTGATGTTGTATAATATTTCTATTTTCTTATGTATTTCGGGTATAATAAAAATTTTATGCATTGTTAATATTTTTTTATCGTATCTAATATTGAATGGGCCCATTGTCACCTGAAAAACTAACAAGACGGCGACAACGACGACGTAAAAAATATTTATTATGCTTTTGGCATAACTTTAATGTAATAAAGGTGTTCTATTGTTTTATTTATTAATTAATGATTTGTTTAAACAATTAATTGGGTTCTTGATCAGCAACAATCATTACTCATTTTCGGGTAAATCTCCCTCGTGCTTATGTATAGGTTTATGTAATAAATGGTGTGATTTATTAAATATGTTAATTGTTGTTAAATAGTATTGGCATTTTTAATTAAAGATGAGTGCTAACATATTTAAATTACATTTATTGTGGTTACACTTCAAATTCGGCCTATTCATCATCATTTATATCAACTAACGTTTAAAATTTGAGACTTTAAGGTAAACATTAAAGTAAGGTTTTTCAGCAAAATATATAATTTAGGCTAGATCCTCCTCCTTTTTCCTGTATTTTATTATTACAGCTTAGCGAAATTTCAACAATTGGCAGAATGTAGTTCAGATTGCACATTAAGAATTCAATTGAAAAATTCACATGTGAGAACTCCAATACCATTTCTAACGCATAGTGTTTATATAAGTTCGTTGCCCTGTTCTTTTAGCTAAGTGAAGTAGTATACTATTCTACCAAAATCGATTTTTAATTAATTAAAAAATTAACATTAATTATATTCAACATTTTCAACAGTCGTTCATTTCGGACGTGTTTTATTTTCTTGTTAATTTTTTGCAAATTTGTGTAATTATTTTATTAAATTGATGATTAGTTATTTAAGTGTTATATACCTATATGTATGTATATATTATGAAACCAAAATAGTGTTACATATTGTGAAAAAATTAAAAGTGCAGTGTTAGCTTTTTTAAATTATTTAATATACACTCCCGGCCAAAATTATTGGGTCGATGAGTTTTTTGTCAATTTAAATTAAGGTGGTACACCAATATCAACATTGGTAAATTCACGCTCTAGGCAGATTGGCCTGTATGGATTCTGAGGAGGACAATCTGGTGCATAACCAGGGAACATCAAATCCGGTCGGTCAAATGATTAACGAGGAACAATTCTCATTCCAAAGGAGCTCTAGGACGCTCAGATCTCCAATGAAAAATAACAAATTAATATTTGCAAAAGACGCAGTCTCCACTGAAAAAAAACATCAGTGTCAGAACAAATTCCGAGTACATCAGCAAATATTATAAACAGCAGGTGTTGAATAAATTTCAAAAAATGGAGAAACTAATTGCGCAGCTGAGCAACAAAGTTGCTGAGCTTAAGAGAGAAAACTCTACACTAAAAGAAAAGGTTACAAATAACAAAGCTGAGGGATTCAGCACGAGTTAAAAATCTGCCTTCTCACCAAAATCAGCCATCAACCGTTCAACTTGATCATTTAAATAATGCCAACTGGTTGCTGCGGCAATTTCCAGTTCTTCAAAAGAATAATAGATTCAATGCTCTGAGTCACTAGTGAACCAACTAACTTTAAGGCGCTTTCAAACAGCGACATTAAAATTACCGTTCAAAATGAAAATGACTACAGAAATGTCAAAAAACTATTGGAAGAATTAAAAAATAAACCCACAAAAAATATCGAATCACACCTATCAGCTGAAGAGGATCATCCATTAGTCATGATGAAAGTAAATCAGATTTAGAAAAAATGGGACATGAAGTCGCAGGTGTTACCAACATATCCAAAATGGTCACAATTGACGGTGTAAAAGTCAGGAAACACTTTCCATTGTTTTACATCGATTTAAAACAAAAAAACAACAATAAAGAAATATTCAACATCAAGAAACTTGCATACTGTACAGTTAAAATTGAGCCACCTAACAAGACAAGGGGCCTTTCCACAATGCACAAATTGTCAACAACTCGGACATACCAAGAGTTTTTGATATCGTTAAACCAAATGCGTGAAATGTGCTGAAGATCACCACTCAACAAAATGCAAAAAACAACCAGATAGCGAACCTTCATGTGCTCTTTATCATCAAGAAGTTATAAAGGATGCCCTGTATATCAGAACAAAATTAAAAGTCAACAGAGTAATAGAACAAGCGTAGTACATCGATTACAAACCAACGCAGCAAAACCTCAAACAACAATCACACCATCCACAGTTGGATTATCTTATGAGCAAACCACCAAATCAGTTAATGAATTAAACCAAAACAACAAACACACATAAGTTAATAACCAGTCTAATAACATTGAAATCATTAAAATGCTCAGTCAAATTCAACAGACACCTGGTCACTTAGCAGAAAGGATGGCAAAACTGGAAATTAATTTCTATCCGCCAAGTAAAAAAGTCAGTATACACAAAAATGATTAACTCGTTCCTACGCGTTGTACCTTGGAACGCCAATGGGCTCAACCAACGAGCCCAGGAACTGGAAATATTTCTCCATACAAACAATATAGATATAGCGCTGATTTCAGAAACGCACATCTCTAGCAAAAGTTTTATTAGAATAAAGGGATTCAACTCGAGGAGTGGTTCAGCTGTATTAATTAAAAATAATATCAAACATAATCAACAAGAGAATATTCGGGAAATATATATGCAAGCAACGGTTATCTCAATCCAATATAATGGCGCATACTGTCCTCCACGGCATACACCAACGAAGTTACAATTTAATAACGTCTTCAATAAACTCGGCCCAAGATTTATTATTGGAGGGGTCTACAATATAAAACATTCAGCTTGGGGTTCCAGGATAATTTCTCCTGGAAAAGGAAATGCTCTGTTCAATGCCATTCATGAAAACAAATTATGTGAACATCTGTCTCCAGGAGGGCCAACGTATTGGCCAACGGATCCAGGTAAAATACCAGATCTATTTGATTTCTTTATCATGAAGGGTATTTCATCCAGTTACACTAGAGGCGAAGGGATTAACGGATTGGAATCTTTCCAGAGAAAAGTTAGAAGTGCTAGTTGAATTAAAAGTAAGTATCAAAAGTAATGAGGAGTTGGAACATCAAACAATGAATTTCATTGAATACTGTTAAAAGGCCGCTAGCCTAGCTACTCGAGAATTAAAGGAAAAAGCGAACATGGAAGCCAAATACCCTGCTGAGATCAGGGAGCAAATCAAGGAAAGAAGAAAGGCAAAGAGAATATGGCATCTCACCAGAAACCCCACTGACCAAACAGCCTTTAATCGGAAAAGCAACAAAGTCAATAGACTAATCAAAAGCTTTAAACAAGATTGCCTCGATTACTACTTAAGCGGGCTAGGCCCAGAAATGGATAAAGACTACTCGTGATGGGAAACCAGAAAATGTAAACGACCTGTATCTCGGATACCATCCATAAGAAATGCTCAAGGTAGTTGGGTTCGATAAGACAAAGGTAAACCGCAACATCGACGTAACATTTGTGTATCAACCATTGAAATTGCCGAAGAAATCGACAAAAATGTTTTAACCAAAAAAAGGCAACATGAATTGATGAAATATCGCCGGGTCTATTCAAGGAACTACCACGTAAAGCAATCATCATGATCACATACTTATTTAATGTCTGTATATGAGATTGAAGTATAGTATGCACCCAAATGCTTCAAAACGATTCAAATAATTATGCTGAAGAAACCAGGCAAACCAGATGAAGAAGTAACATCGTACAGACCAATCTCACTGCTCCCGACCTTATCAAAGCTGTTTGAAAAACTACTTCTGAAACGTCTCAAGCCATTGGAAAACGTTCCTGATTTTCAATTTGGATTAAGGAGTAACCACTCCACAATAGATCAAGTCCATCGAATCACTACGGCGATAGAGCAAGCGTTAGAAGAAAAATAATTATGCCCCGCTGTATTTCTGGATGTATCCCAGGCCTTTGTAAGGGTTTGGCATGAGGGATTAACATTCAAGTTGAGCAAAATGCTACCACAAAGTTATTGCCAGCTGCTTCAATCATACCTCTCTGATCGCAAATTCAGAGTCATCCATGAAGAAACATGTTCTGACTTTTATCCGACGCTAGCGGGAGTTTCGCAGGGAAGCGTATTAGGACCCCTCCTCTACCTTCTCTACACTGCAGACATACCTACAACAAACAAAACATTCATCGGTACGTTTGCTGACGACACTGTAATGGCAATAAACGATTCTCAACGAAAGGCAGTGGAAAATCTTCAACGAGCAATGGACAATGTTACTAAATGGACGATTGATTGAAAAATCGCGCTTAATGAGCGTAAATCAACCCATGTGACATTTATGCTCCGACCCAAAAATATCAACCAGCACATATTGATCAACGGGGTACAAGTACCGCAGGCTGAATCTCCCAAATACCTTGGTCTGCATCCTAGACTCAAGGTTAAACTGGAAACATCACGTGAGACAAAAAGCTGAACAGATACGATTAAAACAACGTTAAATGTACTGGTTAATTGGGTATCATTCCAAAATGAACCTGTATTGCAAAAGACTAATTTACCAGACCATCTTCAAACCAATATGGATGTATGGTGCTCAGCTATGGGGTTGTACTCATAAGTCCAATCCACATTATCCAACGTAGTCAAAATAAATTTCTTCGAATGATCACCAACGCCTATCGATTTATGACTAACAGAACTACACAATGATTTACAAATACAATTGATAGATGACGTCATCCGCGAATGTGCCATCAAACATGAAAAGAGACCTCTCATCCACACCAACGTTGAGGCCGTACAACTACTGGATAGTACAAACGAAATAAGGCGGCTCAAACGAACCAAACCACATGAGCTACCGAATGAATATCACACCTCAGGGGAACTAGACATTGGTGCAACAAACCCACATAAGTTTATTAAAATCAACCTTACTTATGAATTAAACGAATTAATAATGTTTAATATTGTAGTAGCCATACCAATAGTTTTTGATATTTAACTACTTATGTATTTACCTTCAAACGGCACATTTCCTATAGTTATTTCACATCCTCTGGCCACCATAGTTAATGGTTCATTATCGAAGTTCAGCTGCCTAGTAAAAATTGCCTTTAATAATATTTTTAATCCGTCGGATTCATGAAAATTGTTTCTCCTATAAGACTTTTGTAACCAGAACCATTTCAATTTTCTCTGGCACAGTTAAACGCTCAATTCTAGATCATGAAGATAAGAAATAACACAAACGTTAGATGTGATTTACAAAACTGAATAAATTGTTTTGATGACGAATTTCGAGTATTTCCAATGAAAACGTGATGTTTTTTATTTCAAACGTATTGCAGAATCGAATGCGTGTGTTCTAAGAAGGAGAAATTGAAAAAATTGAGTTTCGTCGATTACAACGCCATCTATCATGAACCGAACAAAATATTTCATTCAAATCATACGTACTTTTAGTCGTAGAATCCGTATCTGCAATAAAAAATATGGCTTCCTATCTTAGTTTAAAAGTTACCCCCGCCCCACCTACAAAGCGGGGGTGGGGGACTATTTTTTTTGCACTAATGTATTTCCTCCGCGGTATGATTAAATTTTGATTATGGACATTTTTCCGTAGAGTGGCTATTTTTCGAGATATTTGATCGTCTCAGTTTAAAAGAAACACCCGGTATATAGAGTTGGCAAATAGAATGTTTGAGCAAACTTGAGTGTTTAATAGTTTTTAAAAAGTGCCAAAGTAATTTCTCCATCCGTACACTTGAATGTGTCACAGAAAATTGTCGACAATTAAAGAAAGAATTTTCCAAAGGTTGAATTTGTCTTGCAAATGGTTGGATTCGATTTGCAAAAATGTGAATTTAATTTGAAAAAGATAAAATTGGACTGCAAAAGGTTAAATTTGGAGTGCAAACCTTGTACTGCGTTTCCATATCGGATCATAGTTGCATCAATTATCATACATAATCAAAACGCATTGTGGTCGGTTATTTTTTTTTTTTGGCTCATTTTACGCATCGATCGAAACACGGCGTATATATAGCCAAATATAGTTTACAAAATGTGAAATATATAAAAATATATATTCTATATCTATTTATATATAAAAGTCCAATGAATGCATCTGTGCAGCTCAAAGTACACTAACTGAAACCGACCTTCAAAAAAATTTCGCAACAATGTAAATGGGAATAAATTCCATTAAGTTTCAATAACCCCGATAGAATTTCCCCACAAAAGAAAAATTATAAAATTATTCGGAAAAATCATTTATTACCAAAAGATTTTCACACCCAATACATTCCTCAAACGATGCGCGTGCTCAAAAGAAAATTAAATCAATCACAATATAAATTTTCATTCGCGCGCATGATTTAACATTAAAGATCCGTATAAAATATTTTCAAAATGCAATAAATATATTTCCCGTGTCACTTAGAGAGATACATAGATGAAAAAATAAATAAAAAAATTTAAAATTCAAAACAATTTCAAGAATGTCTCATGTTTTATGCATCACCAATTCCTAATATTCATCAAAAGAAAATCTACACAGTGTTTCACGACTGCAACAAATAAACCAAAATAAAAAAAAAATGGAAAAATAAATTGAAAATATTTAGTCTTGCAATATTTCCATTTTGTGATGGGAAAATTTTTCTTATGTCTTCGCAGTCTTCTTATTCCGTTTTTTTTTGCAATATGCATATATATTCAAATATAATCTTTTAAATCCAATTTTTTTTTTCTTGTCTTGGATACTCGCCATTCTAAACTAAAGATGTATATAATATACATATTATAATAGTTTTGTCTTATAACCACTGAGGTGAATGGTGGTACGTTATGATGCTAAACATACAATAAAAAACTTGACCACCATCATGTTAACAGACATGAAAAGAAAATTCATTCAAATTAAGAAAACAACAACGATATAATAAGATAAAAGGAAGGTATATTGTTGAAGAAGAAGATTTAAATTATAATAATTACAATTGTCTTGTTATATTTAACAAATAGTTTTTTAGCTTTTCTATCTACAGTACTTTCATCTTCTTAAGTTATGAGATAATAAGATAAATATAAAAAAAAAAAACGTTAAGTAAGAAAATACACAAACACTTAGTACTCTACTCCACATCTACTATAATCGTCGTCTGTATACTTACAACAAACGGGAATAATTATAATTTTAATTGGGATGTTGTTTAGATAATTTTAATTAGGTATTTAAAAAAAAATTGTATAGTGTATATACTATTATACACACAAATAATAATATTAAAGGTGATTAGAATCAATTTTTAATGTAAAAGTGAAATTTATGTATCTAAACACATGAACAATTAAAGTAACTATATCTAGGTATATAAATATGAAACGATAATATCGACGTAAATTAGAGATTATATATACTTATCTAACTTCTTGTGATGTCAGATAAAAGTTTCATTTTTTTATTTATTTTTCCAGTTGTATGCTCGTAAACTTGTAATTATGCTCATTTAAATAATGATCATGCGAAACA
The DNA here is from genome assembly GCA_951394425.1 of Tipula unca. NCBI lineage: Eukaryota > Metazoa > Arthropoda > Insecta > Diptera > Tipulidae > Tipula > Tipula unca. Next base: position 78,985,672 of record OX596380.1, read on the forward strand.
AGTGTTTGTTCAATTACACAGTATTTGGATTAGGTTTTGTTGAACTATATATATACAATACGCTGTATAAAGGGTATAATATGTATAGGGACTATATAGGTAGGTAAGGTATGGCAGTCCAGAAGAGACACGCATAGTCAAAAGCAATTTCATAGCCATACCTATATACTCATTGAAACTATATTGAGCTGTTTACAAAGCGTTGGATACTAATGACGTGCATCCTGCTGAGTTCTATCAGATCATTTAAGAAGGGCATCTTTGATGTGTCAGCCTGTTTTGAGATAAATGAGGATAAGTTAGGTCTTGCCAAATTTTAACACGACCAAACATGTTGGGCTATTCCGCATGAGCTACAGTTTGATCATCTGTCGTTTGTTAATTTATTAGCTGTTTCCAAGTTATTGCTCTCGGTATCACGATGCTAAAGAACACCTCTATATCCAGAAAGGTTACTATTGTATAGCCCAAGCTTAAAATCGAGAGATTTTTCGATGAAGTGTATAAAGGAATACAGCGCTGCCTCCACAGATTTCCCTTTGCAATACGCATGTTAAGATATAGCAACATTCCTCGACCCGATCTTGCCTCCGATGTTCGCTTCTTTTCGTCTTGCACTATTTGAAATAATATTGTGTGTACAACAGAAGAGATCTTTCATCGGCAGTCAGGTTGACTGGGCTTCTGTGCTAACCCCCGTCTTGACATGTTGGAGCAGGTCGAGAGTTTTCCCTAAATATGTCGAAGTAGGGAGTCGCTATAGTCCATTCGACTATTCCTTCAGTTGGCAGGCATGATGCGACCATCTTCTTGTGCCGAGAACCTCATAGGTCTCATGGCCGTAGCAGAAAGCTTCGTTCTTTTTTCAAGCTTGGGACTTTCTTCCTGAGTTCTAGGTTCCATTAGAAGAAGGCCTTCACCCGTGACTTTCACCCGGTTTCGAATCTGTGATTTTCCTGTCCTCTGCGGGACTGGCCTCACTTTAGTCTTTGATTTTGCCATTGATTCATCGTTTATATGTAGACTCGGAGAGAGGTTTCTATACTGTTCCCGGAATTTTCAGAGAAATGGACTATTTTGTATTATTTTCTTGTTTTTGTTGATCCTTGTTTTTCTCACCCGATTAGCGGTGAAAATAGGTCCGTCTGTGCAGAAATCCGCAGTACACAGTAAAAGGCTATACATAATCCGAAGGGCGCCTGATACCCAGATCCATCGTTTGCGACTAAGCTACTTTTTAGACTGGATTTCCAGTTTGGTAATTAATCTATTAGCGCTAGCATCTGTATACAGAATAGTTTAAACAACCGTACATCTACAGAGAAGGCACTAAACCCATGTCTCCAGAGCGTCCTGTCTTTTGTATCATATCGCTCGCATAAACCTGACTGTTTGTGGTTTTACTTAGCTGTGATTTTAAATAGCTTCGCATAATAACCGTTTTGCCAAAAGTGGTATTATATTCTCCCATGAACAGTCAATAATTATAATTACCTTCGGATAAGTGTTTCACAAATATGATATACCTGTGGTTTCTTCATCACTTCCATTCATTCATCCCATTCAACAATTACAGTATACCACCTGCGCATTGCATAGCTCCATGTCGTCCATGCGCTATTTGCTGTACAGTGACATACAGTGAAGATGGGTCGGCCCATGAGTTCTACTTTCCAACAGAGAGTCATAGATGTTTTCAATTTAATCACCGATCGTAATCGGGAGATGAAAATCCCTTTTGCACATGCCGCCTCTGTTGGGATTCGAACCCGGTATCTCCCGATCCAAACGTCCCAGCTTTAACCACTGCGCCGTTTGCTCGGTTAACGCATATATAGTAAATACGAATGTTTTGAAAAGATTTGCCAAATTTTAATTATCAAAGGATTCGTTTTGATCGCCGTTTTCTTCAAATTAGAAAATGTTGATGATTTGTTAGAACTAACCTCCCCTGCCTTGCTTTCAATTTTCACTGTTTTGTGCTGGTATACCATTTTTTTAGACACAGAGCGTAAACTTTCGAAACATAAATTGTTGGTCGTTATTCTTGTTTTGTTTTGTACAAATAACATCTACATTATTGTTCCAAGAGTTTAAGAATGACAATCTCTTACTCTTTCCACATTGCCATTATGTAACTCAATTAAAATAAAAAAATTATTAAAACCGAGTGCCTATACTAGATGATTTTTTTAAATTTTGTTGAATAAATTCTTCGAGAAATTTCAATTTAAATTCGATCATTTAAAAATTTCCGAACTTTTGTTTCAAACCATTCGTTAATCAATCTCACATTGAATTATAAATCATGATGCTTATATCAAGCGCTTTATTAAACTTTAAAGCTACTTGTGTCATCAATATGGAAACATCCGTGAAGTTATACTATACTGTACAATTGCAAAAACAAACTAAAATTAGGAAAAAATATAATTTTCAATTAAAATGTTCATGGTAAAATATATATATAAAACATATTAGGAAAACGGGAAAATAGTGAAAGTCAAAATTTTTATACTACACTGCACCAATTTAAAAACGGAACAGAAATTTTCTTTGAAAAAATACCCAAATTTGAACGCCTGCTGAAATGTATCTTGGTGAAATAACGCTTTTCAAAAAAAGTTTTGTTTTTAACTGAATGAAATTTTGCCTTCTTTTCTGGAATTTGTTAATTTTATTTTGTTTTTTATGACTTTTTTGAGTAAAACAAAAGATGTCTAAAAGAAAACAAAAATATGCTGCTGTTTGAGATTGTAAACTAACTTTTTAGATATTTCATTCCAAAATCCAAATCAGCCATTTTATAGAGAATTTAGAAACATTAAAAATGTTATCATGGAAATTTCTGTGCGGCCACTCCTTGTGTAAACAATGCTTTACTGCAACGCATAATTTCTTCGTTGTCGACGGTGATTATCAGTCAGATACGGAACTCTAACAGATCGAAATGATCTAAATCGATAAGATTAACAGATTCAACTGTTTTATTATTCTTTGTTTTGATATTTGGTTTTGTAGTAGTACATTATTTCTAATTTCTTGGGCACTGCTGGACCTGGGGCCCTACTATCACTTTCGACAACGATTTTCGACGACGGTCGTTTTCCTATAGTAGGCAAAGGAAGAAAAAGGTAAACAATAGTAAATTTATAATATTGTTTACCTTTTTCTTCCTTTGCCTACTATAGAAAAACGACCGTCGTCGAAAATCGTTGTCGAAAGTGATAGTAGGGCCCCTGTTTTTTGTAGCATAACGTGCGAGAGCTCGATCTTCTCTTAATGTAGCTTTTCATTGTTGATCAAACCGTCCACGCCGACTCACACGGCCTGTTTCTAAATATCAGACTACCTGTTTCTGACAGATACACTAATATCACAGATGCGCCCAATTTGACTCTTCGAATATATATATATGCGATAAATTAAATTATTATTTTCCATATAAAGAGGTTCAATTAAAAATGATTTAAAATTTTATCGTAGGGTATTTAGTTTACAAGATCAAAAAATGTACTTGTCGGTTTTACACTTTTTGATAAGTTTTCTCTAAAACTTCAATAATTCGACAAGGAGTGCCGCACAGAAATTTCGATAACATTTGGCAAAATAATAGAAGGCAAAATTTCCTTCAACTAAAAACAAAAATTTGTTTTGAAAGGCGTTATTTCACCAAGATACAAGCGTTCAAATTTGGGAATTTTTTCGAAGAAAATTTCTGTTCCGTTTTTGAATTGGTGCAGTGTATATAGTATCAAAATTTTGACTTTCACTATTTTCCCGTTTTCCTAATTTGTTTCATCGTCAGTCTAATAAAATCATTAAAATAAACTGGATTATTTAAAATCTCTATCGACAAACCTTGGCAGATTTAAAAAATGCAATTTTATGACAGTTTAAATTCATTTGGAAAAAGGATAATTTAAATGGAAAATTGTTAATTTTAATTCTACAACGTTTAATTTATATTCATCAATGGTTTAATTCTGTTTGGAAAAAATTTAATTTCAAATGGAAAAAGTTTCAGTGAATTTAGAAAAAAGTGAATTCTGTTTGGAAATAGTTTAATTTAATTTGGAAAAGGTTGTGTTCAATTTGGAAATGGTTTCGGTTCTATTGGAAAAAGTTGCGTTTAACTTGGAAAAAGTTCAATTTAATCTAGAAAAGCTATAGGTATAGAAGAAGTAATATAATAGAAAAAATTACGAAATAAAATGTATTTTTTTCTTTCACACATTACGGACAATATTGAGATAAACAGAAAACAAAATATTTAACCGTACATCGAAGGAGATTACGTTGCGCCAACTCAACGGCACAGAAATCAGCTGTGGACTGTGCTGTAAGTATAACGTATGACGGTGCTCATACTACATGCTTAATCTGTAGATAGTTCCGATTTTATTAACACAATCCCGAGATGCAAATTAATTTTCTCTTGGTAATGAAAGGCTAGGTAGTATACATATATGTATATAAATGATTCACTTTAAAATGCATGCGTCAGATAACATTATTTTCATTTTATACAGAAATTAAAAAAATAAAATTGAAAATATGTCTAACGCAATTTCTATTTATTACTGGTGATAAACACAACAACGCGAACTAATAAATCGAAATAATTCTGATATTCCTGATAGTTGGGTATTCATATAAGTACATATATACATATATATGTATATTGTACATGGGATTGTTGTTGAAATATTTCCAAAGAAATGCAGCTGTATCTTTCGGGCGCCAGCTGCGTCCAGATCATGAACATTATTAATAACGATAATTCCTACTCTCATACCATTTACATACTACAGAATAAATGCCGAATTGAATTTTGACCAGTATACCTTCGCACATTTTAAATTCAGAGACATTTTGTTATTTGATAAGCGCAATTTTCAGAGTGGCACTCCAGAGAGAAATACGAATTGGGAATCAAGAATATTGAAATAGTTGAACTAAAAGTTCAATCCTGTATTATTATCCGGTATTTCAATCCGGTAAATCCTGTTGTAAACACAACATTTTTTGGATGCGTTGCATTTTACTATGCCAATCATAATCATCGACATCGAAGCTACAGTGCATTAAAAAATAAAAATTTCTGGAACTATTTTGTTTATATTTGTTCTATTCTAAACTCTAATTGGGTCTCCTATAAATCATTTTGTTTCATATACAATGGTGCTTTAGGTAGGCCGTGAAACTTTCCACATCAACTTTTAGTAAATTTTTGTTTTGTTAGAATGTCAAAACGTTTCCAAGAAACTGAAAATGTCTATACAAATCGCAACAGAAGATCCACGACCTCGGGTATTAAAAATTCAAGCAGCGGTAAAACAAAACGCCGAATTTTCGATGCACAAATTTAGCCGGGAGATTACATGATATTGTTGAGATGCCGGTAAATACGAACGGCTGTTAAGGAGAATAATGTTGCTGCCAAGTTAGTAAGCAATTTCCATGGTAGTTAGTTTAACCATTCACCGATCGGTCGTTTAACGTTACGGAAAGCAAAGTAGTAGATCTGGACGAAAGCGATTGTTCCCTGGAATGAGTGACAAGTAGGCTCTGTGTGAATATGTTAAAAAAAATTAGTTATAACTTTGGTGAAATAGAACTTTCGAATTAATTCGTATAGGCTTAACAAAATAGTGCAATTAATACCGAATCACGGGTGGGCTAACGAATATGAATTGAAAGTATTTTTATACTAGATGGTAGCTGGTTGTAGTTATCGTGTAACTAGCGGGTTTGTGGGCATCAGACGGTTAGTACACAGGTATAAATGATAATAGTTTAGAAATACCACAAAATGATGAAATTTATAGATTTACTGTTAAATCGATTAATCCACAAATCGATGTTAGACCATTTCACGGCACACATGGAGCATATCATAAAACCACCAGCAGATGAAAACCAGATGCAAATTGGGATGAATTTTTGTAGGCTCTCTAAAACCGGTAATTTTGCCAATGCAATCGGAGCTATAGATGGATGTTACATACGGATCAAATTTCCTGTGAACAAACACGATAAGGGTTTTTATTCAATTCAGTACCAAGCAGTGGTGGATAGTACCCACTTATTTAATGATTGATATGTATTCGTTGGTTTCCCAGGTTCTGTTCACGACACAATGGTATTCAAAAATAGTCCGCTATTCGAAAATGGAACATATACCAACAACAACAGATATTTACAAGGTGACAGTGGCTAACCTTTGCACATTAAACCCAGTAACAGTCATAACACCGTATAAAAATGCCACTGAATTTCAGAAAAAATTGCACATTAAAAATGGAGACATATTCTCCGCGCCGGAGAAATATTTTTAATATCGTTAGAGTTTAGGATCCAAAATAGTATCAAAACCGTTTTGGTTGCTTGTACAGGGTGTCCGCCGGGAAGGTATACTACTTTATTTTGCCGCCATTTTGGTAAACGTTAGTCTTGTTCATATTTGGCAGTCGTGAAGTAGACACGTGGCAAATTTGTTATTTAAAAATATTCGATAAACGTGTTTTAATCGTTAAAACATTTTATTAAAATCCATCATCGATTACTGTGACGATGAGAAAGTTACGTGAAATTTTTGGGAGAAAAAACGTGCCAACAAAACGCACTATTTATCGTGTAGTGAATGATTTCGAAGAAAGAGGGCCTGTAGGTGATAGGCCCAAGCATGGGCCACAACGTACTGCAAGATCGGCTGGAAACATTACTGCTGCTCAAGACAGTGTTCAAAACAATCCATCAACCTCAATTCGACGCCGTGTTCAGGAGCTTGGTCTTCAAAGAACAAGTTTGGCCACAATTTTGCACAAGGATTTGCATTTGTTTCCATTTAAGATTCAGTTGACACAAGAGCTTCTTCCACAAGACCATTTACGCTGCCGTACATATGCCTATAGGATGTTACAGCTCGCCCATGACAACCCCGATTTTCATGAAAAAATCATAATGAGTGACGAGGAACATTTTCATTTGAATGGATATGTGAATAAACAGATAAGTCGGTTCTGGGCAATGGAAACCCCTCAAATTATTCATCAGTCACCTTTACACCTTTTTTAACACCACAACTGCATGCTTTGGGCTTGATTAACACGTGGTATCAACAAGACGGTCCCACATCGCATACAGCCAGGATTACAATGGAATTACTGCGAGTAGTATACCTTCCCGGCGGACACCCTGTATTTTACATAAAATTTGTGTCTCTGGCGGCAACTTTGGCCCAATATCTGACGCTAATGCTATATTGGAACAGGATGATATTATGATCGACGAAAGCACCAACGCAGATCTTACAGACTCCACAGAAGCTTTGGATTTTCGAAATAGCCTTTTGGAACAATTACCTTAATGAAACAACAAAAAAAATTTCATTTCATTTAACAATTAAGTTAATCACATTACTATCTGATTTAATTAATTATTCGTGCAACGCTTAATCAGAACCGTCTGAACCAGCATCTCCCATTAGAATATTTATTTATTTTTCAAGTCGTTTGTCTCATCTCTCGCGTTTTTCCATACATTTATCATATAGACACATTCTGATCTTATTAGCTAGAGCAGAGCCCGACCTAGACGTAGATTGCGTTGAAGAATAACCTAATATAGACGCCGTTGGGTTATAGTTAGACGTCGAAGGCCGTCGAATGGTGGTGTCGGTACACTCTCAAGAAATATATCGTCAACTGTGGTGCCGTTTTCTATGTATGCCCTAGTGGAATTCATATATTCTCCATTACTGTTGAAAATCAAATAAGAAGGATGAAAATTATCTTTTTGGCTCTCATATTTATGAATTATATCATATACGGCCAGTAGCCTAATTCTATAACGAATAAGATAACTTGAAAACGCGAAAACGAGTACTTTACACGTTTTAATACCAAAATGGTATTCTATAACTTTACACCAAGATAAATTACAAAATGGGTAAGATATTAAACGTCAAAAAATTACAAATACAATTTATCTTGTGTAGTTCGTTTACACGGATAAAAATTTAAAATTTAAAACTAAAATTTCACGAAGAAGGCGGGCTAGTGCCGAACAAAAAAACCATGTTTGTCCTTGTTACTCTTTATATTATATTATGAAATGAAACACTAACAAAATGTCAAAGTGGATTTAGACACGATTATTCAGCAAGAAAAACTTTACACGCTGACTACTTTGTTTTATAGAATCCCATTTAACCTAAATAAGATAGAAATTGTGTAAATTTTTTTTGTGTAAACTTTTTCAATGTTTCGTTTTTTCACATTATCTTGTTTTTACAGAATTAGACCACAGTCCTCCTTAAGCTCTTTCTCTATTGGGGCTTATTTTATAAAACTTTTATTAATTGATGCAAACCTTACACTTCTTTATAAATGAATTCTGGCTTGATTCTTTCATCGTGAGTCCCTAATAAAATAAAAAATAATTATAATCCCTTCTTTGGTATCGTAATAAATATTCTTACATATATCATATTGTTTATCTACAATTCTTTCATGGTTTTTTGATTTCTCGAATTTCAGTTTGGTTTGCCAAATTGTTGATACACGTCGTGATCGTGATAAATTGTTTTCGTTTTTTTTTGTGGTGAATAAATTTAATTTTGCTGTCAACATTTTAATTTTTATCACTTTTTACCAACTTTTAATCGTTTCACACAGAGCCTTACATATAAAATGATAAACGGTTTACTCATCGTGCCATCATATCCTTCAAATCAAGTTTTACAGGTTTTTTGAAAAAGGTTTGAAATCAATATAAATGTTACAAAAAATTGCTATTCGCGGGTCCGCCCCATAGTTTCAGTGTTACGAATTCGTATTATCAATTTTACAAATTATATTTGCGTTATAATTTATATATTTTTGACAACCTCACTTGACATACATATATATGTTGCATATATATAATAATGACATAATCAAATAAATATTCTAATTGAGTTTACTAATTTTGTTTTGATTTGAAAGTTCTGCTCTAATTGATTCGGAATGTCGCATGAATATGAGCAAACACAAATGAATAATCGCATTTGAGAATATTTTTGATATTATTGCAATATCAACCTCAATACTGATTTATTGAATGTCCAATTTTCATAAATTGGTAGTCGCCAATTGTGCATTAACTAAAACTACATACATTTTATTGCTCTCTACTGTCATAATATGCCTTTTCTCTTTCTCTTATTCTTATAACTATGATACTAATCTACTAGTCAGTCAGCATCTCATACACAAATATTTATAAATCCAAATCAAATATAGGAAAAAAAATAATAATTTCTTCTTCTTCAGTTGAGATCTTCTTTTCATTGAACCACAAAAAAAAACTCCATTCTTAGTTTATTATTTGTGTGTTTTATAATAAAATATTAAAGCGAAGTAACTAACAACACGAGAAAAACTAAAAAAGAAATTCATAAATTCAATAACACTATGTATTATTAAACCAAAGGAGAGGACCTCAAATAAAAATGAACGAAAAATTCTGAAGTTTCTTTTCATCAATTATTGTATATTTTATAATATAATAATATGTGCATGTATTTCGACGTGTTTTTTGTTTAATGTCTAGTGGCGGCAGATGGAAGAAAATTCAAAGGAGTGAAAATAAAAAACAAAAACTAAAAATAAAAAAATATATACTACAAAACACAACATAAAAAGAAAACCAAAACAAAATGAATTAAAAAGAAAACAAAACAAGAAAAGTTTTTTCTTATTTATTTAATTTTTTAGTTTTGTTTTTATTTTTTTTGGACAGCAATATTTCGGTACATCATTGACGGAGCTGGTATATATTATGTGGTAATATAGTATAACTGAGGTGACGATTAATGACGATATGTTGATGGCAGCATACCGGCGATCATTTTTTAATATTCGTAAATTATTAACGAAGAAAATATCGTCGCTAAAAATTCAGAATTTGGAGTCTTCTACTCGAACTGTATCAAGTATATGTGTGTAAAGTAGTAAGAAAACGTTGTGTTGGCCAATGTTGCCATTGGAATAACATCTAAAGTATCGGGATTCGTAAAACAAATTTCATATTACAAAATTCAAAATTTCAAAACAACAAAATTTCATAGATATTTGATTAGTCAGCCATATTGGTGGTTTAAACGAAAATCAGTTTTGTTTAACGGAATTCGTTCTTATTTTGACTAGGATTAAAAAAATATTTATTTATTCCATTGGGCGAATGACTCACACATATACTTACTCATTAAAAACACCTAACCGTGATTTTTGGTCACCACCGATAAACGAACCCGAGACTCTCGAATACCAAAGCAAAAAGGCTACTTACTGTGCCAATAAGAGCGGCAAAAAAAACATTCTTTACTTCGATTCAAATTCTGAAAGAAAATTGGTTTAAGGAAAAAAGTAGTTAACAGATGTCTGACGAACTGGAGAAATTGCATTACGCACCATTCTGCGTTAGCCACATTATTATTACATATTATAACAGTATTTTAAATGCCATTGCTGGTCCCTAACTGTGGCAACAATCTATTTCCATCGGTTTTGATCATATCTCTGCTTCTACGATATTGTGGCTCTCACGCAGGATCCGCACGCAGCACATGACCGTTTTCATCAGATCTCGATAAATCTCTCTAATCTCTTGTTCTCGTTCGTATTCGTCCCACTTTCACATCCATACATAACAACGGGCTGTTCATTGCTTTGTAAAGCTTCAGCTTCACGAATTCGGCCTCAGCATTATTAACTATAGATATTTCATATCAAATGTCAAATATCTATAGTTAATAATATTGAAATTTGTCCCATAATTTTAATTGTTAATCAAGATATAATAATAATTAATAGAGGACGGAAGCTGGGCTCGAAGCGGTAAACAAAAAGCTGACTTGTTTGCGAGACACCTAGAAGAAATGTTTCCACCATTACCCAGGCAAACCGCGGATAAAAATGTTAACCTACTATGAAACGATCTGATGAGCTTGACATACATAGTGTATCTCTACAGGAGCTAAAAGAGGAAATTCAAAATTTAAACATGAAACAATCTCCTGGGTACGACCTCATAACCGGACAAATCATTAAAGAATTACCAAATAAAGCGTAACGTAAACTACTCCATATAATCAACGCTGTGTTTAGGCTTAGATACGTTCCAAGGCAATGGAAGGTGGCAGAGGTAATCATGATCTTAAAACCTAACAAACAAACTAACGATAAAAAGCCCTTCAGACCGATATCCATACGCCCAACCATAGCCAAGATTTTTGAAAAATTGCTCCTGAAGAGAATGAAACCCATAATGGTTGACAGAAATCTCATTCCTGACCACCAGTTTGGATTCAGAGAAAACCACTCGACTATAGAACAAGTCCATAGAATCACAGATATAATAGAGCGCACACTAGAAACTAAAAAAATATGTTCAAGTGTTTTCCTGAATGTAGCGCAAGCATTTGACCGAGTTTGGCACAGAGGATTGGAGTTCAAGCTCAAGCAAGACCTTCCCAAATAATACTATGAAACTCTGAAATCATACATAACCGGTAGACACTTCGGTGTAAAATATGAAGACGAATGCTCGGACATAAAGAAAATTTCAGCTGGAGTACCACAAAGTATATACCACCAATGGAAGAAGCAACTATAGCAACATATGCTGATGATACTGCGATTTTGGCAGTTGGGAACAATGTAGAAGAAGCTACTAACAAATTGCAAAAATCGACAAATTCAGTCAACAATTGGATGAAAAAATGGAGGATAAAACTGAACGAAACTAAATCTGTGCATGTGAACTTTACTAATAAAAATATTTCTAATAGAATCCCAATCATAATCAACTCTAAACAAGTTGCCTATGCAGATACGGCGTAATATTTAGGTATGACGCTGCGGATGCCAAGTTGAGGTGGAAAGAACATGTTAAAAAGAAAAAGGAAGAGCTGAACATGAAGTATAGGAAGATGCATTGGCTCTTAGGTAGACATTCTGAACTACACAATAAATTGCTTTTATACCGGCAAATACTGAAACCGGTATGGACCTAAGGTATACAGCTTTGGGGCTGTACCAAGAAAACGAACGTCAAGATGATACCGACGTTCCAAAACGTACTTCTGAATATTGTAAATGCTCCATGGTACATTAGAAATGAAGACCTTCACCGAGATTTAAAGATGGACTACATCGATAAAGTTATAACATATTATGCTTTCAAGCATGATTCACGCCTCCAACAGCACGAAAGCATCGAGATATGCAATATGCGGGACAGGCCGTTGGCAGTAAGACGTCTCCAAAGGACCAAACCAATTGATCTAGTAAATGGAACATAAAAGGAAATATTTATATAAATAAATAATTTTAATTTCTGGGACTAGCCGTTGGGCTATATCCCAACAACTGTTAATATAATTATGATAGAAAAGTTACTAGATGACTTAGAATAAAGTCAGTTGTAATATTATGTAAATAAATAAAAAATAAAAAAAATGTAATAATGAGCTGGGCAGCAGACTTTCTCGATGTGATATAATATATTACAACTTTAAAAGCAGGTAACATTATTTAGAGTTTTTTAAACTTTACTAAGTAAAGGATAAATAAAATATTGGCCGAATCAAACAAATTATTTTTATACTCGGCAATAAACATAAATTGGAGTAAAATTTAAAAAATGTATACCTAAAGTTTGATTATAATTTTTCAACGAGCTGACTTGTTGGTTGATACTAAGTCATTCGATACAAGGTGTTTAGAATAACGAAGAGATTTGCGATACTTTTGCTTAAAAGTTTGATATAAATGATACTTAAAGTAAAAGTTTTAAAAAAAAATTTTAATTAAAGTTTATATTTAAATTTGTATTAAAGTTAAGAGAGAATTTAAAAAATGCAGAGTAATGAATTCGACAAATTGAATTCAAATCGGTTATCCATTAATCGACCTCTTCTGAATTATGGATTTATTTCAGGTTCGTGCATGTCCTATTACTTGTATAAAGGAAACTACATATACGAATTTACCAAAATGTTTGTATGTACATATATACGAGTATATATATATATAGAAAATGTTTTGTTCTGACCCGCGATTTGATAAATTAATTAACCCAAACTATACATAATAAAAAATTATATGAACAAAACTACACAAATATACTAATTAACCAAAATAATAAAATTAAACTATTTAATAACAACGAAGCACTTAAATTTGATCATAAAAATATTCAAAACCAATTTCATATAATGATGTCACACAAATAGTAAATATATCAACAGGTACCTACAAAATTATACTAATCGTCTTTAAAATTGTAAAATTTTTATTATTAACTACGATGCAGCCAGGAAATCAATACTTTCCTAATTATAGCCGTTAGGATTCCTTGTAGAGTGGTAAGAAATAGCACATTGGTTTTAGAGATTTCAAAAACGAAAAAATAAATATTTCTAATTTGCTCAGCTTAATTTTGTAGGCACCTGTGTATAAATGCCTGTAAGTTAATATTTAATTCAGTTTTTACTAGTGTAGTAAATAAATTCTTCTTCTAAGTAAACAAATTAACGAATACATTTACACTTATGTATATATATATATATATATATATATATATATATATATATATATATATATATATATATATATAGCATCTTCAGTTATTGAGTAATCGTTCTAATCTTATTGCATCTTCGCTTTTCAAATTAATGTGATGTGCGTACAAAACCAAAACAAAACCTTAATTGAAGATGGTTTTATTGAACTTTTTAAACAATTTTTTCTCATCTTAAATCTGTATCACACCTTTTTATGTGTTCTGCTAGTTTCTACGTATAAAAAATATAAAATAAGAGGAATTATGTTCACCCACAACACATAGCATAATAATATAATATGTGTGTTTGTATTAGAAAACTATACACATATACACATAATAAAAGTGCATAAATTACAGTAACGATCGAAAAAATTGAATTTAAAACGAACATTGTAATAAACACCAGTAGATATTTACGTACATAAATGGATTCCGCATGTAAGAAAACATATAACTTGACCTTTACAATAGCATATATAGCAGGCAACAGCACAGTATATATACACTTGAAAAACCCATAAAAATTGGAAAACAATAAACGAAAACTATAAAATGTCTGTTTTATAATTAAAAATGATTAAAAACCACTCAACATGAATGATTTGGATAAAATAAAAACTCTACACGTTTAATACTTTAATTCATAAAAAAAAACAGGCACGACGGATATAATGAACGAGTATAAATAACAACAAGCAAAACCATGAATGAAGAGGCAAGACAAGATGTGATGATCAGTTCATCTATCAATTATGAACGCACTCGTCGTACGTTTCGTATATATATGTAGTACCAAAATCCTCATTATGATGGTGCAACATGGAAGTAAAAAATATATAAAAATATTTCATTGTTTGTAAAGTGTCTACCGTATTTTTTTATATGTCATGTCGTCTTATTCTTTCTTTCAAAATATACATACATACATACACGAATCGAGATCCAACAACAACAAATATATTCATTCATGACCGAACATGTTTCAAAAAACGAAACGAATGAAGAATTCTTTAAGATATTTTTTCATAAATCTATTAATAATTTGGGTCAACATTTTGCCACGATGTATGTCACACATATGTACGTTTTAATGGTATTTATGTTGGAAGAAAATAAACGCATATATGTACTTCAAAACTACAAATCGAAAGTGTTTTCGATTTGATAAGAAATCCGTATATGTATGTGCGTATAGCAATTATACAAAATGATTGGAGTGATGAGATTGACCTCGATAATAATTAGTTATATGCAATTGTTGACCTAGTCCATAGACTTTGGAATGTGCAATGGCTTTCGTGATTTGCAAGTTAATCCATTATTTAACCTGATAATAAGACGCGGTAATGTGAGCTCTACTTTGGAAATTTTTGATAAGATATTCTATTCGGAGAAGTGCACGAAAGGTTTTAACAATGTTATACAAATTATTCTTGGGATCAACTTTTATTTTATTAGACCAATTAGAAGCAGATTCTTGCAAGTATATAGAACGATCGTGTCTACGACTAATCGTATACATGCAGTCCAACAAATTTTGATTGATCCTTAGAATGAAAACAATAATTAAAATTTTATTCAAAACAATTGAGTAATTTAAAACCTTAAGCATAGACCACATTACTAAATTTCCCATTTGTACAACAAAAGAGGAACAAAGAACTTCTGATGTTTCCTATGTCATCGTTGTGTTGGTGCATTCTATTGCAATGAGAAATCTATAGTAATCTGTTCTGTCAACGCTGTAAATTAGTAACCTAAAGTATAATGTAAAGATAAATAATGTTCTAGCTTCGTACGTATCCAGTGGCAGGTACACAAGGAGATAGAAGGTTTAGAAAATTTTGAGCTGGTTAGAATTTAACAGAAATGCAGGACTTAAGAGATTTTAGTTCTCTATTTAAAATTCACTTCACTTTTTAGTTATTGAGAAATTCAGCTAATTTAAATTTTCAATTTTCCATGAAATCAATTGCGCGGACCTATTGATCTAAACAATTGAACTGAGTATGTATTTGTTTTCAATATAGGATTTCTCATAGTTTAAATTTTTACCTTTCTGATCTAAAATATAGAATAAATACTGGTTTTTTGTTAGTTCTGGAATATAGTTTATTTCTTGGATCCCTACAATTGTTCTAGGTATATATGAATTCAACTACTTCGGCAGGGCCTAAATCCTTAGATTCTTTTAATATTTCACAGAATAAATACAAATCAGATCTAAATGTTACTTCGAACTGTGTTCAAAATAAAATTGAAAGAAAATTGTACTATATTCTCTAACGTGGTGTTTTCACTTCGCAGTAAAATGCATAATGCAAAGGTCATCATCAATTGTTTAAAAAAACACAACTTTTCCCAACCCTATTAACGATTACCTACAAAACAAATAAAATAAAATAATACAAAAACTTAGAAGGCGGTTATTTTGTTTGTAGTAAGAAAAATAAACAAAACAAATCGACTGAGAAACTTATCATGCAATAAAAAGAAAACAAGTTCATTCCGTTGTCGTTGTATCTATCGTTTCCATTCATATACTATCACCGAGACATGCTAAGAAAAAATGCATCCCGATACATAATATATATCTTGATCTTTTTCTAACATATCCACTTTTACAATGTTTAATTCCTTACTCATTCGTACACACCAAATCTATTGTATGTACGTCTTCTGCATTGCAGCAGTATTCAAGTTGTTGGTTGTTGTTTTCTTCGTGCTCACACATACACACATTTCATTCAGTACAATAATTTAGAATTTAGATAATTATTTTCCAATTTGGTCGAAGACGAAGACAAGAAAAATAAGTAGTAGGTGTAGTAGTAGTTCCTAATATGTAGTAATAATAACGATAATGATGATAGTATTAAGAAATTGTTGAATGGATGGATGCATATTTTACAATCAACCAGGAGTGTGATAGAGATGGAATATATAATTGTTAACTTCTTGTTTAATTTTAATTGAAAGTATCGGAATTTTCTTTTTGTTTATTGTTGGATTGTGTGTGCGTGTGTGACTTGTGTTTTGTTTTTGTTTTAATTGTAATGATGTGTGCGATTGTCAAAATTAAGAACAAAACGTTTCTTGTTTTAATTTGGACCATATGGTGATTTGGTTTAATGATAGTTCATTAGTTCATTGTTCGAATGGGGTGCACAATGGAAAAAGATGTTCATAAGGGGCCAGGGCAATCACATGATGATCAGGGGACTTATTCGTATAATATGGCACGCCACGGGTATCCTTATATCCTTATCCAAAAATCAATTGTCAAATGTCAAATAATACATATGTACATATAAGAACAACAAAAGATTTTATTGTTTTATGTATTTATGATAATTAAAAAATGTAATACATTTTTATAATGTGAGTATGTTTATTAAATTATTTTTATCAAATTTAAATAAATTAGATACTAAAAACTTCGATGGTATAGGGCTTCAACAAATGGACTGCTGCAGGTCGAGTGTTAATTTCTTTTATAGAAATAATCGAACTTTTAGTGACCAACCGGCTGGTGTAATACAAACAAAAATCATAAAATTGAACGAGGTTTTCCTCCAGAAAAACATCAAAAGACTGGTAAAAGTTGAGGTTAAGTTGATGGTTATGATTGTTATAATTTTAAATCTAGAATTGCGTGCGGGCCGTACAAAATAAAAAAAAAATGAATCCTTTCGAAGAAAGATTGAAGCTACAATTCAAGAAATTGAAAGCTACAATATTACATCTTACGAATTTAATAATGTAACAAACGAATGTGAGATACAAATATTAACTGGAAAAAGAGACGTTGAATTATATATATGTGGAATATATCAATACCATCATTAACTGGAGATTCCAGGGGGCTTAATCTACCAATAATATCGAGCAACACTGATGCTTCTGGAATAATAGCCACAATTAGTAGAATTATTACAAATCACAATTTGTCAACAGGATCCAAAAAGTAAGTTAGAGAAACTTCAAAAATGCTCCTAAAAAAGCAAGTTCAACTGCAAGAATTACAGGCGCCACCAAAATATTCGCGTAAATTTCTGAAAAATACCAAAGCAATAAGAATAACAATTAGCAATAACATGTAGCTGTACTCAAATGCTGTGCGCCTCCGGCCGATTTTGGTTTCAACATTGTCGACTTTTCATTTCAACCGTACATTTCGCTACTATACCCGTTTGTATTACACTTGGAGGCGGTTAAAAATCTAATCGTGAGTTTGCTTACAATTTAAATTTAAAACAAAAGTTATAATAATGTCTAATTCAAAATGTCGAAAAGAGCGTATTCATGATGTAAGTTCATATTTTATATTCATTTTCTTATGTTTTTATTGGTCACAATAATGATAAATTAAATAATATGTATTGTGTATTCAAATTACATGGTCCTAATCCATTGCATATATGTACATTTTATGTACATATACGCAGTCGATTAGGACTATGTACATGCAAAAACCAAATGTGTGTCAGATAAATATAAAGCCGACATGTCGACAATTGAATAATTGACATGTCATTGTCGACCGCACCATCGCTGACTATAGTACGCAATAAATTGTTCTACATATGTATTACCTTTATATTACACCTTTATGTGTATGTACAAAATTTATTTCGTGTGAATTCGTTTCATTATTATGTAGACTCTACCGACGAAACCATGAAGTTTATACAATCCAGAATACAACTGGATAGTACGTTTACCGGAAAATTGTTTAATTCCGGTAAGTAGAATTATTTATTAACATAAATTTTATATTTTTGTTTTACTTAGGGCAGTTGCTGACGAGGCCGTAATGGAGGGAGAGCAGGTATGGACAAAGATGCGCAAAAAGTGGTTCGATCTTATGACCAAATAAAAGGAATTTATTTAAATTTATATTTGTAATTTTGGAAATATTATAATTATCTTTTCATTAAAATAGTCTATTATTGAGCCGCATACTGGGATGGGTACCGAGAATGATGGGGTTGTTGCATTAAACTGGTCATATTTTAATGTGCCTCACGAATACGCCTCTACTCGGCATAACATTTATTTATTTATTGGAGTAAGGTCTACAAATGTGATCTGAATATAAAACAAACATATTATTATAAATATGGAAAATAAAAAAAATGAAATCAAGAAGCAGCAAAATCTTGCTTCAACCTACGTTTAAAGCTATCTCTACTTAAGGTGAAATCGAATATATGGTCGATTTTATTAAAACTTTTGGCCATCCTGGCTCATTGTCACCATAGTTTATCCTAAGTGCATCTAAATGTAATAATTGATGATCCCGTAGATTTCTGTTAGGCACCTTTAATTTGATTGATTCCAATATAGAGGTACGTCGATGTGATGAAGTAAAATACTTCCAATAAATGTACTATTTAGCAATTCACGCCTGTTTCCAAGTGTAGTCATCTTATAGGTTTTGCAGCTAGTTACGTATGGTGGTAGTTGTTTCACATTAAGGTAATTTGATACTTCATGGTTATAAGGCCAGGTCTTTCCATGTTACATAACGAATAAACTTCTTTTGAATATTCTCAAAATTTTGAATATAAACATCGTAAACGGGACACCATACATTAACTGCATAAACTCCACTTGAATGTCTGACATAGGCATAATATAAGATCTTGATTGCCTCTATATCATTAATATCACCTGTCCATCGTTTGATAAAACCAAACATTGAATTAGCTCTAGCTAAGCATTGCTGAATTTGATTAGAAAAACACACATTTCCAACGAAAGTAACCCCTAGGTCTTTAAATTCGGAAACTTATTTTAAAATGGTACCGTTTATTTGTTACTGTTGCATAACAGGATTCTTTTTCCGATGGAAAGTCATGGCCTTGCACTTATTGATGTTGAGGTTGAGCAAGTTGAAGTCACACCACATCGCTTATACAACTATATAGTAATCCAGAGGTGCGACATATTACTGATCGTACTTAAAATCGTATTTAAAACTTTTGCACAATCCGAATATACGGCAGTTTCGTCACTCAACTTGATTTATGTGTCTGCACTGAAAACGCTGGCGATGTTGATAAAATAAAAAGCAATCTAGTAAAAGTTTAATACAACTTAAGGGGAAGTTGAAGAAGCGTTAATTATGAGCCTTGCATGCATTGGGAGAAATCGTAAATATGTATAATGGTTTTAATCGGATGTGTCATTCAATAATAATTTCAACTATTTCAGCAATATAGTCTAGATTACCACAAGAATCGTGCTAAAACTATATCGAAATCAGGAGGTGTAGCAATGTATCTGAAAGACGAGATGGGCATGTGTTTTGCTATGGATTTGATTGCATGTTAAATGTGTACCTAAAACCTTTCTATTATATATTTAGAATATTTTCTCCACAATATTGATCGTATATAGGGGAAATGAAACTGCCAAGTCAAACTGTGGAATTACTAAATTTTTGTATTTCAAAAACACATATCAACGCTGCCACTCTAATAAACCTCCTTGTGAATTGACATAATTTTTCATATCACTTCTTTCATCCTTATGCCACCATTATTTGGCCTTCCAATATTCAGTTGGCTGCAAAACATGGATTTATGAATGCTTTATGCAGCACCAATTATTATTTATAGTTTTCTTGTTACTTGAGTCCATTTTTAAAATACTTTTATTTAATTAAAACGTTTTTTCGAGTCCAAATTCAAAACAATTCAAAAATGACAAAATACAAAGAAATATCGAAAAGTTAAAATTTATCACTATCCAGTGTTTATAGTTTGCCAATTTATCAGTTGACTTTTGTAATGAACCATTTTAAATACACAGTCATTCACAATGAAAATTTGTTAACTGCGTTGACATTAACTTTTAAAAAGCATGTATATACTTGCCAAAGTCATTTTCATCCGTGGTTTCTTTATACATGTAAATACGATTATGTTGTTTTGAAATGTAGTTTCTATTTTAATATCTTGGGTGACATGTTCTACCATCACTTCGAATTTACATTTTTATAGTGAGAGACGGTTCCTCAGGAACAGGTACAATGTTATTTGGACGACCAAAAGTATGTGATTTATTTATTATTATATATGACCGTTTTTAGTATTAATTTATAATTTTGCTTCGATTTACTAAATCCTTCCGCGTAAATAAAGAAATTTTAAAGTTGTTGATTGGCGAAATCAAGCCACAAATAGAAAAAGATTTTAAGTGTACCAAAACTCCATTGGATATAAAATTAGCAGCAATGCTTAATTTTTATGCAACTGGTTCATACCAACGTACTGTCGGTGATGTCTATTTCCCTTCTATGGATCAGTTAGTTGTATTTCGAGCTTTCCGCAAGATAACAAATATCTTAGAAGATACAATATGTAGCAAATACATTACATTTCCTGACAACGCAAAGAAGAATCTTTATACACAATGCTTTTCTTCGAAAAAACAAGCCACCCGGGCATAATTGGCTGCATGTTCAAATTATCGCCCCCAATTTAAATGAACACATTTTCGTAGATCGGAAAGGCAATCATTCTTTGAATGTCCAATTGGTAAGTAAATCACATATTATTGGTTTTGTTAATCATTAATATTTTTTCAGATTTGTAATTACGACTTACAAATTTTATCGGAATGCGCAATATACCCGGGATCTTCGCACGATTCGGCTATTTGGTCATTGTCACCGGATCGGGACGAAATGAAAAGAAATTACGACAATGGGGATCGTAATACATGGCTATTAGGCGATGCGGGGTACCTGTTAGAGCCATGGTTAATGACACCATTTCGGAATCCAAACCCAAATCAACATAAATATAATTATCTACATTCACAGGCTCGAAACCCTATTGAGAGGTGCAATGGGGTACTAAAGAACACTTTTAGATGTCTCTTGGGGGAAAGGGTTCTACGCTATGAACCACTAAAATTCATCCAAATTATTAATGTGTGCTGTGCCTTATTTAATATAGATGTTTACTAAATAAAATTAAGTTAGTAACATCGAATAACTCAGAAAATTTGGAGAATATGACTGAAAACGATTTCGATTCAGAAGTTGATTCCACGGCTGTTCAAATTAGAACTGGGCTTCTTACTGGGTTTTTAGGCTAATATTTAATTGAAACAAATACTCCTATATTTTATTTTAGAAATAAGTTTTTTCCATTTATTGAAAAAATAAGAAAGAAATAAAAATATCACAATTCAGATATGTAATTATTAGGGCAACCAAAAATATGCAATTACATACTTTTTTCCAGTGCACGAATTTTGGAAAGAGCAAGATACAAATCCGTTTCATGAAAAACTAAGCATTTTAAAGTCTACTTGTTAGTGCATATTGACACATATTTTACCAAAAGTGCATATTTTTGCATATTTCGCCTAAAAAAGCATATTTTTAAAAATATTGTTCTCACAAAAATATTTTTACGAGTCAGTCAAAATTTTAGGCGAAAATTTTGATAAAGATAAGATTTTACTTTTTTTATCAGATGCAGCACCCAAAAATTGCACACTTAACATTTTTACCCAAAAATTACATATTTAACATGTCTTGCACGCGGTCTTCATCGTGGATTTTAGCCTAAGGTGGATCGTTTAATATCCAATATTAAAAAAGTTTTCTTAAAAGCTCCATCAAGAATAGAGATTTTTAAAGAAATAGCACCCGGCATCGAACTTCCTCCACAGCCAATAACAACACGATGGGGAACATGGCTTGCAGCTGTGAGATATTATTCAAAAATTTTGAAAGTTTAATTTGTGTATTTAACGCATTGGACGACGAGGAGGCAGCCTCAATCAAGATCTCAAAGCAACTATTATTTAACCCCTCAGTGAAGGCTGATATAATCTTTATTGCAGCGAATTACTGTTTTCTTGAAACATCAACCACTAAGTTGGAGACTTTCGGTCTTCCGCTTGTTGTTTACTAATTATAATTACTAATTATAAAACAATTAATAAATTATAATGTTTTAACTACTTTGAATTTTGGGTTGAACTTTTTACTGAGCCTTAAATCAAGAGTTTTTTCTTCCACTTCAAGACGCTTAGTATTGATGTGGTTTGCTTCCCTTTGTAAGCTAATTACTTCTTTCATTATTTCAATGAAGGCTTTATTGGGGTCAGTATTCTTGACTTCTTGGCTTTTTAGCTCATCGAGCATTTTTTTTTGTATGGTGACTATATTTGCTTTTATGGAGGTGATTGTTTTAACTAGATAGCGATGATGATGGCTAAATGGCACTATCCAACACATTGGCGATATCCGTAGTATCTTCATTGCCTTGCAATGTCGAGATATCGTTTGTATCGTGACCAAATCGTCTTCCTTCGAGGCCAAACACGCTATCATTCAACCGGATCAATGTGACCACTCTTTATTCGAATGGCGATAGAACCATACTCCGTCTGCCACCACCCGTTTGATTGCGCTCCACCACTGCTTTACGCGTATTTTTTAAATTTTGTTTTTAAGATCTGCCCAAACCTAAAAATTAAGTTCATTCAATAAAAATAAAACCACTGCTCACTATATAAAGTAGCATACTTTTTTCCACCCTTCCTCATTTCGCCACGGAGGCCCTTGTGCATTTAAAACTATGGTCAATCGCTTCCATTGGTCGCTTGTAGCCGATTTTGTATTAAAGGATATGCCCCCGTAGCCATCTCCGGATGCTCCTCCAAATAGTCCACCATAGACTCAAATTGATTTTGAGTGGTAATTTTTTTCAAATTCTCCCTATATTGTTATATTTATTTATATATTATACAATATATGTATATACATAATATATACAATATTATATTGAATATTTGAAATTTTAAATATTTATTTTTAAAGTAATTTAATTCAAATAAAAGTCAGGAATTTTCGCAAGAAAAAAATTCAGTGATAGATTGTCGAAAATTGTGATGGTCGAAAATGATACAACATACCATTTTATCGAAATCAGTGATATTTCATCGAATATCGAAAAATTATGATGTTAGAACATGCCATCCCTTAAGGTAAAAGTTTGGAGTTTCCTATCTTTTTTTCTATTCGACCACCAACATAGCGAACAAAACATTTTTTTTTCAAAATAAAATTCATGCAATAAAAAAAGTAAAAGGTTTTTTATTGTGAATGTACTATATACATATTTCTGTTTTGCAAATGCGAATTTGGTAATTATACCATAAGTGTGAATGCGGATAATAATCTATTTGTTCGATAATTAAAATGTAGAGAATTTAAATAATAGGTCTGAATTCAATTAAAATTTCAAATTTTGGTTATAACTGGAACGCAATTGATTATATAGAAAGTTGCGTAGGAAAACAAATAAATCTACCCAACTTAAACATATTTTGAAAGGTAAATAATTCAAGTGAGAAGTTAAAATCTATAAATTGGATTAATAGGTAAAACATAAATCAACAAAACGAAGGGTGAATATTTAATTCCTTCATAAATTTTGAAATTTGTTTTTAAATTAAAAATTATTGAAAGAAAAGAATTTTAGGGATTTCAAATGTATAGAAATCTACAAATTGATAAAATTACACAATTAAGAATACTATATAACATAGAAATTTACAAACTGCGGTGTCCCATTAAAAAATTAAAGTATTTATTGGGAAAACCAATTATATAAATGAAAAATAAAAACTGTGTTTCTGTTCAAATTATTATTTTGGGATTTTCCAAGTTTTCATGATATCACATAGTTATTGTGATATTACAGTGATCGAATGAAGAAGTAAAACGGATCGAATTCTGACGAATATTCCGGATAGCGGTACTTAATTGTTATAGGTTCCAAGAAAAGTTAATTCGGTAGCAGCTGGAATTAAATTATTAAAAGTAAAGTTAAACAATAAAACAAAACTATTATATAGTGCATAACTGTACAGTAAATAAATTAAATTTACAGTGGATCACTCGACACACAAATATGCATAGTTTCATTTGATATAGATGACACGCTCCAGATTTTGCATCATTTTTAATGATTCATTTAAATTAATTATAAATATTATATAAACAATCAGAAATTATTAGAATTAATTCAGCCTCAAATATGAAGTTTTACAATTTGAAATCAACTTTATTAAACCGACATTATTATTTGTGCAAAAGTAGGCCAAGTTTCATTATAATGTAAGAGTACATAATGGATTTATCTTAGACCTGCGAGAGAACTATATACATAAATAGAATTATTGCTGCTGTTCAAAATGGAGAAGGTAGTTATAAAATATACTTCATTTGGCTAAGATTATATTTAATGAATTGATTAATTTAATGATTAATTTATTTTAGATTACTGACATTAATTTAGTACATTATAATTGTATTGCCTTGTGCCGTACGATCGCCAGGAATCTGAAATCATGTCGTTTTATCCTGTAATTAAACAAACATTTCATATTCTACCCTCCTATTATTATATCGTTGTGTAAACAAGCCCAGTTGGTTCTACAGCCCTGAATAGCCATCACCATCAATCAAAAATTGCAACTAAATAGTTCGATCCTAACTAAATAGTTGTGGTGCGGTTTTATCACATCACTTTTAATATTAATACATGACACCATACGTTTCGTCCTTGAACTTGATTAGAAACGGAAATTAATGTAATACGAAATCTCCCACACACCATATGCGCTCAGGTCAATCACTTCCCAAAAAAATTTACACAAACCATCATAAATTAATTCAACAAGTGCCTCATAATGTATATATTTATAATAAACAACTTTGTCAAATATATACTCATAATTTATATATAAATTAAATAGAGAGAATAAATAGAAAATTTGTAAAATTTCCAATGAAAAACTAATCTATGAGAAATAACCTTGAACACATTTTCACATGTCATTTAGAAAATAAAATCGTAATTTTTTTTGTTAATATTTTTATTTATAGATTTCTACATACACATTTTTTTTTTTAAATTTATGTAACAATCACAAACTAACATATGGTTCGATCAAGGGTAAATAATCGCGTATCTATGGAAAAGAAATTTTTAAATTTTTAAAAATCTAATTAGTTTTTGCTTAATACAGATTTAATTAATTAATGTATTTCTATATATGTACTATGTAAATATGATATCTGTGTGACATCATCTGGTGAACGATTTGGAACAATTTATTTTGTGTTAGTTATATATGAAAGACCATAAATTATATATAAAGATTATGAAATAGAGAGATTTAATTACAGTATATAGTTGTTTTTAATCTACAATTTTAATAAAAATTATTAATAGATTAATGTTTTTTTTTGCTACTTAGTAATTTCAGACGATACGTATTTAAAATTTAAAAAATAAATGTGCGATGAAAGGATTATATTGATTTATTACAGAAGACTTTTCTGTTTGTGAAATATGTATAGTTTGCATAATTAGATTGCGGAGATAATTATTTAATTATAATTATGTACATACATAATATATACATTTTTCTTATAGAAACCAAATAATTGGTGTATATTGGCAGAACAACTGCTTAATGCTAAATTAAATGATTCAACAGATATAGTTAAATATTAGAACGAAATTTATGTCTAAAACTATATGTATTGCATAATGTATCTTAAAGTTGTTACGTCGTAAACTAATATAATTACAAACATATTCTTCAAGAAGTGGTACTGTAAATACAATAACTATTGTTATATTTAAATATCTTGTCAATTAATTAATTTACAATTCGAAAAATAATTATATCTGGCTGATTAGAATTATGTTGTTATTGTTCAACATATTAAGTTATAGGATAATGGAAAATTTAATGGATGACAGAGTTAGTCAGAGTCGACTCGTTTCACTCGGTGAATAAATGTCAATATAATTTGTCCGGATTGTTAATAAAACTGTCTTAAATTTATAATAAAATACCATGGGCTTTATCGTATGTTTATCATACGAAATAAATACATACCTATTTATGAAATCTAATACCAAATTGGTTCTAAATGTTAGTGATATGTGGTATCAATGTCAATGAGCGTAACAATAACAAATGCCCAATATTGAAACGGATTTCCATTAATTGTAACCGAAATTAATTATAATCATATGAAAGATACGGTGAAGAAATTTAAAATAAAATATTATTGGAACCTGATACAAATGGGAATAAAAATATCTTATTATTTAATCAACACGATTATATTTAATATTAGTCGCTTGCAAAGATTGAAAATAAGAACACGAAATAAATATTGTATGGTTTATCAAATATGAGGCCACAAATAATCGTTTGGTTCCTTAAAACAATCGTTCAAGGATCAGTCGACCTGCATGTCGATCTTACAATAAAATCTAAATATTTTATCATATGATTGTTCAACATATTAACTAAATTTACTTCTTAGGTTGAATGACAGCCTTATCATTATAATCTAAAATTCCGTTTACGCACTTATCGGATGGTAAATAAACCCTAATCATATAAAATAAATATTACGCGCAAGGATTAATATATGTACTAGATATAATTAGATATTCATATTTCAAGACACTACTAAACTATTTGACACCTGTTGAATTGCAATAAAGTGCTCCGAAGTAATTGACATCATATTATTATTACCTATTTTTAAATTAAAGATACTTTACGTACCTCGGTTATCGCCAACGATTTGGTGATACAATTATATCTTACTATCAGATGATAAGGGCGAATATGATTAATTTTCAATAGAATTACTTTGCTTCATTTATTTTATATATTAAGTAGAAAATATCTAAAATTTTCCAGGTTTCCAAGCATAGTCAAATTATTCCACACATGTTTAATAACGTTTCAATTTTGGAAACTGCGGTGAATAATTTTTGAAAACCATTTAAACGAATGTCCGTTTTAAATTTAGACAGATAACCTATTATAGGGAATACACTCTTAATTGCTCTCGCCACATAAATAAACTTTATTTCATTCTTTTAATCTTTATTACAAAAATTCAATCTTAAATTAGAATATATTATCATGTATGTTTGTATGTATATAATTATGTATGTACGTAAATTTGTTTTAAATGTATCCAAGCTCAAATCAAACCTTAATCAAATTTAAATCAAACTGCAAATTTAAAATCAAAGATTTTATTAGAATTTTAAAATAAACTTCAATCAAATTATAATAAAATTAACGAGTCATATCAGACTTGTAAGTTATATAATATACTGTAAATTAGGTACTAGGTTCGTAAAAAATCAAGAGACCTTGAAAAGGTAGGTTTTAATTTTACAACTATTATTGTTTATTATAACAACTACATTACTCATATTTTATGAAAATAGATATGAGCAATTTTTTAGTTTGTGTTTTATAAGTTTTAATTAAACTTGAATTGAATATACTATATTCAGTATTCAGTATTAATAAACTCTCCAACTTCACTGAAATTCTGTTACAAAGTGAATACCTCATCGGATGCGATGGGGAACGAAAATAAACATAATTATGTAGAACTTCTCGATTGTGAACACTTTGGCCCATGGTTAGCATTAAAAATGTACATAAACACATAAAAACGTAGATGATCCAGTTGAATGATAAATCATGATTAAATTAAAACAGAAAAATTCGAAACCTGATATTAACAATAAAGGAAAGTGATATAAACAATAAAGGAAAGCAAATCTCTCAATCAATATCTTTTTTCATTCATACACAAGAGTGTGGATTTTGGTTACAGCTGGCAAACAAACCAGGTTTTATTTAATCATAGGCATAGCTTTGACCATCTTTACAGATTATCCGATACATAATGTCAACTTGGTTGAGGAAAGTGTAGTCTGACCAGAGGTTTATCTAATTTTAAGTTCTATTGATTAATACGAATAACAAAATTATCCCATATTTGACAATAAAAAACATATTACAGTTACGGCCTTACGGGCTATATAGGCTGCATATTTGGCTACCTTGTATTGAGATCGATCAACACGGTAAAATTTGTAATGAAGATACCGAAAGCATTATGCTAATTTCATAAATTATAGCTTTAATTCAAAATTGGAAATCCATCTTAGGCGGATCACCTAATCATCCGCTTGATCCTATGGAAGCCTATAATACCAAGTATTCTGTCACTTTTATATAAATTCCTGATTGCACTTGCAGCGTAAACAATTTACTTAAAAATCATATTTTACCCAACCCTAATTAATCCGTACCGAATAAATTAAAAAATCACATTTTTCTCAATCCAACCGCTCACACAACTGACACACACTCATACACACACTCACATTAAAAATAACAAAACGTAAAAAAGAACAATTTTTAAATGCATTTTCGTTAACTACACGTGTATGAGTCTTCGTCAGCACGAAAGTAACACACATACAATTAAAACAAACAACAGTTTTTCCTTCATGTATTTTATTTTAATATTCCAAATGTGTTTTACTTTTAATATGCGAAAGAAATAAAAGAGAATTCTTTCGAAACGAAACTACAAAATAAGAAACATTGTAAATGTATATGTGTTAAAATGAAACGAAAAAATACTATTAGGAAACGTGCGACTATATATTAAAATGAAACTGACTGTAAATATTACAGTTATACACTTTTCCTTTTTTAACGCATATGGATAACGAATAAAATGAATGAAACGAGCATATGCATATGGTAAAAAATACGACGACCATCCGAATTCCAAGTAGTGTGCGTGTCAGATACGAAGAAAAAGAATGAACGAAGGAATAGAAAAAAAACCAAAAAAAGTCGTACGTCAAAAAACAACTTTTTTTTTTGTTTTCTTTTTGGTTTTTTGCTAAAAAGTTTCGATTCGATTCAAATTTTAGTATTGAATAGAACGGTATTGATGTCGTGTGATTGTAACTGAAGAAAACACGGAAAAATAATTTATAGAATTTTTTTTTCTAATTTATTTATAAGTTTTTTTTGCTGTTTTAAACTATCATTTGTTTAATATTTTTTTTATTTTAAGTCGAGTTCAATAAAAACAAAATTAAGTTGTATAAAAATACGTTTAAATACGGAAAATCAAATAAAAAAAAATCGAAGAAGTTAATAAAAATTTTGTGTATACAGTTCTTGTGTAAAAAATGTATATTTTGAGAAAAATTTTTATTCTGTTATTTATTTAGTTGTTTTTTTCTGTTTATTAAGTTATTTGAGTTTAGTAGTAGTTTTTTTTTGTTTTTTGTATAACAATTTTCCACCATATTGAAAATTTTTTACTTTTAAACATTATTTTTATTAAAGTAAAAAAAAATATAAAAAAAAAAACAGAAAATACATAGAAACGGAACGTAATGAAACAAAATTATAAAATATTCGGTTTTGTTTATATAAATGAAAAAAAAAGTTAAAAATGATAATAAAATAATGTGAGTTTAATAAAAATTTTCCTAAGATGATAACAACAAGAAAATTATGCAATTTTTGTAATAAAAAAATAAAAAAGTGGCTTAAATAAGTGACATGAAAGTTGTAAATTTTATATTTTGTTTGTAGTTAAGTAAAGATCAGAGAAATTTATTTTACTACTTACTATACCAACGTATTCGTGAATGGTGTGTCTGTGTGTGTGAGATTTTTATTTCTATAGTTTTGTTGTTGTTTTTCGTAGTTTTTATTACGGTTTGATTGTCAAAACCTAATATGCGGCCTACAATAATTTTGTGTTGGTCGTCGAAGGTAATAAATTTGTAATAATAAATCTTTTATTATTTTTGTTTAGACTAAAGGCAATTGGAAGTTGCACACTTCCGATAAAATTTTGTAACTGGACCTTTTGTATTAAATTCATGTTATTTTGCGATCAGATGATGATGAAATTTGACTGTCATTTTTGTTTTATTCATTTGGGAATACAACATTCAGACATATTTTGGATTGGAATGTGCGTTTCCGGTGTCTTCTTCTTGGAATTTTGTTTTATACAATTGTTTGTGTAGATATTCGCCAAATATTATTTTAAATTAATAATTTATAACTATGATCGTAAACCACGCATACATTACCTCCTAAGAGAACTCTATACATTCTGACAGCAGTTTGAGCAGTTTTGAGACAGAGAAGGCTACATCCGGTAGCTTGTACATTCTTGTAAATACTGAGCAGCCAATAATAATAGTCCCGCGGCGGCCAATATTTAAATTTTGCGATAAATTTTTTTAATTTATTGAACAAATTGAGTGGTAAAATTTATAATCGAAGCAGCTCTATTGTTTTCACGAACAGCTCACATTTTATCCAAATTCAACTTAGCATTTAGCTAAAGTTTGAATAGGTTTGATTATAATTCCAATAACATTGAAACTGTATTTTGCAATAAAGTAAAAAGTTGCTCGAGTAACGGTAAAACTAATTTTAATTGGGTTTTATTCAAATCAAATAAATTTGAATGACATATACTAAGAATTTTAGGCACATTTGAAAGTTTGAATTCTACAATATCTATTCCCATCTTTTCGAACCAATATCGAATAGAATTACTATAATTTGAATCGAATTACTAATTCGTATAGAATATGAAAGATGAATTACTCTTTTAAATTTAATACAATACTTAATACATACTTATTGCAATTCTAATGAAATTTAATTTTTTTTATTGTAAATTGGTATTTTCAAACTTCTCTATTTAATTTATTCTATAGTTCTATAGTTTGAAGCTTTTTTATTGAATAGCGATTTACCTAAGTTTGCTGAAACCATACTTACATATATTACGGCAGAAAAATAAATTAACTACTAGTTTAACTACTAAATCTATTACCAGCAAGTCAAATTCTCAATAAATAATTTAAGAAAAATTAAAGAACCAACAATTTTTGATTAGTATTCATTGTTCCTTTTTATTTACGAACTCAACTAATTGTGAGCAACTTTATAGAGTTTTTGGCTGTACAATCGCAAAAATCAAAACAACTTGAAAATACTTCAATTTGATATTAAAATTTCCATGGTAAAATGAATCGAGTAGCCATATTTATCGACTTGCAATTTGCAAACTGCTAAAATTCAAAACTGCTTGATTCAAATAACAATTGAAATAACAAAAATTGGATTAGAATATGAGTAATAGCCGTAATAATTGCCGTTAGATTTGATTCGAATCATAATCCATGTTATTTTCATTTCTCTAGCCATATTATTACGTTCCTAAAAACTGGCATTTCTCGACATAATATGCCAATTTTTAAAAACATTTACTCGGTTTTAACAAAATTTTCTTTATGTGATTCGCTGGTTATCCTTATATTTAACTAAATATAGTTACAAGAAAAATTAATATATATTTGTTTATGATTTTACACCTAAGAAAATTTGACATAAATACGTACTTACTACACCTTAAATTAAACTAATAGTATATTCTATGTTGCTTTTAAAATTTTCTGTTATGTATATTATTCTAGTTTTCAAAACGACGGTGTCTTAATTTTCAGTTTAGATATTGCCGAAGTTATTCCAAATGAATTTTGTTAAGTATCTTTATCTAAATAAAAATTCGTTTGGTTTCAAACAAATACCAATGTTCATGTCTCTAGAGGCAGAATGCAAAAAGAACTCTGCATCCATGATTTCGATCAGGATGATGATGAACACATCATGTCAGGAAAAATCATACCTGTAACCGTTAAAAAAGATTTGGTATCACAACGGACCGTTACCAGTCTAAATGTGCCGAGACAGCAACTCTAAGCGTAAAACTAAATTGATATGCCTGCGATTATAGTATAAGGGTAGGAGGACGCGTTAATTCAATATTGCTCGAAGTGTTTTCAATAACCGATAGACGATTAGCTAAGTGACCTTTTGGAACTAATATTCGCACAAGAAATAAGTTTTTACGTTTTTCTATAAGCAATCTTCAAACAAATTTGCTTAATTTTCTTACTTACATATATGTTGAATAAATGTAAGTAGATAAAAAATAATAATTTTGGTTAACGATTAAAAATATTCAAGAATTAAAAGTGTTTTACTCCTATCTTTGATTGTTTGTTTGTGCCCAATAAATGTACGCTAAGTATGTTGTATAGCTATCGGATCTAGTTTGAAAAATCTTCTATTATTGCTGCATTACTGCTATCAATATTTTTGCAACCTGTTTATAAGTATATTTCAAATCTTCAGTATTAGAAGATAAGGATTTGTATATATAATTTGATAAAATAAACTCAGAATCCACAAAAGGAAGGAGTCGACATAAACTGCAATTTTTTGAGTTTTGTCGTTACTGCAATTACAAGTACTTGGTTTTAGCTCTGCCAGTTACTAAACAACCAAATAACATTCCAATATCAGAGACATTAAAAATAATTTTGGCCATCGGTCAACATAGTTTACTGTATTACTAAATTACGCCCCTAGAGGTGAAAGGGTGCATTTCTAGGGTTTACACGAATTTATGTAAACTTTTATTTATGTAACTGATTTTCAAGCTGTTCTTTTGTATCGACTTCACGATGACTAACAAACGGATGGTTGTCACTATTTAAATTTGCTGATATTTTATACATAAATGAACTTTTGTTTGTATTTCTTTCAAACAAATTAACAACAAAACAATGTCAAAAATCTAGTAGTCTAATATATGTACTTTTTAATATTTAATTTCATGGTATTTAATTTTTAGTAAAGTATCAGTCTTGAGGTTAGCTGCTAGCCTCAAACTGTGTATTACGAATAGAGCAATAAACATGAAAATTTATTTGTTTTCAATTAAAATGATTTAATGTGTTAAACCTGAATTACTTACATAATTTTCACAAATTTACTGATACGGGGGACGATTTATCTAGGCTACATATATAATATACAAATTAAACGAGTGTATCGATAGTTTAGAGTTTAGGCAAACATATAGAAATTTTGCAATATTTTCTTTAGCATTTATTTAATTAAAAACTAGGGTGCACTTGGAAAGTTCTGCCATATCAATCGCTTAAAATATATATGTTGTTGGAGCTCATGAGGATTCCGCACTCATTGCCACAAAGACCTATGGGGCAAACCCAGGATTAATTACCAATTCGCAAACGCGCACTGCTGCCTTCGCAAACTGAATAAGTTTAGACCAAGGCAGAGAGGACAACTGACCTAACTTTAAAGACCTAAAGTTGAATACCTGATTCCGAATAGAACTGAACGCTAGACAGCTGCTCATGAAATGAAGGTAGTCATCCTTCTTCTCAAGGTAGTCCTTGCATATAACCTCATAATCTAAGTCCATACGATGTAGATGATCTTTAAAACGTTATTTTGTTACTAAGTACTTATATACTCGTATACTTGTTTTATCAATGAATTCTAGACACAAATTTCATGTCTTAGGTTATCTTCAGTAATTATGAAAACATATCAAATAATTATACTCTTACTTTACAGCTATCTTATAGTCTATACTTCAACTTACAAATGCCAGTATCTGTTCAAAATTGTCCTGTTGCAAGCGCCTACTATTAACTTTAGATTTTATAATTTGATTACCATACTTGTACTTAAAATGAATAAACTACACGATTTCGAAAGTTTTTTGAATTGAAAAAAAACTAAACATTAAGGCAGTTTTGGGATGCTGATGGTACATTCATATATGTATATTGTAGAAAAATTATTAGTTTCGTCGATGAGTGTTGATTCATTGGAATATTTGTAATATTAACTATTTTAATGTTTACTCCCAAAACGATTTTTTTTGTTGACAATTTTCAAAAATTGTGTTGAATTATTAAATTTAAATATTGGGCAACGATTTTCGGGAATCTTACTGTTGTAGTACGACTTATTAGATTTTAGATTATTGGGATTCTTTTTTCCGTATTGTAAATGATGTTTTTCATCTTGGCTTATTCCCCGTCTATGGCTCAATTTTATATTAAAATGGCTAATGGTGAAAGGATAACTTTGTT
Source organism: Tipula unca (assembly GCA_951394425.1). Classification (NCBI taxonomy): domain Eukaryota; kingdom Metazoa; phylum Arthropoda; class Insecta; order Diptera; family Tipulidae; genus Tipula; species Tipula unca. The sequence goes on from OX596380.1 coordinate 79,020,198, forward strand.
TGATATGATGACGAAGTTTACATTTTATGGATCTAAGTATTTAAATTTATATACATACATATGTACATTCAATTCTCAAATGTTTTTCATACTGCTCCTATTTTTACACATTTTCGACAAATGTGGATTATACTAACTATTCGCTATACAGTATTACTGACACATTTTCCAGATTGTTCTTCTCAAAGTATAACATGATTCTATGATTAATTTAAACTATGTATATATAATGTATATCTATATTATAAACCCATGTCGATTTCATTTATTTAATGGTGGAAATCATCTCCCCCTCGTATTATAGAATATATTTCCTCGAAGAAAAATTATTTGTGGGGTAAACTAACAACCTTTATTCCACTCAGTTGGTTTAATTGATTTTCTGATTTTTGTTATTATGAGCTATTAGTTTAAATAAGAATAAACTAGTTTTGTCATCAGTGAATTTCACAAGTCTATAATGCTGTTTGCTTGATACGAAGATATTCGACTAAATTGCCGATATTTCTAAATTGATGATTAGTATGATAGCTCCTGACGAAGTTGCTTTTCTGTTTAGTAATCATTTAATTTGGACAAACCAACAACATTTGAAATGCATTCATATTCTGAAAATTAAAATCATAAATAGAATAATTGTGTATTTTATTGATTCTAACGTTATCTATGAATGGCGGAAAAGGAAATTCAAATATTGTTGGTACATACATCAGCCAAAATATGCAAAATGTTAAAAAGGCTTTTTCACTGTGGGATTTAAACCATCTATTAAAGTATTTACATATTAACTTTTTTTAAATCTACGGCCTATCAACTTACAAACTAGGTCTAAAAATTAGTGATACTCGTACATAAATTACCTAATTTATTTATCCGATTATGGTTAACGCATTACTGACTCTCCCGTCGTGACGTTTATACTTAGTCGTGTAAGTCACATTTTGGATATGATTTTCGCTTTTATGTTGGCGTTGGCCTGTACGCTATATGCGTGGTTTTTTAATTATATTTTGGCGTCTAGTATATTCAATTATTATTATTAATTTTATTTTGAGCATTGAAAAAAACATGGTTCTATATGTAAGTAAATGTTTGTTCAAATTCAGATTTGCTAAGACAATCTTTTGTAAAATCCTTTGAATTTTCCGATATATGGGAAATCCACGCCCTATATCTAGATTTTTTGCCATTTCTTCCACCAATTTTTAATTTTTTTGAATTGTGAACTGTTTTTTATTTTTGGTTTGTGTTTAATAAGAAAACAAATTTTTAAATAATCACTACATTCATCAAAAAAATTATAAAAATTCATTAAGTAAGTATTTGTAAATATGAATATTTACTTTTGCTATATATTTTAAATTTATGTCAGAACAAATCTTCCAAATTCTCTCATGTAACCAATCAATTATGATATTTGATTTAAGGATATTTGACATACTAGTTTGCAGCCGCAGAGAGAACGTATCAACAAAATTTGAATGCCGTGACCTGAGATTACCAATAAGTTGCTATGCGGAGAATCATAATATTGGCATAAATTGTAACATATTATTATAGCTGATCCAAATTCTATATGACAAAAGGAAACAACTTTTGTCCGAAATGTTCGAACATTACTTTTTAAGATATGTATTTAAGCTTTTTTGAGATAATTTGCATTTAAAATAAATAGTTAGAACAAGAAAAATAGACAAATATTGGTAAAATCTCATCTGATAAAAAACGTTTCAAACAAAAGTTGGTTTTCCTGTGGAATCTGAAAATTGTCCTAGCAATAACCGTGAGTGGAAAGGAAAGAATTTGGAAAATACTTGGTTAGTAAGCGAGTTAAGTTTGAATTAAATTGAGAGTTTACATTGGGTATTACCATCTATTTTAAATGACTTTGAGGCCCATGTACGGAACGAGTTTGATAATTCTGACTACTACTACTAAAATACTACTATTACTATTACTGGTTCCGTAATCCTAGTTCTGAATGTATGACCTCCTAAATGGCACATTATATAAGCTTGACAAATAAAAGTGGATGAGAAATGCAAGAATTATTACTTCTTAAATAAAATAAAAATAAAGTATCTAATGTAAGGATTGGTTTTAAAGTGAGTTTAAGCCTTAACCTAACTCAAGCATTTATTTAATTGGTTATGTGCGGTAGTGAGTATGAATGGGACAGCTTGTAATAACTTGAATCTTTGTAATAATTTCTACCTAATTAACGTTTTGATTAGCTTAGTTCTCACACTTACAATAGTAATTAATCCGTTCATTAAATACATGTGTGCAAAATTGAATTTATTTCATTACATATTTAAGAATATTGGTACTAAAGAAACTATTACTTCAATTTATATACATTGATTCGATAAACAGTTTGTGTTACGAATTAATTTTCTGAAATTAAATTGTTTTCGACATTCTTTGTGTATTACAACTTTATTAGCTAAACATCATTTGTGTTATGTTCGCGATTGATTAGAAATTGTTTTATTTAAAAAGCTTGTTATAATACGTTTTTGGCAATTGTTTGCAAATATATTTATTTATTTTTTGGGTGATTGTTCTTGCAATTATAAATTGCTTTCTATATGTATATAAATTCTAGATTGTTTAATACTTATATACTAACAATTACAATCAGTCAGTCAATACTTATTTATAAAATCAAAAATCAAAATTTCGTTCACCTTTTTGTTTATTTACCGGTCTAATTATCAGTTTTGGAAGAAAAATTGTTGTCAAATTACACACCGTGTATTTTGTAGAGTACGTAAATGTAAGAAAGAGGTGAAATTCCACGAAAAAAGTTGATTGGACTTTCAATTTTTATTTAATGTATTTTAAAGTATGAAGATCTCACGATTCGCGTACTTATATCACCCGATGGTTATAACAGAATAAATTATGTATATACTTAAAGCGATATATGTACATATGTATATACGAACGTATATACTGTAAGGAAACTTTAAGATGCATAAATACAAAAATAAAAATTCACACACATATCACACACGTACATATAATATTATAAGAACAATCATTGTTTTATATGTATTCATATATAGTTTTGTTTGTTGTTATTTGTTCTCGATTTTCAATTGTGGAATGCGGTTTTTGATTATAATACAACCGAGGAATGTTGTGTTTTTGTGCAGCGGCGGTGTTGTCTCACCTTCACTATGGTGCGCTAATCTTAGATTGGCTGGATATAGTTATACAAAAATTGCATAATTTAATATTGTTTAATTTGTATGACCTAACCTAATTATAAACTTTTTTTTCTTATAGATGTACATCTAATAAACAATAACAATAATAAATTAATGTGTCTTATTGGCATTTGATATATACATCACCTCCACACAAATCCGAAACTTAATTTTTTATAAAAGTTTTTTAATACAACCAAAATTATATAATAAAAGTGCTTACTTATAAATCACGTGTTTGCCTCTAATTTATTTATTTATAATATTTGTATAGTAATTGTAAAAATTATTAATAAAATTATAATAATTACAAATGTGACATGATGTTATTAGTTTTGATAAATTTTAATAATTTATTATATAATAAATATAATATATTTAATAATTTATTAATACAATATTGTAACAAATACAATAATAATAATATAAATACAATAAATTTATTGTTAAATAAAATAATAATAGAAAGACGACGATATTTTTTTCAAAATGTTTTTTTATAAAAAAATAATTGTATTTGAAGTGGTTAAATAATTTATTAATTATTTATAAAAAATAAAATATTTTTTGTGCTTTATATATATACATATATAATAAAATAAAATTATATATAATTATTTATATATCTGTGACACTGTTTGTATTTATATATTTAGTAAAATATTGGAATACAATAAAAAAGTTAAATTTACAAAATAAAATTAAATTATAAACTTGTATAATTTATTACAAAACAAAAAATTGATTTAAAAAAAGTTATATATTTATTTATATAAAGAAAACTTACAATATTATATCTACAAAATGGAATTATGTAGGGGGAACAGATTAAAATTGCGGACCTCATTAACACCTATAATTTCAACAAAAACAAATGGATTTTATAAATTTTTGGCACGCTTTTCGGGTAAGTTAACAACAATTTGCTAATTATTTAAAACTAAACATATTATTGTATTTTCAATCCTTGCACAACGACCTAATAAGCAAGCCACATGCCCCGAATGTTGCAAAATTTAAAAATAATGCTTGATAATAATAATAATAATAACAGTGTTAAAGGCCATTACTGGCCCCTTACTGAATCAACAATCTGGCTCCAATGGTTTCGATCCTGAGCTTGGTCTTCATACTGTCTTAAACAATCTGAAGAGGCCAAGTCGTTCTCTACATCGTGGAGCCATCGTCGCCTGCAACGACCTCTGCGCCTACCATATGGTGGCTCTCCTTTCAGAGATCGCTGCACAATTCGTTCCGGATCAGCACGCAGAACGTGACCGAGCCAGCGTACTCGCTGAGATCTAACTTCATGTACAATATCGGGGATCTTCATCAGATCTCTGATCTCGAAATTGTACAGAGCTCGGTATGTGCCATCTATTTCGCGTTTAGGGCCGTAAATCACACGCATGATTCTTCTCTCAAATGTAAGGAGCCATCTCTCGTACTCATCCGTCAGCGCCCAACTTTCACATCCAAACATAACAACGGGCCTGATCAACGCTTTGTAAAGCTTCAGCTTCAGGACACTTGATAAGTGTTTAGATTTTAGCAGTGGCCTTAGAGGATATAAAGAACGACTGCCAGCTGCCAGCCGCACTTTAATATCCTCACCCACACTGTTATCGTGAGTGATAAGAGAGCCCAAATATTTGAACCTCCTCACTCCCTCAAACGTGTGGTGGCCACTACTAAAATCTGGTGTGCCATTGTCTCTAAAACCAGAGATCAGGTATTTCGTTTTGGACTCATTGATCTGGAGTCCAACAGAAGCTGAAAACTCTACAAGCGGATCAAGTATTTCTTTCACTCCGTTGCTATTCAGTCCAATCACGCATATGTCATCTGCATATGCAAGCACTTGATTGGACTGGCGATATAAGATGTTGCGCTGAGGTGTTTCAGTTTTACGAAAGATGTACTCCAACATGAGATTAAAGAGTATCGGGGACAGAACATCTCCCTGCCGAACACCCGAGTTAACTGCAAAAATTGTCGATAGCCTGTTCTCAACTTTAACACAGCATTGAGACTGCGTCACTGTCATCCTACACAGTCGTACCAATTTTGTTGGCATCAATGCTTGATAACAGTTTGAATTAATTGAATTTGCAATTCGCTTTATTTTATTAGATTGTCTATACTGAATTTCTTTGTATTAACAATAAATGGTTTGAAATACGAAAATTAGGAAATGAAATGTCAGAAAATGTGCATCTGTCTCAGCTCAAAAGTATTCTGCATTGATTCTTGTAAGCTCGAATCGCTCGAATTTGTCCAGAGTAATTACAATAAAAGTGTCATTTATTAAAAACAAAATAGCTTTAGCTTAGCAGCTCTATAACTATACAGGCTAAAGAGTTCTAGATTATGTGTACTTTGAACTCGTCCATTGTGTTACGGCTGAGGGCCTACATTTGAGATATCCCAATTGTAAACTAAACTTATACGTTAATAGACTAATTATTCTCTTTGAATGCAGTAGATTGACTAATTATACTCGTTGGAAATCTTTGTTTTGAGATTTATATAAATTACCATCCACTTTGTGCATAATATATATACATATGTACTTGTGATTAAAAAAAATAAAATCAAAAATGATTAGTTACTTGTATAATATTATTATAGTTAATTTTATATTTATTCAATTTTAATCTACATACCTATTGTGTTTTTTGAATTGGGGTTGAAACACCCAACGAGACTAATACTGGTTTTACACCGTAGATAGTATATTAGCAAAAAAGTATAATACTATTATAGTATCCGGTGTAAAACCGAAGTTCGATAGTATAATAGTATATTAAATTATGTCTGTATAATAGCTAAAAAAAATATAAAACTTAGGTATTTTATTTTTATTTTTTTAAATGTATACGTAAACTGAGACAAAGTACTTTTTAGTGACATTTTAACTAGATATTCGCGTAAAATTTCAAATTCCCTATTATTTGATACAAAATTAAATAAGTTGTTTATTATTTTCGTGTATATTTACTTAACTCTTAGCTAACTTTATTTCGTGTAGTGTAAAACCGAATATGGTGGATTGTAAAATAGTATTTTACTTTTTTGCTATTAATTTTTGTAAAAATATTTCTGTTTATGTAAGCATATAAAAACCGGAAAAGTATAAGATATTTATAAAATAATAATAATAATAATAAATAAACAGTGTCTAAAGGCCATTACTCGCCCCTTACTGAGTCAACAATCTGGCTCCAACGGTTTCGACCCTGGGCTTGGTCTTCATACTGTCCTAGACAACCTGAAAAAGCCAAGTCATTCTTTACACTGTGGAGCCATCGTCGCCTGCAACGACCTCTGCGCCTACCATATGGTGGCTCTCCTTTCAGAGATCGCTACACAATTCGTTCCGGATCAGCACGCAGAACGTGACCGAGCCAGCGTACTCGCTGAGATTTTATTTCATGCACAATATCGGGGATTTTCATCAGATCTCTGATCTCGAAATTGTACAGAGCTCGGTGTGTACCATCTATCTCGCGTTTTGGGCTGTAAATCACACGCAAGACTCTTCTCTCAAGTGTAAGGAGCCATCTCTCGCACTCATCCGTCAGCGCCCAACTTTCACATCCAAACATAACAACGGGCCTGATCACCGCTTTGTAAAGCTTCAGCTTCACGGCACTTGATAAGTGTTTAGATTTTAGCAGTGGCCTTAGAGGATACAAAGAACGACTGGCAGCTGCCAGCCGCACTTTAATATCCTCACCCACACTGTTATCGTGAGTGATAAAAGAACCCAAATATTTGAACCTGCTCACTCCCTCAAACGTGTGGTGGCCACTACTAAAATCTGGTGTGCCATTGTCCCTAAAACCAGAGATCAGGTATTTCGTTTTGAACTCATTGATCTGAAGTCCAACTGAACCTGAAAACTCTACAAGCGGATCAAGTATTTGTTCTGTTGCCCTATCATATTTATAAAATATAGCAACTAAAGAAATATTGTTCTAGTTCTTCCGTCAAATTTAAATTAAATTTGTTAAATAAGTAGCGAAATTTACTTAAACATCATAATATCTCAACTTTCAGTAACGAACGCAAAATTACCGAATTTAATATTTATCGATAATCGGTAAATTTTACCTACAACTACAAGGAATGAATATTTCATCGGTTCATAATTTTTGGAAAATTAAACTCTTTTATATATAGGCAAACATATAATAATAATTCTGTAACCAATTATTTTTGGAATTTTTGGTGGGACCATTGGAAATAGAAAATAGAATTGTAGAAATAGATGAAGAGTTGTTTCGCCGAGTAATGCACAATTTTGCTCCTGGAATTGACAGTTGCATTAAAATTGATGAAGATTCACTTAAGAGACGTAAATAATACAAGTTTAACTAATGTTCTAATTAATATTAAATCCTAAAGAGCTATCTGTAGTTTAGAATATATAATACAACAGTTCTTTTTCGATTTATATAAGGGTTTTATTTTCGTGTCAAAGAGACGTATTTAAGAATAAAAATTAAAATGTTGGATTTAATTCAATTATACAGTTACGCACATGAAACCAGAAAAATAGTACTTAGTGGAAACTTTTTACTATCGTTACACAATTTATTATTTTATTTTTAGAGTTCCGTACAAAAAATGTAAAACGTGTCATCCTCATGGTGTGACTCCGTTGTCCATTTGTTTAGTTTGTCACAGGGTTATAACTATTGCCCTATCATTCGTAATACCTGCAAATTTTGCATGCACATTAATTGATTTAATCCGCAGATAATTCATTTTTACTTAATTTGCAATATTGTTAAAAAGTAACTCCCATCCAATTACTGAAATTAAAAGTTTGGTTTGATAGATGTGAAAAGTATGTATTTTTAGAAATGTATTATCCCTTGAAAAGCACTGCTCAATAAAGCTTCGAAAAGAGAATTAATCTGCTTCGTAGGATTTTGTAAAGTTAAACTATTTCAGCACAAAATAAAGCTTATACAAATAATTCGATCACCATAAGTAAAAATCGTAGAACAGGCTTAAAGAATAATTAAAATTCTCTTCGCATAAAAAATCAGCTAATAATATTCGCGTAAATTTTAAAATACATGCTTGTTAATTGAAATTCTAAATTAACCATCGTGTGGAGGAATCTCCTCTAGCAACAACAATACAAAATAACCAAGCAAATTAAATCATTAAAACGCCAGAACAAAAACATAATTCATATTATAAAAGATACGAAGACGAACAAACCTCTATACCACTATTCCATCTATATACATATGTATGTATGTATGTATAGAGTATTGTAATAGTGTAATGTATTTAAGATTGAGAACAAAGACTATATATTCTAAAACGAAAAGATTAAACGAAGAATTTTTCGTTTTATATTGTAGTTCTATATTTAAACGTCCAAATCTAAAATATAAGAACCCCGAATGCTAACTATAATTAATTAATCAGTAGTACCACAAACATATTGATTACTTATCAAAAACTAAAATTATCTTAACTACTCTATATATAATATCAAGTATAACATGTACACACTAATGTTTTTAAATTTGAATGAAGACGTAATTCTTATGTATAATATATGTACATATATACATACTTGTATATGCATATTTATATAGTATAGCATAGTTCTTTTTATAATCCCGTCGCGCCATGTCATAGAAATGAAACAGATAAAAACACAAGAAGAAAAGAAAAACTTAATTTAATTTTAAAGAAATTAAGAAAAGAAAAAAGAAAGTTCACACACAAGTAGTAGTACATATAGTATTTATGTACTCATATATACACTTTTCTTTTAGTTTCCGCTTCTATTCATGTACCACACATATTTTTTTTTTTGTGTATAGAGAGCCGCGATTTAAAAATACACCATATATACTGTATACACACACTTGGAATACCAGGCGTTCTGTATACATATATATAGAGTAAATACATATAGAAAAAATATATATATAAAATCGATTGTGTTGCTGCTACGGTTATTTCCGATAATTAGTTTTCCTGTTTTGCTGCTAGTTTTTGTAAGAGGTGTTACAATTTATTATAATTAATAATAAAATTTTAATTTAAAAGTATATATGTCTGGTAATTATCATAATACATAACAATACATATACTTATGTAATACATTGAAGTGTAACAAGTACCTTTTGTTATGTATGTCGTTTAAAACATTTTTTTTATTTTTCAAGAACCACTCGTGATCGGCATCATGATGTATGCAATGAAATATTTTATGCGAATTTTATATCTCATTATAAGATTACATATAAATTACTTAAAGGATTATCGTTATAACACACGTTTTAGTTAGTTAGCTAAATAAGATTATATTTAGTTTGAATTTTTCTAGTTTTAATTCGCATGACAGTTATATATGTCAATAGCGTACATCTGATTTTGATTTTGTTATTTCTATATAATATAGAAGTGATGTTTGTTATGTACATAAGTATGAATACCGAAAACATCAATAAAACTTGCACATCTATATTTTGTTCACAAACAATTAAAGCAGAGATCAAAAGACTTAATATTGTAAAATTATACGTTAATTATATACTTATGTATAAGAAGAAAACTATACGAATATTTTAGTAATAGTTCGTAGAATGTTTACCTCAAATTTGTACGCACCAATGATGATATACCGATGGGGGGGTATGAGAAATTACGAAAAATGCATAACCCATTTTAATTAATAATTTGACAATATTGTACTCGAGATACTTTCACTTCCTATATAATATGTAGCTTGGACATTTTTTCAAAATAATGTAAGCATACATAATCAAACGATGAATCAACGATATGGAATTATATCACATAGTGGCGCAATGCCAAGCATGTGTGTTTCTTATATAGTGCGATATGAATTCATTCACCTCGTGGTATATACCGAAGGATATCGATCGAACAATTTATGAGTTTTCTTTTTTAATATTTTCTTGTGTGTTGTTATGTTATACATATATTATGTATATGTTTGTATATCACTTAAGGTTTTAGTTTTTATTTTAAAATTGTGCCAACAATTGTTAGAATACATATACTAAATAAAATAGGATGCAACACAAATATTTCATGTTCAACCGGATATGACAATTTTCATTTTCTTAATGCACACACATATGATTTTTGATATATTTGTAGATTTTCACATGTTTGGTCATATACCTGATTTTGTTGTTTACATAAAAAATGCTAACAAGCCAGTACATCATTAATTTAACGATTATTAAAATTGAATGAAATTAATATGTTTCCAGTAGAGAATATTTTGCTAGTTAGCATCTTCTGTTAGAAATAGAAATTGAACATGAATGCATATAAGTATATAGTGTATTTGCTTTCGTACCTTTCATATGCCAAAGTTTATTGTAAAATTTGAAAAAGAATTTATAGAATTTACAAATTTTAATTTTGACTTCCATGTTCTATTTCTAACTTACCTCAAATGTTACGTAGATTCTATTCAAATTCATACCAAATTATCAAAGTTTTAATAATTGCGTAGTTTAAAAGTGTTGGTTGCATTTCAATTTATTTGGCTGCACTTATTATTTATATAAATCAATTTCTACTTTTACTTATTTTACACTTTTAAATTGTGTGTTATTTACGTGTTGGAATATGTATATCACATATACGTATTAGTTAAAATGAAATAGAGTGTATTGAGTATATTAAATTCTTCTCAATTTCAATTACCTGTTCGGTAACAATGATGAAATGATCGTCTTCTATGGGCTGGGAACAATTCTGATCCTACGGCATATTGAAGCGATTATAAATATATTGAAAAATAAAAATATAATTTATTCATATCGAAACTACGAATATATTGAATACACCTCGTATATAATACAATTAAATTTGACGAGAATTCTTAATTCAATTAACACACACAACTAAAGAAATTTTTTTAATTAAGTAACCAAAATTTATTTGAATTGTAATCAAATTCTTCAAGTTATGAAGATTATAGAGTTTATTTATAGTTAAAATTAGAAGTTGAAGACACAATATAATTGAAAGAGTTTAATAATTTTTAAATAGCTTAGTTTAATTTGAAACATAAAAGTAGATGGAATACTATTATTTATTTACAATTGGAATAAGTTTGCCTCGAGAGTTGTCGAACTCGAATGTATATAGGAGGGCAGATTGAAAAATAGAATTTTCAGCAGCCATAAATATTCATAATTTCCGATTAACAAACACTTACCAAACCATTCATTCTAATTCCAATGAAATACATCCCAAATATTTCTTGATTATTTTCTGAAATTTCATATTTTAATCAAATATAAGTTGGTACTTAATAACTATATATGTATGTAGTATAATATTGAGTTCGTCTGAACGCATGTTTTTTAAAATCCTAAGTGTAATAGTATATATGGTTAGTATATAAACTAAAATACTGAGCTTTTGTAACCTCAAACTCATTTAATTTAACGCCAGTTTTTTATACAATTTTAATTGATCTACTGCAAACCTCCTTAATTTAATTAGAATTTGGCAAAAATTCTTTTTACGAACACGATAATTCACAATTCTAACATAATTTGAGTTAGATTTAAACTTATCTTAAATGTAGAATATTTAAGTAAAGCCTGAATGAGGCTTTTTCTTTTACTTAAATTTATGTTACACATACGTCATACGTTTATATGTACCGAGTACATATATGATTCAAGAAAATGTAATGAAATTTGAATAAATTTTACATGATGACGGCAGTTAAATTTTGAATTTCTAAATTCAATTTGTATCACACAGAAAATATATTTTGAGATTTATAGTTTAAGGTTAGTATACGAATATTTTCATTGCAACTTTCTAATCCTATACTCGTATCACTATTAACAGAAATATTTTTTCTTAATCTAAAAAAAACCTTTCCTGTATACGAATATATATGTTAATAATAATAGTAATAATAAACAACTATTTTCATATTAATAATAAATAAACATACTGTTTAATAAAAACTAAATTATTTTCCAATGAATATATTAAATATGTAGTTTTATTTGATGTTGTTATCACGGCATGTACAATATAAATATAAAATTAAAAAAATATCTTCTATGCATACCTAGCCAACCCTAAACAAAATTCATAATCGTTTCATAGAATTTTACTTTATGTAGTTTTTGGTATATAGTTTTTATTACTATTACTAGGTTTTTGTTTGTTTATTGTTTAGTGAGTATTGTAATATAGATTTGTGATTAATGCAAATTAAAAAAAAAAAAAACAACTATTTAAGGTACGACATAAAAAAATATTATTGATTTTAAAAATTGATTTTAGGTATATGTATTTCGGTTCTCACACTACATCGTACTACTCTATAACTATACCACCGCCATAACCAAAGTTTTTTTTTTACATTTCTTATGTTTTCTTTAAGACATATTTCTAAGAAATTCTATTAAAATAGGTACACCATATAATATTATAACAATACTAATAATAATATTATGGTTTTTCTATTTATTACAGTATAAATGAATTAACTGGTGCTGTGTGTATTTAGGAGTTTTGTGTCATTATATTTCATGAACCGGAACAAAAATACTAAAAAATACATTTTAAGGAAATTATGTGACATAAATCAAAAGCGGTGCGTTACGTTGTGAGATATAACGAATAACAAACCTATCTTTATAAGAAATTTTATAATCATTTGAAACCTCCCAACTAGCCAGCCAATGGTTTATTATGTATATGTACAAGTATAATTGAATTTCCATCTGTTTTTATTATAATGTGACATATTTTTTTAACCAAACTAAATATTAAATTACCAATAGCTTTTGTTGTTGTACGGAAAAACACATCATTTCCAATGATCGATCCTATCTATCTTAAAAATTTCAACTAAACTACAACAACATTATTTCTCTAAAAGTTTAAATAAATTTATGTCTTCTTGCGCTCTTGTGTATCCGTTTCTACCACCTGCTTATTTACACATAAAGTAGTTTTGTAGTTTGTGTATATAGTTTTTTTTTCCGTGTATATTTTCTTCTTCATCGATTCGTGGATTGCCAGACGCCTTATTGAATGTATGAAATTGTTGTATGTATATACACAAGAACAAATTCGTATATACGTACATACAAATGTACTATATCAATATTATTACACAAAAGAATTCTCCTTTATAGGTTTGTGTATTATATACTTATAATATTTATATATATGTACATATGTATTTATATTCATATATAGATATATATGTATGTATTATATATACATATATGTATATAAACAGTGATCAAAGAACAAATGTTGCGCACTAATCTTAATATACAAAAATACGTTCTAAACGTGATCTATAATAATAATTATCGATAATTAAATCGAAAGGTATAAAATAAAATTGAGAATATACCCATGTTGACACGTTTTTGACATCTGAAAAATGTACATAAGCACATTTGTATATAATATGTATAAAAATAAATTTTGTGCAGCATCTGATGCTATCGTTTCAATTCATAATACAAGGAATGACATAAATACATCAGTTTAAGCCCACCCACCTGTATTTTCAATCGAATTATGAAGTTATTATGTAACACTCGAATTTGTATTACACACTCCTAAAAAATCTATTCAACAAAAAAGTTTTATATAATTATACATACATACTTACAAAGTATTTTTGCTGTTTCAAATGTTTCCGATATGAATTATTAACTTTCCATAATTTATATAAAATAAATGTAAAACATCTTGAATTTAGTATTAAATATTTTTTATAAATAAAACATTCTATACATTTTTGGGGAGTGATTTCCTCATATTATTTCTCTAAACACTAGAGGGTAATAAATTATCTAATTATCGAAATTCAATTAAATCTGTGAGTTAAAACAGACTCTCTAATAAACGCTTTAAGTAGTGTGTGCGTTCGGGGTCATTGAGTATATCAATTAACATTTTTGATTGGAAATGTTAAATATTTTCCCATTGTATATAGCTAAAGTAATACATTTGAATTTACGTCAATCGACCAAATATGTTCAGTGTATAAAAATAAATTAAATCTACCTTTTCTATTATAAATCTGAGTTTAGAACTTTTCGAATAAATCAAAATCTACATATTAAATGATATTTGTCTTTAATGATTATATATGCATGCTTGAATTGATTAACTTCAAATGAGACTGCAAAAACTATAAAACGATAATAGATTGAGACTCTAAATAGTTTTTTTAATTAGAATTCGAGCACAGAATAAGATCGAACTTCAAGAATTTGCGATCGAATTTATTTTACGATTGTGTTTCTTTCCCAATCCTGCTCCAGTGACCGTCATATCATAAAACTCGAAGATCCGCTAGAAATGTTAGGTTTTGATTGTTGGGTAGTTGGGTGGTAAACTATCTTCAATAGTTTCATTGCGATCACTTTATTTTTCTATGTAAACTCTGTTGGTTGAAGCGTTTGGTTTACTAATTCGTATACGAGTAGGGATTCTACTGCAAAATGACAGTAACAATAAGTCAACAGACCTTTTAATTATTCTGCGTATGTATTACGTACAAGTGATTACATTATAATAAATTTTCGTCATACAAGTTTTTAATATATGTATGTATGTATAAAAATCTCGTCTGTCAAGTAAAAAAAAAATTTCCCAATAACGTTTTTCATTCGAATTGATTAATAATGCACGCGCGCGAATCATTGAAACCGGAAATTTTATTGTACGACAAAAGTATTTGCACGATTCTATGAAATCAATGAAATTTCTTAAAATTTAAAAGAAATTCCTTTGAAAGTATGTATACATACACAAAATGATAAGAAGCCGGTTTTTATTTTTATTCGAGGTAATTTTAATTTATAACAAAAATAAGTCATGTAGCCCCATAAAATATACGTTCACGGATAGGATAATTTATATTCATAATTTTTTTCTATTCTCTAATAGTCTAATAGATTAATTATATAATTTTTTGTTGTTTTATGTTTTGTCAAGACAACAGCGTTTATATTAGTTTAGTAGCAGGAAATTGTCAATTGCAGAATAATTCGTCATGTGTGCGTTATTATAAGCAATATTTTTTCGCTTTATTTCATCTTAATGATTAATTTTGTCCGGTATATTGGGAAATGGGTTATATATGATAACGAGATGTGATATGATATCATGACCGCGGATAAAGGAAAAATATGTCATCTTTGTTTTGGTGTGTTGGCGGCGGAGTTGCTTAGTTAACAGTAATAAACAAAGAATGTCTGTAAGTACATACATATATATGATATTATTCAATAGTACGTAAAATAGGTTATGTTCAATATACAGATACGATATCAACATAATTGCAGAAATAATCATTTACATATTACATTGTTTTAAATATACATATACATACTTTCTAAATTGTACCTTATTTGTACATATCATTATTATTGCATGTGAATGCTGTTGTTAACAAGGGTCGTACACTGGGTACATATAAACTTTAATATTTTTTTGGACAAATTGTAAAATTTGTTTACAATTTTGCTTAATTCTTGTTTCGTCGTCTGTTTGTTGAATTTATTAATGGGAAGGGTGTAATTAAGGTTAATAATTTAAGTTTTGTTATTTTTATATTATTTAGACACGATTTTTTTTATTAAACGTTTGACTCAAATAAATTGGGTGATATACATTATACACTGGTTAATTGGGGGATATTATACACTAGGCAATAAAACACTAAGTAACTAAATTTCTATATGTATTTCTATATAAGAGTAAGTACATATAAGTATATATGTACATACAGTTAACATAATGATATTTGGCATAGTCACAGAATTATGATTCAATTAAGCAATTGATGCGATGACGAATATTCTTTTACATTATTTTGTTGAATCTCTGATTAACACTTACTGTGTTAAGTTATACAGTGTTATTTTATTTTGTCAATTGTCATAACTGATTAAAAATTAATTATAATTTTATTTTAAATTGAATTAAAATTCATCTAAACTATAGAGTCTTAAATTATGAGTGTTATAGTTGTTAAATTTGTGTATAGTCTTTGAATTTGAATCTAATTTGTTTTGACTATGTGGACAAACTAAAAATTCGTTCTTTGATAATTCTTTCATTTCATTGTTTCCACCAACGCGAGCTTGAAATCAAAAACCGAGTGTTCAATTCAATTAGAATTTCACATAAATTGTATTTTAATTAATGATTTGGGTCAAGTTTGCATCAAATTGACGATTGGTCTGATTTCATAAAATATAATATTTCAGTAAAATATATCAGTTTTGACTCCTAATTTCATAAAAAGGGCACATTGATATGGATGGAACATGTGTTTTTAAGTAGAATTAAACTTAATTAACTTCTTAAAAATTACGTACATTCATATCCATAGCTAGGTTTATTTGAATTAATTTGAATACAATTTGTGTTTGAAAATAATGTTCTGCAATTTTTTTTTTAATTCAATATTTTAACTATGGGTTTTAGCTTTAACGAAGTTGCTTTTATTTATTCCAGGTATTAATACATTGGTTTACTTCAAATTAAAGTTAAGTGTGAATGCTGGTACCTATTAGGCCAACATTTCTGAAAATTGGAGTAATTACTGAGCGATCTATTTATAACATCCATATTACTCCCCAAAATTATTTTGTTTACAAGAAGTGCAATAACATCAATAATTAAACAGTGAAGCTTTAGTAGAGCTTTACAATATTTAAAAAAAAATCATTTTACCGAGGCATAATTTAAAATTATAGATAATTTAATTTCTGATGAAATTCCATAACTGTCTAGTTTTCATAATAAAACATTTATTGAATTAAAAATCATTGAGTGGCGTATATACTATACGTATACTATGATATTTTTTAAAATATTGATTAATATTTTTGTTGATGAATAATTAAGATTATTTCTTTTTTCAAGCAAATCGAATTTTTATTCTATATAATATAATATTGATCGGTTGATTGAGTTCAATATTTATATTTATAGTTTAAATAAACTATTCCACCTGTCTAAATTATATTAGAGTACGTACATATATAAAAGAAACTTATTTTGTCTGTTTGTGCGGTATTTGAAGTTTTTTGTATATATTTAAAGTATAATTACAATAAAAATTCGCGGTTCATCTAAAAAAATAAAAATAATGTTATTTTTTCGCACGAGCAATTTTTTTTATTATTTTGTAGTTTCGACAAGTTAATTAGTCTCTAGTATATATTTATGTATATGTATACATTTACGCTCTATAGAGAAATATGGTGTATGAATAATGAAAATAATATTTTTCTAATACGGCGACCCTCTCTTTGCCAGAAAATTCCACACCTTTATAAATGAAATTTGTATTATTTTAAAAATAAAAACAAATATTGTTTGAAATATTTCGAAAATTAAAATACTATTAAATATATAAAGTGATAAGATAACATTGGTATGATAAATATTTAATGCACACTATGTACATATAGTATATAAATATGGCGTTAAGAAACAAGTCCAAAGTGTTTTTATTTTATGTTACGTACAAATTTATATAAATAATAATACTAATGATAATAATTAAGAAAATAACGCCAACAAAAAGCAGGAAATAAAAATATGAAAACATTTTCTTTTTCGGTCTAATTAAAAACATTAAATTGTATACTTTTTTTTTGGTTAATTATTGTAAAAACACTATTTTTGCATTTAACTGGTAACAAAACTACAAAACATAGTCCAACACATTATAATAACTATAATAATCAAAAACTCATTCTAATGATATTTCAAAAATCATAAAAAAAGAATAAAACTTAAAAAAAAATTGTAACAATTGTCTTAATAGTTTAACAATTTCTCATCCGAAGAATATTGCTGTCCATTAACCTTCTGTGTACTATAATAACAAAAATACACTAAATTGTATTTTTTTTAATAAACCGCGTACATAAAATAATGTCACATAAACTTCTAAAATTCAATAGATTTTCAATTTTTTACTTTTTTTATTAATAGTTAGTACATTTTGACGTGGATGATTTTGTTTATTTAAAACGTTAAATGCATTAAACAACTACATACATACTATGTATAAAAAAAATTCCAATTTCCATGATGTTGTTGTTGTCATGTTGTTTTATATCCACTGGCACAGCAAGAGTTTTTTTTTCGTTTTTAATTCTATTTACAAAATATGTATGTTTTTGAGAATATATATTACTTATATAAATTCTAAATTTACATGCAGTTACAATAGATTTTTTAAATTTATGTAATCTTTTTTTGGGGAAATTTACATAATATTGGATTTTGGTGCATTATTGTACATATGGCTCATGGGGAGGTACAATTTTTATGTTCGAGTTATTTGTAATACAAATTTTTGAACAGCTTGGTATTTGACTGTATGCTTGCTTGTTTCAGATTTAGCATAATCTGGAATATATGAAGTATTTTTATATTAGGCTCCAGCGCAGTCTGTATTAGGTAATTTTTTAAACAATGATAAAATAAAGCTTTAAAACACATAAAAACATCTCTTGTTTGAAATTTTATGATGATTTTTGAATATTTTTAGAGTTGTGAAAGTATGATTTATTAACAGATCTGCGCGATTATGTTCGCTATAAGAAGTTTTTGCGGATACAAACGTGTTCGTAAATTTTTGTAGATTTTGTGCCACAAATATAATGTTCGCGAACTTATTTGTTTTTGTATTACAAGTCGGTAAAGTTTATTACTTATTTTAATTTAATTTGATTAGTGAATTTAATTTGATTAGCGAATTAGAAGTTGGTAATCTATCGCATAGTAGTTGGTAATCTTTCTGTTTGCACATATTGCATTCAAACTCTAATATAGACGTTCTGATAACATTGCTGAAACCACTTCCGTCCTCCATCCGATGATGTGTTAGTAAGTCTGTACCAGTCTGTTTTTTAAAAAATTAACTTAAGGCTCTACTTTAACTAGAACAAAAATCAAAATTGATGTCGATATTTAAATGCCAAACAATTCGTCTTAAATTAAATTTCAAATAGTGTAAACCTCCGGTATCGAAAATTACAAAAAAACGCATGAAAAAATTGATTTTTTGCCACTTATGACATCTATTTAAAAAAGAGTGAACCAAAAAATACATGATATTTAGTTGTAATCCTAATTTTTTTTCAATAAATTGATTTGTCAACTTATCGAAATAAAATAGTTTTCAATTAAATTTTCAATTTTCTCGCTTATTAGAACGCATTTTTATAAAAACGTGTATTAATCGCTAGATCATATCTTCCTGAACGTACCCATATATAAAACTTTTACAGATTAGTGGAAAAATATTGATAAATTTGGTTTGTAATTAAATGGTTTTCAACAAGTTTTCACAAATTGAGTAAAGTAGAGCCTTAACCCACTATTTAGTTTTGGTTTGTTTATTAAAAAGATTCTTCCGTTAAGAGCAGCACACATAGAAATTATAGCAGATTAGAGGATAATAAAGTTAAAAGATTTACATTGAATCGGGGCCATTGACATTATCACTAACATTGTTCTCGAACATGTTCGCGTTGGCCTTTACTGGGCTTTAGCTGTATGTTGTTAGCTAATTTTTTAAATAAAATAAATAATATTTTGTAAATATTTAGTGCCATCTGTAAAATCGTGCTTTTACAAACTGAATTTCACGAAATTTGATATTTGCCCATCAAACAGACCCGATCTAATAAATTACTCAATTATCAGAATTATGTATTTTTTACCAAATATTCATAATAATTTATTAGACTTGACTATAAATTGTAAAATGTTATTTAAACTAAATGGTGCTGATTGAAAGAACTAAGATTATATTTTACAACCAAATTTATTTGCTTTTGGTTAGATGAGCTATTAAGCAATCAAAATTTATCGAATTGGTCGCTATTTTATTTTTGTGGTAATTCCACAATTTAATCTTCTGCCAAACAATAATTAAATTATATTGTTTCTTTTTGAATTAGTTCTTTGCAGTATTTATAAATTTTATCTTTTGGTACAATGATATAAAGAGGGTAGGTATTGAGTAATGATTTACATAATCGTATATAAAAACTTATAGGTCATTTTGTTCTGGCGTCAGTGACTATACAGAATAAACGATAAATATGTTGTGTCGTTGATTTTCGGAACCATTTTCGGAAATAAAAACAAATCCCATTACCCCATCCATCATCATAGTGGCGACATAAAATCCATCTCGCTTGTTCCCGATCGATTATATTTTCCCAACAAAAAACGAGAAATTTGATTGCCCCATATTTTTTTTTTATGTCCTTAACAACTAATATGAGAAACACATAAATATTTTTTTGTTTATGATTAATCAATAGAGCCCCAAATACTTAGTTGATTTTTTATTTTATGTTGTTGTACCTTTACTAGTTTAATTTTATTGCTACTGTAATCAATTTAAATACAAAATTGATTTGTTTTATCACGCAAAAAAAATACTAAAGCTATATTCTTTATGTAATTTTCTATAATAATTGAAATTTATTGTTTTTCCGGCTGTACATATATGTTTGGGCTGATTTCGTTAGGTTTATTAGGTTAAGAAGGACACGCTATGCCTAATACGAGATGAAAAACCTTCGAAAATATTTTATTTTATGATTGTAGTCGGATGTTCTAATTTATGGTTATAACGGTTAATATTTCGCAGAAACACTTCATTATATGCGAAACTAAACTAGGTAGTTTTGTATACATAGCTAATAGAAATATATATATACATATTATTGGCGTGAGTTGGTAATTTAGAAAGTACAGATTCATCGTAAAGTTGAATGTGTCATGCTATATTGTCTTATCATGCATATTATCAATATATACATATATATTTATATGAATATATTAAAATCACGAGTAATGTCTATTAAAGGTAATTATATAACGCCGCGATTAAGCGATAATCATATGTGTTATTACTTCGAGCGATGGTGTAATTGATTTCAGTTTGTGTTATACTGTACATGTGATACGAGCGAGTTGCGATTTAAACAATTTGTTATTTTTGTCGAGTGCTTATCGCAATGAACCAAATAGATTGGAATTTCTTCGTTATCAGTAAGTTATTCATTAAGAAAATATGCAATATAGTTTGATTATAATATATACAGGGAATTGATCGAGGTATATGTATACTATTTAGTAATTTAATATTTAAATCGTCTTCTCCATCTTTATTTATGCCGGATTTGGTTAAACATTTCATTTTTATGTATTGTATTTTCCTATTTGTTTTTGGTTTTAATTTATAAGACAATGTTAACATCTTAAATATTTTTTTTTTATTAAATTTATTGTTATTTTACTTTCAACTTGTGTTGTATATTTCCGTTTTCGAATGGAAATAATGAAAATTATTCATCAATATTTAATATATTTATATAAAAATATAAATTGGTTGGTTTTTGAAAATGCATTAATATGAATCATAATATGATCAAAGTAGAATAATTTCATCGATGCAATTATTAATTTATAATTTTGATTATTTTGCAGGACGACGGCGGTATTTATTTCGACAACAGTCTATATGTATAGTATATGCAACACTATTTCTACTTCTAACATCACAGTGCAGATTTACAGGTGAGTTTAGTATAAATATTATCTAGCGTATCTTGAAATTTATGTTGCCGTGTACAACAACGCACAATATAAATTACTTATAATTAAATAAATTGTTAAGAATTCAAAAGTCAATTTTTTATGAGAACGCGCGCGCCTTGCTCGCACATTATGCGGCTAGACAATTTTTTTTGTCTTACTTCTCAATGAAAATTTGTAAGATTTATATTTATATACGTAATGCAAAATAGTGATTGCATTTTGTCTTTGATATATTACAGTCAGTCTGTACAATTTTTTGTGTGTTAAAATGGTTAGTTTGATACAAGTAACCTCTATAATTTTATTTATACAACATATATATTTTTTTATTATACATATATTTTTAGTTTTTTTCCTAAGTGTGTGCAAAAATTATTTACAAATTACTAATTACAAAATTTTTTGTTTTGTTTCATTTCGTTTGCAAATAACGACGACGTCTAGCGTGTTAATGACTTTGAAATTGTCGAGACTATTTTATTATATACGATTTTATACATATGTATGTATTTATATATATATATATATATATATATATATATATATATATATATATATATATATATATATACATATATATATATATATATATATATATATATATATATATATATATATATATATATATATATATATATATATATATATATATATATATATATATATATATATCTATATATATATATATATACATATATATATATATATATATATATATATATATATGTATATATCCGATGCTTTAAAGTCAAAAACCATTTTTTCATATATTTTTATTGCTAAATTCAGTTTTTCTCGAAAAAACCGGTATGAAGCTAAATTTTTTTATTCTTAATTTAATATTAGAAATTCTTTACTAATTTTATTGTAATTTGATTGATAATTTTCTGAAACTAATTACAATCATAAGAAAACAAATCTACCTCTTTACCTTTACAAATTCCAATAACACTTTGGTTCTGTCAAAAATTAACCAAACACAGTTTAACATTTCGTCTACACCAAATTAGCTAACACCTATAAATGCATATAATAATTATCAAAAAAGACCAGAAAACATTGTTAAATTTGAATTTTAATTTCTAAAAATTTAACGGATTTAAAAATGTAAGTAAACACATAAATTAATAAATGTAATTTTTAATAAAATTACAATCTTAAGGAGAAATAACTTGGTTATAATATATTATTTTCATGGAATCCAAAGAAATACTCGCCGAAAACTCTGGTTGAAAAACAAATTCAGATTTGAGATATCTGATTGTAAAAGTTAATGTTTACCTGATCAACTATACAATATCTTTATACATATTTTTGTATATACTCGTAATTATGTAATAGAAAGATCTTTTGATAATGTTATGATTTATCTTGGAGTTGATTTAATAACAGGAAGATAATTAATGTAATTACAGCTTTACGACACATAGTATTAACTGCAACACTTAATTTAAATTTAACGTTTGACGCACGTGAAAGTTTAATTCTGTTCAGCTATTACGGTTGTGAATTGAATGAGTTAAAGTTTTAATTACATAAATAGCCACAAATATCAGAAATTTAGTTTCAGCCTGACAAATCAATTTTATGAATGAAGTTAATATCAGAATTTGATTTGATTTATTATCAGTAATTATCACAATCAATGCTTATTCTTATTGATTAACTTAATGTGTAGATTTATTGTTAAAATTAATATTATATAATTTATTTGTACGTAACGTACGTAAATATCAAAACATATGAATATTTGAATAAGGCCTTTTGATTTACTTTTGCCTTACTGTTGTACTTATCTGTGATATACCGATTTGACTTTATTTGTATTTTTGGCTAAGTCATTGTACAAATTTAACAGACATTAATTTTAATGTGACTGTTAATACTTAATTCGGGGTGGTATTCCACAAGATCGGTGATTGTAATTTTGGAGATAACAAAAAGTGTTGAACATTCTGCTGTGATCATTTTTCTCTTAAATATTAAATGTATAAACAGAACCAGGATACATCGACAAAATACATGTGTCTGCCAGTGATGTTGCTTTAGTACAGATAACAATCAGCGTGGTACAGCACTGCAGCACCAACGACAAAATTAGTAATATATTGTACAAACAGTTCGACGGTAATGACGCGGTTAACATTGGTTGTGTCAGCATCGTATATTTTTTGCGCGTATTCTAATTTTATAAGTGTCGTCGTTTGTTAATGTATCTTTAGTTCTGTTTATAACTTAAAACAGCGAACTATGCATATCGCTCCAACAATTACCATACTTGCCGAACTCAAACTAAATAATATTAAATGACCTAGTTTATGATTAATCATACTAACTATCGTTAAAATTATAATATTACAAAAATTATCAGTAGCATGATATGAAAACTAATTTGGTATAAAAAATTCATAAATATCTCCCACCATTCAAATTGTACGTCTATAAAAAAAAAATCCAAAGGTTACGTCCATCACACACAGAGAATTATAAAACAAAAACTGCACACCTTCGCCATTATTATGCCTCTACGGCTAGTAACGGAGTTAGAAGAGAAAAGTGTCGTCCATGACCTTGCATGACCACCACATATTAAATATAATGTTTAATGTCATCATCCTACATACATACTCTCATATAGAAAATTAATGTTTTTTTTTTGTTAAACTCGTAAATTTTTTTTTGTTTTGTAAATCTAAATTCATGTCACTGGTCTCGTGATTTAATAAATTAGAATATTCATATGTACATATTATACATATATAGAAGATTTTGTGTTCTTTTCGGAAAAACAGATAGAATTTTTTTCTAATAATATATTAGAAAATTTTTCATTTTTTTTTTGGTTTGGTTTGGTTCGGCTTAATTAAATTAACATTTTTGTTTTATTTTATTTTATTGACATTTTGTTTAGGTGAGAGACACACCTATGTTAGTTTTATGACAGTATTATGTATAAAATATACATACTCGTATATTTAGTTGCTAGATAGATAGTTTAGTTTTTTATATGGTAATTTTGATTTTTCTATTTTATCGGATCGATAATGGAAAAGCTATATGCGACTACATTATGTCTGTTGTGTACCCCCGCGGTGAGATTGATTTTCTTTTTAGATTATTAAATTGGTATATGTGCATACATATATATGTATGTAGATAGACGTGTCATATTGCACCCGATTCTATTATAAAAAATAAACCCAAAATAGAAAAGGAATAATGATGATGATCATCACCATCATCATAAATAGTATATATGTAATATAGAATACATATACATTTATATATATACATACATATATATAATAAAAGGAAGGTGCTTGTGTTGTGTGGTGATTTTCCATTTATATCAAGCTAGACGCAATATATTTCTCCCTAAGGTATCAAAACAAAATATTGCCTTCCGTCTGCTGTCTGTTTTTTTATAAATATGAGTATGTACAACAGATATTAGATTAAAATAATACCGACTACTTGAACTGTATATAGACAATTCAGATCATACTCTTATCAATACGCGAGACGTATCACACAAATATTATTTATTGACCCCAATCTCGTTTCATTTAACTTAATTAATGTCGTCTTTTATTTTAAAATTAAAAATTAAATCGTTGATTAATTACAGATTTTACGTTGTGTATACATAAAACTTCAAAAAAATCTTAAAGTAAGAAATCAATATATACTTATGTATGTATCCTAAGATCAATCAACATTTTATTATTTTTTATACACTCGAAAAGTGTGTTGTATGGAACAGATGTATGTTTTAACATACATAATATATGTATTTCTAAGTTGAATTGAATAGTTTTTTCGGATTATGAAAGAAAGAAAATATGAAAAGGCATTTGGCCCATTTTGTATACAAAATGTTTAAGTAAATTGTTTGTGTATATATACGTGTTTAAAAAAGGACAGGCGAAATTAAAACTACCGAACTATGTTACCACTACTACTAGTTGATCTCGATGGATGAAATAAAAAAATATTGTACGGAAGTTAGATTGGAATATATACATATGTACGTATACGTACATATATGTATATATATTAGTATATATTTTTAATTTTGACATCTGTTTGATTATGATGATGATTTCCTTTTGGTACGTGCGCGTGGTTGGATTTTATATAGTCTTTATCCAATTTTTGGTACAGATGTTCAAGATTGGAGGTAAAATTGTTTTAGTTTTTCGAGAGAAACCTTTCTGTGTTTATTTTAAACCATGAATTTAGTATATAAATATTATGTATAATATAATATATTATTCTTAATATATATAAACATATATTATCGCATGTACATGTGAATTGATATGTGTTGCAGTTGCAGTAGTTTTTCTATAATGAATATTAAATAACATTTAATTATTAGTTAGTTGAGTTTTTGATTATAGAGACTCGATAGTTATTTTGCAGTAAATATTATTTTTAATTTGTATTCAATTAGATAGTTTACAATTACAATATTATAGTTTAAATATGATTGATCTGCTAATAGAGGTGTTCCAGTTTAATTTTAAACTCGTTAAATTAATTAGCATAATTTCTAATTGGTAGATGGTTTCCTTATTTTTCTCGAGTTATTCAATGTTCAAATACATAAATAAGATTATATCGGCCAAGTAGGATAGTTATTAAAATCAACGCGCGATTGTTGTATCTCGGGGCGATCCCAATAGAGGCGGGAAGCAGCATTGATTTTTCTTTCTAAGAAAAACCGATTTAGCTAATGACAAGTAAGGCTGTTATTTATAATGCAGTAGCAAAGAGTTAATCTATCTGATATTTGGAATTTAAAATTTGGAAAGTATAGGTAGTTTACACTTATTCTTTAAAGATGTAAACTGTAATTTTTGTAATTGTTCGTTTGGAATATCTAACATTTTAAGTGAGTATATATAGTTCAAAGTTGCTAGAATTTTCAATACAAATTTTGAACACTAAATTCCGAAATATAACAATTTGTATATATGTTCTTAATTTTTAAGAATCTATTTAATTTGGAATTTTGGATTTTTTATCTTAGTATAGTACTTAAGTTTCGAATTTTAATGTTTTCAAATTATTTTTATCTCAAATATAAAACTAAATACAAAGCATTAAATTTAGTATTGGTATAGTTACAATCGAATTTAACATTAAAATTGATCAGAATAGCCAAACAGCTAATTCTAGCTAGCAATTCTTTTTACATGAGCTACTTGAGTTTATCTTAATTCTTACATTTTTTCAGTAATAACTAATAATTCTGGATTGAAATAAAATTGTGACCTAACCATCATTTTTTGATATATAAGCTAGGCTTGACTGACTTGTGGTGCGGACTGTTTGGCTTCGATTAGTTAATATTAGGAATTTCTCGAAATATAGTGAATTCGCCAGTTAAAGTTCAAACGAAACTTATCTTCTTGTTATAGAAATTTGGATTTCAATTGCAAGTATTTTTCTTTTAATTCTGGGTGCTCTTAGAATATTTTTATTTTTTATTTTTATTTTCCAAATTCTATATTGGAGAACATAAATGTTAGAAGAGATAGTTTGATGTCACAACTGATGTCACCGACTATTTGAATATATATATACATATATATATATATATATATATATATATATATATATATATATATATATATATATATATATATATATAAATATATATATATATATATATATATATATATATATATATATATATATATATACATATATATATATATATATATATATATATATATATATATATATATATATATATATATATATATATATATATATATATATATATATATATATATATATATACGCTATTTAAATTATAATAGCCATATTTAATTTGAATAATTACAGTATATAGTTATATGCGTACAGTATATAGTTAAGCTTAAAGATAATCCATTTTAAATGTTGACTACATTCATAAAATCACAATCTCACAATCTTTATTATATTATTACTATTCTTTTACAATAAATGCTATTACCATTTATGTTACCTACATGCAAAATTATTCAAACAATGCTTTTTAAAGTTTATAAAATATGTATGTACATTTCAAAATATTAAAAAATTACTCACGAAAATAAAAACCAGGAAGATTCTAATATTTTATTGTCCTAGGTAACTTATTTGCGCAAAAATTAATAATCTGTGACAACAGAAAAACGATTAAAAAAAAATTTAATATTAATTATAACATAATGAGTTTCCCACACACACACACACACTCATACATTCAATTTATATTGCACCGTGCGAGAAAAATCAATTTTCATCAATACATAAAATGAAATAATAAACGGTTTTACAAATTATACGCCTCCTACACACGATTCATTAAATATTGAAATAAATAAATATTTTGATATAGTTTATATTTATATGTTTTATATATAACCGCAATATTTTTCAATGTCATATACAAAACATTTAACATTTCATGATTTATGTATTCCCCACCACCATCCCCAACATGAAAAGAATGTTTTACTTTAGTTTTGTTTAGCCTGGAAAATTAATTGATGAAAATCACGAAATTCGTATATGTAGAGTGGCAATGATATATTATTTTCAATAAATTTTCACATTTCCTAATTAAAGATGTCGCATATATATAATATAATAATATATATATATATATATATATATATATATATATATATATATATATATATATATATATATATATATACATGAAATCATTCACTTAATGAGATTAATATGTTAATTTTATCCTAAATATCTATATTAAGATTGATGTCTTGTGTGTAAGATGATGTATGATAAAATATGTAGTTAATTTAATTATTCTTTGTTATGTCATTTAATTAAAAAATTAAAATCAAAATGGTTGATGTTCCATCATCACCATTATAATGATACTAGATCAATAGTGCGCTCGGTCGATAACTAATTTTTGTTGTTGTTGGTAAATCCACGCCTATATAGACGCAAGATCCACATCTACGCAAATAATGCTACACCATTTAACTACACAATTAGATCATCATTAGAGAGAAACTTGTCTAAATATATATTTGAGTAGGAAATAGTTAATTATTCAAATCCATTTATGAATATATTATATTTTGTTTTTGACGCCAAAACTATGTATATTGCTTCACAGATCTATCTATCCCAATGGGATTACTTTGCATCTCAATCAAGTTATAGTAACCTCGGTAATGTAATAACAATGTTCTCCCGATATACATACATATTAAACTTCTGTTACTAAACAGTTGACACATGTTCTTCTCATAATATTTATTTTATTATTATTGTCTTAAGGTTTTATTTATTTAATATTCGTTTTTAACACAAGATGAGCAAATAATTAACAGATTTATCATAGTTTTATTGTTATTTTTTTTTACACAATTAGTGTTTTTTTACTATGAAATATATATTACAATATATAATTTAGGTGCATCACCAAGCCTATATTTTTAATTCAATTACTTCCACCCTCAGTACAGAAACAAAAAAAAATAGGAGAATGGAAAAAGGATGTTGACAAAAATGACGGCTGCTATTATACATATTATGAAAGGACCGGTGTGCTCGTTTTTTATATATACAACATAACAATATTTACACTTTAAAATATAAGATGAATACAAAAACAACTCAAAAGACAACATAAGATTCATATGCAAAAGTAAATATGTGATATCGGCAGCGCGGCACGCGCTGTCCAATATGAAAGCTGTTTTCATATTTTCTTAGAATATATCATATATGTACTCGTATATGTGTACATAAGGCAATAAATAATCTCAAATTCACGTTGTACATACCAAATGGTATATATTTTTCCACTTTATTTCTTCCTTGTATATGATGTGGAAAAATGCACATGCACTCATACAAATGTAGTTTTTAGGATCTTATTTGATTATTTAGGACATGGGTTCGTTGTTTGTTATTTGATGAGGAATATAATAGAAATTTTTATAAACATTGATTTGTTTTTTGCTGCACCTGGATTTTTTTAATATGAAATATCAAATTTTGGTTGATGTATAATGGAATTATGATAAATATTGTCGAGATTAACTCTTTAATGCTGTGTAAGAGTTATAAATGAATATACCTCTATAATTGACTCGTAAATCAATCATAGCATGTATTAAAAATACAAATTGGCAGATTTCTTGTGATTTGTTTTGTAAATATATTAATAAATAGAATGGTTTATATTTTTTTTGGAAAAAATGTAGATAATAATAATTATTAAGAAAATATTGAATGCTATAATTCTAATGTGGATTTGTTACTGTAGTTATGAAACACATATCGTCGGCCTGCATGCTTATAAGCGGGGCGCTGACGGCCACCCATCTATCAGCCATATCTCAGTGGAGATGTCTTCAGACAGGACACTCGACGATAATTAGATCGCTAAGGAAGGGAGTGACGCATCTAGACTACGTTACACCAACATTATGCTTCGAGAAAAGGTTGCGAACTACCTGCCCTTCAAGAGAATCTTGGAGGAGCGAGTCGTTATCGGGAACAGAAGCGTTGCAGTTCTTCACGAATGTCTCCAAGCTACTCGGTAAAGTAGGTTTATCTTCTGTGATAAATTGGAAGTAGATATGTATATCAGTTTATCTTCCTGATCACTGCAGCGTGTACCAAGTAGAGGTGATAGCGATTGAGGAAATCTTGAATTGGTTGAGACATAATGTGGTATCCTCGATTGATATCGCAATTTATGTTGACAGTCAGGCGGTAATCAAATTGCTGGATTCAGTTTCTCTGACATCTAGGGTGGCGTTAGGTTTCCACTTGTCTCTGAATGAGATGAGTGAGCATTTCAACATTCAGATAGTCTGGGTCCCGCTCGGACGCCATGGGGAATTGCAAGACGGACGAACAAGGTAGGCATGGTACAACTCTCCAACTGCTATTGGAAAGGGCAAATTTGGGGAGGCCTATTAAGGCACTCAAGACATCGCTTAAAAAGGTTGCAGTAGCCTCATCGAATGAATGGTAGAATATCACACTCATATGTAGTGTAGCAAGACAAGTCTGGCCAGCTGAACTTGAAACGCTCAAAGATACTGATCTCCCTACGTAGACGTGAATTAAAAACGATCGTGGGGATACTCACAGGAGACTGCTTACTTAGTGAACATGCGATGAGGCTAGGAGGACGAGACGGTTGTCCACTTCCTATGTTCATGTCCGGCTGTGGCACACAGAAGAGATAAATATTTGGTTAGATTCTTAATGGACAGCCGCTCTGATCTTGAAAACTGTAAGGTGTGCGATAAATTATCTACATAAGTAGCTCCAACTGGTTCACATAAGGGTAACAGGGAAGTATGATCCTGTGGTATCACAATGGACCGTCATCGGCCTAAGTGTGCCGTAGCAGCCACTCAACCTAACTTAACCTACTTATGAAAAAGTTTAACAGATCGAATAAAATTATTTATCAATATCGTATGATAATTGTATTGTGAAATTGAGGAGCATAAAGTAGTCGATAGAATCTAATTATTTTATTATTTTAGAAATTAGAATCTTAAAATTCAAATAATGCATTCGGTCAATGCAAGTAGAGAATTGTTTTTTTTCATCAATTTTTACTATAGCATAGGGGATTTTGGCCAGACCGTAAGTAAAATGTGTTTTTTTGATGAGCTATACTTTGTTGTTCGAGGTGGTCGGTACCTGCCAATTGGATCACTTTATCAGACCGGTAATTAGATAAAATAATAAAGATAATTAGTAATAAAATTAAATGGCAGTTTTCCAAATTCTGCGCCAAAAAAATAATTCCCAAAACTCAATAATTTTAATAAAATTAATACGTTATAAAACCATCTTTACATAGCAATTTACTAGGGTGATACGTAAGGTAAATTCACCCGAATATTTAAGGTTACTAAACGCGAATCCACCTTTGGAATCATGATAATTGATTAAGTGTCAATATTTCAGACCTATCCCCAATTTTTTAATAGTGATGCAATATAATAGCGATTGACCGTTTTATACACGGCCAGTAAATAATGAATTTCAATAACTTTAGTACATATTTTAAAATTATCATAATTTATAATTTCGTAAAATGTACTGAATTTGTTTTAACAAATCTTAAGGAATTTAATTTCACCTTCTATTCTTACTTAATCGAAATTCATAAATCAAAAATGTCTTAGAGTGTAAATTATAGTGTGAATTTTGCATAAAAAAATATTTCTTTTACACAATTGCACTAAGTTCATCGTTTATATACAGAAATAATTTAAATACATTGTATTTAAATTTATATATATGTATATACATATATTTATATATATATATATATATATATATATATATATATATATATATATATATATATATATATATATATATATATATATATATATATATATATATATATATATATATATATATATATATATATATATACATATGTATATAATTATGTATGTATGTTTATATAAATAGTTTCTGCTAACTACATACATATACGATGAAAAGGTAGCAGCAACTTTAATTTTTTTTTTGTTGGCTGGGTGTATAAACGAGTACATATACATATAGTACATACGTATTGCATGACTTAGTTTTGAAAATAGTTTAAATTTATAGAGTGTACTACATTTTGATTTGTAGTGTGTGACAAGTGAAATCCCATCTATGTCATCATCAAAGTATCAAACCGTTAAAAAAAATTAATCGAATTTCTATGGTAGCGAATGAAATCGAAATTAAAAAACCGAAAAGTAAATTATCACCACCAGTAACATATGGGATCAATGGTGTGCACGATCAATAAAATATTATAGTTTAGAAACCCTATTGTATAGTTTTATATCGATGAATGTATGTTTGTAAAAGTTTCCATTAACCGCATGACACTTTTAGTTTTTTTAATAAAAAATACTATATTTTTTAAGGGGTCCACTCACCACCACCTGACGTTAAATTGTAATTTAGTTTTGAATTATATTTAACTTACAGCTTAATCAAATTGATTTACTAGACGATAGTTTCTCATGAAATTTGCCTAATTTGATTTCTATTGTTGTTTGTAATGAAATGACATTACATAATATAATATATCTGCACATAATTATATAACAACAATTAGACGTACGAGATTTGCCTGATTCTTTCGATTTTTAAAAAAAATTGATTTTTTTCGCTTTGTGTGCGAAGAGAAAATATTAGAATTTAAAATTATTTTTGGGTTTTTGTTTTATGATTTATTGTGATTAATCGGAATTTTTTTTAATGATTTTTGACTGATTGCGGTTTTGTTGTTTTATATGTTAGTTCGAAATCTATAAATAACAAATTAATTTATTCTCTCGGTTCGATAAATATTTTATATTGGTTCTGTATTTAAAAAAAAAAATGTTTGACCTTGGATTGAATTGTAAAAAAATACAAGAATATCTTAAGAAATAAATTTAAGATGAAGAACAGCAGCAATGATCGTAATATATAAATTATGTTGTATTGGTTGGTATAAATACATAATAAATAATATAAAATAATTATGTATTTATGATACTTATCCAATTTTATGTCTTAATATATGTAACTATATCATGTAAGTATAGTGAGTGATTGGTCAACCATAAACACTTAATGTTAGAAACATGTTAAATTAAATAAATGGCCTGGTCTGCACATAGTTAATACAACTTTGTAGTATAAGTATTTCTGTTTTAATTAAAATTATGTAGAATAGTTAACACTTTCGCTGCCATAACAATTCAATCTTATTCCTATTTATGGCGTGCAGTTATTATAATATATTCTATAGCTTAGAGAGTAAAATATATGTGACCTTCTAAAAAATCGGTGACCTGTACAATCTAAAGTCTCAATCGCACACATCCCGATAGTCAAATTGTTAAAATTTAAAAATGAATTATCGCACAAACGCAACAAATTACAGTACAATTGTGTGCATGATTATTTCAATAAAATATACGATTCGAGTATAGAACAGAACGCTTTTATACAGAAGTTAATAATTTTAGAATTATTTCTTTTTTACTCTATAATTCGATGACCTCCTCGAATCGTTAAATCGCGTGCTTTTATGTCATTATTACATTAAATTAAAACTAAATCAAACTTAAAAAGCAAAAATTACAATTAAAAATGGTAAATAAATTTATAATACCACCACGTACGTGCGGTACGTGTAGAGTTTTTCCTTTGATTTTCTTTTAAAAGCATTTCACTGATGATGTGGTATGAAGAAAATAAATAAATTTTAATTTAATATATTGTTTCCTTTCGGGGAGGTTTTGTGTGTGGATTGTGGTAAGCCATTAGCGTGAAAATTTAAACTTAATATATTCTTCATTTCTTTTTGTTAAGATCACGAGCTATGACACCGCATTTTTAACTGGTAATTTAAGCGCCATCATTTTACAATTTCACACATTTGACCTGTATATATATGCATACGCGATTAGTCAAACACCTCTATATACACATACATTATATAAGTAATTGATAGTTTGATCTTAAGAAAATGGCAAGTGAATACAAACAAGTAATAAAACTAGTTTTTAACATTTTTTTAATTCATAAAAATTGTATATCTATACATAAGTATACATATGTATTTTAAATTTTCATTCATGAGTTGGATGAAGGACGCCCGCTACAGTTAAGCGCACACTACCACTGTTACGATGCACTTTCACATTCCCTCATTAAAATGTGCTGTGCGCGGTGCAGTAAAATACTTTGCAAAATTCTTATTTTAGTTTAGTCATTTAAATATATATGTATAATTTAACAAAACTATCACTTTACAAATTAAATTACAGTATATAGAAAAATTCCACCGACAAGTTTTTTTTTATTTAAGTATATTTGCATAATTTTATTTAGTTTTACATATTAATCCTACAAACAACAGAAATTATGAATGAATCAAATTGAATTAATGAATGAGTATATGACAAAGAGACAAATACATGTATAGATAATTAATTTATGTACGTACATATATAAATAAATAAATAAAAATTTATATTGTATATATGTAAAATCATGAAACATGTTAAGTAGAAAAATTTCATTCATAAAATTGAATTTTATAGCGGCAGATCAATGAAGTGATGTAAAGATGAATTAAAGGATTAATATTTGCATATATGTATATCTACATATATATGCGTATGTACTACAAATATGTACTAATATAAACTTATAATATATACAAAATTGATGGGATTTATTGGGCGCCTATATCTGTTTAAATAGCACTCTAATTATTAGTTTATTTATGTGAAAGTCGAACAATTGGTTCTCAATATAAAATCAATGGCACTAATATTCTAAATCAATAATAAAATCTTCTACTTCAAAAACTATACGAAAACCATTGTTATGCGGATGATGGGCTAAATTAAAATATTTTCACAATCAGGCAATATTATTAAAGTTATTGCTATCGGTTAAATTGTAGTACATATAGTTTGGCCACTGACGTAACTGTAGCATTCTTAAACTATATATATGTTATCCGTGAAATTAAAATAAGTATTTATTCTAAATTCATTTTATTTGATTATTATAGCCAAGCGCAGTATTTCAGGCTAATAACTAAATTGTAAATTGAGGCTAATAACTAAAATTGGAAATACGAAAGCTGGAGTGGGAAGTTTATTTTCTGAACGATTCCCTATTCTCGTGTAAGCGATATTATTGTTCAATACAACATTCAATGTCCCGAAATGACCATGGTGCTTCTTGCACAAATATAAATATTAAACTCCCAACCGTAAATTTTGGACACCACCGAATCAGACCCAGGATCCCCAAAAAGCAAAACTGTAGACGAAGGACTGCAATATAATTATAAACATATTACATTTTAATCAGCTAGTCGAATTTATTCTAATGTATCGACGATTTACATACAATTCATTTAATCAAATTTAAATGCATGCGGGACGGGAATTTGTTTAAATTTTAAAATCTGTAGGTTAAATAACACCTGAATTGAAGCATTGTTAAATTAATTTCGCCACATTAAATCACCGACTGTTATCACATTTGACACACAAAATCAATATAAATTCTGTTTGACATTATAACAACTTCATTATAATTTTTGTAGAACCTCATAAATTTATCTATATAGCATACTAAAATAACATCTATACATACGTACATTATTTTTAGTTTTTGCTGACCATTTATACACGCATCATTTTTAAACTTTAACACCATTAATCAAATTTAATTTAATTAATTCATTATTAATCAAAATAAATTTGATTTCCTATATATGTACGTATATACGAGTATGTAGAAGATATACGAACTCGATCATTAATTAATTTAAAACCAATTAAATTATATCAAATCAACACACATCATGTAAGCCGCGCGCAGAGATTCGATTTTATGTTTTGAATTCTATATAAATGAGGTCACTGACTGCCATATGATGCCAGATTTCGAACAATATAATTAATTTATTAAAATAAATAGAATTTTCTTATCTTATATGTATGTATGTATATACGAGCGATTTAAAAATGGTGAAATAATGATTTCAAATTTGCATTTAAGATAATATTCTTTTTAATTTAATTGCATTTTATTTATTGTTATTTATTTGAATTAACTGCGCGAATTAAGTGGGAAGTGTTTTTTGATGGAATAAATTTATTTCTCGTTGTTTTGTGAGCCAAACATCATCTTCCATACATGTGATGTTTGTTACGACGATGATGGGAGAGATAGGAAATGTTTAGTACGCGCATTCATTGAATTATTGTAAAGCCCACACAGTATTGTGTATCTTAAACTACAAAAAACAAAATGCAGAAAAAACTGTCTAGTATATCGAATGGGAAAGTTTATTGCCCGGAATATAATTTTCAGTTTGCCTCCCAGATAGAGTGTATTGATGGGAAAACGGAAGAAAAACAATATTTTTAATGTTAATAATTTGTGACTTATATGTATTTGTTTTGAACTTTTCAACGACTTTTGTAGTAGTCTAGACAAAATTTAGAAATCCCAATCTACTGAATTATTTGGTTATCTAATTTTCTAAATCGGTTTGTTGTTTTCATTTTTTTTTTATTTCAGATGGCACTTTGAACTGTAAGAGTATATTTTTAATTACGTATGTATGTACATATATAACTTGGAATCCCCGTATTAAAGGTCGTTTAGTATTCATATCACACATCCGAATATAACACACTCATTTCCTTAGAGTCTAGCGCTTTCGGTTGCGGACTAGCGCAAAAGTAAAAATGATTACGTTTGAATTTTTTTTAAATAATTTAATGTTCTGTTAGCTTAATGTTAATGTAATAAAATTATTTAAAAAAAAAACGCCGGACGGAATTTATTAACAATTTTATTTTTCATAACTGAATATGATATCACACATTGTAATATTGGATAGAATGCATTAAATATTATACAATAATCACGTACATTCTGTCATTCATCACTTTCTCGTAATTGGTTTTAACTCGATGAGTCATTTCAATTTTTTTTTCGTTTCATTTGTATTTTTTATACTGAACTTTTTTTGGAAGTAATTTTTTGGAAATTTGCATTTTTTTCTGAAAGATATATCCTAAAAATAAAAATAACTTTCGATTATTTTATAATTTTGAAGGACAGGAAGTACACACACTATACACATATTATTATGAATGAATTTGATAGTAAATTTATTTTTCGATTTTATTGAATTTTATGAATGACTTTTGATTTATATTGTCTCGCTGGCTGATGGCTGATTGAAGGTGTATCGGAAGCAATCAATAATAAATAATGAATAGAGTGACGAATATCCTGATATGTATTACTGAGCAAAATAGAAAATAAACCTGTTGATATTTTAATGATACAAATATGTTAAAACTCATACCGCTTCGTACTTGCTAAATACTTACAACCACACTTCATAAATCAATAAAAATATTCAACCTTCGTACGTACAAACTTCTCACCGCGCGCAATAAAACAATTTATCAAACACAACGTTATACATTGTCTTACACGTATATGTATATTCCTCCGCTAAAGAGATTAAGGCGAATAAAATACAAAAATAAAATAAAAATCTTTTGATACCATGACTCGTACAATTTTACAATTACAATTTAATTTAAAAAAAATATTATTAGCTCACTTAGTAAAATGTAAAACATATTTATGTTGTATATTACAATTACTTTAACCCTTCTATGTTTATTTTTCGCGCATAGCAGGATATTTCCATAGAATGTGGCGAAATATAATTCACGCGCACTACAGGTGGTGCAGGTGCGGTAAGGTGGTTGAATATTTAAATATATATTTTTTATTTCTATGTTAAACCCATCGTGTGAATTAAAGATGAGTTTATGTTTTCTATTATGTCTCTATAACGACGATAGTGTGTAATTAATTAGATTAATTATTATCTTCTTAATTAGCTTTTGATTAATTAGATTGTTACATATTTTTTGGGAATAATTTTTAACGGACACACCAATGTACAATATTTATTTGATTTTTAAATGATTTTGTGTGTCTTAATTTTAATTTGAAAAACAAAACGCCGTAGATAAAGGTCCTCCAAATTCTTAGGAAATAGGGTAGAACTTCACTAAATTAGAATAAAAATATAACGTTGGGTAGAATCTGACTTGATACATAGTATCATTAACATAAAACTATTAGTTAAACCAAAATTTGCTTAAGTGATTTAATGTCATAGAAAAACAGGCACAATTATAGTTACTTATAAAATAGTGTTATATTTAAATATTTGAATCACGAAAAACATTAAAAAGCATTTGTTGGATTTAACACTTCAAATAAGATAGGTTTAAATATTTCGAAATTTTTTGTAAACAGGTTTATCTTTCTATTAAATGTACGTATACAGTTTCAGTTTCCATCCCAGTATGATTTCCTCTTATGAGATTACAAACTCCATTACAATTCTAATGATCCATTTTGAAATATCTGTGCTGTAGGATAGTAATAAAAGGTTTACAAAAATATATGTATGTATGTAATTACAAGCTACAATGGTTTTCCCTATTGTATTCTATATGTATTCCCTTAAAACCTTTAAGTATATATGCGAAGCACCATTCAATCAACACCTCATTAACTTAATCAAACTTACCTTAAACCTTTATTGTGAAAATATATTTAAAAAACGCTGAATATATATTTAAAAAATGTCTGTGTCGGTAAAACATCAAACTTGAAACAAAAACCCGATAGAAATTATATAAAAAAACCGTCACTTAATTTACCAAACACTTTAATATCCTCCAGCTACTTTTTAACTACAATTGTGTACTTTACAAGTGTACACTATACAAAAAAAAATTCTCACCACAAAAAATATTAAAAACTAAAAAATCCAAGTCATCATCAATCGGTCGATTTTATCACTTCAATCTTTAAGTTTTTTTTTTATATATGTATGTAAGTTAAAAAAGAAGTCTAAAATTCAAAGACATTTTGCTTAAAGATTTTATTTTATTTTTTTGTCAAGTCTATAATTTTATTGCGTGATAATTTCCCTTCAATTGTTTAAGCCACAAAATAGGTAATAATAATCATCATAATAAATAATAAACTTACAAAATGGAATTTTGTTATATAATTTTTTTCTAGAGTCATAGTATTCTTATATACCATATTATTATCAAAATACTTAATCTACTACTTTTATAAATAAAAAATCGTAAAACTAAATTCATTGTCATTATATTGTGCATTTTATAGTGTCAACACTATATAAAACGTCAAGTAAAGAATATTATGTTTTATAACTGCGCGAGTAGAATTTGTAGAATAAGAACTTAATTACAATTTATTGTGATTTTTTGTTGTTATATATAGAACGTCTTGAGAGATTCTTATCAGCTTTTTGGTGATTATTGCCATTCCAATGAAATACGAGTATGTATATAAATAAATTAAGGTGGTTTAAAAATCTGTACAAATTAAAAAATATATAGGGAAATGCAAAGCGAGGGTGTTCGTATAATTAGCGTGTAATTGTGTGGTCTGCTAGTGAGAGAGTTAAAAATTGTTATACGTAATATGTATGTATTACACTTGGTTGATTATACATACATACATAATATATGTATACATATATATATATATGACTCAATTTTACTAATAACTGTGTTTTATTTATTTTCAGGTGAGATGCAATTTCAAAATTGTCAATATTTCCTATAACACCAGGATAAGTATGAATTTAATTTTAATCGCATTGCAACTATAGAATATATAATAATTATGTATAATTAATTACCAGTTAATCGATAATCAATTACAACTACACTTCAACCAAATAAAGATCGGTACTAATCTTCGCCAATGATGAATTTATGACTAAAGATAAAGATTCGTAATTCAAAAGTTGTCAAATGGCCCGTTAAATACGTAAATTAATTTTGTAAACGTAATTATTTATGATCTATGGAAATAACTGAAGTTTCATTCCAATTTCAAACAAATACTTGAATTTATGGAAGATGTATAAACGGAAACACGTTAGATATAATGGAACTGAACAACGCCGAAAACGATATCAAGCTTTTCGATAATTGTATATAATTATTGGTTTCGATTTTATCAAGTGCTCTAAACTAGGTTTGGCACATCATACCGATTATTGAATTTTTATTTTAAATCTCTTTTGCTGTTGAGCCTCAGTAAATAAAATTATTAAAACTATAGTGTAGCGTACGCCATAATTATTAGTGTGTGAAACAGCCCACAGTTCTTAAAGCTGTATTTAGTTTGTATTCTTTAAAAATGGAATTATTTCGTGAATATTGCTGCCCTTTTAGATCTTATAATTTGCGTACTTTATAACTCTATTTCAGCCTGTAGAAAAATTAATTGTTATGGAAGTCGTTTTGATTATGGAGAATGTGAAGATTACATATCTGAATATTATACAAATTGTAGTTTTCGGAGTCTGAATATTAATATTTGAAGAAATTTAAATTACATATCGTAATAGATCGCGGCTTTTAGAGATTGGAATTAGTTTAAATATTGAAATTCGTAGATTGGGGTTCGAATTCCGGAAATTAAAACTCCAACGATATGAATTTGAAGTAATTTATTTGGAACTGTAGTATGGAGATTAAAGTTAGTTAAAAAGACTTAAGAATGTGGTTTTTAATATAATTCTCGCCAATTGTAATATTATTTAAAATGAACTCAACAGTTGGACTTAAACCCGAATTAAACAGCTTAAGTTTAATTATGTACATATGTATATCTACTCGGTTTCTTGAATAATATTACTTATACATACATAACATTGAATTATATAGGTCTCAATTTTTTGGCTTATATGTACGTTCAAACATAGTTCAGGTAGGTTACTCTAATTAGTAATAAAGTACCTCAGTTCGTTCATTATATGAATAAAATGAAAACCTGTTAGCCGATAATTTTCAACAATTTTTTTATTGATTGGAAGAATAGGATAGATTATATTGTTTTTTTGTGCCTTAATCTTTAACACATTTGTACTATAAATTGGTAGAAGAAACTTCAAGCTGCAAGCCTGAGAAAATTAAAATTTTCAAAATCAATATGTATTTGATGTTCGTGACATGTAAATAATTAAAAATTTATACAAAACCAGCCACGTTACATGTGGAGTAAAACAATTTTCTAGTGATAGCCACTGGGGCTTCAAAACAAGCTGGTCTTCAGACATAAAATTTAAGAAAATGATTTAAACAGTGATTTTAGGAAATCAATATTTCCTAGGCTCTCCACATGAAGCTTAGATCAATACAATTTTCTACTGATAGTTATTGACATATGATGCTTATAGCTAGGAACATAACACTCTATAGATTGATTTTATACAAATTTTTAATTCTTTATACATGCGATTTTAGAAAAACAAAATTCCTCAAGCTCCCCACATGAAACTTGCAGTAAACCAATTTTCTAATGTTTCGCGAACATCCTACACCTATTAATTTTTATTAAAAACAATTGTCTCAGCTCTTTTATTCAAGAATAAAACATCTTTTTTATTGACTTTCTTTGGCTCTAAACTATCACCTGAAATCTTTCGGTAAGCTATCGACTACATATTTTTAAATGAATCCGATTTCTTATGTAATTTTCAATTGAGTGAGTGAGTAATCTTGAATGATCTCACAGCTCATTATTTATATGTGTACAAGAAATCCAATAAAAACTATTTAAAATTAAATGTTTACGAGTCTAGCTTTTTGTTTTATCGCTGAGCCTAGACCAGCAAGGTTTGTATCGCTTAAGATGATCGGTTGATTAAATAAGAGAATTTGAGATTAATCTTGGTCGGGGAGTATAAAACCAATTGTTGGATGTACGATCTGAATTTGGAAGATTAA
The DNA here is from genome assembly GCA_951394425.1 of Tipula unca. NCBI lineage: Eukaryota > Metazoa > Arthropoda > Insecta > Diptera > Tipulidae > Tipula > Tipula unca. Next base: position 79,062,490 of record OX596380.1, read on the forward strand.
AATAATATCTACAACAAAAAATTGTATCTTGCGTACTATAGCGATTACTCGAGGGAGACTGTGAGATTGTTCAGTGATTAAAATGAAACACGAAAACTAAATTGAATTAAGAATGATAACAAAACATAAAAATTATGGTTTTTAGCAGAAAATGTCGCTAATATTTCGCTGCTTAAAGTAAATCTTAACTTAAACTGATCAATGTGGTTTGTTTGTTAAATAACTGCTTCTGGTGGACTAGTTATATTTAGCAATATACAATTATATGCATGCCTACCCTATTTAAAACAAACCAATGTAGCATAAAATTGATGAATTAACAAACACCACTGTCCGATTGTTAATCAACAAATCAAACACCCTTACATTGTAAAAAATATTATATCGATAATCTCAATATTTCTTCATAAGAATTATATACATACTTATATTGTATCATAATCTTGCTTTAAAGGCAAGGCGCGTGTCACAACCTAATAAGAAAATTATAATGCTAAAATAAAATTATAATTATATTTCATTTTCCATGTTGACCCCAAAAAGCTAGAAAATTATATTTTCCTCGTACATTCGTATAATATACAGTACAAAACTATTAAATTTGTGTCCATTAATCAACTCGGCGAGAATAACAACCATAGAAGAAAATTTTCAAATTTCCTTTTGGCATATTTTACTGTACATAGTATAGTATATGTACATAACAATAAAAACCTTTAAGACACCTATTTACATTGGTTTGGTATATGTATACTCGATGTACATATTTACCATATATTGTACGATACGATACGATATGAGAATGAATGTTAGAAATATATCTATGAAATAAATCGTAAGTAATTTAATCTATTGCATGCGGTTTGTAGATTGTACATATTTGGGGAGGAGGCACAAAATCAATGGATGAATGGAAATTTATGTACTCTATACCCCATATATACGAATTCACCCTTATTATTGTTGTGTGTTTGGCACATTAAGGATTAACGAAACGTAAAAAAATTTATTGTTGATGAGGATTTAAATTTCCTTATATATATTGTATTAGGAATTATTTATATATTTTGCATGTCGTGATTTATTCTTGAGCAAAAATATAAAAAACTAGAATAACTTAAGCCGTTTCTTAATTGGAATACATATTTTTTGTGTGCATTATATATGCATGCACTTTTCAGGGGCGGTCAAATGTTCAACAACAAAATTTTAATTTCATTCAAGGAAATAATGTATTTTTTTTAATTTTGTGCTGACTTTTGAATGAAGGATTGTTGTGTGTATGTGGAATGGAATGCTTCGAAAAATGGGCGTATTGCAACATTTTAAAAAATATTTAACTTTTTTTTTATTGCCTGCGCTCTGAAATCGAGTAAATTGGTTTTATTATGCCTAAAGGGTTTGTTGCGTTTTGTTTAGTAGTTTCAAATTATTGGGATTCTTAACAAAAAAAAAACAATTTTTAAAAATTAAATTGTGTCGGAAGATTATCGGTAGTTTGTTATGTGTGCACTCATTATTAATTTTGTTATTGTGGATATTATATGTGTATATATACATACGACTATATAGATCGAGCATTCTTTATGGGTTTAGATGAAGGATGACCTGATAAACATAATTAATCCTTCTGTTGTTGTATCTATATAGTAATATTTTTATAAACGATCAGGTGAATTATGGGATGATTGTTAGTTTTTATGTTTTTAGCTTTTAAAATAATTACAGGCTATTTAATATGAAATTATCTCATATGGGTAGTCGAAGAGGTGGTTTAGGGTTGGATCGGGATGATGCTTAGGTGTGGTATGGAATAAATAAGCAATTGTGTTTGATTAATAATACCATCTTTATTATGCAACATGCATATATAGTGTTTGTCCTTAAAGTAGGCTTCTAATTTAATGGTTATACTTATAATCATTTTTGTAATTGTAATGGTCATACTTATAATCATTTTTTGAATATAATAGTTTTTTTGCGCCTATCAGATTTCACACACTATTTGTATCTCATGTGATAGGTCTTGTTAGGAGACTGTTGGTTAGACCTGTATGTTCGTGTTGATCCTACTAATTATCGTTCATCATGACATGATACTAATTATCGTTCACCTTTGGTTAATTTTTACTTAACAAAGCGGAAGCTGTTGCGCAAAATGAGAAAATGTCAAAAAGTAAAAGAAACCAATTGTTACTGCACGATTGATGATGTCATCACATCAAATAATAATTGAGTGTTTTATAATAATGTTTCTCTCTCTACCAACTCAAATTCTTCTAACTAAAACTATTTTCTTCCAAATCATGTTTCTAATTTAATTTCAAACTTTTTAAAACTTGCGACCAATGAAAGAGTATAAAAAATAATTAAACGCTTTTTATGGAATTGGTTAACTTGTGTTTGATTGTTTGAGTTAAATAAATTTAAAATTTCCTCTTAGGCCGTGTGTCAATTAGTTAAAAATGCAATTAAAGATTTAAATTTTGACTGGAAAATCAAATTTATTTGCTCATTGTATGATGAACAAACAAAAATAAATTTGAGTTTTATGTCAAAATTTCAATTTTTAATAAATTTTTTAACTGATTGACTCACGGCCTTACTTAATTAAACCTTACTTAACCCAAGATCACCTTGTGACTCGGAAATCTGGTTAACTTCAGCGTTTTTGTTCTAATTAAACCTAGATCACCTAGAAACGAGAAAAAAAGAAATACCCGGATAATAAAGATTTTACTGTGCAATGTGATCGAGCTTAGGATTTACAACAGTTTTATTAAGACATGTTTTTAAACTATGGCATCGATTCAATGTAGAACGTACATCTGTTTTTTCTCCTAATCTTCTACTATTTCTAGGAAAACTCGATATGAGGTTCAACTAATTCATAAGTTTGTGTGAGTATTTTGAAGTTATTGAGTTTTCATAGAATTAATAGCATAATAGATAATATATATTCACTAAACTCGTATCGTTAATAATTCACTAAATTCGTTACGTTAATGCAATACTAAAGCAGACTGTTTGCGAACTACTAACACATAGATATCTTCTCTCAAAAAGTCTAATACCATAGGATGGGAACGACATAATTGCTTCGTTTTTGCAACACCAAAGTGTTACGTTTACGAAGAGTTGTATGAACAAAATTTTTCGGTAGTGTTACGTAACCGTAACACCGTGTTTAGCGGTTAGATGATAGAAATTTTATTCAGAATAGGCCACAATATTGTAAATCGCACTAACACTGCTGAAATTTTTGAATTTGTTATTTGTTGTGTGGTAATTCCACAATATGTTTGCTGTAAATATATTATATATTTGACACTTGTTCTGTAAATAATCCAGTCTTGAACAATTTAAATAATGCAAGTTTTAGTTACCTACATTAATGTAAATTAACCTCATTTTATGTAACATTGAAAAAATCAAATGACCATTTTCATCATCATTCTTTGTGCTTACTTGGTTTGGTAAGATTGATTATTTTAAACTCGTGCAATCTAATTATGTATTTCCTATATTTACTGTTAACCATATTATATTACTAATTAAATCACTATATGTTATTCATCCGCATAAGATTAGAAATATTATTCGTTTTATACAATCTGAAACTAAGAACGTGCAAGAATTTTAATTTCCACTTGAATGTATATGTAGTCAGTCAGTCAGTTCACTAGTCATTTAAAAGTTTTGTTCGTTATTTTATTTTTAATTAAAGTAATTTTCTCAGGTTTTTTTTTGTGTGTTATGTGTGCAGGTTTACGTTTTTGGTCTTAAAGAGATATCGGTTGAATGTTTTTTTTATTTCAATTCTTCATAATATCCAATTTTTTTGCGTTTTGTGTGTTGTATTAATAAAAGCAAATTTTTTTGTTTTATTTTTAATTTAAGGCCAGACAAACCATAATAATGTAATAATAAATCACGTCAACAAATTAACTCCACCCCAAAATAAAATACCATCAACACACAAAAAAAGGATGCATAATCCTCATCTTCGTAATAATAATGATTGGATTCTCAAAATTTTAAGAGAGATATAGTAATTTTGAAAGGAATTTTCGTAATTATTTTTTTTTTGTATCCACACTTTGGTCGTATTCCTTGAGTAACTCGTGTATACACACCACCACTGCCGCTGAACCAAAAAACTATGAAAAATGATATTGCGAACTTTCCACAAGAAAAGTTTGAGTCATATAAGACTAATTTTTATTAAGGGTGACATTGCGTATATCGTAGTTTTTATTACATTTTTTTTTTTTGGATTATATTGATATGGTTGGTTTGGTCCGGGGTGGTTGGTTTTTTGACAAAACAATACAATAAACCATGTAATAAGAAATCATAATTTAAAATTGGAAAACAGTGGGAAGATAAATAAATTAAAATTTTTGGCTGCATAAAGCGCATATTATCACAAATGAAAATGTCGCTGGCATTTTTTATTTTATTTATATTCTGTAATCCTTTAAATTTTCTGGATATATTTTTAAATATATATATATATAGATAGGGTCACAACCCCTATTATTACAATCATAAATTGATGGGCTCACTCTGTAATATACAGACATACATATATAATCCAATTTAAATTGCTGTTCATCTGATTCCATTAAATTGAAAAACAAGGGAACTAAAATATGTTTTTGTGATGAGCAACAAGGATAATTGAATAATGGTGAAGATAAGGATTAAAATGTTTTAAGTACGTATGTATGTAATATAGGGGGTCTAATCAATCGACTATGTATAATATATTGTTATGACATAAAGGCACGTTTTATGAACAAGTGGTCCTATTATACGATTATTTAATGCGTGCGCACTTACATTTTTTTCGGTTGTCGTCTATACTATTTATCGTGTGTAAGTAGACATAGTGATGATTGATAATTTCGATAAAACAAGATATATCGATTGGTTTCCTTGAAAATATATTGTCTAATCTTGTGTGGATTACTTGCAATTTTTGTTACGCTCCTTATATGAGAGCCCCTATATATTATTAGAAATAAGTGTATTTTATACTAGATTTAATCTAAATAACGATGTCTGTTTTAATTTTATTTTTCAGATGCATGTTCGAGTAGGTCAATGCCAAAACCTAGGCCGCCAACACCAACACCTAGGCCGAATATAACATTCCATACTTATAAATGTCCACCAGCTTATGCTGAATGGTATTGTTTGAATGAAGCAACGTGTTTTACTGTTAAAATAGGAGAATCATTGTTATATAATTGCGAGTAAGTATCGTGTGTGTGTGTGGTACACCAATCACCTATTATAGTTATATTCTAAGATATAATGCAAATTTATGCTTTTTTGAATTAATTACATAAATGATTAAGAAATATGTAAAATATATTCCATTAGAGTAGTAAACATGTTATGTGTTTATTTTACTGTTTGTTTTATAATATCAAATGTGTTTTAGAATTCTTTTCTTATGATATTTAGACACGTGAACGCCTTTATTTCTATATAGAATCATACTATTAGCGATGGTTAAATTAGCACATTTTTCTTATAATCATAATAGTTTATAGACGTTTTATTATTATATGTTTCAATTATATAACAATTTTTTGGTTTAATAGTGAACCAGGTGGTTTGTTGAGTCATTTAATTTTTGGTTAGAGCTGGTATGTAGAAAGGTTGTTAGGTAAAACTGTTTATAGTTTTTGTGCGGTTTATAAAATATATAAAAGTAAACAGTTCATTGAATCATTTGATTGTGGTTTCGAGGTCAAACTAAATATTGGAAAGACTAGGTTAAAATGTGTTATTCTTCAAGAAACTCGAGAAGAATAGAAGCATTACTAATCTTCCAAAGACCTTTTTAGCTCTTAGATCTCAATCGTGCTCTAGTCTTGATACTGGACTGGAGGGGGTTTCACTGTTAATTTTGAATATTAAATTTCACTGCCATATTCCGTCACTTTAATATTGAAGCGAACTTCTATATTATTTTAGTACTTTTAATACTTATACCAACCATATATTAATTTACTTTTCACGATGCAAAAGAATGATTATATTTATAATTGATTAAGTCACGTTTTTGTCCACGGAAGATAATTAAGTAAAAATCGCATGGTATAGTTTACAGCCGTCAGTTTAATGAAATATGTAATAATTCTATGGAGTCCCGTAGACATTAAAAAAAAAATCGTTTTCCAATAAATATTTCATTGCTCTTTCAATCTACTTACAACATATATACTCAACACATTTTCCATGCGCGCTAATTCTCAAAATACAAATGTACTACATACTCGTATATTTGTAATTTGTATAAACATATAACTGTAAAATAAAAATTCACTAGCATGCTTAGTATCTTAGTATATAAGACTTCCGTCATAGAATTTAATGTAATAATTAGAGTAGAGTACAAATTATTGTATGCAATCCATCCTGTTTTGTAAATTTTTTGTTTAATCGAATTACGAAATTTTGTACTCAAAATTTCATCACATACCGCGCACAATATAAAATTTATTGATTTTCCAAATGTTTGTTCTCTTAACTTTTCTAGATGTGCTGATGGATATATGGGTCCTAGATGTGAATATAAAGATTTAGATGGTTCATATTTACGTAAGTTTTGTATATCGATTTTTATTTTGTATCAGTGGTAATATTTTTATGTTTTATTTTTATTTTATAGCAACTCGACCTCGTGTTATGCTGGAGACAGCGAGTATTGCAAGCGGTGCCACAGTGGCACTTCTGTTGGTTATTATCGTAGGAATAATATGTAGTTTGCGGTGGCAAAAAAAAAAAAAATTAGAGCGATTAGCGGAAACGGATAAAACAAATGGTATCGATACGGTGGACGGTATTGGTTTGCGGCACATACGAACAGATCAGCCGGAGCGACGACCGTTTGGTCCTCATCATCATCACACGATATCGATGAGTGAAGCATTCAAAAGATAAGATTTATGTATATATGTATATATATATTTATTTATATATATACAAACAACCACACATGATTATAATTATTATTACTATTATTTTTTCGTTAATTGTGATGTAATTAATTAATTAACTAAATTAATTAATTAATTAAGTTTTTTTTTATTAATTTCTTTACTTTTTTTAGTTGAAAGTAAAACAAATTATTAGGAAGGAAACAAAAACAAAAAAATTATTGTTAATTTTATTAATTAAATATTATTGTGTAAGATTTTTATTTTCCTACCGAGGAAAATTAATTAATTTTTTTTTAAATTCAAAATTAAAAGTTATTTTCTTTTTTGGGAAATTATTTAATCTATATGTAAAACAAAAATCAAAAAAAAAAAGTTCCGAAGTTTTATTTAAGCCACACGAATAAAATTTCACCAAAAAAATGTTATAAATTATAAAAAACACAAAAAACAAGAATATAATATTTAATTCGTAAATTAATCAAATCTAAGAACAAAAAAAAAAATTAATTAATTCTATTCCGCCCGCCTTTTTTATATTGCTGCAGCTAAACAAAAAACTATTTAAACAAATTAAATTAAATACAAATATTTAAATTATGAAGAAAGTATTATAGCCAAAGAAACAAACAAAATAATTAAAAAGTTAATTTAATTAAAGAAAAATGTCTCCAAAATTTCTAAACTCATCTCTGCTCTATACTTATATATATATTAATATACAATACAATGTATAATTATAATATAATTTTTGTTAATTTTTTTTATTTTGCCAAAAAATATTAAACTATAAAAAATTATTATTTTTAATTAATATTATAATTTCGATAAATTAATTTAAATTAAATAAAAAATATATACATTCCGTGATAAATATCAGACAGCTTTTTTATTATTATTATTAATTTTAAATATGATTACTACTACTATTATTATTAATTAATTTTTAATATTAATATTATATAAAAATTCTATATTATAAATATATTTAAAAAATAAATAATAATATTTATAAAAACAAATATACTAAATAACAACAACAAACAAAAACTACTACAAATAATTAATTTCATAATTTGATTTTTTTTTATTAATTACTATCATCATTAATTTGTACAATCATCCATTGTCATCTCGAATCGGAGCTGATAGCAAACATCATAATTAAATTAATTAATTACATTTTATACAAACAAGGACAAATTAAAAGCTAAACAAAAAGAATTATTATTTATTCAGTGTTTAATATTATTATTACATATTTTAAATTAATTAAATAATTATTACTATTATTATAAATATATATATATATATATTTTTTTAGTGTACATTATTTCAAAAACATTACTATTAATTAATTTATAGTTTTTATTATTACCTTTTTTTTCTTATCTATTATTTCTCTCTCTCTGTCTCTATATAATTTTTTTTTTATTAAGTAATTATTTTGTAAAAACAAATTAAAAACAAAAACCAACAAACAAGAAATATTTAAAAATGCAAAAAATTAGAAAAAAAATATAAAACAAAAAAAAAATATTAAAAATTAAAAAAAAAAATCAAACAAAAAATAACAAAAATTAAAAAAATATATTAAAATATTTGAAAAAAATGCAACGATTTTTATTTCGAATTTTTGGAAACGTTGATTTAGTGACCAAGTGTATTACACGAAAAGTATCAATTAAAAAATTGTCGCAAGGTTTTAGAATAGCAATCAATAAACATCAAATTTTGTTATACTCGTATGTACATAACTACATACTACGAACTAAGGCAAATTTCAAAGATATGAAAATAATGTCGTTTAAGAATTTAGGAAGAAATATTTCTAGAGCTCTCGATTCATCCTTTTATAAATAATATCCAACAAGAAACTTCAAACATATTTGGGAACCTTCCCTAAATTCTAAATATTTAATATAATTCGAAGTTCTATTTAAAATTAAGTCAAATTTAACTTACGTTCTGTACGACTTTCCGTTGATTTCTTCGGCCGATGGACGTGGGCAGAATTTTTCAGAAATTGACGCAATAGCGTTTTTGTTTCCAATACATTGGGCTAATTTGAGGCTTATAAATAAGTGCTCAAGAATATCTGATACGCTGAATATACATTTTTGACTCGGATCATAATGCTTTTGCGCATGTCCTTGAACATTCGTATTTGCTACAAGTCGCGAACTATTGTAGTCTAGATAGATCAGGCATTTAGTCGAACGATCTTATTCATGGCTGAGGACTTCTATTTAGTCGTACAACTGCTTCTCATTACAGTTTCTTTTCCAAATTCGAATCATTTAGAAGAATTGTAGACTTTTCAAGAAGTAATACTCTTCCAAGTGTCCCTACTTTCCAGTTAAGCCGTGGCGCATACGGCGTTCCGTAACCATAAACCATCCCTTTTTGACTATCCATCAACCTTTTATGTAGTTGCTTATACATTTTTTTCTCCTGAATCACAACTGAGTTTCGACACTTTAAAGTTCCATTTTACTGCGACTTCTGTTATGTAATTTTAAAATCACTTTTGGCATATAACGCACAACGCTGTTGGTGTGTCTTATATGTTAGTATTTTTAAATTTTGTAGACTAATACTGTACCCCACGCCGATCTTTTTGACTAAATGTCCGAGTTAACTAAATTGATGATTTTTTGATATCAGTCATTCAAATTTTATACTAAGCCAATCGAAATAAAAAACGCAAAAGTTAAATATTTTAACTGTGATAAAAATTAAAAAAATTACCTCACTTTTTAACTGTTTTGCTGTGCCAATTGGAACCAGTTAAGATTTGTGACGTTTACCAATTTACACGGACGGCGCAAATTCGTGATTTTATAATTTCATTTGAATATAAGATTCTTGAAGTGAAATAAACTTGAAATCTTATAAACATTAAAATGAGCCAAGGTTTTATAAGATATTTGCCTATGCATGTTTGTATATTTGTGCAAATTACACAAAAATTTAAATGAGGTTCTGTCAAAGTATTAAAAAAAACTTGCATTTTGCAGCGTACAAAATATTTACAAGTTGGTGGTGTTGTAACCAAATCAATAATTTTAACAGGTTAGACCGAGACCAGTTAATATTTTCGTGGTGAAAAACTTTTTATGCGCTTTTTATTTCGATTGGCACACACATTAATAACATTAAAACATACCGTGCCTGCACTTCTAAATTCCCAACTAAATAAAATTACGACATTTTATACGACAAAGTGCCTATGAATAGAAAAATTATATATAATGAAAGAATGACAACTTACACTCAAGCAACCTCGCGATGAGTCTCATGTTGTGTGTCTTAAACGACTAAACTAGCTAAAGTAAAGTAAGAAGATCTAATACAATATATCAATAGATAACACTAGTTAAAACTCTCTATCTGTCTTTGACACAAACTAAACTAAAATACACACCAATTTTCCTTGCTTTGATGTTATTTATCATTTTACACAGTATAATTGGAAAATTATCGAAATCGAATCAATTTATGAGGTTACATCATAACCTGGCGATTACTAGCATTATTAGTCATATTTAGTTTAGTCGGTGATTTAACTGCAACAAATCAAAATATTTGTTAGCAATTAAAGTTTCTTCTTCGTGATTACCTGGCCATATTTAAAATATAGTTGAATGTCTTCTGGTTTGGTCAACCCTCAGTTATCAAGGCAATCATCTTTTTAAGTGACTGATCGTGTAATGTTTCCTCTTTTATATTCTGAATTCGTCCATCCGATATTTTTAACGAATGAATTAGATTAATTTCTGCTAAATCTCGAAATATTTTTTCTTCTACAGCTTCAACACTGAAGCAAACACAATTACTAACAATAATGAGGGTATAATAGCATTTGTAGTGGTATCCTTTTCAGCCTCAGTCCACGAAAAATTTGACCATTTCAATTTCACTTCATCACGAATTAATTGTTTTCTTTTCTTCGGTAGCAGGCCAATTTTCTATACCTAATGCAACAATGTATTCGTTCCAATTTATTTTGAAGGGTTCAAAATGTTGTTCGATATTCCCAGTGGTTTTAGAAATGGAACGTTTTGCGAATTTATAATCTAGACATCATTCTGTTTACAAAATTCACTACCAATCGATTTTAATCCATCCATTCACAAATTTCATATTTTCGTTTATATAGATGATCTTGAAATACAAATAGTTTTAAATTTAAATCCGAAATTTCCATTCTAATCATCGATGTTGGATGAAATATTAATTTCCTGATATTAACGAACCTGTTCAGCACAAATTCAAAATTTTCAGAAGGGTTCAAAAAATTCTTTAAAATACCAAAATTTTTCAAATGTTGACTTGTTTAAATATTGTAGATAAAATGGAAGTTTAAGAGTTCAGAATTGTATAGTTCAATCTAAATTCGGTATATTGAAAATTAATATATCAAACTGGAGTCTCAGATTGGCAATTTTGGAATAATCTCAGATTGGAGATTGTTTAACTAAATGTCGGTTTCATTATGAATGAACCTGGACTAATTAAAATTTGTAAAATTTATAAATTTCATTAACTCCAGAACATGTCATGTTCGTGTTAATTCGAATTTCGAAACTACTAGAATGTCAAGTTTCATCCAAAAAATATTGAAATACAATTTTGCAAGTCTAAATTAACCTCTGTGGCATAAAAGCGTATACGTAATTTATTGATTTAAAAAAAAAGATATTAACTCAAAATGAGGTAAGAGTGACTTGAAGCTGCATCAACCAAATCAGCCCGCCACAACGAAACCTAGCCCATAATTTATTATAATTTATTACACCAGGGTCCAATTTTATTACACCACCACTTTGTAACTTTTGATGTAATTTAGATATCAAGATGAGATTTGGGCCAGAATTTATTACAAATTATTACAGTTCACTGGTACGACGCCGAAAAATTAAAAATCAAATTATTTTGTATAAAATCAGCTTAGTTTAATAGAAACCTAAATTACTCCGCTTGGCATGGTGTTTGTATACCGTATACTGTAAACAGTGGCCAATTCTAACCAAAATTAGGTGGTGGTCTGGTGTAACAGATTATCACAGATGATAAAATCGACATTTTGGTATATTTCTTTGAATTTCAGGATGTTTCTATTAAACTAAGTTGATTTTATATCTTTCCAGTGAACTGTAGTTAACTTGTAATAAATTCTAGCTCAAGTTTTAACTCGATATCACCATTACATCAAAAGTTACAAACTGGCGGTGTAGGTTCAATTTAAAGTTACACCGCCAACGGTTTCCTCGCGAATGGCAAGTGTAATAAAAATTGGGACGTGGTGTAATAAATTGTAATTAAATTGTAATAAATTATGGGATAGGTAATGTTGTGGCTAGCTGATTTGGCTGGTGCAGCTTCAAGGCACTCATTAAGAGTATATTTTGATGATTTTTACCTAACAAAAGAGTAAAAAGTAAAACGAAACAAAAAGAGTAATATACTCTTGAAAAGAATATACCTAACCTAGTCATCCTATTCACTACCGTTCGCTATTATTGCAATGACACTGAGTAAGTTTTTACTCAATTCCGGTACGTACAGAACTTTGCTTAATGTTCTTTGATTCGTAATCATGTATTTAGATTAAATGTAATGCTTATATTTAACGAGTTACCTGCGTACAATGCCAATTTCGTTTTGGTTTCTAACATGCGGCGATGTGAAACGTTATCCCGTTAAAATTATTTATTTACGTATCAGCGGCTCATACACCACAGAGTGGCGTTTTTTCTCCCTTACTTTGGAATTTGAACATTAACAACCTGTTGCAGAGACTGGAGGCCAGTGACTTCAAAGTGGTTGCCTATGCGGATGATGTTGTTATTAGCGTTTCTGGTAAATATCCCAACACCCATTTAGTGAACTCATGAAAAATGCCCTGTTCATCCTTTCTCAATAGGCCAACAGTTGCGGGCTTAATGCAAACCCACACAAAACCCAACTAGTCCTCTTCTCCAGGAAATACAAATTTCCTCACATTGAACCATGTATTTTCAACGGAATCAGCTTAACCTTCACAGATAAAACAATGTACCAGTGCTAATTGGAAACCTCTAATAAACTGGAAAGTGTGATTTAATCTACGATCGTGCTTTACACTACCATTGGGAAGGAGAGAAGCTGGATATCCGCGTCGTATACTGGCTTTATACAGCAGTAGTCATAATAATATAAAGGGTATACAGTATGATGGCCTGCTCTGGGAAAAAGGGTTAACCAGAAGTTTTTGACAAAATTTCAGAGGACAGCCTCCTTGTGGATCACCGGTGCACTAAGGAGCACATTCACACAGGCACTGGTAAGTCTATTACAGCTAGCGGGTGGTATATACTGCCAATAGACATGTAATTGTACGGACACTCATCTATTCTGTGTAACAAAAATATTTCTAAAACCAACGAATACACTATCCTGGCACTATCTTTTGATGTGAAATCAGTGGCTGACTGGGTGTTCTGCAAGTAACTTCTGCTTAATCTCGCTTTTCCTTTCCGCGACTGTTTGAAGTATAATGTAATATCGGTCATTCAAATCCGCATTTTTACTGACAGTTAGGCTGCCAATATAGCGCTTAAATCGCATCCCCCCACGTCGAAAGTTGTCCAGAACTGTCTCTTACTTCTTAACGACATGTCAGATCAGTTCAACATCCATCTAATATGGATGCTGGGACATTTCAATAGCACAGGGAATGTTAAAGCGGGACCACTAAACATATCTCAAAAAGAGAAAGGAACATTGAAATGCTTATTGCATCATGCAAACAATACTGCTCGAGGAAGCAGCCAATAAGTTAACGCACGACAGATGGTCAAACTATATACGGAGTCGTGACAGGGCGCTGTATTATAGCCAGCCATACGAACAGACTTTGCTTCTTTTTACATGACAACCAGGGATGGGCGAGGTAGATTACGCCATGTAATCTACGCGGTTGTCGACACCTAGAATATAACGTAGATTACTTGGCAGTGTTTTTTGTCAACGTCGTTAATTATAATAATGTCATAGCGTCTACAAATTGTTCAGCTTTATTACGATAATCAGCGTTCTGTGAGGAATGTGTTTCGTGCGCTTAGACCAAGTGCCGGTTGACATAATCGGCTTATCGAGACCACTATTTGGAATAAAATCGAAAAGTTTGAATCCCAGTTTACAGTATTGGATGATACGCGACTAAATGGACGGTTTGGTGTGGTTTATGCGCCTGTGAAATTATTCGTCCATATTTCTTCAAAAAAGAAGACGGCCAGGATGTACCTGTGAAAAGTGCCCGTTATTGCGCCATGATAACGGAATATTTGCTGCCTGAAATTGAAGCCCGACCTCGATGACATTTGGTTCCAAGAATTTATTTGTCATTTGCGCGAAGCAATGTACTTATTGAAAAATCATGTTGGCGAGCAATTAATTTCACGGTTCGGATCGTTGAGTTGGCTATTTAGATCGTCTGATACCTCTTAACTCTTTTCTTTGGGGCTATACGTAAAGTCCAAAGTTTATGTGGATAAACCAGCTACACATGAGGCATTGGGAAGCCAACATTACGCGTGTCATTCCCCAGATACCACTCGATATGCTCGAACGCGTCATCATAAATTGGACTTTGAGAAAGGACCATCGCAGTTGCGGCCATCATTTGAAAGAAGTAATCTTTAAAAAATAAATGGCAATAAATGTTCTTTCGAATGACAATAAAGTTTCCATACGATTAAATTGAAATTTTTGAGTTTTTTTAATTTTTCCACAAATCACCTCTATAGATTTGATGCTCCCTATTTCTGGCATAACTGCCGGTGTGACTTTTGCACTTCAACACTCTTTCCACTATATACCCCAACATTTTTCGATACATCGAAAGACTCTTTGAGATAACATTGATTTCATTAATCTTGTGCAAATTTATTACTTCTGTTGGAATTAGAGTCGTGTGAACGAGCTATATTGTCAAAACTGTACTGCTGAATCGTGTTGAAGAATTATCGGCAAAATACGACGGTTTGTCATCAGTCTGGCACATATCTTATCGAACAAGTGTTGGATACCTCAACGATTTGGCTTTTTAATAACTCGGTAGCACTCATAGCCTTCGTGAACTCGTGAGTTCGTGAGTTCGTTTTACCATGGAGTGGAGTGTGTTAAATTTTAAGGTACGGTCATAGTTAAATTTTCCCGGATTATTTTTAATGAAGGTTATAACCTTTTTTGTAAAGATTTCTATCGGTTGTGCCATGTAAAGATTTCTATCGTTGCTCAGCACCAATTTTTAATACGCCGATGGTCGGGTAAGCAGATTCAATGCTCTTGAAATCGTGGACTCGAGTTCAAGACTCGTCAGCGCCAATAATTTTTAATTTAATTTCTGCTGTAAAATTGGTTCAACACAGCTTTTGTTGAAAGCTACATTCAATTTCTGTAAGTATAAGAGCCATCTCTTGTGTAAGTATAACGGTAATGAAATTATATGGTCAAATAAGCATTATAGTCCATTCCTGTTGCTAAAATTTTCAATTTTCTATATTGAATTGGCAAATATAAAAGATTTGTGTAGCATAATGTATATTCGGCGGTGGCGCAGTAAGCAGAGGCATTGCTTTTGCATTTGTGGACTCGAGTTCAATTCTCCTCAGCGTCAATACTTTTTTAATTTAATTTCTTAGGCAAGTATAAGTACCATCTCTTGTGTAAGACCGTAATGAATTGTCCACTCCTGTTGCTAAAATTTTCAATTTTCTCTATTGAATTGACAAACATAAAATAATTGTATAGCACCAACTTTATATACGCCGGTGGTCCAGTAAGCAGAGTCGTTGCATTTAAAATTGTCAACTTGAGTTCAAGCCTCGGTTTGGCATTAAATAGTTTTTAATTTAATTTATTTATTTTCTCCCTTCAATTGGCAAATATAAAGAAAGAGTATAGTGGCAATTCTATATATGGAAATGGTGAGGTGGTAAAGTAAGCGGTGTCATAAGGTTTGGAATCGTGGATGTTTTCTGTGTTCGAACTTCGATTAAGGGTCAACAAATTTAGCGGGGCATCCACACAAAAAAGAATAATACGTTTTTGATTTAAAAATGACCAATTATTTGCAATTAAATTAAAAATATATATATTGAGGCTTGAACTAGTCATTATTATAATCCAATCACACAGCAGTTTCTTTTACCACCGAGCCACCGCCATAAATATAAATAGTGATATTTCTATAGCATTTATAGCTGCCATTTGAATAAAAAATTGAAAATTTTAGCAATGGCAATGGACTCTGCTTATTTGACCATCGCCGGACAATTTTATTACCGCTCCTATACCCATCTTTTATATTTGCCACTTTTACATGGAGAATATTGAAGTTTTGGACAGAAGCTGAGTTGGATTTGAGTAATTTTATTTCACCATCACCACTTTGACAGGAGAAATTAAATCAAAAAATGTTTGGCTCGATCGAGAATCGAACTTAGATCCATAAACCCAAAGTCATTCACTTTGCTTACTGGACCACCGCCGCATATATATTTCATGCTATACAAATTTTTTATATTTGTCATTTGAGTAGAAAATATTGAAAATTTTAGCAAAGGTAATGGACTCTGCGTTTATTTACCATCGCTATATACCCATCTTGTATATGTACATGCCACTACTTCAAAAATATTAAAATGTTTAACAGAAGCTGTGTGTTGAACCAATTTGAAATAATACCGTCGCTAATGAGGCATAAGAATCTACGTCCACAAATCCAAATTCAATCACTCTTCTACCTCGCCCATCACAGTATATATTTCTGATATTATGCAAATCTTTTAAACTTTCCAATTGAATTGGTAAACTTGGGGAATTTTTTAAGAGAAGCTGAGTTGAACCAATAATGTCCCAACATTAATATCGTTTGAAGCTTAACTGAACTGCATAGTTCCAGGAGCAACATTTAATGCGATGAGATCCAAGCAGTGTATATTTCGAAGAAGGTAAAAATCCGACAAGCTATTCCTCCTTATGTTCTTAAAAATTATAAAACTTCCGTTCCAGTTAATGATGCTTGAAGCGATTTTCTAGGCGACCCATAATATTGTCCACTGACCATACAAGTTTTAAGTTTAAGTCAGTACATGAATAACGTCCAAATAAAAAATTTCTCTATACAAACTGAAAGTATAACAAATAGGTATGAGTTTAAGTCTCGATTAAAACTAAAAACAAATTTAATTTAATTTCTTACAAATTAATTGAATGCAGATTCTGTTAAATTTTCATTTTTCTCTCTTCAAATGGTGAGTATAAAAGATGGATTTATTTATAATGAAATTGTACGGCAGTGGTCAAGTAAGCAAAGTAATTTGCGTTTGATTAGTGGTCGTGAGTTCAAGCGGCATTCGGGCTAACGTGTTTTTAATTTAATTTCATCTTACAAATTAGTTCAACTCAGTTGATAATCTAGAACCCCATAGTGAGTATTCTTCGCATTGAAGTTACCACATATTTTTAAGCTTTTTCCCAGACGCTTGAAGAACTCTGAGTATTGTTTGTTTTTAATAGAATTTCTTGGTGGACAGTACAATCCTGCCACAATAATAGGAAAGTTGTTGGTTTTTATATACATGAACAAGTGTTGGTTATCTGAACAATTTGGCTTTTTAATAACTCGGTAGCACTTATAGCCTTTCTGAACTCGAATTCGTTTTGCCATGGAGTGGGGTGTGTTAAATTTTAAGGCACGGTCATAGTTAAAGTTTCCCGGATTATTTTTAATGAAAGTTATAACCTTTTTGTCTGATTTTTTGTGAGCCATTTTTCCGATTTTTCTGCGAGCCATCACGGTTTTCCACCGTTATAAAGAGGGCCTCACTCTATATATAACGCTAATATCATTGTTTTGGGTCAATTTAATAATTTTGTAATGGATAAACATGACGCTGAAGTAGATTCATGGTATTTGAGAACGATTAGTTTTAAATTCCGCTCTTTTTGAAAAGAGATTTAAATGCATTGACGGACCTTCTATAAAACTATCACCAATAACGAATTGTTCCTAAAGTAATTTGGTCATCCTTTAGTTTAGAACTAATTGACAAAACCACTTTAGGAATTGTCTACATTATCGGCGTTGTCTACGTTGTTGACGTTATAGATGACGCGTAAACGCCCATCCCTGATGACAACTGTCGGAGCTGTGAGGATGAAGAAGCGGAAGAGACAGTACTCCATCTTCGCTGTGTCTTGAACGCCTTTTTTTCAAACACACTAAAACAACTAAAGGGACACGCCTCTTAATTAACCTGAGGGGGCATCAACAGAGTGGACGTCAGAAGAATCTAACATCCAAATTTTTCGAATAATCAGGTGCGGATAATTAAAATTTGAAGTATGGTTATGGACCTGCTTGTGCTAATACCTGTCTCTTTTGAACTGCCACCAAAATCTAAGTTAACCTAACCTACTTGTGCCCCATGTTGGAGGCCCCAAACTATTGAAAATTTCCAAATCCACTATTGGATACATTTCTGATTGGGACAATAAAATGCATCATTCATATTCAATTATTGCACTTTTGAGTTATAATTGAATAAACAGGTGGAAATTGCTCACAGTATTTCTTATAATGCCGCATGTTTTGTATAAATTATACAGCGGTCAGGATTATTATTAATTTGAATATAAACGAGACGAAAAAAACCATCAAAGTCCGCCACGGGTCGTATAACTATTGGACGATCAAGATATATATTATAAATGTAATATGTTTTCGTATGATAATGATTAACAAAATGAAAAAATTAAATAATTTAATAAGACATAAAAACAAAGGCACTCGTAATAAAAATAATAAGTACGATGATTATTACGATCAAAACAATAAAACCAAAGCAAATAATTAATTTGTATATCAAACTTATTAAATCTGAACAAATAAACGATAAAAATTTAAATTTTGTATTTTGCCAAATTAATTACCTTATTATATAGTTTGGTTTGTTTAATTATAATTTAAATTATAATACATTTTTAAACTAATTATTTATTTAATTTTAATTTTATTTTAATTTTTTTATTAATATTTTTTTTTTTTTAAACTTGTCATTCGTTATGCATGTTTGATGTTTTAGAGGCAATCATAATTTTTTGTTTTTATTTTTAATTATGCCCAAACAATTTACTATCCATTGTATGATAAGTGCGAAGATGATGCGGGCACAGACGAAATAATATTTTGCAAAATCCACATAAAAAAATTAAAGAAACCTCAAAGTGCATTTTTCTATTTGAATATCGGTGTACCGTGTATAATTTAAAACTCGTATAATTGTATAATCATTTATACGGTTTAG
Source organism: Tipula unca (assembly GCA_951394425.1). Taxonomy (NCBI): domain Eukaryota; kingdom Metazoa; phylum Arthropoda; class Insecta; order Diptera; family Tipulidae; genus Tipula; species Tipula unca. The sequence goes on from OX596380.1 coordinate 79,081,805, forward strand.
TGCTTCCATCGGCGCACAACGACTGCACAATACGGTAAAAATGTTGCTGCTGTTTTATTTTATTTTTGTTGCGGTTGGTCTTTGCAGCAGTTTCGCAGATGATGAATGTTTGTTGCTCCATGGACAATGATTTTGGTTTTGTATAATCTAACAACAACAACAACAACAACAAAAATTAAATAACCATTTGCAGCTCCAAGGGCTTTTATTAACGCGATTTGTAGACCAATTTGCAAATTAAGTAATCTGAATGGTTTATTTTTGGTTTTTATGTATTTTGATTTCCTGACGATATAAATTTAATGAAGTTTATGGTTCATTGAAATGCAACACGTGAATCTTTAATAATTTGGTTGTCTTTTTTTCTTTATTTACATTTTAATTGCGGATTTATTTTAAAGCTGTCTGTCTATACAATATATGTAAATATGTATATATTACTCGTAATTTAATTGTGCTTTAATGGCAACAGGTCGAATAAATAATAATAAAATTTATAATGATTTTTTATATGTATATATTATATGTACGTATGTACCTATAGATGTATCACCGTAGCAGCAGAATAAATGGAATAATAAATTAATCGAGAGAAAAATATATAAAACTTAAAAATCAGTTTTGTTTATGTTTGATGAACTCATTACGCATGCACTTGTTTGGACAGCGAAGAAATTTTGGATAATGGATGGGAACTTAATTTTTAGTTTATTAGTTCAGTATATATATATATATATATATATATATATATATATATATATATATATATATATATAAATTTATATATATATATATATATATATATATATATATATATATATATATATATATATATATATATATATATATATATATATATATATATATATATATATATATATATATATATATATATGTATATATATATCCCAAGTAGCAATTTTTAGTATCAAAACTGTTTCAAAACTAGTTTAAATCTTTGGTATCAACGCCAAAGAGTTTCAAATTTTGTTTCAGATACCAAGTAGATACTGCACAGAACCATACTGGTAACCTTGTTTGATCGCGTTTTTGGAAACTTTTAAGATTTATTGAAACAGTTTTATAACCTAATTTAATAAATTTTGGAAAAACCGAAATGTTTTTTGTAACGGTTTGAAAACCATTTTTAAACGATTGAAAATATTCGATGGTTTTTATGAATCTTTCCTAAAATCTATTGTGAATCTATAATGGATGTCAAGAATTCGAATTTGTAGTAGTGATAGAGTATAATTAACGTATGCTCTTTTAATTTGTGTCCACAGATATGTTGTATAGATTCTAAAGTAGTCATATTTTTTTAATTTGTCCGAGGATTTAAAATTGTTCGCGTTAGGATTTAAAGAAGTTTGGCTGGTTTTAAGTCAAATATTGCTAAATATTTTGATTGGATAGCATAGACCTAATGTTCTTCTATGTTTAAAAATAAAATTCCACACACAAATTTTAGCACATTTTATAGCACAAGGAAGCTAATTACATTTTTATGTCTATTTGTTGGCTTTAATCGGGAAAAACGTTAGATCTATTATCTGTACTTGAAACTTTTGATAATATTTGATTATACAGGGTGTCCGCCGGGAAGGTATACTACTTTGTTTGTTTATAATTTTTGATTAAATGAAAGAGAATGGATCTTATATTGATAAATGTTTTATTTAATGTCGGCAATTATGTATGGAATACAATATCGGATAAATGTCCGCCTCTGTTAGCCTCACAAATGCGAGCCCTTTTCAGCATATTTTTCATTACATTCTCACACATTTTACGCGGTATTTCATTAATTTCATCACGAATATTTTGTTTGAGTTGCTCAAGCGTTTCTGGTTTGTTTGCATAAGCCTTGCTTTTCAGATATCCCCACAAAAAGAAGTCCGGAGCAGTCAAATCAGGCGACCGTGGAGGCCAATCAACATCACCATTTTTTGAAATAACTTGTTGTGGAAAGAGGTCTCGCAGTAATTCCATTGTAATCCTGGCTGTATGCGATGTGGCACCGTCTTGTTGATACCACATGTTAATCAAGCCCAAAGCATGCAGTTGTGGCATTAAAATGTTTTCAATCATATCACGATATCGCTACCCATTCATAGTTACCGTTACGCCGTTTTCATTTAGAAAGAAATAAGGTCCAATGATTCCTCCTGACTACATTGCACACCAGACTGTCACTTTTAATGGATGTAAAGGTGACTGATGAATAATTTGAGGGTTTTCCATTGCCCAGAACCGACTATACTGTTTATTCACATATCCATTCAAATGAAAATGTGCCTCGTCACTCATTATGATTTTTTCATGAAAATCGGGGTTGTCATGGGCGAGCTGTAACATCCTATTGGCATATGTACAGCAGCGTAAATGGTATTGTGGAAGAAGCTCTTGTGTCAACTGAATCTTAAATGGAAACAAATGCAAATCCTTGTGCAAAATTGTGGCCAAACTTGTTCTATGAAGACCAAGCTCCTGAGCGCGGTGTCGAATTGAGGTTGATGAATTGTTTTGAACACTTTCTTGAGCAGCAGTAATGTTTTCAGCCGATCTTGCAGTACGTTGTGGCCCATGCTTGGGCCTATCGCCTACAGATCCTCTTTCTTCGAAATTATTCACTACACGATAAATAGTGCGTTTTGTTGGCACGTTGTTTCTCCCAAAAATTTCACGTAACTTTCTCATCGTCACAGTAATTGATGATTGATTTTGATAAAATGTTTTAACGATTAAAACACGTTGGTTTATCGAATATATTTCCATAATAAATTTGCCACGTGTCTACTTCACGACTGCCAAATATGAACTGTCAAGACTAACGTTTACCAAAATGGCGGCAAAATAAAGTAGTATATCTTCCCGGCGGGAATATATATATAATATATATATATATATATATATATATATATATATATATATATATATATATATATATATGTATATACATATATATATATATATATATATATATATATATATATATATATATATATATATATATATATATATATATATATATATATATATATATATATATATATATATATTATATATATATGTATATATATATATATATATATATATATTATATATATATATATATATATATATATATATATATATATATATATATATATATATATATATTTTATTTTTTTATTTATATAATATTACAACTGGCCCCTGTGGTCGGGGGGCACTCACATGTCTCGTAAATCTAAATTGCACGAACATGTTTCCTAAGAATACCACCACAGTATCCTTTGCTTGTCGTAGGAGGCGACTAAACGGTTGGATCGCTGGGCTGACGACCCGCATCCGTAAAAAAAATAAAATGTTTATAAAATCAACAAAAAGAAAAATGGATACCGCCAAAAAAACACCGGACCCCCGCTCAAGTACCCGGATACGAGATTTAGGATCGGCACGTGGAACGTGCAATCACTTAGAAAACCAGGAGCGTTGGAGGGTCTAATCACGTGCATGAAAGAGTATCGGCTGGAACTCGTTGCTCTTCAAGAAACTCGCTGGCCTCAAAGTGGAGACCATGTGTCCCAGGGCTATACGTTGTTCTACAGTGGAGATGACCTCGGAAATCTTGGAGCTGGATTTCTTCTTGGGCCGCAGGTAAAGAAGGCTGTTATGGATTTTCAAGCAGTCAATAACCGATTGTGTATGCTTCGCCTGCGCATGAAGTTAGCCAACCTGTCGATAATTTGTGTACATGCGCCCACAGAAGTCAGCCAGCCCCAAGATAAAGACTCATTTTACAATGACTTGGACGATCTGATGGGATCTATACCCGAACACGATGTTAGAATGGTAATTGGGGACTTTAATGCTAGAGCTGGCAGAAATCAGGCCGACTTGTGTGAAAACATAGGTCCGTACTCCCGACACGAAACTGCGACCGATAATGGTGAGAGAATGATGTACTTTGCAATTGCTCATGATCTTAGAGTAGCAAGCACATTCTTCCCTCACAAACAGATACACCTAGAGACATGGACACATCCTCGCAAAACATCCCGGAGCCAAATTGACCACGTGTTAATTTCAGAAGGGCGAGCTCGGGTTGTGCAGGATGTGAGAACTTATCGGTCAGCAACCAAATACGTAGGCAGCGATCATTATTTGGTCGCTGCAAAGCTACGGTGGAAGTTTTCGTACAGGTCGGGGAACACAGCGAAACGGATGGAACGTTTCGACTGTGAAAGTCTGATAAATGAAGATCAAAAGAAACGATATCAGGATCTTGTCAGCGACAACATTGAGGGAGCTAATTACCAGTCTGACTGCGTGAACTCTGTCTGGGAGGTACTGAAAACTTCGGTTGTCAGTGCTGCTCAACAGACTTTAGGTATAGTGAAAGTCAGACCCAAGAATGATTGGTTTGATGACGAGTGTCGTCTTGCAGTTGAGCAACAAAATATAGCCCATAATGAAGTGCAACAACGTCTCACAATCGCAAGGAAAAACAAGGCAGCTCTTGCAAGAAGGGCAGCTAAGCGGATTTGTAGACGGAAGAAGCGAGAATGGTGGAAGGCCGAGGTTCTGAAAGTACAACAACTCAGCAATGAGCGTAGTTCACGTAATTTCTTTAAAAGAATTACTGGATTGCACCATACTTTCAGGCCTTCGTCAACCGCCATTCGGGACCGGGATGGAAACCTCTGTGTCAACATCGACGCAGTACTTGACGCATGGAGTGGACACTTTACTGAGCTGCTTGATGTTCATCATGCATCACAGACTGTTGTTGAGCCACCTCTAGAACAGTCTGCGGAGATTTGCACTGAGGAGCCATCCCATGAGGAATTCACTAAGGCCATGCAGAGAATGAAACGAAACCGCTCACCTGGAGTGGACTGCATTAATTCGGAGCTCTTGATATTCGGAGGGGATACTTTGTGGAACTGTCTTTTCGACCTTATTCGATTAGTATGGCGAACCGAAGTTATGCCTGATGAATGGAAAGTGGCCGCGATATGCCCCATCTTCAAGAAGGGAGACCGCTTGAAGTGTGAGAATTATCGCGGTATAGCTCTCCTTTGCACAGCATACAAGTTACTGTCATACATTTTATTGGATAGAATCACTCCTCTGGCGGAAGGCTTGGTTGGTGACTATCAGGGAGGATTTCGTCCGAATCGATCAGTCACTGATCAGGTCTTTTCGCTGCGGATGATTCTATCTAAATATTATGAGACATCCATCTCCGTACATCAGGTTTTCCTGGATTTCCGGCAGGCCTACGACTCGATCAATCGAGAGAGTTTGTGGTCTGCCCTGGAATACCTAGGAATGCCAACAAAATTGGTACGACTGTGTAGGATGACAGTGACGCAGTCTCAATGCTGTGTTAAAGTTGAGAACAGGCTATCGACAATTTTTGCAGTTAACTCGGGTGTTCGGCAGGGAGATGCTCTGTCCCCGATACTCTTTAATCTCATGTTGGAGTACATCTTTCGTAAAACTGAAACACCTCAGCGTAACATCTTATATCGCCAGTCCAATCAAGTGCTTGCATATGCAGATGATATATGCGTGATTGGACTGAATAACAACGGAGTGAAAGAAATACTTGATCCGCTTGTAGAGTTTTCAGCTTCTGTTGGACTCCAGATCAATGAGTCCAAAACGAAATACCTGATCTCTGGTTTTAGAGACAATGGCACACCAGATTTTAGTAGTGGCCACCACACGTTTGAGGGAGTGAGGAGGTTCAAATATTTGGGCTCTCTTATCACTCACGATAACAGTGTGGGTGAGGATATTAAAGTGCGGCTGGCAGCTGGCAGTCGTTCTTTGTATCCTCTAAGGCCACTGCTAAAATCTAAACACTTATCAAGTGCCGTGAAGCTGAAGCTTTACAAAGCGTTGATCAGGCCCGTTGTTATGTTTGGATGTGAAAGTTGGGCGCTGACGGATGAGTACGAGAGATGGCTCCTTACATTTGAGAGAAGAATCATGCGTGTGATTTACGGCCCTAAACGCGAAATAGATGGTACATACCGAGCTCTGTACAATTTCGAGATCAGAGATCTAATGAAGATCCCCGATATTGTACATGAAGTTAGATCTCAGCGAGTACGCTGGCTCGGTCACGTTCTGCGTGCTGATCCGGAACGAATTGTGCAGCGATCTCTGAAAGGAGAGCCACCATATGGTAGGCGCAGAGGTCGTTGCAGGCGACGATGGCTCCACGATGTAGAGAACGACTTGGCCTCTTCAGATTGTCTAAGACAGTATGAAGACCAAGCTCAGGATCGAAACCGTTGGAGCCAGATTGTTGATTCAGTAAGGGGCCAGTAATGGCCTTTAACACTGTTATTATTATTACAACTGACCATTTTTGCATCAATTCCTTTGTGGCCTCAACGATTGGTGTTCCCTGAAGAATCGCCAGTCTACATTTCGCCATTAAAGTGACCGGTGGCATGTTTGCTATCACGAAAACCGCTTCCTTTCCTACCGTTCTGTAAGCACTACATATACGCAGTGCTAGAGTACGTTGTACGCGTTCAAACTGCTCGGACGCCCTTGCAATATCTAAAGCTCGTATCCAGATGGGTGCTCCATAAAGTATTGCGGATAAAACAACCGATGAGAGCAATTTCCTTTTTCCGGTGCTTGGTCCACCAACATTTGTCATCAATCTGATGAGCCCTTTTGTTGTCGACCCGCTTTGTCATAATTTGCCTTACATGCTCTTGAAAGCCGCGACGGTAGTATAGCCATACACCCAGGTACTTGATGTGGGTTGTCGGTGTAACTTTAACTCCTTCCATTTTGAAGGAAATCGATTGGAGCACTCTTCGGCCTGCCATTACAACCGCTTCAGTCTTTTCTGGAGCCAATTGCATCCGATGAATACGAAGCCATCTGAAAATCTCCTCTACTCCTGCTTCCACTCGTTCAACTAGTTGTTGCTCGTGTTTGCCGGGGACAACAAGCGCTAAATCATCCACGTACCCCACCAAATTGGCATCTTCGGGTAGCTGAATTCGAAGGATGCCATCGTACAAAATGTTCCAGAGCATAGGTCCTAAGATAGATCCTTGGGGAACTCCACTCGTAACTTCCATTTGGGTTGCTGTACCTCCAGCTTCCACAATAATTTATCGCTCACTCAGGTAGCTTTGGAGTACCTTCGTCAGATATGGGCTAACTTTGAAGTTATTTAGTTCTTTTAGAATTAATTTCCAAGATGCGCTGTTAAAGGCATTTCTTATGTCTAGTGTAATTACTACTGGGATGCGCCGCGTGTATTGTGTACCCTCAGCGGCTGCATCTACAAGCTTCATAACTGCCGCTATATCATCTGTTGTGGAGTACCCTGCTCGAAATCCGAATGGATTGTTAGCAAGTCCACCGGCTCTATCAACTTCGTTGGCCAGTCTGTGTAACAGCAAATGTTCGAAGAGTTTTCCGAAAGTATCCAGCAGACAGAGTGGTCTGTACGATGTCGGTACACCATCCGGTTTTCCATCTTTTTTTACCAGAACCAGGCGCGCCATTTTCCAGATACACGGAAACTCCCCGTTTTCTAGGGGCGAGTTCATCACGTGTAACACCTGTTTTGGGTGGATTTCTGCAGCGATTCTAACGGCCTCTGATGGGCTGCCATCTGGCCTGGCACTTTTTTTGTTTTGAGTTTCCGCCATGCCATAGAGAGTTCCTTAGCTGTAAAAGGTGGGATCTCTAGCGGTCTTATATTTTCATGTTGCACTAGATTATGCATCGTGAAGAGAGCAGCCACTACGGTTATATGCATCTCCCCAAGGATCCTCTTCGATCGTGTTACAGAGGGGCTTCCAGCATTTCCTCTTCGATTCCGCTATCGCCTTCCTCATGTAGGCACGAATGCTCTTCAGGTTTTGTTGAAAGGATATGTGTGCTTGCCCGCTAGTACGCCTGTTCTCCCTTGTAAGCCTTCGCCTGGCATGATTGCAGCGTCTGCGAAGTTCAGCGATTTCCGGAGTCCACCAGTAAACGGGTTTTCGTCCATTTCGATCTCTAGACTCTATCGCATCTTCCCATGCTCTTCTGGTAGTTGCCACTAACTGTGCTGGTGATGTTATGCTAGAGGCATCAAAGTGATGTTGAATCGCGCTCCGAAGGCGTGTTTGACTCCTTGTGCCAACCTGTCATCTCCGGTTGATGGAGACACTGTTCCCCTGTAGTCTAGCTGGTATAGCTGTGTTTATTTCGAATATAATAATCTTGATCTAAGTCGGCCAACCAGTTTCCTCCCAGAAGTGTTCGTCGTTTTGGCTCGCTCACCAGGGCCACATCTATCTGCATTTTACGGGCAGTAGCGATAAGGAGGTCCTGGGCTGGTCTACTGCGATGCGTATTAATTTGCATCACTCGCATACTGTGATTTGCTCTCCTGTTCGTTTTATTGTATCTACAGGCGAGCTCTCTGCCTATATGTCAGTCTCTCCATAAATGGCTTGCGTTGTGTTTGGCGGCACTCTTTTCTCTTATGACCGTCCTTGCTACAGTTAAAGCAGAGGTTTCTACGGTCAGGTCCATTGCAACTCCTTGCTGTATGCCCTCTTCCCCAGCACCTATAGCAGCGATGGTCATCGATACGCAGTTGTATCCGGCAAGAAGTCCATCCTATGCGGATGCGCTTACGCTCCACCAGCTACTTAGCCCACGGTATCGGCCACTTTACCGTAGCATTCATCCTATTGGAATGGGTAGGCATCAATGAAGTCACAATTATCTCTTCAGTGTGACCCCCTTCCAGTGCCGCTTAAACATCCTTCTTTACATCGTCTGAGGCAGTTCCTGCCTCCAGGTCCCGTATGTGTATCACTGCCATGCCTTTTTTGTGTATCGCCGTAACGCCCGGTACTTTTCCAATAATTGACTCCCTTAAGCATTCGGCTTTATTCTTACCACCCTTCAGGTGGATCATAAGATCATCTGTCTTTGTCTTTTTTATGGAGGTTATCCCCACCCCTACGTCATTGACATCGATACCATCTTTCACAGCTTTAAGTAGCTCAGCGTACGTCTTTCCCTTCGCTTTGACTATAACTGCCTCTTTTCTATTTCTTGGCTTTCCTTTACGTCTTTGGACCTCTGTGAAACCTTGCTCTGGGTTAGGCTGTGCAGCCTGTTTCGGCTTTTCCACTTTTGCGTCGCCTTTCAAAGTATTGCGTGTTCCTCTTTCTGCTCCCACGCAGATTTTGATATTCACTCCACTGTAACAGCATTCCATTATCTTACACAGCTTTAACCTGTCTCTGACTGTTTAGGTGATGCTCAACTCTTGGCATTCCTGGGAAACGGTCTTCATTCCTCTTGCAAGGTCGATGAATTGCGCCTCCAGTTGTTTATCGTCTACCTGTTGATTCACATGGCCAACTAGCAGAGTACGTCCATCATTAGCTGGGCGTATCTGGCCTTTCAGTTCGATCCTGTCCGAGCTCCGTATAACAGCGACGTCACCAGCCTTAAAGTACTGGGTATCTAATAGCCGCTGGAAGCCTTGTACCTGTTTTCCCAATTTATGCAATTCTTGAGTGATTGATTTATTTCGGTCAGTAAAAATTGCCCTTGTTAACGTTTCGCTGTCCATAAAGCTGTCGCGGCTTATTTTTGTTACCCAAAACACTTTATGTGGCCACTCCTTTGAGGCAATCGCACTGATATTCTGTGTTGTCATATTTGAGTTAATCATGTTGCGGAGCTCCTCAGTTTTCTTTTCAATTTCCTGTGTATCCACTGTTTGCGTGGACCTGTCCTTCGTCGCAGTTTGCTTGCGCGTCGGGCTTAGATCAGTTTGGGTCGCTATGCTCTGCTGTATCACTCGTTGGTCATCATTGTCAGTTCTGCGTTTCTTCTCAGTTACGAACGGCTGGCTTTTCCAAGTTTGTAGCATTTGCTTAAAGTTGACTAATTTACATGCAGCCATTCTTACCCTCGACGCCGAATCCTTTATTAGATTTTTCGTTGTCGGATTAGCCTTTACCATTAAGCTGAATACGCTGGTTTCCTTTTCGATCTGGTCTATGGCCGCAATTAGATCTGCTAATTCGGCTTCTGCCTCGCAGCGACGTTTCGTGCCACTCCACATTGAAAGCTCGGGAACCGAGGAGTGGTGTGGTGAAGATCTGCTTGTCTTTTTTGATGGTTTGAATATGTTGTAACTTCCATCTTTGTTTCCAGTAGTTGTTCCGGGTGCCGTGGCCTAGTCACTCGCCAACAGCGTCCTTCCATTTCTTTGCGGTTGATTGTCCCCCCCAGAATCCGTGGGACAGCCCTCTAGAATAGAGGAGTGGGATTTCCGAAGTAAATCGGTACCCACCTGGGGTAATTTATCGTTAGAACCTTCCGCCATAATTTCCCTCTAGGGTGTCTTCGCATTTAGTTGTTTTGCCGCCTACGAAGAAATATAGTCATTGCTCGGGTGGTACCACGAGGAGGTAAACTAAATACTTGCTGGTGTACGCCTACCCTATTGATCCCAACCACCACCCAATATATATATATATATATATACATATATATATATATATATATATATATATATATATATATATATATATATATATATATATATATGTATATATTAATATATATATATATATATATATATATATATATATATATATATATATATATATATATATATATATATATATATATATATATATATATATATATATATAATATATATATGTATGAACAAAACTAAATTGATAAGCAATCTTCGTTTTGAAAGAGCTAAAAATTAAGAATTATTAAATTATTGATTTAAACAAATATAAATGTATGTAATATGTAAGAGGTCGCATTTCATCAGACAAAACCATTTGATGGTTTTTTATTGTGAACATTTGCAATCGTCCTAATACTAGTTCAATAGGTCTGCACATCTCCGATAAAATCATTTAATACTGAGATTAAAGTCACTCGAAGATAATTCAAACTGGACTTGTTCTTCCGAATCATAGTTCAAATACTCGTAGCTTTCATATCATTAACCGCATTTCATGAAGTCAACACAAAAATGTGCTAATTTTTGTTTTTGGAATAAAAATTTTGATCCGAGTAGCATTTTGATTCTCAAAAACAAATTTGAATTTCATTTCAGTAAAATTTTTTGATGATACATCAATTTCTACTTGGAACGGAGCGAGTGTAATATAAAAAGTTTAAAGCAAAGTAATTGTGACTATTGTTAGTACATTAGAATTAACTTCGTATCAGTGAAGTGAACTCAGTGCATATTCGTGGGGCTTATACCGTAGACAGACGCAAACTCGATAATCGTGAATTCAAGATAAGGGAGGAATCAATTAATGATTCACACGTTTTTCATGAAATGCAAAATAACTTGGAAGAGTATACCATTTATTGTGAAGCTTATGAAATTTCAAATAAAATTTAAAACCTGACCCAAAAAGACAGATGCATCAAACTTTCATACTATATTCTGATGTGCTTAATTCAATTTTGTATTATTTCTATGTCAAGAAATGAAAAAATAATTATTGGCCCTTCACGTTCCGAGTGGTAGTGGTTTGACCACGTAAATGAAATTTTGGGAAGATTGCCAATGAATAATGCAAATTTAATCGAGGAAAGCATTGATGGAGATGAAATAAAAGATTTTTTTTTATAATTAAATATATTTATATTTTTTCTAGTAGAACAGGTATTTGTAGTAGAATACTTAGAAGAATTCGGTGTTTGTGATTCTGTAACAATGAGCATAGCTTCAACTTCTTCAATGGTTGTACAATCAACTCCAGCAAATCTTGCAAAAACCTGGCAAGCGAAACTGATTGTTATTCATCACGACATGCTCAAGAAATGATAAAATTAAACAAATTCGAAGAAGACGAAAATAGTGATATCTTGATCTGAGCTCTCAATTTATCAAAGACGGCATAGAAAAGCAAGATAAATTAAATGCGATTGCGGAGAGAGTGGCCTTTGTTAGTGGCATTAGACAACATAAAATTCTAAAGGGTTTTAATTAACTCCCTAATTATGGCCAAAGGCATTTTCTACTATACTCTCCTCGATCGGCTTAGTACTTTACTGAAAGTAAATTCTATCTCGTCTCGAAATTTTTTAATAGTTGGTTCAGCAGTATGTTATGCTTTCAATTGAGAATTGGCATATATAAACGCGTCATTATTTCGACCAGGAGGTCAGTTTATGTATGCAAAACGATATCTGTAACGTATAAATTATTATTTATTCCTAGAAATGTATTACCTGTAATCTATCGCTGCAAATAAAACCGTAGACTACCAACTCTTGTAATGGTAATAGCCGGTAGCATCATGCGCACATAGGCTCACTTCTATATGACAACCATATAAAATTAATTAGAATTAGTGTAAATATAACATTATTGAAACATACAAAATGCTTATGTACCTATTGCTGAATAATAATGCGGAAATCCCCAACAGACATAAAATCCTTTGATGTTTTCGTTTGTTTGTATCTTTTCTTCATTTGGTGAATATTCATATCTAAATTCATTTTGCAATCAGCCATTCCACGCGAAATCAGACACTCATCCGGAGGCTAGGTGTCCAATTTTTTTCAAATTCGGGGAGATGGTAGATATAGATAAAAAAAATATAATTTGAGTAAAAACCAATTCATGTATCTTAAGTATTCTTTGTCCGATTTTCACGTGTAATAGCTCGTTGGAAAGACAACTTTAGTGTTAATGTACAATATATCCTGTAAATTTCAGTTTTAAATAGTCTTTTGCTGAAAAATCGAACTGCTCACCCTTTTTTTTTAATCGTAAAGCACTTGAAATACCTTTCCAACAAGCCATCTTTCACGATGGAGACTCAACGCGTTCGAGTTTTATAGAACAACACGTCATAACAAGTTAGGGTGGAATTTAACATTTCAGTACAATTATTAATTCTAAACTACGAAATTCATGTTTTGGTTCTTACTTTTACAGTTTTATTTAATAAAGTTAATATAGTTACAAATTATTTTAATTTAAAATTATAAAAATTATCAGAATTGGAAAATCGACGCGCTGTGATGTGGTTGTTACCATTGGGAACAAAGCACTGATAATCGTGGGTTACTCTGATGGCTTTTACTGAATCAATTTTTTTTGCTAGTGATCGTGCCACCCTTCTGTACCCTTTGTAGAAAATCTAAAAGTAATGTTTGATTCATTTTTTTAGCCCAATCGAAAAGTTAACTTTATTGAATAAAACTGTAAAAGTAAGAACCAAAACATGAATTTCGTAGTTTAGAATTAATAATTGTACTGAAATGTTAAATTCCACCCTAACTTGTTATGACGTTTTGTTCTATAAAAGTCGAACGCGTTGAGTCTCCATCGCGAAAGATGACTTATTTGAAAGGTATTGTCAAGTGCTTTACGATAAAAAAATAAAAATAAAAATAAAAGGGTGAGCATTTCGATTTTCAGCAAAATACTATTTAAAACTGAAATTTACAGGATATATTGTACATTAACACCAAAGTTTAAAACTGTTACTTGAAAGTATGTACAATTGTCTTTCCAACGAGCTATAACACGTGAAAATCGTACAAGGAATACTTAAGATACACGAATTTAAAGATGTGAACATTTGAGTTTCCGACAAAATCAAATTATAACGGAGCTCCGCGTATTTTGACGCCATCGAGTTTTTACTCAAATTATATTTTTTTTATATCTAGACTTACCATCTCCCCGAATTTCAAAATAATTAGACACCTTGCCCCCGTAAAAGTCTTTTTTTTTTGTCTGATTTCGAATGGAATGGCTGAATGTATTAATTGCCGCACAAAACTGAAGAGTAATTTCTCCAACAGTGCTTCTATCAATTTGAAAAAGATGCGCTATCGTCGCATATTCTGGTGATGAGGCTAAAGCATACAAGTCAACAGCCACTCTTTTAACGACTGGCACATAATTGTTTGATGATTAGACAATTTTTATTTTTGTTCGATCTTCTGTATTGTTCTAAATAAAATAATGTTAATTTTCTGCTGGATGTAGCACGATCGTGTTTCTGTCTGTCAACATAATTTTACGATAGCGATTATTATCGTTTTGATTCGCAATCGCGATAGATTAAAATCGCAATACATTTTGTGTTTATCTACGGTTTAAGTGACCGACAAATGAAATCAAACATGTTCAAATGATATGGTAGACGAAAAGAAATGCCTTTGAACGAGCCTTGAATAAACGAGAACAATTGTTATAATTCTCGATTTTTCGATGCCAATTTAAACGGCACGTTAATAAACATAACAGTAGTCCTGTTCAAATGAATAGTCAACTTCAAGAAACGGTGACATTGCAGAAAGCCAACGTTTCTTGAAGTTTTGCAAATGCTAATAAGACTTTTTTTTAAAGGAAAATCTTACATTTGGTTATATACGTATAAACGCGTTGAAAGCTTAAACTAAAATGTTTACCCCTTCAAATCATTACCCCATTACACCTAATACCCCATTTTGAGCATATCGGGACATGTAGTTCATAAATCCCAGGGATGGGCGAGGTAGACTACGCCATGTAATATACGCGGTTGTTGACACGTAAAATATAAAGTAGATTACTTGGCAGTGTATTTTGTCAGCGTAGACAGTTAAAATAATGTCAACAACCTACGACATTTTAGCAATTTGAAATCGGATGCGCCAGTTCGCGGGAGTATTTTGTAAAAGTGTTCATCTAGAGATGATTTTTTCATTTGTTTCTTTTTTACAAATGACGCATGAATAGTTTCAAACTGTCATCGCGTTTTTATTTATTCAGTATTGTGTGACATTTCATCATGGAAAGACTGAGCCAGCCATAGCGTCTACAAATTGTTCAGCTTTATTACGAAAATTAGCTTTCTGTGAGGAATCTGTTTCGTGTGCTTAGACCAAGTTACGGTTGACATAATCGGCCGGTCGAGACTACTACTGAAATACCATCGAAAAGTTTGAATCCCAGTTTACAGTATTAGATGATACGCGACTAAATAGACGGTTTGGTGTGGTTTATGCGCCTGTCAAATCATTCGTCCATATTTCTTCAAAAAAGAAGACGGCCAGGGCGTACCCTTGAATAGTGCTCGTTATTGCGCCACGATAATGGAATATTAGCTGCCTCAAATTGAAGCCTGACCTCGACGACATTTGGTTCCAAGAAGTCAGCGCTATTTGTCATATAGCGCACGAAGCAATGTACTTATTGAAAAATCATGTTGGCGAGCAATTAATTTCACGGTTCGGATCGTTGAATTGCTTCTTTAGATCGTGTGATACCTCTAGACTCTTTTCTTTCGGGCTACGTGAAATTCAAAGTCTATGTGAATAAACCAGCTAAATTTGAGGCATTGGAAGCAAACATTACTGGTGTCATTCGCCAAATACCTTTCGATATTCTCGAACGCGTCATCAAAAATCGGACTTTAAGAAAGGACCATCGCAGTTGCGGCCATCATTTGAAAGAAGTAATATTTAAAAAATAAATGGCAAGAAATGTTCTTTCGAATGACAATAAAGTTTCCATACGATTAAATTGAAATTTTTGAGTTTTTTTAATTTTTGCACAAATCACCTCTATAGATTTCGTTATTACGGATAAAATCACGCACATGTTGTTTGATGCTCCCTATTTCTGGCATAACTTCCGGTGTGACTTTTGCACTTCAACACTCTTTCCACTATACCCCAAAATTTTTCGATACAAGACTCTTTGAGATAACATTGATTTGATTAATCTCGTGCAAATTTATTACTTCTGTTCGAATTAGAGTCGTGTGAACGAGCTATATTGTCAAAACTGTACTGCTGAATCGTGTTGAAGAATTATCGGCAAAATACGACGGTTTGTCATCAGTCTGGCACATATTTTATCGAACAAGTGTTGGATATCTCAACGATTTGGCTTTTTAATAACTCGGTAGCACTCATAGCCTTCGTGAACTCGAATTCGTTTTACCATGGAGTGGGGTGTGTTAAATTTTATGGCACGGTCATAGTTAAAGTTCCCCGGATTATTTTTGATGCAAGTTATAACCTTTTTGTCTGATTTTTGTGAACCGTTTCTACCGATTTTTCTGCGAGCTGTTCTATACCGTTCCACCGTTATAAAGAGGGCCCCACTCTATATAACGCTATATATTTTGGGTCAAATTGATAATTTTCATGGTTTTTCTTATGTTTAACTTATTTATATGTATGGTTTGATCCAAGGGTTTGCAACGCAGGATGTATGTTAAAATTAAACTAACGGGGGGATTAGCTTAAATTTATATAACGATATAAAAGAAAAATACTTTAAAGTGTAAATCGTGAATTATTTATATTTGAATTAAATACTATTACTGTTAGTCGGAGATCATGATGTTATTACCGGAAGTTAATCATCTTATTCTGCACTATATACAGCTTTGATTTATACTATCCAAATAAGTTTTAATTCGTAAACTAAATTGCATTAGTTAAAACGATCAGTGATATAGTGTAGTCTTAAGGAGTAGCTCTCGCTTGTTTACTATTTAATATCTAAACAGATTTTACTGGACCAGTGACAGCTGTTAATACATCATTTGGAGGACAAATACCAAATGTACTTCAAGAGATTTCGTTGCAAACATCACAAATATACACTAAATACAGCATAAGCTGATACATGCCGAATTGAATCGGATGGCAGTTTATACTATCGGACAACAAGGACGTATACTGTTGGTATAGTGAGTTATGGATATGGTTGAGCTTCATCGATACCATCGATTAACACACGGGTTACTTCATACACTATACCTGGATTCAGGATAAAACGCCATTGTGCTAAATAATAGAGGATCTTTTTTTGGTGGTGGCCAAGTAAAACCGATCGGCTCTGTTAAAAATTTTGTGTACGGGGACTTCAGAGATTTACGAATGAAATGATCATTGATTACAATTTAAGAAAAACCAGTTGGTAGTAAAACTAATTATAAAATAATAAATCACTGCTGAAATTACATTCAATAATAAAATGTGGATTTCCAAGAGCAAAGTGAAGAACGAACAATGAAAAATAATAATCACATGGTGTGAAGTGGAAAAAATCATAAGCATAAGCATAAAGGAAAACATTTGCGTTTAGAAGATAAAGCCAAAATTCAATATTTCAATGAGGATGGTCATAGGATCCGCCGTAGTGCACAACCACCTCAGTAATATCCAAAGCACCAGGAATATGAAAAGTAAAGGGCGTGTTAGCATGGCTACGACTTCCCAAAATAGACGGGGAATTGTAAGAGAAGTATAGAATTCTAGCCTACCGGTTAAGAAAATCAAGGTTAAAGTTGGTGTTTTAGCCAGCAGAGTAGTGATCCATCGTGTAGTGCAGCGTGCCACACATTTAATGCATCGGAAAAATTGAAAACAAAACGCAAATAAATGAACCCTGTTATATGTTTTGGCTACATACATAAAACGGCACCAAATGATATTTTCAAATGACAAAAAAATTAATTTAGATACCCGACTAGGCTATAACTACTATTTTCTTGATCATAGAATAGAAAAATTATTTTGAGCAAACGGAACAGTAAAGAACGTGGCGTGATGCTGACTTAAACTGAATGCAAAACGTTTGGGGATGGCTCTCACGGAACGTCTAAAAAGAGGGAAAGTAATACGACATAAGGATGAATTAAAAGAAGCCATTAAATCATCCTGGGCAAACATTCCTTTCCGTTATTTGGGCTCACTTTATAATTTATTTCTAGCTTTATAAAAGTTTCAAGCAAAAAAAGATTAGTCATATTTCAGATGTTTGCAGAAGCCTGGGCCCCAATTCCTGATTCGTATAAAAAATGTATGAGTTCGTACTATTGGTACATTCGAATACGAATACAAATAATTTTAATATGGTACGAAAGTTTCCTTATTCGTCAGCCCGAATTTGTTGTGCAAGCCGGCAATTCCTTTAAAGAAATTACGCGAACTGCTGAGTTGTTATTTTTCCAGAACCTTGGCCGTCCATCATTTTCGCTTCTTCCGTTTACAATTTCGCTTAACTGCCCTCCTAGAAAGATCAGCCTTGTTTTTCCTCGCAATTGTGAGACGTTGTTGCACTTCACTATGAACTATATTTTGTTACTCGACTGCAAGACGACCCTCACATCAGACCAATCAATCTTTAGTCTAACTTTCACTATACCTAAAGTCTGTTGAGCAGCACTGACAACCGAAGTTTTCCGTACCTCCCAGGCATAGTTCACACAGTCAGACGGGCAAAGAGACATGGTTAATTTTCAAAGTAGATTCATGGTATTTGAGCACGATTAGTTTTAAATTCCGCTCTTTTTGAAAAGAGATTTCAATGCATTGAACGGATGTTCCTAAAGAAATTTGGTCACCCTTTAGTTTAGAACTAATTGACAAAACCACTCTAGGAATTGCCTACATTATTGACGTTGTCTATGTTGTTGACGTTATCTACGGGTTGTCGACACGTCAATGTAGAAAATAATAGATGACGTGTAAACGCCCATCCCTGTTGGTCACGCCATATACAGTTACGCTGAACGCTCGAATAGTTATCGTAACGCATATAACTAAAATTAACAACGATATCCGGTCATAATAATCCAAAAGATATCATTATTCATACCTTTTTTTCCGAATTTTGTTAAACGTCATCATTCATCATCATGAATCAAGGTATTTATGAACATAACAAAAACAATTTTTTTTTTCGTACAGCAAACGATTCATTTTCAATGAAAAACAGCGCTTTATAGCAGATTTTAAGTTTTGTGTTGACTAATAGATGTCACAACGAATAAGTACAGATTTCTACCTCTTCTGCATATAAATTGCGTCTTTACTAATGAAATCGATAATGCAGTTTGAAACTAACGCTATTACACAAGAGAGGGCAGTAAAACCGTTTAATCCATTTATGTTATTTCGAATAAATTCACATAAAATAAAAATAATATTTTTTGTTTTAAATATGTAATTTAAATATTAATTGTTTATGTATATACATAAATAAATAATTTTAATTTTAATATTTAATCTTTAACCACGAAAATTATTTTTGTATGATTAAAATAAAACTATACATTTTAGATTATTTTATTTTTAATATATTCCGAGTCACTGACCTATAAAATAAATCCTAATTTATATTGTTAAACAATATTAATTATTTTACATAAAATGTTTTAATATTAAAACTTTGTATATTGACTATAAAGTTATATCGCTCAAAGCGACATTAATTATACATGATAGCTAATCATGTACATATTTGCTTTTATACACAGATTATTTAACATTACCCATAGGTGCATCGTGGTTGTCAGTTTATTAAAATTTTTAAAGCAATTCGTAAAATTACCTGACAATGAATTAAGAGTGGAAAATGAGTCAATGTGTTATCGGGCCCAGGTTTTTAATTAGTTTTAAACAATTGTGCCCACTTCAAAATAAGCCTTCAAATATGTTTTGGAAAACATAGCGACTCTTGCAATGACTCGATGGTTTGGTGCCTTCCACCTTAGTGAATTTGTTACTATAGGAACATTTATTTAAATTTTAGGTTCTTTTTTTCTTGTTAAAAGTAAAATGTTTCCGAAGGGAAAACAACAGAGAAACAATTTGTAAAGTTAAATTCAGGCAATACCCTGTCATTCACCATTTCCAGCTCCGGAATATGTAACTTATACTTAATTAAGAATCTGTCTATGCTCCGTACAAGTCTCGCAGACATTCTATGCCCCAATGCACTTTAGTCGATACGCAGCAGAATACGCTGTACCAAGAACGTAGGACTGCAATT
Organism: Tipula unca; assembly: GCA_951394425.1. NCBI lineage: Eukaryota > Metazoa > Arthropoda > Insecta > Diptera > Tipulidae > Tipula > Tipula unca. The sequence continues at coordinate 79,101,636 of OX596380.1, forward strand.
CGGGCAGATGTAGAATAGACTCCATAGCAAGAAGAGGAGCAGACGACATAGCCCCGGTTATATTTGACCGTTTGACGTAAAAATCCCATCTATCGATTTTGGGGTAAAGTTTTAGAATATGAACAACAGGAAGAGAAGTTTTTGATGAAATTATAAATGGTATTCTAAACTAGTGTTTACAATTTTTCAATAGGTGTTTGTTTGCCTATAAATTTATATATTCATATGGCAGTCAGTGTGAGAGAATCTATTTTGATTTATTGATTTGCTGTTTACTGTGACACGTGGTCCTACGTTCTACGGTCGTGTGTTTAATACTAAGCTGACTAAAAATTTTTGAATGCAAAAGAGTATGTTTTAAAAACTTCAAATATTTTAAGGCGTTCCAATCAAGTAACGAACAATTTTTGCAGTTAATGCTGCCCAAATACAAGGAATTATTTCATTCATTATAAAATCGCAGTCACAGATTTGGAGCCAACTTAAAGACTTTCTATTGATCTCTCTGGTCCTATAAGCTGATCGAAAAATCGTCATTTTATTTGAACTTTAACATGATGATGCAAAAACAGGTGGTTCCTAAACATTGAGATTCGGCAATTCAAGCTATGAGAAATTATCGAAACTCAATCGTGCATCCAAACTTCAATAAAACGAATTGATTTTAAAAAATGATTGTAAAAAATTTCAGAATTTTCGGGATTTTACAAATTTTATAATTTAAAATTTTTTATCATTTAAATTAAATTAATTTCGAATTACCCATTGAAATTGGATTATAAATTTGATAATTTTAAATTTTCAGAGATTGGCATCCTAAAAATGTAACTTTGATTTTTATTTGACAAGTAAATTTGAAATTTTAGTATGTTAAAAAAATTTGATAGAAATTTGTAGAAATTGAAGACAAACCTGTTACATACATACATATATACATATTTAAGAATTTGACATTTATTTTTAAATTTTGGCTGCCGTTTTAGAATTAGGTATTTAAACAATCTGCATATTTGACTAAATTTATGCTTTGATAATTTCTAGAGAAAATGCTGTTTCTTTACTGGATCTCGATTCTAAATTCATTTGAACGCGTTCAGCTACAAATATTTTAGTACGGTCTACTTAGTTTCTAGCTTAAGTTCTAACTCTACGTCTAAGCATTGCAGCATATCATCAATGGTCGAGATACTTTGTTCGGATACATGTTAAGACTTGGATACGTCGAAGTGTTAATGCAAGCCTAATATTGATAGGAACTTGTCTCGCATAATTGTATTCGTTTGTACTATATTATCTTTGTCAGTGAGTTTTGAAACTCATCTTATCCGAGATTTTATTGTATTCTGCACCGGATTCTTTACCGCATTGGCGCTAATACTTACTTTAACTTTATACTTTTTCCTACCAAACATTGGCATTGGTTTCTAAACTTATCCTCGTATTTTCTCTAAAACTCTTTTTACCATTTTTACTTTGTATCAAAACAGGTGGTCCGCCCTAAGGTATTTAAGTTATTTTATAAATCAATATTTCAAACATTTAGTAAATGATCCTTGTGTTTGATTGTTAATTATAGGGGATAGTGGGGCTGTATCCTAATATTAAATAAAAAAATTTAAATAAAAGTTCCTGAAATCAAAGAGACCCATAATACCAAAGTGTACACATAAAAGAGGTATCCGTTCAAGATATACAAAGGTATCACAAATCCTTTTATTCAAATAAAGACAAAATATTTCAGAAGATAATTTTATTTTAAAATATACGAAAGATAAAATATCAAAAAGATGAAGGCCAGGTTAGTGAAATATTAATTTTCAGTAGCATCGCAAAACTGGAAATTCCCCTTATGAAAGTTAAGGTGGAGACATGAAACTTAAAATCAAAAACTGAAAATTCGTCAGGTTCAAACAAACCTGACAAATTTGATGTGATTCAACACACTACACAATATTTCCCAAGTTCTGAACCCAGTATAAGAACCCAATCGAACCGCAGTTTAAAGTAAAGTACCATTACTTTTGGGACGCTTGTTCAGAGTGTATTGCACTATAATTTGACCATACAAGAAATCTACAAACTTCTGAGACTGTAAAAATGTTTACTTGGTCTGAAGATCAGCGGTTTAAAGGACCGAACGAGGTTTCATCAATTATGTTCCAATACCTAACTCAACAGTTTAAATCTTCAGGAATATGAAAAAATCCAGATATGTTCTGACAGCACTACTATTTACCAGACTGATAGAATATTTGGCCGGGTAGAGTAGAAGCTACGAAATTGGTTGTTTCAATGTTTGATTTTTATGTAATCTGCTGTATAGCTGAAAACGGCCCCGGGCAACTACACTTCCCATTCGCAGCAGTAAAATGTATGATTCTTTTAATGAAACATAATTCTGTGCTTTCGAAAGACAAAGTCAAGAATTATAGAATAAATGTTGGCTCATTTTAATCAATAACAAAAAAATAATTTTATCAATCCAAGCAAATTGACATGTAAAGTTTCGGTAAAACAAGTAAAACTCGAAGACCATATTGACCAAATATTTTGGAGAGGATTGAGAAGCTTCGGCGGACCTCGAGTACTACAAAAATGTTATTTTTCAGCCTGAACTGGGAGGTAGTGAAGAACCACTAGACGAGTGCGTGCCACGAGTATACGGTAACATAATTATCCTTATCCAATCTTATATATTAAATTAATAAAACTTGATTTTTTCGATGTAAGAAGTTCATAAGCTCGTATATTAGAAAAGAAATGGGCTGGTTAGATAAAGTCCATTATTTTTTTTGGTTTCTTCAAGTAAATAAATTTGTTTTTCTTCTGTTTTTCTTCTTGCTTATGGCCGCATACCATTGTTTAGGTAGCATCTTGTCGAGTATAGGAAGGGTCTTGTTACCCATTACAAGAGTTTTAAACAAATTTGTTGTGCCTTTAGAATTTAAATACAATCGAAAAAAAAATATACTTATGGATCTGATATTTCCATCCATTCTACCTTTATGACGTTCATAAAAAAAAAATTCTACACGCTCATCCTAGCTTAGGGGACCAAGAACTAACTAAAAGTATTTTTATGAGGAAAATAGAAAAGGTCATATCAATTGATTATTGTTCATACAATGATAAATACCAAACAAAGAGAAATTTCAAGAGATGTATATACCACTCGACATGGAGAAGTAGAGCAAATTCAATGAACGCTTCAGCAGGTTGAACGGAATTTCCAACCATATATTGAGGAGATAAAGATAAAGTTCTGGGTTTTGAAAATAAACTTTGATACATCAAAGTAAATGGAACATCGGCGCAAGTAGATCATCCAATTCAAGTATTGAAAGTTAAGCCACCGATATTTAATGGCACAACCTCATTCGGAGTTTTCAAATTTCATTTTGAAACGACAATCAATCAAAATGGTTGGAACGACGCAAATCACCGAACAGCGTTAATAGTCGCTCTTAAACATGAAGCGTATGGGACATTCCAGATTATTCCTCGAAACAATTATAACGAAATAATGAAGGCGCTGGATTGAGACTATGGAAGTGACCACAAACTAAAAATGTATCATTTGGAGTTGAAGACTCGATATCAAAAGATCGCAGAGACTCTAGAGTGAATTAAGATGAACGCGTTCATTGATGGAATACGGGATTCGGATACACGTAAAATAGTAATGTTGTGACGTAAAGCGACCTTCACCAAGACCATCGCTTGCGCGTTAATACAAGACTGTGTTTAGGACACCATAAAACAGTCACTTAAAGTGCGACGAGACGAAATGGTTTTCAGTATTGCAGTCTCAGACATTGAGCGGTCGGTCTCGTCACCAAGATTCAGGGAAGATGGTAGTAAAAATCGGTAGCTTATACAATACTCTTGTCACTTCTATTCATTAACCTACGAAAACAGACAGTGAGAGAGTCTTTTCGATCACATGGTAATTTCTGTATACGACATTACGTTCATTCTGAAATTTAAGCTGTTTTTAATTTTGTGTTGTATATTTTTGTTTGTTTTCCTGGGTTTACAGCTCTGGTATCTTTAACATATAGGTATTGTATATTTAAAGAAATAATCAAGTTTCTTATAATTAAAAAAATCGATTAAAACTTCATTTTAAAAATAAACGAAATTTAATTTTCCGGGTTTTACATGCCCTAATACCAATAAAAGGAGTTTCATAAGGCAGTACATTTAAAAATTATGATGCAGGAAATATGGATGACCGGAATAAATTGGGATGACCCGTTACCAGAAAAAATACGAACCAAATGAATTAGCTATAAGGACGAGCTAAACGAAATTTCTAACATAAAAATACCGAGATGGCTGACCACCAGAACAGAAGAACAAAAGGAATTGCACGGATTTGCTGATGCTTCAGAACAGGCGTACGCAGCAACTGTGTATTGCCGCAACATTGATACCTGCGGCAAAGTAACAACCCAGTTGGTAACTGCGAAAACACGGGTCGCCCCAATCAAAACAAAGCTATCGATCCCTCGTGCGGAAGCATTAATATTAAGGTTAACCCAAAGGCAAGATTTCAGCCAGGATATTGAATGCATAAAAAAATCAAAAAGGCTACACAAGGGCAGTAAATTAGCATCATTACACCCAGGATTCGATGACAAGGGGCTGTTACGCGCGATGGGACGTTTACAAAATTCCAATTTGCCCATTGACAGCAAGCGACCTATAATTCTCAATAAAAACAACGTAATCACGCAAAGAATTATCGAGGAAGCCCACCAAAAGACATTGCATGGTGGCATACAATTAACTTTCTCCTGAGGAATATGTATTGGATCATTGACGGCAGACGCGCTGTGAGACAAATTATTAATAAATGTGTAACATGTTTCCGGCACAAACAAACCAATATGGAGCAATTGATGGTCAGATTACCACCATCAAGAGTAAGGCCGGGAAGACCGTTTGCAAAAACGGGAATTGATTATGCGGGTCCTATCCAACTAAGAACTACTCAGGGCCGAGGCCACAAGTCATATAAGGGATACATCGCGCTTTTTGTGTGCATGGTTACAAGGGCCATTCATATCGAGTTAGTGAGCAATTTAACAACAGAAGGATTCATCCATATTGGTTCAGATAATTTAGTACGAACAGCCACAGTTAAATGTAAGGACGCAACATACAAGCGGCCAATAATCAAATTATCCAAATTACCTATAGAAGAGCCATCAGAGGAACCACCACCAATACAAAAAATCCCCCTGATTACAAATAAAACTCTCAAAAATGATGTATCTAGCTCCGGTCCGAATCTTAGTGACGTTCCTAGACGACAACCAAGCCGGCGAGTCAAAACCGTAGGAAAAATGAATATGGTAGCATTAACAATGCTATCAGTTCGCTGTCTGCTAGGACTCGGAAAAGCCGACATCCAATTAAAGCCGTTCAATCAGTCTATCGGCATATACTTCGAAAAGCTGGGCAAACTAGAAATTGTAGCAATGGAATGGACAGTAGTAATTCAATATAACATGAGCAGCTACTGGGATGAAATCAAGAACGTCAAACTGGCTCACGAAGAAATACAGGCACTGTGTAACGAGCTACCCTTGTCTAATTGCAACATTCTCAACCAATTACAATGGCAATTAAGAAACCTAATCGCAGATAATGAACTATTACTAGCAAGTAACAAGGATCAAAAACGTGTGAGACGAGGTTTCGGAGACGCCACTGGAATCATATTAGGTGATATGTTTGGAATACTCACACAACGAGAGGCAAGTGACTATGAAAATCATTTCGAAAAAATTAACAACAACGAACACCACCTATTATCACTTATAAAAAATACAACAACGTTGATCGATAATACTGTCAAGTTAGTTAAACACAATACAAATCTCACTCTAACTTCAATAAATAATTTAATAAAGGAACAAAGGCACCTACGAAACGAAATGTCACAACTTCGGGAATATCGAACTTACGAGGATAGAGCGCGCTCGATAATACTGAGCATACTCGAATTGAGTATAGTTTTGAGAAATCTGGAAGATACCCAACAAGGTCTACTGGACGTGGTTTACGACGCTCATCATGGAATTATATATCCCGCCATACTTACTCCAACACAATTAAACAGAGAGCTATAGTCTATTCGCCAGCACGTGCCAGCCTCCATTACCATCCCAGGACACAATCTCTACGATCTCACTCATGTGTATAAAAGCATGAAAACACCAACTAGGGTAACACAACGGAGTGTAATAATTGAAATCACATCACAGTCGTACATTATCAAAACAACCGACTACTTGGCCGTAGATGACCGTCGAGAGCATTTCGCAACTTTAACAAAAGAAGACGTGAACCGGTGTCAATTATTCCACCCAACTCGATTCCTATGCAAACTCTCACCAATTTACAATACAATGACTAACCAAGGACAATGCGAACTAGCCCTATTGCAGCGAAAAAAGGAAGTCGATATGGCATGCAACACCAAGACAATAAATGGAACCAACCACTGGATCAAGCTTCACACTCCGAACCAGTGGATTTACGCCATACCCAATGAAACGATAGTTGACGTTATATGTGACTCCACTATTCAACCGCATAAGTTTCAGGGATCCGGGCTAGTCGAGATAAGCCCGGGATGTATGCTAAGGGATGCTGAGTCGTTAATCATAGTGACAGGAACAGCTCACAACAACATCAGAAATGCGTTTCATAATTCACCGATTTTGTTACACGAGGGAAATCATCTAAGAGATTTTAATGCTCGAGTCCATAACAAAATGAGAGAAACTCAGTAGGTCAAATTGTTGACTGCGCCAGTAACAACTGAATTGGAAAATCAAATCGCGACGTTGGAGCAGAATGAAACTTTTCCGCCGAATCAGAGCGTACACCATGTGCATCACTATGCAATGATCCATCTAATATTTTGGAGTAGCATACTAATCATAGGTATCTGGGGCATAAAACGACTGTGTAGAAGAAAAACATCAAACAGTCCCAGGCCACCATCGCCACTACCACCCGCGGTAGAAACGAGCGCTGTATAATCTCACCACCAACAACTAACCCCTCTAATACCTGAAAATTACACAACCGCCCGGGAGTATGTTAACACGTCATACAGGTTTATATATAATAATATTGTACATATCATATTACATACATTTCATACACATTTTGATTTTATATAAAAAACACATTGTATAGCCAAAATGCTGAATGTACACAAAATTAATTTAATTTTGCTATACCGGGTGTTTCTTTTAAACTGAGACGATCAAATATCTCGAAAAATAGCCACTCTCCGGAAAAAATGTCCATTATCAAAATTTAATCATACCGCAGGCGAAATACATTAGTGCAAAAAAAATAGTCCCCCACCCCCGCTTTGTAGGTGGGGCAGGGGTAACTTTAAAACTAAGAGAGGAAGCCATATTTTTTATTGCAGATACGGATTTTACGACTAAAAGTACGTATGATTTGAATGAAATATTTTGTTCTGTTCATGATAGATGGCGTTGTAATCGACGAAATTCAATTTTTTCAAATTTTCCTTCTTAGAACACACGCATTCGATTCTGCAATACGTTTGAAATAAAAAACATCACGTTTTCATTGGAAATACTGGAAATTCGTCATCAAAACAATTTATTCAGTTTTGTAAATCACATTTAACGTTTGTGTTATTTCTTATCTTCTTGTTTTTCGTAATTGCAAAATAAACGACAAACTACTTTAGAATGGAGCGTTTAACTGTGCCAGAGAAAACTGAAATGGTTCTGGTTTATGGAGAAGCTGGCAGAAATCTTGAAAATGCTGTTGCTATTTACGCTCAACGTTTTCCGGATAGGATTCGTTCACGTGCTTCATTTGGCTGTACTATCAAACAATTTATTACTGATGGAAATGTTCAACCGAAAAAGAGGACCCGTAGAGCAACAGTCACTGGAGAAAATAATGAAATTGCTGTATTGGCAGCAGTGGCTCATAATCATCATGTTAGTACACGAGAAATAGTTCGCGATTCCGGATTGCCCCTCACCAGTGTTTGGAGAATTTTAAAACGGCACAAGTATCATCCATATCATGTGTCTTTACACCAAGATCTTCATGGCGTTGATTTCCAAAATCTGGTAACTTTTTGTCAATGGGCACGTGAACAAATACAACAAAACCTAAATTTTTTCGTTGCGTAATGTTCTCCGACGAATCGTCTTTTACAAACCATGGAACGGTTAATCGACACAACATGCCTTATTGGAGTGTTACAAATCCGCACTGGCTTCGACAAGTTGAACATCAGCGTCCTTGGACTGTCAACGTGTGGTGTGGAATAATTGGCAACAAACTCATAGGCCCCCACATTATTGAAGGCAACTTGAATGGTCAAATGTACCGAAACATTTTGGAAAATGAACTGCCAATATTACTTGAAAATTTGAGTTTAGAAGTGAGACGGAACATGTGGTTTCAACATGACGGTTGTCCTGCACACTGTTCGTTGATGGCACGTGAAATACTTGATCGTGATTTCAATGGTCTGGATCGGTAGAGCTGGTCCGATAAATTGGCCTGCCAGATCACCAGATCTTACTGCGCCAGATTTTTTTTTGTGGGGCTACCAATAACACGTGAGAACATTTTTGAGCGAAACAGAAATGCGAGTGCTGAAATTCAACCAGACACACTTCTCAGTTGTGTACAATCATTTGAAATGCGGATTAATAAGTGCATTGAAGTCGCAGGCCATCATTTTGAACACTTATTTTAGATTTACAAAACTGAATAAATTGTTTTGATGACGAATTTCGAGTATTTCCAATGAAAACGTGATGTTTTTTATTTCAAACGTATTGCATAATCCAATGCGTGTGTTCTAAGAAGGAAAAATTGAAAAAATTGAATTTCGTCGATTACAACGCCATCTATCATGAACCGAACAAAATATTTCATTCAAATCATACGTACTTTTAGTCGTAAAATCCGTATCTGCAATAAAAAATATGGCTTCCTATCTTAGTTTAAAAGTTACCCCCGCCCCACCTACAAAGCGGGGGTGGGGGACTATTTTTTTGCACTAATGTATTTCCCCGCGGTATGATTAAATTTTGATTATGGACATTTTTTCCGTAGAGTGGCTATTTTTCGAGATATTTGATCGTCTCAGTTTAAAAGAAACACCCGGTATAAACCGAAAAAATGTATTTAATAAATCAGAATTAAAATTATTATTCAAATTGATTGTTTCAATTCTGGCGATTATTAAGACCTCACCCGCAGTAATCTTAACAATCGCTTCAACCAAGTGTTAGCAGAGGCTACAACTTTACAAGACCTATATTACAATTCATTTTTAGAGCAGCTATAGCAGACCGACAAAATCAAATTATGTAAACATTTCCACCAAAATTCGAAAATGGCTTCATTAAATTTTCAATAACATTTAGTTGAGTTAGAAGAGTGGCTAACTAAATGGAGTAAGGTTAACGAGTGTAAATCGTCACGCACAGTACATTCTAACTTCGGTATAAAATATTTTATTTTTTTTTAATGTACCGATTTGTGCAATAGGATGTGCAATTTAAAGAAACACATATTTTCAACATTATGTCATTACTGAAATGTGCAAATGACCTCAACGGGTGGTATGGGAGCCCTCTTTTGTTAATATTTCCAATTGGTTTGCTGAAATAATTTTGAAAATATAAATAATAATAATTAATTTCTACAAAAACAATTGAAAATAAAATTATTAATATTTATAAAAACCTAATTTTGTTTTATTTAATAATAATATATTAAATAATATTTTAAATTAATTTTTGTTTGATTTATATATGTTTGTTTGTCTCATAATTAAAATTAAATTAAATTTTATTTAAATTTGTAATATATGAAAACTGAAAATGTATAATAATTTTTTTGGTTGGTTTATATGATGAAAATTTATTAAAAATAAATAAAATATTTAATATTAATATTAATAATAATATAAAACTGAATTAAATGAAAAACAACAAAAAATAATATTAATTTTTATTTTATTTAAATTATAATTCATGGTTTTAAAAACAAAAAAAAAATTAAAATTACTGTTGTAAAAATTACAACAACAATAAAAATACATAATTAATGTTGAATAATTCAGCATAAAATCATACATACGAGTACATACATGAAATATAAAAACATGATTTATATTATTTGCTGTCCTTCAAAGAACGAAATATACACAACATGGCAGTGGTGTATGGAAGTGGTGTGACTAAAAGCATAACACTTGTATATTTGTCAACGGCCTATTTGTTTTCTATATACATACATACATACATATAGTTAATGTATTCAAGAGTGTTGACATTTGATTTAAAATAGCAAAAGCAGGTGTGACGGTTAATTGAATTCAAAATTTATCAAGTAAATGAAAATTGAAATTAGACTAACATTTATAACAATTATGATCTGTTTTAATTTACATAGTTCTGTAACACTATACTGGGGTACTGTATGTTTGTAAATATTTTTTTTAGTAAATAAGTATTGTTTATATACAAAATTATTCCAAATATTTATATACTGAATATATTTATATACATAGGGCCATAAAATGGGATATGTTTATGTATTAATGGATAGTATAAGTTGTACAGGTTTTTTTGTATGATTGTATGCATTTTGGCAATCGGAAGAAAATACAAATAATCGAATGATGCGGATTATCTGGTGAGCTGTGTGATCGTAGAGATGTACGTAACTACGATCTGATAACAAAAATTATAATTTATAAATAAAATAAAAATTGTATAAGTATTAAAAAAAAAAAAGTTCCTAAATTAAAAATAAAAGTGTTATGGACTTTAATAAGTTTTAATACAAATAAATAAAATTAATTAAATTATACTATATTTAATATATTAACTTAATAATTAAACTATTCTAAGATAGACTGTTTGAAAGTTAACAAAATATAAATTAAGTGAATGAACGATGGCGTTTGCCTTATAATAGTGGTGTAATTAACTGTATAGTATATTTATATATATATATATATATATATATATATATATATATATATATATGTGAAATAAGATCAAGCTGGAAGCTTAAGGACAATTAGTGAAATAAAAAGGAAATTAATAATCACTTAAACTAATAATAAATTAAATTAATAATAAATAAAAATAATATCTACTCGTTCTCGTACATATAAACAAAACTATAAAAAGAAATAATGAAAAATTATCACTGTTCCAAGAAACAGGTAGTTTTTTTTATGAAACGACCTAAAGTTCCGCTAAGGTCGAAATAATATCGGATCCGCAACGCTTCGAAAAATGTACAAAACCGCAAGTTATTATTTAAGATATTTTTTTTATATTATGTTATTATTTTTATATTTTTTAAATTATATTTTTCTATATTTATAAATATATTAGATTAATCTTTTTATTTTCATAAACATTAAGATTATATTTACATTCTTTTCTATTTATTTAATTAAATTTTTACTGGCCATGGGGATTTTTTTTTAGAATTAAGTTTATTGAATTTACATATGTACAGCTAAATTAAGCAGTTTTTTTTTACCTAAGTTCATACATATTATTCTATTGTTTGTTTGATTTTTTTTGTTAATGATTTATTTTGAAAATTTCAATAAATCCTAAATATTATTTAAAACAATTTAGTATATTATGATAATTCATTTTCTTTTTATTTATTAATGGAATCATAATGATCGCTTAAATTTTTCAAATTCTCCTCTGGTGATGTGATTGAATTTTCTCAAACCTATACTATAGTACGAAACCTCTGAACGTAAGTATGATTAACACCTGCAGCAATATCTAGCTCGACCTTAGTCCACAAAAAAAAAAACCCCCCCAGCCACTGAAAGCTAGCCGGCTGAAATATGCTGCGTGGATAAACTAAGGTAGAGTCTGCAGCAGATTTATTAACATATTTTAAAATGTTAAGACAACCTGTTACACAGGACAGATCCATTTTATTTGCTACGTTTTCGAAATTTTACTCTCTGGCTATAGTAAAATCGCTTAGTGCCAGTTGTTATATTGTGTTATTTCACACAATTGCAATAAAATATGAATTAAATTCACTTTCTAAATTTCAATGGTTTTGTCTTATATCATCAAAATTTCCGCATCAAAACTGGTAACCACACATGTTTTGGCAAGTATATTATTGTGGTCCACGCATCCCCTGTTGTTGCCTATTAATTGGTTCAATGTGCGTCTTATGTAGAGTGCCTTGAAACTGCACCAGCCAAATCAGCCCGCTATAACGAAATAAGCTCCCAATTTTATTACACTTGCCGTTCGCGAGAAAAGCTTGGCTGGTGTAACTTCAAATTAAACATACACCGCCACTTTGTAACTTTTGGTGTAATTGTGATATCGAGACAAAACATGGGCAATTCAAGATTCGAGTTGTCACTTCGTATAGATGAAGTGTACCCAAGTAGCATTTTGATGAAATTTTTGAACGTGGTGACGTCGTGGTGTCAATATTCGTTGCTATTTATAAACAGTGGTTTCGAAACGGCGTTGTCAATGTGTGTTACCATGTTTCGGAAGTGGTGTAACGCCAAGTGGGAATTGTGTTTGACACAGTTTCATTTATTGTGAGGATACATTTTCTATACACAGTGTCAAAATGTGTGCCTTCTTTGACACATTTTCTGCGCGCCGTTAATTCTGTGTTTCGAAACAATTCGATGTACAATAACTCTGTTTTGGAATCTTTGAACGATATCCATGTTGCTTGGTTTAGTACAACCCCACAGCTGAATTCCATACATCCAAATGGGCTTTAATATCTGCTTATATAGCATCAATTTATTGTTTATTGATAGATTGGAGTTCCTTCCCATCAGCCAATACATCTTTCTATATTTGAGTCTGAGTTCTTCACTTTTTTTCTTGACATGGACCTTCCATCTAAGTTTGGTATCTAGATTCATCCCTACATATTTTGCTGAGTTAGCATGTGGTAATGGGACATTATTTAATACCACAGGCAAAAGATTTATTTTTCTGTTGGTGTAGTCAACACGTATGGATTTTGTTTCATTTAACGTGACATGCCATTGCTTCGTCCATCGATAAATTTTGTTCATCGCACTTTGAAGCTTATTGGTAGCTCCTTCTATGGTATCATCTTCTACCAAAATAGCAGTGTCGTCTGCAAATGTGCCAATTGTGGTATTCTGAGATAATGGAATATCGCTTGTGAATAATAAATATAGAATGGGTCCTAAGACACTTCCTTGTGGTACTCCAGCTTTGATCTTTTTAATTTCTGAGTATGAGTGTTCCGGTTTAACACGAAAGTGTCGCTCTGTAATGTAGGATTTTAATATTTGGCAGAATTGTGAAGGTAGAATATTCTGGAGTTTGTGCAGAAGACCTTCGTGCCAAACTTTGTCAAACGCCCGGGCCACGTCAAGGAAGACTGCTGAGCAGATTTTCTTTTCTTCGAGTGATCTTTCTATGATACCTGTTATTCTATGAATTTGATCAATTGTAGAGTGTCTATCTCGAAATCCAAATTGATGTGTGGGGATTACTCCGCGAACTTCCATACATTTGGTACATATTTCATCCTGAAAGCTGCATTGATTAGAGTTGTTCATTTTTTAATGCCCTTCTTCGATAGCTGTTTTAAGATTTTTCCTGTTATCAGGTCATAGCCTGGCGGTTTGTTCGGATTTACATTTTTTTTTATTTCATTAGTCAATTCCGCAGGGGTGGTCAGAGCGATTTCTTGATCAAAAGTTTCCTCTACTTCTTGGAATTCTTCTCTCTCTTGTACCTCATTATGCTGAAAAATACTTTCTAGATGGTCAGCGAAAGCTTTTGCCTTTTCTTCATTGCTTCTGGCCCAATTACTATTGCTTGTTCTTATGGGTGGTATTTGAATTATTGGTCTTTTCATTCGTTTGGTTGTCTTCCACAAGGAATAGTCAGTATCCTTCTCATATGTTAATGACTGTAGATATGAGTTTATTGTATCATTTTAAATGTACTGGATTTCCCTCCTGAGTCGCTGTGTCAGGTTATTCTGGCATCCTGGTGTATTGCCATTTCTTCCTGGCTCTCCTTTTTTCTTCCACAAGTTCCCTGATTTCTTTTGGGTAATTTGTACCTATTGTTCTTCTTTTGAACTCCGGCGTATTATCCCATGCTGACTGTTGTACGTCATTTAACTTAAATATATAATGTCAATTTTTATAAGACGAAATTTGCTGCATTGCAAACTAGAATTTTATGGGAAATAACATTTTGTCAGTGAATATTGCTGTTATAGATCGAAAAACACAATTGTTTACCTAAAATACTAATTAATTAATTTAATCATAATTTTTTTTTAAATTAAATAAATAATTTCTGGAAAACGGAATGTTGGACATAATTATAAAATACTTCCTATACTTAAAAATGATCAAATTGATAACTGAGATAAAGCATTAAAATCATGAAATTAAAACTTCAGTTTTATACGCCATTGTAGAGATGTGGTACATTTTTAAGATGTCAGCGTTTAATATTCCTATTTGCGAATTGCGTCTTAAAAAATGCCTATTTCGGAATTCTGTTTTATTTGCGTTTTAGATAAATCCCAAATATTGGAATTGTGTTAATTTTGCTTGAAAAATGTTTCTTTTAATATCCTGCGGTAAAAAAATCTGTTTGTTTTATTCTATACGGTCCCAGCTAAATGGAAGAGCAATACAATTTTGCGATGGCCTCAACACGTAAGTAAACAAGTTTTAGATAAATTGAGGGGTAATCCTAACTCAACCCCATCAGAAAATTGGAGTTATTCGGATTTCGAATAAAATTTCAACGAGATGTTTGAAAACGAAGCTGTGACAATATTCAACTATCCCGAACATGGCAAACGAAACTTCCCAAATCGAGAATAATTTCGTAACAGATGATATGAGTCAGCAAGATGTGGTCGTGAAGATGAGCAGCAAGGTGATTATTCACTGGTTCGTAATTGTTTAATTTACATGATGTAGTGAATTTGCTTTCAACTTTATGTTTCTGTAGTTTAATTTGTTTTTTAACTTTTCGATAAAACGATGTTGTTGTTTTAAAGGCTCGATATCCTATTACCTTTGGCATTATTTTAATAAATAAATATTATTTCTCATAAACATCGTGTTGCGCTTTGAATGGTTTGACATATATATGCACGTACATTACAGTATTTTTGGATTGACGCACACTATTAAACGCAATGCCGGCGCTGAGTGTAACATTCCAATTTGCTTTAAAAAAAAAGGGAATTGTGTGCATAATGTGTCGACAAGCCATAAAAATTCACACTGTGCCTAAAATCAGCTATTTTAGAAACTCTTTAGACGCACAGACTACTTTGTGTGTTTTGCTTGATTCTAAATAGGAATATTCCTAAACAAGAATTGTTACTTATCGAGGATGTAAAATGTTTCTAATTAGGAATTATCACTCTGCAGGGGGGGCGGGGGGGTTGGTGGGTTTTGGATTGTATTCTGTTCGGAATCAGGTTTAGGTTGGTGGTAATCGGCAATATTACGACTGTGGTGATATCTATATTTGAATAGAGAAATTATCGTATTTGTACTCATTTGTTGTAAGTAACTCGGTACTATATGGATTGAAACTGAAATCTAAATATGTTTTGGCCGAAATTCTTGATTATATTCAATTGGAACGCAATTAAGAAATTCCTTTACCGATTAAGAATTGGATGTGGAAATGAGTTTTTAAAATGATAACGATAAACGATTTTAATCACCTGTAATAATTTATTACACCAGACCGCCACCATATTTTGGACAGAACTGATTACTGTTTACACTATACGGTATACATATACCTTGCAAAGCGGTGTAATTGAATTATTTTGGCTAAAATCTATTTCAAGTCAACGAAAAATACCAAAAAAGTCGATTTTATCGCCTGTGTTATTTTATTACTCCAGACCGCCACCATATTTGGGATAGAACTGGATATTGATCACAATATATGGTATACATGCACTGTGTCAAGTGGTTTAATTTAACTATTTTTGATAAAAATCAACTTAGTTTAATAGAAACCTACTGACATTCAAAGAAAAATAACAAAATGTCGATTTTATCACCTGCATTAATTTATTACACCAGACCGCCACCATATTTTAGATAAAACTGGATATTGTTTACAATATACGGTATACATACACACACACTATCCAAAATATGGTGGCGGGTGGCGGTCTGGTGTAATCAATTATTACGGTTGATATAATCGACTTTATTGGTATTTTCCGTTGATTTGAAATAGATTTTGCCAAAATAATTAAGTTAGACCACTTTACAAAGTATATATTTACCGTGTAAACTATATCCAGTTTTATCGAAAATATGATGGCGGTCTGGTGTAATAAATTATTACAGCTGATTTTACGTTTTATTTTTCGGCGTCTTACCAGTGAACTTTAATTAATTTGTAATAAATTCTGGTCCAAGCCCCATCTTGATATCACAATTACATCAAAAGTTACAATGTGGTGGTTACACCCCACGGTGTATAATAAATTGTAATAAATTATGGGCTAGGTTTCGTTGTGGCGGGTTGATAGTAGCTGGTGTAGCTTCAAGGCACTTCTTTTTCCTCAATATCCCGAACAATTTCGAGAAAATCAGAATTCATTAACATCCTCAATAATTTCTTACCTATTCTCAAATTAATCCTTTTCATTTTGTTCAATCCACCTCGGTAAATACTCAATCGACTCAACAGCACATGATATTCACATGTCAATTTACATGTTACGTCGTAGCTATAGTTTCTAATAGCTAAATATTAATCATACATATAAAAACATGTTCTCCTCGTAATATAGAATATAGAATTCAATTAAATAAATCAAATACGATATACAATAATATATTCATTATGTTAGTATCTTGATTAACCGTAAAGTAATCTAAAACACAATTGTACATATTATTTACTAGCTGTCTACTACCTTGAACTTTACATTGAGTGTATTGATACAAAATCCAAATAAAGTTTTCTAATTTTGTACTGTGTACTTGATACCAAAATTGTCAACCATTGGGTATTTTTAAAGTATATGTTTTTTTTTTTTGTGGTGGAGGGGGAAACTTCATAAGACCGTAATTTGTGGACCTATACCATAAACATGTAAGAGTGTCGGATTCTTACCGACTAAACCCCCAAATTCTTATGCCTATAGTTGTTTCGTGGAACTACTGTTATGTATTACTTCGCGAGCTGCCATCTAACTTTGTTGTCTTTGTCTATTTTTTTCTAGACTTCTCAGTTTCTTAATAATCCTTTCACTCATTTTACACACCACCTCCCAAATTTCTTCGGACTGCAGCATATAATCCACAACTGTTAACGGTGATAAGTCATTTCCCACAGAACTATATAGTTTCAATCTTTCTTCTTCGAAGCGCGGGCAGTCAAAAAATACTTGCTCGACGTTCTCCAGCTTTCTTTCGCACATTGGGCAATAAGGGAAGTCATCTTGCTTTAATTTATGTAAATAAGCGCGAAAACAACCATGCCCCGTCAGAAATTGGCATAAATAGAAGTCAATCTCTCCATGTTTCCTATCTAGCCATTTAACTACCAAAGGGACTAACCGATGTGTCCACCAACCTTTTCCCGAGCTGTCCCAACGCTGCTGCCACATGTTAACGGTCTCTGCGCGAGCCACAATACGATTTCCTCTCTTATCCCCATTTGCACGGCGAGAATATATTCTTTCACGCTCCTTAGTAAATAAGTCAACTGGAGGCATACCAGCCAGTATAGACACACGACTTCATCTGATACCGTTCTAAATGCACTAACCAACCTCAAAGCGCTTAACCTATAAACAGATGCCACCGGTTGCTTGTATGTACTTCTCTCCATAACACTGGCCCAGGTTGGTCTCCATACATCAAAATAGACGTCACAACACTGCTCAGCAACATGTTATTGCTATGGCGGGCCCCTCCTGCGTTTGGCATAATTCGCATTAACGTTCACTTTCCCAGCTTTTTCCAAAACGGTATCCAAATGTGGCGTTTAAAGGACATTCTAGCATCAATTATAACTCCCAGACAATTAATAGATTGTTTTGACTGAATCAGTTGACCACCAACTTCCACCGTCATGATCTCCAACCTTTTCCTACTGGTGATTAGCACTGCTTCTGTTTTGTGCTCCGCCAACTGTAAACCCACAAATGATAACCAATCCTGAATTATTCTTACACTCCAATTGCAGATTTCTTCCACCTCTTCTTTGTACTTTACAACAACTACGATCGCAACATTATCAGCAAAACCAACCACCATTGCTTCTTCTGGTATCGGCCGTCTAAAAATATTATCGTACATTGCATTCCACAATGTGGGTGCCAGCACAGACCACTGTGGTACACCTCCAGAAATGTGATGGTATTTAGTACCTTCATCGGTTTCATACCTCAAAACTCGTTGCCTAAAATAATTAGCCACCATTTTATGTAAATACAGAGGGACCTCTTTATTGATTAGCGCGTTTAATACGTAATCCCATCTCGCCGAGTTAAATGCATTTTTCACATCTAATGTAACTACCGCACAGTACATTTTAGAACCTCCTTTCCATCTATCACCAAATATTGCCTCTCGCGCCGTATCCACTACGAATTTAATCGCTTCAATGGTAGAGCGAGCTTTACGGAACCCATATTGGTTCTCCGCCATTGTTTTTACCTGCAGTATCTAGCCAGCAGATTGGCCGGTAGAAAGATGGATCATCGAGCGCCTTCTTCGCTTTAGGCAATAGTACCAACCGTTGTAACTTCCATTGCTCTGGAAATACTCTTTCCTCCATGCATGAGTTGAATAAGTTTACAAACAACTCTGGGTATGAGCGGACTGCCGATTTAATTGCAATACTGGGCATTTTATCAGGCCCCGGAGCCTTGTTATTCTTCAATTTGTTACATGCTTTAAGCACCCCCTCCTTTGTAATTAATGGGAATATTTCTCCGCCTCCTCTTGTTTCGACGTTAACCGTACAATCTGGTTGTTGTGGAAACAGTGACGTGACTATATTTTTCAGCACTCGTGGGCACGATGGGCATGATACATATGCACTCTTAACCTTTTTCATAACCATTTTATAAGGTATACTCCAGGGGTACCGATCAACTTCTTCACACAATTCTTGAAAACATCTTTATTTGCTTGCTTTAATTGCACACTTGAGTATAGACCGGGCGACACAGTACTGCTTGCGTATTCTATATGAAGCTGGGCTATTTCCTCGGTCCACCAGAACACTTCTTTTTTCCGATTATCCTTCGATTTATGCGGCATTGCTGCATCACAAGCTCTTGTGCTATGATCTACGATTTGATTCACTTTGCTATTCGCAGTTCCGGACAAAGTAATGTCCTACAGCATATACGAGTAGACAAATAAGTTTTCATCAAACATCGTTTGCTTCCACTCAATAAACTTTTTTGTCGATTCTGAACGAACCTTTCCTGGCCTTCCATCTCTTTTTTCACAGATAATAGCCTGGTGATCACTATGTGTATATTGTTCACTATCTTTCCAACTCACTATTCTATTTAAAAGGCCCTCGCTCACCCAAGTGAGATCGGAAAGTGGATGTATTACCAACATTCAACATCGCAACTGGTAGTATTGAAAATGCTTCCAGTAGCTCTTTACCTCTAACATTAGTCTCGCGGGCCCACTCAACAGCCCAAGCATTAAAATTCCTAGCTATCAACAGAGGGTTTCGGTTTCACGCGTCACTAACTAATCGATCTAAGAAGATTTTGAATTCATCAAGGGTAGCACTAGGGTGGGCATAACACCTATAAATGTGAATACCATCGATCTTCACTCTTACAACGCCAGATTCTCCGCCGCTGGACTTCTCCAGAAAGGGACGGCTACCACAAGCCCAAACAGCCGCTTTTTTTTAATAGTCTGATGCCCAAATATTGCTATCGAGCTGTTTATATTGTTCGCATGCAATAGCAATGTCAGCGCCTATTTCACGTACAGTTTGCTGTAGCAGGTCTTGTGCAGCTTCACAATGGTTGAAATTTAGTTGGATCAATCTCATTTGACCAGCATCCTGTCTAGCGCCTTCTTATATGCAGGGCACTTCCAACTACACGTTACATGTTTATTTCCCCCAACAGCGAGGAAGCTACAAAGCACGCATTTTGGGTCATTCTTGCACTGTTTTGCAATATGACCTTCTTTACCACATTTTATATACAGTTTAGATCTGTCGTTTTCACTCCTACATTTTTGCGCCAGGTGACCAAACTCAAAGCATTTAAAACACTTTACCAGATTAACAGCTTCCCTTATACGCCAAATCACCCATCCGATCCTTATTTTACGATAAGATGCTCTAAGCGTCTTCACAGTAGTAGTACCTTTTGTCTCTTCCACATGCGATTCCAAAGCTTGTAGTACATCTTCGGATGTGGTAACTTCATCAAAATAGTTGTTTGAGGTTGATCGCCAGTGCTTTCCAACTCCAATAACAGATCTTCCTTGGCGGTTTGACGTATATGCGTCACCTTTTCTCCCAACCCTTTGAGCTGAGAGTCTGCCTTTACCTTCCGTAGCAAATCAGCATACGAGACATCCCTCTTCTTTTTGATTAACAGAGCATCAGGTCGAGGCTGTCTTCTCCATTTCCGTTTTCTTTGTTTCAGCTTGACTTTTTGCCAGTCTGCCCTAGTTTCTAGTGTTCAATGTTCTCTCCCCGGAGTTATTACGCTTTTTGTGTTTTTTTAGCCTCCATTTGTGTTTCACTTTGACCCGGTGAATCCCGCCTTCTCTTAATCGGTTCATCCTTTGGTATGTAAGATATGCCTCAGCTCTCTCCGTTCTCTCTGTAAGAGCTTCGAACTACTTTTCCACCTCATTATATGATAGTTTAATCATGCGTATCATCCTCTTAATTTCTCCGTTTACATTGTCCTATCCTTCACGAAGTCCGCGAGATCACTAATGTCTTTTTTAGTTGCAATCAACTTGGAAACCTTCGTAACTGGCTCGCCAGCCAATTCTTTCTCGAGTGATGCAGCTATGTTGGGAAGCGATACTGCCTCAAACATTTCACTGCGCGTAAGCGATCTCTGTAGCCTTCCACTGTTCTTGAATGGGTTAAAAACTCCTGGAGTCCCACTCACTGGTTTAACACTAAATGGACCTGTAATATTTCTAGTTCCGACAGCCAAATTTCCCACTGCTGGAACAAAGCAGTCGTTGGATTTCGACGACTGGGAAAACATTTCGGTTATTTGTTTTCAGGGAACCGCCCTTAGCATTTTTTGCCTACTGCCAGGACATTTTATGAAGCCGCTCCTCCTGGAGAACAGACGCTGACCAGGAAGCCACCCACTATGGACCGTCGCGCCTGGATTTAAATTTATACCTATTTTAAGGGTGGAATATTATTATTCCTTGTTGCTTCTTAGGTTTATATGACGATTCGGCATACCCTCCACCTCCACCTTCGAAGTGGCACCTCTGGTTGGAGAGACACTGCTTGCTAGTTTTGGTCCCCGAGTGTTAATTTCTTATCCACCGACCCGATCAAAATGGTTGCGGGTTTCCTATCGTCCACCTGGGGACGCGCTCGATGGGAGATCCAGCAACGCCACACGATAAAAGTATATATGTAAGCACATACGTATGTATGTGTGATTGTCCGGGTATTGTACCGTCGCCCGATTTGTGGCAGTTCTTTGATTAAGACAGAGTCCCAATTTTTGCGAACGACGACGAATTCATAAATTTTGATCTTCTTCCACACTTTCGTATGCAGAGGCGATATTCTCTTCAGTATACGTATATTCCTTCGACGTGTTGATGTTATTGCATCCTCTAGTATGTGGTAAGAAATCTATCCACAGTTCGAAGGAAGGCTTGCTCAGATGGATGATTATGTGCCCCATAAAAATCACGAAGTCGTCTATAAGTTGCGCGAATCGACAACTGATTTTAAAAGTAAGTTTTAATAATTTCGTAGCGTTGTTCAAGCGTAAGACTATTCATAACAATTTGCCAGAGTACCCCGGGTGTTTCTTTTAAACTGAGACGATCAAATATCTCGAAAAATAGCCACTCTACGGAAAAAATGTCCATAATCAAAATTTAATCATACCGCGGGGAAATACATTAGTGCAAAAAAATAGTCCCCCACCCCCGCTTTGTAAGTGGGGCGGGGGTAACTTTAAAACTAAGATAGGAAGCCATATTTTTTATTGCAGATACGGATTCTACGACTAAAAGTACGTATGATTTGAATGAAGTATTTTGTTCGGTTCATGATAGATGGCGTTGTAATCGACGAAATTCAATTTTTTCAATTTTTCCTTCTTAGAACACACGCATTCGATTCTGCAATACGTTTGAAATAAAAAACATACTCGAAAATTCGTCATCAAAACAATTTATTCAGTTTTGTAAATCTAAAATAAGTGTTCAAAATGATGGCCTGCGACTTCAATGCACTTATTAATCCGCATTTCAAATGATTGTACACAACTGAGAAGTGTGTCTGGTTGAATTTCAGCACACGCATTTCTGATTCGCTCAATCATGTTCTCACGTTTTGTTGGTTTTTGTGTGTAAACTTTGTTTTTGAGGTAGCCCCACAAAAAAAATCTGGCGCAGTAAGATCTGGTGATCTGGCAGGTCAATTTATCGGACCAGCTCTACCGATCCAGCGACCATTGAAATCATGATCAAGTATTTCACGTGCCATCAACGAATAGTGTGCAGGACAACCATCATGTTGAAACCACATGTTCCGTCTCACTTCTAAGCTCAAATTTTCAAAAATGTTTCGGTACATTTGACCATTCAAGTTGCCTTCAATAATGTGGGGGCCTATGAGTTTGTTGCCAATTATTCTACACCACACGTTGACAATCCAAGGACGCTGATGTTCAACTTGACGAAGCCAGTGCGGATTTGTAACACTCCAATAATGCATGTTGTGTCAATTAACCGTTCCATGGTTTGTAAAAGACGATTCGTCGGAGAACATTACGCAACGAAAAAATTTAGGTTTTGTTGTATTTGTTCACGTGCCCATTGACAAAAAGTTACCCAATTTTGGAAATCAACGCCATGAAGATCTTGGTGTAAAGACACATGATATGGATGATACTTGTGCCGTTTTAAAATTCTCCAAACACTGGTGAGGGGCAATCCGGAATCGCGAACTATTTCTCGTGTACTAACATGATGATTATGAGCCACTGCTGCCAATACAGCAATTTCATTATTTTCTCCAGTGACTGTTGCTCTACGGGTCCTCTTTTTCGGTTGAACATTTCCATCAGTAATAAATTGTTTGATAGTACGGCCAAATGAAGCACGTGAACGAATCCTATCCGGAAAACGTTGAGCGTAAATAGCAACAGCATTTTCAAGATTTCTGCCAGCTTCTCCATAAACCAGAACCATTTCAGTTTTCTCTGGCACAGTTAAACGCTCCATTCTAAAGTATTTTGTCGTTTATTTTGCAATTACGAAAAACATGAAGATAAGAAATAACACAAACGTTAAATGTGATTTACAAAACTGAATAAATTGTTTTGATGACGAATTTCCAGTATTTCCAATGAAAACGTGATGTTTTTTATTTCAAACGTATTGCAGAATCGAATGCGTGTGTTCTAAGAAGGAAAAATTGAAAAAATTGAATTTCGACGATTACAACGCCCTCTATCATGAACCGAACAAAATATTTCATTCAAATCATACGTACTTTTAGTCGTAGAATCCGTATCGGCAATAAAAAATATGGCTTCCTATCTTAGTTTAAAAGTTACCCTCGCCCCACCTACATAGCGGGGGCGGGGGACTATTTTTTTTGCACTAATGTATTTCCCCCGCGGTACGATTAAATTTTGATTATGGACATTTTTTCCGTAGAGTGGCTATTTTTCGAGATATTTGATCGTCTCTTAAAAGAAACACCCGGTATACTGAGATCGGCTAGAGTATACTTTTCATAAAAATCTAATTATTTGTTTTATTTTTTGAATTTCAATTTCTATCAGGCTTAAAGAAACACCCTTTATTTACCAGAAACAGAGAACAATTTTCTAATTAGTTTAGCCTCCCCGTAAGGTATCTTTTCGTTTTATTTAGGCTTGACAACAACAACTGGAATGGCTTACATATTTTGAAAATTAGAATCAAACACATTTAAACACATTTGTTATTTTTATCGATAATATAGTGTTATCTATGCGTTATTGAATAAATTAATCAACCACTTAGAAAAGACGACAACTTAGTCGTACATTTTGGTATCAAGTTAGCAGAAATAGCAATGGTTTTAAAATGCCACTGCAACACAAACAATTTTCACCTTAGGAAAATGCATTAGTTTTGAGAAAGCTTTTACAGACAACTTGATCTGGATCTGAGATCTATGATGTGCACAAGAACAAAGTAAATTCCTTCAAATTACATATTGATATTGCAAGGTCTGTGTCATATGATTAACATAGTGTAACAACGTAATTGATAACGATAAAAAATAAAATTTCAAATCATTTTCGTTCTTCCACTTGAAGTTGAAGTGGAACTAAAAGCCAGTTTGATAACACAAAATATATATTTCACAGACCCAAAGTTATATTTCACGATAAACGGGTGAGTCTAATTAAAACATCTCTCCGGCTGGTTTAATGATAATTTCATGAACTTGAACATGGGGAGGTGTTCCGAGCACGTATAATATAGCATTTGCTATATCTTCCGATTTCAATGACGGAAGTCTCATTTTTTTTAATTCTTCAGAAAGGATTTCGGTATCAACAACTCCTGGGCTAATACTCTGCGTTCAAAAATATACCATTAGTTAATTTGTTGTTACTATTATCGAGAAAACTACTTACGGTCACTTTAATTTTTGTTCCCAAATGAATGAATTCTTGCCGATGAGTTTCTGTTACCGCGGTCACTCCATGTTTTGAAGCAGGATATACGTTAAAGGTAGGTGGTCTTCTTTGAACAAATGGTACTTTATGTCCCACAATACTATTTATGTGAATCACGTGTCCATCAATTTTACGTTTCTGCATTGACTGCACGGCTTCACGCGTTGCAAATATTAAACCTAATAAATTTGTATTGACTACGTCTTGTATATCTTGGCTATTATCAGCACTAGTTAACATTGTTTTTCGTCCAATACCAGCGTTATTCACCAAAATATCGACACCACCAAACTTTTGTTCAATTTCACGGAACGTATTTACAATTTCACTTTCTTTGGACACGTCGCACTTAATTGCATGTAAATTCTTTTTCGCATTTTCGGGTAAAGTAGCAATAATTTCATCGATACGTTCCTTACGCCGTGCTAATCCAATTGTGATAACACCAGCTTTGGCTAATTCTATTACGGTAGCCGCTCCAATTCCAGAACTAGCCCCGGTCACAACAGCAACTTTACCAACCCAACGTTCCATGATTTAGGCGAATGTGTATGTGTATTATACCAGTTTACAAATCAAACTAAATATTTTTTGGTTGAAATTTTTTATTTATTTTTTATAGAATCATGATGACTTGCTTTGACTGATAAGAAAATACTTAAGAAATAGATTCGATTCTCAAAAAATATATATTCGTGTTACTATCAATAATCGATGAGATATGAGTGTTATCTTAATCTAAACTTCGCCATAAGTATATTTTAACATAAGATACATTAGAATAAATTATGTATGAATATGCAAAGAGTGGTGAAAAACCATAAGTACATACGTATATGAACAATATTTTCTAATAAAACATTTTCTTATCACTTCGACTGAGATTAATCATAAACGTATTTAGTTTTTATAGCCTGGTTTTCAAAATCCTGGTTTTGCAAAAAAAAAAAACATGGTTGCATCAAAAGCCTGGTTTTTCAAAATTTTGTATTCGGTTTTCTAAATTTAGTAAAGGATCACTTTGAGTTGTTAGAGCTGGTTGCAGACTTATTACGGACGGCGGGACTTACTATTAACATTGAAAAAAGCCACTTTGTAATGAGGGAAATGCGCTATTTGGGATATCTGGTGGGTGAAATGGGACTTAGACCTGATCTTCAGAAAATCGAAGCAGTAATTAATCTGGCTGCTCCAGAAAATGGATGGTACAGAAGATTCATCATGAACTTTTCAGCGATAACTGCACCCATCACTGACTGTCTCAAGAAAGGCAAGTTTGTTTGGACAGAAAAAGCACAAGATGCTTTCATGGTGTTAAAAAAGTTATTAACTTCTACTCCGGTATTAGTAAACCCTACATACGACCAACCATTTTATATTCGCTGCGACGCTAGCACGGAAGGAGTAGGTGCCGTTCTTTATCAAATGGATGGCGAAAAAAACGAACGACCTATAGCTTATATGTCGCTAAAGATAAACAAAGCGCTGCGTAATTATTCAAAATTCCGGGCGTATGTTGAGGGCCATGAATTTACATTAATAACAGACCATGCGAGTCTCAAATGGCTAATGGGGCAGCCTAACCTTAGTGGAAGATTAGCACGTTGGAGTCTAAAACTGCAAGGTTTTAATTTCACAATTAAACATCAGAAAGGTAGTGAGAACATAGTTCCTGATATGCTTTCCCGGATATACTGTGACATCAAGGAAGAACATCTATCAAGCATGGTAAAATTATCAGCAACAATTAATTTGGAATCTGATGCTTTCAAGGAAAAGGAATATGTGGAATTGAATAAGAAAATTGAAAAGGAACCCAATAAATTTCCAGCTTTCTGGGTTGATAATAAACGAATTTATATCCGGCTTGAGCCTATAAACAGAAACAAAATTTAACGAATATACCTACGTATAAACTGTGGATACCACATTTGATTTCATTTATTTTGTCGCTTTGATCGAAGAAGCTGTTCCCAGGAGGTCGTGCCTTTAACAACTCCAACGCGGACTTACAATTTTTAGTATAAAACTACTACATATATCGGTATGCTTAGCCAGGTTGCCCTGTTACCGTCCCTGCCAACGAGGAGGCGCATACTCGTCTACTTATAACTAGCATTTAAAATTAATTTACTTGAGATAAACATTTGGTGTACTATTCTCTGTCTATCTGCCGCTCAGTACGGTATCACAAAACTTCTTGAAAGAGTTGAGGTTGATTGGCAGCATTAGAGTTAGTTTACTTGCTGGCCACTCAACTCTTGTGTCGTTTATTAGTTGTTCTCTAGCTTCTTGAGCTAGATCACAGTCATAGAGGATGTGTTCTATTGTATCCTCGCCCTGTCCACATTCACAGGTGCTTGAGTCCGCTAGATTCAGTCGGTGCATATAGGAGGCCATTCTACCATGTTCCGTTAACATTTGGGTGAACCATACGCTTAGAGGAATCTTTGTCTCTAATCTCGCCACAATGTTTGGCAGATAACTATATGTTATTCTGCCATCCACTGAATGCGACCATCTGTCCTGCCATATTGCTACTGACGCTTTTCTCGTTTTCCTCTTGAGCAAGCCCACGAGGTTCGGCCGAATTTGATCGCCTTCTACTATCACGTTTCCGTAGCTCACATTTTGTCTTTTCGTAATCTTGTAGTTGGCAATTCTCTCATTTAATAGTATATCAATAGGTATCATGCCGGTCAAGACAGGAAAGGCGTCAGTTGACACCGTTCTGTAAGCCTTGGTAATTCCGAGCAAGATACTTCTTTGGGCACTAACTAGTGTACGCCGATGGTGGCAGTTCATTCGGTCTGCCCATACCGCGCACGCATATGTTAATGAAGATACCACAAGGCCTTCGTATATTATGGATAGTGTTCGTTGCTTGAGGCCCCAGTTCTCTTTAGCAACTCGTTTCAGCACAGCGAAAACCTTCTTACTATTTTCCGCGACTCTTTTGACATGCGTGAAGTGACTCCAAGTCGTTCATCGAAGTCAACTCCCAGCCATTTGACAGTTTTCACCATCTTAATTTTTTGGCCATTTACGGAAACCAATGGTGGTCTCCTAATGTTCAGTGAACCTTTAAGTTGGATCATGACTGTCTTTTCTGAGGAAAGCTCCATTTTGTAGCTTTTGCACCAGTCCACCATCCTGTCTATGGCATGTTGCGCTTTTTCTTGAATACTTTGTCTAGAATTCCCCGCAAAAAGCATTACCTTATCATCCGCGAATGCTACTTCTCGGACTTCCTGGTTCATGCTTCCGTTGAAGACAATATTCCAAAGATGTGGACCAAGGAGGGATTCTTGCGGACTTTGTTGACCATTTTTTCAAGTGTGCCATGACTTGAAATAACAGTTGCCTTTCTTTCAGAAAAATAGTTGTTTAGGATGTTGTAGAGATTGCGTGGGCAATTCAATCTCTTTAGCTCCAACATGATGCTGGGCCACCACAGGTTGTCGAACGCACCAGATACATCTAGGAATACTCCAAGATTGTACTTTTGGTCCGACTCTTTGACCATATTGATCAATTAGCATTGCGTCCTCTGTGGATCTATTTTCTCTGAAGCCAAACTGTTTGTCACTATAGGTACCACTTCTTTGGAATATATCCATTAACCTGCCGGCAATTAACTTTTCAAATAGTTTACCAAGGACAGGCAACAGCATGATTGGTCGATAAGATTTGGGATCGGTTTGACACCTCTCTCCAGTTTTTCTAATGATAACTAGTTTACATTTTTTCCATACTTTGGGGAATATTCCTTTACCAAAACAAGTATTCATAAAGTTCGTGATACAGGGCCCTACAATAGGCCATGCACGTTGTATCACTTCGACCTCGATGTTGTCTAGGCCTGGCGCTTTACCGGCTTTCATAGACATGATAGCCAAAGTGGCCTCTTCATCACTGAAGTGGCTCACGTTTGGTGTAGTTGGTGCAGAGCTACGATCGGCGCGGATTTCTTTTTGCCTCTCGGAGTCATTTTCCTCATAGTCGTCGGGTAGTAAGGTGTTAAGCAATCATTTTGTAGTGTCCTCCCAACAGATTGTTGTTAGTCCACTACCGCTCAACAGGGTACTTAGTACCTCATTCGTCTTCAATTTGCCTGTGCTAAATTTGTAAACAAAGCCCCACGGTTCAGCATTTCCATGCTCCGTTATGAACTCTCTAAGTCTCATTTGGCTTTTGTCTTTAATATTTTTGAAGTACGCCCTTCGGTGTGCCACATAGTTAAGCCTTTTGCTTTCTCTAGAATCAGGGTTTTTATCTTTTTGTTATAACTTGCGCAACTTACGAACCAATTTTCTTGATTCACTTAGGTCAGGAGACCACCAAGACAATTTTGACTTGCGAGCACGTTTACGTGGAATAGTAGCGCTACAGACTTTGATTATTGAACTGGTTATTGTTTGTTCAACTCCGCTTTCGATCGAAACCTTCAGATGTTTTGCCAGGTTTTGTCAGATGCTACTTAGCTGGCTGTAGAAACCCTCCCAATTAGCATGCCTTAAGGCATACCGAGGAGCTATCTTAGATGGTAGGGAATCATTATGTGTGTTCTCCGAGCCCAAGATCGAGACAATTACTCTGTGGTCACTTGATGTCCAATTTTTATGGACGGACCAACTTTTTCAAAATTTTTCTTAACAGATCGCCCGTCATGAGAGTGAGATCAATATTTGACTCTCCATTGTGGGAATATGTACTTGGCTGCCCTTCTTCGTTTATAATGAATAGGTTACTTCTTGCAATGAATTCTTCGACGAGGACTCTTCTCTCGTTTGCGTCCTTATTGTGCCAAAGTTTAGACTTTGCATTGAAATCGCCAGTAATTATAATAGGATAGTCTTTTAGACCATCCATGATTTTGTCAAGTTTATTAATATATTCCACTGGATCGTCTGAATATTGGAAATAGATACTGACCAAGTAAAATTTTCCTATATTAGATCTCACCTCGACACACACACACAGTGTGAGTCGCAGTACTGTGAAATTTTAAGCACCTCAAGATTGTTATTGAGTATGCCAATTGCTGCTTTCGTGTTATTGTTGCATCCACTGATTATCCTTGTGGACGTGGTCATTCCCCCTATCACCCCTAAAACCGCGTAAGGTTCCTGCATGCAGAGTATATCGATTGTTTCTCTTTCAGTAGATTGTCTAATCTCGTACCCAACTGCTTAGACAGTTCACTTCATCATAAGGTCCAAAGCCGTTTTGTATGAAGTACAAACTTTGCTACGCGACGAATGGTCGAAAGCCCTGTTTGCCTTCCGACAAGAAGCGCATTTAGCGTCTTCAGTCTTTTTTGTGCATGATTTTTGGTCATGCCCATTATCACCGCAGTGACCACAAATGTGGTTTTGTTCCTTACAGAACTTGGCAATGCGTCCAAATGTCTGGTATTTGTAACATTTTGTCAACCTTTTTATGAGGATATTCCACGCAGCTGGCGACACCTCGATTACCCAATGGACTGACTTGGCCTCTTTTAGTCCAGTCATGAAACTACGTTTCAAGTCCTCGATCTTTACTGATTCAGAGCTACATTGTTTTATTAAGGCTTCTTTGATTGTCTCAATCTTTTCGGCCCTGTCCACATCATAGATGATTGTTCTGGGCATACGTTTATCTGGTAGTGATGCTACTAGCCCAGCATTTGATGTTGGTGACTTTTCTAACCGAAACGTTAACCACTGCCGGGTTTATTATTTCCCGCAGTTTATTTTTGACCTCCTCACTGTTAGTGAAGGAGGTCTCTCTACCCGCCATAGCTTTTACAGTAACAACCTTTGATGGTTGCCACTGTGTCTTTCTTTTGACTCCCGTTAAAAGGACGGGGACCTGAGGTACCGCATTTTTCAAAGTCTGCGCGTACGAGACCTTTTTCTCTGATTCAATTGCTTGTACTATCTCAGATCTTTCGAGAAGTCAGCGTTTAAAGCCAACAATTTCTAGACTCATCAAATGGTCTGCGTCTACAATGGCGCTTAGGCAATCCATAAGTTTTGCCCTTTCTCCCATGTTAATTTTGGAGATCTGCTTTATCTCCAGTTCTATCGCTTTGACAGCCTCCCTTAAAGCACCGACCGAGTCAGCGACTACAGGCTGTGTGGTGGGTTGCCGAGACCCATCCTCCACAGCCTCGTTGTCATCAGTCGACATGTTTGCTGCGGCCCGAAGTTGATGCAACAGGTGATCTATCGATCCCCATGTCCTCCCACCACCCTATCTACACTGAGTTTTTTTCTGTATTTCGCCGTACAGTGGAATTTTTATCGCACCCTTAAGATGTGACCACTTATTCGTTGCCTCCCCTCGACCTCGTAGAGGTAACAGCTCAGGAAACAGAATTGCTTCTGTTTGGATGGGATGATAGGACTTAAATTATTTTAATTGTCAATGTTTTTAATTTTTATTTAATTATTTTTATTCGTTTATGATATATTTGTATCGGTTTAATTTGGATACGACATATGATCCAGGAAGAATTGATTAGACAGGAGTATGATGAACCCTTATCATCTCATGGCTGAGTGGCAAAGACGTTGGAGACTCTGCGCAGATATTATTTCTGGTCAGCTATGACAAAACACGTAAGAGAGTACATAAGCAAGTGTGACATATGTAAGATACAAAAGCACCTAACCGTACCCTAAAACCACCATTAGGTAAAATGTTTAGATTCGAGAGACCATGGCAACGGGTATATGTGGATTTGTTAGGACCCTATCCGCGTTATTCAATTAAAAATGTTATATTATTAATTTATGATCTTAATTACTAATTGTAGTTATTTCATATATTTTCTCAATAATTTAAGCCAAAAATATGCAATCATTTAATCATAAATGAAGAGATCGGTCCCAGACTTTCGCCGATATTTTTGACATGTGGTAATGCCTTTAAACAAGTTTAAATCATAATAAAACAAAGAAATATATATGTATTTTTAAGATCAATGAAACGGGCTTTATTGGATAGAAAACTTTATGACATTAATGTTTAAATATGATTTGGGCCATGTGGCCGCCACGGCTGGCGCGTACAAGGTGCAATCTGGAACACCAATTTTCACAAACTTTTCGCAGCATTTGCGGCCGTATTTCGCCAATAACTCTTCAAATGTTGATTTCCATAGGTGTTCAATTGTCTCTGGTTTATCGACGTAGACAAGTGACTTTACATAACCCCTAAGAAAATAATTCAATGGGGTTAAATCACACGATCTTGGTGTTTTGAAAATCCATGAAAGACAAACTATGGAAGATGGGCAAACTAAGCAACGTTTTCTTTCATCCATGTAAAAGTCCCGAGATTCGAACTCGAGGCCTTGTTTTGACCAGCCTACCAAATAATGCTGTATAAAATATTTCATTGAATAATGTAGACTTTAATGCTAGAGCTGGCAGAAATAAGGCCGACTTGTGTGAAAACATAGGTCCGTACTCCCGACACGAAACTGCGACCGATAATGGTGAGAGAATGATGTACTTTGCAATTGCTCATGATCTTAGAGTAGCAAGCACATTCTTCCCTCACAAACAGATACACCTAGAGACATGGACACATCCTCGCAAAACATCCCGGAGCCAAATTGACCACGTGTTAATTTCAAAAGGGCGAGCTCGGGTTGTGCAGGATGTGAGAACTTATCGGTCAGCAACCAAATACGTAGGCAGCGATCATTATTTGGTCGCTGCAAAGCTACGGTAGAAGTTTTCGTACAGGTCGGGGAACACAGCGAAACGGATGGAACGTTGCGACTGTGAAGGTCTGATAAATGAAGATCAAAAGAAACGATATCAGGATCTTGTCAGCGACAACATTGAGGGAGCTAATTACCAGTCTGACTGCGTGAACTCTGTCTGGGAGGTACTGTAAACTTCGGTTGTCAGTGCTGCTCAACAGACTTTAGGTATAGTGAAAGTCAGACCCAAGAATGATTGGTTTGATGACGAGTGTCGTCTTGCAGTTGAGCAACAAAATATAGCCCATAATGAAGTGCAACAACGTCTCACAATCGCAAGGAAAAACAAGGCAGCTCTTGCAAGAAGGGCAGCTAAGCGGATTGGTAGACGGAAGAAGCGAGAATGGTGGAAGGCCGAGGTTCTGAAAGTACAACAACTCAGCAATGAGCGTAGTTCACGTAATTTCTTTAAAGGAATTACTGGATTGCACCATACTTTCAGGCCTTCGTCAACCGCCATTCGGGACCGGGATGGAAACCTCTGTGTCAACATCGACGCAGTACTTGACGCATGGAGTGGACACTTTACTGAGCTGCTTGATGTTCATCATGCGTCACAGACTGTTGTTGAGCCACCTCTAAAACAGTCTGCGGAGATTTGCACTGAGGACCCATCCCATGAGGAATTCACTAAGGCCATGCAGAGAATGAAACGAAACCGCTCACCTGGAGTGGACTGCATTAATTCGGAGCTCTTGATATTCGGAGGGGATACTTTGTGGAACTGTCTTTTCGACCTTATTCGATTAGTATGGCGAACCGAAGTTATGCCTGATGAATGGAAAGTGGCCGCGATATGCCCCATCTTCAAGAAGGGAGACCGCTTGAAGTGTGAGAATTATCGCGGTATAGCTCTCCTTTGCACAGCATACAAGTTACTGTCATACATTTTATTGGATAGAATCACTCCTCTGGCGGAGGGCTTGGTTGATGACTATCAGGGAGGATTTCGTCCGAATCGATCAGTCACTGATCAGGTCTTTTCGCTGCGGATGATTCTATCTAAATATTATGAGACATCCATCTCCGTACATCAGGTTTTCCTAGATTTCCGGCAGGCCTACGACTCGATCAATCGAGAGAGTTTGTGGTCTGCCCTGGAATACCTAGGAATGCCAACAAAATTGGTACGACTGTGTAGGATGACAGTGACGCAGTCTCAATGCTGTGTTAAAGTTGAGAACAGGCTATCGACAATTTTTGCAGTTAACTCGGGTGTTCGGCAGGGAGATGCTCTGTCCCCGATACTCTTTAATCTCATGTTGGAGTACATCTTTCGTAAAAGTGCTTGCATATGCAGATGACATATGCGTGATTGGACTGAATAGCAACGGAGTGAAAGAAATACTTGATCCGCTTGTAGAGTTTTCAGCTTCTGTTGGACTCCAGATCAATGAGTCCAAAACGAAATACCTGATCTCTGGTTTTAGAGACAATGGCACACCAGATTTTAGTAGTGGCCACCACACGTTTGAGGGAGTGAGGAGGTTCAAATATTTGGGCTCTCTTATCACTCACGATAACAGTGTGGGTGAGGATATTAAAGTGCGGCTGGCAGCTGGCAGTCGTTCTTTATATCCTCTAAGGCCACTGCTAAAATCTAAACACTTATCAAGTGCCGTGAAGCTGAAGCTTTACAAAGCGTTGATCAGGCCCGTTGTTATGTTTGGATGTGAAAGTTGGGCGCTGACGGATGAGTACGAGAGATGGCTCCTTACATTTGAGAGAAGAATCATGCGTGTGATTTACGGCCCTAAACGCGAAATAGATGGTACATACCGAGCTCTGTACAATTTCGAGATCAGAGATCTGATGAAGATCCCCGATATTGTACATGAAGTTAGATCTCAGCGAGTACGCTGGCTCGGTCACGTTCTGCGTGCTGATCCGGAACGAATTGTGCAGCGATCTCTGAAAGGAGAGCCACCATATGGTAGGCGTAGAGGTCGTTGCAGGCGACGATGGCTCCACGATGTAGAGAACGACTTGGCCTCTTCAGATTGTCTAAGACAGTATGAAGACCAAGCTCAGGATCGAAACCGTTGGAGCCAGATTGTTGATTCAGTAAGGGGCCAGTAATGGCCTTTAACACTGTTATTATTATGTAGATATATACACTCCTGGACGCATATTTCTTTTTCTCCATGATAAATGGAACTAGTGTCAAGAGATCACCAATCGTTTATCAATTGTTTGTAAGGCAGTTCTTGAAAATGTATTCTAAAGCAAATACCTGATATAAGTTTCATTGAAATAGAGCACCATTTAAGAAATTGAAGACAAATTAAAATCATCATGTTGTCCCACGCAGAGATGTACAGAGTATCTCTAAAATTAAACAATATTCGCAACTCCACCTCCATTATAACAAATCCCTAAAATCAATACCAACATTATCGTTCAGCTTACTCTCCTTTTCTCTGAGTCCAAAATTGTTTCCATAAATTCACAAATCTAGCTACTCATTTTCCTAAATTATCTGAACAAATTCCAATTAATTAGGATTCATTAACATCATAAATAATTCCTTAAGTTATTCCCCAATAACACCCTTTTATTTTGTTTAATCCACCTCGGGAAATACTTGATCGAGGCAATGTGTGTGAAGTTAGCCCGAAAATAACCGATTACGATGCTAACACGATTATTACGCGATAAAAAAAGTATTTCAGCACGAAAACAAAATTTCTTTCACGATAGTTCTTAATAATACCGTAATTTTTTTCATCTCGAAATAACAATATTGGCAACAGTCGTCACGAAGATGTCTGAAGATGGTTTAGATATTGATGATCTCGTAAATTTCTATACTAGCTGCCTTTATTTTAGATTATTCCAGAATAGATGGTGCTCAAATAAGAATTTACCAACAAACGAAAATTTCAGAATCTCACACCCGTTTTGGAGTGTCGTCATGTTTTAGGTTTTCAATCCAGTAAGATACGATGGTACTCGTTTCAGATTAAGGTGTTATGGTATATCGTGGTTGTAATCTCGATCTTTCCATGTTATGTAGGGTATACACTTTTTTGGGATATTCTCAATGGTGAGGATATGTTGACGTTATATTCAGGGTGGGATGTAACATAGGCATAATATACCGTTTGATTCCCGGTGGTGACTAAAAACCGCGGTTGGGTGTTTTTAATCTGTGTTTGTCCGAGTATTGCACCGTTGGTTCGTTTGTGTCATTGTGTGCCCGAGTTTATCCGCCCAACTTTAATCTTTTAAATTTTGTTTTAGACATATTGAGCTTAACAAAACCAAGCATGGAATTTGCTCTATCAACGCATCGTTCAATGTGCTTAGGTCAAGCACATGTTTTCAACGAAAGTAACCGCTAAGACTTGGATTTCGAATACTTGTAAAATTGTGCCATTAATTTGATATTATTGTATATAACAGGATTGACTTTCTGATTTCTGATGGAACGATCGTCAATGTTAAGCCTAGAATATTAGACTCACACCGTTAGCTTCTCGATGTCTTCTTGCAGTTTAAACATGCAGCGTCATATTTTGCTCCAGTTTTAAAATTGATGTCCCTTCGGTTATTTTCCATTCTGAGGAAACTGCTAATTTTAATGATTTATATGGACGTATAATTAATTTATTTGGGGGGTTGATGTACTTACGTAACACTATATGTCTTAATATTTACATTAATTTATTTATTTTTCTATTATTTAATTTGTTGAAAATGAAATAACTTTACTAACTTTGAAAATGTCGTAGTCCAGATTGATCGAGAGAGATCAAGTGACGACATGTAAAATAAACTAAAATGTAATTCGATGTGCTTATGTGAGTGTTGATGTATTTATGCAATGACCATTTAGGCGAAATAGCACTGCGCTGAAAAAATGAATTTGAAAATTCGAAATTTAAATTTGAATTTCTTAATAAGTGAACGCTACAGAACTCTCTTGCGAGTGAGTTTTAATGGGTCGATTGAAATGGTTTAAAATAGTAGCAATCAATTTAAGAGTAGCACTGGATACCAGGATGTGAGAGGTGATGTAGTTTTTCAAAGATGGTTCAACGTGGTTCAGAATGCTTTTGTTCATTAATAAACTAGTGTGACACGTGGAAGCAGAAGGTAAATTCTTATGATAATTAAGTAATTTTTGCAAATTCGAGTGATTTTCGGACTTTGATTCAGGTTGTAGTCGAGGTGAGTATGGCCGTTTCATGATTAGGGGTGCATGATATCATAACTGAATCACCGTTGTCAGTACCGTGCACATGTTACATGTCCGTGGTAAATTAATTGGCGAGTGATCCTTGGATTGCGTTCAGTTTTAGACTGAGTTGCTCTAGGGTTTGTGTATAGATATAGTAGATGGTGAAGTCTCGACCTTCGACAAAATATCTAAAATGCTTGCCGCAATCATGATTGATAGATAAATTGCGAGTAATTCCCGATTAAATGCAGGATATTACTTTGCGGAATCCGAGAATTTTTTTGAGAAGAATCCGAGGTGTTCCCAACGCTTGTCGTTGTTACAAAACTGCACCGACGGCAGTGGCTGATGTAGTTATTTTAAGCTTTGTGTCGTGGATGCGATAATAATGTTGTCTTTCCTAAATCATCCTTGAGTGACAAGAATGGCTGTGAATTGGTGTGAGTATTTCAGTGACAATTGGTAGAAATCGGTGGTACTTTACCATTTACCAAGCCGATGAACCGCAAAATACTCTAAAGTGATGTTGGAGCTGAGAATTCTTTCTATGTATAGTCGAAAAAGAAGTCGAACGATTTCGTTCATGAAACGCTGAAACATTTGTGCGGTAGTTCCTCATCTATGTAAATGGCATTCGGGTGTATTCAAAGATTCTAAATGGTGAAGTGATTGCCGTCTTATAAGCATCTCAGGTGCATCGGGTATCTGGTGATATTCTCTGGTAAGATCAACTTTAGAGAAAATGTTACAGCCATGCAAGTGCAAGGTAAAAGTTTGTATGTGGGGTATCGTGTATAGCGATCACGTATCCTAACCATGTTTAATCGACGGCAGGGTCCCCAATCCTGATCGATCTTCTTGACCATATGTAATGGACATGAAACGGAAGAGGTTGATGTTCTGCAAATTCCTAATTCCAGAATGTTTTGTAATTCGGTAAATGCGGCTTTGTGTCGCACTGGATCTAGACGTCGAGGTCGTAACACTGAAAGAGGATTGCCTTCATTGGCAATATAATGTATCATGTTGTATCGGACTGGCAACTTAATCGCCGGCTCTGCTGTTATAAGGATGGAAATCTCTTAAGTAGAGTGCTATAGTTATTGTCGATTGTAAAATGGATCGGTGTTGGTGTGTTAACTCGAACCACTGAACCACTGATTGACAGATTAGTCACCGAATCAACCAGCCGTTTTAAATTGTCAAGAAGAAAATCGACTTTTGAGTTCAATGTTCACCTGGATCAATTTAGGGTGTTGTTGCTGGGGCAGTGAAGTAATTGCTTGTATAGTACTAGTAAATCCTTCGTTTTATACATACCATCGGTTTATATTCTCTTGCAATAGAATATACAAAAACCAAATCAATTTAATAAATCAAATCATCAATCAATTGCGAGGGCATAATATTCACGTCAATAACGATAAGCAATAATAAAATATTCATTATGTTAGTATCTTGATCAATCATAAAATAATCTAACTTGAACTTATAATTTTATTGGTTGTACAAAACAAAATTAAAATTAGTTTTCACATTTTATAATCTGTGTCTGATACCAAAATTGTCAACGATTGGGTATTTTTATAGTGTAAGATGTAATATGTATTTTTCAGGCTATTGCACCGTGGGCCCATTTATGGCATTGCAAATTGAATTTATCCGCACAATTTAACTACATGACAATTGAATTATTTATACTATATACCAATACCACCAAGCTGTGATCAATTTTCTAAGTAATTTATCTTTTCGTTTTATTTATCATTTTATTTGGGCTTGACAACAACAAATGCTAATATATTTTGAAATTTAAAATCATAATCTATGAGTTACTTAATTAACTGAGTTAATTAATTACTTAATTTACTAAATAAACTAATCAACCCCTTAGAAAAGACGACAACTTAGTCGTAAATTTTGGTATCGGGCACATGGCATAATTAATAAAATTGGCAGAAATAGCAATGGTATTAAAATGCCGCTGTAATACAAACAATTTTCAACTTAGGAAAATGCATTAGTTTTGAGAAAGTGTTTACAGGCTCGTGATCCGGATTGATAACGATAAATAATGAAACTTCAAATCAATTCCGCTCGAAATCCTCCATTTGAACCTAAAAGAGAACTTAAAAGCCAGTTTGATAACACAAAACATATATTTCACAGACACAAAATTATTTTTCACAATAAACCATATAAGTGAGTCTAATTAAAACATCTCTCCAGTTGGTTTAATGATAATTTCATGAATTTGAACATGGGGAGGTGTTCCGAGCACGTATAATATAGCATTTGCTATATCTTCCGATTTCAATGAAGGAAGTCCAATTTTTTTTACTTCTTCAGAAAGGATTTCGGTATCAACAACTCCTGGGCTAATACTCTGTGTTTAAAAATATACAATTAGATAATTTGTTGTTACAATTGTCGAGAAAACTACTTACGGTCACTTTAATTTTTGTTCCCAAATGGATGAATTCTTGCCGATGGGTTTCTGTTAACGCGGTCACTCCATATTTTGAGGCAGGATATACGTTAAAGGTAGGTTGGCTTCCTTGAACAAATGGTACCTTATGTCCCACAATACTATTTATGTGAATCACATGTCCATCAATTTTACGTTTCTGCATTGACTGCACGGCTTCACGCGTTGCAAATATTAAACCTAATAAATTTGTATTGACTACGTCTTGTATATCTTGGCTATTATCAGCACTAGTTAACGTTGTTTTTCGTGTAATACCAGCGTTATTCACCAAAATATCGACACCACCAAACTTTTGTTCAATTTCACGGAACGAATTTACAATTTCACTTTCTTTGGACACGTCGCACTTAATTGCATGTAAATTCTTTTTCGCATCTTCGGGTAAAGTAGCAATAATTTCATCGATACGTTCCTTACGCCGTGCTAATCCAATTGTGATAACACCAGCTTTGGCTAGTTCTATTACGGTAGCCGCCCCAATTCCAGAACTAGCCCCGGTCACAACAGCAACTTTACCAACCCAACGTTCCATGATTTAGACGAATATGTAAGTATGTTACGAGTATACAAGTTTACAAATCAAACTACATAAATATTTTTGGGTTGAATTTTTTCGTTTGTTTTTTATAGAATCTTGATGACTTGCTTTGACTGATAAGAAAATATTACGACTTAGATTAGATTAGACTCAAAAAAAAAATATTTTCGTGCTATGAGTGTTATAATTATAAACACTATATTAAGGCCATTACTGACCTCTCTTCGAATCATCAAATTGGCTCCAATGGTTTCGAACCTGAGCTTAGTCTTCATTATGTTTTAGAATAAATTTGGAGAAGCCAAGTCTACACCATTTCCGCCTGCATTGACCTATCCGCCTTATTTCGTGAAACTATAGGATTGATCGATGATTCATTTGTAAATACAACTGATTTTTGATTGGTAAATAATAATCTGAGAAATTTTGGAATAATAAAAATAATGTTTACATTTCAATTTATAACAAAACTTTTCAAGATTTTTTTTTTTTCATTTAAATAACATATAGAAAAATATATAAAAGTTCTGTAAATCAGTGAGTGTCATAGAAAATGCGTATTGATTTTTACTTATGTACATCAACATCTTAGAAAACCTTTCATTTAACAAACCGAATGAAAATCGTATCCGTTTTCTATGGTTACTCTGATTTATAGAAATTGTTAAAATTTTCTAAATGCAGTTTCGAGATTTCCGCCACATTCTATAGTTCGATTGAAACTGGCCAAAGCTCACGAACAAACCTTAAGTAAATTTAGTTTTTATAGTTATCCAATTATACATATACCCAATCTACTTCTGGATAACGTTATGGTAAATGATGATAAATTGAAAGCCCAAATTAAAATGCTGTTTTATTATAACAAATGTAATAATTTTGTTATATATTTATGGAACAAATCTAACACTCGTTGTCATAAACATAATAAATGAAATGTGCTTGTTCAAACGACAAAAAAAATGCTATTTTGAGGTTATTTAATACTTATTAGTTACGCGCAGAATTTTGTATGCAGCGAAATGGAAACACTAGTTTACATGGTTTCTATTTCTAATGTCACTGCACAGCAGTAGGCTAGCCCTACACTACATAATATAACAAATAACAAATCTAGTAAACATTTTTATTTATTTCGAAAAAATTTTGTTTTTGAAAAATAAAACAAAATCGTTTGCCGAATAACAAAACCATAGACAAAACAGTAAATAGATTTCTCATATTTTTATTTGCACTGCGTATGAGCGAGACAAAATATTTTCATTGTCATCGTTGTGTTGTTTATATTCCATAGTGTATACAGTGTAAACAATAGAATGTACCAACACAACGATGACATAGGAAAAATCAAATGATTGCTGTATTCCTCTGTTTTTGTACAAATGAGAAATCTAGTATGATTGTCTATGACAAAACATTACATTAACTCATTTTGTTGGAATATAATTATGTATACTAGTTTTGTATAGTTGTAGCATGAATTAGAAATAGATTCATATTCAAAAATTGCAAGTTATTTCGAAAAAGTTTCTTGTGTGTATTTTTTATGAATGAGTTTAATTGAAATAAATTAATTACGAGTTTCGAATAAGAAAATGCGCAATTTCGATCATGCTCTTGTGGAATTTTTGGTCAAAAATGATCTTCATATTATGTCTTATTGTTTACGAGATATTTTGTTTGTTATTGTTCCATACAACACAAAAACCTCAAATTTTACCGATGTGTTACTTTTTTATTTTTTTTATTTATACGAAAATTACAGATTATTGTATATAAGTTTTATAATGTCCTATACCTAACTGTTACCGGATATAGGACACAAAATACTACCAAACACTTATTGCTCGCTTTGCTATATGAAAGCCAAAGCGGAAGGATCGGAAGCAATGTTTCCAGCGTCCTTATCAAAATATTGAAAGCCATTGTAAAGGGCAAATTAGGAATTAGAAAGATTATTATATTCAGATTTATGTGTTCCGCAGATCGGAAATCGAATAACAAGTTTTGTTTTGCTAAAATTTTTCGAAAATTCGAATATAGTAACTATTGCTCAGAGGTTTCATTTTCTGGCCATTCTAGGATTCGTGAAGTTGATGCAGTGCATAATATGATAGATTGGCACTTGAAGCACATTAGTTACCTTAGTTTTTTTTTTTTTTTTTTTTAAAAGGACTTGGCATAGACACTCTTTTGGTCTTAACTGCGTTATTTGCTCGGTCACCTCAGTTTGATCCGATAATGGTGAAATTGGTAAAATAACGATTGAAATTGGTGAAATAACAAAACTACGTACTTTCCAACAATATTCGCGTTAAGCGAAATTTATTAACGACAAAATATCGGTTTGTCTAATTCAACTACAGAAAATGGGGCAACTAAATTAGGTTCTCTAACAATCCTCGTAAAAGTCATATAGTGTCAAGTGTGGGGTTGTTATGACTATATTTGTCTTATAAAGTTCATTTATTTTAATTCTGTTTTATATTTTTTAATCACTTACGTACATATCACTATTTTATAATATAATAAAAATTTTTATTAAAAATATTAAGAGTAGTTGGTCACTAAATTGTTCGCTTTGTACTATCGATTATAATCGATATCCTCGCGTGTAGAAATATTTTTATTCAGCAGCTGAGCAATATCTCAAAGTTAAAATATAAATATTTTTGCTACGACCGTTGCTATTTCATTTATGTATGTTATATTTGTCTCTACATCACTCACTGCTGAATCGAAAACCGTAGTGTTTAAAGGTGCAATCTTACGGTTTTGTGGACACTAAAATTTTTGACTGGGCTAACCACTAGTATACCGTATGCTGGCTTAAGACTGTCGATGTCGATTGCCGTGAATTTTCCATCGATGGCCCGAACAAAGAATTTGCGCATTTGGAAGTTATTGGTTATTGGTAGTCCGGTTCAGACTTCTTAATAATTAATACACACATATACACAATAATATTTTATTTAATATACATATTAAGTTCATTGATTTTATTTTATTTATATTTATTGATTTTCATTTTATAATTTTATTTTTTATTATTTAAATACACAAATTCATTTTATTATATTTCACCACCACAGTAAATTTGTTGCGACGACACGTTGCACTTGCACCAGAAAAGATTATGTGAAGTAAAACCGTAGTTGTAATGGCTGACTTGTTGTCAGTAGAACAATGTGTTGTGTTATGACGTCACCTTCTTGTTCAAAATACATGTCTTATTTTGGAGTGGGACCAGATGCGCCGGCGGCGGTCAACACAGCACGTATTTTGAGCGCAATGGAATTGCATTGGTTTTGCATCATTGACCAGTGTTAGTTCACTATAATGTTAATAGTTGTTGGTTTGGCTATTGGATGTGTGATGGGGTTAGTGAACCCTTAGTTCAAATAAGTTGATTTATATTTGAATTTCACTAATTTGTTTGTTGTGGTAGTACGGAATATCGGTGAGTCGAATATTCGAGTTGCTACAGTTCAGAATACGGCGTACTCAATATACTTTTTTTTTAACTCTGTTCACGCGAATACACATATATATATGTTTATCCTTTTTGATCGAATTTTTATCTTGGTTCTGTAGGAAATAAAACTCTCATATTGGTACGAAGCTGCTTTATGAAATCTGAAGTATCTGTGTTTGGGTTCGAATTTTGATCGTTTATGAAGAACTCACCGAGCACCTTGATGTGTTGACCGTACATTAGCTCAAGATTAGGTTAGGTAAGTGTGGCCGTCCTAGAGGACTAGCATAGATTGGTCCGTAGCTATACCACATTTGAGGTACCTCCTCTCACTCGTTAAACCATCCCCAGCTAGAAGTCCCGGACCCCGATCTTAGTAAGATCCGTGAATAAATTTTGTTCTGCTAGACTAGGACAGGTGCAGAGAAAATGGAGTACCCTTTCCTCCTCCTCCTCATCACCGCAGCTGTGGCAGAAGTCATGGGCAGGAACACTCAGTCTGCTCGCATGTATCCCAATGAGACAAGGTCCCGTTATAGCTTCCACGACCATATCAATATGGTGCCGTCGAAGCATTAGCTCTGCTGGAGTGCAGTTGAAGTTTTTTGGTTTGTCGTTATACTTATAGAGTGGGACTTCAAGTCTACGGATATACTCATTGTAGAAGATCTTACTTTCAGTTTTGGTAGTCATTTAGAGAATTTGGCTTATGGCCAACGGGTAAATCGATCGACCATCGTTGGAATATACTGATAGCCATTCGATTGGGGCAGTGGCCCAAGTAAGTTCATGTGTATATGTTTATAATTTGCCAAGTTTTAATTTCGTGCGGCGGTGAACTTTTGACCTTTGACATTGGATACAAGATTTCGCCCAGTATTTATTCTTGGCCATTAATATTTTCAAACAACTCATTTTCTTGTGGCACGTGTGCCACAATCTAATAGACGAAAATTGTCCATCGCATGTTCTTTGAAACGAAAGGTCGATTCTTACCTATCGA
Organism: Tipula unca; assembly: GCA_951394425.1. NCBI lineage: Eukaryota > Metazoa > Arthropoda > Insecta > Diptera > Tipulidae > Tipula > Tipula unca. Next base: position 79,146,105 of record OX596380.1, read on the forward strand.
TGTCTCACCAAATTTGCTGCTGAAGAGAAGTTTCTTCTACGTGTGCACCTTTGTCAAATAGTATAACCAAATTCCTATGAAAATTCTATAACAGTTCAGCTAAACGTGGTATAAAGCGGAAGTAATAGTTCACACTTCACGCCGAAGACGCATTCTGATGCTTTAATATTAATTCCAAATGCCGAAAGTTGTTTAATATGGTCTCGAGATGTTCTCTATGCTCCATCTCAGACTGGCTCGCAATGAAAATATCATCGATATATGTAGGAAAATATGAAGACCAGCCATTTTAAAACTTCATTGTGGAATAACAGGAGTGTCTGGGCTGAGTTTCGAAGACCAAATGGCATTCGAGTGACACCGAAAAGCCCGAAGAAAGTTGGTATCACTGTTTTATGTAGATCCTCTGGGGCCATGGGAATATGATGATGTGTCCATATCAAGTCTATATGTGAGGAAATAGTGGCATCGGCGAGTTTCAACGAGAAACCATGAATGTGTGGAATTGAGTATCTATTCGGGATTGTGACAGTGTTTGGCTGGTTATAGTTTCCATAAGGGCGCCAGTCCTTGTGTTTCTTTCACCAAAAATATATATACAGATAGGTATCATTGAAATATGGCACTTTTATTGAGTTGAGACGATTAAAGCCGATATTGCAAAAGGCAGATTACATGATTTGAATTTAACATTAAATTACGGCTAATTAATCAACTGCAAACGTCAATACCCCTATTATAATAAATAGCACTTATTTTCTTCAAACACAATATCAACATTATCCTTCAGGTAACTAATTGATCCCACAATTAACAAATGTGTCCTTTTTTCTCGATTCCCCGAACAAATTCCAATTAATTAGGATTCATTAACATCATCAATAATTCCTTAAGTTATTCCAAAAATAATCTCCTTTATTTTGATCAATCCACCTCGGAAAATCGATTCAATGTGTGTAAAGTTACTCGATCGATTCAAAGTGTGTAAAGTTAGCCTGAAAATTATCCCGAAAAATACGATGGTAACACTAACACGAATATCACGCGATAATTTAATATCATCCCAAAAAAAAAATTTCTGTCACGATACTTTTTGGTATCAGCACGAAAACGAAATTTCTGTCACGATAGTTTTTAATATCACATCGAAAAATAAATTATGGTGGTTCCGTAATTCTTATCATTTCGAAAAAATGTTATCAAAAACGAAGATGTCTGATAATTTATTAAATATTGACCAAGCCTCGCTTGGTATGGGGTTTCTAGGAAATGGATATATGCCTTTTGTATGGTCGGGGGGCACTCACATGTCTCGTAAATCAAAATTGCACGGACATGTTTTCCAAGAATACCACCACAGTATCCTTTGCTTGTCGTAGGAGGCGACTAAACGGTTGGATCGCTGGGCTGACGACCCGCATCCGTAAAAAAAATAAAGTGTTTATAAAGTCAACAAAAAGAAAGATGGATACCGCCAAAACAACACCGGACTCCCGCTCAAGTACCCGGACACGAGATTTAGGATCGGCACGTGGAACGTGCAATCACTTAGAAAACCAGTAGCGTTAGATGGCCTAATCACGTGCATTCGGCTGGAACTCGTTGCTCTTCAAGAAACTCGCTGGCCTAAAAGTGGAGACTATGTGTCCCAGGGCTATACGTTGTTCTACAGTGGAGATGACCTCGGAAATCTTGGAGCTGGATTTCTTCTTGGGCCGCAGGTAAAGAACGCTGTTTTGGATTTCCAAGCAGTCAATAACCGATTGTGTAAGCTTCGCTTGCGAATGAAGTTAGCCAACCTGTCGATAATTTGTGTACATGCGCCCACAGAAGTCAGCCAGCCCCAAGATAAAGACTCATTTTACAATGACTTGGACGATCTGATGGGATCTATACTCGAACACGATGTTAGAATGGTAATTGGGGACTTTAATGCTAGAGCTGGCAGATATCAGACCGACTTGTGTGAAAACATAGGTCCGTACTCCCGACACGAAACTGCGACCGATAATGGTGAGAGAATGATGTACTTTGCGGTTGCTCATGATCTTAGAGTAGCAAGCACATTCTTCCCTCACAAACACATACATCTAGAGACATGGACACATCCTCGCGGAACTTCACGCAGACAAATTGACCATGTGTTAGTTTCTAAAGGACGGGCTCAGGTTGTGCAGGATGTGAGAACTTATCGGTCAGCTACCAAATACGTAGGCTTCGATCATCATTTGGTCGCTGCAAAGCTACGGTGGAAGTTTTCGTACAAGTCTGGGAACACAGCGAAACGCGTGGTACGATTCGACTGTGAAGGTCTGATAAATGAAGATCAAAAGAAACGATATGGATCTTGTCAGCGACAACATTAATGAAGCTAATTACCAGTCTGACTGCGTGAACTCTGTCTGGGAGGTACTGAAAACTTCGGTTGTCAGTGCTGCTCAACATACTTTAGGTATAGTGAAAGTCAGACCCAGGAATGATTGGTTTGATGACGAGTGTCGTCTTGTAGTTGAGCAACAAAATATAGCCCATAATGAAGTGCAACAACGTCCCACAATCGCGAGGAAAAACAAGGCTGCTCTCATGATGACTTGCTTTGACTGATAAGAAAATACTTACAAATGGAAATTTTTTACATAACAAAACATATTCGTGATGCTACTATCACTATAAGACACAATATGAATGTTATCTTGATCTAAACTTCGCCAAAAGTATAATTTAAAAAAAAAACAGGTATTACAACGCATTACAAATTTAGATTATTATGCAAGAGTCGAGAGAAAAAGTATAAATATTTTTTAAACAACATTTTGCAATATCACGCAGCGATAAGAAAATATATTCTTATCGCACATTAATACCCCAATTACCGAAGTCAATTGTAGTAATAAATTGTTGATGATGTTATTAATTTTTAAATTTATTTCGATTATTCTCGAACGGGAAAGCACTAAATGTTTCCAAACGCCCAAATCTGTGAACATCAGTCGTTAAATGTGTTCTAGTGATTAATGCTCCTTTCGAGCAAAATCTCGGGGAAATTGATTTTAAAATCAATTTTATTAATACTATTCATAAATTGAAACTCTGATTCGTCGAATTCACGGGTTGGGGGCAATTGAGTTAACAATACGATGTTCCAAACTTTGACGTGATCTCAGTCAACTAAAATTTCTTCATAACTCCCGGATATATGTTCAATATGAATTGGATCGAGAATGAAATGAAATACCATATCAAACATTAGTTGTACATTAGTAAATCTTGTTTGTAAAATAAACCTTGAATCATGGGGCAAACCTAACCCTAAATTTGCCATTATTTTTAATAATGCCATTAATGATTTACCTAATCTAATTGATCTAATTGATTTCTACATTACAAGAGGTATATCCGAAAATCACATTTTTCTAGAAAATAGTGAAATTCTCTCATCGGACCACTCGCCCGTCATTATGACTGTTAGTTCCACGATTGTTAATAAAGAAAATCCACCTAGACTAACAAATAACAAAACCAATTGGGAATTATTTAGGAAATTGGTTGAATATAACACCGATCTTCTTGTACCAATCAAGGATCCGGTTCAATTAGAAAATGAAGTGGAACTATTAATCAATAATATACAACAAGCAGCATGGGATAGCACCCCTGTAATCCAAAACAAGGAGCGTAATAATTTCATTTATCCAGTCGAGATCAGGGAGTTGGTTAATGAAAAACGGAAAGCAAGGAAAACATGGCAGAGAAACCGAGCACCACAAAGCAAAATAATTTTTAATTACCTCTGCAATAAGCTTAAGCAAAGAATTAGAGACGTAAAAAATGAATCGGTCACCCGTTATCTTCGTAGTCTTACAGACACTAAAGAAACAGAGTATTCTCTATGGAAAGCTACAAAAGCATTAAAAAGACCAAATTATCAAATACCGCCAATAAAAAATGATGAGGGAAATTGGGTAACAAGTGCCAAACAGAAAGCAGCACTGTTCGCATCTCATCTTGAAGAAACGTTCCAACCATATGCTAGACAATCAGCGGATGAAAATATAATACCAGTGCACAAGGAGGATTGTAGGAAAATACCACCTGTAACTCTACGAGAGTTGTAAAATGAAATTAACCATAACATAAATACGAAAAAATTTCCTGGCTACGATTTAATTACAGGTGAAATAGTGAAGGCACTTCCTGAGAAAGGGATGCGAAAACTTCTTCATATAATCAACGCTTCATTTCGACTGAAATATGTACCTCTGCAATGGAAAGTAGCAGAAATAATTATGATACCAAAGCCGAGCAAACCATCTATAATCATAAAAGGTCATATAGGCCAATATCTCTGCTTCCAATACTTTCGAAAATTTTTGAGAAACTGTTATATAAAAGGATGAAACCTATAATACTTGAGAGAAAGCTAATACCACCACATCAGTTCGGATTTAGAGAAAACCACTCCACCATAGAGCAAATTCACAGGATTACAAGTATTATTGAAGATGCACTTGAATATAAGAAAATATGCTCAACAATATTTCTGGATGTAGCACAGGCCTTCGATAAAGTATGGCATCTTGGATTGGAATTTAAACTGCATCGAGATTTGCCAAAAGAATACTTTCAGATATTGAAATCTTACATTGATAACAGATATTTTCGCGTTAGAAGTGAAGAACAATTTTCCGAGGTAAAGAGGGTATCTGCAGGGGTTCCCCAAGGTAGCGTGCTAGGGCCAGTGTTGTATTTACTTTACACAAGTGATTTACCGAACACAAGCGGCACAACAATAGCAACATTTGCGGACGATACTGCATTTTTAGCTACTGGTAAAGTAGACGAAGCAACCAGAAAACTGCAACGGGCTACGAACCAACTTAGTAACTGGACCAAAAAATGGCGCATTAAGATGCTAAGTTAAAATGGAAAGAGCACATTAAAAAGAAAAAGGAGGAACTACACATTAAATATAGAAATATGTATTGGCTAATTGGAAGGTATTCAGAGCTGTCAATACCTAATAAGTTGCTACTATACCAACAAGTTTTAAAACCTATATGGACTTATGGTATTCAGCTTTGGGGCTGTACTAAGAAAACCAATATTAAAATAATACAAGCTTTTCAAAATAAAGTGTTACGTGGAATAGTGAACGCTCCTTGGTACATAAGAAACGATAACCTACATATGGACCTCCGCATGGAAAACGTCAGCGAAGAAATAACAATTCATGCAAAGAAACACATACAACGGCTTGGTCAACATGAAAATGTTGAGTTACGTGGTATGCTGAGTAACACAAATGGAGTACGAAGGCTCCAAAGAAAGAAACCACTGGAATTGGGAAGACTACAATAGGGTGGCCAAATTTTTAGAGACTAACTAATGGGTTATATCTCTGCAAATTGAACATAAGAAAGATAGAGAAATTACTAGATGATATATGTAATCAGTTGTAATATTTAAAACAATAAAAACCTATGAATGATTGATTTGATGACGTATCGTCTTGTAGTCGAGTAACAAAATATAGCCCATAGTGAAATGCAACAACGTCTCACAATGGTAAATAAAAATAAGGCTACTCTTGCTAGGAATGCTGCAGATTTGTAGACGAAAGAAACGAGAATGGTGGAAGGCCGAGGAATTCACTAAAGCCATGCATAGATTAGAATGAAACCGATCACCTCTTGATATGCGGTGGGGAGACTTTGTGTAACTATCTCTCGACCTTATACAATTAATATGGAGAAACAAGGTTATGCCTGATGAATGGAAAGTGGCCGCGATATGCTCCATCTTCAAGAAGAGAAAACGCTTAAAGTGAAGTGTAGGTCAGTAATGACCTTTAAAAAAATTTGTTATATAATAATCAAATAAAATTTTACTCAAATACATTTTTACAAACTGATTATTTTTCAAATAAAATTGGTTAGTATACATATGTACATATTTAAACATGATTATGATATGCTCACTGTACGGAAACCTCGGGTATGAAGTTCATGCGGACTTTAATAGTCTGCTCACAACGTGCTGAATATATGCTATTTCTTAATAAAAATACATACAGATACTCAGACGCATCTGTATAAGCACGCCGTGCAGTTTAGCTACAAACAACTAATCTAAATCACATGGTCAACTGTTTTAACACTTCAATGTTTATGAACGTCCAAATAATCGCTATTTATGATACATGTGTTAAAAATGGCCTTCTATTTCGTGAGAAGAACTTTTACATGTGCCACATGCTTTTTGTGGTTGTTTTTCAAAAACTTTTCGTTTCATAAATTTTGTCGTTTACCAACTATTATTATAGTTTATTCTTCCTTCTTCGCGTCTTTTTGGTTGATTTTTACCGTCATTGACTTTTCTATCTTTGTTTCTACCACTATTTATTCTATAATTGTAAATATTTATGTGTGTAGACCCTACCTATTATTGATGATAGCCTTCTATGTCTGGCTTCGATTTTTTTTGTGTACGTGAAAGGCTAAATATGATAAGATCATATACACTGAGCAGAGAGAAGGTGAATATATATAGGAAGATTCTTTCTCCGTTTTGATTTCTTGCTATAAATACAATTATCTTCTAAAATATATTGCTATTTTTAAGAAATCTCAAGCCCCAGTATTGATACCTTCATACTATCCACATATCTCAATAGCTGGTATAAAAGTAAAAGCTGTGAATATTTTGGCCGAACTGAAAGAACCACCATAAATGTTGGTTAAAGAAAATACAATTTAAATATTTTATTACTTGATCTTTCGAAATTTTAAATAATATGTTTGGGCTTTGGGGTTTTAACAGATTTCATTATCACAAGCAATTCTCATCAGTTCATATACAAATTCAGTATAGCAAAGCTCGCTTTTTTCGGACATTAAGCAATAAACAAGAGGAACTATATTGCTGCATGTATCTGTTGCTACCCGACCGTGTATGCTGAAAACTTGACTTTTTTAATAGAAAGTAAAAACAATTTCCTATCGATGAACTGTTCAGGTATTTTGCTGGAAACAGATGTGCGGAACTGCAAATGAAACACAAGTGCAGAATTATTTGACATTTGGTCTATCCAAAATGTGATTGAGTTATGTCATATTATTTGCACAAGCGACTTTGGTTCATTAAAAAAAAAAAAAGTCTTCGAAAATGAAAAGTAAAATTGTGTAGCCTTCCGCTGTGCAGCGAAATTAGAAATAGAGAAAACTTGCACAATTATGCACAGCCTGCAGAACACATGTATTTCATTCCATATAAACTAGTATTATCTGTCTCTGCTGTTAAAATGGAAATATTTTCTACAGAGAGCATTAAATTCAGCAGTCATAGAGAACATTATTTGGAATGGTTTTAATACTGTCTGTGTTCTTAATGATTGTGTTCAGTAGGATTTACTTTGATTTTAGGTTGTTCATTTTCATCGATGAAAGTTGTAACCTTTCTTTTCGAGAAGTACCTATTTTAAAAGACCATAGCCCCGAGAGAGTTATCTCTAATAAGGATAATTCGTATACATAGTTTTGAAACTACGCGTACTAATGTTTATTGATAATTAATTTTGTATTTATATAATTAACATAAATAGAAAAAAATGTGTATTAAAAAATATGTGAAAATAATTTATGGACAGTTTATTACAATTTTCCCAAAGACTTTTCATTCTACTTTATTTTCTATCTTTATTTCGTGTTGAAAGCGAAGACACTTATAATGTTTAGCAAGGTAACATTCTGAACACTTTTTTCGGGATGGAAAGGTTTTTTCGGGCTAACTAATCTATATTGAAATTATTTACCTGTAATATCTGCACAAAAACAAAAATTTATTTAATATTTATTTAATTTTAACTTTGTTTAAGCGATACTTTTTGCGTATTGACATTGAGAAAAAATAAACTGAAGTTCTTTCTGGGATTTTAGCTGAACTTATAATTATTTTTGACATAATCATTTAATTAAACTTTAGGAATAGTAGCTTTGGACCATTTCCAATTTAAACTTTTTTCAGGAAACTGCCCATTTCTAAGGAAAATTGGACAATATAAATTACTTACACCAAAATGTATGACTTACACCAAAAACTAATTTTGATTTTTATGATTTTCATTATGTTACAATCATTGAACTCACTGTCAATAGAGATTCTGTCTTTCGTGATTTCGTATCCCACCATAAATTACTTTTAACATTGGTGTCATTATCGGAAAAGATGACAAGTCTCAATTAACGGAAAAAGATAATAGAATTTTATATATTTTTATACATTTTCTTCGAAATCACACATAATTTAATCAAATTATTAATTAATTATCTTATAAAATCACATTAAAATTGATGAATAAGAATTATTTACCACTTTTTACACTAATAATTGTAACATAATTTAAAGATTTTACCTTTTTTTGTTCAATTGTTTTTCTATATTTTATTTTTTGACAGATGCCGATGATGTAAAAGTTGATTGTCGTGTTTTACGGTCACACTATCATATCCCAGTTGTACGACTGAGTGCTCTATGCGCGCTCATTGATCAATCGCGGTGATCGCTCCATTAATGCTCACCGTGAGCATCATTTTACACCATATTTCGTGTAAAAATGTACGAATAGCAACCGAATAGAATAGAAAATAGCGTGAAATAGTATTGGTAATACATAAAATAGGACATTGTTTGATAGATGGCGCTGTTTTAACGGAGTAGGAAATGTCGATAAGGTAGTTTTTATAGTATTTCAAATAAATTTTTTTCACAATACAAGAAATAATTTTAATTTTAAAACGTAAAAATTATTTATTTTGTCTTATAATATATATGTATACATGTTTATTAGCGGCCTAATATAAAATTATGATATATTCTATAAGAAATAAGAATCGTTTACCGATGACCGTTGTGGTGGAACAATAAATTCTGAAATAATACAAACAAGACATGCTAGCAGAACTATATGGACAACTACAATAATTATGGCTATTAAAAACTAAGCTAATATTCATCGAACTATTTTAATTAAAATTTCACTTAGAATTGAATTTTAATGGGTTTTTACCACAACCATATTTATTTTATAATAATATTCAATGTTTTATTTTTTATTTTATTTTTATCTATGGCAATATATGGTCGAAACCCATCGGATTCCGCACTAAATGCCGAATAATATTGAAAGCTGGACAACTGCACACAAAGTGCAAGCTGTCATCATCTTCCTCAAGACAGTCATCACAAATAACATCCTGAGATAAACCCATTCGATTCCTCTTAAATCGACCATGACCCGTTAGAATCGCAACCAAGATTCTTAGCTGGTCGTTTTTCAAAGATAGAGCATATTTAGTAGATTTCAAATTGGGCTCGCTAATGAAGTACTTCGCCAAACGACAACTAAAAGTAGCAAGCCACTGTATTCTTAGATCTTTCAAAGCGTAGTTCTTTATAACTTTCTTGACGTAGTTAAAAGATAATGGAGCCGCGGGTTCAGGTCCAAATATAGTTAGCGGAGAACCGGATTTGGCTAAACAATCCGCGATCTCATTCCCTTCGATGTCACAATGTGCTGGCACCCACAATACCGTAACGGTATTGTTGGAGCACAGGAGATTAATGAAGCGTTTGCAATCATTGACAAGTTTGGAGATAGTCAATGGATTTTTCAATGAATTGAGCACAGCTTTGCTATCAGTGCACAGAATAATGTTTTTGTTTTTAACAGCAAAGTTCAAAGCTTCCATAACACAATACGTTAGCGCTATGAATTCCGCTTGGAAAACAGTGCAGTGCAAACCAAGACTGCCAAAGGATCTCTACTTGGACCATGGACAGTACATTCCAAATCCAGCACTGAGGCTAGAACGAGAGCCATCTGCAAAAAAGACTAAGGACTCGTCTAATTTTTGAAGAAAATTCTCCGAAAACCACAAATCCCTTGAAGGATAAACCACCTTTAATAAGTTGGAGAAGTTGTATTCTGGTAGTGATCTATCATTAACCATATCAATTTCTGGTAAAAACCAAGTGTAGTTTTTAAAGAATAGTCTATGTCCCACGATAGAACCGAGAACATTCCAGGCCCCAATGCACCTCAAGCGGAACGCTGCAGAACAAGCAGTGCCACGAATAAAGGTGTGTAACTGGGGCAAGGAAAGAATGGACTCCATAGCAAGAAGTGGAGTCGAGGACATAGCTCCAGTAACAGCCCTACAAGCCGTGTTTGGAAAACTATTAAGTTTAACAGTAGATGCCTTTAGATTAACAACTGGCCACCACACAACAGACGCGTAAGATAATATCGGTAAGACCAGCGATTTATAAATAAAAAGCACCATCCTGGGTGTTAGATCCCAGGATTTCCCAAAAGCCCTTCTATATTGCCATAATATGGCAGTAGCTTTTTGTACTTTAGAGTCAAGATGAGGTTTCCAGGAAAGTATGCTATCTAAGATAACACCAAGGTGTTTGACTTGGTTACATCTGGTAATCGGTCTCCCAAAAAGAGATGGAATGGATAGATCCAGACCACTCCTGCGCCTAGTAAAGACAATTAAATCTGTCTTAGACGGGTTGACGTGCAGACCCTTGTCAATGCACCATGCCTCCGATAAAATATTCAGGTGTTTGCCTGAAACTGTTAAGACAAGATCATCAGAATAGCTTTGTTGCTGCAGCTTAACCAGTAAACCGTCAATGACCAAAAGCCACAGCAGAGGCGAGAGCACACCCCCCTGGGGACCTTGGCAACCTTGACAGAGACTGCGACTCCATCCAGTTCAGTCTCTACTGTGCGAGACTTGAGCATGGATTCAATCCATTTGACAATGATGTGATTATTACCAAAATTATTACAGGCATTAGTAATCGAGATAAACGAGGTGCTATCAAAAGCTCCCGCTATATCGAGGAAAGTACCTATAAGAAACTCTTTGTTATGGAGGGATCTTTTAATCCTAGTTACAAGTTCATGTAGGGCCGTTTCACAGGATTTACCAACTCTGTAAGCATGTTGCATGTTACTGAGCGGGAAGGTAATTAGATGTTGTCTCTAATATGTCTGTCGACGATTCTTTCTAAGGCTTTAAGAAAAGTTGAAGACAGACTAATAGGTCGAAAAGACTTGGGATCCGTATAATCGGATTTGCCAGCCTTCGGAATAAAAACGACTCTACTTCTGCTTCAGGATTTAGGAACAGCGCAGAAAGCAATACATGACTGGAAAAGGTTTATCAGATGGTCCTGAATGAAAGGAAAGCCGTGCTGTAATCAGCCGGGAAAACGCCATCAGGCCCACCAGCCTTATAAGGTGCAAAGGAAAATAGACTCCAGCGTAGAACATCGAGATTGATCAGTTTGTAAGCCATGTCCCAATCAGGAGCCACAAAAGGAGCCTTAGAGGATACAGTAGTAACATCATCTGAATTGAAAATGGAACAACCAGGAAAATGAACAGATAGAAGCAGCTCACCAACTTCTCTATGATGTGGGGTAAGCTGACCGTCAGGTAGACGAAGAGTATCAGGTCTACAAACACCATTCTTGGCTTTGTTTGGTTTAGCCACCGCCGACAGGCTATTAATTGCTCTCTGAGCGGATCTTAAACTTCGTTTATATACTTTCTGAGCCACCAGAAAATTATCCCAATCAATCTGACAATTGAAGTTTTTTGCTTTATTTTTAAATTAATTCCTTAACCTTTTGAGGTCAGAATTTCAAAAGGGTTTGTTATTAGACGTTTGGTTCGTAATAAGAGGACAAGAATATTCAAAAGCAGTCGAAATTGCCGACTCATTGCAACACATTCAAGAACTAGATATATTTTTAAACATGCATAATATAGATATATGTCTTATATCAGAAACCCATTTCACCAAAACTTCATGCACTACATCCTGAGAACAAAGCCAGAAGTGGATCAGCTATCCTCATAAAAGAGTATATAAAACATAACGAAGAACCAAAAGTTGAGAACCTGTCCATGCAAGTCACAACAATCAAAATACAATTAACCAATATTAAAACATGCAGTATCTCAGCAATATATTGCCCTCCAAGATACAATCTCAAACAAGTAGATTATACTAATCTTCTGAAAACGCTAGGAAGTGTCTTTTTAGTTGGAGGTGACTTTAATGCAAAAAATACATATTGGGGATCTCGGTTAACGACCGCTAAAGGAAAAGAACTGTTCGCAGCAGGCAAACAACTAAAATGCGAGTTTCACTCAGGCGGTACATCAATCTATTGGCCTACGGATACCAGTAAGATTCCAGATCATATAGACTTCTTTATTACAAAAGGGATTTCAGATATTTATATCCATATAGAGAACAGTGAAAGTCTATCATCAGATCATTCACCAGTTATTATGATACTTAGCCAAACAATTATTTTGAAAGAGAGCAACCCGAAATTAACGAGCTTCAAAACCAATTGGGATCTCTTCCAAACACAGTTAACAGAATGAATTAGTCTGCAGAACCCAATTGAGGGACCAGTCCAAATAGAAGACGAATTAGATAAGCTCATCCATAATATCCAATATGCTGCGTGGGAAAGCACTCCAAATAATAGGCAGGAAATGAAGCGCAATGCAAGAAAGCTGGACAACTGCACACAAAGTGCAAGCTGTCATCATCTTCCTCAAGACAGTCATCACAAATAACATCCTGAGATAAACCCATTCGATTCCTCTTAAATCGACCATGACCCGTTAGAATCGCAACCAAGATTCTTAGCTGGTCGTTTTTCAAAGATAGAGCATATTTAGTAGATTTCAAATTGGGCTCGCTAATGAAGTACTTCGCCAAACGACAACTAAAAGTAGCAAGCCACTGTATTCTTAGATCTTTCAAAGCGTAGTTCTTTATAACTTTCTTGACGTAGTTAAAAGATAATGGAGCCGCGGGTTCAGGTCCAAATATAGTTAGCGGAGAACCGGATTTGGCTAAACAATCCGCGATCTCATTCCCTTCGATGTCACAATGTGCTGGCACCCACAATACCGTAACGGTATTGTTGGAGCACAGGAGATTAATGAAGCGTTTGCAATCATTGACAAGTTTGGAGATAGTCAATGGATTTTTCAATGAATTGAGCACAGCTTTGCTATCAGTGCACAGAATAATGTTTTTGTTTTTAACAGCAAAGTTCAAAGCTTCCATAACACAATACGTTAGCGCTATGAATTCCGCTTGGAAAACAGTGCAGTGCAAACCAAGACTGCCAAAGGATCTCTACTTGGACCATGGACAGTACATTCCAAATCCAGCACTGAGGCTAGAACGAGAGCCATCTGCAAAAAAGACTAAGGACTCGTCTAATTTTTGAAGAAAATTCTCCGAAAACCACAAATCCCTTGAAGGATAAACCACCTTTAATAAGTTGGAGAAGTTGTATTCTGGTAGTGATCTATCATTAACCATATCAATTTCTGGTAAAAACCAAGTGTAGTTTTTAAAGAATAGTCTGTAGCAGCTCGAATATTCGACTCACCGATATTCGATTCTGCCACAAACAAAACAATTAGTGAAATTCAAATATAAATCAACTTATTTGAATTAAGCATTCACTAACCCCATCACACATCCAATAGCCGAACCACTACTATAAAACATTTATAGTAAAAACTAACAATGTCGACCGTCGCTGGCGCATGTGTTCCCTCAACAAAACGAACACGAAGGCGACGTCACAAAACAAAAACAACAAATCATTCGTCCATTACCAAAACAATATCAGCAAGACAACACTTGACAACGCGTCATTAAATGGTGGTGGAAATTAAAAATTAATATAGTTCAAAAACAATAATAATAATTGTAAAAATAAATATAAATAAATTTGTGATATATATAAATAAATAATATAGTTCTAAAAATAATAAATAAATTACAAACTATTATAAATAAATGAACATTTATTTTTGGTGTAATTGTGTTTTTATTTAATCAAAAAGTCTGGATTAAATTAATTAATTGGAATATTAATCCAACAAGTGGTGACCCTAACGTCGGTTTTTACCGAGCAAAAAATATAAAACACATACCATTTACCACATTACATACCAGATAAAAAGCAACCACGTGGGAAGAAAATAAACACGTATCAACGTAGGATTTTTACAATTTTGGACACGTGCGTAGGGCCATCCCACGTACCAACGTGGGAATAATAATATACACGTGGCGAAGGGACCGCAACCCAACCACGCAACGCGGGACACCGTGGGACAACAAAAAACGGTGTAGCGACCTACCCACACCGCAACGAAGCAGCAGCAACAACAGGAGTAACAGCACAAACAACAACAGCATCGAGGACCATCAGCAGCAGCAGAAACAACAGCAAAATACAAAAACGGTACCAAGTTTTTTTTATATATATATTTTTTTTCTTGAACATTTAAAACTCAAATTATCATTTTTTTTTTTTTTTTTAATTAACGTTGAATCATTTTTTTTGTTACAAATTAACGTAAACTCAATTTTTTTTTCATTCATACATTTTAACGTAGCATCAATATTTTCTTTTTCTGTACAATTTTATATATATTTTTTTTTCACCACCATTCGTACCAATCCAAAATATCTCACACCCTGGTCGTTTTCTCGCTGCAACAAAATTCACCTCGCATGAATTAAGTTTATTTTTATATTTATTTTTTTTAAATTTCAACGAGCCCCCCCAATATAAGGTAGGACGCAAAGGAACTCCATATTCGGGGGTATCTCGCATCGGGCGTTAAAAAAGAAGGAGCATCCCGGCCTTCAAACCATTCACTACACGGTAACCATTCCGCTTTAAAATTTTGTATTGTTGTATTTTTTTATTGTATTGGTTTGTTGTTAACAAAAGAACAAAATGACAGAAGATGCAAAACATCTATCACAGGACATGGACACCACGCCTGAAGGCGCTAGTCCACAAGTAGAGATCGCGGCATCACATCAGCGAATCACAATACAACCTTTCTGGCCACAAAGAGTAAACACATGGTTTCAGCTCGCCGAAATACAATTCGGGCTACAAGGCATATACGCTGATAAAACAAAGTACCTGCAAACATTATCAGCTTTGCAACCAGAAACGTGCGATGTGATCTCGGATCTCCTCCTCAATCCGCCGACAACCAACCAATACAACACATTAAAGCAAACGCTGCTAGAACGACTAGCACCATCGGGCGAACGTCAACTGGAACAATTGCTTTCAGGCCAGCAATTAGGCGACCAAAAACCATCTGACGCTTTACGCCACATACAAACATTGGCTAACAATAATTTTAATGAAAACATCATTAAATCTTTGTGGGTACGTAAAATGCCGGAGTTGATTCGCATAGCGCTGGTAGCACAGCCCGAATCCTCCACGACACAAACGTTAGCCAAAATAGCGGACAAGATGTATGATGTCATAAACATCACATCTCAAAGCGTCAGTCAAGTCAATGCACCATACCGGCAATCAAGAGAACGCAGTGGAGACAGAACTCCCCGTTCAACAACACAAGCACCAAACACACTCGAAGCAAGACTGGCGAGAATCGAGTCCAGACTCGACGGGCTACTCAGAGGTCGAAGCCGTTCGCGTGGACGACGAGCTCCCTCACGCAATCGAACCCGCAGTCCCAGCAACAACATATACCAACATGGTAAATGCTGGTTCCACACAAAGTTTGGTAGAGCCGCCAGAAAATGCACGCCACCGTGCAATTTCACCACGTCGCAACCATCGACGTACGCGGCCGCCGTAAAGATGGACATTGACCACCAAAAAAACTGTTAGAGTCACGGGTCGAGAGCAACATGCCTCCCCTGACCACAAACACACCCTATACGTCACGTTTGTTTGTGTACGATAGACACAACAAACTCACCTACTTAGTCGACACTGGCGCTGACCTTTCGGTTATTCCAGCAATGAATTTCAAAATGAATTACACATTGTCAAATCGAAATTCAAATCTAGTCTTATCGGCTGCCAATGGTTCAATCATCCACACGTACGGCACAAAATTGCTTAACGTGGATATCGGACTCAAACGAACCTTCACGCACGCTTTCATACTAGCTGCAGTGAACCGTCCGATCATTGGCGCCGATTTTCTAAGCAAATTCGGACTTCTTGTTGATGTTAAGAACAAACGGCTGATTGATCCAGCTACAAAGCTGTCAATAAACGCCACAATGGTTCGTGTTAACACACCAACACCGATCCATTTCAACATCGACAACGGCTACGGCACTCTGCTCAAAAAGTACCCACTACTTACAGCAGAGCCGAACTACAAAATGCCAGTCCGACACAACGTGGTACATCACATCGTCACGGAAGGCCATCTGCCCGTGTCGAGACCACGCAGACTAGATTCGGTGCGTCACAAAGCTGCACAAGCAGAATTTCAACACATGGTGGAATTAGGGATTTGTCGAACATCGACATCTTCCGTCTCTTGTCCACTTCACATGGTCAAGAAGAAAGATCAAGACTGGAGGCCATGTGGGGACTATCGGCGTTTAAACACGGTTACGATACCGGATCGCTACCCGATACCCCACATTCAAAACTTCACCATGCACTTGCATGGCTGCAAAGTTTTCTCCAAACTTGATCTCATCAGAGGTTATCACCACATTCCCGTGGCACCTGAAGACGTTTTCAAAACGGCAATCACCACACCATTTGGCCTCTTCGAATACACCCGAATGCCATTTGGATTACGCAATGCCGCACAAACGTTTCAGCGCTTCATGAACGAAGTCGTTCGAGATCTCGACTTCGTTTTCGTCTACATAGACGACATTCTTGTGGCATCTCAAACTGAGGAACAACACAAACTCCATCTGGAAACACTTTTCCAACGACTTGTCGAGTTTGATGTTCACATCAAGAGCTCAAAATGCGTCTTCGGCGCATCCACTCTTGATTTCCTCAGCCACAAGATTACCGCTAATGGCATCCTTCCGTCACAAGACCGAATCAATGCCATTAAAGAATTTCCAGCTCCAACATCAATCAAAAGTATTCAGCGATTCATCGGCATGGTCAACTACTACCACCGATTTATACCAAAGCTCGCTAAAATACTCAACCCAATTCACAGCCACCTGGCAGTACTACTACGTAAGCCCAAAACCGCCAAGAACTTCTCTTGGCCTGACGAATGTCAACACGCATTCACGTCACTCAAGGCTGAATTGGCACGCACAACACTCTTGTCTCATCCACTGAGCGACTCAAAGCTCAGCATAACTACTGATGCATCAAACACTGCTGTCGGAGCAGTCATGCAACAGTACAACGACAAGTGTTGGGAGCCCCTGGGATTCTTCTCAAAGAAGCTCTCGGATGCCGAAAAGAAATACTCTGCATTCGATCGGGAATTACTCGCAATATATCTAGCAATCAAACACTTCAGATATTTTGTCGAGGGTCGGGACTTCACAATTTACACCGACCACAAGCCTCTCACTCGAGCAATTCAGTCTAAAACTGAACGCAATCCAAGGCAAGCACGCCACTTGGATTACATTAGTCAATTTACCACGGACATCCAGCATGTTCAAGGTACCGAAAACGTTGTCGCGGATACACTTTCGCGCACAACAGCAAACGAAACGGCCACAGTCGAGACTCACTTCGACTGCAACAAAATCGCACAAGCGCAAAAAGCAGACTTGGAACTTCAGAATTTACTTTCTGGTTCTGCTTGTCACGCCAGTTCATCACTGAAACTGGAGCTTTTCAAACTACCTGGCCTCGAACTCCACTGCGAAACATCTACGGGTGCAAATCGCCCGTACATCGCAGAGCAACTACGTCGAACCATCTTCGACACACTACACGGTATCTCACATCCTGGTGTCCGCGCAACTCGTAAATTGATTACTGCTCGATACTTTTGGCCCAGCATAAACAAAGACGTGACCAATTGGGCACAATCCTGTTTATCCTGCCAAAAATCGAAAGTCCAGCGACACACAAAATCGCCTCTTGGACAATTCGCAATTCCACCTGGTCGATTCGAGCACATTCATTTGGATGTCGTAGGACCACTTCCTCCATCCAATGGATACTCATATCTACTCACCTGTGTCGATCGTTTCACTCGATGGCCAGAAGCGTACTGCATGACCGACATGTCTGCAGCAACCATTGCCACCACATTCGTTCAGAACTACGTATCACGATTTGGCGTTCCACTTGACATCACCACTGATCAAGGAACCCAATTCGAGTCGAAACTTTTCACGGAGTTAACGAAACTCCTCGGCTCGCATCGGATACGTACAACGGCTTACCATCCGCAAGCCAATGGCATGGTCGAACGTTTCCACCGCCAGCTCAAAGCTGCTCTCAAGGCCCGAGGCAACACCATACACTGGAGCTCCGAAGTACCAATCGTTCTACTTGGTATTCGAGCAACGGTTAAAGAAGATCTGAAGTGCTCACCAGCTGAAATGGTTTACGGTCAAACCATCAAGCTACCCGGTGAGTTCTTCGTCGAACATCCTCTACCGTCTCCATCCACAACCGACACAGTCATCGACCAACTCCGCACCACCATGCAAAATCTTATCCCCACGGCAACAAGACCAACGAATGAAAGCAACATATTCATTCCCAAATCGCTCAACAATTGCGATTACGTCTTTGTCCGGGTTGATAAGGTTCGAACTGGATTACAATCTCCATACGATGGGCCATACAAAGTTATACGCCGCTTACGCAAGCAATTCATTGTCTCAATCAAAGACAAACACCACTCAATCTCAATCGACAGATTGAAACCGGCGTACGGTATTCTCAACACAGCTGATCAAATATCAGCCAGCAAACGATATAAAACCGTCCGGTTCACCGTATAACGTCTCAAAACCCATGGTTTCTCATCTGGAGAGGGGGTACTGTAGCAGCTCGAATATTCGACTCACCGATATTCGATTCTGCCACAAACAAAACAATTAGTGAAATTCAAATATAAATCAACTTATTTGAATTAAGCATTCACTAACCCCATCACACATCCAATAGCCGAACCACTACTATAAAACATTTATAGTAAAAACTAACAATGTCGACCGTCGCTGGCGCATGTGTTCCCTCAACAAAACGAACACGAAGGCGACGTCACAAAACAAAAACAACAAATCATTCGTCCATTACCAAAACAATATCAGCAAGACAACACTTGACAACGCGTCATTAAATGGTGGTGGAAATTAAAAATTAATATAGTTCAAAAACAATAATAATAATTGTAAAAATAAATATAAATAAATTTGTGATATATATAAATAAATAATATAGTTCTAAAAATAATAAATAAATTACAAACTATTATAAATAAATGAACATTTATTTTTGGTGTAATTGTGTTTTTATTTAATCAAAAAGTCTGGATTAAATTAATTAATTGGAATATTAATCCAACAAGTCTATGTCCCACGATAGAACCGAGAACATTCCAGGCCCCAATGCACCTCAAGCGGAACGCTGCAGAACAAGCAGTGCCACGAATAAAGGTGTGTAACTGGGGCAAGGAAAGAATGGACTCCATAGCAAGAAGTGGAGTCGAGGACATAGCTCCAGTAACAGCCCTACAAGCCGTGTTTGGAAAACTATTAAGTTTAACAGTAGATGCCTTTAGATTAACAACTGGCCACCACACAACAGACGCGTAAGATAATATCGGTAAGACCAGCGATTTATAAATAAAAAGCACCATCCTGGGTGTTAGATCCCAGGATTTCCCAAAAGCCCTTCTATATTGCCATAATATGGCAGTAGCTTTTTGTACTTTAGAGTCAAGATGAGGTTTCCAGGAAAGTATGCTATCTAAGATAACACCAAGGTGTTTGACTTGGTTACATCTGGTAATCGGTCTCCCAAAAAGAGATGGAATGGATAGATCCAGACCACTCCTGCGCCTAGTAAAGACAATTAAATCTGTCTTAGACGGGTTGACGTGCAGACCCTTGTCAATGCACCATGCCTCCGATAAAATATTCAGGTGTTTGCCTGAAACTGTTAAGACAAGATCATCAGAATAGCTTTGTTGCTGCAGCTTAACCAGTAAACCGTCAATGACCAAAAGCCACAGCAGAGGCGAGAGCACACCCCCCTGGGGACCTTGGCAACCTTGACAGAGACTGCGACTCCATCCAGTTCAGTCTCTACTGTGCGAGACTTGAGCATGGATTCAATCCATTTGACAATGATGTGATTATTACCAAAATTATTACAGGCATTAGTAATCGAGATAAACGAGGTGCTATCAAAAGCTCCCGCTATATCGAGGAAAGTACCTATAAGAAACTCTTTGTTATGGAGGGATCTTTTAATCCTAGTTACAAGTTCATGTAGGGCCGTTTCACAGGATTTACCAACTCTGTAAGCATGTTGCATGTTACTGAGCGGGAAGGTAATTAGATGTTGTCTCTAATATGTCTGTCGACGATTCTTTCTAAGGCTTTAAGAAAAGTTGAAGACAGACTAATAGGTCGAAAAGACTTGGGATCCGTATAATCGGATTTGCCAGCCTTCGGAATAAAAACGACTCTACTTCTGCTTCAGGATTTAGGAACAGCGCAGAAAGCAATACATGACTGGAAAAGGTTTATCAGATGGTCCTGAATGAAAGGAAAGCCGTGCTGTAATCAGCCGGGAAAACGCCATCAGGCCCACCAGCCTTATAAGGTGCAAAGGAAAATAGACTCCAGCGTAGAACATCAAGATTGATCAGTTTGTAAGCCATGTCCCAATCAGGAGCCACAAAAGGAGCCTTAGAGGATACAGTAGTAACATCATCTGAATTGAAAATGGAACAACCAGGAAAATGAACAGATAGAAGCAGCTCACCAACTTCTCTATGATGTGGGGTAAGCTGACCGTCAGGTAGACGAAGAGTATCAGGTCTACAAACACCATTCTTGGCTTTGTTTGGTTTAGCCACCGCCGACAGGCTATTAATTGCTCTCTGAGCGGATCTTAAACTTCGTTTATATACTTTCTGAGCCACCAGAAAATTATCCCAATCAATCTGACAATTGAAGTTTTTTGCTTTATTTTTAAATTAATTCCTTAACCTTTTGAGGTCAGAATTTCAAAAGGGTTTGTTATTAGACGTTTGGTTCGTAATAAGAGGACAAGAATATTCAAAAGCAGTCGAAATTGCCGACTCATTGCAACACATTCAAGAACTAGATATATTTTTAAACATGCATAATATAGATATATGTCTTATATCAGAAACCCATTTCACCAAAACTTCATGCACTACATCCTGAGAACAAAGCCAGAAGTGGATCAGCTATCCTCATAAAAGAGTATATAAAACATAACGAAGAACCAAAAGTTGAGAACCTGTCCATGCAAGTCACAACAATCAAAATACAATTAACCAATATTAAAACATGCAGTATCTCAGCAATATATTGCCCTCCAAGATACAATCTCAAACAAGTAGATTATACTAATCTTCTGAAAACGCTAGGAAGTGTCTTTTTAGTTGGAGGTGACTTTAATGCAAAAAATACATATTGGGGATCTCGGTTAACGACCGCTAAAGGAAAAGAACTGTTCGCAGCAGGCAAACAACTAAAATGCGAGTTTCACTCAGGCGGTACATCAATCTATTGGCCTACGGATACCAGTAAGATTCCAGATCATATAGACTTCTTTATTACAAAAGGGATTTCAGATATTTATATCCATATAGAGAACAGTGAAAGTCTATCATCAGATCATTCACCAGTTATTATGATACTTAGCCAAACAATTATTTTGAAAGAGAGCAACCCGAAATTAACGAGCTTCAAAACCAATTGGGATCTCTTCCAAACACAGTTAACAGAATGAATTAGTCTGCAGAACCCAATTGAGGGACCAGTCCAAATAGAAGACGAATTAGATAAGCTCATCCATAATATCCAATATGCTGCGTGGGAAAGCACTCCAAATAATAGGCAGGAAATGAAGCGCAATGCTAGCTATCCAGAGGAAGTGAGAGAACTTCTTAAAAATAAAAGAAAAGCACGGAAGAATTGGCAAAAACATCGAAATCCTGAAAATAAAAGAGTATTTAACCATTTGTGTAACAAATTAAAATACCTTATAAAAGACATTAAAAATCAATCAGTTAATAAATACCTCAGCACTCTAACTGGGCAAAAAGATACTGATTATTCATTATGGAAAGCAACTAAGAATATTAAAAGACCTAAACTTCAGATTCCTCCAATTAAAAATAATGAAAATTGGGCTCGAAATGCTAAACAAAAAGCAGATTTGTTTGCAAATCACCTTGAAGAAACATTCCAACCTTATACAAAACAAACGGAAGAGGAAAATATTACACCAATAAATAAACAGGATGAAGTAAATATTACACCTGTAACATTGAAAGAACTAAAATGGGAAATCAAGAATAATCTGAATGCGTATAAGGCTCCAGGATATGATCTTATAACGGGTCAGATAATAAAACTGTTACCGGAGAAAGCGTTGAGGAAACTAGTGCATATAATTAATGCAGCATTTCGACTAAGATATGTACCAAGGCAATGGGAAGTTGCAGAAGTAATTATAATACTTAAACCGAACAAACCTCCGCATGATAAAGCTTCATATAGGCCAATTTCTCTGCTACCAACATTATCGAAACTATTTGAAAAAGTTCTTCTTAAAAGACTAAAACCAATTATCGAAGAAAGGAATCTTATCCCTTCACATCAGTTTGGATTTAGGGACAAATACGATAGAACAAGTACATCGAATTACTGATGTAATCGAGAAATCACTAGAAAGCAAACAAATATGCTCAACTATATTCCTTGATGTAACGCAAGCATTTGACAAAGTATGGCACCAGGGGCTAGAATTCAAACTTCATCGAGATCTTCCGAAGCAAGTTTTTCAAATTTTAAAATCATACATATCAGAGAGGCACTTCCGAGTAAACAAATGCATTGGCTCCTAGGAAGACAATCTGAACTAGCGATCCATAACAAACTGCTGTTATACAAACAAATTCTGAAGCCTGTATGGACATATGGTAGCCAACTCTAGGGATGTTCAAAATAAAATCCTACGATGTATTGTTAATGCACCATGGTACATTCGAAACGACCACCTCCATCGAGATTGTCGCGGATGAAATTAAGCATCATGCAACAAAACAGCTACAACGTCTCTGCACCAGCATCAAAATCTGGACATACGCTGTATGCTGACTACATCTCCAACAAGAAAACTGCAAAGAACCAAACCACTGGACTTATCGCGACCAGGAGGTCAGTAGACTTACTGTGGCGAAAAATCTGAGGCAGGAGTTACACTAAACTGGGGATAATCACTTGATTACGCCGACTATTCAAAATACTGTATTATGCAATGTAAATTACTAAATGGGTACAAGACTCAGTCGTAATATAAATTAACAAAAAAAAAAAAAAAAACAAAAAAAAAAAAAAAAGGAATGACGCATGTATCTCAATGTCGTTACTCGACCGGATTACTCTCGGTGGGGTAAGTAAAGAAGCCAGTTCGAGAGAGAAAAGTCTCCAATTAGTTAATTTCCTGTTACGATAAGGCTTTATCGGTGGTCGTTTAAGGTTATTGTTAAACGAGACAGAGCTGTGATCAGAGGTGAGAGTCGTCACCTTCCAATTAAAAATTAAATCAATAATAATTAAATCATATATTCAATTTTAGTAAAATATTGTCATACTGAAAGACGCCATATTATTTCAACAAGTGGCGGATTTCATTACAACATTAAACTTACAAAATAACACTAGTAAAACGTCTGGAGTGATAATGAAACAAAATAAAACAAAACAAATATCTTGATCCAGTATCGCTATTTTTCACCAGGATCGTGTACGTATATTCAGGTATTACCAGAGACACCTATATATACAGAGCCTTAAGGATCACCCATGTTTTTTGTCGAGCTTTTTCTAGAGGAACTACTTTTTGCATTATCCCATAAGAATCAATGTAAAAATGACCATTTTCGACTTACTTTTCATCAATGAAAAGTTAAATCTTTCATTTCGATAAACACTTAGTGGAATTGATTCTATATTGAAGCACCACATATCTGAAAGTCAGAACCTTAAACCTTTTATTAATTTAATAAACATTAAATCAAAATTAAATATGAATTTATCATATTTATGTAAACATGAATTTATTTGAAGGTGTAGGTAAAATAAATAAACAAAACATATTATATTGTCATCCTTTCGATCGATGATTTTGTCTCTTTTTTAAAAATTTAACCTCACACTTTTTCTTTTTTTATTGCGATCGCAGCATGCTCGAATAAAGCATTATTCTATTTCCTTTAGTACATTTGAAAATGTATCACCACATATTTCTATTTCGTTTATCTTGTAGCGAAATCGGGAAAAGGGATAGAGTGCAAAATTATTCCAATAGGCTGAGATCGCAATAGAAAAAAATCAAAATTGGATTCACGAAATAGCGTAAAATTTAAAAAAAGAACATAAACATCGATCGATAGAAAAAAAATTGTGATATTGACAACTTACAACATGTCATAGGCAGTTCCAATAACAGCTGCACAATTTATTAAGAACCATAATTATGCACAAATGCGTAACAAAACTTTACCAAAATAAAATAGAACCGTGCCAGAAGAACTGTGATAGTCATGGTGTTCCATTTATAATCTAAAATCCAAAATTTACGTTGAAATAGAAGTGAAATAGGTTTGAGATTTATTCAAACAAAATCATGCAGCTTTTATTGAAATACCCTTTAAGTATTTTATTTTATTCACAAAAATATAATTCAAAAGGAAACAACCACATTTTTACTGTTTTCTCTTTTCGTCGTGCAGTTTAATTTTTATTGCGTTGGTATTTGTGTGTATTTATATCAATTCAATGTAGAAATGCTTTTTTTCTATAAATTTTATTAATAAATATAACAAAAATTAAACAACTTCTTTGATCAGGTTTTTAATCAATTATAAAATGATAATTGTAGATTCTATTTCAATGTTAAAATACTTAATCCATCGACAGTTTCATTTAAAAATATCGCATCGAAAAAAATTTAATTTTTCATATGTTTTGTATGGAAAGAATGATTTTTTCGTCAATTTTAGTTCCTCTAGAAAACGCTCAATTTTTAACCTTAGGGCTCTGTATATATAGGTGGCTCTGATATAAGTCAAAAACTACTCGATTTTTTTCGTATCATCGGAAAAAGTCTATAATGTAAATGCACTTCAAAACAACATTTTAAGCTGACGTAAACAAACACAGAAAAGCCTACTTTTAATGAAATTGTAGACAAAATTAATTTATTGTTTTTTTTTCATGTTATGGAGGTTTTAAAAATATTAATTTTTTATTGTTTAAATTCTTGTATTTGTTCTCAAAATAAACGTAAACTTGAGAT
The DNA here is from genome assembly GCA_951394425.1 of Tipula unca. Classification (NCBI taxonomy): domain Eukaryota; kingdom Metazoa; phylum Arthropoda; class Insecta; order Diptera; family Tipulidae; genus Tipula; species Tipula unca. The sequence goes on from OX596380.1 coordinate 79,171,548, forward strand.
ATGAATCGTTCGAGCCGAAACCTAGTATGATTGCTAAACGATTGCGACTTTGCGAGTGTTATGTGATTATTTTTTTTTAGAAAATTTCTCTTAATATGGGTTCAAGTCAAATTTTCATATCACCATTGAGTTGCGCTCCACTAACATGTTGTGAAAATAAAAAGTTTCTAAAAATAAAAAAATTAATTTCTCTCTGAAATAATTAATTTTATATGTATTTTATAACAAAAAAAAATATAATTTCTGTAAAATAATTTTTAATATTCCCAAAAGCTGTTTCTTTTCTTCAAATCGATGTTTACTGCACAAAAGATTTAGAATGTTTCTCCAACCGGTTTTATGATCATTTCATGAATTTGTACATGTGGTGGCGTTTGCAACGTGAATAATACTGCACTCGATATATCTTCTGGATTTAAGGCAACCATTGCCATATGCTCTGCAGGTAATGGCGCCGCATTGCTCCCAAGTTCTAGTGAATTTGCAATCTCAGTTATTACGGCACCGGGGCTAATACTCTTTTAAAATACAAAATAAATTAACGTTAAATGACTAAATAATATTCCAAGAAAGATTTACATACGGTCACTTTAATTTTAGTTCCCAAATGAATGAATTCTTGTCGTAGAGTTTCGGTGGCCGCGGTAACCGCGTATTTAGTGGCCGAGTACACATTAAAAATAGGTCCCCAGCTATTAAACGATTGGTAATGGCCAGCAATACTATTTATATTAATCACATGACCGTCAAACGAACGTTTCTTCATCGATTGTACAGCTTCTCGCGTACAATATATCAATCCCATTAAATTTGTATTCACTGTATCTTGTATATCAACCGAATTATTAGGATCGGTTAATTTACCAATGCGTATAATACCGGCGTTATTCACAAGCACATCAATGCCACCGAATTTTTTCTCAATCTCTTTAAATGTTTCCACAATTTCACTCTCTTTTGACACATCACATTTTATACTGTGCAACTGACCTTTACAATCACCGGCCAATTTTGATTTCAACTCATCGATACGTTCTTGGCGACGTGCTAGGCCGATGGTTATAAGTCCTGCATTAGCGAGATCAATGGCAATGGCAGCGCCAATGCCAGCACTAGCACCAGTTACAACAGCAACTTTACCTATCCAACGATCCATCTTTTTTTATATGTATGTTGATCAACGATTTGTTACATATGTGATATCGCTTGAATAGTTCAAACAAAACTGAACTATACTGTTAATGTACATAAACGAAATTTATTTTTAGTTGTTTTCTTGACGGAATGAATAAACATATACACACACATACATGCGATGTATATATTCACAGATAATATACAGAATTTGTCAAGTTACTTGTGTATTTTGATTTAATCAGTTACGACGTGATTAGGGGCGAACATATCATAAAATATATTTTGGAGGAATAACGGCGCATCGTTGGATAATTAGATAAGAACACAAATATTGGCATTAATTTATTTTTAAATAATTTGGAAGCATGAAGCATAACGATTATGATTATGAATTTTTTTATCAGATTCTATTTCGAGTAACGATAAAAACTTTAAGTAAGTAGTTAAGATAAAATTAATTGAATGTGTTCAAGAGAACACAAATGTATTATACAAGCCGCGCTGTACCGACACATAACCATCAAAAAAGTATAAAATAAAAAACCAACAGATACGAGTAAGTATAGTCAAAATAGTTTCTGATGAAAATATAGGATTTTTTACGGGTGGCGATCTATTGAGGTTTCGAACGCAATGACCATGGTGTTAACCTATAGAAGATCTATTCTAAATAGCAAAAGTGCACTGCAATCTTGGCAAACCATAAAAGATTGAACCAAGAAATGGATGCGATAACTGCTCCGGAAGAGAACACTGTGGATCAAGCTGTGTCAACTATCGGACAGGTGCAAACAGAGTATAAGAAATCATCCATTTCCTTGAAATAGTCGTCGGATTTCAGCAAAAATTATTAATTTCTCATATTTTCCACTAAAAAAAATGAAAATCTTGACTGGGAATTGTTGAAATTTATGAATGAAAAGTGTAGAAATTGAGTAATTTTTCATTTTAAAATGTACGAAAACATATTGTTCTTTGTACTCAGGTACATAAAAAAGTGTCTTTGGGCTTAATTTATAAGTTATTACAAATCTAAGACTAAAAAATGCAAAAAAAAGTAGTTTTATTATGATTTGTATGGAGCGATTTTTGTTTGTTATTACTCGACCACTACTAATGCTACAAAAAACAAAAGCACTTATCAGGCCAGAATACATAGGCATTAGTAGACTTACAAAAACAAAAAATTTGAATAGCATTCTAGATGAGAAAAAATTAATTTATTTAAAAACAATCATATTTTATTGTATATACCCGGACCCGCTAAACAATTTTACGAATTCGCAAAATACGAAGCAAAAACGAACTATAAACGAACTTTTTTTTAATTCTTTTATACTACCACATTCACGTACATTTACGTTACGGTATAGGTACGTACTACGTATTACGATTTACGATATTATATAAGAAAATATTATTTTATTATCGTGATTCTACCGAAGTAGTCGCCTTAGTTGTATATAAAATTGTTGTCAGTAAAATTCATGTATATATATGTATATATTGATAATAAAGTTATTTAGTGTTAATATAAATCAAGTAAGTTTAATTTTTGAATTAACATATTTGAATTGGACAAATTTATGTGAGCATGCCTAAAACTTATTATTTCAGACCCAGCAGCAAGTTCTTTTCTCTTGGTTTGGCCGACATGAAAACATTGCGTTGGAGCAGTTTCACATTATGGTTTTAATTAAAGGTATACACAATATAGTTATAGTTAGCCCAAGCCATTTTTTTCTAGCTCCTAATTAATACATATATTTTTAATACTTCTACAGAATGTGCAATGCTGAAATTTTGAACAACCAAAAATACAGAAATAGGCTTCGTAATTAAAAAGTGGTTTCAACACGCCAAGGGCCGCGGAAAGAAACAGAATAAATAAATGTATTCCATAAATGGATTTAGATGAATTTATTGTTTAATATTTTATTTTATTTATGAATGAATAGAACTTATAATACTAGACATTAGATTTTAATTCATTTTTTGATAAAAATGCATTTTTATTTATAAACTATAGATTTGTTAACCAAAGTTAGTATATCGCAAAATTATTGCATTAATGAATCGCGGACGTGTTATGGTAACGTACCACTTAATATGATTCATAAATAATTCACCAAAAACGGTACGGTAATGTATCGCTAAAAGTGAACTTTTTGCGAACTACACTTCGTTAAAAATTCTAATTATCATGTTACTGGAACATCATAAATGGTTTGTTATTGAGTCGCAGAAATGTTTCGTTAGCGAAGTGTTGTATGAAGAGCATTCTTCGTTTATGGTTCGGAAACGGTTCACCTTGTTTAGAGCGTAGGAACAAAAACTTAATTAAACTATGCGTGGTGCAATGTCCAACACTTTTTCTATAGCAAAAACACTGTCTCGTTATATTATAAGTTTATTATTTAAGTTCTCTGTGGTTTTAATCAATAAAAATTTGCCGCTAAAATACCAAGCACAAACTTTCTTACGAAAATACTTTAAGACTTTCCACCATTTACGTCGTTTTGAAATAAACAAAGAAAACTTAAATTTTCTTCTACGTTTTGTGTGGTTCTCCCATTCGCTTTTTACAGTAATTTAACCTACAAAAATTATTTATTAAGTAGATCAAAAACTAATTGAAAATAATTTAAACAACAACAATGAATTCGGTTTTCTTTAAAAACTTAAATACCAAAACCACAACTTAAAGGAGGTAGAATCTATTATTGCGAATGGGGAAAACAAAATTTTTTTTTTCTTACAACAATATTTTGTTTTGAGCTTTTTTATTGTTTCAGTACTTTAGGTAAATATTTTTTCAATAAAAACCGAAAATAACATAATTTTCCATTTTGTGTATTTTTATTTTATTTTTTATACTTACGAGTATTTTTTAAAAGTTTTTTTTTCTTACAAAAAGTTTTCGTATTTTTTAAAAGGAATTTATGTTTGCTAAGTTTATTTATTTTGTTCAGAGCGAGGTGGCTGCGTTTTACTGTTGTTGTTGTTCTTATTTGTTAAGTAAGATTAAAAATCGGGAAAACAAAAAAATTAAAAATTAAAAATAAAACAAGTCTAAAACAGTACGAGGCAATGGATTGATCAGCTTAATTTTTCTCCCGCATCGCAAAAAAAAAAACGTTTTCTTATGTTTGTTTTTGTAAAATTTCTTTAAGCATTTTTTTGTGTTATTTTTATTTTGTGCTACACCATACACATATTAAAATTTTTATTTTTTTGTTTGAACAGAATTAAAAATTTAGTGTTTCGAAAAATTATTATATGGTTATTGTGGTGGCAAAACAATTGAGGCTGCAAGCTTAACCAATAACCACGCGGCAATAAAATAACCATATAGATAAAAGAAATATTAAGAGGGTTTTATTAGATTGCCTGGATTATTTAGGTTAGGTTAGGTTGAGTGGCTGCTACAGCACACTTAGACCGGCGACGGTCCGCTGCGATACCACTGGATCTTACTTCCTTATTACCCTTATATGAGAACCAGTTTTAGCTACTTATATAAGTCACGCACCTTACAGTTTAAGAGATCAGAGAGGCAGTTTATTAAGAATTTACCCAAATATTTATGTCTTGTGTGTGCCAAAGCCGGGTATGGGCATAGGAGTAGACCTAGGCTTCCTCGCATGTTCCCCAAGTAGGCAGTGTCCTGTGAGTATCGCCACGATCGTTTTTAGTTCACGTCTACGTAGGGAGATCAGTATCTTTGAGCGTTTCAAGTCCAGCTTTGGCCAGACTTGCCTTGCTATACACTACATGAGAGAATGTTCGTCCACCTTTCATTCTGAGACTACTGCCTTCTTTTTAAGCACAGTCTTGAGTGCTTTAGTGGGCCTCTCCAACTTTGCCCTTTTCAGTAGCAGTCCATACTATCTGAATGTTGCAATGCTCACTAATATCATTCAGAGACAAGTGGCAACCCTAGACGTCAGAGAAACTGAGTCCAGCGGCTTGATTGCTGCCTTGTCAGTAAAAGCTAGTCTCTTGCCATTTAAGAGCGGTGGATCTACTACCGGGATTTTATATTTCATAGTAAATAGTACCAGTTCAGTTTTGGACGAGCTGATTGTCAGTTCACATCTGATGGTCCACCTCGTAACGTTTACGAGGCCATTTTGATTACCTCCTTCACAGTGCTTAAATATTTACCAGAGACAGCTATCGCTACGTCATCTGCATAAGCAATCACTCCGATCCTCTCTCTTTCTCCAGCTCTAACAGCAACCCATTGATTTCTATTTTCCAGAGAAGAGGAGATAAGATCTCTCCTTGCGGGGTTCCCTTAGCCACCCGCCTCCTGATGGAAGATTCCCCCAGCTCCGAGTTAACCATCCTGCACCCCAGCATGTGATTGATTAACCCACTTACAGGGTAATCCACTCCTAGGAACGACAATCGCTCCAGAATTACCTCCGTCTTTACATTGTTAAAGGCGTCCTCAATATCAAAAAACGCCACCATACAAAACTCTTGCGAGAATACTGATTTGTCAATTGTACTAACCATGGTGTGCAGAGCTGTGTCCACAGATTTCCTTTACAGTAAGGAGGCTTAGACTGGGCCCAGTCAATAGGCTTTATTTTTGAAGTGCCCATAGGATCCTTCAAGTGCCCATAGGATCCTAGTCTCTGTCGAGTCGTCGAAGCTTCCTGGAAAGTGGATTTCATTGAGAAGTTTCAAAGATTCCTCACTAGAAGGAGTCCTAGATCCATCCGATTTAATTAAATAACGAACTGGTAGGATTAGTAGACAGTATCTTCCTAAGATGAGAGGTCTCGGAGACTTTTTCCATTCTATCACAGTCCGAGTCTCCATGACCTCTTTTGTGCCTTCCTCAATGCTTTTTTGTATACTTTGAGGTCCTGCTTATAGGAGTCCCAATCTTGAGCCACTCTCGTACTTTTGGCTTCCTTGGACCACCATACTAGCTTTTGCTTGCCCCTGGGCTTAACTATTGGGCAAGCAGCGTTGGAGGACAGATTGCAGAAGACTAAAGGTTATATAACGATGAGAGAAAGTGTGCTCCTCCGCCACTCTCCATTCCTTGACCATAGGATACATCTTTTCTGAGGCGACGGTTACGTCTAGAACCTCCTGCCGGTTTTTAGTAATAAATGCCCAATATTACTCACCTAAAGGTTAGTATTTAATCAGTAATAAAAAATAACTCACCGCTTTCGTTGATATCAGCGCTGCCCCAAATTGTGTGATGCGCATTCGCATCACATCCAAGGAGCACCCCAATCTTCTTTCTTTACGCTCCGAGAACGAGGCCCCCAGGTTATCTGGTGGAACCTGCTTGTCTCGGTTCATATAGGCTGTCGGTTCCATTGGAGTCGCCGGTGTCTCCCTTATCTCCTTTCACGGAACTTGGTTCCCCAATGCTGGCAGCCCCCACGTCCCTTGAATCCGACAAGTCTTCCTCGTCCGATACCAGGTACAGGCGGCTGTCCATCTCCTCCCCAAGTGTAGTCACCTCGAAGAGGTGTTGGGCAGTCTCCCCTCTTGGTGCATCTGTTTCTTTTATGGACGTCCTCACCAGGTTCCTCTGAGTGTGTTCCAGCATCGTCTTTCCTCTAGACTCTGAGAGTAATCGACCCGAAACCGACGTCGATTACTCCCTTATTGATTACCATAGTAGATAATCTGGAGCCCCCTTTGGCATCCTCTTGTCTCACAATCTTCCAATTCCCTGTCGGAAGATTAGGGTTGCTGATCCTTATCATCTCCAGGATCTTTTCTGAGCTGGCCGGTTCGGTTGGTAGCCAGACGCGCGCTCTTAGCCTGCTAGGAATCTCTTTCTTGTCTACAGCCGCCAGTCTCGCGCCTTGTTACACCTCCCCTACCTCAGCTACAGCCTTCTTGTATAGATCAACTGATCTGGCATCAGAGCACGCTGTTAATTTAATGCGAACTTGATACCATTCCGCATTTCTGCAGGATGGAGGGGTCCTGGATTCTCACCTAGGACATAGAGAAAAACGGAGGTTAGCACCAAAACGCGCTCCTTCACAATGACGCAGAAAGATTTGTGTTTCTCGGCATAACCTTGTGAGGAGCTTGCAATTTGGCCCGTTTTGTGTCGACTGGTTCTAGCTCATCCTGGGACCGCTGTCTTTCGACACATGGTCCCTCTCCGAACTATCGCTGCCGACCGTTTTCCTGGCCCATACCACAGATTGTCTTTGCTCAGCCGTGAGGTGCCCCTCAAGGGTTGCAGCCCACCTTTCCAGAATCCTAAACGCCGAGCGTCTATTCCTGTAGCGCTGCTTTGACGGAGGGACTTTAGTCGACCCGCCTTCGCCAGCGCTAGATTTCTCTTGGGTTCCGCTAGTCCCTGGCTTTGGTGCCGTTACAGTCGCCCCCCTCTGATGTTTTTGAGGGACCCCCACCTTTACGGTTTGAGCTTTCTGCTGTTGCTTCCGGCCTTTGGAGAGTGCTGGTGTCGGTTTTGTTGTTGTTTTTATTATTTTTATTCTTTTAAGACATTATGGTCTCAAGATTGTCGGAGAAAAATTAATCCATCTGCGCAGAGATCCGTTTACACAGGTAAGGCTACTTACAACTGGAGGCCGCCAGGTATCCAGAGGGGTCATTTAGCGTGACCCGCCCCACACCTAGGTCTTTTTTGCCCACCCGTTCATAACGAACGAGGACCTGGAGGCGACGACATTATGGGGCTGCCTGGATTGGTTGTTAACCAACAATAAGCAAACAAATTAATTTAATTTTTGCCGAACTTTTGTATTTGTTTTTTTGTATCCTTACCGAATTGAATAGACTCCCGAATTACTCGTATACGTGTACAAGAACAAATGCGAGAATTTGTCTTATTATTTGGAACATGTTTTCGTTCGTTTTATACTTTTTGTGAAAAATGACAAAAATTGGCAGCAGGTGATACAAAATAAAATTAATTTTTTTTCTTCGCTTGATATTCAAACAAAATTAAGGATGAAATAATTTAATGGCTTTGAAATAAGTTTTTTGTTTTGCAAAAAGTGAAAAATAAGGAAGAAAATCAATTTTGATTTTGATTTCCAAATTGATAAATTTATTGATTAGTTGTTGAATGCGGACAATTTGGTGTTCTTCAATATATTTTGATAATGTTTTCAATCTATAGTTCAATGGCACGCTAAGATCGAAATACGTTGAAATATGTATAGTTATGCATCTGTCAAACTGTGATTAACCATATTACTATTTTTGACGTATAAACTTACCGCTGGAGTTAATGCAACGTTATTGCAGTGTTAGTTATATAAATAACTTAGATTCTGACGGGTTATGCATTTCACCGGCCTTCGAAAAAGATAAAAAATTTGTTACAAAACAGCATTGCATAGTAAGTAAGTATTCTCAAGTAAATAAATTTTGATTTTTAGATTATTCTAAAAGTTTAGAATGCAGAATGGTTGGCCTAGCGTATAAATATAACTTACACTAACACAGCAATCAACACGTACTTCAGGCTGCTGCTAAATATAAAGTGATTCAGGCAATTTCCATTAAAATGAATAAATTAAAATTATACAATCGATTAAAATAATTTAATTCATTATTCGTTGCAGCAGACGATTAATATAATACATTTGTTAATTATTATTTACATTTATAATTTATCTCCGCCATACACAAATTCAACGTAAATAAATTTAAATTTACAACATACAAACATAAAAAACAATAAATAAATTAACATAATTATTTTAATACTCAATTTTCATATTTTAATAATTAAAAATAATTATTGATTTATAATTAATTGGGTTCAATCGAATTAGCCAACCTATTTTTTTGATTTGTTTGTTTTTAAATATAATTTTATTAAATTAATAAATAGTTGTAATTGAATCGATAATCTGATTAAGCCATTTAAAAGAAAGACGAGAATTACTAAAACCATAATATGCGTTTTTTTTAATGAACTTCGATAAAGCAGTCTTTGTTAAAACTGACCAATGTTATGGTATTGACTCTGAAGTAAATATTGTTTCATTCCGCATCACTTTGCTTGCTGAACAATTGATAAATGCACTATATTCACCGTTTTGACCATCCTCCGCTAAAAGAATTCGAATGGAGTCCACAAACCAACATTTTTGTTAAAATCCACTCTGAAGCAGCCCCCACTAAGAGGATATCCACATTTTATTTCTTAAATGAATATAGACCGTCATTAAAACGTATGTATAACAAATATATTATGTGTAATATCAATCAACGACCGCATCTTGGCGCGACAGACTTTTCTGCAAAGTTACATTGTGACGGAGTCCATAGTACCATTCGCTGCTACGACCACAACATATTTCTTTAAACAACAAAAATCTAACTCTGTATACAGCGCAAAGACTTGAAAACCCAAGAAAATTTCAAGAAGGCAAATTTGTCAGAGCTCTAAAACTCTCGCATTACTTTGCAAGATATATTGAAATATCACTTTTTTGAAATAAATAATGTATAAACGAATAAACGTCAACGGTACTAAAGGCAGCAGAAGATCATACCAAGGAATCAATGGCTCGTATGAGGAGTATTTTGATTAAGAATGATCTAAAATATTTTTGGAACATTTTTACTCTACTTACTTCTCAGATCAAAGAACCATGGCTTACAAAGATCAGCAGTCAAATGAGCAATAGTTTATCGTAAATATGTTACCTAGTTTAGATATCATCAACGGCTCTGAAATCATTCGGACCGGAATTAGCTTGCCTGCATTTGCAATTCGTTTAATACGATAATACCTTCTTATTCAGTAGCTTAATATGACTTTCTTCCTGGAATAACTATGTACATCAACTAATCTAACTATAAGAATAAATCATCTAGATGCGGTTTCGGGAAACCAGATCCAATTTTTGAGAGTATGTTTGCGAGAAGTATACTAAAGTAAAATGAAGGTAAATTAGACTCACATACTGCAAGTATGTATCAAAATTCTCGAGAAAAAAATTCACCAACATTTTAACATGATAGCCTTGTTTGACAACCGAAAGTTCTAAAGTTGAATGATTATTCGCCCTTTGCAAAGTTTGATAAATTTCTCAACGTAAGAGATTTTGTTTTTCAATTAGATACGATGGCCATGCTAATTCTTCTCATATTAATGGAATTCAATGAGTAATATTCAATTATATAGACTTATAGATGGGGCAGCCCAGTCTTGGATGCTAAACTTCATGAGAAAATCTCCTGGATCTACTTGATTTGAAATTAATGAAAAACTTATATTTATTAACGCATCGTTTATGGAATATTATTACCGCTCTGACCAGAACTAAAGTGTTTTTTTGTTATTTCCATGTGCTGTGCAAATAGCCGCAGTGAATATACACGATTATGCTGTCGATCGTGTGCTGATTGAACAATCGTTGCATGACCACAACCGATTCGTCGAAAATCATACGATTTTAGTAAAGTTGAGGAGGTGGCTATTGATTATCACCGATAACCTATTTGCTCAGGTTGAATGCAATCCGGAGGTTGAGAATAGATCCAGCGTCTATTCCTACTTTCGTATCTGGCTGCTAACTAATTCATCACAATACGGGTATGCGAGTCAGAAATCGCCAGCAGCAGTCGTTTATTCACGATTCTCAGGCCCATATCGCAATGATCAATGTCTATTTTTTCGAAATTTAGGTGAATATCGGCGTTGGAATAAACAGTGAAGAGTCTCAAATTATGTTTCAATGGCCTGACTTCCAATCATAGTCAACGTGAATGTCAATCCAGTGTTGTATACTTTGTTGTCAGAAAGTAATACGCTGTTAAGTATATAAGGGCCGCTCTTCGCCACAACAACAATGACATGCGTCGTTACCGATTGCGATTCAATGAACGCATTAATACCTGCACACGCAGTTAGACAACTGTTATTATGTGGTTTACGATAGACAGTAGTTTTGGACAAGCATTCGATGCTTATATTTTGCACTATGTCAATTGGAGCCGTTAAAAATATATTAATTGAAGATTAGACCAGTGGTATGCCACGTATCGGCCAAGACAAGTAACGGTATGTTACCGAGCGACATACACCTAGCCGGGCAACAACTCCAAGACGCACTTGTCAACATCATTTCCGCTTCCATTTAGGCGAGACATTAGTGGTCTGGTGCGAAGCTATCTTGGGGGAATCAAATTGGTACTTGTTGCCAGCTCCTCGTGGTGACCACCGGGCAACTGGTACACCATGTTTTATGTGGTGTACTAGGCGGAAACACGGCGCTAATCAACTGGGCCGGGTTAAGGTGTTAACCGTACCGTCCTGATAACCGACCAGGAGCCTAGTCTAAAAACTAGCCCAGTCTCTAACGGTGTATCCGGATACTTGGCTTTGGAGGCATCGGCCTTTAGGCCCGGTCACCAAAGCGTAAAAAGGAGCATAGCCATAAAAGAGGCTGGCCCCTCGAAACCAAACGACAAAGGCTCGAATGCTGGTCCTCTGCTTAGGAGACACTATCCCTGAACTCGGAGATGTCAAGATCAATGGGGCTACACTGTGCGCTCCAAATGGATGAATAGCCGTCAGAGGAGGAGTCTGACTCAACAGTGGTGGAGGTAAGTACTATCTAATGCTTAAGATCCTTCAAATCAAACTCCACCACTGTAAATCCGCCTCGGGGGCCCTCCTGCTCAATATGGAATCTGAGTCCATTGATGTGGTTCTGGTCCAGGAGACTTAGGTTAGTGGAGACCGGGTGCATGGCCTCAGAATTTCCAAATATAAAATCCAAATGCGAAAAATGAAGGTAAGATACGTTCCTGCATTCTCGCTAGAAATAATCTGAACATTTTTATACTACTAAATTACAGCAACACTGATGTAGTGGTGACTAGAATCGAGATGAGTGCGCAAAATCTCTGGCTTATATCGGCCTACCTACCATATGAGGAGGAAAATATACCACCAGGTAAGTTGGGTAGTGCAATAACAGTGGCTCAAAGACGAAAAGTCGGAGTCATCATGGGCAGTGATGCTAATGCGCATCACTCAATCTGGGGAAGTACAAATATCAACAGGCGAGGTGAGTTGCTCCTTGATTTTATTTTAAGTACTAACCTAAATATATGTAATATCGGGCGCAAGCCAACCTTTATTACTAAAAATAGACAAGAAGTGCTAGACATCACACATGTCTCAGATTTTATTAAGGAGAAGGTATTGAACTGGAAAGTGTCCGAAGACCATTCCTTTTCTGACCATTGTTATCTCCAGTACGAAGTGGATACAAAACCCACTAAAAAACCATCCTTCAGAAATAGGAAGAAAAATGATTGGGATTGCTTTAGAACCATTCTGGGTAGTTTATTACCGGTATCGGTTCCAAACCCACCTGCATTTACACAGGAGCTTGATGTTCTAGTAACCTAGCTATCTGCAAGTCCTATCAGTAGGCCTTTGGGTAAGTCTCGGCCACCCTCGTGGTCGAGAGAACTCTAAGGTACTCGTGTAAAATGCAGGAGATTGTTCAAGAAAGCGAGGAACACAAATGCTGCTGCAGATTGGGACTGTTATAAGGAAGATCTTAAAACCTACAAGTACGAGCTAAGAGCAGCCAAAACGAGGGCCTGGAGGCACTACTGTGGCAACATAGAGCAGACCTCGGAGGCTGCTAGGCTACGCAAAGTACTATGTTCCAGTCCTTCCATCCCGAGTTATCTGCAACGACCAGATGGTTCATGGACTACGTGTAGTGAGGAATCCATGGAGGTATTACTAGAAACGCATTTCCCGGAGTGCTCGGTGCTAGCTCCGGAGAGACCCATGATAAATAGGGGTGTAGACCCCATAAGTCATATAGTAAATAGGCGGAATATCCTATGGGCAATAAACAGTTTTAAGCCATACAAGTCGGCAGGACCTGATGGCATTATCCCTGCGGATATCCAGCGAACTATTGACTTAACCCTACCCTGGCTGAAAGTTATCTTCAAAGACAGCCTAGAACTCTGTCACATTCGTAGCAAATGGACTGAAGTAAAAGTTATATTTATACCTAAGGCGGGAAAAAGTACTCACTGCTTTCCCAAAGACTTTAGGCCTATAAGCTTATCCTCTTTTCTGTTAAAATCACTGGAAAGACAAATAGAGGCTTACATTAGAGGCTCAATCAAGCCGGGTGAGCTGTCGGGATCTCAAGACGCATACTGTAATTGACGATCGGTGGAAACAGCTCTCCACTCCCTTATAGGTCCGATTGTGAAATCACTTGACTATAAGGAATATTCAATGGTTACCTGCTTGGATATAGAGGGAACCTTTAGCAACGGCAGACCGGGGGCAATCACTCGGGCCCTTGCGTGTCTGGGGGTAGGCGGGTCACTCAGAGGCTGGATAGATAGATCAAATGCTTAGAGGCAGGATCGTGACAGTTTATCTGGGTGGGACGTCTACCGGCAGATACGTGAGCAGACGAACACTTCAAGGAGGGGTTATATCCCTGTTACTAAACCTGGGAGGGCAAGGTTTCTAGGTGGTTGCTGATGCGGCTCAAAAAGGGATAGACGGGTTGGCTGCGGGGTATTCTGTGAGGCACTAGGGGTTAACCTCTCTTTTCGTCTTCCCGACTTTTGCAGCGTTTTTCAAGCTGAACTGATCGCGATTATAGAAGTCATGGACTGCTTGAAGTATAATGTAATATCGACGAGGGATATTCGCATTTTTACGGACAGCCTGGCTGCTATGGTAGCCTAGAACTGTCTGGCATCATTAAATGAGATGGCTGATCAGTTCAATATCCGTTTGACGTGGGTGCCAGGGCATTTCAATATCGCAGGGAATGTAATGGCAGATGAGTTGGCCCGCAAGGGTTCAGCACGCCTAATAATCCAAAGCAGGCGGGATATAAAGATACCGCTTGCTTCATGTAAACTGCTGCTTTAGGAAGAAGCCATAAAAGAAACGAACGTCAGATGGTCTAACGCTAGTTCGTGTGTAATAACCAGGCAGATCTGGCCTGGACTTGACCGGTTCAGATCAGGCCAACTGATATCGCTTCGACGGCAACATATTGCTATGGTCGTGGGAGCTATAACGGGACATTGTCCCATCGGATACATGCGAGCAGACTGGGTGTCCCAGTCCACGATTTCTGCCGCAGCTGTGGTGATGGTGAGGAGGAGGAAAATGTGCTCTATAGGATCGTTTCCTATTTTTCTGTCCGGCACGGACTTCTCACCAAATAAAACAAATTAATTGACACCAATGTATAGTGAATATTTCAATTTTATTATTTATAACTTGTTTTATTTTTATGTATATTTATTATTTAATTATTGTTATAAATTTTGTATTATAATTAATTTTGTTTATTTATAATTTGTTGTTTGCACTTAATTAATTATATTAATTTTAATTTTATTTAATTTGTTCACCACCATTTGCTTGCACACACATATGTTTTATTTTTTGTGTAGTAAAAAATCGCAATAGGGAATGGACGACTGAATTGTTTGTTGTTTTGTTTTGTTGTGACGTCGCCTTCGCATTCGTTTTGTGATGAGGGAACACATGCGCCGGCGACGGTCGACATTGCACTTATGTTAAGTGTTGCATCACCGAATTATTATTGCGTGGTGATGTTGTTAGATGGCGACATGCTTTACTATAAATGTTTTATAGTAGTGGTTCGGCTATTGGATATGTGATGGGGTTAGTGAACGCTTAATTCAAATAAGTTGATTTATATTTGAATTTCACTAATTGTTTTGTTTGTGGCAGTATCGAATATCGGTGAGTTGAATATTCGAGCTGCTACAGCTCCATCTGCTCTGCACCTGTCCTAGTCTAGCGTACAGCAGAACAAAATTTATGGGAACTTCCCCCTTTGAACTACCTCTCGGATCTTAGTAAGATCGAGATCCGGGACTTTAGACGCTTCTTGGTAAGCTCAGGATGGTTTAGCGAGTGAAGAGGAGGAAACTCGAATGTGATATAGCTACGGACCAATTTTGTGCCTATGCTAATCCTTTATTACGGCCACCCTTACCTAACCTAAATCGAATTCAATATAATCGGTATACGGTAGTTCCCATATATTTTCAATTTCTACCTCTTATAACAATTTCATATATTAATTAGTGGATACACAATACACCAAATAATCGTTGACATTAGTAACATTTTAAAATTTTTAAATAGATTTTTGCCATTTTGAATTGGTTGAAGCGGCGTATAGGTAAAAATTAAAGAACTGAAAATGGCTCCCTACCACCGAACTTTTATTTATTTAATATTTCATTGGATTTGGAATATAAATTGCTCCACGCGCCATTTTAAAATTATTAACAGGACTTATCGTTAATAAACAAAATTAAAATAAAAACTAAAAATCGGAAGTGATAAAATTATATTGACCACATACCGACAGAGGTATTACCTAGTACATACATGCATACATACATACAAAATATATGAAAGGGGAGCAATAGAAAAAATATTGATTGCGTGTTCGGTTCATTTGATATAATATGTTTGTGTACAGTACCCCGCGCACCCCTAAAACTAAATGTAAATCTATTGTTAATTGAATTTATTAGTTTTATTTTTTTATTATTAATAATAATAGTCGTAGATGGAATTAGATATCATAATAGAAATGGATTGGTTAGAATCATTATGGTAAATTACATCAAATACAATTCATCAACCTATATATATAGAAGAATAGTTTATGTTATTTTTTTATTTTATTGTAAAATATGTATATACATATATAGTTAAAGATAAATGAGTTTGAGACACAATTATAGTTTAATTAAAATAAAACAAAAAAAAAAAATAAAAGTTTGAAACCAAATCAACCGAAATTGGTTTGCGTGTGAAATAATCATATTTCGAACAAAAGGATTAGAAAAGCTTGTTGAAATAATTTTATTATTGTTGGTTTTTTACCGTCGGAGTTATAATAATTTATAACGTCACTGGATTTTATTATTTTATAATACACTACAAGTCTATTAACTATACATATATTATGTATATGTTTTGGAACTAATTGTGATAGTTAAATACAAAATTACTGTAAAGATGATGAAAACTTTTAAAGGTCGAGTAATTCATATTTGACGTGCAAGCCAGAATTCAATGAATGGTATATATTGTATAGGTAACATAAAAATCGTTTTACATTGGTGTTGCTAATGGCAGTTGCCCGATTAATACAAATATATTCATAATGATTCGGTTAAAGACCCAATGTACTTAAAGAAATTTTGTGTAATTGAATCGAGGTTTGTTTTTGGAATTGGTAATACTTTTTCCACCGACAGCCAATTTGATAAGTTCGTTTGGTTTGCTATTTCACCACTATATAGCCATGAAACTCATAAGAAGTTTTCAAATCGTACGACAAATTAAATATAATTCATTAAAACATACCCAATGTTCTTGGGGTGTTGCAGTAATTTTAACTGATTCGTCTCTGCTCCTATTTTGGTGCGTAGGTTACGATGTTTGCGTACATACCTAGTCATTTACGATTGTTAAGTTTTAGTATGTTGCGGAAGCGTGAGAAAGATGTGAAAAAGTATAGGGGTTTTCCAATAAGAGGTTCCATTTTCAATAGTCTGCCATTTGGGCAGCTGTCAATAACGCATTGATATTCAGTCACAGTTCGTAAAACAAAAACACTTTTTGGTCATCGTGAAGCATCTTTTCGGCCGGCAATAGTGATACTTGTGGAAAAATTTGAGCTGTTGGGACAAGTTAGTGATGTGAAGAACTGAAACCGTGTGCGTCGCTCAAGAACAACTGAGAATATTGCTGGACTACAGCAGTACTTGGAACCTATACATTGGAATGCTGCCCTAAATATTAATGATATAAACCAAGATGCTAACAAATTCTAACAGATTTTATTACTAGGTTTTAAAACCCACAATTCCATTGTGCCGGAAAAAATCTAATATTCATCTTCCGATCATCTGATATATCTGAAGAATCGTAAATCTAAAGCCTATGACCTCTTCAAGATGATTAAAAGTGGTTTAGAATGGGATATGACTATACGTTTTTCCAATCCAATGAAGAATTTGATACATACTTCAAGGAAAAGCACTTCTCGTATATTGCGAATGTACAACAAAACCAACCAACCAACCCCAAACAATTCTGGAAATACTTTAGATCCAAACGAGTAATTGATGGTTATCCAACTTATATGTATTCGAACGATATTAAGACTTCAGATCGAAAAAAAATTGCTCACATGTTTGCGGATTTTTTTAAATATGTATACAAACCTAAAAACAGAAATGGGTTTACCGTTATCAACCGTAAATAATAATGTACTAATCAGTTTGCCAGTTATCAGTGATGAAGACATTTTCTGGTCTAAATCAGTTTGGAAAAGGATGTGGGCTGGATAATTTTCCAAAGTCTATTTTAAGAAAATATGCGAATATTTTAATGAAATCATTACGGAATCTATACAATCTCTCGTGAACATCCGGAATATTCCCAGATACATGGAAAATATCTAAAGTTACACCTATATTCAAATCGGTTTATAGAGAAGACATCACTTGTTATAGAGGGTTACATGTAACAACTTTAAAGGAATCCTAGCCCAACATATATCATTCAATCAGCATGGGTTTAAGCCTAGAAGATCTACATTTCTAACCTTGTTGAATATACAAATAAAGTTGTCAATGTAATTGAAAACCGCAGCCAAGTAGACTCGCGTACAATATGTGACAATAACAACGGGCCTGATCAACGCTTTGTAAAGCTTTAGCTTCACGGCACTTGATAAGTGTTTAGATTTTAGCAGTGGCCGAATCAATAGACTTGCAAAATCATTTAACAGCACAGAAGAAAACTTTGACTTTTATCTTATATAGGACTGCTGCAAAAAAAACTTGAAGAATTATTTTTTGAACTTTAAAAATTATTCTTTTTTGGTAGTTTTATTGAAGAGCCTATTCATGAATATGAAGAATATGATGGTTTCCGCGGAGTTTGTGACGATCATCAATTCTTTAATTCTTTTACCTTGTAAATATATTAATGTTGTTCCGGCAAAATATTGGTAAATTTGAATAAAGGCTTTAAGTTAGTTATATAACAAGCCCCCCAACATGATAAGCCATTTTCCAATTTATTCAATATCCTAGATAAAATCCGAGATATAAGATCCTAGAAGCCAAGTTTAGTGTCCAAATATATGCCAAGATACTCAAACGAATTAACAAACTCGATATTAATACAGTCCAAAAGACAATTGTTGGCAATGCAGTTGGAATGCCAGAAATTTTAAAAACATACATTTAGGTTTAATGCTAAGAATTTGGGAATGCTTATCAAACCATAAATGTAAAACTTTAAGATCAGAATAACTCTTGCAGGTCACATCGACTGAAGATTTATCAATATAAGCTAAGGTCAAATCCATTACAATAATCATATAATTTGAGTTAAACGAGTTTGAACAAATTAAAAAAAAGCATAGGGCCCAACACAAGACCCTGTGGAATACAACATTAATTCTCTTGATTAATCTTGACTTTCACCATTCTGTTTTCAAGATAAGAACTGTAGCAGCTCGAATATTCGACTCACCGATATTCGATACTGCCACAACAAAACAATTAGTGAAATTCAAATATAAATCAACTTATTTGAATTGAGCGTTCACTAACCCCATCTATCCAACCACCACTATCCAATAGCCGAACCACTTTATAGTAAAGCATGTCGCCATCCAACCAACATCACCACGAACTAACAAAGTTCGGTGATGCAAATCCATTGCACTCAAAATACAAGTGCATTGTTGACCGCCGCCGGCGCATCTGTTCCCTCTCCGAAATACAACACGTATTTCGGAAGACGAAGGCGACGTCACAATATATTACAACAAAGACAGTCGATTACAAGTTTTCGTGCTATGTACAGTGTTCATACAAATTCATACCTCCGGATGATTTTTCTCTTTTTTTTGGTGAAGAAAATTAATGGCGAATTACTTATTTTTTTGTGAGCCATAAAGTGATCAACATTACATTTAATAAATAATTATAATAATAATATAAAAATAAGTAATTATTGTAATAAATAATTTTAATGACCAATAAAAATTATACAATTAAAAATTAAGTTTTGGTGTTGTGTTGTTAATTCATAATCATTTTCTTGTTCGGACCGGACAAGATCTACAGAACCAATTATTCTATAGGTCCAAACAACTCGGCACGTTACCGTAGTTCAGCATATTATAAATGTTATTCAAAAGTTCTAAAAAAAGCTGACTGTAGTCATTCCTTGATGGAATCCGTGTTAGTGAACACTAGTTTCACAATGATTTACAGCATCACAGGCTGGAGAGCAATTAGGTCTATAGTTCCCTTTATGGAAATTACTCTCAAAATTAATTACTTAAGCTGTATGCCTGACACCGATTTTTTCGACTAAATTAGTGACTAAACTAAATTGATGGTTATTTAACAGCAGTTACTAAAAGATTGCAACAGTATTAATAATTTAGTTGTGCCTGACAATTCGTTGCCAAATTGTTAACTTTTCGAACGTCAAATTATTAATGATAAAAATCCATATCGCTTTGTCGACATATTTCCAATAAATATGTCGTTTATGGCCAGTATGGCAATGCCAACTCAATCAAGCAACTCGTAAACATTGAGTTTTTTGAAATATATATTACAATGGCAACTTAATTGAAAAATAACTTTGCCAGGGGACTTTCCGCTAATCGCCTGGTGGTGAGTAGTATAATGATGTTTTGAAATGAAAAGTCTATATTCTAGTCAACAATTTTGGTATCATGCACACAGCATTAGTCCATTATTATTCAATGACTGCTTAGATTCTAACGAAATAATAACGAATAAAAGTTCATTATTAGAAATTGAAGCAATATATATCTGGAGTGTGTTCATAAACTCGACATTGTAACAATAAAATATCCGCTAATTTTTACAAACGTCATTACCAACTCTACTCGGTACTGCCTTTCTATACGTCAAAATGACAGTCGGAACAATATTGTTACAATGTCGAGTTTATGAACACACTCCTGTGCTAATCCATGATTTCAATATTTTAACTTTTTTAACGTGGCACTGTGCGTGAAATTGCTCGAAAATTAACAATATTCATTTTTAACAATATTCGCCGAAGCTAGGTTGTAAACATTATCATTACAGGCACCAAATAGCGTAAAACTATTATTATTATAGATTATAGATTATATCAAGATAATTCATTATTGTTAATTCAAATTTCACGGCTCTGACGTTTGCGTTTGTACAAAAAACACCAGTCCTGATTTAACGAAAATTTTAAAAACCTTACCAGTGCTTTGTAAGTTTCCGGCATCGATGAGTAATTGCTTAGTTTTAGCCGTTAAACCCCTATTGTAGTAGTGCTGTTATACAGGTTGAAGAATTCATTTGTTTGTTGACAATTTTACGAGGTTTTATACGAAAAGCAGCCATTTCCAATCCATTTATTAGTATCCGGAACAATCTCATCCATGCGATTGATTTGAGCAACAAGAGTATTAATTTGAATTTCTTTAAATTCATTCAGCTGTGTGTTCATTTGATTTGATTTGATTTGATTGGAATGTTCGACCAAGCATTAAGCAGGATCTCCCGGAGATGGCCGGGCCTCACCGAACACCCGTTTACACATAACATAAAGAGGATTTGGATAGGTTCAGTTAGAATGATAGAAATTGACTCGGTTACAGACACCTGGTATAGCCAATAGTTAGTAACACAGGACAATACAATTCTAATCTACTTATATTATTTTTCAGCGTCGCTGGGCTCTGAAATCAAATTTATTAGTTTGCTGGCGGGTCACGCTTATTAGATACTCCTGAAAATTCAATTCAAATTAGTTGTGATTTGTTTTGTTCTGCAATCCAATATTTAATTTGTTAATTTACTATTAAGTTTAACTGGCAGAGATCCTGTAATTTAGATCAATTTGTTAATGTTAATTCCATATATTGGAGCTGTGATAGACCCTGTAATGAATGATTATTAGATTAGTACCTCTTTTCCCAACCCGCTCTTTTTTAGCAGTAACATTGGAATCTGAAATAAAATTTATTAGTTTCTTAGTTTGCTGGATCATACTTATGAGATTTATTCCTGAAAATTCAATTTAAATTAGTTACGAATTATTTTATTCTGTAATCCAATATTTAATTAATTATTTTACTTTTAAGATTAACTAGCCTAGATTGTGAAATTTAGATCAATTTGTAATTATTTATTCCGTATGTTTGAGCTGTGCTAGTCCCTGTAATGAATAATTATTCGATTAGTACCTCTTCCCAACTCAATCTTCTGTTATAATTTTTAACAGTAACACTGGACTCTAAAATAAAATTTATTAGTTTGCTGGATCATACTTATGAGATTTACTCCTGAAAATTCAATTTAAATTAATTGCGAATTATTTTATTCTGTAATCCAATATTTAATTAATTATTTTACTTTTAATATTAACTAGCCTAGATTCTGAAATTTAGATCAATTTGTAATTATTTTTGACAGCAAAACTGAGCTCTGTAATAAAATTTATTAGTTTACTGGATCAAAATTATGAGATACTTCTGAAAATCATTCCAAATTAGTTCCAATTTATTATATTCTGAATTCAAAGCTATAATTAATTAATTAAAATTTAAGTGGCAGAGAAACTTCAATTTAGTTCAATTTATTATTATTAATTTCATATTTGATCTATGGTAGACCTGTAATGAATAATAATTAGTGTAAACAATGCCGCCATTTTAAAACAAAAACTGCACTCTGCAATAAACTTTACTAGTTCACTGGATGTGACTTGAAATAATGTTTCTGAAAATAATTAAAATTAGTTTCAATTTATTATATTCTGCATGCTTAACTGCAATTCATTAATTTAAATCTAATTCATTAAAACGCCATATAAATGCGGCAATACTAGATGAAATAAAATTAATAAAATAAAATATAAAATAAATACAACCAAGAATAGTCCTTAAAAGAAAGAAATACAAGAATATAAGATATATAAGAAACACAAGATATATAAATCTAGGAGGGTTCAAACCTTTTGAAACAGTTCTTCGGTTTTAAATAAATAATTTCAGCAAATCTTGTTGAATATTTGACTTCTATATTACTACAATTTAATTTAAATTCATATTTATACATTTACATATAATAAAATTTTAACTTTTTTCTGTTTAACACACTAAAATAAAATGTATTAAAAGTCGTAAAATATAGCACTCGAATTAGGAATCATCACCTAAAGTAAATATCATTATTGATTACTTAATAAGAAATAAAATAAAATAAAAATATATATTATGTACAAAATTAGACTAATTCATTCCACCTGACGCACCATCTAGATACTGATATCCGTATCAATTGATACTATTTGTGGCTTGTCACTGTAAATTTAATTCAATTTAAAAACAATTCCAATTGGAACACATTTTCCCGTATACGCGTAAAACATAAATGGAAATGTTTTGTTTTGATATTTAACCTAACTTAACAGACAATTTAACTTACTTAAACTTACCGAATTATCCAATCTTGGCACCAAAAACGTTTCTACTTACGTTTTATCTGAGACATTTACCAGATTCCTTTTCCAATTTGACACCACTTCAAAAAATAATACTCATTTAGAAAGTCATATACACATACATTAATCTTCCAGTAACAATTATTCACAGTATATTTGTCTCTTTTTTTCGAGTTTTGTTTTTTTCGTTTTGTTTTGTTTCTTTTTTTTTGTAATTATGTACGCACAAATATGGAGTACATAAGCACTTTTGATAAATGCAACGTCTTATTTGCAATTCCGTTCGTTAATTTGACACTTTTATTGTTAAATAATTTAACAAACTGAAAGAACAACACTTTAATTAAATATTAACACGAACCACACTAATTAATTCCGCCCAAAACCATTTAAACTTTTTTGTTAATGTAGGAGACCAAAAACGCACGTCTAATCGATATGACATTTCGTTGTTCCCCCCAAATTCATTCAGCTGTGTGTTCATGTAAATAAATTAAATTGTTCCATGACTATCTCTAAATCCGAACCGATGGTTTGGTATAATTTTTTTCTAAAATTGGTTTTAGTTTTTGAGGATTATTTTTTCGAATAGTTTTGATAGTAAGCTGATAAATTTTACCTTTGTTTCGTCTTTGCCAAAATGTTTTAGGTTTTGAACAAAACTTTTTCAATTTCATGTTCAACTAATTTTCTATTGGTTTAACTAAATTTGACCCCCATTGTAGATGTTTAGAATTATAGTTATCTCGTGGAAGAATTTTATCTACCATAGGGTTTTGAAAAACCTGCATTTGAATATCCCTTCGATATGTTCCATTTGCCTGTCCCTTCTTCCAAGCATATAAAATAGTTGCTTAAATAAGCTCTTCATTGCTATATGGTGCTGGAGTCAACAGTGTCTTATACTCTCTGTTATAATGACAGCTTTTCCTACATTGTTAAAAAAAACATTGTACTGCTAAGTTAAGTTGAGCTAGTCCTTTGTATGGAAATACAGCTGATTTAAGTTCGATCATTTTTAGTTTTAATTTTGGATTAAAAGGTGAATGAGAGTATTCATATTTTCCATTATGCGAGTTATATTGGACCCCACCTTATGCATAAATTAGTTCATAGGGTCGTTTACCGACCGTTTTACTTATCATTTTATAAATTCCCTGGTTGCACCTGATTGGATTTTTATATAATTGGTTGGGAACTTGTTGCCCCGTCCTTGCGTGTAGTCAATTTTGACCTTAACTGTTTGTATCCTCCACAGTTAGTAATGTGATTTTATACATTTACTTATATTACACACACAGCTGGGAGTTGCGATTAATAATTATATTTTTTACTCTAAAGCACATTTTGGTCAGTTCACTTTCAAATTCTGTTGTCACAGCGGATTCGATGCCATTTATCACAACCGTGATTCCTGTGACGATCTTCATCCTGAATGTAAAGGGTGTTTTTTTTAGAGGTTCACAACTTTGAGTTAGCAACACTGCTTTATTTGGCCAACCATTTAACAGCTGATAGTTGCTTTTTGTTTAGTTTGGTTTGACATTTCATTATGGATAGACTTACATCAGAGCAACGCTTGCAAATTGTTGAATTTTTTTATCAAAATAATGGTAATATGTAGATCGTTTTCGGATCCCGTTTACTCTTAATAATAATGTGCATCCCGTGAGTCTTCGAACAGTGCGCACTGAACAAGCTTTAGCCGCTGTACAGGAAAGCATTGAAGAAGATCCAAATGGGGTTGTGTCCTTCCACTTTATGGAAGATTTTACTAAATGTTCTTGGCTTAAAAGCTTTCAAGATTCAACTTGTGCTGCAATTAAAACCAAACGAAGATCATATGCGCCACCGATTCGACGATGGGTTGAAGCACAGATTGATATTGATGTTGAATTTCCATTCAAAATTTTGTTCTCCGATGAAGCCCATTTTTGGTTGAATGGTTACGTACCCATTCAACCAAAAATAAGCAGAATGGTCGCATTTGGAGATAGAATAATCCACAAGCTTTTGTCGAAACACCATTACATCCACAGAAAATTACTGTTTGGTGCGTATATGTGGGCTGGCGGAGTCATTGGTCCACATTTCTTCAAAAACGGCTGACATGTGGTTCCAACAGAACGGAGCCACATGCCACACAGCGCGCGCTACAATTGATTTACTCAAAGAAACTTGTGATGAAAGAATAATTTCGCCAATTAATTGGCCACCAAGATCGTGTGATTTAACCCCATTGGATTATTTTCTTTGGGGTTATGTAAAGTCACTTGTCTACATCGATAAACCAGAGACAATTGAACGCCTGGAAAGCAACATTCGAAGAGTTATTGGCGAAATACGACCGCAAATGCTGCGAAAAGTTTGTGAAAATTAGTGTTCCAGATTGCGCATTGTACGCACCAGCCATGGCGGCCACATGGCCGAAATGATATTTAAACATTAATGTCATAAAATTTTCTATCTAATAAAGCCCGTTTCATTGATATTAAAAATATATTTCTTTGTTTTATTATGATTTAAACTTGTGTAACTCTATAAAAAATACCCATTATAATAATTTTTATTATTTTTTTCGAAAGCTGTAACAGTTTTCAAAGATCTTAAAAACTTTCACAGACTTTCCAGTGATTATCCAGACAGCATTATTTTGGCCGGCTAGGTTGCAGTGGTTGGGGGGTTGTTTTCTGGATCACTTGGAAAGCTTGAATATGCTGTATTATAAAATAAAAGATGTTGTTCGTGAAGGTTAAAGAGATCGAAGCTTCATCACCAATATATATTTGCGCGTTTAGCACCTCATGTTAATAAAAAAAAACACAGAATTTAACTTATGAAAATACAATAAAAATTGATTTATTTATAAAGAAATATATTTAAAAGTAATTATTTATGCATATGCAAGAGAAAAAAAAAAATCAATTTAATTATATATGTAATATAATTAAAACTATCAAAAATAAAAAAAATTTTACTAACCCTCCACCCAAAACTTAAATCTAAAAGAAACTATGCTATTAACAATAAATATAAAACTAATGTATGTACATTTTTAATAAAATTTCGTAACCTTTTCGTTGCGGATCCGATATGATATATGTAGTTTAATTGATTAATGCTGGGTAAATAAAGGACATCCGAAGTAACTGGTTTAATCAACTTTTCTGTTTAACATGATTATTATTATTATTTTCAATTTATTTTCATTTTTATTATTACTATTATAATATTATTATATATATATTTTATCATTAATTATTATTATTAATTATGATATTATTTAATTTTCAATTTCATATTGTTTCACATCACAAATCACTATATTGTTCGTATTTGGATTCCAAAAGTCTTTATATATATATGTATGTAGTATGGTATAGAGTACTTAACAACAGTTTTTTTTTAATAATGTTAACATACCATACTTTATATTAAACTATATATATTATAATTAACTATTAAACATAATATTATTTTGGTATTATTATTATTATTATTCAATATTATAGTTTTTTTTTTATGTTTTTTAATATTTCAATCTCAAAAAAAAAATATATAAATACATTATATAAAAAAAATTGCAAGTTCTATATAATTTTTATTTTGCACATTAACTGCAATTCACAACTCGGTTTATTTTTTTTATTTTTTATTAATTTTTATTTTATTTTTTTTTATTTTTGACCACTTAAACAGGCCATCATCAACCAACTAACTTTTTTCTTTTTTTTTTTTTCGTCAAATCATCTCTGCAGCTATTAACATTTTTTTTTTCATATCAATACACACATATATTTAACTCTCTATCTATAGGTACATAATCTATATATAATCATTACATAATCAATACACAAAAAAAATAATTACAATTTTAAAATACAATGGTTTTGTGCATATACATACTGATACGATACTGGTCAGTACATTACATTCACGGAAATAAATATATAATTAATAAATTTCTATTTTATCCAAGTTATCTTATTTCATTTAGTTTTATAAGTGGCACTTGCCACAAAGCTCCTACAATTCTTCAGGCATAAATGGTTTTGGCTTGCATCTTAATTTAGCAAATATTACCCCGTTTCATTTGGTCAATAAATAATTCTCCATTCGATTGTTTAGTAAGCACTGCTACCATTTCTTTACTCGGTGCCTCCCTTAAATATATTGGATACTCGTCTTGATCATTGTTATTCTCTCTTATTTACAGTAATGTAACGTTCAATTCCCATTTGAACTAACATTTCAAACTTCCAGAAAATTGAACTTCCAGATTGCGCTTTATTCGAGTCTGCCGGGGCGCTCATATTTCCGAAATCATATTAAAAGACTAATAAATTCCAATAAAGCATTGACTATGGCCATTATCATAATTATTATGTGTTCCATTTCATTTTAAAGTTCTATGTATCTTTAAAAAAACACCACCGGAAAATATTCCAACAACAAAGAAAGAAGTAGTTATCTCTGGAAATTGGAGCGCCCGTTGTTTTCTACGATAATCTACAGAAACTACAGAACGTCAAAGCGAATTTTAGATATAGACAAATTTAGCTATATATTTTAAGTCAAAACGATAAGTACCTACATGAAAACATATGACTTTGTAACTTTAATTTAATCAAATTTTCAAACTTTCAAATTTAGCTATATATTTTAAGTCAAAACGATAAGTACCTACATGAAAACATATGACTTTGTAACTTTATAGGCTATTACCAATTGCTCCTATGATTTAATAAATATCTGCCTTATTTCTTATTTATTACCCAAAATATAGATCACAATAGCATGTATCCAAAAAAGGCTATAAAAGTTTCTATATATACATCTACAAAAACCACTTTTGGTTTGTCTGTCGGCAAACTAAACTTATTGATTTTAATTTTACCTTTTGCCGTCTACGTTACACAAAAAAACTGGGCTACAAAAACCAGCAAAAAAAAAATTAAATATTTATAGAATAAAAAAATTCGGACACCACAAATTTTGTTCTTAACATCCAAAAATAAAATGTTTGACCATTCAATTAATTAACTTTACTTTTTTTATTTAATTTTAAACCACTTAAATGGTGTTTGTTGGAGAGTATAATATGTATATAGTATGTACGTATATAAAGACTCAAGCATCTCTAGTATACAGCTATACAGCTAGGAACAAAAAAAAAATAAAAAAAAATATAAATTAATTAAACTTCTTCATGTTACCAATTTTTTTTATATACCTCAGTATTCCTTTTAAGGTTTCTCGATTTCAATTTTTTTTTTCGTGAAAATCTATGAAAACTCTCTACTTTGGTATGTCTATAATTGAAAAATAGTACAATGAAAAAAAAGTAGCCAATTTAAATTAAAATAAAATTGCAAATTTAAAAAAAATACTAGTTTTTCAATTCGAATGAATTTTTCATTAGGGTTTAGGTTTGCATCCATTTTTTAATTAAATTGTGTGGTTCTTGTTTTCTTTTAAATGCTTTTCGATATCTATCTATGTATGTATGTATTTAGTATGTACATAGTACATATATGAAATTGAAAAGAAAATCCTGATGTCGAACAAGGAAATGATTGATTATAGAAATCAATAACACTACAATCTACTTTAGCTTATTATCACTAGAAGAATATACTTAAATCCAAAAGAGTTACCAAGTAAATCGATTTTTTAAAATTACTTGTAAGTTGGAAGTTAATAATAATTATATTAATCCCATATTTGATTTGATTTGATTTGGCCTCACCAAACACCCGTTTACACATAACATAAAGAGGATTTGGATAGATTCAGTTAGAATGAAAGAAATTGACTCGGTTACAGATACCTGGTATAACCAATAGTTAGTAACACAGGTTGATACAATTCTATAATCTACTTATATAATTTTTCAGCATCACTGGGCTCTGAAATAAAATTTATTAGTTTGCTGGGTCAGACTTATGAGATACTCCTGAAAATTCAACTCAAATTAGTTACGATTAATTTTATTCTGTATTGTGGTGCCATCTAGTTAATACAGCCCAACTATTATAAACCACCTCATCCTGACACTCAAATCTGCAGCAATCTCCCTCGTCCTACTACAAGTCATTTGTACTCCATATACCTATTCAGCTAACCCACTTTCTTCGTCCCTACCATCTAACCAACTATTAACGACCATTAGACCAAACTTTAAGAGTAAACCTACTGTTGACGTCGATAGTTATCGATCAACAGATGTCTCTAATCTTTTCGTTATTTCTTCGTTGAAATTATTCCTCGTTAAATCCTAAATTTTGATATTAGTTTTGTTGTTGCTTTTATGTGATTTAAAATCTAAAAAAAATACAAAGCATTTGTTAGAAAAGTGATATATACGCCTAAGTTTAAATTAAATATAGATAAATTAATTTAATTATATTGTGTTAGATAAAGCTATTAGGTAATTCTAATGGAAGTTCATCCGATACCCGGCGATGGTAATTGCCTTTTCAATGCCGTGATACATCAGCTGCAACTGGAAAATATCAATAGTTCATATGGATCAGATAATGAATTAAGATATGAAATTGTGAACTTTATTACCGAGCATCTTGAAGTTGATTTACCAACAGTGTTGGATTCCGCCTGTATAGTTTACGGAGCAAACCAGAATATAAATCCAACCGAAAGTGGATTAATACAAAGGAATAGCTTTTAATTTTTTTTCTTCCTTTTTCCCATTTTATTTGTTAGAATTTCTTATATACTATGTGCCTTATAATCTATCCTACTTCCCATCACCTCCTAAATATATTTTTCCTTCAACATAAATTATTAAAAACTATCATAAATAAATTTGTATCAAAATCATCCACAACCCTGACCTGACTCAATTTCGTTTGACTTATTCCTATTCGTTTTCTTTATCTTTTCCGAAAAACTGGGATAACTTCAAGTGCTGCTGACTTTCAAGGCGTCAATTGTTGTCGGTTTATCAGTATAAACCAGTGACGTCACGTAGCCCCACAGGAAATAATTGAGAGGTAACCTGGCGAATTGACACGTCCATTTCTCGATATCAACTTATCGCCAAATTTTGATTTTAATAAATCGATGGTTGCGGTTGTCGTATGGCACGTAGCACCATCCTGCTGAAGCCACATCTCGTCCAAATCAATATCATCCATATTTTGAAACAAAAAATCATTAATTGAGCCCCATTTCCTGCGAACGACGACGAATCGATAAATGTTGATCTTCTTCCACACTTTCGTTTACAGCGGCGATATTCTCTTCAGTACGCACATTCCTTCGACGTGTTGATGTTATTGCATTCGCTAGAGAGTATGTGGTACGAAAACTATCCACAGTTCGACGGATGGCTTGCTCAGATGGACGATTATGTGCGCCATAAAAATCACTAAGTCGTCTATAAGTTGCGCGAATCGACGACTGACACTATTCATGATGATTTGAGAGTATACCGTGATCTGCTAGAGTAAATTTTTTATAAAAATTTAATTTTTTGTTTTATTTTTTACAATTTCAAGTTCCATCAAGCTTAAAAAAACACACTTTATCATCCGTTGAATCGGGTCTTAACATTAAATCTTCCTCGTAAAAATTATTTTGTGTGCGTGTTACATGTTATTCAATTAAATAAATATAATGGCGAACAGCAAAAATAGAACTATGAAGGGGCCGTGGCTAAATGGCCTTGCTATAATATAGACGACAATTACTTCCGTAACTTTCTATAGTTTAAAACATTTAAACGAACATTTCGAAAACAAGAATTTGTTTTTCAAGTATGTAGTCAATTTTTCATTATAAGATGCGTCTAAAATGTTTATTTTTACATTCAAAAAAAAATGTACGCTATACAGTCGTAATTTTTTTTACAAATTATGTGTATTCAAAACATAAGATTTTCGAATTTATTTGTTTTTATTTGAAAACAATTTTTAACGTTCAAACTTCCGAAATATGTGCGTTTATGAAATGTACATTTAAATTCGCATTTCAGACGCATTCATTATATTATTTACTAAGGGAGAAATCAGGGATTAACACTGTATTTAATGTAAAAATCGGAATACACAATTTTTTAAGTTGCATACTGAATTTGTTGCACTACAGGTACATAAGATACTCATGGTCGTATCCCTGTATTATATTTTTCAATTTACTTTGTTTGTATTGTTCATAGAGCATAGTGCTTCAAAAGATCATACGGATCGGAATTAATACTTTTTTTTAAAATTATTTCTTAAAATAGTAATGTTTTGCAATTAGGTGTTATACTTATATTGTAAATAACAAAGTAATTGTTATATTCTAGTGAATTTATTGATTAGAAAAGTGTTTAATAGCGATTTAGTTTCATACAGTGCGTAGTGAATCGTTCTTTTGTCAGTTTTTAATTTAAAATACACATTAAAATACATTTTAGCGGTGTTGCGAATTTTGTAAAGTTATCAAAGCATGAGGGAACTTGGAATTATAAAGATTTTCTATTATCAGGTTATTAAAATTTTGCTTTTTGTGCATGTCACATAACGTGGTATATGGCGCATTGCATTTTTCCCTATGTGATGCAAGCTTGATAAAGATGCTTCGTCTTTTTCTATTAATTTAAATATAGTTTAAAATTAATAATTATTATTGCTTTCAGCATCTATGTATCCAGATGTATCCGTTTATGATATTGATCATTTTACAGATTCTAAAGATGTAAAGATTCCGGAAGAAGATTTTTTATGCATTTTCGATCAACACAGGTCAAAATTTGAACTTAAGATAGAACTTAAAAACAAAAAACCGGTGAGTTATATCAGAGCCACCTATAGAGCCCTAAGGTTAAAAATTGAGCTTTTTCTAGAGGAACTAAAATTGACGAAAAAAACATTTTTTCCATACAAAACAAATGAAAAATTAAATTTTTTATGGTGCGATATTTTTCAATGAAAATGTCGATGGATTAAGTATTTTAACATTGAAATAGAATCTACAATTATCATTTTATAATTGATTCAAAGCTTGATCAAAGAAGTTGTTTAATTTTTGATATATTTATTAATAAAATTTATAGAAAAAAAAGCATTTCTACATTGAATTGATATAAATACACACAAATACCAACGCAATAAAAATTAAACTGCAAGACGAAAAGAGAAAACAGTAAAAATGTGGTTGTGTTTCCCTTTTGAATTATATTTTTGTGAATAAAATAAAATACTTAAAGGCATATCAATAAAAGCTGCATGAATTTGTTTGAATAAATCTCAAACTAATTTCACTTCAATTTCAACGTAAATTTTGGATTTTAGATTATAAATGGAACACCATGACCATCACAGTTCTTCTGGCACGGTTCTATTTTATTTTGGTAAAGTTTTGTTACGCATTTGTGCATAATTATGGTTCTAAATAAATTGTGCATCTGTTATTGGAACTTCCTATGACATGTTGTAAGTTGCCAATAACACAATTTTTTTTCTATCGATCGATGTTTATATTTTCTTTTTAAATTTTACGCTATTTCGTGAATTCAATTTTGATTTTTTTCTATTGCGATCTCAGCCTATTGGAATAATTTTGCACTCTATCCCTTTTCCGATTTCGCTACAAGATAAACGAAATAGAAATATGTGGTGATACATTTTCAAATGTACTAAAGGAAATAGAATAATGCTTTATACGAGCATGCTGCGATCGCAATAGAAAATAGCGAAATTTAAAAAAAATGTGAGATTTAAGGTGCTATTCCATGCACTGATTCACTGACTCAGTCAATTTAAAGCAAGAAAAGAAATTATATTTTGTAGTTGTACAAATGAAACAAAAAAATTTTCTCAGTAAAAAAATATTTGAGTTTTAGCAGTGTGAACTGCCATAAAAAGTATCAAATCGAATACTTTTTATGGCAGTCAAACAAACAACGTACACAAAATTTACGCATGGAAGAGAATTTTACTATAAAGTTTGTGTATGGAAACGAATTTCACTATAAAAATAATTTTTGTATTTTAATATCTTTGTTTGTTATTTTGTAAACGTCAATTTTTTCTAAAAACAATTTTGAAATTTAAACAGTGTTTGTGAAATGAACTCCAATTATTTTACTAATTCTATAGACGATGATGAAATCGAGGAATCATCATCGTCCACCTCCGCATCAATGTCAACACCAATAGAGGAAGTGGATCAAGGTAATATTTTAATATTTCAATTTAAAAGATAAACCAAAAACATAATTTACCCGTACATTTTCATTTTCAGATGCTATTATAGATGCGGTTAGGATTCGTTCGGCGTTGTGGGACATAAGGGACAACTCCTTCAAAAATAAAATTATGAAATCACGATTGTGGGAAGAGGTTGCTGTGGGATCAAGTAAGTGGTCGTAGATCATTTTAAATTATAAAGCGCTTACCAATATTTAAATAAAATAAAAATTATTTCAGATATAGAAGTAACTCCAGAAAATATTTTAGAAATCAGAAAAATCTGGGATACTCTCAAGGCGACGTATAAACGATCGCAAAAACGAACACCCAGTGGTTCAGCTGGTAGCATATTAAAGGAATACAAATATTCCAAGGCTTTATCTTTC
This sequence comes from Tipula unca, assembly GCA_951394425.1. Lineage (NCBI taxonomy): Eukaryota > Metazoa > Arthropoda > Insecta > Diptera > Tipulidae > Tipula > Tipula unca. The sequence goes on from OX596380.1 coordinate 79,204,865, forward strand.
CTGAACGATACCGCTGAACCGAGAAGGTTTGAAAAGGGACTTTCATATACAGAAACATATTAATAATTTTGTTCATTTTTTTTAGAGCAAACGAACTAGGTGGTTGTATTGAAGAAGTGGATGCAAATACATCAAACATTTTAAAACCACCGCAAACAACTAGGAAAAGTAAATACAAAATTTTGCGATATCCGATTTCATAATATATATATATATATATATATATATATAAATATATAATTATAATAATTTTACTAGGAAACGCATCACACATCGAAGAGGAACAACTGAATTTAAAACAACGCTATGTAGCAGCAGTAGAAAAGATATGCTACGACGTACCAGGCCCCTACAACTGTTGCTGCTGCTACTGCTGCTGCAACTTCGGCATCCGGTGATCCTCTCGATGTGGAATTGGATGCATTTTTTAATTTAATCCGGCCGCATCTTAAAAGTTTGTCGAAATGGTCGCGTATCAACCTCCAACAAAGTTTTTACAAACAAGTGACCGATGAATTAAGAGCAGAGGTATAAATAAATAATTAATAGTTTTTACTTGCAATTTTTAATAATTTTTTTATTTTTCAGGAAAATGACAACTAAATAATTTAATTTTATAATTTCCCATGTAAAAAGTTTTATCTCTAGTTTTTATATGTAATTTTTTTTTGTTATTAAAATGAATTGAATTGTACAAAAAAATTTTCTTTATTTTTTCATATTTTTGAAAGCTGCCATTCCACCTGCCCCTCTCCAACAAAGTAATCAGCAAATTTGTTTCGTAATTCTTTAGCTGAATTTGTTGAATTTCTATTCAACGGTTGAAGCGGCAAGAAATTATTTTCGGAGATTTGATGATTTCCTGATATAAAGATTAGAATTAAAAAAGAAAATTAGTAATCGTTTAACGTTTTTCCATGTATTTAATGATTAATTTACCTCCTACTTCACGATCTACAAGGTCCGTTGTTATGTATTTTTCATTTTTCATATTTAGCCAATTGTGCAGACATACAGATGCTTGGATAATTTCCACCACCAAACATCTGCTGTAATTGTGGTTCGGAAAATTCTCTATTTCGCAGCTAAAATTCCAAAACAATTTTCAATTATTCGCCGTGCCCGACTCAGGCGATAATTAAAAATTTTTTCTTTGTCATTTGGCGTTTTGAGAAATGGCTTAAGCATGTTCTCGTTCATCGCAAAAGCATCATCAGCCACGAAAACATAAGGTACGTTTTGAAAATTGGTCGTTACATTACTTGGCTCAGGAATCCTAAAAAAATATATTATACATATTGAGGTAAAACTGGAATATTTGCATTTTTCCTAAAATAATTTTAAAAATATTTTATTTTTTTACTGACGGGAGAGTTTTTTCGTAAAAACGTTTTCCAAACCCGCTCTCTCTAAATACTCCACCATCACTTTGGCGGCCTGCGGCTCCAACATTGCACCACATAAAATTATAGTTATGGTCAGAAATTGCCATTAAAACAATGGACGAAGTTTTTTTGTAATTATAAAACTCTGAACCTGAGTTTTTAGGAGCCTAAAAATACAAAATATTAAAAATGGTAAATTTTAGAACTATTCACGTACTTACTTGAATAACAACGTGTTTTCCATCAATTGCTCCTATACAATGTGGGAAATTCCAGCGTTGGTTAAAACCAGATGCCACCTATTCGAAGTACTCCGCTGATAATTTTGGGAATACTTGGTCTTGAAGTACGGCAATAATTGCCTTCGTAGTTTCCCAAACTATACGGTGAATGCTAGTTTGGGAGCACTTAAACGCGATCGCCAAACTTGTCTGTGATTCGCCCGTTGCAAGATACCTATTGTTTTCATTAAAATTAAAAATTACATATAGATATTTATGGACAATTAATTTGTTGCTTACCGTAATGTGACAACTAATCTTATATTAGGACTCAATGGTTCACGCACAACACATTGTTTTTTGATGAGAGGCTCAACCATGGACAGCAACTCGAAGAAATGAGCGAAACTCATTCTTGTGAAGCTATGAAATAGCTTTGGGTCTTTTAGTAATTCGGTAAATACTGAATTAAAGGCCCCAGTACGGTTCCTCTCCAAATAATATGGGCGTACCCAATATTGCCGTTTTTTGGAAATTGTTTTCTTTTCTTTTTTGTTTAGCGTTTCATCGTCACTACTAAAAATAATGTTCATTACATCTAAACACATGAACACTTTAGCGTTGTTAGCCATTTTAAAATTGGACAACAATTTTACTATATGATAAAATATGTTTATTATATATTTTTATTAAAATAGTTACACTATACACTATATGTTTCAAAACTGTCAAAACAATTTATTGTTGTTTATTTTACATAACTACGCTGTTAAATTTTCAACATAAAAAATTTTGAAATAAAAAAAAACAAATTTGTTGTCTTTGTCAGTCTAATATAATTTTGTTGCTATCATCTTTTCAGTAAACTCAGTAAAACTCAGTCAATCAGTGCATGGAATAGCACCTTAAATTCTTAAAAAAGAAACAAAATCATCGATCGAAAGGATGACAATATATGTTTTATTTATTTATTTTACCTACACATTCAAATAAATTCATGTTTACATAAATATGATAAATTCATATTTAATAAAAGATTTAATGTTCTGAATTTCAGATATGTGCCGGTTCAATATAGAATAAATTCCACAAAGTGTTTATCGAAATGAAAGATTTAATTTTTCATTGATTAAACGTAATTCGAAAATGGTCATTTTTACATTGATTCTTATGGGATAATGCAAAAAGTAGTTCCTCTAGAAAAAGCTCGACAAAAAACATGGCTGATCCTTACGGCTCTGTATATATAGGTGGCTCTGGTTATATTTGTCATATAAAGAAGCGTGTATTGACGAACGGTAAAGATGAAAAGCGCCTTTGTTAAGGAAAAAGTGTTTATTTAATTTTAATTTTTATTTGTTAAGATTGTAATGATTGGAAAACTAGTGAATCTAATATATTTGAAAATGTAATTGTTGTATATTTGAGTAATTTGGAGTAGTTTTTTCATTTTAAACACCACAAATTGGTCCTTGAAAACTACAGAAATTTGGAATTAATCAGTTAACTAAAAACGTAAATGTGTCAAAAAATTAATTTTACCTTGTATTTATCAGTAAAAACATTGTAAATATGGTCTAATATAGTTTCATAAATATTTAGTGATTCAAGAATTTAAATAATTTAACAAGAAACTTCTACCATTTTTAAACACAGTTTTCTGAGATTTTTAAGTACTAAACAAATTTTTTTACAGCGTTCACTTACTTTAATTTTGTCTGCTGGTGCATACCGTACCATTCGTTAATTGCTGTGATGTGTTTGAACTAAATTATTTTTTTCTAATCTAACAGATTTTTCTAACACCAAAGGATTTAGAAAGTTTTTTAAAATCGACTCAAAACTCGGAAGGTCATTAACACGAGAAAGTGTAGACTTTTTGACGTCCAAATTTTTATATCACCCTGATCCCGCACACATCACAGCCTTAGCACTAGCGATCGTAAAACTTGGTGGAATAGTAAGAATAATAATGGTTGAATAATTATAGAACATGGTGATACTTTACAATATATGATGATGAAAATATATGTTTACAAGGTGGTTACGAGATGGCCGACCAACTAATTTTAATCTTTTATTGAACTAAGTATGTGTGTCTTAAGTGGATTTGTTGTAAATTCGGCATTATCGCAATATTTACTGTATACACCCTTATTATTTATCACAGCAGTATCAGTTAAAATAATTCTCGACTCCAAGATGTAGTTGATTTTCTAAGAACTCACATAGTTAAATACATGAACAACTGCCGCCTTGCATCAATGCTAGACTAAATTTCGTCTACTTTACTACGTGAGTGTTTGCCAGACTCGGCTAAATTTTGGTATGGATATTTATTTTTTTAATAAAATTCCATTTACTGTAATTTATAAATAATAATCCAACATAAATATTAATCACAGCGCAACGAGCTAAGCGCACATATCTTATTTATTAACGTTTCAAATTATGGAGGTTCTGAATTAAATAGTTTGGCTAAATGAATCTATGCGGTATATGCCAAATAATACTTATTAATAACAATGTATCGAACATAGAACTTCAATTTATTTTTATTTTCGTTTTGATCTTCAAAAAAGAAACAGAAACGCCAATCTAATATTGAAAATTGTTTTGTTACCACATCTCGGTCTATGCTATAGTTAATATATCAGTCTCAATTATCAGAATAGATAGGTGATTCCAAATTCAATCACATTCTTCAAACATAGTTTATGTTGAGTCGGATTTGTTTTGTGTTTTTGTCTAGACATCTTATTAATTTGTGGAAAATAAAATTTAAACATATTTTTGGGAATACATAATTAGATTATAAACTTGACTTTTATATAAATATGTATGTATAGACCAATTCAATCAAATTTTTATGATATTCATATTTTAATGCTTCGAATAAAATCAACCGTTCCAACTAGCAACAAAAATAATAAACAATTCACCTTAATATTCTTTATCTCCGTGGAGATATAATCGTAACCATGAATTTATATTTTTTTGGTAGAACATGATAAAAATAATTTACCTTTCGAGACTAATTAAAATGAATTTAATAATATTTATATTTTAAGAAATAACCGTAGATGTATTCCTATCCCCAGCCAGAAAGGTATATCTTCTTCACTTTTTTTTTGTTGTTGCGTGCAATAATGAAATTTACCTCCCGCCGAAATAAGAGACGGTAGTTAATAAACAATAAAAAGGTGCATAAATTTGTTGCCAGGAGCACTGGGCAAATTAGAAAGGTTAACATTTTTGTTTAATTTGTTATGTATTTAAAATCATTCAAAATTATGATTACTTGTGTAATCGCACCAAACAAAGAAGAAGAACATTATTATCATATTGTGTATACTCGTACTTGTATTCATACATATATACATAATATAGTGGTATTGCTCGGTGTCGAATTTTATATTAACTCGTAAAAAAGGCTTTCGTCTGTAGCTAAATTTTTTATTTTTTTGCATTTTTAAAATGTTTTTAATTTAATTACATTCGAAACAGGTCGAGGAGTGTGAGGAGGAGAGGGTTAATTTTATCAAATAATTATCCAGAAAAATAAAAATGTTTTTTTAATTGAAATGATAAAGTTGAATGTTATGTTGTTATTTTATGTGTACGTATACGTATGTATATGTATGTTGTATACATTACCCGAAAATTACCAAAAAAATAAAAATATGAAAGCACACGATATAAAAGCATAAAAATTACATAAGTACAGTGTATATTATAAGTAGTTGTTGTGCTTTTTTCTGTTTGTACATTATTTTATGTATTTTTAAACATTTTATTATTTGCTGTTGTTACATTATATTATGTAGGTTTATGCCAACAATTAAATATATTATATTGTGTGTACAGTGTATACTGTATACATATATGGTTGAATCTAATAACAAAAGAATTATGTAATAAACAAAGACATTTAACATGAAGGTAGCTAATAATAAATGTTATTTTAATTTTTAAGCGATTTTTTTTTTTTAGAATGTTTTGGAAGGAGCTCAGCTTATGTTGGAGTCAAAATAGGTCGTTACATTTGTTTTCCCCGTGTTTTGTTATTATACGCAAGCGTTAGCTTATATTTAACAATTGTATTTATAAACTTTTAGGCTGCCACACCAATTTACGCGTCCTACGAGTTGAACTTTAGATAAAAGAAATGATTTAGAATCCCACATTAAATGTAAAATTACCTTTTTTGTGCAGCGGAAATTTAAGAGATTAACGGAAGGTAAATACACAATTTAGGTTTTGTTCGAGCTGATCCGCAGTTAAGACGTGGTACAGTAAAATTTGCAAATTCTACAACGGCAATAAGTATTTCATAAACAACGAATTTTTTAATTTCTTTATTCCATTATGTTCCTACATATTTGTTATTAATGAAAAATCATCTAAACTGTTTATTAATCAATTGCCGGCTGAAAAGTCGAACTTTGGAGCGGACGGCCACCTTTAAGGCACGCACAGATGAATTTGGAACCAAATTCGTACTTTTTATCCATTTTTTTTTTAAATCTTCCATATTCTTTGCTGCCTTGTGGGTCTTTCTCAATTTAGTTTTCATTATTGCCAAATATCGTTCGATTGGACGCAATTCAGGACAGTTGGGCGGATTGACAAATTTGGGAACAACACACACGTTGTTAGATTCGTACCATTCTAATGTTTTTTTAGAGTAATGACATGACGCTAGATCAGGCAAAAACAAAGTACCAACTTGGTGCCCACGTAAAAAAGGCAGGAGTCGCTTTTGGAGGCACTCCTTAATGTAATTTTCCGAAGATATTGTCTCTTGCGTTATGTACGGAGCACTTCTAGAGCCACATTGGCAAATAGCCTCCCAAACCAAGTATTTTTTCGGAAACTTTTCATGTTGGATAATTTTAAATTTCATGTCGACACTCAGTTTATCCTTTACAGAATAATATTGGTTACCTGGCAGAGATTTGAAATCAGCTTTAACGTATAGGTTTCGTCATCGATTACCAAACAATCATCTTTTTTGTCCACCAAAAGTTTGTACAGCATTTAGCTTCGTCGGATTGCCGTAGCTTGTTGTTTATCTTCACGCCGTGGTACTTTGAATTAATACTTTGAATTTACTGAACGATCGAAAATCACACCTCTTTTTAATTCGAAGAATTCGCACATGATTTGTGTTATTTTTTTCGCTAAACACCTCAGAGATAGGTTTGAATTGTTTACCAGAGCGCGCACCACTTTAGTTTCCAATTTTTTATCAATATGGCTCGATATGCCTGTTTCAAATTTTCTATTGATGCTCTGAGTCTCCATAAACCGAATTATAGGCCTTCTAACGGTAGAATATGTAGAATTAGCTTTTTTTGCGATGGATTTGTATGTGAAACTTTGATTTTCCAAATAAAATTGCACAATTTGTTTGCGAACTATCTCTTGATTTGATGACATCTTGCAAACGACTGATTTAAATCAAATAAATATTACACAGCCTGCTTTGTAACTTAACCGCAAATTACAATTCGTGTTGTTTTTTTTTATTTAATTTGGTGCGTTCGTCAAAAAAAAGCGAAATTGTGTGCAAATTTTACTCTACCACGTCTTACACCACAATACCGCAATTATTCAATCATTATTCAATCAACATTAACAGCTGAGAAGAAAGTCTATGTCAAACTTAAATTGTCAATATGATGGATTCTAATTTTTATTTTTATTTTGTATTTTGTATGATGTATTTTTTTTAGATAGATAGATTTTAGTATGTTTGTGCCATCTATTAAACAGAATGTTAAAAATCAATTGTATAATCGGACCATTATTAAAAAATATACAGTGAATATTGAGCTTTTAAAAATAAACAAATATAAACGGCGATTTTTTTTACTGACCCACACACAAAATTGGATTTTTTACCGGAATTTAGACCGCGATTTGTGCTGGTTTGATAAAGGAAAACGGAGATTGCAAATCACCTATATATATATGTATATATATTATATCAAAATACCGAAAAATTCAATTAGGCTTTTTCATGGTCCTTCGAGCCGGATTTATGGAGCCAAGTACCACAATCTGATAAAACTGTGAGTGAAAGCTTTGATAATTTTATAAATATACAAATTAAAAGCACAAATTAAAAAATAACGCGCATACAGTGAAATAAGCATTAATTGAAAGAATCATAATTATAACAGTGAACGATTCTTTTCATAATGTCGTGAAACTCGGCGGGTTTATAACAGTGAACAGTGAAATCATTTACCGCGTTTTTATTATAACCGTTGAATATTCTGGTGCATATCAACAATGGCGGAAGCCTGAACATTAAACCGCACATTGAAAAGTAACGAATCGATCAAAGCACAAGTTTCAACATTCTCGGAAAACACTCGTATGAATGAAATTCGGGCATGCTTGGCCATATTATCCGACGAATGGAAAGAGTTTCAAAATGTCGAGAAAACGCTCAAAAGAAAATTCGATGACGCAAATTTGGGGTTAGTAGACAAAATCGAAAGTAGCCATTTTGATTTAAGGCAGAAGCTTTTCCGTTTCGAAAAATTAATAGAGGAAAATAGGGAATAACACAATGGAGGAATTGATATTAAACCAAACCAACTTTATAGATCAATTATCCTCGCTTAATAAGAAAGAAAGCGAAATACATTTGCCACGTGTTAATATTCCGGCATTTAGTGGGCAATATGCAGAATTTCCATCATTCCGGGATCTTTTTGAGGCATCAATTTATCATAACAACAAAATGCCAAAGGTACATAAGCTGCAATATCTGAAGGGATTACTGAAAGAAGAAGCTTACGCATTAATCAATCACATTACAGTCACAGATGCTAATTATGATCAAGTATGGGAGAAGATCAAAGCAAGATACAACAAACGTAAACACGTAGTACATGGGTTGTTGAAGCAGTTTATGGAGCACCCAAGTGTGCAACAAAACTCTCCAAAATCACTTCGTCATTTGTCAGATGTTTCCGATGAAGTTTTGAGGGGATTGAAGGTGCTTGGGGAACAAGCTGAAGGTTGTGACCCGTGGCTACTGTATATTTTAATAAATAAATTAAATTTGGATGCAAGAGAGGCATGGGCTCATGAGACTGCCGAAAATGATTTTCCAACTCTTGAGCAACTATTCTAAATAAAAGGAGTGATGCTTTAGAAAGCCTTAATTCGTGCCAATTAAAAAAATCTAATACTGTAAAAAAAGTCAATTCTTTGGTGTCGCAATCATTCACGCCAACATGTCCGATGTGTTCAGAAGAACATTACCTAAGTAAATGCGGGAAATTTAGAGGGCTATCCAGCTCCGAGCGAAAACCAGTGGTAGTAGACAAGAAACTCTGCTTTTATCCAGATTCAGTTGCAGAATTTGCAGACGCAGACATCATGTAACATTACACCCTGAAACAGAGTCTGCTGCTGTGAACAAAGAGAACAATTCGGAGGAAAAATTGATTGAACAACAAGAATCAACAAGCTACAATGCAACTTTAAAAACGAAACATTCACTAATTGGGCAACACCAAACGATCCTACTAAGCTCAGTTGCGATGAACAACTCCCTGAATCGTACGAAAATGAGTACAAGGCAATGAGAGAAGGATTCCAGTATTTTGAAAAAATTAAAATTCCGCGATTTATTAACCATTATGCAGATGTACAAATATATGGTTTTGCAGACGCGAGTGAAAGAGCCTACAGCGCCGTCGTTTACAGTAAATTTACTGATGAAAATGGAGAAATAATCATTAATTTGTTGACAGCCAAAACTAAAGTCACACCTCTAAAGAAAATATCACTTCCTCGGTTTGAATTATGTGCTGCTCATTTGTTGGCTCAACTGATGCATGCAATTAAAGAAATTTCAAGCCCTAACACTAGATATTACGCTGGGACCGATTCCGCCATAGTATTCGCATGGCTTTCAACATATCCTGAAAGATGGAAAACGTTTGTAGCGAATCGGACATGTGATGAAATCTTGAATAAGTTTCCGCGGCATAATTGGGCACACGTGAGATCGGCTGACAATCCTGTTTTTATTTTTGCAAAATGTTTTTACAATTGTAATCAAGGTTGAATGGTTGAGTGTCCTCTTTGAGAGAATATCTAAACTCAATAAGATTCTTGTCTTGTCGTGGCATACATTAAACGATACAGAAGAAATTTATTTTGTCGAAATCCAAAAAAACCGACAATTTGGTGAGTTAAAGTCAGGGGAAATAGAGGAGACAAGAGTATAGTTTGCATTATATGGGCGGAGAAGAATCGATTCGGAGGAGATATAGCCAACTTGAGAAAACATGGTACGGTGAAAAGTAGTTCGAGATTGGTTTCTTTAGCACCCTTTGTCGATGCAACAAGTGTTCTACGGGTAGGAGGGCGATTGTTCAACGCTGATTGTAATTATGACAGCAAACATCCAGCCATACTGCCTGCTGATCACGTGTTTACTTAGCGAATGATATGGTCCAACATTGACGAATAATATCATAAGAATAAAATATTGGATTGTGAACAGATGTGCAAAAATACGGTTAATATTGAAAGGTTGTGTGGTTTGCGCACCAGACTAGTTAGCAATTGACAAAATCTTATAAAAATACGGAATAGAATAGGCCCAAGTGCATAGAAACCTGAGGTACACCGAACAATAACTTTTATTAATATCACATTAAATTTCACTTGTTGGGTTCTATCGGAATGTCATGATTCTAGCCAATTAAAAATTATCTTAAAAAGTACAACTTTAGATATAAAGGGTGTCCCAAAATTAACGCAAGTTTTGAATTAAACAGAAAACACAGTTTCTAGTCTTCAGATTATGATTTTTTTATTGAATCATAAAATACATAGGATAGGGTTATTTATGGAATATCACATCGGGCAAATGGCCTCCACAGCTTCGCTGGCACATACGCACTCTTTTATCGAAATTCTCCATGACCTTTTCGCATAAATGTGGCTGAATTTCTTTGATGCATCGTTTAATTTGTTGCTGTTATACACGGGTTGTTGTGGGATTGTTGACATAGACCTTTGACTTCAAATAACCCCATAAAAAAAATCTAATGGTGTTAAATCACAAGACCTAGGGGGCCAATTCTGATCACCGAAACGAGAGAGTACACGACTAGGAAATGTCTCATGCAGTAATTGAATTAGTTCACGCGGGCTGTATGGCATGTGGCACAATCTTGTTCATACCACACGTTGTCTATGTCAATATCATCCAACTGAGGCAGAAAGAAATGTGTTATCATGTCGCGATATCGAGCACCAATAACAGTTACTGCTTGACCTGGATTTTCACCAACACTCTCACGCACTGCTTCGATATTGACATTTGAACGGCTTGTTTTTGAACGACTAGTGTATTTAGCGTCTCAAACTGATCCAGTCTCATTGAATTTTTCAATTAATCTTTTAACAGTTGACGAAATTAAAACACTATTCCGACCATATTTTGTGTGAAATTGTCGAACTGCGGCTTCCAAACTTTTATTATTTTTAAGATATTCTTCAATAATGAAAATACGTTGTTCTATCGTGTAACGCCACATTTTTACTAACCCTAACCTCTCAGTTGTCAAATTATTATTTTTTTTTTGGTTACCATCATTTAGCGGCAAATTCAAATCTTGCGTTAACTTTGGGACACCCTTTATAATTTTCATTTCATTTCTGATTAAAACAGAATGCGGGACTGTGTTAAAACCCTTTTCAAAATCTGTTTAACCGCACCACCATGTTAAGAGATATCAATTAGCTTGGTGGCAGTCGAACGTGCATTAATTACATAACAGTAGACAGTTCAAACATGTTGTAACACACATCATAATGAAAAAACTGCATCATCAAGAGATTTTGAACATTCAATTGATTGAAATTTGTCAGACAACACTCACATTTTTAGGCCATCCGCAACTAATATTAAATCTAGAACCAGCACAACATCCACAGGATCGGTACAAAATATTGCATTACAAAATCTTGCAGTAACAAAATCTTGCTTTTTATAATAAATCTTGCAACTTCAAAATCTTGCACCCGTATCATATTACCTTGGTGATTAAAGTAACAAGTCCCTCTATTCTGAATCTGAAAATAAAAGTAGTGTTTGTCATCAAGGCAAATTGTCAAATTTACCGATAAGTACTAACTTTCCAAATGAAATTAAGGAACCCTTACTGACGGCCAATCATAAATGTAATAAAAGCATTATGCATACTATTCAACAGTACGTTAACTATTGCTCCATATGCACAAAGTTACAAGAAACTGCGAGATGTCCATGAATTCGAGGTTGTGACAATGTTGTCATATTGTCCATCCACCTTAGAGAGGGAAAATCAATTTTCGTTAATGAAGACAATATAAAAAACGCATTACGACGTGAAACTGTTAGAAGAACCACCCTAACTTTTTTCGATGTAAATTCAACGTGTAACGAGCTCAATTGTTATACCAAGATATACCAATGCACTATGTACTTAAAAATAATAAATGGGTAAAGCGATCGCCGAATTCACATTTGGGAGAAAAACCTATCGGCAGAATCATATTAGTATCTCCATAGAGATACTGAGCTGTACCATCTCAGATTACTACTTCTTTCTGTTAAAGGAGCCGAAGCAATATCTTACGAATGTTTAAAAACTTTTAATAGTTTGACCCATCCAACTTTTAAACAAGCAACTCGAGTAAGAGGTGTTATCAACGATACCGCAGAGTGCCACAACTGTTTATTAGAAGCGAACAATCATATGTTACCCGGTTCATTGATATCATTATTTGTAACAATATTGTGTAACTGTAATCCTGCAAATCGATTGGAACTTTTCAATAGTGCCTTTTCTAGCTGCGTTTATTGCTTAACAGGTCAATGTGAGGTTAGGACCACTCTCTGTTCCTGCAGAAAGGATTAAATTTTTTTGTATTTTTTTTTTTATTCTTTTGTTTTTTGTGTGTTTTTTTTTAGGTAGCGGTTCACCATATTTTATTTTTTAAAGCGATGTTTGGCTACAATTAGTTCATAGGTTTTTTATAACCTTGTATAACCCAGCATGGCGTTTTCCCTCAACAACTTTTAGACGATGGTGCCACGTTTCAACAATACTCTGTATTCATGGAAAACATTCTGTGTCTGTATCCGCATTCCCAACAGTCCAACAATTAGGTGTATATTTAGGACGCTCATTTAAATCGCCAATATAATTTCTCTTGAACTAACCCCCAAGTTTTTTTAAATATTCGCCCTCAAGCTGGAGTAATAATTGACAACTTCGTTTGGTGGCACAAACGAAAGACTTTTACGCATTGAAAAAATCTCAGAATTTCCATATTTGGCTGTTAAGTTGCTTTTTTGAACCTTACGCCTAATTATTTGACCAAAATGAAATAAGCAGCCCTGGAATGAGGCCTGAGGGAAGAAAGCTTTAGCTGACGAAACAATTGTTTTTTCAAAATCACACAAAATTTTTAGTGGATTAAGATTTAAATTATTTTCAATTATGTAAATTTACCTTAATTGAAAAAATAATTGGTCATAACAATTTTTGGATTTTTTGCTCATTAAGCAGAAAACCAGTGGAACAATTTTGCCTTCAACGTTTTCATGTATAGAAAACAGTTGTCGCATTATGGAAGGAACTACATAGAAAGTTCCATCTGTAATCAAACAACTACATTCTGAAAGAAGAGTTAAAGAGGATTTTGTACCTAGCATAATAATTGTTTCTCCCTCCTTCGCCATATCGGAGCTGTTCAGGAATATAAATTTCTTCCAAACTGGTGGGCTCATTCGTCTTACAAGCACGCGCACTATACATTTTATTTTTTTGTGATTAATATATTTGTGATTTGTGAAATTTACACGTAAATCGCATGCTGTACCAACAATTGCCTCTGCAATTATACATGACGGTGGTAGGTCGATATTTTTGGCTTTCAATTTTATATTTTGGTTAGTATTCGCTATGAATTTTTCATTGGTGACAGGTACATGGTGTATGGCGGTATACAGATGGAGTTTTAATCACTTCGTGTTTATTATTTACGAAACAGGCAATACAATATTCAATATACCATCACAACCACTACATACTATACCAGAATCTAAGAGGATAAAAGTTTTGGACGATGTACTGGTCATGTTCAAATATGACAAATCGTCTTAATTTAATGGTGCAATAATGGCAGTAATGCAATAAGACAATACTGTTTCTGTATCATTATTTTTTGGTTTGTTGACGATTTTTTAAAAATAATATAAATGATTTGCAATGAATTAATTTAATTATTGTGATTGTTTTTTTTAATAAAATTAAACAAAACCATTATACGAATGTAAATATTTAAATATTTTGTGTGTAATGCGGTATCCACTTCTGGTTTAAGTATGATATTGTTTTTTTTAAACATGGAATAAAAATTCCAGCGATTAATACAATCCCCTGTTGCTATATAATCCCCTGTTGCGTTCTTGGAAAACTCGACACAACTCAAAATGACGCTACTCGTAATGCTGTTTAAAGGATTAAACGGATTAAAACAAAAATGGTATTTAAGGGGATTCCCATTTTTATATTATTATTCCCATTTTTTTATTTTACTGGATACGTTTTCTTATTATATATATGTATATATACCGGGTGTTTCTTTTAAACTGAGACGATCAAATATCTCGAAAAATAGCCACTCTACGGAAAAAATGTCCATAATCAAAATTTAATCATACCGCGGGGGAAATACATTAGTGCAAAAATATAGTCTCCCACCCCGCTTTGTAGATGGGGCGGGGATAACTTTTAAACTAAGATTGGAAGCCATATTTTTTATTGCAGATACGGATTCTACGACTAAAAGTACGTATGATTTGAATGAAATATTTTGTTCGGTTCATGATAGATGGCGTTGTAATCGACGAAATTCAATTTTTTCAATTTCTCCTTAGAACACACGCATTCGATTCTGCAATACGTTTGAAATAAAAAACATCACGTTTTCATTGGAAATACTCGAAATTCGTCATCAAAACAATTTATTCAGTTTTGTAAATCACAATTAACGTTTGTGTTATTTCTTATCTTCATGTTTTTCGTAATTTCAAAATAAACGACAAAATACTTTAGAATGGAGCGTTTAACTGTGCCATAGAAAATTGAAATGGTTCTGGTTTATGGAGAAGCCGGCAGAAATCTTGAAAATGCTGTTGCTATTTACGCTCAACGTTTTCCGGATAGGATTCGTTCACGTGCTTCATTTGGCCGTACCATCAAACAATTTATTACTGATGGAAATGTTCAACCGAAAAAGAGGACCCGTAGAGCAACAGTCACTGGAGAAAATAATGAAATTGCTGTATTGGCAGCAGTGGCTCATAATCATCATATTAGTACACGAGAAATAGTTCGCGATTCCGGATTGCCCCTCACCAGTGTTTGGAGAATTTTAAAACGGCACAAGTATCATCCATATCATGTGTCTTTACACCAAGATCTTCATGGCGTGGATTTCCAAAATCGGGTAGCTTTTTGTCAATGGGCACGTGAACAAATACAACAAAACCCCAATTTTTTTCGTTGCGTTTTGTTCTCCGACGAATCGTCTTTTACAAACCATGGAACGGTTAATCGACACAACATGCATTATTGGAGTGTTACAAATCCGCACTGGCTTCGTCAAGTTGAACATCAGCGTCCTTGGACTGTCAACGTGTGGTATGGAATAATTGGCAACAAACTCATAGGCACCCACATTTTTGAAGGCTACTTGAATGGTCAAATGTACCGAAACATTTTGGAAAATGAACTGCCAATATTACTTGAAAATTTGAGCTTAGAAGTGACGGAACATGTGGTTTCAACATGATGGTTGTCCTGCACATTATTCGTTGATGGCACGTGAAATACTTGATCGTGATTTCAATGGTCGCTCAATCGGTAGAGCTGGTCCGATAAATTGGCTCGCCAGATCACCAGATCTTACTGCGCCAGATTTTTTTTTGTGGGGCTACCTCAAAAACAAAGTTTACACACAAAAACCAACAACACGTGAGAACATGATTGAGCGAATCAGAAATGCGTGTGCTGAAATTCAACCAGACACACTTCTCAGTTGTGTACAATCATTTGAAATGCGGATTAATAAGTGCATTGAAGTCGCAGGCCATCATTTTGAACACTTATTTTAGATTTACAAAACTGAATAAGGTGTTTTGATAAATATGGCTTCCTATCTTAGTTTAAAAGTTACCCCCGCCCCACCTACAAAGCGGAGGTGGGGGACAATTTTTTTTGCACTAATGTATTTCCCCCGCGGTATGATTAAATTTTGATTATGGACATTTTTTCCGTAGAGTGGCTCGAAACACCCGGTATATATACATAAATTAAATTGCCTCTCCTTCTTAACACATATGAAAAATAAAAATTAAAAATCGAGTTGCGTCGAAACAACTGACGCAACTCAAAGTTATGGTATTAAAACTTTTAGTGACGCAAATCGAACAGTTGCAAGTCGAATCGATGCAGCTCGAGGCTTTGGTGTATTGGTCAAAAGTTAAAGCTTTCCAATAATTTATCTTCCAAAAGATTGGAAGTGTGTTCTGCCAAAAATGGATTAACCCAATATGTCCGTTTTTTTCTAATTTCTATTTTTTTTCCAGTTCTTAAGCTTCTGTAAGATTCTTAATTTTTCATTGGGTTATTAAAAACCAGAATTTTTAAATGAAATTTGAGCCTTTATTGTGGAAAAATGTTACAAGATTTTTTATTCAAATATTGCCCATCGCTACCCACTACTTTTTCCCATCTTTCTGGCAATTTATGAATTCCATTACAGAAAAACTGCGCCGGCTTGGCGGCCAAAAACGAATTGAGCCAATTTTCGATACGTTGAACTGAAGTGAAGCGTATTCCTGATAGGACATTCTGCATGGATTGAAATAGGTGGTAGTCGGAAGGAGCGGCGGCTGAGGCAATATTTCCCATCCGTTATTCTCCAGGTAATTTTTGACCGGCGCCGCAATATGTGACCGAGCGTTATCGTGGTGGAAAATGATTGACTCGTTTTTGGTCGCATACGTTGGCCGCTCTGCCTGGATTTTCTGCTTCAATCGGATCAATTGTTGACGATAGAGTTGGGCATTGATGGTTTGGCCCCTTTGCAACAGCTCATAGTGGATCACACCTAGCTGGTCCCACAGCCCCGTGAATATTCGGCTTTGGTGTCGATGGGCTTCGTCTTTCTTGACATACGCTTTTTTGCGCTTGGGATTTTCGTAATGGATCCATTTTTCATCGCCAGTGACAATACGATGCAAAAACGACTTCTTTTTGTGGCGCTCGAGCAGCATTTCGGACATGCAAAATCGTCTTTCCACGTCTCTTGGCTTCAACTCGTATGGCACCCAATTTTTCCCATCTTTTGGATGAATCCCAAGGCTTTAAAACGTTTGGAAATTGTTGCTTGATCAACTCCCAATGATTCTGGCGTTTGACATGAATTTTGATCGAGTAATGTCTCCAATTCTTCATCCTCAAACTTTTTCGGCTGACCAGGACGTTCTTTGATGAAAGCACTGTGTTTTTGCAGGAGCATTTTTTGATAAAATTGGCTTTCAATTTTATATTTTGGTTAGTATTCGCTATGAATTTTTCATTGGTGACAGGTACATGGTGTATGGCGGTATACAGATGGAGTTTTAATCACTTCGTGTTTATTATTTACGAAACAGGCAATACAATATTCAATATACCATCACAACCACTACATACTATACCAGAATCTAAGAGGATAAAAGTTTTGGACGATGTACTGGTCATGTTCAAATACGACAAATCGTCTTAATTTAATGGTGCAATAATGGCAGTAATGCAATAAGACAATACTGTTTCTGTATCATTATTTTTTGGTTTGTTGACGATTTTTTAAAAATAATATAAATGATTTGCAATGAATTAATTTAATTATTGTGATTGTTTTTTTTAATAAAATTAAACAAAACCATTATACGAATGTAAATATTTAAATATTTTGTGTGTAATGCGGTATCCACTTCTGGTTTAAGTATGATATTGTTTTTTTTAAACATGGAATAAAAATTCCAGCGATTAATACAATCCCCTGTTGCTATATAATCCCCTGTTGCGTTCTTGGAAAACTCGACACAACTCAAAATGACGCTACTCGTAATGCTGTTTAAAGGATTAAACGGATTAAAACAAAAATGGTATTTAAGGGGATTCCCATTTTTATATTATTATTCCCATTTTTTTATTTTACTGGATACGTTTTCTTATTATATATATGTATATATACCGGGTGTTTCTTTTAAACTGAGACGATCAAATATCTCGAAAAATAGCCACTCTACGGAAAAAATGTCCATAATCAAAATTTAATCATACCGCGGGGGAAATACATTAGTGCAAAAATATAGTCTCCCACCCCGCTTTGTAGATGGGGCGGGGATAACTTTTAAACTAAGATTGGAAGCCATATTTTTTATTGCAGATACGGATTCTACGACTAAAAGTACGTATGATTTGAATGAAATATTTTGTTCGGTTCATGATAGATGGCGTTGTAATCGACGAAATTCAATTTTTTCAATTTCTCCTTAGAACACACGCATTCGATTCTGCAATACGTTTGAAATAAAAAACATCACGTTTTCATTGGAAATACTCGAAATTCGTCATCAAAACAATTTATTCAGTTTTGTAAATCACAATTAACGTTTGTGTTATTTCTTATCTTCATGTTTTTCGTAATTTCAAAATAAACGACAAAATACTTTAGAATGGAGCGTTTAACTGTGCCATAGAAAATTGAAATGGTTCTGGTTTATGGAGAAGCCGGCAGAAATCTTGAAAATGCTGTTGCTATTTACGCTCAACGTTTTCCGGATAGGATTCGTTCACGTGCTTCATTTGGCCGTACCATCAAACAATTTATTACTGATGGAAATGTTCAACCGAAAAAGAGGACCCGTAGAGCAACAGTCACTGGAGAAAATAATGAAATTGCTGTATTGGCAGCAGTGGCTCATAATCATCATATTAGTACACGAGAAATAGTTCGCGATTCCGGATTGCCCCTCACCAGTGTTTGGAGAATTTTAAAACGGCACAAGTATCATCCATATCATGTGTCTTTACACCAAGATCTTCATGGCGTGGATTTCCAAAATCGGGTAGCTTTTTGTCAATGGGCACGTGAACAAATACAACAAAACCCCAATTTTTTTCGTTGCGTTTTGTTCTCCGACGAATCGTCTTTTACAAACCATGGAACGGTTAATCGACACAACATGCATTATTGGAGTGTTACAAATCCGCACTGGCTTCGTCAAGTTGAACATCAGCGTCCTTGGACTGTCAACGTGTGGTATGGAATAATTGGCAACAAACTCATAGGCACCCACATTTTTGAAGGCTACTTGAATGGTCAAATGTACCGAAACATTTTGGAAAATGAACTGCCAATATTACTTGAAAATTTGAGCTTAGAAGTGACGGAACATGTGGTTTCAACATGATGGTTGTCCTGCACATTATTCGTTGATGGCACGTGAAATACTTGATCGTGATTTCAATGGTCGCTCAATCGGTAGAGCTGGTCCGATAAATTGGCTCGCCAGATCACCAGATCTTACTGCGCCAGATTTTTTTTTGTGGGGCTACCTCAAAAACAAAGTTTACACACAAAAACCAACAACACGTGAGAACATGATTGAGCGAATCAGAAATGCGTGTGCTGAAATTCAACCAGACACACTTCTCAGTTGTGTACAATCATTTGAAATGCGGATTAATAAGTGCATTGAAGTCGCAGGCCATCATTTTGAACACTTATTTTAGATTTACAAAACTGAATAAGGTGTTTTGATAAATATGGCTTCCTATCTTAGTTTAAAAGTTACCCCCGCCCCACCTACAAAGCGGAGGTGGGGGACAATTTTTTTTGCACTAATGTATTTCCCCCGCGGTATGATTAAATTTTGATTATGGACATTTTTTCCGTAGAGTGGCTCGAAACACCCGGTATATATACATAAATTAAATTGCCTCTCCTTCTTAACACATATGAAAAATAAAAATTAAAAATCGAGTTGCGTCGAAACAACTGACGCAACTCAAAGTTATGGTATTAAAACTTTTAGTGACGCAAATCGAACAGTTGCAAGTCGAATCGATGCAGCTCGAGGCTTTGGTGTATTGGTCAAAAGTTAAAGCTTTCCAATAATTTATCTTCCAAAAGATTGGAAGTGTGTTCTGCCAAAAATGGATTAACCCAATATGTCCGTTTTTTTCTAATTTCTATTTTTTTTCCAGTTCTTAAGCTTCTGTAAGATTCTTAATTTTTCATTGGGTTATTAAAAACCAGAATTTTTAAATGAAATTTGAGCCTTTATTGTGGAAAAATGTTACAAGATTTTTTATTCAAATATTGCCCATCGCTACCCACTACTTTTTCCCATCTTTCTGGCAATTTATGAATTCCATTACAGAAAAACTGCGCCGGCTTGGCGGCCAAAAACGAATTGAGCCAATTTTCGATACGTTGAACTGAAGTGAAGCGTATTCCTGATAGGACATTCTGCATGGATTGAAATAGGTGGTAGTCGGAAGGAGCGGCGGCTGAGGCAATATTTCCCATCCGTTATTCTCCAGGTAATTTTTGACCGGCGCCGCAATATGTGACCGAGCGTTATCGTGGTGGAAAATGATTGACTCGTTTTTGGTCGCATACGTTGGCCGCTCTGCCTGGATTTTCTGCTTCAATCGGATCAATTGTTGACGATAGAGTTGGGCATTGATGGTTTGGCCCCTTTGCAACAGCTCATAGTGGATCACACCTAGCTGGTCCCACAGCCCCGTGAATATTCGGCTTTGGTGTCGATGGGCTTCGTCTTTCTTGACATACGCTTTTTTGCGCTTGGGATTTTCGTAATGGATCCATTTTTCATCGCCAGTGACAATACGATGCAAAAACGACTTCTTTTTGTGGCGCTCGAGCAGCATTTCGGACATGCAAAATCGTCTTTCCACGTCTCTTGGCTTCAACTCGTATGGCACCCAATTTTTCCCATCTTTTGGATGAATCCCAAGGCTTTAAAACGTTTGGAAATTGTTGCTTGATCAACTCCCAATGATTCTGGCGTTTGACATGAATTTTGATCGAGTAATGTCTCCAATTCTTCATCCTCAAACTTTTTCGGCTGACCAGGACGTTCTTTGATGAAAGCACTGTGTTTTTGCAGGAGCATTTTTTTTTTTTTTTTTTTTTTTTAAAGGACTTGGCATAGACACTTTTACGGTCCATAGCCTTACCTTACATTCACACAACATTCACTCAATCCATTCATTCATCTCATTCACACAAGTACAGTATACCATCTGCGCATTGCATAGCTCCATGTCACCCTGTACAGTGACATGGAAGATGGGTCGGCCCATGAGTTCTACATTCCCACAGAGGGTCATAGATGTTTTCAATCTAATCACCGATCGTAATCGGGAGATGAAAAATCCCTTTTGCATCCCGCCTCTGTTGGGATTCGAACCCGGTACCTCCCGATCCAAACGTCGCAGCTTTAACCACTGCGCTATTTGCTCGGTTGCAGGAGCATGCATACAAATCCACGATGACTGTCAGCTGCAGTTTTGTTTGCGAAAAAGTGATAAATTTTCCATCGTTGAAATAACTTAAAGACCCCTCTCCATATTTTTTCAACAAATATTTGTCAATAAAGTTAAAGAGACATTTACAAATATAAAATTGCTGATAGAAAATATCAGTGGATTTGCATAGTGTAGACACCGGGTCATTTATAATTTTATTGTTTTGATTTTGAATAATAATTATAATCAGTTTTTGAAGGCCAGTTCTGGCTCCTTGCTGCATCAACTATGTATATGGCTCCAACGGTTTCGGTCCTGAGCATGGTTTTCATACTGTCTAAGACAATCTGGAGAGGCCAAGTCGTTCTTTACATCGTGAAGCCGTCGTCGCCTGCAACGATCTCTGCGCCTATCATATATGGGCTCTCCTTTCAGAGATCGCTGCTCAATTCGTTCCGGATCAACACGCAGATTGTGACCGAGTCGGCTTATTCGCTGAAATCTTATTTCATGTACAATTTATTCTTCTATGATTCAAATGTAAGGAGCCATATCTCGTACTCATCTGTCAGCGCCCAACTTTCACATCCAAACATAACTACGGGCCTGATCAAAGCTTTATAAGGCTTCAACTACACGCCACTTGATAGGTGTTTAGATTTTAGCAGTGGTCTTGGAGGATACAAAGCACTACTGCCAGCTGCCAGCCACACTTTAATTTCCTCACCAACACTGTTATCGTGAGTGGTAAGAGAGCTTAAATATTTGTACCTCCTCACTCTCTCTAACGTGTAGTGACCACTACCGTGTAGTGACTATAACCAGAGATTATGTATTTAATTGTGAACTCATTGATCTGGAGTCCAATTCAATTTAAGCTGAATTCTCTACAAGCCGATCAAGTAGTTCTTTCACTCCGTTGCTATTCAGTCGAATCACACGTATGTCATCTGCATATGCAAGCACCTGATGAACTGCTTTGTAAAATACATTCAAAATAGGCTTACTAGCATTTTTTTTGTCGGTTAATAAACAATTTTTTATAATTAAACAATAATTATGGTCTCTTTTCGTTAAATAGCCACCGAATTAATATTTTTTTATTTTTTTTTTTTTAAAAAGGTATTGGCATAGACACTCTTTTGGTTCATAGCCTTACCTTACATTCACACAACATTCATTCAAACCATTCATTTCATCCCATTCACACAAGTACAGTATACCATCTGCGAATTGCATAGCTCCATGTCACCCTGTACAGTGACATGAAAGATGGGTCGGCCCATGAGTTCTACATTCCAACAGAGGGTCATAGATGTTTTCAATTTAATCACCGATCGTAATCGGGAGATGAAAAATCCCTTTTGCTTCCCCCGCCTCTGTTGGGATTCGAACCCGGTACCTCCCGATCCAAACGTCGCAGCTTTAACCACCGCGCTATTTGCTCCGTACCGAATTAATATTCGGTACAGTGAGTGATTTTCCGATTCATATACCATGTTATGTATGAAAGTTACTACTCTTATGTAATTCTCTATGATTACACCACACCGACATCACTTTTTGTGAGCGCACTCATGAATATTTCACAAATGTCAATCACTTTGTAAAATTTTACATTTTAACAGTTTGAACATACTATAAATTGAAATTGTTTGCTTAACGTTTAAAATTGTACAGATGTATGTACATATTTTAAAAATTAATATGTACTCCAAAAGTATGAATTCAACAATAATTTTGCTTATTATATGTTATGAACTATGTATGTTGTATTAACTAAACTATGTACAAACATGTAGTTTATAATGCATGAAGCCATTCGATATTTCAAACTCGTAACATTTTCAATGTTTTTAAATCAAAATGTTTGTATAAAAACAAATTAGTTCTCGGTAAATATTATAACCTCGATAACTTAAAAATCTCTGCAATATGAATATGTATATATACTTATATACATATATAACATAAATACGAATTTAATGAATCACAAAATCATACTCGTAAGTCGTAATTTTAAATATTTTTTTTGTGATAATTTATATTTTTATTTATAATTTTCCAGAACAGTACAATAAAAAATACGAGTGATGATATAGAATTGTGTACTCGTATATACATAATATGTTTGTATGTATAATACATGTAGTTTATATAAACGTACCTGGACGTATGTATATAGTATGTACGAGGGGAGTTCAATTAGTTCGGTAAATCTATATGAAATAACGGTATTAATTTTTTTTTTGTACATTGTACTAAAAATACATTGTGCCATTGGGACTTTGTTTGACGAGCAAATATATTTTAAAGATTGCGAGTCAAACAAAGTCACTTTAAATCCGAATAACACATGTATGTGTCACATACTATTTTTTCTCCAACGAAGAAAAGCTCATTGTAAACTAATTATACGAGTAAGTACAAATTATGTAATTAAAACTTGAGACTAATTTTGCTGAAATAATTGGTGAAACTAAGGAGATCATGACTTTTGTTTGGTTTGACTACTGTGCACGTCAAACTGCAAAGCTATAAATCACGTAAGATTCAGAAAGTGTTCGATTGGCAAACTTTGCCAATTGGTCGACGAAGATGAAATGAAGCCGGGTGCATGTCGTTGCGACGAACTAGTCCATTTGATGCATCTATCATCATTGAAGACGTGTAAATTTCCACTCTAAAACAAACAAATCGCGACTACGGTTTTGGGAGAAAATTATTTGGGGGTTTGCAGAAAATATTTGCTCTTCGTCCAGAAAATCTCGAGGTACGACGTTTTTTTTATAAAATACCAAGGTGGAATATGTTATAGGGTAGTAGTTGGCATTCACATTAGTATCGCTGTGCAAAAGAAATAGCATTGCATATAGTTTTAAAAAATACAAGTGAATTGCTTACGTCGGACTTCAGCTACACTCCTTGTAGATTCTGGCGGTGACCTCACTTGCCTTAAAAGGCATGGTGGTTGGAAATCCAAAAACACTGCTATAAGAATATTACGACCCGATGAATTTAGTACCAGCTAAATTACTAGTACCAGCTACTGTACTAATCGTGAAAATACAAGTTCTCATGATACTTTAGAAAATAAGCAAACCATTGCTGCAGAAATATTACGTCCCGAAGATCCCAGTACCTATCCAATAGTTACCAATATTGTTGACAATATAGTTACAAACGATAATAATGTTGACAAATCCGGTTTGCTTAATTTTTATCAAACTGTACTATTAACATTAATATCCAGAGCAAATCATTTCTTTAAATGAGTATGTAAATTTTGAGTTTTTCGTGGTAATGAATAAAAAAAGTTTTTCCGCAATATACATATGTCATAGTATTGGCAAATTACCTACTGTACCAAGAGTTAAAAGTGTAGCTTAGCAACACACACGTTTTTTAAAATAGTAAAAAAAAAGGCCAACTTTAATACCCAAAAACAGTATTAAAACAAGAGGCTTTTAAGACGTTGGGAGAAAAAACAAATTTCAAACAAACAAAAGTTTGATTTAGTTGCTATGAGTGATTTAATACACACTTGCTTTGAAATTTTAAAAATATGGAAAATATTGAATATCTTGCTGTGATTAAATTCCTTGTAAAGGAAAATAATACATCTAAGGATATCGAAAGAAAAATGAAAAATGTTTACAGAGAATCTAGTTCAACTTATAAAACAATAACGAAGTGGGTTCGTCAATTACCCACAAAATGGTCATTTTAACCGAGAATCTTATGTTAGAATACAGGCGGATCACCATTTTAAAATTAAGTACAATATTAAATATATATATTGGCCGTGTATGTAATATTGCGTGAGGAACTAAAACACCGCTTTGTTAAACACAGCAAACCTTTTTAGTTAATTTATTATAAATAAAAGAAGTTAATAAAGAAGTTAATATGATATGAACTTTATTGATAATATATTATTTATGATTTAATTTTAATTATTTATTGGTACGTCTGGATAGATCGCCAGTTGATGAGGAAGAGAACATAATTTTAATTTCTATCAAGATTGTCATGTTTTTTATAGGAACATTATTATTTAAAATCAAGCTTAAGCGCATAAATTTGAATTATAGTATATGTTCTAAAAATTAGCATAACTGAATTGTTCCTAATAATCTAGTACAAAAAATCATTGATAACCTTGATTTGACATTCTGTTTACAATTGATTGACATACAGAAGTATAGTTATATAAATCTAATTGGATTGTGTTAATTTATAATGGTTTTAAGATAAGTTTTTAAAGAAATATTTAAATATATACATAAATCAATTAATATAATCTGATGTTATAACTAATTATTGTTTTGTTTTAGCTTAATGACGTGTGAGACAGTTTGCGCTCAGCTAACACCGGTTTTAAAAAATAAATTTGTAAATGAATAATTATTGTAGTTTGATATACAAATATAAGTGAATCGAAGTGGTGCTTTTTAGTGTTGTTATTTCGCAAACAGGCCGTGTTAGCACAAATTTACCCAATCATCTTAAGCTATCAAAAGTTAGTGCTAGATGGGTTCCCCGAATGTTGACTATTGACGAAAAAAATTGTCGAGTGGAAATTTCTAAAGTAATTTTAGAAAAGAGTAAAGACGATCCGGTTAAATTTATAAACCAAATAGTCACCGGTGATTAAACGTAGATTAATCACTATGATCCAGAGTCGAAACAGGAATCGATGCAATGGATAGCGCAGAGAAATCCACCATGCGGGTAAGATAATGTCAACCATTTTTTTTATGCTGATGGAATTATGATGATTGACACTTACTTCATAATACCACAATAGATGCGGCTTTTTATGCGGGGTCAGGTCACATCAATCAAAAAATATTGCTTTTACATGACAATGCACCAGTTCATAAGACGAATGTTGCACAGCAAGTCTTAAGAGATTGCAAAATTAAATAGCGCATCCACCTAACAGTCTATATCTGGCCCCAAGTGAATATTTCCTGTTTACAAATTTAAACAAAAAGTTAAGGGGGCTAAGATTTTCAAATGACAGTGAGGTAATGTAATGTCCTCTAAAGAAGAATATTTTGAAGAACAAGAGAAATCTTTTTTTTTTTGATGGTTTGTGCAAATTAATTGACAGGAGTGTGTTCCAAAACTCTACATTGTAACAATACTGTTAACAATGACAGTTCGAAATCATTCCTAAACCTCCAATATAACAAACGCTATGTAATTTTGGTTGTTCCTAAACTCATTTCTACGATGTTACAAACGTCATCTTCAACTCTAATAAACACTCTCTTTCCAATTGCCAAAGAAGCAAATTATCAGTAAAAAATGTATACATACTTTTATACTCACAAATATTATGATAACCAAATTTTATGTGTATATTCTGAATCGGTAAGTTAGTAAATGTTGTAATTTTTGCATCATATTTGTGAAAGTTTTAAGTAAAAGGTGTCTTGGGTGTTTACAATTTCCTGATTTTTGTTTTAAAGTTATGGATTATAGTGTTTGTTCGTCAATACTGTTTCGTGATAAAAATATAAGAATTATTACAAAAACGTTTTTATTACGAAATGAAGAACTTAATAAATGATCGGCACTTAAGCGAACAGCTTTGTGAAATGCTAGTGGCTTGTACCAGTGTACCGGGTTCAGTGAATTTATCGCAGACCGAAATTTAAATTCGCAAGTCCTCAGAAACACAAAGAGTAAAATGGAATGAACCAGAAAAGATGATTCGTCAATTCGATAACTATAAGTTCAAGCCTGCGCCAGAACAGGCCTATTACTATAGCCACAAACCAATATCAAGTGGTACATGATCATTTATTTTTCTCTATTCTTCATTTTGATCAACTACCAATAAGGCTAAAAATAATTTGTGTTAATTAACTTATTGTGTGATATTGTCTCCATATTTAATCACACGGTAATCACAATAAAGTTTAAGTATTATAACTCTAGGTTCCGATGAAGATGATAGTCCGCCCAAAAATCAAACCAATAATTTATTTTATAAGAATTTAAGCAAATCAAGAAAATTCGAATTGAAAGACAAAAAGAGACAAAAGATTTTCAAAACAGAGTTCTCTAATTTCAAGCTAAAGCACTTCAGCTTTGCGAATCGGCTGATAATAATATCAAGGAATTGATAAAACACATTAAAAATAATAAATAAAAACTAATTTTAAATTAATTTTTTAATTTTTTTTATTATTTCAATACATGTATCTCATTAATTTATGGATTGATTACAAATTAAAATTCGTTTGATCACACCGTTATTGACAGCATTTGTGAGTGTGACCCTATTGTCCCCAAAAAACTTATTTTCAACCGGGTTGTTGGATGCTTGAATGGGTAATCCTTCTTCGATGTAATGACTTATCACGTCTTGATCATAATTTAAGCAGATATTGTGAAGCACGCAACAAGCATTTATACTTGTTGGTGCCCAGTCAGTTCTACGTGAATCCAAATGAAAAGCCGGCGAAATCGACCAAACAACAAAGCAAAACTTCTCACAATTGCTTGGCGACACAAAGAATTGTTTTTGTTAAACTTTATTTATGCTTAAATCATTCAATTCATATAGAATGTGATACACCACTCCAATATTGGATAGGTTTTGTCTCCTAAAATAAATAAATAATTTGAAAAAAGTGCACCATGTTTTTCTGTGTCTCCTGGAATATGTCGGAATTTTGGAAAATCCGAATATCCGGTACAGAACTTGGCCATCCCGTATATCCATCAATATAACGCATATCACCATCAAAAATGGCCTGCAGAGTCATCGATATAAATCACTTGCGATTTGTGTTAGCACTTACCAAATGTCTTGGAACTGATACAGCTCCGATCAAGTTTACTTCGGATTAACACACTTTTCGATATATTAAATCGTTCGCTTATTGAGATAAAATATTAAAAATTATCTTTGAGTTGCTACCACCTAAATTACTGCTAGATTCTGGAGTTGCTACCACCTAAATTACTGCTAGAATTGGTGCTTCAATTGTATATAAGTTGTGGTCGACCGCCAACTGAATGACTAATGACAATGTTTTTCGACACTAAAGCAGTGTGTTTGAGGCGAATTTTGCTGGAATTGAAGTTCATCATAGAAATTTACAACATCGTTAACTATAGTATATCCAGTAATTCGGATTGAATTTTGCTTTATATAATTTATTTTGATTTGCATCAGTAATTCTTCATCTTCGAAAGGGAAATTGTCTTCAACTGGAACTGCAGCCATCTACACAAATATTATTAATGTATATTCTTCTTCTTTTTAAATACATATATATAACTTTTATTGATTAGCGTTTTCCTACTATTTGCCAAAGCAACTGAACTTAGTAAATGGTTTTCCATTTTGGAATTAATTTTAATTTTATGTATCACTTTGCTTGACATTTTGAACAATAACATTACCGTTTGAAACATTGACATTACAATGACAGATTAAATTTGTTCAATAACAACTGTAACCTGCACATAACCTGTTTTGGAACGCACTCCAGTAGCCTAATTCCATAACGAATAAAGCCTGTATTCCATTGTGAAAAGTTTACTAACAGCAATTTTTTGCTGCCAAAACGAAAGGAGAAATAAAAATAAAAATTCCATTAGTGTGACAGAGATCGTATTTTTTTTTATTTTATAGCAAAACTTTTAAGGTTACGTTTTGACAGCTGCTGTAACATGACCAAAAAATTTCATAATTTTTTTTATGTTTAGAGGGCGAACAAAATTTTATTCATTTATTCATATGCTATTGCATAATAAATAATTTATAGTAATATGTATAATTAATAATAATAATAATTTATTATTATAACGTCTGAAATTACAAAAAAAAAATCTACAGCAAAATAACATTTGACCATAAAAATATCCTAATTAAATTTACATGTGTGTGTGTGTGTGAAAAAAATTTCGTATCCGCACAAAATTTTTATGTCGATGTGTCGAAATGTTGCCATAAAAAATACTCAACTTGATACTTTTTTATATCAAATTATGGCAACACACTAACACAAATACATTTTTCTTTCCAGTAAAATTTTGCTGATGATGGTAGTTATTTCTTTCGCACCACCAGCAAATCTATATTTTTATCATGTTTTGTTTTTGCTGACAGTAAATTTTTCACAATGGAATACAGGCTTAAGATAACGTGAAAACGTGTAATAAAATAATTACACATACAATTTTTCTTGTGTAGTTCGTTTTCACGGATAAAAATTTAAAATTTAAAACTAAAATTTAACGAAGACGGCGGGCAGTGCCGAACAAGAAAAACCATGTTTGTCCTTGTTACTCTTTGTATTATATTATGAAACGAAACACTAACAAAACGTCAAAGTGGTTTTAGACACGTTAAAATTATTCAGCAAGAAAAGCTGACTACTTTGTTTTATAGAATACCATTTAACCTAAATAAGATAGAAATTGTGTAAATTTTTTTTGTGTTAACTTTTTCAATGTTTCGTTTTTTCACATTATCTTGTTTTTACAGAATTAAGGCTCTATTCCATTGTGAAAAATTTACTGTCAGCAAAAACAAAATGGGATAAAAATATAGATTTGCTGGTGGTGCGAAAGAAACAACTACCATCATCAAAATTTAACTGGAAAGAAAAATGTGTTTGTGTTAGTGTGTCGCTATAATTTGTTATGAAAAAGTATCAAGTTGAGTATTTTTTATGGCAACATTTATACACATCGACATAAAAATTGTGTGCGGATACGTTAATGTAAATTTTATTTGGATATTTTTATGGTCAAATGTTATTTTGCTGTAGATTTTTTTTTAATATTTCAGACGTTATAATAATAAATTATTATTATTATTATTTTAAATTATATTACAATAAATTATTTATGATGTAATAGCATATGAATAAATGAATAAAATTATTTTCGCACTCTAAACATAAAAAAAATTATGAAATTTTTTGGTTATGTTACAGAAGCTGCCAAAACGTAACCATAAAAGTTTCGCTATAAAATAAAAAATAAAAAAATTACAATCTCTGTCACACTAATGGAATTTTTCTTTTACTTTCTCCTTTCGTTATGGCAGCAAAAAATTTCTGTCAGTAAATTTTTCACAATGGAATACAGGCTTTAGACCACAGGTATGGTAAGTGCATTAGCGTGGGTGAAGATTATATTGAAAAATAAAAATATTTTTGAATAAAATTTACCGTTATTTCATATAGATTTACCGAACTTATTGAACTACCCTCATTCATACATATATTAAATATTTCAATTTTGTGTTGTATGAATACGATTTTTTTTTTATGTGAAAATATTATTAATTTGAGAATTATTTGATTTTCACATGACATAACGTGATAAAAGCGAATAATATGTTTACAATCCTATTCTATTTACTATAACAATAATAATATATAACTAGTTGTTCATACTCGTATATAGAAAACAATAAAAATTAAACTATTAACTTTCAAATGCTTTTAATAACAATAATAAAATTATTTTATTTTTATGTTGTGATATTTTTCATTTGGCTACCTGTTATGCTATACGAGTTAATAAATTATGGGTTACTTGAATTCTTATAATACGTATAATTATAAAAAAAATTATTTAAATAAAACATTCAGAATAGAAATCCACGCCGTTAAAATTGTTTCCACAAATAAATCATTTTTCCGTTTGCATTTGGTTTCAACAAAAAAAAAAATGTCTTCTAACGAATAATTTATTCATCGCGAATTACATTTAAAGTATTTTTAGTTGGTTGACTTTTTAATTAAATCCTTCATTAAGAATTCAAAACCGCGCGCGCACAGATAGATTTGCAGCAAAAAAAAGTTTTCAGTTTTCTCTTGATTTTCCATTGTTGAAAAAAAAACAAAAGAAAAATTAATTATTCTTATACATTTTTTTATTGTTATTTGGATCCATGACATCGACGAAACTTCTTCTTCTTGGTATACGTACATTTATGTATGTTTGTATAAAGAAATTCTGCATAACGTAAAAAACCTAAAAAGCACAAAGAAAGAGAATCGAATCAAAGATGAAAACAAATTTTCTATTTTAAGAATGAATATTTTATTTTTTTGGCATAATAAAATTATCAGTAACCGAAAGTGTAAACAAATTACAATTGGATGATTTGTGTGAGCAATGCCAATTATAATTAAACAAACTTTTGTCAGTTTGTTAACTTTTGGGGTTATTACTTAATTAATGGTCCTTAGATTTGGTTAGTTTTTGAGTTCAAGAGTATGCAATTATAACGGTTCGTTGATTGGTTATAAAGACATAAGAGATACAATATTTTGTTACTTTATTTGTGATTATACATAACACAACATACTATTTATGTACAGAAATCACGTTTTCAGAATAAAAAATGACACTGAAAATGAAAATTGCACCGAATACGATAGTGATGGCACTTATTGTTTGGAATTAGAAATGGTATGGTATATATATGTACATGTATAAGTAGGATCAAATATTAAATGATAAACATTTTTTTTACATATATTGAAAATGATAAGATACGAATAGCATTGTCACTTTCTGTTCGGAAATTGAAGAAAGTTAATTTAATGTAAATCTGTAAAGCTCCTTTTAATTTATATGTAGGCAGCATTGACAGTGACGAAATTTTTATAGAAAACAAAGAACAAATAATAGGAATCAGTGATAGCGAGATGATGTCAAAGCTCTTTAAAGACATGAAAAAAATAATTAATAAATTTAAAGTTTAAATTTAAAAGTTATAGTTTGTTAAGGAGAGAGGAGAATGATGATCAATTCAATATTATCCCAGAGCAAGATGAGGAATAACCTTCAACAAGCTCCGTGATTTCTTCAACGGAGCATCTGCAGAAAATTGAAGAAGAAGAAGACGAATATATAAATTCTGAATTTTAGAAAAAAACGATCAAGATGAATTTAGTTTATCAGATGAAGATGATGAAATGTCGTGCAGTGATAATGTACCGCGACGTGAATTAGATGTTACGGATGTGGCAGAGAGGGTTATTAGAAGTGGTTTAGGTCGAGAAAAAATAAATACTCTCTTGAATATTTAAAAAAAGCGTAAAATTGCAGTTCCAAAATTAGCTTAGACATTATAACAAATTCACAAAAAATCATAACTCATACAGTATTATCACTTTTGTCTTCAAAATAATTTGACTAATTTAAATTATTCTTTTTTAAGCGAGATATCGTTGCAATTTTATTAAGACAGTGTATTATTCCTTCATTCTCTATAGCGATATAATCTGGAAAATGTAAACCACCACACGAGTTACATTACAATTTCGTAAAAGAAGCTGAGCTTTTACTAAGTGATCGCGTACTAGTAGCCCCACAAAAAAAAAAATTAATTATAAGACCGTACATTTGCGATGTACCAGGCAAATCATTTATTATAGGGGATGCTCAGTGACGATGTTTATAGGAGTGAAATTTTTTTGTGACGCATTTTTTTTAAAGTACCGTATCTTAATCAGGCCTCCAGTTCACTCGCGTTGTTATAGCGGAGGACGGGTGGTTGGGTGGAACAAACAATATAAAAACAGAAAACGATATTTATAAGCTAAGTGTTCTTATTTTTATTTTATATATGTATATTAAAATTTTTTTGTGATGTTTTATTATTATTAAATATGCATTAAAAGCGTTTGAAATTTAAGAATTTGTAGACGACGAGAATGTTTTTTATTTGCAGTTATCTACGTATCGGAAGGACATCAGTATCGGACCCATGCAAGACTGAGCTAAAGTCGGCAAAAACTGCAGGTGGTGACTTAGATGCAATTCTGTTGACAGTCGATTGACCGCATGGTCGAACGATTGTTACAGGGCGGTAGGTCACACAAGTTGTCACAGCTGTCTAAAATGTTCCTAAACTGGAAATACATTAACAAGAGAGTTGCATACAGTGTAGAAATGTCGGAACAGTACACATGCGAAATGATTGGATATAAGCTATCTTGAAATTATTTTGCGTAAGCCCTAAATTGGATTTAGGTATGTGGAACGCTACGGAATTTAGACAGTTCATTTCGCAGTTGAGACCTGGTTAATGTAGAAATATATAGTCATTTTCTTTTACTGCTCTCTTTGCATAACCAAAACTTTTTTATTGCTAACTAAATGTTAGCTGCATTTGTTAGGAACAACTTGTTAATCGCTCTAATAAAATTCTCACACTAAATAATAACATATCACAGAATACTATATCTGGTAATGCACGCTCACATAAATTTGATTAGTTTGTTTTAAAGGTTACCGAAGCTGATAAATGTTGCTGGATTAATGGAGAGATACCAATTATTATATCGGAGTTTGGCAATCAGAAAGCGTCGACAGTAATAATTGGAGGGCGATTTATTGACTCTCAGCCATATTTTGCATTGCCAACTAATTCTAAGACTGCGCTCGGGATAATACAATGCCAATAAATAAGCAGCAAGAACGAGATATTTGCTGTAGAGGCATTCACTTATAAATATATGACTATTGTGTCTGATTAATTCTTGGTGGTTTAAATAAATATTTTAAGTAAAATAAATAAATTTTTCATTTTAACTATAGATTAAATACATATAATGGAATAAAAAGCAAGTGAGCTTAATTTTAACTTTGGATGTACTCTGAACATGGATTCCAGTAAGAATCTATTTTATTACATTTAAATTCATTATTTCTCTTGACATAATTCACAATGATACACTCATCCACGACATAATCGTTCCGTTTGCATAAGAAAAAATACGAACGTACATATTTTAAAAAACTCTTAAATGTTGAGAAACAATCAATAGGACGATGAAACACCGTATTTAAAACATCAAATAAAATAGATATAGGGGCATCAGTTTGCAGTCAAAACCAGCTGTTTATGCACTACATTGTACAACTGAGAAAATGGAAATATTGATTTTCTGAAAAAAGTTGCATTGTAAATACTTCTGTTAGTTAATATTAGATGAGAAAAAAATTCTAGCTGGGTGATAGGGTTCGCTATATGTCATAATAATATTATTCTTCCCTCTATCTTTAATGATGTATTCTTCATTTAAAATCATTTAACGGTTCAATATTTAATTATATCTTACCCGTTAACAAGATTTAAAGTTATACCACATGCAAATGTTAATACGACAAATCCGTCCGGATGTCGCATCGCCTATAATATGTATATGCACAGCTGAAAAGTACTGGGGCATTTAACAATTATAATGAGATATCCAAAAGTATTATTATAGATGTTACTCGCGTAAATAGTAAAAATTAAGAAGAATTATTTCTTTTAATAAATGATAAGTTTAAATGTTGTATTATGGTGTAGCGTCGATAGTAGTCGGCTTACGTAACATAACCTGTGTTTTGTTATGTTACGTAAGCCGAATGCAAATAAATACCCGACAGATGGTGCATATCGCGATGTTCAACAACAAAAGGTATAAAACGGTCGGAAAACGATTCATTCCTTCTTGATAACCAGTAGCAACAACGTCAACAGTGCACGGTAAGAATAGCGGCGTAAATAGTGTGTGTGATTGTGAATATTGTTCATGTGTTGTAAATGTAGATTATAAGTGCCGATGTAATTTTAATAGTACAAATTATTTATAAATTATTGTGTTACAACTATAAACAGTGTAGTCGTGTAATGATACGAGTAATAAATATAAATTTAAGAACATCGAATATAACGTTAAATAATTATTGTTCATCCGCACGATAAAGAACACGCTACAAAATGGTGACCTCGAACGGTAAATGATGACCAACAAATTAATAAAAATATGCTCTGAACGATAAGTTTTAATGTTTAAATAATACAATAAATAATAACTAATATATTTATACTTATAAAAAGCTAAATCAATAAAATATTAATCATAATTCGAATTTAAAAGGTCCATTTACACGTCATATACACACAATATACCGAACAAAAATCACACAAACATAAACGAAATTTTAATCTGGTTACCGTTGCACAAAACACTTGCTCGAATTATTTGGAAGTAATAAACTTTATTACCCCCAACAAACACAAAACCGAACACGTTGGTGCGCGTGTTTTAAAAAAACTAAGGCTACCAATATATAAAGCTAAAAAGCCCCTCAAAGGCGATCGCGCCCTTCGTGGGAGCTGGGTAGCCAGCAACATCAAAAAGCAAGCAGTAATTTTATTTGGATACCAACGATCATTTCAGCACCGCGAGCCAACAGCCGGAATCCGGATATAAGCATTCACACCTACTGATATACAAATACAACAATCTTTCATGGCTTATAAATCGCAACAGAAGTCATAAAATATACAGTAGTGATTAAGAAGTTAAACAATATTGGGTTTAACATACGAGTATACGAACGTGAAGAACCGTAAGCTAATTATATTAAATAATAATAAATATTTTTATTTTTAAGAATTTATAATATTAATAATTACATAAATTAGAATTAAGATCGTTTAGTATATAATACTATAGTGTTAAGCGTGTATCGAATATTTTTTTTTTTCTCGTACACATACACACCATCATAAATTGTAATACGTCTGGTATTTTGATCGTTGCACTGTTTTGGTTTTCTCTTTTTTTTCGAATATTTTATATTTACGGTACAATTTCCAACATAAAAAAAACAAGGAAAATAGCGTATATTTATTTTCATTCAGTGTTATTATTATTAGCATAATAAAAAATTAGTACATGGTAACATTGTGAATTTGCGTAACAAAACTATATTAACAACGTTGTTGAAATTTATCAAGTTAAGCTACATTAGTGTTGTAATACCTTCAAAATTGAGTCTGATAGAGAACGTTGGTTTATAGTAGAGGGTTTGGCTGAACTTTTGACTTGCACTCCCAATAGCGAAAATATTTTATATTTTGAGTTGGCAGATTTTTTATTTTGTCCACTAGATATATCTCTTCGACGGACAGATAGTAACCATAACCTGATAGTAGACTTATCGCCCAAGCATCAAATTCCAAAATCAGAAAACAGCGAAACTAATCACGCCTTTCACGCCTACGCGAAATACGACAGTGAGTTCCGTCGCCGAGTTTACAGGAAACAATGAAAATTCAAAAAACGTAACGACGACCCGTGTATCGAAGGATGCACGGGAGCAATAGATTCCATCCGTTTATCAATTTTTGATAGACCATCCTCACAAAATTTTTTAATCGACTCTGGTGCTAGTGTTTCAATTATTAAATTCAACAATCCAAAAGACGCTAAAAAAAGTGATCTCACATTATTTGCCGCTAATCAGACGGAAATAAAAACATACGGTACGAAAAGAGTCAGTGTCAGCTTAGGATTGCGTAGAGATTTTGAATGGGATTTTATACTCGCAGATACAAACACATCAATTATAGGCGCGGATTTTCTGAAACATTTCGGTCTATTGGTCGACATCAAGAATCGTAAACTAATAGATACCTTAACGTCGTTATCATCGAATGCCAATGTTTCGAAGGGTTGCTCAACAGGAATTACAACAATATCCTCAAGTGCATGTCATCCACGAATAGTAAGTCTATTAAACAATTTTATTGAAATAACCGTCGAGAAATATGGTGTCAACGATGCAGCTCACGGCGTATCTCATATAATTGAAACAACGAGTCCTCCATGTTTTGCGCGAGCACGTCGATTAGACTCAGCAAAATACATATCCGCAAAAAAGGAATTTGATGAAATGGTAAAACTAGGGATCTGTCGATCGAGTAATAGCAACTGGTCTAGCCCATTGCACTTAATTCGTAAAAAAAACGGTGAATGGAGGCCATGTGGCGACTACAGAGCTCTTAACGCTCAAACGAAACCAGATATGTACAGCATCCCATACTTAACCGACTTTATCCACCAACTAAATGGATGCAAATTTTTTTCTGCGATCGATTTAGTTCGTGCTTATTTCCAAGTACCCATCAATGAGCGTGATATTCCGAAAACGGCGATTCGAACACCATTTGGTTTGTTCGAATTTACGAGAATGACTTTTGGGCTCCGCAATGCTGCACAGTCATTCCAAAGGTTAATGGATTCAGTTTTTAGAGGATTGGATTTCTGTTTTGTATACATCGACGACATGCTGGTTGCATCAAGGTCAGAAGAGGAGCACTTAAAACACTTCGAGATGATATTTCAACGGCTCAAAGACGCTGGACTAGTATTAAATGCCAGTAAATCTATATTCGGGGCGCAACAAATCACTTTCTTGGGTCATGACATTTCCTCGGCAGGTATTGGCCCATCACAAAACAAGGTGGACGCTATTAAACAATTCCCAAAACCGGAAACAGTAGTAGAATTACGTCGTTATCTTGGGATGATAAACTTCTACCGTAAGTTTCTCCCACACGCAGCCGAAGAACAAGCCATTCTAAATGACCAGTTAATTGGATCAAAGAAGAATGACAAACGTCAGATTGTATGGTCGGATGAACTATCGGATGCATTTGAGTTATCCAAACAACGGTTAATTAACGCCACTCTATTGAGCCATCCAGCACCCAACGCTAAACTGTCAGTAACAGTTGACGCTTCAGATAACTCCATCGGTGCCGTAGTCCAACAGTACGTTGATGATGCCTGGCAACCGTTAAGTTTCTTTTCGGTCAAGCTAAACGAAACTCAAAAGCGATACAGCGCGTATGACCGTGAACTATTGGCAGCATATTCTTCGATTAAACATTTCAAACATTATCTGGAAGGACGCGAATTTACCTTATTTACCGATCATAAGCCTTTAATTTACGCGTTCCAAAAGAATACCGAGAAAGCTTCTCCAAGACAACTTCGACATCTGGATCTTATATTTCAATATACATCCGACATTCAACACATAAGTGGGAAAAATAACGTCGTTGCGGATGCGCTTTCACGAATCAACGCAATAACGATCGAGAGCAATATAGATTATCAACGAATCTGGGACGAACAACAAACAGATGATGAAATACAAACACTCATCGAAAGCGAGAATTCAATTAAAATGGAAAAATTCCCAGTATTTGGTACAAACAAACATATATGGTGCGAAACTTCTACCGGACCAACAAGGCCATATATCCCGAAGGAATTCCGTCGTGTAGTTTTCGACAACATACACAACCTTTCACACCCAGGTGTTAAAGCTTCAGTAACCATGGTCTCACAGAAATATTTTTGGCCCGGAATAAAATCGAATTGTCGGAAATGGTCACAGTGCTGTCCGAAGTGTCAGAAAGCAAAAATTACTAGACACGTAAAAAGTCCAACCGGATCTTTTCCAATGAGCAGCAACCGTTTCGATGAAGTACATTTAGACATCATAGGACCACTTCCGCTATCGGAGGGAAACCGATATTGCGTGACACTTATCGACCGCTACACTAGATGGCCTGAAGCTATACCTGTGCCGGATATTAGAGCTGATACCGTTGCTGAAGCAGTTTTTAGATATTGGATCTGTCGTTTTGGTGTGCCTACATTTATCGTTACCGATCGCGGTTCGCAATTTGAATCTCATTTATTCAATGAATTATCGAAGCTATTAGGGTTCAAGCGGAAAAGAACAACCGCATATAACCCAGCATGCAATGGATTAATCGAAAGATGGCATCGTAGTCTTAAGACTGCAATCATGTGCAAGGAAAATCTTCAGTGGACAAGATCTCTCCCATCAGTTTTGCTCGGCCTACGTACAGCTTTTCGCGAGGATTTCGGAACTACTTCAGCATTCTTAGTATACGGAGAACATTTGCGATTGCCTGGTGACTTTTTACAACCAACTGAGGAAATGCATTCACAGTCAGATTTCGCAAGTGTTTTAAACAACACGTTCAAGGCGATTTCACCAACACTTCCAGCACGACGTAAAAAAGAATATATATTCATATTCAAGGAACTTAAGGAATGTTCACATGTTTTCGTTCGTACTGACGCACATCGCGCGCCTTTTCAAACTCCATATGAAGGGCCATTTCCTGTAGTCAATCGTAATGAAAAATATTTTACAGTTAGGATCAAAGGCAAAGATGCAAATATTTCAATCAATCGATTGAAACCGTGTTTCATCGAATCTAATGATTTGTCTCTAGGACCAAATAATATCCCGAACGACAATACTCTTCCACCACATTCTATTACCACTGGCCAACCTAAGACGTTAACAAACAGTACTACTCGTAAACAAACTATTTCTTTCGACGAAAAACCAACAATACATATTATACCTAACCAAATGACAAGATACGGGCGTATAAGCAAACCACCGCAACATTACGTTCCATAGAACTAAAGGGGGAGTGATGTAGCGTCGATAGTAGTCGGCTTACGTAACATAACCTGTGTTTTGTTATGTTACGTAAGCCGAATGCAAATAAATACCCGACAGATGGTGCATATCGCGATGTTCAACAACAAAAGGTATAAAACGGTCGGAAAACGATTCATTCCTTCTTGATAACCAGTAGCAACAACGTCAACAGTGCACGGTAAGAATAGCGGCGTAAATAGTGTGTGTGATTATGAATATTGTTCATGTGTTGTAAATGTAGATTATAAGTGCCGATGTAATTTTAATAGTACAAATTATTTATAAATTATTGTGTTACAATTATAAACAGTGTAGTCGTGTAATGATACGAGTAATAAATATAAATTTAAGAACATCGAATATAACGTTAAATAATTATTGTTCATCAGCACGATAAAGAACACGCTACAATGGCACCAGTGCTAAAAGTGAGTTAGTATTAGGTTCGAACTAAACATGATAAAATATTTAAACCGCAATTAATATTCAAATTTATTGTGCAACCCTTTGAAATAATAATTCGTTGATGATTTTCACGCAAAGTGTTTTTATTGGCAACTTCTTTGACACATATAACAGAGCCAGTACCAAAGGTAATTGCCGAAGTTGAAGGAAGAATTTGGATTCAACCAATGCCGTTTTGTTAACTACATATTTGTGTTCTGAAAGTTTAAACACAGAATATATGGTTTGTCTAATATCATTGAAACAGTAAATTGTTGTTTAATTGATTACTGAATTTCAGTAATAAAGTGACGCATATGGTAAAAACATTTACACTTCATAAATCACTAAAAATTGCAGTTTCCAAATGTTGCAGTCCAGAAATTGCAGTTTCCATACATGTGACTCTAGGAGTTTTTTAATTGAATAGCCGTTTTAATACCAGCCACCACGGATCTGCTAAAAATTTCTGTGGCATATGCTTTACTCGCATCTTTTCAAACTGATATTTTCGGACGGCAAATTGTAATTGTTTTTTTTTACTAATTGTACATATACTCGATTATTTTCCAGCTTACTACTTCTCACTTCTTGGCATTTAAAATTTGATTTCGGTAAACATAATTTCGTTCTTATATTTAAAAATATTTCTTACCCCAATATAGCGTTGAATTAGTGTTCCTATTACTTCTGGCTTGGTCACAACTGACAGCTTTAAGTTCAATTCCTAATTTTTGGCTTTTGTTTAAATTCTCCATTATCAACTCATTTAGCTTTCCAGATAGAATGCCAGTGTGAGAGGTAAAATAGCTAAGTATATATTTCCAGTTGGATGAAATACCTCGGATCATAAAACAACCCATAATTTTTTCAATTAATATCTTTCGAGTTATAGGTCAAAATCAATCGAGAACACAATACGGAACATTAGCCTAGAAAACATAACCTAGCTTTATATAATTATATATAAAACAGTATATTTCATATATCATAGATTATTATTATATAATATTACATTATATTAATTTAAAAGTATAAATGTCGATACTTAAAGTGTGTTTGGTAAGTAGCAGCGCAATATACATACACTTATTTAGTGAAAATAATTAATTTTTCTATTTATTTTCAGAGGACAATTTCCAAGATGTTATTGGTGA
This sequence comes from Tipula unca, assembly GCA_951394425.1. NCBI lineage: Eukaryota > Metazoa > Arthropoda > Insecta > Diptera > Tipulidae > Tipula > Tipula unca. The sequence continues at coordinate 79,246,051 of OX596380.1, forward strand.
AATATCATATACTGATGGGATATATATTTCTTAAATTTAATTTTATCTTCTGTGTTTTAGAACAACTGATTGAATTTATCCAAAGCCGCCAAGCTATTTGGACTATAATCGATGATAATTATCGAAATAGACCAATTCGACCAACGTTATGGGGGAAATTGTGGACGACTTGAGTGAGTCTGAGTGACACAATTCAAATTAGTCTTATCTTAAAGGAAAACCATTATATTTTTGCAGAATTGGAAGTAAATAACATAAATATTAATTTGATAAAACAAAAGATGGGATCATATTCGAACTTGCTACATGCGTAAGAAGAAGCCACCAGCAAGTGGGACTGCAGCTACACGAGTGAAACCGTATAAATATTCCAATCTTCTCTCGTTTTTGGATGCCACGCTAGAATCGCGAAAGTAACTAGTTAAAATGTTAATTTATATATTAATTAGGTAATGATTTTTACATATTCTTTTTAATTATCTAGGTCGGAAGCGCTCTGTAATTTGGACGATGCTTTCTCCGTTTATGAAGTTGACGATGTCCCTTTGATTCCAAAAACGAAGCTGACACCACCAAGTACAGAATAAGAATATATTAAACAAATATTATATCAATACCTTTTTCCAATATTTAGAGCAAACGAAAGATGACTATCGACAACAAACGTTAGACCTCAAAAGGGGTGCTGTGCATGCATTAGAAGCCCCCATAGAAAGAAGCAGGAACCGTATTTTTCGTGAGATGATTGCTGATGAGCTGCACAAATTTGCCAGAATCTGTTCAAAAATAGAAGAAATTAGAAATAATGAAAACACCAATGGAGGCTTAAAGTTTTCATTTTAAGTTATGTGTATATTTAAATGAAATCGAAAGACTGAATGTTAAATTATAAATGAAATCCAATAAAAAATTATATACATATGTATGTATTTATTTAAAAGAAAATATCTTTCATTTATATTTTGAAGCTTTGCCATTCTACTGCTCTGCTTTCAACAAAGTGTTGTGGAAACTTGTCTCGAATTTCCTTTGCTTGGTTGCTCGGATTCAAGTTATTCGGACGAAGGGAAACAAGATTAAAATCTTCGTTTCTCCACGATCCTGGAATTAATGTTTCATTATTTTCGCTATCTACTAGGCCTGGTGAAAGATAATAAAATTCGGATTGTTGTGCCCGAAGCCAATTATGAAGGCAAAGACATGCTTCAATAATTTGTTCTACTAACTTAATTTTAGCATTTATTGGTGTTCGAAAAATTGTCCACTTGGCAACTAAAATGCCAAACGTGTTTTCAATTGTTCTTCTAGCGCGGCTTAACCTATAGTTGAAGATACGGTTTCAACATATTGGGAGTTAGAATGAACGCATCGTCGGCAATAAAAACGTATGGGACGTTTATAAATTCTTGTGATACGTCGTTTGATTCTGGAATGCTAAAATAAAATTTTAGTAACCCAAAATTAATTGATCTATAGCAGCGGTTTCCAAACTTTCTGATACTGCGACCCACATAAGAAAAAAATTAAAAATTGGCGGCCCCCTTATTAGATAAAACAATAAAATAGTATAAGCACATTTAATAGTTTTAAATAGTGTGTATTCATAGAATAAAACTAAACAAAAATAAATAAAAATTCAGTATGTATATTTATAGAAAAAAATTTAATGTGATGGATGAGCTTGTTTGTTAGCACAAAGTTTCTCAAATCTTGGTGCTATAGTTGAAATAGCCACCCGAAGTTCTTTTTCCACGACTAAACGATTTCGATATTTCGATTTCATGGCTGCTAAAGCAGAAAATCCGGTTTCACATAAGTATGATGTTACGAATGGTAACAGGACTGTTATAGCTCTGTCCGACAAAGTAATATAATCGTTTTTTCGTTCCACCCAAAACTGAATTAAAGTTTTTTTATCAAATTCCTGTTGCAGTGAAGTATCACAAGATATTTCAATCAGTTGCTCTTTTTCGTAAATTGTCAATTCAAATGCATCAAGTTGGCTATTCAAAAATGGATTTTGATCCATGCAAACTTTGTAAAATTAATATCGTGGAAATAATGTGAAAAATGTTTTAGTAAACTTTGCATATGTTCTATAAAAAGATTTTTGTTTGCTTTAATATTGTTTCTGGTACCGGCGTCATTTAAAATTGGAAACATGTCATATATATCCCTATCTAAATTGGATATCCATAGCTCCAATTTTTTAATGAATGCCGTGACTTTGTCTTTTTGAATCAGAGCATGCATTTGTGGAAATAAAATCGCTTAATTTTTTAAAAATTTCAACTAAATAAGCCAGTTTAATAATGAAGTCATCGTTGCGAAAAGAAGATGCCTCATCTTTGTTATTTTCAGCCAGAAAGATTGCAATTTCGTCTTTAAGTACGAACACTCTTCGAATAAATTTTGAACGAGATAGCCAACGTACTTCACAATAGTACAAGAGTGATGTATATTCAGCTCCCATATCCTCACACAACTTTACAAATAATCTAGCTTTCAAAGGACTGTTTTTGATATAGTTTACAACTTTTGTAACAATATGAAAAATGTTATGAAATTCTTCACTCATATTTTTTTAAACAAGAGCTGCTCTATGAAGCATGCAGTGCGTCCATATAAGTTTAGGTGATTTATTTTTAACCAATGCTTGAAGACCTGCTTTGCGTCCTGACATTGCTTGTGCACCATCTGTACAGAATCCAATGTAGTTATCCCAATTCAAATCGTTCTCAACAAAAAAATTGTCTATTATATTAAAAATTTCTATAGACGTGGCTTTGCCCAAAATTGGTTTGCAAAATAATATATCTTCTTTTACATTATTTTCTGTAACATATCGAACATATGCAATTAAATGAGCATCTTTAGCTATATCGGTAGCCTCATCTACTTGTATAGCAAATTTTGAATTATGCAGTTGATAAATTAGCTGATCGCAAAGATCATCAGATATATCAGAAATTCTTCTACCAACTGTATTATCAGCGAGCGGTATATTTCGCAACTGCTGTGCATATGATTCTCCAAACATTGTTTCAACCATATCAATAGCTGCTGGTAGTACTAGTGTTTCACCTATTGAATGGGGTTTTTTACATTTTGCAATTCTATAGGAAACTTGGTATGATGCAAACAGTGCTTTTGATGGAACAGAAACTGTTTTTTTAAATGTTTGTTTTCTTTTATTAATCTCTTCTACTTTGCTTTGAAAAAAATCTATGGATTTATTGATATATTCAACATGCATTGTTTCAAGATGACGCCTTAATTTACTTGGTTTCATGCTCTCAACAGACAAAACTTTCATACAAACCACACACATTGGTTTTTCCAATTCGTTTACCAGAACACTCGTGAATCCTAATGATAAATATGATGAATCGTATTTTCTTGACTTGGGGATGTTTCTTCCTTGTTCTCTTGCGTATTTTTTATTCCCACTATCTTTACTGGTATTAGCATCAGTATCTTCATTATTACTTATTTTTCTTTTATAACCGATTAAAAACTTATCCATTCCTTTGATAGGGATAAATCTAAATCCTTTAAAACTAAAAAAAGATTCTATTCTTATGTTGAATATAAATCTCACCAAAGAATTCACTTTTATCACATGAAAATAGGTGTTCACAATGTAACAGTTTAACTTTAACTGTTTTAACTTAATAAAAGAAAAAAAACGAAAAATTATATCACAATCACAACACACAATTAGTTTTTGTTCGTTTGTTTTTGTTTTTATTTACAGTTTTTGTTTTTATTTGTAGTTGTCACAGGGTATAGTAAAATAGAGAAAAAATTCGATATTATCGGCATTTACAGGGATTCTTAATAAAATAATATCGCAACAAAAAATTTGCATTAAATAAATTTTTGTACGTTTTTTATTTAAAATATGTAAAACAGATATTGAGAACTTCACGACCCACTTGAGGTTATTACGCGACCCCCTTGTAGGTCGCGACCCACAGTTTGGAAACCGCAGATCTATAGAAATACTTACTTGATGGAATTTGAATAAAACATTTTACCAAATTTACTATTCCGAAATACTCCACCATCACTTGGCCGACCAGCCGCAAATAGCTAATAGGACTAAAGAATTCGACTTCTTATAGTTAAAAAATTCAGAACCTCAGTGTGCAGGTGCCTACAAAAAAAGAATATATGTAAGTTCATTTCTGAATAAAATATCTAATAAATTATATACCTATTTGTCTCATAACATGTTTATGTCAATGGAAACCGATACAATGTGGAAAGTTTCATCTTTCTTCAAAACCAACCGCGATCTCCTCGAAGTATTCCTTATTTAATATAGGGAAAACTTTTGTTTTTAGGCATTTCGATATGGATATTGAAGTTTCAGTGACGATATTATGTATCGATGCCGGTGAACATTTGTAAGCCAAACTTAGGCTTTATTGCGATTCTCCGGTGACAAGGTACCTTAATGTGATTGCCAACCGCATACTTGCACTTATAGATGTTCTAATATAAGTTTGCTTTGTGATTGCTTTTCGAACCATTTGAAGCAAATTTCAATTCAACAGTTTTCTTATTATTTATTGTTTACTGTAAAATAAATTTATTTTTATTTTTGCAATATATATTTCTTCTTTCTTGTAGTTATTTTAAACTTTTTTACTATATTCATAAAAATGTATACTATGTAGTCGTTTTTATTTAAGTATTCTTCGCACAATTTATTATATTTTTTAATTAAATTTGTTTCCTTGGTACCAAAACGTTGAAATGCTAAAAAAAAATTAAATTTTTTTTTATGATTCTATTCATTATAACAAATATAAATCACGTTGCCGCTAGTTAGTTATTTTTTACTATCCTTTGTCAACGTCTATAGCTATTTGCATTTCGTAGATTTACAGCACGTTTACTAAAGGACTAATTTGTGACATGTTAATGACGTAATAGATGTAGGCTTTTCTATGAAGTTGTTCCACTACTCTCTTCGCCTATTTATCCATCTGTTATTTAATGCTTCGTATAACCAGGAAAACTTTTGTCCGTTAACAGTTTTCTAGCGGATTTTTCAGCAGATGTAACTCGATTAACTACAGATGATATTATAAATCAACAACATGTACCAATCAAATAATTTTCAATACGTCCTTGCTTATGCACTCATGATGGACAATGCACCCGTGAGGTTTTCATAACTGGTACGAGAGGTTCAAAAAATAATTTGTGAAAAAAGAACCGATGAATTTTTTTTTGAAAAGGTAACATTAAAATATCTGTGCAGCGAATTTGACAATGAATCAAATGTTTTTACTTATTTATAAGCATGTTTCAAATCATAACAGAATTAAATAATTTTGTAGAGTTTCATGTATTTGATGTTCACTTTTGCGGGTGGATAATTCAATCATTATTGGATATACAATTAAAATAATATTTTTTTTTTGAATATCCATTCCTCTTATTATTCCGTAGGAGTTTATGAACTCACATTTAATATTGTTGACATTGAGTATCAAACTGTTGCTCTACAGTACAAAAATATTTTTATTTTTATTCCTACATTACATTTAAAAAATTAATTATATCAATAGCCGTCGGAATCACTGAAAATGTTCTCAATGCGGCAATCGATGGATCCAAAATTTGAACAGAGATTTATATCCTAACGTTCAAATTGTAAGTAAATATTTTTATTATTATTATGGCACAACTTTATGTCCGCTTCTATAAGCGTGACTCACGTTTACAACAAAGCCAACACTAACAAAATCAAATATAACAGCAAACTGACGATTGGGAAAGGCCAACATGTCATACAAAAAACAGTATTATTTCAATTGAACCAAACCGAGGATTTTCTTTACAAACTCTAATTCAAACTATCACGACACTAGACAGACACGAAAAGAAAAAAAACGTTTGTGCACTACAAGATAGGATTTTTATAGCCTGTTGGAATTTAGATACTCGTACATATTTATATATCTTGTTTAAGAGTTTTACAACCTTTCGTCATTTAACTTTAAATTCATTTCTATTTTTTACATTTAAAGTGTATATTATTACCTAAGTTGAAATCAACTCTCTATCGTCTAAAATATACAAAAAAAAAAAAAAATCGATCGAAACCATAAAAATTAGGTTATCACAATAATAACAACGTTAACAATTTTATTGCCAAATCCAAAAAAAAAAAAAAATAACAAAGTTAAAAAAATTTAAGAACTCTAAAAATGGCTTGTTATGTTGTTCTCTTACTTCGATTGGGACTTGGAATATTCAATGAACTGAAATAATAATCTAAAAAATAAAGTTTCAACTTTAAAAGTAGTTTTCGTATACACTATAGTAGTTTTTTGTTACTATACTTTACCGAATTATGATGGACTTGACTTGAATCTTTAATGTACATTTGTACATACGAGTACATATATGTATATAATGTATATGTATTCAAATAAAATTTTCATTTATATTGAGAGGTATGTACATAGGTAAAATGAATAACAAGCAATTTTATTTTCTATTACCGATAATTTGAGATATAAATGATTTAAATCAATTGAAAATTTGTATAAAAAATGTCGATTATGGTTGAGAAGTAGCGAGATTGTTGAATTTATATGCGGTAGATTGCTAAAAAACCTGTCGTATTTTTCAAGTTGTTCGTTATTATTTGTATGCATGTACATACATAATGATTATTTTTTATTGAAAATTGTTGTTATTCAAATGAGTATTGATTTCAACCATTTTCAACTTAAAAATGATTTCAGTATGTTAAATAAATTGACATACATACATATATAACAGATAATAATATAGTCTGTAGTGTAGTCTAGTATCTAGTGTAGTATATACCATATGGTATAGTATAGAGACTAAAAGTTTGTACAATGTATTAACTCCGGTGCCAGCGCACTTACTATTAAAAATTGGAGATCCCGCATACATTTTAGTTTTAAATAACCTGAAAATGCCAGGCTAGATAGATTAGCTCCAGTAGAGATAATTTTTCTTAAAATTTCAAAGTATGTACTACTAATTTGTTGTTAAAGGCTGTTTTCCAAAAGAATACTTATTTATGAAACCTAACTTATTCAGATTCAAGTCTCCTGACAAAGTAACTTAGTTTCTGTCTCTTGTTTGCAAAATTATCTAGATCGATTGTCAATCTGAAATAGTGTTTGATAATAATAAGACTCATGAAAATTATAATCTTCCAGGATGTTAAGGCAAATGAAATTTATTTTATTAAACGTTTAATAAAAATATTAAGTGATCACAAAATTTACAAGTGTTTGTTTGAGTTAGTTGATTTTCCTCTATAATATAAAGAGCAATGGTCATCATTTAAAAATTCTTCGTCAGTTTATCCTTGTTCCCTTTAATTTCCTACATGCACAAGCACTCATGTAAAATGCAGCAAACAGCCATTACTTTTAAGGGCTAACTTTTTGGGGTTGTGGATTTAGTTTAGAATAATAGTTATATTTATTTATTGGAGTAAGGTCTACAAATATCTCCTGAATATAAAACAAACATATTATTATAAATATAGAAAATAAAAAAAATGAAATCAAGAAGCAGCAAAATTTTGCTTAAACCTACATTTAAAGCTATCTCTACTTAAGGTGAAATCGAATAGATGGTCGATAATAGATAGTTACTCTGCGCGATGCCTAAAACATGACCAGAACATCGAACAGAGTATCGGTACTGTGGTAGGTTACGGAACAGAGTGGCGAGCTTTGCAGCAGTGCAATTCGACGAGAGTTCCCCTATCACAGCCGCCTGACCACCATATTACAAAATATGTATATAAATGAATAAGGTAGTTCCTTTCCATTTTTAGAAATGACAAATTTAAAAAATTGGCGGCTGTCTTTTTGTTTTGACATTTATTTTATAGCTGTATTTTGCTGGTATATTATGTAAACGTAGAGAAAAATTTAACACAAAATTTCAATATTATAACACAGATAACTATACCAGATAGAGAACTTTCATACTACCGTGATGTATATAACCTAAGCAAGTAACAATATTTACATCCGTTTATCAATGGGTTTATTGGAAGTTAGTTTAGAGTGAGAATGCTCCAGCTATTTTAATATTTATGTCTCTTTCTCACCAATAACATTTTTCTGATCGCACAAAATTTTTGTTCAATATGATCCAATTAAATCACTCCGAAATGCTATATTTAAGAATCAGATTAGTCAGATTAGACTATGAGACATTGGAATTTAACATTATTAAAAAAAATTTATGAGCATGGTAACAACAACAATGTAAAACTATTGCCAAAGTTAATAAAAAATCACATTGACGCTAATACCTACCAGAAGATGAATGTTAAACTGGCAGCTCAAATAGTAAGTTACACCGTTGCCTGCGGTATACGAACAGCTATTAAAACACAACCATCAATTTTTGAAAAATATTTGAATAGTGCTATTCCAACGGTAAATATAATCGAGCAGTTCAATAATATATTCGATTGCCTAAACTGCATAAGTTTTTCTTCGAAATATATTTACCAGCAACCACTTCGAAGCAATAACCATATATACGTTTATTTACAAAATAGCCTTATATTTTTAAAAAGCCTAAAAATAATTTGAGTAAATGAAAATTATTTTAAATTTATAAAAAGCCTCGAGCTAACAATAAATGCACAGCTAAGGTTAATTGATCATCTCAATGCAACTTTCGGAACCGAATATATGAATATTCTTACGGGCAAGACTAACCAAGACGCCCTGGAAAATTTTTTTTCCGTGCTCCATGGTTAAGGAGGTTATACTTATATGCCAAGCAGTCATAAAATTGGAGTTCGTTATGCAAATATATAAAAAAAAATTTAATTCCGACTTTGACTCCGAGAGTTTACATCTAAATTAGACAAATTTCATAACAGAATATAAAACTAATTTAAAACACCCAGAAGAAGACCAACACATTTCTCATGAAATTGAAATTATGACCAACAATACAGAAAATAACAATCTAACTGCAAATGCCATATTTTATTATGCCGGCTATTGTGTAAATAAAAAAATTGAATGTGACGAATGCAAAGCCATACTGTTGAAAGATGATGACATCTCTACGGACAAATATTTTTCTATATGAAACTTTTTTTTAAGAAAAACCAATCCAGTTTTGGTTCATTAAAAGCACCTTCCGAAATGTTTTTAAAATTTTCAGAGATCATCGTTAAGGTATTTAAGTTACATTTCGATCAAAATTGACACATGAACAACATTTTTGAAACAATATCAAATATTAGCTTGCAAAAAAATCAAACTGAATTATCCAACTTTTATAAATACTGAAAATGAACGCTGTCATACTCACGTTAAGGATTTAATGGAATTTTTTATGTTGGTGCTGCTAAGAAGGTGCTTGTAAGTACGTAATTTAATATGTATTTCCAATTTCCCATTAAACCACGTAGTATGAAAAATAAAGCTGATGAAGACAGTCCACTTGATTGTTGGCAACATGTGTCGCAAAAGCCTTCGATTTTATCTGTGAGTAAATTAACGGCATAGTCTTTTTTAATGACCATCTCATCAAAGCTCTTCTATACTTATATAATTATTTTCTTAACGTAATTTTTGATATTTAAAGGCGCTGACACGACATATGACTTCCATTTCAAGTAACGTATTTTTATTTATCACTCAATGGGATAATAGTTAATTTAATACGATAATAAGCATTTCGTGGCTATACAAACGAATTAATCTTAAGATGGGAACATCTTATTAAATATGTCAAAAATTACGCTAAGAAAATAATTAAGATATGTAGGTACACGTATCAGACAAGGTCCAAAATTAGAAAAACAAATACATAATATGTATAATATTATAAGCATACTATGCATCAAAATCTTCTCTAGTTGGCCAGCACTATATAGATAATATATTGGTAAACGTGTCGAAAAATTTCTTGAAAAAAAATATTTAGATTGCAAATATAAAACGCAAAAGTATTATAGCAAATCAAGGTAAATATTTTATAAAATTTCGATTTGGAAAATAAATATTAAAAAATATATATTTTTTTAATTTGGTTATTCTACGAAAACCTTGATCAAAGAATATTTTTAAATTTTCATTATTGCACTTAACAATGCACCTAGCTATTATATAAGAATTGCGTATAAATATTAGATTGAAGATGAAATTATACAATCCATAGAGCTAAAAATATATTGCTAGTACATATGTACATATATTTAAATGTCTGCCCGAGATTTTAATTGTTAACTATCTATCTATGCGACGTTGTAAATTGGAGCGCACCAATTATCTTTTGAATTTCATTATTTTGTTTAAAAAATATTGAAATCTGTGGTGGTCTGTGCCGGCGAGACTATATGTTTGTAGTATTCTATTCATTATTTAAAAGATATATATGTAATATAGAAAGAAGAAAAGAGATAACTAATATACATAAACAATTTGCAATACACGATCGTAAGACAACATCAACTGATTTGTACTCAACGATCTTCAAATAAAAAAATGATCGAATTAATTATGCAAATCATTGAATGAAATCTCCAACATTTGTTTTCAAAATCATATTTCTTCCTTTTATTGTAGTGGTTATTTATGTTTTGTTAAATAATGGCTGGTTTTAATAATGTTTTGTTTAACTATTAAAAAGGATGTTATAATATACGTTCACATTTGTGTTGATTTTAATGGTGGACTGGTGATAGATAATTGTATACAAATATTTAAAAAAAATATCCTAGGTCAGTTACTTTTGCTTTTATTTGCTTTTGAATAAAGCAGAGAAGTAAAAATATCATTGGTTGAAAAGAGATAACATAACCAAATAACGTTATTGTTAAATAAAAAGAATTAAAAGTGCGATCAGAAAAATGTTATTGGTGAGAAAGAGACATAAATATTAAAATAGCTCGAGCATTCTCAGTCTAAACTAAATTCCAATAAACCGATTGATATACGGATGTTAATATTATTACTTGTTTAGGTTATATACATCACGGTAGCGGGTAGTATGAAAGTTCTCTATCTGGTATAGTTGTCTGTGATTATAACAAAAAATTCCTTAATCATCCGTAATCATTTGTTTTGCCCGTATCAATTTTACATTATTAAAAATACACACAAATTTTACCGTTGAACACAGAATTTAATTATAAAAAATTATTATGTATAACCAAATAATAAATTAATGCATTTTTAATACAAACAAATTATTTATAAACAATTTTTTTCTCTAATTATTTTTGAGAACAATAATATAAATGGCGACACAACTTATTTTTGCACTCATAGCAACATTCCCAGTTGAAAAGCATTTATGAAATGAAAAAGATTCATACACATACATAGAAATATATTAAATAAAACCGGATTCATGAATCCTTTTGTAAACGACGATGGGATTTTTGAAACCAGAACATCCGGCTTATGAAACCAAGTGTAAATACACATACAAATGTAGTTTAATTTCAGAATTCCTATTTTTTTCGCAATTTGAAATAATCAGTAAATTGATTAGCTCTCTAGAATAGTTTACTAGAATCCGAGGAGACGCTAAGATAAAACAAAAAATTAGTCCAATTTGGTCATTCCAAATATAAATGTATACTGTCCTTTGCGATTCGCTTGATTACATAGCATGTTAACGTTTCATCTTTCGCAACAACAACAAGGAACAAAAAAGTTATAAAATTTAATGAAAAACATTTTCCAGAAATTCAATTTATTACATTTTTCTTTCAAAGAAAAGTCCTAAAAAAAACTTTTTGAAATAAAATAATTTTTTTTATGGTTTATTCGTTATATGTATGACTATGTATGTATATAACTTTTATAGTGCTTTTACAACAACAATAGTATACAAGCATCAGATCAGTAAGTTAAATACGAAAATAAGAAAATGAATATTCAAATCAATTGAATTGTTACAATTTCAATATATACATACATACGTATACATATATAAAACAGCTATATCGCATCAGTATCTCGTCTATATAGTTAGTATCTATGTATAGCTGTGTATATAAATGGAAAATTGATTGTAAAAAAGAAATCGAATAAACTAAAAGAATATTGAAAAAGCAGAACAAGCACACATAAATCGAATGAAGATATCGTAGCGCGCATCAACAACAAGAATTCGAGATAAGTTAATGGATTGATTTCTGATTTTGATATCTTATCTCGTTTACTTTGAAAAAATTAAAATGAATAAATAAAAAATATTTGAAATCCCGAGTTATTTTCCATAAATTGATTTTGATTTACTGCGAAGTCATTTTGTTTGATTGTTGGGGAATTTCTCGTCAAATACAATACGTATTTTAGGTTATTGTTGGCATAAAAAATCAACATTATACAAAGTATTATTATGTACATATATCAAATATCTGATATTACTAAAATGCATTTAAGAACCTCATTAAATAACGTAAAAAGCATTTATTTGGAAAATACTCTGATTATTTGAGAGACAACAAAATTTAAAAATTTTAACTTTTTATTTGATTTCAAAATGGCTAAAGCGGTAACACGAATTAATATAATATTTTTCTTTCACATTTAAGGCGCGGACGCCACATTTGTCTAAAGAGATAGGTGACCCAACCCAAGTACAAACGAACAACGCTAAAAAATGTTAGACATTTTATTTTTACTTTTGGGACAAGAATATCATTTTTTATTTACATTTGATCGATTTCCTAGTTTTTTTTTGTTTGCTATCATTTTGGCTAAACCCAGAGAGTCAAGAGGAACATTGATTGTTCGGAAGATAATTTTATATAGATTTATTATGCAAGAACACCAGTTCTAAGAATTTTATGATTAGTAGGTATTTAATCGTTTGTAAAAGATTTGGAACTTTATTCAAAAATATATATATATTTTAGGTACAGCTTCAAATTCAAAAGACTGACACAAGCTCTTGAACAGCATTAGGTGCTCGAGCCCGACTTGTTTATATTAGGGTAAATCGCAGGTGATTCATATTACTGTTTAACAGTGCCAGTCTTGGGGGACTAGCACCTCGTTAACTTGATTTGACGCGAAGTAGGTGTGAAAATCAAATGTAACATTATAATCGGTTTTTTAAAAATTAAAAGGATATATGTCGTTTTTCGACGGTTTCGCCACCGACGGTTTCGCCACTTTGTATATAGCAGTTTTTTTGTAAACTATTGTGGTTAGTGTCTTAAATAAACGCTTAATACAACACTTGGTTTGTTACCCGGATAAAATAATGGTTTGAATCTAGGGTAAAAAATTGTAAATAAATGTACATAGTTTTATCTGTCAAATCTCAAATGTGAGATTGAAATATTTGATTTTTATTTATAATTTAATTCGTTGTAGGTATATTTGAATTTAAAATGAATTTAATTCGTTGTGTATATGAATTTAATTCGTTGTAGTTTCTTAACTCAAATAATACAATTAAATTTTCTTTTTATTGTAATCTATTTTTATAAAATTATTTGTGTTGTGACATTTAGTGGGTAAACAAATCAACCTACCGTAATTTATATTTAAATTTTCGGTTTATATTTAAATTTTATTACGATTTAAACGCATACTAAAATAGGGAACTCCTCAAAGCCCCTTAACATTGGTCCCTTTTGCTCAAAATTTACTAGTCTATACGAAATTACCGGTTTATATTCAAATTTTATTACCATTTGAACGCATACTAAAATAGAGAACTCGTCAAAGCCGCTTAGCATTGGTCCCTTCTGCACAAAATCTGTATGTAAATATCAACATTTTCGGTATATGTAAAATATGTCGGGACTATAGGAACCAATAATAATTGTCGGGTCGCTGCACCCCCGTCGCTACGCGACCTAATGGGGCGGGGATCATTAAACATGTCGGGACTATATGAGTCTATAATAATTGTAGGGTCGCTGCGCTCCCTGCGCTACGCTACCTAATGAAAGAAACGGTTTCGATGGGAGGGGGGGGGGGGGGAGTTCGTAGGGACGAGGATATGCGTTAATTAGAAGTATTTCTAACACGCTGCGCGAGTATAAAATATTGCTAATTAACGCTGGTACATTTAATTTATTGATTTTTATTTATAATAATTCGTTGTATACATATGAATAATGCCATGTTGTTTGTAAAGGGTTTCTGTTTTATTTAAAAACAAAATTATTCAAAAATAAACAAAAAAGTAAAAGTGTACTAGATTTGATTTTTTATTTAGTGTAGCCTATTGGTGGCAGCGAAGTAAGAACTAAAAATAATATTATAAACTTTTGTTTTGTTTATTGTGTCCATTAATAGTAAATAGTGGTTTTTGTAAACAGGTATCTTCTCTTACTCCGTCTTCTAAACTTCTTCAGGTTCAGCGTCTACCTTAATTTCAATGTCCTATTATTCAAAATAAATATATGCAATTAGATAAAAACATCAACTTTATGATTTAAAAAAAAAAATTAAACATTTCATTATAGATGATGAATTTGGAGGCTGCATGGGAAACTAAAATTATTGCAGGACTATGAAAAATTTGTAATTTCCCACATACAGTGGACCAATGCATTTGGCACAGTCACAAAAATATAAATAGTCGAAATATTTTAATGAGACTATCCGTGCAATTCTGGCATTGAAACTGCTAAGACTATCAATAAAGATTTTTTTTTAAAGCAAAATACTTATTTGGTATTCCGTATTTTTTTTTTAAACAGTTTTAAAGGCCATTACTGGCCCCTTACTGAATCAATAATCTGGCTCCAACGATTTCGATCCCGAGCATAGTCTTCATACTGTCTAAGACAATCTGACGAGGCCAAGTGGTTCTCTACACCGTGGAGCCATCGTCGCCTGCAACGACATCTGCGCCTACCATATGGTGGCTCTCCTTTCAGAGATCGCTGCACAATTCGTTCCGGATCAGCACGCAGAACGTGCCCGAGCCAGCGTACTCGCTGAGATCTTACTTCATGTACAATATCGGGGATCTTCATCAGATCTCCGATCTCGATATTGTACAGAGCTCGATAGGTACCATCTATTTCGCGTTTTGGGCTGTAAATCACACGCATAACTCTTCTCTCAAATGTTAGGAGCCATCTCTCGTACTCATCCATGTGGCTCCATTTTCAGGCACTCACTACTATTACTTGAATTTTATCAGATCACTGGAAGAGACATTTCATTGGTTGTCGTGTTATCAAAATTAAATTTATTTATTATTTGAATTTACTATTTCTGTTAAAGCGGCTTCAGTTTCTCTAGTTTTCTGTTTGTGTGTTTCAAAATATCTTTAATTTGATTTGATATATCGACGCATAAGATTATTCATAAAATAAGTCTGTAAATTGGCGGTTGCCCTATACGTCAGGTACTAAAACAAGATACCATGTTCATTCAGAAATATTTTGTAATTCTTAAAAATCCATTCTTGATGTAAGAAATAGCCTGTAAGAGATAGCCTCAAATTATTTGGAATCTAGTTTTTTTGGCATTTTTTGGATAACCAAAACATTTGGCAATAATTATAGTACCGTATTGTTGGCACTCGATGTTTTTTTGCTTATATCTTCCATGTTTCAATTACTTCGGGGCGATACACGTACGTCATATGTTGCTATTTCTTTTTTCAAATCAAACAATACTAATTGAGTTTTTATGGCTTTTACCTTATTTAAAACCGAGCAAATAGCGTAGTGGTTAAAGCTGCGACGTTTGGATCGGGAGGTACCGGGTTCGAATCCCAACAAAGGCGGGATGCAAAAAGGGATTTTTCATCTCATGCCGATTACGGGGAGATGATTAATTTAACTGAACATCTATGATCGTTGGAATTTAGAACTCATGGGCCGACCCACCTTCCATGTACTATACAGGGTGACATGGAGCTATGCATTGCGCAGGTGGTACACTGTACTTGTGTAAATGAGGGTGAATGAGTTGAATGAATATTCTTGTGTGATAAAAAATAAAATTCGAGTGTGTCTTAGCTAAATAGTTGATTGAAAATAAACATTTAAAATCTACAGATGCTATCGCTCTGTTTTAAACATTTGACACAATTTACAGTCAAAGAGTTAAATACCACGGTAAGTGTTGTGCATAACCAGAAGATTCTATCAATTAACCTTACAAAAGTTTTAAGCAAAATTTTCAAACACAACTTTGTAGTTATATTTAATTCTTGTACAGTGTTTCTGTGACAATAATAACTTGATATGAGTATTAAAACTATTGTGCACCACTGCACTTTGCTCTATAGGGAACCATGATATCCATGTTATATATGTGTATGTACTTGGAACAAACCAAAAAAAAAAATTCTTACGACATTAGTCCCTGGAATAATCCAACCAACAAAACCATTTTTGTATATAAAAGACATATTTCAACACGACACAAATGCAACAACATACGAGTACAAATAATTTATCATTCTCTATCTGCCGTATATAGTTTTATGTCACAAATTTAGTATTATTTTTTTTACTATTTATTTATTTAGGAAAACTTGAAATTCTTGTTCAGTTTTTAAAATGTTTAGTTTTTTTGCACAGCTTCCATTTTATTATGTTTTTCATAAACTTATGTACGTAAATGTATATATGTAGTTGTTTTGACCTGAACTTTTTCTTTTTTACATCAGCATTCATTGCTGATGATAGATTTCAACAATTCCATGTTGGTTAAATTCTAAATGAGTTTTTCGTACATTGTGGGTGTACTAAAGTATCCTCAAGAACGTGCTATATTGGTTACTTGTTTCCTCTCATAGAAGAATATCATATATACATATATAACTATAAACTGGTAACCCATTTTTGCACAAAAATTATAAAGTTGAATGGTTTTAGGTGTGCAGTAAATTACATTTATGATTTCACATACTCGTATAAGAAAGAAAAATGTATCTAATCTAACAAAAATATAGATTATTAAACAAATTAAAATATAACAAGTTCAAACTTTCCAATTGATGGAAATTTAAATAAAAGAACTAAAATAGTTTTCTACAAGGTTGAAGTTGTCAGAATTAAAAACTTAAAAAATAGGTTTTCAAATTACTTTTAAATTTGTTTTTTTTTAAATATAAATCGAATTGGTCATCTACGTTATTAAATGTTTTTCCAATCTATTGATGATCCAAATTTTCGCCATAGTTGGTGGAGTTGGTCTCCCGCGCCAGATATCGATGAAACATTAATAGAGATGTGTTCAATATGTAAGGCGAATCGCTTTAGCCAATTAGTATGTTACCGATAAAACAGCATCCAAGAGTAGACTGGTTGTCTACAGTAGTCTGTTTTCCAGGGTGCATATTTTGTATTCTTTGCATTTTGCTGAATATGGAGGTAGGCGAGCCACATTTTCATAGAATCGTTATAACCTTAGTCCCAGCCAGTTTTGTTAGAAGGAAAATAAAATATAAAATTTGTATTTCGATTCTTTTGGTGTGTACTGCATAGTAAGGACTCCAGACCACCATAGGATATTTCACCTGAGATCTCACATAAGCGAAATATAATGTACATAAAGTGTGTAGATCCTTGAAATCTCCTGGCCATCGTTTGACGTGTCGACATGTATGTTAAAAGTGACATTTTCAACAAATGTGACGCCTAAGTCAGTAATCTCGTTTACTCCTATAATTTCTTTGCCATGTTGTATGCGGTGGTAGTTCGTCAACATCACACATTTGTTCAATCGTATATGAAAATATATATGCAATTTTTTACATCATCTGCAAATATTAGAACTTTTGAATTTGTTTATTATCTTTGTTATTCGGTCGATAAAACAATAAAAATAACAATAAAAATCAGTGGTTCAAGATGCAATCGCCGAGCGAGGAACACCATACATATGTCACTCTGATAACGTAGGATTTCTTATTATCAATTAACACATATTGCCGACGATTATAGTTAGATGCTTGAACTATTTAATTTATGTGAAACAAAATACGAATGCAAATAGACTTTGGAGTGCCTTATGATGGCAGACAGTATCAAATGTCTTACTAAACCCCGTATAATCTACATCTACTTGAAGATGTTTTTCTATATTATTTTTTTTATTTTGCTAGCGAATGACAAATTAGTATAGATTTGAACGCATTACATACAATTCAAATAATTAGGAAATTGATGACGAAGTTGATTCTCCCCTATAACGTTTGCCTGCCTTAAAGATTGGTGTTATCTTTCAGATTTTCCATTTATCGGGAAACTCAGCAGTGGTCCAGGAGTCTATTTCACCAAGAACTAATCACTTTGCACTTTGCAAAATTTTGATAAGTGCTAAGCCTTTTACAGATTATAAGAACTTTGCAAATGAAACTTCGTTTTTATTGCTCTAATATTGCTGACTAGTCAAGAAATAATCCCAAATTTTTACTATTTTCAGTAAATTACTTATATTCAGTCTGGAACATTCAGATGTATACGATTATATATCTAGAGGAAAATTTCAAATTAAAGTAAAAAACAGAAGATGTCAAATTCAAAATATATTTTATTATTTATAGGGTTCCTACTTAAATTTATTTCATCACAAAAAATTAATTTTTCACAAAAAAATTTCAAAAATAACAATAATTTAATAAATAAAAAAAATTCACTCTAATACCAAAATCTTTACATTTAGTGTTAACTTAATATTTGGTGGGGTAACTTTTATTTTTTATGACAGCTGCCAATCGATTGGGCATCGATTCCACTAATTTGCTGGTAATTTCGTTTCCGATCTTGGACCATTCCTCTATTAGAGCAATTTTAAGATCATTTTTACTTCTAATAATGGTATGGTTAGCTTTTACTTGACGGTCCAAATGTTCCCATAGATGCTCAATCGGATTGAGGTCTGGACTTTGGGGTGGTGTATCCATTACACTAGGGCAATTATATAGTAGCCAATTCCGTACCGTTAAAGCTTTATGCTTCGGATCGTTATCTTGATAAAAAAAAAATGTATTTTCCACCCCCATCTTCCGCGCAGACTCCTTTAAATTATTTTTTAAAATATTTAAGTACATTTTTTGGTCCATATTTCCTTCAACAAATACAAGATTGCCTAGAGAATTATGGCCCATAGCACCCCAAACCATAACACTTTGCCCACCATGTTTAACTGTGGCAATTAAATTGTGAACATTAAATGCTTGGTTTGGTTTCCACCACACCTTTTCCTGCTTTCTGTCGTTGCGATACATTGAGAATTTGCTTTCATCAATAAAAACGACGTTTTTCCAAAATTCAATCCCCATGTTTTTATATTTCTTGGCGAATGCCAATCTTTTTTTTCTGTTAACTTCAGAAACCATTGGTTTCCGCCTGGCAACTCGTGATTGCAGCCCATTTTTTTTGAATAAACGTCGTATAGTTATTGGATGGACGTTAGTTCCACTAAAATCCAATAACATTTTGGTAAGGTGCACTGCTGAAAGCTTCGGGTTCTGTCTTATTTCCCGGAGTACATATTTTGTATCCGCATTTGTAATTTTCCTTGGTCCCTTAGTGCTCGGTACACTTTCCAGTTTATTGCCGTTGTAATATCGTTCGCATATTTTTTGAACCGTACTCTTGGACAAATTTACGATTCCCGCAATTTCTTGGAGACTTTTCCCTTTCTCTCTATGGAAAATGACCAGTGAGGGAATGTCAATTGAAGTATTTTGACCTCTAGGTGCCATATTAAACGGTTGTAAAAAAATTAACACAAAAATTTGTTTTAAAAATACAAAATTGTCACGGACTAATAATTGATGTCAATTGATTAGATTGAAAAAGCCAACTGATTATAAAAAATTATTTGTACATAATACAAGTGAGTGTTTTCATTGTTCTGTGCAATATTTTTAAATTTTATGTCCCGTTAGTAATAATCAAGAATCGTTCCGCATAAATTATCAACAAGCAGAATTTATTTTACAAAATATCGGGGACCTTATTAAGCACTAAACTACAAAAAATAAGGGATTGACTCCAAAATAACCATTACTGTGTCTTCACGTGGCAGACATTGGCCCTAATTTTTCTATAAAAAGAGGATTTCCAAATGTTTGTGGATGTGTTAATGGTACAACAATTAATATTGATGCACCATCAAGTAACGAAACTATGTTTGTTGATAGACATATGGAAATCATTCACTACATGTAATGATGATATGCGAACGGAACAATTTATTTTATGCCGTCAAGGCCAATTGGCCTGGAAGGCTGCATGATTCTCGATTTTAAAAAACATTCAAATGATAATATTTACCTAGATTTTTTTGTATTTACAGATTTGAAAGTGGTTGGAGAGCCTTTGAAGGAGCTGTTATTTTAGGCGATAGTACATATCTACTCAAAATTGGTTGATCCCACCGATAAATCAAAATTCAGCAGATACCTCTGTCCAGAATTTTAATAATGCATACAAAAGAACTGGTCGTCTAGTTGAGGATAGTTTTGGAATTTTCAAAGAAAAGTTCCCTTGTTTGAATTATTTAAGACTACGTCCTAGCACCGCAGAAAAAATTATACAAACTTGTTCAACAATACACAATATTGCTTGCACGATAGCTGGAGAATATAGAAGTGAAAATTTATTGATGGTTGATGGCACTGAAGTAACAACAAACAACAATGATTTATTGCTGGAAATGGAAGCTGAACACGAAATGAATTCTTCAGATCAACTGTATAATTCAAATTTATAATACAATAAAAATTTTAAACATATAAAAATTTAATTTCTAGTTCTAAAACCTCAATTAAAATTTCAGAATTTATATCTGTTATATCTGGTTTCGGGATATGTTGTACGTTGATCTCGTACTGGCACTAAATCACTTGTTATTTCTGACGGCGTTAAATTAAGTTCCCTTTCTAATTTTAGGCATTGTAACCGTCGATGGTAAATTTCTACCTTCATCAGCTCAAGTTTTAATTGGCGACCTTGATTTTGAAAATCACTATTTGGACGTTTCCTTTCGTTTATTGGTTCTTCGCATTTCCTTTTTTTTGCATTTTTTGAATCTTTAATTGATTCATTTAATTTGGTGGAGCTACCTGACTCACCATAGCTCTCCGGTAAATTTAAACCTATTACCACTTCATAATCTCGCTCCAAAATGTCAAGTATGAAATAATCAATTTCATCAAGCTTGCAGTCCTTACCCCCCTACGATCCGGTTTTTTGAGCGTTAACCCGCTTTGCCTATTTAATTAACACAAATTAACTGATAGTACACATTATACAAATTAATTTTTACCAAAGTTCGGCTTTTGCACAAGCCAAAGAAATTATCTCTAGAATATCTCCAGTCTTTGTCGGCAAATGCTAATTGTATGGAAAATGGGTGATGACTAATACCTCTTTCCATGCTGCCTCCTTTTCAAGTTTAATACTATTATTGAAACTACCAAAAATAACGTTTTTCCTCTTTTTCACTTCCTCCAATAATGCAAGCTTTTGCTTAATCAAAGCGCTGCGTTTACTTATCGTGTCGTTGTTTACGTGTAATAAATTGAAAAATAATTCACGTGTACGTTTCACAGTAATTTATCGACTAATAAATAGGCAGCACATTGTATATAATTTTGTATCTCGAAACAAGAGAATGAATAGAAAATTCAAATAATAAAAGGAACTTGTTGTTATTCCCATTTGATGAATAAAATATATTTCATCTAGTTGGTCTTGAAAAAAACACATTAACGTCCAAGAGTATATTTCCTCTGAATTCTACAACAAATTTGCTAAATGTTTTAGTAAAACAATAATTATCACTCAGCAAATAATATTGATTGGAAAGGGGGTTTTGCAAAGCGTTAATTATATTTTAATGAAACATATTAATTTAAATATATAATATTAATGTCTAAATCGCCTGGACACTTGTTTAATATGTATTCGAAACTAAACATGTATTTTTTATACCATATAACATTATATAATTTTCTCTTTATAAGTGTCCATTTTCTCTTATTAAGTGCTAAGTAGCAAAGTACGATGGTTAAATAGGCCCCAGGACTGATGTAAGTTCAATATCTCAATTTGTGGTTGTTGTAAAAAACTGTTCCCATTAATAATACTTAAATTTGGGACATTTAATTTATTTAATTTAAAAACGCCTTTCGCCGAAATAAAAATGTATTATAACTGATCATTAATTTTAAGCTTTTATATAATTAAAATAAAACCATTTTCCGACACACAATTATAAAAAATTTTCATTTTTTTAAATTTTATTCTCTGTAAATTTATAAAGCAATAATAAATTATTCAGCGATGCGACAAAAATATCTTCATTTGGTTGCAGTTTAATAAAAAAAAAATTAAAAATAATTAATATTATTGTTGTTTTAATGTAAAAATAAAATATATGTATATATCAAATTTAAAAAATCTATAATAATAATTTAATTTTACTTTTTACATTTAATTTTAAAACTTTTATAAAATATAAATTTATTTATTGTTTTAAATTAAATTTATTTTAATTAATATTTATTTTTTTTTAAGCCAATCGCTCTGTATTGTAGTTTAAATTAATAAACCAATATTCTGTTTTGCCTTTCATGAGTTGTGAACCAAAAGTTTCGATCATGGGCTTGGTCTTCATATTCTCTTAGACAACCTGAAGAAGCCTAGTGGTTCTCTACACTGTGGAGCCATCGTCGCCTGCAACGCCTCTGCACCTCACCGAGCCAGCGTTCTTGCTGAGATCCTATTTTCAGTACATTATCGGAGATCTTCATCAGATCTCTGATCTCGAAAGGTCATCTCTCGTACTCATCCATCAGCGCACAACTTTCACATCCAAACATAACAACGGGCCTGATCAAAGCTTTGTAAAGCTTCAGCTCCACGGCACTTGATAGGTGTTTAGATTTTAGCAGTGGCCTTACAGGATACAAAGCTGCCAGCCGCACTTTAATATCCTCACCCAGACTGGCATCGTGAATGATAATAGAGCCCAAATATTTGAACTTCCTCACTCCTTCAAACGTGTAGTGGCCATTACTAAAATGTGATGTACCGCATTGTCCCTAAAACCAGAGATCATGTATTTCGTTTTGGACTCATTGATCTGGAGTCCAATAGAAGCTGAAAACTCTACAAGCGGATCAAGTATTTCTCTCACTCCATTGCTATTCAGTCCAATCACGCAAATGTCATCTGCATATGCAAGCACCTGGTTGGAATGGCGGTATAAGATGTTGCGCTGAGGTGTTTCAGTTTTACGAAAGATGTACCCCAACATGAGATTAAAGAGTATTGGGGAACAACTGCAACTTGATAGCCTGTGTCACTGTCATTCTACACAATCGTACCAATTTTATTGGCATTATCCAATATAATGTAGGACAGTAACTTGCTGTATGCTGTACAAAAGAAAACTATACCGCGATAATTCTCACACTTCAAGCGGTTTATCTTATAGAAGATGGGGCATATCGCGGCCATTTTCCGGGCTGTACTATTACACAAATTACCACGTAGTCGTGTACAGTACCGTACACAACAGTTGAATTATTTTTGTGTTTTTCTTAAGATTCATCGCCATTAGGCAATGACAGTGATTCAACTCAAACCACTGGTTGTGTAAATAAAACGAACAAATCAGCAATTTATTATGTACATACCTTCAGATTTACACAAAGCTAATTAATTAAAATATTAAATTAGAATGAGTAGCCAGGTATGTACATGCATACTGACATTATTAACACCAAACAGCATAAGTATGCAAAATGAAATAACAAGTCACAATCAATTGAGGCAATATGTACTGCATGTAGAGAATCTATACACTCTAATTACATAACAGTCATTTATTTAATATCTATCGTCATTTTAATTAATTATTATGTACGTTATATTTACATCAACGAGTATATTATGTACATACATATATAATTATATAATAATAATAAATATACGTATACAGGGTGTTCTACGAGCAATTAACTATTCTAAACTTATTTTTAAATAACAAACAACTAAAACACATAATTTTTGTGCAAATATGTACATGTTTTATTGAGGATCGGGAATTATGTTTAGTCAGACAAATGTTTGCGTCTATTAGTAATGTAATGTAATGTAAGGCAACAAAATATTTTTAATTTCTTGTTACACGAAACATTTAATATTCTCAATTTAAGTTAACCTGCCGATTACCTAAGGACCGATGCCTACTGCCAATTGCTCTTTAATATCCTTACCTACACTGTTTTCATGATTTTTGAGAGAGCCTTAATATTTGAATCTCCTCACTACTAAAATCTGGTGTGCCATTGTCCCTCAGCCAGTTTTGGACTGACTGATCTGGAACCCAACAGAAGTCAAGTATTTCCGTTTCTATTCAGTCCAATCACGCATATGTCATCTGCATATGCAAGCGGGCATGAAAATCTTAAATGTTATGTAATAACAATTAGGCATTGCTTTCAATATATTCATTTTGATCTATGAAACAAAAGCACAACTGGCAAATTTTATTATATCAGAATATGCAAATCTAAACAGAGAGTTTAGAGAGTAAGAGAATATAATAGAAAATTAGCAATACTATTTATTTGAAATTATTGATTTTGTTTTGACTAATTTACGGGTTTTACAATTAAATCTAGTCAGTTGTTGTT
The DNA here is from genome assembly GCA_951394425.1 of Tipula unca. Taxonomy (NCBI): domain Eukaryota; kingdom Metazoa; phylum Arthropoda; class Insecta; order Diptera; family Tipulidae; genus Tipula; species Tipula unca. The sequence goes on from OX596380.1 coordinate 79,270,699, forward strand.
CAGTTAGTTCGCACAGTTGAAATAAATACAACGTTGTTTGAGGGCACACAATAAATGCAATAATTTTTTTAAGTCGATGAATATTAAGAATTTTTTAAATGAAGAATCACAAAATAGTACCGCAAAAAAAATATATTAAATATTTGCCGACTTGTTAAAAATATAATACCACAAAAGATATAACGACATTCCATCTCGGTGGTCGACCAATAAAATCATGTAAGCTGAACAAAAGAATGTGAAATAATTTTTTAAAAATCCAATCGTAACATCTAAAGAAATTGGCTAACCATTAAATTTAAAAATACTATCGCCTGCAACAGAGAAAAAAGTACATGGCTTTTTTCAAACAAGCCCACTAAAATAATGAACTATTTTGTATTGAAAACGTAGGGTAAACCTAAAACTATAAAAGAAGTACCATTAAAATAGTATAAAAAGAATGTTCAAGATATTTCATAAACTTATTTTATTCAATTAATATATCCATGATTAGTATTTGCAAGAAGGTACTGCATACTAAAACTAATAAGAAGATAAAAAGGGCAATTATTTAAGAATATAAGCAATTATTTCAATAATGTGTCCAGTATCCATCATTATCGGTTACTTTAAATAATCGATCTCCCAGCAAAGCTGCTATTTGTTATCAAATATTCGGGTTACCTCTTTGCTCTTTCCATTTTAAAAATCACATTGTAAAAGTATTTCTCGTATCCGTGGGTAAAGAAGTTTACACTGCTTAATCATATAACCTCAAACAGTTTCTATTGGATTTAAGTCGGCGCTAGGCTGGCCAAGCTATAGGAAAGATTTGAAGGTTTCTATCTAACTAACTCATAGTTTCACGTGACCTATACACTGCAAAATTATCCTGCATAAATTGAATTGGAAATTTCTCCGGATAAACAGAAGTGACTGACGATATCATTATTTCATTTAAGATTTCCAAATATCCCCGACTGTTCATCTGTTGTGAAATATCACAAACCTCTTCGACGCCCGGCACGTATCCATCCCAGCACTCCACAGGAATACTTGGCCACTTATTCTTGTCCTTTGGATATATTTTTCAGTGTATCTCATTTTGTTTGGGCGGAGCAAGTCCAGCTTATGATCGAACTTCAAAACTTGTTCGTCCAAACAGTTGCTTGTGAATTGTTTTTTTCTATATTCATTCTAATTGTTAATGGTTATATAAGATTGTTGCTGCCATCAAAATAATGAAAACTAATTAGCTTTATATTTTCATATATAACCAACTTTTGTAGGCGATAGTACATTACATCACAGTTCGCAAACGAGCTACGGAAAATAATTTAAAAAGCTACATACATACCGGGCAAATCCAATGCTTAAGAAGAAGCATTTAAGAGATAGGTAATTTTTATATTTATTATGAAAAACTCATAAACTTTTATAAAATAACTGCTTATTTTTATTTGTTAAATTTAATTTCGCTAATTCCCATATAAATTGGACTGTGAACAAGTGGAAAAGTGTTATTTTCATGGACGAACTAAAATAAATAATTGTTTATGCTCTTGGGCTGTAAGGCACCATTAGGCATTGGGATATATTTTGTTTGTGAGGAAGAAATTACCGCCACCTACACTTCAATGCTGTCGTCAACTCTGTCGCCCTCTATGGACAAAGTGTTTGACGAACCAGAGACGGAAGGCTATCTCTGTCCCACAAGATAATATCCCTTGTCGTTACGCTGGTTTACTGATAGTGGAATTGAGGTGCTGCCATGGACAGCACAGAGTCCTGATCTCACCAAAAATGGTTAGAAAACGGAATCTAGGACCAAGGAGGAGCTTAAGACAATTGCTACAGAACAATGGGACAGAACAAAATCACAAAATCTTACTGTAAAAAATTAATTGAATCTATGCCATCTAAGATAATAGCCATAATTAAGGCAAAGGGAGGAGCAACTAAATATTGAATATGTTACTAAACTTATTTATTTGGAATAAACAATATACCATATAAAACAAACTATGCGCTTTTTTATTTCTATATGTAGTACTCTTAACATGAGAGGGTGTTAGCAATACTTTTCGCCATCGTGATAATTCCTATATTTTATAAAACTGTGCAAAATATTTAAAGGGTTTTCTGTCATTTTTTGTTTCATTGTATTCAGTAATGTTTACAATTTCATCATGGTGATTTCATATACGCAAGAACAACGTTTTCAAATTATTCAGTTTTATTATCAAAATAATCGTTCTCCAATTGCAACTTTTCGTGCGCTGTTGCCATTTGATAGTCGAAATAAAAGTCCAAGTGTGCTTGCTATTCATCGAATTGTTGAAAATTTTGAGCGTACATTTTCTTTACATAATGTTCAAGTGCCAATAAGACAAAGAAACGGTCGAAGTAATGCAAAGATTGCTGCCGTTCAGGCAAATGTTGCTGAAGACCGCAATTTGTCGATTCCATGACGTTCTCAAGAATTGGGACTGTCTCAAATCAAAACCTGGAGGATTTTGAGTAAAGGATTTGGGTTTGCATCCGTATAAAATTATTCTCACTCAAGAACTGACGCCATTGAACCACCGTAAACGTCGTGAATTTGCTGATTTTGCCTTGGAACAACTTGAAAACGATAACGATTTTTTTAAGAAAATCATCTTCTCCGATGAGGCTCACTTTCATCTGAGTGGTTCAATAAATAAACAAAACTGTCGATTCTGGTGCAAAGAAAATACAAAAATTATTCATGAAAAACAATTTTTTTATTTTTTTTTAAAACAGTTTTCCCTTACTGAATCAACAATTTGGCTCCAACGGTTCCGATCCCGAGCATGGTCTTCATACTGTCTAAGACAATCTGAAGAGTCCAAGTCGTTCTCTACACCGCCTGCGACGACCTCTGCGCCTACCATATGGTGGCTCTCCTTTCAGAGATCGCTGCACAATTCGTTCCGGATCAGCACGCAGAACGTGCCCGAGCCAGCGTACTCACAGAGATCTTACTTCATGTACAATATCGGGGATCTTAATCAGATCTATGATCTCGATATTGTACAGAGCTCGGTAGGTATGAAAAAACATTACATTCACCTAAATTGACAGTTTGGTGTGGTTTTTGGTCTGGTGGAATTATCGGTCCGTATTTTTTTTTTGAAATGAAGCTGGTAACACCATTACTGTCAATGGAGATCGGAATAGATCGATGATAGCCAACTTTTTAGGGCCGAAATTCGAAGAAGATGATCTTGACAACATTTGGTTCCAACAAGACGGGGCTACGTGCCACACAGCAAGTGCAACAATTGAATTATTGTGAGAAAAGTTTGGAGATTCGATTATTTCAAGAAATTGTGATATTGAATGGCCTCCAAGAAGTTGTGATTTAACACCATTAGACTATTTCTTGTGAGGTTATTTGAAGTCATTGGTCTTTAGCAATAAACCAAACTCTCTTCAAGCTTTACAAGTCAATATTGAACGTGCTATTCATGACACACGACTTGATTTAGTGGAAAAAGTGCTCGAAAATTGGTGTTCATCGAATTCGTTACTGCAGAAGAAGTCGTGGATGCCATTTGAATGACGTTTTATATAGAACTTAATTGTATCGATTGTATTTCAGTCAACAGTCTTTTGTCAAACATGTAAACCGAGATTTTAGTACACAATTCAATTTCTTAATACATTCCGTGGAACACCCTGTATACATGCATATATGTATGTATATACATATTTCGAAATAGATATAAATTTAAAAAAAAAACTTAAATTAAAAACCTGACTTAGATAAATTATTATGTCACTGAAATGTATAATTTAAATTATAACTAATAAATTTTTAAAATAAAATTGTTTTTATGTGGGTACAAATACAATATACGTATACATATTCAAATAACATAAAATTCCATATAAAATTAATGTTGTGGTATTAAAATTACCAACTAAATTTTTTTTTAATTATGAAAATCGATGATTTTATGTATATGTCAATTGATGAATTACTTGTAGTTCATTTATTTCGAAAATTTATTACGATAATATAAACTATAACAACACATTGATGCACGTACGGTTTTATATGTTTATCATGTACATATAGTACCATAGATTTTATATTAAAATAATATCAATAATCTGTAATGTTCGGATGAAAGCAATACCGGAACTCTTTGATACGATACGTATTTCAACAGAATGGTAAAAAACCAGGTTACCAGTATGAACAGAATTAAAAAACTGCAATTTTCTAAAAAAATCTCTCATTTTAATTTGTCTATTGTTATTTTATTATAGCGCAACCCAGTTCCAACAATAATTGGAATTCTATAATTCTGAAACTGTACATTGACTTAATTTATTTCGAACGAATAGAATCTGAACAATTAAAATCAATCAATCTAGTTAAAGCTAAGTGGTTTATATTGCAATATTTCGGGTGATCTATACCTACATTTAATTAGAGCCCAGTATAGGAACCAAGCGCAAATTTTAGCGAAAAAATCACTCGATATAGAAAAAAAATTTTTTAAAAAAATGTGAATTCAACCAAAACTGCAGTAAAATAATTTTGGGTATGAAACCAAAAAAAAAAATTTTTTTTTTTTATCTCTTTATTTAATATACAAATAAGTCAAGACAACACAGTTTTCTTTTGTACATTCATTATACAGAAATAATTTGTTAATATTTCAAAGACAAATGAGTATAGAATAAATATACATAATTATCCTAAAATATACATAATTATACTAGAAACCAAAAAGAAAAGCAATTCAAAAAATTAAAAAGTATACAAAATTAATAAATCAATTTAAAATAATTGTAATAAAATAACTACAGTTATAATAATATTTTATTAATAATTATTATTTAATCTAGATAAGTCACTTGTATATCAAACAACACACCTACCCATACACAGATGTTACACGTTAAAACATGTATACCGCTTAGCATATGTATAAGTAAGTACATGTACAGATTCCGCAATTAATAATGTATCACTGTTGCAGCATTTGTATAGTAATAGTCAGAAACTAAAGTGATGAAAAATGTTCAAACGCCAACCTTTTAAATTTCGGTAATGAATTTTCACATTTCGCCTCGCGATTTAATGAATTCCAAAGTTTAATTCCGTAAATAAAAAGTGAGGCGTGCCTTGATTTCGTTGTGCAATCCTTTGGTGGATTAATATTTAAGGTTCGTTAAGATTTGGAGAAATCTAAATTTTCGAAGAGATATAAAGGCTCCTTGAATTGTATTATTTTGAACATAAATAGCACACTAACATACTTCAAGTAATTTCTCAAACTACAGTTTAAAATTTGATTACTAAAGTGGGATACGTGTTTATATCTAGATACATTATAAATATATCGAGCACACGAATTAAAAGCAATATTCAATTTACTGAAAGCAGTTTCCGAACAACCTGAGTATATAGGGGCACAGTAGAGTAAATGAGGTACGATTAAAGACCTAATTAACTTAAGCTTCGCAGCAGTGGGGGAGAAACTTGAAGTTGACCACAAATTGCCTAATGTTGTATAATTTTTTTTACAAATATCGTAACCTCCCAAGATAACGAAGTATTTATAATTAGGCTTAAGTTCTTAACGCTTTCAACAAAATGTATAATATCGTTATTAATCATCAGATTTGAACGCTTAATGCTCAACAAATGTCTTTTATTATTTGTAATGATAATAGCGTGTGATTTAGATGAATTGATTTTAATTTGATTAAGAACTGCCCAATTAAATATTTGCTCGAGAGCAAGATTTAATCTTGTCATACAGCTATCAAAATTTAGAAAATATTCAGCACCATAGATTTGTAGACCATCCGCAAATATGTGATAGTTGACATTAGTAGGCACGCAAATGTCATTAATAAAAAGCGAAAACAAAATAGGGCCTAATATACACCCTTGGGGAATACGAGAGTTATATATTTTTTCACCAGAATATATATTGTTTAGTCTTATAATTTGTTTTCTATTGGAAAGATACGATTTTAACAGTTTTAGTGCAGAAGTAGAGAAACTGAATTGTGCTTTTAATTTACTCAATAATATACAATGATTAACCGAGTCAAATGCCTTGAAAAAATCCAATAAAACTAAAATGTACACCTTTCCTTGCGATAGTGAATGACTTAGATCATCGACAATTTTTATAAGTGCAGAAGTAGTATTGTGCTTCTCACGAAAACCGAATTGATAAATGTTAATCATTTCGTTTGTATTTACAAAATCTAATATTTGTTTCTTCAAAATTTTTTCGAAAATTTTTGACAGACATGGCAGAATGCTAATGGGACGGAAATCGGCTAATTGATTAGGTTTTGAAACTTTGCTCACTGGACTGACATATGCAATTGTCCAAAGGTCGGGGAAAACTGATTTCGTTATACAATTGTTATTTAAGTGGGTTATATGATTAAGAATAATTGATAACAATAATTTAATGTAACGAATAGGAATTTCATCGGGCCCAACTGCTTCGGAATTTATTTCATCAACAGTTCTAGAAACTTCAAATTGAACTCGGGTAATGAAATTAGGTGATCTGCGTGCTTTTCTTTTAATCACGATTCAGAGACAGCTATAACATCTAACGGCACATTTTCCACAATACTTTTGAATTCATCAAATTAGGATAATAAACTACCGGGATTTAACCGACCATTACCCTTTGATTTAAAACAATGTTTTTTAAATAATTCGCGTTGGCATTCATATTTCAGCTTTAACTTGATGACGTAGTTGAACAAGATTGGCACAGTCTCAAAATTCTCAGCTCCGCAGTAATACAATACAATTATAACAATACAATGATGACAAATCTGTAATTTAAAATAAACAAAAAAAATAATAATAATAATATATAGTAATAATAAGAATGATAAGATAATTAAAATAATTCCTGTATGTATTGAGTTGTATGCAGTGTATACGTTTCCTCTTCTTTGATAATTTTCTCTTTCTTTCGATCGTATATACGGTTGGTGGTAGATAGGTTCAGGTTTTCATTACAGCTTTTGTAGGCTTGATTTTGTTGAATAAAAATCCTGCTTGTTCCGGTAAATCCATAGATGTTATTCAAGCGTAGATTTTTACAGTTAGTTACGATCTGGTAAAATATTGATCTTTATGGACCACACTGCTAAACCGAATAAGAATCGGCGGAATAGAAGAATTTTTTTGGTGTGACTTGAGACGAAATACTATTACATCAGGAAATTCAGAAACCCCATTCTTTATATCGCTAGTCTCTTTATAGCCAAAATTGCTCGATAATGACCTAAATATTGTATATAGGTTCTCATTTGGCTCATGTGGAATTCCATTAACAATTAATTCAAATTCTTTTCTATAGGTATCAAGGTCACTGCTTACCTTATCCTCCAGACATTTCATATTCGATTCCAATTTTACCATTTTTAGTTAACATTACGAAGAGATTTTGCTGATTTCGTTTTTGATGTCATTCTTGAAATCATCAACAATCAACGACAACTTTTCCGTGATGTTAACAAAAAATTTGTTTATTTTTGTATTCAAACTAGCATCAAGGTCATCATAGCTGAATGATTTAGATGCAGTTGAGACGGTTGCATTTGACGATGACGGGCAAGGTGAGTTTTCCACTGTTGTCATAGTGTTGACTTGTGCTCGCGTTATCCTGGAATTACTATTTAGAACACCAGCCTTAGTACCTATTTATTTTATTGATTATTTTTGGTTAACGATGTACAAAGTAATGTAGAGCAAAACTAGTCACTTATTTGTTAGATTATGCTGCAAAACTTAATTAAGAATATTATATTAGTTAGTCAATAGTCAATAATTATTGGAAAATAATAATTATAATAAAACTGGTTATCAACCATGTGCATGAAGAAATTACACTAATTCACAATGTCAAAAAACAAAAACAAAAAATGACCCACAACAACAACAAGCACTATAATTGCAATGTACAAAATCTATACACATTTTAATTAGATAACTATAATATTTATTAATTATTCATTTTTTATAACACAAAAATTTTATGATAAATCACTAACTAATTCAAATACAGCTTGATTATTGTATTTAAAAATTTAATAAAACTGTCTGCCACGATCGACAATGTTACTCATTCGCCATTTTGAAATCGAATGATGAATTGAATTGTTATATGTAGAAACATTTTAGTGGTAAGTATTGAGATACTCATAACAAAAATGTTATTTCCATTATAAATATATGTATATAAAATATTTCTTTAATATAAAATCTATTTATTAGTTTAAAAAGAAACATCCAACTTGTTCAAAATGGTATATAATTTAATTTATTTACAATACAAATATTTTAAAATGTTGGTCGTTTGAAACAGCCATTTAAAAGACATTATTTTTAAATATGTTGTTAATGATGTTATAATTTTTTTTAGTCGTCAAGGTCAAGATTGGGCAATGAACAAAAAAATGCTCTAATCGATTTGGTTCAAGAGAATTTTAAATTCATACAGGGTAAAATATCTTGTTTATTTATTTTCACTTAGTAAATTTATTACAAAACTTTATTTATAGGAAAACATGCGACCGCGCGGGGAGTTTCAGATAAAAAAAACAGCTTGGAATAATATTGCGGACGCATTAAATTTAATCGGCCCATTACAAAAATACGGCGATTGTTAATATGTATACCATTTTATAATAATTATAAAAAATTATTTAAATTATTTTTTTTGGCTTGGAACTCCATACGATATAAGGTAAAAGAAAAATAAAAAATAAAAAAAATTAGCTTGCCTAACGGAAATAAGGTAAAAGAAAGTGATGCAGATAATGCTTTCATATTTACTCAGCAATTAATTAGTAAATTATTTACATCTGACGTGCAAATGAAAAGCCTGGAATTGCTACCCAATGAATTAGATACTTCAGTAAAAGGACCAGATCAAAATCAGGTAAGCGGAAAAATACTTAAAAAGTTCCGGAACAATGTATCGAATCCTATAACGTATATTTTCAATTGTAAATATAATGTAAAATGGATACTTTTCAAAAATCTGGAAAATGTCGCAATTCATCATGATTTCAAAACCTGGTGAAAATGAAACAAAAGCTTATACTACCATCACTATCAAAACTCTTCGAAACAATGTTCCTTTAAGACTTAAGTCAATTTTTCAAGAGACGAAAACTATACCGGATCGTCAGTTCGGAATTAGAGAACAACACAGAACTGTGGAACATATTAATGGAGTCGTGTTAGTTTAATCAGGATCTCTCTAGAGCAGTAAAATTAGTATTCGACAGTTTTGTCAAATTATGTGGAATGCAACGCGAACAAATTTTTGGTCCCACTAATTCCCAAGGATTCCTCAATCTCATGATAAGTCACATGTCGATTTTGCTGTATCAATTCATGCACATAATTCGTCGTTGTGAGAAATCTGCGACGATTAAATTCCGTAAACCATCGATAAACACTGGTCCGTCGAAAGTTGTAAAAAATAATCACACGAAAATGTTCACAGTTTAGTTCCATTTTGGCCAATCCAGAAATACAAAAACCAACCTATGTAGACCTGCAAAATGATAACATAGTAGAAGTTTCAAAAATGCATTTAATTTAAACCTAAGGAACATTTGGTTTAGTTTTAGATTCTTTTGTTTACTTCATCTCGTAGTTGATAAAAAAATCTAACTTTGCATTATGGATTGTTTAACTGTGCAAGAAAAATTTTAAATGATTTTCATTTATGGTGAAAGCAGGAGAAATTTTGAGGATGCTGTCAGCGCATTTCTAATAAGTTACGGTCACGTTTTTTCTTCACTCGAGATGTCAGATAATTTTCTACTGAAGGAAATGATGGACAGAAAAAAAGAACGCGTACAGCAATTGTTTGTGGAGAAAGTAATCAGTGCTATCTGCAGTGGCTCATAATCCATATGTGAACATCCGAGAAATATTTCGCCAGTCAGGAATAGCTCAAATTTGCACATGTTTGGAAAAAGTGAAAGTTAAACAATTTTCATCCAAGGCGATGACTTCCAAAATCGAGTAACATTTTGTCGATAGGCAGTTGAGCAAATACAGAGAAATCAAAACTTTATTGATCCGTATTCTATTCTGAAGTTAACCGTCATTACATGCAATATTTGAGTGTAGATGACCCATATTGGATGCGAGAAGTAATCATCAGCGTGTTTGGTCTGTTGATGTAAAATAATTGGCCGAATATAAATACTACTGAAGACATAAAGCTTTGAACTGCAACAGAATATGTGTGTTCAACATAATGGTTGCCAGCATATTAATCGGTATAGTGGCACGCTAGGTATTAAATCGGGATTACAGTCATCGCTGCATACCGTATTTCGCCAGTTTTCGTTTTTAGTGTTACCTAAAAAATACTTTTTATCAAGAAACACCATTAACTCGCGAAAAAATGATACAACGAATCAGGAATGCTTGCGCCAAAATTATACCAGTCACACTTTCTAATTGTGCACAATCATTTACATTCATTACACACGAATCAACAATTGTATCGAAATTGCTGGTCATCATTTTGAGCATTAAGACTGAGTCCGAAACCTGTGATAAAAAATCGTGAATTAATTTTTTGACATTTACTTGAAAATACCGAACACACCCAAATTATTCGAGTCTATTACTACGATAATTTTTGACAGCTATCGAATAATTTGTGTACGCATGTGCATATGATATATGATATTAATAACGTGACATTAAAAGGATTATCGGATCCATTATTTTAATATTAATTTTTTTAAATTTTCTAGTTGTCACAGAAAATTGGAGGTTATGAAAACTAAAATTGACATATATGACACTATTACACATTTCGGACAGCATAATAAAAAATCGTGAATGTAGGGGAATAATTATCAAACACATGTCAAAAAATTAATTCACGATTTTTTATCACAGTTTTAATGTAACATTTTGTTTTTCTGAAAGAAAATGTTCCTTTGGTAATGAAGTTTATTATTAATTGCATTTTTTAAACTTACATACGGTAATTATGCTGTTCATTTTGTCGGTATAATGCGTACTCAAAACTTAAAATACTTATAATGTCTGACAAGTGAGTTTTTAGTAATAGTTTATCTATTTTTAATATCATATTTTGCCATAAAAAAAGTAGAATTTCTATTTTAAACCAAAAGTTAACACTTTGTTAACCATTTAAGTTTCATGAATATAATTTTTTGAGGAAATCATATTTGTGTTGAGCACCTAAAATACATCAAGTTATCTGACTGGCAAACAAAATTTCTCTAAACACTTTATTTGGAAAATCTAGAGCAACTGAGAATTTGTTTAAGACTCAAAGATATATCTAACGCACCCTATTAAAACATTTGCAACATCCTTTTTGTAAAATTCCTTCCTTCACTGTGTGCAATGTCAAGTGAGCTTTTCTTGGTAATTTTTCTAACTATAATGATAGCAGATTTAATTTAATTGATTATGCAATAAAGCTCCCAAACTCCCAATGAATACGTCAAATTGAATTTAAATAAAAAATAATAATAATATGAGAGAGCTACTACTTAAATAATCTGAACTACTTTGTCTTATTCCAAATAAAAAGTTTATAGTACAAAAACTAAAATAAAATATTCTCTTCATTAAAGACAAGCAAAGCTATAGATAAAAAAAACACTAAAAGAAAGAATTTAACGAATTTTCTTGCAACAACAACGAGAAGAGTAGAAAAAAACTCTTAATATTTTCTTAAATTTTGTGAAGTACACAACAACTATGTATTGTGTTTCGTATACACAACACAAAAAAAAATAAAGCAAACGAATAAAAATTACAAAACTTTCAACTTGACAACTGAAATGATATAAAAAGAGAACTTTTAGAATTATTTCTGTATGCTGCAGCTTTGAAGTCGTTATTTTATTTTGCTCCATTCGTTTGTTGTATAGTTGCAAGTTGCAGTTCTGTTCTGCTGCGCTCTTCATTATTTGCTTTTGTTTATTTGTTTTTTTTTTTGTTTTTTTTGTTTTTTTTTTGAAAATTAATAGATGATAGAGATAAAAAAGAAATAAACAATATAGAAAAAAATACAAAACACGCTAGAAAATAAAATTTATTTTATTTATTTTTCTATTTTCTTAATTTTTTATAAATTATAACAAAAAAATAATATAATAAACTATAAGAAACTATATATTATACACACACAAAATAACTTTAAACTTTAAGAAATAAAGTTTTCCTTGAGCGTTTTTATTGTTCTTTCGTATGTTTGTTTTTTATAAATCATTCTAGTATTTTGTTGTTTTTCTGAATTGGTTTTTGTGTTCTAAGTTTGATAAGAATAACTGTGGGAATATGATTGATTATTATAAAGGTTGAATGTGAAATAATTATAGATAAAACGAAAAAGTTTTGGAAGTTTTGTTTAGTTCGTATATGTACGCTAAAAGATCTATTGGTATACATAATCTATGGATATGAATGCAGTACGTTGGTAATAGTACTATCAAACGCTTATAGATAGTGGTTTTGAACATTAATTAAACAATATTCAATCTGTCTTAACAGGGAAAAGGGAATCATTTGGAAATATTTATTAAATGGGATAATTTTTAAATAAATTGTTATATCGGATCAGACACCAGATTATTTTTTGTTTTTCGATTTAAATTTTGATTCAAAATGCTACTCGGATGAAAATTTTGCTGAAAAACAAAATATAATACAATTAATACAATTGTTAATTTCATGAAATGTGGCTTTAGAAATATGGTTTGCTATTCCTGATTATTTTCGAGTCTCTTAAAGAAATATCGTGTCGAGAAGTGGTTTTATAAATCATTTTAAAATAAAATGTTTTGTCTATTTGGATTATTGGAAATATTTGAGGCTACGTGTAGAGAGGTATCTGGGGCACATTTTCAAAAACATTTTAATTTCAAAAACTTATATTTTAATAACATTAACATTAACTTTAAAATACATTCACATTGTAGTAAAACTGGGTAAAAATTGAAAATAATATAATAATATAAATAACGTAAAATTCCGGCAAATGATACTTTGCAAAATATCAAATTTTTGTGACTGCTTAGCTTGCATGAAATTTTTCGAAGCAATTACCAGCAGAAAGTGCCGGGAATGAAGGGCAATTCTTACATCGATAAGCTGTCTTTTTCCAAATTTTTGTTTTCGCACATTCCTTGCATCTTAAATAATTAGTAATCAGCTTTACGTTTTCGATTTTCGGGAACTGGTATTTTTTCCATAAAATGATTGGATGTCGCAGCCGAATTTGTTGCTGTATTTAAATTTTGCACTTTTGTAACCGTTTTAAGGAGGGGTATCATGGCTTAAATTAGTAGATCTCAAAATTGTAGGAAGCTTTTGATTTCCCCTTCTGTTCGATCGAAGTGTTCCTGTACAGTGGGTTTTCACGGATAATAGTGTGTTGCAAAGTTCTATGCTGTTATAGTAGTTATCCATAAAAATATGATGTGCTTGTTTTAAAAATGAGTCCATAAGTCGACTTACTGTAGAACTCACACACTTTGGGACAAGTAGAAACATCATTTTTGCCCTGATATATTTCAATATTTATATCGTAACTACTACTACTGGTTAGCTCGTAAAACTTGAGTCTTAACTTAGCTTTCTTGACCTTGACATATTGTTTGAAACTCAGTCTACCTCGAAACAATAAAAGTGATTCGTCTAATGATAGCTTTTTTTCTGGTCTATACGCCTTTTGAAAATTTTGAATGAATAGTTTTAACAGTGGACTAATCTTTTTCAATTTTCCATTATCATTGTTATCCACATTACAACTAAAGCTGCGTAACAATTGCTCGAAGTGGCGCCCGGACATAGTTGCAGGAAACAATGGGTGGTAATCAAGCTGATCATTTGATATAAGCGATCGTATTGTTGGAGCTTTTACTTGTGATTGTAACATACAAAGTCCCAAAGTTGTTCAAAAACTTGTAGTGGTGACAATAGGTTCACCTATATCTTCTTGTTCTGATTCATTTTCCATCTCTGATATTTCGTCCTCTCAATCCGAATGATTTAGTTCATTATCTGGATTTTCCATAATACTCATTTTGTCACTATCTCATATTGATGGTTCCTATGTCGGATCATCTCCAAATTCACCATCATCACAAAAAGGATCGATATCTTTAATGGATTAAAAATTTGTTCAAAAACTTGTAGTGATGACAATAGGTTCACCTATATCTTCTTGTTCTGATTCATTTTCCATCTCGGATATTTCGTCCTCTCAATCCGAATGATTTAGTTCATTATCTGGATTTTCCATAATACTCATTTTGTCACTATCTCATATTGATGGTTCATATGTCGGATCATCTCCAAATTCACCATCATCACAAAAAGGATCGATGTCTGAACCATCATCATCGCTTCGGTAATCGTCGTATAATTTCCTTAAACTTTCTCTGGATGCTTCATAATCTTCTGTCATCTTGGAGATTTTAAATTATATCTAAAATAATTACTCCGTTTTAAAATGTATTGCCAAACAGTTAACCTAATTTTATTACTTACCACGAAGATTTTACCTAGCCGTTATTAACACTTTCAAAATAAAAATAACAGTATTTTACACTTTTTGATAAAACAAAGTTGTTGATCGTACCACAATATTTTTACTACTGATAACTATATGGATCATTGACGGTATATGCCATCTTGGTTTTTCCCGAAAACAAAAATACATAAAAAAAACTACGTGAATGTCTCGTAGTTTTTTTTATGTATTTTTGTTTTCGGGAAAAACCAAGACGGCATACCATCAATGATCCATATAGTTTATGTGGTTTCCCTGTTTCTTTGAAAAAATTGCATTTGTACTATTTTTTATAGGGACACATATTTATTTATTAAATGGCATACACCGTCTTGTCCTGCGCAATTGAGCTGGTACTGTGGGTATTTACCGTCTTCTCTGCGAATGCGCTAAAGAACTTTTTAGTATGTACAATTTATTTGGTTCTATAGCAAACATTCTTCTGGCCAAATCGTTGAAATCGTTCTATTATCTCATTGCGATTACATTAAGGACCCTATTGGCCACCACTATGCAAGCGCTGATAATTTTACAAAAATTAGGGTTCCAAAAACTCAATCGCCACGAGCAAATAGCCGTCTGTACAATCGCTAATTTTAATTTTCTTGAAAAGTCTGCGAAGAGTTCATATATACTTATATTTATCTAGCGATAATTGCAACGGTCAAAAAATTATCAGCGCTTGCTTGGTGGTGGCCAAATGGGCCTTTAACTTAATCATTATAAGAAAATACACGTCCCTTAAACAACGACTTGGCCAGAAGAATTTTATTTCTATTGATCCAAATAAAATTTTCATATTAAAAAATATTGGGATGAGTATTTTTGTACCAGTATTTTTAGAAAAAATCCAGATATTTTTAAAGTCTGGTACGGATTTTAATCATGTTAATTTTCATGAACTTCATTCATAAAAAAATCATCTGCACAAGTTTCTTGTACGGTTCCATGATAGAGAATGCCTGGATGTCACGTCACATAAATATTTTAAAGGGGTATGTGTGTGTATCTTTTCTGGAAAATTTTTCAAATCATCATGATTCTAAAACCTGGTAAAGGCGAAACAAAATTAAACTCTTATCTTCTAATCAGCTTACTAGCAGTACTACCAAAACTATTCGAAAAAATTGTTTATTCAAAAACTGAAATTTAGCATGAGAAAATAATTATACTAGACGATCAGTTCGGATCTAGAGAGAATCATGGAACAAGTTCATCGAGTTCCATTGGAAAGCAATACGATACAGCAATATACGCTACGCATCAAAATCCAGGAATAGCGTCAAGAAATCTGCAAGAACATTTGCATGCAATAAAAGCATGGTTAACTAACTGGAGAATTACGGCCAACGGGTGCAAATATATTACATTCAAACTCCGTAAATACACCAGTAAACTTAAATAATATCAACCTACAACATGTAAAATATCTAGGTAAGTTTGTGTGGATTAAATCCTTTAAGTAAACAATTGTATTGGTTCTAATTTCAACAAGCACAGAACAGATATTAATGTACGCTGAAGAATTTCCTAATTGACTTATTAAGTAAAACAGTATATGCAAAAATTGCTGTTTTGTTCAAAATGTGCTCAATCTGAATGTTTCTTGTAACTCCAATAGAATATAGATGGGAACGCCTCTCATTTGAATTGCAGCTGCTTCTATCCGTTGTTTTAATTCATCTAATGTGCTTATTTAGGTTGAATATACTATGTCCTTCATGGTTCAGGACCATACATCTAGGACTGTAAGATCGGTCGAGCTTGCAGGCTAATGTGTTGAACCGTTCCTGAAAATCCATCGATTCGAAAACAGCACGAAGACAAGCGTAACGCCGAACTTGGTCGAGCTCTTGTATTTCATTGCCGGATATAGTTTCGTTGATCTGTATCTGTATGACTATCGTTTCCAAAATCAGCTAATTTCTACGCTGTTAATGAGTGCGGCAGGTGACAATCCTTGTTATGCTCAAATTGGTAACTGTTTTAACCAAATACTTATAATTTAGTCGTTGACCTCAATACCGGCGATGATATTTATCTGATGAAGCAACTGTGACGACTTCATATTCTCAAACTGGATGCGATTTCAGATTTTTGAATTATACGGTCATTTAAAAGTTTGAATGTGGTCATTTAGTTTTTTAGTCATTCTATTAACCATTTACATACTTTTACTCTTGAATAGGCTATAGGCAAAAACAAACCTTTTTGGTGATTTGTTATGTCATGTGAAAACATTTGAATTTGAGCGAAAACTAATGCTATAGTTTTGCATATTTTAAGAACTGCCTGATCCTTAGATTAAAAGAAGTCAATCATCGGTTTAAAATTTTTTATGTTTCATGTAGTGAAGTACTAAGTATTTTTTAGGAGTCAATAAACAGTGTACAGGATGTAATATACATGGATATCACTCACTGTAAATCAAAAAATTTGCCATTAGATTTTTGTGTTTGTTTTGCTTAATGATTTATGGCTGATTTACATCCAACGTAATTTGGAAGATTAAATCAGCTTGAAGCAAGATGGCAAGAATAAAATCATTATGAACCAAAATGAGACACAAAATTTGACTCGGCTATTTTATAGTAGATATTATAGATATTAACAAAACATAAATACACAATAAAATATTATATGTCAAAAAGAACTATAATATTGTTCTATAAAAGACACCATAATTTTGGGTCAAAAAGATGAAGTTCTGTCTCGTTTTTTCTTGAATGATTTTTCAATGTTGTTTTTCATTTTTTTACAAGACAACTTCATCTGCAAAATTTCGTTGAATGTAAATCAGCCATTAGTAGTATTTATTCGTGATTCGTGAAGATAACTACGTTATATTTCATACTAGAAACGTTAATTAAACTTATTTACAAATGGGGAAGCAAACGTGTCTTGAAACTCGAGAGCTCGTGCTAAAATATAGAGAAGAGGGTAAATCATTACGAGAAATTGCTCAAATAATTGGCAGGTGCCATAATACGGTAAAGAAAATTATCGAATACAAAATGTTCATGACACTAGAAGATTGTCCACGTAGCGGTAGACCAAAGCAACTTTCTAGATCAGAAATTAGATCTATTGTGATTGAAGTGAAGGAAAACCCATTTACAAGTGCAGTGAAAATATTAGAAGATATTGAAAAAACATCAGGAGTTACAGTAAACGCAAGTACAATTCGGCGAACACTCCATTATAATAGACTGCATGGTAGAGATCCACGTGAAAAATCATTCGTTTCAAAAACAAATCAAAAGCGACGCCTCATCTTTGCAAACAAATATAAAAGCAAGGATATTCCGTTTTGGAAAAATGTGCTGTTTAGTGACGAAAGCAAATTTTAAATTTTTGGAAAGAAAAAACCCTCACCAATTTGGAGGTAAAACTGACGCTTTTTTGGAGAAAAATGCAATAACCACAATAAAGCATGTTGGGGGCTCCGTATTGGCCTGGGGGTGTATGGCCGGATCAGGTGTTGGAAATCTCTATAATGAATAAAATAGATTACTTAAATATTTTGCGGGAAAATATGTCCTCTAGCGTCGCTAAATTAGGTTTAGATCAGTCGTGGGTCTTCCAACATGATAACGACCCGAAGAATAATGCTAAAATAGTCCAAGATTGGTTATTCTGTCGCACTCCTAAGCGGCTAGACCAACCTCCCCAATTTCCAGACCTTAACCCGATAGAACATTTGTGGGAGCATCTCGATAGGCAAATTCGAAAAAGGGAAATATCCAGAACAGATTTCTTAAAATCTGTATTGCTGGAGGAATGGCAAAATATTCCAGCCACAGTAACCGCAAATTTGATTGACTCAATGCCGAGAAGAATAATATCAGTTTGTAAATCGAAAGGGAAGTTTGTAAACCGAGCAAAAACGCAGCGGTTAAAGCTGCGACGTTTGGATCGGGAGGTACCGGGTTCGAATTCCAACAGAGGCGCGATAAAAAGGGATTTTTCCTCTTCCGATTACGATCGGTGATTAAATTGAAAACATCTATAACCCTCTGTTGGAATGTAGAACTCATGGGCTGACCCATCTTCCATGTCACTGTATAGGGTGACATGGAGCTATTCAATGCGCAGGTGGTATACTGTACTTGGTGTGAATGGGATGAATGGGTTGAATGAATGTGGGTGAATGTCGTGTGAATGCAAGGCAAGGCTATGGACCAATAATGTGTCTTTGCCACGGCCTTCCTAAAAAAAAAAAAAATCGAAAGGGAAAAAAACAAAGTACTAGTGAAATCTTTTTAGTATATTAATTAATTCATGTTAAAGTTGTACACTTATTTTTGACTCATAAAAACACTTTTTTTTGACTTAATTTTTTATTGAATTTTTATTGTTGTTGTTTATGTTGACTTTTGTTTGTAATTTATTAAAGAATGAAATACCTAATAAATAATTACTATAAGTTTTACCATTGAAGTATAATCGATCTGCAATTTAATTTCAAATATGAAACATTATGGTGTACACCTTTTTTTGACGCTCACTGTATATACATCTATTTGTATAGTACAACTTTCTCCAAACTAGACGGACATGGCAAAGCCGTATCCATAAATATTACATCCTCCAGAGTTACCTACTTATATGATTTCCGACTGATTTCAGATTTTGAATGATTTTAAATTAATTTTTACTAAGCAAGATTTAAAATTTGCATTATAGTTATAGTATGGACAATCTTTAAGTTTAGCTTTTATAAAATCGTTTAAACTGACGTGTTCAGGGTTAAACAACCAGTAATATATGAAATATATTAGTATGCAGTTACATTACAAACTGGGAGCTTTCAAACATTTGTGGAAGCTGAAAGGTTTGAGCAAAACCATACAAGAAAAGTAGGTACGCTAAGATCTGAATGCATTCAGATAATAATTATCTGTAAACCTAGACCACAAAATAATACTTTTTAGCTATAGAGCGAAACTTGTTGACCGAGGCTGTGTGAAGCATGAGCAACAAAGTATGTTTGCGCTCCAGTTGACACACCATTTTTTCTACGACCATCAGAATGTACGTACGTACTCGTATGAAAATGAAATTATTTTTCCCATATTTTAAAAAAACAAAATCATCGTGCAAAAGCCTACTTTCTAGAAAAAATATTTGTTTTGTTTTTTGTTTTAAGGTTTTTTAATATTTCCTTCCAAGCAGCAGCATTTATCAGCCTCGTTATTTTTTAGTTTGAAATCGTTAAACTTAAAGCTATTGGATTTTGAACTTGTATGCTGAGGGAGTTTTTCCGTTAAATTAATCGACATTTGTAGCTCATTCATTCTATTGAGAAGTTGTTGTAATATTAAACTTGATTTTCTCACTAACTTTTTGAGTATCTTGAACGTAGCCAACATTTACCTTAAATCATTTAACGATCTCGGCTTTCTAGCGAATTCTAAAGGGATACAGCTTGCGCAGTTCAATAATTTCGAATCTATTTTATTTCTGGCATCGTGGCTTAATTCAAATTCGATGGTTTCGCGTTTGATAAGTAAGGTTAACATTTTCCGAACTACTCCTAGGTCGATAAGATGCATAGGGTCTATCGCAAATTGTGAAATCATACCTACATCAACAGTCTCTAAAATATTGGGAACATTAAAATATTTAGTGTTACGAAAACTGGGAAAACTACGATTTTTGAACGTACTATCGGAATAAAGTTGAGATACAGTTGTACTATAAGCTACCGTTCTATTAATATATGTTCCAACTTGGTTACATTTTGGACAACCATTAATACTATTATGACCTACTATACCCATAGCATAAGATTTAGCAAGAGCATCGCAAATAAAACATCTAACTTTAAATTTTTTCTTCAACCTATCTCGGGTTACTGCAACTCCCTCACATATTATCACTTTTATTTCACTTACGAAATCTAATAAAAAGACGTCAATATTTTCAGGCTTTTCAGTTCCCGAATAAACTCCAATAATGAAGGGTAGAATATTTTTTTTATCAACAAAGGCACCTAAAATTGGCCATTGTTGTAGGTTAGATGACTTGAACAAGGGTAAACCATCTATATCAATATCTATCTCTACTTCTTTTAAATAGTACAAAAATTCGTAATTAAGCTTTATTAAATTCTTTTCTATTTCAAAATGGTAGTATTACCCTGGATTTACCTGGCGAGTGACTACTTTCCTAGTAGGAGTTCTAAGCAGCGTTCTGGCGGTTTTTGGGACATCTATTTTATGTTTATTCAAAATGCCTAACAATTTGTTAAACTTATCTCTACCTAACCCTGATTCTATCTCCCACTCAGCTAACTCTATGGTAATATTATTTATATTCTCAGGGATTTCGGAAAGATTATTATCAATATCTTCGTCATTTGGAACTAACAAATCTTCATTGAATTCCTCCTCATCAAACCCAATGGCGATAATTTTGAACCGCTTCATCGTCTTCTACATATATCTGTGACATTATCCAGAGATGTTTCAGAAAATGCTGATGCTGCTTCCTCATTAGCGGTATTTGGTGGTTCTTCAGCGCAGTCAGATTCTTCAGCCTGCAATCTTCTTTTAAGATGACGATTAGACAGCAAAAAAGCAGGTTTTCCGCTATCCATTTCTATCCGTGATAAATTATGTGCGCACAAAATTGTAATATAAACTATTTGTAATTTAATAAAAATATACCATTTTAGTAAAATTTCGTCATACCGAAAGACGCCATGTTATTTCAACAAGGGAACGGATTTCATTACAACATTAAACTTATAAAATAACACTAATATGTATAGTCAAAATAGTCACTGGGTACTAACATAATTGTTTGTTGATCTGTATTTTATTATTATTGGTTTTGAACAACTTGTACAGTTGAGTTTATTTCTAATTTCATAAAATAAATTTAATTTCAGTAAAAGAAAATTCAAATCACTTTGAAGTCTGGGTTATAATAGCAGTGTTTCTTGACGTATGATCTGATCCGGATCAGATCATATCTGCTTCCCTTTCATTTGTATAGCCGCGTTTCATGAAACAAACATAAAAATTTTACTATTTTTTGTTTTTGTATCAAAATTTTGAACCAAAATGCTACTAGGATCAATATAATAACCTAAACACAAAAAATAATACAATTTTTGTGTTGATTTCCTGAAACGCGGCTATACAAATGAAAGGGAAGCAGATATCAGTTCAGTATAGTTCAGATATATAATCAGATCATACGTCAAGAAACACGGCTATTGAAACAAATTAAAACAAAACAATTATCTTGGTCTAGTATCGCTATTTTTTACCAGGATCGTGTACGTATATTCGGGAATAACATTTTTATACTTTTATACGTTTGTTTCAAATTTTTTGTATGCCGTTTCACACAAAAATCGTCGGTCCCTCACGCAACTGGGTCTATATGCAGCTGACGAAATGAAATTACGAATTGCAGATGTGTTCATGTATTTCATGGCATTTGTTTCATCCCGAATTTTTTCTGCTGACACCGATAATTTTCATTTTTTACTTATTCTATTTTTTATAACTATACTGACCAACTAAACACCCAAATTTATTTAGTTCTTGCTGCCTTTTGTTACACTTCTTTTTTCAATTGTCATGAATTATAATAAAATTGTCATAATATTCAACCTTTTACATACAAACTTTCAAATTTAATTTTTAGTACATAATATTAACAAAAAAAAAGTTAAATTTTAAAATTGAAACGAATTTTTATTGTAATTCAGAATTTTATTTTTTTTTTAAACATATAAATGTTAAAATAATATAATAATGAAATAAAAACTTATTTGTTAACTTGACCAAGCGTATAATTTGATTTTGCTCTTAAATGTGAATCTTCTATTTCCATTCAACTCATATATGTATATGTATGTTCTACTAAATACAATATGTATTCCTGCTTTTGTATGCTATAATTGAGTTTAGCATAATAATATGTTGTGTATCCTTTTTATTTATTGTTTAGGTGAATATTTTTATCCTTTTATATCCTAATAAAAGTTACATGAAAATATATAACTATACTGAACTGAACAAAAATTAGATGAATACAATTTATAAATATTATTGTATTGTTCTTAGAATTTAGTTGTTGGCGTAATTTCAAAATGGGATTATGAAATTTTAATATATTTCATTGATTCTATGTTTTGTGTGGCTGTGTGTAGGAGAGGCTGCAGACTATATAGATTATGTACTATAGAAATTTAGTTTTGAAATGTATTTTCTATGATCTACATTGTTAGAATACGATACACCAGAAATTACCTATAGAATGCATAGTTTAACCTTTATACTTTGGTACATAATAGTGTACCTCATATTTTGTTCTTGTTAAAATGAAATTTTATTTTCGCGATAATAGACCTAGGTGTATGGTTAAAAATGATTTAAAATAATCTGATTGTGTTTTTAAAAATAGCTCTAAGATATTGATTTAACTAAAATACTTGCTAATTGATTATAAATAAGTAATTGAATTATTATCGATGAATCAAACCAATTAGAGATTATCAACAAAATTAAGGATTCTATAGCGAATGTGCTAAAATAAATACGTTAACCCAACACATGTTACAGCCAAACCCTATACGAGGAAATTCATCCAAGAGTTAAGTTTATTCACGTTTAGTGCTATTATATTTCCTTTTATGTCTTTCGCCAAAGCAGCTGAACCTATCTTCTTTATAATCTGTAGAAAGTTGGATACATACATTAAACATTTTTTTTTGTTATTGAAGAATTTTCAAAGAATATTCTACGTTCTTAGAATCAGGCTTCCGAGTCAAAAGGCAACTCATGAGACATTTTTTTTAAAATAATTTCAAACTTGTACATTTACTAAGGAGCTCCATGAATACCAATTGCACAATTCAACATGTATGTATAACGCTGTCTGAAAATATAGACTTTTCCTTAGCTAAATTTACAACAGTTCTTACAAAAACTACTAAAAGGATCGGACCGGGTCAACAGGTCCTAAACAAACCTTCTGAAGTTTTATCATTCACGCAATTGTCACAAAATATAAAATCAAATAAAACTACTTATTTCGTATAATACTTACACGGTGGTTCAAATGTGTGAGTGCTATGGGCAAAAACAAAATTATTTATAGATACAAACGTCATGTGTCTTCAATCATTTTGTTTTTGTACGACTTTGGCCCCTTTTTGCCATTGTATTTAAATCCAAAAACATTATTTTTGTTTTGGCACGTTTATTACGTTTAATATAAATTAGGCAAATATTAGCGGGCGTAAAATACTTCGTGCTAATAAATTGCGGAATTGATATAACCTAATTAAAGAATTTTACTCTATATCCAAGAAACATCAATTTTAAACGTTAAGTTAGTCCAGAATATAACAGTCGCATATTCCATCATCGAAAATTGCTAGAAAATTAATCCATCCTTCATAAAATGTTCAGCTAATATGTCCGAATATCGGTAGCTGAAGCAGTTGCGTATTTATGTAGTTCTAATTTCTAGTTTGGATAAATGGTGCAAATTGATGCTATTCAATTTTGCTCTCCAAGTTCCATTTTTAACCTCCCCCAGTACTGATTATACCGGTTGTCCTCAGACAAAATTGGCCGTACTCACCTTCTACGACTCTTTCTTATTTTGATTGTATCTTTATATACATCAATTGAACGTAGACGAAACTGGGTCACTATAATAACGCCACGCAAACCTTTTAGTGTCCA
This sequence comes from Tipula unca, assembly GCA_951394425.1. Lineage (NCBI taxonomy): Eukaryota > Metazoa > Arthropoda > Insecta > Diptera > Tipulidae > Tipula > Tipula unca. The sequence continues at coordinate 79,295,012 of OX596380.1, forward strand.
TTATTGTTATTACTAATTTATGATTTTAATTAAATTTTAATTTGAATTAGAATTTCCGCGTTTTAATTTTCACACTTATGCTATTAGTTGATACTGTACGTGACTGTACTATCAAAGAATGATAAACAAAAATCAAAACAACCAGTTTACAAAAACAAAAAATAAATAAATATTTTATAGTTGGTACACGATAAGTTCAAACCAACAACTTTTTTACATGTTGGCTAAACTTTCATAACAGAATAGTACAATAAAGTTAAATTAATGAATTTAGTATTTTACCAGAAGCAACAATATATGCTTGTCTCTGATTTTACTAGACTGCCACAGTAATTGGTGCTGTATTAAAGTGTATTTAGAGCCTGCCCGAATTCATTCTTAATCGACTAAACTAAATAGTTACCACCATTTTTCCGCGAGAGGCGTTAATATCGCGCAAAAGTCTAGTATTCGACTAGACTAAATCGCTACCGTTCAAAATGAAATCTAAACTGTGATTTTATTTTGAACGGTAGCGTTTTAATATATTCAATATTTTTTTTTAACAATAAATAATAATAATAAATTTAATAATAATAATCTCGGGACTATTATATTAATGTGCCATCCATCTACCGCACCAACAGCATTTGAAAACATCGTTGTTCTTGCACGACTATTAAACCCTATCCCAATTTGCTCGAATGTATCTTGTGGTAGGTGTTTTATAATTTGACCACATATACTAACGAAGAAGTCTAGCGTGTCATGTACTACACCTGCTATGGTCGATCTTGACATGTTAAAGGAAACTGCGGTAACTCTTTAGCTCGCGCCGCTGGCTTACCAAAAAAGAAAAATGGATAGCTTACACTTCGAGCAAAGTCCATGGCGTCTTGGAGGATACATTTTTACAATATCATTTAATGAATCTGGGGAAATCCTTAAATGGCGCTTTATTGCAGCTACATCATTTTCTAATATTTTTCTGTACAGCTCCGACGGAACGAATTCACAGCAATAGCCTAGTTTCTAAAAATGTAAATAAAATGTAAATGAAAATATTTTATTCATTAATGTTACCCTTTTATTTGATATGGGTGACTCGTTTTCATGAATTAAACTTAATGACGTACGAGTAGCTGCATATTATTACACTCACCCATGATATAATAAATTCATCTTCAGTGCCAATGGCATCGTTATTTTCAATATAACTCATTTCTCGAAAAATTTATTTGACAGATTATTTAGAAACTAGAATATAATGAATTCGGACGCTACACATTCTTAATTTAGTGACATCTATGATTATTTGAGTAGAACTTCACGAATATTTTTAGTTTAGTTGATTTAGATTGAATTCGGACAGGCTGTTAGAGCCAATTATAATAAAAAATTTTGCAAATTTTATAATTTTTACGTTAAGAAAAATATAATAATAAAATAATTTAAATTTTAAGTATTTTCTAAGAATAGTGATTTAGAATTTTAACAGTTTAAATTCGAATATTTAAAACTCCTTTTCTACATTTTGAATAATGCTAATAATAATTTTCATATTACGCTGACAAAATTTACCGCACAAATAGCGCAGTGGTTAAAGCTGTAACGTTTTGATCGGGAGGTACCAGGGTTCAAATCCTAACAGAGGCAGGATGCAAAAAGAATTTTCCATCTCCTGGTTACTCTCTAAATTTAGAACTCATGGGCCACCCCATCGTTCATGTTAGTACAGGCTAGCATAGACCTATGCAGCGTGCAAATGGCAAATTAAAAGACAGACGTGTCTAAAGACCCGTCTACAAAATAGGGCTTTCATAGGCTAATAAATCCACTAGTCGAACAGTCTGAGTGAAATTAAATTAACGTTTAACGTTTTCAGATTACAGGTGGTTGAATTACTTAATCTTGTTAATCTACAACATTAAGCAACAAATTAACATATTTAAAAAACATTGTACGAATTTGCAAATTTAAGGATTTTAAGAATCTAATTAAAAGTTGCAGTTATCAGAATTTCTATCGGATCTACATATTTTGAAGATTAGATTCAGTTGAAGCATATTTTTTGCAATTTATAATATAATAATATTCATATCAAATTTTATAAATTTAAAGTCCAGTTAATTATGTTAAAGGATTTATAATTTCAAATACATAGCTTCCCATAGCTCCCCAATTTAAAAAAGAATTTAAAAAATTTTCATGTTTAAAATCTCTTTACCATTCATTTATGATGATACGTAAGAACGTATCAGAATTTCAAAAATACTCTGCTTAGTTCGATTTTTTAATTGTAATAATACGATTTTAAGAACTCGAATAAAAATATTTTTACTAAGCATTATACGATGTATGAGTTTAAAACATTTTCAAACTTTAAATAATTTATTAGAAATCTTTAAAATTTTTTAGTATTTTAAATAAATTTATGAAGTAGCATTTGTTCGCTTCGACATTTTTAAATTTTAGTTTTATTAATTTTAACATAATTTTAAAATACATAAAATTGTAGAGCGCGGAAAATTTCAGAGCTTAAGTTCTAAATATTTAATTTTTTCAATTTAAAAACTTTTAAATTTAAGTTTTAAAAATTTTTTTTTTTTTTTTTTTAAATAAATAAAAAACTTTTTGTGTCAATAATTTAAAATAAATATATTTTAACAAACAAATTTACAAATTAAAAAATTGTACTTTAATTTTCTTATATGTGATATAATTTTCTATATTCCGAAATACCGGGTCAATTCCAATTTTTTTTTTGTTTGGATAAAGTCCGAAAGCGGAATAATAAAATATAGAAAACTATATCACATATAAGAAAATTAAAGTTAAATTATTGACACAAAAAGTTTTTTATTTATTTAAATATTAAAGTGATATAGACGCAAAAATAAAGCTAAAATGGATAAATATCATTTTCTCAGGGTTTAAAAAATTATAATTATTTATAGAACTATTTAAATTCATTAACGTTTTTATTAAAAATAAATTTAAGTATTTTTAGAATATGTACTTTAATGGTAAGGATTGTTAGTATTGAGAATTTCAGTGGGTTTCAGAAATTTAGAAGCCAGAATAAAACATTTATCTTGCGAAGTTGAATTATAATATTTTTTAGAAATTCATAATTTTGAATATTTAAGTTATCTAATAATTATAAACCGAAGATTATAGGAACCAAATTTTATTTTATAGCTTGCAAAGTAATATTATAAAATTTTTATGATTTTCTAATTTAAAATTTTAATTCTTTTAATTTGGAGTCAACATTTAGTGCCAACTTTAAACAATTTATGTAGAATTTCATTTATTAATTTAAAATGCGTAATATGTAATTAAGTAATATTTATTAATTTATTATGTCTTAAATTAACATTCCTAGAGTTTTAAAATTTTAGTTCATAAAATGAGGTTATTAAGAATTAAGATAATTACAAATTTAGTATTTTCAAACAGCTAAATGCTTTTTAAAAGAAAAGTTCAAATAGAAAGAATTTTATATTGAATTCTTGGTATAAATTCCAAGATTGAATTATGAGTTTTTTTGGTAAGCGCAGAGGTCGCTGCAGGCGACGATGGCTCCACGATGTAGAGAATGAGTTGGCTTCTTCAGATTGTCTAGGACAGTATGAAAACCATGCTCAGGATCGAAACCATTGGAGTCAAATTCTTCATGCCGTAAGAGCCCGGTAATGGTCTTTAAAATCTGTTATTATTATTATTTAATGTAACGAGTGTTTTAAAATTCTAAAAAGTTTATAATTTTGAAGATTTTATGTTCCAAATTTATAATATATTATAAGCCGTAAGATTTTTTAAATTTTCAGAAAAGAATATTAAATTAATTTACAAAGTATGGAAAAGTTATATAATAATTCAAAGAATTTAAAAAGTTTAAGAAATTTTAAGAATAATTTTTAAAAATCCTGTTTCAAGTATCGACTATTTTTTAATGCAACAATTATTCCACTTATAATTGCACGAAATTGAAATATTAAAAAGTATAAATGTTATAAATTAATTAATGAAATACAAATTATTAATTTTTTAAAAAAGAAATTTATTGATTAAAATATTCAATTGTGCTGGAAGTCAAAATATCATCATTTAAAAAATACTGAAAGCAACATAAATAATAAAATGACCGATTACCATATCTAGACATCACTTGTTCTAGATAAACCACTTCGACACACAACTTAAACGAATGTAGTCTAAATTATTAGTACAGTAAACAGTAATTAATTTGTAAATGCCCAAACTGAATCTACAGTTTCTATTGTAGGGTTTTTAATTTTCTTCAGAAAATCCGGATTAAGTTGACAAAATAAATATTATTACAAACAAATAAAATTACACAAAATAAATAAATAAATTTGTTAAATAAAAAATAATAACAAAAGAAAAACGAAAAATATGAGGAAAAACGATTACGAATTTTTTTGCTTCGATTATTAAATTACATTTGTCTGACTGAATTGAATAACACAAAAAACAGAATGTATACAAAGTACAACAGTGAAAATTACATAAATGAAAATAATAACAATAAAATACGGAAGTAATTATCGTGTAACAAAAGACTAAAAATTACAAAAAAATTATAGTAAATAAATAAATAATTGTATAAACACACTTCACTTATTTATTTCCATTAATTTTCAGTCTTACATTTTTCACCGTTTTTCTTCCGTGAGATACACAGAATCATTTTATGAAGGAGGGGGCGAGGGGGAAGTAATGTGAAAAATATTTTTCGCTCCCCTTACACAACACAATTTTTTTCGATTATCTATATATATAGTGTAGTGAGAATGGAGTATAAATTTAAGGGGTGCGAATATGAATGATTCATTATTTCGGTGTGAACGACATGTCAAATGGATTTTATATATGTTGCTGTACTCTTATAGGTAATTGATAAAATTTCGGTTGATAAATAAAATAACAGATGATAAATTATTTAAAATTATTGGCATAAGTTTTATTTTGCGGTGAGACTCAATTTTAACGGGAATAAGGAAATACCTTTAAGAATGTGTGTAATATACTTCATTTAATTAATATTTAATTTAACCATATTTGACACTTGAAAGTAATTTGATATCAATATCATAACTTATCTTTCATGTTGTTGTGCTAATATTTACGAGGCAGCCGAAGTAAAAATATGTATATTCGGGATTCAGAATTGGTCACCACTTGTTGTTGTGTGGCCATTTATTCATTAAAAATAAAAGTTAATTTTGAAAATGTTTTTATTCAGGGAAGCACCCATTAAAAAATTAAAGAGTTTTATCCAAATTTCAATAGGAAATAGTTAGTTCAATCTGGTTCCCGCACTTTTTATTACAAACAAATAGCTTCAGAGATTGTCGCGCTTGTGCAATCCCCATTGAAATGTGGTACGAACTTCAAATTTCATGTATGTATGTAAATCAACGGCTTAGAAATCAATAAAAAGTTTTGAAGATCGCTTTTGAATCAAGTGGCAAGTGTATAACCTGCACTAGATTTTTGAATTTTGATTTAATTTAGGAATTTTCGATATCTGATTATGTAATTTATTTAATTTTGGATTCGAAGTGTGGTGAAAATTTCTTGAATTTTTTAATGGGAGGCCAACGATTATAAAATTTTTATGCAAATTTTATATTTTTCATTTTTAAAACCAGAAGTCACGAGGACCAAACAAACCATTTGCTTATTTTATCAAAGTCCTTCGATCGGGTGCTAAAAAGGTGGAAGTCTATCATTACTAATGTCTCGCATTCGGAAGTGGAATGTGGTGTAATGACTACTAATCCATGTACAATATTCAGAAATTGTTCATAGATTCTATTAAGTAAATTTTTATTTACTTATTATTTGGAACTAATATTATTTCTTTGATAGGCCGGCAATCTCATTCAGCAAAGCCAAAATCAGTGTGTTTGTGGTGAGTCACTCTTGTGGAATTGAATGTCACAAAATTATTTTAATTTAATTCAAACACACTTTTTATAATTCAGTTTTATAAATATTGAATTTAAACATTAATTTTATTTGTTACAGATTTTAATTATCTAAGTTTATTAAATTTATTAATAGTTTATATTTCATTTAATTTCGATGTATAATATCAAAATATATAATATTTTACAGATTAATTATTGTTAATCATTTTTAATTGTATAACTTTACTGATCGGTGGTAACAACTGATCTGTTTTTTGAAGCTCGTTATATATCTATTTGTTAACGTTACCTAAAGATGTATTTGTCCGATAACTATAAAGCAACATATACAACTTTAATCTTTTGGGTTAAAGCATAGTGAGAGAAGTAGCAGTGCGTCTGTACAGCACAAGAGATAGTAACTATACGTCGCTCACAACACCTTCCCCCTAAAAAAAAGGATATTTCGAACAACGAGGTATCCTTACAAGTAAGCAAATCTTAATTTATGTCTTAAAATTAGGTTTACAATTATTTTATAATTAAAATAATATATCTAGTAATTCAATTAAAATTTTATTCTTATTTTTATTTCTGTTTTTAATTTTTAACAATTTAATTTTAATTTAGATTTAATTATTATTAATAGTATAATATACAATTAATTAGTAATCAAATTTATTTTATTTGTTTTATTTTTATTCCATTTTATTTATTTATTTGATAAAATAAAATATTTTAAGTTTGGCACTGATTCACTATATCAAATTAATGCATCCCTCAACGAAACGTTTTAGTCGATTATTGTGTACAATTCTGATTTTCCTATTTATTAGAATACTGGAGTTTTCAGGTGAATTGATTTTAACAATATCATAAGGGTTTCCCTGTCCATAAAGGGTTTATAGTGTATAGTTTGTTCTATGTATAGTTTGTTCTTTGTTTTTGAATTTTGCAGAAGAACCTTGTCACCTATATTATAAACTAATGGTTTCTAGTTAGCATCATAATAATATTTAGCTTTAATGTACTAATTAGGTTTTCTCTAGCGAGTACCCAAGAATTTTGTAAACGGTGTTTCAATTCAACCGAATAGTCATCAAAAGAATAGGCAACGTCTGGAATTTGTTTAAGCGCAGATGGAATTGAAGGTTTTAACCCATCCAACTAGTTCAAAAGGCATATAAGACGTGGAAGAGTGAGGCGTTGAATTATATGCAAAAATAGCGAAAGGAACCCAAAAGTCCCAGTTAAATGGATTCTTTGACGAAAAATTTCTCAGATACTCTGCCAAAGTTCGATGGGAGCGTTCCAGTGCACCATTTGATTGAGGGTGATATGCAGTGGTATTTAATTTTTTTATTTGCAGTATTTTACAAACATTGCAAAATACTCCAGACATAAAGTTTGAACCTGGATCAGTGACAACAGAATGTGTTGCCCCATATTTACAAATAAATTCTTCACAAAATGCCTTTGCAATGGTCGAAGTTTCTTGATTTGGTAGTGGGGCAGCATTGTAAGCAAGTACTTGTTGTTATTATATGATTGTGGCAAGGGCCCAACAATATCTAGAAAAATCTTTTCAAAAGGATAATGTGATGTTGTGGTAATTTTCATTGGACATTTATTTGGTTTTATTATCTTATTTTTCTGACATAAATCACAAGCAGAAATATATGTTCGAACAGTGCTATATAATCTTGGAAAATAATAGTAACGCTTTAAACGATTAACTGTCCTTAGCACGCCCTGGTGACCACCTAATGGTGTGATGTGGAATTCTTTTATGACTTGTGAAATATCTGATTCAGATTTCAATTCTACAATTTTATCAGGTTTCTGATTTGACGTAGGAGAATTATGAATATCAGGTGTAAAAGTTAAACTGACTGGACTAGACGGTAGTGCTATTTGATTTCGTTGAACTAATTAAGTCATTAGGATTTTGAAATATATTGGAATCATTAACTGGTACATCAGAACGTGAGAAACGACTAAGCGCATCAGCATTCCTATTGGATACACCAGGTTTAAATTCTATTTCATAATCATAACTGTCTAATTCTAATGGCCAACGTAGCAATCGCGATGACGGCTTTGGATTAAGTTTTAACCATGTAAGAGGTCGATGATCAGTCCGTATTTTGAATTTTGTTCCAAACAGATAATGATTAAATCTTTGAACTGCCCAAACTATCGCCAATAATTCTTTTTCTACGGTAGGATAACTGCGTTCTGCACAATTCAATGACCGACTAGCATAGGCTATTGGCAGATCATTATTTGTGAAATTTTGAGAAAGAACGGTTCCTATGGCATAATCGCTAGCATCAGTTGTCAGAATAAATTACTGTTGAAAATTCGGGTATTGCAGAATTGACGGAGATATAAGTTTATTTTTTAATTCGTTAAATGACTGATCACACGCTGCGTTCCACTTAAATTCAGCGTTTTTCTTCAACAATGCTACTAGAGGTGATGCAATCTTTGAATAATTGGGTTTTACGCCATAAGTTCTTTAAAAATTGACATTTCTGTGGCTGAAGTTTCAAATTGTGTGCTCTAATAGATTTAAAAACATCAATTAACTTTGAATTATGATCTATCAAATCATAACCATATATGACGATATCGTCTAAGTGTGTGTGCCAAACGAAGTAAAAAGCGCATAAAGAGTTAAAAAGTTAAAAAAAACAAAATATACTCACCACAAAAATTTTAACTGGTTAAAATTTTTGATTTGGTTACTACATCCACGCCAACTTGTAAATATTTTGTACGCGATGAAATGCAAGTTTTTTTTGGTACTTTGACAGAACCTCAATTAAAATTTTGTACAATTTGCACCAATTAGGCAAATATTTTATAAAACCTTTGCTCATTTTAATGTTTATAAGATTTCAACTTTATTTTAATTCAAAAATCTTATATTAAAATGAAATTATAAATTCACGAAATTGCGCCGACAGCAAAAAATGTTAAACGTCATAAATTTTAACTGGTCCAATTGGCACAGCAAACCAGTTAAAAAGTGAGGACATTTTTTTTGTTTTCACCACAGTTAAAAAATTTAACTTTTTAACTTCGATTGGTACACACACTAAATATACAAAACATTTGGTACCAGTCAACCCAGCTAAAATTGTATTCATTAAGCGCTGAAAGGTTGCCGCAGCTCCCTGTAGACCAAATGGCATTCGCAAAAAATTGATTGTGCCCTGACTGGGTACTAAATGCAGTTTTGACTTGATCATCTGGATGAAGGGGTACTTGATAATATCCATTGCCCAAGTCAAGTGTACTAAAATAATTAGACTGGCCTAGTTGGTACAATATCTCTGTAATATTTGGCAATGGGTAGACTTCATCTACGGTTATTTGATTGAGTCTACGAAAATCAACTACCACTCTAAACTTTTTGCTCCCATTCTGAGTTTTTTTTGGAACCACCATCAAAGGTGATTTAAACGGACTAAAGCTATGTTCTATTATATTTTCTTGGAGTAATTTCTCCACTTGAGAATTTAATTAATTAATTTCAATCGTACAATTACCGTCTTTAATTTCGATTACCGAGTTTGCCAATCGGACACCTGGAAAAATTTCCTGATTCTCACAAAAAAATGTATGACTAATTGAACTATTGGTAGAAACCATAAATATTTTTTCAACTCGTGCGGAAATTTCTATATCCGAAAGGATAATTTCATGCACACTTGGAGTAAATGTTGTAAATGGTAATAAGTATTCTAATTTTTTGGGTAATTCTATTTTTACAGATTTTTCTTTATAATTTATAAAACAACTATTTTGAATGAGAAAATCTTTCCCCAATATACCACAAAAAGGTAGCGGAAATTCATCAGGAATAATGTGAAATTTCTGGATTATCGTTGAATTGTTAAATATTATTTTTCCATAGCAAGCACCAACAGACCAAACAGAATTACTCAACAAATAACCTTGTTTAATCAAACTGAGTTCGGATCCTGTGTCGACTAAGAAATAAGAACTAGCGATGTTTACTAAGTCAATGTCTAGTAGAACAAATTTACATTCTGAATAATCTTGAAAACTAAAGAGTATAAAATATTTCTTTAATCGTGTTGGCATCTTCATTACGCTTGATATCTTCGGACAAATGTGGAACAGATTTCGAACAAGACTTAGAAGTGAATTGATTGGATACCGAATTATAAGAACCAGGACAAGAAATAGTATTATGCGATGCTAGTAAATCATGAGACGAATATTCTGTTGAAAACGATAAATTGATTTTCTGAATGAATTTATTGTTGGAATGCAGATTTAATTTTCCTCGGCTCGTACCACTGCAATGGAACTGGTTGGTTCGGCCTTCTTGTAGTTTAAAGAATTCTCGTTAATTGTGTTTAGTTTGGAATTTGCTTGACTTTCTAATATTTGTCGTTTCTAATTAATATATTTTCGCTATCTACAGTCATCAATGACATGTCCAGGTTTTTTTTGCAATAATAACAAATTATTGACACTTTCCGAACAAAATTAGTCCTAATAAGTGATTTATTTTCCGAGTGTTTAGGTGGATTTGAGTTCAATGAAAAACATTGTCTGGCTGTATGTCTCGAACGGAATTTTAAAGGATAATACAGTTCCACACCTGGCGGATAAAAAAACTCACGACGTAAATGCAGTATTTATGTAATTTTTTGGATAATTGTGTTTACGAAAAATGGATAAAAAAAAAAATATTTTTTGTTGTACAATCACACAGACATAAGATATTTTTTTACAGTATTCGGATTAAAAAAAAAACCTTAGAGAGGATAGAATGAAATGTTGTTTCTGGAGTGCTTTAAAAAATACACTATTTTTTTATTTTTATACATTTATTTATCAACATGAAAATTTTAAACTAAATAAAAAGAAAATAAATTTTAACTTAACACTGAATACGGTTTTTGAGCTCTTTTAATTTTGGCGTCCACGACGCTTGTTAAATTTGTAGCAATTCCACCTGAATAAACAAAGCAAAGCTTTGCATATCCTCGGGATATTTGCAACTAAAAATATAATAGCTTTTAAAAAGTGAAAATCTGTTATATTTTTCCGCGACGGTTCTCGAAAATTTGGATGAGAAATACAATTTATGTATAATTTTGGTTTGTTGATATAATAAATACCTTTCAAAAGTAAAAAAATTGGTAAATAGACGCATTTGTTTTTACTCCATAAAAGTTCGACAAAGTTTTATTAATATTATTAAAGATCTAATGTCACTATCAAATTCTGAAAGTACAAAAAACGATAAATATTAAAATGCTTGCTTATTTAGATTTCGCAAAAATTTGGCTATATTAAAGTATTTCATGGTGGATAAAAAGTTACTGTCATCTTCTGCGAGTTTCCCAATGTTTTTGTATTTTGCCGCTTCTCGTTGCTGAACCTTTGGAAATTTTAAATTTAAATCTTGTTCGACCTATTAATACATAAAATAAAATGCATAAAAATTAAAAAATTTTAAATTTATTGTTAAATTTTTCCCGAATATAATTATAATTAAAATTAAAAACACTATTACTCTCCTTCTCGCAAAATTAATTTTTACGCAAATAGTGTAAAAATGTCACTCTAATAAAATTTAATTTTTGCTATGGGAAGAACCTTTTAAAAAAATTCCCGAAATATTTTTTGAATTGCGCGTTAATTATTTTTTTTACTCTTCGATCGATCTTGTTGGATGCTTCAAAATTAGTACCCGTTCTTGCAGAGTTGATTTTACACAATCGGATTAAAACTAAAGAAATTTTTTCGGATAAAATACACCGCGTAATTTTTTTCTGTGTAGCTAAGGGCATAGACAGACAACGGTTTTATAATTTCGAAAATAAAAATAATAATAATTTTAAATTTAAGTTTGAGTGGTAAAGTAAATCAAGTAGCCTTATACTTAACTAGCAATTGGTTTGCTTGCTAGTCGGTCGAGCACTTAATCATTATTAGAATTTAATGAAAAATATTGAATTGGCCAAAACACAGAGAACAATTTAAGGGAGATACAATATTTTACAGGTTACACGTGTTGTTCTTTATATAAGGTGATCGTCCATGATACATTATAATTGGAATTTTAAAAAAAATAATTAATCGTTTCTTCGATTCAACTATATTTCTCATGTCTTGAATTTTACATAAAATGTTCGATTACATATATCTACAGTTCGAGCTACCACTCGTGGTGAATGATAATGTGTTCTACTCTTCTACAATTCCTTTAAATGTTTGTGTTTTTATGAATATTAACGCACACTTAAGATTCATTTTTTGCGAAAGGCCAAAACTCCATTGGTCTCCGTTTTATCAAGAGATACAACAAACATACGATAGAGGCACATTAAATGTATAAGAAACGTACGAGGAACGACGGATATTGCGTATTGAAGAACGACTTAATACTAATTTTAATATTACAATCCATCCAAAAATATCTTCCTCACCGATCTCCATTTTAATTTAGATAGCGTGTACCTCCGTTCCCACAAGACTCATCGGTCAATCATATAAAGACTTCATTATCGATAATTAAACAACAAAACAAAGTAATAATTTATAACCATAAAAAACTATTAACAAATAAAATTTACGTGAATTTTGTCCAAAATATCCTAAAAAAAAAAAAAAATTAGGATTGTTTTGAGGCAAATTCACAAAATTCTATATAAACGGTTGAAGTTTGTCCTAAAATTGTACTAAAAAAAAAAACAATTTTCGCTTATATGTGTTAGTGTGCAATGCAGATTGTCTCAATATAACGAATTTTATCTATAGGACAACAAAATTTGCTAGGAAATTTATATGATTTCCTGAATTTTTTTGGGAAAATCTTAGGAAGCGGACACCATAATGACGCATATACCAAGATATCTTAAGGTCTAATTTATCAGAAAAATATTTCAATTTTGGAAAAAGTAGGGAATTAACGGATAACTTAGACCTTAGAGCTTAAGATATCTTGGTATATACCTCATTATGGCTTCCTAGGATTTTCCCAAGAAAATTAGGAAAAACATTGTTGTCCTAAATTCCCTACTTTTTCTAAAGTTGATCTATTTTTTGGATAGTTTAGACCTTAAGACATCTTAGTATATGCGTCATTATGGTGTCCGCTTAGGTTTTTTCCGGTAAAATTAGAAAAACTCATATACATAATCGATATATATATATAAGGTCATACCAATCTTGGTGGTCCTAAACCCCCTAATCCCCTACTTTTTCCAAAATAGAAATATTTTTCGATTAGCCAAAGCCTTAAGATATTTTGGTATCTGCGTCATTTGGCGTCCGCTTCCTAGGATTTTTCCAAGAGAATACGGAAAAATCATATAATCGACATACATCAACTCATACCAAACTTGGTAGTCCTTATGATTGTCCTTATGATAAAATTCGTTATATCGAGACATTCTGCTTTGCACACTAATAAGAGCAAATTGTTTTTGTTGTTTTTTAGGACAGATTTTGTACATAATTTACGGGTATTGCGGAATTCGGTAGAGCACAGAATATTGATTTCCAGAAAGCAGAGTTCACAATAGGGTGAAAGTATAAAGATAATGTTTCTTTACCATGTTCCTAAAAAAACATAAGTTTTTAAGTTTAAAATTATAAGGTGTCTTAATTTAATCATTTATTTAAATTACGAGTATAATAGTATTTTTAATCAAAAATGTGTTGATTAGTAGTTGTGAATTTTTTTTTTTATTATATAATTGTTTAGTACGTTTATATTTGGCTCCGCCCTTCCGCATAGACAGTAGTGAACTCTAAATAAGAAACGCGTCAAATTTTATTTCAGGCTGTGGAACCAATGCCAGTCAATCAAGGACATTTTTTTTCAAAACGTTTTTTATTAGTTCACTCTGCAATCCCGTTAAATAAATCTTTTTTAAATCGTTTTCTCGTCCATAAAAGAAGTATGTGCGTCTTCGTATAGTGATAGTTAAATTCATATAGCGTGTGATCCTCCCTACTCGAAGAGCTTTTGCCGGACAGACCACATGCCGTAAGACTACAGGAAGATAAAAACCAAGAAGACTCTAAATGAACCTGATAGTCCCAATAGAAAAAAAAATTAATAACATGTATGAATGTATGAAATTTTATGACAACAATGATACCTATGTCAAAGCCATCGTAATAAATAAAGCCTTCATGTACAAAACGAGCTTAAATTATAGTACCTTAAGTGACAAAAAAAATAGTTTTTACCAAATCAGAGTTCACTCGTATCCAGTACTCGTATGTGCCCCAGTTATAGGTTGTAAAACTTCTTAAGGTAAAATATTAAGTTATGTTACCACCCAAGAACATCCTTAAATTTCGGGCCTGATCAACGCTTTGTAAAGCTTCAGCTTCACGGTACTTGATAAGTGTTTAGATTTTAGCAGTGGCCTTAGATGATACAAAGAACGACTGCCAGCTGCGAGCCGCACTTTAATACCCTCACCCACACTGTTATCGTGAGTGATAAGAGAACCCAAATATTTGAACGTCCTCACTCCCTCAAACGTGTGGTGGCCACTACTAAAATCTGGTGTGCCATTGTCCCTAAAACCAGAGATCAGGTATTTCGTTTTGGACTCATTGATCTGAAGTCCAACTGAAGCTGAAAACTCTGCAAGCGGATCAAGTATTTCTTTCACTCCGTTGCTATTCAGTCCAAATTAAAGAATACTGCATTCGTTTCAATCAGTGAAATTTACATCTTGACTCAATTGATAACAGTTTAATTTAGTTTAACACTATTTGAAAATCTCCCAATTAATTTATAAAAGAAAAATTATACAATAAAGTCAAGTTTCGCAGCAATTCATGAAGAAGTGCTTAACTCCATGAAAATGAACAAATGAACATTCATCAACGGGACTCTTCAAAAGTATAAAAAGAGGAGACAACTTCTGAAGAGCAGGATGAGGCGAAAGAACAACAAAACAACGCTGTCTAGCAATCATGAAAATAAACTGCAGAAAATAAGGCCAACAATTAAGGTGTTTAAATTAGTGTATTAATTCACTGGTGAGCCCTATAGTTTTAAAAGTTCGTACAGACATTAAAAACATCTTGATAAATGTAACACAAAAAACCGCATTTAAATTCATTAATTGGAACGAAAGTTATGAATGTTCTAGATGTCGTGGGGAATAAAAATGCTTTTCTTCCGATTTGGCTTAAACTTAGTTGCCGTTGTATTAGTGCCGTTGTATTAGTTTTGCTCATTTTTAACAGAAAATACCATTTTTGGTCGTTTTTAATCCGCTTCTTACACGTTTCAACCGCTTTCATTAACAATCTCTAAAGAAGACTCTTAATCCATGAAAAAAGAGCTATGTACAGCAATCCATAAATGCCTCTTTCTATAAAGTAATGGAACCATATAATGATCAACAAAAGTCATCGCATGAAAAGCAAACACCCAAGGACCAAAGAAAATCACATATAAAATAACGGAATAAAACATTAAATATAGGTCATATAGGTTTTTATATCTTCGTAATTTACACATTGTCTCATTAATGTTGTTAGGGATGACCCACATTGAAGTTCGATATGAATATATTATGATGATACCTAATACACAAAAGCTGAATTTGGAACGCAATGACAAAAGCTGAATTTCAGAAGCAATGAAACACGTCATTTTGAGATGTGATGCTAAACTACAAAACACAGAACTCAAGCACAGTAAAAATAATGCGGCAGGCGAGATTAATTTAAGTTATTGAGCGGCGTTATCATTTTACGGCGTTTAAGTTTTCATTTTACGGCGAACACAGGAAGAATGATTCTCATGTAAAATCTGTCACTTGCAGACAAAAAGATTATACCACTATTTTATCTTCAGGATTTTAAGAGGTATTATTAGTCGACCCTCTAAGTTTTCAAGTAAGCTTTGTACTTTTAACTTGTTTTCAAAATATCCAAATACCTTCTCTGCCAACACAGGATGCGCGTATTAAAATAGTCCATGAATGTTATCGTGATATGAAAATAAACTATTTATGGCCTAAATTGGATGACAATTGGGTGAATAATCTTCCTCGAATAATTCGAAAGGAAACAAAGTAACTTCCACATTGTTTTTTTGTTGGTTTGTCTGTTTTATAAATAATTTTTATTAAATTTAAAAAAAGTGATTTGTTAAAAATAAATCAACAAATAAAGGGAAATTGATTTGTTTTCTTCCTAACAAAATTAATTTTTGTAAAATTGTATTTATAATTTACAAAAACTAATTGACTTCGGAAGAAAACAAAAATTATTTCCTAATATAAAATCTTGTGTTTCTCAATTTTTTTGTTTCTTATTTTAACTATCCGCTTACTCTATAGTATAGAGCCTATACTATTCATGTCATCGGGTGGTGGCACTATCATCGGTTGGTTTTGTGAGTATAACATTTGTTCATTTGTTCTCACCTCACCGAAAAATACGTCATAAAGGTAACTTAAACTCACCTTGCGGTGAGTGTAATGTCAAAAATTCTCACAAATAATTTGATGGTGTCTTAGGTAGGCCGCTTTGAGCGAGGATTTTTATTTCAATAGGAGAGACCAAAAAAATTGTTTATTGTTGATTTCGATCAGGGTGATAATAAGAAAAACTATGATCTTTTAGAGAACAAGACTGTTGATGCGTCTCATTCTTTTGTGATGCAAAAGAATTTTGATTTTTTTATTAAGAAGTCATTTGTGATACTATATAAATAAAAATGTCAAACGGCTAAAATAAGCCCACTTTAAACAATTAAAACAGTATAAACAGCGCCAAACCCTCATCAAAATATAAGCGAAAATCATAATACCAAATTTGAACTCAGTTTGGTGAGGTCAGAACTATAATAGGGTTAATAATAATAATAATAATAATAATAATAACAGTGTTAAAGGCCCTTACTGGCCCCTTACTGAATCAACAATCTGGCTCCAACGGTTTCGATCCTGAGCTTGGTCTTCATACTGTCTTAGACAATCTGAAGAGGCCAAGTCGTTCTCTACATCGTGGAGCCATCGTCGCCTGCAACGACCTCTGCGCCTACCATATGGTGGCTCTCCTTTCAGAGATCGCTGCACAATTCGTTCCGGATCAGCACGCAGAACGTGACCGAGCCGAATAGGGTTAATAACCTTATAAAAATAAATCTTGTGTTTAAGTAAGACCGCCAGATATTCATGCAATTAAAAAAGGGGTGTTCCGGAATGCTTGTTATGTAGAGAAAACCAGGAGAGGGCAATTTACAAAAACCAAATTTTACAAAATAATAAAACGTTTACAGATTTAGCCTTACAAAAAACAACGATAGAGATCAGTTATTGGAGATTTTTGAAGAATTGACAAAGTTTAGCTGCGACCTCAGCCAAATCCATAAAATTAACATTATCTGGTTAACAATCTAATTAAAAGCTCACCTGAATCAAGAATATTTCAATGTTCTTGATTGTATTTCACTTTGTGGTGCGGGCTGCTCTCTTCTAAACCCGAAAATGGAGATGGCTTCAAATTACCTACAGTTCTTTGAATTGTTAGGCATTCCATATAAGTATGTGAAGGATTTAATTTTTAATTCAACTGAAACTAGAAATCATAAATTGTCCTTTCTGATAAATGGATCATTGGTTTCCAATGCAAATGGCTTCAAATAACAAAATTTCTCTGAATTTCTAAACTCAAGATATGCGTAGGATTTATAAAGAATTTAACTCAAAATTCAACTGAATCCAGAAAACTTCCCGCGGCGCTTCCTGGTACAATAAACGTATTTTTAAGATTAAAATTCTAAAATTTGAAATATTTAGTCCTACACAGTTATAAATATTCAAGAGTCAGCCGTTCAAGAGTGGTTTGTTTTAGAAATTTTTGTTTTTGTTTTATGGTTTTAGGAGCATATTTTTAAAACGTGATACAAATAATGTCTAAATAGTTTTATTAAAATGGAGTAGTTCAGTTTTCAAACTATTTTAAAAAGAACTGGAACGGGCATTGTTTTCGGGAAGGACAAATTTCTCCAAATTTGGAAAACCCTTCCCAAAACCGGTTGTCTGGGTACCTTAATTTAAGTGATGATGAAAAATTAAATAATTGTAATTGTTGTTGAAGTTGAGTGAAATACCTCGATAAAAACCTTTCGCAGACTGTTATATTTTAGCTGGCAAAGCAGCATTTAAAATCCGGTTAGAGTATTGATAGATTTTTGAATTTTTAGATTATTTTTATAGATTATTACGTGATACTTCTACAATCGTCATGGTAGACACAAGCGCCAACAGGCTAAGGTGACAAGAATCACAAATAAAGAAGATACACTCTAATAAAATTTTAAACTGAATGGACTCCAAGCTCAAGTGAATCTCTAAACAATCTGTACCTAAAATAATGATTTACACAAGTATGGTAAGAAATGATATAGAAGTAGCAACTAGATTTGTAGTTGTTAATGAAGGGTACTAAACAAAAATTCATTGCGTTATTAATAACCAATTTTTTAAGCAATAAATATAGTTTTCGCTTTAAGTCGGTTTCTCCTAGAGAAATTTTTAAATTCTTAAATGTTTTTCTTACATCTTGGGATGCAAAGTCAATATTGAGCCCCTAAGAAGATCTAGACTTATACCACAAAGTAAAAAATGTCAAGCATATGGACATACTCAGAAATACTGTAACAAAAAACCCAGGTGTGTCAAATGTCCAGATAAACACCATACTAGAGATTGTGTCAAACCCACATATGTACAGCCTAAATGCGTACATTGTGGAGAAAACCATCCAGCTAACTACAGAGGATGCAGTGAAGAAGCAAACTGTTGGAATAAACAGGCCTGAATCATTTAAAGGAGAGTTAAGGCGTAAAGCGTTGATTTGATAGCATCTCAAGCAGAAGTGGTCAAAAAAACTTACGCTCAAGTAATGATGAGTAACGAAAACAAACAAAAAACACCTCAAACAGACGACATAAATCAAACGCTTAAGCTGATATTAAGCAAACTTAATACTTTTGTTCAGCGATTACAGAAACTAGAATACAGTACTAAGGGAGCCATCCCTAAACAAAGCCATGTCTAACGAGTTAAGGATTTAATGTCTGGTACTGGAATTCCAATGGACACTAGCAACACCAACAGGAATTGTAAATGGTTCTGGACGCAGAGAAAATCGATGTCTGTTTCATCTCTGAAACTCACTTCACTAGACAATCAGTTATCAAATTTAGAAATTATAAAACATATCACACAGTTCACCCGGGAAGTACTGCTAAGGGAGGTAGTGCTGTTATAATTAGAAATAATATTAATCACTTCGAGGAATTAAAATATGAAACAGAACAAATACAAGCAACAGCTGTTACCATCAAGATAAAAAATAACTCTATTATAGTGTTATTGGAATTTACTGCCCACCGAAATACTCTCTAAAAGAAAAAGATTATCTTGAATTGTTCAGTAAGCAAGGGAAAAGATTTGTAATTGGAGGAGATTTTAATGCAAAAAATATCCACTGGGGTTCTAGACTAAAGGGTAAAAACTCCTCAATGCTATCAGAAAATACGGTTGTGAAGCCTTATCAAATGGTAAACCGACCTACTGACCAACTGATCCAAATAAAATACCAGATCTAATTGATTATTTTATAGTGAAAAATATATCTGTAAATTATAAGCATATAGATGAAAGTCGAGACTTAAGCTCTGATCACTCCCCAATACTTTTGACATTAAGTGAAAGGATCATTCAAAAAGAAAGCTATCCTAGTTTAGTAAATAAGCACACAAATTGGGAATACTTTAGACTGTCTTTAGAAAGAAAAATTAACTAAATGGTTCCGCTAAGGAGTGAGGAGCAATTAGGAAAAGAAGTTCACAAGTTCATATGTGACATACAGCAGTCAGCTTGGGAAAACACTCCTGAAGTTAAAAAAAAAATTAAGGGAAACAACTACCCTAGAGAAATTAGAGAGCTCTTGGCAGAAAAAAGAAGGGCAAGGAGAATATGGCAACAAATTAGAGCCCCTCAAGATAAAACTAAGCTAAACAATCTGACTCAGCTACTTAAAAGAGAAATCTAAGATTTGAAAGACGAATCTATCAGTAATACCTCAGAAAATTATCTAATGATTCTCTCTGGAGAGCAACCAGAAGAATTAAAAGGCCAATAATGCAGATTCCTCCAATCAGAACAGAAGATAACAAATGGGCCAGAAATAACGAAGATAAAGTACGAAATTTTGGTGAATACCTGGAACAAATATTTGAACCACATGATGGCCAATCATTGGAAGTCGAAATAATAACTAGAGAGAAATCCTACGAGCAACACCAAAAGAAGTCATGTATGAGATAAAAACAAAAACCTTATCAAACCTTATCAATGCCGCCTTTCGATTGAAATATGTACCCAGCTTCTGGAAAATTGCAGAAGTAATTATGATTCCTAAACCTGGGAAACCACCACACAAAACTGGATGATACAGGCCAATATCACTATTACCAGTTATGTCTAAACTCTTTGAAAAGTTATTAGTAAAAAGGCTAAATCCGATAATTGAGAGGAAAAACCTGATTCCAAATCATCAGTTCGGTTTTCGCAACCAACACTCAATATTAGATCAAGTACACAGAATAACTAATATTAATGAAAGAGCATTAGAGGAAAAAAAATCTGCTCAACGATATTCTTAGACGTTGCACAGGCCTTTGATAAAGTTTGGCACGAAGGACTTAACTATAAGTTAAGAACTGTACTACCAATGCAATTCACTACAATATTACAATCATACTTGAAAGATAGATTCTTTAGAGTAAAATTAGACGATTCCTATTCTGAATTGAAAGAAATCAAGGCAGGAGTACCGCAGGACAGTGTATTAGGACCGGTCCTATACCTATTATAAACTAATGACACGGCTAAGTATCTTGGCATGACACTAGATGCAAAATTACGATGGAAAGCACACGTCAAAAAGAAAAGCGAAGAACTAGGGCTTAAATATAGAAAGATGTATTGGCTGATAGGAAGGAGCTCCGCTATATCAACATACAACAAACTTCTATTATATAAACAAGTATTAAAACCGGTTTGGACTTATGATATCCAACTTTGGGGTTGTACCAAACAGAGCAATGGTATGTTAGAAACAGAGACCTCCATAGGGACCTTAAAGTGGACACTATTTCAAAGGAAATCCAAAAAAATGCACTGAGACATAGCCAAAGGCTCGAACAACATGTTGACACTGAGGCAACTAAGCTGTTAAACAACACAGATATTGTACGCAGGCTCAAACGAACTAAACCTTTTGAGCTGGTGTAATTGCTAGTGTAAACAGCGTAATGCTGATCTAAAATCCACAATAACGATGTGGCTTAATTCAATTTATCAGACACTTCCATAGTGGGAAGAAGCCATAGACTAATACAACATAGTAAATTAAGTTAGAATAAAATTGCTCATTAGTCCAGGTGACTAGATTGTAATAATGGTTTATTTAAAATATTTAAATAAAATTGAAAAAAAAAATGTTTTAGTCGTTATTTAGTTGTTGTGAGTGTGATCTACATAGCTATATTTATTATTTAAAGATTTTATTGAAATTGGTTTTGTTTATGAATAAATTTAAATCTATTTTTTTTGTTTTTGTTATATTCGTTTTTAAATATAAATACAATTGTAGCTATTTTTGTTCTTTTACTCCTTATATATGTACCTACATAAGTATACGTACATTTGTTTGTTTATCGAAACGAAGAAAAGACGAAAATACACACCAGCAAATGAAAATAAAATGTCATTTGAACAAACAACTGATCTTTTTGAATAGGTATTTAAGGATATAGATTTGATGTTTTTTTTTTTTTATAAATCGAAGAGTGAGTAACAAACTACTGAGCTGGAAAATTATTCCCATGAGTTTTTCTGTTCATTTTTAATATTGGAAAATAATAAAATATCCATTTATCTATTATACAATTTTTTCGTACTGTTATTATTATGCTGCTTGGTATCCTTAAGTAGATCCATATGTGCTTGAATATGAACATAGAATTGAAGCTATTTTCTACTTTTTTGTATACTTTTTGAAAAACAGTTTTGCGGACAAAGGTATTGCTACTGTTCAGAAAAATATAAAATCTATTCTTATAAGATCTTAGTATATAGCTCTTAAGTAGCATGGTACTGTAAATATAGCTTATTCAATTTCATAACTAAACTGTTACTATAAACGAGTATATGACCTTTGAAGTACACCATTTTGTATTAAGATAAATGATTTAAGATAAAATATTTTACTGGAATAGGAACGACTAACTAAACTTAATAAAATTATTATTTTTATTTAACAGCATTTCAAATTTATTTTTTCTAATTTTATTTAATAACCTTCATACAATCTGCTGGATTCGGATTTCAGAGTTGTAGAGTTTCTTTGTTATCGACTTATCGGGCACCTTCATAAACTTTGAGAGCTCGCCAACCCCATATAAAAATCTTACATTCTGGTAAGATAGCGAAAATTTGACTTGATTGGCGGTTTGAATAATATCGATGTTTTACTGGCTTCCGTAGCTTTTATTACTTGTTTATCGGCATGTGTAACCTAACCTACTTCGGGTTTTGTTTGTGTATTCATCTTATTCATTTAAATTTTTTTCTAAAATTGTACGCCAACGTTTTACTTCTTATTTTATACCCCATTGCATACATTCAATATCGCTTCACTACAGCGCACTTGAATTTGGTCAATTTATTCTTTCGTAATAGCTTTTTCTCGGTAGCATTTTATATTTTTTACGTGGAAATATTTGTTTTTGTTAAATAAAATAAAATTAAATAATTGAATTTGAAATGTAATTGTTTGTGTGCTATTTATGATCAAATTCGTGGCTATTCATGGAAATATAAGAACTTCCATTATGTAACATTATGGGTGAAGTGAATAAAAAAGTATTTACTTCTAAGTAAAATAATTTTGTCGAATACGTGTAAAGTGAATATCTTTACTTTAAAGTAGCGACTGGGGAATTTTCAAAATTTTTACTTCTTTTAGAACATCATACTTAAAAATTTACATTTTATTAGAAAATAATATTTACAAACTTAAATTTATGTTGTATTAGAGTGCATAATTATTAAAATTATCGTGTAAATCTGTAATTATTTTTATAATTAACAAAACGATTTTGAAATATTTCAAACAAGCTATCGTTCCTATTCAAATTCAAGTGTATTGCAGTATTACTGTAAAATAAATCGTACTCATTATGATAAATCTACGATTTATTTAATAAATTTACATTTACTGTACACCGTTGTTATTACTAAAATAGCATATGTCATCAATATAAAAATTAAACGATTGAAAAATACTATTTATGCGAATGAAAACATATTCTGTTAAATTAAACGTTCAATTTCTCCGCTATGGTTTTTGTCCACACGCCTTGCTTCTCGAACATGGTGGTTGTTTTGCCTTTGCATTGACCTCATTGAATAGCATTAACCTCGGTCGTCAACTCAAATAAATATTAATCAATAAAATCTACAAATACCCTAGAAATGGCGACCCATCAATTGTTATAACACCATGCTCTGTAGCTGCGACTCTAAAGTCTAACCACAATAATCGTCACAATATATTCTTTATCGAGTACCTTACCGAAAAATTAAGGCATTCAGAATTGTAAGAATTTCACTAACTTTTATTGGTTTTTTAGGTTACCTCGCAATATTGCTACTGGTAAATGGTAATCTATTCCTCGAATTTTTAAATACATTTTTTTGCTCTAAAATAAAATTGAAATCTGATAGCGAGTTTATGCATTTCTATCTTGCTGCAAAATTGTCTGCAAAGCGGGTTGAAGTTAGCCGTTTTTTATTATAGTATGTTGGTACAAGACTTTTTCCTCAATTTGCGGTTGTCAAAAATTATGTCAGTTTGACATAATTTTGACTTTATTTTGACATAATTTTGACATAATGTAAATAAATTGATGTTATTTACAAAGCAAGTATGATGAGAATATATCACATAAAATACTACTGTTGGTAATTTTTTTGCATATAACTTTGATGTCCAAAAACAAAAGAAATTCAATTTAATTTTAGTTTTCTTGTGATAAAGTAATATCGAATAAATTTCAATTTAGATTTGTGTTTAATCATAATTATATTGTGTTTACAGGTACATTTAGTTTAAATAATATTCAAAAAATAGTTATAAATGGTTCATTATAAATTTCTGGTTCATTATAAATTTAGGCATTTTCCCATTCTAGTTCAGTGTACCGAAATTATAAAAGCAGCTTCAGTGTAATTTTATTTGCTATATGTGATGCGAATTACAAATTTTTAACTGTGGTTGTGGGACCAAGTGGTCATATGGGGGATAGCACCGTATTTAAAAACAGCCATTTTGCAAAATGCCTGATAAACAATGGCAATGGGTTATTTCTGCCCGAACCAGATAATTTACCTGGTAGTAATGTGGTTACTCCTATGTAACCATTGGTGATAAAGCTTTTCCACTAATGGTGAACCTAATGCGGCCATATCCTGGACGAAATTCAGCGATTCTTCCTCAAGATAAAAATGTCTTCAACTATCGTCTGCCTAGAGCCAGGAGAGCAGTTGAAAATGCCTTTGGAATCCTTGCAAGTAGATGGAGGATATATGTATAGGCGTCCAATATTAGCCAGTGAAATAACTGTGCGAGCTGTTGTTAAAGCAACAGTAGTTTTGCACAATTTGCTAAAGGACAAACAAGAAAATTATATCACACAGGATTTTTTGGATTCCGAAATTGAAGGAACTGTGCAACCAGGTAGATGGCGTGATGAACAAAAGGAACAAAATGCAACGCAGATCCGTGAAAAATTTAAATGGTACTTTTCCAACTGTAATGTGCTGCCATGGCAAAACAGCACCTTCCATTAAATTGGATTTTTAGCCTGAGGATTAGGCCTACAGGAGATACCTCAATAAAAAAAACGCATCACTTATCCTACCTCTTTTTGGGTGATGTGGAAATGGATAAATTTTTTAGGACCATGCCATTTTTAAGAAATAAATACAATGACTTAAGTTTATAATGTATGTTTTTTTATTTTATTGCTCACACATATAATTTAAAGTAAAAATGTTAATTTTTAAATTTTTCAATTAACTTGGATATTTCCAGAACCATTTCCACCTGCATCGGCATCGTAAGCATTGATATTATTTCATCGTTTTTCTCCATAAAATCTAATTTCTTTTTTAGTTTTTCTTTTTCTTCGTTTTGTTTTCGTTTTTTGATCTTTCCTCCTTATACAATCAGTCTGCACCTCAAAAAAATAGTCTGCATCATTTCTTTTACCACAGGTGTTATCTTGTCTTCGATACAAATTCTTCTTCGTTTTGGTGTTGATGATGATGATAATGAAGGTTTTGATGATGATGATAATGAAGGTAGTGATGATGATGATGAAGGCTTTGATGATGATTAAAATGAAGGTAGTGATGGGGATGATGATGGCTTTGATGATGATGATAATGAAGGTAGTGATGGGGATGATGAAGGTAATGATGAGGATGGTGGCCTATTTTGAAAAGCAGGAGAAATTGGCCTTGGCTCAAAACTGCTATCCGGTGGTCTATAAAATTTAAAAAATATATTACACATATTTCAAAATTATAAAAAAAAATTATTTACTCGATATCATCATTTTCTTTGAGAAAATCCATCTCCCGTATTAGCCAACCAAGATCTTTGCCCTGTGGTTGGCGTGCACTCCCACTTTTTAGTTTACTGCTCGCGAGGAGTCTCTTATATTTCGAACGAATGTTGCACCACCGAATCATGCATTCATTGGGTGGTATACCCACAACGGCCCAAATATCGCCCCAAATTAAACTTCTAATGAAGTTGTTCCTATAGTTTTCATGCTTTAATTGATAGAGCATTTCCTTACCTGTTTTTTTCACTTCATCAATAATTAGTAAATCAATTGAATTTTGTGAATTTTTCGCTCCCAACGTTTTAAAACAAAATAACGTGATAACGTTTTTAAAACAAAAACAACAAAAAATATCCATAACTGTTATTTTCAAAGCAAGTATGATAATATATCACATAAAATTGTGAAGTATGTATCTGATACAGTACTACTGTTGGTAATTCCATTGCATAAAACATAAAGTATCATATAAATATGGCAGACACGGCGTTAGAGGTTTTTTTTTTTTTTTATTTTTTATTAAAACGGTTGGAACCTGCTGAGGTCCCGCACTCAATGCCACAATGGGCCCATGGTGCAAACCAAGAGGATCTATCCTAATTCGCAAGAGCGTACTGCAATCTTAGCAAACTGTAAAAGTTTGAACCAAGGAATGGAAACTAACTGATCTACGTTCAAAGATCCGGAAGAGAACACTTGGGATCTAGCTCCGACAAAGGCGGGACAGCTGCAGAGGTAGTGTATGCAGTCGTCCACATCCTCTAGGCAGTCGTCACAAAGAGCGTCCTGTGCTAGTCCCATGCGTTGAAGATGAACCTTAAAACGTCCATGGCCAGTGATAAGTGCGACCAGAGTTCTGAGTTGGTTCTTTTTTAGGGATAATGCGTAATTAGTGAACCTCGGAATGGGTTCAGTAATGAAATGTTTTGCCTTACGACAACTAGGAGTAGAACGCCACTTCCATCCCAGCTCAAGTAGAGTGAACTTCTTAATAGCGTCTTTACCACCGTTGAAGGATAGAGGAATTGCTGGTTCGGGGCCAACAAAATTACTTCGCGAGCCAGCTTTCGCTAGCAAGTCAGCAACCTCATTTCCCTCAACGCCACAATGAGCAGGCACCCACATGATCCTTACTCTCGTGTTAGAGCAAAGGAGATTAATGTAGTGCTTGCAACCTTTGACTAGTTTGGACTTAGTTAAAGGATTAATGAGGGTAATAAGCACGGCTTTACTATCTGAGCAGATAGTAATATTCCTCCCTAAAACGCTAAATTTCAACGCTTCAATCGCACAATGGGTAGGTGCAGTTAATTCAGCTTGAAAAACCGTGCAGTATTTGCCCAGACTACAAGAGCATCTTAGCTCATATTTAGGACAGTAAAATCCAAACCCTGCACTGACTTCCGAACGAGAGCCATCCGCAAAAAAAACTATCGACTCCGACAACTGTCTAGAGAAATCCTGAGATAGCCACCATTCTCTCGAAGGAAAAACTACGGAGAATTGGTTGCTAAAGTTAAATTCAGGCAGAAGCCTGTCATTCACCATGTCCAGCTCCGGAATAAGTGATTTATACTTATTGAGAATCTGTCTATGTCCCGTACAAGTCCCGAACACATCCCATGCTCCAATGCACTTAAGTCGATAAGCAGCAGAACACGCTGTACCCAGAATGTGGGACTCCATAGCAAGAAGTGGAGCAGATGACATAGCCCCGGTTAGAGCCCTACAAGCTGTCCTCTGCAATCCCTCCACTCTTGCTACCGAAGACGTCAGTTCCACAACCGGCCACCAAACAACTGAAGCATACGACAGTAAGGGTAAAACCAGTGATTTATAGATGAAAGACATCATTTTGGGGGTCAGACCCCAAGAATTTCCAAAGGCCCTTCTGCATTGCCAAAAAATAGCAATGGCCTTTTGCAGCTTATAATCAAGGTGGAACTTCCAGGAGAGTTTACCATCTAGAATGACACCTAGGTGTTTAACTTGCTCTGTCCTTATGATCGCTCTACCAAAGAGAGTGGGAACAGACAAATTAACAATGTCTCTGCGCCTCGTAAAGAGGACCAGATCAGTCTTAGAGGGATTGACGTACAGCCCCTTTTCAAGACACCAAGCTTCTACCATATTAAAGGCGTTCTGCGTCAGATCAGATAAGACGTTCAGATATTTACCAGAAACTGTCAAAACAAGATCATCCGCGTAGCTTTGCACGAAAAACCCAGAACGCTGCAATTTAACAAGTAGTTCATCGATAACCATGAGCCACAGCAAGGGTCAGAGAACCCCTCCTTGCGGGCAGCCCTTGGCTACTTTGACGGACACTGTTGAGCCATCCAGCTCCATCTCAATTATCCGAGACTTAAGCATGGAATCGATGAATTTGAGAATGGTTTGGTCAATATTAAAATTGGTACAAGCACTTGTGATCGTGGAAAACGAAGTGCTATCAAAAGCTCCCGCAATGTCCAGGAAGGTACCTACTAGAAACTCTTTGTATTTAAGTGATCTTTCAATCCTAGTTACGAGTTCATGTAGAGCAGTTTCGCAGGACTTGCCAGCTCTGTAAGCATGTTGCATGTTACTGAGAGGGGAGATAGTTAAATAATTGTCTCTAATAAATCTGTCGATGATCCTCTCTAAAGCTTTTAGAAAAGTGGAGGTCAGACTAATGGGCCTAAAAGCCTTAGGGTCGGTATAATCCGACTTGCCAGCTTTAGGTATGAATACTACTCTACTCCTGGTCCAAGCGCGCGGTACCGTGCTAAAAGCAACGCAGGCCTGGAACAGATTGAGTAGGTAATTGCTGATGTGTAGAAAACCATGCTGTAATTCAGCAGGGAAAACTCCGTCCGGACCGCTCGATTTGAAAGGTGCAAACGAGTAAACACTCCAGTGTAGGACATTAGTGGTGATCAGCCTATGGGCCAAGTTCCAATCCGGCGTGCCGATAAAAATGTCCGTTGGCTCGGAGTCAACCACATCCGAATCAACAATGTCACACCCAGGAAAGTGGACAGACATTAGTAGCTCACCAACTTCTCGCCTACACGAGGTTAGTTTACCGGAGGGTAGACGAAGATTATCAAGTCTACACGTATCATTCTGAGCCAGAGTTTTGTTAAGTCTGGCGACGGCAGATAAGCTGTCAATTTCTTCACAAAAGTTTCTCCACGCAGTCCTGTGCGCGGATCTTAAGCTTTTTTTATAAGCCTTTTGAGCTAATAAAAATCGATTCCAATCCGAAATGAGATTCGTTGATTTAGCTTTATTTTTAATTTTACGAACACTCTTTCTTAACTGTTTAAGTTCAGAACACCACAAGGGTTTGTTACGCTTCTTCTGGTTAGCAATAAGAGGGCATGACTTTTCAAAAGCAGTTGAGATCGCTTTCGTTAGTGCAGTTGCCTGCAAATCAAGATCTGCGATTGACCTAATTTGGTTAGGCAGATCTAATAGTGACACGAGCTCAAGGGAGAAAGTATCCCAATTCGTAAGTTTCCTATTGCGATATGGTTTAACCGGTGGTCTTTTAAAGTTAATATTAAAAGAGATGCACCTGTGATCAGAGGTGAGAATATCATCGGTCACTCTCCAATTTAGAACGAGGTCAACGATGGACATAGAGCACAAACTAATGTCAATCACTTCTTTGCGAACCGAGTTGACAAACGTTGGCTCACACCCAACATTGAGAACCTCTAACTCAGAAGAGTATATGTAATTGAACAGTGAGGATCCTCTATTATTAGTATTAGAACTGCCCCAAATGGTATGGTGAGCGTTAGCATCACAACCAATTACTAGAGGTAGTTTGTTAACCCTACACCACATTATAAGATTCACCATTTCCTCTGAAGGGGGGGGGGGGGTGAGATGGAATCATAGGGTAGATATGCTGATGCAATGACAAGTTTGAAACATGAGTCAGCACACACGAGAGTGATGAGCACTGCCGTAAGATCAGCAGTGCTACATTCATTAATTAGAGCGGCATCAATAGCATTAGAAATATAAATGCACGCTCTAGTTTTAAGGACAGTGGACTTGTAAAAGATCCTACCAAGCTTTGAGTTCAAACCAGAAACCGTACCGTCAATAAGATACGGTTCCTGGATTAGGCAAAAATCTGTGTGCGATATAGAGGGTTCATTTCGAGATTCTTGAAATCTTTCGAGAGAGAAATCAAACTCGTAAGGCCACCACCAAATGTTACTATATACTCCACCGATTTTAATACTGGAAACACTGTTCCACGATATTTTTGTTTATATTTTTCAGAACAATTGTACACACTGTAATTTCACAACCAAACCCACTGAAAATACTGAATCATTGTATGTATGTGCGTACCTTGTAAGGATTGCACAGAAGAAGGTTATAATAATCGACTTCAGAACATATTGTAACAAACGACCTCAGAACACATTGAAATAAAAGTATAAATGTACATATAAATAAAAATTTAATTAATTTAATAATTTATTACATTGACCAAGATGTAAACATTCTACTGTTGGGTAGTTTATATTCCACTTATATTCGCATCCATATCGACGTTCTCCACTGATACGGCCGTTACCAGTAAAATACCAGTGTGGTATTTTCGAATACGATCATCCAAATAAGGGCGAATCTTAAATTTTCGGGTACATCGTTCGACATCTTTCGCCTCGGTGAAATCTTAAATGTTGCCACAAATGACTCGGTTGTATATATTCCAACTGGAAATCCCTCCATTACATGAATCTTGAAATATACAATCAAGATAAACAACCAGAATTTTAGTAATAATAAATACACTTATCTTAAATAATAAATATCACATCCATGCCACCATTATAAAAACACGACATTTTAATTTTGATTTATTTGCAATGACCGCAAAAAGTTTTAACTGGAATGGCGTACATATTTTCTCATGAAAAAAATGAAAACAAAATATAATTAGTAATTACAAATTAAAATTAACATTTATCTTACGATTAAATACATACAAATACGTATAGTTGCAGCAAATTCATGTCACTGTTTTGGCAACGTCAAGTTGCCAGCCTGCTGCACATTTTGCATCGATTAGAAATTATTTTAATTTGGAAGGGGAAATATGTTTACGAATTGTTTCGTTTTGATTGGCTTATACTTATATGGTCGGTGAACATTTTGCAGCAAGATAGAAATGCATAAACTCGCCATAAATGTTCGTCGAAAATAATACTTATGTATATAATCTAAATTAAGACAAAATTTGACATATATACTAATGAATTGTTTCATTGAAATCAATGCATTGCATTAAATTGGAATTTTATTTTTTTTACTTTAAATTAACAAAAGAAACATTATCCTTTGTTTTACGATATTTTACTTCATATGAAAGTTATTCACAATCTCATGGTGTACTCAATTTGAATCAAATTTAATTAAATTCTAGAAAAACACGGTGACTTCAATACGAATCCGCTCGATAAATTATGCTATTATCAAAAATGGGTAAATCATATCGAAGAATGATGAGTTCATTTTGAATTTATAGTACCATTATTTTGAAAATCATATGAGTAGTCAATATCAATATGTTGTAATAATTTTCCATTCAAATTGAGAACATTGTTTTCTATTTAATTAAATAATTGGCTTGTTTTTAATTGTGCCTCCAGAAATTATGTAAAGTATATTTTTGAATTGAAAACTTGATTAGCTTAATAATTATCTATTTTCAAATGGATTACTAATTAATTTAATAATTGTATTAGTTATAAAATACGTATTTTGTTTACATGTACATTTACGAGGAAAGATTAAAAGAGAAAATTACGTAAGGTTAAACAATTGGCCCAACATCGTGGCTATAATTGTTCTTTTACTTTCTTCTCTCTTAGTTTTAAAATTACAATAAGTAAATAATAAATAAATTAGCAAAATGAGACATAATAAAAATGATAACTTATTTTTCCCACTTTTCCTTTTATCATCTCACAATCCCGTTTTCCTTTGTTTTTTTTATATAATTCAACAAAATCAGTTTACAGATACTATACTTTAGTTCAGTGTTTTATTCGGTTGAAGGTGCAGCGCTTTTGATTTGTTTAATTACTTTCTCAAAATCACTAGTGATTTAATATTTCATGACTCTTATTTTTGATTACTTTAATTTTCTTGGTTGTGTCCGGTTGAACGAATTTAAATAAACCTAATTCAAATCAAATAAAAACGTTATGATACTTTACCACCGCATAACAAAGTTTGTGTACACAGAAAAATTTTTAAATTGCTTTGAGGCATTTTTTTTGTTAGATGACTATGTAAATACAATTTTTTACCACTAAATTTACTAGAAACGTCGGTTACTAATATTTACAAAATGAATAAAACAATTAATTTACTGGTATCAAATTGTTTATTTAGTCTAAACTAAATCTAAATAACGTCTGAATATAATTATTTTTAAGCTATTTTATTTAGTTGATTTCTAACGGAAGGCGCGAGAAATAATTTAAAAAATCCAAAATGAATGCACAATTAATTGTTTCAATAATTTAAGCCAATCCCACCAAAAAATCGTTTTTCCTCCCGAAACTGTGCCTCGGAAACTATTTATTTCACCAGTCCATATGAACTATCTAGTGGAAAAATAGATTGAATTTTCATCGAAAATGTTTTCATCTAGGAAAAAATGTTGATGAAACGAAAATATCGAATAGATTGTTTATCAAATTTTCAAATTGAAGAGATCTTTTAATTGATATCATCAGTGTTGTATTCAAATATTTCGAATTATATATTGTTTATACATAGTAGATAAGTATGCAAACGTTTGTCAGGGTAAACACAGTGGGAGAAATGTTATGGTGTGGGACGCTATAGTGCCAGTAAATAAGGTTAGAAATTTCGTGTTTGTATAATCAACTAAGTAGACATTTGGAATGTTTGCTAATAAACTGGAGCGTTTATTTTTCAACAGGATATCGAATGCTTGTAGCTTGTTTTCTTTATTGGTAGCTGTTACTTTGCCTATACAGCTAAAATCACCTTTTCGCAAGTTGTTACTGAAAACTGTAATATTCGCATTAACTTATCAAGCCAACTCACTAACAAGCCAATTCGCTTTTACAACCTTTATTTATCAAGCTAACTCGCTTTGACGGTATAACCAATTTTAGAAAAATTTTCAATTGTTTCATAAATTTTCTCACATTCTTGATGTAGTATTACTTCTTTGTTTTCATTGGATATGGGGCATAATTATCGATATCGGTTGAAACGGAAACATCGTTTCTATAGAAACAAATTTTGACAAATTGAATGGGTTTCTTGATAAATGTAAATAAATTTGGATTTGTAAAATGCTGAAATTAAATATAAATAAATTGGTTTTTGAAATGTGAATTATACAGACATTTAAAATTGTTAAATTGTCTTGAAATTCCTAATTTAAACCTGGTTATCTGCTATTTAAACTAATATTGTGATGCATATTTGGGTAAAACCAACTTCCACAAACATCGATAGTTAAACATAAAATTTAAAAATCAGAATTGTGAAAATCGGTTTCAAAAGTTCAAAATCGGTAAAATCGAATTTTCTACAGCTCGCAGTTTTAAAAAAATACATTTACACATGTGTATGTGCAATTATCAAAATTCAATAATTTAAATTGATATTTTGGATTGTAAAATTCGGTTTTGATGAGATGAAAATTGAATTCCCACAAACCCTAAAAAATTGAATTCCCACAAACCCTAAAAAAATTCAAAATTTAAGTTCAACATTTTATCGAAATGTATTGTAGTAAATTTCTGATGCAAATCCCTTGCGGTAATATTTAATAAGCACAAGTCTTGGCCAAACATATTAATTCAGTATGTTCAAAAGTTAGCCCATTTCGATTTCTGATTAGAAAGTTGGCTGGTTTTGTTCCATCTCACATTCTAAAAATGATTTACTATACTCTGTCATTATATATATGCCATTGCAGCCATTGGTTCTGCCAGCAAACCTAAAATAAAAAAATTTATAGACGTCCGCATTTGTATTCTACTGCTGAATTATATATGGGCGTAGCGTAGGTCATGGAATTATTCCAATAAATGCTTTATTTGAAGTTCATTTATCTGTTTATGTGAACAAATGTTTACATATGACATGATATTTTTCAAACGTGCAGTTTCAACGTGTTAAGTGGCGGCTAGACGAATGGAAAATGACGACCACCGTTGGTGATTTGTCGAAATAACCAATCGTGTAGACAGAAAACAAATAACAAATACATATCAACATCAAAGTTATATTGGCCCAACATTCGCTCAATAGCGCTTTTTATAAAAACATCAATGGAAACTACCTGTTGTATTTATTGGTACTTCGTCTACACGATTGGTGTGAAAAATGTATTTTTGAATACTTTACTGCAGATGTCACTAGTAATTTAGTGCATAATAATTTGCACATTTAGTGCACATTTACAACTGTAGATAAATAAATCCAAATGGAGTTTGACTGGTCTGTTGAGTTAGTGCTAGAGTTTATAAATTTATACAAAAAGTATCCCAAAATTTAGAATTTAAAAGACTTAACACATGAAAAGTGAATGGTACTTGGCAGAAAATAAAAAATCGGAAATTTAAAAATAAAGAAAGAATCATTATGACAACTGGTAGCACGGTAAAAAAAATGAAAGACTCGATCAAATCTGGTGTAGGAAGGGGAAAAATTTATAAGCCTACATGGTTTGCGTTCCAACCATTGGACAACATTTTGGAAAGTGAGAAGGGTTCAAACAACAAAACCATAAATACAGAGGTAAGCTTTTTTGTTATTTTACATTGTCAGGAGCGATTTTCCTCCATTTTACACTGGCATAATGATACATAATGATTTGAATTGCTTATTTTTAGGACGATGTGGGTATGTTTGAGAATTATAATGAATTTGGCGCTTTTTAGAGAGAACATCCGCAAGGACTCAATGCATCGAACGGTAAAATATTTAGAACTTTTGAAAAGTAGTATTTAGTATTTTCTAACGAATCTCATGGAATTAGCATCAGGTGCGGTTGAAACATTAACTAAACATCGAAATTGTTCATAATTTTACTGTTACTTTCTTAAGCTTTATTCAATTTATGAAGTTTTTTTAGTATTTAAGTAAGAGTTTTTACAAATCTTTTGCAATCCAACATTATTTGTCAAACTAAATAGCTTTGATGATGTTTTCATTAAAGCTGCACCGAAAGCTTTCTATTTAATCATAATTACAGAACATAATAAATTTAAATAATATATTGGTTCAAACTGATTTCCGATTTAATTAATTGCAATCACATAAGACCCGGTAAAAATTCCAAAACTTTTTTGAACTGCAGGTCAAAGTTGAAGAGTCTTTGAAACTGAATAGTGCTATACAATAACAAGCTTTAGTACAAGCTCGATCGTTTATCAAATAAAATTTGATTTTAACACACAAAGCTCTCGACAAGACTTCCAATTAAAATGTATTGTAAAGGAACACAATTCCGTAACTTTTTAAATTGTGAAAACTAAAAATAAAACGTCTAATTACTTTAAAAGCTCACACATATTGTGAACTTATAGATTGTCAGAAAAGTTTTCTGAATATTAATATTTTTTAAACAATTAGCTTTATAAAGCTTTCATATATCAATAAACAAAACAAGAGCCTTTACAAAATACATCATAAAGCTCAGATTTGCAACTTATCAGAATCTTTCAAATATTCAACAACAACGAATAATGTTGACGCACTTTGTTATACAATTAAATAGATTGAATATTGTTTAAAATTTTATTAAAAGCTTTTGATTAAACCCAAGTCACAGAAAACGAAAATTTATGTTTAATATTTGATCTATCCAAAATTGATTGGAAATATTTGTACAAACTGTATGATTTTGCATTTTTCTGAAGCTTTCGATGAAGTCAAACACAAAGCTGTTGAATTCTTTTCTCTTCTCGTTCGATTGTGTCGTTATTAGCTAACGATATTGAAGCGGATGGGTTTTATACAGCGACTCATTAAAAAAATTAAGGATTAATACCTGGAAAGCTCATACAATTGTAAAGCTTTGGGCGAGCTTTATTTTTTTTTAACATTTTCAATTAAAAAATCAACAAATTTGAAAATTTAATTGAGCTTTTCATAGTATCTTAAAGGTTAAATCATTAAGCTTTTTTATTTATATTAAGAACTGTACCCGATCTTGTAAGTGATTTATTGGTAATGGGCTATCCTCATGGTAATGGGCTTAAAATCTGCCGACATTTAATAGTGGTTTCTAATTAAACAAGTGGTTTGCACCTTTTAGATTGTATGCTTCAGGTCTTAAAACGAAATAATAAATGCTTAACATCCAGCTTCTCTTGTTAAAAAAGATTTAGAACTATACGTAGTTTTCATAGAAAACATTATTTTATAGCTGAAATCCCATTTTTAACCAGCCAAAAAATATCAATGAAGTATAAAGCTCTGTTTCAAGTGTGTAGTGTTAAATAAATACAAATTGCGAGCTTTGACAAAAAAATGCTTTCATAATATTTGCTCCTATAAAGCTTTCAATGCTTTAAATGAAATCGCTTTGAGAGCACAGGATATCTAAGCTCAATTAATTAAAATATAGGGCCAAATAGTTAGGAAGCTTTTTTATTTATTTAACTCAGGTATCAAACAAAACTGGTAATATATTAATATATAGATACAAAATTATTTTTAAAAATACTTTTTTATTCACGATAAATTGAAATGAAAACACATTAAAAACTTATTATAAATTAAAAACGTAAAATAGCAATAATCAATATTTCATTTATGTGATAATTTAATTAATATTGGAAGACCGGTTTCGGACAGTTCATCCTTCATCAGTTCCTAATTGACTATTGACTTTTGTTATAATTATTCACGCATAATATATGCGTTCGTTATCGCCATACAGTTGGTTTATCTACTGTATAATATGCTGTCATAAAGCTTATGTGCTTTCATTGATATTTTTTCGTTCAATATTAATGTGTTATGCCTCTGCTTGTATATTTCGAGTTCTTCGAGCCTGTCCAACATGTCACTTTTACCTATGTGGTGTAATATTTGTAAATTTGTTTTTATATCGGTGTATGAATGATTCTCAGTTTTCAGATGGTTCGCGTAATTCGATTTAAAAATAGTTTTTGTGTGTGCATGGTTTAATTCCTGTGTGTGTTCTTTAAATCTTATGTCGAACGTTCTTCCAGTTTGCCCTATGTAAAATTTGGGGCAATCATTGCATGCCAATTTGTAAACACCGCTGTCAACCTTATTGTCATGTTTTGGTTTTAACTTATGTTGTATTTTGTTACTGGTTATGTGTGCTACGGTGTAATTGTATTTCTTAAAAATCTTCTTTATTATGTTGATTGTACTCAAGTGTTATGAATTTTGTGACATCTTCTTCAGTGTCGAACATGGTGGTTAAATATTTTATTCTAATTTTGTTTACGATTTTATTGTTTAGTTTGTCAATTGTGTTTTTACTGAATCCATTCTGTTGTGCTATATGCGTGATTATCTGGAGTTAAACCGTGTACTCATTGTTGTCCATCGGAATGGTGTTGAGTCTGTTTAGCATGTGGTTATATGCGGCAAATTTATGTTGTGGAGGATGATTGGAAGAATTGTGGATGGTATGTTCCGTTTGTGTGGGTTTCCGGTATATTTTAAATTTGTGTGTTTGGTTGAGATTTATAATGGTCAGATTGAGGAAATTGATGGATTTAGTATGTATGCTATTGATGTACTTATGTAAATTTCCAAGTTGTCTTTGAGATCCTTTGAAGAGCATTAAAATGTCGTCAGCATACCGATGCCAATATAAGGTGTTATTTTTATATTTGTTGTGATCCGAAAGTACAATATATGTATTTTCAAAATAGTTTAGGTATATATTTGCTAGCGTGCATGACAGCGCTACCCATTGGTAGTCCATCTTCTTGAACATAATATTTTTTTTCGTGTTGGAAATAATTTTGCTGTGTGATGGCTCTTAATAAACGAATTACATCCGATATTGTGTTTGTATCAATTTGGTTACGTGTCAGCAAATCCTGTGTTATGCATATTGTAGTTTCAACAGGTATGTTTGTATACATATTTGATTCATCAAATGAGGCAAATTTTGCGCCAGATGGATTCTTACATGTTGGAGCGGTGGTGTAGTTGATTAAGGGACTAATGGGTGTGTTGGGTTTATGTATTTTTGGCAATCCGGTTATGGTTGGTACAGTGGGTTTGACCATTTTGTTGAAATAAATTTGATGTTTGTTGAGAATGTAGGATGCTTGATTTATGATCTGGTTTATTGATTCTAGATATATTTCGTTGGGGTTGGTTTCGATTTGCTTGATGCTATTGCAGGGAATATATTCGTCGATTTTTTGTATATATTCTGATTTATAAATGATAACGGTGGTATTTCCTTTATTGTTTTCTGTTAAATTCTTATATACATTCGATATACTTTTATTGTCTGAGTTTTTATGCTGTTTTGTAGCTTTCGGTATAAGTGTCTTCGGAATTTCAATACATCCAAGTGTTCTGATGTCGTCTTGGTGATCTTTCGCTGTTCTTAAGATAGCATTTTAAATCTCTAGTAGATGTTTTTGTCGTTGGTTTTTATTGTTTGTTGTTTCGATGTTGTATTTCAAACCTTTTTCTAAGAGGCACTCTTCACCCTCATTAAAATTGATGTTGGTCATGTTTTCTATGCGTTTGTAGAATTGATGTTTTGTGCGGTGTTCGTCATTTATGATTGTTGAATTGTGATGTTTTCGTTGTGTTTTGAGAAATTTTAAACAGATAACTTAGTATTTGAAGCGGAAATTAGTGAAATTGATTCATCCACCAGTACCAGTACAAGTGTAGACCTCCAATAATAATGAACAGTTTTAAAGGCCATTACTGGCCTCTTACTGAGTCAACTATTAGGCTCCAACGATTTCGATCCTGAGCATGGTCTTCATACCTTCTAAGACAATCGGAAGAGGCCAAGTCGTTCTCTACATCGTGGAGCCATCGTCGCCTGCAACGACCTCTGCGCCTACCATATGGCTCTTTTCAGAGACCGCTGCACAATTCGTTCCGGATCAGCACGCAGAACGTGATCGAGCTAGCGTACTCGCTGAGATCTTACTTCATGCAAAATATCGGGGATCTTCATCAGATCTCTCTTCTCGAAATTGTACAGAGCTCGGTATGTAAACCTCCAATATCCATCACAATCAAGGTACAACTAAAATATAAAACCTTTTTCAAACCATCCTTATCCCATTCCGTATCAAAATCTTTTCCATATAGAATAAGCCCTGATAATAATAGTTTTCTGCCGTCTAACCAAATAATTAAAATTCCACCAGTTAGTTAACAATTTTATAATTGCGCCATAGACAGACAATCATCTTTTGAAAACACTAAAACTAATCTTCAAATCGATCCTCACCCCAATCCTTAGCGAATTCACTCTCATATAGAATCACTCCATAAACAATTCACGATTCTGAATCTGATTCACATTCTCATAATACAGACAGTAGACCTTTACAACAAAACAATAAAACCATTTCAAAGTCATGCTTCTATATCTATTTCAGTTTCCTACAGAAATAATCCTGTTAATTACAGTCATTCCTTTACACAAGTAATTCAAGTTCCTGTATCTAACTCACATAACACAAACAATCGTCATTTAATCAAAAACCCTTTAAAAATGCCAATTTAAATCCAGAAGTATCCCCCAATATGACCTTCTCCACAACTTTTGTTTCAAGAAATGAATGACCACTCACAATCTGGAAATTATGAAACTTCAAATCCTATGAACGAATTTTGCGAATGAATTTGTTTTTTTTTATAAATTTAGAAAATTTAGAAATTTTTTTTTGTCATGCGTTTACAGGTGGACTCCAACTAGCGTGAGAACAAAATTTAGCTCTCGGTTCCTCGCTCATATGCTCATATTTTATTTCTGATAACAAAAGAAATCGCAAGATAATGGGTAATTAGTGGTATATGCATACATATAATGGGGGTGACGGATGGTAATAGTCATGTGGTGATGCTTCCATATAATGCATTTTGGTTTTAGTATGGCGGTATTTTTTTTTATGTGCATCAGTTTAACAAGCTTAATGCGCTAATTTTTTTTTTGTAATATGGCTGGTGGCAGGTGGTTTAACGGGACTCTTCCTAGCCGACTGATGCTATCTAATTCACAACTTGCAAGCCATCAGGTTACAAATTAACATCCTGAGACCTAATATCACATATCCGGATATTTGTTTAAGAAATCTGTGGAAATCTTATTTCGATTTAAAAACTTGTTTGTTTTAACAAAATCAGCTAGTGGTTTCTTAATGAATTTTCAGTAATTTCAGTAATTTATCTAATGTTCCCTAATTCTGTTTCTTCGTGCTGTTAACTTAAATTATTCGCGAAAGACTAAACATAATTTCAATCTATAATTGGGTTTGGACTTCCATCTAGCGTCGTGCATAAGCCTTGGCATATCGAAACAGGTATTTATATTTGGTATTATGTCCCAAAAAAATGAGACGTTTCCAATAATTCCTCGTAATCGTCTCGAGCATGTTTCTTCGTCAATTAGTTCTTAGAAAATCTGCTAATTCTGCTTTCACATGACTTGATTGTGTTTGAACGTTGGTATCATATATGCATGAAATTATCCTATTGTTCAATGAATTCCAAGCAATCTTCAATCTCACAAATAATAGAAAAATTACTCCAGACGTACTGCCCATTTTTGATTCAAATAGAGCACACAATGTAATTTCACAGAAATGATGTTGACAAGGAAGGTATAGTAAACCCAATTCCAGTTTCTGCTCTAAAATAATAACTACACGATTCATTATTTTAGAAATTGGAATAATATGTTGTATTGGATCAAGCCACCACGAAACCCTCAGCTGCGCTTCAATCGATTAAACATTGGGACACAGTCCCGGCCATTTCCAAACCAGCTGATCTTGATATTTTGGGAATAATTGGTTTCTATCTATATAAGAAATAATCACCTCGTTCCAGATGCCGCCGGAAGTAATTTTTCATCCCAATGTAATACGCCTGTTGTAAACTTGAAAGTCGATTTAACTGTTACTGCTATTTGTTTCACGAAGACGTCACAGTGTTCTTTGATTAAAAATGATTTAATTATTGAAAAATCTTATACGCGGTTCTGATTAAATGTAAATAAAAATTCAGATTTTATTTTATTGTTTGTTTGATCTATATTTTACTGCTTCAGCGTTTATAGTTCTCTGTTGGCCGCAATGAAATTGGTTCCATTGTCACACCAAATTTGTTCTGCGGTATGCCGCGTCGTGATATAAATTGCTTTAGAGCCGCCAAAAACGAATCGGTGCCTTAATAAATAAGCATACAGAAACTGCTACTTATGCGTTGTCTGCTGGAGCAGTTTTTTTTTTACTCGTTTTAATGTAAAGTGGTCGAGCATAATCCACATCCACCTTTAAAAAATGGTTGACTTTGAGTACATCTCGCTGCTGGTAAATCGGCCATTTTCTGTCCGGCTTTGTGAAAATGATATGGAAAACATACAACGTACGATTGTAGGCAGTGTTAAATCATATGTCTGGCGCCTATAATCCAATATTTACTGCGTACGACACTCAGTGTCAACGAGTTGCCAGCATGCATCTGGCGAATGAACATGAATATCTCTAATTAATAGTTCACATACTCGGTGGTTCTTCGGTATAAGATGACCGTATATGTCGCGAAATATGCTAGCGCTGATTTGCTTAACCTCTTGCCGTTGTAAATAATTATGCTTCATTCATTTCGACAGAGGTGATCAAATTATTGTGATATTTTTTCGTCGTTTTGGTCGACCCATTCTCAATATATAAACCAGTGTTTTTCGAATATTGGTCAAAGATGACAACTTTGTTATCAGGAGAGTACTACTATGTTATCGTCGTTATTGGTTTCTGTTAACACATTGGTATATTTTGACAGTTCTTCTAAGTTCATTGTATCAACATTGGTTATTGTTTCTTTTTTATTTGCCAGTCTTGTTCATTACCATCGGGTCCGCGGAGTTGTCGCATCGAAAGCTGCAGTTCGTTTACCTATAAAGCTTTTCCACGTTCGGGGGACATCGGACAGTCAGTTTAGTACTATCATGCTTTGTTCCATTACAGTGA
The DNA here is from genome assembly GCA_951394425.1 of Tipula unca. Lineage (NCBI taxonomy): Eukaryota > Metazoa > Arthropoda > Insecta > Diptera > Tipulidae > Tipula > Tipula unca. The sequence continues at coordinate 79,336,912 of OX596380.1, forward strand.
ATACCTGGAAATGGTTTTATTATTCTATTGCTTAATGGAAACGAATCATCATACAGAAACATTAATGGAACTATTTTCCCTCTTCCGGAAAGTGTCTGGCTTGGCATCATGTCTTCGTCTTCCAATCTTTTTGAAGAAAAAACTGTAGTAAATACGCCACCATCGCTAACGCTTCCATGAGTTCCCACATCTGCTTAAATAAATGAATATTTAGCATCTACCAGTGCCATAAGTACTACTCTGAATGTATTTTTATAATTATAAAAATGGGAGCCACTATTGATCGGAGCTTGAATCACATAAAATTAGGGGGAAATTCCATTTGGCATCGAATTTTCTGCCACTTTTGTGGTGTCTTTGGTATCTGAAATTATAACATAACATTTTGTTTACACTAATTAAGGTGTATATCGTGATAATTAATTATAAATCTTATTTGCCCACCTTTACTTCTTGTTTTAACTCCTTATTTAGTGCTAAACACACTAAATTATAGTATAATATTAGATATCGAATGATGCGACATTTTAAATAAATAAGAAAGGATATGGTATCGCCCGATGGTAGAAAGCGTAACGTCATGTCTAATCTCTCTTTAATTGGGCTGGCATTCTGCATATTCGCATTCTGTCTGAAAACACTTGGTTCAATTATTTGAAGTAAAATTTCAAAATCTTCAGAAGATGGCAATTTTAAAATTTTCTGGATGGTTCAAGTCACCTCTAATTTACATTACTCTACTTTTGTTCATTAACAACATCCACCATTTAAAATTTCCGAAATCGCATCGAAAATTTAATAAATTGAAAGACAAAAAATTTGACAATTTATGAAAATATGAAATTAAACAAATTGAAATAGTCTTTGAAATTTCAAATTCTGTTTCTGACTGTTTACGTAAAATTTGATCATAAATAAAAAGCGATAGTTTTAAATTAAATTTTAGTTATTCGAAAATGATAGGCTATTCGAAAAAATTTTAATATTCAATCAAAAATTGAGAATTCGAAAAAAATAAAAAAAATTAAAAACTCTGAACTTTGCTTCCAAAATCTGTTTTTGGATAAAATCCTAAAATATGATCAATCGGAGCTAGACTATTTTGTACCCGTTTATGATAGAATCCGACTTGTTCAATGTAAATGGGGTTCTAAAATGGTTTTTACAATTTTTGATGTTGATGAATTGCTTTTTTGTTTCCTGCACAACAATCCTATATACGTTCTACGGTTTTATATGAACTAAAAGTCATTCGTTTGTAATAAACAAAACTGGTGCTGAGCATAATTTGTTTATTGGGTTGGTTGAATTAAGCTTTGTGATTCAGTCTGTTCTATACTGTTAATTTACAACAGAATCTAATTATCTTAGGAATTTTTTTCAATATGCCCTTAGGACATACCAGATTATAATGACATCCTGTTGAAGAAAGTCATGTAATATAATTAAAATTAATTTTTGAAATTTCCAACGAAATCAAACAATTAATGCAAAAATTGATACATCGATATAAATTTCATTTAAATGATGACAATTTTATTTATGAAAATTTTTCTTGTGGTAAATCGAAATACATAACATTTTCTTTTTATAGAGACATTTTATTTGACATCTTGATATTCTGATACAATCTGAAATAATTTATATTCATTTATAATTTGAAATATGAATAAATATATCCATAACAAAAATATTATCTAACGTTATTAAAATCAATTCAAAATCTTCTATAAATATCCAAATTATATCACATTTTTTGTGTATAGATATTATTTGTATCGTATCTAAAAACTCTAGAGACGTATAATCAAACCGCGCTTAAAATATAATATTTTTTTGCGACTTAAAATACAAGAAAATGTGAAAATTAGATAGTTACGTAACGTAAAATAGGAAAAAATAGATTATAAATACAATTATTCGTACATGTTATGATGATTAGATTTGTTTAGATAATAAAATAATGATTTAGAAAATTGTTGCTTTAATTATCTTTCACTGATAAGGTTTATGTTAAAGTACCATCGTACCTAATTATCACCTATCCTATATGAGACCTTTAAAATTCTTCTTTCACAAGTACTCAAAATCGACGTGCAAACATTTCTTTAATTTAGCTGTTTACTAGAACATGTAGGTTTCCCCAAGTGGTCTGAATGTTGCATTTTGATAATTTTCACCCGATTTTTTTAAGTCTAATGAAAATATACTTTATGGTGTAATCTCAGTAGTTTATACTTCACTATAAAATATTGGTTGTTTTTGGCAATTGAAAATGGTAAATTCACATTGAACTTACTAATCAATTTCTTAACGCATGCGGTATCTTAACGTACGATAACATAACAGTAAATTTAGTTGTCGTCCCTTTTAATTTTGTCAGATTAAATTTTATTTATCAAAACAAACATTTTGTATTTAAACTAAACCAAATATACAAGTGAATGTCCCGCCATACGTCAGTATTGAACACTAACCAGCAAACGTGTTTTGAGTAACAAACGCAAGATATACACAATTGAATGTAACAAATCCAAGACAGCCAAAAGGCAACTCTATGTATTTGGGACAATGAGTCTTCAAAGAACTGTCTGTACAGGGATTTTGGTCGTTTTATGAGACTGTGAGACAAAATTAACCGGAAAATAATGGTACTGGTAAATGTGCGTGTATTAATTTCAGTCCATCAAGTGTGCTTTTCTATTATTATTATTTATGTACTATGGTTGCCATGGACATAACGAAAGTAAATAAAGTTATGTCAAATAAATCAAAACATCAAACATAACTTATGACAATTCCACTAGTAAATGACATGGGAGAAGTGTCATAATAATAAACGTAAGCACCAACAAAATGAACCGATTTGAACCGATTCATATACATTTAGTGCTTACCATAGCAAAAAACATACTAATACAAAGAATACAAATAGCTATACACAACTATAAAATTGTGTACATTATACTTTGTACGTATACGAAATTTTCAAATTTTTCGCGTGAGACTAGCCTCATGAAACGACCAAAATCCCTGTCCAGATGTTAACTGTAACATGACTTGTAATTCTTATTAGTAAAGAAACTTTCATTTGTTACTGCCACTTGTCTGGCGGTTCCCGCTAAACAATTTTACGAATTCGCAAAATACGAAGCAAAAACGAACTATAAACGAACTTTTTTTTATTCTCTTATACTACCACATTCACGTACATTTACATTACGGTATATATATAGTATATACCTATATATATATATATATATATATATATATATATATATATATATATATATATATATATATATATATATATATATATATATATATATATATATATACAGTGAAATTCACTTAAAGCGACCACGAGGGGACCGGAAAAAGTTCGTGGTTATAGTCGAATGTCGTGTCACAAATATGCATATGTAGCCCTGTTATTTTCTGCATTCTTTTACAGAACAGCGATAAACATTTTGACAGCTATATATTATTGTCATTCATTTCAAATATTTATTTAACAAAATATATTAAATTTCAATTAATACAATATTCATACAAGCATTCATGTGTTTGTACTGTACCAGAGCCACCTATATATACAGAGCCGTAAGGATCAGCCATGTTTTTTGTCGAGCTTTTTCTAGAGGAACTACTTTTTGCATTATCCCATAAGAATCAATGTAAAAATGACCATTTTCGAATTACTTTTCATCAATGAAAAGTTAAATCTTTCAATTCGATAAACACTTTGTGGAATTGATTCTATATTGAATCAGCACATATCTGAAAGTCAGAACCTTAAACCTTTTATTAATTTAATAAACATTAAATCAAAATTAAATATGAATTTATCATATTTATGTAAACATGAATTTATTTGAATGTGTAGGTAAAATAAATAAATAAAACATATATTGTCATCCTTTCGATCGATGATTTTGTCTCTTTTTTAAGAATTAAATTTCACATTTTTTTTTAATTTCGCTTTTTCTATTGCGATCGCAGCATGCTCGTATAAAGCATTATTCTATTTCCTTTTATACATTTGAAAATGTATCACCACATGTTTCTATTTCATTACCTTGTAGCGAAATCGGAAAAGGGATAGAGTGCAAAATTATTCCAATAGGCTGAGATCGCAATAGAAAAAAATCAAAATTGAATTCACGAAATAGCGTAAAATTTAAAAAGAGAACATAAACATCTATCGATAGAAAAAAAATTGTGATATTGACAACTTACAACATTACATAGGGAGTTCCAATAACAGCTGCACAATTTATTTAGAACCATAATTATGCACAAATGCGTAACAAAACTTTACCAAAATAAAATAGAACCGTGCCAGAAGAACTGTGATAGTCATGGTGTTCCATTTATAATCTAAAATCCAAAATTTACGTTGAAATTGAAGTGAAATTAGTTTGAGATTTATTCAAACAAAATCATGCAGCTTTTATTGAAATACCCTTTAAGTATTTTATTTTATTCACAAAAATATAATTCAAAAGGAAACATAACCACACTTTTACTATTTTCTCTTTTCGTCTTGCAGTTTAATTTTATTGCGTTGGTATTTGTGTGTATTTATATCAATTCAATGGAGAAATGCTTTTTTTTCTATAAATTTTATAAATAAATATATCAAAAATTAAACAACTTCTTTGATCAAGCTTTGAATCAATTATAAAATGATAATTGTAGATTCTATTTCAATGTTAAAATACTTAATCCATCGACATTTTCATTGAAAAATATCGCACCGAAAAAAATTTAATTTTTCGTATGATTTGTATAGAAAAAATGTTTTTTTCGTCAATTTTAGTTCCTCTAGAAAAAGCTCAATTTTTAACCTTAGGGCTCTGTATATAGGTGGCTCTGACTGTACACGTTAATTCAGGTATGGTTATAATTAAAAATAAAAAAAAATTAAAACTAAAAAATTAAATGTTAAAAACTGACACTTATGTATGTTTAAAAAAATCAACAATTGATGTTTGCTTTGTGTTTTTTTCATTTTAAGAAAAATTTTATTCAGTTCTTTATAAATTATTCCAATTGCAGTTTTTAATGCGCCATCTGATAAATCACGTGTCCACATAATTTTTTTTATAGTTGATGTAGCCCGAATCGCATCGCCAATGGTTGGTGGCATAAATGTTATTTCCCCGTTTTCTGCTTCAAGTATATCTTCATCATCACTACTAAATTCACCGAATATTATTCCGTTCACAATGTCATCATCAGTTGGAAGTTCGACGGTTATACGAGAGTTATCCACATATTCGAATAATGCCCAATCTTCGGAAGTAGCAAGCTTCTGTAGTGCTGCATTATCTTGAACTAATTGTGCTATCGGAATGTCATCTTCGTTCAAATTTTCGGCATTAATGTTTCGGAATAGCTGTGCGAGACGCAAATTCAGAATCAACCAGACCTGCATGTTAGAAGCAGATTTTGATTGTGTTAGCTGTTACATTATCCCAAGCTTCTGCTATCATAACAATCGCATCCAAAATGTTTAGGTTTAGTGCAACACCACTCTTTTCATCAATTACCTGAACCATCTGTATCACAAGTTTTTTGCAATAATGATGTTTTAGATTTGTTATTAAATTGGTCAATTGGTTGGAGGATCGAAATTGTGTTAGGTGGCAAAAATTCCAATCGGATTGCTTGTAGCTGAAGCAGAAGTCATCCAAGCTTTCGAATTTGCCTCGTAATGAACAGGCAATGTGTGTACGTTTTTGAAGCATCCTGGTTTTTTAAACTTCCCAATTACCAGTAACTTTCGTTTAACGGATCCGTCCATGTTAGCTACTACCAATACGGTTATTCGATCTTTTGCCATTTTTCCACCTGTACATTTCTCACCCTTAAATATCAGAGCTTTGTTTGGAGTCAATCGATAGAAAATAACGGTCTCATCCGCATTAAAAATGTCATTATCAGTGTATCCAGCACATAAAGTTGGCCAAACCTTCTTTATCCAATCTTCTGCGATTGCTATTGGGGCCGAATTTGGGAAAACACTATTCCTGGTATTTGGAAAAACACTACTCTATGCCGTTGTCTGAATCGGTAAATCCAGCTTTCGGAGGAATTATAGTTCGATTTTTTGAATGATATACCGAATTCATTTGGTTTTTGCTGAAGCATTGGTCCATTTTTCGGTACATTTTGACTCCTTTGTAATTTGAACCACGCTAATAGAGCTTGGTCATGTGAAACGGCTTTGATTATCTTAATTTTTATTGATTGAGACTCAAAGCACTTTCGTATAGATTCACGATTCTTCCATATAGTAAATATAGTAGAGTGTGCCACTCCAAATTCAGATGCCAGCTTTGTATTCGATCCTCCTTAAAATTTTCAACTTTAAATGTTCTCCGGTTTGTGTTTACTGAACTCATTTATAATATTGCGGTTAAAAAAAATAATTATTCATTATGGACCTCTTATACATTCAATATTATTAGGCAAAATAGCGTGCAAAGCGCAATAATATTGTTCAAAAACAACTCATCATTAAAGAGCAATGGAATGTTTTAATGCTCAATAATTCTCTTATACAGTCAGTAACATTACCCAACATGGATGATTGCGCATTAAAATTGATCCTGTAATAGGCCCCTTACACAATCATTGCGTTAAAATTAAACACAACTCTTTTTTAATATTTTATTAAATTTTCGTCGCTTTAAATGAATTTTTTATATTTTTGAAACATAAAATCCAAGTCGTTGTAGGCGAATGGTTGTTTTAGGTGAAGTGGTTTTAAGCAAAAGTATTTTACATGGGAAGAATAGCAAAATAAAACTGAATAAACCCACATTGGTTTACAGCACAATCTGGAAAATAATAATTATGATAGAGACAAGAAACTGTAGATGTCGGGATCGACAGGGTCCCCTTGGCAAAGAGTCCGAATAGTCAGCTTTGGCCAATTCTTGAGAACATTCCATCATACAAGAAAGTGTTTACCATTGGAATATACCATGGGAATAAAAACCCAACGTGCGCTGATGCCTTTCTGAAGATATTTATCAACGAAGCCAAATATTTATATCAAAATGGGATAAAATATAAAGGAAAAACATATAAGTTTTCTTTGAGAGCATTTATTTGCGATGCTCCAGCTCAACTATTATTTATTTTGTATTAATTATTATAAATTAATTAATTTGACCAAATATGTTTTCAGGCGTTAAAACTCATTCGGGCTACTTTAGCTGCACAAAATGTCAAATAAAAGGGATCTATATGGAACTATACGTACTACGAACTGACCAATAATATACAGAAAAAGTCAAAAGGAACATCATCTTAAACAAAGCATATTATTAGAATCTATGAATATTGGATTAGTCACAAAATTCCCCATAGATTATATGCACTGTACATTGTTGGGTGTAACCCGACAACTTCTACACCTACTAGGATTTTCTTTGCAAAAGAACGCTTTAGCGGTTATAAATGAAAATCTAAAAGGCATAAGACCTTGTCTTCCATTTGAGTTTGCTCGAAAGAAAGGACTCTAGAAGAACTACAACACTGGAAAGCAACAGAATTCAAGCTATTCCTAATGTACACTGATGTTGTAGCGGTTAAAGAAATACTGCCAGATAAATACTACACTCATTTTTTCCTTCTCGTTTGTGGAATACATCGTACAGCCGACATGTTAACAGAATTTGTAAAGAACTTTTCCGTTTTATATCGTAACGAAAATACATCATACAATGTGCACACTCTGCTTCATTTGTCAGAGGATGTAAAATTATACGATCCTTTAGATAGCTTTAGTGCTTTCCGATTTGAAAATTTTCTGCAAAAATTAAAAAAAATGGTTAAGAAAGGATCATTTCCGTTGCAGCAGGTTGTCAATAAAATTAAATTTCTTTAATAATTGAAGTATTCCAAGCATTGCCTGTAGAAAAAATGTACACAACATTTAAATTGGCTGCTATGTTTCCCAACAATTATTGTATGATCCAAAACCAGATCATGAAAATACATACAATTGATGGGGACGCCGTAACTGGCACATTCCTTAAAAATACGAATAATTATTTCATCTATCCAATAGATTCGACTAATGTCTGAATTTATTGCATGGATTCTGTAATCCAGAGAAAAATTATAGAGAACTGCAAACTTTCAAAATTTCCAATATTAAAAATAAAATTATGAGAATAACAACGAAATCAAACTTTGTATATATTTCGTTACAACATTTTGATTGACAACAAATTCTTTTACATGATATGGCGAAACATCAAAACGTAAATAATCGATACACGGAGTTGTTTGACTCCGACAATGATGCGAATTACGCAAATTTCCTGTGCGTAAATGAGAATATAACTCCAGCAACAAGCACACAAATAAGTTCATCACAGAAGGTATTTTCTTTTCATCCATCAATACCTACTAGTGTAGGTGCCGCCAATCCAGCAGCATCATCTTGCCCAATAAAGGCCCAACTTCCAACGATCACAGATGTTCTTAAAACATTGGACAACCATGGTAATATGATTAAAGTACTATTACGAGAAGTAAAATTATTGAGACGAGAATTAAGAGACTAGCGCAAAGGCAAAATTACAGAAGTTCACGAAGCAGCTGAAACACCAAATTCCAGCAACTTATCTTTCTATAATGTCCGATTTAGATGTAGAAAAATGTTTGCCATGCAAAATTTTGCAGGCAAAAGCGAGCTACACACAATACAAAAAAAATCCATTAGTTAAACTGAGAAAGAGTATGTAAACAAAAATGGCGATGCTATACCTTTTTTGGCGGCATAATTGGATGCCATATTTTTTGACATTTAAACGTAAACATATTTTTTTGTGAAAACGATACGGAAAAAAATTAATTTAATTAAAAATGGAACAATTAAATAATAATCAATTACTTAAAATAATATGAAGACAATTTCCTATTAAAAATAATATTAAATAGCGATGAAGAAGATGAGATGCCCAAAAAGAAAAAAAAATGTTGGGTTCGACCGTACTACCAAGAGCGGGAACAATCGGGGGCATTTCAAACAGTATTCCTTCGTCTGAAATTAACTGACCCAGAGCTGTTTTACAATTATATGAGAATGTGTTCTAAATATTTTTACTTTGTAGCGCCGCCCTATACTCGTATATAATACTATGTTAAATAAATAGTGTGTCATGCACTTGCTTTTGTGTAATTGATCAGAAAGGACGTGTCTTTTATTTTTTCCTTAAATAAAATAATCCTTTCAATTGCACAGCCGATAATAATAATTTATCAACAGGTTATGGGCCCAGGAACGCTCAAGCAAGTTTAAAAAGTAAAATAAGTTTTGCATTAAAGCAAATAAAAAAAAAAAAGAAAATAGTGAATATTCGCATTGTTCGAGAACATTCGTTTGTTTTTTTTTTTTTTGTTGAGTCATTCAATCGAGTTGTGAAATTGTGTTTCGGACCAATAAACGTGTGTCGTTTTTGGAAATCAATAGTCAAAAATTGATTTAAACACAACGAAATTAATTATCGTTCTAAATTCCTGTGTCGATTTAAAACAAGAAAATTAATTAAAAATGCCGAATGACAGTGCGTGGAATGGAATTGAACAACTCAAGGGTAGTGAAAATTATCATACGTGGCAATACACAATCAGAAACTTGTTAAAATTAAGTGATTATGAAAAGTGTATTGTGTCCGGTACTGGTGCAGAAACTGATGAATCTAAATTACGTCGGGCGAAGGCTAGAATTGAGTTGAGTGTTGATCCATCAGTATATGTTCACATAGAAAAATCAACAACAGCTGCTGAAACATGGACAAAATTACAAGAATTGTTTCAGGACAGAGGCTTATCGCGTCGTATTGGACTATTGAGGAAATTGGTGACGATTCGATTGGAAAGTAGTGACTCCATGAATCAATATATTTCTCAAATGTTTGAAACTGCAAATAAATTGAACGGTATCGGGTTTCCAGTTGATGATGAATGGCTCGGTAGTATTTTATTAGCCGGTTTGCCTAACGACTTTGCTCCAATGATTATGGGACTCGAAAGTAGTGGTACTAAGATTACGGCAGATCTTATTAAATCTAAATTACTTGATTCGGAGTATAACGCAAAATCAAACGGTAGTGGTTCGGCATTTTATGGAAACGGTGGAAAAACGAACAATAACATAAAATGTTTTTCGTGTAATAAACGTGGTCATAAAGCAGACAAGTGTCCACAGAAATCCGGTTCCAAGAAAAACGGTAAAAATCCTAACAAGAACAGTAAAGACAATAAAATAGGTAATGCTACAGAAAAATCAGCATTCATTGTAACTGCCGAAACGAATATTAACACAGCGTATTACACCAAACACTGTCATGAGGACGAATGGTTTATTGACAGCGGGGCTTCTCAACATATGTCACCGTTTGAAACATTGTTTGCAGAATTAAAGTCAACGCCAATTAAGCAGATTTCGTCGGCAAGTTCGAATAAAATTGCAGTCAAAGGAGTCGATAATGTGCCGGTAGTAATTGGTGAACGTGAAATTGACTTTAAAGAAGTTTTGTGTGTCCCTGACTTGACTGCAAACCTATTGTCAGTGGCGCAAATTGTTAAAAACGGGAATACGGTCACGTTTAATCAATCAGGCTGTCATATTTACAACGAGAAGAAACAATTGGTCGCTGAAACCAAAGAAATAAATGGTGTATACAAGTTAAACGTTCAACGTTCGAAATGTTTTTCGACGATGACTCAATCGAAGAGTGGTTTAATGTGGCATCGTAAATTAGGCCATATTAACTTCGCCGACATGTGTAAAATGAAAAACGGTCTCGTAAACGGTATATTTTTCAACGAACGAAATGAAATTGAAATAAAGGATTGCGAGGTTTGCAAGGAAGGAAAGCAAACGCGTCGACCATTTCCGATTAGCACAACGCGCTCCGATCATATATTGGATCTCATCCATTCTGACCTTAATGGACCCATGGAAAATCGTTCGATCGGAGGTGCTAAATATATCCTAACATTTATTGATGACTGCTCCAGAAAAATATATGTGTATTTTTTGAAAGAAAAATCCGAAGTGTTTAATCGTTTTGTTGAATTCAAAGCGATGGTTGAAAACGAAACAGGCAGAAAGCTGAAGGCTTTACGGTCAGACAATGGCACCGAATACATAAACAAATCGTTTGAAGAGTATTTCAAAAAACACGGAATAAAACATCAAAAATCCGTTGTATATACTCCAGAACAAAATGGTATTGCGGAACGAGCCAACCGCAAGTTAGTCGAGAAAGCTAAATGTATGTTATTTGATGCAAACTTAGACATATCATATTGGGCCGAAGCTGTCAATATGGCCGCATACATCTTAAATCGCTCTGCCAATGCAACTTTGGATAAAGTTACACCAGAAGAAGTTTGGTTTGGTAAGAAGGTCGAAATTGGTCATCTAGAATTGTTCGGAAGTAAAGTGATGGTCCACGTACCAAAACAAAAACGCCGTAAGTGGGACAAGAAGTCAAAGAAGATGGTCTTTGTTGGTTTCCAAGAAGGCGTTAAAGGTTATCGTTGCATTGATCCAGAGACAAAAGAAATTCAAATCAGTCGTGATGTTGTTTTTCTTTACGAAAATGGTTTCGAGAAGAGTGTTTCATGGAAAGATCCAGTTGCAGTCGATGAATCAGTTGTATCAGCTGAAGTGAGGGATAATGTTTTAACATTATCAAACAACGACGATAAAATCGTTACGAGTACTCCAACAAAAGCTTCAGGTCGGGATGATTCGTCAAAAAATGAAAATTTCAGCGATAATGATCCGACAATAAATGAGACTGAAACTACGTATGAGGATGCTAACGATACAACGTTTGTCCCAGACGACAATGTTGAAGCAGTTCAAAAATTACGACGATCCGAACGAGTACCGAAGCCGCGAAATTTTGATGGGTATGTTATGTATAAGGCCTATGGTTTTCTTGCTGTTGAAGAACCGTCTTCATATAATGAAGCAATTAAACATGAAGAAAATTCAAAGTGGAAGGCGCCTATGAGTGAAGAAATCAATTCCTTGGTGGAAAATGAAACCTGGCAGTTGGTTGAATTACCGGCAAAACGTAAACCAATAAAGTCTAAGTGGGTCTACAAAATCAAACGTGATGAATCCGGTAATCCTGTACGTTACAAAGCCAGATTAGTAGCCAAAGGTTGCTCTCAAATTTATGGAATTGATTATCAAGAAGTGTATTCACCGGTAGTTCGATATTCGTCAATTCGGTTCATTGTAGCGTTAGCAGTTAAAAATGGACTTAAAATTGAACAAATGGATGCTGTGACTGCATTTTTGCAGGGTGATTTAAACGAAGACATTTACATGGTCCAGCCAGAGGGTTTCACAGACGGTTCAAAAAAGGTTTGCCATTTAAAGAGGGCTATATATGGTTTAAAACAAAGTGGACGAGTATGGAACATTAAACTAACGCAAATGCTGAAATCATACGGTTTGAAGAAGTCATCAAGTGACCCGTGTGTATTTTTCAAAAGTGATCTATCATTAATCATTACGATCTACGTCGACGATTTTTTAATTTTTTGGAAAAATCAGGAAACTTTGAAGAGTTTGAAAGTGGCGTTGTGTAATGCATTTAAAATGAAAGACTTGGGTGTTGCGACGTCATGCATTGGTCTACATATCACATACTTTGATGGGGGTATTGCTCTTGATCAAAAAGCCTATATATCAGAGGTGATCGAACGTTTTGGCATGAAATATGCAAATCCAAGTGCAACTCCGAGTGACACAAATCAAAAATTGTCAGTGTCAATGTGTCCGGTATCTGCTGAAGAAAAACAAGATGTTTCTGAGGTACCATATCAGTCATTAGTTGGCTGCTTATTGTTTATTGCTGGGGGCACAAGGCCTGACATTGCATTCGCAGTGAATGATGTGAGCCGATTCAACACTAATTTCGGTCGGCCTCACTGGGTTGCAGTAAAACGAATTCTTCGTTATTTAAAGGGAACGATGAACTATAAATTAAGGTTCAAGAAATCCAATGTCGACGATGAATTATTTGGTTATTGTGATGTTGATTGGGCATCTGACGTCGACAAAAGACGTTCATGTACTGGATATGTTTTTCAATTAAGCAACGGCGCTATCTCATGGAATAGCAAACGACAAGATACAATTGCTTTATCAAGTACCGAAGCGGAATATATTGCTGTCTCCTGGTCGATTCGTGAAGCAATATGGTTACAAAATTTCGTTCAAGAACTTGATAAAAAGGTAGCCAAGTCAATCAAAATTTGGGTTGACAATCAAAGTGCAATTAAATTGTCAGAGACGGATGGCTATAATCAACGTACAAAACATATTGATGTGCGTTACCATCATCTACGTGAGAAGATTGAAGATGGTACAATTCAACTCGAGTACGTGCCTACGGAAGAAAATGCAGCGGATATTTTAACCAAAGCTGTTAGTGGTCCCAAGACGAAACTGTGTTCGGTAAAAATGGGGTTAATAGAGATGCACTGAAAATTAAATGAAATGTATTTAAATTAAATTTAATATTTAAATGAGTGAGGGTGTTCTAAATATTTTTACTTTGTAGCGCCGCCCTATACTCGTATATAATACTATGTTAAATAAATAGTGTGTCATGCACTTGCTTTTGTGTAATTGATCAGAAAGGACGTGTCTTTTATTTTTTCCTTAAATAAAATAATCCTTTCAATTGCACAGCCGATAATAATAATTTATCAACAGAATGTCATCTTCTCAGTTTGACGAGCTGTTAAATCTAGTCGGACCTGCAAAAAATACCTGCACCAAACAAAATTTAGCCAGGAAGAGTATTGAAGCAAGTGCAAGATTGGCTTAGAGCAAGTGCAAGATTACGCTTAGGTGAGAATAATAATTTATTTTCTGTACATATCGTTTAATTAATTGCATAATATATTCTTTTCTAGATATTCAGCTTCTGGTGAATCGCAGAAAAGTTTATCCACTGCCTACAAATGCTCACCAGCTAGCGTGCATTTTATTATCCGTGAAACGACGCACGCCATAATAAATGCACTCAAGGCAAAAGTATTCATTAAAATAAATGAGGAAAATTTGATTGCAGTGGCCAATGGATATAAAGAACGTTGGAATTTCCCACATTGCATTGGTGCAATAGATGGGAAACACGTTTCTATACAGGTATTTACTATATAGTGATTTTTTAATATTCCAGTTATCTAAATTTTAATTCATTTATATAGGCCGCGTCGTATAGTGGTTCGACTTTTTTTAATTACAAAAAGTTCCACTCAATTGTGTTGATGGCGATATGTGACCACAATTATAATTTTATGGTGTGCGATATAGGGGCTGCTGGAAGACACAGTGATGGGGGTATTTTTCACAACAGCAAATTTGGAAAAAAATAATTTTCAAATTCTTTACCGTAAGTGTAAATAACCCTTAACAGCAATAAAAATAACAGCAATAATCATTTAAACCATTTCGTTTAGGATACCACGGCCATCGGATTTATCACCATCGATAAAAAATGTCCCATATGTCTTCGTTGCGGATGAAGCATTTGGTTTGCACGATAATATTTTGAAGCCATTCTCAAAATGTCTTCTTACGGTCGCCCAGAAAATTTTTAATTATAGGCTGTCACGGGCACGTCGAATGATTGAAAATTGTTTCGGCATATTGGTGTCTAAATGGAGAATATTTCGACAGCCAATAATTGCAAACGTAAGTGTTCTATATACAGTATTTTAGTTAAATCATTCTGTTAACTTGAATTTTATAGATTGATACAGCAGAAAATATTATAGGAGCTTGCGTGTGTCTTCATAACTGGTTGAGACAGCAATCCACCAACGCCATACATTTCAGCTGATTTAATCGATGTAGAAAACGATGATGGGACTATCAGTAATGGAACTTGGCGAAATGATATGACGGATAGTATCAGAAATATGCATACCAAGGCATTTAATCCAAGTAAGCATGCCAAGGAAGTACGAGAGAAATTTGCAACATATTTTAATACTGATGGAGCTGTATCTTGGCAAATGGAGAAAATTTAGAGTAAGTGCTATTTCAAGTAATTTTAAAGTAATTTTCCTATATAAATTATATAATTTTAATTGAATATTTGTGTTTTAAATTTTTTACAGGAAAAATGACAAGACAAGAGGAATAAATCAGGACAAGACAAATAAATGATGAATAGGAACTTTTGACGGATCGGTTGGTAAGTATATTGTTATGCTTTTAATAATTTTTTTTCCGACAGGTGTAAAACAATTAAAAATTAAAGAGGTTTTTATGCCTAATGGAAACAATCAATTTTGATGCTTCCATATGTGCTTTTCCTCTAAGAAAATAAATTAAATAAAAGATTTTTTAATATTAAGAATTTAACAATTGTTTTTTTTTTATTTCGGTTAACACCTCCATTAGTTTTAACTGCGCTTCAATATTGTATTCGGGTTTAAGTGCCTTCAACTCCATGGCAATCAACTCCCCAAATACATCCTCCGACGACCGTTGTTTTTGCTCGCTCTGTTTTTGCTCGCTCCTCTTGGCATACAATTTTAATGCCTCTTTTTTCAACTCGAGATGCTCGTCTCTTTTCCCTAAACAAAATAAAAAGTTAAAATTAGATATATAATATATTTATGTATGTATATATATATATATATATATATATATATATATATATATATATATATATATATATATATATATATATATATATATATATATATATATATATATATATATATATATGTCGTACGACAGGAGCCACTCGGTGTAGGCCGCCTTGACCGTACGTGTGAACCTCTAACTGATTCCCATTTTTTTTAATCTCAGGAACATCTTCCACTGTCATATCTGTATATCATATCTGTACATAATATCATATCGATATTCAATGACGGTACTTTAATGGACGGCATTACTTACTTAGAGAAACCGCAACCTCTTCCCAACTCCTTGTCTTAATTATTTTATTCCTATAATCAGCTATATTTATATTCCACAAAGAGGGATGCAATCTTACTGCATCTATTAGATCATCTAAAAAGTAAAAACATTTTTATATTTAGTAACTATATTTATGTATGTTACATGTTTCTATTTCCCGATCCTCCGGAATATACAAGCCAGATTCTGACAGTAAAAAAGTGTTAAAGCATATAAATTATTTGTTAATTGAACAATTTATTTATACATACTTATGTATGTACGGCTGTGTTCATAATAATAGTAGTGAATTTGCTATGTTCATATTAATAGTAGTGTACATTTTACAATCTAGTTTATGATTTCTTTACTACATATATTTTGTTTGCACATGATTCATCAATGCAAAATTGTAACAAAATTGAAAACAAGCTTTACGGGTAAGGACAATCGTTATTTTTTATGAAAATAGCGAAACACTTTACCTCACGAAATTAGCTGCACTACTATTTTTATGAAAACCACTGTACATATTATGTATAAATAAATTGTTTAATTACGATTAATTTAGTGAAATATATTACCGAAGTCATTCGGTGTGGAAAATTGTTCTACAGTATTTATCTCCTCTTCCTACAACAAATATTCAGTCTCTGCAAAAAATAAATTACAGTCAAAATAAAACATAACCACAATCACATTTTAATTATTTTCTTACCATACACAATCGGTGGAACTGGATAATTCTTTACACGCTCATCTTTTAAAATAATAATTTTGTTGTTTACTAAAATATTATTAATTTAAATTAGAAAATAAAAAGAAATATGCATGTACTTACATGCCATTTCTGTTATTATTTTAAAATTAACTATAAAAATTTGACGTCTATTTGCTGATTGGTTGGATATATATTTTCTAAAAATGTTACCATAAAATATACTCGGGTTGAATATATTTTATGGTAACATTTTCATTATTATGGTAACATTACCGGAAAAAAAAGACAAAAACGCATGCAAAATTTTGCTTGTTTATATTGCTGTTCTTGTCATTCACACATAAATTGTAATAAACTAGTGTCTTTTTTTTTTGCCGGCCATACATTTTTCTACATCTAAATCGGACTTAATAAGCAAAAAAAATTTATTAACATTAAATATATTTATAGAAATAATAAAATAATTGTATATACAGCTATAATAATTTAATTAAATTAATTATAAATTAAACGTATATCAATGAAAATATACGAATAAATGAAATAGTGTTTTCCCAAAATTCTGCACTAAGATGCTTGCGGTAATGAAAGAACCAACCAATGATCCAGTCTGCAGAGACAATTATAAGACAGATTGCCAATACTGTCTCGTATTCGCCGGTAAAAGCGCTTGAGATTAGTCTCATACGCGATTTTAGCCACAAACTCTAGACAAACACAAGCCATGATTCCTAAAAATTATATCTTTTTTTTACAATTTGTATTTTATATTTTAATTTTTCTTTAATATCAGACAAACAGAACACATGTTACCAAAGACGAATTTACTGGGTATGATTCAAACGATGAAAATTTTAAATACAGTGTTGTGTAAAACCTTAAAAAAATCAATTAATTATTAATTAGAAAAAATTTAAAATTTAAGTGTTTGTTCAAATTTGTTGTGCAAATCTATAGCAACTTTTTAAGATTTGCGGTGCATTGAAGCGGCATTTACCATTCCGCTTAAGGGAGCACTTGTGTCCAAAATGGTTTTGTACATAAATCGATCCATCGTATCGTTTCTTTCGTAAAATAGACCAAGACCCTGACCAGAAAAGCACGTCCACACCATTAGCTATCCACCTCCGGTACCTCTACAAAAACAGGAATTCAGGCGCTGCCCTTTCTTTCGTTTTACTTCCCATCGGAGTTAAGGAAATGAAATTTCGACTCGTCGCTGAATAAAATGGATATCCATTTTTTGACATCCATTCAGTGGTTTGAATTGTTTATTGCAAGCAGAAAACTTTTCAAACCATTCTCAATTGCTCGCCTGTGGACTGTACTGGCAGTTTCAGTTAAATTCAACGCCTCAACAATCTTTCTTGAACATATAAACGGGCTCTTTTTAATCAACTGGTAATATATATTTGTTCTGCCTTTGCAACGGAAGACGAAACATTCGGTTCGAATTCACGTTAACAGAATTATTTACACAGGGGCTTCTGGGCTGGCTGGATTTTTTTGTGGCTGGCTTCTTTGGTAGCTGGCTAAAGGTCATGGGGTTTCCAGAAGCATGTGCAAATCTTGAATACATTGCGTATCGGAAAATAGAGCAACAAATCATAAACCTACCTCAGACTTATCATAAATATTTGTACTGCTGACTTTTTTAAGGGGAAATTATTCCCAATTTGGTAGGATACATTTTGGGGAAAAATAGAATAAAAAGTTGGGAATTATTGGCATATTTTTCCCCAATTCCCTGGGAAAACCAGAATAGTGTGGCCCTATTGTAATATAAGAATATTTATTATATTACACTAATTTGACAAATTTTCATAAAGAGGACATATTTTGTTACATTAAGCGGATTAACATTTTTTTATTAGTGAATAAATTTAATCTTAATCTGAAAAATCATGTTCCAAACTTTATGTAAGTCTGTTCAGTGTTGCGCTGCTCGGGAATTTTCAAACGGTGAGAATTCGTCATCATTTAATATTTCGCGTTCATCAGCACTTATTTCCGATACTGGCGTGGTGGGTGGTAACAGTGTTGAATTTTCAGCAGTTTTTGGCCTTGACGCTGTTATAATTTATAATTTATAAATATCTAATAATGATAGAATTATTAATAATTAATATTATTTTATGATGAACTTGGACATCGCATGTTGGAAAATATTATTACTGCGAATAGCGGTCTCCGACGGCATTAATATTGTTGGCAACCTGTCGGATCTCGAAAACTGTAAAGTATCAGATGTCTCACGCTAGTTAACTAGCTGTGGATGTTAATATAGAATCGAAAGGAAGATAATGTTCTGCGGTATCACAATGGACGGTTACCAAGTCTAAGTGTGCAGGGAAGCATACATAACCTAGCCCACTTTTCCCATCTTGCCACTTCCCTTGTTAAAGGGCCAAAAGAGTTGAGTTTACTATGTAAGTGAAATTGGCCCGAAAAAACATTCATCCCCAAAAAAGCCTTTTCATAATGTGTCTACAATTAATGTTAGCTGTAATTGAATTTTTTTTACAAAAATCTTCTCAAATTAAAGAAAATTGAAAGTATATTTCAAATTTAATTTTTTCAATAATTTTTTGAAACACACTCAATAACGTTCATAATAATAATAATAAACAGTTTTTTAAAGGCCATTGTGTCAACAATCCGGAACGAATTGTGCAGCGATCTCTGAAAGGAGAGCCACCATATGGTAGGCGCAGAGGTCGTTGCAGGCGACGATGGCTCCACGATGTAGAGAACGACTTGGCCTCTTCAGATTGTCTTAGACAGTATGAAGACCATGCTCAGGATCGACACCGTTGGAGCCAGATTGTTGACTCAGTAAGGGGAGAGTAATGGCCTCTGCGCCTACCATATGGTGGCTGTCCTTTCAGAGATCGCTGCACAATTTGTTCCGGATCAGCACGCAAAACGTGACCGAGCC
Source organism: Tipula unca (assembly GCA_951394425.1). Classification (NCBI taxonomy): domain Eukaryota; kingdom Metazoa; phylum Arthropoda; class Insecta; order Diptera; family Tipulidae; genus Tipula; species Tipula unca. The sequence continues at coordinate 79,356,553 of OX596380.1, forward strand.
AGCGTATTCGCTTCATGGACAATATCGGAAATGTACATATTATCTTCATCAGATTTCTGATATCACGTTTTGGGTCGTAAATCACACACATGATTCTTCTCGCAAATGTAAGGAGCCATCTTTCGTACTCATTCGTCAGCCCCAAACTTACATTCATACATAACAACGGGCCTGGCTTTGTAATATTAAGCTTCACCGCACATGATATGTGTTTAGATTTTAGCAGTGGCCTTAGAGGGTACAAAGCACATCTGCCAGGTACCAGCCGTACTTTAATATCTTCACTCACATTGGTTTCGTGAGTGTTAAAAGATCCCAACTATTTGAAACTCCTAACTCGCGCAAACGTGTAGTGGTCACTACTAAAATACTGATGTGACATTGTCTCTATAACCAGAGATCATGTATTTTATTTTGGACTCATTGATTTGGAGTTCAACAGAAGCTAAAAACTCTACAAGCGGATTAAGTGTTTCCTTCACTCCAATCATAAGTCATCTGCATATACAAGCACCTGATTGGACTGGTGATATAAGATGTACTCCAACATGAGATTAAAGAGTAACGGTGACAGGATCTTCCTGCCGAACATCCGAGCTAACTGCAAAAATTGTTGTTAGCCTGTTCTCAACTTTAACACAGCATTGAGACTTCGTCACTGTCGTTCTACACAACCGTACCAATTTTGTTGGTATTCTATAGGTATTCCAGAGTAGAGCACAAACTCGCTCGATTGATCGAGTCATTGGCCTGCCGGAAATTGAGCAACACCTGATGTACGGGAATGGACGTCTTTTCGTGAAGATTGGCCATTTACAGATTTTCGGGCTAACTTCACATCCGTGAGTTAATTGGCAAACATGTTCCACATTTTGTTATATTCTTGTTGATTACTCCCAAAATTGTAATACCCTAGCCATTTCTGGATTTTTTTCCATCGATTCGACCAGGCAATCTAGTGTTTCTCAATTTAATTTTTATGATACTATTTTTACGATATAGTAAAAAATTCAATTAAAATATTTTTATAAAAATTGTAATAGCATCTCTACATATAAGTACAAAAAATTCTTTGATTTATTTTCCTGCATTTTTGCTCCTGAACGTAAATTGGTTATCGATTTTCAATCACTTAATTTGTATCAATACAAACTTTATATGTTTAAAATGTAAATAATGAAATCGAGAAATTGGTAAACAAAAGGTATCAACAATAATACTTTGGCCAAGCCAATTCACTAAACTCTATAAGGCGACTCAATGGCAAGCAGGTCAAAGTTGTCATTCTAAAAAGTGTATACTACTGAGGAAACATAATATTCTTTCGAGTGAAGTTTTTGCTAAACAATCAAGTTCAAACAAGTATACAAATATGTTTATGAAAAATGTCACACAGTCTTTTAGGGCAAGGAAGTTTCTACTGACCAATTTTTAACTGTCACCATTTCGTAATTCAACTAAATACTAATGAAGTTTTTTCGAAGTGATTGTGTCCTAAATTGGCATCTACACACGTGAGATGATATAGTGTCCGGGCTTAACAAATAAATTCATAGATTATCTGACAGTGGATTGATGTGTTTTGATTACATTACTAAACATCTTCAGAAGTTTTTAGAGATCTTTTTTAACATTGATAATTTTGATGGTAAAACGTTTCAACGGACTTTTGGTGATTGCGTTTAGGCTCGGTCAGAATTGATAATCAATTTTTCTAGCATTATATAAATTTTAAGCTACCAAACAAAAATTGACAAATATGTTGGCAACAAACAAAAGATATAAGGTCGATAACATGTACATACGTATTATAACATAAGGGAACAACTGAACTAACTTATTAGCATAAGTCCTCAATACTAATTACTTAGAGCAATTAGGAATACCAAAACTATGTGGATATAATATGTATTTGGGAACATATTTTAAAGGTATTTATTTATGGTAATAAGGGTTTGACTTTTTATTCTGCAAACACAGATGTTAATACATTCTAATATTCTTGTTTAAATTAAAAATACACAACTTAAAATTTCTATTTTCCCCCCGACCGCTGCTGCTAGTGCTATACTCTATGTTGTGTGCTACTAATAAACTATCAAGATATTATTATAAATGTTCGGAACTTCTTTTTCTTTTTGGGTATTTTATGTTGAGCATAATAAATAATTTTTCATACATAGAAGATATATATTTATTTTAATTTATGGGATTTTCCGCAAGGGATGATTTGAAAAAAGTTGTATAAATTTTTATTTATTTTTTTATCTTTCATTTTTGAACAGCTTAATACATTTTATATAGCTTTTTGTTGGGTTATTGTTGCTGTTATTTTTATTATTGTTTTATATTTTAGTCTTCAAAATATAAAATACCAAATCCCATGTTATTGAATTTTACAAGATAAGTAGAGTTAAGACCGATAAGAAATTTTAAGAGTTGTTCATGTTTTGTTTGATAATAAATATATGGAATATATAGTAGCTATCAGCATAACTAAAAATGCGTTTGACATTTTTTTTTCCGAAACCACAAAATTATAAAATGCCCTAAAAGTTATGTTTTTTATTGAAGTTTATAAATTTTTATGTTCGAACAAACATCGATTGAGAACATTATTATTATTTTAATTTTTTTTTTTGACGTCTTCTGCTGACCCCTTCATTCACGCAAAAAGCGGTCGATAATCGAATTCATAACGTGATTATTTATTTTTAGTCAACAATTTTAATTTTTTGTAATGTTAACAACATATAGGATAATTTTAATTTAAGTCAGAAGCAATATCAAATCGAAAATTAAAGCTTTTCCTAAAAATGCGACTCGACAAAAATGTCTACCATGTTAAAAAGTTAGAAGTTAATTTTTTAAGACAACTGGTTCTCCCGTTTTGAAACCTTCATCGTTTCATGGCGAAACGCCTATCGAAAACTTCAAATTGCAATTTCAAACAGCTGTGCAACATAGCGGATGGGTCCCAGCTTAGTGCCGTAATCTTGGCACTAAGGGGCAAGGCTCATAGGCTACAGACAATACCTGCATCAGAGATGAGCAGTGAAAGAATTTTGGAGGAATTGGGCTGGAGGTACGGACAGAGCCATGTCCAAGAATTATGCAAGATCCAGCTGCACTTATAATTTATAAACATAAAAAATACAACACTGCGATGAAGAAGTATTTATAAAATTTCTTCGTATTTAATTAAATTTTTGTCGTTCGATTTCACTGTGCAATATGATCTATGATGCTACGAATGCTATATACTTTGGCTATTATTATATATAATTGCTCTTTTCTCACGAGATGGTAAACAAACACGATCATATGCCCGCAGTTGTATATACTAAAGAAGCAATCAATACCTATTTATAGTGCAGTACTGAAATCGTCACCAAGTTGGCGTAAAGCACTTTTCATATTAACGCCTCGGCTTTGCGCTGCGAATTTTTTTTTTTTTTATTTATAGTATTTAACTTTATAAATTAGATTTATTTGGTTAAAAATGTTAAGTTATATAAAAATTAATAAAAATAATTATCAAATAATTAAATTATAATTGATAATTTTGAAAACTAAAATATTTGATGCAATGAAATTAGTTACGAGGCGTACGCAATGCGTTCCACACTGCGATCCACACTTGACTTCAACAAATCAAAGTCGCGCAAGGCGCTGTCATTTGTCAACCTTACAGCTAATTTGAATGTTTTCCGTTTTATATATGTATATCTAATATGGATTTCGTTGGCAATATTGAATTTATTGAAGAAATAAATTTTGAGGACTGTTTAATATTAGAAGTCCAATCAAATACAATCTTATATGATTTGTCGGATATAAACTATAATAACCAAAGAAAAAAGGATGCGATTTGGGAAAAAATTTCCGAAAATTGTAGTCGATCAGGTAAGTAAAATTTGCATAGTTGGTTAAAAATAAATATTTGATGTTAATTTCTTATTCCAGTCAATGAATGTAAGAAACGGTGGAAGTCGTTGAGAGATCGATTTCGATATCTATATAGTAAGGAAAATAACACAACTAGTGGACAAGCTTCTACTAAAAAAATTGAATGGCAATATTATGATGCCTTAAAATTTCTAATACCAACAATCATTCAAGCTCCGTAAATAATATTGTTACGATCGTGGCGACATCTATGTTTGAATAGCGACACTATCGTTAATGTAAAATTGTTATAAAGTAGAACAGTGTAGAGGTGTCTAGACTTATCTAGACTAATCGAATATTCTGGAGATTTCTAGAATGGTTAGAATATTTGGTATAAATATGCGACACACATTTGGGAGAAAATCAGTTGTGTTTTAACCGTGAGAGTGCTAATAGTAATTAAAAGGAAAGTGTTTATAAAATAAAATAAAGTGTTATTAAAGTGTAATATAGTGTTGTTAAAGTGTAGTAAAATAATTATTGTGAAGTGAAATAATTAAGTTAAATAAGTGAAATAATTAAATTAGTGTAATTAATCGGAATAAATAAATTTAGTGTGTTCTAGAATTTACATCGTTTGTTTTATTCACAATCCAGTGATCGAACCTTGAATTTGACAAGGCAAAAACGTAACAATATTAATAAATTGTATATAGTCTAATATAATTTATTAATCTGTTGACCAATTTGTATAATTTTAGAGCATTCAGCAACTATAATGAGAGTAGTAGTTCTTCAGAAAGAAGAGTAGAGAGCAGCAGTTCCTCTTCATACACAGCTCCGGCCTCGAGGACCGGTAAAAGAAGAAAAGATGAGCTGGAAGACTCGCTTCTGCAATATCTGCAAACTCCTGAGGAAGAAATCGACAGTGACAAAAATTTCGCTCTCAGTTTGGTTGACACATTGAAATCCCTCTCAAGAGAAAAAAATGCCCTAGCTCGCATTAAAATTCAACAAATTTTATATAATTTAAAATATGACGAATTTTAGTAATTCTAGCCTTTATATACATATATATAACGTACATATAATATATCCCCATATATATATGTATATATATATATATATATATATATATATATATACAAACTTTTAATTTGTTTATGCCGAAAAAAATAAAAAGAGTGCGTAATTAGTTGGATTACAATAAAAGTGTATTAAAAGAAATTACATGAGATTTTTTAATTTATAAATTGTTCTTGCCAATTTACTTTTCCTTCGTTGACAAACCATTCAGCTAGTTCTTCTCTATTATTTATTACTTCAACTGAACTAGGTGATGTAGATGATGTTGACCCTGTGGTTTTAAATTCTCGAACCGGAAGTCGCTGAGATTGTTTTAAAATATTATGTAAAACTACACAGCACATTACTATGTCTATTGCGTAGTTCGGTTGAGCAAACATTCTTACTAGTAGTATTCGCCAAGTGTGACACAATATCCCGAAGGCATTCTCTATCATTCGTCGAGCACGAGATAATCCGAAATAAATTAATTTTAGTGTGTTAGTACTAACTAATTGAAGCAATAATCTAAATTGATCTGTTTACCTATAATAAAAAATTTTTTTTTGTAAGTTTGGTTTTTCCCTCCAAACGGTCTTAAAAGGTTCCGCTTGAGTGGAAATGCCTCATCAGCAACCAAAAAATATGGAAATTTTTTATTACTATTCGGGAGAATGTCATCTTCAGGTATTTGAACTCCCCCGTCATTATTTAACCATGCTTTTCCAAATTCTGATGCAGCAAAAATGCCTGCATTACTATTGGAACCATATCCACCAACGTGAGCCATCGTAAATCGATAGTGTGCATCACAAACTGCTAGGAGAACTATAGAAAAATGCTTTTTATAGCAAAAATATTTTGATCCGGATTTTCGGGGTTTAAACATTTGTATGTGTTTCCCATCCAACGCTCCTAGACAGTTTGGCATTTGCCACAACCGGTAAAATTCATTTCCAATTTGTTTCCAATCGTCAGTGGATCGGGATCCCATGTAAATTGGCAGTAACATTTTTACTATGGCAGCAGAAACTTGTTTTACAATACCACAAATAGTAGAAATGCCCTGAAATCTATTGCTAATTTCGTAAAAGAAATGGCATGTGCTAAATGGCTGTACCGATACAATTAAATCATCTATAAGTATCTAGAGTATAATTTTTCTAAATTTACAAAAACTTACATTAATGTAATACATAATTTTTCTTTTGCGCTAATGCTCGTTCGGAATTTTGACCCTGGACCCTGAATTTCATTTTTAATGGCATCCATTATCATTTCAAAAGTATTTTGTTCCATTCGAAATAACGTAAAATATCTAAGAAAAAAATTTATAATTATTGTGACTACTGTTTAGGAAGATACAAATTTCATACCTATCTGGATATTCTTCCAACTGTTGACATAAAGTCCAGTAGTATCCAAACGCCTCTCTTTTTGATTCCGTGTTAAATTTGTGCACCCAACAACTACGATTTTTTTTCTTCCGTATAATTGTAAATAAATAAGTACCAATTATTTTTTTCCTTAAGAGATTACTTCTTTTTATAATTGCCATATTTGTAATTTAAGTTATTTATTATTATTATTACGTCAAAATTTGTAACTTCGCCACGACTTCATAAATAAAACTAAATTATATTTGACAGCTGCAAAAATAAAACGACGAAGCGTCGCTCTAATATGAATGAGTGATAGGCTTCGTATTTGTGGAATATGAAAAAGTCGAGGCGAGGCGGTAATATGTTAAGTGCTTAATAGTTTATAGTCATTACCATGATTTATTTTATGGTAGCCGAATAGAGTATAATGTGGTGGGTTTGTTATAATTTTATGAAAACCGTTTCTTAGTGTAGCAGCAATTTCGCCTAAATGCTGGTCCCATCTTGTATGTTTTCTCCTAGGTACGCCCTCATCGCTGCTATTATCGTATAACTCGCTCCGCTGCGTTCGACTGTGGCGAGTAGACCGCAATTTTTGAATCAATAATACCAAATTCCTTCAAAAGATTTTTCTATTCATTACTTTTAAAGGGAACACCGCCCTCGTTAGCATAGTAAGTAGCGTCCTTGCTTTGTTATTCCATGGTCTCGAGTTCGATTCCCGGTGGTGACCAAAAATCACGGTTGGGTGTTTTTAATGTGTAAGTATATGTGTTTGTACGGGTATTGCACCGTGGGCCCATGTGGCATTGAGTGCTGGAATAATCCGCCCAACATTAATTTTTTAAGGGAACACCGTTAGCGCTATGTATGACTTCGGGAACATTAAAAATACAAAAAACTTCATTGCGGAGATATTCAATTATTTGTTTAGCTGTCCCCTTGCTAAGTGCATTCAACAGAAAAAATTTGCTAAAGTGATCGAGAACGATTAATATTACAGTGTTACCCCTAGTAGATCTTGGATAAGGTCTCAATAAATCCACGTATATACTTTGCCATGGACGGTCAACTTTATGTGGTAATCCCATGGGTGGTTATATTAGAATTTGGACGATATAATATACGATTTGACGTCCTTTCTCATCGCTGGCCAGAAGTATAAACTGCGTATTTTTTCAAGGGTTTTCATAATCCCTATATGCGATGAGAGTGGCTCATCATGTTCCTTTTTTATGATTTAATTTCGTAAACCAGTAGGAATCCATAACTTCCATAATGACGAGTCAGCTAGGGACTGGTGATTATGTGGTTCTAGATGATGATTACCATCTACTTTAAATACAGGATAGCTTTCAGGTGAGCTCAAGATTTTGTTTTGATTGCAATTCTGCAATCTCATCATAGTGCACACGTGAGAGCATATCAAGAACTACGTTTGCTTTACCTCTCACGTGTCTTATTGAGTTTTGGCATGAAAAGGTGACATTCCTTAAGGCAAGACTCATATTTTGTAACAATCGGTTTAATAATTCAGTCTCAGAAAGTCGCCGTTCAAGTCGCGAATTTAATTTTTGTAGACTGAGGGCAAATTCTGCAAATGTTTCTATATGTGATTGATGTTTCCTTATTATATGTTCCATAATTACATGCTCATAAATAGAAATAATTAAAATTTATGCTCATACATAATTAGCGCTAAAAAAATAGGACAACATCGCCGTCTTTAGAATCCACGGTACGTTTTGGTTGTCTTTTCTATATATATCCAAAACAATTTTTCCGCCCGTTTAGAGAGAAATAAATGGAGAATACGAGGCAAATTAGCTTCGGGGTATTCATCATTAACAGCCATTTGTGCCAGTCTGTATAAAAAATCGTGGATGTTACTGGATTTAGTTCCGTCGAAAGACAAATTCTAATTTTGTTTCAATTTATAACCACAACCCAACTTAAAGTGAGGATCAGTCCGTGGCAATTCGTTTTAATTTTGGTTTACCCCACTATTAAAAGAAGTACTCTGGTTATGTGATATTTGATCTACATTTCTGTGATAGATTTAGCAAAATGGCTGTGAAATCGAGGTTCAATAAATGAAAAATCCTAAAGCTGACGGGGTTCATCTCTGAAATTATTAGGCTGTACTCTAACGTTAGCAAAGAGATCTTTGCCATAGTTTTGTTGTGGCTTAGGTTCTTTTAGTGGAATATGATTACCCGTGACACCATTGGAATTTACAGTTGTAAGGTGAATATTTGAGAAATTAGGATTTGATATTTGGGCATGTGTTTGATCATTTGGAACCGCAATACTAACATTTACAGTTTAAATTATTTTTTAACATTTACTGTTGGTATTGAGGTTGGTTGCGTCCGATTTACTGTTACAGTGGATGTGACAGTGGCTACAGCCCCTGATGTTAATATTATTTCCCTAGCATCTTTATACAATTTTACAATCCAATTAAAAGTTCGCCTCAAATTTGATAAAAGGTAAGATATATTTGCATCTTGTCCAAAACTATTAATTAATCTTTCAACGCGATCCTTATAATGATTGCATTATACTAGCATAGGCACTATTACTTCAACTGGAGGTGAAACTCCAATTACTGATAAGGCTTTTCATAAATCTTCCGCTTTAGACCGACAAACATTAAGCTCATCTAATGGGTTTTCAACAATATGAGACATATGGTTTATTATTCTTCGCATTCAGGAATTGATAAATACGCTAAGATCCATTATTTTAATTTATATGAAATAAAATAAAAATATTGACTAAATATACAAACAAAAATAATAAATAATAATAATATTAAAAAATAGTGACGTTACAAATATAATTAATTTATAGTACAAGCTGATTTGATCATTTAGTACGGTGATGAAGTTTCAGACTAAGTTGCTCTTAAACAGTGAGTATAAACTCACTGTTTAGCATAGCTTCATGTGAAATAAGATTTAAGTATTTTACAGCGGCTAGGTATATCTGAATGTGAATCTATAATAAATATCAGAGCGATAGCAAGTGAAATCTTCCTCAAGTCAACCCTGACAAGTAAAATGATCTTAAACATTATTTAATCCTTGCCGATATTTAAAAATGAGAATACATTATTTCCCGGCTGATGTGCTCTTAAGTAGACAACATGAATGATAATTGACAAGAAGCATGTAATCAACATGAATCGAGTCGGTTAAACGCCATGGATCAATACATAATTTCGTCATATACATATAGGGTTAGTCTATAGATATGAATAACTACAACCACCCACTGGTCTATCATAAAAGTACGTATATGTCAATATTTTAGCTGGAAGTTCCACGATTTCTAAATCCATCTAGTGAATAACTTTAAATTTATATAAATAAATTTACAATAAAGCTCTCCTGTGATATATTCGCTTTTTGGAATAATATTTTATTTTCATTCATTTTGGTCACACTTACATTCAAGGGAATAGTATATTGTACGAGTATAATTAGGAGGAAAAGTACTGCATTCCCGGACGGTTGTGGAAATTGGAAATTGATGTATCTCGCATCATAAATTGTTTTGCGACTATGTTCCATCATATTTCAATATTGAGTTTACAAACACACCTAATTAAAAGAAACCAAATATATGAATGTACTCTCTTTCTTTTTGAATTATGTTAACCGTTATATTCTTATTGCATTTTATAATACCATTAGAAAAATCGGAAGGTATATAAGTCGTGTTTTTTAATTCAAAAAAATTTCTTATTGGAATGAAGTTCTGGATAGAATTTTCTCATTTTTTCAGTTAAAATCCAAATGAATTTAATATTTTATCAATAAATAAGATACATTTAATGTTAAACTACACATTTTAATTCACTATTATCGAAATAAAATCAAATTTAACTTTATTTTTCAATGTTCTGGATAAAACATTGGTTTTTTCAAGTTCGCGATAAATTCATAGTACACGAACTCGAAAAAAAAGGGAAATTTTAAAAGGAAATATTTTAAACAAATATTTTTCATTGTTTTATGCTTGATACTTGTATTATTTCACAATAGACGTCAAAAAATATAGTTAGAAGTTGAAATTTATTCAAATAAATAGAACTTAAATTAAATATATTGGTTAAACTAAAAAAAAATTCCCAGTATTATTCCCGATGTTCTTATAGAACTTGAAGTTCTGTTAATAAAAAAACGCACTTATAGTCTTTGATTGGAATAAGTCGTATTACAACCTATGTATAATAGATATCAATAATATAAATATAAATATAGTGAAGTTAGTTTTATTAATTATCTCCACACCATATTGTGTAATACAACATTTTGGCGACGAGAATTGTGAATTTTTTTTTTTCTTGAAACAGTGAAAGTGCGTCCTATCGAAATCGCAAATAAAAAATATTGCAACCGCGTGTGTGTACAGTGAACAAAATGGACGTCAATCAATTTAAAGAATTGTTGCAAATAATGCAAAAGCAGAACGAAAAGCTGGTTGAGGCAATGTTCAAGGAACAAAAAATCGGATCACCGTCAGTAGCAGTGCCACATTTTCATGCTTTCGAAAAAGATAAAATGAATTGGGAAACTTACCTTGTGCAAATAGAACAACATTTTATGGCGAATAAAATAGAAGAAGAGGCGGTCAAGCGAGCATCTTTCCTCTTAAGTGTAGGAGACACATCACTGGAATTGCTTCAAAAACTATTCCATAACGATCTAATGAAAAAAACCTTTCAAGATTTGACTAAAGCGTTAACTGTTCATTTTGTGGAAAAAAAACAAGTGCTCGTGTCGCGGTGCAATTTCTACAAAAGTCGCATAATGCCAGAACATTCATACGCAGATTGGATTGCCAATTTACGCGGAGCAGCGCGAGATTGCGCATTTGTTGGTTCAAAAGCTGGATGTGAAGAACCTTACACCGAGTGGGAAATTAGGGATATGCTGGTCAAGCATACACCACATGAGGCGGTCCGCAATGCTGCGTTGCTGAAATCCAACCCCACACTGGATGAAGTAATCGAAGTAGCACAAGCATATGAATGCTCTAAACGATCCTGTGCAGTTATCAAAGAAGGAGTTCAACCTACCATTTCCGATTCAACTGTAGTCAATTACATAAAACCAACGGAGGGTCATAATCAACAGCGGACAAATCAAAGAAGAGGTCGAAGTCGAGGCTATAACCGGTCACGTAAGTTTAATAATAAATACTCTTCAAACAGCTTAAAATCGTGTCCTGAGTGCCAAGAAGCCCATGAGCATCGAGATTGTAGACACATCACATCTATTTGTGACAAATGTGGAAAGAAGGGTCACATCGCCAGCGTATGCCAGTCAATCAATCGGGAGACATCAGTAAATCATAATCGACCAGGAACACATCGTGGACGCGGTCGAGGTCGAAACTACTTCTCGAGGAATCACGTAGTTAATGAACTGACTGATTTTCATTATATAAACTCTGTTCATAACCTAGAAACAGAATTCCGAGAAGAAACCGATCAAGTGTCAACCACAATGATGCAATTTCCGAAAAAAAATATGGTCGATATCAGTGTTAACAACAGACATATCTCTTTTCAAGTTGACACGGGAGCATCTTGCTCTATGGTTGGACTTGAGGGATACTATCAATTGGGCTCTCCAGCATATGAACTGACGAATAAGGTTCTGAGGGCTTATGGCAACACCCGCGTTCCGCTCAAGGGAGTTGTTAAGGTGCAAGTTATGTGGGAAAATAAGCAGTGCATGCTGCCACTTTTGATCATCGACAACAACGAAGCATCAAATATTCTTGGTCTAGATTGGTTCAAGGCACTAAATTTTGAACTATGGACATCAACAAATCGTAATCTAGTCAATATCTGTTCGGTGCTAGGTACGTCTCAGCAAAACCTAGTCGAGTGTGCTTCGAGGATTTGTGCGGATTACCCGAATCTGTTTTCGCCTACTCTCGGATTGTGTAACTCTTTCCGGGCGGAAATCACATTGAAACCTGACTCTCGTCCAAAATTCTTCAAGCCTTACAACGTACCATTTGCTTTGAAGAAGGATGTGGATGAGGAGATTCAGAGACTAGTGTCCAGCGGCATCCTTAAATCAATCAATTTTAGTCGATGGACCGCCCCAATTGTAACGGTAAAAAAGCCAGATGGTAAAGTCAGAATATGTGGAGATTTTAAAGTTACCATCAACCCACAAATAGAAATCGATCGGTACCCAATTCCGCGCATTGAAGAATTGTTTCACAAGCTTCAAGGAGGGCAGTTCTTCACTAAAATTGACATAAGCGATGCCTATCTTCAAGTCGAGTTGTCAGAGGAGTCTAAGCAATTGACGGTAATTAATACACCCTCTGGCCTTTTTCAATACCAACGTCTACCGTTTCGAGTGGCCTGCGCTCCTGGAATTTTTCAAAGGTTGATGGAAGAAGTTACCGCCGGTATTCCAATGTGTGCGGTGTATCTAGATGACGTAATCGTCACTGGAGCGACCAACGAAGATCATCTTCGAAATCTCAAAGAACTGCTGAGCCGTTTTGACAAGTATGGTCCACGATGTAAGAAGGATAAGTGCACGTTTGCAGTGCAGGATATAGAATACGTAGGGCATATCATCAACGCACAGAGCATATATCCATCAGAAAAGCGATTGGAGCCATTGTAGAACATGCCGCATCCTACTGATGTCAAACAAGTAGAGGCATTCATTGGCAAAATAAATTACTACAATAAATTCATACAGAATTTTGCTTCAATTGACGCTCCACTTAATGAGCTCCGCCACGTGAAATTCGTTTGGACCAATCGACAAGACACCGCTTTTCAGACACTGAAGTCGCAGCTGCTAAAAGCGTCCAGATTAGTCCACTACAGAAAGGATTGTCCAATCATCCTTGCTACAGACGCATCTAAGTACGGTATTGGTGCTATAATTTCGCATCGTTTCCCAGATGGATCCGAACACCCTATCGCTTTTGCGTCAAAAACATTATCGACAAGTCAGCAAGCATACGGTCAAATCGAAAAGGAGGCGCTTTCTATTATTTATGGAGTGACGAAGTTCCATCAGTATTTATACGGCAGATATTTTGAGTTGCTAACGGATCACAAGCCATTAACCACAATTTTTCATCCAAACAAGAAACTGCCAGTCGCAACTCTTCAAAGACTTCAGCGTTGGGCTATTGCGCTCCAGGGTTATAAATATACTATCAAATATCGTCCAACAGAAAAACATGCCAACGCAGACGCATTATCCAGACTGCCAGCAGGCAAAGATGAGGAGTTTGATCACTTTGAAAAAGGTTTGATTAACATGGACCTTATAAGTCAAATGGCACTAGCAGACTTACCTATAAATTCTTCGCTGATCGCGAGGGCAACACTCGATGATCCAATTTTAACAAGAGTTTCACGTTTCATCCGAGACGGATGGCCGAGTGTTCTTTCCAAGACGGATAGCGCGCTTAACCCATTTTACAATCGAAAGTTTGCTTTATCTTTACAGTCAAATTGCATTCTTCTTCAAACAGAACATACCCGAGTTGTCATTCCAAAAGCAGTCCAGCTAAACGTACTTCAGCTTCTACACGAGGGTCATTGGGGGTAACTAGAATGAAACAGATGACTCGGAGACACATTTGGTTCCCGAATATTGACAAAGAAATAGAACGAATCGTATCAGAGTGTAAAGTGTGCCAGTCAAATATGAGTGAACCCAGGAAGACATTTTCCAGTTGGCCGGCTGCGAAGCATCCTTGGTATCGTATCCATGTTGATTTCGCAGGTCCATTCTTTAATAAGATGTGGTTAATCTGTGTGGACGCTTTTTCTAAGTTTCCGTATACCGTTGAGCTGAAAGATATCACTGCAGTTACCACGGTACAGGCGCTTCAATCAATCTTCGCAATTGAGGGTCTACCCGTAACAATAGTGTCTGACAACGGCACCCAATTCACGTCAGAAGAGTTCCGAAAATTTTGTGAGCTTAATAGTATTAAGCATCTGACGTCAGCACCATTTCACCCAGCTTCGAACGGGCAAGCCGAACGGTTCGTCCGAACTTTCAAAGCATCTTTCACCAAAATCATGGCAGAGAAAGACAATAGACAAAAAGCTCTTTTTAAGTGTCTTAATACTTACCGAGCTACTCCTGATCCATCTAGTGGTAAATCTCCAGCAGAACTTCTACACGGGCGACAACCGCGTACTCTCATATCAGTCTTAGTACCGAATCCACAACATCAGCATTGTGAAAAAACGTCGAAGTTTTACCCAAGTCAAGCAGTGTACGCCAGATATTTCGGACGTGGGGAAAAGTGGATTCGGGGAATAATCTCTAAAGTTATAGGACAAAAAATGGTTATCATAGAGTCATCGCGCGGAGTCTGTAAACGCCACCATAATCAGATTCGTCTAAAGTCTCCAGAAGTCCGACGACCAACTTCAATAATAGCGAACGATTTTAACTTGGACCAGAGTTTAGAGCAAGAACCATTACTAGCAGAACGATCAGTACTACCGTTGCCATCACCTAAGCTTTCGCCGAAAATAATACAGCGAATGCCAGAACCAGAAGCAGCAACGTCGGTCTCACCAAAACCATCCGCATCGAGAGATGAAAACGGTAATGCCAACCAGGCCAACTTACCTATAGACGTTCGTCGCTCAGAGCGACCCCGAAATAAACCATTACGGTATAGGCAAAATTAAGAGGTGGAAAATGATGTATCTCGCATCATAAATTGTTTTGCGAATATGTTCCATCATATTTCAATATTGAGTTTACAAACACACCTAATTAAAAGAAACCAAATATATGAATGTACTCTATTTCTTTTTGAATTATGTTAACCGTTATATTCTTATTGCATTTTATAATACCATTAGAAAAATCAGAAGGTATATAGTCTTTGATTGGAATAAGTCGTATTACAACCTATGTATAATAAATCTCAATAATATAAATATAAATATAGTGAAGTTAGTTTTATTAATTATCTCCACACCATATTGTGTAATACAACAGAAATTAACCACGGGAGTCCGGGAATGCACTTTTCCTCCGAATTGTACATACTATTTTTTCTCCGATCGGACTTTAAAACGAATATAAACCCAAAATAATTTTTAGTATTATTCATTAATTATCATATTAAGAAATCAAAACAAAGTAAAAAATCGAAAATAACATAAAATTATTGCTTAGTTAGCCACGACATCATAGACATAAGTACATTTTGTTTTGAATATAAACCCGGCTTAGGCCATAGAAAAAATATTCTCGTACTATTATTACTTGTTGCTTAGCAACAAATACATCATATTGGAATCAAGAGCTTTTCGTTTCGAAAAAACAACGGAAAGATATACATATTTTTTCCTACGATCGGAGGAAAATATTTTTATTTATATAAAAACACAATACATTTGATTTTCTGTTGGTTTTCGTTAATTTTTGTTCGATCACCGAATTTTTTTATTCTGTTGTTCTACGCATACGTTTACATAATAACAACAACAATATGTATTTGCGTTTGCGATGATGGGCTTAAAAATTTTAAAAGTTTTCTATGTTGGAAATTCATAAAAGGAACAATTTGTTTAACATTTTCCTAATTTTCAATAGTTGACGATATTTAATGAGTATGACAAATTGTTCATTCTAATCGACGGACAATTTCATCTTTCATATACATATTTACATTATTTAATTTTACAAACTAGCTATGTATAATGAATTTTATGAAATATTTCGTGATCATGTATAAGAATATTCAAGGAGATGTAAGTTTGTTTTTGTTTTTTGAAAAAAAAACTGTAATAGGGTTATTGAACTATATTTGAGAAAAACATTATCGACTTGATGAATTATTCAGCTTTGCGTAAGTTTGAAAACTAGAAAAACTTACAATTGAATTAACAATATAATGGTAGAATATTTATTGATCTCCCAATTTGATAGTATTTGATATATATTATTTGATCAACATCAAATAATTGTACAAATAATATAATAATATATGATTTAGGTGAGTGATATGATATAATTATATTATAATAATTTATTATTACATTTTTACATTTATTTTAATTTATAAATATTTATTTAATAAATAATTAATTAATCATTCATTATTTATTCCAGAAAAATATAATAATAATAAATTAATTAAATATTAAAATTTACACTGCAACCAAATTTGCCATGCTGTGAATCTGTGATGTGATATTCATAAAGTACCGTGATATCAAAGAATGTTTAATATTAATATTTACATATTCTATGGCGATGCCACAATTGTTCCTGAGTTTTAGCACAAATAATATAATAAACCAGATAAGAAAACGAGAAGAAACAATAATCCAAATAATTTTTTCATTTAAAATCCAAATCCATCTAGCGTGTGACATGGAACCACAAAACCTCTTTTAATGAATCTATAATATATTTTTTAAATTGGTTTGTATCCCCGAAATATTTTTTGTTGCTTTCTTCGGTACTTTTATGATATTTTTTGTCGTAATAAACAAAATAAAGTTTTAAAAGGAAAAACTCACAACCACATGCAAAAATTTTTGTTCAAGGTTTTTGTGTAAATATAATAATAATAAAGCATGAAACAAAAATGTTATATAAAATCAAATTCATTATTGTTTCTGTTGTTGCTTTTATATGAGTCAAGCTTGATAAAGTATGAAGAATGAATTAGTATATTTTGTTCGAGTATTTTTAGTGGCGTGAATTCGAGACAGCTGTAGCGTTCGTTGGAAGCCAATAATTCCAGAATTCAAAAGAAACTTTTCTTGATTATGATTAGTGATTAGAATCCCAAACATAATAAAATTTGGAGCTAAAATTTGTTCGAATGAGTGGGAGATCAAACTGAAATAGTGCTAGAATTAGTTTGCGAGTATCGTCGTGCTTTGCATATAGTGGAACTAGATAATATTTAAGATTCGAAAACAAGCTTTTCACGATAAACTTCGACTCCTAATAAAATAAAAACATACACATATAATATAAAATACTATTTTTATTAACTCAATGATTGTTATTTAATTCATTTATGTAAAATAATAAAAACAAAATAATAATTAATAAATAATACAACTCCCCAAACTCGAATACCCAATTTGTTTATCACCTGTACGTTTTTTAATATTAATTCTTTTAGTTTGTCTCCTGGTATAGGACTTTCTGTAATCACATAACTAATCACGAATTTGTCTGAGCTAAATAAACCCCTAGCCATAAATAGACATATATATTTTGCAGGGACTGGCACTCTATCGCCATCACCGAAATCAACAAGTCCTACGATTTCATCAGCAACACCGCTGTATTTTAAATCTGATCTGATTTTAATTTCATCAAACATAAGAATATGTTGATGTAACCGTTCTGGCATATCCTTTACCTTCATCGCAATTTTTTCTAATAGTTGTATATTAAAACCTGGCTGGAGCTGGCTTAACACATGCCAATTATTGATTGATCTTGTGGTCGGTAGCTGTAGTTTCAATGAATTTCGCAGAAATTCGTAGGCTGTATGTGATCTAAACTCAATACTTTGGGCTAAATTTCGTTGTTTTTGTGTATATATTGTATTTCTACTCCTTTTTTCCAAAATCATTTTACACAACTCTTTTGCATTTTCATTTACGTGTGCTAAACCATCAATGTGCTCTGATATTGATTGTTGCTTTAATATTTTGTATTTTTTAATGATTCGACTTCTCAATTTTTGTTTTAAAGTAAAACCACGAATTTTATTTTTCAGTATCTTGTTTTTTAGCTCCAACGATTTGCATGTTTTGTTTAATTCGGTATTTTTTCTTCGATAAAATAACGTATTTTTCTCATTTCTGAGACAGTTACTGTAGTTCACTTCATTTTCATCTTCTACAAATTTTTCAGAACAAGTTGATTTGTGTAGTTCAAGAAAACCGGTTTGTAGCGTTTTCCGTTTTCCCTTAGCGCATGGATAAGTGCGCAACACGTTTGTGGAGCGAGAGATAATATTGGGTTCCCCGTCACCAGCACCTACTCTAGTAGTTTCGTTGTTACAGGTTGCTTGATAAAAACAAGTAGGTTTTGAAACATTTTGTTTCTTAGGGCCTGAATACACCCTTAAATTTTGAATTGACACAACCGATTCACTGATATGGTTTTTTAAAAATAAAGAAGGATAAGCGTTTTTGTCTAAATTACGTTTTTTAAAAAATTTCTCCTCAAAATGTAACTCGCATATAAAAATTTTTTTTTCACTGTAATTTGAAACGTCGATTTCACATCTCTCCGCCCAGCCTCTAAAGCGGTCAGGGTTTTTTGCAGGGAAACTAAACAACCTGCAGTTTTCATTTACCCTCTTATTTCTCCCACAAATCACACACTTTCCACCAAAATTGCTTTTTCCACTCATACTAATTATTAACTAATTCACTTTACTATTTTTTACGGTAAGAAAATTCAAACTATAGACTAATAAAAACCTCGTTCATTAATCGTATCAAAGAAAATTACAATTGTTTTTGTTTATTTTTATACAAAACAAAATACAAGAGAATTTTAACATATATTCAGCCGCCGCTCACATTTATCATTTGTGAAAATAATATACTTGATACCATTGCATATAATAGGTTGAAAGTAAAATATACATTATAATATACAATACCATTGAAAATTACGGTTATGTTATGTATATATGTGTGTGAAATCTATGTATATTTGATATTTTCTAGTTTATTTTATATTTCACAAATACTTTTAGGAGCGAGTCTATAATATTTTTTTTATATCTCGCATTTCTTATTATCATAATAGATGGCTCTGATTGTCGAAACGGATTTTAACTCAAAAACTGTTTTACGTTTTTGTTTTTTCTTGTTTTCCAATCTGGTTTATTATATTATTTGTGTCTATTTTAGGGTTAACTACTGGTACTCTTAAATCAGTTAAATGTGTTCCAAATGAACTGGTTGTCATTTGGTAGAAGAATTTTTATATTCAATAGAATTATTTAACGTACGCAACAAATTATCCTTTAATAATTTTAAGAAAAAACGTTACTTTATGTATTTTGGATGTAGTTTTACCGCTGAACTCAGGCTATCATGGATGCGATCGGCGATCGCACAAAAATTAACGAAAACCAATCGAAAATCAAATGTATTGTGTTTTTATATAAATAAAAATATTTCCCTTGAATGTGAGATTCTGAGTGTGAGCAATATTGACATACGTACTTTTATGTTCATGTCTTCACTTCTGAGTATTAGACATTCTTTGACAAAACACAGTAATTATGAATAATACTGGCCCCTTACTGAGTCAACAATTTGGCTCCAACGGTTTCGATCCTGAGCATGGTCTTCATACTATCTAAGACAATCTGAAGAGGCCAAGTCATTCTCTACACCGTGGAGACATCGTCGCCTGCAACGACCTCTGCGCCTACCATATGGTGGCTCTCGTTTCAAAGATCGCTGAACAAATCGTTCCGGATCAGCACGCAGAACATGACCGAGCCAGCGTACTCGCTGAGATCTTATTTCATGTACAATATCTTCATCACATGTCTGATCTCGAAATTGTACAGAGCTCGGTATGTATCATCTATTTCGCGTTTTGGGCCGTAAATCACACGTATTATTTTTCTCTCAAATGCAAGAAGCCATCTCTCGTACTCATTCGTGAGCGCCCAACTTTCACATCCAAACATAACAACGGGCCTGATCAACGCTTTGTAAAGCTTCAGCCTCACGGCATTATGAATAAGAAACGAAATAAATAATTTAATTTAAATTTGTTGTCAAGCGGTTCTAGCGGTTGAGTTTGATGAGCCGTTATGCTTTTTGGATGTCTTATTACGACGACCTTCACCAATAATAATTAAAGATTATATATTTAATTGATTTCACATTCAGCTATATGGTTATTATATAAATAAATATCGCATCGTACAAACGATTGTCTAATGACTGTTCGACCTAAATGCAATAAAACATTCGGGTCCTTGTTTCGACGCCATTTTGTTACGGTCACTTTTGGAGCAACGAACCCACCATTACTGACTGAAACCTACCCGTTACAAAATCGTTACAATAATGTAATAATAATAATAAAAATATATAAATGTAATTACTAATTAGAAAGGTGTTTGTCTAAAAATATAATAAAATAATAAACAATAACGAAGAGTAAGTTTCAAACGATATGAAACAAATATCGTTACAATTTGGTTGAACACTCTAGCTGTTTATTGGTGTAAATTCTTCGAAAATTCAGTTTTTATTATATTTTAACAATTTGCTCTCATTACTTTCACGTAGAATAAACTCATTGATAGAAAAGTACCATTATCGCGAGTCGAAACTATTTCAACATACCATTTTCGATTTTCTGTACGAATACCTTATAGTAGGCAACCATAACTATTGTTATGTTTTCATATAAAACTCGTTTAGTGAAATAAATTTAATTATAAATGAATTTCAATTTGAAAAAAATATTTAATTAACAAACATTAACAAAGAACAGCAACAATTAAAACTCACATTGACCGACTATATGCATAGTAAAAATAACACCCCCTCAAGCGCTTTTAGAATTTTTTATTTATATAAAATTTAATATGTAATGCAAATGATTCATTAAAGGTAAAAACAATTAATACAGTTTCGGGATATTTATTATTGGTATTTCAAATATTGATTGATTTCGAAAAATAAATACAAAACTAAAATCTAAAGTAAATATTTAATTACATATTTATAGCACATTGGTATTACAAGAATTTCTAAATTTCTAAATAAACCACAAACTATGTGTATACTGGTATACATAAGTACTAATTTCTAATTCACACGAAATTTTTCAATTTATGTTATAAACAAAACAAAAATGCCTATAAATAAATAAGAGGAAGTTAAATATTTGTTATTTAACTTTGGTTCTGTGTACTAAACGTAGTTAAACCACCCTAAACTTAAAATAGGAGCCAATTGATTGTAGAATTTTATATTTTTTTTTATGTATATCAGGTAACAGCAATTAGGGTTATTTTATATGTTTTTGTCTTAGTTATTATAAAAACTATATTGTCTGTAATTACGATATGCATAATGCTAGGTGTTTGTTTGGTGTGTGCTGCTAATTGAAATATCGTGTTTTTTGGTTCAATATAGTAATAACCATAATTATTTTGGTTCTAAAATCTAATTAATTAAAAATTAAGAAATCACATTTTATCTATACATACATATATGTTGATTACTAATTAGTTTTTAATTATCCATTTTTTGTATCTACTATGAATTTCCATTCTATATAGCGAGAGTATTAAAAAAAATATATAACGTAACTAGAATTTTTGTCCACTATTCGGTAGTTATACAACAAGAGATTCGAAAATAATCGAATATACTCGTACAGTTGAGAGGACGTAGGTAACACATCGTGTCCGCAAATTATATATTCAGATAATTTTCGAAGCTCGAGTTGTATATGTTAAGGTCCGCAGGGGGTGTGTCCTCCCCTCTGCTGTGGCTTTTGGTCATTGACGGTTTACTGGTTAAGCTGCAGTAATCTGGCTTCATTGCACAGAGTTATGCTGATGATCTTGTCTTAACAGTTTCAGGTAAACACCTGAATGTCTTGTCCGACTTAATGCAGCAGGCCTTAGATATTGTGGGGCATGGTGTATTGACAAGGGGCTGCACGTGAACCCGGCTAAGATAGATTTAATGGTCTTTACTAGGAGCAGGAGTGGTCTGGATCTATCCATTCGCTGAATTTACCGATTTTTACTTACGCGTCTGTTGTGTAGCCAGTTGTTAATCTAAAGGCGTCTACTGCTAAACTTAATAGTGTTCAAAACACGGCTTGTAGGGCTGTTACTGGAGCTATGTCTTTCACTCCACTTCTTGCTATGGAGTTCATTCTTTCCTTGCCCCAGTTACACACCTTTATTCGTGGCATTGCTTGTTCTGCAGCGTTTTGCTTGAGGTGCATTGGGACCTGATATATTCTCGGTTATATCGTGGGACATACACAAATCTTTAAAAACTACACGTCATTTTTACCAGAAATCGATATGGTTAATGATAGATTCCTAGCAGAATACAACTTTTCCAACTAATTCAAGGTGGTATATCCTTCAAGTGATTTGTGGTTTATGATTTACATTTAACACTTAGTTTCTGTGATTTTGAAATTTTTTATTATGTATTGACGCAGGTAAACGCTTGATGAATAGTTTGATCCCACATTCCATAGTTTTGTTTGTAAGTACGTTCCAATTACATACCAAATATATGTAGTTTGATTGAATCTCTGAAAATAGGATAGTGGTTTCAAATGAAAACTAATCAGTTTTTCCTAAAACATATTCTTTCACAAATTGAATTGTACGGCACCGTGTTGTTCACTCCATCGGCACAACCCACACCACAATCATAATAAAGATATAACGAAACAATGCGAAAGATGAAATTAATGATCATACATTTTAATTTAAACCGCACAAAGTAACGTTTATAAGGTGCTCTGGTAAGAAGCTGTCTGGGGGAATCAAGTTGGTACTTGTTGCCAGCTCCGTATCCTGCAGCTTCCACAAGTGTGCGTGTTACCTCCACGTGGTGACTACCGGGCAACTATTACACCATGTGATGTACTAGGCGAAAACCGTACCGTGCTGATAACCGGCCAGGCTGGGGCCCAGTCTAAAAACTAGCCCAGTCTCTAACGATGTATCCGGATACTTCGCGCCCTCCGGATCATGTAGCCTGACCTGTTCATTGCGGATCTCTGCACAGGTGGACCTCCTTTCTCCGCTACTCGTGGGAACTATTATGGTAAATCAAAATAGTAAACAAAAAGAGACCTGTGCTCTTAAAAAAACGGAATCTAGTACTGCGGAGACATCGGCCTTTAGGCCCGGTCTCCAAAGTGCAATTAGAGGCATATGACCAAATTAGGCTGGCACCTCGAAACCAAAGGGCAAAGGCACGAATGCTGGCCCTCTATCAGTGTCAAACTGTCAGACCAGGAAGAGAGCCTGCCGCATGATCTCTAAGATCTGAAACACTCCGTTGAAGCAGAGAACGGATAGAGACAAGGATACGCTTGCGTGGGCAAGACGTTTCACTGAGCCAAAGCAGGAGGAATCCGTTGTGATCTCACAGTCGAAAAGGCAGAGATCTGATGATGAACCGCCTACGGAGGCTCAAAAGAAGCGGTTTTCGGACAATGTTACCAGGCCCTTCAACGAGATGCTAAAGGATCACCTGATCATGGCAGTCGTTACAAGGCTCAAGCAGATGGGAGCATTACGGCCCTTAACTGGAGGAAGGTGGATAAGGCTTTAGCCGCCATCTTCCTAAAAATCATGAGGGAGAACCCAGGACCTGCTCCGTCCTGCCGAGACGGAGGGTGGCATCGGGGTCATATTAAGCTGACTGCCTGTGCCGATGAGAGGTCTGTGACCCTCTACAAAAAGGCGATCGGCATCTTGGATGAAGTCTGGCCGGGGGCCAAACTAGAGTTGGTGACGAGGGAAGAAATTCGCTGCAGGAAAAGGGCGCGAGCTTGGATCCCTGCGGAGCCAAGTGATCCTAGGGAGATCCTCGAAATGAAAATCAGCAATCTGGATCTGCCAATGGCCACCTGGAAGATTGCCAGGTTAGATCGGCCGTCCTTATCATTGACAGAGAAACCGTGGGTGCTTTGGCAAAATCTGGAGGCCTGGTCAGCTATGGATTTGGAGCGATTACGCTCAAAATCTATAGGCGCGATGAGGCTGACAGATCTGGGGCACCTGCAGTAGGAGGGGAAACCACTTGTGGTGTCCCGCCTGGTGTTGGTGACCCAGAAGTCCGGAGCATCCCGGAGGACGCTCAGGAAACACGATCCCTGGACTCGATGATTTCGAGATCATTGGGACTAAGCTGTGCGCTTCTAACGGACGAATCGACGTCAGAGGAGTCTGACTCAACAGTGGTTGAGGGAAGCAATCCTTAAGATCCTTCAGATCAACCTCCATCAATGTAAAGCTACCTCGGCGGCTAAAAATGGAATCTGAGTCCATTGATGTGGTTGTGGTCCAGGAACCTTGGGTCAATAGTGACCGGGTGCTGGGCCTCAGAACTCCCAAATATAAAATACTACATGCAAAAAATGAAGGTAAGATACGTTCCTGCATTCTCGGCAACGCTGATGTAGTGGTGGCTAGCATCGAGATGGATGGGCAACATTTCTGGCTAATATCGGCCTACCTACCATACGAGAAGGAAAATATACAACCAGGTAGGTTGGGCTGTTCAATAATGGAGGCTCGAAAACGAAAGGTAGGAGTCATCATGGGCAATAATGCTAATGCGCATCACTCAATCTGGGTAAGTACAGATATAAACAGGTGAGGTGAGTTACTCCGTGATTTTATTTTAAGTACATACTAACCTAAATATATGTAATATTGGGTGTAAGCCAACCTTTATTACTAAAAATAGACGTGTTGGACATCACACTTGTCTCGGATTTTCTTAAGGAGAGGGTATTGAACTGGAAAGTGTCCGAAGACCATTCCTTTTCTGACCATTGTTATCTCCAGTACGAAGTGGATACAAAACCCACTAGCAAACCACCCTTCAGAAATAGGAGGAAAACTGATTGGGATAAACAAATACGAGCTGAGAGCAGCCAAAACGAGGGCCTGGAAGCTCTTATGTGGCAATATACACGAGTCCTCGGAGGCGGCCAGGCTACGCAAAGTACTATGTTCTAGTCCTTCCATCCCGGGTTATCTACAACGTCCGGAAACATTCCTAGAAAGTGGACTGAAGTAAAAACAATATTTATATCTAAGGCAGGAAAAAGCTCTCACTGCTGTCCCAAAGACTTTAGGCCTATAAGCTTATCTTCTTTTCTGTTGAAAACACTGGAAAGACTAATATAGATGTTCACATTTATCATCGTTTCATCGGCTATTTCTTCTTTAGTTTCTTTTAAAGTAGCGGTTGAGGCATTGTGTCGCAATGATGCTAATTTGTTTACGGCTGATGCAACATTTCAATTTTTATTCCAGGAACTTCAAAAGATAAATACACCACTAGGTACTAAATTATTACATGCAATACAGAAACGTATTTATGAGCGTCGCAACGAAATTTCGGGCATTATTCAATATTTACATTATGCATTTGAAGTAAAAAGAAACGTCCGCAGCAGATGACCAAGAAAAGTTTTCATTTCCAAAACTCACCAAAACTGTAATAGTCAAATCCTTGTTGAATATAGCACAATAATTAGATTTATTTGATGTAAAAGAGATTGTTAGTAACGGTAATAAGAAATAATGAAGACGATAATGATTGTGAAGTCCAAGGAATTGAGGAACCCCAGAACCAATTTGGAAATCTTAGTATGAAGGAACTACTTGATGAGGCTATATCGAAAGAAGTAAATTATGTGATTTCCGGAAAGAAAATAAAGAAAACCCAAGGTAATTCTAATCTTTTGAAAAAAGAAATGGCGTTGTTTGAACAAGAAGGAACACGGGGCAAATATATCCAGCAAATTTATGATGATATCTGTACGAAGCATCGAACAAACTTGTACAATGAGTTAATTGTGCTTTGTGTTGCCTGCGAGGTTATTTTAAAACAATTAAAAATAGATAGAACTAACCCGCTTATTAATTTGTAGTTCTATGTAGTTTTTGTAATTTTCTATTACAATATACTATTTGCCAATGAATTATTATAAAAATGAAATAAATTTGTTATTTTGAAATAAAATATGACAAATGTTCAATAATTTAATTCTCTGAATTCTACTTTGAAGTATGAAACTTTCGGTATTGAAAACCGGTTTTCAAAATTCCTTTCGGTTCTGCATTCCCTAGCCTCGACTACCTCCATCTTATACAGATTTGTAATATTATTTTGGGCTGACCATTACTAAAAGATAATTATTATCACAACTATACTTCATTATTATTTATTATTATTTCCTTATATGTACTGAAATTATGATAAAATGTTATAATTAGCATTAAACCAAAGATCACACTTATAGTACAGTGCTTCACAAAAATATATTATCAATATTTCCATATTTTTACATAATTTAGGATAAGGTATAAGAATCCGGCATCCAAAAACCAAACTGCACCATATTCTCTGATGTGCCAAAGCAGCTACCCATCCCCACATCACAAATATACAGTACACTAGATTAAGTTCTGTATCCAGCACGTTTACATATACATATGTATATAAAATATTTCCTATTACGAGACGAGCGCTTTATTGGGAATCCTTCGTGA
Source organism: Tipula unca (assembly GCA_951394425.1). Lineage (NCBI taxonomy): Eukaryota > Metazoa > Arthropoda > Insecta > Diptera > Tipulidae > Tipula > Tipula unca. Next base: position 79,383,225 of record OX596380.1, read on the forward strand.
TTTGTATTTTCACCTTGATAGTTAAACAATAAATTACAATTAAAACATAAATACTGACTTTTCGCAATTCTCAGCATAATTCAAGTAAAAATTGTATTATTGTGTTTTAATGTACATCTGACAGCTTACAAAAAGTGGAAATTTCGCGAACATTTTGTTAAAAGCAGCTGTTCTGGATATCATTCGCGGATATTATTGTTCATAATTATAGCTGATAATTTCAGTTTTTTTGTATGATTAAGTTGGTCGTCTGTGGACACTCGAACAGCCGCCTTAAATGTACCGTTCATATTTAATTATCATACTAATTTGTAGCTTAATTTGATCAGTGAAATCCAAACTGGGTCTAAATCAAAAATTACATAATTCATATCAGTCAACAAATTTCCAGATTATTTAGATTTTATATCATGTTTCATATCATTTGGTTACCCATGCCAAAAGCACGTTGATTTTTTTTTTAAATAATTACGCCTATATTATAAGGCATTGATTGCAAAAATAAATAAAACATTATCGCTTCAAATGAATTTTGATTTTGGCCAGCACATATATCAGTTATCACTATAAAGCGTTAAAAATAAAACTATTGAGGTGAGAGAAGAGACACGAAGCTATCTCACTTTCTTCTCGACGAGTTCTCAACACTCCCACCTGAAACATACAACATCATTAGAATGATGAACTAACAAGTTAAAAGTTTATAATGGGATTTTATAAATGCAAACAGAATATTTTAGGCAGGCATTACTGAAGATCAAATGTTAAAATTCATTTTGTAGTATTATATGTAGGTTTAAATCACTTAGTAAATATTTGAATGATAAGTCTGTTCTATGGTACCGCAACCTCGTTGTCTTTACGGATAAAAATTGTAGAGGAATCTTTCTTGTTAGTGTAAATTGTTTTTGTAACGTTTGTTACAGAAACATTTTTAGTCTACTTGAGTCCTTTTTCAATGTAGTATACTCTTTTTCCAAATTCCGTTTTTCATGCTTAACTTTTGGCTGAGTAGGTTAATGTGTCATTTGCTAAATTAGAATCATCTACGTTTGCTCCTAAATTTGGAGACTAGATCTTTCTAATTCAACATCATCAGTGACAGTCGGAATCGTCTTTTTTTTTCTTTCTTTTTAACTTTGAAATGTAATATCTACGAGGGATATTCGCATTTTTACGGACAGCCTGGCTGCTATTAAAACGCTACAATCATACTCCCTGACGTCGAAGGTAGCCCAGAACTGTTTGACATCTTTAAATGAATTGGCTGATCAGTTCAACTCGATCGTGGTACAGCTCGGGACCAATTTTGGAAACTCGAATGTGGTACAGCTATGGACCAATTTTGTGTCTATGCTAGTCCTTTAGGACGGCCACCCTTATCTAACCTAACCTAACGTTTATAAGAAAATTAATTTAAACGCCTTTGTATAGATTGTTTATACGTAGACAGGCAAGGGAAAATTATTTGTTATAACTGTCAAGTACAATATATACAAATAAAAATTATATTTTCTGAAATATAATACTTTGTACAGTTAATATAAAAGTAATACAACTATGTCTGACCTTCTGAACAATGTTTAAGTCGCTTGAATGACAGGTGAGGAATTATATTATGTATTAGTACGCTATTATGTATAAAAATTACGTAATAAAAATAAAATTCAATATAAATACATTGGACATAATATGTTCCGTCCTCTTTCAAATGGTCTGTAATAATTTGACATATCCGGTGCAAATGAGATGTCTTTTTTTTTTGTTGCGATTTTATTTATTTCCTTTTATATCTATATGGCCAACATACAAGAAAACAAGAACGTTGGTATAGATATTTCCGGAGCAATATATATAAATAAAACGACACATTTATCTGTATACATACAGCTGTATACACTATATTCTACCGACGTTTTGTTATAATTTGACGCGTTTTGTTAGAAATGTAAGCTATTTTCAATTTATGCAGGTCAAATATGTTATATACGGAGAATATATGTTGTAGAAGTGTGAAAATTTATTACTTCCGTTTAGAATGTCAACTCTCCGGAATGGAATTGAGAATGGAAGAAAACATTTTTTTTTATTTGTTTGTCGTCAATTTGATTGATTTTTTATGTGCTTACAGAAATTGTGTTACAATCATGGTTCCTATTTTTTTAAACATGGAACATTAATATGTAACCATATTCGGATAACAACTTAATTCAAAAACTTTTACAATTTAAAATTAAATGAAAATGTTTTTTACATCCACCACCAACAACAACCCAAATTGTTGTCACAAAATTTTGTTTTTTTTTATTTTGGTTGTGGTTAAACATAATTCAAAACCATACCAAAAATAAAGAAAACTGACCAACAACAACAATAACAAAAAAATAATTCCTTTATGATGACATTCTAAATATTGTTATAATCACAAGTAAAAAATAAATAAAAACCTCAGCCAACAGACACTGGTCTAAAATGATAATGTCGACTGTCAAGTTGAATGAATGACCAAGGGCAATGTTACATTTTACTTAACTTTTTAATATTTGCAAGTCTTACAATAATATCGTAACAGCTGAAGAATGATGTGCAAATCAGTTTCTTTATTTTTTATAGAATCTTGCTTCAAAAAATGTTGTTAACATATTCTTGGGAAATATGTTATATTGTGCAACATAAATAAAACAACTTTGTAGTTAACACTTATTTTTGTTTGAGATGAAAGATCAATCTGCTGTAAGATACGTCAATGTCTGATATAAACTTTTGTGCTGGTTCTTATGAATAACCAAAATTAGTTGGGGAATAAAATATGTGGCATTATTATGTAAGGTTGAACATAGAAATAACGAATTTGGCTTCGTTTCGAAATTACATGATGAAAGATCCTTCTGTAGAAAACCTAGTGGTTATTTTCACGCCACCTATACCTGAATGGTGCCATGAAAATTAAAGCAAACCAACACCTTTGCGGGAATTTTTGTTGTCATCCAACAGTTTTTTTGCTTCAATAATTTTTCGTTCAAAAAGAACATACATCAGGTAGGTACGAGTATAACTGCATTGCTTCAAATTTTATTGTTTTTCTTCAATAGGTTTGGCCCTCTATTTATCAGTGGTCCATTTATTTCTAATCTTTTTTATGCTAATACTGAGTCCAAATCACGATTTATTTTGTGTAGACTAAATTATTTAAAAGTCTACAATAAGTCTGCTCCGACGGAGACCAAATGTATACTTTTTAGAAATTGTAGGGTTATTTGCGAGTATATACATATGTACATACCTTTTATGGCTTTTCATAAATATTGTAGCAGCCCGTATATTCAACTCACCGATATTCGAAACTGCCACAACAAACAAATTAGTGAAATTCAAGTACAAATCAACGTATTTGAATTAAGCGTTGACTAACCCCATCACACATCCAATAGCCAAACCAATAACTATAAACATTTATAGCAAAACCATTGAATAATTACATATAGAAGGTGACACTTCCAAATTAGCAGCGACATATGAGCATGGCGTCAACAATCTTTGAAAAACGCCACAGTTGATTCGAATCGCACTAGTTGTAACCCGAATCCTTCGCGACCGAAACACTGGCGCGTATGGCACACAGAATGTAGGATGTAATCAACATTAGCCAACAACAAAATGTCAGTGCAATCAATGTACTCTACCGGTGACAACAGCAAAACGAGCGCAGTGGATATGGTATACCCCGTTCAGCACCATTATCTCTCGAACCACGGCTTCGAGTCAAAACTAGAAGAGCAAACACGAGGTCCAAGCAGGTCCGCACACACTGTCAACCCCTACAACCGACCAATACAACACACTAAAAGCAATAATATTGCAGCGGTTAGCGCCATCAAGCAAACACCAATGGGAACAATTACTAATAGGCCAGCAATTGAGCGATCGCAAACCATCTGACGTCTTACGCCAAATCCGTACACTCGCAAGCAACAACTTTTCTGAGAACCTAGTAAGATCATTTCGATCAGAAAAATGCCAGAGTTGATTCGAATCGTAGTAGTTGCACAACCCGAATCCTTTGCGACCGAAACACGGGCGCATATGGCAGGCAGAATGTATATGCAATGCTTGGGATACAGAGACCTATTCTAGTCTGCACCAAAATTACCTGAATTCCCGGAGTAAATTTAAGCAGGCTATTAAAGCAAGGAAACGCCAATGAAGTGGATCGTGACCCATGGGGGAGACCCTACAGAATCGTCAAGAAGAGGGTTAAAAAGACAAACGAATCGCCGCTCACCTGTCCAGTGATATTACGTAGAATTGTAACTGCTCTGTTTCCGCAGAAAGATGATGTGATCCCTGACGTGATCCAATTACCAGGCATGGAAGAAAAACCGCCGATATCGACAGAAGAGCTCACCACGGCGTGTCAACGTTTTGGGAATTCCAAGCCTCTTGGGCTGACAATATCCCTAATATTGCACTAAAGGCTGCAATACAGGCCAGACAGGATGAGTTTAAGGAACTATATAATTCCTGTCTCAGAGAGGGAGTATTCCCTGAACGATGGAAGAGTAAGCGTCTGGTCCTGTTGGAAAAGAGGAACCAACCGGGTGAACCATCCTCCTACCGACCATTATGCATGCTGGATACGGCTGGCAAAGTGCTGGAGAGAATCATATACAACCGCCTGGAGAAAACTGCGGAGAACGCTGGAGATCTTGTTGAGAGGCAGTACGGATTTCGGAAGACCCGATCGACAATAGACGCTGTGCAACGTGCCGTTCAAATAGCCAAGAACGCAACAGATGGAAAAAGATGGAAAGGAGGCTCAAAAAAGCACTGTGCTGTTGTCACCCTGGATGTTAAGAACGCATTCAACTCAGCCAAATGGAGCTGTATCCTAAATGCACTGCTGGCGTTACAAGTACCAGTGTACCTAAGAAGTATCATCACAGACTATTTTAATGATAGAGTGCTGACGTATGAATTAAATGTGAGAGACATTAAAAACAAAGGGGACTTGGGAAGGAGGTTCTAAAAAGTACTGTGCGGTAGTTACATTAGATATGAAAAATGCATTTAACTCGGCGAGTTGGGATTGCGTATTAAACGCGCTAATTAAAAGAGGTCCCTCTGTATTTATTTAAAATGGTGGCTAATTATTTTACGCAACGTGATGAAGGTACTAAATACTAACACATTTCTGGAGGTGTACCACAGGAGTCTGTACTGGCACCCACATTGTGGAATGCCATGTACGATAACATTTTTAGACTACCGATACCAGAAGAAGCAATGGTGGTTGGTTGTGCTGATGACGTTGCGATTGTAGTTGTTGCAAAGTACAAAGAAGAGGTGGAAGAAATCTGCAATTGGAGTATAAGAGTAATTCAGGATTGGTTATCATCTGTGGGTTTGCAGTTGGCTGAGCACAAAACAGAAGCAGTACTAATCACCAGTAGGGAAAGGTTGGAATTCATGACGGTGGAAGTTGGTGGTCAACTGATTCAGTCAAAACAATCTATTAATTATCTGGGAGTAATTATTAATGCTAGGATGTCCTTTAAATCGCATTTGGATACCGTTGGGGAAAAAGTTGGGGAAAAGTAAACGAGGCGCTATTGCGAATTATGCCAAGCCGCAAACTGTTACTGAGTAGGGTGCGGTAGTATCTATTTTGATGTGTGCAGCACCAATCTGGGCCAGTGCTATGGAGAGAAGTACTTACAAACAACCGGTGGCATCTGTTTATAGGTTAAACGCTTTGAGGGTGGTTAGTGCTTTACAACGGTGTCAGATGTGTCTATTGGCTGGTATGCCTCCAATTGACTTATTGGCTAAGTAGCGTGAAAGAATATATTCTCGCCGTGCAAATGAGGATAACAGAAGAAATCGTATTGGGGCTCACGCAGAGACTTTCAATATGTGGCAGCAACGTTGGGACAGCTCGGGAAAAGGTCGGTGGACACATCGTTTAGTCTCTTCGGTAGTTACAGGGCTAGATAGGACACATGGAGAGATTAGCTTCTATTTATGCCAGTTTCTGACGGGGCACGGTTGTTTTCGTGCTTATTTACATAAATTTAAGCAAATGATTTCCCTTATTGCCCAATGTGCGAAGGAAAACTGGAGAACGTAGAGCAAGTATTTTTTTACTGCCCGCGCTTCCAGGAAGAAAGATTGGAACCATATAGGTCTATGGGAAATGACTTATCACCGATAACAGTTGTTGATTGTATGCTGCAGTCCGAAGAAATTTGGGAGGTGGTGTGTAAAATGAGTGCAAGGATTATTAGGAAGCTGAGAAGTCTAGGAAAAAATAGACAAAGACAACAAAGTTAGATGGCAGCTAAGGCTGAGCCTGTTCTCGCAAAGTAATACATAACAGTAGTTCCACGAGACAACTATAGGCATAAGAATTTGGGGGTTAGGGTTTAGTCAGCAAGAATCCGACATTCTTACATGTTTATGGATTAGGTCCACATGTGAGGTCTTATGAAGATTCCCCCCTCCACCACAAAAAAAACACATACACACATGTGTTGTCGCCATGGGAAAATTTCATGAAATAGGATACGAAATTTACAAACTTAAAAAAATAGTACAGCGGAACTGAATCGAACTCTTATTTCGAATGAATGGAGAAATCATATTATTCAGAAGGGATTTAAAAAGCCGAAATAAAATGGAAACTTTGACCTAAGTGGATCGGGCTAATAGGAGACTTATGTTGAAAATAATATAAAATTTGACCCAAAATAACGTGTTTTTCTAGTCGATCAAAGTCTTAGGCCAACTATGCTTATCATATGATCATCGTATAAAGCTTTTTCAAACATATTTGTACTGTCTGGTAGAGTAAAAATTAACTCTTCAGACCGACCTATGTTGCATTTATAGATGTAGACAGCAAATTTACTGTCTAAAGACAGTATTTCTATCTTGGAGTGGAGTCCCTGCTAACCGTTAATAAAGATAATAAAAAACCATCCACCGACAATATTATGCATGTAGAGAAAAAAAAACAGAACTCGAATACTATTGATTTATTTTTATGTACTTATATATGTAGTTGCTTTGCCACATTTTATATTATGTACTATATGCACCAGAGTAGATGAGGTCAATTTGCTGCACGTAAAGATTTTCAAAAAAACACACACTACCCATTAAATAAAATAAAAATAAAAATTCCCATGATCATTAATAAAAACTACTTTGTAAAATTAAAAAATGTAGACGGAAAACGAACGAGAAAAGTTCCACCATAATAAAAAATAACAGTTCCACCAAAAGTTTCGTTTTTATTTTTTAATCAGTCGATAAATTAAAACATTATATTATATAATTCTCCTTCTTCCTTCAAAACTGTTTCGTTTCTCCGTTCCTTATCTAAACAACTCTACATACTTACGTATATAAAAAATTAAAATAAATTAAACAAAACTTTGGTACTTTGGTTGGTTGGTATTTCTGTTTATACAATTTTTGTTGCCGCTATGTTCCGTATACTGTCTGTTTTAAAAACGAAACTAAGATAAAAAAAAAAATAAACGAAAAGCGATTGTAAAAGAAAAATGAATTTTCCCGTTTTTTGCTTTCCCTATAGTTTTTTTTATTGGACTAAATAAAGAAGTATTTAAGAAAAATTTTAACAGCCACACACACACACAACATGGAAAGTAGGAAAATCTGATGATATGCTTAAATAAATGTTCTGTTGTTGTTAAAGTTTTAGTTGAGTGAAAGTGACTCTATAAAAATAAAGTTGGTTGCAAGGCTTTAATTATCGTCCTCGACTCTATAATAAAGCACACAATATATACATAATCGTTTAATACCGCCCCCAGCCCCATTCTATACGAAACAGATACTATGTCTGTTTATAGTTAACAGATACTATGTCTGTTTACATTTTAGTTACAGCGTTTAAAGTTTAACTAATTTTTCAGATGGATTTTTAAATATTTTTATTTTTTTTTTCAATTTTATTTCACAGTCACCTGGACTAATGAGCAATTTCATTCTAACTTAATTTACTATGTTGTATTAATCTATGGCTTCTTCCCACTATGGAAGTGTCTGATAAATTGAATTAAACCACATCGTTGTTGTGGATTTTAAATCAGCATTACGCTGTTTATACAAGCAATTACACCAGCTCAAAAGGTTTAGTTCGTTTGAGCCTGCGTACAATATCTGTGTTGTTTAACAGCTTAGTTGCCTCAGTGGCAACATGTCGTTCGCGCCTTCGGCTATGTCTCAGTGCATTTTTTTGGATTTCCTTTGAAATATTGTCCACTTTAAGGTCCCTATGGAGGTCTCTGTTTTAATATTTGTTTATATAATAGAAGTTTGTTGTATGTTGATAGAGCGGAGCTCCTTCCTATCAGCCAATACATCTTTCTATATTTAAGCCCTAGTTCCTCACTTTTCTTTTTGACGTGTGCTTTCTATCGTAGTTTTGCATCTAGTGTCATGCCAACATACTTAGCCGTGTTGGCATACGGTATTATTTTTGGATTAATTGTAACCGGAATATGTTCGAGTCGTTTGTTTGTAAAATTGATGTGAACCGATTTAGGTTCGTTAAGTTTAATTCGCCATCTTTTGGTCCAGTTATGTATTTAAGTAATAGCTAACTGTAAATTCAGAGTTGTTTCTTTGTTGCTATCTCCAACAGCAAAGATTGCCGTGTCATCAGCAAAGGTCGCCACAGTGTTTTTTTCTAATACAGGGAGATCATTAGTGTACAATAGGTATAGGACCGGACCTAATACACTGCCCTGCGGTACTCCTGCCTAGATTTCTTTCAATTCAGAATAGGAATCGTTTAACTTTACTCTAAAGAATCTATCTTTCAAGTATGATTCTAATATTGTAGTGAATTGCATTGGTAGTACAGTTCTTAACTTATAGTTAAGTCCTTCGTGCCAAACTTTATCAAAGGCCCGTGCAACGTAGAAGAATATCGTTGAGCAGACTTTTTTCTTCTCTAATGCTCTTTCAATAATATTAGTTATTCTGTGTACTTGTTCTAATGTTGAGTGTTGGATGCGAAAACCGAACTGATGATTTGGAATCAGGTTTTTCCTCTCAATTATCGGATTTATCCATTTTACTAATAACTTCTCAAAGAGTTTAGACATAACTGGTATTAGTGATATTGGCCTGTATGATCCAGTTTTGTGGTGGTTTCCCAGGTTTAGGAATCATAATTACTTCTGCAATTTTCCAGAGGCTGGGTACAGATTTCAATCGAAAGGCGGCATTTATAATATTGGTGAGCTTTAATAATGCTTTCCTTGGTAGTTCCTTTAAAATTTCTGCTGTGATAAGGTCATAACCCGGCGCTTTTCTCAGATTCATATTTGTTTTTATCTCATACATGATTTCTTCTGGTGTTGCTCGTAGGATTTCTGCACTTTCCTGAACAACCTCTCCAGTTATTATTTCGGCTTCCAATGATTGGTCATCATGTGGTTCAAATATTTTTTCCTGGTATTCAGCAAAATTTCGTACTTTATCTTCGTTATATCTGGCCCATTTGTTATCTTTTGTTCTGATTGGAGGAATCTGCATTATTGGCCTTTTAATTCTTCTGGTTGCTCTCCAGAGAGAATAATCAGTACTAGTCTCATTAGATAATTTTCTGAGGTAGTTACTGATAGATTCGTCTTTCAAATCTTTGATTTCCCGTTTAAGTAATTGAGTCAGATTGTTTAGCTTAGTTTTATCTTGAGGGTCTCTAGTTTGTTGCCATATTCTCCTTGCCCTTCTTTTTTCTTTCAAGAGCTCTCTAATTTCTCTAGGGTAGTTGTTTCCCTTAATTTTCTTTTTAACTTCAGGAGTGTTTTCCCAAGCTGTCTGCTGTATTTCACTTATGAACTCGTGAACTTCGTTTTCTAATTGCTCCTCACTCCTTAGCGGAACCATTAAGTTAATTTTTCTTTCTAAAGACAGTCTAAAGGATTCCCAATTTGTGTGCTTATTTACTAAACTAATGTCAAAAGTATTGGGGAGTGATCAGAGCTTAAGTCAAGACTTTCATCTATATGTATATAATTTACAGATATATTTTTCACTTAAAGAAATCAATCAGATCTGGTATTTTATTTGGATCAGTTGGCCAGTAGGTCGGTTTACCATTTGATAAGGCTTCACAACCGTATTTTCTGATAGCATTGAGGAGTTCTTTCCTTTTGGTTGTTGTTAGTCTAGAACCCCAGTGGATATTTTTTGCATTAAAATCTCCTCCAATTACAAATCTTTTCCCTAGTTTACTGAAAAATTCAAGATAATCTTTTTCTTTTAGAGAGTATTTCGGTGGGCAGTAAATTCCAATAACACTAATAGAGTTATTTTTGGTCTTGATATTAACAGCTGTTGCTTGTATTTGTTCTGTTTCATATTTTAATTCCTCGAAGTGATTAATGCTATTTCTAATTATAACAGCACTACCTCCCTTGGCAGTATTTCCCGGGTGAATAGTGTGATATGTTTTATAATTTCTAAATTTGATAATTGATTGTCTAGTTAAGTGAGTTTCAGAGATGAGACAGACATCGATTTTCTCTGCGTCCAGAACCATTTGCAATTCCTGTTGGTTTTGCTGGAGCCCATTGGCATTCCAGCATAAATTTCTTAAGTCGTTAGACATGGCTTTGTTTAGGGATGGCTCCCTTAGTACTGTATTCTAGTTTCAAGCGTTTGATTTATGTCGTTTGTTTGAGGAGTTTTTTGTTTGTTTTCGTTACTCATCATTCTTTGAGCGTAAGTTTTTTTGCCCAGTTTTGCTTGAGAGGCTTCAATGCTTTACGCCTTAACTCTTCTTTAAATGATTCAGGCCTGTTTATTCCAACAGTTTGCTTCTTTATTACATTTGTATTTTTAGCATTTATGTTTTTATTTTTGATGTTTTGCAATTCAATAGCAACACTGCATTCTCTGTAGTTAGCTGGATGGTTTTCTCCACAGTGTACGCATCTAGGCTGTACATTTGTGGGTTTGACACAATCTCTAGTATGGTGTTTACCTGTACATTTGACACACCTGGGTTCTTTGTTACAGTATTTTTGAGTATGTCCATATGCGTGACATTTTTTACATTGTGGTATAAGCCTAGATCTTCTTAGGGGCTCAATATTGACTTTGCATCCCAAGATGTACTTGATTTGATGTATTTTTTCAATATCATCATCTGCGCTGAATGTCTGCATGTACATGTTCAGAGGCTCCTTACTTCTTCGTTTTAGCTTAATTGATGCTTCAGTTGCATTAAAACCTTTTCCTTTCAGGTCCTCAATTATTTTTTCTGGTTTACATGTAGAGTGTAGATTTTTAGCCATTACCTTTATTGGTCTGATTTGTTTGTTTTCAAACGTATGCCAACAATGTCTCCCTTCGCTTTACATTTTTGTTATTTCTCTGTAGGTTTCACCATCTGCTAAGTTTATTTTGATGTTGTGTCCACTCATCAATTTTGTATTAAACTTATTTGTTTTAGTTATTGTTTTAATTTTCTTATACAGTAGATCATAGTTTTTAACTCCATCTATAACTATTGGGGGTGGTGGAGGTAATTTTTTTGGATTGCTTTGAATTATTTTAAGAATTGTCTCTTTTAGTTGAGGGGGAGTAGGTGTATCATTCCTTCTCCTGTTTTTTCTCTGGCTTTTGACTCTAATCCACTCAGTTTCGTGAGCTAATTCTTCTTTATCCGTATGGTATTTTTGTTCCATTACTTTTTGGGTAGGAAGAGAATCAACGTTTTCCTTTGCTTTATGGGCTTTAACTTCGTTTTCAAGAATCCTTATATGTTCCTGCATACAAGCAATTGTATCATTTAATTGCTTATTTAAATTATTAGATTCAACCAGGCTCTCGTAGGAGACCTCGGTAGAACCTGACTCTTTTGGAAAGGATCGTTATTATCCATTTCTGCTCCACTCATTCGAGTATTACGATTGGTTAATTAAAGAAATACGCTTTGTTTTATGATATGGTTTACGAGTAAGAACATTTTTTTAAGAAACGACATAAAAAATGTTTGCCAAAATCAAAATATATACAGCTATTACCGTATATGTTGAATGAAATTGAATACACGTGTAAAATATAATGTATGCTGTATGGTGCTATGCCTTTTTACCTGCAAGAAAGTATTTTCTTATTAAATTTTTTTACACAGAGTTGATATACACGACATAGCAGTAAAAAAGAAAAATCTAAGGAGCATAATTGAGTTAAAATTTCAAAGCAAATTTGTATTATTTTGTCAATGTCAAGATGTAAAATTTGAAAAAAACTTTGAGCATGTCATTCTCCTAGGAATTTCATTTTGGTTTGTATGATAAGAAATGTTCTGTTTTATAAATAAAATTTGGATCAGTCTATAGGGGTTCCTACATGATTAATTGGATTGTAAAATTGAGTGGACCTTAACTTATTTGATTTGGTCTCGTAAATACATTTTAGATTTAACTACTTCTGCCCGCCTGGTTATAGCCTAAAAACCCCAGCCAGCTTTCTTCTTTAAACAATTATTTGCTGCCCCTAGAATCCATGGAGCCGGTTTTCCGATTCGAGAAGTTCGACTCCAAGGTTTATAGGGGTAGCAAATAATTGTTTGAAGAAGAAAATATAAAAAAATTCAAAAACCAAGAACATGATATTCGAGAAGGATGAACTGGTTACAGTAAAAAAACATATCTAGTACGAGGCTTTCAAGTTGGAAAGAGCAGTAAGAAAAGCATTAATAGAATACGTCAAATAATTAGAAGTAAAGATGCAGCCAGAAACGCTAGAATATGTAACGGATTCAAATAAACTGAGTTTAGTATAATAATAATAATAAACAATTTTAAAGGCCATTACTGGCTTCTTACTGAATATTTGGCTCCAACGGTTTCTATACTATAAGCTTTCCATTCTATACATCGTGGAGCCAACGCCGCCTGCCAGAGGTCGTTGCAGGCTGCGATGGCTCTACGCCTACCATATGGTGGGTCTCCTTTCAGAGATCGCTGCACAATTCGTTCAGGATCAGCACGCAGAACGTGACCAGCGTACTCGCTGTGATCTGACTTCATGTACAATATCGGGGATCTTAATCAGATCTCTGATCTCGATATTGTACAGAGCTCGGTATGTACCGTCTATTTCATGTTTTGGGCCGTAAATCACACGCATGACTCTTCTCTCAAATGTAAGGAGCCATCTCTCGTACTCATCCGTCAGCGCCCAACTTTCACATCCAAACATAACAACGGGCCTGATCAACGCTTTGTAAAGCATCAGCTTCACGGCACTTGATAAGTGTCATCTACATATGCAAGCACCTGATTGGACTGGCGATATAACATGTTGCGCTGAGGTGTTTCAGTTTTACGAAAGAAACTCCAACATGAGACTAAAAAGTATCGGGGACAGAGCATCTCCCTGCCGAACACCAGAGTAAACTGCAAAAATTGTCGATAGCCTGTTCTCAACTTTAACACAGCGTTGAGACTGCGTCACTGTCATCCTACACAGTTGTATTCCAGGGCAGACCACAAACTCTCTCGATTGATCGAGTCATAGGCCTGCCGGAAATCCAGGAACCCCTGATGTACGGGGATGGATGTCTCATAATATTTAGATATTATCATACGCAGCGAAAAGACCTGATCGGTAACTGATCGATTCGGACGAAATCCTCCTTGATAGTCACCAACCAAGCCCTCCACTAGCGGAGTGATTCCATCCAGAACAATGTATGACAGTAACTTGTATCCTGTGCAAAGGAGAGCTTTACCGCGATAATTCTCACACTTCAAGCGGCTTCCCTTCTTGAAGATGGGGCATATCGCGGCCACTTTCCATTCGTCAGGCATAACTTCGGTTCGCCATACTAATCGAATAAGGTCGAAAATACAGAACCACAAAGTATCCCCTCGGAATATCAAGAGCTCCGAATTAATGCAGTGAACTCCAGGTAAGCGGTTTCGTTTCAATCAGTGCATGGCCTTAGTAAATTCCTCATGGGATGGCTCCCCAGTTCAAATCTCCGCAGTCTGTCTAAGAGGTGCATGATGAACATCAAGCAGGCCAGTAAAATATCCACTCCATGCGTCAAGTACTGCGTCGATGTTTCACGTTTGTGAAATTTGTCCTAAATCTGTCCTAAAAGCAACAACAACAAATAATTATGCATGTGTGTGAGTGTGAAGGTAAAATAAAAGTTCGTTATAACGAATTTTTATATTTTTATTGTGAATTATTAAAATAATAGAAATTAGTCAATTTCCTAATTTACCGGATTCACTTTTAAATTAAATTTAATGTAAATTAGAGATCTACTGATATCTAAACAAAATAAGAAGAATACGTCGAAACATGGCAAACACATAAGGAATTCTATAATTGTCGGTAGTATTTGAATTTCATAATATTAAAGCTTATTAAAAATATAAAGCACAGTTAAAAAAAAAGGAAGATTTATTAAGAGACTAATCGTGTCTACTAAAAATGATCACATATTATAAAAACTCGAAAAAATTCGGACACTTCGATATATGTATTTCAGTTTTGTTACTATATGAATCAAAATTGTTCAATCTTAAGTACCTGAGAGCCTATATTTTGAAAAACCTGAATGGTTTTCCATTAGATGAGACCCACACCTAGTCAAAAAATTTTCGGCTATGATGGCCCCTTATTAGAAACACTCGAAAAAATTCGGACACTTCGATATATGTATTTCAGTTTTGTTACTATGAACCAAAATTGTTCAATCCTAAGTGCCTGAAAGCCTATATTTTGGAAAACCCGAGTGGTTTTCCATTATACCAGACCCACACCTAGTCAAATATTTTTCGGCTATGATGGCCCCTTATTAGAAACACTCGAAAAAATTCGGACACTTCGAGATATGTATTTCAGTTTTGTTACTACGAACCAAAATTGTCTAATCCTAAGTACCTGAAAGCCTATATTTTGGAAAACCCGAGTGATTTTCCATTAGACCAGACCCACACCTAGTCAAACATTTTTCGGCTATGATGGCCCCTTATTAGAAACACTCGAAAAAATTCGGACACTTCGATATATGTATTTCAGTTTTGTTACTATGAACCAAAATTGTTCAATCCTAAGTACCTGAAAGCCTATATTTTGGAAAACCCGAGTGGTTTTCCATTAGACCAGACCCACACCTAGTCAAACATTTTTCGGCTATGATGGCCCCTTATTAGAAACACTCGAAAAAATTCGGACACTTCGATATATGTATTTCAGTTTTGTTACTATGTACCAAAATTGTTCAATCCTAAGTACCTGAAATTCTATATTTTGAAAAACCTGAGTGGTTTTCCATTATATCAGACCCACACCTGTTCAAGCATTTTTCGGCTATGATGGCCCCTTATTAGAAACACTCGAAAAAATTCGGACACTTCGATATATGTATTTCAGTTTTGTTACTATGAACCAAAATTGTTCAATCCTAAGTACCTGAAAGCCTATATTTTGGAAAACCCGAGTGGTTTTCCATTAGACCAGACCCACACCTAGTCAAACATTTTTCGGCTATGATGGCCCCTTATTAGAAACACTCGAAAAAATTCGAAAACACTCTGAAATCCATATATCGAAGTGTCCGAATTTTTTCGAGTGTTTCTAATAAGGGGCCATCATAGCGGAAAAATGTATGAATAGGTCTGGTTTTTGTTTCACAGGAAATTAATGGGATTTCCAAAATATAGGTTTTCAGTTACTTGCGACTGGGTCATTTTTGTTTCTGAATCGAACTGAAATATATTTCATATATCGATATATGAAATATATCGATTTCTCTTAATATTTTCTTATTTTTCTAATAAGTGGCTAATTGAATTGGGGACAAGAAGCGCTTAAATCTTAGTAAAAACTACTATACTTTTTTAATCATCCTTTTTTCAAATAGAAAATTATAATACAAAAACAGATGTACGAGTATATGTACATACATATATACCGGGTGTTTCTTTTAAACTGAGACGATCAAATATCTCGAAAAATAGCCACTCTACGGAAAAAATGTCCATAATCAAAATTTAATCATACCGCGGGGGAAATACATTAGTGCAAAAAAAATAGTCCCCCACCCCCGCTTTGTAGGTGGGCCGGGGGTAACTTTTAAACTAAGATAGGAAGCCATATTTTTTATTGCAGATACGGATTCTACGACTAAAAGTACGTATGATTTGAATGAAATATTTTGTTCGGTTCATGATAGATGGCGTTGTAATCGACGAAATTCAATTTTTTCAATTTCTCCTTCTTAGAGCACACGCATTCGATTCTGCAATACGCTTGAAATAAAAAACATCACGTTTTCATTGGAAATACTCGAAATTCGTCATCAAAACAATTTATTCAGTTTTGTAAATCTAAAATAAGTGTTCAAAATGATGGCCTGCGACTTCAATGCACTTAATAATCCGCATTTCAAATGATTGTACACAACTGAGAAGTGTGTTTGGTTGAATTTCAGCACACGCATTTCTGATTCGCTCAATCATGTTCTCACGTGTTGTTGGTTTTTGTGTGTAAACTTTGTTTTTGAGGTAGCCCCACAAAAAAAAATCTGGTGCATTTAGATCTGGTGATCTGGCGGGCCAATTTATCGGACCAACTCTACAGACAAGTATTTCACGTGCCATCAACGAATAGTGTGCAGGACAACCATCATGTTGAAACCACATGTTCCGTAGACGATTCGTCGGAGAACATTACGCAACGAAAAAAATTGGGGTTTTGTTGTATTTGTTCACGTGCCCATTGACAAAAAGTTACCCGATTTTGGAAATCAACGCCATGAAGATCTTGGTGTAAAGACACATGATATGGATGAAACTTGTGCCGTTTTAAAATTCTCCAAACACTGGTGAGAGGTAATCCGGAATCGCGAACTATTTCTCGTGTACTAATATGATGATTATGAGCCACTGCTGCCAATACAGCAATTTCATTATTTTCTCCAGTGACTGTTGCTCTTCGGGTCCTCTTTTTCGGTTGAACATTTCCATCAGTAATAAATTGTTTGATAGTACGGCCAAATGAAGCACGTGAACGAATCCTATCCGGAAAACGTTGAGCGTAAATAGCAACAGCATTTTCAAGATTTCTGCCAGCTTCTCCATAAACCAGAACCATTTCTATTTTCTCTGGCACAGTTAAACGCTCCATTCTAAAGTATTTTGTCGTTTATTTTGCAATTACGAAAAACATGAAGATAAGAAATAACACAAACGTTAAATGTGATTTACAAAACTGAATAAATTGTTTTGATGACGAATTTCGAGTATTTCCAATGAAAACGTGATGTTTTTTATGTCAAACGTATTGCAGAATCGAATGCGTGTGTTCTAAGAAGGAAAAATTGAAAAAATTGAATTTCGTCGATTACAACGCCATCTATCATGAACTGAACAAAATATTTCATTCAAATCATACGTATTCTTAGTCGTAGAATCCGTATCTGCAATAAAAAATATGGCTTCCTATCTTAGTTTAAAAGTTACCCCCGGCCCACCTACAAAGCGGGGGTGGGGGACTATTTTTTTTGCACTAATGTATTTCCCCCGCGGTATGATTAAATTTTGATTATGGACATTTTTAGCGTAGAGTGGCTATTTTTCGAGATATTTGATCGTCTCAGTTTAAAAGAAACACCCGGTATATAAAATTCGTTACTTGTTTACCTTACTTGTTTAAATTTTGAGGAAGGCTCCTGATTATGGTTACATTAGTAGCAAATCTCCTGATTAAATGTGAATCCGTATAGATATTTAAAAAAAAAAATCAGAACTCAAATAATTCACAATAAAAATTTAAAAATTCGTTATATCGAGACATTTATAATACTCACACATAAACATTTATTTGTTGTTGTTGCTTTTAGGATAGGATTAGGATAAATTTCACGTGAATGATGTTTCATGTTTTTCCTTAATAACATATGTAAATCGTTTACCAATTTAGTAAACGGAATTTTATTGGACCTGGCTAGGGTGATCCGTCGAATGTTATATTCCATTTATGGATTGGAAGAAGCGCTGAGTGGAAGTCATAATGGGAATTGAATTGTGCCGGTCTTAGTTTCGGCTGGTTTTGAAAGTCACCTTCAGGCTCAAATGGAGGTAAAATTTGATTATTAGCATACTTTGTCTCTGAAGTACTAACTACCCTTAATTGGATTTTCTTGATTTGAAATACCCAATTCTACAAATAGAGCAAGTTTGAATATGGTCATTGGTATTGTATTTTAATTTTGATTTATGTTAGTCGACGAACTAGGCTGACTTGGGTTAGCTTCCAACGATGGGTAAGGATTATTTTGCACTTCGCTCGACTGTTTTCATATAACAGACTCTGATGTACCTAGTTTCACTGTCCTGGTTCCTTCGTCAGACCCTGAATCGGTCAATCCTGAACTTGAAACATTTTTCATATCGGAATGTGGCGGAGAATTCTCTAACGCCTCTCACACAGATTTTTCAAAAGCGTCTATCGATAACTTTGATTCCAACAAAGAATTAATGGCTTCTAACACCTTGTCACATGCAGATACCATGTGAATGGATTGTTTACGACAACAGGCGAAGTAAAACCAAGCCGAAAAAATTGAAGAAGTGTAAAATTTGTTTATGATATTTGTTGTTGTATGATATTTGAATGAAACAAATTTTTGATACAATATAAGTAAATGGGCATGCAACTTCCAACCAACATATACCGGGTGTTTTTTTTAAACTGAGACGATCAAATATCTCGAAAAATAGCCACTCTACGGAAAAAATGTCCATAATCAAAATTTAATCATACCGCGGGGGAAATACATTAGTGCAAAAAAAAAAGTCCCCCCACCCCCGCTTTGTAGGTGGGGCGGGGGTAACTTTTAAACTAAGATAGGAAGCCATATTTTTTATTGCAGATACGGATTCTACGACTAAAAGTACGTATGATTTGAATAAAATATTTTGTTCGGTTCATGATAGATGGCGTTGTAATCGACGAAATTCAATTTTCAATTTCTCCTTCTTAGAACACACGCATTCGATTCTGCAATACGTTTGAAATAAAAAACATCACAGTTTTAATTGGAAATACTCGAAATTCGTCATCAAAACAATTTATTCAGTTTTGTAAATCTAAATAAGTGTTCAAAATTAATTTCAAGTTTTATTATTAAATTTCAAAAATACAAAATTCAGGCCATCATTTTGAACACTTATTTTAGATTTACAAAACTGAATAAATTGTTTTGATGACGAATTTCGAGTATTTCCAATTAAAACTGTGATGTTTTTTATTTCAAACGTATTGCAGAATCGAATGCGTGTGTTCTAAGAAGGAGAAATTGAAAATTGAATTTCGTCGATTACAACGCCATCTATCATGAACCGAACAAAATATTTTATTCAAATCATACGTACTTTTAGTCGTAGAATCCGTATCTGCAATAAAAAATATGGCTTCCTATCTTAGTTTAAAAGTTACCCCCGCCCCATCTACAAAGCGGGGGTGGGGGGACTTTTTTTTTTGCACTAATGTATTTCCCCCGCGGTATGATTAAATTTTGATTATGGACATTTTTTCCGTAGAGTGGCTATTTTTCGAGATATTTGATCGTCTCAGTTTAAAAAAAACACCCGGTATATGTAAATTAAACCCTTGGTTTACGATTTCAGAATATATTTCGAACCCTCAAAATCACATTCAGTTTTATACATTTGATTTTTTTATACATTATCAAAGAAATGAAATTCGGGGTTTTAGGCCACTACCAGTTTGGGGGTTTAGATTGTTTTTTGTAAGCTGCCAAGAAACATTGAAATTGTTGTTTGAAAATAATGTCGAGAATTTTTTTCTCTATTTTCACGATATCCGCAATACGGATAATGAATTGGATTTGGATTCACCATCGGATCTAACTACTGAGAATATTGATGTTAATTAAAATTAATTCTCGGTTAAACCCGATTTTAACTCATATTTGCTGAAAATTATTATTTTTAATAATTTGTAATTCTTAATTATCGAAGATTACATGAGAAAAAAGATTTGCACAAAGGCTCCTGTGCCTTTACTCGGCTTGTTTACTTCCTTATGCATGTTAATTTGTTCTTCGCTTTATTGTTACATCCTTTATTTATTACGATCCACAAGCGGACTGCAATTTTACTTGCAAAAAATCCAAACGTATTTACGTAATATCAAATTTCGCCTTCTAATTATGGTCAAATTTGAGTGTAGCATGTATGGCTATATAAACACTTATTAAAAGGACATTTTGTGATTTCGTTTGGTCAATTTACGGAGTCGTACACAAAATAAGGATAAAAGGATAATCCAAGTAATACAATAACAAACATATATACACACGTACGCAGGAAATTCAATCTAATAATAATATAATTACAGAGTGGAAATGAAATGTCTTTTTAAACTGATTTTCTCATCTTGTATTGTTTGTTTGTGTATGGATGTATATGCCCGTGTGTACACTTCCCTAAAATATATCCATACAATAAATACTTCACCTATTATCTGTCGCTTTTATGTTTGCAAACGCACAATACAACTTTTGTACATATGTATATGTATGTGTGTACCTCCATATGTATGTATGTATGTACATACAGACAAAAAATATAACATGTTAGATACACACACGTGAAAGTAGGTATGTATGTAACATACATATAAAAAAGAAAATTATATTATCCCTAATGGATGTTACAAAAGATTTTCTTTTTATTCTCCATGTATGTACTTTCACTCGACATTATTTTTATTATTGTATTTTGTTTGATTTTATTCTTAAACACATAATTGAAAAAGAGCAAGCATAAAAAAATACGTATGTACTATATACATATACATACTCATGGCAAATGAAAGAGTCACAATCTGATTTTCCCAAACCCGAATTTTCCGAAAACCCATTTTTCTGTTTACTTTTTTCGGTAGAAATTTAATGAAAATTTATAAATTTTATTTTCGCATCATAATGGATTTTCTTCCTGTGCGTTCGTATGTGCGAGCCTATGTGCGAATGTGTTCAACATTATTACGTACCATTTTTGAAGATTTCGGTTTTCTTTTCGGATTAATTTTTATTTCTAACATTGCTTTTTTCGTATGGCTGAAAGTTTAGCATCGGTTTATTGTTGTTGTTGTTGTTGTGTGGGTGTGTGTACATTAAATTTAATGTTATAAGTACAATACTCTCAATTTTAGTTGGTTGTTTTCTCGTGTATTAAATGTGATAAAACCAAATGTTATGTGAAAATTGTTTTCAATCGAAACACGAGGCAAAACTACACCAAAAGAAAGTTAGGTCATCATAATAATAAAAGTGTAACATTGTGGGTAATAAATATGTACGAACATATGTTTATTATAGGCACTTTGAAATATCGTATTTTACTAAATTCTAAAGTTAATTATTAAGTGAGATCAAATCTGGCACACCAAAGAATATATATTGTTGGAATCATTTTTTAAAAGATTTATATATGTACAGTTGGTCTCAGTTAAACTTACTGATAGTCTGTTTAAAATCTAAAAACTTAATTTCCATATCGTACTGTGTCTTGTAATATAATTTATCTTATTATTTCTACTGTTATATTTTTTTGTGTTACGATTTATGACTCTTAAAATAGTAATAAATCGTAACACAATTTTTTATTTTAGGAAAGTTTCTAGTAATTATAGATCATTCGAATAACTCATAAATTTTTTTTTTTAGATCTATCCTTATACAACATGTAATTTCAGTCACTTTATATATTAAATTAATTAAAATTCATACTCGAATTTAACAATTTTTAAATAATTTTTATTGTCGATATTTCGGACTAAATGTCCATTCTCAAGATCTATAAGAAATTAGTATAATTAAAATTAAAATTCTACAATTTCTACAGTTTATAATTAATAATGATATGTATATGTAAAAATATTAAAAATAAAAATAAAAATAAAACAATAAAAAGTAAGATAACTTACATAAAATTATAAAATTCTTAATTAGAATGTACATATGTATGTTTTCAACAACATTAAAATATTTTACAAATAAATACATATTAAAATTAAAATAATTATATTTAAAAAAATTAAAAAATTATAAAACACTAATAGTGCCTGTTGGTTGTCAGCGATCAATTAATCTAATCCTATTTGGTAATATACATTCCTATCCAAATCTTTGTATATACAGAATATAAGTATATAAGCAGAGCCACCTATACATACAGAGCCGTAAGGATCAGCCATGTTTCTTGTCGAGCTTTTTCTAGAGGAACTACTTTTTGCATTATCCCATGTAAGTTGCCAGAGAACTACAGAAGATGAGAAAAAATAATAACTAGAAAAAGGATATACCAAAAGGCAAATTAAAGGAGCCAAGAAATCAAATAGAAAAGATAAGAAAACCTGCTTATGAAATAATTCAAGCTCCAGGTATCTCATATGCTGAAGTTACTAAGGGGCGCAGAATTGAAAAACGATTTTGACCGTTATAGTGAAATGTTGCAAACAATTCTAAACCGAATGGATGAGCAAGAACAAAAGCAAGTAAAAGCTATTGGATCAATCATTCAAAGACTAACGAAACTAGAAAACAGCATCAGGACTGCTCTTGTCACTCATATTTTAGCATGAATAGCGACATTAGAATACTAGCATGGAATCCCAATGGGTTATTGCAACATCAGCAAGAATTGCAACTATTATTGGACATTAAAAAAATTGATATCGGTCTCATATCCGAAACACACTTTACAAACAATCATTTATAAAATTTAGAGGTTATCAAGTATACCATACAATACACCCAGAAAATACAGCCAGAGGAGGAAGTGCGATAATAATAAAAAGTAATATATAGTAGTTTTCATATCTCGCTGGAATTTTGACAGTTCTCGCGCAGAAAAAATATATCGGATACACAGTGATGTATTAAGTACAATAAATCGTGTTTATTGTTTACATTTTTATTTAAATGGAATAGGAACGTTTTTAATCACAAAATGATTTTATAATTTAACTTTATAAGAATCCCTGACACTTTTGAAATTAATATTTAATTCGAAAAACTAAGAATTAAATTGAAAACTGATTTTGCTTTTTATGTTGTTTTGGTTTTGTTCGACATGAATGATATTTGATCATTTATTTTCCCTAGTCCGTACCAAAATTAAATGTTTACATTGTTTCCAAAAGGCGTGCAATTTTTTTTTGACCTATTAATTTTCACTCGAAAATATGATTGTAATAACATAAATACATAATCATTTTGAATGTTTTGTGTATTAAAACTGAAATATAATTCTTTTTATTGGTTATTTATTATTTTATTTAGGTTTACTACCTAAAATAAATGCGACCCATCAAAATTTTTATAATTTTTTTTTCTACATCACTGAAAGCTGCGCAGAAAAATTAAAAAAATGTTTTTTTTAAGATCTGAATAGGACTATACAACATTACGAAGAGAAAAAATATGAAACAAAAGAAATACAAGCAACTACCGTCAGCATTAAAACTAAAAATCAGTCATTAGCCGTAACGGCAATTTATTGCCCACCGCGATATAATCTTAAAAAACTACACTTCCTGGAAAGCTTAGGCGATAAGTACATCATTGGCGGAGACTTCAATGCGAAACATACTCATTGGGGATCAACAATAATCACTACTAGAGGTAACGAACTTCTTGGAGCAATGACAGAAGTTGGACGTAATTGGCATTCTACTGCCAAACCGACATACTGGTCTACAGATAATAACAAAATACCTGATCTACTAGATTTCTTTATAACTAGAAAACTTCCAGCAACTTATGTTAAAATCGAAGAGGGGTATGATTTGAGCTCCGATCACTCTTCAATACTACTTACTCGCAGTGCAAACATAATCTCAAAGAATCCAACCCGACTCTGACAAATAAATATACAGACTGGAAGGGATTCAAACAAGAGCTGAAAAGTAGAATAAAACTTAATGTACCGTTAAAAACAAAAGAACAACTAGATGAAGAAATCGTAAAATTCATAAATAGGTACAAATTACCCAAAAGAAATCAGAGAACTTGTCGAAGAAAAAAGGAGAGCCAGGAAGAAATGGCAATACACAAGGATGCCTGCAGATAAAAACAAACTGAATAACCTCACATAGCGACTCAGGAAGGAAATCCAGTCCATTAAAAATGAAACAATAAACTCATCTCTACAGTCATTAACATATGAAAAGGATACTGACAATTCTTTGTGGAAGACAACCAAACGAATGAAAAGACCAATAACTCAAATACCACCCATAAGAACAAGCAATGGGAATTGGGCCAGAAGCAATGAAGAAAAGGCAAAAGCTTTCGCTGACCATCTAGAAAGTATTTTTCAGCCTAATGAGGTACAAGAGAGAGAGAAGAATTCCAAGAAGTAGAGGAAAGTATTGATCAAGAAATCGCTCTGACCACCCCTGCGGAATTGACTAATGCAACAAAAAAAAATGTAAATCCGAACAAAGCGCCAGGCTATGACCTGATAACAGGAAAAATCTTAAAACAGCTATCGAAGAAGGGCATTAAAAAATCAACAACTCTAATCAATGCAGCTTTCAGGATGAAATATGTACCAAATGTATGGAAGTTGGCGGAGGTCATTATGATAGCTAAGCCTGGAAAACCACCAAACGAAATAACATCCCATAGACCGATTTCGTTACTGCCTATTATGTCAAAACTATTTGAAAGACTTCTCTTAAAAAGATTGAAACCAATAATTGAAAGGCAGTAATTAATCTCCACACATCAATTTAGATTTCGAGATAGACACTCTACAATTGATCAAATTCATATAGAATAACAGATATCATAGAAAGGTCACTCGAAGAAAAGAAAATCTGCTCGGCAGTCTTCCTTGTCGTGGCCCAGGCGTTTGACAAAGTTTGGCACGAAGGTCTTCTGCACAAACTCCAGAACATTCTACCTTCACAATTCTGCCAAATAATAAAATCCTACATTACAGAGCGACACTTTCGTGTTAAACAGGAACAATCATACTCAGAAATTAAAATGATCAAAGCTGGAGTGCCACAAGGAAGTGTTTTAGGACCCATTCAATATTTATTATTCACAAGCGATATTCCATTATCTCAGAATACCACAATTGACACATTTGCAGACGACACTGCTATTTTGGTAGTAGATGATACCATAGAAGGAGCTACCAAAAAGCTTCAAAGTGCGATGAACAGAATTTATCGATGGACGAAGCAATGGTGCGTCAGGTTAAATTAAACAAAATCCATACATGTTGAGTTGACTACACCAACAGAAAAATAAATCATTTGCCTGTGGTATTAAACAATGTCCCATTACCACATGCTAACTCAGCAAAATATCTAGGGATGAATCTAGATATCAAACTTAGATGGAAGGTCCATGTCAAGAAAATAATGAAGAACTCATACTCAAATATAGAGAGAAGTATTGGCTGATGGGAAGGAACTCCAATCTATCAATAAACAATAAATTCATGCTATATAAGCAGATATTAAAGCCCATTTGGATGTAT
This sequence comes from Tipula unca, assembly GCA_951394425.1. Classification (NCBI taxonomy): domain Eukaryota; kingdom Metazoa; phylum Arthropoda; class Insecta; order Diptera; family Tipulidae; genus Tipula; species Tipula unca. Next base: position 79,408,823 of record OX596380.1, read on the forward strand.
GGAATTCAGCTGTGGGGTTGTACTAAACCAAGCAACATGGATATCGTACAAAGATTCCAAAACAGAGTGCTAAGGGATATGGATATTGTAAATGCCTCCTGGTACATACGTAATAGCGACCTCCACAGGGACCTTAGAGTGGAAACTGTCACCAGAGAAACAAACAATGCTGCACGGAAGCATGAAGTGAGGCTCCAGAATCACCCGAACGTTGAGGCCAACCAACTACTCGACCACAGGGAAGCAGTGAGAAGACTGAAAAGAGTAAAACCTTTTGAGTTAGCACTATAGTCAGCGTAAGGCAGTAACACCAGTAAATAGAACATAAGGAATACCAATGGGGATACCTTAATTAAACACAATTTAGCAATTTAGGTCAAAAAAGAAATGTTGTTAGTCTATAGACTAGGTACATTGTAAAATTTTATGTGAATAAATAAGATTGTCAAAATAAAAAATAAAAAAATTATCCCATAAGAATCTATGTAAAACTGACCATTTTCGAATTACGTTTAATCAATGAAAAATTAAATCTTTCATTTCGATAAACACTTTGTGGAATTTATTCTATATTGAACCGGCACATATCTGAAATTCAGAACATTAAATCTTTTATTAAATATGAATTTATCATATTTAAGTAAACTGGAATTTATTTGAATGTGTACGTAAAATAAATAAATAAAACATATATTGTCATCCTTTCGATCGATGATTTTGCCTCTTTTTTAAGAATTAAATCTCACACTTTTTTTTTTTTAATTTCGCTTTTTCTATTGCGATCGCAGCATGCTCGAATAAAGCATTATTCTATTGCCTTTTATACATTTGAAAATGTATCATCACATATTTCTGTTTCGTTACCTTGTAGCGAAATCGGGAAAAGGGATAGAGAACTAAATTATTCTGAGATCGCAATAGAAAAAAATCAAAACTGGATTCACGAAATAGCGTAAATTTTAAAAAGAGAACATAAACATCGATCAATAGAAAAACAAATTGTGATGTTGACAACTTACAACATGGCATAGGGAGTTCCAATAACAGCTGCACAATGTGTTTAGAACCATAATAATGTACAAATGCGTAACAAAACTTTACCAAAATAAAATAGAACCGTGCCAGAGGAACTGTGATAATCATGGTGTTCCATTTATAATCTAAAATCCAAAATTTACGTTGAAATTGAAGTGAAATTAGTTTGAGATTTATTCTAACAAAATCATGCAGCTTTTATTGAAATACCCTTTAAGTATTTTATTTTGTTCACAAAATTATAATTGGAAAGGAAAACAGAAGCCACAAACAGAAGAACAACCACACTTTTACTGTTTTCTCTTTTCGTCTTGCAATTTAATGGAAAAATGCTTTTTTTTCTATAAATTTTATTAATAAATATAACAAAAATTAAACAACTTCATTGATTAGGTTTTTAATCAATTATAAAATGATAGTTGTAGATTCTATTTCAATGTTAAAATACTTAATCCATCGACATTTTTATTTAAAAATATCGCACCAAAAAAAATTTAATTTTTCATATGTTTTGTATGGGAAAAATGTTTTTTTCGTCAATTTTAGTTCCTCTAGAAAAAGCTCAATTTTTAACCTTAGGGCTCTGTATATTATAGGTGCCTCTGTTATTATGCGTGTGTTGGCCGGTATTATATTTTATCAAATAACAAATTCTTTTGACGTACGAGTATAGAGTACCGAGTAGAGTTGGCTGTTGTTGCAACGCAGTTTATGAACGCTTTAGTACTGTCATTGTTAACAATAGCTGTGTTTTTTGACGTATGATCTGATCATATCTGCTTCCCTTTCATTTGTATAGCCGCGTTTCATGAAATCAACACAAAAATTGTACTATTTTTTGTTTTTGTATAAAAATGTTGAACCAAAATGCTACTAGGATCAAAATGATAACCTAAAAACAAAAAATAATACAATTTTTGTGTTGGTTTCATGAAACGCGGCTATACAAATGAAAGGGAAGCAGATATCAGATCATACGTCAAGAAACACGGCTAATATTGTTACAATGTCAAACTTTTGAACACACTCCAGACCTCAACATCAGAATTAAGCCAACCAACTTCGATAATTTAATTCAATCGAATTAAAGAACTCGGTAGAATTCAAACTAGTTAAGAACACAATTTAAAGACGCTTGTGAAAAGGGAGAAAATTTGGAAAGTATAGATACATAGTGGAATAATATTTGGCCGAAATTTTAACTGCTTTGTTGACCCTAGATCTATCGGCGCAGATCAGATGATCTCATGGGAATATTCATGCATAATAAATGTCATCGATTTCAAAAATACAATGAAAATTTTGAAAATTCATGTATCCTCACACAATATACACCAAATCTAAGCTAATATGTATAGAATACATGCGACAACATAAAAATTAGTATCCCTTAAGTCGTAAAATCATTTATTTCAATTTTTTTTTTACAGTGATTCATCATAAACATCCCATCGAGAAATACAAAAAACCTAAACAATGAACATTTTCCCGCAAGCACAAATTAAAAAAAGCTCAAAATTTTTTCATATGTGAATAAAATATGAATATAACAACTAACCACACGATTTTCCACAATTTTCCTCTGCTGTATTTTTTTTTAAACGAATTAACAAAACAAACAAAAAATAAAACAAATCACAATAGGTGGTAGAAATGGAATAATTTTTCTATTTTATAATAATTTCATACACATCACACACTCACACACATACACCAACAAAAATTAGAAAAAACATACCGAAAGCACAAAAACAAAAATTCAGGAAAATTTTCATCACTATGAAAACTAATGGTATTCCCAGATTTTTTTTTTTTTTGTTGGTTTGTTCTGTTACACATCCTAGGAAAATCATATTTCATATTTTGTGTCGTGTTATAATGGAGAGAACTGACTGTCTCCCATTTTTTTGTTTATTAGCTTTATGATTTTTTGTGAGTCTATATGTTTTTGAATAATAAACGTACTATTCTATACATATGTTGCATATACGTTTTCACACAAATAATTTTAAAATTTTAGACGGAATTGTATACGATATTCGACTCGTAACAAGTTGAAAATTTAATAATTATTCTCGTTATATGTATTTGGAAGATGTACTAAATATAATTAAGGAAAAGAAAAAATTAACTTTTAATTTAATCTATTTGAAAAATTATCATTAATTTAATGAAAGCGCACAGTTGGATTTTATTACCGCACTGTGCGCCCATATTTTCATTAGTGTGTATATGATGGTGCTGATATTAACTCTATAATTTATTTAGATGCTATACTATAAGATATTATGGGAGTAAACAGTTAAAGCAAGAGCTCTACTTAATTAAAACCACTTAAAATTCAGATCATGTCGGCACTCCGAATGTTTCATGCCTAACACGATTAAAACATTCTAGGTGCTACAATTGCTTACAATTTATTAATTGATATTCATAATATGGTTTACTAATATAAGTGATGGCACAAATTTAGCTCATAAAATCTTGAATTTAGAGCAATTCAAAATTCCAACTGAACCAACTATTCGTGCTTATGCCAATTTTGTTCAATAGCAAATACGTAATTCTTCTAACTGCTCAGACAGCAGTGGAACGATATAATGGCGAGTGGCACGTTTGTCTAGCCTCCGAATCGCATACATACTTCATTATAGAATAGTGTTTTCAGCTACTCGGAGCTACGGAATTGGAGAATATGGATACTAGGTTCTTAACTATGTAAACTTGGGCGTATCTAAAGGCGCGGAAAATTAGATTTCCGGACAATCATTATTACGCGAGAAAGAATGTTCTGATAGTTTCCAAAATCTCGATGTATGACCCCTCAATCAATAAATTGGGTCGACTTCATATGAATTGCCTAAATTGATGCTAGCGGCTCCTAATTTCAGAAATTTGACGTTCTGCTTGGTGGTGGCTTGTTCTTTGATTTAATTAGTAATGGGATGCAATATCCTGGGAAATCAAAACTAGTGGCTCACAATTAGGGATGGGCGAGATAGATTACGCCATAAGTCTACGTGGTTATCGACACGTAAAATATAAGGTAGATTACTTGGCAGTATTTTTTGTTAACGATTTGAAATCGAATGCGCCAATTCACGTGTGTATTTTGTAAAAGCGTTCATATAGAGGTGATATTTTCATGAATTCCAGGTTTATGGGACGCGGGCGAGCAATTAATTTCATGGGTCGGATCGATGAATTGGCTACTTGGATCATGTGATAAAGTCCAAAGTCAATGTGGATAAACCAGCTACTTACTTGATGCATTGGAAGCCAACATTACGCGTGTCATTCGCCAGATACCACTCGATATGATCGAACGCGTCATTAAAAATTGAACTGAGGGAGGAAGAACCATCACAGTTGCGGCCAGCATTTGAAAGAAGTAATCTTTATACGATTAAATTGAATTTTTCAAGTTTTTTTAAATTTTGCACAAATCTCCTCTAGATTTCGTTATTATACGGATAATAACATTGATTTGATTAATCTCGTACAAATAAATTTCTTTTTTAGAGTCGTGTGAACTAGCAAATTGGCAAATTCAGATTTTAAAAACTCGGTAGCTCTTGAACTCGAATTTGTTTTACCATGGAGTGGGATGTGTTAAATTTTATGGCACGGTCATTGTCAAAGTTCCCCAGATTATTTTTAATGAAAGTTATTGTAAAGATTTCTAACAGTTGTGCCCTATTTCTGATTTTTGTGAGCCGTTTTTCCGATTTTGAGCAATCTGTTCTACCGTTCCACCGTTATAAAGAGGGTCTCATTCTATATAATGCTATATATCGTCAATTTACTGCTTTGTAATGGATAAACATGACGCTGAAGTAGATTCAAGGTATTTGAGGACAATCAGTTTTCAATTCCGCTCTTTTTGAAAAGAGATTAAAATGGATTAACGGAAATTCTGTCACCAGTAACGCATTTTTCCTAAAGTAATTTGGTCACCATTTAGGAATTGTCTACGTTGTTGACGTTGTCCACGAGTTGTCGACACTTAAATGTAGAAAATAGTAGATGACGCATAAACGCACATCCCTGCTCACAATACGAAGATATGATGGGTGATTGGCGAATATCAACTTATTTGTATGTATCTGTATTAATTGGCATGTAATGATTCATTTTTATAGACAGTTTGCTAAATTCACACAAATCGAGCGATTTGAACTAGTTTACTATTCATGAATACTATTTACCGATTCATGAAATAAAAGTAAACAGCACAACCACTAAATTGGAAGTTGCATTTGATGGGTCTACCGAAACCATTTTATGAGAATTAACGGAATGAAAAGCTACCTATAGGATGAGTTGTGCCGTCTAGTTTGGTAGAGTTACTGTTCAAATGTCGCAGACTTAAAATAATATTAACGGCCGACATCGAGAACATGTTTCAGCAAATCTGAGTTAATACCAAGGACAGTGACTATCAAAATATTGTATGGAGAAAGGAATTACACGTTTAGGTAGAAGTTTAACACCTGCTGACAATAACTTAATGAATACCCAGAGGCAGCTGAAATAGTGAAACGTGATTTTTACGTTGATCATCTGATGTCTTGTCATAGGTTTGGTTTGTTTTAAATATGAATTTCAAGCCTTTAAATTTGAAGTGACTCTTAGAAATAAACCAAGCTTAGTTGTATGTGTATCCAAAGACCATTACTATTAAAAAGTATTTCAAAAATTATGAGATGACCAATTACAAAACTCTATATCAAATTAACCTAACAAAGGAATTACCGCATCAGGTATTGAGAGGACAGGCTTTTCAGCCTCATCGAACGTTGTTCAAAATTTTCGTATTGTTTGTATTTGATAGCCCAAATTTTGATAGTATTTCGAAATAAATCGTTTTGCAAAAGCACCCACCAAATTAAACGAATACATACAATAATTATACAACTTTGCTGCTAAAATTACTGCTCTCACTAATAATAAATCAATCAGTAAAAGTTTCAAATTAACATTTCCCTTTCCATTCATAGATAAGTATGGCTGGTTCCGAGTAGGAGGAAGACTGGTTTGGCAAGTGCATTCGTTTAAAGGCGCAGCAGCATCGTGTCATACTATTAAGGATTTAATTGTTCACATTTCGTAGACACAACGAGATCTTCAATGAAATTTGAAGATGGTCCCCAAATATACTACTATAATCAGATATGTATGTTAACGGCATGAACATTGAATGTCATTTTATCCTCTCTAATCTTGGAGGCATTTGAGAAGCTGGAATAAAGGCATTCAAATATTATTTAAAACGAGTACTGGGTGAGACATTTGAAGAGGTGACGACTTTGCTCACAAAAATATCACCAGAAAACCTTCCATAGTCTCAAAAAGGCAACAAAATCTAGGTACAGTACTTTGGCTGATAAAAATATAAAATAACAAATTAAAGTAATAAAATAAATTTATTATATTTGAAATTATCCATGTAATTTAATTTTTTCTAAATTGTTTCGACATTTCATTCAAATAATTTTAATAAATATTGGTATGACAGGAAAATCTAGTACAGTAAATTCTTGATATTTTTATTTTATAATATAATTATTTTATAATTCTTTTTCTAAAACCGACTCTCGATTAAACCAACCTTTTTTGATTCATATTTTTTCGTTAAAAGTCACCATCAATTCCTAGCGATGAATTCAAATAAAAAATTAATTTCCTTGCAAGAAAAACTAAAGATTCTGGAAGATTTGGAAAACAATAAATCATCTAGTGAAATTTTTATGATATACGGTATAAACTAATCGACACTTTACAAGATAAAACAAAATAAAGAGAAGACTGAAAATAAAACCTCTTGATACGAGTATTCATAAGCAATTGGGAATAAGTTGCGATTTTTCCGCCAGTCAGGGCTTTAAAAAGAATTTCAAAAAACGCCATGGAATTGGTATGAAAAAAATTTCAGGAGAAAAATTATCTTGTGCCGATGAAGCAATAATTAAGAATTGTTAAAAGGCATCCACAAGATAAATGGAAGAATTAATGTTGGTCCCGGAAGAAATTTATAATGCAGACGAAACTGCTCAATGAAAAAACTGCACAAACTGATTGGAAAATCGAAAAAACCGAGACCATTTAGAAATTGGGACAACATGCTTTATTATAAAGCATTCAAAGATTCAAAGAAAACGACATCACTATTTAACAATTGGTTTTTTGACCAATTTGTTCCAAGCGTACGACAACATTTGAAGGAAAAAAATTTACCAGAAAAAGCAATATTACTGATCGATATATTTACTGCTCATGGAACAGAAATGATGCTAAGGACGGATGATGGAAATGTTAAAGTAATGTTTTTGCCTCCTAATACCAATGCAATCCTGCTACCATTAGACCAACAAATCATCCGAAGTATGAAACTTCGGTATCGAAAGAATTTATTGCTAGATCTTCCAAACAAACCAGGAAGTGATACAATTGCTAAATTGAAACAAATAAACTTAAAAGATGTTTCTATTATGATACATCAAGCTTAGATGGATGTTCATATTTTAGTTCAGGTTGGAAAGATGTTATCGACATTGACATCAACAACTTAAACTTGATGATAATGATGATTTACCATTGGCCACATTATACAATAATGTTGCTTCTGGTAGTTTATTGTCTAGTGATGATATAATGGATTGGGCTACGGGTGCAACAGAAAGTCACAAATATTGATCAAATTATACAATATTTTAATAATGTAATTGAAATGTCAGAAAATGAAAGCCTTCCAATGAATGATATTTTCAATTTAAGAAGAATTCGCGACAAAGCTGTGCTAAGAAGATTAATTATTTAACCTAAGTAAGCTTTTTAAATAAAATCTTTTTAAACTGTAGTCATTTTGTTTTCAATTTAGAGCATCAAATGATACCTTTAATTAAATTTTGGAAAATAATTCCAATTTTCGTTTAAAGTTATTTTTTTTGTTACAGGGTACTTTAATAAAAAAATTGATTCAGCTCTGGTCGCTTATATCAAGAATTTACTTATATAAATAAGTGTGTTATTGTTTTTTAACAGGAAAATATTTTTTAGTAAAAAGTTCAATTGCGTCAAAGTTTTTAAGACGGCAATTATTTTCTATTATTAATTATTTTCTATTATTGTAATATATAAAAATAACAAAGACTTTAGAAACAAAGTCAACAAAAGTTTTTCTTAATCGGAAGGTATTGAAATATGAAGATGGTGTACTTCTTTTATAGCTTATATTTTACATGAGGAACCTAAAAAAATTATAATAAAATGCTTTAATAATAAAAAATATTAAAAAATTAAATAAGCATCGTGCGGCCCAATACGAGACTGGTGGCGTAGAGTTTCCCGAGGTAAACTTAATAATTGAAGAGAATAGAATCATATCAATATGTGGGTTCCAACATTTAGACGGGTCAACAGTTGTTGGAGATTTCGCAATTGTCAGTTTTATTTCAGTGAACATCTAATTATATTTTCTATATCTAAATAGATTTTCTTAAATATATTTTTATTATGAAATTTCTTTAGAGACCAGAAACAAGTGTTGTAGTAACCCCACAACTAGAACTCTCACAAGATGTATCAGAACAATTCGTAGATACACCACAAACTGACTCAATGACTGAGGAGTGGTCATCCCCAACAGTATCTTCACCAGGCCCATTCGACCACAACAGGCACCAGCTCAGCGCAGAACAAATATGACAATGCAGCGATCAAGAGCTCATAGGGCTGGTATATATGAAATACTGCCACCAAGAGCCCAACGATATCGAGATACTTATACCCCAGAAGTGTAAGTAATATATATAATTGTATTAGATTATTAGTTGACTTATATTATATTTTATTCAACAGCGAAGCGTTGCGGTTACTTCGGTGATTCGGTCATTGAGGATACAGGAGAAATTTTTGGTGGTATTAAAAGACATAATTAATGTAAAGACCCATTATAAATAATATCTATATTTTTGAATCTTTTTATATATTAAATTCAAATATGTATATTAAATAACTTTCAGATATTATTTGAATATCTATAGAGTATATTATTTTTTATTTAAGTGCAAAAACAGGAAGACATCTACGACACCTCGAGTGCAAAACTCATAGGCGGACCCACCTTTCATGTCAGTAATACCGGCTGGCATAAACGTATGTAACGTGAAGGTAAGGACGTAAATTCAACTGCGAAGTAAGAGTGCCTCGAGACCAAAAGAATTGTATGAAACAAAACATAAAAAAATCCTTCATTTAAATAAACGCTTAATGCAACAAAATTATTGAATAGTGGTTTCGTTTGATTTATTATTAATTTTTTTTTTAAAATTATAATGTCCCTTTCTTCCATATAATTTGACCGAATTATAAACGAACGATCCTGATTTTATTAAAACAATTATAATGCCGGATGAAGCACATTTCCATTTAAGTGGTTATGTTAATATGCAAAATTTTAGAATCTAGGGCACTGAAGACCCAAGAGTGATTCAACATCGTGCGTTGCTTCCAGAGTTATAGTTTGATGCGGAATATCAGACAAGATCTACGGCCCGTATAGTTCATCCAAGACGAAGAAGACAATGCATTGACTGTAAATGGTGAGCGTTACAGGGTTATGTTAGAAAACATTTTGTTGCCTGAACTTGATACTACTCAAGAAATGTGGTTTCAATACGACGGAGCAAGGGGTACTGCAAGGGAAACAAAGAATTTGCTGCGAACGGTTTTTGGTAACCGTATCGTTTCACGATTTGGAGATGTTAATTTGCCATCACGATCACCCAACTTAACACCACCAAATTTCTTTTTGTGGGGATATTTCAAAGAACGCGTATAAGCAAATAAACCACAAGGACTGAAACAACTAAAAGACAACATAATAAATCAATTTATTGTGATTGATCAACCAGTATTGGCTTCAGTTATGGACCAGATACAGCAAAGAGCAGCAGCTTGCCAAGAGGCTAATGGCAGGCATATAAATATATTATTTTTAAAATTAAATTTTTTTTTAAACTCTTCATGATTAAAACTAACTATCTTTTGTAATCAAAATTATTCATTCTCAATAAAAAAAATACAAAAATTATATCAAAAATACAATGTACAGTGACTTATGGCCCACGCTGTATAAGACAAACGAATTCCATATACACTGATATACAATAAATGAAATACAATTTTCTTACATTATTTGTTGCTTTTCTTCCTTGAAATTGGATAGACGTGAATCTGTTGGTTATCCATCTAACCCATTGTATTGCTATAATCAACAATCACCCGAGGTGTCTTTATACGATTTTTATCCAATGTCCACTAATTCAACGTTATGTACTGTTAGTAATATACAACATCCCTCTTATAGCGCCATTTCCTCATCTTGCTTCTTGTAAAGGAAACTATTCTCCTTTATGAAGTAGCAGCCAAACATCTCAACAATTTACCAATATTCGAAACTGTTAAAAAACAAATGAAAATTTAAAATATAAATCAATATTTGAGTTAAGTATTCTGTAACTCTGTCCGTCAACTGTTTTTTATATCGACAATTTCATAGCCATTAAATGTAATTGTTTCCATCAGTAAATTTTCAACGCCAACATGATGAGAGACCCGAATGTGCTTAATGTGAGAAATCCTGACTGGACTAGGTCCCTAAACTTTTTTCGTTGCAATTCAGTGCGCACTTTCTTCAATTTTGACGTAATGTACATACCTATCGTTTCGATACAGGTTACAAATTAATGTGGGAAAAACGAAATCATGTTTGACAATTTGAGGAAGAAATATTTCCTGTCGGTTCGCCGTAAAACGCTAAAATAGACTGTTATTTCGAAAGCGACAGTCATATTTCCAAAGCTTCTAACTTTGAGAAAAATTATCTCAGAATTTTGATTTTGTTATTAAACTTAGTGGTAAGATTGTACATTTCGTTTTTAAAGAAGTGATCATTGATAGTGGACATTTGTGGCAGGGAAACTACGGAAGGCGCAAGTAATGATGATGAACCTGGATTGGTAAATTCAATAATATAAATAAATCAATAATTATTATTAATTATAATGTGTTTTTATGTTTTATTCGAAATTATTCTATATTTTTTAGGGGCCATCTTTAATCCAATTAAATGGATTATCTAGGACACAATCACAATCTGGATGTACTGTAATATCCTATACTACCAACATCAGTAAATAAATATAAATAAATATTTCCATTAGATTCCTTTCCATAACAACCACTGTCACAGCTATCACAGCCACTGCCATTACAATCACTGCTATTAATTACCACCGTTACCATAACCGCTGCCAACAGATCGAACATTGCCAAAACCAGAATCTTCCACTCCAACAAATCGGTCTGCAAGTGCAATCTGGCTTAGATGCCATCAAATTTAATTCAAAATGTCAATCTAAAGAAAAATAAATAATGACGCATGCTCACTAATACACACACATTCATCATTACTATCATTTTACACGCATAAGTATGTATATTGCGCATGGAAATGTAAGAAAATTAATTGCGCAATTTTTATGTACACACAATTGTTTTGCGCAATATTATTTTTTCGTTTATCGTGTTAAAATTAAAAAAAAAAGGTTAGTTGGGCGGATTACTCAAGCACTCAATGCCACTGATGCGCCCACAGTACAATACCCGGACATACACATATATATACTAACACATTAAAAACAACCAACCGTGATTTTTGGTCACCACCAGGAATCGAACCCGATTAACGACGGCGTTCGTCTTATTGTTTTATTTAAAATTTAGAAGTGCGATGAAATACAATAAATTCAATTAGTTAAACATGAGGCGAAAAAAGTCATTAGCTTTTATCTTGCATTTGCAATACTCTTGGATAAAGTGTCCAGCACAAAGATTAACCACAACGCAAAAAAATTGTAGTTTAAAAGAATATATTCGGATAAATCTTTATTTATTAAATCAGAGTTTTTGTGCCAAAATAAAAAGATAAATAAAATATTTATGAAAAATCGTTATATTCAGTAATAAATTTTTCAAAAGCCAATGAATTTAGCACCAGAAAAAGTCAAAACAATCGTTTTGGCTTATGTTTTTTTACACAATTTTTTAATGAAAATCCAAAGATCGCCCATAATCAAGCCAACACCAAATACAACGAACGTCTAAAATTTATAAATTACTTCAACAACGAGAGTAGTATTCCTGCGCAACATGAAATTATAAATTGGTAAAGAATAAATAAGTATATGTATATTAAATACTCACAATATTGTTTTATTCATTTTCCAACAATGAAACTTCTTGTTCTTCCACTATTGTTGATCTGGTATAATCCGGAGTTTCTTGATCTGTTAGAAGTAACACGGAAATTAGTTCGCAAGGAATTCATTTTTTTTACAACGCTTTCCCGATTCGCTGTTGCATCATATTTGTTGAATAATTGCAACAATTTATCGTATGATAAAGATTTGGTGTTTCTATTGCTGTATTTTGGACAGTTTGTATTCCATAACTCGGGTAAAACCCGATATTCCGCAATAAAATGTACAATCATGTTTTTTTGTCGTACGATGACATTTTGTACAAATTTATATAAAAACAATTGCTTAACTTACGTAATTGTATTGAACTAACATGCACACATTCAAGTTATTGTGAAATACACTAGAAATAGCACAATATATTGTGCAATAATGACGGCACACAAGTATATTGCGCAATTTATTTGTACGTGTATACCGACGAATCACGAACAAAATTGACGTAAAGTTTGCAATGAATTCATTATATTAAAAAAAATTATTTAAAATGTTTTAATTATTTAGAATTGTCCAAAAACATTTTCAAATCAATTACAAATTTATTGAAATAGAATAATTTTAGAACTTAATTATTTATTTTAAGCATGAATAATTACTATGATAAAGAAAAATTTAGGAGATTATTTGGATAAATAATGCATTAATGCTAGTCAAATTCCTTTAAAAAAACATTAGATCGATATATGTATGTACGTACATAGATCGTATCAATCAAATTAGCACTGATAAAATGTTGTGTTTTGTTTTGTAATATTAACACAATTTGTAATATCAAAATATAAGATGAACCATTTTGTTTTTATTTTGGAAAATAAATCTATCTTGCTGCAAAATGTTCACCGACCATATTATAAGCCAATCAAAACTAGCCATTTCGTAAGCAAATTTCCCCTTCCATATTAAAATAATTTAAAATCGATGCAAAATCGTTTGGTTTTCTGATAGTCTTAATTCGAGAATTTTATAACCCTCTTCTATGCACCAGAAGAAGGTTATAATAATTACAAGGTACGCACATACATACAATGATTCAGGATTTTCAGTGGGTTTGGTTGTGAAATTACAGTGTGAACAATTGTTCTGAAATATATAAATAAAAATATCGTGGAACAGTGTTCCCAGTATTAATATCGGTAGAATATATAGTAACATTTGGTGGTGGCCTTACGAGTTTCATTTCTCTCTCGAAAGATTTCAAGAATCTCGAAATCAACCCTCTAACGCCGTGTCTGCCATACTTATATGATACTTTATGTTTTATGCAATGGAATTACCAACAGTAGTACTGTATCAGATACCTATATCACAATTTTAAGTGATATATTATCATACTTGGTTTTGTTTTAAAAACGTTATCACAATGTCGGGAGTGAAATATTTACAACATCCAATTGATTTACTAATTATTGAAGAAGTGAAAAAACCAGGTAGGGAAATGCTCTATCAATTAAAGCATGAAAACTATAGGAACAACTTCATTAGAAGTTTAATTTGGGGCGATATTTCGGCCGTTGTGGGTATACCACCCAATGAATGCATGATGCGGTGGCGCAACATTCGTTCCAAATATAAGAGACTCCTCGCGAGCAATAAACTAAAAAGTGGGAGTGCAAGCCAACCACAGGGCAAAGATGTTTGTTTGGCTAATACGGGAGATGGATTTTCTCAAAGAAAATGATGATATCGAGTAAGTAATTATTTTATATATAATTTTGAAATGTTTGTAATATATTTTTTAAATTTTATAGACCACCAGATAGTAGTTTTGAGCCAAGGCCAATTGCTCCTGCTTTTCAATATAGGCCATCATCCGCATCATTACCTTCATCATCCCCATCACTACTTTCATTATCATCATCATCATCATCACTACCTTCATTATCATCATCATTACCATCAACTTTATCAACTTCGTCAACACCAAAACTAAGAAGAATTTGTAACGAAGACAGGATAACACCTGTGGTAAAAGAAATGATGCAGACTATGAAACAAAATAAGGCTGATATGCTCCGATTGTATGAGGAGGAAAGATCAGAAAAACGAAAGCAAAACGATGGAAAAGAAAAACTAAAAAAGAAAACTTTTGTATTAGATTTTATGGAGAAAAACGATGAAATAATATCAACGTTTACGATGCCGATGCAGGTGGAAATGGTTTTGGAAATATCCAAGTTAATTGAAAAATTTAAAAATTATCATTTTTACTTTAAATTATATGTGTGAAATAAAAAAAAAATATACATTATAAACTTAAGTCATTGTATTAATTTTTTAAAAACGGCATAGTCCTAAATAATGTATCCATTTCCACATCATCCAGAAAGAGGTAGGATAAGTGATGCGTTTTTTTTATTGAGGTATCCCCGGTAGGCCTAATCCTCAGGCTAATAATCCAATATAATGGAATGGGTTGTTTTGACATGGCAGCACATTACAGTTGGAAAAGTACCAATTAAATTTTTCACGGATCTGCGTTGCATTTTGCACAGCACGATTTGACCCAACACGTGAAATATTTTGCATTCTGGCAGAAGGTTCATCACGCCATCCTGTGATTGCACAGTTCCTTCAACTTCGGAATCCATCAAATCCTGTGATATAATTTTCTTGTTTGTCCTTTAGCCAATTGTGCAAAACTACTTTTGCTTTAACAACAGCTCGCACAGTTATTTCACTGGCTAATATTGGACGCCTATATATCCTCCAATTACTGGCAAGGATACCAAAGGTGTTTTCAACTACTCTCCTGCCTCTAGACAGACGATAGTTGAACACATTTTTATCTTGAGGAAGAATCGATGAATTTCTTCCAGGATATGGCCGCATTAGGTTCACCATTAGTGGAAAAGCCTCATCACCAATGGTTACATAGGGGGTAACCACATTAATACCAAGTAAATTATCCGGTTCAGGAAGAAATAACCCATTGCCATTGTTTATCAGGCATTTTCCAAAATGGCTGTTTTTAAATACGGTGCTATCACCCATGTGACCACTTGGTCCCAGAACTACAGTGAAACATTTGTAATTCGCATCACATATTATAGCAAATAAAATTACACTGAAGCTGTTTTTATAATTTCGGTACACTGAACCAGAATGGGAAAATGCCTAAATTTATAATGAACCAGAAATTTATATGAACCATTTATAATTATTTTTTCAATATTATTTAAACTAAATGTACTATATAATTAAACTAAACTCGAACTCTCTGGCTGTGTTTAACCAGAATTGTTCATTGAATTCTGGGAAAACTTGATGCCGTGGCTTTACAAATTCGGAAACCGTATTTGCCAATCAATACCATGCTATCGCCACTAGCAAGATACCTAAAATTAAAAAAACAAAACAATTCTTTAATATTAATACATAATTTAAATTGTGTATATGTAATTACTTACCGTAGGGTTAGGGATAATCTTTCTCCCGCAGATATTGTTGCTTCGTTGGTACATTTTTATGAATTTCTGTACCAACTATGGCAAGTAGTTCATCAAATAGTGCCGGTGACATACGATGAAAGTTAAAAATTAATTCTACATCATTTAATCGCATCTCAGCAACTAAATTATGGTAGAACCCTTGCCTAGCTCTATTACGATTTATAGGATTTACACCAAACCGTCGGTGAACGGTTTGAGACCTATTGAGCTCCAACAACACTGCGAGACCACTGAGAATATCATTATCCTCGTCTAACTGTCTAATAATACTCGTTATTAAAGACATAATGTTAATCGTCGCACAACACAATGTAAAAATTAAAATTACTCGAAAAAATCGCGATAAACACAAAAAAATTGAAATAAAATTCCCAAATACAATATAAAAACTTTAAACAATAAAATATAAGGAACAAAAAAAATTAACAACAAGATAAAATAAGATGTAACGAAAAAACTAATGAATATAACACAAAAAAATTAATTAACGACAATCATTAACGATGAAAAACAACACTGTTTGAATTATTATTAAAATGTAATATAATTAAACACAATATAATTATGATTAAACACAAATCTAAATTGAAATTTATTCGATATTACTTTATCACAAGAAAACTCAAATTAAATTGATTTTCTTTTCTTTTTGGACATCAAAGTTATATGCAAAAAAATTACCAACAGTAGTATTTTATGTGATATATTATCATCATACTTGCTTTGTAAATAACATCAATTTATTTACATTATGTCAAAATTATGTCAAACTAACATAATTTTTGACAACCGCAAATTGAGCAAAAAGTCATGTACCAACATACTAGAATAAAAAACGGCTAACTTCACCCCGCTTTGCAGACAATTTTGCAACAAGATAGAAATGCATAAACTCGCCATGAAATTTGAGTTATGATGTTTTCTTGTTTTTTTTGTGACATGTAAATGAATTATTTTGCCTATTATGAAAAATCCTTCAACTATAACTGTATTGCCATACTTTTACCGTTACGTAAAGTGATGCAACACAATAATTATGTATGCACTTATGTACATATTACAATTGGTTTGTTATACCCAAATTTACAAATTCGTTTAATACCAATTGTAACAATAATAATAATATCAATAGCAACAAGCAATTATGTAAAATAATCTGCATTTGCACTTTATTCCTATTGTTTATGTTTATGGTATTAATATGTGCTTTGTATACATACTGTGGAATCAGTAAAAGGGATTTAAACTACATTTATATGTATATATGTATGTACATAGATTTCTTAAAATTGAATTACATATTTTCTATTATCGTTCTCGAAATAACTATGTGCTCTCTATTTCAGCATGTTATACGAATTGAAAATGCAAAATATATACACAAAATGCCGAAAATCTCTAATGCTTAGAAATAAAATTTTATATTCATTGAAAATTGGATTATAATATAGTTTTTGTGTTTTCCGTCGTTTTGAAAACTTTTTGAAAACTAAAAATTCTGTTATATCGGTTTCTGGTATATGTATGGACGAGTATGTAGTCCGTTCTGTTTTGCTTCCTATTTAAAGCTGGAGTACTCCAATTAATTTTATCGATTATATACACAAAAAAAATGCGTATAAAAAACGTATTGAATGTATACAGAATGTCCCAAAAGTGAACGATCAAACGAAACGAGTTGATAAGTCCTTGCTTATTTGAATTTTATGTCAAAATGATCATACATGGTTATATATCTGTTGATAACATTTTCCCTGTCAGCGGTCGCTTAAAATTGACCTAAAAATGAACAAAAAATTTTCACAAAACCATATTTTTAATTTGGCGGTTTTCATGAAAATTATTTTATTGAAAAGAAGAATGCCCGAACAATTTTTAAAAAACATGAACAAACGAAGCTAAAAACATAAAATTTGAAATAACGTTTGAACAATAGATTATCAATAATTAGATGATGTGTACTTGGAAATGGTCTCTTTTAGTTAACCCTGTATACAGGGTTTTTTAATAAATGCCAGGCTTTTATCTCGGAATTTGTGCAAGATAGGAAAAATTACTATTTATGAAAATTGATCAACGTCGAAGGGCCATTTCGTGGTGATGGTGATGGCATTTTGTATTAAGCTTGTAAAAATAAATACTTTTTATTTACACAAAATTTTTCATAAAGTGTATCGTTTCAGAGATATGAGCAAAAAATGATCTGCATTGCAGCAAAATATTTTTTTTTTAAGTTCTAACACTGTTTTGTTGTAACGACAAATAAAAATAAATAAAATCAATTCTTCTTTGAGTTATTAAGCAATAAAACAAAAAATGCATTTGCAAATTTAATTATTTTAACTAGACTTGATTTTAACGAGACGCCGTGAAACTCAAGAGGGAATTGTTGTAGATGTATTAGCTGCAGTATCACAGGACCCAGATTCACCAATTCAAAATATTAACCTTTAGAATATTTCAAATAAATGATTTTGCCGATTTGGAACACGTTCTGTGGACAGACGAAGCTATACATTTAAAAGTGACGGTAATGTTAAAAGGTATAAATATCATTATTGGAATGATGCGAAACCACATTGGATGCGTATTTTTGATAATAAACATATATAGATGGGTTGTAAATGTTTGGATGGTATATTTGGTTCTCGCCTAATCGGACCATTTTTCTATGATAGGACTCTTGTGATCGAATAATTTGTGGAATTTTTAATGGAATATTTCCCCAATTTATTGTAAAGCATTCCGTTGCGAGAAAGACAAAAGATTGATTGGTTTCAGTTTGATGGTGCACATCCTCAGTTTAGATCAGCTTCTCTGGAAAAATTAGATTTAACGTTTCTGAATAAATGTTTTTGAAGAGATGGTCCTTAGTGGTGGGGAAAAGTCGATAGTACTATCGATAGTTTTTTTTGATTTGATATTTTTCGATAGTAGGCAGAAGAAATAAAAATTTTCTAATAAAATAATTTTTTTTTTTATATTATTGCTATAGTATAATATATTATTTTTTGTTTCCACAAGACAAAAGTTATTTTTTGTTTTTCGTTCATCAAAATTTGTTTGTTTAGCAATAACTTTAGAAATATCATGTATGAAGTAAGCCCGAAAAAACCTTTCCATCCCGAAAAAAGTCTTTTCAGTATGTTTCTATGCTAAATATCAAAAGTGTCTTCGCTCTCAGTACGGAATCTATAGCAAATAAAGTAAAATAAACAGTCCATCCCGAAAAAATTGTTTATGAAGAAATTGTAAAAAACCGTTCATAAATAATTTTCAATTTTTATACATTTTTCTAAGTTATTTAAATTATAAAAATCAAAATTAATTATCAATAAACAATTATCCCCAAATTTATTAATTTTTTATGGGAAATCCTAGAGATAACTCCTCTGGGTTATGGTCTCTGAAAATAGGTACATTCATCTCATAAATAATAACATCTAACCTATCTTCGTATCATGGAGCTAAAGGTTTCGTCTAGGTTCATTTGTACTAATAGATTCGACAGTACGTATACAAATTATATGAAATCTTTATAATTTTTTTGGGGAAATCTTTATTTAAACAATTTATTTAATTTAATTAATTTATTAATTTTATTTAAATTATTTTATTGATTTAATTTATTTAAGTTATATTTAATTTAAGTTACAAATAATAAAAATGTGTAAATAAAATGCGTATACGATGAAAAATTGAAATTAATATTGTAAATTTAACCAATTGTAAGTTCTTCGTTATAGTCTATTTTATGTTAATGGGGGAAAACGGAGAAAAAAAAGGTTTCATTTATGTACCTAATAAATCTATTTATTCACAATTTACCTAACAATTTTAGAGACTATAACCCAGAGGAGGTTATCTCTAGGACTTCCCCCAAAAAATTGTAAAGTTTTCCTATAATTCGTGTTCGTACTGTTAAATCTATTAGTACAAATGAACCTAGACGAAACCTTTAGCTCCATGATTACAACCCAGAGGGTGTTATCTTTTGGATTGCGCAGAAAAATTATACATTTTGGTATTGATTCTTGATTGTATATTGATACTGAAATAATAAACCTGCAACAATTGTTTTAAAAATGTCGATCATTTTTCTGGCTAATTTATATGTTAAACTTTTTACTTAAAAATGTACACCAATTTAAAATTTCGGGATGCTATGGATTTCTCTGACATTTTTTCATATATTTTTTCGGGCTGGTGTAAAATTTAGCATAGACACATACCAAAATTGAAAAAACCTTTTTCGGGATGGTTTTTCGGCCTAACTTCACATACATAGAAATATCATTGTTTAATTTGTCGTGTATTAAACCTTTAGTAGTAAATGTCATTAATTTGTTTTTTCATGTTCGTTTAGATTTCATTGTGTCATTATTTTATTACCGGTGTAAAAAATTTGAATATATGTAAATGCCTAGATGCCAAATTTCAATCATGCGAAATTTTTATAAACGAGAAAAACACAAAAAGTTAGCAAAATGGACAAAGTGTAATAAAATTAGTGACAATACAAGTAATCTTTTGGGCCACCTAAAATATTGCCATTCGGAAGTCCTTCTTACTCGGAGATCAATCAAATCATTTAGAAGATGAATTCGTGCCGAATAGTTCCAGCTCTACAATCATCAGCAATTACTTAAACGTTAAAATGTTTATGATCACGAATACATATGTTTAGCCAATGAAAAAGGGAATTAGATAGGCTCTAATTGGTATGGTACCCCTAGATTTTCAACCTTTTTCTTTCGTTGAAGACCGAGGATTCAGGACATTTAGAGGATTTCAGGACTCGATACTAGATATGAACTCCCTAAAGCAAGACAACGTGGAGGGACCAATTATTGACAAACTATTATGCCCAATGTAAACAAATATTAATAGCCGTCCTGGACGAGGACGAAGATCTGTCAACTTAACCTGTGATTTGTGGTCCTAATGAGCTGACGAAAATTGTCTAACTGTTAATTCTCATTTTATTAATAACGCTTTTAACATTCGCTGTGTTGTTTTGTCAGCAAATATTACGAATAGTTATCATACAGCAGACAATATTGCAGCGACAAGCAAAGGGTTTATGGTAAACTGACGTATCCTTCTTTTGCGCACACATTGTACTTAGTTGTTCAGGATGGACTGATATGTGTGGAAATTCAACGTGTGCGCAGCAAATGCAAAGTTAGTAACATATTTTAAATTCAGTTATCTGGCGACACTCAATGGGTAATTGCTGGGCAGGAAAGTAAAAATAAGGTCCCAATGTTACAAATCAACGATTCGATAGCAATTGCCCTCTTCAAAATTCCAATGGCACCTGCTGGTCTTACGTTAGAGGATACAATGGTTTTGGTTAATGGCCAATGGTTAATTATACCTCTTGTTTTTGGAACACATAGTAAAATTTCCGTTTATCTACCTACAACGTCGGATTTAACTATATTGCTCAAGTCTGTAACCGATGGAGTCACATCTTTACTACCCCGATAGCTACCCCGACTTGCTATAATTTTAAATCCAAGGATGTAAAACGAATGTTTTCGGTCACAAGAAAATGCTAAAAGTGCTACACCACTACTTCAAAATGAGTATGAGATGACGATGTATGTACAAATAAATGTAGATGAATAGCCGTAAAGCAAACTAACTCTGGCAGTACAGCAGCACATAGGGTAGATCTTGAGTTAACTATAGATCATGTTGTTGCACAACCCTGAATTCAATTCAATTAAATAAAAATAAACTAAAATTGTAACCTAACAATATAATAAGTTTAAAACATACTCGTAAACAGCAAAATTGCGCACTATCACCCAATTGCAATAGCTATTTATGTTATAAACTAAATTAAAATTATGAAGCAAAAATAAATTACAACAATGACGAAACAAATTTATCTATAAATTCAAATAATCCAAAACTATTTGTATAAATAATGCACAGCAGTTAATATTTAGTCTTCAAGCAATTTTCGGTCTTGATACTAATTGGCAAATAAGTGTGAATAATCATCCAGCTTTAAAATTTTGATAAAATTAAAAGTTCATTAAAATTCGAATTACTAGTGATTTTTTTTAAATAACCAGTGCTAACATTTTGCGAGTTGAATATCCCAATACCTAATCAAGTAAGTATAATAAAATCATTAATACCGTCATAGCCCTCACCAGTGGCAAGCGAGAATCGATAAAAGTAAACAACCAACCTACCAACGCTAAAGCATCAAGTTAGTTCCCTTTAGTTACCTGCCACGACAAAGGCGGAATCAGACAAACGCAGATCAATTATTAAGGTAATGCAACCAGGAAGGTAAGAGAAGTCAGGAGCAGAAATAATCATTGGTTGTGAAACCTATTCTTATTACAATAATCAAACATTACTTTTTTAAAGGTGCTGAGTTTTAATCTTTTCAAAAGTGCGCAAGCAAAATTCTTAGCGCACTAGTGACATCAGTGCCATAGGATTCAACTTTTTTACCGTTCTAGAAACAAAGTACGCAATAGAAATTCGCCAATTGTAAACTATCGGAAACTATCGATAGTTCAAAATATCGATAACTTTCGATGCGGAAGAAACTAAATTGAAGCAGTTCACATTAATCTTGAAAGACGATTAGAAGAATGATATAAGAATTAAATAGCAGACATTTTCACCAATTACTAAAATAACAAATATTTTTTTATAAAACCACTTCTGTTTTCTCTTTTTTGATCCTGTTTTTATTTAATTCTAGTACCCAATTAAAAATTTGCTTAATAAATCGAAAAACAGTTGAATTTATTTAGTTTTGGTGTTACAATGAATCAATGTTTTTTTTTTTTTTTTTTAAAAAGGACTTGGCATAGACACTTTTACGGTCCATAGCCTTACCTTACATTCACACAACATTCATTCAATCCATTCATTCACCCATTCACACAAGTACAGTATACCACCTGCGCATTGCATAGCTCCATGTCACCCTGTAAAGTGACATGGAAGATGGGTCGGCCCATGAGTTCTACATTCCAACAGAGGGTCATAGATGTTTTCAATTTAATCACCGATTCTAATCGGGAGATGAAAAATCCCTTTTGCATCCCGCCTCCCAATCGTACCTCCCGATCCAAACGTCGCAGCTTTAACCACTGCGCTTTTTGCTCGGTTGAATCAATGTTAGAACTAAATTATTATTTTGCTGTAATGTAATCAATTTTTGCTCATATCTCTGAAACTATACACTTAACAAAATATATTTAATTTAAACTGTTTATTAAAAAGTGCAATCAAATATACATATAGGTCCTAATATATAAATAATTAATTTCGTCAATATCTCCCAAACTAATAATTTTCTAGGTTGTTTAAGATTACCACTAAACGTCCCTCTCATCACTGAATAATTTTTATTATTATCTCCTATCTGGCACTGATTCCAAGATAAAAACTAACTTTCAATACTAGGGTAAAAATTGAGACACATTAAATTATACCCTGTCATTATTAGAGATAAAGCCACCGAGGCGCTTAAATGGAAATATAGGTTAGGATACGATATCAGGTAGAAAGAAGAAATTTTTAAATTTTTTTATTGACAGATTAGTGTTAATTTGTATAGGTATTACGGACTCACTAGAGATAAAGCATTGGCCGTGGCAATCATTTTTCAAATTGAATTTATATTTTTAAGTTTTAAAAACACATTTTATTTGTGATAAAAAATTTTAAGCCTTGACGTGGAATTATAAAAGACCATATATATATATATATATATATATATATATATATATATATATATATATATATATATATATATATATATATATATGTATATATAAATATATATATATATATATATATATATATATATATATATATATATATATATATATATATATATATATATATATATATATATATATATATATATATATATATATATATATATATATATATATATATATATATATATATATATATATATATATATATATATATATATATATATATATATATATATATATATATATATATATATATATATATATATATATATATATATATATATATATATATATATATATATATATATATATATATATATATATATATATATATATATATATATATATATATATATATATATATATATATATATATATATATATATATATATATATATATATGTAATGGGATATTCACTTAGTCTCGACATAAAACTTGTTCAATTCAGAAAGAAAGTGTGTTGAGAGAACCTTTGAGTCCTGCTTTAAGATTGGATGTGACGTTACGGTAGGTGTTATAAGAAGTAATACATGTGAAAATGGGTTAATTAAATAATTTAAAACTGTTGTTGTTTTGTTTTAATGCTTAGGATATCTTGCCACGGGTGAATCCCAAACCAGCGTTGGTCTTGCCTATAAATCCTCACAAACAAGCATTCATCGTATTGTAAGCGAAATAACAAAGTGCATAACATGTGTACTTCAAGGCAAAGTATTCCCAAAAATATCCACGGATTATTTCAAAACCGTGGCATGTGGTTTTGAGGAATGGTGGAATTTCCCTCACTGTATAGTGGAGCAATAGATGGGAAACACGTCACAATTCAAGTAAGACAAATAAAAATTTTAATATTCAATTAGGTTGATATAATATTTTATATAGTATTTGAGGCCCCCATAAAATATGGATCCGAATTTTACAATTACAAGAAAATCTCATGCCAATATGTAATAAATATAATTTTATTTGGTGCAATATTGGAGCCGCGACACGCCAAAGTGATGGAGGTATTTTTAGAGAGAGTAATTTCGGCAAACTATTCTATGCTTTTAGCATGCTCTCCCGTAAGTAAATATATGAATTTTGTCGGTTTTGATAGTTTATTTTGATAATTTATTTTTTTATGTTACCAGAACCAAGCAATGTGACTAACAAATTTACCACTGTACCTTATGTTTTCGTAGTTGACGATGCCTTTACCATGACCGAAAACATGCTTCACCACAATCAAGAATGACAAACACCGAATTTTCAATTATCGGCTTAGCCGAGCTCGATGAATGATCGAAAATTGTTTCGTTTTTGTGATAATACATATTAGTAATTTTTAAGAAACTGAAGAAGGAATTATCCGAAATCGATCTTTAAAAAAACAAAATAAATTGTATTATCACAAAAAGGAAGCAAAATAAAAAAAAATAAAAAAACAAAAAAAAAAAACTGCAAAAAGTTTTATTTATACATATATAAATTATCAAAAACTATCGATAGTTTTGACTATCGACCTCCATCGATTGTTTTTTGTAAACTATCGATTGTTTTCGATAGTACATTATTTTATTACCTTTTTCGTTATTGCATTGCGTTCTGGGTAAAATATATATATATATTTTTTCTATAACCTCACTTTCGAAATGAAATAAAAAAAATACATTTTTTATGTTTGTCTCGTTTTGGGGAAATAAAGCATATATTACACTACGCAAATTTATAAGAAAATTTACATATTAAATATTTTCCAAAAGGCACTAAATTAAAATTATTAATATATTTGAATGTGTGATTTGGCTTACAAATAATTTTCACATAGGAATAATATCAAATTATCTTTATTGGCGGTATTTTTAAGTAAATTATTTTTTCATGTAATTTGTATCAAACCTAAATTTTAAATTCGTTCCTCAATATTTAGTTGTAGTGTAACATAACTTTTTTTGTTTTGCAATTTACCGTTTTCTTTAATCTCAAAATTTCAAATTCAAATAGTCAATCTGTCAATCGTCTCGTGTAACGTGTTTAATCATTCAATTATTTGAGTTTTGTTACTGTTGTTTTCATTCTCGACAATTAATTACACCGCTTTTTGAAGTGAAACTGTCAAATATCAACATTAGAAAATGCCAAAATAAAAAAAATCAAATGTTTGGAATTTTTTTAAACGTGACAAAGATAAAAAATTAGGGAAATGTGTCATGTGCAGCAAGGTGTATAAAATAAGTGGTAATACCAGTATTAGATCACCTTAAACTAGTTCACCCTACCTGTCTAAATACATTGCTTGGTATGGTGGCATTAGTGCAAGAGGAAGGATTTCGAAAGTTTGTTCATACATTGGATCCAAAATATGAACTTCCGAGTAAAACGAAGTTGCGAAATAACCTTCTTAAGGATTATTACGCAGAATGCAAGATTAAATTCTCTGGTGAATGAGAGCTATTTAACCATCACTTCCCATTTCGTCGACGATGATTTTAAAATAAGATGTGCCGTGTTATCGACAAATGCATTGAATACACAGCAAATTATGCAAACTTGGAACATTGAGCAAAAAGTAGCCTGCATTACCACTGGCAATGCTTCAACGATGATTAAAGCATTGTGAAATACTCAGGATTCGCCACCATCCTTGTTTTGCTCACACGTCGAATTTGGTTGTGCAAGACAGTTTAAAATGTAAAGAGATACATGATGTGCTCATAAAGTGTAAGGAACTTGTATCTTACTTTAAATCTAGGAACCTGGATACACAACGGTTAAATGCGTAACAAGTTGCTCAAAACTATAACCCATTAAAATTAATTCAATCTTGGTGAAACACATTTTACAAATTGACGATTCTATCGCTATCGTACTCTCCAAAATGCCAAAAGTACCTGCCAATTTAACTTTAGTGGATAAAATGATACTAGCCGATTTGGTTCAAATTCTTGATGTTTATGATGAAGCAACCAAAATAGTTTCAGGTAAGTTACTATATCTTTAATAATACCTATAGTATTTGGAATATATATTACCCTTTCTAATGTACAACCAGAAACAATGGAGGGAAGAGAATTTCTTAAGTGTGTAATCGATAGAGTAAGAGCAAGATTATTTAAATATGAAGAGCGATCATTACCGCGCCTGGCGACAATGTTAGATCCTAGAATTAAAAAAGAAGGTTTCCGCTCACAAGAAAATCCAAAGGCAGCAATGCAGGTACTACAAACAGAATTATCAAACGAATGTGCCAGCACAAGATCAAATGATAATAGAAAAACGAACAGGGTTTGTCGCAACAAGAACCATAGATGAACGACAAGTTGGAACTTCAACCAATAGTATATTCGAATTCATGGAAAAAAGAATAGCCGAGAAAAATCGACAACGATCATCCAATGTCGATAACATAATTATTCTTAGTCAATATTTAGAAAAAGCCAATGCTAATTTCGATACTGACCCATTATTGTTTTGGAAGGTAAATGTTTATAGTTTTTCCTATTTGTTTTTAAATTATTTTTTTACTTGTCAGGTGAATGGTTCTGAATTTCTAACACTTCAAACATGTGCCAAAAAAATACTCAGCGCCCCAGCTACATCGGTGCCCTCGGAAAGAATATTCAGTAAGACCGTTTATGTTGATATTTTTAAACCAAAATAATTGGTTACATCAATAATAATTTTTGAAGAATTATATTCTGTTAATCTGTTCCTAATGTTTCTATTTATAAGTTTTAAACGTGTACCTGAAATTATTTGAAATAAACACATTTTATTTTAACATTGAAATAGATCTGTTATTTTAAATATTGTTGCAATTTTCTATGATCCTTTATGCTTTTTTAGGATCAAATACAGAACATTGGCAATGTCATATTACATATTTTATTGTATAACCATCTAACATCCTAATCATGTCATTTTTATATTATTATTAAATCAATACTAATAATTTCAAAACTATCGAAAACTATCGATAGTTATCGATTGTTTTAACACAGACTATCGATAACTATCAATAGTGCAAATCTCTAGCTTTACCTATGCTATCTTACGTGTCTGTTGTTTGGTGGCCTGTGGTTCAGTCAGTTTCTGTCATTGCGAAGCTTAATAGCATACAAGGTATGGCTTGTCGAGCTATTACGGGTGCTATGTCCTCTTCTTCTATACTTGCATCCTAGGCACAGCATGCTCCGCTGCCTTTCGCCTGCGGTGTATTTGTGCGTGGAACGCTCTCAGCTTGATCACAGGGCATAGACTAATCTACAATTTATTCAGCTTTTATATACCAGAAATAATTTCCGCTGTTGTCTCAAGAATTCAAGGACTGTGTGGCTCAGTCGCTCGTCTTTTTCCCTGGCGGGTCTCACTCTAATTTTGGTGCAGGTTACGGAACCTATTGTCCTGAACATGACCTCCAATCATGTGGGAGTCTAGGCCGGAACTGCACTGTATTCCAAGCGGGGCTGATTGCACTCACACGTTGTGCGATTGGCGCTTCTAACCTCGCTGTTTCCTATAGTAAACCTGTGCTCAATTCATTACAAAATCACAGTTTTACAGTTAAAATCACATTTTATTAACGTCCTTTGCTCTAATAATCGTGTCAGAGTTATGTGGGTTCCGGCTCATTGTAGCATTGAAGGCAATCAAATAGCTGATGTTTTAGCTAACAATGGCTCAAGGATGGAATTCATTGGACCTGGATCGGCAGTGCCCCAGACCTTTAATTGTGGTAAGGAAGCAATTAAGAACTACATATTTTTGCAGGCTAAGCTTAAATGGCTAGCTTCTACTACATGCCGAGTGGCTAAGTACTTCATTTGTGAACCTAATCTGAGGCTCACAAAGTTTACTCTATCTTTGAAGAAAGACCAACTTTGAGTTCTGGTCGCTCTGACCGGCCATGGTCGTTTTTAAACTCCATTTAAAAAGAATGGGACTTGTCCAAGATTTCTTGTGTGACAACTGTCTTGAAGATGACGATGGAAGCATTCACTTTGTCTGTGGCTGTACTGCTTTCGGGGTAGTTAGGTCCCGATTTCTTAATTATAGATCTTTAAATGTAGGTCAATTGTCATCCCTACCCTGGTTTAAGCTGTTACAGTTTGCCAGAGCAGCCGAGCGCATTTGCGAATTATGATACAATCCTCGGTTTGCACCATGGGCCCAGAGTGGCATTGAGTGCGGAACCTGCTTGGGTTCCAGCCAACTTTAATCAATAGTGCAGACTATCGATGTTTCACCACCTCTAGCTGTTTTGTACATGTATTGAGTCCAAAATATTGTAATAATAAGCTAGCCACAGAAGCATTCATTTATTCTTCTCTGGTGCCCTGGCCAATTATGTTAAGCAAATTAGATTGAAAGCGACACAATTAATTTCATTTAAACTAATTACAGATATATTCTGTGAAAACTAACCAAATCATAAACTACATATATACAATCAAATTAAATTGTAAATTTGTGTATTTTACTATAAAATAACATAACTACAAGTATAAAAACAAAGTTGGGTAGATTAAAATTTCCACTTCGTATTCGTAACTAAACATGACACATGGTGTATAGTTATAGTCACCGAAATGCTGTTAAATTTTCGAAATAGGTAAAATCACTAATTCCCAAACACTTTAAATTTTTAACAAAAGTATTTTAGAATTAAAAAATATTTACATAAATACATACTCGTATATATATGTACAAGTTCGTTGCTTTGTTAAAAAAGTGCGGCGTATTATTTTATTAATACTTTCGTTTTTATGTTAAAATCGTTAAAACAAAAATTGCTTGATATAGAGTTTTTATACCTATGAGGTACGAGTACCTTTACGGATTGAACAAAAATGCAAAACTCGTACGGGTTAATATTATTTTTACGGTAGATTACATGATTTCTAATTTTTTTTTCTTTTATAATTAAATTTAATTAGATTCGTATTAATCCACATAATAATTTTAATTCTCGATGCTATAGGCATGGATTATTATGGTACTAATACCACCTAATACCAAAACAAAAATATATTTTAGATGAAAATTTTTATTACTGTGCAAAATTGTTGTAGTAGAAAATTAATCGAATTTTCCTAGTGTGTGTATGTTTGTTGATGTTGTTAACAAAATTTTTCGTGTTTCCGTTTTCCAAAAAAAAAAAAAAAAAAATTAAAAAATTCTGGAATATTACGCGCGCAGATCGGAAACGTGACATGGTAATAAATGGTTATTTAATTATTGTAAACATGACTTTTTTTATAAATGTAATATAGCAATTTAAGGGAAACGGAATTATGTTCGTGTTGTGTCGTCCAACATACAAAAAAAATTGTTAGTTTTTGTAACAATTTTTTTATTTGATGAAAGAAGACGATTTTGTGCTGTAATTCGTGTGTACATTCATTTACTAAAAAATATGTCAATTCATATGATCGGGGGAACAAAGTAGAAGATATTTTAGTACGAAAGCTTCCTTTCAAATCGATTTAAAATTATATAAATAATTTTAATTTAAAAAACAAATTTATTGCAAAAATTTTAATATTATTTTTTATTTTTTGTTAAAATGTAATTGAAATTCGGTTAGAATCTCACATGTTGTTGTTGTAAAGTATAGTTTGAGTATCCAGAAAATCAATATTACATTTTTCTGAAGCTATGAATTTTGTTACTCGTTTTATTTTTACAAAATTCTCGGATTGAATTTATCAAAAAAAATAAAAAAATCGAATTAATGGGATTTTAAATTACAGTTTTTGTGTTCTATATATGGATAGAGATTCGAATTCGATTCGATTCGATTGGAATGAAAGTTATTTTATTTATGGAATTTTCATTTATCGATATTGGAAAAATCGGAACTTGGAAATGAAACGATTGAAAATTAAATGTTGATGAGTGAATTAGTTTTTTATTTGAATCTCTTTTTGTTATTTGTACGGTATTTGATTTTATACTTCTTTCGAATTTTATAACTAAAAGTTATTACGAATTGATCATGCATATGTGGTATATTATACAAGAATACAATAATTGAAGAAAGCTGTATCTGATATAAGTATATATATAAATATATATTTATATATCATCTAAAGGTTAATATAAGATGCAGTGGGGCAAATGCGTTATTTCCCTGCGGAATTCGATTTTTTTTTTCACAGAGTATTGTGCTTAATGGTATTCGGGATAATGTATAAATAAAAAATTGCCAATATTATTACTTTGTCACACAATTAGAAGCATTTGTTGGTCAGCATCTATTTCTTGTACTTCCTACGTGTTATCTTGTGTCAGTTTGTTCTGCTGAATCTGTATTTGTTTTTCGGAAACACATACAACATCCGATTGCTCAAAGACTTAAAAGATTCATAATCATTAATATATTGTCTATGAATGTACCTAAAACAAGATTCGTCTTCATGCCTCTAACTGCACCAGATCTTGTCGTAAGACTATACCGAAAATGAAGTGTAAAATTTACGCAGTCGTAACTTGAATTTTATGTAATTTAGGATAATTCAAAATTAATTAGTTTTTAATTACAAATTGTGTGTAAATTAGAATTTATTTAACGGCTACTGATGTGGCAAGAGTGAAACACTGATAGTTCATAGTCGGATAGTATATACTGGCTTATCTGAGAGACAACAAATGGCTTGTCAAATCGATTCAAAATGAATTTCGCACTCTACTAAACCGCCCAAAACCGCATCAAACTATTCGCTTAAGAAGTGCACTCATATGTCTCATTTTGCTCCCTAGGCATCGTGTAGCTAAACTGAGATTTTATCAAAATCGTATTAGTTGACAATTGCGACATTCGGCCTTACTCTTCTGGATGAATCGCAATTTAACTGCTATAAAAACAGAGCTAATATAGTGATTGATGGAGAATCGATTACGTGTGAAAGGTACGTGAACTCGAATCTCAGAGCCCACGCCAAAGTCTTTGCGGATTCAGAGTTTTTAATTAAAACAGGATGCCCACGTCTCTAAAGAGTTTATTACAAATGAAAACACTGTGGCAATGAACTGGCTAGCAAATACTCTGGCCCTAAATTTCATCGAGCAAGTGTTGGATATTCTGAAAAGATGGGTTCATGCAATGGAAAACCTTCCATTAACCATGAAATGGAGTAGAATAACCTAAGAATCCCTCAAAAGGTTGATAAGGAGTATGAATCGGCAGTGTTTTTGGAGTATATATTAGCATGCAAGACATTGAATTCGGTTCTATTGCAGTTGTACCAAAAATATAATTTAAAATTGTTCAAAATACTACCTGTTTCTACTTTACTTTTTGTATTATTTTGCAGTTATGGGATGGTAACCTGGTTTTGAGTACATGAATGAACAATACATCAGAGCAAAATAAGGCATCATTAGTTTTGGTAAAGGTAATCTACAAAAAAAAATCGCCAAATGCAACTAGATAGCAATTAACGCCTTGCAAATGATTTTAGTTGGTCGTTCGTTTGTTCTTACTGAGGCCAGAAATTTTATTGTGGATTTCCTCCTAAACATTGCTGTTAGTGAAAATTCGTTAGCAACTTCTTTCAATACTTTTGATAACTCATTACCACATAAACTTGACTCTCCTAAAAATTTAATAATTATTTAATGAATATAAAAATCAATTACACATCAATTAGAATTTCTGTATCGCTGAAATTTGATTTGGGTTTTCCAAACTTGTAATTTATTATTATTTTAATTATTTTTGTATCACACACCATTTATACCACTAGTCTAGGTATGTATATTTTCAAATTTAATGGTTTTGTTTTAGTTCTTTTTATATCAAAAACAATTTAGCAATATGTGTCGTGACGGATTTGTTAGATGTATCGAGTTTGTCACTATTAGTATTAGTAAGTTAAAAATTTGTTCGTAAATCCGTCATATTTAATATACGCAATTTGCAAGATAGCGAAATGTATTTATTATGTAGCAACAAGTAAAATTTTTTCAATCACTTTGTATAAGTTTCTGTTTCTTTGCATTTTGTTTGAAAAATTTGTTCTAGTTTTTGGGAAAAAAAATCACTTTCCAAGTATTTTCACTTTTGACTATTTTGTCATATTTCGAATTATAATACTAAAGTTTTGAATATTACTTCCCCTTTAATTCTAGAGGAACCAATCAGAGCTACTAATGTAGCGTAGTATATCTCGCACTTTACAGTTTTCGAGATCCGAGAGACTGTCCATTGTGTAACTACCCATATGCTTATAACTTCTGTAGGCTAATGCCAGACATGACCATAGGAAGTGAATCATTGCAGCTTCTGTAAAAGTCATTTCCTTCCACACCCAGCTTCCTGGAAAGTTCTCCGAAAAGGTCCTGTGGGTTTCCACACGGCCGTTCTTAAATCACGTCGACGTAGGGGAGATTAGAGCTCTGGAGCGCTTCACGTCCTGTTTCGACGAAACTTGCCATACCACACTATAAGTATAGTTGTTCCTCCACCTTTGATTTGTCAAGGCAACTGAAACTTTTTTAAGCATAAATTTAAGCGCTGTAATAGGCCTCTCAAAGCTGGCCCTTTCGTGTTGTACTATGACTTACTAGTTCGTCTGCTCTGTTGTTCCAAGTGGGCGGTTATCCAGACTATCCGGATGTTAAAATGCTCACTTATCTCATTAAGAGAAGAGTGGAAACCCAACGCCCATCCTTCACGCCAGAGAAACTGATTCCAGCAAATTGATTGCGGCCTGATCGTCCACACAGATTGCAATATCAATCGTGGATACCACATTATGTCTCAACCAAGTCAGAGCCGCCTCACTCACTATCATCTCCGCCTGGTATACACTGCAGTAGTCAGCGAGACGAAAGGAAATATTAACGTTCAGTTTATCGCAGAAAACGCCCGCTTCTATTTATCGTCTCGCTTGGAGCCAACGGTGAAAAATTGTATAGCTTCGGATCCCGAAAGTGACCCTCGAGTGGCCGGTTTGACGACATTTCCACTGTGATCCAGCTGATAGCCGCAAAACCGTGTTTGCCGCCATCTGCTTACTAAAAATAGGGACCGGAAAAACAAGAAATATAACCTCTCAGGCACGTATCGGTGTCGTCCTCAGCGGCAGTGAAAAGCTAGTGTACCAGCTCAGGTCTCAGACGTTATATTTTCCCAATGGCACTCCAACAGGACTACATAGTTGCTGAACAAATGGTATGTATCCATCTTGAACGTGTGTTCTGTGGCTTTTATCACGTATATATATTAATAATTAGATATAAGATTATTTTTTAAATACTTCTTTATTCACAACAAATTAAAATGAACACATTAAAAACTTATTATAAAATAAAAACGTAAACTAACAATAAATCAAATCAAAATTTCATTTTTGTGATAATTAAATTAAATTAATAATGGAAGACCGGTTTCGGATAGTTCATCCTTCATCAGTTCCTAATTGACTATTGACTTAATGTTATAATTATTCCCGCATAATATATGCGTTCGTTAACCATACAGTTTGTTTATCTACTGTAATATACTGTCATATAGCTTATGTGCTTTCGTTGAAATTTTTTCGTTCAAAATTAATGTGTTATGCCTCTGCTTGTATAATTCAAGTTCTTCTAACCTGTCCAACATGTTACTTTTAGCTAAGTGGTGTAATATTTGTAGATTTGTTTTTGCATCGGTGTATGAATGATTTTCAGTATGCAGATGGTGCGCGTAATTCGATTTAAAAATGGTTCTTGTCTGTACATGGTTTAATTCCTGTGTGTTCTTTAAATCTTATGTCGAACGTTCTTCCAGTTTGCCCTATATAAAATTTGGGGCAATCATTGCATGTCAATTTGTAAACACCGCTGTCAACCTTCTTGTCATGTTTTGGTTTTAATTTATGTTGTATTTTATTACTGGTTTTGTGTGCAACGGTGTAATTGTATTTCTTAAAGATCTTCTTTATTATGTTGCTTGTGTGTCTGTTGTACTCAAGTGTTATAAACTTTGTGACGTCGTCTTCAGCATTGAACATGGTAGTTAAATGTTTTAATCTGATTTTGTTGACGATTTTATTGTTTAGTTTGTCAATTGTACTTTTTCTGAATCCATTCTGTTGTGCTATGTGTGTGATTATCTGAAATTCATCTGTGTACTCATTGTTGTCCATCGGAATGGTGTTGAGTCTATTTAGCATGTGGTTATATGCGGCAAATTTATGTTGTGGAGGGTGATTAGAAGAATTGTGAATTGTGTGATCCGTTTGTGTGGGTTTCCGGTATATTTTAAATTTGTGTGTTTGGTTGAGGTTTATAATGGTCAGATCGAGGAAATTGATGGATTTCTCAGTTTCCACTTCCAGTGTAAATTTTATGTTGGTATGTATGCTATTGATGTATTTATGTAAATTTCCAAGTTGCCTTTGAGATCCTTTGAAGAGCATTAAAATGTCGTCTACATACCGATGCCAATATATGATGCTGTTTTTATATTTGTTGTGATACGAATGTATGTATGTATTTTCAAAGTAATTTAGGTATATATTTGCTAACGTGCCTGACAACGGGCTGCCCATTGGTAATCCATCTTTTTGAACATAATATTTGTTTTCATGTTGGAAATAGTTTTGCTGTGTTATGGCCCTTAATAAACGAATTACATCCGATATTGTGTTTGTATCAATTTGGTTACGTGTCAGCAAATCCTGTGTTATGCAAATTGTCGTTTCGACAGGTATGTTTGTATACATATTTGATACATCAAATGACGCAAATTTTGCACCTGATGGAATGTTGACTGATCTGATTTTATTCACTAATTCGATATTGTTCCTAACAGATGTATCATTTTGTAATTTTATATTTTTAGTTAGCCAAATGTTGAGAAACTTTGCAATTTTATATGTTGGAGCGGTGGTGTAGTTTATTAAAGGACGGATGGGTGTATTGGGTTTATGAATTTTTGGCAATCCGGTAATGGTTGGTGCTGTGGGCTTCACCATTTTGTTGAAATAAATTTGATGTTTGTTGAGAATGTGGGTTGATTGATTTATGATCTGGTTTATTGATTTTAGATATGTTTCGGTGGGGTTAGTTTTGATTTGCTTAATGCTATTGCAGGTAATATATTCGTCGATTTTTTGTGTGTATTCTGATTTATAAATAATAATGGTGGTATTTCCTTTGTCAGCTTTTGTAACCAGTGCATTGTTCTCAGATAGTTTTTTATGTATATTCGATATAGCTTTATTGTCAGGATTTTTATGCTGTTTTGTAGCTTTGAGTACAGGTGTCTTTAAAATTTCATTGCATACAAGTGTTCTGATATCGTCTTGGTGATCTTTCGCTGTTCTTAGGATGGCATTTTCAATCTCTAATAGATGTTTCTGTTGTTGGTTTTTATTGTTTGTTATTTCCATGTTATATTTTAAACCTTTTCCTAGGAGGCATTCTTCAATCTCATTAAAGTTGATGTTGGTCATGTTTTCTATGCGTTTATAGAATTGATGTTTTATACGGTGTTCGTCATTTACGATTGTTGAGTTGTGATGTTTTCGTTGTGCTTTGAGAAATTTTAATTTTCGTGTTGTGGTGCGCCTTTTTAATCTCATGGATTTTTCCGTTGTTGTTTCGACTTGCTGCAATATGTTGTTATATTCCAAAGGATGGAAAGCTTGGGATAGCATTAATTGTGTATTGTAAATGCGTAATGTTAGATTATCAATAGTTTTGTATTGATTTTGGATAGTTTTGCAAAGCCAAATTCTTTCACATTTTCGTAATGCATATTGGGCAGTTGTTGATTTATTTCGCACGATCACTTTTATAAAATTAGGTGTTATGTTTAACCGTTTGCACGAGCGATTGAAGTATAAGTTGATTTTGTGGCGATGTAATTTTAACATTAAGTTGGAATAGTTGAGCACAGTTTTGAGCGATGACTCTTCATAGTTGCTGAACAAATGGTATGTATCCATCTTGAACGTGTGTTCTGTGGCTTTTATCACGTATATATATTAATAATTAGATATAAGATTATTTTTTAAAATACTTCGTTATTCACAACAAATTAAAATGAACACATTAAAAACTTATTATAAAATAAAAAAATTCTCAAAGCACAACGAAAACATCACAACTCAACAATCGTAAATGACGAACACCGTATAAAACATCAATTCTATAAACGCATAGAAAACATGACCAACATCAACTTTAATGAGATTGAAGAATGCCTCCTAGGAAAAGGTTTAAAATATAACATGGAAATAACAAACAATAAAAACCAACAACAGAAACATCTATTAGAGATTGAAAATGCCATCCTAAGAACAGCGAAAGATCACCAAGACGATATCAGAACACTTGTATGCAATGAAATTTTAAAGACACCTGTACTCAAAGCTACAAAACAGCATAAAAATCCTGACAATAAAGCTATATCGAATATACATAAAAAACTATCTGAGAACAATGCACTGGTTACAAAAGCTGACAAAGGAAATACCACCATCATTATTTATAAATCAGAATACACACAAAAAATCGACGAATATATTACCTGCAATAGCATTAAGCAAATCAAAACTAACCCCACCGAAACATATCTAAAATCAATAAACCAGATCATAAATCAATCAACCCACATTCTCAACAAACATCAAATTTATTTCAACAAAATGGTGAAGCCCACAGCACCAACCATTACCGGATTGCCAAAAATTCATAAACCCAATACACCCATCCGTCCTTTAATAAACTACACCACCGCTCCAACATATAAAATTGCAAAGTTTCTCAACATTTGGCTAACTAAAAATATAAAATTACAAAATGATACATCTGTTAGGAACAATATCGAATTAGTGGATAAACTCAGATCAGTCAACATTCCATCAGGTGCAAAATTTGCGTCATTTGATGTATCAAATATGTATACAAACATACCTGTCGAAACGACAATTTGCATAACACAGGATTTGCTGACACGTAACCAAATTGATACAAACACAATATCGGATGTAATTCGTTTATTAAGGGCCATAACACAGCAAAACTATTTCCAACATGAAAACAAATATTATGTTCAAAAAGATGGATTACCAATGGGCAGCCCGTTGTCAGGCACGTTAGCAAATATATACCTAAATTACTTTGAAAATACATACATACATTCGTATCACAACAAATATAAAAACAGCATCATATATTGGCATCGGTATGTAGACGACATTTTAATGCTCTTCAAAGGATCTCAAAGGCAACTTGGAAATTTACATAAATACATCAATAGCATACATACCAACATAAAATTTACACTGGAAGTGGAAACTGAGAAATCCATCAATTTCCTCGATCTGACCATTATAAACCTCAACCAAACACACAAATTTAAAATATACCGGAAACCCACACAAACGGATCACACAATTCACAATTCTTCTAATCACCCTCCACAACATAAATTTGCCGCATATAACCACATGCTAAATAGACTCAACACCATTCCGATGGACAACAATGAGTACACAGATGAATTTCAGATAATCACACACATAGCACAACAGAATGGATTCAGAAAAAGTACAATTGACAAACTAAACAATAAAATCGTCAACAAAATCAGATTAAAACATTTAACTACCATGTTCAATGCTGAAGACGACGTCACAAAGTTTATAACACTTGAGTACAACAGACACACAAGCAACATAATAAAGAAAATCTTTAAGAAATACAATTACACCGTAGCACACAAAACCAGTAACAAAATACAACATAAGTTAAAACCAAACCATGACAATAAGGTTGACAGCGGTGTTTACAAATTGACATGCAATGATTGCCCCAAATTTTATATAGGGTAAACTAGACGAACGTTCGACATAAGATTTAAAGAACACACACAGGAATTAAACCATGCACACACAAAAACTATTTTTAAATCGAATTACGCGAACCATCTGAAAACTGAGAATCATTCATACACCGATATAAAAACAAATTTACAAATATTACACCACATAGGTAAAAGTGACATGTTGGACAGGCTCGAAGAACTCGAAATATACAACCAGAGGCATAACACATTAATATTGAACGAAAAAATATCAACGAAAGCACATAAGCTTTATGACAGCATATTATACAGTAGATAAACCAACTGTATGGCGATAACGAACGCATATATTATGCGTGAATAATTATAACAAAAATCAATAGTCAATTAGGAACTGATGAAGGATGAACTGTCCGAAACCGGTCTTCCAATATTAATTAAATTATCACAAAAATGAAATTTTGATTTGATTTATTGTTAGTTTACGTTTTTATTTTATAATAAGTTTTTAATGTGTTCATTTTAATTTGTTGTGAATAAAGAAGTATTTTAAAAAATAATCTTATATCTAATTATTAATATATGACTACATAGCTATAATAGTCATGTTTACTCTTTCCAAAATGGTCACACCCAGAAATCTGGCTTTGTCTGTAAAAGCTAGCATAATGCCGTTTAAGATAAGAGATACTGGGATTTTGTATCTCCCCATAAATAATACCAGCTCAGTTTTACACGGGTTGATTCCCGGTTCTCATCTGCTGGCCCTCGTAATTTTTGCGAGCCCATTTTGTATTACCTCCTTAACCGTTTTTATGTATTTCCCAGAGGCAGCTGTTACTACGTCATTTGCATATGTAATCACACCAATCTCCTTTCTTTGCAGTTCCAGCAGAAAAACAATGATCGCTATATTCCAGAGAAGGGGAGGCACGACGCCTTTTTGTGGGGTATTCCCAACCACCCGTATCCTAATGGTAGATGTTTCTAGCACAGAGTTGACAAGCATATCATGGATTAACCCGCTTACAGAGTACTCTACCCCGAGGAATGACCATAATCCATCATATGCTTGTGGTCCTGTTCACAAGCATATGATGAATTAACCCGCTTACATGGTAGTCTACCCCGAGGAATGACAATTCTTTCAAAATTGACCTCAGCTTTCACCCCTTAAAGATTACCCCCACTCAGGGGAGAATAATCGGCGAGTTGTTTTTAATTTCCGCTGGTATGATTCGATCTGGACCAAACGATTTATAGGGTTTGAAACTCTTGAGTGACCATCCGTTTTTTAGTAACGTCACCTTCTGTGAGCAATGAATGTGTTTCTCGATAAGTACTAGACTACGTCATTAATTTTTCCAGGAACGTGGGTATAGATGAGAAGCTTCAAGGATTTAATTTAATAAACTGGGACTTGTTGGTTTTATAGACGTAAGTCTCGGAAACTTCCTCCATTTTATATTTACACCAGTAGAGTCTTTGCTTGCCCGTAAGCCTTACCATAGGACAAACAGCATTAAAGGACTGATGGCAGTTACTTGGAATAGCGCCCACCATGCTGTCAATTCATTGAACGTTTCTCTATATCTACTCCAGTTTGTCCTTCTGGAATTCCTGAAAGATTTCCGGGTAGCAGGGGGAATGTTCAAGATTAAAGTTACATAACGATGATCAGTGAAGGAGTGCTCTCTCGCCACCTTGCATTCTCTAACGATATGATAAATATTCTTTGAAGCGAAGGTTACGTCTCGAACCTCCTGCAAAATTGTGATGCGCATTTGAATTACAACAGAGTGTCACACCAACCCTCAGTTTTTCTGTTTGGACGACGAGTTCCGCCAGGTTATCCGGCGGAACCTCCTTGTCCTGATCCATATAAGCTGATACCAGCCAAATTTGTCTGCTGCCAACCTCCAGACTGATAAAATAAAATATTGTCATTAATATTTTGATTTATTAGATATTATTTATATAATACAATTTCCCTTTCAAAATTTGAATGGTTTGTCTTCCATTAAAACTAAATTGTTGATTTAGTTCATCTGTTAAAATGGCTTTAAACTAACCGCGATGAATTTTTAAAGTCCACTTTCTTGCATAAAACATAACAATTTCTAAAGAAAAATATTAAAACAATTGATCTCTTTTTTCCAAATTCTGTAAAACTTGCATGAGTTGCTCTACAACAGGTTGTTTTGGATTAAAATTCATCTCCAGGTTTTTCCTGTACTGCAACCGATGTAAATTAAGTGATCTCATGCTCATCTCATGGAAGTTATCTAATACAGGGACGATGAAGCAAATTATGTTATTTTTAAATTTTATAATCCACTTTCGATATCTGAGAAATTTATTAAGTCCCAGCTGCGTCGAAGTATAGGGAACACGTTCATCCATAGAATAAAAAAGTGGTTATCAATTTATCGTTTAATTCAAAATTTACTGGATTTTCGATTTTTAATCCATGCTAGAAATGCAATTGTGCCGTTAGAATATGGCTAGTTATCAAAATGGAAGGTTCGGTTTTTTTTTAAATAAAAACAAATAACGAACGATAGTAGTAATCATATTTTAATAGACGCACTGTATACTGTTTGCATTAATGGCTTGCGAGTTTGTATTTATTATTTGAAAAAATATGCATCAATGAGAATGTTTCATTGATTTGGTTGTTGGAGATGTGGATATTTTATTGGTAATACATTTATGAAGATGTCATTAGCCGTGATCGCTTAAAGCTTAATCCAGGTTTCCAACCAGAATACAAATTTTTAAACATACATTTTTGGTAGTACTTCTGGAAAGCTTAATGGTTAATTATAGAAAATTTCAACTTGACTGAAAAATGGACGAAAATAACATGGCAGATGGGGAGACGTCCGGCATTTTCAACAAAAAATGGGTATATAAACCCAAACCGTGTTCGACACGGGAAGATCATTATTTTGAGTGTTGGAAATACGACGCTAATTATTTAATGAAGACATTTTCTTCAATATAAATTGTATTCATTTAATTTTTTTTTATATACTTGTATGATAGTAAATTTATTTTTTGATTGAAAAGAGAACCTCAATTCGAAGATCACGTATGTGAAGATCATTGGGCTGATATTAGATAAGATCACGTATGTGAAGATCATTGGATGAATTAAATAATAAACTTATGTGAAAAATAAATAATAATGGTGTATTAAATAAAAAAACAGAAAATAAAATTAATTGTTTCATTTTTATGAATTTTTTTTTATAAACAGTTATTAGTAGTATAGTTATTTAATTATTATATTTTATAAATTTAAATTAAATTCTATTCTTATTTTATTTTATATAATTATAATTGTTATTATTTATTCAAATAAATATTATATTTAGATTTATACCCAATTTGGGTTATTACAGTTAGTTTTGTTTTTATTTTTATAAAATAAGCAGATATTTTTAATTTTAGATCAGAAATTTAGATTCTCAAGTGGGATTGATTCAGCTTATTTGTGATGTATCAGGTCTACTCTATTTTTGAGATTATAGACCTTTGTTAATCTTTGCACCTTTAATTGACCATTTTTGTTGAAAATTTAATTACTCTTTCTAGAGCGAAGGAAGAAAGAAAGAAAACAACGTGTTTCTAGGTTGAGGAGAGAACAGAAGAGAGTTTATTCTAACAAAACCACATTTGACATTATTATATTTATCCCAATAAACATAATGATATATTTGCTGTGGTTATGATGACCTATAAACCATTTTTCGGCTGTTATCTTAAGTTTAACACACCATCTCAACAAATATTTTGTTCCATTTGAACATATTTATCATAAATAATTTATGTATACATAATTTCAATAACATAAACTCAAGCTTAGTTAATTTTTAGTTACAATATAGCAAACAAAATATTCATTACTTTAAAAATAAATAATAAATAAGTAATATAAAGTTGACTAATTTCAATTTAAAATATTGTTTTTAATTTTTTCAAATTTTATTTTACCTAACGGTTTGGCAAATAAATCTGCTATATTTTCTGCTGATTGTACATATTTCAGTTCCACTTTTTTATTTTCCACATTTTCCAAAATATGGTTATATTTTACATCAACATGTTTTAAAATTTGTTGTTTTCGTTTTTCTCGGTAATTTTAATAACAGATTGATTGTCTTCATGTGCAAGTATACTGGTTTGCTATAATTTAATCCAAAATCTACTAACAACTTCTTTATCCATATTTTCTTAACATGATTATGTTGCTCAGGGCTACGTATTCTGATTATATAAACACATATCATTTTTGGATCTTGTATAACTTTCTTTGTTCATAAAATCATCAAGTTTTTCGTTCCAATATTTTGCAGACTTCTTAAGTCCATAGATTGTACGATTTAGTTCACATAATTTTCCGTCTGGTAATTTCATAAAAACTTCTTCATTAATTTCTCCATGCAAAGAAGCTACTACCACATCTAATTGATACACTGGTAAATTCAATTTATTTGGTCAAAATAAATTGTTGGTTCCTGAAAGGTAAAACCGAAAATAACGTTTTTACCTTTCAGGAACCAACAATTTATTTTTAAATTACCTTTTCTTTTACAATTTTCGCAACTATATTTATTTTTGTTTAGTTTAACTGTTTAGCACCACTGTTTTTTTAGGTAACCCGTTTTTCCATGTTCTGTTTACTCCAATATTTTTGGACATTATTGCTGTAACTTTAACTAACTCGATTTTTCATCCTTTGTTCCTCAGAGTCAAATCATACAAATTTTGTTTATCAGCTGATACTGAATCCCAAGCAGAAATAAAATGTTTGTATGTATGTATAAGACCTCTTAGGTCATTATTTTGATTAAAACCATTTTATCTGGTAGTTCCCCACCTAATTGTTTTATTTGACTTATACTTTCTTCAATTTTATACAAAAAGCTTGCGGTATCGTCTTTTGGATTAAATGTCATCGACAAACATTTTTGTTGTTTCAAATGAAGCGATGTTTTGTTCGTAATAATTTCTGATGACGCTGCCGTTGAATTCAACAAAATGTTTTACAATTTTTTTTTATAGTACAATTTTTGGTTCTCCAAATGCTGCTTTACCACAGGTATCCTGTTTTTTTTTATAACCTCAAAAATAACTTCAGTTTTGCTTAAAAACACATTTTCTTTATATTACACATTCCAGAAGCTGCAAAGGAAGAAAGACAGAAAACAACGTGTTTCTCGGTTGAGGTACAGAACAGAAGATAGTTTATTCGAACAAAAATACATTTGACCTTATTATAGTTATCACAATAAACAGAATAATATATTTGCTGTGGTTATGATGACCAATAAACATTTTTCAGCTGTCATCTTAATTTTAACAATTTTGTACATGAGAAATACCCACAGTAGAATTTTACAGATAGGACTTTAGATCTAGCATCAGCATCGCATATAAGTGATTTCAATTTAATGTTGATATATTTTATGTTATACATACAAAGTGCAAACTATTTCCATCTCTTATACAAAATCTTTCAGTAATTTTCTAAAATCAATATTTTCTAAAATCAATATCCATGAGCTAAGCATGAAAATATGCAAAAATCCCGCAACGTTGGCCATAGTTGATGCCAGAGTTGACCAATAAGACATTCAGATATGGGTAAGGCAGTCCATCAATACCTAAATCAATTTCAACTATATCAAAATTGTTTACAATTAAATAATTGGGAAAATATACAAGAGACCTTGATAAGACTAAATAAAAATAAGAAATACCTGAATCGAAATTTATAACACCAGTAATACGAATTATGAGTATTTTTAACAATCCAACCCAGTTGTACTTTACGTGAGCGACCGAAGATTTTTGTGTGAAACGGCATACAAAAAATCTGAAAGTTACGTATAAAAGTATAAAAACTAAATATTCGTGTTTTTAAATGTGTATGAGTATTGAGTAATACCTGAATATACGTACACGATCCTGGTGAAAAATAGCGATACTGGATCAAGATATTTGCTTTGTTTTAGACGTCAAAGTGATGTGAATTTTATTTTTGTATTAAATTAAAAATAAACTCAACTTTGTTCAAAACAATAATAATATAATATAACATATACAAATGTACAAAAAATTATGTAAGTACCCAGTAATTATTTTGACTATAGATATTACCTATGTAGTGTTAATTTGTAAGTTTATTGTTGTAATGAAATATTTTACTAGCATTGAATATTATTATAAAATAAATATGGTTGTGGTAAAAACCCATTAAAATTCAGTTCTAACTGAAAGTTTACTTAAAATAGTTCGATGTTAATCAATAGTCATTATAATATTAGCTTAGTTTTTAATAGCCATAATTATTGTAGTTGTCCATATAGTTCTGCTAACATATATTGTTTGTAATATTTCAGAAT
The DNA here is from genome assembly GCA_951394425.1 of Tipula unca. NCBI lineage: Eukaryota > Metazoa > Arthropoda > Insecta > Diptera > Tipulidae > Tipula > Tipula unca. The sequence continues at coordinate 79,453,596 of OX596380.1, forward strand.
TTATTGTTCCACCACAACGGTCATCGGTAAACGATTCTTATTTCTTATAGAATATATGATCATTTTATATTAGGCCGCTAATAAACATGTATATATAGTTATTATAAGACAAAATAAATGGTTTTTACGTTTTAAAATTAAAATTATTTCTTTTATTGTGAAAAAAATTTGATATACTATAAAAAGTACCTTATCGACATTTCCTACTCCGTTAAAACAACGCCATCTATCAAACAATGTACTGTTTTATGTAGCACCAATACTACTTCACGCTATTTTCTATTCTATTCGGCTGCTATTCGTACATTTTTACACGAAATATGGTGTAAAAAGATGCTCACGGTGAGCATTAATGGAGCAATCACCGTGATTGATGTTCGTGTAAAACTATTAATATTTTAGCCATCGTTCTGCTACATATGGTAAAGTATAAACGGCTACATGCTCCAAATCGTACTTTAAATTAAACAATTTTCGGTTGGAACTGTTAGAGCAATCTAAAATTATCGGCGAAGGAGAACGAGAAATTGTTTAAATAAACGTGGCGGAATTGAAAGCAGTTGATGCCATCAACGCACTATTTTCTTTTGGAGTTGTAATGAGGTCCTACTGTTTCAAAAGTATAGTTTCATAAATGAAAAAATAAATCTATAGTGTTTTATTTATTATATGAAAATTATGTAAATTCAATAAAAAAATTAAAATACTTAATTATATTTAAATTTAATTCCTTAATTAAGATAATTTTTCATTAATTAAGTCACTAGAAATTCTTTATTAAATTTTTTTTATATGGAGTGGTCGACTAATTAATCATCATATAGAAATCAGTTCATAAACGTACAAAATTGGTTCGAATTCCAAAACAACACAGGCATTTTGATAAACATTCGTTCACAACATTTTCACAAACTAGAACAAAACGCGAATCATCAACAAATTTTTATTAAAAAAAGTTGCATGAAGATCAGTAAAAGGATTTAAGCCCTTGATTTGATACTGATTAGAGGGCAAGCATTCAAGTCTTCAGATAAAATTCCAAATCACTAAAGGGGAGAAAACAATCGAGAAAAAAAACCGATGGTATGCATACGAACCATTGAGTTGAAATATTTTTTTTTTTGTGTTCAGTTCGAAAAACTATAAAGATTAATTGTAATTTGTAACGTACATAATAAAAATTGTGAAAATTAAATTAAAAATAATGAACATGTACATATATACAGTAAAATTAGTTAAACTAATGTAAATAAATTTATTAAATAATCATAAATAATTGTTAAATTGTACATTTGTATATAATTTTGTTATTACCAAATTCCACACGACAATTATTAAAATAATAAAATTGGGGACAATCTGATGTAAAATGTTTTGTTTAAATAATGGTGATGCAGGAATACAGGACGTTGGGTTAACCTCAATTGCATGAGATATTGTATATTAATTGAAAATAAAACCAGAATTCGGAAGGAAAAGCCCTTCATAGGATTTTCAGTAACAATTATTCATTACAATTATTTTTATCGTATTTTTTCTGCAATTGGTGATGTTATTATAAATACGTGCTGGTTTGTTGTGAGTATCTCCGGATGACTACAATAGCCAACATGTATTGTAATACTTACAGAATGGAGAGATCCACTTGTAATAGTAGAAGGTTAAGTAAAATATTTAACATTTATCTCCATAAAATGGGGGCTGATATATAAAAGTATCTAATAGTTTCAGTGCCGCCACTATTTATTATGAATTAGTATTTTGTCAAGCCATGTCCACAATTTTTAGAGTAAATTAAATAACAGGTGTGTATTTATATATTAATATTTTATAATTGGTTTAGTTTATATGAAAATTAACAAATACCAAACAAAGCAGTACTATTCAGCTAACATCCCACAGCGCTAATTTTTTGTAATCCTCGTCTAGCAACTAATTTTCATGCAGTCACTAAAACCAAAGGAACGCTATACATATTTAATTGAGTATAAATAAAAAATTGATTTGAAATTTCAAATTTTAAACTGAAAATTTAGGACACAGAAATAATTAAGTAATTTAGGCGATAAATATACATATGTACATATTCGGAAACTATGGAACTAAATATGCAATCGAATAAAAACAATTTTAAAAACTTGATTATTAATTTAGGAAAGTTCGGTTTAAAATTAAAATTAAGAACTGGCCGATTTAAATTTCGCAGTTTAGTATTTAAAAAATAGTAAAAATTCGCTTTAAAGATAAATAACGCATAAAATTTCCTAGTCCTTTTTTTTCGGAAAAACGCTCGCAAGTGTTTTAAAATTCACAACTCGTAATACATATTCTCTTGTGAACACAAATAAATCCATTAGATATAAACAAAATGAGATAAATTTCTTTGAAACATCAATTTAAAAAAAAATAAAAATATTACTCTCGAATTTTTAACACCAACAAAATAAAATACGAAACATGCCATTTTTTATGGGTTATCTACGCAACATGATTACTAAACGTTCAACATTTTTTTTTTTTAATATAATAATAATATTAAGATTTATATATTGTCAGAAAATTTATGATCATCAATGAAAAATAAATATAAAATGTTATTTCTTTTGTTTTTTTATTGTATAAATTAATTGTCCATTTATTTATATTTTATTTTATATTTCTCATAAGTTAAATTAAGCTGAACATTGGTATACGTAGGAGAAAAATAATAACAATAAAACAAAAAATTCATTGTTGATAATCGAGAAATGAATTTTCTTTCAGAATTGAAAAAATATATATTTATTATTTAAAATTGCCGTTGGGATTTAATTATTATGTGTTCGTTCTTTTTTATTACTATTAACAACAGGATTATTTATTATTTTTTATGATGATGATGATGTTGTAAAATTGTAAAATGAAAAAATATTAAATTTTTTATTATTGTCAACTGGATATGTTTTACTATTCAATTGAACATTGCATAATTATAAACAACAATAAAATATGTAATTGTAAAAACAATACGTCTGCAGAATTCCTTCAGCATTTCAGAATAAAAACAAAAATAAAATGCAAATATTTTCAATTTAATGAAATTTCTGCATAGATACGGAATGTTATTAATATTGTTATAAAATGAAGATTTTTCTCATTAAAATATATACGACATTAATAAGATGTCTATTCCATTCGTTTCTAAGGGAGCATTATTTTTTCCAGGTTTAAATTATGTGTTTATTTATTTATTTTATTTCTACAGAATAGTTTTCATTTTGATATTAAAATCATATACCTACTCAAACAAATTATAATAATGATTCTTAAACAAACTAAAATAACTTTGAACTGAACCAATATAAGATAGTACATTGAGAACTACAAAATTAAAGTATTTAATTATAAAACACAACAATATCGCTATTAAATACATAATACAGCAGATGAATAGTGTATTCGTTATTTTTCATTAAATTTAGCTTTAGAAATATTAAAATTAAATTACAAAATTCTTAAAACGTAGTTTAACTACACCCTAGATTCTATAAAATTAAAAATGCTTTAATTCCAATAATATAGCGAATACTAGGAACTGAAACATCTTTGAAAAATAATCATAGTCTTGTTTAATAAGCATGCCGAGCATAACTATAATAATGACAAGCGTAAATCGAGCAGTAAACTCTGGTTATTAAAATTTAAAATGTTTAGAAAACTGGATTTATTGATCATCATAGAGTTTCAAACATTAGGCTCAAAAATATAATAAACAATCTGCTTGATTGAATCACTATACTTGCCAAATAAAATAAACAAATAATATTGGTGAAGATGGCTCACTCAAACAATCCTTATATGTATGTATATAGCTCAATGTAAAAAAAAAATAATACCAGAAAACTGAACAATAAATTTATTAACAAAATTTTTTGTATTAAACCAGATAAATAAGACCACCAGCAAGCTAATACATATTTCGATTATAACTCCAAAATATAGTTAACATTTGACATTAAATGAAAAAAAAAAAAAATAACAAAAATTTCAAATCTCCGGAAAAAACAACAACCGCACGCTATAATCATATAAAGAGACTACTTAGATCTATGAATACGAGAACAACAAAGCCTATGTTGTACATTATGTAGCTAAATATTTCAAAATCAACTTCTTTAGGCTGCGAAATTGAAATATTGTTCTAAAAAGATAGGTGAACTATAAGAAAGAGGGTAAATAATTATTGACGTTTGAGTATTATTTTTTAAACCGATTTTTTAAATGTCAAAAAAAATTGTTCAGAAAAATATAAGTTGAAGTACATAAATCATTTTATTGCAATTAAAAGTAAAGACGTTTATTTGTTTTATTTCAGGGACTTTGGAGGAAGAAACAGTGTTGGTTAAATTTAAGATTTAAATTAGACGGCGAATTAAATTAGACGGCCAATCCAAAACTGTGTTGGGACTTTGGGAGTATGTATATTCGTAATTATTTTACGTTACGTTATTTGTATTCACATATGTTTATTTTTATTTTTTTCACAGAAAAGTAATCAAGGAAACGAAATTGATTAAAACAATTAAAAATTGCACACAAAAGTGGCAGAGTATTAAAAAAAATACAACCTAAATATTTGCTTGCTATAAATCCGATTGATATAAATTCATAACGCAATTTACTCTGACTGCAGAAAATGCTGGAACCACAAACGGGAAATGTCAGCTATTTGATTAGCCCCACGATTTCCTCAAAAACAAGCATAGCATAAATCATTCATACGGATACAGATAAGTATACTCCAAAAAAAACGAAGAAAATCCCCCAAAAATTTCGATGAAATTAAAAAAATGATGCGGAACACCGAAAAGTTAATTGGATTCGCAACTAAACAAATGTTTCCGGATCAAAATTTTCCTGCCCTTGAATAACCAAAAAACCGACTAATTAAATAAATGAAGTGATCCAAATTTCTTTTCTGAACTGCGATGAATTAAACAAATATTTGAATAAATGGATTTTTATTTATTTTTCTATTGAAATTTTATTGTTTTCTTTTAAATTCTTAAGCATTATTGATCTCCTGGAGTATTAAATTGCTCTTTGTTTATTATTTATATTTTTATGAGTTTATGACAACAGAAAACATTTGCTATTGCTCTTGACGCTATTAATTGGAGCCAATATGATCATAATTTGACAGTTTTTAGTACTATAATTAATTATCCTATGCATCCATAATTAGATTAGGCACTTCCGATTGACATAAATTAACTAAATCACAATTGAGTGACTTCAGATTATTGTGTTACTATTTACATAATTAAGCTACTGAAATTCTACTGGGCGTTCGATTGATACTCTTTACTTCAGATAAATGTCAAAAATATCTTTTAATAAATAATTCCTAGTTTTTCACCGTATAATAAATAAATTTCAAATTATATCGAATTTTATGGGAGTAAACTAAAAAATTCATTTTGGCGTAGAATACGTCCTACCTGTTAGGCCAGCTGTGGACATCCCAACTAGAAAATCACACGCTACTTGCACCCGTTTGAAATTGCAATATCTTCTATAGGATATACCATGTACACTTATACTACATACTATTCGACAGACCAAGAACCATGATTAACAGCAGCACATCTGATGTATTCTATGCTCTACAGATTTGTGGCTGCGAAAATTTATTTTGTGATTCAACTAGTATTAGTGGAAGGCTGGATAAAAAGAGACCATATGAACCTTTATTATTGGAAATCATGGAATAACTATAATAAATAATTGAAATATTTATATAAATTATTCAATCTAAATTTTATTTAAAATAATTTATATTAATATAAAATGTATTTATTACAAAATGACTATAATAATTATATGTATTGTACATATTCCATAAAAAAGTGAAATAAACAAAAATTTATCAAAAAAACAACAAAGCCAGCCTACTTATTTGAATTAACTATACGACCGAAATCTATATTCGATAATTCAGTAGCTTAATTTTTTAACTGAAGTGAAGAGTATGAATCGAACAGTCAATTCACTTCAATTTATTCGGTTAATTTAGATAAATTAGTTAATTCGCCTCAATCGAATGTGCCTTAAATTTAATTTCAGTGTAATTCATACATCAATGTAGGCTATTTTAAAATCATAATCGCCAATTGTTTCTTTTATAAGAAACATCAGAAAATTACATACATATACTTACATACATAAAACCAACCAACTACATAAATACAATACAAGACGAAAAAAATTCCCTTTGTAAAAAGTACAAAGCGATTCTTGGTAAGAATCTACACTAATAGTATAGAGTTACGTATTAGGGAGCTGATTTCACGATTTGGCAATGAGAATTGGCATTTGGGTGAAAATTGGAATACTTAGATGAGTTGCATGTAAAATGAGTTTATTTTCAAAAACTTTATAATGTGATAAAAGACATTAGTTTAATATTGACACTAAATTACTCAACAATATTCTAATAAGCGAGAAAAACATTCTAAAAGCCTTTAGAAATTTAGCACAAACCTAACGTTCTATTAGCTTAATCTATATGGGTAAGTTTATATATGTATACAATTATGTACCAAAAGCTTTCTTGGACTGGTTCGAAACCTGTGATAAATATTTTTTAGTACAGAATTTTGACATTTACATGCAAAAACTTAAGATACCCAAATTATTAAAGTCTATCGCTATCATAATTTTTGACAGATCCGTGCAAATAGTTTATATCATTGTGTTGTTTGTGGACTGAGCATCAGAAAAAATAAAATGTACAAATAATAAATTATAACACAAAATGGCTGACAAATACAAAAGAAGGAAGTAATATTTGTTTATTCTACCATATTTTTTCAATAGAACCTTAATTTTTTCTATAGTGTGTGATGAGGATATAGAACGGCTTATTTCAGCAAGAATTAAAAATGCCGATAAATTTTTGGTAAAATTTTATCGCCGGGATCAGGTGTGGCTGTAAGTATTCTATCATTTTTAGTTTTTGTGTGGTAATCGTTACACGAGATATTTTTTTATTTATTTATTTCAGTGCTGTGCAAAACACCGCTAATTTGGAGGAGTTCTCTTTGAAACAACTCCGTGTAAAGTGGAATTATTTGTACAAAAAATACAAAGTGAAAAATTATAATCTTTTTTTGCATGAAATTATATTTATACTAAATATTTTTAATTCCTTAGGAATTGTTGGCACCGCCCACTGGAGTCGGTACGGAGGATGGTGCGGATACGGCGGAAAACTGAAAATGGTTTTCCTCTATGCATAAATTTGCTTCGGGGCAACATGGTATACATCCCCCGCTAATAGGAAGCAGCATCCCGGGCTATTCGGTATACAACCCCGAAAATAGTTTTGGTATAACACCACAACACCGGGATAATGAGGAGGCCATACAAACAGCCCGGGATTCCATTTCCAGCCTTTCCGTCGATTCTTCACCATCGACTTATAATGCAAGTAGTACCTCCCGTGGTTGAATCAGGTCGGAAAAAAACATGAAAAAACGCAAAAATTAGAAATATATCAAAAAGACTCGAAACGGTTGAAAAAGGAGGGTAAGTGTATGTATATTAAACTTTTCCATTTCCAGCCTTTCCGTCGATTCTTCACCATCGACTTATAATGCAAGTAGTACCTCCCGTGGTTGAATCAGGTCGGAAAAAAACATGAAAAAACGCAAAAATTAGAAATATATCAAAAAGACTCGAAACGGTTGAAAAAGGAGGGTAAGTGTATGTATATTAAACTTTTCAAGCGCGTACGCTCAAAAGGAAGGGATACAATTCGAACATCATCCGAGTCGAAGTAAAATTTTTTTTTATGAAGATACACTGACCGTCGTTTTTCAATCGTTTCGAGTCTTTAATTTGAATTAACTGAATTAATGTGATAAAAAATTATGTGATGAAAAATATATGTATAATTAACAAGTGGTTTGAGTTGTGATTTAAGTTGTGATTCCTGATGGATCAGATATTTATGATGTTTTTTTCATGATAATGAGTGTCGGGTATATGTTGTAGTTGGGAGATGTTATATATTTAATTATAATAATGTTATACATATATATATTTACAATTTTTAATTCCAGCTATTTATTGAAGATACTTCGCTTATATGTATAAATATATATCTTGATATATATATACATATATATATATATTTATATATATATATATATATATATATATATATATATATATATATATATATATATATATATATACATATATACATATTTACACATTTATATGAACACACATATACATGATTGTATTAATGTAAAATGAAATAATTAAAAGATAAATAAAAATAATTAAAAGTCAGAATTTAAACTTTATCAAATTTTTTTATTTAATTTTTCACAAACTATCCGCCATTCTCTGCCTATAGGAACAGACATTTTCCTCAGTAACTTCGTTCAAATGTTCATGCATTTCTGGTTCCGGTTCTTCCAGTGTTAACCAATCTACCGTGATATCATCATTTGCAGCAATACATACATATATTGTGGAACACACAACATGCAACCACGGTTTTCACACAATTTTCTATTTTTAACTCCAGGGGGTCGATTCTCGTTCTGTGAAAAAATTGGGTGAAAAAAATCTTTCCATTTCTCTTTTCATGCTTGTTTTTCATTTTTGTTTTCACAGATCAAATTTAAGCGATTCTCGTTTTCGTAATGAAAATAAACGTGTTGAATTATGCTGAATAAATTATTTTCATTTTGTACTAGATTGCTAAATACATTTTATTATCTATAAAAATATATCCAAAGAAAATTTTTGAACCAAATTTAAATTTAAAATATTATAGTTTTGTAACATTTAATAAATAAAATGAGTTGGTCGCAATAAATTCACATATTTGAAACATACTTATCGTGCCAATGCCTATCGCTAGTTAAAATTTGTAATCGGCGAAAAAAATAACCGAAAAAATACTTCACTATTGTGAAATTTCGTTATGATCATTTTTTTTTTAAATTCATATTTTAATTAACTTCAATATTCAAATAACGATACAATTCTATTTATAAAATCAGTTGCTGCTCGAATTTTCATACATAATTTGTCCAATTTTTCATTAAATTATCCATTCTTTGGAATTATACCTCTAAAATTTAGAAAAAGTAAATGTTCAAGTTTATTTTTGTATTTTCACGACCAAAATAGTCAGTGAAAAGGTTTTTTTCAAATGAAAATATTATGACGTATTTATTTTCATTCTCACAGAACAAGAATCGGAAATGAATATTTCTCACAAAAAATATTTTTCACATTATTTTTCACGGAACGAGAATCGACCCCCAGCTGTTTGTTGAAGATACTACGCCAGCGCGTTTTCAAATGCCCAAAAGCACATTCAATAGCCGATCTTGCTTTGCTATGCTTTATATTGAATTGCTTTTGGGTATCTGTCAATGGCCTATTTTCTTTAAATGGAGTAAGTATTCCGATTGGCGGTAACCTACAAGGGTAACAACTATCACCTAATAAAACACATGATGGTGAAGGATATAGCTTCTTTTTAAAAATAGGGCTATTATACAGCACCCGAGTATCATGGACCGACCCTGGATAACCAACGAATATATCAAGAAACCGGAAATTAGCATCACATATCGCTTGGCATTGTATGGAATAGTCTAATTTCCGGTTTATATATTGGTCGTGAAGATGTGTGGGATAAGCTATTTTTGTATGTGTCCCATCGATTGCTCCAGCAACGCAATTATTAAAAATCGATGTCCTAGCATGTCTCCCAAATTTTCGCCCAATGTCTGGTAAATCACTCGTAGATGGTAATCTAATCACCCTCGGCATTATACGGTCGAACGTAAAATCCAGCATTTTATGGACTATGTCATTTATTGTTGACCTCGGTATATCCATAATTCCACTCACCATTCTGTAACTGGTGCCACTTCCCGGCCATAACAAAAATGCCATCAGTTCAAGCTCTGGAGACCACCCATGACACTTTTTATCTATAATCCAATTTGTTGGAAAGTTTAGGCTGATACGCGTAATTGCTTACGGGTTTCCGTGTCGTCGTATGACAAAATTCTTTTAACTATTGGGTTTTGGCTTTGTAGTGTATATGGGATCTCTCTATTTATACTCAACAACATTCTGGTATTTAATCGTTGTTGAATATAATAATAATAATAAACAGTATTAAAGGCCATTACTGGCCCCTTACTGAGTCAACAACCCGGCTCCAACGGTTTCGATCCTGAGCATGGTCTTCATACTGTCTAAGACAATCTGAAGAGGCCAAGTCGTTCTCTACATCGTGGAGCCATCGTCGCCGGCAACGACCTCTGCGCCTACCATATGGTGGCTCTCCTTTCAGAGATCGTTGCACAATTCGTTCCGGATCAGCACGCAGAACGTGACCGAGCCAGCGTACTCGCTGAGATCTTATTTCATGTACAATATCGGGGATCTTCATCAGATCTCTGATCTCGATATTGTACAGAGCTCGGTAGGTACCATCTATTTCGCGTTTTGGGCCGTAGATCACACGCATGACTCTTCTCTCAAATGTTAGGAGCCATCTCTCGTATTCATCCGTCAGCGCCCAACTTTCACATCCAAACATAACAACGGGCCTGATCAACGCTTTGTAAAGCTTCAGCTTCACGGTACTTGATAAGTGTTTAGATTTTAGCAGTGGCCTTAGAGGATACAAAGAACGACTGCCAGCTGCCAGCCGCACTTTAATATCCTCACCCACACTATTATCGTGAGTGATAAGAGAACCCAAATATTTGAACCTCCTCACTCCCTCAAACGTGTGGTGGCCACTACTAAAATCTGGTGTACCACTGTCCCTAAAATTGAATATAAAGCCAATAATAATAAAGAACAAGAAAACGATTATCGGTTCCATTATTTACTTTATTTCACAAAAATTTGACGTTTAAAAAAAAATATAACGTGGTGAGGCATTTGAGGTGGGGAGATTTATTATACAATTCGGACGGCATAATAAAAATTTGTGAATGTAGGGGAATAAATATAAAATAATGTCAAAATTCTGTACTAAAAAATATTTATCACAGGTTTCGGACACAGTCTTGGTATAGCTCTAATGACCAAAAATCAATGTTAATCCAAATCGATTCTTCTTTCTTTAAATCCAAATTTGAATAATATTTTTGATTTTATTTTTTTGCTTCATTTATTTATGAAAAACGTTCACAATTTTTAACTGCATTCTGGGTCAATTCTTTTATGCTATAGTTTTAATTATTTAAACCACCTCTCCACACTTTTCAATAAAAACTCCTTAAAAAAAGTCGCTTGTTGGTAACAATAGAGCATCTCTCAATTTATTCCTTAAAATTAAAAATGGGCTAAAGAATATAATATTATAATTCGATTGCTCACTAATTATTTATAGTTTCTCTGGAAAACAATTTGTACAGTTATTCTGTTTAATTCGGCTTATTTTGATCTGGTATTCTGATTCGGACTAGAAAATCATTTATCGTAAATGTGTCGGTGCTTTTTTTAAATCGACATGATATTTGTAATTTGACTACTATGAGCATCTTAAGTATGAACTTAAGTGCTTGATTAATAACTCAGCACAAATATGTACTCGTATGCTGAAATACTTTTTAAATTACTTAAATTAAATAAATTTAAATTGTGCTTTTGTACATATACATACATATTTGTTTTCGAGTTTTGCGGTAAAAATGTTCATAAGTAAACAAATTATTGCATAATAAACTATAAAAAATTACGAAAAATATCTGATTGCACGGTATACAAATTTTCTTTTCTCAATTTTTTATTATTATTATGAGAATCAATTTATGCAAACATATTTCCAACTGAAAGAATATTAACTTAATAAAAAAATGTGCTGTACATGGAAGTTTAGTTGCTGCAAAATCAAAAAAAAACATACATACATACATGTTCTACATATTATAATATGTAATATACGAGCAAACTGAAAACTATTTCAGAAACTTCTCTTCATAAATAAAATATTTTATTGTAAAAAAAAACGTATGTAAATGTAGAAAATAAAATTTAAGATTTTTAAAAATAAAATCTTAAGAATTTAAAAAGAATTTATACAAAATGAATTTCAATAATAATAATAATAAAATTGAATTTATTGAACAATATACGTATGAATGTATGTATTACCTTAATTCCGCTTTGAAAAATATATTTTTTGCTGAAAATAACTTTTATAAAATTTGTTTAGTTGTGACAAAAAATAATAACACCACTTCCTGGTATACCTAGAACTATTTTCTTGTATTATTTATTTTTTTTAAATTAAGAAATCCGATTTTTAAATTTATTGTATTTTCAGATTATGTTCTGGATGATTTATAACAGATTTTAGTTTAAAACTATAGCGACACTTCAGTTTTGTTTCGTTCCGACCTTTAAGTAGCACATATGTCAAATTACGAGTAAAATAAAAATAAAGACATTGTCATAATATTTATTTTTTTTAACATACGAAACGAGAACCGACAGATTTGACCATCTATCAATATTCGCTTAAATTAACCTCCTAACAAAAATGGTTCAAACAGAACATATAAAATAAAAATAATAAATTTTAAAATTTACCAAAATAATTGTAGCTTTATTTTTTGGTTAGATTTTTTTTTTTATGTGTAACTCAAAAAAGCAAAATGCAAATATTTTACATTTATGCTGCGGATTTACATGTTTATATATTTTTGTCCCTTGTATTTCGTATGCAGTTTTCTTGTGCATTTAGGTATACACTGGTGTGTGTAAAAAATAATTAGGAATATTGTATAATGTGTGTAACGGGATGAGTTCCTCTATCCCATTACTATCCCAATTTCTAAAAAAAAAATCTTACATTGCGCATCTTTTTTATTCTTCTGTAGCAGCAATAAAAATTCATAAATTATATTAATATTTGTGTGCGTTGTTATTTTATTGAAAAAGTCCAGACCAGACGAAATATTAAGTTTAATTAGGAACGCTAATTCCTAAACTTCTGTAAGTCAAAATATTTGACATACATTTTTTTTAATACATTAATTATAATAAGCGTGCGCGTAGTGCTCTAATTTCAAGCAATTGCTTTCACCAAAATTTTTCGTAAAAATTTCCAATGCATATGAAAACGTTTTATTTTGGGTGCATTAACTTTGGATGCCCGAAATAAAGTTTAATAATTATTCATATTTTATTAATCCCTCCCACCTGTAACTAATTCATTGATTTCGGATTGGAAGAAATCATTCTATGTTTTAAAAATATGTGGAATTTTCCCCGGTTTTTGATTCTGAGATGCTGAAGTATATAATTTTTCAAGAAGAGAGTTCAAGTTTGTCCATCAAGCGGAACGGATCGCGGATCCGTGACGTGGGAAAGTTTTTGAAAGAAGTGAGTGAGTTTGTCCAAAAAGCGGCGCGGATCACGGATCCACGGACAGTTTTGAGTTTTTTTCCTGACCGTCAAAGGAGAAAGATGTTAAATTTTGCGTGATTAGTTTGTACATGTGTTTCAAATATTCATTGTTATTGTTTTGTATGTTGGATACAAGGAATATTTTTGTTCTTTTTTTTTTGTTTAAGTTTTTTGTTGATATATACAGTGGTGTGTAATAAAATAGGTAATTTCAGAATTTGTTCGTTGAAGACAAAAATTAAAACTTATTTCAAAATAGAACATAAAAATACATATTTATGTCATAATAAAATATATTACAAATTCAAATAATTCATTACATTTATTTATTTCAGTCTTAAAAAATTTCATTTATTACATTTCAGCGATTGCTAATATTTTATGTTGTGCATTAAAATAGGCAATTCAAATATTATTAATTTAAAATATCACATTTATAACTTAAAACTAAATAAATCTATAATAATAAATCAATATTTGGTAGTGTATCCTTTATTTACAATAACTGCATTGCACCTCCGGTGCATGGAGTCCACTAATCTTTGGCACCTCTCTGGTGGTATGGCCATCCAAACCTTTTTGACATTTTCCCAAAGTTCTGCCCTGTTTTTTGGGTTTGGCAGTTTGCCTAAGGCACGTTTGACGTCCCCAATGATTGAGATGGCCATTCCATGAGCTTGATGTTTTCGTCGATAAACCATTTTTTACCACTTTCGCTGAGTGTTTCGGATCATTATCCTGTTGAAACACCCAACGAAGGGGCATGTTTTCTTCGGCAAATGGTAACATTGTGTCGCGTAAAACATTAGACAAATAATACTCTTTTGTCATAGTTTCACTAATCAAAATTAAGGGCTCCACACCACTGTAACTAAATGAACCCCATACCATAATGTTACCTCCGCAGTTTTAATGGTGTAACGAGGGTCAAATAGCTTTCCTTTGGGCCGCCTTACATGTTTTAGGGTGCTGTCCCATCCAAACAAATTTATTTTGGTTTCATCGGACCATAAAATATTCCGCCATTTTGTAAGTGGCCATTTTACGTGGTCCCGTGCAAATTTCATTCTATTCCGTACATTTGTTTTGCTTAAAGCAGGGCACTTTTTCGGAATAGTTGCTTTCAAATTATTATTAATTAACCGTCTGCGGATTGTTGAACTATCTATCGGAAGGTTTAGTTCCTTTTTAATTTCCGAAGAAGTGGCAAACGGATTTTTTTAAACATATCTTATTATTTGATTATCGGTTTTTGATGACGTTTTCCGTTTTCCACCTCGATTTTCGGCACAAATTTCCCGTTTTAAGGCGTTGGTCACCATATTTATTGAACAGCCAATTATAGTTGCAATTTCCTTAAGCTTTCTTCCTTCGTCTTGTAATTTAACAATTAGCAAACGTTGGCTTTCTAAACAATGTTTCCCACGTCCCATTTTTACTGTTAGAAAATAAAAATAATCAATAAAACTAATTTCAATATTTATTGTGTTCTGAAATTTACACGTTTCCATTACAATTACTCTATAAAAATTACAATACAATTAATTAACAAATTAAATTTGGCAATTACCTATTTTATTGCACACAATGAATGTAGTTTTGTTCCAAAAAATTATGATTTTATACCTATCGTCAAACGCAGCCAAAACAAAACTGACTGTAAAACGTAAAAACAAATGAGGAATATTATATTAATAGCAAAATACCGGAAATTCCCGTTTTATTTCGATTTAAATTTCTTTTGTTCGCTTAAACAATGTAATTACTTATTTTATTGCACATCACTGATATATATATATATATATATATATATATATATATATATATATATATATATATATATATATATATATATATATATATATATATATATATACATATATATATATGTATATATATATATATATATATATATATATATATATATATATATATATATATATATATATATATATATATATATATATATATATATATATATATATATATATATATATATATATATATATATATATACATATAAGATTCATATATAGTTAGACAGTTATATTATGGATCTTATTTTATTTGTTTTAAATGTATATTGTTGGATAATATTTATTAATATTTTATTTTGAGATATGAATATATGATTTTATGTGAATGATATGTGTTTAGATAAATTTGATAATTTTATTGATAAGTGTTTTAATTTTATTGTATTTATTTGTGTTTATGTTTCTGAAGATAACTGTTGGATGATAGTTGTTATACCGAGAATATTTACGTGTAGTTATTTAAAGTCAGTATTGTGATAATTTGATATTTTAACTCTTATGTAATAATATTGTACTTTGTATCTAATATTGGTTATTTATTGTAAAGTCAATGGTAATGGGGTGATCATTTTGGAATTTAGGCTCTTATTATATTTTATTACACTTTTATTTATACTTAGGAATTTTAGTATTAGTTTACAAATTGAATATAACTTATTTTAATTTTGCTTAGCGAACACTTTTGGAAAAAATGATAAGTTTGGAATTTTCTTTTCACTTTTAACTTGTCAAAATGAATTTGGAAATTGAATAAAACGTGTATTTATTATTAAACGTGAATTGATAATAACTTTTAGAATCGAACAAAACTTGTGTTTATTATTAAACTTGGATTGATAATGAACCTTTTTATAATTGAACAAAACTGGTATTTATTGTTAAACTTGAACTGATAATGAACTTTTAAACTTTGAATGAAATTTGTATTTGTTATTACACTTGAAATGATAGTGAACTTTTAAAAATTGAATGAAACTTGTATTAAACTTGAATTGTAGAATGAATCTTTAAAATGTGATAATTAGAATGAACTTAACTTGTAATTTTACAAATCGACGTTATGACGTTCTGACTCGTATACCGGGTGTTTCTTTTAAACTGAGACGATCAAATTACTCAAAAATAGCCACTCTACGGAAAAAATGTCCATAATCAAAATCACAATCATACCGCGGAGGAAATTCATGTGGCGAATTTCGAGTATTTCCAATGAAAACGTGATGTTTTTTATTTCAAACGTATTGCAGAATCGAATGCGTGTGTTCTAAGAACGAGAAATTGAAAAAATTGAATTTCGTCGATTACAACGCCATCTATCATGAACCGAACAAAATATTTCATTCAAATCATACGTACTTTTAGTCGTAGAATCCGTATCTGCAATAAAAAATATGGCTTCCTATCTTAGTTTAAAAGTTACCCACGCCCCACCTACAAAGCGGGGGTGGGGGACTATTTTTTTGCACTAATGAATTTCCTCCGCGGTATGATTAAATTTTGATTATGGACATTTTTTCCGTAGAGTGGCTATTTTTCGAGATATTTGATCGTCTCAGTTTAAAAGAAACCCCGGTATAGTGGCGGTCAACTGCACAATTTCTAGGAATTGGGACGAGCCTATATAATCGGTACAATTGTTTGGACAACAACGTAGAGCCTTTAATTTGGGCGTTTCCAGGAAGTGGAAACAGTGGAATCCAAAACAATTCGCCGTTATTTGGCGAGTCCCGTTTCATGTGGTCGGAAAATTTAACGGTATAAATTTTTATGTTAAGAGTCAGTTTCGGTGTGATTTTTTGGAGCTTAGTTGCGTGTGTGCTGTTTATTTCATCTTTGAAAGTGGCAACAAATATAAAATAAATTTATTGAAATAATAAAATAAAAATATGATTGATTTCCCATTTGTCTCTGCGAGTGCATTGGCTAGGTAAGTACTTGATAAGTTGCAAATCATCTTTAGAGGCCGCACCAGATTGACACAACATATACCATCAAAACTGGCTAAGTATGGCATCAAAGTGTGGTGGGCTTGTGATTACATAAAACGTATTATCCGTTGAGTGACCTAATATATACGGGTGAAGTGAGAAATGAGAAAAACGTGAATCAAGGGGATCGTGCTGTGAAGGATCTCGTAGAACCTTACAAAAATATTGGTCGAAACAATGCAACATGACCATTTTTCTACGTCAATTTCTTTAGCGAACACTCTACGATGGTGAAAATTATTCATTGTATTATCCATGGAAATAAATAAACCGCGTCCGAATTTAACCCTTCACCACGATAGTTAGCTAGTATCTTCTATTTTTGGGTTTTCTGAGAATATCACTATTTATTGGTAAATTCGTTATCACACTATCAACGGTGCATTTTGATGACAAAAATTTTAATATTAAAAGTAAATCTGAGATTATTTTATTTTATCATAGTCCGAAAGGTGTATTGAACACCATAGATAAAATGTTGGGAAAACGAATAGCTGGTCATTAGCCCTATTTTATTACATATTGAACGTGGCAGCTCTTGCAGCCTACATAATTTATGCGGAAAATAATCCATCAATTTTTTTTTATTTTGATATCAAAGACAAGTGATTATATTTTTTTATTTTGTTTTATGTGTAATAAAAATGAAACTTTTTTGTTTCTATTTTTACAGGTCGCCCACGTGAATTTACACAAGCGCTAGATGATCATTTGGGCCATCCACTTACATAAAAACGATCCCAAAATCGAAATTTTACGTCAAATTTCCCGACTAAATCAGCCATAGAGTGTAATTTGGGACGCAGTGTAGAAAGTGTAGAAAGCGTGTAGAAAATAGTTCCACAGAGGAATTTGTTCAAGCTACCGACGATCAAGGCACCTCGAAGGTAAAATTATCAACAACGAACAGAAAAAAACGTGCCCCATGGAAATTTTGTGTGGAATAAAAAAATTCTGTTTATTGGAGCACAGCCTTACACAAACAAAATGTTCAAAATGCTATTTGAAATAATTTTTTATGTATAGATTTTCAATCATTTTTTTGATACTGTAAATATTGAAATACCAAAAATAATTTTAATTATCAATTGTCATAATATTTTGATTTTTCGAAAATATAAATAAATTTTAATTCAATTATATCTATTATGGGGAAGATATCAATTATTTATTCCTTCAAATTGAAATTAGTGAAGAATTGTATAAATCTTCATATGAAATACATAAGTAAAAAATATTTACAAATATAAATCTTTGCCCATAATCGGAGAAAACATGAAAAAGCCGAAAAGTTGCCTGAAAAAGCTTTATAATTTTTTGTTTTGGCATTTTCTGGTGAATAACAAAAAAATAGCCACTGAGCAGGAAGTTTTTCAAAATTAGATGGATAACGTAGAAA
Organism: Tipula unca; assembly: GCA_951394425.1. Classification (NCBI taxonomy): domain Eukaryota; kingdom Metazoa; phylum Arthropoda; class Insecta; order Diptera; family Tipulidae; genus Tipula; species Tipula unca. Next base: position 79,472,249 of record OX596380.1, read on the forward strand.
GTATTGAAAAACGAAATTTGAAATAAATCCTGCCCAAGTTAAGGTTAAATAATTTAGTTATAACTACAATTATCAATTTTGTTAAAAAAAATATTGTTTTCTAGCAGTTAATTACTTTCAACAATTTTGTTTTGGTAAGTGGAAGGAAATTTTGAAAATGTATCTAGAAGCAATTCTAATTTTATGGTTATTTTCATTCATTACTCTCCAGAATTTTATTTTTCGCCTTTTGTCTGAACACTTTTTTGTGTGCCGATAATGAGTAACTGCAAAATTATTTGAAAAAACAAACCAAAATAACCACAAAAGAGCATTTAGAAACATAGTATAGAATAAAATCCACAGATTTAATTTCTACCTTATCGTTGTACATACAATGCAAACTACAATAAATCCGAGGTTATATCTTATATTCGCGTTCATCCCGTTTGGCCTAAATCGTCAACAATTTAGTTAACTAGTTTCTCAAAATACCACAGATATAATAAAAATCAAATTTTTATTTCACATTTCGTTATATTTTCAATTTAAATGAATTTTCGTTAAAATTTTACCGAGCATAAGCAAAATCTCTCGGAGATGGCCGGGCCTCACCTGACACCCCTTTACACATAACTTAAAGCGGACTTGGATAGGTAGAGTTAGTATGATGGAAATTAACTCGGTTACAGACACATGGCATAGCCAATCGTTAGTAACACTGTAACGAATCATGTTGTTTCATTACATTTGGGTTTTTTGTTAACGCACTGTGTTTTTACTTGCCGCGTTTTTTTTTTCTACAGTATAAGTGACAGAATAATTTTGGCGGGAGATGGCCGGTTGGAACGAAAAAAAAATAATAATAATAATAATAACAAGAAAACAACATAAAACATTCTGGATGATTCATCATAAAAAAAAATTGAAAAGAATAAAAAAAAAACAAGAGATCGATGGCAAGTCAGTCTAGGGCAGATTCTGCTTGTGTGATCATATATAATAATAATCATACCTAAATTATATATCCATAAATAATAATAATAATGAATTATATATTCAAATAACTTAATAATATAATTTTAAATAAAGTTTTTGTTGAGATAGTGTGAATTATTACTTTATTAGTAATATATAAAAAAAAAAAAATTAGTTATATAAGTGAACTAATATTAAAAATTAAAAACTGTGTAATTATAATAAATAAATTGAACATTAAGTGGTGTGATACCATTCTGTTTTCTGTCCCATTTTTTTTTGGGAATACAAAAGTATCAATTCCTTGGTGGTCAATAAGAAATTCACTATAAATTAAATGTTCTTGATTTTGCTAATTAGTGTTTTTTTTTCACAAAAAGTGACAAATTGAAAAAAAAAAACGTATGATAACATTTGCTTCTGTATTGATGAACGTTCATCATTAAGGTAATCATCAAATACACATACAGTGAGTGCAGTGAGAAAAAAAAACATAATATAAAATTAAAGAAAATTAGTGAAAGAAGAAAACTGTTAACTAATCAAAATTGGTGGTGATAAATTGAACCCCGCACAACGTGGGACCCAAGGTTCGTTAACGGTGTGGCGAACCACCTGAAGCAAACACCCGTACAACGAGGGAGGGCATGTAAGTACACACCAATAATTTTTAGACTAAACATTTTTTTTTATTATTATTTTTCTCAAACCTTACTACTATGTTAGTTAATTAAGTCACCTGCTAGGGATGATGAGTGGAGACAAATCGCCGATGACAAAAAAAAAAAAAAAAACACAGTGAATGCATGAACCAAAGGAGGCCTAAACCAAAACACCTACCCCATCGCCGTGAGTTCTTAGCCGGGCTCATGCTGTGCTTAGGTCCTCCTTGGTTTAGATATTATTTTTTTTTTGTATACGGACTTTTGGTCCGTTACAACACAATGCCGATACAGTACTAATCTAGTTTTATAATTGCTTAACAGTAAAACTGAGCTCTAAAATAAAATTTATTAGTTTACTGGATCAGAGTTATGAGGTACTTCTGAAAATCAATTCAAATTAGTTCGAATTTACAATATTGTGCATTCAAAGCTATATTTAAATTAAAATGAAACTGGCGGAGAACCTATTATTTAGTTCAATTATTATTAATAATTCATATGTGATCTGTGGTAAGCACTGTCATGAATAAAAATTAGTGTAAATACTGCCGCCATTTGCCTTAGCACTCCTTCAAGTTTTTCCCACCTTTGTTCCTGCAAAATTTAATATTCAATTTCTTATATAAGTACATAGCTGAGAAGTTAGTACTTATTACCCCTGTTCATCGTATAAATATAATGTAAATGTATCTATGTACATATAAATGCAAATAACTGCAAGCCGATTCAATATCACTGTACCGTTACTCTCACGTAAATTTATTTTGCAATTACTCAACTGTGGTTAAAATTATAAAAAATAAATGAAATAATTTAAGACACAATACATAAGATAAAAATGGCATTCCTATTAAAATAACATAATTACATACTCAATTATTAATAATCATATCTATTCTGTAACTCGGTTGGAAAATTTCCACTGGAAAAATTCCATTCCATTGTTCTGCCGTTCTGTATCTCGTTGGACTGGAAATTTCTCGGGGAATAATTTTTTGTAGTATTATCAGATTGATGTTTTTTCGGAGTTAAAAGATACGAGAATACCACTGATTACTGTCAAATAGAGAACAAAAAATGACGTTTGGTAATTTTTATTTAAAAAACCGGATGTTCCTAATGTGGTTTTATAACAATAAAATATTTATTGTTATATATGTGAATAAAAAATCTACATGTATTTTAGTAAAGTTTTCGTTTTCCAAATGGTTGGTTTCTTTTCATATACCCGCAGGGTTTTTCCACCCATATTATTAAATTTTTGAGTTCTTTGTGTTCTTTCTCGAAGAATTTGATCACTTCCATCCAAAATTATTTAAAATAAAAATCCACTTAACAAGTTAATCCAATATAAAAACAAACTTATATCGTTTTCGATGATTCTGAGCGTATTTGTTATCAGAATACATTTACGTTAAGGAACATGACGTAACCCGTTTCGTTTTTTTAAAAATTTTTTTCAGAATAAAGCTGCAGAAGAATAAATTGAAATTGAAGGTTCTTCATATTTTGTTTTGGTTTCATATCGTAGCTTAGTTGTAAACGTGAATTCCATGAGAAAGTTTTACTGAGATTACCTGAGAGAGTGATAGAAACAAAATTCTATAAGAGTACACAAAGATAATAAAATCATGTTTAAAAAATTTTTATAGCAAAATATTATAGGTACTATTTTAACAGTATAACAACATAATTATGTTATGTATGTTCGATTTTCATATTTGGTATATACATACATTTCGTTTGAAATTTTTTTTAATTAAATAAATTATTTTCAAAATCGTATTGTCGTACATAGTCGTGTACGTACAACTGTAAGGTTTTTGAAGTATTCTGGTATAAAAAAAAATGTAACAAGCGAAAGTTATATTGGCAACATTGCAACATGTGCTGGTGTTTAATGAGATAGATTGAAAGTTTTTTATTCAGTATCACTAAGATGAATTCTTGTCTCATCTCACACTCAGTAATATATATTTTTTTCTTACTCTGATTTGACTGAGCAAGAACATTATTCCAGAATTCAAGCTATAGAGGCTTTATTAAGAGAGTACTAAGATGAAACTAATCGTACAGATTTACACTTCGATATATGAGTATTAAGTAATAAAATGTGTTGTGTATCCCTTGTTCATCCCTATGTGCTTTAATCAAAGTATACACAACTTACGCAATTTTGTACAATTGTTTACTTAATACTCATATATCGAAGTGGAAATCTGTAGGGTTAATTTCATCTAAGTCTTCTCTTAATAAAGCTTCTTACGAATAAAACAAATATGTAAGTAATATATGTATGTAAAATGTCCAACCAAGTATCTCCGCCATATTATCTGGGCACTTTTGGTTATATAGTTCTTACTTTATGGGATTGAAATTAAGTTATTAGTTTTATGTAAAAAAAGCAAATAGTGTTTTGCGCTTTAGTATAGCCACTTTTTCACAATGGTAATTTGTCTGAACACTAATCCGTATAGTCTAACTTGTTACAGATCTCTTAACAGCAAGAATAGAGTCTGGCCATGAAATGTTTTTCCCACAAAACATATGTAAAATAAAACTTTTGAATAAATAATTTTTAAGGTGTTTGAGATTATTTATTAAAAGAATTATTATACAAAGTTTGTGTACTTAATATTTAAAATAAAACTATCAGTTTTTTAATTAATTAATTTTTTGTTTATCGTTTCTAAAAGTTTTTACTTGGGACCCTTTCAACTCCCAATTTTAGAAACGATAAACAACAAAATTAATTAATTAAAAATCTAATAATTTTTTCGTTTATTTTGTACAAAATGAATTTTTGTTAAAGAATCGGAAAAATATATTGCATCAACTTTTTTCTAAAATATTCCGAATTTTTTTTTTTCAAGTACCATCATGATGGTAATATGTAATGGGAATGAACATCTACCACTTGTGGAGTGTGTACCAAAAATTCGTAGAGAAGCTTTGGATGCAAAAAAATTCACTAAAAACTATGTAGAGTGCACTTGTTTTACACAGACTAGAAATTCTGGTGAATAAAATTATTTTGGTTTGAGGCTGTGCTTGATTTTTTTTGTAATCTAAAAAAAAAAAAAAAATCGACATGAACGATACCACAGTTTTTTATTTATTTTATTTTTTTAACCTTTATCTCCAATTTAGGAGCATAGGGCGTCTACTAGGTGGGACCATCTAACTCTATTGGCTGCTACTGTTTTAATTTCCTTCCATGATTTGCCGAGATGTTTCGCTTCCGCTAGCACCGTTCGTTTCCACGTTACAGGTGGACTTCCAACCTTCCTTTTCTCTTGAGTGTTCCATTCTAAGGCCATGCGTGTTACGTCACTTGCTGGTTTTCTTAGTGTATGTCCGATCCATCTCCACTTACGTTTCCTTATTTCATTTTCCATATTTACCTGATTAGTTACTCTATGGAGTTCCGCATTTGATATGGTATTGGGCCAGAAGCACTTTAGTATTCTTCTTAGACATTTGTTGACAAATACTTGTAGTTTGTTCGTAATCTGCCGATTTTGCTTCCACGTTTCGGAGCCATATAGGAGTACTGATTTTACACACGAGTTGAACATTCGTATCTTGGTGTTACGGGAGAGGACAGATGCATTCCAGATTTTGTGTAACATGTTGTATGTCGTTCTGGCTTTGTTTATGCCCTGGTTAATGTCTTCCTCGGTTCCGCCTGTTTCTGCTAGTGTACAACCTAAGTATACGAATTCCTTTACATCTTCTATATTTTGTTGGTTGACGCTTATTGGTGTGGTTATCGTAGTATTTATCCTCGTCGTCTTGGTTTTCGTAATGTTTATTTTTAGACCAACTTCTTTCGCTAAGTCCGATAGCTGTTCTATTTTCTGCTGCATGTCCGTGTATTTATGTGTTAGCAGGCATATATCATCAGCGTAATCCAAATCGTTAAGTTTTTCTGTTAGTCCCCATTGGATGAAATTGGGCGATTTGTGGTCCATTTTCCGCATGAGACTATCTAATACTACTAGGAACAGTAGTGTCGAGAGTACGCATCCCTGTCTTACTCCATTGCTATTGTAATATGCATCACTTTGCTTGCTCTTGTATTGAACTTTTACCTGCATCATTGTACATCTCTTGTACGAGATCGATAATCTTATTTGGGATGCCCATTTCACAAAGTGTCTAACATATTGCGTTTCTTTGTATTTTATCGAATGTACGCTCAAAGTCCACGAAGGGGAGGTATAAAAATTAATTAAGCTGCTTTGTTTTTTTTGCTACACTCATCTTTAATACTTACAATTTGAATACATAAATATAATAATTTTAACAGAGCTAATCATCAGGAATTTATTTATATATAAATGAAATTTATTCAAAATCACTTGAACTAATCATCAGGAATTTTGACCAAAAGTCCACAATCCGTAATAGAAATCCGATTACGATGGTATATACCTCTACTATTAAAAGGTCTCCGCTTTATTGATGAAATGTGGTTGAACGCCAACGTTAAATACTTTTAACGTCCTATAAGCTCGAGCGCAAGATCTACTAAGTAATATTCTTCGGACTTAATTATTCCACAGCTATAGACTCATTGGTAGAAATTCGTATATAGTATTTTTAAAAATACCAATTTCATTTTCGACCTAAATATCTTAATAATTTAACCTAAGCAAATCTTTACTAACAGGCAATCCACCTGCGGTATTTTATCATTTTCTGTTCTGACATCTGCTGTATTTTAACATTTTTGGTTGCAAACACCAGCGACGAACATTTTGTTGGTTAATGGGTTGATCATCTGATGTGTGTTTAATTATTTAACAACAAAACCATATTTTTCATCAGAAATGCGTGAAGATCCAAGCAATTTCTTTTGCTATTTCATTTTCAAAAATTATCGAATTTACCGCTAAATCCAAATTGTTTTACCGGTATTTCAGTAAGCTAACTTGGACGGTAAAACCGGTTAACCGGTTAATCGTTTACCGGTAATGCAATCCCTAATCATTACATGGTCTATTTGGTTTCTTGTTCTGCCATCAGGTGATGTCCATGTATACTTGTGTATATTCTTGTGTGGGAATTTACTGCCTCCTATAAATAGCTGGTTTGTGACACAGAAGCCGAAGAGTCTTTCTCCATTATTGTTTTGTACAGAGTTCAGTGCTTCTACCCATGACGGTTGTCAGGTCAGTATTGTCAGTGTCAATTTTGGCGTTAAAATCTCCTTGAATAATTTTCAAGTCATATCTGTGCGTTCTTGCTATTGTTGATTGTAGTTGTTCGTAGAACTCATCTTTTCTTGCTTCATCTGCATCTTCTGTTGGGGCATAGCACTGGAAAATGGTTGTGTTTCTTATTTTTGAGCGGAATCTTGCCACAATTATTCTAGTATTGACTGGTATCCATTCCATTAATGCTTTCTATGATTTCGCTGTTGTTAATATGCCCACGTCTTGTTCATGTGTATCATCTCGTCCAGAGAATATCAGGTAGTTGCCTTCGCTTGTGTTAATTTTGCCACTGTTTTTCCATCTAACTTCACTAAGTCCTAGAATTTCGATGTTGTAACGTTTTATTTCCTTCTCTACTTGTGCCAGCCTTGATGTTTCCGTTAGAGTTCTGATGTTCCAATTTCAATACCACAGTTACGAGAATTTAATTACTTTTTTTAGAAAATTTAACATAAAGCAGCAAAGCACGCGACATGTGCTGGGTGCACTCATTATGTCAGTCGTTTTATTGTTTTGCCCGTTTTATGAATACAAACAAGTCTATAGTTTGCAAAGAAATTTCTTGTAGAATGTCATTCATCAAGGTTAGAGAATATTTATTTACCAGTCGGTTTGCAGTTTGCTATACCCGATTTTTGATAATAAATTAGTATATAGTAGGCGCCACAATTCCTGGTTACGGTACTGCTTAACAATATGCTATGTGCTACAGTATAACCTAAATTTAAGTGGTTATTAAATAGATGAGACAAGTTCAATCAATTAATTTGTCAACTACCTATAAAAAAAATTAGATCAATACGTATGGGTATATATCTACATACAAAACTAAATGATAAATTTTATTTTTAATTATAGACATAACCAATCATAAGTCAATATAAGCTATAATATACATATGTACATAAAATAGCAACTTGCTGTCAAATAAATTATTCATTTACGTTTAGATAATATATCATTCGACATTTCATGCAATTAAATTCACAAACAAAAAGCTGAAAACATTCATTTAAAATTTATAAACTAAACTTTTACATTAATTTTAATTTATGATCTACAAAGATTATAATTATTGTTGCTGTCTGCGAATTTATTATAATAATATTATTTTATGAAGTTTCGTTTGGAAAAATTAATTTAAAAATTATTTCATAATCATGTTGTATAATTTTCATCAATTTGTGGTTTGAAATATTATCAAGAGTGGCAATCAATTTCAATCTAGTGTGATGGAATGATTTCATTGGTCTTTTTTTTATATCGCAGTCATATTGCTGTGTTAGTGTTAAATATAGCAATGGTTAAAAAACCTATCTTCTTTCGGTAAAAGATACGCTCTAACTCTTTACATACATATTTCATTTTATATTGTATTGTCTACTATGTATTTATAAAGATAAACTCAACCAGCAAAGCAATCACTAAATTGAAAACTCTGACAAGAGTTGTTGTCGATGTTAGTTATATTTTTTTGTGCTTTACAATTTTATTGTTAGTAAATTGATTTAAAATTGAAAATTTATTATATTCTTATTGCATTTAATTCAATAAAATGTTTGTAATTTTTCTAGATTTTTTTTTTTTACATTTTCTCAATTTTGGAAATTTTTTCAAGATTTTCAACTAATTTTCACACAATGTAGATATTGTATTTATATACGAGTACTTATATAGAACTCGACGAGAAATATATAGTGATTTATGGGTTAACATTTAATCGATTGCTGTTGTACTCGTACATTATATATCAAGGGTATTTCTAAAGAACGATTTAGAAAATGTTCATTTATATTTTACTATTTCTGTTTGTGTGAATAGTATAATACCAATTAGCTATATAAGCGGAAAACAATTTGTCAATTAAATTTTTCGAAATAATTAGAACAAGTAGAAACTACAATTTATAAAATTTATGATAAGGAAATCAAAGAAATTCCAATAAAACTCGACCAAGGAACGCGTTGAAACTCTTCAAGTCAGTCATCCCAGAAAAATTAAAACAATAGGCGTAAAATTCCGCCTACATCATTATCCACCAAAGCAATGGACCTGTAGTTTGAATTCTTATTGTCTCTGAGTCAATTGTCAAGCACTAATTATACTGAGCACAGTTGGCTTACTGGCCAGAATTGGCCACCGATATATACGCCATTTGACGGCCAAAAGCACTTTCTATTACAAGTCTGGCTCGAGACAAGCGGTAATTAAATACATTTTGCGCTCATGGCAAAACTCGGCTGTTGCGACCGCTGAATGAACGCATCAAACTCGGTAATAGTGGAAACGCTTCATCTCCTAGAAATACATGATGATCTTTATCTGCTGTATTGGGCAAGCAAAAAGGTGGTGGTAAACACAATTCAGCACCACCATTTAAAAGAGATTTCCCAAAACCACCTCAGTCAGATATCTACCATGGTAAATTTGTAGTTTGCGCCACATATCGCAAATAAAATCACACTGTGGCATTGTTTGTAGTTCTGGTGTAACGAATCATCATTACCAAACGCCTAAAAAGAGAATATAATGAAAATTAAGAAAACTGAAATTTATAAATTCCTAATTTTACCTGGATACCTACGTGTTTTGTCTTCATTGCTCCTAAACAATTTGGAAATTCCATTTATCGTAAAATTAATTTGAAATAGATAGCCACATTTCAGTATAGTGGGTTGTGGGAAGCAGACCAATTTTAGCTTGTCCCATTATACTGCTTATGTTTCCCGTATAATATTGTATGTGGTGTATGACCCAATCCGATATCTATATCGGCCAATGGCCATTATGCTATATCCACCAGCCAGATATCTAAAAATAAAAACACATATTATTCAATAATTTTTGATTAAAATAAATTTGAAGTTCATTACTTAAAGATAGTTAATGAGAACCTTTCATTAGCCTATATTGTGTTCTCTTTTACAACCATGGGCTATATGATTGGACCAATAATCGCGAGCAGCTCGTCAAAAACAGATGGCGGCATACCATATCAAAAAAATCTAGAGGTGTTAAATCACTGCCAATCGACAGGACCATTTCTGGATACAACATGTTCATCGAATTTAGATTTCAATAAGTCGATTGTTAGACCCGCTGGCATGTCGCACCGTCTTGTTGTAACCACATATTATTAATGTCTAGCTCATGCAATTAACCAAAGAAATAACGTTGTAACATGCCTTTGTAACTTGACGGTCATTTTCATCAACGAAAAAAGACGGTTCAATGACACCACCAGCCTCAAAACCACACCGTACAGTTATATTTTGGATGAATTGATATTTTTTGAAGCACATGATGGTTTTCACATGGCCAATAACGCATATTCTGTTCAGCCAAAAATGCGCTTCCTGCAGTCACCGACTCGGAATTTTTGTAGTAAATTTTAATTATTTGTAAACGTTATTCGTTCATGTACTGCACCATGATGAAAATGTTGTCTTTACGGAATGTTTTGACACTGACTGCTTGGTTATTTCTTTAATGGTGCGTTCATAATGCAAGTTTAAAGTTGCCAAATCCCAAATGGAAAACCCGATACGTTTGCAATTGCTTACATATATTCTCATCAATGTTATGGCCATTAGCACCGGTTGTCATCACCTATAATAAATAATTTAACTATAGAATTATTAATAGACATTTGGATTAAACTATGAAACGTATCTTGTACACAGCTACTAAACAGGTAATGGTAAATGGTGCTCAAATCAATTAAAATGATTTATAATTAATTTATTTATTACTACAATTTTTGAATTAAAAACAAAACAAAAAGATACAGTTACTCGTGCATATCATATGATCTCGACAGTTTGTTTACTTTAAATTGACATTTATTCGCCCATTCATAAAGTTATGCGATGTTTTTCGATTATAGCGCGTATACATAATTACTACCATCTATTGGTAAGCTCAAGTTAATTTAATGCAGTAAACACAACTTCACTCACAAATGATAAGCCCGCCGTTTTCCTACTTTTGATTAAATTAAAATGTAAAGAAAATTTTTAGTATAATGTTCTTTGTTAAATAAATCACAAGTGACAATACCTTAGAAAACAGTCATTTTATTTAAAACCGCAAGGATTAAAATTACATATTACATTGTTCTTAATAATTAAATAGTAAATTAAAGGAATTAAATTGAATTAATAATTTCACAAAACACCCATTCTTGCTAAAGACAACTGTAGTTGTTTAATAATAAAAAAATGTCTTCTTGTCTTTGTAGTTGTAGACAGTTGTAGTTGTCTTGAAAAAGACAGTTGTGGTTGTTGATTTGACATTATACCACTGACAAAAAACTGAGAGGTTTATTAAAATATTATTAGAAAAAATTATACGAGACCACAACAAAAATTTAACCAACAAAAAAAAATATTATTTTAACCAAATTACTTGACATTACGGAAAAATACAAAGTTAAATTAAAGAAACACTAAACCAACAAAAACTTTATTAAGCAACCGTAGAAATTAAAAACCAAATATTGAATAATTCACAAAATGGCAAACTATACATAAACACGAGAACGATATACGAGAATGTCATCGTATTTGAGAAATGTCAAAAATATAAATGAGCTACAAGAATAAAAAATAGAGCAAAAAAAAAATTAAAAAATACTACTCTGAAATGTTTATAATGAGATGGAACGTTGACTTCGTCATGAGTTCGGATTGAAAAAACCTTAAACTTATTCGTATTAGAGCAGCTTAAGGGTTGAATTTGGCTAATAAGCCTAATAAACTAAAAAAATATATTCAAAAATAAAAGTATCAATAACATTAACTTAATAAAATTACGGTCGTGCAGCCTTAGGTTATTTTAATTTCTTTTAAGGTCTCCTCAATTATGATTGTCACCTCACCTCACTAATAATAAATAATAATTAAATAGTTTCAGATGCCTTTTTTCATAAAAATATTATTGTTCTAATATGATATATATGATTTCATCAATGTCACGGCTAGTTGATAATTCACCGAACTAACCGCATATTGGGATACCGTCCGCCTCTTGTTACTTATACATATTTCATCATAACTCTTGAAATTTTTTTTTAAATTGTGCTTGTAATCATTTCAAACCTATGTAATCTGCGAAATCGCGGAATACCAACTGTTTTCCATCTCCATAACTATGTAGCTTCGAAAGATGTGGTTCCTTTTAATTTTGGTCTATAAGTAGCAACCTAAATATCTTATAAAAATTATATTTTTTAAATAAATACATTATTCCAAGCACAACAAAAATAAACAAATATTTTTAAATAATAGATAAACGTAAAGATGTATTTTTATGCCACGCACTATTTTTAAAAATTCTGCTGCGCAACTATCATCGACTTAGAAATAAAATAGACAAGCAGCAGATAGATGAAGATCAAAACTGTAAGTATTTGGAGTATTATATTTATATTACATTAAATAGTAAAAATGATTATGATTTGTATGATGTACAAATATGAAAAATATAACATCGCAAATATTTTATCATTGTCACTCGTATAGAAGAAAAATACAAACTGTCTAACCTGAACATTTATACCAGCAAAGTGACTTAAATTTTTTTTTTCTCCGATCGTAGGAAAAAATATATTATCTTTCCAATATGTTGTATTTGTTGCTAAGCAACAAGTAATAATAGTACGAGAATATTTTTTCTGGCATAGGCCGGGAATATATTCCCGCATTTGCGCCATTAGTGCCCTGTGTATTGTTTTGCGTCTGGAAAATTTAAAAAAGAACCAACAATATGTGGCATTTTACCAAACTGATGTATGCCAACTGTTTGTTTGAAACCTTTACCATTCTTGTATTTAAAAAAAAAACGAAAAGAATTTGAATCTTTTGGACGCGAAGCTACATACATATTTTCTGTAATATTTTAAATAACTTTCGTTTACGATAAATGATCGTGGTTTATTTGTCTTGATATTCGGGATTTTAACTAAAAGTTTAGATCCCAAATCACTAATGTCAGTAATTTCCATGCGGGCTAGTTCATCCCGTCGACAAGCACCAGCGATTCCAAAAATTAACGCAACCTACAAAAAACAATCATAATATTACATACCAAAAAATATTGCAGTGTGAATTGTATTTTATCCGAAAACACATTTGAATTTAATATGTAAATACAAATAATAATCGTTTTAAATACCTACATGTTTACTTTAGTAACTAGGAACGAATTATCTGAAGCTTCCAAAATGAATTATTGAACATATTCCATAGTTAATATTTTAGATTTCTTCGCTTTATATCCGTCGGATTAGCGTTTCAAGAAGACACGTAATTTTTGGTATTTTGCAATATCCACATTATTTTTAACCACTAGCATCGACCTGATCATTGAGTAGTTTGACCATAATGTGGATGTGATTTCGTAGAGACAAATACGACAGAATGACGTTTTCCGAAAATGATTTGATGTGTTTAGATTGATGATAATCCATAAAACGTTTATAAGCATTTTCGTATTTTTCCTTCGATTTTTGCGGGAGTAAATCACATGTAGCTGAATTAGCTGCTTCCACTATATCCGGCGGGGTACAAGATAAGGATAATTCGCTTTCACTGTCCATATCCCTCAAATTTCGTTCACACGTTTTTTATAAATCAAATAGGTACACAAACTTGACAACTTTTGAAAAAAAAAAAAGAAAATGTATTTATGTCTTATGATGTCGTGGCTAACTAAGCAATAATTTTATGTTATTTTTGATTTTTTACTTTGTTTTGTTTTCTTAATATGATAATTAATGAATAATACTAAAAATTATTTTGGGTTTATATTCATTTTAAAGTCCGATCGGTGAAAAATTAGTATGTACAATTCGGAAGAAAAGTGCATTCCCGGACTCCCATGGTTGCCGGACTCGGCTATCGGCCAATTTCAACTATCGTCCGGGAATGCAGTACTTTTCCTAATTATACAATATACTATTGTTAGAAAAGGCCATTATTATTATTTTTTTTTTTTGTATTTTTATGCTAAACAATAAAACAATGCCGAAACCAAGTCAATACTGCAGTCAAATTTGCAAATACATTTTAAAAGTTGAATTTTTTTATTTAGAAAATTTCAATAAGAGTTTTATGTACGTAGTGAAACCGACCTTAATACGAACACCTATACTCATCAGAAGCAACATATCAATTAATACTGATTATTAAATAAAAAGTATTAAAACGTTCATTACCAGCGTAAGCTTCTACCCCATATAGAGAATTTTAAGAGTTCGACCTCTTAAGCTATCCCATGAATCGACCTCTTAAGCTATCCATGAATTTATAATTTTCATTTAACAGTAAAAATGAAAATTATATTAACCGTTTATACATCAACAATTACAGATCTGTTTCTTTTTCAGTTTAAATTCGGGAGCAGTGTAAGGAGAATTCTTAAGAATTTGGATTTTAAATGGAAGAAATACAAATACATATAACCTTTATTCTTATGAAAAAAATAATAATTCGGTTGCGGAAAAAAAAAAATGAATTCTAGAATATCGATTTTGTTCGTTCCATTAAATTTGTTTCATTCGTAGGCCAATGATTAAAATCGATGTACAGTTAGTATATAAGGAAGAACTCACGTCACAGTGTGAAGTTCACTTAACCCATCAACATTGAAATAAATGGACCGACGAAAGCAAAATTAGTTGTATTTTGCATTCGCATTATTTGAATCGGATTTTTTTTTCTATTTGAATGATATGTTTTATCTGTTATTTATTACAGTGTTCATTGGCCCTGGGTGTCGACAATAGCTCAGTTCGGCCGTATGCAATTTATTCAGCAAGTGTTAAACATGGGCCCTACACACGGACATGGTCTAATAACGGTAACAAGCTCTAAATATTTTATAAAGGGGAAATTAAGTTTCAGGCTCTCCAAAGTAAGGCAAAGGGTGTGCTGATCAGGTGTTTGTAAAAAAAATATGTTTGAGCTTGTCGTCCACTTTCTTTTACTGATATCTGAACAAATGTGAAGGTGGAAGGACCGGTTAATTGATGTTCATACCTGGAAAATGTTGGGTAAAGACTGGGGCCCTATTATAGTATTATCGATAGTGTTTGTTTTCGATAATATCGAAGATTTCGATAACGTCGAAAATAAATATTATGAAAGTTTCGATAGTGTTTTACTTCGATAATTTCGAAAATATCTATTATGAAATTTTCGAAATTTGGAGTATGAGTGTGAATCGAAGAATTATGGAGCAGAATTGGAGACGAGGGGATAATACCTCTTGGCTTTGTCAATTGTAGATTATACTAATACTACCAAATTAAATAGGCGGTTCCGGTTACACTTTGGAGCCGTGAATGTTGACTCCTTATAGAAAAACAATTGAAGGGTCGGTTGAATCTCGATACAATTCAGCTCATGGCCAAAGCTCGTTCAATAATTGAGTGAGTTTTGGTGTAGTAAAGGTAAAGTGGAGATGTTTGCTGCTTGCGAGGGAGCTCCCTGAAAAGGTTGCACAAATTATAAATGTGTGCTGCGCACTCCATAACCTAATAGTATGTAGGAGATACCACGATCCAAACCTAGAAAATGATGTGGTGCGAGATGCGAGCGAGGATATTCAAAATTCCATCAAAGACAACT
Source organism: Tipula unca (assembly GCA_951394425.1). Lineage (NCBI taxonomy): Eukaryota > Metazoa > Arthropoda > Insecta > Diptera > Tipulidae > Tipula > Tipula unca. The sequence goes on from OX596380.1 coordinate 79,487,723, forward strand.
AAGATAACGAAAATATCGCGCAAGACCAAAAGAATAAAGATCACATAAGAGACAATTTATGAATAACATATAGATCGTAAAGAAATGTATTTAAGAAAAAAAGTACTTATCTTTAATGATTCCATTTATTCAATTAAAATTAGAAAAATTAATAAGTTATTTTATTTCTGAGCATCCAGTTCTCAAATTTATTTTATGTAAAATTTATAACTTACATTTGTGTAACCGTATTATAAGCACGTCCGTTATTTGATTAAACGTCCGTAAGCACGTCCGTGATTTGATTAAGCTCATTTTCGATAATATCGATAAAAATACGCTATGGAAAATACCATAATAGGCCCCCTGACAACCTCGTGGAGGCGTAAGACCTGTCAACGGAACAACAACCAAAGGAGATCCCCAAAAATCAAAACACAAAATTATTTTTTAATGATTTTTTTACGGCAAACTTAATAAATTGAACGTTGAGCCAAACATAACTCTGGGTCATGCAACTGATAGGCCGCATCCATTCCGTCACCATCTTCAACTTCTTCGTTTTTGTTAATTTGTTGCAATTCGGGATGATTAATTCCCTACAGACGTTACCAAATGGATTATATATTTGTCCACCACAGAATAATGTAGAAAATAAAAACGTACTGCAGGTGCACATACCCAATGCAATGAGTGCATACTCATTCCAAGAATATTTATATTATACAAAGTGATGGTTTTTAATATTTCGTTTAAAAAAAATTTAAATATTTGTATAATATGTATGTTATACACTAAATTATGTTTCTTTATAAAATAAAAGACACAAATATTGTGGAGACAAATCAAATCGTTATGCTTGAGCACAACACAATAACCATCCAATCTTGCAATAATCCACACGGCCTTTATCATTAAAATAATTTATTTGTCGGTATGTTGCATATTATTCTGATTAAGATGTGCCGTACTGCCGAAAAATCATGCCAGAAAAAAATGTATGTAGTGCATAAAAATATATAAAATAAGCTTTATAAAAACATTCCAACTACCTTTTGACTCCAAGGAGCGAGACTGCGCCATTTATGCATGCAGAGCTGCAAATGAAATACTTGTGTAGAATTTATTTAACGTTACGCCAAACAAAATGTGATTGAATTATGTTTTTGTTTTAGGCATTCGTTTTTGTTTTAGTTTTGAATTAAAAATTCTTCGGAAATAAACAAAAAATTAAAAATGTGTACTAGATTTGTTTTCTTTTATGTAGTCTACTAAGCATACCGTTGCTAACCCGGCGTCTACACTATGCAAAACAGTAACCAATTTATAAGAACCGATTTAAAAAATGATGCGTTCCAAAAAATTGGAAAAGAATTAAACATAGACATTGAACTGGTAAAAAAAATTAGAAATTTACGAAGCACATACGAGTATGTGGCTGAAAAAAAAAATTAAATAAACAAAAAAGATCCGGTGTTGACGAGGTGGTTGTTTTACGTAAATCAACAGGAAAATTTGATGAAGAGGAAGACGAAATAACAGAAACGGGTTACAGTGATGTAAGTAATTTTATTTTAAATTCAAATTCACATCAAATATAAATTTTCAAAAATTATTTTAGTCACAAAATTGTTTGCCACTTAAAAGGTACTTCTCTCTTGTTGACACATAAATTGTCAATAGTGTTCCGCATTTTATGCACTACTGTAGTAGAACTTGTAATTGGGTCAGTTTTAAGTACCCTGCTAGAAGTTGGCAGTAAACTGGTTGGTTGTAAATCATTGCAATTTTCTCTTGGCTTAATCGGTTTCGTCAAATAATTGTGAAGTACACAACAAACTTTGACAATCATGTCAACTGTTTTTAGTTTTACGTCCATTGGCCAGTGGAAGATCCTAAACCGCGACGCTAATCTACCAAATGTATATTCCACGGTTAATCTCGCTTGGGATAACCGGTAATTAAATACTTTTTGCTTAGTATTTAATGTTTGGCATCTCGTGTATGGTTTTATCATATGCCGATCCAACTTAAATGCATCATCACCGATAAAAAAGTTATGCACAGGCATCGTTTTACCTTCTAAATAATTTTGTGGTGGGATATTTAATTGATCAATTTAAAAAAAAAAACTATGCTTTCTCCCTTCAAATTAAAATAATCTGATCCAGAATTAGGTGGTTGGATAATGCTGATATGTTTCCCGTCAATAGCACCCAGGTTGTGCGGGAAATTCCAAATCTTCCAAAAATCTAGCATAATTCCATGCCATCCAGCTTCAGTGTTGTTACTCTAAAATAATATATGTTTAATAATTATTTATATTTGTTTTGTTTAGATTAGAATTGAAGTGGCAGAAGAAGCTGTTGATCTCTATGGTGATAAAGAATCATTACATTCAAACAAAAAACAAACAAAAAAGAAAAAGGCAAAAAAATTGACAAATATGAAACAGCAATTGCCGAATTAGAACAAATCGCCCCATCGAATATATTCGATATATTTTCTCAAACGGTTGCACTCCAATTAGAAAAAATTCATCAGCTAGACATTGCAGAAGCATTCAGCTGTATACAGGAAACCCAAAACTTAATTGGCAATAAAATTACCACACTGTTAAAAACTCAGGTTATCGCAAACAAAACTTAATTTAATTCAGCTAACTCTGAAGACCACCACAACAATACACCAAGTTTTAGCCCATCTGATTTCGATGAGCCGGCCACTTATAATTACCAATATTCACTACCACGCTTCAAATTCATGTTTAAAAAATATTAAGACTTCCTCTTCTAATTCAACAAATGTGACAAGACCATCGACTTCCACTTCAATCAATACAGTAAAAAACAGACAAGAATATTCGCCAGATTTCAATTTAACCGGATTTTCCAGCATGTCACCTGCACCACTATTTTCAAATTCTAAACCAAGCGTAACAACCAATAAAAGAAGTACTACACCGCTGATCTCAACTTCCACTAATTGTATAATCCTGCAGAAACCAAAAAAATATATCAAACACTTTTAATTTGCCAGAAGCTAAAAGCATTAAAATATTAGAAGACATTACAGTGGAACGGGATAATTCCTCTTTATTGAATGATGCTATGGTTGCAGCCGAAATCGTATATTACGAAGGCGATGATTTTAATTTTAATTAAATTTTTTAATTATTTTTTTTATACCGTGAATTTTCCTATAAATTAGTTTTTGCTTTTGTGCTAAATGAATTTTATGAAGTACTGTGATTATAGTTTTCTGTTAGTAGGTTACTGTTATTATTATTATTTCTAAAAATTATGTACATTGTTACTTATTTTGTAAGCGAACTGACATAAAACATTATACTTACTTTTAGATATTTTGGTTGTAGTTTGGTTGTGTCTGAGCGCTCATTGCTTGCCGAAATGTGTCTTTTTTTCAATTTCATGTTGTACCTAAAATATAGTTTTTTAAATATAACCTTAAATATTATACAAATTTTGTAATGTGCTAACATAATACTTACTAGTATCAATATTTCGTTAAATTGTTCATAAGACAATCTTGTGAAATTTTTAAACGAATCATTTTTTCCCCACAGCAAGCTGTGCAATAGTTTTTCATCATAAAATTCCGAACATCGCTTGGCTAAAAATGGGTTAACCCATAAGGCTCGTTTTGGATGTTCGGATTTTTCTTTTTTTTCCAAATCTTCAAGTTTGTTTAGGATTAATAATTTATTAATTGCTTTACGCCGTCTATCCATTCATTGTACCTTTGCTGTACGATTTTAAAAATCTACTAATTTTCTGACAGTATTCACCGAATTTTATTTGACATTTGAAGAAATTATCATGAGAGTAAAATACCCAGTTATGATAATTTTTTAACAAATATTTATCAATACATTGAAAAAAACACATAATGCATGAACACATTTCATTACATATAAATTAGTACATTTCAACTTTCATATGAAGAAACAAAATATTTCTGATTCAATTTTAATCGTTAGTAGCCATTGACTGGTTTTAAAACAAACGGAAAATACAATAAACTAGAAAATAATTAAATTTGCAATGAAATTTTACATGGTGAAATGGATCGAGCTGCAATTCGGGTGGTTCATATTTTTTTTATGTGGTATTTCTAATTATTTCAACAAGTAAAGCTAAAATAATCTGCGATTATTATGTCGTTAGAGTTTGTGTGTATGTGTGTGTGTTTTGACAATCTAGAAAAAATATTTTATTAAGCTTAGCTAAAAAATGTAACCTAAAAACTTCGCTCTATTTAATGGCACCAATTATAAATTCATTTATTTTTAACGATGAACACCGTATTGAGAGTAAAGGCGATGCCACATGCAGTTGTCTTTCCGACCGATTCGGTAGAAAATATGATAAGACACGCCACATGAGCAAAACAATGATCCGACCGATTTTTACAACAACAAAATTTTTGGTTGTGTTTTTTTTTTGTCATTTGTTTTTGACATTTAATTTATATATTTTATCAAATTATTACCATACTCATTTTTAATTTTCAATAAATTGTACAGATTGACAGTTACGTTTGTAAACAAACCAAATTATCACCGAAGTGAGGTTATGGTCACAACGAAAATAAATATCGGTGATATTTGATGCGTTCGGAACCGACAAAATTTATATTAGGAAGCGTTCGGAACCGACAAAATGTATACCATTTACGTAAAAAATCGGTTGTCGGACCGACAGAATAGAAAAACTCTTATTATTCAATTAAAATTGTTATATTATTATAAATTTATGATTTTAATTACTAATTGTAGTTATTTCATATATTTCCTCAATAATTTAAGAAGTCAAAAATATGCAATCATATAATTATAAAAGAAAAAATCGGTTCCAGGCTTTCGCCGATATTTTTGTCATGTGGCAACGCCTTAACAATATAAAATTATTATGCACGAAGATTAAAATAAACACGCAGGAAGTTATTGCTTTAAATGAGATCAATTACAGAGGAACTGTTTACAAATCTGGACTAATTCTTTCAGCATTTGAATTAGAGCTATGCATTTTTGAAATTAAAGAGATATTTATTTTAATAGAAAACTCCGAAATATAGCGACAACAACGACAATTATTCTAGTCAACCAATTTACACTGATTTAAATCAATCGCCTCAAAGAGATTGCAATATCACATCAATAGCTGAATTCTCGATGTCACCTGCAGAACAAGAAGAAGTAAAACAATAATTAAATGAATGGAATTTAAGCCATCTATTTCCAGTATTTCAAGGTAAATTTTAAATAAGTGTTGGAGCATGTTTGTTTCTGTACAATAGGTATATCAATTTATTTTATGATATTTCTAGATGAATCTATAGGTATAGTTCCATTAATCTTGAATGATCGACATATTTAAAAACTTGACAAACTGGAAGAAAACATCAAAGCTGATCAAAGATTATCCCAGCAAAATAAAGTCGCTTGCTCTTCCTCATCATTGGAATTTGATGAAATTCAAGATATTCCAGAAAACAAAGCACTAATTAATCAAGATGAATCTACAGAAAAAATAGATGTGTGCAAGGCAGAGCAATAATAAATATGTACGGAAAAAATAAGTCAATTAATGAGTGCTCCAGATCTATAATAGAAAATATCATTGTAAAACATATGATCTAAAATAGAATTCGAATGCCCGTTGGTATGGCGAAAGATGTTTCCGAAAAAATTCTTGAGGTATTTCCTACAGAACTTATGGTAATTATATTCCTTAAAAAAAATTATCGATCAAATTGAAAATGGTTTATTAATTATAATTTATAAATAGGCGTATTACTATTCCAGACGAATTGGAAAAAAACCACAGGGAAAAATATATGATAAATACTTCAACTCAAATGCAGCACGTTACGGGAAGTAAGATAGTTTGATTAATTTTAAATTTAATAAATACTTTTTCATTGTATTTAGGTGGTCGAAACTGCGCAATTTTCCAGCTGCTACACTGCGTATTAGTTCCAACAACAACTACTGTGGAAGGAATAAATAATAAAAGAATTTGAACCAAATATTCCATTAGCGACTCTCAAGGTTGTTTCCTTATTTTGGGTAGTACTGTGGCATAATGCGAAGAGGAGTTAATTCTATGGAATGCGAATAAAATTCTTATTCAGCAGCTTATAACAGGGACCATTTTACATCCCAAAGAATTTTTGGTATACATATTTCAATGGAGTCAAATACATTTAAACTTTATTTATTGATGCGATTGATATATGTTTTAAAATATTTAACGTATTTAATTTGGAGTTTCCTATCGCATCACACCTGGTCTGGCGATAAAATAAAAATAAAGTACGACAAGCCAAATGTGCATGTAGGTTGTTTAATATCAGGATTACAATAAATCGACTAGATGATCAAATTATCTTGATTATTAAGTTTTCTATAAATAATATTTTAGTTTTTATTACTAGCGTAAAGCTCTTCTGCTTTCGTTTTAAGATATCACATGTAAAATTATTTTGTTCAATATTAAAATAAATTAGAACAATTTAAAAATACAAATTATCAATGTACATTTTATATTCTTAAATGGATGGGGTACATTCACATATACTTATATATATATATATATATATATATATATATATATATATATATATATATATATATATATATATATATATATATATATATATATATATATATATATATATATATATATATATATATATATATATATATATATATATATATATATATATATATATATATATATATATATATATATATATATATATATATATATATATATATATATATATATATATATATATATATATATATATATATGTATATATATATTCGAATATTTGAATTAATTAATTAAAACAGTTTTAAAGGCCATTACTAGCCCCTTACTGAGTCAACAATTCGGCTCCAGCGGTTTCGATCCCGAGCATGGTCTTCATACCGTCTAAGACAATCAGAAGAGGCCAAGTCGTTCTCTACACCGTGGAGCCATCGTCACCTGCAACGACCTCTGCGCCTACCATATGGTGGCTCTCCTTTCAGAGATCGCTGCACAATTCGTTCCGGATCAGCACGCAGAACGTGCCCGAGCCAGCGTACTCGCTGAGATCTTACTTCATGTACAATATCGGGGATCTTCATCAGATCTCTGATCTCGATATTGTACAGTGCTCGGTAGGTACCATCTATTTCGCGTTTTGGGCCGTAAATCACACGCATAACTCTTCTCTCAAATGTTAGGAGCCATCTCTCGTACTCATCCGTCAGCGCCCAACTTTCACATCCAAACATAACACCAGCCTGATCAACGGTTCGTAAAGCTTCAGCTTCACGGCAGTTGATAAGTGTTTAGATTTTAGCAGTGGCCTTAGAGGATACAAAGAACGACTGCCAGCTGCCAGCCGCACTTTAATATCCTCACCCACACTGTTATCGTGAGTTATAAGAGAACCCATATATTTGAACCTCGTCACTCCCTCAAACGTGTGGTGGCCACTACTAAAATCTGGTGTGCCATTGTCCCTAAAACCAGAGATCAGGTATTTCGTTTTGGACTCATTGATCTGAAGTTCAACTGAAGCTGAAAACTCTACAAGCGGATCAAGTATTTCTTTCACTCAATATTTGAATATTTGTTTGTTAAATCTAATAAATTATTTAATTAACATAACAAAATTTTCTTCAAATTTACAAAAAAAATTATCAAAACAAATTGTGGCATTGTTTAATTCAACGAAATGTTCATCATTTCAATAAAATTTTGTTGAATAACTTATATTGAATTAACGAATTATCCTCAATTCGACAAACATAATATTCATTACAATCCATCCGCTCAACGATGTTTCATTGAAACAAATAATTGAGAAAATAATCTAAATTTGAATAAAAAATAATTAAATTCACTACCAGCCTTCGTTGTCCTTATATTAAACGCTTTTTCTTCAGGTTAGATAAAATTTTTTGTCAAATTAACCACTGTATTTTTTTTGGATGTACGCGTACATAATTACAGTTTTTTTTTATAATTATTTTCGAACGATGAAATAACTAATTAATAGAAGTGGGATGTGATTTAGTATTCCGAGATGTGCGAATATAACCAGGGATCTTGGGCAATAGTAGAAAAACATAAATTTTACTGGTTTTCGGCCAAAGAAGCCTGCCTTCGACGAGCCACTCTTAAAACCGAAAACGACATATTGCTACAACTTGTCAAATTGATTCGTAAACTATTCAAGTTGCTGAAACGCAACCATTGCTCTCGTTGAATTTATATTCAAATACACGAATTCCCCCCTTACAATGAAATCAAAGAAAATTTTAATTTTGTTTTCTTCCCTTCTTGTATGAATAATTTTATTTACAAATTTTGTTTATATTTTCTTGTAATTGTTCGTCTTTTGCATAAATATAGAATTTACATAATTGAAATTTAATATTATTACTAATTTATGAATTATGTATATTTTTATTATGTTTTGTTTTACAATATAATTGTAATGAAACAAGCACCAAAATCGTGTAAGAAATCGTTCGTTGTATTTGATTTTTTCAAGTTAGCGTTTATGACAAATAATAAAATATGTATGTATGTGTGTTTGTATCCTAAAAACGTGTAAGTATCATTTTATCGATTTTTCAAAATGGTGCACGACTGATTCTATGAAGCTCTTTTTTGAATAAAACATTGTTATAAACTCAAGAACTCATTCCTTAAGGGTTTCGTTAAATTTTGTTTGACACAAATAATCATCGAAACCCGTACAACATGATGGTTTGATCAGATTAACGTAGACTTCTCTACGCCGTTGGCAATTCAAAAATCTACATGTTTTAGTGTAGAGTTTTTTTTGGATTAACATAAGCTTGCTTCATGTAAACTGCTGATTCAGGAATAAGCTATAAAAGAAAGGAACGTCAGATGGTCTAACGCCAGTTCGTGTGAAATAATCAGGCAGATCTGGCCTGGACTTGATCGGTCCACATCAGGCAACTGATATCGCTTCGACGGCACCATATTGGCATGGTCGTGGGAGCTATAACGGGACATTGTCTCATTGGGATACATGCGTGCAGACTGGGTGTCTCAGCCCACGATTTCTGCCGCAGCTGTGGTGATGAGGAGGAGGAGGAAAATGTACTCCATCTGCTCTGCACCTGTCCTAGTCTAGCGTACAGCAGAACAAAACGTATGGGAACTTCCCCTTTGAACGACCTCACGGATCTTAGTAAGATCGAGATCCGGGACTTTAAACGCTTCTTGGTAAGCTCAGGATGGTTTAGCGGGTGAAGAGGAGGACACTCGAATGTGGTACAGCTAAGGACCAATTTTGTGTCTATGCTAGTCCTTTAGGACGGCCACCCTTACCTAACCTAACCTAACATAAGCTTCTTTTTATACATACGTAATAATTTCTGTTCTGGTTAATTTAAAGGAATTTGATATTTATGAAGATGTTTCCAGCTAAGGTTGCAAAGTTTTTTTTGGTTTTCGCACAACTTATTATTAGTGATCATACAAATTTAGCTGAGTAATATTAAACCCGAAATCGAAACTGAAAAGATGGCGAATAAGATTAGATGAATTGAAAAGATATTTGTGGATCATATCGTTTCGTCTTCATATGAAAAAACATAGTGCCTTATTACTTAACAAAACATTCCGTTACCAGACCAACAAATTATCATACATGACCCTCGTTAATTAAGTGGGAAAAACTATTTTAAGAGAAATATTTATAGATTTTAAAAACCTGTTTTTCAGATACAATCACTATAGCTTAGATTATAAATTGGAATGCATCACAAGCACTATATGAATACTGAATAATCATAACATAGTTCAGTCCCATATTTGTGCGCACAATTTCTAATCAACAACAATAGAAAATCATAAAAAAAAATATTGATAAAATGATAACACTATACAAGAACACCTAGGTAGGTACATACATACATACACATGAATATACTATATAAGCACGCACACGCATAAATAAATCTTCAACAATATGACAGTTAGTATTTTGATTTTCTCTATTTTTCATCATCATCATCTGCTGAATTCAACTCCATCCACCATAAACTTTTACGTTTTTTTTTTTTTTTTGACAAAACCAATTTAACAACAGTCAACATTTGCCATCAAAATAATAACACACAACAAGAGTAAAAAAAAATCATGACAACAACAATAAACATACATAAAAATAATAAAAAATACAATTTTTTTGGATGTTGTTGTTGTTGGAAAGCTTCTTTTATGATTACATGAAGTTTTATTTTTCTAGTAATCATAAAAGAAGCTTTTTTTTTCTTGTTCGAATGTATTAAAATATCGTTCGTATATGACATACGTATAGTATGTACGTACATATACATGTATGTACAAAGTGGAGCAAGTGGGTATGATGCGGTGCGAGGAGCAAACTTTTCGAAAAAAAAAAAAAATATAAAGACATTTTTTCCCAGCATAACCGAATATATAAAAGGAAAATCTATCTATAAAAATTAAACTTAAACCTAAAAGCTTTTTGTGTGTGTTCCTTATTACGAGGCATAGTATAATGTTTATAGCAATACATTTGTTGTTGTCAGTTTGATTTTACTCGGTTCGAAACAACAATCTATAAAAAATAAAAAAAAACTTTTATACTTTATATATATACATACATATATGCCGAATTATAGTTAGGTTAGGGTTTTTAGAATTTTTTGTTGTTGTGAATGGGTTTTAAAATGACTGTTAATATATTAAAGTCAGATCATTTGCTATTTTCGAGATTCGTTCTTACTTGTTTATTTTTTGTTAAGGATTTTCGTATTACAGGCATATACATATAATATGTACATTTTCTGTCTGTTTATAGGTTAAGAGAGTGGAATTAAGATTAAATCCTAAGATTAAAATATCTGTTTATTTTACAGAGGTTTAAATAAAATAAAATAAAATTATTCCTTTTTATTACGATATGGAATATAATAATAAAGAATTGTGTATTCAATTGAATAAATCATTTAAGATTTTTTTTTTGTTGCGGTTTTACTGTGTGTAATTCGCTTTTATTTATAAAAAAATTTGATTGAGGGTTTAGATGCGATTAGGTAGGTATATGTATTTTGAATATGCCACATGGAATATTGAAGTCGCAGTATATGTTCTTCTTAAAGCCTTAGATATTATATGCTTACTTCGACGGACAAAACTGGAAAAATTAATTAATTCAGTATGTTTACATTCTTATGTTAAATCTGATGGTGTAATATGTATTCGCTTTTATTCTTGTATTACTATTATAAAATCAGCAATTTTCATGTACTCAAAAGTTCTTCGACATTGATTTTACAATTATTGACCTATCGTATAATAAAACTAACAAAAACCATAAAAAAAATAAGCTTTGCCAAAAACACATAGTATTCCCAAGCGGTCAACTGACAGACCGTATATTCCAATGAAACACAGGACATATCATCATTACCAGTTCAATTTACTCTTGTAAATTTAATCAAACCACAGAAAATATTACTGATTAAATTAACAAATATTTTAAAATTTAAAATTGGCGCAGTTGGTATTCTCCTCTGAAGGAGAGAATCTATTGAAAAATAAAATCGCGAAAAGCGAAAGTGAAAAGAAAACAAACAAACAAAGATCACCTCATCTCATCTGCATTAAAAACAAAATAAAAAATTTCAACATCTTAGTTATATAAAATAATAATATGAAACTTGGATAAAAAAATCAAAGCAACGAAACCAAAAAGGGAAAACCCGTTTGATAAAAATCGGGTCAATATGGATCCTGAATTAACATTACAGTTGCAGCAGTAACAATAACAACAAAACCAGTTACAAGAACAAGTAATACATTTACAATAACAGTTGGCTATTCAAGAAACCACCATACAAAAAGTTAAAACTACGAGGTTTGATCTCACTTCGGTTCAAATTATAAGAAACTTCAACTTCAAACATTTTCGTGTGAAGACAGTTTTCCGCTACCGTAGTTTGGAGAGAACTGGATATTGTTTACATTATACGGTATATATATACCTTGTAGCCCGGTGAAATATAATTATTTTGTTTAAAATTCATTTCAAGTAAAATACAAAAAAACAGTCTACTTTATTTATCACCTGTAATAGTTTATAACAACAGACCGCCACCTTATTTTGGATAAAACTGGCTATTGTTTTCACTAAACGGTATACATACACCATTTCAAGTGGTGTAATTTAACTATATTGGAGGTCTGGTGTAATAAATTGTTACAGTTGATTTTAATCGACTTTTTGGTATTCTTCTTTGAATTTCAGTAGGTTTCTATTAAACTAAGTTGGGTTTAACTAAAAATAGTTAAATTTCACCATCTGACAAGGTGTATGTATACCGCATAGTGTAAACAGCAATCAGTTACATCCCAAATATGGTGGCGGTCTGGTGTAATAGATTATTACAGATGATAAAAACGACATTTTGATATTGTTACAAAGAACAATAAGTTTCTATTAAAACAAGTTGTTTTTTACACAAAATAATTACATTTTAGTTTTCGGAGTCTTACCAATGAACTGTAATTAGTTTGTAATAAATTTTGGCCCAAGTTTTATCTCTATATCACAATTACATCAAAAGTTACAAAGTGGCGCTGTATGTTCAATTCGATGTTACTCCACACACGCTTTTCCTCGCGAACGGCAAGTGTAATAAAATTGTAATAAATTAAATGTGCGTATGTGGACGACATAATCATATCTTCCACGTCCTTACAACCGCATATAAAATTTATGAACGGTATTTCAGAAAATTCAAAGAGCTAATTTAAAACTGCAATTAGACAATAGTCAATTTTTATATAAAGAAATAGCCTTTCACGGACATCTAGGAACATCGGAAGGAGTGAAACCGAATCCGAATAAGATCAGAGCAATTAAAAAATTTGCAATACCTCAAACCCAGAGATGGGCATTTTCGCGTCATCTATTATTTTCTACGTCGACGTGTCGACAACTCGTAGTAACGTCAAGTTTATAGAATTGTGCCTTCAATGCATTTTAATCTACACTTTAATAAAAAAAATTTTTAATCTGCATTGTCTGCAAAGCGTTGTTAAAATTGGTTTAAATAGTAAAAATTTATTAAAGAATGATGATTTAGCAAGCGACACGCAGTTGTGGACTCAAGAGTCGGTTTTGTCACATTCTCTATCTACAATGACGTCGATTCTATGCAAGTTTAGAGTAGAAATTGACTAAACTATACATTATAGTCAGTTGTTTTATTCTTTCAACGATGAAAAAATAGTGTTGAATGCCCAGTTGGTACGAAACTAATATTATTCCTTTGCATATGTATATGGTTAGATAAAAGGAACAACTTGATTCGAGACCTTGTGATGATTATAGAAGATTAAACACCGTCACCGTTCCTGACCGATACCCTATACCCCACATACAACATTTTATTTAATAGGGCATATCATTTAATACCTGTTGCTACAGAAGATATTGCTAAGACAGCAATTACCATTCCGTTTGGCTTATTCGAATTCACGGGAATGCCTTTTGATTTACGCAACGCTACTCAGACGTTTCAAAGGTTCATGAACGAGGTTATTAGACGACTGAACTTTGTGTTTGGATACATTGATGATATTCTTGTAGCATTGAAATCAGAAGAAGCACACAAATCGCATTTGTAACTACTGTCTAAAAGGCTTGTCGATTTTGATATCAATATCAAAACTTCAAAATGCGTTTTTGGTGTTAAACTTTCTAAGTCATAAAATTACCCCTAAGAGAATATTCCCATCCGAAGAAAGTGTTGAAGCTATATCGGTATTTCCAGTGCCTACATCCATACGACAAATTCAACAATTTCTTAGAATAAAAGTGCGGTGGCTCAAGTAACAGTTTTGCGTCATCCTTTACATAACGTAGTGTTCAGTATTACTACTGATTCCTCGAATACCGTAATCCGAGCGGTCTTTCAGCAACTCAAAAATGGATGTAAGTAACCTTTAGCATGTTTCTCCAAAAAGTTACAACCATCAGCCGAAACGAAATATTCAGCATTTGATAGAGAAATGCACGTCATAAACTTAGCGGTTATACATGTACGATATTTTGAACAAGGTTGAGAAGAACCTTGATATTCTCCAAAACAGAAAGAAGTTCACGACAAGCTTATCATTTGGATTTTATATCTCAATCTTCAGCGGACATTCAATTCTTGTAGCTCACAATATATTGCAAAGATAATGTTGTTGCTGACAGTCTGTCACGCACAAGCCATAACGCAACTGCATCTATCGAAAAAACACTAGATCTCATATCTATTTCGGAATTACAGAACCCTGACGAAGAACTTCTGAAATTACTTTCTGGTTCTACTCGTCACACAACTAGAAAATTAAAAATGGATCGTTAATTTTGGCCTATCATGAACAAAGACGTTATAATATCTGAGCACAGTCCTGTCTTTCATGCCTAAGATCTAAATTTTAAAGGCACACGAAATTGGATTTAGAACAATTTAAACAGCCTTTTTTAGTTGTTTTGAACCCATTCATTTGGACATCGTTAGATCACTTGCACCACTATATGCATACATTTTAACTGCCGTAGGTCATTTCAATAGATTGCCTTATGAAGGATATTACCATCGCAACTGTTGCAAAAACTTTTGTGGAAAACGGTATATCAAGATTTGATAGGAACGTTTTCATCGCCAACTAAAAGCAACTCATCTAAAAGCGAGAGGGGATACGATAAATTGGAGTTCACAGATGTCAATAGTTCTTCTTTTCATAAGAGCTACACGAAAAGATAACATTAAATGTTCCCCGGCAGAACTAGTTTATGCACAACCACTATAATCAACATGTGAATTTTTTATGGATGGCCAAATCAACAACCAAGAGACTCCGGTCAGGTTATTAAATATCTACGAAACACTATACCCAATCTAGTTTCAGCGACACCATCACATGCTCGGAAAAGCGATATATTTATTCCAAAAGCGCTGTGTAAATGTGATCTTCGTTTTTATCCGGGTTGATAAAATACGTACTATAGGCTGATATCGACATACGGAGGCCCACATAAGGTAATTCGACGATTCAGAAAACATTTTGGGGTGGACATCAATGGAAACAACACATCCGTATCTACCGATCGACTTAAACCAGCTTTTGGAGCATCGATCAATAATATCACAAAATCAAAATGTGTTTCAGTTATCAGTTTTTCTTTGTGGAAGACAACCAAACGAATGATAAGACCAATAATTCAAATACCACCCATAAGAACAAGCAATAGGAATTGGGCCAGAAGCAATGAAGAAAAGGCAAAAGCTTTCGCTTACCATCTAGAAAGTATTTTTCAGCCTAATGAGCTACAAGAGAGAGAAGAATTCCAAGAAGTAGAGGAAACTATTGATCAAGAAATCGCTCTGACCACCCCTGCGGAATTGACTAATGAAATAAAAAAAAATGTAAATCCGAACAAAGCGCCAGGCTATGACTTGATAATAGGAAAAATCTTAAAACAGCTATCGAAGAAGGGCATTAAAAAATTAACAACTCTAATCAATGCAGCTTTCAGGATGAAATATGTACTAAATGTATGGAAGTTCGCGGAGGTGATTATGATACCTAAGCCTGGAAAACCACCAAACGAAATAACATCCCATAGACCAATTTCGTTACTGCCTATTATGTCAAAACTATTTGAAAGACTTCTCTTAAAAAGATTGAAACCAATAATTGAAAGGCAGGAATTAATCCCCACACATCAATTTGGATTTCGAGATAGACACTCTACAATCGATCAAATTCATAGAATAACAGATATCATAGAAAGATCACTCGAAGAAAAGAAAATCTGCTCAGCAGTCTTCCTTGACGTGGCCCAGGCGTTCGACAAAGTTTGGCACGAAGGTCTTCTGCACAAACTCCAGAACATTCTACCTTCACAATTCTGCCAAATATTAAAATCCTACATTACAGAGCGACACTTTCGTGTGAAACAGGAACAATCATACTCAGAAATTAATAAGATCAAAGCTGGAGTACCACAAGGAAGTGTCTTAGGACCCATTCAATATTTATTATTCACAAGTGATATTCCACTATCTCAGAATACCACAATTGGCACATTTGCAGACGACACTGCTATTTTGGTAGTAGAAAGATACCATAGAAGGAGCCATAGCAGGAGCTACCAATAAGCTTCAAAGTGCGATGAACAAAATTTATCGATGGACGAAGCAATGGCGTGTCAGGTTAAATGAAACAAAATCCATACGTGTTGACTACACCAAAAGAAAAATAAATCATTTGCCTGTGGTATTAAATAATGTCCCATTACCACATGCTAACTCAGCAAAATATCTAGGGATGAATCTAGATAGCAAACTTAGATGGAAGGTCCATGTCAAGAAAAAAAGTGAAGAACTCAGACTCAAATATAGAAAGATGTATTGGCTGATGGGAAGGAACTCCAATCTATCAATAAACAATAAATTGATGCTATATAGTCAGATATTAAAGCCCATTTGGATGTATGGAATTCAGCTGTGGGGTTGTACTAAACCAAGCAACGTTCCATCCATCGTTCAAAGATTCCAAAACAGAGTACTAAGGGATATTGTAAATGCCCCCTGGTACAAACGTAATAGCGACCTCCACAGGGACCTTAGAGTGGAAACTGTCACCAGAGAAGCAAACAATGCTGACCACAAGGAAGCAGTGAGAAGACTGAAAAGAGTAAAACCTTTTGAGTTAGCACTATAGTCAGCGTAAGGCAGTAACACCAGTAAATAGAACATAAGGAAAACCAATGGGGATACCTTAATTAAACACAATTTAGCAATTTAGGTCAAAAAAGAAATGTTATTAGTCTATAGACTAGGTACATTGTAAAATTTCATGTGAATAAATAAGATTGTCAAAAAAAAAAAAAAACAAAAAAAAAAAAAACAAAAAAAAGTTATCAGTTTAGAAAAAAATTATTAATTTTTTTCCCGTGACATTTACTCGAAGGGGATGGAAGGAAGGGAAAGATCGAAGGGAAACTCACGTGAATGATTTTAAACGTAATAGCATAATTTGACATTTAGACCAATTCGAACGTTTAGTGTAATAAATATTCTTTAATTAAATCTATTGTTTGTTTGTATTTCATTTTCAACATCCCAAGTGGATTTCTAATTTAACTTCAATAATTATTTAATAAACTGAGTTACTCTTTTCTAAAAAAACAGCTCCAAACTAGCGCATATTTTCCAAATCGTAAAAATATCTTAGTTGTTGACATTGTCTTAATTATTGACGTTGATAAAAAACCTTGCTTAGTAATCTACGTAACGTTTTACGTGTCGACAACCGCGTATATTACACGGCGTAATCTACCTCGCCCATCCCTGCTCAAACCGAAAAGTAATCACCAGAAAATTTGAGGTAATTGTTTCAATCGAACCGTTTTGAAGCAAAATTTGCCTGTATCGACTGTCGTAAAAGCTCGTTTTAAATTCAGGAAGACTGAAATATACTTTCGATTTCCAGTTATCCAGCTGTTTTGCAGGAAATGGTTCCTGTTTTTGTTCTTCCCCAAAGGATTTTTAACTATGCATTCGAATACGGTGGTAATATATTTATTAGATGTATAGCTCTTTTACTATAGTCGATGTACTACTCTATGGAATTGTAAAAACGGTTAATATTTTTCAAGATACTTTAATTTCAATTAAACTTTCATTCTTTTACTATGTGAAATCTACAGTTTGGGTTATATTTGTTTATGTTTTGAAAATTTTTGAAATATGTATTTTATGTTTAAATTATATTTAAACACACATTATCCCAGCACATTATCCCAGCTTTTTCTCGGGTATTTCTTCTATAAGTTCGTAGTTTTGTAATATGTCTTGTTTCAACAACTTCTTGTTTTTCGAGAAGTAATTTTTCTATTTATATTGTTTTGAAATGACTTAGATCGGCCGTAACATTTTCATCTAACATCTTAATGGGAGTGAATGAGCCTTCTATTTTGGCTAAAGTTGAATTTGGTTTTTCAAAAGTTGAATTTGAAATTAAAGCTAATTGCCGCTAGGTCGATAAAATGAAGGAAAGCCATCAAAGTCCATTTGCATTTCATGATCCAAGAACGACAGTATTCGATCATTTAATCTACCATTTTTATTTGCGGCAATAATCTTTGGACAAATCCTTGCAACATATTTGTGATCAATTATGATAATCTACAATACTCACGATTTTCAGTTTCATATTAAAACAATTTCAGGATCAAACATATCAAGGTGCTTCATTGAACCCAACAAAGGAATAGTTATAAAAATGTAAAGCACCTATCAGTATACAGCAAAAAAAAATTAGGAATGGATACGGCTACTTTGAGACACATAAATATGCATATTTAAACAATAAACAAACGGTTTTCCAATAAAAGGTTTCATTTTGATATTTAAACAGAACGAGTATTTCTTAAGAGAAATCAATGAATAATTATTTCTTTGTAAAGAGGAAGGTATGTTATTACCATTTGGAAACGATAACGTATGTCAAATTTGTCCTAAATCTGTCCTAAAAAACAACAAAAACAATTTCCTCTTATATGTGTTAGTGTGCAACACAGAATGTCTCGATATAACGAATTTTATCATAAGGACAATCAAATTTGTGTACGACGAATCGAAATTGAAATATTTTTCGCATAGCTTAGACCTTAGGGCATCTTAGTATATGGTCATTATGGTGTGTCCGCTTCCTAGGATTTTCACACGAAAATTCAGGAAATCATGTATATTTCCTAGCAAATTTTGTTTCCTCTAGTTAAAATTCGTTATATCGAGACAATCTGCATTGCACATTAACACACATAAACGAAAATTGTTTTTGTTGTGTTTTAGTACAATTTTAGGACAAACTTCACGCGTCTATATAGAATTGTGAAGCCCATAATTTTTTTTTTTTTTTGTATGACAGATTTAGGACAAACTTCACGTGAATGAAACGATATCAGTCAAATGGCCACCACTGCTACGCTTGCAGCACCATAACCTTTTCATACAATTTTCCATAAGCAATTCGCACATTTGCGGCTGTATGTCCTCGATAACTTCACGAATTCCATCTTTAAGGTGTTGAATCGATTGTGGAGGATTGGCATCTCAACCGTAAGATAATATTGTATATTTTAATTGATTAATGTTATGAGTTATGAATTAAAAATTTTTTTTTTTTTTATCTAGAGTGTTTGTTTTTTGTTTTGATACAAGGAATTTTATTTTTTGCTTATGCTAGGTTTATCTTAACTATGATTTATCTTACTTTTTTCTTAATTTTACTTTTGGAAAAATTGATTTTAAGTTATTTAATTTAAGTATTGATTGGTCTTAGCATTATGTTTTGATTTGGATATTTTAATATGATTTTTAATTTTATTATTTTATTTTGATTTTTCTATTTTTTTTTGTTTTATATAAAGTTGGTTAGTATTTTTTTTTTAATTTTTAGCTTGTTCTTCTTCGAATGTTAGTATTTGGTTCCCTGAAGACAAAGTTAATTTTTTCCTAATTTTATTTGGTACTCGGTAATGGTTATGCGTGTAATAATTTTGTTTTGTACTTTAGAAAGATATGTCTAATTTTTGCGTATTGTTTTAAAATTTATATGCTCGGTATGTTTTCAATTGTTTTGCGTGAGGTTGATTGTGTTTCGTTTCTTAATTTGGCTGGATCTATCGGCTCTTTCTATGGTTGTTTCTGATATGTTGTTCTGTCGGTCTTCGGATTGTTTGATTGGTGTTAACACCGTTGATAATGAGCTGGTTGTTTTTATTGTATCGTTCTCTGATTTTGATGGTTATATTTCTTTTGGTTTGTTTTTTAATGTATCGGGTTATTTTTGATTAATGATTGGTGGTATTATAGCTCTACTGGTTTTGTAATGAGAGATTAGATTTACTGAGAGGTTTGGGTCTGGGTAGAACATTTTTAACAGGTTGTACGTATAAATTTCGTTGAATTCGTTGTCAAGTATGTTGTGGGTTTCTGTGTGGGTGGCTGATCTGTTTGCTGTCGTTTCCTTATTTGAGTTGGTAATGTGTTCAATTAAAGGGTTTTTGAATTTTACTTTTTGGTTTTTTCCTATCTGTATTTCCTTAAATGTTTTGTAAATTATATATAAAATAATTATAACGTTTACAAATGTTTGGTCTTCGTTTGTTGTTTGTTAATTTAACATTGAGTTTCAATTTCGCTCTGTCCATTAACTATAGAACTCGTTGTGCTCTGTCCGTTAACTTGAAGAACTGGGGTCATTTGTTTGCGATGTGCGTCGGTGCACTTTGAATTTGTTTGGTTATAAAATGTGTTTAGAGTGTGATTAAGAGCGTCTTGTTGGCTCTGTGGATCAAATTGCTTATTTACTACATTTTGAGTATCGGTTTCACTCCGTCCATTAACTTGAGAACTCGTTGTTCTTCGTTAATTTGAGGAAATGATCTCGTTTGTTTGCGATGTGCGTCAGGGCACTTTGAATTTGATTGATTATATGGTAAATTGTTTGGGTGAGCGGCTGGGCTCGTATGATTGTATACTAAATTATTTGGATGAGTGGCTGGGCTTGTTTGATTATTTGCTTGAGTAAATTTGAGGTATATTTCGGGAATGTTACCCATTTGGAGAGAGTATCCTGGTTCAATTTCGGGTTGGTTTGATTCATAGTTTTTGTGTAGACGATCCGATGACAATGGCTCTCCTATGACTGGTCGGATCCGTTGAAGTTTTCCTGGTTTCCCTATCTTGTTGATCCTCATGTTGCTGAATTTGTTTGTTATCGTTCGTGTATCATCTGGTGAGGGTGGTGTGTTATGATTTGCCGGTTGTTGTGTGTTTCTGCTGAAGAATTTACTGTGGCATTCATCAAATGTGTGCCCTGTAGTTGTCTTGCAGTGGGAACTGTATTTAGTGTGGGTTGTATTGGTTTCTGTTGTATTGTTGAGGATATGCTTGTTGTGGTGAATTGAAGTTGCTGTTTTGCTCTTTGTTGGGATGATTTTGGTGTAGTTGTTTCTTTGTGAGTTCAATTCTGTTTTGTTGAGTGTTCTTGTTTCTTGGGTTGCTTGGTTTGTTGGTGTTCCTGTCGTTAGAGTCAGTAGTTTTTCGATTGTTTCCGTTTCACTTATGATGTCATCTATGTTGTTTGCGCACTTAAATGCTTGTACGAATGTTGTATTGAGATGTTTGGAGTATGTTGCATCAATGTTTGGTAGGTTGTATTTGCTTCTATATCCTGCTTTGTATTGTTCAAGTGCCTCTATTAATCTGTAACCATAATCCCTAATTGTTTCACCGTATGATTATTTTGTTGTGGTGATCGTCTTTTCTAGCTCTAGTGATACTTCTATGCATGAACTTGGTGTATGCATCACCTGTCAGTTTTAATTTTATCAAGCGGTCGAAGATTTTCTTTTCTTCATTGGTGGTTAGTCGTATGTGCTATCTGCGGTACCTAGAAATCGTATAAGGTCATTTGTTCTGCTAGAGTTCTCTCCGCTGAATTCTGGTACGAAACTCGCGATGCTCTGTTGGATTTGCTGCTGATTCATTTTGGTTGTTTGTTTTGTAGTGTTTGGTTGCGTGTTGGCTATGTTTATAGGTTGCGATTTATGTGCAATTTGGGTTGTAGGAGTGGTTGATGTTTTGTCTGGTTTGTCTTCATCTCACACGTGGCCCCAAAAATAAAAGTCGAAAGGTGTTAAATGACAAAATCTCGGTGGCCAATTGTGATCATCTCTTCGAGAAATAACACGGTCAGGATAGTTTCGTTGTTTGTGTGGAAAAACAAATCGTTGCAAATTTTTCCACCAGTTTCACTATTGCCGGCCGAGAAGGTGCTTCACGACGACCAAAAAGTGCTTTAGTATTGCGAACTGTGACTGCAAAATGTTCACCATTTTTGTAGTGAATTTTAACAATTTCAATGCATTGTTGAAGCGTGTATCGTACCATTTTTAGTAATGGCGTAGTTTTTACTTGTCAAATGTCAAAAGATGATAGCTTCAAAAGTGACAGCAGGCTATTTAAAATGAAACCTCTTATTGGAAAACCCTTTATTATTTTATCATGAGTAAATTTCAATGTCCTACCTTTATAAAAATATCAAAATCCGCAACTAATCTTTTGCTCATGTATAGAATATTAACACCCCAGAGGTGGTATTGCCACAATATTTATTAGTTTTGTACATAATATTGATTTGTAATTTGTAAATAATAAATATTCAACAGTTATACGATAGATAACAAATATATTGACCGCACAAACAAGATTATTTTTCTATTTTGTTATTTTATCGCTGAAATTTAATATATTCATGAAATTTTGACCGTAAAAATAACAGCGATATGTGTACTGTGTGTGTAGAATAAATTTCATCTATCCATATTTTGTTATGCTATATAATGTGTACATAAATCCATATAGAAGAAATCATGCTGTATATTGTTTAAACAAAAAAATAAAAAATTAAATTACGATAGATAGAAACTACAAAGTACAAACTACTATACGAACTACTACACTTTATAAGTGAGTTCAAACAAAAAGGATTTTCTATTGTGTTCACAAAGAATAACGTTGCTGATTCTTGTTCTAAAATTGTTGTAATACAATATAGATTTGTAAAGATTTCAATTATAGTTTTTAATATAGATTATAGATTTTATTTTTAATTTCACTGTAAATCCAATTTAGAAAAAAGGTACAACAAAATAAAAAATACTTATTGTATATTTAATTCAGTCCGTGTGTTTTTCAGCAGACAACGCTTTGATAAAGCACGACAAATATTTATTGTTTTTACTTTGAGCCAAATTAAAAATAATTTAACTGTGAATGTAACACGTAATTTTTTAGTGCAGCTTAATTGCAAAGTTGTCGAAATGAGTTGAATGGGAAAATTGAAAAATACATTTTTTTATAACCAACATTGCTTAGCTGGGTGGGTGATAAAAGAAATTTCGAAAAATTTTCTTGAAATATTAATATAAATTAAAACAGTAATTTATTTTATTTATTGGCCCCTGTGGGTGGGGGGTACTCACATGTCTCGTAAATCTAAATTGCACGAACATGTTTCCCAAGAATGCCACCACAGTATCCTTTGCTTGTCGTAGGAGGCGACTAAACGGTTGAATCGCTGGGCTGACCACCCGTATCCGTAAAAAAATAAAGTGTTTATAAAGTCAACAAAAAGAAAAATGGATCCCGCCAAAATAAGACCGGTTCCCCGCTCAAGTACCCAGACACGAGATTTAGGATCGGGTCGTGGAACGTGCAATCACTAAGAAAACCAGGAGCGTTAGATGGCCTAATCACGTGCATGAAGAAGTATCGGCTGGAACTCGTTGCTCTTCAAGAAACTCGCTGGCCTAAAAGTGGAGACCATGTGTCCCAGGGCTATACGTTGCTCTAGAGTGGAGATGACCTCGGGAATCTTGGAGCTGGATTTCTTCTTGGCCCGCAGGTAAAGAACGCTTTTATGGATTTCCAAGCAGTCAATAACCGATTGTGTAAGCTTCGCTTGCGCATGCAGTTAGCCAACCTATCGATAATTTGTGTACATGCGCCCACAGAAGTCAGCCAGCCCCAAGATAAAGATTCATTTTACAATGACTTGGACGGTCTGATGGGATCTATACCCGAACACGATGTTAGAATGGTAATTGGGGACTTTAATGCTAGAGCTGGCAGAAATCAGACCGACTTGTGTGAAAACATAGGTCCGTACTCCCGACACGGAACTGCGACCGATAATGGTGAGAGAATGATGTACTTTGCGGTTGCTCATGATCTTAGATTAGCAGGCACATTCTTCCCTCACATATAAATCCATCTAGAGACATGGACACATCCTCACGGAACTTCCCGCAGCCTAATTGACCATGTGTTAGTTTCTAAAGGACATACTCAGGCTGTGCAGGATTTGAGAACTTATCGGTCAGCAACCAAATACGTAGGCAGCGATCATCATTTGGTCGCTGTAAAGCTACGATGGAAGTTTTCGTACAAGTCTGGGAAACGCATGGTACGTTTCGACTGTGAAGGTCTGATAAATGAAGATCAAAAGAAACGATTTCAGGATCTTGTCAGCGACAACATTGATGAAGCTAATTACCAGTCTGGCTGCGTGAACTCTGTCTGGGAGGTACTGGAAACTTCGGTTGTCAGTGCTGCTCAACAGACTTTAGATATAGTGAAAGTCAGACCCAAGAATGATTGGTTTGATGACGGGTGTCGTCTTGCAGTTGAGCAACAAAATATAGCCCATAATGAAGTGCAACAACGTCTCACAATTGCGAGGAAAAACAAGGCTGCTCTTGCAAGAAGGGCAGCTATAAGCGGATTTGTAGACGGAAGAAGCGAGAATGGTGGAAGGCCGAGGTTCTGAAAGTACAACAACTCAGATATGAGCGCAGTTCGCGTAATTTCTTTAAAGGAATTACTGGACTGCACCATACTTTCAGGCCTACGTCAACCGCTATTCGGAACCGGGATGGAAACCTCTGTGTCAACATCGACGCAGTACTTGACGCATGGAGTGGACACTTTACTGACCTGCTTGATGTCCATCATGCGTCACAGACTGTTGTTGAGCCACCTCTAATACAGACTGCGGAGATTTGCACTGAGGAGCCATCTCATGAGGAATTCACTAAAGCCATACAGAGATTGAAACGAAACCGTTCACCTGGAGTGGACTGCATTAATTCGGAGCTCTTGATATTCGGAGGGGATACTTTGTGGAACTGTCTTTTCGACCTTATTCGATTAGTATGGCGAACCGAAGTTATGCCTGACGAATGGAAAGTGGCCGCGATATGCCCCATCTTCAAGAAGGAAGACCGCTTGAAGTGTGAGAATTATCGCGGTATAGCTCTCCTTTGCACAGCATACAAGTTACTGTCATACATTGTATTGGATGGAATCACTCTACTAGCGGAGGGCTTGGTTGGTGACTATCAAGAAGGATTTCGTCCGAATCGATCAGTCACCGATCAGGTCTTTTCGGTGCGGATGATTCTATCTAAATATTATGAGACATCCATCCCCGTACATCAGGTGTTCTTAGATTTCCGGCAGGCCTATGACTCGATCAATTTGTGGTCTGCCCTGGAATACCTAGGAATGCCAACAAAGCTGGGGGTCAATTTTGGTCGCAATTTGTCTCATGAGACCAAAATAACCGGAAAACGTTTGTATGGTAAGTTGTTAATGTATGTGTGTCTACGCCATGTTTAATTTTCTTGTTTACTTTAGTGATTTGACGTTTACTAAAATCTTGGGTTTTATAAAAATTTGTTAATAAAAATACAGATTGTAATAAAATAAGTTATATAAAATAATAAAATAATAAAGTTATAAAAAAAAATTTTCGTGTTTAATATTTTTTGTGATAAAAGTATCGTAATGTTTTCCCACATTCCATTTACGTACTACGATCGCAAATTAAAAACCAAAAGGTACAACGACTACTTGCGCGATACGCTAGATCCATTCGATATATCCGACCGATGGTAAGTTTAAAATTAACTTAAATCTTTATTACCTAAAAACATGACAATTATTGTATTGTATTAATATAAATTATTATTTTTTGTCAGTTTTATAGACAACTATCGTCTGCCAAAACAATTGGTACACCAATTGATAGCAGACTTAACGCCATTTGTTGATGATACGGAAAATTCGTTACGTATACCTCTACATTTGGAAGTGTTATGTACATTAAATTTCTTTGGAAGTGGCAGCCATCAGCGTCGAGTAGGATTAAATGCGTTTGCGATTATAAGCCAGAGCAAAGTATCATTTAGTGTGTCGCGGATTAGCCGTATTATAAGTTCAAAACTGGCCCGGCAGCATATAGTATTTACGTCTACTTCAGCGGCAGCAAACCAAAAAAAAGAAGAATTTTTTGAGAAGTTTGGAGTACCCGGTATTATTGGCTTGATCGATTGTACCCATATTGCGGTCGCCAATATTAATAAACAGACCGAGTATGCTTACGTTAACAGAAAGAGATTTCATTCCCTAAACGTTCAAGCCGTAATTTGATTTATTTATGTTCTTGTTTATTAAAAGCTTTAATTCATTAAAAAATTGTTATTTACAGATTTGTGATTTAAATTTGAAAATCCTCAACATAAATGCGAGATATCCTGGATCGACTCACGATTCTCACATATGGGACGGAAGCAAAATTAATACTATTATGCAACGCATTAATAGTGATGACCATAAGTCATGGCTTTTTGGTAATATAATAATAATAATTATAATATAATAATATTTTACATAGTCATATATAATTTTTTTCAGGTGATAGTGGATATAGTCTAAAACCGTATATGATGGTTCCATTTCGTAGGTCCGATTCCGAAGCAGAGCGGCAATATAATGTGGCTCACACAAAAATTCGCAGTGGCATAGAGCGCTGTTTCGCAATATTAAAAAATAGATTTCGCTGCCTTAAAACTGCATCGGGGCATTTACACTATTCCCATGTGAAAGCGGCAGACATAATATATTCTTGTGCAGCTCTTCACAATATATTAATCAATAACAATTTTCCTATCGACGAAACTGATGGAATAGTCGAAGAAGAAGTACCAACGGAAAACGCAGACGAGGAAGATACTGGAGAACAAAATCGTACGTTCCTTGTTAATTTTATTCAAGAGAGGGGACTCGCTTTTTAACGTTTCTTTTTTTTTTACAATAAATAAAACATGAAATTGTTTTTTAATTCATCTCTAATTCATATAAATAATAATAAAATTAAAAAAAAAAAATATTAAATATAAAATATTAAATATAAATTATCTTTCGTTCAATTTATTCAATATTTGCCGTAGCAAATCTACTGCTTCTTCCTGCAATTGTAGGGATCGCAGCACTGAAGAAACAGCTACACTTTCCTATTAAAAAAATAAAATAAATTATGTACGAATATAATTCGTATACAATACTTACAGCTCGACGATCATCCCTTTGTCTTTGCGCTCTGGGAGGCAAGATTTCACTTATTCGCGCCCTACGTAAACGCGCCCGTCGAGCACTAGGTGTTTCTCTTTCTATGATTGCCGGTATTGGTGACGGAGATGGAAGGGAAGAAGTGGATATGGATGGTTGTAATAAGGGGAGGATAGGAGAGGAGGGATTGGGTAATGATGGAGTGGGTTGAGGTGATAATAAAAAGGATGATAAGGAAGGAGTTGGAATTTGGGAGGATGTGGAGGCAGTAAATGGGGAAAATTCAGGAGAGGGTGGTGTTTCATTTTCTGGCTGTTAAGAAAAAACATATAAATTATTCTACTTTAATTATTGATTTAAAAACTTACTAGTCCTAACTCGCCACATCACGGGCCCCATCTAAAGTTTCCAAACCACATATGGCTATTATTCGTTGTTCCTCTTGAGTGAGGTTAAAATTGCCATCAAATTAACCGCCCCCGGTGACATTTTGGGCCGCTCGATGTTTGTTTAATTTACGCTTGACCAATTTTTTCATATCCTGCCAAGCTTAAGAATAAAAATTAATTATTTATAAAATTTACATAAAATTTTACCATGTGATTATCTTACCCATTTCCACTGTTCAACTGTTTTAGGACATGATGAACCTTCATTCAGCTGCCTGCTGATCTCGCCCCACAGCTCTGCCCTCCTTGCGTGGCCATTTGCAGCCACAAAACCAAACAAATCATTGAAATTTACTTCAACGAAATCTAAAAGCCTTTGTTTTTGTTCCAAAGTAATTCTATTCTGCAATTAAAAATATATATGAAAGGAATATTTAATATTTAATAATAATAATTTTTATATAACGATAACATAACATTTAAAAATACAACAAATGGCGCGATTTTATTAGAAAATGTGGTTTCACAAAAAAGTAAAAAAAAAAAATAAAAATATTTCAAAAAAATTGTTTAAAATTAAATATTTTATTAATTAGACACTAAGTTTTTATTATTATAATTTTATTTCGTAAAAAGTTATTATAAAAAATTATTTTTTATTTTTTTATTCAAATCACAATTAAAAAAACCGTTAATTTAATTTTAAATATTTTACTTACCGCTCGATTTATTTTTCAACAATGGCTAACGAAAAATCTAATTTCACCATCGCAACAGCAATGGAGAATGTCTCATGTCTCATCCCAAGACACCAAAAACTTGAACCGATTCAACCGATTCCACTTTTTTGGGTACCAACAAACATAAAATATATAAAATATAACACTTACACAACCAAAATAAATGACATCACACAATGTCATTTAGTTTGTTATGAGACGTATACGTATACGATTGTCTCATGAGACATGAGACAAATTGCGACCAAAATTGACCCCCTGGTACGACTGTGTAGGATGACAGTGACGCAGTCTCAAGGCTGTGTTAAAGTTGAGAACAGGCTATCGACAATTTTTGTAGTTAACTCGGGTGTTCGGCAGGGAGATACTATGTCCCCGATACTCTTTAATCTCATGTTGGAGTACATCTTTCGTAAAACTGAAACACCGCAGCGCAACATCTTATATCGCCAGTCCAATCAGGTGCTTGTATATGCAGATGACGTATGCGTTATTGGACTGAATAGCAACGGAGTGAAAGAAATACTTGATCCGCTTGTAGTGTTTTCAGCTTCAGTTGGACTTCAGATCAATGAGACCAAAACGAAATACGAAATAATGATCTCTGGTTTTAGGGACAGTGGCACACCAGATTTTAGTAGTGGCCACCACACGTTTGAGGGAGTGAGGAGGTTCAAATATTTGGGTTCTCTTATCACTCACGATAACAGTGTGGGTGAGATATTAAAGTGTGGCTGGCAGCTGGCAGTCGTTCTTTGTATCCTCTAAGGCTACTGCTAAAATCTAAACACTTATCAAGTGCCGTGAAGCTGAAGCTTAACAAAGCGTTGATCAGGCCCGTTGTTATGTTTGGATATGAAAGTTGGGCGCTGACCGGATGAGTACGAGAGATGGCTCCTAACATTTGACAGAAGAGTCATGCGTGTGATTTACGGCCCAAAACGCGAAATACATGGCTCGACGGTGTATAGAACGACTTGGACTCTTCAGATTGTCTTAGATAGTATGAAGACCATACTCGGGTACGAAACCATTGGAGCCAATTTGTTGATTCAGTAAGGGGCAGTAATGGCCTTTAATACTGTTTAAAAAAAAGACCAATTATTTAATGTACTTTTAATTGAAAATTGTTAATTTCCGCTAATTTTTATTTGTAATATTATTTTGTTTGTCAACAATATTATGCCCAAAAGAAATTTTAGATAATAGCTCACAGCATTTGCCGGGCTTCAGTAAAACTTCCCTTTGTTTGAATTAAACATCTTGTTATGTTTTTCGGATAAAAATAGAATAATCATTATCATTCCCATATTCATTGATGTCAACATTAGTAGTCGTTGTATTTTTAGTTTTTTTTTACATAATGCATCGTCGTTAGCATTAGCAGATGTGGGCATAACATAGATTAAATGGGTTGATTATCAAAAAATTGGTATCCGGCAACTTGTTATTTCCAAATATGCGCTACACAAATAACTATTTTCAATGGCTAATATATTTTTTTCGGGATGTTATGTAAAAGTCGCAAGATAAAAATATATTTTAAATTCAAAAATACCGTGATATTTTTATGTTAGTGTTGCTATCGTATTTCCCCGGGATAAAGTTTGGGTCAACTAGACTTACATAAAAATCTCAATTAATCAACTTTAAAAACTTTCATCTATTTTACATATTGAGTTATTGGCTAATTAGATGAATCCGAATTTAATTAGTCAACATTATGAATGGATAGAATACATATTTCACCGGAGTGTCCCACTAGTACTTCTACTCCATTCTTACCAACAATATTAAACCTCAATAACAATTGTTACGCTTTCATCAATTGGCTGTATATTATACGCACCTAACCTAACAATTTGTTTCCATGTACATACATACCTTATACATACATACATGGTTTTGCCACATTTTATTCCGTACATAAATTTTCTCCTATACGTACATACCATCGCTATTTACATTCAATAAAATTAAATGTTATCATATAGCAAAAAAATAAAATTTTCCATTTTCCAAGAATTTTTTATTTTATTTTTCACATCATAAAAATAAGAAAATTATAAAGGACAAACACCATATATACATACATAGATACACAAGCAACACTACATATCGCAATACATAAAATTCCAAACATACGTGTAATGTCAATATTTATAGATTTTAGTAGGTAAGTACATACATACATACATAGAAAAAAAATTCTGTTTCGATGTGTGTCGTATTACAGCTTTTTTGTGCTTTACCATATGTATCTACATACATAGTTCATATATATACATATAAACATACTTTGAAGAGGGTTAACATTTTCGTATTAAAGACGGTTGCTTCTGTTTTTATACAGAAACGTATAAGTAAAATAATATTTAACACAAACCCAACGAAAATATATAAAAAAAAAAAAGTTAAGTCTTATCACTTAAATTACAATTTTTATTTCTTTAAGGTGTATACATATATACGAGTATACTATAAAGGAAGGACAACCATAGATAATAGATTTTTGTGTATTGTTGTTGTACTTATCTAGAAAATAAGCCTAGCCCAAAGATGTATCAGAAATATATTTTTGGGGAAAAATATTGGTTTTTCCTTATATAAATTGTGAAATATCTACCTGACTTTATTAAACTGATAAGAGTATCATATAAATGGAAAAGGGGTCACACTTTAGCATACATATATCATGTTAATATTGTGTTATATGGGTGTTTGCAAGATACTAGTTGCGTTGCGGGTATATATGGACAACATTTTATGCAGATCGATTTTTATTTAGAATTTGCTTTTGACAGTTTTGGTTATCAAAGTAGTACTGTTTGCATAACTACATAACCAATAATGAATAAAGCTTTATCAACAATTTTATTTTAACTACTTATTTATGGAGCAACGGTGCATCCTGGTATTCAGCAGAAATCAAAATTAAATGAAAGCATGAGTCTAAATAAAAATTGCAGAAACAGGAACAATAACATGGTACACCAAAGCAATCGCATCCCCGTCAATCAACATTATGGCATAACCTAATATGACAAGGTGTAATCGATAGTTACATAAGTTGTTCACAAATAAAGAATATTCTTAAAAAATAAAAAAATTTAAAATGAAGCAAGAGTCAAAATAAATAAAATAAAACCACAGGCTTGATACAATTTAAAATATACCTAGACTATAATCATACGTAAAAATATTGTGGGCAGGAAGGAGCCTAGAAGAGTGCAAAATGTGAGAATGTAAAGTAGCGAGGGAACTACAAAAATCAGTAAAGAGAACAAGTCAGATCTCTCAAAATCCTAAAATATCGGTAGAAAGAAAATCAATTAAAAATGAAAAAGAACCAAACAAATCACGGAATATAACCTACACCAATCTACCGAGGCAGTTTTGTCAGATTTTATAATCTTATGTTGTTGATTGTACTTGATATGTTGATATGTACTTGCGTTGTAGAAGGAAAATATATGAAGTATACTCGGAATTAAAGAAAACACCGCAAGAAACCGTCCTGGAATTTTTTTTATATATTCTATATACCAAAGATCTGCCCGATTGACAATAAATTTGTCGAAGTAACAAATATAGAAATATTTGCGAGTGATACTGCAATCCTAGTAATGGGAAACAACATAAAAAGAAGTCGTAGATATTCACTGACATTGTGAGTAACTGGAGGAAAAGATGATGAATTTCAGGTTCTCGTTTTTGGTTCTTTTATGTCAAAAATGCTCACTTAACATTTGCGAGTGACTAAAATAATATGATCTCTTGAGGCAGTTAATATATGTAAGTTGGAAGACACGAAATCGGAGATTTTACAAAAAGTTGTACAAATAATTTTTATAATTATTATAAAAATTATTTAGACCAACAATTCACTAATTTATTGAAATTATAGAGACAAATCCTGACGTCTCTCAAAATTTTCAAAATATGGGAAAAACAAAAAAAAGCTGTGGCTATGGTTTGCCATATAGTAAAATTGGCTAAGGGTTCACCAGTAAAAGAAAGTCTATTTTCATATAAAGGCTAGTTATAATAGTTTATAATCGATTTAAATACACCGACAAATAATTTTTCGACGACCGGAAGAGGACACAACAATATAATATCTTGTGTCGCGTTATATGATTTTTGGGTTAAATTAGCAATGGCGAACTATGCTTCTATTTACAAAACTTCTGTAAAATTTGTATGATGCACAAATCTAAATAAATCCAACAATCGATTAAAAATGATTTCGCACGAATTTTATTTTTTTGAAGAGGAAGAAGAGAGAAAGCCTTAGTTAAAATGGCTCGAAAACTAAAAGTTTTATCCCTTAATCAAATCCATTAGAAATGGACAGTAGTAAACTAATAAGTAAGTAAATAAAATCCGTGTTTGACGATTTCATAAACGATTTTTTTTTGTTTTAAGAAATATTTTCGACTAAAACAAAGCGTGTGTCGCCGGTCCCAAACATATTAAAATTAGCAACGACCCTACCATTTTTTCCTGGAGGAGGGTACCAAACCACCATAGGGAATGATTTCTTTTGTGGGATTAGCTCAACCGACATTTTCATTAATGTTATAAGAAGGGCTCGATATTTTAGAAACGTATATTTGCCTCAAATATATTAAATTTAATTAATCCAAAGTGGAGCAAATTATACTTTTATCAGCGAAGCGGAATTCCGGGAGTTATTCGGTGTGTAGATGAAACCCAATGATTGTAATTACGATACATAGATTATGACCACATATGATTTTTATTCAATTTCTGTATTGATTGGTTATATTGAAACAGGTGTGTGGTCACGAAATGAAAATTCGTTATATAAATTGAAAATATCCAGGCGGTTGACACGATTCAATGATGTGGAATTTTTCTGCATTGAAAGGCATAATGCACAGGTTGCATAATAATGGAGATAGTTCTTGGTTACTTGGTAATTATAGAAAACGTATTAATAAATGTTCTTGCACATTATATGTCTGTTTATTCAATACAACAGGTGAGGTGGGGTATCCCTTGCAGCCCATACTTAATAACACCATGCCGATCATCAGCATCAAACATTCAAACACCGCGGAGTATCGCTACAATCAGAACCATAACAAAGGACGCAATATAATCGAAAACACCAAAAAGGCGTTTTGAAACGCAGATTCCACTGTTTATTTTAATCACAACATTTGCATTACATGTTAGCAAACGCGTTACATCACATTTGTGTTCAGTATAGCGTTAGATGAAACAGATGAATCAGTAAACCTAAATGAGCTGGAAAAGACTGGTACGATTAACCCACTAACAATTCGAAATAGAATTATACATTTATAGAATTATACATTTATTTATATAAAATCCAACATTTCAAATTCTTTAAAAATACTGAATCACCAGATTGAGGTTGTGGAGGGGACGACTGGATTTGGAACCACCAAATTCATGATCTGGTGGATTTTAAGCCATTTCAATTTGTAGCAAACCAATTGCTTTTTCCTCTAAATTAGTAAACGAATAAATTTTGTTAAGATCTCCTCCTGTAGCTTGTGTGCCATTTTTTCCGGATTTTGAATTTGAAATCGGTCCAAACCTGCTTATAAAGTAATAAAATAATCAAACTTAACAACTTTCAACAAACCTTAATTTAATCCAACCATCCACATCTCGTGATGGACGCCCTAACCTGTTTAGTTCCTCAGTAACCCGTTGCCATCGATTCTTAAGCTAAATTTTAAAATCGCTTCTTGATTTAGCATATCCACTTGCCGGTTGGTTGTTAGTTACTTTAACACCAAGAAATAGCTTGTGTTTTATAATAAATAAAAATACAAATTTAACTTAAAATTATCATGTAAATTAAAGTTAGAACATGTTAAATTAAATAATAAATAATAAAACTGAACCTTAATCAAATTAGAAATTTAAGCTTACGTTTTTTATTGATTAATGCTGACCATTTTTTGTAAATACAACGATTATGGACAGTGAGACGATAAGCTTCTTCACGGATGGCTCAAAAGGGGATAGAGGGGTTGGCTGCGGGGTATTTTGTGAGGCATTAGGGCAACATCTTTTTTCGTCTGCCCGACTTTTGCAGTGTTTTTCAAGCTGAACATATCGCGGTAATGGAAGTCATGGACTGGTTGAAGTATAATGTAATATCTACGAGGGATATTCGCATTTTTACGGATAGCCCAGGATGCTATTAAATGCTATAATTACACTCCCCGATTTCGAAGCTAGCCCAGAACTGTCTGAAGAAGCAATAAAAGAAACGAACATCAGAACGCTAGTCTAACGCTAGTTCGTGTGTAATAACCAGGCAGATCTGGCCTAGACTTGACTGGTCCAGAACCGGCCAACTGATATCGCTTCGACGGCACCATATTGGTATGGTTGTGGGAGCTATTACGAGACATTGTTTCATTGGGGGTACATGCGAGCAGACAGGGTGGCCCCCGCCCATGGTTTCTGCAGGGATGAGGAGGAGGAAACTGTGCCCCATTTCCTCTGCACCTGTCCTAGTCTACTACGATAAGCAATGTTAGGTGGTCGTCGCACGTATTACCTTGAACCACGATTTTCATAAAGTGTCACTTTAATGTCATCCGACCAAAGAATATTGTTCAAAATCTCATAAGGCCAATGAGCATTTTTTTTCTGAGAGGATTTTAAGGGATTTTCAACAGTCAAATTATTATTATTATTATTTTTATTTAAAAAACAAACAATAAACATAGTAAAAAATATTAATAAAATATATGTATTACAAAATATTATTATTTATCGAAAACCGAAATGGTCATCAGTCTAACACAACATTACAAAGGTAATGACAAAAAAAAACATAATTATTTTCAGAATAAGCGAGTTCCTCCAGAACTATACTTTAATACTTTGCTGATGCAATCTGGCTTGGCGTTCTTGTTTATTCCACACCATCTAAATCCTTGTTGAAGTCCGCCCTTTAAAGAACGAATTTAAGAATTCATCTAATTTAGAAAATAAATAAATACTTCCCCCAAACGTATCGTAGCTATTTGAATATTTTTTATATACTGTACAATAAAACGTACAAATTTATATACCCTAATTATTTCAATTCGGTTAAATTTAATTATTTAAATATTTATGGCTACGTTCATAAATATAACTTTTTGTGTACAACAAATTAAATAAAATTCCGAAATTCATAAAATCCCATTCTAAATTTAACCGAATTGGAAAAAACCAACAACAA
Source organism: Tipula unca (assembly GCA_951394425.1). Taxonomy (NCBI): domain Eukaryota; kingdom Metazoa; phylum Arthropoda; class Insecta; order Diptera; family Tipulidae; genus Tipula; species Tipula unca. The sequence goes on from OX596380.1 coordinate 79,523,153, forward strand.
GTATGTGTATATGTATTATATACAAAGCACAAAAACAATAAGAATTTTTATATCTTCTTTTTATGAAAGGCTTTTTTACGATTTTTTTTTTTTTTAAAGTTTATAACTCCAACTGGACTCTGTGAAATAAAAATTTAATAAATTTATTCCACAGAAAATTTTCCACAACAAAGAAATAAAAAAAACAATTTTTATTTTATTTTAGTTTCAAGAAAATAAGATAAATTTATCCCAGAAGAAAAATCCTAAAATAAAAACCATAATTTTCCGGTTTTTTTTTCGTCTTCGTTTTCTTCTTCTTTTAATATTTCCGGTGGCTATTTTCTCTTCATGATTCCATACAGCTTCCTTAGAATCTTTTTGTTTTCTCAAAATATTTGATGCTATGTGCCGTGTACTATTTTTGAAACATAAAAATTTATAAATTATTTAGCAGTACGTTTAATAAAAAATAAAAAAAATTAAGGCAACCAAAAATTTCCGGAAATACAGGCACGGCACACAGCAATCTTTTTTTATTGAAACTAATTTCATAAATTTTTACAAAACGAATTAATTATTTAATTGGACGTATCGTTCGCAAAATGCGAAGTTTTTAGAATTTAACTCAAAACTATATAAAGTTACCTATATGCTTATATTAAATAAAGAATATTCAACATATTTCGCCTATTTGCAGGACAACAATTTTTGTAATTAGTGTACAGGTGTAACCCGATTTAACGAAACGAACGGTATTTTACGAAACCTAAAGTTGTAAATTTTTGATGTGATGTAATGTACTATTTATAAATTTGTTGTACTAGAATTTGTAAAAAAAAAAATTAGCAGTCCAGGTTTTTCCGTTTTCTTTTTTAGTTCGTCTTAAAACGAAAATGTAAGATTGCTATAATCGATATTTGAAATTTGAAATATTGTACGCTGCTTTTGATGACGTCAAATTTCTTTATATGTAGTATTTGGAAATATGTACTAATAAATTCAAATGGATTATAGAGACATAAATGTATTCATATTTTTATTAGTCGAAGTGAACTGCGATGTAAATTTTACGAAAATTTGTTTATTTCCCAAAATATTTTTTGTTTGGAAAAAATAAATACAAATAAAAACAAATTGGAAAATATGTAACAAAATAATATTGAAATAGTTTGTCTTTTGTTTTTATCATTGCATTTCAAATTGTTTTCTTCCAATGAATCTGTTTCGAAAAAAAACTTGGTTACGTAATTTATTTCGGTCATTTATTTTATTTGCATGCCTGTATTTCTTTGATGTTTGAAAAATAAATCTATGATTAATGCAGTAGGTTATATTATTAGTGTCTGTGTCAATCGATTAAAAATATTTTTGTTAAAAATATGGTGAAATCAAATTACCGTGGTGAAATTTTTCAACTTCAAAAATAAAATTTGCTGTGTCAATTAGTTAAAATTTTGACAGCTGTAAAAAATCAATTAACAATGAATCGCGTCGGAAAAAAAAATTTTCCAATTCAATGTCAGGCGCTTGTAGACAGTAATCATTTATTGTGTTTTTAAAAGGCCTCAAAAATAGTCAAAAAAAGTCCTCAAAGAGCCCTAAAAAATAGTCCTCTATCAAAACGGCACCTATTCATCTGATAATTATTATTTATTGAGTGATAGTGGATAATACCCTTGTCAATTAAGACCTGTAGCCGTAATACCGCCATATAAAAAAGCTAACGTGCAGCAGAGAAGGTTTAACGGCACACAGCCGAGCCCTGATATGTCTATTCACTTGAAACTTTGGAACGTTTTTAGGTTATGTTTTATTTAAATTTTAGTTGCCAAAAATTTCATGCGGTCCACAACTACTCAAATTTTTTTTTTTTTTTTTTGTGGTGAATAAAAAAAAATTATATTTTTTCTGTCAAAGATTTAATTTTTAACTACTTTTTAACCGATTGACACACGCTCTTAATTAACGAACTAATATGAAAAACTAACATCGTTGATTTTTTTATTTTAATACATATTATTTATATCTTTTAAGCTTATACATATAAAGCCGCGGCTACACGAATGGAAAATGTAGACCAACGTTGGAGATTTGGCCAAAAAACCAATCGTGTAGACAGAAAAAAAATAACAAATTCAAATGAAGGTTATATTGACCCAACATTGGTATGCATTCGCTCAATAGGCGGTTTTTATAAAAAGATCAAAAGAAACTACCAACTGGTGAGAAAATATGTATTTTTGAATACTTAGTGTGTGTGCCAATCGAAGTTAAAAAGTTAAAAAGTTAAATTTTTTAACTGGGCTGATAATAAAAAAAATTTCCTCACTTTTTAACTGGTTTGCTGTGCCAATTGGAACCAGTTAAAATTTATGACGTTTAACATATTTTGCTGTCGGTGCAATTTCGTGAATTTATAATTTCATTTTAATATAAGATTTTTGAATTAAAATAAAGTTGAAATCTTATAAACATTAAAATGAGCAAAGGTTTTATAAAATATTTGCCTAATTGGTGTAAATTAGACATAAATTTAATTGAGGTTCTGTCAAAGTACCAAAAAAAACTTTCATTTTATCGCGTACCAAATATTTACAAGTTGGCGTGGATGTAACCAAATCAAAAATTTTAACTGGCCCGAGACCAGTTAAAATTTTTGTGGTGAATAAATTTTGTTTTTTTTAACTTTTTAACTTTTTATGCGCTTTTTACTTCGTTTGGCACACACACTTAAAGGCAAATGTCACTAAATTCAACTGTAGATGTCATTATATTTTATTATTTATAAACAAATAAATCCAACTTGGAATCTGACTGGTCGACGGAGTTAGTGATAGATTTTATAAATTTATATCAAAAGTACTCCGAAATTAGGGATTTAAAACCCTGTAAATATAAAAATAAGCTCGAAGTGCATGATGCTTGGTATAAAAGAAAAAATGATCTAAGTGTTTTTCAATCAATTGAAAATTTTAAAAAAATTCAATAAAATCTGGCGCAGGAAGGGAAGATGTTTATACGCCTACATGGTTTGCGTTCCAACCATTGGATGTATTTTTGGGAAGTGTCACAGGTTCAATCAACCAAACCATTAAAACAGAGGTAAGTTAATTTGTTATTTTACATTGTCAGGAGAGATTTTCTAACACACATAATGATTTGAATTGCTTATTTTAGGATGATACGAATATGTTTGAGGATTATAATGGATTGGGCGCAGTAGAGAGGGAAAAATCGTAAGGACCCAATATATCGAACGATAAAACATTTATAATTTTAGAAAAGTTAGTATTTTCTAAATACAATTTTTATTTACTTATAGCTGCATATAACATAACAAAATCGCAAATGAAAAAAACTAACGAATTAGACAAGGAACTAACATGGGACTAACTAGGCACATGGAATTAGCATCAAGTGCGAGTAAATTAAGAGCGTTGAGTTTACGAAATCGCAAAATTGTATAGCGAACAAAATTGACAACCTCGTATTTGAAGCGGAAATGAGTGAAATTGATTCATCCACCAGTAGCAGTACAAGTGTAGACCTCCAATATCCATCACAATCATCATACAACCAAAACTCAAAAACTTTTTCAAAGCCGTCCACATCGAATTTACGATGACGAAGTCGTCCTTATCCCATTCCGTATCAAAATCTTTTCCTTATAGAATAAACCCTGATAATAAAACTCCTCTATCGTCTAAACAAATAAATAAAATTCCATCATCTAGTTCACAATTCTGTAATTTCTCCATAGATAGACAATCATCCTTTGAAAACTATATAATCATTTCGAATCAATCTTCACCTCAATCTAACCCACGTAATATAAACAAACAATTACCTGTTAATCAAGAACCCTTTAAAATTGCCAATTCGAATCCAGAAAAATCCCTCAATCTGAGCACTGATGATTACAGTTATAGTCCTTTACCTTCTCCACAACTTATGTTTGAAGAAATGAAAGACCACTCAGAATCTGAAAATTATGAAACTTCAAATCCCACGAAAGACGTTCAAGACAAATCGTTGAAAGAATATTTTTCTTCAGCGCTCCCAACAGATATTTAAATTATTTATGGAGCTACATGGAAAGGAAGTTAAATTAACATGGTACTGACGCCATGTGCCTGGTAAATCCATTTTCATTTTCGATGTCGAAAGCCCCCGATTTGCTGTTTCGCAAAAAATTATGTAGGAACACACAAGTTAGTGTAATTGTTGAAACCTTTTCTTCATTCAGCAATATGGGCGATCTGAATATTCTGAATACAGGTGCCATTATGCCAAATACGTTTTCCACGACTCGGCAACCTCTAGAGAGCCGGTAATTATAAATTCGTTGCTTTGTTCCATTACATTGAATACCTTGAAATGGTTGCATTATTCTATTGGTTAATGGAAACGCATCATCAGACAGAAACACGAACGGATCTATCTTCACTCTTCCGAAAATTGGCAGGCTTGGCGGCTACATCAAGTCTTCATCTTCCAATCTTTTGAAAAGGAAGTGTTCCTAAATACACCACCATCGCTAACGTTTCCTTGTGCTCCCACATCTGCGTTAATAAATTAATATTTGGCATCTACCAATGTACTTATGGCACTGGTACTAAACTGGCACGCACAAAATGTATTTTTATAATTATAAAAATGGGAGCCACTATTGATCGGAGCTTGAATCACAATATGCTTGCCGTCGGAGCAAATCTTAAAGTTTCATAAACTTGCCTCACACATAAAAACAGGTGATGGTACATCTCAGAAAATTGAGGGGTATTTATGGGTACTGTAACCGGTTGGCAATAAGACTGAAAATATCCGATTTTTTATAGTTTCTTCACTACAATCACCTTTACTTAGTGAATGAGATCAAGAACGCCAGACAAAAATCATAAACCTATTTCCTTCATCGACTAGAGAAGTCTTGGAAAAACAACGCTACATGAGTATGAGATTGAGTTAGTAAACGGCTACAAACCGATAAAACAGAGGTACTACTTAATTTCACCATCAGGAAAGAACGGCTTCTCCAGGGAAATTGGCAGGATGTTGAGTTTGGGTGTGATCGAGGTAAGTAAAAGTTCTTGGAGCTCAACGATAACGATTGTAAAGAGACCAAATGGAAATTTTCGGCTGTGCCTCGATGCACGCAAACTCAACTCATTGACGGAAAAAGACACCTACCCACTACCACTCATTGACAAATCTTTAGGACGACTCTCGGAGACCAAATATGTTACAGCACTTGACTTAAAAGACGCATTAGATAAAACAGCTTTTACGGTAGACATTACCGTAATTTACAATTACTTTACAATCAATGTGCCGTCTAATGCATAAAGTTATACCCCATGAACTTCATGATGGCATATTGATATATCTGAATGATCTGCTGATCATTAGTGGCACATTGAAGGATCACCTTGAACTGTTAGAGTTAGTTGCGACTTTACTATGGACCGCTAGGTTAACTATAAACATTGAGAAGAAGAAATTTATAATAAAGGAAATTCGGCATTTCAGCTACTTAGTGGGAGAAGATGGTTTAAGACCTGATTCTGGAAAGATTGACTCAATAGTTAACCTAGCAGCATCGACGAATACAAAACAGGTACGACGACCAACTGGGTTGGCTGGGTGGTATCGACCACATATTACCACACCAATAACAGTGTGCTTGAAGAACGGACAATTTCAATAGACGGAAGCCTCACAACAGTCTTTCGTAAAGCTGAAGGAATTACTAACTTCAGTTCTCATAACACCTGATTACTCTAGTCCGTTTTTCATTAGATGCGATGTTTGTACAGAAGGGGTAGGAATAAAGCGCAAAAAAAACTATTCAATCACGGAACTAGAAAGTTTGGCAGCAATTCTAGCCATAAAAAAATGCCGCGCTTATGTCGAGGATCATGACTTCACTCTGATTACAGACCACGCCAGCCTAACGTAGTGCCGGATATGCTTTCACGTATTTACTGCGATGAAATAGAAGAGTTTAATGACTGCGCCCGAAAAATGTTCCAACATCCAGTCTGTATGAAAATCAAAGAAGTAAAAGAGTTTGAAAAATCAAATTATACGACATTAAACCCAAAAATTTCCATAAATCCAGATACTTATCCCGCATTTAAAATTGATGGCGATATATACATACGTTTGGAGCCAAAAAAGCGTGTTGCGAACTGACAGATTTGTCAATATGGAAATTGTGAATCTCGAGTGGCTTAAAACAATCAATAATCCAGAGAGAACAATATAACCCATATTGTGGAGGTTGCTAAAACTCTCGAAAGAGATATTTCTTTTGGCCAGAAATGGTGAAGTAAGTCCGAAACTAGGTAAATCATTGTGAGTTATGCAAAACGACGAAAGCTCCAAATAAACAGCAGCGACCACCAATGGGCAAAGCATACCCCATTGAGAGATCATGGCAGCGAATTTATGTCTACCTACTTGGACCGTATTCTCGATCAACTAATGAATGATCATTTGTGATACTTAAACTAATGAACAGAGGAACGTCTAAAACATTTTTGATTGTTTTAATAACGACGTCTTTTGTATGTTAGGGGTCCCTAATGGTTGACAATTTCAGAATTTTATATTCTCTCCAGTCAAATTCATCTGAAACAGTGAACCGTTCCGTCATATCAGCTACTAGATCATATATTTCTAGCAAACAAAATACTTGCGATAAGTATATTCATGAAATCAGTGCCGCCCTCCAAAATGGTGTTCACGAAACAGTACAGCATTTCCCCAATTTCTTTTCGGGTACCATCGGATTGATCATGAAATATTGAAATATTAGGTAGCATTCCTGAAGGAGAAATTTACTTCCCTTACTGTATATGTAAGAACGCAACCACAGAGTGCTAAAGTCTAGCACTTTTGCTTCAAATTGGTACAGTTAATTATGGAGTAAAAGACCAGTCGAATAAGATTTTAGGAGTTTTCCATGCAAAAGATATTCGAGTATAGAGTTCACGAAAATCACATTAGTCACAAACATAAAGTCAGGGATACATGTATAAGAATGGGCAATTCATCCGATATCCATTTTTTTTCAGCTTCGCTGTCATACTCTGTAACGGTTCGGTATTTCATTTGCTCAAAATGCATTAATGGTAATAAACACTATTTGGTGAGTCAGCCTGTATATTGCCTTTTGGACTTTTAACCATAGTCATAGTCATCTATATTGATTTTTGTCTCTTACGCTAGGGAAATTTTATTGTCCCGTTGGCTTACGCAGATTATGTATGAAAAATAATCATTCGATATTGCAAATTGGTGACGAGAAGTAATATAATAAAAAAAATAAAAATTTGTGTTATCAACCTGATCAAATTAGAGTTGTGGGCTGGCTGTTGTTGCGGAATTAATACGAATAATGTTCAATGAATCCATTATATCTTTTTTCTTTTTTGAATTTATAGGATTTGGTCCCCGGTATGAATTTTAAATGGTTCATCTTCGGCCAACGAGTTTTTTTATTCTATAATTCCGTATTGTTTGGTATACCAGCGCACTTTAGACCAAACAAAACGATTCCCAGCAACATCTTTAGTACGCCATACATATTTTTTTTTACTAAATCATTGAAATTCAAAAAATAAGTTTGGACCATGTCAATCACTTTATATAATCTGGTCGATCGTATAGTACGAATAAAATGTGAATAATCATGTGGAGCATGTATGTCGATGGATGTTTTTAAATTGTTTTTCAATTGTAGCATGAACCACATCACATGAACGTTTATAAAAATAGACGCTTGTACTTAGCCGAGGTGTCGGTAAACGCTTTTGTAAATCAAAAGTGAACATTCTTCATATTTCTGAATTTTGTTTGCATTTTTTGCATTACAAGCGTCTAAGCTTGGTTGTTTAAATTTTAGATTAAGGGACTTAAAAATTTCGGAATACTTAAAAATGGAAGCGGGGTTAGTCTATTTCTTAGAATACAGTTCATACATACATTATGCTTAAATCCAGCCCAGTTGACAAATAGCGTTTGCTACTATGCCAACGTGAATCGTGAGAAGTGTATGCTGGGAAACTGTTGATGTGTTTGTAAATTCCATTCGTTGTTTCTTTTGGAAGTGTTTTATGAAATTTAGATGCCGTTCAAAACGGCGAATATCGGCGAGGTGTTTTGCAAATAGTTTTTCGGCATTTTGTTGGCTCGAGTTCGATTAAACCACATATATAAGCCGATCTCATATCATAATTCCCTAAAATTTAAATTTTATTTTAATAAAAGTGTATAGGTATCCAACCAGGCGTATATAAAAATGGCGTTATGATACTTTTAGTTAAAATAACTAAAAAGTGTCTAAAGTAAGTCAACACGCCTTTTTTAACGCTATTATTATAATAATATTCGTAATTAGAAAGCTTACCTAGTTTCCAGTAATCATCAAAAATTTTCTTTTGGTCGTTGTATTTTATTTTTAACTGGCATTTTTTCTTGCATTCAGTCAATGGAATGCATCGCCGATTTTCTATTTGTTTTCCGGAGGATGTAATGTACTGTAAACCTAAATTTCGTTTCGTTTTTCGAGTTTTTTGATTTTCCCTATTTATAGTGAAATGACTAATTTCTCTGGCACCCTCCGAATATCGTTCACTTTCTAAGTTACTTAAATTTTCATTATTTTGAAAATTGGAACTAAAATCCTCTGAATCAGAAGATAAATTGCAGGCTGGCATATAAAACACGTCTACATCACTATCATCAAAATCTATTGAATCCTCGGATAGGCTGAGAGCATGACTTACAATTAGTTGAGCATTTTCATCTGTACGCTCAAAATTGGTCATTTCACGAGATATAAAAACATAATAAAACTATGTCTTTTTAGATCTGTTCTAACCACAATTTCTTATACAAATAACTGTAGAATGCAGACAAATCTTCTACGAAACAATAAGTTTCTATTTATGACAGTCATCAGTGTTTCTTGCGTTAACATTATAATACTTCGCTTGTACTGCAGATTTTGTGAACTTGGTGCAAACGGTTATCTAGATTATATTTATTTTGAACAATGAATGTAATGTTATGATTAAACTTAATCCATAATTTATTTCGTTTGTAAAAATGGAGAACGGGTTAACTAGAGAAAGCTCCTTTTTATTATTTTGTATGACATATGCAATTTCGATTTATAGAACAATATTTTAAAATGTGATTATTTGTGTTATTCTATAGGAATTAGTCACTATACACAATTAATAAAAAATGAGTACTATAGTTGTCCCGTTTTCTATATTTATTCAAAAAATAATATCCTATATTAACTAATGATCAAACGGGTTAAAAACGAATTAACTCATTATACAAATTTTGGAAAGTACCGTAATTTTCTATTAGTTTCTTTTTAAACCAATTTAATCGAACTATCCCCTTTTCCATAAATATGATTGTTAATGATTGGAGTTAGTACCTTTTAAAAGGTTTAATAATTGATAAAATTGTGCACCTAGAAAAGTGAAAATTTGAGGTAACATGGAACAAATATTGTACATTCCAAAAATTTAATACATGTAAAAAGCTGATATTACAGTTATCACCTTTTATATATTTGCCACAGATATAGTGATAGATATTATACATGTTGTATAATGCATGCTTAGTGAACTAAGAAAAAAAAATTTTTTATAATTATTGTGAGTGATACGATCGTTAGCGGTTATCGGTACGGGTAATCATGCTTCTTTACAAATTCATACCAAATTAACAAAGCGCTTTGGAAAATTTGGGTAAGTAGTTTTTTTCGTGATTTTATTTATATAAATCTGTGTTAAGTCAATTGACTTTTCTATATTCATGTGATAATATATTTAAGTTAAGAGATTTATATACAGATACTTAAAAGAACAGCTGTTCAATGTTGTGAAGAAAAAAAAAAGATCACAGGCTGAGTTACAAATACGTTAACTAGTGTAACTTTGTATGTACAATTTTTGTTTATATATTAAATTGTTTACGATGTTAAATTGAATATTTTTTGAAATAGCGAACCTGTCCTGTTACGGCTATCGGATCTCCTTCCATACCACCCCCAACCATAATTCAACAAAACGAATTATCGACGAGACACCGCAAAGATTAAAATGCGCAAAATTATACGTTATTATTGTAAAATATTAAAAGAAAACTTTCTACATATTAAAGCCTCTTAATTTTAATACATTTATGTATATGCATATAAAAAAAATTAAGTGCAAATGAAATCCTTTATCTACACCAATTTTTCATTAGTAAATTTTATTAAATGTCCCACTTTTCTCGAGTAATTTTCTTAATAAAAAATCCAGAGATAAAAAAATATAAAACATTACAAAGAAAGGAAAACAGATAAAACTTACTATATACTGCTAGTAATATAATTTAGTAATAATGATAATAGTAATAATAGTATTAAAAATTATATTAAATTAATGTTCTTTCTGGATAAATTTTTCTATTTCTTTGATAACGATATTAAAATAGTCCTAAATATATAAAACTGTATTATATAGAAGAGAACAAAAACAAAAATTAAATCAGAAATTGAATGAAAATATCTGGAAAGTATATAATTAGTGTTAATAGCAAAAAATAATTTTTTTTAAATTAAAATTAAGTTAAGAGACTATCTCTTCTTCTCTCGATGTTTGTATGTCTGTGCATACATACTTTGTGCTATTATAATACATCTACAGAAAAGCGTTCTGTTTTTAACACTGAATCGTAAGTTTTTATTTCTTCACCTAGATGACATTTTACCACAAGAATTTAAATTTGTTTCCACACTCTGTCATTCTTGAAAAAACCTATTAAAGTTTTAAAATTTTACATTATGTTGCAAAGGTGTATAGTATACACAGTACATGTATGTATACAGGGCGTTTCTGTTGAATGGCATGCTGCTGGGTTACTATGACGATGTGGAAGTTTTTACTAAAAGTGTCCTAACTTTTTATTTATATATGGTGAATGTATTAGTGTTAATATCAAATAAATTGCATACATTAAATAAAATATATATATTGCCGGTTACCTTGGGATTAATCCGGAGGAGATAATAAAATAAGTTTATGGAAAGAGAATAACGAAGGGCAGTGAACACTCAGCGAAGATACGAACATTCAACGGATAGCGCAGGTGAAAAACGTTCATTGTAAATATTTCCAGCCTTTTATTAATAATAAATATAAATAATAAATATTACTAGTTGTCAGTTTTATTAATAAATTATTTAAGATGTCTCCGAAATCGAGTCCTTTTGGGTGTATAAACTGGCTGCAAACATAATATCTCGTTTGATTGAGTTGCTCGCTTCCTCCATTTTACTTTGGTAGTTAAGTTAATCTAAATTGTTCTAAATACTCGTCATTATCAAAACTAAATTCTTTTAAGAATTTATTCCAGTTGATGGGTATTGATGGGTCATCCACGTTGTAGTTATAGTATCTATATCCGACTCGTGAATCCGCATAAACTGTAATATAAAAAATAACATCTTTTGCTTCTGTAACATCCTCCATGGTAGCTCCGGATATTTTGACGTTGTTATCGTTTTTATCTAAAATAAATTAATTATAATGCTTAGATCGATAAATGATTTGAGGACACTTACCTATCTGTAGCTTCACACCGCAAGTACTTGCGATTTGTTGGATCATTTTCATTTGATCAATTTTTTAAACAACACAAATTTTAATCGGAAAAGTTTTTACCGGTTATAATTTCATTAGGAAAATATCCGCCAGAGTCGTATATTGTTTACAAATTTTTGCCAGTAGAGCATCGATTTCGCAAATCGCAGCGTATATAAATCTAGTTCAGTGAACAAATTTTTTAATTTTTAATCAAAACACAATATCAACTATTTATTTTCAGACATTTTATTTTTACCGAAAGAATTTAAACAAATATCTATGACGAGTTTTTAGAATTTATTGGATATCTAAATTAAATATTTAAAACTTAGGCTGTTCGATTAATGAAATACAATTAATAAATATGTATGTGAAGATAGCCCAATTTCCATCTCCGAAAAATACGATGGCAACACTAGCGACTACTATCACGACATTTTTTGCTCTCAACCCCAAAAAATTCTACTATCACGATATAAATATCAAAATAAATGTACATAGTGAACATAATTTACTCTCAGGCCTGAAAAATATTTGTTTTCATGATACTTATATATTAATAATTATAATTGTACACATTATTTATATTTAAACATATTAATTAGATATAATTTTACGAAGATCAAAATTGAATCGCAATATAAAATTGCTTTGCGGAAAACCTATTCTTCCATGAACTCAGAAACTATTCGCTGGCCGGATAAGCGGAGTTTACCATGTGATTTAAGAAGGTTTCATGTATCTTCAATTATTTTTTTTAGATTTTTTCTATGTGGATGATCTGAGATATAGTCGCTTGAAATTAGGGTGCCCATCATGTCCCTTTTAAAGAGAACATGTTCTCATTTTTCTTCCCGATCTTTTTCACTCTTTCTTTATTTATAAATGTTCTCTTTTGTTCTCTTTTTTGATTTACTCAATTTTCATTAAATTTTTAAATTTTCAAATTGTGTTAATTTAGAAATATTTTGTTTGTTCAACTCTGATATAATAAGATTTAGTTTTTACAACACGGCAACACCAAAAAATAAAGACACTGAACTATATTTGTCTATATTAAATACTTCGATATAAATTCAGGAAGTACAAAATTGAAATATTTGGATGAAATTCCAAATGAAACAGCTGAAACCATTACAAATTTCATAATAAAATCGTTGAATAAATATAGTCTACCAAAATGCATTTCCCTCTCAGCCGATAACTGCAATACAAACTTCGGTGGAATCAATCGAGGAAGTGATGGAAATGTATTTAGTAAATTAAATATTGCCACTAGTAAAAATCAAATTGAGATTGGCTCCCCAGTACATATAGTTCACAATGCGGCAAAAGACGGGCTCTATACATTGCCCTTTGACATTGAAGGATTGGCGCTCAAAATTTATAATTATTTTTCATGTTATATACTGTTAGAACAGAAAAAGTAAAATCTTTCTGGGAGTTTGTACAAATAAAATATAGAAGTTTATTAAAACATTCTGGAACCAGATGGTTGTCACTATACCCGGTAATTAATCGCATTTTACAAGTATTTAAGGGCTTGAAAGCTTATTTTTTTATCACTAAATAGGTGTTCAGTAGTTTTGAAACGGGTTTTCGAAAACAATTTGTCTGAGGCATATTTGCTGTTTATTCATGCAATTATGTTTTAATTTCACGAAAGCACTTTGCAGCTGGAAAGGGAAAATATTTCTATTTTAGAAGTTAACGAAATTTTAAATTCGTTAGTGAACAAATTGAGCAATCGAAATGAACAATTAGTTCTACCATTACCGGTGCATTTAATTTTACGTAACTTAATAAGAGATGGTTAAGAAGCCGAGGTTAACGAATTTAAAGATTACGTATTCACGTTTTACAAAATAGACTACATCCAACTATGAACTAATCAATTCAAGGAATGTTTCTGCTTTGAATGGATGAAATTAAATAAGGTTCCAGAATGGAACGAGATCCAGGACTCGATTGAGTATATGATGGCAAAGGACGTCCAAATTAATGATTCTAAGCTTTTTGATCAGTTCCATAACATTCAGAATTTTGTAAGAGAACACCAAGCTAAAACATAGTTTAACAAATTGTTATCTGATGATAAATGGATTAATTATTTCGGGCATATAAATCGGGAATTTTATTGTGAGCTTTTTTTGCAATATAAGGCCAAAATGCCAACGTAGAAAGAGTCTTCTCGTTAATAGGAGCTCAATGGACCGGGATAAATCGGGAATTTTATTGTGAGCTTTTTTTGCAATATAAGGCCAAAATGCCAACGTAGAAAGAGTCTTCTCGTTAATAGGAGCTCAATGGACCGATGAGTGGAATAGGCTAATAGTATCTACAGTGCGGGCTATGCTGAGCATTACATATAATTATAAAAGTTCTTCTTGTTTAGAATTTATTGGAAAAATGAAAACGGACCAAGATTTAATTTTAAAGATCCAAACCAAAGATAAATATGAAAATGATTCGTCCGAAGATGAATCTGAACTAGGTACATAATCAGTTAGATCCATCAACAAAACAAATATGTGATTTTCTGCAATATTTAATATTGAAATTTTAGACTGTATTATTTTATCTAAATTAGATTTTTTTATAATTTGAATACATTTTTTTATTATTTCCATTAAAAAAGCGTATTTCGATTTTAAAAAAATATTCTCTTTTTTTTTAGAAAAATGTTCTCTTTATTTCGCTTTCAATAATGGGAACCCTACTTGAAATCAGAAACTATTTGCTGGCAGGTTTAATTAACCTGATTCTTAAAAATCTGTTTTCTGTATGTTGATTTAGTTTCTTCACCTATAGTGTTTGCTTTTATTTAATATTAGGTATCATTGTTGATTTTCCATTTTCTTCGATTTATTAGGTGGTACTGGGTTTATTTTTGATAGATTAGTTATTTAATTTCTTTGGTTAGATTGAAGTTATTTTATGGTATAACATATTAAATGAGGAACTACCATTTTTGATCAGTTTCTTATTTTTACTATGTTTTCTTTCAGGTCATCGAATTCTTCCCAAAAGTCTAATTTCTTACAATGGGTGTAATAGTCCAAGCGACTATGTTTCAGATCCTCCACATAGAAAAAATCTAAAAAAATTATTGAAGATACATGAAATTTTCCTTAATAACATGGTAAACTCAGCTTATCCAGCCAGCGAATAGTTTCTGAGTTCTAGGGACTACATCTCAGATCCTCCACATAGCAAAAATCTAAAAAAATTCTGAAGACACATGAAACCTTCTTGAATAACATGGTAAACTCTCAGATTTATATCTCAGATTTTCAGAAAAAATTCTGAAGACACATGAAACCTTCTTGTATCATATGGTAAACTCCGCCTATCTGGCCAGCGAATAGTTGGGGGTTATATATGGAACACAATATCCAATAAATGGCCGCCTCGTGACTTATGGCACTCAATAGTCCTTTTGACGAAATTGTTGATGACTTTTTGTCATAATTCCAGCTCAATTTTATCAAAGGCGAGTTGAATCTCGTCTTTCATTTCAGGATTTGTTCTTGGATTATTAGCATACATTTTTGTTTCAAAAAACCCCAAAGAAGAAACCAAACAGCGTCAAATCGCATGAGAACTCCAGAAAAGCCTCATATACACCACGAATCAAAGGTGGAGATGAAAAAGGAATGCTTGATATACTCAGTTTTAGGCGAAAAATTAGATTTTTTATATGGAAAAGTTTGACGTATCTTGATAATATGACAAGGCATTGAGACTGCTTTGAAATATAAGTTAGTTTTTAACGACCTACACAAATTACAAATACAAAACCACACTTTCAAATCACTGGTACGTAAACTCGCATTCCAGAAAAAGCAAAGTTGACAAATTCAACAAGACTATAACTCTATATCGTCACCAAATCCAATCCTACCGATCGGTAGGACAAAAGTTTGGAAGACAAAAATTGGGATATGAATAATGTTGCCCAACAAAAATATCGGAAATAGAAATTATTCCATAAACTGTCAACTTCTTACGAAATTCGTACTTTTTCCGACTTTTTTACATATTTGGATATGCAATATCCAAGATAAACATTTGTGGTGCGGCCAAAAAATGAAGAACAATGGCCTTAAAATTAAATTAATTCTATTTTGTATTATAATCGGCAAACGTTTTTTAGTGTAAGGTAAAATATTCGTACTAGCCTTTGGTTATTAAATAGCCTAGCTGGTGTATGATATCCAAATCAAATTTTAATTAAATGGCCATGTAATTTATCTAATTAGTTTAATATAAGTTTTATTTCTATTTATGTAATAATTACTTACTAATTGGATGTACAGAGGTTTTAAATGGTTTAACCCTTCTGTCAATGAATAGGTCTAGCCAGACCTTTTAAAAATTCAAATTAATATTTTCATGGAAATAGTGCAGACACCTTCATGGTTTTACGAATTTCTCAACATGTTTCCTAAAAATTACGAATACAAAAAATAAAAAATTATGCAAGAGAATATGAGAAATAACGGTTTTTCAATTTCTATACCGCTTTTACATGAATAGGTCTGGCCAGACCTAGTTTTTTTCATATATTTTATATGGTTTTATACGAATAAATAAATAGATTTTTGGTAGAATACTTGATAGAAATCGCAGCCGATTAGTTCACTCAAGTGTATTTGGCTTTTCAGATCACATTTCTTTGGTGTCATATGTGCCAAAAAAGAATAAGGTAGTTTTGTTGTTGTCATCTGTTCACTATGATACAGAAGTCGTTGGTGAAGCAAGAAAACCACAGTCTATAATATTTTATAACAGAAATAAAGTTAAAAAACGATAGTAGATACGTAGATAAAATGGACCAAATGTTGGGGGAATACAGTTGTAAACGTCAGACAAAACGATGGCCATTGGCTTTTTTTTACAATATGTTAGATGTGGCCACTTTAGCATCATTCATCATTTATAAAAGTGTAAATGATAGTAATAAAACCCGAAATACTGATCGCTCGTCGAAAATTTAGTCATTCTTTGGTAGAACAATTAGTGACACCTGAGATAGAGAAAAGAATGAGTAATTGGCCGGTTTTCCGTCAAAAACGGAGTGGAATCATTTTTCGGAGTACCTTTAGAGCAGAAAAAAGCCCAGCCAACCACAAGCGGATTGTCAAACCAAAAGAAATCCTGTCAAATTTGTAGAATCAACGACAAGTTTCAGGGAAAAACTCGTTTCACATGTACTGCCTCCAACATAGCGTGCAATATTTAAAGTTCCATAAATGTTCAAACAAATAAAAAAACAATTAAAAGCAATTAATGTTAAAAAAAAAAGATTATTATAAAAAATGCAATAAAATGAATTCTATAAAAATATTTTTTTTTTTTTTTTTTGGTTCCTTTATTTTACAATCTATCTCTTTAAGAGACATTCAGTAAACTTTGTGTCTTTTTACATTGTCTTGATCGGAGTATTTTTACCCATTGATAAAATCTCCTTACATTATAATTAGTTTAAATTGATATAACACATTTAACTACGATTGGGTCGATTGAATATTGAGAATTTAAAATTTAATGTGTTTGCTTGTGACTAGGATCTGTTTGGCAAATCCAAAATTTTGTGACGTTTCAGCCTTTTCCTCGTTGTGGAGTTGAGTAGTTTGTTCGCTAGCTCGTTTGGATGAATTGACAATCTTGACTGATACCTGGCACTGGAGTTCCTAATTTCTTCACGTATTGTTGGTACCTTTAGGTCCCGATGAATTATATCGTTTGACACGAACCACGGGTCATCTACTATGATTCTTAGAATTTTAGACTGGAACCGCTGAAGAATGTCCAAGTTCGAGTTGCTGGCCGTTCCCCACAGCTGTATACCATATGTCCAGATAGGTTTTATTATCATTTTATAAAGCAATAGTTTATTTTCAATCGATAAACTAGATGTTCTGCATATGAGCCAATAGATTTTGGACAGTTTCATTCCCAATTGCTTTCTTTTTGTCCATATATGTTTACGCCATGTTAAACGTTTGTCGAGGTGTATACCTGAATATTTTACTTCATCAGATTGAGGTATGACCTGGTTATTCATCTGTATTGATGGACATGTGCCTCTACGCATTGTAAAGGTTACATGATTAGATTTTGCTTCATTAACTTTAATTCTCCATTTTTTCATCCATACTTGGATATTATTAATATTCTCCTGCAAGACTTCTGCTGCTTTGTTGGGGTCTTCATGTGATGAGAGTACTGCCGTGTCATCTGCAAATGTTGCTACAGTTACTTGATTGCTTGTAGGTATATCTGCGGTATATATTAGATATAATATTGGTCCAAGCACGCTGCCCTGTGGTATACCAGATTTAATTGGACGGATATTTGAGTATGCATCCTGATGTTTTACAATGAAATGTCTGTCCATTAGATACGATGTTAATATTCTGTAGAAATCATTTGGTAAGCATTGCTTGATTTTGTATTGTAATCCCACATGCCACTTATCAAAAGCTTGTGCTATGTCCATGAATAGAGCAGAACAATATCTTTTTTCTTCCAGAGCTTCTTGAATTGCTTGAACTATTCTGTGCACTTGTTCTATTGTTGAGTGTTCTGGCCTAAATCCAAACTGATGGCCCGGAATCAGATTTTTCTCCAGTAAAATGGGCTTTAGACGCTTAAGCAGTAGTTTTTCAAATAATTTAGAAATAATTGGTAGCAAGCTTATAGGTCTGTAGGACGTAACTTCTTCTGCGGGCTTTCCAGGTTTTGGTATTAATATTACTTGTGAAACCTTCCATTGTATTGGGAAATATCCAGTTCTAAGTATTGCATTAAATATGTAAGTTAGATATCGTATACCCTTATCGGGTAACTCTTGCAAAACTTTTCCTGTGATGAGATCATATCCTGGCGCCTTTTTAGGATTTAATTCTCTCTGTATAACTGTTTTTACTTCTAAGATAGAAAACTTCATAATTGTCAGATTCATTTGCAATGGTGATTCCAAATAGCTTTGAATGTTGTTATTCTCTTCGTCTGTAGTTTCTGAAGGATATGGTTGAAATACCTTTTCAAAATGGTCTGCAAATATTTCAGCCTTTTCTTCATTATTTCTCGCCCAGTGACCATTACTTTTACGTATCGGTGGAACATGCTGCTGTGGTTGTTTCAGCTTCTTGGTCGCTTTCCATAATGAATAATCTGTGTTTTCTGTTGGTGATAGTCGAGATAAGTATTCTTGTATTGATTGGTTTTTTTCATTGAGCAGCAACTCTTTTAACTGTTTTGTTGCTTTGTTTAGATTACGTTTATCTTCCGCTAGTCGGTGTCGTTGCCACTGTGTTCTTAATTTTGTTTTTTTTTAAATCATTTTCTTGACAATATTTGAACATCCCCTATCCTTTTCTTTGTCATTTTGTTCTGGCGTTGACTTCCAAGCTGCCGAATGGATACATTCATTGAGATGTTCAACTGCTTCATCTATATCACTCTCTGTCTTTAATTTGATGTTTATGTTTAGTTTCTCTGTTACATTATATCTGAAGAGGTTCCAGTCAGTTTTATTGTTGCTTAACATCGGCTGTTTCTTTGTATTCACTATCTTTGTACCCAAAATGATTAAGACTGGCGAGTGGTCCGATGACAGGTCCAAGCACGGCGCAGCTTTAATATAATTACTGGCGATTCCTTTGGTGACGCAGAAATCTATGACATCTGGGATCTTTCTCCTATCACTAGGCCAATTGGTAGGTTCACTGGTTGAAACATGATGAAGATTATTTTTTTGGATTGACTTTAATAACTCACGGCCTCTTGTTGTAGCCAGTCTTGATCCCCAGTCTTGGTGTTTTGCATTGTAATCACCCCCTGCTATAAAGCGATGACCACCCAAACAATTAAAAAAATGATCAAATTGTTCCATTTTTATTGTATGTTTTGGTGGGCAGTATATGGCCGAAATGGTTATGGGACCTAGCCAATCTTCTATTACTACAGTAGTTGCTTGTAGATGCTCCTTCTCATACTTTTCTACTTCGTGGTGTTTAATTATGTTTTTGATTATAACTGTAGTGCCACCATGTGCCGTTCCATCAGGATGATTTGTGTTATAGATGCTGTATCTTGGTATTTTTAGGAAACTTCTACTGGTGTTATGCGTTTCAGATATTAGCATGACATCAATTTCTTGTTCCATCAGGAAACTTTTAACTTCTTGTCCATGTTGCGACAAGCCGTTGGCATTCCAGATTGCTAATTTAAGGATTCTGGACATTGAATGATTTGGACACAATGGTCGTTAAAAGGTTAAGGATAGTATCCATTTTGGTCATTAATTTTTCCATCATAGTTTCCAACCGTTGTGTGGAAGACTGCTCGGGCTGTTGTTCCTGATTTTTTGAGTTATCCATTGAATGCTTTACTTTGGTACGACTCCCTTCCGAAGTTTCAGTTTCAATTGAATTTTTGAGCTTCTGCGCATATGTTGTCCCGGTAACTAATTGATACGATGGATTCGGGTTTCAAACGGGCGGCGGCTTCGCCACTATCTTCTCTCTGAGAGGGGGAAATCTCCGGCTTTGCACTTCTTTGTAAACAGTGCAACCTCTATAGTTGGCGGGATGACTACCGTTGCAGAGCACGCATTTCACATTTGTACCCCACACTTTTGTTTCACACTTATTTGTGAGATGTTCCCCTGCACATTTCACACATCTGGGCTGGTGATTGCAATACGATTTAGTGTGCCCGTATCTTTGGCAACTAGTGCATTGGACTACTTCACGCTTGACATGCGGCTTTTCAACCTGCACAACTGAATGCATAAGTCTGCTGATCGAATGTACTTCTTTATTGTTTTCACTCATTCGAAACTCTACTTTGAAGAGTGGGAGTGGCTTTTTTGTGCCACTTTGTCTAATGTTGTTAATATTGACAACATCGTGGCCTAATTCAATTAACTCACTTTTTAAATCATCAGTGTTAATTGATGGATGTAGGTTCCGTATAACCACCTGGTAGGTTTTGTTTGATTTTGCTTGGAACGAATGGAACTCTGTATTTCGCCCCGCCAGGGCTTTTACGACAACCGGGTATGTCTCGACGTCTTTTAATTGGATTTTTACCTGGCTAGTTCCAATTACTTTTAGATCGTAATTGTCATTAGCCAGTTCTTTTAACAGGTTAGTCAGAGGGAGAATAGCTTCTACCCCTGACACGAATATTGGAGGCGCTAAATTTTTTTTTGTTGCTTGACTGGGTTGGGGTAGTTCTTCGGTTTCCTCTGGCAAACTGTTAAAGCGTGTGGATAAAGACACTGGTTGTGCCAACCAGTAGTCGTTTATCTTCATCTGTTTGCGTTTGGTATTTGGGGATAAAGGACTCGTGACTCTACCTCTTTTGTTGGCCATGGCCCATCCTTCGTTATCTAACATCGTAGATGTGGACGACGTGGGTACATTTGGAACATTTGACCCTTGAAGTTGTTCCGGCTGAGGCAATAATTGCGGTGTTAGCGGGATTTTTTGTTTTGGTGATAAAGGAGAACAAATTAATTGTTGCCTTGACGTGGATGATGTTGATGACTTTTCTAATTCTGAATCATTCGTATACATTCCTGTTGATTGAAGCTGACGAGTAGGTGGTGGAGTTCGTTGAGTTTTTGATGTTTTAGTAAATTCATTCATTACAATGTGCAATGACCTAAAATCTAGGTCATTAACACCTTAGAATGCTCAAACACTTTTTGTTAGCACTGCACTTAAATGTTTTATTGAGGTTTTTGTTAACACTGCACTTTTTACTTTAAGTAATTGGATACACTTTTTTATTGTAGTTTGTTTGAAATTGGTTACATTGCACTTTTAAATTTTCATATAAAAATATGAAAAAATTGTGTTTCTATTATTTTCCATATAAATTTCAGGTTTTTTCATAAAAAATATATGAAGGTCCCGCCAGACCTATTCATAGACGGAAAGGTGTAAAACATTTCATTGACAGAAGGGTTAAATATAAAATAAAATGTATCCGCCCGAATGTATGCAATATTTTATTATCAACACTAACACATATAGATAAATAAAATGTTAAGGCCCTACTTTACCTAGAACAAAAATCAAAATTCCTGTCGATATTTAAATGCCATAAAATGCGTCTAAAATTAAATTTCAAATGGTGTAAATCTCTGCTATCGAAAATTACAAAATATTCCATGAAAATATTGTTTTTTTGCCACTTACGACATTTAATTAAAAAGTGGTGAACTAAAAAATACACGATATTAAGTTCAATCCTACAGCATTTTTACATCGAAGACACATTTTTTTCAATAAATTGATTTGCCAACTTATCGATATAAAATCTAAGATCTAAGTTCAAATCTCGTTTCGTAACCACACAACTTTTTCTTTTTTCACACAATTCATTCGCATCTATAATAATTTTCATATTGAACGAGAAACATGAAAATTTTATTTCAAGCTGAAAAGTTTAACAACAATTGATAGACATTTTTGTAAAATTGAGATCTGTTTTTGCACAGAATCAAGAATCGAACCTTAGCACACGAAACTAATAGCCATCACTCTAACCACTCAACCACCGCCGTATATTGAAATGCATATTTTTAATATTCAACATTTGAATGGATAAAACTGAAAATTTTAATTTGAACATTTTTTAAATAAAAATAGATTTTACCCGCCTGTAATCGAGCTTGAGTCCACAGAACCAACGTCTATCACTCTGACCACTACACCACCGCCGCATGAGTTTTCGGTGCTACATCCATTTTTTATATTAGCAATTTGAATAGAGAAATTAAATTAAAAATATTTCGATCGAACCGAGATATGGAACTTGGGTCTACGACACCAACGTCCATCACTCTAAACACTCGACCACCGCCGCATGTTTTTTTCGTTGCTACATTCCTCTCTTATATTAGCAATTTCAATAGAGCAATAAAAATAAAACTATTTGGATCGAACCGAGACTTGAACAACGTTGGGTCTACCAAACTAACATCCATCACTCTAACCACTCGACCACCGCAGCATGTTTTTTTCGTTGCTACATTCGTTTCTTTTATTAGCAATTTGAATAGAGAAATATGAAAAGTTTCAACAGTAGCTAAGATGAATCAAATTAGAAAGACAAAAATTAATTAAAATTATTTGGATCGAAGAACCGAGACTTGAACTTGGATCTGTTTTTGTCGTTGCTAAATTCATCTCTTATATTAGAAATTTGAATAGAGAAATTAAATTAAAAATATTTAGATTGCACCGAGACTTGAACTTGGATCTACGAAACGAACGTCCATCATTCTAACCACTAAACCAACACGATTCTGAAAGTTTTCGTCAAAATTCCTGATGATTATTTCAGGCGATTTTGTAAAAATTACTTTTGTGTATAAAATGTGTAGAAATAATTTAGCCATCCAATTATCACGTTAAAATTCACTAGGTCATATATTAAAATTTGTAAAAAAATATTATTTGCAAAAATTACTAAATTAAGTTAGAATAAAAAAAGACGTCCGTTTAGAACGACTGTGAAGAAATTAATGGAGATATTTACAATAAATATCTAAAACTGGAAATAAGAAGAACTCAAGTTTGTAATGTCCGTTGAAAACTGCGAAATAAAATCCAAATGACTAGCTGGTCGTGAAATTCTTTTTGTTTTGAATCTTATGAAGGTTAGGTGTAAATGGTAACTTTTCAACCTTCTACAAATATCTAAAATGTTTAACCTCTAAGTAGATGGCATGTCATTTCCTATCTAAAGCTGAATATTTCGTTTCGGCTGGTTGTAACTTTTTGGAGAAATATGCTAGAGGTTCCTTACATTCATTTTTGAATTGCTGGAAGGCGGCTCCGACTGCTGTGCTCGATGCATCAATAGTAGCTGACCGAGCAAATAGCGCAGTGGTTAAAGCTGTGACGTTTGTATCGGGAGGTACCGGGTTCAAATCCCAATAGAGGCGGGATGCAAAAAAAGGATTTTTCATCTCCCGATTACGATCGGTGATTAAATTGAAAACATCTATGACCCTCTGTTGGAATGTAGAACTCATGGGCCGACCCATCGTTCATGTTAGTATAGGCTAGCATGGAGCTATGCAGTGTGCAGATGGCCAATTAAAAGACGGACCTGTAGCCGTGTACAAATAGGGATACTGTTCAGAAGCTTTCAAAGGACATTAAATCCACTAGCCGAACAGTCTCTAAATAATGTATGTATGTGTTGGTATTTATTTAAAAAAAAAAAAAAATAGTAATACTGAACACTGCGTCTTCTAAAGAGTGACCCAAAAGTAATTTCTTGCAGCTCCTGACTTGAGTAACAAAACTATAGTTGCACATTAATCGGCGATAACAATTCAACTAGTTTTGGTACGAAGCGATGGTTAAAATAAACTATGCCAATAAATTGTTGAATTTGTCGAATGGTTATAGGTACTGGAAAATACGATATAGCTTGAAATGTTTCCTCGTATGGGAATATTCCCAAAGGAGTAGTTTTGTGACTTAGAAAGTTAAGCGCTTTAACACCAAAAACGCATTTTGAAGTTTTGATATTTATATTAAAATTGGAAAGCCATTTGTGATCTTCTTCTGATTTCGAAGCTACAAGAATACCATCGAAGTATGAAAACACGAAATCCAGTCTTCTAACTACCTCGTTCATGAGCCTTTGAAATATCTGAGCATCGTTGTGTAAATCAAAAGGTATTCGCGTGAATTAGAATAAGCCATAAGGAATGGTAATGCCCATCTTAGCAATATCATCTGTAGTAACAGGAATTAAATGATATATATATATATATATATATATATATATATATATATATATATATATATATATATATATATATATATATATATATATATATATATATATATATATATATATATATATATATATATATATATATATATATATATATATTGCCTGGCTTAGTCAGTTTTAGAGAATATAGTTCCACCGGTTAAATTCATAAGAAATGTTCTATATGTGCGGGGCAGGGATGGGCGTTTATTGGTGTTCTATTATTTTCTACATTTACGTGTCAACAACCCGTAGATAACGTCACAATGCGTTATTGGTGATAGTTTTATAGAGTGTCCGTCAATGCATTTAAATCTCTTTTCAAAAAGAGTGGAATTTAAAACTAATCGTGCGCAAATACCATGAATCTACTTCAGCGTCATGTTTATCCATTACAAAATTATTAAATTGATCCAGAACAATGACCCAGAACCGTTATAAAGAGGGGCCCACTCTATATATAAAGCTCCCATGGGACGGTATAAAAAAGCTCACAGAAAAATCGCAAAAAACGGCTCAAACAAAAAATCAAATAAAAAGTTTATAACCTTCAGTAAAAATAATCCGAGGAACTTTAAATATAACCGTGTCATAAAATTTAATACAAAAAACGATGGATCATAAGTTTAAGAACTGGAAAGACACCATCAAAATGATCTTAAGTTTGTAGATTGTAGCCCTCATTTTAAAGATGTTGATTACTAAATATACATAGTTTAGGTCAGTCGGCTGAGCTTGATTTGTCAAGAGTAAAATAAGACAGAGATGCCAATTTCAATAGGTGCATTTAAAATTATCAAGGCTGGATCAATACCATCCCAAAATATTCCACTACGTAACTTTGGTATAACGAACATATCGAGTCCTCTCGAGCAATCACCGTAAAAAATTAAAAATAATGATAACGATGGAACAATTATTATTGTTTCCACAAACCTCTATTAATACAAACAACAGGACGACACGTTTAATTAACTAAATTTACAGAGATGTGATCAAAAATCTTTAAAAAATATATAATACACAGACGATTTACATCACTTTGCAACAAATCGATTTCAGACAATCCCAATCGCGACGGTGCTGCCACGAAAACAGCGGCAAGGATTGAACTTTAACTATACTACATATTTTTTGATCTGTTTCATTGCTGTTTTAATAAAAATAACGATTGTTGTGATTAATTAATGAAATCTTTGGTGGTATAAGCATAGTTATGCTCCTTATCCATCCTAAAAAATAAAATCTTTATTTTTAATTAACTTAAAAATATTTTTTGTTTGTTTTTAACACAAACAAATAACAAAAACTGAAAATCGATTAATTTTTGCTATTTTGATGAGTTTTATTTTGGTTTTTAAATTGTTGCTCAAAATAAACTTTTAATCTTTTACAAAGTAAACAATAAAGTATTAAAATAAAATCTTTTGTTTAAAATATAATAAAAGTAAAACACTTAAATTCTTCTTCTTTGAAAAAAAGTAAATACAAAAATAAATTTAGAAAATTTTGACAGCGTGTGTGTATTGTATAAGCCCATGTGTAAAATGGAAAAGGTTAAAGTATGTTTGACAGGTAAGTGGCCGTTGTGGTTTCCTGTCGGGTCATTTACCGATTAAGATCTATAGAGCGTTGGTTGAAAAAAAAGTAATGTCAAGAGCTGAAAACTTTATCATTACAAAACAGGTTTTGTTTAAGAAAGATATAAACACTCTCAAAAACAATTGTGGCAATTGCACCGCCATTAAGGAGTCGACAAATCAAGTATATTGTGACAACTTTTTAATGAATTGAACGTTTGAAGCTTATTTCAATCCTTCCAAAGAGATAATAATTTCCTAAATATTTTCAGTTTTAAAAACCTGTAAAATTTTGAAGGTGGTTTACCAAAATTCATTTTTAGGGAAGTATATATGTAGGTGTGCTTGAAAAACTGAACAGTTTCAAACTCTAATAAAACACTACTGAATTTAGAATACTGATGAATTCTTCAACAGTTGTTAAATCTTTTTGATTAAAGTTTTAATTTCGGATTAGATTGAAGGGATCAACATCAAATATTTCAGTGTCATATTTGCAAATATAATTCGTATTTTCCTGATTACAAACAGCATCATTAAGTTTCTCTGGATACGTTTCACCATCACCATTTTCGTCAACGTCATCTCCCACAAAGAATTGTAATATTGATAATGATTGCTAGTTTTGTAGATGGGTTGCAATCCATCTCTGCCCTTATTCTGTGTTTCAAGGAAAGAAGAAAAGGATAGAATTATAACAGGATAGAATTATAACAGGATTTTTAGGAGGCAACGAAAAGCGAAGGAGAAACTATTTCTTTCACATTTAGAACAGCTTTAAAAATAATTTTTACCTGTGTGAGGTGAGATTTTTTTGAAATGTAGATAAAATGATTGGCCTACCGTCCAAAAATTTGAAGTCCAGTGTCCGCCGAACAGACTTCACATCGCTCTACTACAAATTATTAGGAGTTATTATCATATCATTTCTGAGACGTGGCTAACTGAATGTTTTAAGGCATGGTTTCAGCACCTAACTAAAAGATGGCGAATTACTGACAGCTGCCCAAGTAAACATGCCACGATCCTAAGTGGTCATCGTCGCGGTATATATCACCTCAAACCAGAACCACTAATTCGAGATCTTCAGGTTAATCGATTCTGAGGTACTGCCAGCAATACGTGACGATGAGCAATTACTGATAATTGGTGATTTTAATATTCCGGGTACTACTTGGTTGGATATCGATGGTGTGTTTACGGAATTTTCTATTCCTTTGAAAATCCCTTGGCTACGATGAATTACTTTCCCAACGTTTCAACAACACAAGTTAACCGCACGTGTAACATTCGGGGGAAATTTTTATATCCTGCGAGGATTTTACCGGCTGTACGAGCATCTACTACACGCCGATAATGATAAATATATTTCACAGAGGATGCCTCATTCCCTCCTAAACTAATAATTTGTTTTTGATATTAGAAATGCTGACTACGTTTTGAATTCAATGAATTTTTTTTTTCAATTCAGATGGGCATTTTCTTTAAGCTGGCCAAGATTGGCATGTCACGGTTTGACAATACAACGAACATCGT
The DNA here is from genome assembly GCA_951394425.1 of Tipula unca. Taxonomy (NCBI): domain Eukaryota; kingdom Metazoa; phylum Arthropoda; class Insecta; order Diptera; family Tipulidae; genus Tipula; species Tipula unca. The sequence goes on from OX596380.1 coordinate 79,550,730, forward strand.
AAGACAGGTAGCGATAGGTATATTCTGTCGAAGACTACTAAGCCACGATTTCGGAGGCATGGTATAATACGTTGATTTGGCACTCCTTCAGAATCGTCGCAATAAGCTCCACAAGATATACAGATTACACGGCAATCAGCATTACCCTGCTTCCACTAAAGCTCGTAAGGAATTAAAAATTTTAAACAGTGTAGTTTATAATAATTACGTTCTCCAGATTGATGTGAAGATGTCTTGCAACCCACGGGGTTTTTGGCATTTCAGTAACACTAGAAGGAAGGTTGTTGGAGTTCCCTCTCCTATAATCTTTCATAGTTCCCGTTGAATTTATTTGCTACTTTCTTCGAATCAGTTTATAAACCGTATCATTCAACTATCGTTTACCTCACAAAAAGTCTTCGTTTGTTTATCCAACATTAATAACCTGCACTATGATGGTTTAATGTCCATCCTTATTAGCAACTACGCGGATAGCTTATTTGATCAGATTACTGTTATCTTTAATGAAAGCTTTCTATAAAGCATCAATTATCGTGAGATTGCTATAGTTTATACCATTCCAAAGCTCTTTGAATCAATGGTACATCGATTTTTCTGTGCAACATGGTTTTTTTGAGGAGAGGTCGACTGTTATAAACTTAGTGTCTTTCTGTGGCCATCTTTACAGTACGATTGATTACTAATTTTTCAAAGGCCTTTGAGAAAATTTGCCACACAATACTTATCGACAAGCTAGTGAAATTAAATTCCAACTTACCGAGCAAATAGCGCAGTGGTTAAAGCTGTTTTTGGCTGACGTTTGGATCGGGAGGTATCGGGTTCGAATCCCTATAGGGGCGCAATGCTTAAAGGGATTCTTCATCCTTGATTTTGATCGGGATGATGATGAACACATCTATGGCCCTCTGTTGAGAGTGCAGAATCCATGGGCAGGCTGGCATGGAGCTATACTAGGTATAGATGGTTAAACAAATCGGACCTGTGGTCGTGCGTCCTCGATTTGGCTGGCAACGGCGTAAAGCAAAGATGCAAATGAGTTAACTGCGAAAGATCCGGGAGATCATTGAGCCCCATAACAAGTAGAGATTAAAACATAAAAAAATAAAATAAAAATTCAAACTTCATCCCAGTCAGATTATTGCACACTTACCTTTGAGATCGTTTAAAAATTTTCAAGTTATGTACGAGTACCTCAATGCAGCCACTTGGAATCATTGTTGTTCTCATTTTTCGTAAATGATGTGGTGACTATTTCAAATTCGCAAATTCTCTGCTCTACGTTAATGACATGAAAACATGTACTACAGTTGCCGATATATCAGACTGCTTGATGTTGCAAACAATTCTAAGCAATTTTTGCTGTTGGACTGACAGCACCAACTTAAAGCTATATGTTAGTAAATGTAAGACACTTATAAACATTAAAATCTTTGTGTGTGTTATTTGTTCGACCTGTTTTGGAAGACGCTTCTCAGATTTGGTAACATTGATACCTGTGCCACTCGACCAGAATTGAATCCGTTGAAAGGCAATTTATCTTTGCCCTCCGACGTCTACCATCCATGCATGCTAACGTATATGAAGTCCCATCATATCTTCATCGCTACAATTTACTGGGATTCTCAGCAGCACTCTTCAGTATGTGATATTTTAATTTCGCGTAATAATTGCTCCGAGTCTTTCGCGTCGTCGTGATGGATTTATATACATCTAAAGTGCATCTACGAATAAAAGGTCACGCAGAACTTCGGTCACGTAGAACATGACTTAATAAAATAAAATTCAGAAAAGTATTGGGCACATTCACATTAAATAACAAAAAATTAGATTTAAGTACGATGGATGAAAGAATTTTAAATATTATTAACGTTGAGTCGGTAGATTGGACTCGATATTTAATTGAAAGGTTTGGTGGCGTATGTGACATAAATGATAGATGAAAATGCAAACACACTCAACACTCAGCACACACCATTACCAACCAGAACATCAATTCTCCTACAGTCCAAGCCAAACTCAGTCTGAACCATCAACGATTACAACCTACCAGCCCACACCATCAATATCTAAAATTTCTTTTAAATCATAATCTTATTTTAATAAACAATCGTCCAGGCCTAGATGTAAGTATATTTATTGCATTGATATCGTAAAGAAATCCTGGTCTGCGAAGGTTATAACTAGTTTACAAAATCACACTATGAATTCTCTACATTATCGACATGGTCTACATTATCGATATTCTTTAACAACCCGTATAGACAGTAGTCGGATGCAAAAATTTGTCATTTTTGTCCCACACCAAATATTAACGCGGTCAAAGGGCGTTTGTTTTTCAACTTGTCGTAGTCACCAAAAATTTAGTTCTAATCAATAATGCAGGTTTTGCCAATTTATCTCCTCGCATGCTTTCTATAACCAGATTTGACAAACTTATAATGCAGAACGTAAAAAAATTTCTGTTGAATCGTAAATGCTCACGAGCCCATTGGCAAAATACCATTCGATTTTCGTTCCTGTAATAAACAGAGATAAACCAATTTCACTGATTTCTACACCATGGTATCGCCTCGGAACATATGAGCAACAACAACAACTAAATGTATCGAAATTCGTTTCCCGTAAATTCTTTACACTTGCATAATCTTACAGATAGCACATCCACCAGTTCAAGTGATAAAATCTGAAAATTGTGCCCAACATGAAATGTGCTCTATTTTTTTCATACCGAAATGTTGAAAGTATTATTACTTGTTTGGTTGCCATGATGGTTGTGAGCAGGTTATCGAAGAGAAACCACTTTGATGTGGTATCTGTTCGAAATTGTATATAGAATAAATATGCAGATTTGAGTCATTATAGATATAAAAAAAAAAAATAATAATAAAAATTGGGCGGATTTTACTCGAGCACTCAATGCCACCAAAGGGTCCACGGTGCAATACCCACACATTCACACTAATTTATTCAACCCATTCATCCCATTCACACAAGTACAGTATACCACCTGCGCATTGCATAGTTCCATGTCACCCTACCCTGTACAGTGACATGGAAGATGGGTCGGCCCATGAGTTCTACATTCCAACAGAGAGTCATAGATGTTTTCAATTTAATCACCGATCGTAATCGGGAGATGAAAAATCCCTTTTGCATCCCGCCTCTGTTGGGATTCGAACCCGCTAGCTCACTGGGCTATTTGCTCGGTCATTATTGATATAAGTTCAATGCGCATACGGCAGACATTAACGATACTGCCTTAGAAATCAACGTATATAACTTAAATTCAACTGAAAAAATGAATACGTTCATATTGCTGAAGGTCAAACACAAGTTCCAACTTTTTTAAAATTTTGCGTAAACCACTTAAGGTTGCGTAACAAATCTACACTGCAATACTCTTTAAATTATAATTAAAATTTGATTCAAGCCCATACTAGAATTTTAGCTGGAATTTGACTTTAGAAAACCCACTAACTTTTTGTTCATAATCAGTTGAAATACTAATTTATATTCACTTGTTTAATTTAACTAAAGATTTTGTTTCAATCAAATCTACTTAAATTTCACTCTAAAGTGAAATTAATATTTGACTCAAATTCTTATATTTTAATTTATAATCCAAAATCTTTACGCTATGAGACAAAATATTTTTTTTCAACTCAGTGTTAGATTTTTAGCTCAATTTACAATGAATTCAAATTTTGTTCAAATCAAGTTAAAAATGTTATCTTATTGTTAGTCGAATAATTAATCTATAAAAACTACAGATTTTAGCTCAGATATACAAATCTACCTTGGATTTCACTTTAAAAAATCCACTCAAAATATATAATTTAACATTTAGTAAAATTTAAATAAGTATGAAAAATTTAATTTTGAAACGCGGGTTTTTTTCTCCCACCCTTCTATTTCAATCAGTGTTTTTCATTTGCTAGTTTCCCTTGGTATATTTTTCATGTGCTCGATATTCTGGGAGTCCGTTATATAGAGCAAATGAAGCCTCGTGTGCATTTAGTTCTTGGCACAGTACAAACGCCGTTGCTTAGGAGATGCTAATTGATTTCTCAAAATATTTTAATATTTTAAAGCCAATTTTGAAAGTTCAGCGGTATTGCTAACATCAAGCGGTATTGCTAACATAAGCATCTTTCCAATCCATTACAATTCCAATGGGATTTCTAAATTAGTTTATTTCTAATTCATTTCAAATTCAAAATTTATTTAAGGAACTCTTCAAAATTTGTATGTTTGTAAGAGAGGAGAATAAATTAAGTTAATTTTGTTGTTTTTTACAAGATTTTTGATAGTTTGTAAGATTATGTTTACAGTTGGTAAGATTTTGCAATGAATCTTGGTTTTAGTTTCAACCGATGTTACTTACCTTAAAATTTGACTGGTCTAGCCAAAGTAGGGCGAAGCAGTGTGAACAAACATAGGTTACACGCAAACCGCTGACATCGCAAACTATTTTGATCGCTAATGACCAAATTTGAATTTAGTAGTGGATTTATTTTTGCCCGCGGCCTGTTCAAAACATTCATTGATATATTTAATAGTGGCTGCCCAAACGTCTTGTAATCAGGGATGGGCGAGATAGATTACGCCATGCAGTTTACGGAGTTGTTGACACGTTGAGTATTACGTTGACTATTGAGCAATATGTTTTTGTCAACACCGACAGTTAAGACAACATCAACCATCTACGGTATTTTGGTATTTTGAAATTGAAAGTTCACAGATGCATTAATTTATAAAATAGTGATTCAATTAAGCCCTATCAAAAATAATAATTTGACAGTCTCAGTTTTAAAATATCTACCTATAGTTGTGTAGTCAAAAAACAAATTTTATGAACGTTCAGTTTACAATGTACATACATAGTTCTAAATTTCTTACAACTTTACAACTTTTCTAACCTAACCTAAATTGAATTGAGATTAAAATGCATTGAAGAGATTCTAAAACTGTCCCACCCGAACGTTTTCTTTGAATTGTTTACGTTATCTACGGGTTGTCGACACGTCGATTCAGAAATTAATAGATCACGCGAAAATGCCCAACCCCCTGTTTACCACTTGCTAAAAATTCAAGGTGCTGTCAACATTCTAATAGGTTTGTTGATTAACGTTTCGATCATATGAAGTGCGTATTTCAGATTTAAAAAGGCCAAGTGTTCTTAATTGGCTTTTTTATTTAAATTTTGTAAAGCCACAATACTAAATATAACATTCATTTTCTTGAAAGTTTCTTAAACTGTTCAAACGAAAACAAAAACTCATTTAAATAAAAGTATGAAGTGTCAAAATTTGACAGAAATCAAACTACTAACACAACTTTTCAACATTCCGTGAACTAAAATCGATTGTTCAGCAAGTATTTATTCCTAGAATACACTTTCTAGGAAAGATCAATTTTTTTTTAGTGAAACATTCATATACCAGAATATTTATTCGTTTTCATCATTCCCAGAAATATAGAATAGGGCAATTGGCTATTGTCCCAGATTGTGTATTCCAGTATTTTTATTTGTAAATACATTTTTTTTAAGTTATAGGAATTTTTATTTTGATTTGATAGCTCTAAATGGAGTCTATTATCTAATAGGGATGAATGGAATATCCAGTTACCATTATAAACGATTTGCTTTTAAAAGTTGTTTCAAACAATTCTTAAAACAATATCTAAATTAGTTTTAGTCCTATAGAATTAACAAAACTGAGCGTTGTGGTTCCAAAATTAGAAAAGTTCGTGAACAGCAAATCTCCGTTCGAATGGGACTGTTTTGTGAATATCGGTAATCGCTTTTACCACTTATCGTGGTTTTTCGTTAGGGCATACAAATTTGATTCTGTGCTTCATATATTTTTGCAATTTACCGTATTTCTGCAAAGATCCCATATTAACACTTTGTTTGTGTTATAGAAAAACTAGATTTCTGTTCTAAATGTTTAAAAGTTTTAATCGTTGCTCATTGGTCAACACAATGTTTGTAACTGAATAGAGCGAAACAAAATTTAACATTGATAAATTTAAAACGACCACTACCTACTTAGATCATAAAAATTTGGTTTCTGTTGAAAAAAACTGAGTTTCGATTAAATTTTTAGATTCGTTCAAGCCGCTTTCATGCGTATGAGTCTAAGGTTTATTTGAGCTGAACTCGAGACGAAGCCAACATAATAAAATTAAATTATTTCCATCTCAGTATGAAATACATATTTCAATAATTTAGTTTTGTTATGTTGCCTTCGTCTCGAGTTCGTCTCAAATAAGCTTTAGTCTCATTTGTATAAGAGCGGCATCAATTTCAAATGTTTGTGTTCCGTGCAGCTAAGCTATAGATAATTTCATCTTTTTCATCCATTCATTCAGCGCCCACCACATCATATGCTGCGTGCTTGATGGTTTTCAGTTGAATCTAATTTCCTTTCCAATATGATTATTTCCCTCATATATCGTGAGCTGTATTGCCTAATCTATACCACTTTAAAGTTTAACAAAAATATCGGGATATATGAGTACATATGTACATTCAGTTATTTTAGTTCGACAAAATTATTACAATAAAGGAAGCTGTTTTGCATGAGCAAAATAAGAAAGTCAAGAGAAAAATCAAAACAAGTGAATTACTTATAAAAACGTGTTTATTCACAGATGACGATGTTTGCGAGTACGTTTGTACCTTGTATAGCTTACAACAAAATATTTTTTCGTATCAAATTGTTTTCTTGTTTTGTTTGGAATTACTTTTCCAACATAACTTTATAATTGTTACTGTGTAGTAGAATGATTGTATTCTATGACGTGCTACTGTATACTGAACAATGTAGGATACTATTGTAGTAAAATCATATAATACTATAACTTGTGTTACAATCGTTTTTTTTTCAGTTTTTCAGTTCTCGGTTGCAATAAAAACTAAAAAAAAACTAAAAGCGATTTAAATGTTCTGTGTGCAATTATTACATAAATATAGTTTTTCCAACTTCTTCTAGTTAATATGTATGCCAGCGCCATAAAAATAATGTGAAAAAAGCGTGAATGTATGCAAAGTTATGCAATTTAATGCAGATTCATTTTTTAACATAATGATGATAGCGATTTGTTTTTTATATTTACATATACTTTTTAGTGAAAATGAAACTTTTTTAAACTTACTAATTCGTCTCGAAAAATGTTTTATACGAATTACGTGGAAACATAACTTTTTCCTCTTTCCAAAGCTCTTATTGTAGAGAAAAATTCCATTAAGAATTCCGCACGTCGAAACCTGAGAAATAAATTAAATATATTTACTGCTCGGTTACGTTATTTATGATTGAGTCAAATTTCTAATTCTCTTAATTTAAATCTGGCCAACCAGAAAACACATATTAAACTAACTGCTACAAATCGGTGGGCATGTTGCTGAAATTCATTTTAAAGTAACATTAAGGCGAAAACAAAATATAAAATGTATATCGCTACTTGGCTACAGAAGACGTCATTCATTGCATGAATATTATAATTTGCAACATGAGAGAATTGTCAGAAAATAAATTACGCGTCCAAGCGATAACATATAATTTACCACACCTTGCGTTTATTAGATATCACAGGTAAGTGCATAACCAGTAACCACTAAAGTTAGCATAGTTGTCGATGGATCCTGTGAATATGTGTTTGTGTTGTGAACGTAATGCTAATCTGTATTTATAAACCCACCAATAAACTCTTATTGTTGGAGAAATTTCGAACACGCAGCTACGATTCGACAGGTGATATCAAATAGATGTACATACATCCTGATACTGCGGATTTATTCATTGGCGCAAATTGAAGAATTTTTTTCAGATGGAGATATTATAGGACAAATTTTGTGAATGGCAACCAGATATTTCGCAGCGGGCTACATTAATAAATATTTGATCAACTAAAATAAGTTTGACTTTAGATTTTAGAAGACACATACGCTAAACTATTGACCTCTCCGCCACAATTTCGATTGATGACAACCACGTATTACTCTTTAACCACGGGATATGATATCAAAGGATAACTCTACAAGTATACGAAGTTGGGAATATACCAGCACACAAAAATGACAGCGATTCAAGTGGAATATCAGCAAGTGGCTGACACAATTGGCACGGTTGGAATCATTGATCAAAATAAAAGTGATTTTACTTATATCACTTCGCAGATGAGGGCCCTTTAAAGAGGAGCATTCCAACGCAGCATCTTGAGTGAGGTTAGGTTAGGTAAGGGTGGCCGTCCAGGATGGCCGAGACTTACCCAAAGGCCTACTGATAGGACATGCACCTAACATGGCTTTGTTAAAAGCATCAGATAGCTTGGTTACTAGAACATCAAGCTCCTGTGTAGATGCACGTGGGTTTGGAACCGATACCGGTCCGGTAATGAATTACCCAGAATGGTTCTAAAGCAATCCCAATCAGTTTTCTTCCTATTTCTGAAGGATGGTTTTTTTAGTGGGTTTTGTATCCACTTCGTACTGGGGATAACAATGGTCAGAAAAGGAATGATCTTCGGACACTTTCCAGTTCAATACCCTATCCTTAATAAAATCCGAAACAAGTGTGATGTCTAGCACTTCTTGTCTATTTTTAGTAATAAAGGTTGGCTTGCGCCCGATATTACATATATTTAGGTTAGTACTTAAAATAAAATCAAGGAGTAACTCACCTCGCCAGTTGATATTTGTACTTCCCCAGATTGAGTTATGCGCATTAGCATCACTGCCCATGATGAATCCGACTTTTCGTCTTTGAGCCTCTGTTGTTGCACTACCCAACTTACCTGGTTAACACCTTAACCCGGTCCAGTTGTTTAGCGCCATGTTTTCGCCTAGTATACCACATAAAACATGGTGTACCAGTTGCCCGGTGGTGACCACGGGGAGGTAACATGCACACTTGTGGAAGCTGCATGATACCAACAAGTACCAACTTGATTCGTGTTAAAGAATATTAAACATTTCGGGAATTACCTATTTTCATTTTCCATCAGTACATCCATTGAAAAGCTGATAAAATTTTCGTTTAAATAAGATGTAATGATTATTATAATTCGAATAACTCTTATTTAATAATTTGTCAAAATTTTTAAATTTCAAATTTACTTAACATCAGTAAATATTTTTTAACTGAAAAATAGTTTAAACCCTTAGCGTTCAGTAAAACTAACTACATACATATTTGTCAAAGTTGCAACATTACGTTGTCTAAAAAAAGGAAAAGATTACAATAAAAATTCCATATTACACACAAGTTTGTACCAATTTTTGAATTAAATATTATTATTTACAAATATTAACAGTAAATTCTTAAAATAATCACCGTTAATCGCTACGCATTTCAAACACTTCTTCCTAAATCAATTGGGAACTATTGCGGGCCAAAAAATAGGTCTTTCAATGGCAATTCATTGCCTTGGAGATCTAGTATCACCATTATGCATGAACCACATATATACATATGTATGTACAGCGCAAATTTCTTAATGAAACTTCCAAAATTTGTTCTTCAAATTTTTTCTTAAAAAAATTCAATCATTTATCGTTCAATCGTTCTGGAAGTATGATCGCTCCCAGTAATTCATCGCCAAAAATGCCACACCATCCATACCTTTACTGTAAATTTATTTCGATAATGATTTACAATTTTTACATGAGGATTACTTTGATGACCAAAAATGTGTGTTGTGTAAATTCATACATCAGATTAAAAGCAGCTTCGTCAGTAAAAATTATCTTCTTCGGGAACTGAAAATCTTGAATTTGCTGCCCCATTCATAAAAATGTTGACTTTAGGATGGAGATCTACATTTTTAATATGTCCGTGCACTATGAATTTTGAAAGGCCGTCAGAATTACGTCCTCATGCTGATTGGTAAGTCACTCCGATTAACTGTGAAAGAGCAGTTTTGACCAAATTCCAATCTATATTAGCAAAACTGTTATCGAGTGGCAATGTACGATTTGTATATTGATCTTGATATATCCGCCGAGCACTCGTTCGGGCTCCATTAGTATCGTACACAACGTAAACCTTATCAGCATGTTCACTAGAGGTATATGAAGAATTCATTTTTTAATAAATTTAAATTTAAATAACTCTTCTTCTTAGTGAACTTAAATCACTAATTAAAACATAGTTTCCAAGAAAACAAAATTTTTTTTTCAAAAAATCATTGGTTACTGAGAAATTTTGCGTAACGGTAAATATTTGTAAATTTATTTCAAAAATTGGTGCAAGCTTATGTATAATAAAACAAATACGAAACTTGGACATTTTTATTGGTTTTAGACAACGTAATGTTGCAAATATGCCAAATATGTAGATAGCTTTTCTGAAACATATATTTTTTGATTTACATATTAATTGTTTTATAATTTTCCAGGAATATTTACTGCATCCGAATTTTGTAAAATGTTAGATCAAATTGAGGTACCTTTGCCACAAGCAGTGAAAGCTACTCAAGACGGAAGATGTTGTGGTCTTTTTTATTACCATCAATAAGCGACGCGACGTTATTCTTTTACAATTCATCCACGTTAGCTACGACAATTTATTATCTCACAGCTTTTTATCACCTAATGTGAGATAGCACCACAGAATGACCACCGAGAAATTACATCAGAAAAATATTATTTATAAATGTCAAATATTATTTATTTCAATTGCAAGGATATTTTTAGTGCTGCCAAATAGGTATAGTTTCTGTCATTTGTCGTATCACATCATATGAATCGACTAAAAGAATAATAATTTATACTTGAAGTGATGTGATAGTTATCACATCACATGAAGTGATGCGACTATTAGTATTAAATGCTGATGGCATTTTTCTTGTTGGATAGATCGTCCGGAAAATTAAATTCAACAATTTTGATATGTTCCTACACTGAGTATGAAGACATTATAAAATTGTATCTGCAAAAAAACAAATAATTTTATTTTAAAATACGAAAGTTATATGTATTTTAAAACAGACAGTCCACGTTGGCCCACCCTCGTATGTCACTGTATTTGTGACTCGATGTTATTCAAATATGGGTTATTGCATATAAAATTCCTAATGGGGAGTGATTCAATAGGAGGTGTACGATTTGTATTTTATGTCGTTTTCGTGCTGTTAAATTTTATTAATTTTTTTCTGTACAGTTGTAATTTATAAAATTGGGAAATTTATTATAGAGAGTTCAAGAACGTCTTAAACTAATGCACATTTGTTATCGAATGTAACATGCCACACAGCATGTGACGCAATTAGTTTGTTTCGATCCCTATTTTCTGAACGTGTTATATACGTATACTGAACGTTGTGTGAATAGTCTGGATATTGCGATTTAACGCGATTTAAACTTTATAGAATGAAGCCGAGGAGTACATTTGCCTGATATTGTATGAACTTTAGAACTTGCTTTACTTTCTATCGGTTTGAAACCTAAATTAGTCGCTAACATGCTCAATAAATATTTTGCCACTGTATCAAATCACACTTATCCACAGTGTAGATTGATGAAAAAATTGCATAAACTTGATGAAAAAAATTAGGGCTGCTTTGTTTTTATTTCTTAACATTTTTCAATGGTTGCTCACAAAATTGAGCGTACACTATGAGAAAAACCATAATTTCCTAAATAACAAAAATAAATGCTTCAAATTAATTATCATTTATTACGATTTATAAAAAAAAATCACCTCCTTTAAAAATAAACTATCAAAAAAAAAAATTAAAATAAATAAATCAGTTCAGTATAAATTCAAGTTGAAAATAAAGTACATATAAATTTAACACAATTAAGCGTACACTTATTATTATTAAAAATTCAAATTATATATTGAAAATTAATATTTCGTATGGCCTCCTTTGGCAGCAATAACTGCATGTAAACGTCTCGGCATAGATTCCACCAGATCTTTTGCGTAGGTTTCCGAAAAATTGGCCCATTCTTCAATAATCTTTTTCTTTAAATTTGTTTTATTGGTTGGGTTGCTACGCGCCACTCTAATTTTTAATTCCCGCCACAAATGCTCAATCGGGTTTAAATCCGGTGATTGAGGTGGAGTTTTGAGCTGGCGGCGTATATTGTACAACATCCATTCCCGGACCAAATGTGAAGTATGCTTGGGATCATTGTTTTGTTGATAGTAATAATTGTCCGACAACCCCAATTTCTCTGCAGTCGCAGCAACGTTTCGTTTCAACAAATCCAAATACTGGGGTTTCTTCATTATGGTTTCGATAAATTCAAAATTGACTAATCCACACGCAGTCATTGAACCCCATAACATTACCGATCCTCCTCCATCTTTAACAGTTGGTACTATATTGTTTAAGCTAAATGCTTCATTTGGTTTTCTCCAAACTGTTTTGCGGCCGTCAGAGCCAAATAAATTTATTTTGGTTTCGTCCGTGAAAATGACGTTGTTCCAAAAACTTTGAGGCTTACTAACGTACTCTTTCACAAACTCAAGGCGCTTCTTTATGTTTGCTTTCGATAATAATGGTTTCTTTCTTGCAATCCTCCCATTTAAATGATTTTTCCGTAGAGCTCGCCTTACGGTATCGGTCGATAATGACTTTCTAATGACTTTTGCTATTTTTAAAGTTATCTTAGAAACACTCGCCTTTCGATTGGCTTTGATTTCCCTTACTAACATCCGCTCGTCGTACGCACTAAGTATTTTTTTCCTTCCTCTACCATTTTTATTTTCTACGGTACCTTCATATTTCCATTTGTTTATTATTTTTTGGAACGTAGAATGGCGTCAGCCCACGATTTCTCCTATTCGTCTTAGCGATTTACCCTGGCAAGCCAGTTTAACTTTTATTTTCCGGGTTGATAAATCCACTTCACTCCTCATTGTGATATATTATACTTTTTAAAATTTAAATGTGCACTGGGAGGGTACTTGTCAGGAAATGAAATTAAAAATGTATTTATTAGGTAAAATACTTACTTAATCGATAATAATAAACTTGAAAAACCGGATTATTATGAAAATTATCCGTATTGCATATAACGGTACGCTTAATTGTGTGAAATTGAAATGTTGTGTATTGTTTTCTATATTTTTATGATGACTTGTTTCATTTTTTAATTTTTTTTTTTTTGAACAGTTATGTTTAGGAATAGGTGATATTTTGAAATAAATAAAAAACGCAAATAAATTGAAGTACTTGTTTTTAATATTTGACCGTCCTGTTGGAACCACATGTCAGCAAGATTAATGCCAGCTAATCGAGGTACGAAAAAATATCTAGTCATTTCCCTATACCGCCCACCATTGACAGTAACAAATAAGAAAAGACATATAATCAATGACTCCGCCAGCCCATAAAGCGCACCAAACAGTAATTTTCTGTGGATGTAATGGTGTTTCGACTAAAGATTGTGGATTATCCTCACTCCAAATGCGACAATTCTGGTTATTTACGTACTTCTTCAACCAAAAATGGAGAACAAAATTTTGAATGAAAATTCAACAGGAATATCAATTTGTGCTTCAGTCCATTTGCCGAATTAGCGGCGCATACGATGGTTGTTTGGCTTTAATTCGTGCAAAAGTTGAATCTCGAACGCTTTTAATCCAAGATCCTTTCGTAATATCTTCTATAAAGTGGGAGGACGCAACCCCAGTTGCTGAGAACGGCGACGAATTAAATGATTTGAATCTTCTTCAATGCTTTCCTGTACAGAGGCTACAGCTTCTTCAATGAGCACTGTTCGGCGTCTCACGGGATGGACATTATCATTAAGAGTAAAGGTGGTCCGAAAACGATCTAATGTTATTCGAATTAGCCGCTCGGAATAACGATTATGTACGCCATAAAATGAACGAAGTGCACGATAAGTTTGACGAACAGAACCATTATTTTGATTTTATTTTAAATTTTAACAATTTGCTAGCGTTGCTCTAATGTAAGTCTATCCATAATGATATGTCAAACAAAACTAAACAAAAGACAACTATCAGCTGTTAAATGGGTTGTCAAATAAAGCAGTGTTGCCAACTCAAATTTGTGAACCTCTAAAAAAAACAGCCTTTATTTGTCATTGCTGTTAAGTTATTTATAATTACATATTCAGTACCTACGTGTAATCTGTTCAAAATGGGCTCTTGTCAGAGTCTAGGAGCACTGTTTGCTCTTACCACACCATAGTTACACCCTTTAATCTACTACATATTTGTAAATAGTTCATGGTGAAAAACAATTTGTTGAGAAAGTAAAATACTACGCAGTGTCACAAAATATGAATCAGGAGTCAGGTAAGATTTGTGACACGCAAACAAGAATATTCTTCGTAAGCAAATACAATATCAGTAGTAAATCTGCTATTCTAACAAAGTTTAAAAGTACAACATGTATGTACAAGCTATATGTTTGCATACATGCTTCATTCTCATTTATGAATTGATTTGAACTTTAATTCTCTCCTCATGTAATTCTGTACATATGTACATACATATACTCGAACTATGCTATGTTCTATGTATAGCAAGCAGTTTTATATGGAGTTTTGATTTTTTTTTTTTTTCGTAGTATGTTCAGCTTTAACCTACAGCTTACACAAAAGTAAAATTATACAATTTTTTTTAATTAAGAAGCCACAAAAAAATAAACATACGTAATTTTAAATTTTATGTTCACAAGCACAAATATATTTGCTTCTTCGTTTTCGTTTTTTTTTATTCTTTTAATTTGGTTTTTAGTTTTCTTTTTGGGTGTGTGTGTGTGTATAATGTATATGCTTTTGGATAAACCATGTTTTGTGAAACGGAAAAATAAGGAAATGAATAAAAGAAAACTTTTATTTTTTGTTTGTATTGTCTTTCCCGAAAGAAGGGTATTACTAAGAAGAAATCTTTGTCTGTTTTTTAATACAATATCTAAGTTTTAAAATTAGAATTTATGTGTCTTTAAGGAACTCGAGTTGAGATTTTTTTTGTGACCTCATTTAGATAGTCCTTATTTTGCAGTTGTAAAACAAAAAGTTGGTCTTGGAACTGTGGCATAACGAAACGAATAGAATGTATGTACTCGTATATTTGAATCACCATCGCTGGAGATTCAATTCATATAATTATAAAGTATACATTTGTAGCCCAGTTACACAGCTTGCACTATACATACATACATTGTATTGTATAATATTATGAATAATTTCGTTTTAATATTGAATTCTGTATGTTGTTCGTTTATCATAATTAAAAACATATAAATTAAATAGTATTTTATACCAAATGTGTCATGCAGTTTAATGATTTTGTGCCAAACAGAAAAAAAAACAAAAAAAAACTGACCGAAAAATGTTGGTTTATACTTTTATATTCTTGACGGCTGATGTTGATTTGATTATTTTCTATATATAGGGATTTTTAATCTATCAACACAAATTCATATATGTCTGTAGAACCTGTCAATCATATTTTAAATAACATTTAGGAATTTTGACAAACACAAAAACTATATAAAACTAAATGGAACATATTATGTAATATAAACTCGCCGTTTACGCTACAAATGACATAAATATGTACCATATGCACTGTACTAACATGACAGATAGCTGGTTTTGTGCGCCACAAAATTTAATTTCCAAATGTATTTTGACATATTTTAAAAATTGTGTGACTGGATTGAAATTAAAAAAAAATTGTTTGTATAGGTTTTGTATTCAACATTCTGGTTTATAGAATTAAATCTCTTTAACTTATTGGGCTAAAATTTCACCAACTGAGCGTAAATTTAAATAACATAATTTTGTTGGGACGGAAATCGAATTTGAGCAGAATACTGTTCTATGTATGTTAGACGAATCAAAAATTGATATAATTATGTCTAATCGTATTTATAGACAATTCTAGATTCAGATTTTGCACTGACAAAAGGACGTGAAGTAGGACGGAGACCTATGCGATTCTAGGAATGGATGAGAAAAGCTACATGAGAAGTTCGGCTGTTTCCGTATGTATATATGCTGTGCTTTATATTTAACCGTTAAATATGTACTAATGAAAAATATTTCCTATTGAAATGTACCATTTACTGAAGACGAATTAGAAAACAAATTAAAATCAATTAAAAGGGCTTATGACGAAGCTATAAATATTAAAGCTAGAACTGAGGCGAGATATGGAGTAGAGCCATACAAAGATTTGCTGGAAGTGCTATTTGATCAAGAACGTCAGCATGAGCAGTCAAAATATGAAAGAAATACATCTGGTATTGGCAGTAAACCACTTATAATTCGAATTGAAAATAACAAAACTATGCAATATCTTCAGATAACACGTTATCAATATTTTCATCGGATATTACTGGTACATCGAGTTCGGCCTCGCTAAACAGTACCACAAAATCGTAGTTCCAAAATTCTAATGCCAAACATACTACAATAACAGGTTCAAACTCAGCCACATCACAAATCAGGTAATTGTTTAATTCAAGTAGATAAATAGTTTCAATTCCGTTTTCAAATAAAACCACAACTCATCTATTGAGCCGTTCTGTTCGGCTTCCGATTCGATATTAGTCCTAAGATTTTCATTTTCTTTTTCATCCCCTCGGATTGTTAGCAATTATATGTGAATTATGTAACATGCTATGATAATGTTTTTAACAGTTTCATCACAGTTTTCGGTGAAATGCTATAAACTTCGAAACCGACATTTCATCAATCCGAAGGCATACCCGTCGTTGAGTTTAGATGACAAGTGAACTTTATTAAATTGCTTTTGTTGGTCAGATAAATCTCCTGAGTTCTTGTATCGAAGGATATGCCGAATCTCCCTATAAAATTGTATTATTGGTGTGAAACAATATGGAACTCCTCAGTACTCATGCGCCATATACCGAGCCGGACTCACGACAGTAAACTTCCACACATTTTTATTTCAATCTACCACCGATCACCAGGGATGGTGGTAGATTTAAAGTGACTTGGCAATGTTTTGTATCAACGTCGACAATTAAGAATAAAAAACCTATGAACCTACGAACTCGAATGAACCAGTTCACAGTTATATTTGTAAAAATTATTATACGAAGAAACTAACCTAACTTAATTTTTTGCAGAGGAGATAAGTAAGATTAAATGCATTGAAAGATGTTTTAAATCTGTCACCATCAACAACAAAGTTTAGAACTAGTGTACAAAAACACATTATGAACTGTCTACATTATCGACGTTTTTGATATAGTCTCTGTGTTCTATACGGGTTGTGGTGCGGTAATAAAATATGGCTAACCAACTTGTCATCTATAATCCCTCACTAAATAGTAACGCGGTCAAAGGACGTTGTATCTCAATTTGTCGTAGCCACCAAAAATTTACTTTTAATCATAATGCATGTAATGCCGATTTATCTCTCTGCATGCTTTTTAAAACCAGATTTGATAAACAAATAATGCAGATTGATAATATAAAAAACTAAATGCATCGAAACTCATTTCCAGTAAATCCTTTACACTTGCAAAATTTTACAGGTAACACTTACACCAATCTTAGTGATAAAATCTGGACATCAACATCAAGTGTTCTCAAACTTTTCCATCTCGTATGTTGAAAGCATTATTACTTACATTGGTTGCCATGATGGTTGTGAGCACGTCATCGAAGAGAAGCCACATTGTTGCGATAACTGTCATATAAATCAAAGTATATACTCAAATTCAACTCATTGCTCAAGTTCACCACAATTTCTAATTTTGCTTAAATCACTTAAGATTTTATAATTAAAATTTGATTCAAGCCCTTACTAGAATTTTAGCTACAATTTTACTTAAGAAAATCTACTCAACATATTTCAAAAGCTATTCAAATTCAAAAACGATTAAACAAAATTTCAAATGCGTTTAAATGTTGTAAAAAACGATTAAAGATTTTTTCTCAAATTCTATTGTAGAATTTTACTTAAATATATTTAAATATTTGGAAGTCATTATGCAAATTGAAATATGGGTAAATATTTATAATTTAAATTGCACTCACATTTTATTGAAATCTATACGATAAAAAGTTTATTAAACGCGTTTAAGATTTAACTCAACTCCAAATACAATTCTACGTTGAATTTCACTTTAAAAAATCCACTCAAAATATATAATTTGTCTCTATGGTGTGCTCGGTATTGTGGGCAACCATTATACACCAAAGGTAGCTTCATGTGCATATAGGCTTTGACACGGTACTTAACGTCGTGATTAGGGGATGCTCATTGATTTCCCAATAGCAAATTTAAAAGTTCAAAAGTATTGCTAACATCAAGCTTTATTCTAGATTTGCCGAATTGTGTTGCATAATTAGTTGTTTTAGATTCTTTCAATTTTATTTAAGTTTAGGTCATTAACGCTAGTTCAAGTGGTTATTCTTTGAAGATATGATTTTTTCCGTTTCATTACAGTTTCAATACGGCTTTTTAAATTACTTTATTTCTAACTTCCTTCATTCCAAATTCCAAATTTATTTAAGGAACTCCTCAAAATTTGAATACTTGACAATCAGAGGAGAACAAAAGGAAGAATGAATGAAAATAATTTTGAAGTTTTTTAATAGTTTACAAGATTCTTTTTGGAGTAACGGAGCAAGCACTGTAAACAGCGTACGTCACACGCAAAACGCTGACATCGCAAACAATTTGCAAACTTTGATCGCTAATGACAGAATTTGATATAATAGAGGATTTTTTTTTACTTTCTATAATATATATTTTAAAATTGGCTGCTCATCCGATTTATAACAGGGATGGGCGAGGTAGATTACGCCATGTGATTTACACAGTTATGACACATATTAGGTAAATTATTGAGCAATATTTTTTGTCAACGTCGATAGTTAAGACAATATTAACAACCCACGATATTTTTGCATGTTAAAATGTGCATACATAGTTCACCAGTTGTATTAATTTATAAAATAGTGCTTCAGTTAAGCCTTATGATTTTGATATGTATAACAGATTAACAGACAAAACTAATTTGGTGAATATTCAGATTACAATGTACATAATTCTAAATTTCTTAAAGATAGATTATGAAAATTTTTTAATTTACAACTTTTCTGTGCTGGGATGTCCTATCATCACTTCGATTCGGTTCGATAGACATTTGTGTCCTTTGTTTTACGAACAAAATTATATTCTACATATTTCGCAATTTATATTGTGATCATAGCCAACTCGATTCATTTTATTTCTATAAATTGATCGGTTGTCAAAGCGTCAACACCTTAAAATTAAATTAAAAAGCGTCAACACCTTAAAATTAAATTAAAATTAAATAATAAAAGTTAAATTAAATTAAATTAAATAATAAAATTAATTTGAATAATAAATACAATATTTTAAATATTTTATGCTAAATAGTTTAGTCTAACTTTTCCATTTTGTGTGTGTATAAATAAACATTTCCCGCCATTTTTGCTACAAGTGTACATCATGTCGACAGCCTGTGCTATGTGCTCCTCCAACATCACCAAGGGGCGTTTCCCAGGCGTAAAGTGTAGTGGCCCATGTGATAAGTTTTACCATGTTCGATGTGCCAATATTAATGATGCTCTATTACGTGAAGTTAAAAATCGATCTGTAAACTGGTTATGTGAAACTTGCCGTGTTGAATCTAGCCAATCTGTTATTGACAGCGAGGTTTCTGATACTGAGTATGATGTGAGTCTTACAGATATAATGAAACAATTAAAAAAAATGGAAAGGAAATTGTCTGCATTGGAGAAACTTAAATCTGAAAACGAAGCCCTCACATTAAAAATTAAACATCTGGAGTACTCTATACACAATTCGAAGCTTAACTCATTAGAAGCAGATATGGATAAACCGATTCAACTGCAAAATGCCACCAGCATTTCAATCAGTGGGCTACCAGCGGTACATGGGGACATTCATAGTATGATTTTAAATACCATCAGTAAAATTGATAAATCCATCCAGGCAGATGATATCATATCCATCGAAAATGTTCGAAAACGAAATATTAACGCAACTTCTAATTCAAACACTAGCACATCAGTTTTGCACAATATTTTTATTGTTAAACTAAAAACAGTTCAAACACAACAATCTATTTTATCGCAAATGCGTAAAATTAAAACACTATACACCAAGGATCTGGATGTTATTTTGCCCCTAAACCACCCGGTCCAGCGAATTCACATTATGCAGCGGCTATCCAAATTTCAAGCTCGACTATATCATAAGCTAAAAGAATTAAAACATAATTCAAATAGAAATACTTATGGTGTAAATCGGGTTAGATTTACCTACGAGAATCAGCTGATTCCGATGCCCTGCGCGTTCATTCAATCAACGATTTATTTCGTCTACGTAGCAGTCATCGCATTAGATTCTGGAAAACGCTAATGCTTCGCACGTGGTTGCTGTATCTAGAAGTAGTAAAATTGTTAAGTATTTCATTTCTCTTACCTTTTCAAGTTCAAATTTTAATTTTTTTGTGTATGTCACGGATGATTTTTGTTTTATTTTTACTTTTTGTTATTGTTTTTGACAGATTTAATTTTTTATTTATAAATTTTTATTTCTTTATGTTGGTAATATTTAATCAGCTGTATAATGTTTTGGATGTATATATTAGAAGGTTTTTTTGCGTGTTTTTAGTGCGTTACACCTACTTTAGTTTTTATGTTTTCATACTTGATGAGTAGTAACTTTAGTGTATTTCACCAGAATATTCAGAGTTTAAGGTCGAAATTGGTACGACTGTGTAGGATGACAGTGACGCAGTCTCAATGCTGTGTTAAAGTTGAGAACAGGCTATCGACAATTTTTGCAGTTAACTCGGGTGTTCGGCAGGGAGATGCTCTGTCCCCGATACTCTTTAATCTCATGTTGGAGTACATCTTTCGTAAAACTGAAACACCTCAGCGCAACATCTTATATCGCCAGTCCAATCAAGTGCTTGCATATGCAGATGACATATGCGTGATTGGACTGAATAGCAACGGAGTGAAAGAAATACTTGATCCGCTTGTAGAGTTTTCTGCTTCTGTTGGACTCCAGATCAATGAGTCCAAAACGAAATACCCGATCTCCGGTTTTAGAGACAATGGCACACCAGATTTTAGTAGTGGCTACCACACGTTTGAGGGAGTGAGGAGGTTCAAATATTTGGGCTCTCTTATCACTCACGATAACAGTGTGGGTGAGGATATTAAAGTGCGGCTGGCAGCTGGCAGTCGTTCTTTATATCCTCTAAGGCCACTGCTAAAATCTAAACACTTATCAAGTGCCGTGAAGCTTTACAAAGCGTTGATCAGGCCCGTTGTTATGTTTGGATGTGAAAGTTGGGCGCTGACGGATGAGTACGAGAGATGGCTCCTTACATTTGAGAGAAGAATCATGCGTGTGATTTACGGCCCTAAACGCGAAATAGATGGTACATACCGAGCTCTGTACAATTTCGAGATCAGAGATCTGATGAAGATCCCCGATATTGTACATGAAGTTAGATCTCAGCGAGTACGCTGGCTCGGTCACGTTCTGCGTGCTGATCCGGAACGAATTGTGCAGCGATCTCTGAAAGGAGAGCCACCATATGGTAGGCGCAGAGGTCGTTACAGGCACGATGGCTCCACGATGTGGAGAACGACTTGGCCTCTTCAGATTGTCTAAGACAGTATGAAGACCAAGCTCAGGATCGAAACCGTTGGAGCCAGATTGTTGATTCAGTAAGGGGCCAGTAATGGCCTTTAACACTGTTATTATTATTATTAGGTCGAATTTTGATATGTTTAACGTGTACCTGTGTAGCCTAAGTCATCAACCAGATTTAATTGTCGTCTCTGAAATATGGATTTATTCACATGAGTGCCCAGGTTATAACTTGCCAAATTATTGTTTCGTGGCTTGCTGCAATGATGATTACAGATCAGATGGGGTTGGTGCTTTTGTACATAATAATTTAGTAATGAATTCTTTTCGGTGTTATAATTGGTCTACAGCTGATGTTCTTACTTTAGATGTCAAATTAGGCAATCTTGGTTGGACCTTTGTTTGTATCTATAAGTTTTGTAATAGTGATATTAATCTTTTTTGCAGAGACTTGGAACGGTTACTGCAAACAACTAGGGCTAATAACATGGTTATTTTGGGTCATATTAACATTAACTTATTAGACAATAATGCATCTTATAATTATCTGACCTTGCTGGCTTCTTTTGGCTTTCTTAGCCTAATAAATGATCCTACCAGACTATTGTCATGTCTTGATCATGTTTTTGCCAAGTCCCATATCACATTTAATTTTGCAGTTGAAAACTTACCGATTCACCTCTCTGATCATAACCTTATCAAACTACTAATTTCGTCATCTCCGAAGTGTGCAGCCCAAAGTGCCTGTACTTTAGATAATTCAAGGATAGACTATGATCAACTTATTTTATATCTGCAATTCGAATCATGGGATGCGGTCTATTGCGAAACAAATTGCAAGGTTGCGTTTATGGTTTTTCGAAAAATGTAAAAGCAATTATAAAATCGATGAAAACTCGTTATTATAAAATGAAATTCGAATCGGCACGTAACAATTCTAAGCTTACATGGCAAATTATTGATGATGTTTTGGGTAGAAATATAAAAGCAAAACAGATTGCAGATATCTGCAAGCATCAATCTGATACAATTATTACAGATTCTCAACAAATATGTACTGAGTTCAATACGTTTTTCCTAAACGCCCCTTTAGCCATTAGCTCTGGTTTCGTAAATGCTATTTCAGCTGCTAATCATAGTGAATTTAACCGTTATATCTATGGTACGTTTACATCACCTAGCACGTCTTGTTTTTTTGATAGAATTCACGCCATGGACATCTTGTCTGAAATAAATAAATTAAAAAACAAGCCTTCTAAAGGTATCGACGGCATTGATAATCTAGTAATTAAGAAGTGTTCCTGGTATCTAATAGACGTATTGAAGTACCTATTTAATTTAAGCTTAGATACTGGAATATTTCTTGATGTTTTGAAATTAGCAGTCGTGGTTCCAGTTCATAAAAAAGGTGATGTACTGCAGTTGAACAATTATATACCGATATCGCTCCTAAGCACATTCTCCAAACTATTTGAGAAAATGATTAAATGCAGACTAATTAAGTATTTAAATAAAATTAATTTCTTGCATCCTAATCAATTTGGTTTTACAACAGGTAAATCTACCGAACAAGCGCTATTGCACCACCTAAGTCATGTTTTTTTAGCTATCAATAATTCCCAAAAACCTACATCATTATTTCTCGATATTTCAAAGGCGTTTGACACTGTTGATCATTGTATACTTTTAAGTAAATTGTTTAATTTGGGTGTAAGAGGTAAAATTTATAATTGGTTCAAAAGTTATATTAGTAATCGTCGCCAAGTTGTTAAAATAAATGATACGATTAGTGACCCCGGTAATTTGAGCTGTGGCGTTCCTCAAGGCTCAGTTCTTGGACCATTATTATTTATCATTTATATTAACTCTGTTTTTGAGAGCAACCTCTTGGGCAATGTGATCGCATTTGCAGATGACTTAGCTTTGTGTTATACATCTACAAACCCCAGAGGAGGTTCAAATGCTTACTGCAAACCGATTTAGCCACTCTCATCAAATGGTTTTACCATCACCGCCTTACAGTGAGTGATAAATCCAGAATTTTGCATTTCGGTCGTTCGTTCCCTGTCCCTGTGAAGTACCACATCGAGCAATGTACGGGTAGCCTTTGTTCATCAAAATGTTTTGAATTGGTGTTGGTGGATGAATTTAAATACTTAGGTATCACAATTGACTCCCAGTTGACCTGGAATTCTCATCTTACCAATGTTAGGAAGAATGTTATTATTTCTATTTATAAATTCTACCACTTACGCCAAATTTGTCCACAGTCAATTTTGAGAAATTTATATCATGCCTTAGTTGAATCAATAATAATGTATGGCATCACAAGTTGGGGTGGGATTTATTTTTCTAGAATTGAGGCTCTGTATATTGCTCAAAAACGTATTATTAAACTAATTTATCGCCGTCCTTCTACCACTGCAACAATTCCACTGTTTCGTGAATTAAACCTGTTACCTTTGAGATATTTGTATGTGTATAAAGTTTTAAAAATGTTTTTTGTCCGCAGTGGTAGTTTTCATTTTCGCATATCTCATACACATAATATAAGAAATCCAAACATTTTTTCAAGGCTGCGTTGCAACAGTGAGGGGTTTAGAAGATTTTACTTATTTATGGCGCCATATTGGTTTCATAAATTACCCATAGAAATAAAGCTCATCCCTACTCACCGCAAACATTATTTCGAGAGTGAGGCCCGTAAGTGGTTGATGAATATTACCAATATTGAAACTTACTTTTAAATAGTAACAATTATCTCTCTGTGACATTTAATCTATTTTAGTTTAATTTATTTAATTTATTTCATTTTTAATGTATTTTAATTATTAACTATATTTGAACTTGTGTTTTTTGTTTATATAAGCTTTTTGTAACGTCCCAACCAATCATAGTTTTGCTTTTTTACTTTTCCACTTTGTAATTTGCTCCACTACAGGTTTAACTTACCTACACGGAGCTATAACTTTATTTCCTTATATTTATGTTTAAGTTTAATATTTGTAACAATTTTATAAAATTTCACTTGGAAATAAAGATAATGATAATAATAATAATAATAATAAATTCATTCGATAAAATATCACCAATATTTTTATTTTCGATGGCAAGTGAAAAGAGGAAAAAGAGATAGTTTGCAAATTTATTCTAACAAGCTGAGATCGCAATAGAAAAAACGTAATTCAAAAAACGCAATGGGGCACAACTTTGTTCGTAAAAAACGAGACACAAATGTCTCTCGAAGCGAATCGAAGTGATGATAGGACATCCCAGCACTGATCTAACCTAAATTGAATAGAGATTAAAATGTATTGAAAAGGATACCGTAGTTTAGAACTAGTTCACTAAATCACTCTATCAATCGTCTACATTATCGACGTTTTCTACGAATTGTTTACATTGTTTACGATCTCTACGTTTGCTACGGGTCGTCGACACGTTAACGTAGAAAATAATAGATGACGCGTAAATAATATTCACGCCAGATATTCCACCTATTACTTCGAACGAAATAGTTTGTTTAATCATTTGAGCTGATCATGGTCAGTGTGTGATGGATGGTTTAGGAAACATACCATAAAAACAAATGGAGTTCCTTTTAGGTTTCTGCTTTTGGATGGCAACCATGATTTTGGCCTGGGTACGTATCCGATGACTAGTATAACTTTATTATAAACAATTCGGAATTCAAATTAAATATATTTGCATAATTCAGATTTTTGTTTTAATAAAATATATATTTAATTGATTTTTCAATGATTGAACAAAATCTTACCTATACTAACGATATAACGGTTTCTCGAGAACACCGGAAAGATTTTCTGAAGTCCTCGTTTCTATATATATCTATCGCCCGAGTTACGTCTTTCGACCTCCACGAAGCCATCTCCATTCACCACCACCATCATCATCATCATCATAATAATACATATTATAAGGAATATAATTCCTGCATAAAATGATAAATTTGTTCACGTTTTACATATGTGAAATCATGTGAATCGGAAGAATTTGATGAGGATGCCGTTGCGCAGAGCTTAGCAATTCTACATTTATATGTTATTTGTAGGTTTCCGATAGAAGAGGACAATATGGTACAACCCATCTATTATCTGTTTCAATACCGTTCTGGTAACTGTTTTAGTTTATTACACACGATATAGGGTTATCCACCAACTCCTGTAATAGTATCCGATAATAAGTCTTTGGGAAGGTGTTTAGTGCATTTACCATTTTTCATGGATGATGAATTGAGGTTGATGGCATCACATGGAGTATGTATCATGTTTGTCGTTACAATCTGGAACAATTCTGGATCACTGTTTCATCTGGGATTTCTGCTGATATACCTTGATCGATTTCTTTTGGTCTAATTTTTATAATCAACCAAATTAAAATATGGTCACGTTTTTGCTGTTCAATTGAATACAGCCAGAATCGCGTTTCTCCAAATAAGTGATTTTATACTATGAAATCCATTAAAGATTTTAGTTTTTGTTTGAAAACACATACCGTTATGTCATGCCGGTCATTAGCTGATTGGCTTGGCAATAAATATTTTTTGATTTCATCCCACTGGGTTACGTGTAAATCTGATGAATAAATCTGGTCTTCCGTATGCACGTATGCAGACTATTGCATCTTGAATAATTATATTCCTGCATATGCCCAGGACTTCCAGTATATGACGAAGGTAGGCTGCGCATTTTATGAATTTCGTTTGGGTTTACATTGTCATCGCAAATGGATGTATTCTTAATTTTGCCTTTTTTCAATTTTACCGAATATATCGACATGTTCGCCAATAGGGACTTTAACGGCTTTAATAACGTTTATATAATTACCGGTTTGTAATTGTATAGGTACTTGGTTATACAATCGGATGTAGTTATTTTTTCTAAAAGTGTCTAAATCGGCTACGACAGCACGTTCCTGTATTACTTAAATATGATTGTACTCGCAACGAATGTTGGACTGTTCTTCTTTAACTCTCATAAAGTAAATTTGTATAGATATTTTGGTGTTTACATGGGAATAGGAAGTAAAGAACCAATTTTGTGATAGACCTGCCCATGTGCCTTGAATGTGGAATTAATGTGCGTTCTTGTCTCCGTATTAGTAATGATAGTGGCGGCGAAGGAAGTCATTTGAAACCTATATTAAATTCTCTTAACTTTATAAAAAATAATTTGGGCACTGCGGTGTTGCCATCCATTACCGTTTTCAGTGGCTCTTGTGGTAAGTTCAAAGTAGGTAAAACCACTTTGCCTGATATACAATACATCCCTGCATTTTCATTTTTTTCAAATTTTCGAATGTGCGCAAGTTTCGATATCTGGATCATATTGGAATGCGATGTGATTAAATGATGACAGTGTTAGTGCTCTTTTTGCTTGCTTCGAGTACGCATCGATTATTCAATTGCACCACACTTTTGATTGAATCTGAAACACGATTGCGTGATGTTGAGTTATATTGCTTATTTGTGAGTGGTTGCATTGCTCAATCGTGTATTCTCTTGCCGTTTCTTCTTGTTGTAGTGTTAAATTCGTTCTTAATTGTTGCATATTGCGAGTTTGTCGATCACTACGACCAATGTTTCAATTTCACTGCAATTTGTACTCGTATGTATTCTAAAAAAGGAAATTTTCGTTGGTTATGTTATTTGTGCCGGTAATCGAATTGAAATGTTATTTATAATATTTATGTTACTTGGTTGCAGGCAGTACCAGAATTAATTTGAACAATTAGCGCTTAGATATGATAGAATAGCAAAATAGTTGTTTTTTACAATAATGTGTTAGAGCAGGCTGCAGAATAAAAGTATACAGGTTGTTGTAAATACTGTTTGTATTTTTTATCTCATTGATAAATTTATAAATGTAGGCAATTTTATCAAATTTATTGTACTATGTAGATACAATCCACGAGACATTTGGAACATTGTCGTTTAAAGATTAATTCGTATGATGAAACTACTACATGTATTTATACGACGGGGGTACTAGGTTCGATGCTTAATAGTGATCAAACACCTCAGTTTTGTTTTTATTGTGTAATTTAAGTATGTTGCGTTTTGGGGTGCCTGTCTTAGACCCCTATTTTTGATACCGTGTCAGTACTATTTTGATACTGGTGGCTCTTGCCAATCGTTTGGTGAGAGTTGAGCGCCGTTATATTTATTTTGACATTTTCTTTTTATGTTAAGTTGGCCCAACATCAATTAGAGTACATATTTGTGATAGTTATTTTTTGTGTTTTTGAATATTTTTCGAGTGTTTTAAAAATTATTAAAACATTAATGATTATTACCATTTTCCAATCATTCCGATCTCTATTTTGTCAATTTGGGACTCATTCGGTTTTTTCGTTTAATTTTCTCTAACAACAGTTTTAGTTTGTTAAGCATTTATTTGAAAATCAAGTTGCGTTTCAAGGAATTTAAATTTTAGTTTTTTTTGTTTTTTGCTCAACGAGCTTAAACTATTTTGTATCCACGTTTCTCTGAAGTTCTTTTTGAATACTTTTAGCATTCTCTTGAACACGTGATTTTGTCGATTCTCACATTGACTCCTATTGTACGACAAGAGGTTTTGTGCGTCGTATTTACAAAAAATGGTGTACATAAATCAACAAAAAACATAAATTTCAATTTCTAATTGGATCAAGGTTCATGGCCAATTGTTTTATTTTTTAACTTAGCATATTGTAATTTTAATTCAGATGATAATTTTAGAGTTAAATTTGTATTTTTATTTATTATAAAATACATGCTATTTTTTTAGGGTTAAAATAATCAACAAGCGGCAATTCGAACATCTAATTGATTTCATGTCCGATAACCCCGATATTTCTCGTGAATAATTAAGCTTAAGAATCGATGGCAACGGGTTACTGTGGAACTGAACAGTTTAAGGGCTCCATGGACTCCATAGGTTTGGATCGATTTCAAACTCCAAATCAAAAAAATGATACACAACACAACGGAGATAATAGTTACCGGAGGCGGTTCTAACAAAATTTATTCGTTTTCTAATTAAGAGGAAAAATCAATTGATTTGCTACAAATTGAAATGGCTTTTAATCCACCAGGTTATGAATATGGCGGTACCAAATCCAGTCGTCCACCACCTCAATCTGGTGATTCAGTATGTGTAACATCTCAAAGTCGTGCATTTGACAGAACGCTTAATGTGGAAAGACAGGTTATCGATAAATAAAACAAAAATTAAATAAAAATATATTTACATACAGTCCTCGCCACAATTGTGTGTACCTCACATAAATTTCATATTGATCTAATTACAAACTAAAAATTTTGTTGAAGAGTACTATTTAATCCAAAAACCATATTTGTTATTTAATGATAATTTACATAAAAAAAATTAAAATTTAGAGAACGAGTTCAGTTAATTAGATAAAAACGAAAATTAAAATGCCAAAATTGTTTGTACCTACTGTTTTTGCTCCACAGTTGTTTGTACCTACGCGAAACAACGGCTATCGCAACGGGAATACTAGATTTTTTCACTTGTTTTTTCTTGAATATTACATGTGCTGATTTACTCATAATTTTCATCTACAATAGTGCAGTCCATATTTTAATCAATGGTAAAAAAAACAGAAATTTCATTGGAAGTGCGTGCAGCGATTGTTGCTGTACCAATTAAAGAACTGACCAAAATGCACAACTGCCATAAAAATTCGGTACTCTACCAAATAAAAAAATCAAAGTGCCAAAAATCTTATAGGAAGGGATAAAAAACGAGCCACAACTGCTAAAGAGGATAATAGAATAGTTACAATATTAAAGCGAAATCCTCAGGAAAGCCTCAAGTCTGTTCAAAGTAACTTAAATAACCTCCGAAAATCCAAAATCAGCATCACGACTGTTCGAAGACGGGTTCGTGAAGCTAATGTGAAATCGTACGTAATCAAATAGAAGCCTTTTATAAGCGCCCGTAATAAAGAAAAGCGACTCAAGTTTGTACGTAGTTATTTAACTAAGTCCGTGGAGTTTTGGCAGAACGTATTATGGACCGATGAGTCCAGCTTCAGTTTAGACGGAACCTACGGTAAAATATTAATTTTACTATTCTACTGCAAAAGAAAAGGATGTACGCAGCGTTATCATGCCAACTCGCCATAGTGGAGGAGGGAAAGTGATGGTATGGGGCTGCTTTTCATATAACGCCATCGGTGATCTGATTCTGATTAATGCACCAATTCATAAGAGCAGAATGATCATGAAATTTTTACGATATTTGGATCAAGAAACCATTTGTTGGCCGCCTCAAAGCCCAGATTTGAATCCGTTGGAGAATCTATGTCATTGTATAAAGCCAAAAATGACAATTGCTATTGGGAGACAACCCAGAATACTTCATACTGAGTAGAACGATTTTTAGATTAAAATGAAATCCCTATTGTTTTTCGTTCACTTTTTTGTCAGGTACAAACAATTGTGGAGCAAAAACAGTAGGTACAAACAATTTTGGCATTTTAATTTTCGTTTTTATCTAATTAACTTTAATTAATTAAATTTTTATTTTTTTATATAAATTATCATTAAATAACAAATAAAGTTTTTGGATTAAACAGTACTCTCAACAAAATTTTTAGTTTTCAATTAGATCAATATGAAATTTATGTGAGGTACAAACAATTGTGGCGAGGACTGTATATGCATATTATTTACAGGGAAAACTATATTTTCGTAAATATCTCCCCATGCGCCACCTTCGGGTCCAAATTTCTTCAATTATTTTATTTTTATTTAAATATTATTGTATATGGTGTGAATTTGAGCTAAATCGGTCGATAAAGGGGTCTCACAAACAAAAATAATCCGTAGCACCACACGAACATATGCTGTGAATATATGTTAGATAGCTTTGGTGGTTCAGACGTGATGATCAGACATACATACGCATCAACGTTTTTATGTATTAAGATGAAAACAAATGCGCGAAAATACATTTGACTGCTTCATTGTAATTTTTGAATTTTCACTGGGAATTATTGTGAGTTGCCTGACGTTATTTTCGTATAATTGATTTTTTTAAATTCCAACTCTTCGTAACTATTCATTAAATCCACTTTTTTATCATGCACTTGTAAATAATAATTATGCTGTATTCTGTTTGTATTTTTGTGTAAAATTGAAATAATCTCCCTTACTTGTTTTTGTTGTGTCAATGTATCAAATGCATGAAATTATTATGTTGGGGTTTCTCCCAAGCCCAACTCTGATTTAAATTGCCTTTTTAACTTTTGATATGTAAATTCAAAATTAGTGGAATTTTTTTGTGGCGAGGCGAGCAATAATTATGTGAAGGGAAGTGAATTTAATTATCGGGATTGACTTTTTTATACTGGAGAAGCTAAATTTTTGTGAAATTTAATTTTCCGCATTTTAGTAATTTTTAATTGGGTGTTATTAACACGAACGAACAATGAATCGTATTTTCAGATATTGTCACAATAGGGGTTGGTAACTTATTTTATTGTGTGCGCTTTCGAAAATAATCATGAATATTTAATAACACTTAATTATATCACATAAATTAAAATTACATTAAACTGATGGGGTTGTGCTGTGGAGGTACCACCGCAGTCTTTAACTTAGGACTACGTTTTTCAAGTTTTATTCCGTATGAAGTTCTTTTTGTAATTGTAATACCTACATATTTTTTAAGCAGTATTGAGCTATTCATTTGAATATGGATACATATCAAACAAATAAATACACAAAATCAAACCCAATTGAATTCGTTTTTGAGAAATAATGTATGTTTTACAAAATTATTATTTTTGATGAGATTTCAACCAAGCAACTAACAATTTTTATCAGTTCATGCAGTCCAGCTACAGCCAATTATTTTATTCATTATTAAATCAGTTTTGAACCAAATCAATTCGTCAACTGATCTCGGCTTCTATAAGCTGATCAAAAATTCGTAACAGATAAAATAACCACTGGAATGAATAGAGACACATCTAAATTCGATTTAAAACTAGTTTTAATTTTAGAACCGTTGATCGACCAGTAAATTTTTGAAATTTAGTTCAAATTTTAAATTCAGAGGTTGGCTTCTTAAAAATCCACTTCGATTTTTTATTGACAAGTCGCTCTAAGTTTGAACATAATGAAAAACTTGACCATTATTTTTAAAATTGGGTTGTCGTATGAGAATTATGGGTTTAACACACTCTGCCTTTATTTGAGAATTAAGATTAAAATAAATTTAATTATGTTTATTCAGATATTATTCAGATAACGTAAAGTTTACAAAACAATAAACCAAAAATTTAGAATTGATTTTTCATATTAAAAATTTAATAATAATAACAGTTTTTAAAGGCCCCTTACTGTATCAAAAATAAAGCTCCAACGGTTTCGATCCTGAGCTTGGTCTTCATATTGTCTTAGAAAATCTGAAGAAGCCAAGTCATTTTCTACACCGTGGAGCCATCGTCGTCTGCAACGACCTCTGCGCCTACCATATGATGGCTCTCCTTTGAGAGATCAATACGCAGAACGTGACAGAGCTAGCGTACTCGCTGAGATTCCTGTATAATATCGGGGATCTTCATAGATCTCTGATATTGTACAGAGCTCGGTATGTACTTCACGTTTTAAGGCTACGTTTTAAGTACCCGAAGTCCCGAAATTGTTTGTTGGGTATATTTCTTTTTCTATTACTTTTTACTCGGTTGAATGGTAAACGTCAAATAATTCTCTTCAGAAATCAGAATATTGTTGTAAAAAATTTGGTTCCTTTATTAGCATCTATTTTAATTTATTTGTTGTTTTTGTCATTTGAAAATAGTACGATTGTTATTACGAATATTTTATTATTTGATTATGTTCAAAAATACAGGAAAAGCCTGCAACTCCCTAAATAATGGAATTTGAAGAATATAAAAAAGGATCAACTAACTCTGTTTGGAGTCATTTTTTGAGAGAAAAAAGAGAATAGCAAGCGAAACGTAACATCTGCAACAAGGTAATAAAATCTGCTGGTGGATCAACGAGTGTATTACACACTCACCTACGAACAATACTTGCCTGGTATATTAAATTTCCAGAAACAGCGAAGACACTGACGGTGGCGATTCTTCAAAAGATCAAAATAACTCAACCTCATTATGCGTTGTACCAGAACCACCAAAGAAAAAGATTACCAGGTCTTTTTCAAAGGTTAAGGATGACTCTTTGCCTGCTATTATATCGCGTATGACAGCAAATTATGGTTTATCATTTGCTATATTTTGTCGAATACTTTTGATATCAAAAGGATTTGAACATATTCCGAAGTCGCCAGCAACTTTGATTCGCCCACGGAATACAGTTGGCCATCTTAAGTGTTCTCCACCTTAGTAGTAGATAGAGACACATAGTCTTATACCGCGAATACTGTTCATGACAAAGAGGAAACTAGAGACTAGAGTTGATCTCGATACAACTAAACTAAATTGTAGGAAGTAAATACACTAACTATTGCCTAAATTGTAGGAAGTAAATACACCATTTTCACTAGAAATAAGAGTGGCTTTATGTAATCGAATCAAAGAAAGACGTACTCAACTTTCAAATCTACTGCAGTACTTACATAACAGATATCAAATACAAAATGCAGAAAAATATTCAACTGAGTTATTTCTTAAACTCAATAAATCCGATCTTTTAAAAGTTGTAGTGGCATTGCTCAAAGAAATGAAGTTTTGGAAAACAATAATGATGTAAGCTTACAAAGCATAGACGAAGATGAAGAAGAATGTTTTACAATAGAAAATGAAATTCCCGCCCGAAATATATAACAACAACTGAAAACCTTAGGAAAATGATGGACAGAGCAATTGAAAAACAAATTAAATATTCCAACAGCTGTTCAAAATAAAGGGAATGTTAGTATGACAAGACGATTGCGTCGAGAAATCACAATTTTCGATGATGAAGGAATGCGTGGAAATTATTTAGATTTAGTATATAAATCGCTTTTAACCATTCCACCAACCAGCGTTGAAGCAGAGAGAGCTTTCTCTGCCGCAGGACATCTCTGCACGAAAATTCGTTCACGACTTTCCGATAAAACAATCGATACTTCATGCCAATTACGAGCATTTTTCCAAAAAGACCAAAAATAAAACTAATCTAGGCTGTGAGCTGTGACTATTGGTTAGAATTAGAAGATGAATCTTATTGAATTATGTTATTTATTACTTTACAACCTTTGTTCCTTTTTTAATTACTGAATTGAATTTGAAGACTGATATGTGTAGAAAGTAGATGTTTTTTTTTATGTTTTATGATTTTAATATTTATGAATTATTATAAATAATTTCCTTATTTTTAAACGGAAATAAATACAGTGTAAAACTCAAAACAGTGTTTACTTTGCAGGTTTGCACGCACTTCGCGTTTCCATACTTTAATTCTTTCCTCCTGCTACTACGATATTAAAAAATCACTTCTTAGTGCGTTTGTTTGCTTAAGTATGTGTGTAAAATGCTTTTTGACGTTTCGTATAACAAAAATTTATTTGTTGCTGTGTAGTGCGTAGTTTTCTTTAAATTTGAAAATTAATAATTATTTAATATGTACAATTTTAATAATTTATCTAATAATAATAATGCCTGTTTTCTGAGCGATGATGGACAAAATGATGATGCTGCTATGATGGCAATGACGTCAATAGCTGCCGTTGGTTTACTATTATTAGGTGTAAAAAAAGCGGAAGAGGAACAGAAACTGACAAGACGATGCTGGGTTAAAGATTATAGGAAAACCAGAAATCAAAATGGCAACACCCAACACCTAATGCAGGAATTGAAACCGAATGGATTTAATCTTGTGTTAACCGCAATCAAGTCTGATATTGAGAAACAAGACACATATATGAGGCCGGCAATCAGTGCAAGTGAAAAACTTGTTGCATTAAGGTTCTTGGCCACTGGAGAAAATTTCATGGAACTAGATTATAGCTCCAAGTTATCTAAATCATTCTTGGCCACATCAATTATAGACGTATGCTAGGCCATATATAAAAATTTCAAGAACGAATTTTTAGAGGTAATTGAAACAAAATCAATACGTAACACGTTTTATAATATTTCTATTTTATTGCAGTTTCCAACCTGCAAAGAAGAGTGGTCATAAATTGCGGACGACTACAGTCTTAAATGGCAGTTTCCAAACTGTTTAGGTGCTATCGATGGAAAGCACGTTGCATTTAGGCCTTCCAAAAAAATTGCGCTTTTGTTTTACAACTATAAAGGGTTTAACAGTATTGTTCTACTCGGTGTAGCAGACGCATATGCGAAATTTATTTATATTGATGTTGGGTGCAATGGCAGAATTAGCGATAGTGGTGTTTTGCAACGCTCCAATTTCATGTATGTGCTGCAGCAACCCAACAGATATTTCCCATCAAAAAAATACATTGGAGATTCGAGATTACTGCCGCATATGTTTATTGGAGACAATGCCTTTCCATTGTCAGAAAATTTAATAACGCCTTACCCCTTCACAACAACGGATGAAAGGAAAAAAATATTCAACCGAAGATTAAGCCGGGCTCGTCAAATGATTGAACGTGCCTTTGGAATTTTGAGTAATCGATTCCAAATTTTTCAGAGATCAATTCATCAAGAAAAAGTGAAGATTATTGTTCAATGTTGCTGCGTACTTCATAATTTCTTAATAGAAAGGATGGTGGTAAGAGATGAAGCTCATGCTTATGGTGGTACAGAGGTGGTACAGAGATGAAGCTCATGCTTATGAACTTTGTAATTCTGCAGATCAGCAACGAAATAAGGCAGATGGCCGTTTAAATATTTATAATTCGAAATCCGGTGAATTAGTTAGACAACAACTAACCGAGTATTTCAACAATGAAGGAGCTCTGTAATTTATATATTTTAAATAAATATAAGAACAATATAAAGAATTTTTTTTTATTTATTAATTTTTATTTTGAAGCTTATTCTTCGTCGGATAATTCATAGTTTTCGATAATGTTTTCATCTAATACGTGGTCTATGGCTATTTGTATTAAATCGGTTGGCTGCGCTATTTCTGTTTTCTTGATATTATTTTTTTTTAATGTGAGGGGCGGATGTTTTGACGGTTGCTTTAGCAAAATACTTTGAAGTATTATTAGCTTTTGTCTATGATATGTGGTGTCGAGGGAATCTTTAAAAGTGCCAGGTAATATGGGAGAAGGCGAGGATGTTTGTGTAAAAGGTTTAAATTGAGTTGCGGCATGGTCAGGTAATAAGGGTGAGGATGAGGAAGGTTGTGGAAAATGAAACTGTCTTGTGGGTTGGGCTGCGGTATTACCAGACAATATGAAAGAGGGTGAGGGTGGTAAATGATTAAACTGTGGTAAGGTAGTATATGATTTAAATAATGAATGTTCGGAACTGGAGGAGGGTGTTTCTGAATCTCGGTATGGTTTAGAATATTTTGACATAAGGGAGAAATTATTTGACAGATCATTGGTTGGAGTTGGTATTTGATAAACTGTTTTAAATTTTGAGGTAGGACACGGATTAGGATAGACGGAATGGTTATCTGTGGGTATGGTGGGTGAGGGTGAATGATAGGATACAGTGGTCTCTAGTTGTGGTATGGTAAAAAATGGTTGCCTTTCTTTCTTTTATTTTATAGTTTTGTTGACAAGCCCCAGTATTTCAAACGATAAATTGTCAAAAACATCCTCCGATTTTATTTTTTGTAAGAGGCTGCATAGGTATCGGCAGAATTCCTCCTCTCTGCCGAGTGGTTGTATAGTCGCTCGATTTTGGAAGTACTCCCTCGACATTTGTACTGCACTATGGCATTCTGCTTCCAATTGTTTATTTTGTGCTGTTGTTTTTTGTTTCTGAAAACGAATAAAAAAATAAAAATTAATAAATTATATTATAATTATTATATTAATTATATATACAAGTTAAAACAAATTAAGTTTGAAACAAATAATGATTTTGTATGTGACATGAACAACACTGCTGTAAATTTCACTAAAATTTCGTTTTTCATACTACTCCAATATTTATACTTACATTACTGCGTTGAACAATTTCGGAAATGTCTTCGGATTCGCATATCCCAATCTGGAAATAAAATATATCGTTAAATACTTAATATAAAAATACTACATTAAACTTCTAACATCTGATAGATTTAAATTAGAAGAAATTGGTTCCGCATCGTTGCAATGAAGTAGAAAACTCAATTCCTTATAACACCAGAGTGTGGCCTCATACAATTAATCGGTGCCGCAGCCGCTTTTCTTTGAATTTTCTACCTTTTGCTTTTTCTTCCATAACTGCGCTTTTACCGTTCTATTTTTTCGTTTTATGGCATCAATTGTTACGTTTTGCTTTATTTTTTAATTTCAATTAAAATTAATTTTAATTTATCATATTTAAATGCTTTGTTTAAATAATAAGGATTAAATATTTATGAAATAATTTTTTGCTTTGTTTTTGCTTTAATATTAATGAAATATTTTTTTGCTTTGTTAATACGAAGTTTGCACGTAAAATATTTTTATATGATGACAAAAATTTGACAACTTGAAGAATAAACAAAAATGGCCTTGAAATATTTTATCTTCGTAGTGGTGCGAGAAATCAGTAGAATCAAAAAGTATTTTTGATGAAAAAAGAATTAAAGATTTCCCCGCCGCAGTTTGTAGGTGAAGAGGAAGGAAACGAAGAAAGAATCAAGAGCAAAGAATTAAAGTGTGGAACCGCACACTAAGAATAATGGCCTTTTTGCAATTTAACATTTAAGGCACAGTCTACTACTATTTAACTTTGTTTTATAAAACCGGGTTTAAAACCGGAATCCGGGTTTCTATAATTTTCAACTTGAACGGTCATTTTAAGATGAATTTTTCAAATTCATCAAACAAATATATAATGCAACTAAATTTTATTTCAATTAAAATAACTATATTTATTATTAAATAATTGTCAACACACTTGAGACGCTTTAAACAAGACATATTAATAGACCCTCTGTAAGAGTGTAATAAACCAGTTTCATGGGGTAAATTCGTTTTTAAGGACCACATTGCCGGCAAACAAGTAATCGGTTAACCTGTTTTACCGTCCAAATTGGATTACTCAACTACCGGTAAAATATAGACCGGTAAAATACCGGGTGTTTCTTTTAAACTGAGACGATCAAATATCTCGAAAAATAGCCACTCTACGGAAAAAATGTCCTTAATCAAAATTTAATCATACCGCGGGGGAAATACCTTAGTGCAAAAAAAATAGTCCCCCACCCCCGCTTTGTAGGTGGAGCGGGGGTAACTTTTAAACTAAGATAGGAAGCCATATTTTTTATTGCAGATACGGATTCTACGACTAAAAGTACGTATGATTTGAATGAAATATTTTGTTCGGTTCATGATAGATGGCGTCGTAATCGACAAAATTCAATTTTTTCGATTTCTCCTTCTTAGAACACACGCATTCGATTCTGCAATACGTTTGAAATAAAAAACATCACGTTTTCATTGGAAATACTCAAAATTCGTCATCATAACAATTGATTCAGTTTTGTAAATCTAAAATAAGTGTGCAAAATGATGGCCTGCGACTTCAATGCACTTATTAATCCGCATTTCAAATGATTGTACACAACTGAGAAGTGTGTCTGGTTGAATTTCAGCACACGCATTTCCGGAATCGCGAACTTTTTCTCGCGTACTAATATGATGATTATGAGCCACTGCTGCAGCATTTTCAAGATTTCTGCCAGCTTCTCCATAAACCAGAACCATTTCAATTTTCTCTGGCACAGTTAAACGCTCCATTCTAAAGTATTTTGTCGTTTATTTTGCAATTACGAAAAACATGAAGATAAGAAATAACACAAACGTTAAATGTGATTTACAAAACTGAATAAATTGTTTTGATGACGAATTTCGAGTATTTCCAATGAAAACGTGATGCTTTCTATTTCAAACGTTGCAGAATCGAATGCGTGTGTTCTAAGGAGAAATTGAAAAAATTGAATTTCGTCGATTACAACGCCATCTATCATGAACCGAACAAAATATTTCATTTAAATCATACGTACTTTTAGTCGAAGAATCCGTATCTGTTGATTATGGACATTTTTTCCGTAGAGTGGCTATTTTTCGAGATATTTGATCGTCTCAGTTTAAAAGAAACACCCGGTATAGAAATTTACCGGTAAATTCGGTAATTTTTGGGAAAAAAATATTAGAAGAAAGAATAGTAACAATGTTTCGATGGTTGCGGACCAAAAATGATAAAACACTACAGAAAAAAAATTGGTTACAGCAGAGCGGGATCATCGTATGCCCCAAACGTGTGTCCCAAAAAAACGCCTAAACGATTGTAGTACAACATTTTGAACAACACTTTTGCAAAAATTTTAGTTTATTTAAAACTGTTATCTTTACTTAAAAATCAGCAAATTACCTCTTCTTTGATACTAAAACTAACTATCTGCAGATAACAACATTATGTGAATTAAATTCTGATACACCAAAACAGGATAACAGCTTAATAAAATTATTTTTGTGGAATATGTTTATAGAATACGAATAAAACTATTTACGTTTGCTACGTAGGTAATCATACACATGTATACGTACTTATGATTCAGGCCTGGTTGTTCTCATGGAGTCATGGCATAACAAGTTAATAAACGAAAATCTACGTTTGTAAAAATAAAATAAAATTTTTGAACTTTCATTGTAAATATTAAAAAACTTTTCAAATTCCCCAATATACTCAAAATTGAGTGGATTTTAGTTGAATTTAAAATTTTTGAAAAATTCCTTTACTTATTAGTTGACTTTGTTTTTCTGCCTGTTTTAGAGAGGTTCATCATAAGGTTGCTAGTTGCTACATATATCCCAAACCCAATCCCTTATTTATTTTATTAGGTGTGAAAGGTTTTGGGGCTGAAATTAAATATGTACATTATTCCACATTATGATTAAAAATTAGGCTAAAAGCAGTCGATACAGTGTATATCGAGTTATGCTTCCAACAACTATTTAAATTTTTTTCTAATGATGTAATCATAGGGATTACAACCCACAACAATTTCACTTTGATTAAAGTTCAATAGTACATTGGTAGTATAATTGCAAAACTTCGAATTACTATAATTATAAATATTTAGTTGTTAGCTTTCAAAAAAGCTTACTGATACGTTAAATGGCATTTTTTGAGAACTATTATAAATTAATTTTCTTTTTGGATAGGTATGCCACCTACCTTACTGCAGTCGTTTACGTCTACCAATACATTACCTATTTTACCAATTGCCGTGAGAACAGAGGTCGAGTGCGCAGAAATAGACATCTTTTTATACATATCTAAAATTGTTTGTCCATTTCAAATAGCACCGCTTAAATTTAACAACGGAACCATTGTCCTTATTTGTAGGGCATTCACCAATGTCGAACTATGTGACAGCTGTCGTCAATCAAAATCTAATCCACAAAAGCCAAAATTCCAGAAAACAACCTTGACTAAGAGTAAGTAATCAAACAATCTTGTATCTTAAAAGCAACATAATTTTATAAATATGAAAAGAAATAAATAAACTTCAGCAAACCATAATCATGGAGCCTATATAAAAATCATTTCGCCTTCAGAAAAAATCGAATCAGAACCAGCTAATTAAAAAACATAAATAAAACCACCAATTCGAGTAAGTGGCGAAAACAAATGAACTTTTATTCCAATTAAATAATAAAAATAATTGATGGTATACATTTAGATGATAAATTTAAAAATATTTTATTTCGTTTTATTGTTTAAAAAAGCCAGAATGTAATTTAAAATATTGTTTATATTCTTTCTTTAAGTCTTTCTCTCAGATTTTGCTATAAGGATAGAAGAAACCGTTGAAAAGTGTGACCAAACGAGCATTCAAATTTGGAAAAATTCATGGATTTCTCATCCAAAATTGCTCGATTCGGAGGTACTCGTCCTTGAAAGTTTGAACCTTGAACCAACTAACCCCTCCGCTAGAGAGGTGATTCTAGCCAATATAGTATAGGACAGTAACTTGTATGCTGTGCAAAAGAGGGCTATACCGCGATAATTTTCACACTTCAGGCGGTCTCCCGTAATGAAGATGGGCCATCACCACTTTCCATTTGTCAGGCATAACTTCGGTTTGCCAGACTAATCGAATAAGGTCAAAAAGACGGTTCCACAAATTATTCCCTCTGAATTTCGTGAGCTCCAAATTAATGCAGTCCACCCCAGGTGAGCGGTTTCGTTTCAATCTTTTCATTGCCGACTGCCGTACTGAATTCCTCATGGGATGGCTCCTCGGTGAAAATCTCCGAAGCCTGTACTTGAGGTGACTCAATAACAGTCTGTGACGCATGATGAACCAAGCTGGTCGACCCAACTGTCCACTCTGTTTTGACACAAAGGTTCACCTTCCCGGTCCCGATTGTAATTGACGCAGGGCTGAAGGTATGGTGCAATCCAGTAATTCCTTTAAAGAAATTACGTGAAGTGCACTTATTGCTGGGTTGTTGTACTATCAGAACCTCGTCCTCTCACCATTCTCGCTCCTTCCAAAAAACAAGGCTTTTCTTGATAGAAGGGCAGCTAAGCGGATTTGTACGCTCAGCTGCCCTCCTTTAATACAGATGTGCAGTTTCGTTAATTTTGAGTACGATGAGTACTCGGTACTTTTGGTTAATTATTCGTTACAAAGTAATCGGTACACCGTATACTAAATTTCTAAAATTATTTATAGATTATTGCGTTACTTACCTAATTTTATATTACTGATTTCTTTCTTATATGATATTTATTAAAACAATGTGTTCAGTAAGAATTGTATTTATTTTAAAAAATGATAAATATGTAAATCATAAGTAAATAAAATATAAAATAATTCATTTAATTATAGGAAAACTTAACAAAATAAAAGTAAAAAATAGATTTTAATTTAAAAATCTATAAACAAAATTCGTAAAAATTATAATACCAATTCTTGATTGGCATTTAAAAACATTATCTTTTCAAAATGTTCGGATTTTAAACGGCTCCGACGTTCAGTTAAAATTTGTCCGCTTTTAGAAAAAATTCTTTCGGACGGAACCGACGTAGCGACTATGCAAAGTTGTTTTTTCGCTAATTTCACCTGTCGTGGATATATTTGCTCTCAGGACTGCCACCATTTTAATGGGTCGTCCTTCCTATTAAGTACCGGTTCCTCACAGTACTGACGTACTTCTATGATAGCTGAAGATTGTGGCGGTTCAACTGCCCGCCCTCTATTGTTAAAATCATCGCAAAGTACATCGTTGGCATTTCCAATGTTAAATCCATCATTGTTTGCTCCCAATGCAGCGTTTATACACTCTTTGAGTTGTCCCATCCGTTTGAATATAAAGAACGTCGAGTTCCACCTGGTTACAACGTCATTCTTTAATTTTAAACTGGACCCATTCAGTTGTTCCTGGATTTTTTTTAGTTTTGTAGCTGCGTTTGCACTTCTATTGAAAAATTCAACTATGGTTTTTGCTTTAGAATGAATTGGTCTAATCGATTTTAGTGCATCTTGCACCACTAAATTGAGAGTATGTGCAAAACATGGCAGGTGGTTTAACTTCGTTAATTTACAAGCTGCAACCACGTTCGCCCCATTATCTGTAACAATGGTATGCACTTTGTTATGAACGGCCCATTGTTGTAGCATGTCCATAATTTTTATTTTAATGTTCGGCTGTGTGTTTTTCAGTAAATAAAAAACACTCCAATAGAACTGATTTTTGAACCCAACTTGGATCGATAAAATGTGCAGTAATGGCCATATAGACTCGGTGGTACAGCTAGTCCACATATCAGTCGTAACTGTCATGTACTCGACTGAATTTAAGAATCTTTGGACTGTTACGAAGTTTCGTGCCGACCTGGTTACAATTATCTACTTAGTGTGGTACGGTGTGGCAATTTATAACTAGGATCAATGTCGGCCAAGAGCTCCCGAAAATCCCGATCTTCTGCTACCGAAAAAGGCTGCATCTCTTTTAAAATCATTTTTAAGACAAGTTCGTTTATTCGCTGTTGACCAGCAATCGTGGGGGGCCGTGTAATATAACAGTTAATGTTGGATTGTCTAATTGTTGTTTGTGCTTCCGATAAATTCACAGCAATGGTTGAATCGGTAATAGCATCGGAATCTAATATTGCAACAGTTGTGGATAAGGTCGATACTGCAGATCGATGCTACTAACTCTAACGCACTAAAATGGAAAGTGCAAAGCAACTGAAAATTGGACGTCGACTCTCCTTTATAAGAAAATACATTTTTACATAAATTACATTTGGGTTGAACTTCTAAACCTGGAATTTTAGAAAAATACAACCTTACAAATACAAAATTTTCGATTCATTTTTAATGACACTACAAATAAAATTGCTCACTGTTCAAATTGTTATTGTTTATATAATTTTAAATTTTAACAGATTTAAAATTGATAAATGTCAAAATTTTATATTATTGTAGGTTATTTTTCTACACACATTAATTAACTAATATATTCTTCTAACAGCAGTAAACTACTATAAAACATATTATATTTGTACTACTCATAAAACAAATAACACTAAAACACAAATAAATAATTGTATTTGATATTAATACCATTGATAGTAAATATATTTACGCAGGTGACTTGCCAATAACTTAAAATTACCTTAAAATATATGTACATATATGCGGAGCCGGAGAGTTCGATAAATTTCGGTAAATAGCGCTCCGACCTCAAGCTTGAATCGATTCATCAATTTTTTTTATTATTAGTTAATAATGGAAATACGCAATTATAATAGTTGCTAGTATGTCACTCGATTCCACTGGAATAAATATCCAATGAAGAATTTATTATTCTGTATCTCGTTTCGTTGGAAACATTTCAACTCGGTTT
Organism: Tipula unca; assembly: GCA_951394425.1. NCBI lineage: Eukaryota > Metazoa > Arthropoda > Insecta > Diptera > Tipulidae > Tipula > Tipula unca. The sequence continues at coordinate 79,594,333 of OX596380.1, forward strand.
TTATTGGAATTTTACTGCCCTGGAACTCGATTTCGTTGGCTATTTTAATTATTCCTAAAACCTCCGACAAAAAATTGTAGTACATTGGTTTTTAAATGTACTGTTTATTCATATGTATACTTTTTTCGCCTAATTATTAGTTAGGGACTGTTCATGATTATTATGTTGTTGAAGTGGAATGTACTTTTAAAACGATATACCTGTGAGCTATTTAATTAAGTATTTACAATTATATATTTATAATTAATATAAAATTTGTAATCATTGACAATGTATGTATTCTCCAATTAATTAAAATTTTGTTGATATACTGTCTAGAACAGGTATATAAACGTACATATGTACACTCATATTGAGTTCTATTTATACAGAAGCAGCAGACAATGTACATTTTCACGTATTGAAAAATAAATATTATAAAACGTTAATTAAAGAATAATTTGACATATTTAATTAACATACAAAATATCAAAACAAAACAAAATATTGTATTTATGAACATATGTTGTGAAAATACGTGGAAAATTTAACGGATTTTTTTTTATTTGTAGGAGTATATTCTGACGCGTTTCATTGTTGTACAATTTATATTTATAAGCGTTTCGTATTGCTTTGTTTAAAATTTATATTAAATAATCTGATTATAAAAAATGTAATTTATATAAAAAATTATTGAGGCGGAAAGCACAATCACCCAACTGGTAAAATTTTCGAGCACTCTATACATACATATATAGCTAAAGTAAATATAAAATTTACTTTCTTATTTTTAATTCAAATATAAATAATAATATTAAATATTTAAGGAATTTTCAATTAATTTCTTTCTACACAAAAGAAAAAAAAAAATTTCCGAAACAATTAATTTTCATTTTCAATAAATGAATAATTTTCTTTTTTTTTTCCAGTATTTATTATTTTATTTTAATAAGTTAACAAACAAGAAAAATCTAATTGCGAAAAAATGAAATCTTTTTGAAATTGGAAATAATATTTTGCCAAGTGATTGTATTGATTTTCCTGTTTTCTGTTTTCCTCTTTTTTTATGTTGATTTTGTTTTTTTTTTTTTGCTGGAAAATCACTATATGTAGATTTTGTTTATTTTTGCTTGTGTGTTGTGTATGAAGTATATGCGAAACGAGAATAGAGGAAAGACGGGAAGAAAAAATTGGGCCAACCGGATTATGGAAATTACAATAAAATAATTGACATGCGGGCTTTAAATATTTTATGGCTTTTTTGGTTAAATGGAATTGAAAGCGAATTTTATTATATGTATTTAAGAGTTGATAATATTGTTATTTTTATATAATTGTGACGTAATTCTGGTTTCCTATGAATGTTTATTTATGAATTATTGGGGAAAGAAAATTAGAATATGGCTGGTATGGCCGTTAAAAATTCAACCCACTCGCTGTTGAAGTTGTATTGTTTACACGTATCACTTATTTATTATTTATACATAATAGTATCAAAAACATTGCAAAACTCGTAAATTCCACGATATCTATTCGTGTCCACGATATGTATAAACATACCAGAACCCTGTTAAGGAATTTTTTCCGTGACATTTAAGCAGAGTCGAGAATAGTTGATAAGAATCTTGTTCAAGAGGAGCTGTTGGCGTGTGTAATGAGTACACACGTACCAATTTATATTTGTGTACACTTATTTGATTAAAAATACTTTTATCTGTTACTTATAACAATATTGATTTTATTATTCACAAATGATTTACAATTTTGAATGATTATAATTAATTAATGCGCTATAACATGTATATTCAATATACCATAATTGAAGACAACAGACTTTATAACATTATTAGTTTTAATTGTATTTTGTGTACTGACTATGCAATTCCAAGTTTTATATAAATGTTATAATTGCATAGTAAACATTTATTTTGTATGGTACCTATAACCAAACACGAAATAATAATAATTATGAGTTTTAACACAACTACCAACGTGTTTTAATAAAATAAATAACTGGTTAGACCCCACAAGCGGTAACCTAATCCATTTATATTAACTCAACAAATCATTTATCCCAACAACAACAACGGGATAAACAAAGTGGTTATTCTAGAATGATTCTATATTCAAAAATTAATATATATTAATGGGTGTTTCTTTTAAACTGAGACGGTCAAATATCTCGAAAAATAGCCACTCTACGGAAAAAATGTCCATAATCAAAATTTAATCATACCGTGGGGGAAATACATTAGTGCAAAAAAAATAGTCCCCCACCCCCGCTTTGTAGGTGGGGCGGGGGTAACTTTTAAACTAAGATAGGAAGCCATATTTTTTATTGCAGATACGGATTCTACGACTAAAAGTACGTATGATTTGAATGAAATATTTTGTTCGGTTCATGATAGATGGCGTTGTAATCGACGAAATTCAATTTTTTCAATTTCTTCTTCTTAGAACACACGCATTCGATTCTGCAACGTTTGAAATAGAAAGCATCACGTTTTCATTGGAAATACTCGAAATTCGTCATCAAAACAATTTATTCAGTTTTGTAAATCACATTTAACGTTTGTGTTATTTCTTATCTTCATGTTTTTTGTAATTGCAAAATAAACAACAAAATACTTTAGAATGGGGCGTTTAACTGTGCCAGAGAAAATTGAGATGGTTCTGGTTTATAGAGAAGCTGGGAGAAATCTTGAAAATGCTGTTGCTATTTACGCTCAACGTTTTCCGGATAGGATTCGTTCACGTGCTTCATTTGGCCGTACTATCAAACAATTTATTACTGATGGAAATGTTCAACCGAAAAAGAGGACCCGTAGAGCAACAGTCACTGGAGAAAATAATGAAATTGCTGTATTGGCAGTAGTGGCTCATAATCATCATATTAGTTCACGAGAAATAGTTCACGATTCCGGATTGCCCCTCACCAGTGTTTGGAGAATTTTAAAACGGCACAAGTATCATCCATATCATGTGTCTTTACACCAAGATCTTCATGGCGTTGATTTCCAAAATCGGGTAACTTTTTGTCAATGGGCACGTGAGCAAATACAACAAAACCCCAATTTTTTTCATTGCGTGATGTTCTCCGACGAATCGTCTTTTACAAACCATGGAACGGATAATCGACACAACATGCATTATTGGAGTGTTACAAATCCGCACTGGCTTCGTCAAGTTGAACAACAGCGTCCTTGGACTGTGAACGTGTGGTGTGGAATAATTGGCAACAAACTCATAGGCCCCCACATTATTGAAGGCAACTTAAATGGTCAAATGTACCGAAACATTTTGGAAAAGGAACTGCCAATATTACTTGAAAATTTGAGCTTAGAAGTGAGACGGAACATGTGGTTTCAACATGATGGTTGTCCTGCACACTATTCGTTGATGGCACGTGAAATACTTGATCGTGATTTCAATGGTAGCTGGATCGGTAGAGCTAGTCCGATAAATTGGCCCGCCAGATCACCAGATCTTACTGCGCCAGATTTTTTTTTGTGGGGCTACCTCAAAAACAAAGTTTACACACAAAAACCAACAACACGTGAGAACATGATTGAGCGAATCAGAAATGCGTGTGCTGAAATTCAACCAGACACACTTCTCAGTTGTGTACAATCATTTGAAATGCGGATTAATAAGTGCATTGAAGTCGCAGGCCATCATTTTGAACACTTATTTTAGATTTACAAAACTGAATAAATTGTTTTGATGACGAATTTCGAGTATTTCCAATGAAAACGTGATGTTTTTTATTTCAAACGTATTGCAGAATCGAATGCGTGTGTTCTAAGAAGGAGAAATTGAAAAAATTGAATTTCGTCGATTACAACGCCATTTATCATGAACCGAATAAAATATTTCATTCAAATCATACGTACTTTTAGTCGTAGAATCCGTATCTGCAATAAAAAATATGGCTTCCTATCTTAGTTTAAAAGTTACATTAGTAATGTATTTCCCCCGCGGTATGATTAAATTTTGATTATGGACATTTTTTCCGTAGAGTGGCTATTTTTCGAGATATTTGATCGTCTCAGTTTAAAAGAAACACCCGGTATATTCTATCTAACCAGTCAAGATTATTTTTATCTCCCCGTCTATACGCGGTTGAGTTGAACTCGCTGTATGTAGCGTGATGTGTTCTATCGCCGATAGATGGTTGTGAGGAAAGAGAAACGGTTGGATGAATATTAAAATTGTAAAATGTTAACACTATCCATGTATGGGGCCTTTTTTAGTATGTTGAATGGTAGGTAGTAATTAGAATATTAGAATTAAATATTCTAACCGCTACAACACCCACGGCCAAATAATTTCCCCCTATGAAATGAATCAGAAAATATATTTTTTTTTATATGCAAATACGGACAGTTTTGTGTGTTTTTGAGTTTGTTGTTCGGTCAGCTGAACACAGAATTCCATATGCCGGTTTTAGTCTGTCAATTGATATATTATGGTTCTTGTCTTTAATCGATATGACGAATTGTCTTTGTACGGACCTTCGTATGGTGGAGTTAATCCCGTGCGTACCTTATCTACCCTCACGAAAACGTAATCACAGTTGTCCAGAGATTTCGGAACAAAAATGTCCATCAGCTTAGATTGTCTTGTGATTGTGGAGATTAGGTTCTGCATATAGTCGTACGAAATTGGTCGATAACTGTGTCGCTAGTTGGTTGTGGTGAAAGTGGATTTTCGATAAAGAACTCACCGGGTAGCTTGATTGTTTGTCCATAAACAAGTTCAGCTGGTGAGCACTTTAGATCTTCTTTCACTGTGGCTCGGATTCCAAGTAAAACGATTGCAATTTCCGAACTCCAATGGAGTGTATTACCGCGGGCCTTTAAAGCTGTCTTGAGCTGTCAGTGAAATCGTTCTACCATGCCATTAGATTGTGGGTGATAGGAAGCAGTGCGAATTCGATTTGAGCCCAAGAGTTTTGTTAACTCTGCTAAAAGTTTGAACCGAATTGGCTTCCTTGGTCGGTCGTGATGTTGACCGGTATACCAAGATAGATATGTAGTTTTGTACAAACGTGGTGGCAATGGTTGCTACAGAAATGTCTTTAATGCAGTATGCTTCAGGCCATCGCGTAAAGTGACCGACACAAGTTAGGAGTTACGTATATCCATTCGATGGCGGAAGTGGGCCTAATATATCTAAATGAATATGTTCAAATCGACCTGGTGGAATATCGAATTGCCCATGAGGTGATTTCGTATGTCTCTGTATTTTACATTTTTGACAAGATAAACAAGATTTTGCCCATCGGGTTACGGATACTTGGATGCGAAATATTGTGCAGTGTATCGAAAATAGTTCGACGTAGTGGTTCTGCAGATTGTTCCCTGTGGATGTTTCGCAGTAAATTTCTAAGCCAGGTAATTTAAAAAGCTGTAGTTTCATTGGTGAACTAGCTAGACATGTGGAATCAGAAGTTAAATTCTTTCGATAAGAAAGTAAGTACTGCAATTCCGAATCTGCTTTCTGTTCCTGGATGATTGTATTGTAGTCGAACTGAGTCACGACTGCGGCAATTTCGTGATCTGATGTACGGGATAGCGTATCAGCGACCACATTGTCTTTGTCGTGAATGTGTTGAATATCCGTTGCAAATTGAGAGATAAAATCCAAATGACGTGATTGCCTTGGATTTCGTTCCGTTTTTGATTGAATTGCCTTTGGCAGAGGTTTGTGATCGGTGAAAATGGTAAAATCCCCCTTCTACAAAATATCTAAAATGTTTTATAGATAGATAAATTGCGAGTAATTCCCTATCGAATGCTGAATATTTCTTTTCAGCATCCGATAATTTCTTCGAGTAAAATTCCAGCGGTTCCCAACACTTACCGTTGTAGTGTTGCAAAACTGTAGTTATGCTGAGCTTTGAGTCGCTCATTGGATGCGATAGAAGTGTTGTGCGGCCTTGATTGACGTGAATGCTTGTTGACATGCTGAGCTTTGAGTCGCTCATTGGATGCGATAGAAGTGTTGTGCGGCCTTGATTGACGTGAATGCTTGTTGACATCCGTTGGGCCAAGAGAAATTCTTGGCTGTTTTTGGCTTACGTAACAATTCTGCCAGGTGACTATGAATTGGTTCGAGAATTTCAGCGAGTTGTTTTATAAATCGGTGGTAGTAATTTACCATGCCGACGAAGCGCTGGATACTCTTTATTGATGCTGGTGCTGGGAATTCCTTAATGGCATTAATTCGTTCTTTAGACGGCAAAATATCATTAGGGGTTATTTTGTGGCTGAGAAAATCAAGAGTGGTTGCGCCAAAGAAGCATTTCGCACTGTTAATGTGAACACCAAATTCTGATAATTTTTGGAAGAGCAATTCCAAATGGAGTAGATGTTATTTCTCATTTTGCGATGCCACAAGAATGTCGCAATGTAGACAAAAACAAAATCGAGCTCTCGAACGACTTCGTTCATGAAACGCTGAAACGTTTGTGCGGCATTTCGTAGTCCAAATGGCATTCGGGTGTATTCGAAGAGGCCAAATGGTGTTGTGATTGCCGTTTTGTCTTCAGGTGCAATGGAAATGTGGAGATAACCTCTGACGAGATCCAGCTTGGAGAAAACTTTGCAGCCATGCAAGTGTATCGGGTAGCGATCCGGTATCGTAACCGTGTTCAGTCGCCGATAATCTTCACATGGTCTCCCGTCTAAATCTTTCTTTTTTTCCATGTGTAATGGACATGATACGGAAGATGCCGATTGGCGACAAACCCCTAATTCCACCATGTGTTGAATTACATTACACTCAGTAAATGCTGCTTGGTGTCGAGCAGCATCTAGTCTGCGTGGTTTTGACACTGGCAAATGGCCTGTAGTGACAATATGGTGTACCACACTATGTTTGACGGGTAGATTATAGTTTGGCGCCGCAGTCAATGAATGAAATTTCTTCAAAAGCGTGCCGTAACCATTGTCGACGGTGAAATGGATCAGAGTTGGTATATTAACTCGTACCGTTGAAGCATTGATTGACAGCTGCGTTGCTGGATCAATCAGCTTCTTATGTTTGAGGCCAACAAGGAGTCCAAATCTACTAAGGATTGGACGGTTCACTCATTGCTGCTAAAATGAAAGCATGCGTGAATGTCCGCTTAAGCCCAATATTAACCTGGAGCAGTTTGCTACCGTAGGTATTTATTGTTGTTCCGTTGGCGGCCGATAAGACAAAATCTGAGTTCTTACGTAATTTATAATTAATATATGTAATTTTGAAATGGTATATGGCGGAAAGGTCCGCGCCCGTATCGGTTAAGAATTTTATGTTGTTGTGTGTGTCGTTTAGGAAAATGCAACTGTTTGTTTGATGATTCTTAAGGTCTGCCGCCGCGACCGTAAGATTATTTAGTTTTCCTTTTCCGTTCCCATCGCCGAGTTGTTTGGGCCAAAATTGCATGGTTTACTGCACTTTTGTGCCTGGGCACCAAACGTGCAGTGGTACCAACACACACCTGATTTATTTCGGCGATTTCGCGAATTGGAACTGTCTTTTGATCGCGAGGAAAATCGTTGGCTTCGGAAGCGATTACGTGTATTGTTATTCATTCTTGTAATCATAACTTCCATTCTCGCCATGCGTTCTTCCATGGTCACCATGGTTACCATGTTAATGCTTTTGTGTTAATTCATTGCCTCATATAGTTGGTCGGCTATTTTTGCTACCTCGTCAGCAGTCCTGTCTTCTTGGAGTGAGATTTTACGAGGTCTGGTTTGTAATTAGTCCCGGCTAACATTTTGATCTGGCGGAAGACATCGGAGGGCCGCAGATGGCCTATATCCGATTTATCTATCAGTGCTTCGAGTTTCCTCTCCTCGGACATCGATTTGCGTTCAATAAGGGCTGCCTTGATTATTTCGTATCTGTTTTCAGTTGGGGTAGCTCCAGCAGGTCTTGGGTCGTTGTATAGCATTCTGGTGATAGCGATCCAAGTAGTTGTGATAACTTAGTATCGTCTTTTGTTATTTTTTGCAAGGAAAATTGTACCTCAGCAGAAAGGAACCACACCCTTGGATTATTTTCCCAAAATGGCGGCAATCGGAATTGAGTCGTCGTCGCGAGCTCTGCCGATGTACCGGGCTTGTTGCCGTCCATTGAAACCACCACACACAAGAGAAAAAAATATCAGCTATAGTCCGACGAGCTTTAGACAGAATTACGGAACTTATATCTTTAATTTATAACGTTTATGTAGTAGAAAACAAAACAACAGTATGACAGTCGTGAAAATTTACATAGAATGTTAAAATTTGAAATAAACTTTGTATAGAATTTTTTTTAATTGATTAAATTAAATTTTTAATTTAACTTTTTTTTTTGTTTTTTACTTGGCATAGACACTCTTTTGGTCCATACATTTTGTATGTTATTTTTTTTTACAAAACCGCGCGCTTCTCCGATGGTATTTTGCGGCTGCTCCTATTTCTATTCTGCACTCCATACTTTGTACTTTGTAATATTATGGTTTGTTGTATTTAATCGCAGATGCCTGGATATGTGTGCGTGTTACCTGTCGGCTAGTCACCAATTGTTGGCGTGATGTTTTCTATCGCCAAGAGATGGCTGTGAGGAAAGCGAAACGGTTGGATGAATATTAAAATTGTAAAATGTTAACAATATCCATGTATGGGGCCTTCTTTAGTATGTTGAATGGTAGGTAGAGATTAGAATATTGGAATTAAATATTCTAACCGCTACAGAGCACTATTGAGGAGAGATAAACTTTATGCTCGGTCTGAATTAAGTTTAAGCGTATTTCGTGATTTCAAATTTCTTCGTTGTTGCAGATTATGTAAGTATTCCTTTGTGAAACGAGACCAAAACCCATCAACTCGATTCTTAACTTTTTGCCATCTTGATAGTCGATTAGCTGCAACATCTAAATAGCTTTGTTCTGGAATGGCCAATAGTGGGTGCGGAAGTAGAAAATGCCCTGGTGTTAATACAAATAGAGGCGCTTTTGTTATCGTTCGTTGGTGTGAGTGTTCGTGAGTTCAGAACCGCCCCGATTTGAGTGATGATAGTTGACAATTCTCAATTTGGTAACCGAGAATTGAATTTCCATTCGATCGTGTACTACAAAGTTAGCACCATTGTCTGAGCACATGACGGCGGGGATACCTCGTCTACTCACGAAATGTTTTAGCGCTCCCAGAAACGTTCGTTATATAATAGTTAATTCTATATAATAGAACTATTTATAATAGAAACTAGCGCTCTCATATTTTGAAGTAATTATGATTCCTAAATCTGGGAAACCACCACCACAAATCAGGATCATACAGGCCAATATCACTATTACCAGTTATGTCTAAACTCTTTGAGAAGTTATTAGTAAAAAGGCTAAATCCGATAATTGAGAGGAAAAACCTGATTCCAAATCATCAGGTCGGTTTTCAGTTAAGAACTGTACTACCAATTCAATTCACTACAATATTAGAATCATACTTGAAAGATAGATTCTTTAGAGTAAAATTAGACGATTCAATTGTAATAATTGTTTATTTAAAATATTTAAATAAAATTCAACAAATTAACAAATATTTCACCCTCTGTATCTTAAGCAACAACAATAAAAAATCCAGTTCTACAAAAAAAAAATTTTTTTTTTACCTAAAAACATGACTTCCGGTTCCATATGTTGAATTTGCGATTTCACGAATTTTTCACCATGTAGACAATCTAGTAAATTAATTTTTTTGCATTCTAAGGTAAAATTGGAGTGTCGGCACAATTTTTAGTGTTATATAATTAAGATTGTCTAAGATAGTTAAGAATACATATTTGAAGATTGTTCGACAAATGACACCCATAGTGCAATGCAATAAGCTTTGACCTAAAACCATACGAAATGATATCATCAAAATATGTATAAGCATTTTAAAACAAACATAAATGCAAATGAATTTTAATATTTTATATGTACTTAAAAATTTACATAAAAATCAATATTATGACAATATTTAATTTTTTATATTTTCAATATTTCAAATTTTCCATTCGCATTATTTTTATTTAATAAAAATAAAAATATAAATTTAATTCGGCCAAGCATTACAAAAAAAAAAACACTAAAACTAAAAATTATAAACTGTAACAAAAAAACTTAATAAATCGATATTTATATAAAATTTGACATTAATCGAATATATAACCATTAACAAAAAACAATGAATATCCCAATATTTATATACTCGAATGTATAGTATGTATGTATATGTTTGGTCACGAATATGGAGAGTTTCAATCAAATTTCTATAAATCAAAACAACAACACGACCATCGCGCCAACATTTTTATTTTAATAAAAAAAAAACTTACCAAATAAAAGCCACCGCACAAAATCATCACCATCGCCAACAGAGTTTTTGCCCCAAATAAACAAAATTTTGTTGGGGTCACCAACCACATCATGTATGTGTAGTGTTTTTCATTCAATTCTACATGTATTGAATGAATGAATGGATGTGAATCATGGATATTGATGGATGAAAAGCTACGAAGAAAAATCATTTGTCGTATTTACGAGTATGTATACCAGTAGAAATTCAATTCCTCACTCTAAATAATTAGGGTAACCAGTGGTACATTTTTCGAGTCCATATAATATATTATACGAAATTGGGGGAACAAAAAGATTCGGTCGAATGTGGGATGTTATTTTACAAGAGAAATCTCATTCAAAATATTTTTTATTTTATTTTTTGTTTTAGATTTCATGTTCGAGCTGGATGAGTTTATATTCTAAAATCGAATATATGTACATTGAATATTCATTTACCATCCATCCTTCGTTCAGTTCAAAGTAAATATGTTTTTAGTTTTTTAAATATATGTATGTATGTGTGTATTTGGTTCGTGGTGTGAAATATCCTGACTCTGATCAACCGTGGATTTTTTTTTATCTTGCTATATAGGAAAAGTTAAATCTTCGTGTTGGAGTAGACAAATGCTAAAGCATTAAATTAAACAGTAGCTGGTACATGTTGGTACTATCTCATTGGAATTGTATGATTTCATGCAACTGTATGGATATTTTATTATAGAAATGTGGAAAATGTTTTTACTGTCCATTTAAGCGCCATATTCATAATATGAATATATGCATAAAGAGCGTATTGCTGATCTGGTATATGAAATTAAGAGATAACGAATACTCTGGCTCAGTTACGTTATGCGTGCACCGTGATGTTCCGGTAGTTTCTGATGGGTGGGCTACTTTAGGGTATATGTGAGTGTAAGGAAAAAGTGGGTGGTCTGGTATGAAGCTGTCTTGGGGGAATCAAGTTGGTACTTGTTGCCAGCTCCTGTTACCTCCCCGTGGTGACCACCGGGCAACTAATACACCATGTTTTTATGTGGTGTACTAGGCGAAAACACGGCGCTAAACAACTGGGCCGGGTTAAGGTGTCAACCGCACCGTGTAACAAAATAGAGACCGGCGCTCTTAAAAAACCGGAAACATGAGCGGTGGAGACATCGGCCTTTAGGCCCGGTCTCCAAAGTGCAATAAAGGGCATAATACCAAATGAGGCTGGCCCCTCGAAACCAAAGGGCAAAGGCACGAGAGCTGGCCTTCCAGCGTCAGTGAACTATCAGACCAGTAAGAGAGCCTGGCGCACGATCTCCAAGATCAGCAACATTCCGTTGAAGCAGAGAACGGATAGGGACAGGGATACGCTTGTATGGGCAAGGCGTATCACTGAGCCAAAGCAGGAGGGTTCCGAGATCTCACAGCCGAAAAGGCCGAGATCTGATTATGAACCGCCTACGGAGGCTAAAAAGTAGCGGGTTCCAGATAATGTTACCAGGCCCTTCAACGAGGTGCTAAAGGAGCACCTGCTCATGGTAATCGTTGACAGGGCCCAAGGAGATGGGAGCATTACGGCCTTTAACTGGAGGAAGGTGGAGAAGGCCTTAGAGAAGATTGCCAGGTTAGAAGAGGTAAAGGCTAAGGCCTTCTCACCCTTAACTGGAGGAAGGTGGAGAAGGCCATAGCCGGCATCTTCCTAAACATTATGAGGGAGAACCCAGTCCTGCCGAGACGGAGGGTGGCACCGGGGTCACGTCAAACTGACTGCCTGTGCCGATGAAAGGTCGGTGACCCTCTATTAAAATGCGATCGGCAGCCTGGGGGAAGTCTGGCCGGGGGCCAAATTAGAAGTGGTGACGAGGGAAGAAATTCCCTGCAACCCAAGGGCGCGAGCCTGGATACCTGCGGAGCCTAGTGATCCTAGGGAGAACTTGAAAATGGTGAAAATCAGCAATCCAGATCTGCCAACGGCCACCTGGAAGATTGCCAGGTTAGAAGAGGTAAAGGCGGAAAAAGATCACAGATCGGCCGTCATTATCATCGACAGAGAATCCGTGGATGCTTTGGAAAGTCTGGAGGCCTGATCAGCTATGGATTTGGAGCGATTACGCTCAAAATCTATAAGCGCGATGAGGCTGACAGGGATGGAGCACTTGCAGCAGGGGGGGGCACTAGTGATATCCCGCCTGGTGTTGGTGACCCAGAAGTCCGCAGCATCCACTATCCCTGGATTTCGTGATCATTGGGACGAAACTGTGCGCTCCTAACGGACCAATCAACGTCAGAGGAGTCTGACTCAACAGTGGTGGAGGGAAGCAGTATTTATTGCTTAAGATCCTTCAGATCAACCTCCATAACTGTAAAGCCGCCTCGGCGGCCCTTCTGGTAAAAATGGAATCTGAGTCCATTGATGTGGTTCTGGTCCAGGAACCTTAGGTCAATGACGACCGGGTGCTGAGCCTCAGAACTCCCAAATATAAAATACTACATGCGAAAAATGAAGGTAAGATACGTTCCTGCATTCTCGCTAGAAATAATTTGAAAATTTTTATACAACTAAATTACAGCAACGCTGATGTAGTGGTGGCTATCATCGAGATGGATGGGCAAAATCTCTAGCTAATACGAGGAGGAAAATATACCACCAGGTAGTTTGGGCAGTGCAATAATGGAGGGTCGAAAAGGAAAGGTAGGAGTCATCATGGGTAGCGATGGAAAGTGTCCGAAGACCATTCCTTTTCTGACCATTGTTATCTCCAGTACGAAGTGGATACAAAACTCACTAGCAAACCACCCTTCAGAAATAGGAGGAAAACTGATTGGGATTGTTTCAGAACCATTCTGGGTACTTATTATTTCTTTCACTCCGTTGCTATTCAGTCATTGTACTTTTCATTATATTCAGTAATTGTACTTTGTACAGAACCAAAATACATAAATGTGTCATTTTTAGCGACTTACATCGCATTTTTCAGGAACGCATCTACGACGTAAGTCAAGGATTGCTTAATTATTTCCGTTGATGATGTATATACATATTATGGCTTCAGCCATAATATGTATGAACACTCAAGTCTTTTTTCGTGTTTTCAACTATTAAGATTTTTTATCTTCAAACACAAAGGCGGATCAATATCCAAACCGCGTTATAACAATTTTTTTTATATTTTGTTATTATTATGCGTCTTCTGCAAAAGAATTTATTATATTTTTATTTTTCAGTTTAAGCCGAACTAATCAAATGCACACCACGAACTGAACTCTATTTTCTTCTTCTGATGTGGCAGCAATCGATAATTTTATTTTCGTTCACTTGGTTCTTTCTCAGTATTATGTTTTATTTACATTCAACTTTTTATTTCCCGTTCGGTTGGTTGGGTGACGCCATAAAAAAGGCCCTTTTGACCTGCCCACACTACTTTCTCACAGACAAACATTATCAGGATCCTTAGAAAGTTTAGTAAATTAAGGTAATTTTTTACTCGAATTTGTTTTGAAATATCTGAAGAGCCGAGCAAGGTTTAAGCGGTATTTTAAATTTATTGTTTGAAGCAGTGCTAATACGAGTAGTTTTAGTACATTGCTCTAAATAGCTATTAAGCTTAGTAATAAGCATGTTATAAGCCTAAGAACTATCAGATTCCCTATATACGAATGCTCAAGTTTCATTTATTAGAAGTACATTTTGGGGTTTATAATCACCCTACTAGGCACCCTGTTTATAATAGGGTTTCTAGATGTAACGGTGGCGGTATTAATTGATAAGGAAGTTACGTAGTAGCCATATATATTGAGGTTAGATATCGCGGTTTCATAGTTAAGTGAACAAATAGCTATAATTTTACTTAGAAGAACACGATCAACGCAAGACTCTCTTCTAGCTCTATTAGGTATATCAACTAACATTCAGTTATGACAGCTAACGTCAGTAAAATTAAATATATAAAAACAGGATACACAAAAACTATACGAACCGAAACATATTTCCACCCTTATTGTATCGCAGGGGGTCTATCATAAGCTTCATACACGGGTTTGTTATAGTATTCTAATTCGTTGGGTGACATGTAAACCTCAAAATATAAACAAACATTGCCGACAATGCATAGAAAGTTAACCATAACCGCGCTTTGCACGATTTTTTTAAGGAAGATCTCACTTGCAGGTGTTATACGGTTATATGGTTTGCTAATCGCAAATGAGAAAAATGATTCTAGGATATTAAAAACATTTTACAAAAATAATGAAACAATTCCCATTCAATGATTGTATTACGCATCGAATTTAATTACCTCAAATCAATAACCGCAATAATTGTTCCAAAAAGATTTACAAATATTTTATTGATAATCATCAAATTTCACAAAAACAACGTTATACAATATGTACCTACTCTGGATAAATACTGTTCCTAAACCAAAAAAATCTATACAGCTTTAATTTTAAGCTCTCAATCCATTTGGTTTTCATTTCAAATACGTGCATTGAATAAGCATTTTGCCGAAACGAATATAAATAAATAAATAAAAATCCAACAACAAAATCCATTTTGTATATTATAGAATTAGAATTTTCGTTTTATTTTTGCCAATTTTCCAAACGAAACATAAAACAAACGAAAAAAGAATCGATATATCCTTATTTTCTAATTATCCTTTGAACCATAATAAAATTAATTTCGAAAACCTACTATCAATTGAAATCGGAAAAAATACGTTTCATTCAGTATTTTATATACATAATAGTGTACAGAAGGATATGCGGCACTGGATTTGGAAAAGATGAGTAAAATTTGTACAATCCTATAAGCAGCACAACGACGAGTTCATAGAAAATCAATATTCATTAGATCGGTGAGTTTATTTCATCGTTGTCGACTTCTTCCCACGATAAGTATTTAATCTTGAAACAAATATTTTTATGGTTTCATTAAATCAACTTCAAACGATTTTTTTTTTATCCAATTTTAGATCCCGAATTTTTTTTTATGATATTATTTGAAGAATAAAATAACGAGCCATTTTTGTAATTTTTTTTTTTTTTTTTTTTGGGGTTCAATACGTGACGCTAATTTTTTTTTTTTTTTTTACGTTATTAAACTCGTGTTCAATTTTATTTCTTTAGGTTGAGACTTAAAGACAAAATTGAATGAAGTAAAGAAGGCATAAGACCAAAATTTGTTCTTCTTTAGGTATATTCACTACCGAGAAATCTACTATGCAATAGTCGATGATTTGGAAAAAAAATTATCTCATTATTACAGGCGACACGGTACCTTTATAATTTTTATTGTCGTCATTTTATTATAGATGAAAGCAGTTTTTTCGTCGAGGTAAAAGTGATCATTGGATTGAGGGGGAGAGCTAAATTTAGACATTAATTATGACAATTTTCTATTTAATATTTTATTTTTGTTGCTGGAATTTGCGATAAATTATAATGAGGTTAATTTATGTTAAAATGTGGAAATTGGCAGATTTTCGTTTGGTCTTTGAAAATTATGAAATTTTCCTTATAATTATTGTATGCACAAATGGTATGGCTAACAAAATATATAGCCTTATCAATGCTTGTTTTTTAGTATAATAAGGATAATACTTTTAGTAAAGTCCCTCCCATAATTATAGGATTAATAGTACTTACCTGGAGGCGTAGTTAGTTAAATTTAACGAGTAATTCAATTTTTTTATAATTGAAACACACAATCAAAATTGCGAGACGAACTTCCGTTCAAAAAAATATCGTGCTTATGTTAAATCATTCACTAATGGCTCTTGTAGGTGAAATGAAAAATCTGGCGATAAATGAGTAAATACTTAATACTAAGAAAGGGTAATTTCATATTTACTTTATTGTTCGGTTAGAGGGTAATTTAATATGGAAGTTTACATGGTTTTGCTGCAACATTTTATTCTAGTCGAACGAAGAATTAAATTTTAGAAAAATCAGTATATGCATGTTATGTGATGTATCATATGTATGTATGTTCTTTTGTCTAGAGTGTTCAATAAATTTTAAATGTTCAACAATAATTGAGTACTTTTTGCATTCTAAATTTATATGTAGTATGAATTGCTTTTTCTATATTTTTAGAAAATTTAATTATCACAATCGAAAATTAAATTTAATTGCAAATCATACGAGAGAGCATTTGAAGTGAAAATCGCTAATTTCAACCAAACATTCATTATTTTTATTTGAAGGTTAGTTTCATTTTATAAATTATTCAAATAACACTTTTGTGTGCGGCGTCTGCCCAATACAGCGTATCATCCACAATTGGGATTCCAATTCCGAGATAATCCTGGGATTTCATGATTTTTATAAAACCTACAAGTGTTGAAGCAGAACTGGCCGTTTCCGAAGCAGAAATTATTTGCAATAAATAAGAATTGAATGAATTGCTCCATATTAAATTAATTATACTTTTTGAACATTTATTAATAAAAGATAGGGATAAGCAATAATTATAAGTTTTATATTTCGATCCGACCGAGCAATGTGCTGTGAAAAATTCGGTTTGTGTTTTATAATTCAACCTGAGTATTTTTACTCTGTGAACTGGACTGGGATTTTGCACAGAAGGCGTGAAGCGAATTTATGTCACGTGTGATAGAACAAAAATTTATTCTAATTGGCTGAAATCGCAATAGCAAAACAATTCGGAATAAGCGAGATAATTTATTCGTGTGCACATTTATTAGTAGAAATAGAGACGTAAACTCGCTTCTCGCCAGCCAGTTACTATAGATTTATTTACTATCACATTTACTCCATCTCACTACGTAAAATAGTGGCGAATGACATAGCCAATGCATTTTGAAATGTAATGACATTGTAGGTTATCAAGCTGAAATCGCAATTAAAGCAAACATTTCGACTACATAAATGAATAAGTGTTCAAATTTAAACATAGAAAAATAAGTAAAAACTCGTTTCTCGCCTCCTGAGAAAAATCCAAGCCCTGTGCTGTACTTTTATTGTGAACTGGATCTTTCGCCAAGCGAACTCCGTTTATTCATTTTTACTCCTGATTGAATGTTAGTGTGTAATAGTCTGTTTTCTTGAAATTTCGCAAATGGGTTGGTAATAGCCAAACCGATTGCTTCTTTAGCATGTACAACTGCGGGCTTACGATCGTATTTGTTTACCATTTCTTGAGAAAAGGGCAATTATGTATTATAATAACCAAAGTATCTAGCATTCGTAGCATCATATCATATCGCCAGCGCTGGCGCTAACCATTTTTGCGCCCTGTGCACTTTTCAAAAATGGCGCCTTAAAAAAAGTCCATTTGCCCTAAATAATCCGTTTCCACATCACCCAAGAGGTAGGATATGCAATGCATTTTTTTAACGAGGCATCCCAAGTAGGTATAGTCCTCAAAAATAAATAAAAAGAATAAATATTGCTATCGTACTAATCCAGCGTACGAATTTCAATAACAAAAAATTAATAAAATATTTGAATAAAAAGCACTAAAATTCAAGCGTGCATTTTCAAATTGAAAAATATATTAATTAAAATTTATTTTCCGCGCTTTGATTCTTGCAAAGTCGTCTATCAAGCCACTATAATCCAAGTTGCTCAGAAATTCACTTTCTATAGATATTCTAGCTAAATCTACCAGTCTTTCTACCAGTCCTATTGTACTGCGTAAATAATTTTTAATAATTTTTAATTTAGAAAAGCTACGTTCCCCGGAAGCTACTGTGACTGGTATTGTCAATAAAATTCTAAGAGCTACAACTAGATTTGGTAATATCGGGTCTAATTTCTTCTCAAATATAAAATCTAATGATTCTATAGGGCTTAAAGTTCCTGAAACTATACTTTGGAATATTTCAATTTCGTCACATAAATCTAATCCTACTATATCGGAATTTGAATCGAAAGTTAAATGCCTTTCTAGGGAAAGACAATTATTTAAAAGATCAGAAGCATCTAATGAAACCACAGAAATATTATGCAAAAATTTGAAAATATTATTGTGTTCCGAAATTTGGTCAAATCGTTCGCTAACAGATTGAATTGCCTGATCAAGGATTTGAAAATAAAATTCAACTTTAAACTTTTGTTCAGGATTTGATATAATTTCGTCTCTACCTTCGTACGAAAAAAGTTGAGGTTTTCGACTAGGGCGTCTTGGAGCGTCAGGGAAATTTGGCGGAACATCTAATTTTAAAGCTATTTCTTTAGCTTGAAAGATAAACCCCTGAAATTTTTCCTCATTTCTTAAGTTCGTCAAAAATTGTTTTGTGCCATCTAACAAATTTACTGCCGTCGTTAAACAAATACCAGGACTTTGTAAATATTTGCTAAATATATTAATTTTATCATGACAAGGTTCCTTCAAATTACGTGGTACTATTAGTTAAAGCGCAAGCATATTTCATGTATGCATTTTTAAAATGAAATGTGTAAATTGGAGGCTTACTTTAATATTTTACAAAATTAAAATTATCAATTATTAAACATATAAGTGTAAGTATAAGGGTTTTTCCAAAACCGTCTATAGATACAAGGAATACTGTCTATAGATTTTTTTATTCTGAAATTTTGCCCACTTATGTTTGAGACCCACGGACCGCTACTGGTGAACAGAAAAAATATACTGTGCTTGAGGGGTTTTTTTTCATATAAGAAACGGAAGGGGGTTTCGATATTTTTCGTTTCCATATTAACTATGCACAGTGTTGAAAATCTGTGCAATGACAAAATTTTTTATATTTTTCCCTTTTAACATATGGCTATATTAATGGTTTATTATGGATATAGAATTTCTTATATTTTTACACAGTGAAAAAAATATTTTTAGTATAATAAAATTTTTTTGAAAAAATTTAAAAAAAAAAAAAAATTAATTTAATTTTTTAAATTTATTTTTATTGATGATTAGAATTTTAGCGCCCCGGAATTTTAGCGCCCCGTCAAACTGTGCATACTGTTCCATGGAAGCGCCGGCCCTGCATATCGCACATGACGATAGAAAAGATCATATAGTGAAACAGGACGATAGAAAGTAAATTAAAAGAAGAACTTTAACAAATATATCTTCATCGTAGTGTCGTGTTTTTTGTCCATAAGTGATTGAACTAGATACATACTTTACATTTTTTTTCATTTAAGCTTTTTCTTGAAGAAGTTCATCATATTAAATCTTCAATACAAGTTATGTTATGTTTTATTTGGGTCAATCCATATTGTTACGTTTTTGCCTTGCCAAACAAGGTGCGATCAGTGGATTGTGAATAAAACAAACGATGTAAATTCTAGATCACACTAAATTTATTTATCTCCCAATAACACTACACATACTAATTTAATTAATTCATTTATTCACTTAATTATTTAAATTCACAATAATTACTTTATTTACACTTTTAAACACTGTATTTCACTTTCTAAATGCTTAACTTCACTTTTTCCTTTTTATTACTATTAGCACACTCACGGTTAAAACACAACTGATTTACTCCCAAAGGGTTTATCGCGTATTTATACCAAATATTCTAACCGTTCTAGAAATCTCCACAACATTCGAGATTGTCTAGATTAGCCTAGACACATTTATCTACTTTATAACAGTTTTACTTTTACGATAGTGTTGCCACTCAAACAGAGATGTCGCCCCGATTGTAACAATATGAAATAAGGATATAAAACCCCATTATTTAATTCTAAATAGTATAATAAATACACTGTAACGACCGCCCGATCGTTCCAAGCTTAATCAGTTAAACATCCCTGATGTTAATGAATTTTTGAACACACTTATAATTATACCACTTAGAAAATGCGCACGAAAAATACTAGATATAGGGGAATCAATACGGGATTATCCAGTTCCAATGTTTAAAGATGGGATGATCTATTATATTGGGATATAATATAAATAATTTTTGGATGTACGCGGTAGTCAGTTGATATCTGTTATGATGTTTATGCATAGTATAAAATATATTTTTGCTTTAAAATTGAAGTTCGTTTTCGTGTTAGTTGTGTGGTGAAAACAATATTAGCAAAAAAATATAAGAAAAATTGAATTTATCTACATTTTCTTAGTGATAAATAAGAAAAACTGAAAATAAAATGTATTTAAAAATATGTATAGTTATATAATAAATCATAGTTAAGTTAAGAACTATTGTATTATTAGACTATAGTATTAAAAGTGTCGTTCGATTTTATTACGGTTGCTCTGAAATCATATGTGAAATTTGATGTGAACTGTAAAATAAAATAAAAACTCTTGCTTAAGCTCAAATACCGCTCGGCCATATCAAGCTTTCAAAAAGTGAATTTAATATCAAATCATAATTAAGCTTAAATAATTATGTGAAATATAAAATAAATAAATATTTAGTCTTAAATAAATATATTTATGTGAAATAATCAAAAACTATAACATAATAAAACTATAAAACTATAACTAAAACGTGCTAAAACTATAACATATAAACTTATAATATACATAAATACTAAAATTTATGATCATTGTGAATACTAAAAAAATAAAAATTTATCGCAAATATTGCTGATTTAAAAAGTTCGAAAAACAAAACAAAATATAAAAGAAAGTAAAAACATAAAAGTAAAAATCTGGGCTCTTTACAGTTTGGTGAACGTCAAAATAAATAAATAAAAAGCCCAAGTGAAATACATATTAAGCCTGTATTCCATTGTGAAAAATTTACTGACAGCAATTTTTTGCTGCCATAAAGAAAGGAGAAAGAAAAAAAAATTCCATTAGTGTGACAGACATCGTATTTTTTTTATTTTATAACAAAACTTTTATGGTTACGTTTTGACAGCTTCTGTAACATAACTAAAAAATTTCATAATTTTTTTTATGTTTAAAGTGAGAACATAATTTTATTTATATTCTATTACATTATAAATAATTTATTGTAATATAACTAATAATAATAATAATAATAATTTATTATTATAATGTCTGAAATATTAAAAAAAATCTACAGCAAAATAACATTTGACCATAAAAATATCCAAATAAAATTTACATGTGTGTGTGAAAAAAATTTCGTATCCACGCCATAAAAAATACTCAACTTGATACTTTTTCATAACAAATTATGGCAACACACTAACACAAACACATTTGTCTTTCCAGTAAAATTTTGCTGATGATGGTAGTTGTTTCTTTCGCACCACCAGCAAATCTATATTTTATCCCATATTGTTACCTAAATTTGAAGTGACCACATGTATTGGTTTCATTATTATCAAAATTTGCACTGTAACTAACCGTATGCAACAGTTACAATACTAGATCGAAATTTCTCGATTTTACAATCAGTAGCCTAATTCTATAAAATTCGAATAAAATAACGGGAAGACGCGAAAACGAGTACTTTACACGTTTTCATACCAAAATGGTATTCTATAACTTTACACCAAGATAAATTAAAACATCGGTAAGATATTAAACGTCAATAAACTACACTATCTTGTGTAGTTCGTTTTCACGGATAAAAATTTAAAACTAAAATTTAACGAAGAAGGCGGGCTAGTGCCGAACAAGAAAAACCATGTTTGTCCTTGTTACTCTTTATATTATATTATGAAACGAAACACTAACAAAACGTCAAAGTGGTTTTAGACACGTTAAAATTATTCAGCAAGAAAAAATTTACACGCTGGCTACTTTGTTTTATAGAATACCATTTAACCTAAATAAGATAGAAATTGTGTAAATTTTTTTTGTGTAAACTTTTTCAATGTTTCGTTTTTTCACATTATCTTGTTTTTACAGAATTAGACCACAGCGTGGGACATCGGCAGCCAAATTAAGATATGATTTATTTTTGTATTA
Source organism: Tipula unca (assembly GCA_951394425.1). Taxonomy (NCBI): domain Eukaryota; kingdom Metazoa; phylum Arthropoda; class Insecta; order Diptera; family Tipulidae; genus Tipula; species Tipula unca. The sequence goes on from OX596380.1 coordinate 79,616,496, forward strand.
TTATTATATTTTGTTTTGTTTCTTATTTATTTTATACTCTATTACCTATGTATAAAATTATTTAATTAGTTTCATGATTTTCTATTTATGTTTGGGACTGTGATGACATTAGGGTTAGAATACATTATTTTTGTAAATTATAACTACCGATATATTTTGCTAATTAAATTATTTAATATAATTTCAATGTTTTTTCTTTTCTACTTTAAATTTGTCTACTTCTATGGAAATTTCTATCGTTCATTGTTTTCTATTGTTTTCACCACATCGTTTATTTTTGTTCTAGCATGAGAAGCTAAATGTTCAAAGTTAGGATGAATTGGTAAGTTTAACAGCAGTCTCCGTGGTAAGTTGGTCAACGCCTTGGTATTCCTTTATTAGAGTTCATTTGTTTTGCAATATCAGTATCTGTTCGTCCTCATGTGGTCTATCAAGCATTCATTTATCTTTGACAAACCCCACCCCACCACTCTCTGCGCTCTAGCCAGCAATACATGACCACGTCAAAGCTCTAAATGAATGAGAATTAATTTCAGTGACGAATGGCGTTTCCATTGGGACATAGTTTAGCTAGTGACCCCACCATGCCGCCCAAGTTCGTTACAACACTATACTAATTTAATGTTAATCCTAATTATTAATTTACAATATGATGCTTTTGGTGTAGCAAAGAAAAGTCAAGGCATAATTTCTGGTAGGAAAGATCGTGAAGGTCACGAACCGGACCGCTGCGCTCTTGGTTTTTTTTATGATGTTTTTTTTATAACATATTTTGTTGTGATATATGTCTATGAAGTTAGCACGACAAACACACTGGGAGCTCTAGTGGTTTGTGTCATGGATATTAAATATCCTGTACTAAAGTTAGCACGAAAAGTGGATTGTAAGAAAAATAAAAAATATAAATAAAATAAAATATTATAATATTCAGTTAAACATCGAATCAAAAATATACTATTGGACATAATGGGAAAGGACAAAAAGCTTAATTTGGCCTTAATCTTTTATAAGTCAAGTCTTGTTCAAGAATTATGCAAATATAATATATCGATCTTTTCTTGGTCACAGGCAGGGAAAATGTCAAAGGTTTGTTCTTCAACTTGGAATCGAAACTAGACGTAATAAATTAAAGATTAAGCCAAATTGAGCTTATCGTTCAATTAAATAAATCCCATAGTGGTTTTTCAATCTGATGTAAATTTTAAAAATTACGTACTCGAAAATGCGTCATAGAAAACTTTCTGATCACATGCTTGGAAAACGTCAAAGGGTTGTTCTTCAACCTAGAATCAAAACTTGACTTGAGTTTTAAAGATTAATAACAAATTGAGCTTTTAGTACTTTCACATTATGTCCTATGGTGATTTTTAAATTTGATGTAAATTGGAATAATTCCGTACTTGTGAATGTGTCGTTGATCACAGGCATGGAAAACGTGAACGCGTTGTTTTTCAATCTGGAATCGAAACCAGACTTGTCCTATTAAAGTTTAAGTCGAATTAAGCCTTTTGTTCTATTGAATAAGTATCGTAATAATTTTTCAATTTGAAGTTCATTTGATAAATAATAGTATACTAATTTTAACAATATTTTTATTTAAATTTAAAATATTAAAAATTAATTTAAAGTTAAATTTGTTTTTACTTTGAATGTTAATGGTTATCTAATGTGCAATTCATTGTTTCAGTTAGGAATTTTAAGATTTTAGTGGGGTTAAATTTTATACATATGTAAGTTGACGCTGAGGTTTGGGATTTATTCAGCTGGATATATCCGATGGATCCGAGGCAACTTGCCGAACATAAATTGTCCCTTGTTTTCATCAATCTCTAGTTTCTTGCTCTTCTAATGTATAAATTTCATTTGGGTTACCGTCAATAATAGAGTGGTAATTTTCATGCGATATTTCAGAATAAACTTCTGAACTAGATTAATTCTTTATGTTGAATAAGAGGTCCCTGTGACTGAAAGAAATTTTTTGTTTGTTTTCGATTTTGGTTATACTGCGGTTGTTGAGCAAATCGAGTAGGTTGTGCATATTTATTGTTCTTTGAAGTAGTGTCCCTTGGCTCGAATCGCCGAGGTAAATTCATCTAGGGAGGTAATAAAGCAGGAGGTTTATTATTGAAATTTCGATTACTTTGTTGGTAATTTTAATTAAATGATCTATGATTAAAATAGGTGTTATTCGGTTTTCCAAATTGGAAAGTTTAAAACCTACACGGTTGAAAATTATGGTATATATTTTGATAAACTTGGTCCTATAAAACCCATAAATATGATTTTTCGTTTTACATTAATACAAATTAAATATATCAAAACGTATAATACAACAATCTGGTATTATATTTATTAGAATTTAGTTTTGTTTGCCATTTGATGCTCAATTTTTATTAAATTTATACTAAAAATTATATAAAATAAATGCATCATGTTATTTTATAAAACTATTTATTTAATTTATATAATCTATAATATTAAAATATTTAAGTTTATAATTCGATTATATTCAATTAATAAACTATTGTTATAAATGAAAAATACAGTTATTTTTCCTTTCCCATTTCAATATCGCATTAGGTTAGTAAGTTAAATGTTTTATACTTTTTAAGTATTAAAATTATACACATCCATTTATCAAAAAGTTTTTAATACCAAATTCATCTAAAGTTAATACAATCAAGAATTAAATCATATGAGTTTATATATGTATTTATATTGAAATAATACCATTGGTTATAAAATGAATTACAGTTAGGATTGAATATTTCTTAATGCATAAATCATTTCGCAAAAGATTTTTTTGTAGTAACAAGCATGGTACAATTTCTTTTAAATAAAATAAATTAATTTATTAACCTAAAAATTAAATAAGTAAAAAGTTTAAAATAGAGCAAATTTGTATCTAAAGAGTGTTGTGTTTAAATATAGTTAAGATAAATAGTGCAGTGTTAAGAAATACCGTTGACAGTGTTAATCATTTGAAATTGTACGCATAATATTTCGGAAAATTGCATTAAAATTGAATAAATGTGAATTACAATGACGGGAATTTATGTTACAGTAGAAATTGAAAAACAATTCAAAATTGTGGAGATTAAAAAACACACTACGGCCGAAAATTTGGATTACTATGATTACGTGTATTCAGGTATGTACACAGTAAATTTGTTTATTGCTCACTAGTTTAAGTGTGTGCAATTAAAGTTTTTATATCGTTCAATTCGCCCGATGTATTATTTTCTTGTAAAAATTCTTAACAGTAATTAATCTTACAGTTCTCGAGAATAGTGAGGTAAACATAAACGATTTTGATTGTTTTCTGAACATACATAAAGCCAGAATTGAGCCAAATATGTTGGTGAATTATTGTAATCAATTCATTTTACATCCATGGTTTTATTTTACGAGTAAAATTTAAAAATAGTATGGAGATTAACGATTTATGTAGCATAGATACTTTAAATAGCAATAACAATAGTTTATTAGAAGACGATAATATACCAAACTCATACAACATTGAAACAAGTAGTTCATTTTTTGATAAGCAAATACAACAACCAGGACATCTAAAGAGATCCAATGCAGCTATTGGAAGCAGCGTGTTCATTACCTCCGAAGTACTCAATATACAGTTTCGTAGAAAAAAATTTATTAATATTTGTTTTCCATTATTTAGTCATTTAAACAATTTATTTCCACCAAGGCTGGGGGCTTGACAATTTATGCGAATTTTACGAGAAACGGCTGGCTCAAAGACTCACACAGGCGAAAATTGATTTCATTTTTAGCTGCATATGCTCATGAAAATTTTGGGTTTAGTCCAACAAAAGAACAGCAACTTTCCGTAGCAGATGCTTGTGTAAAGCTATTTCCATGCCTCCAACTTGTTAGTTTTGCGAATTAAAAAAATTTATTTATTACTTTTATAACTAAATGATACTTAACATAAATTGGCTAGGAAGATTTTTAACTAAACGAGTGTTCTTTGCTTCGTATGAAAAATTCCTAGATCTGTTCTCACAGGCATTTTATTTGATTTTTTCCTTTAATTGTTTAGGAATTCATACATGCTGTCGTTTAGTTAATTATGTTCTAGTCCAGTTACAGAAGAAAATCTATATGTGTATCTAATAATACTTTAAATAATTTGATTATTTAGGACTTACTCTATAATTCAAAAAACACTGGATTTCTACAAATCAAATTAAAAAATGACCGTGTAAAAAAAAGAAAGCTCGAAGAAGAATTTAAACCAAATAAGCATGCAGAAACGGAACTACAACCGAATTTAGTATTTGATACTCAACAAATTAAAAAGGATTTAGAAATATTAAAAACCATATCATTGCCAGAACAAATTGAGCTGGCCAAGGAAAAATTAAAAACAACAGCTACCTTCCGAAAACTGGAATTTAAGAAAGAAGATTTTAATATTTATGAAAATTAGGTAGGAAATTATTTTAACGTATTTGATATAATAAACTATGTATATTAATTGTTTTTACAGATTCTTTTCGATTTTGAATTACACTATAATGTAACACCAAACATAAAAGATGAATGGATACCTTATCAACAAAACATTTTTACCATAGTAAAGAATGGAGGAAAACAAATATTATATACTGAATTCGAACGAAATTCTGGTAAAGAATCCATTTTAAATTTTATGATAAACTTTATTTATGAGTATTAATATATTTGTTACAGATTGGAATTGTAGTACACTGTCTTTTATTAATTTGCTAAGACTTCTGCCACCATCCCCATTAGGTAGGATTAAATTTAATCGAATGACGGATGAGCAGGCGATAAATCAACTGATTGTGTTTAAACCAGTAAGTCATAAACTTTGAACTTGTCATTTATTTTATTGCTTATATCTTGATTTATTTTAATTACAGGAAGGCCTTGCAAACGAAGAATACTTGCAGGGGGCTAACCAAAGAGCACCTTACATTATTGCTATAGGTCTCAGTAAAGCGAATATAAAGCAATACCTTATCGTACTCGACGGAAATTTGATTCCTTTACCAACAGATTTATGTTTTATTGATGTTTTGGATTTGGTATTTAAGCTTCATTTTATTTTCGATATAAAATTTGATAATAATTTAAGGTTATTTTGGCTATTTATTCAAAAATATATCTATAAAATAGACATAATTAATATACCAATAACACTGATGGATTTAAATTTGAAATTTAAAAAAATTGGAAATGAAGGTAACTTTTAAATTAACCTTTTAAATAGTATGTATACTGATAAAGTAGTTCGAAGTGAATTTAAACTTTATATTTTGAATTATTAATTAAGATTACTTTTACGATTTGCTTATATTCAAAATTTAATGAACTAGAATATACTTTTATATTAGATATAACTTTTTTGCAATGAATCCTGAAATAAAATATATTTGTTTTGTTTGTAAGAAATCCACTTTAGCCATTTCTGCAATAATTAGTCATTTACGATTAATTCATCAATTAGTGGATTCGAAATCTTTAATTTAACGGTGTGTTTATGATGAAAAATGTTCGTTTTCGTGTAATACACTCTCAGGGCTGCGAAAACACGTGCAAAAATGTTCGCATAAAAGTATAAATTTACACAATAAATTATCACGAGCTAATTATATTGACGAAACAGTAAGTAGTACAAATTTAGAACACACTTTTGAAAGTGAGTCTAAATCAGACAATTTAACAACAGAATCCATTTCCGTTGACTACATTGATAATAAATATTCAACATCACAAAAGATGATCTCAGATTTTGCGTGCGATTTAGATTCCTTGGGTTTACCTGACTTAACTATTACCAAAATATTAGGACTAACTTCAAATTTATTACAAAATGTATCTAATGATTACTCCACATTTATTAATTCAGGTGCTTCCTTTCAGCCTATGGTTTTGGAACAAATAAATATGATAAACATACAACATATTAACTCTTTTCAAACCGTTATGACAAAGTATAAAAGAAACGTTAACTTTAAAAAGTCTGAGTATTTCATTAAACCTACTCAAATTACAATAGGCACCCGTTGGGATCGCAAATATTGCAAAAAAACTAAATTGCACAAAAAAATTTTGATACAGACGAATTATCAGTATATATCTATACTCGACACATTAAAAGCATTATTCAAAAATAAAAGCTTTACTAAATATTTCTTTGAAAATGGTCATTTTTGTTCGTCTTCAAAACTTTCGAAATTCTGCTGCGGATCACTCTACAAAACCAATAAGTTTTATCAAGAAAATGCAAAGGCTGTACAGCTACAATTTTTTTATGACGATTTCGAGTGCACTAATCCTTTGGGAAGCCGTAAAACAATTCATAAAATTGGAGCCATATACTTCACAGTTCTGAATTTGCCAAACATTTTTTTATCCCACTTAGAAAATATCCATTTAGTATCATTATTTAACTCCAACGATCTTAAATTAGGTACAACATACAATCAAATTTTGAGACCACTTGTAAATGATATACTTAACTTGGAAAAATATGGAATAGAAACTAGTTCAGGCCAAATATTTGGCTCTTTAGCCAGTTTTACTCATGATAATTTGGGCGCTAATCAATTGCTTGGTTTCTCAGGAGGTTTTAATGCGCATTATTACTGTCGATTTTGTGAAATTAATAAAACTGAAGTTCAATTTACCTTTGTAGAACGAACTGAAAAAATGCGTTCAATTCAAAGTCTTATTCAAAATTGTTCTTGTAATGATACTCTATCCAAGAAAGGTGTTAAATGGATGTCTATATTGAATGAAATTTTAAATTATAACATATTAGAAAATTGTAGTGTTGATCCTATGCACGATTTGTTAGAAGGGGTGGTGCCTTATATCATTCTCGCATTATTTAATTATTTTTCTGAATATAAAATAATAAATTTTGAACAAATTAACAACAGAATCCATTCTTTTAATTATGGATACTTATATAGAAAATCGTTGCCTACATCCTCTATTAATAAGGATTCTTTAGGTTTGTCAGCTTCACAATGTTGGTGTTTAATACTACATATTCCATTTATTTTCGGTGATTTAGTAACAGTATCCTTATTACCTCGATGGAAGGCTATTACAACAATAATTGAAATTGTAAAAATTTCTTTTTCTAAATCTGTTCAATTTAAAATGATAAACCAACTTAAAAATTTAATTGAAAATCATTTGTCCATTGTTGTTAATATTTTTCAGCTAAAATTAATACCTAAACATCATATTCTTACTCACTACCCTAATGTAATAGCACGAATGGGCCCTTTAAATTTGTATTCAACAATGAGATACGAGTCCAAGCACCAGTATTTCAAACACCTTTCCACAAATTTGAAAAATTTTATTAATTTGCCGAAAACTTTATCTCACAGGCATAAAAAGAAATTTTCAGTATCTTGGAGTCTGTTTGAGTTAGAACGCCAAATTAAAGTAGGAAAATTAAGCTGCCCTACACAAAATTCACTAAGCGAAATTAAAAGCGTTTTAAATTCTATGAATTATGATGTAGATGAGCAATTATTATTTACTGTATCATTTGTTGAAAACCATATACACTACAGACCATCCTTGATGATAAGTTTTATTGAAGACGAAATTTTAAAATTTTATCAAATTAAATACATCGTAAAGTTTAGATCTGAATTTTTATTCGTATGCAGAAAGTTTAGAACAAACTGCTATGATAATTTTCATCAAGCCTACGAAGTAGTTGAAGACCATGAAAGTCAGAACTTAATAATAAAAAATTGTTTAGATTCTAATGTTTTTTCGTATGAACTTGTAATTTCCAGAAGAGGAAATAAATCATATGTCTTAATGAAATTTTAGTCAAAAAACGAAATATGTATATGTAAAATAATAATGTCTTTGAATTAAATAAAATATTTTTGATAAAATTACTTTATTTGTTTTTATTTGTTATTAATTAGGCTTGAAACTAATGCTACAACATTTTAATATTGTCTTTGTATACATTTTTATATATAGAAATTTATAAAATTAAATAATAAATATATGTTATAACCTTAATACAAGTTTTTTATTAAATACCTATTCAAAAATGTTTATTATTTTAATAAATAATAGTATTAGATACGTTAATAAATCTATAAATAAAATTAATAAATATCCACGTATAAAAGCAGTTTATAAAATGGTTATCAATTTTATACCTATCGTTCTTATTAATCTGTGGTTTAAACTTCAGATATATAAATTTAATATCTGAACTATTATGAATAATCAATAAATATGATTTATCAAAAGGATCATAATTTAAATAAAATCAATACACTTTCAATTTATTAAAGTTATACAATTTTCTAGTGGACCTATATGTATACGAAAAATATATTATAATTTCACCATTTTTTCCAACCGTGTAGGCTGGAATGCTGGTTTAGTATTATATTGTGGATTATATCGTAGTTTGGTATTATTGTTGAAAGTTTCTAATAAGAAATGGTTTTTTGTGAAGTATTAAGGAATTAACATAATTGGTTTTCTTGGCGTATTGTATGTTTTCTTTTTTAATACAGTATAAAAATGCTTCTGTTATGTAATCTGGCTGCTTAGCTCTGACCGTATTCTTGAAAGGTTCTTTTAACCCAGCAAGACATGTTGCTAGACACATTTCTTTGAATAAAGTCGTTTAAGTTTCAATTACTACAAAGTTAGTTTCAGTTATTTTGCAATGGTTGACCATTGTTGATTGAAGGTAAGTTACTTTAGAATAGTATTCCTCTGAAGAACTATTATTTTGTTGAATGGTGTGTAGGTCCCTAATTAAATTTTTCTCGCTGTTAGCGTAATGAGTTATTAAAATTTCCATATGGAATCCATGTTCAAAACTTCGTTGGTACTCAATGTAGTATATGGTCTTCGCTGATTTCGTCACAAATTTCAAGAATATTGTTAACATTTTCTATAAACTCAAATAAGGTTTCCATCATATTTAGGTAAATCCTTCGCCGCGTCGGGAATTGTAAGATAGTTTTATAATGTATTAATATTATTTAAACCTTTCTTCATTATTTTACCTTTTACAAATTATTTATTAAGTTAACTATTTCTATATTTTCTTCAATGAGATAGTTATTATCTTCTAATTTATCGTTAATATTTTTGTAAACCACGAATCTATTAGTTGCAGAGTCGAAATGAAGCGTTGATTATATGAACAAGTTTTTGCACCCCTTTCTCAGGAAGTGCCTTTACTATTTCACCTGTAATTAAATCATAGCCAGGAGATTTTTTTTTTTATGTTATGGTTAATTTCATCTTTTAACTCTCGTAGAGTTACAGGTGGTATTTCCCTACAATCCCCCTTGTGCACTGGTATTATATTTTCATCCCCTGATTGTCTAGCATATGGTGAAACGTTTCTTCAAGATGAGATGCGAACAGTGCTGCTTTCTGTTTCGTACTCGTTACCCAATTTCCCTCATCATTTTTTATTGGCGGTATTTGATAATTTAGTTTTTTTAATGCTTTTGTAGCTTTCCATAGAGAATACTCAGTTTCTTTACTGTAGGTTAGACTACGAAGATAACGGATGGCCGATTCATTTTTTAGATCTCTAATTCTTTGCTTAAGCTTATTGCAGAGGTAATTAAAAATTATTTTGCTTTGTGGTGCTAGGTTTCTCTGCCATGTTTTCCTTGCTGTCCGTTTTTCATTATCCAACTCCCTGATCTCGACTGGATAAATGAAATTATTACGCTCCATGTTTTGGATTACAGGGGTGCTATACCATGCTGCTGGTTGTATGTTATTGATGAATAGTTCCACTTCATTTTCTAATTGAACCGGATGCTTGATTGATACAATAAGATCGGTGTTGTCTTCAACCAATTTCCTAATAATTCCCAATTGGTTTTGTTATTTGTTAGTCTAGGTGGATTTTTCTTGTTAACAATCGTGGAACTAACAGTCATAATGACGGGTGATGAGAGACTTTCACTATTTTCAAGAAAAATGTGGTTTTCGGATATACCTCTTGTAATGTAGAAATCAATTAGATCCGGAGTATTCCTTGTGTCAGTATTTTGGCACTTCTTGCACTATAAGCCCAGTGGATTTCCTTAGTGCTTCTATTTTAACCCTCATATTTAAAATAGCTCTTATGTTAAAGATGGTTTCTATGTTTTCTTTGTTGTTGAAAGTTAACATAAATAACGGGAGACCTTTTAGTAACTTTAAATTCGTACCCTTCTTTGACCATCTCTCTTTTTATTATATTTACTGCATTTTCATTTTGCAGTCCTTGTCGTTGGAAATCTTCCATAATGCTTTTTATTGCACAGGTTAGATGGAGGCTCCTTGCCATAACCTTTACTGGGCGGTTACTTTTATTTTCATATGTATACCATTCGATTTTCTCTAAATTAAGCTTTGTTGATAAGGATCTACAAGTATCAGAGTACGGTGTGTAGATTTTCCATACATTGTTGTTTAAGGATATTACTCTGTATTCCGTAACTGTAATGGATCTCAAAATATTTTGTACAGCTCCATATTCGGTTATACCAATAATATTAATTGGTGGTAGTTTTTCTTCTTTCGGTGGTTTGCTTTCACTTTTATCTCGTTGAGCCTCATGGGGCGGTCCTTTTGACTCCTTCCTATTAGTAGATTCTGTCTGCGAGCTACTAGCTACTTCCGGAGAGTATTCTGCTTTCCTTTTCTTGCCTGGCCGTTTTTTCCGTTTGACGGCCATTCAGTCTCTTTTGTTAACTCCTCATCAGTATAGAACTCTGTAGTCTCGTTACTAATTTGAGATTTATCATTGACTTTGGTTAAAAAACCTTTTCTCAATTCTTAATTTTCCTTCGTCAGCACCATAAGTCATCTTTGACTTATAAGAGTAATTATCTTGAGCGTAACCAGTTGATGATGGCATCAGGCTGGAAAGCCCTTCTTGTGATAACAAGTCTAAGTTAAAATTTCCGCTGGCACCACTTCTGGCATTAGAAGCATCGGCTTGATCAACTAACGAGTTATTACTTTTTTCTTTTGTATGGGATCTTCTTATATTTGGTCTTCTTTGGAACGGATTTGATGTTCCCTGGTTATGCACCAGATTGTCATCCTCAGAATCCATAGAGGCCAATCTCCATAGAGCGTGGATTTACCAATGTTGATATTGGTGTACCAACTTAATTTAAATTGACAAAAAACTCATCGAACCAATAATTTTGGCCGGGAGTGTATATAAAATAATTAAAAAAATTAAAAAGCTAACACTGCACTTTTAATTTTTTCACAATATGTACTTATATAAAATAATTAAAAAGAGACTTCTATCACTGCACTTTTTGACTATTTCTTATTTTATCGCTTACTTCATCGATTTCACATCCAAACCCCACAACGATTTGAAAGAGAATGTTTTTTTAAACTAAAGTAATGGAATTAATGCATGTCTAATACAAATAATTATTCATAATATATTTTATTATTATGATGACGACGTTCGTGGTGGTTATGGTTTCTGGAGGTCGAGAGACATAACTCACGCACACATTTATTTTTAAAAAGATAGAAAACTTTAAAAATCGTTTAGAGCTAATTTAAAATAAAATTCTATTACATAACATTTAACATTGGAAGAATTTAAAAATTTGTAGTAATGTTTTAATATTTTATGAATAATTATTATTCAAAGCACTCGGCGAAATCGTGTTCAGTAACCGCCCACAAAAAATCTATACAATAGAATTTAACTCGTGTCCATATAAAATAATTGGGCAGCGCTGCATGTGACCTACGAATTTTCACAAACTAAGGGTAATACTTTTGTATGGTAAATGAGATTTTATTTTTATGATCAAATAACCTAAATATATGTTACATTCAAAATAATAATGATAGTATTGCTAAAAATTATAAGGAAATAGGATGTACTGTTAAATCTCATTATTCATGCATATGTTTCACACAGCTCACACATGTTGGAAAATAATTTTAATTTTCATTCCTTTCATACGAGTGTATAGATGTACAAATAGATATGTATGTAGAGGTTCATATATATATATATATATATATATATATATATATATATATATATAATATATATATATATATATATATAATATATATATATATATATATATATATATATATATATATATATATATATATATATATATATATATATATATATATATATATATATATATATACATATGTATGTACAAATTGTGTATATTTATTTTATTTGATTATTTTTTACTGTAAAATTATATTTTATTGTTACATGGAATTTCTAAAAAAAATCAAAAAAAAATCGTTCATATTCATTCATGTCATGAAAATCAATATTGCTATCGGAATATTAAATCTAAATAATATCATGATACAAATGGGTACTGAAAGATATTATTACATTTTCCAATTTCCATTTTTTTATTTTATTTTTTGTTATAATATTCCGCTGATGGTTACGTAAATTATGATGGTGGCAACCAAGGGATTTAATGAAAAAAGTTTCATATTTTAATTTGTCTCTCGATTTCATAAAATCATGGGTGTATTGCATTATTGTATTTATGACAATCTTATCCATTTCATTCATATATACCTGGGTACTATAGACTAAAATATGGGAATAACGCTTAAAAATAACGATAAATAAAGCAATAAAATTGTTTGACCTCATCCTGGTTAACTAGAAAGAATCAAATGAAAATCAGTACAATAAGATAATAAAGATTTCTTATTTAAGAAACAATTGTTCAAAATAATCTCGTTACTGTATTTGTCCATTGAAATTATATATTAGTTTTAAAAAACTAAAATTATATAAATTTAAGATAAGAAATTATTTTTAAACCTAATGACGCCGTTTAATTCAGTTCATATAAATTTATGCTGGCTATGTGGGCTGTGTATTATGAAATAAAGCGTTAATAATGTATCGTATAGTGTTAGATCAATTCGTTTCACGGCCGGATCATAGATCTTGCATAGTCATAAAAAGGTATAATATGAAATATTAAAAGCCGATAAACCATAGTCATAAAAAGGTAAATTATGAAAGATCTTAAATGATTGCTGGTCTGCAAAATAAAATCACAAACCAAAACATATAACAATTATTTATTCTTATAATAATATTTATTACATTTGAAGATTGCTTTTTCATAAAAATTATCAAATGACTTTTTTGATATTGTTTTTTTTGTTAAAAACAAATTCCAATATACATTTTAATTCCAACGAGATAAAGAATAGGTAATTAATTTCCAAAGAAATTATTTTTCCAAGCGATTACAGAATAGGCATCATTATTTCGTAAACACAGAATTTGTCGGTTTGGTTGCTACAAGTAGTCAGGGTATGATGTATGGCTCTTGTGCTTGCTATATGATTAATGGCTCCTACAATTTTCCTTACATCTGGTGTTTCTCAAGCTATTTAGTGAACTTCGACCGGCTCTCGGCAGACGATTTGCAAATATATCCCTTGGTAATGTAACAGCTGATATCAACCAAGTAATTATTAATTTTAATCAAGAATAAATGATAATCATTTAGTAATTGACAATCAAAGAATTAGCATTCGTTACTTTGGAATTCAATAAAAGATAAATGACCTTTCACCAAATATATTGGTTATTGATCGTTCTTCTAACAAGATTTACACTGTCGGAGATCGCTTGGAACTTTCAATCCATTCCGCCAAAATAGTATATGTTTTTTATATTCATTAGCCACAAATTATTTTCTGGATATGCTTTCCGTAGAATTTAAAATTACAAAATATACATATTTTACCATTCTTTAATTGATCCTATCCTACCATTTGAAATTGTCTAAATATAATATTAACTCTTTCAATCCGCTCACGAAGGACATGAAGCTAAAATAATTTTTTCATGCAAATATAGTTTATACCCGTAGCTATTAATAAACACCATTCTATATTTAATTATAAAGACAAAATCGCAGAACTAGGTTTTATCGGGTGTCCTTTATATGGGACTTGGCCATTTGGTGGTCTTTTTTCAATCAATGAATGTTAGTAAGAAATGTTATTTGTTCTAAAAAATTCTTTGACATAGGAAAGTCGATTCCCCGAAAATTGGTCGAAACACAATTTTTAGAAAAACAATTGATCTAAAAACAATTCACAGAAAAAACAATTCATAGAATCACAATTCATAGAACCACAATTCCTCGAATTTACAATTCATCGAAATCCCGTTACTAGGGGAAAATTCTGTATAGCAAAAAGAATAAAAAAATTTAAATGTTGGTATTGTTGATCGTGTTGATCAACTTTCGATTTCAATTTTTTTCTGTAGAATTGAAGAAGATTAAGTTAGGTATGACGTAGTCAATTTGGCAAATTATTTCGTTTGCTATATTTGATATAAGAATATCGAATTATTTATCGAGTTTCTATAGTAAAATTTTATAAATAAATGAATTTTAATGCGCGTGAAATATATCCTAAATCAATCCTAGGTACAAAAACAACGTTTAGGATTGGTTTAGGAAAAATTTCACATGCCTGCGCAGGGCTGTGAATAATTTCCTAAATTATTCCTACGAAAAAAAAACTGTGAATGTATTTGTGTATATTTAAATTAATGCAGACTATATAAACATTTAGGCGAATATATTCTTTGATATAATTAAATTGATAATTCTACTTATAAATTACCAAAGATAAAACAATGAACTCATAAAAAATTAAAAATTACATATTATTAAAATTTATGAGTTTTGATTAATTATAAAATTTAGATTAAAGAATAGTCCAGAAGTTCTATCATTTGTCGATACCCAGAATTTTTTTTAGATTTTTGTCATTGTTCTGGATTGGTCAAACTTGGCCGCGAAACACATGGTTATTGTTTTATTTGATTTTCTCACTTCAACTGAATACTAATCCAGAATTTGCGAAGTAGACAGCGGTGCCACTATGTTTCACTGTTAGTTCTATCAATTGTCGATACCCAGAATTTTTTTTAGATTTTGAATGTTTTAACACAGAAACAGCATATTCTTTCCCTATTCAAAGAGACGGTTACAATTGTGGGCCATTAGTTTTATATGCCATCGATTTTACAACAAATAATCAAAACAAATAAAACATTCACTCTGAAAATGATGACATTAATTTTAAACATTGCTGCATACCGTAACTACTTAAAAGAAATAATAGTAAACAGTTCTGACTGCGTGAAAATGAATTGTTTAATATGTTTCGAATTAATTCAAACCGCAGAAAATAACATTCAATGTGCACAGTGCTTGCGACAAATGCATAAGGCTTGTAATGTACATAATGTAATGTCAGAAATGGAGCATATATGTAAGTTCTGTAAATATTAAACTTATGATTAAGACGAATGAAAAATGTGCAACGTGTGACTAAATTAAATAAATAAAATCAAACAATAACCATGTGTTTCGCGGCCAAGTTTGACCAATCCAGAACAATGACAAAAATCTAAAAAAAATTCTGGGTATCGACAATTGATAGAACTAACAGTTAAACATAGTGGCACCGATGTCTACCTCGCAAATTCTGGATTAGTATTCAGTTGAAGTGAGAAAATCAAATAAAACAATAACCATGTGTTTCGCGGCCAAGTTTGACCAATCCAGAACAATGACAAAAATCTAAAAAAAATTCTGGGTATCGACAAATGATGGAACTAACAGTGAAACATAGTGGCACCGATGTCTACCCCGCAAATTCTGGACTATTCTTTAATCTAAATTTTATAATTAATCAAAACTCATAAATTTTAATAATATGTAATTTTTAATTTTTTATGAGTTCATTGTTTTATCTTTGGTAATTTATAAGTAGAATTATCAATTTAATTATATCAAAGAATATATTCGCCTAAATGTTTATATAGTCTGCATTAATTTAAATATACACAAATTCATTCACAGTTTTTTTTACTTAGGAATAAGTTAAGAAATTTTTCACAGCCGCGAATTTTATTCAAAAATTGCTAAATAAATTATAGAATTTATATTTCAACGGTATTTGTTAATAAAAAATAATAACAAATAAATAACAAATTATTTTATTTATAACAATATCAAGTGATTAAGATTATTTTTTTTACCTCAACTTCCATAATCTTACCTAATAGATAATTTTTTAAATGATCGCATAATTATTATCTCAATCCAGTATTATTGGTAATTTATTTATTGGTTTATTACTAAATAAATGGTTTATAACAAATTCTAACTGTTTATAATATTTTTGGACCATTTTTATAAATAAATATGTGATTTATTTAATATTTCCTTCAAATTTGTATATGCAAACAGGGTGATCTACTTTTTATAAAAATTTCAAATTGATGTTCACTTCGTGCATGAAATGTTTTTACTTTAGTTATTTTGTTTTGTTCGTTACATGCGGTTTTTAATATTCTGTTAATTTTTAAAATGGCATTTGTAGTATTAAAATCAGAGAAAAACCGTGATAACCGTCTCTTGGACGGATACTTGTACTACAAGGAAAACAGCGTACAAGATAAAACTTAGTGGCGATTCACGCGTTTGTGGTGGCCTCGTGCATACCCAGAATGGTTTGGCAGTTATTTCGAAAACTCATTCTGGTCATATCCCAGATGCTGCTCAAAATGAAGCAATTCGTTCTCTAAATTCCCTTAAGCAATTTGCCTCAGGCAGCACTCTACCCACCCGTGAAATTATTGCCATTAATTCTGTAACAATTCCCGTAGTGTTGCCCCTTGCATGCCTTCAACTAGTTCGATGATAATCAAGCAAAGATATGGTTATACCTGATATGTTTTAACTGACTAAACGTGGTGAAAATTTTTTATATTTTGACTCTGGTCCTATTCAAAATCGCATTTTGATATTTACAACTGAACAAAATTTAAATTGTTTACAAAATTCATTAGAGTGGTAGGTTGATGGAACGAACAAGGTTGTTCCATTGATATTTCACCAGTTATTTACTATCCATGGAATATTAGAAAAGAAATCAGTATGAGAGATTTTGTGGTTTGTGCTGAATTCCTAGGAATAGTAACAAAATTGGTACGATTGTTTAAAATGACAGTGACACAGTCTCAATGCTGTGTTAAAGTTAAGAACAGGCTATCAAGAATTTTTGCAGTAAACTCGGGTGTTTGGTAGGGAAATGCTCTGTCCCCGATAAAACTGAAACACCTCAGCGCAACATCTTATATTGGCAGTACAATCTGGTGCTTGCATATGCAGATGACATATCGTTCATTAAGGACCAACACCTCCTATCTTCCATTTTATGTGAAATTGAGTTGAGATAGCTATTACGTTTATTTTTTAGCACAAATCTATTGAACTGAATGAAAAAAGTGCTGAAAATATTCTAGTACTTTTCGTTTAATTTCAATACCTTCTAACATACTAACGTGCGAAAAAACTGCTATCATCCATTTCGCGCCAACAAAAGTGACAGTCATTAATCGTCCTGGTAAGTTTGTTTGATTCTATTTATTTTATTTCATTAAATGAAGTCTAAGATTGTTTTAATACTAATGTTGAATGTATTTGTAATGAAAATAACCATTCGAAGTAACATTTATATCACTATTACCATTGCAATATAGATATTAAAAATTCTATTCTGATAGGTGTTATTGTTCGTATCTATTTTGTTCTTCCGTTGTAGGGAAGAAAACGACAACGCATTGTCGATTTCAGTAGATGGAAAAAGAACAAACACAAAATGTTTCGATTGGAAGGAAAAGCATACTTAGGCTACTCTAGAAAAGATGGAAAGGTCAATCAAGATACACCTAGGAGCGAGCGTAAACTAGGACCTACTTGTAAATCAACCAAATGTGTTATTTCTAGATAGAGAAAATCTATATTCGAAACATTCTGGTCTATAACTGATTTTACTCCACGTAAAATATTTGTTTGTAGTCACACCAAATTTAAAGTGACAAAGAAACTACAGACTGAACAAGATTCACGTAGAAAAAATTCCATATTTTATTATCTACCGAGTATGGGAGGTAGGAAGCCAGTTTGCAAGAACATGTTTCTTAGTACCCCTTATCGCTAGGGTCTTACACCGTTCAAAGTTGGGTAAAATCAGGTAAACCAAAACATAATTTGTCGTCCTCTGCTTTGGTAGCCAACGCAAATAAAAAAGATCGCACGTTAGGAAGACGAAATACATCACGAAAAATCGTGATTCTCAACAGTTTTTTCGAAAAACTACCGAAACTTCCATCTCACACTTCAATTTTTATATTCAAGAGTGCTGGTCTCAAAATAAGTTGTCTGTATCCATAACCGTTTTTAAACAAGTAAAATAATTATGAACACCATCTACGAAAAAAGAACAGGGCCCAGGAACAGAAGGCCGAAGATAAAGAAAAGGCAAAAAGTGGTTCATGCATAGTTCTCACAATGGACTTACAGTCTGTTAAAGTATGTCCGCCGTTACAAGTTAGCGCAGTTTTTTACAAAACGAAACTAACCAATCACAATTTTACTGTGTATAATTTACAATCGCTGCAAGCTACGTGCTATTGGTTCACGGAAAATGATACCGAACTAGATGCATCAACCTTTGTGACATATATAATGGATTATTTGAAAAGATATTGTGTAGGAAAAAACTTGCCTATATTATTTATTCCGATGGTTGCACGTACCAAAATCGGAACGCAATTTTGTCAAACGCTTTACTTCAATTCTCTAAGAAATACAAGGTAGCAGTTACACCAAAGTTTTTAGAAAAGGGTCACACTCAAATGGAGTGTGACTCTGTTCACAGTGCGATCGAACGTTAATTGAAAAATAAAGATATTTATCTACCTTACGAGGTAACCCGAAAATTGCTAGAAAAACAATTCATTGATTAAACAATTGAAAGAACAACAATTCACATAACAACATTTCATAGAAACACAATTTCACGAATACGCAATTCCTCGAATTTACAATTCACCGAAATCCCGTTATCAGGGAAAAATTCTGTATAGAAAAGAATAATAAAAAAATTGAATGTTGATCATGTTGATCGTGTTGATCAACTTTCGATTTCAATTTTCTTGTATATAATAGAAGAAGATTAAGATAGGAATATGATGTAATCAATTGGGCAAATTATTTCGTTTGCTATATTTGTTTATAAGAATATCGAATTGTTTATAGAGTTTTCTTAGTAAAATATTATAAATAATTGCATTTTATTCAAAATATTGATGCATAAATTATTGAATTGTATCACTATTGTTGATAATTTATTAATTTTTTTATAAATAAATCAATTTTTTATAACAAATTCTAATTGTTTATAATTTTTTTGGACAATTTTTATAAACAAATATAGTGTTTTATTTAACATTTCCTTGAAATATTTATAAGAAAAAAAAAAAAAAATTTGTCGATTAATAAATAATAACAAATATATTTATTTGTTAATATTTAACAAATTAATTGTTTATAAATTTATTATAAATCCATTTTATTATCAACCATAATTTAAATTATTGCTGAAAATAGCTTTATATTTAATAATCTTCGCATTTATAGAAACCGCGTAGATCGAGGAATTACTCAATATGGTGACTTACTACATAGGTTTTTGAAATATCATGTTTGGTTGATATAATGTTGGGATTGGTTTAATGTCTAATTGAAAATAAATTTATATCGTCTTCCTGTTCTTCCTTAGACGTTTTATAATTTTATTTTTTGTATTCATTGTTTAAAGAGAGCGAGATCAAATTAGCACCAAATACCAATTAGCACCTTGCTATGGGATGTCCTATATAGGATTGTATTGTATAGTATATAGGTAATTTTTTATCTTATTAGCCGATAGTAATACACATTATGTAAAATTGGGATAGCGATAAATTATGTTGGAGTATTTGTATTATTTAGTTTTGTGTATAAGCGAAAAGTAAATAATGAAAACGAACGTTATATTTTGATATGCAAACAGGGTGACCTAATTTTTATAAAAATTTCAAACGGCTGATGTTCACTTCGTGCTTTAAATGTTTTTACTTTAGCTATTTTGTTTTATTCGTTACATGCGGTTTTTAATATTCTAATAATTTTATTATGGAATTCGAATTGCTAAAATCTGAGAAAAACCGCGACATCCTTCTATTAGAAGGTTTTCTATATTATAAAGAAAAGTTTTATAAAGATAAAACGTATTGGCGATGCACACTGAACAAAACATTATTTTGTTGTGGCCGCGTGCATACCCAGAATGGTTTGGCCGTTATTGTCCAAACTCATTCTGGGCATTTGCCAAACGCTGCTCAAAATGAGGCTATTCGTTCATTAAACTCCCTCAAACAACTTGCCTCAGAGAGTACCCTTCCCACCCGTGAAATGTTATCGCTTAATTCTGTAACTATTCCCGTAGCCGTTGCCCCTTGCATGCCATCAACTAGTTCGATTAGTAGAACTATTCAAAATATTCGTAGCCGTAAAATGGCTCTACCCATATCAAGGCAAGATATGGTTATTCCTGATATGTTTCAACTGACTAAACGCGGTGAAAAGTTTTTATTTTTTGACTCTGGCCCTATTCAACATCGAATTTTAATATTTACAACGGAACAAAATTTAAATTGTTTACAAAATACATTTGAATGGTACGTTGATGGAACATACAAGGTTGTTCCATTGATATTTCACCAGTTATTTACTATCCATGGAATATTACAAAAGAAATCGATTCCTCTAGTATTTGCTCTTCTCCCGAATAAGTCGCAAGCCACCTACACTAATGTTTTTGAGCAACTTAAACATTTAAGACCTTGCATAAATCCTATCTCTATTATAAGTGATTTTGAGCAAGCTATTGTAAATTCGGCAAGACATGTGTTTCCTACTATAACACAACGGTTTTGTTTATTTCATTTCGGACAAAACATCTATCGTAAGATTACGTCCGAAGGACTTAAAGCAAATTACGATACAAATCCTGAGTTTGCTCTTCAATTGAAAATGCTTATAGCGTTAGCATTTGTACCAACTCATGATGTTATTAATGTATTTGAAGCGTTAAAAGCCTCTGGCGAAATACCATCTTGTACTGCTAATGTCGTAGCATATTTTGAGGAAACCTATGTTGGAGCGCTTGATAATCATATCACAGTGCCACCATACAGAAGGGATCCTCGATATGCTATTCACGCATGGAATCATTTTGATTCCACGCAAAACAATGCGCCAAGAACCAATAATAATGTTGAAGGTTGGCATAATGTTTTAATGAAACTTGTGGGCTGTCATCATCCAGATATATGGAAGTTTGTAACGAAACTTCAATTGGAGCAATCCATGAATGAAATGGTCATCGAACAAATAAACGCTAGCAATAAAATGCCACCGCCAAAAAAGAAATATCGCGACTTGAATGTGCGCTTAAAGAAGCTTGTCGCAAAATATTTTGCGACAAACGATAAAACCGCATATTTAAGAAACGTGGCGGTGAACATTTCATTGTAAACTTTTGCTCAATTTCAGTCATTTCTAATAATTTATTGTAAATTATGTAATGATAAGTTTATCTGATTATCCATTATATTTATTATAATGGGGAATTAGATAAATTTTGAACTATTTTACAATAGAAGCTTAGAGATGAATGAAAATGATTAAGGCAGCGTTTATTTGTTCTTGCAGTTTCATTTTAGATTGCTCCCATATATTTGGATGTTGATGCTTTATGATTCAATAAATCATTATGTCTTTCTTCAATATTATTTTCTGGCACGTATTGTGTTGCGTTATTGCGTGGAATATATTGTAGGTAATATTTTTTGTGAAGATTAGGTAAAATTAATTTTATTGAAATTCTCAAATTATATATGCTTACAATATATTGACATTGCAGAACAATTTGGTGTTTTTACGGAAATCAAAATACATTAATGACATCATTTATTGGAACGTGCTAAGTTATTCATTTTCAAGAAGAGGAACCTGAGGATTTGTGTTGTAGTTTGTTTTGAATCTCAAAATGATTTAAACAAAATCGTTGTTTTATGTAGACAAATGCATTCTTGTTGTTTATTATAGCTTGTGATATAACATTTATTTTAGAGAAGATTTTTGTATAGGCTTAATTTTTGTTACCATAAATATTAGTGCGGATGGTTACTTCTTATATTGGAGAATAGTCGAGCTATTGGTATCGAAGTTTCTTTTACTTCTATAGATAGAACTTAACTGATGAAATATAATAGAACATTGTATATACATCAACGTTTCATTTAAATACATTTTTTAAATAATTAAATTTTTTTCGTGATGTAAATATTAAAATAATGACATTTTGAATAGTCCATTGATCAATTATAAATTACTTTCCTGTGTTTAAAGTTTAAACATATCATTTATAACTATATTTCCTTGATTTGGAAAAAGTATTTTACATGCACAAATTTTTTGAATAGATTTATGATGAATTAAGTTGAAGGTATGCTAGGCGGAACTGCTATGGAATTGTTACAGAAAATCCTTATCCTATTCCTACAATCCTTTCTTCCTTTTCCCATCCTTATCCAACCTTACTATGTGTTTAATGTACTTTGTTTCATTTGAGGTTCATTGAATATGTTTCCCTCATGTCAGACTTCTGTTAAAATGAAAAGTTCACTACCTGACTTTGGTTCTTTAAGACGTATGTAGTTAGATTACTTAATTTTCCGTTGGACTCGTGTGTTTGCCCAATATGAACGTTTACATGCTTTGATCTATTTCCGATTGTTCTTTTAACCACTCATCATCAAATTGATACCTTTCATATAAATAAAAAATTTAAATAATTAGGTAAAAGTCAACTAATTACGAATTACAATAGTTGTTTTAATTTGCCAGGCCACTACTCCCTCTGTGTCTATAATCTGGCTCCAACCGTTGCGATCCTGAGCTTAGTTTTCATACTGCCCTAGACAATCTGAAGAAGCCAAATCGTTGTCTAAACCGTGGGGCCATAGTCGCCTACCATATGTTGGCTCAGCGCTGTACAATTTGTTTCGGATCCGCATGCATTACGTGACCGAGCCTGTGTACTCACTAAGTTTTTACATCTTGTTCAATATCGGGAATATTCATCAGATCTCTGATCTCTCACATTTCTTCGATTCTTCTCTCAATTGTAAGAAGAAGCCATCGATCTTGTATTCGTCCGTCGGCGTCTAACCTTCACATCAACATGTTTGTGTTTGAAGCAAATAGAATTAAATTTCAAAGAAACCCAAAACATAAAATTAGAATAATTTTATTTTATTATTTAAATGAAATACAAAATATATGAATTAATCTGAAGCAATTAATCGTATACGGTATAAACATTTAATTATTGATAATTTATTTTAAAAAAGACAATATATTATAAAATACTTTAGTGACGCTGTTTTATCACAATTGAATGAATATCTAACAGATTAAACTATTCAAATTTAAATAAGTGAATCCTATATTATTGACTATTAAAAATCCTTTAAACCCATACACAACTTATTTGATTATAGCTAGTTTTGACAAATTTTCCTTAAAAACAATCATTTCAAACATTACGAGTTGCTTGTTGTATTTAAAAACTTGTACGAGTAAAATAATAACAACATGTCGCAATTACGAGAACTCGAAATATCTTACATAATTGCGTTTGGTCGTAAAACTCGTAACTCGTAATGCTTACATAACCGACCCCTTGCGTCAATGTAGACACAGAGGTTTCCATCCCGGTCCCGAATGGAGGTTGACCGAGGCCTGAAATTTGGATGCAATCCGCGGTCATTCCTTTAAAGAAATTGTGCATACTGCGCTCATTACTGAGTTGTTGTACTTTCAAAGCCATAAGTTATTTCTAATAAACAAATATGAGCTTCGTCGTTTTTGCCGTGGCCAACATTTACATGTTTACCGTTTCAAATCAAATCTATTAATCTATAGTTTCAAAATCTATTCAAATCAATTACAAATATTTTTGTAATTATACTGCTTTTTTTAAATTAATAAATCCATCCTTTATAATTTGCATTTGTATCGTGCAGAGAATACGTTATCTCCTCGGAGGTGCCGCGGACCGACCGAAGTGCCACGGACCCAAGTGCCGCGGACCGACCGAGGTGCCACGGACCCAAGTGCCACTGACTCAAGTTTTGTAGGTCGACCGAGGTGTCACACCGACCCAAGTGTCACAATAAGTAGGTCACGATCGACCCAAGTATCACAATAAGTAGGTCACGGTCAACCCAAGTGCCGCAATAAGTAGGTCACGGTCGACCCAAGTGCCGCAATAAGTAGGTCACGGTCGTCCCAAGTGCCCCGTGACCTTTTGAAATGAGGTCGACTAATGTGAGCCCCCAACTACTTATAACCAAACACGTAAAAAAAATCCTATCATTTCTACATTGACTGATAAATATCTTCTATCAGCTATATTTCCACTACGTTTAATAATTTATCAGAAATGTTTTTAAAACTAGCTAAAAGTATTGAAACTTAAAACTTCGTGAAAATAACATTTTTCATTTAATACAATATTTCAAATGTTATTCCGTTTTTAGTGCCTCCTGTAAAATTAATATTTTGGATGATTGGAGATATTGGTTCTTAACGAACGATATGCATGATTGGACTGAATAGCAACGCAGTGAAGGAAATACTTGATCCGCTTGTAGAGTTTTCAGCATCTGTTGGACTTCCCAAGGAAGACTGTCAAAACATTTTTATAAATTACAGTAATAACTAAATACTTAAATAGACGAAAACTCATAATAATGCTGTTCTCATATAACATAAGTTGTTTCCGATTATTGTTTATTGAGTCGGAAGACTCGAACCGTGCAAACGAGATAAGTACATTTATATGTATATAGATTATATACTACTATCGAATCCTAGGTGATAGCTTATTTTCATCAAAATATATACCTATAACAACCAATGGGTGCGTCATTGATAATTTATTTTTATACAAGACCCAAATACTTTATCGATTTGAGCTAACGAATTACCATTGTAACCTATATACATTCAAACATATCCTTTGATGATGAAAATAATCCACCACCAATCTTATAAAACTTTCTCGTTCGTTATATAGTTTTGGCCTCTACACAAATTCTACCTCAATACATCGAAAAACTATCGGTTATAAAGAGAACATCCCAAAGATAAATATTTATTTACACGACAACTATACTTTTAGAATCCTATAAATTTTCCATTTTTTCAATGAAAAACGAATTAAATGATTTAATTTTATATTACCATTTCCATATTATGTTTGTAGTATATATAGAAACAATTCTCGTGTATTCGTATTCGTACTTTCGGAATATTTGGTAACATCACGCAATCATTAGTGCCATGACGTTTGTATAAAAAAAAATTCGTATTTTGCGCATGATTTTATCTACTATGTATGAAGCAGCCGAATATCATTTCGATTTCCCCAATCATTTCAATTGAATCATAATCATCATCATTGAGTATTACCACTATATACACCCAATATTTATTAGGTATGTACATATATATAGTAAGATACGAAAACTGCGAAGACATTTAATTTTTTCCTACAAACTAAATAAATATTACGCAAGAAAATGTTTTTAAAAAAAAGTCCACAAAAAGCACAACAAAAACATGAAACGGAAATTATATTTTTAGGCTTTTCCAGTTATGAAACCACCGCCGCAAAGTCGAAAAATATTTCGTTTGCTTTTTTTTCTTTTAGGACGGATAGCACATTTTATTGTTTTTGTTGCCTCATATATTTATATGTACATACATAGTATGTATGTATAGCGGAGAGAGCTTAAAGCTTCGTGGAAACTACTTTGTTTGTTTTATTATATGTAAATTTATTTGTGCATATATGTATGTATGTATACTAGAGAAAACTTAGTGAAGTGAAAACTATTTTATTCAAAACCAAAAAATTAAAATATTTCGATCAATTTGTTATTGTTGTACCATTTTTGATTGTTGTTATCGTATATATGTAGTTGGTGTTGTTGTTGTCAAAATATGAATAAATTAAAATCTTTATGAATATAGTTCGGCTTTTATTCATTCATTCATTCATTCATTATACGAGTATGTATGTATATTTGAAAAATTTATGTATTTTATTTAAAGTTAATTTAATTCGTTGCTTAAATAGAAATGAAATTAATGAATAAATTAAATAAACGGAATGAAAAGAAAAAGTCAAATAAAAAGCTGCAAAAGAAAAGCTTGTCGTCGTCGTCGTTTTCTTATCATTTCTCGATTCTATTGTATGTCGTTTAATTTTTTACTGCTGGTTAAACTTTTCTCGGATTGTATTTATATTGTTATGGCCTTTTCATTATTAATTTAGTTTTTATCAAATGATTTTCGCTATAATATTGTGTTATTTTATTGAGTCACCACATGTTACAGAATTGATTAAGATAATCTCGAAAGTAAATAAAACCAACAATAACGCCAAATTTGGTATAGATTTTTTGTTTGTTTGTTGATTTCGTGATTTTAATTAGATTTGCGATAATATGTAATTAAGGTTTTGATTTTAATAGTTTGACATTCTTGAATATGTTTACATATTAAATAAAAGGTGATGGTATAGTTAGTTTTACATTATTATGTGTATTTAGGGGCCCATCTGTGGCTTTCAAATTACCATTATAATTTGGCTTTACATTATTTTGTTGGTCTACTGGATGCATTTAACAAATATTGTTTTATCACAATCCAAAATTTATTAACTTACTGTGAGTTATCAAGAGAGCGCCGCTTGGCAACATTTTATAAGACGTTTCAGATGGAGAGAAAACAAGTTGTAAAAAGTTCAAAAGGCAGTTCAACATCATCTTTACTAAATCATTTAATAAATATCAAGTGGAAATTAAAAGGACTAGGCGATTCTGCTGGTTAAGGATAAATCATTTATATTTGAGTGGATTACTGTGTAAAGTTGTAGCCTCTGCTAAAACTTGGTTGAAGCGATTATCAAGATTACACGGGTGAGGTCTTAATAATCGCGAGAATTGAAACAATCAATTTGAAATAATTTTAATTCTGATTTATTAAATACATTTTTTCGGTTTATATAGCAAAATTAAATTAATTTTGTGTATACATTCAGCATTTTGGCTATACATTGTGTTTTTTATATAAAATCAAAATGTGTATGAAATGTATGTAATATGGTATGTACAATATTATTATATATAAACCTGTATAACCTGACCAGTAAACATACTGAATTTTCAAAGTTTAGTTTGTGATTACTGATTTTGTAATAGCTCAGATTTTAGAATTTAAAGTAAGAGATTCTATCAATTTTAAAATTAATTTATGTATTTAACTTTTGGTTACGCTAGATTTCCAACCAAGTTTAAAGATCAATCAGTATAGCGCAGCTGCCTAATTTGTAGTTTGAAACTTTTTTTAATTTAACGCCAAAGGGTTGTTCATAACTAGAATTGACCAATTAAAGATTAAGTCCAAATTGAGCTTTTAGGACTTTCACATTATGTCCCATAGTATATATTATTGGTTCGATAACTGTTATAAAATATTTTGCAACTTAATTTTATATTTTGTTTTGATTTCATGCTAGCTTATAAATATTCTTATTTGCACAATCCGTTTTTCGTCC
The DNA here is from genome assembly GCA_951394425.1 of Tipula unca. Classification (NCBI taxonomy): domain Eukaryota; kingdom Metazoa; phylum Arthropoda; class Insecta; order Diptera; family Tipulidae; genus Tipula; species Tipula unca. Next base: position 79,644,162 of record OX596380.1, read on the forward strand.
TAACTTTAGTACCACTAGAGCTCCCACACTAGAGTTACAAACTTGAAAAAATTGTTGATATGTGATACAAATTGTTACGTACATATATGACTCCAGCACAAACTTAAGTCGTTTTTTGAAGTAAGCTTTCCATCATAAAAATTTATATTTAGTTTGCTTTAAAATATGATGCAAATTACATTAAAATCATATCTGATGCAACATGCGACGAATTATAGCATCAATTTGCATCAACACAATATCGATGAATGACAGATTGTCCCAAGCTTAAACTGAGTAATTTCTTTAGTTGGTCGACCATCTCGATCCATTTAAAAACTCTGTAAACATATATTTTCATCATCATATATTGTAAAGTAGGACCATCGCTAGTGCTAAGGCTGTGATGTATGCGGGATCAGGATGATATGAAAATTTGGACGTCGAAAAGTTTTCACTTTCTCGTATTCATGACCGGCTATGCGATGGATTCATTGTGTTTAGTACATAGAAGTTTTGAGTTGTTTTTAAAAAACTTTCTAAATCCTGTAACGATAAATGTGCATACAGTAAAATTAGAGAAAGAATATTATAGTTAAATTATAAAGTACAAATTACCTGTGAAGTTATATGAATTTGGTGGTATTATAACCTGGGCCTGCTTTAGTGTTATAAAAATCTGATAGGTTAGAAAAAAATATTTTAGTTCAAACACATCACAGCAATTGACGAATACGGTACGGTATGCGCCAGCAGACAATATTAAAGTAAGCAAACGCTCTTAAAAATTTTTTGTTTAGTAAGTAAACGTTGTCGGACCCCCGCTCAAGTACCCGGATACGAGATTTAGGATCGGCACGTGGAACGTGCAATCACTTAGAAAACCAGGAGCGTTGGAGGGTCTAATCACTTGCATGAAAGAGTATCGGCTGGAACTCGTTGCTCTTCAAGAAACTCGCTGGCCTCAAAGTGGAGACCATGTGTCCCAGGGCTATACGTTGTTCTACAGTGGAGATGACCTCGGAAATCTTGGAGCTGGATTTCTTCTTGGGCCGCAGGTAAAGAAGGCTGTTTTGGATTTTCAAGCAGTCAATAACCGATTGTGTATGCTTCGCCTGCGCTTGAAGTTAGCCAACCTGTCGATAATTTGTGTACATGCGCCCACAGAAGTAAGCCAGCCCCAAGATAAAGACTCATTTTACAATGACTTGGACGATCTGATGGGATCTATACCCGAACACGATGTTAGAATGGAAATTGGGGACTTTAATGCTAGAGCTGGCAGAAATCAGGCCGACTTGTGTGAAAACATAGGTCCGTACTCCCGACACGAAACTGCGACCGATAATGGTGAGAGAATGATGTACTTTGCAATTGCTCATGATCTTAGAGTAGCAAGCACATTCTTCCCTCACAAACAGATACACCTAGAGACATGGACACATCCTCGCAAAACATCCCGGAGCCAAATTGACCACGTGTTAATTTCAAAAGGGCGAGCTCGGGTTGTGCAGGATGTGAGAACTTATCGGTCAGCAACCAAATACGTAGGCAGCGATCATTATTTGGTCGCTGCAAAGCTACGGTGGAAGTTTTCGTACAGGTCGGGGAACACAGCGAAACGGATGGAACGTTTCGACTGTGAAGGTCTGATAAATGAAGATCAAAAGAAACGATATCAGGATCTTGTCAGCGACAACATTGAAGGAGCTAATTACCAGTCTGACTGCGTGAACTCTGTCTGGGAGGTACTGAAAACTTCGGTTGTCAGTGCTGCTCAACAGACTTTAGGTATAGTGAAAGTCAGACCCAAGAATGATTGGTTTGATGACGAGTGTCGTCTTGCAGTTGAGCAACAAAATATAGCCCATAATGAAGTGCAACAACGTCTCACAAACGCAAGGAAAAACAAGGCAGCTCTTGCAAGAAGGGCAGCTAAGCGGATTTGTAGACGGAAGAAGCGAGAATGGTGGAAAGCCGAGATTCTGAAAGTACAACAACTCAGCAATGAGCGTAGTTCACGTAATTTCTTTAAAGGAATTACTGGATTGCACCATACTTTCAGGCCTTCGTCAACCGCCATTCGGGACCGGGATGGAAACCTCTGTGTCAACATCGACGCAGTACTTGACGCATGGAGTGGACACTTTACTGAGCAGCTTGATGTTCATCATGCATCACAGACTGTTGTTGAGCCACCTCTAGAACAGTCTGCGGAGATTTGCACTGAGGAGCCATCCCATGAGGAATTCACTAAGGCCATGCAGAGAATGAAACGAAACCGCTCACCTGGAGTGGACTGCATTAATTCGGAGCTCTTGATATTCGGAGGGGATACTTTGTGGAACTGTCTTTTCGACCTTATTCGATTAGTATGGCGAACCGAAGTTATGCCTGATGAATGGAAAGTGGCCGCGATGTGCCCCATCTTCAAGAAGGGAGACCGCTTGAAGTGTGAGAATTATCGCGGTATAGCTCTCCTTTGCACAGCATACAAGTTACTGTCATACATTTTATTGGATAGAATCACTCCTCTGGCGGAAGGCTTGGTTGGTGACTATCAGGGAGGATTTCGTCCGAATCGATCAGTCACTGATCAGGTCTTTTCGCTGCGGATGATTCTATCTAAATATTATGAGACATCCATCTCCGTACATCAGGTTTTCCTGGATTTCCGGCAGGCCTACGACTCGATCAATCGAGAGAGTTTGTGGTCTGCCCTGGAATACCTAGGAATGCCAACAAAATTGGTACGACTGTGTAGGATGACAGTGACGCAGTCTCAATGCTGTGTTAAAGTTGAGAACAGGATATCGACAATTTTTGCAGTTAACTCGGGTGTTCGGCAGGGAGATGCTCTGTCCCCGATACTCTTTAATCTCATGTTGGAGTACATCTTTCGTAAGACTGAAACACCTCAGCGTAACATCTTATATCGCCAGTCCAATCAAGTGCTTGCATATGCAGATGACATATGCGTGATTGGACTGAATAACAACGGAGTGAAAGAAATACTTGATCCGCTTGTAGAGTTTTCAGCTTCTGTTGGACTCCAGATCAATGAGTCCAAAACGAAATACCTGATCTCTGGTTTTAGAGACAATGGCACACCAGATTTTAGTAGTGGCCACCACACGTTTGAGGGAGTGAGGAGGTTCAAATATTTGGGCTCTCTTATCACTCACGATAACAGTGTGTTGAATAACAAAGCGTTGATCAGGCCCGTTGTTATGTTTGGATGTGAAAGTTGGGCGCTGACGGATGAGTACGAGAGATGGCTCCTTACATTTGAGAGAAGAATCATGCGTGTGATTTACGGCCCTAAACGCGAAATAGATGGTACATACCGAGCTCTGTACAATTTCGAGATCAGAGATCTGATGAAGATCCCCGATATTGTACATGAAGTTAGATCTCAGCGAGTACGCTGGCTCGGTCACGTTCTGCGTGCTGATCCGGAACGAATTGTGCAGCGATCTCTGAAAGGAGAGCCACCATATGGTAGGCGCAGAGGTCGTTGCAGGCGACGATGGCTCCACGATGTAGAGAACGACTTGGCCTCTTCAGATTGTCTAAGACAGTATGAAGACCAAGCTCAGGATCGAAACCGTTGGAGCCAGATTGTTGATTCAGTAAGGGGCCAGTAATGGCCTTTAACACTGTTATTATTAAGTAAACGTTGTAAGAAATTCTAGTAAATCTAACATGTGGTAGTTTCTACATTTGTAGAACATTTTTATCATTAAAAATTCAAGAAAACTGTGCTTAAAAATGGTGGCAATTTCTTGTTAAATATTTTTACAGCTTCAATACTCGCTTCTTTATATGACAAATATAAATCACCGTTATATTTATTTTTATGCACTATCTTAAGTTTAATTTCAAAACAGTGTTTGTATTGATTGAAAATGCTTAAGAAATCTTCTTCCGGAATCTTTACATCTGTAGCATCTGTAAAATGATCAATATCATAAACGGATACATCTGCATACATAGATGCGCATTTACTTTTTTAATCGCTTCTGATGTTCAGTAAAGTCACACATAATTCAATAAATATTGCTGATAAGATGCAAGCTTGCATCATATAGGAAAAAATGCAATGCGCCATAAACCACGTTATGTGACACGAACAAAAAGAAAAATTTTACTAACCTGATAGAACATCTTTATAATTCCAGGTTCCCTCATACTTTGATAACTTTACAAAATTCGCGCCAAAATGTATTATAATGTGTTTTAAAATACACAAAAAACTGATAAAAGATCGAGCCACTACGCACTGTATGAAACTAAATCGCTATTAAACACTTTTTTAATCAATAAATTCACTGGAATATAACAATTACTTTGTTATTTACGAGTATAACACCTAATTGCAATATATTACGTTTTAAGAAATAATTTTAAAAAAAATTATTAATTCCAATGGCTGAAAAACAATAGGTCCGTACTCCCGACACGAAAGTGCGACCGATAATGGTGAGAGAATGATGTACTTTGCAATTGCTCATGATCTTAAAGTAGCAAGCACGTTCTCCGTCACAAACAGATACATCTAGAGACATGGACATCGGGATTCCCGCAGCCAAATTGATCATGTGTTAATTTCTAAAGGACGTTTGGGACGTTTCGACTGAGAAGGTTTTATAAATGAAGATCAAAAGAAACGATAACAGGATGACAACATTGAGGGAGCTAATTACCAGTCTGACTGCGTGAACTCTGTCTGGGAGAATGATTGGTTTGATGACGAGTGTCTATACTTAAGATAACGTGATACCATTCGTTATGACCATCGCCTGATCTCAATTGTAAAACCAAACAAGCCAATGCCACTACCACACGATACAAATCATCTTCGCACATTGGTCGAAACATTATTCCCGCGCAAATTAAAAAAATAAGTTCAATGACCTTAAGCGAATACTCGCATTACCATAACAACAACAAAACTATTAAAATTTGTATGTTAATGTACATAGAAAACGATAAATTTGGGGGATGCGTACCGGTTGTAATGCCATGTTCAACATATGGGCTAATACTAATAAAAAAAATATAATGTTTCGTCTCCATCGACCTTTTATGCTTTTATAACTTTGACAGTAATGGCAAAATTATAAATATAGACTACAACATTTGGTTTTTCAAACTAAACACTGCAGATCGGATTTTACAAAAAATATTCCTCCAGCTACTTGTAATTTTCTATTGTAAGTAACTGAAATGTTGAAGGTTGGTGTTGGTCTAGTGTAAGGGAAAACCTATCAGATTTTCCGAAATATAGTCTTTTAGGTACTTATTTTGGCCTGGATATTTTTGTCTCTATAAGTAACAGATATAAAAATTACTATGCTGTAATTGGATATTTCTGAATTCAAATCCTACAGACGACTATAGAATTATGTACTTATTTGTTTACCAAGTTCAGAAGATTATTGTGTTTAGATATCAGAAGATCTCTAATTAACATTAAAATAAATTTAAAAGTGAAACCGTAAAATTAGAAAAAAAAACTTATTTCCCAATTTAATAATTTACAACAAAAATATAAAAATTCGTTATTTCTCGCACACACGCATGTTTATTTATTGTTGTTGCTTTTAGGACCGATTTAGAACAAAATTCACATGAATTATTATCCCCATTCAATTTTTTATTTACAATTTTCACAAAATTCGCACCCACTGAAAGAATGAATTTCATTACATATTTTATCTTATGTACCTGATATGTCGTACAAATTTGTGATTTAAATTGAATTTACCAAGATAACAAATATAGCAAAATACTTCTTTTTGAACATTATATTCTTTACCACTTTTGCTCAACGTATGATAACACGCCCCACAGCTATTGCCTCTCATTCAAAGCGAACCTAACTGAAATTGTGTGCTCAGATGAATCATTACATCCTATTTTTCCGAAAATCGGTTGAGTGGATCATAATTCTGGATTCTGGCCGAAAGCATATAACTCAAATGAAGAAAATGTTGTGAATTTTATGCGAAATATAAAGTCAACGTGAACGTTTCCCATCAAGCTTCAGTACCCTAATTGCTAATCATCCTCATATCGAAACATTAATTTATAAAGAGAAATTAAATATTGATGCCAGGAATTGAATCACCAAGAGAACCATAAAGTACCATAAATGTATATACCGAAATACAATTTTTACTTGGCTTATTGATAAAGAAAGTTGGTGGTTAAGCAAATAATCACTTCATAATAGTAACATAAGAATATTTTCGTTAGATTAAATTATTATTTTTATGATAGTGGTTTAACGGTACGTGAAATGAAGATTTGACACCATGAAACTATTGGAGTTACGCTGTTAATTAAAATAAATCGTGTATCAAACTCAAATCTATGAGAAAAATTACAAAATCTTGGAAAATAGCCACCATATGATTCCAATACCAAAAGTTCAAAATACAAGTGTGCTGAGAAACGTCCGATCAATATCTACCCTATTTTTGCAAAGGTTCTGAAAATTGTCAGAATACATTGAAAAATTGTAGAAGTTCTGGAAACAAATAATAAAAAATATTATAAATTCAGGGTTAAGAAGGAATCGTGATAAAAGGAATCGAATCCACCGTGACAATTGCTGAAAGTAATGAAGAACTGACCAAAAAGGGGTTCAGAGTAAAAATTATAAAAACATAAATCGCGATAAAATACCTCAACCAATGTTTAGAGTTGAGTTAGAACCATAGCCAACAAAAACGATGGAAAAACATGGAATTTATAATTGAAGGTATTTGTTATACCGCAAATTTGGAGTGGATGAACATAAGCGAAAGTCAGTTCTACATTGTACCAACTGCCAATTTGGGCATTCACGAAACTTAAGATTAAAATTGTCTTCAAACAATAAGCTCTCAAACTACTTTATAAAAATTCAATCAATGCGAGAGAAATATCTGCCACCAATGGAAGCTTATCCACTCCACATTTTACGGATATGAGCTGTTTTAAGGATACAGCATTTACGATACAATGCAACATATATATGCATTTATGCCTACCAAAACACTGAATTAAGAGCGAGCAATTTACAATGTTTTTCAAAACCTCGAGTTTGAATTAATTTCTTGCAGGGGGTAACTACAACTCTAAACATCCTAAATAGGGGTCAAGATTATTAACACCAAAAGGGAAACAACTGTGGGAATGTATGCAAAACGAAAAATAGAACCACATGTCTACTGGCTATCCCACCTACTGGCCAACATATAAGAAAAACAACATCCTGATTTAATAGATTTCTGTGTAACCAAAGGAATTGGCAGACATTATGTGATATTGGAAACATGTTATGATATATCGTTGGATCTTTCACAATGTTAATAAGGCAAAGCACGCAAGTCCTAAAATCACGATTTTCTGTGTACTTAACAAATCAACATACAAACTGAGCAAAATTTAAACAAATTGTACCAAGGGAATGTTCATTAGCCATCCCATTGAAAACAGGAGATGAAATTAAAGAAACGGTTCAAAACCTAGCACAATGGCAAATACAACAATTACCAACACTTAAATCAAAACTCAATAAAACTATCAAACATTTGAAAAACGCACTAATAAAGAAACGTGATGAAGGAATCCAGAGCTATCTCCCCGGGGGAACAGCAACCGAAAGCAACAAATTATTTATCTGTGAAAAGATACAAATAAACTAAAAAGGCCAATTCTTTCATGCCCTCTCATTCGCCTCCCTCATGGGAATTAGGCAAGCAACAATGTAGACAAAGCAGCAATATTTCCTCAAAGCAAGGTATTTACACCGAATGATCAAATGAGAAACATGAACCCAAAAAAAACACCTAGGCATGATTTGATATGATAGGTGGTAAAATACTCAGAAAACTACCGAATAAATTTCTCAAACCTGGCAAAGATTAAACAAAAATTAACTCTCAGCGTGCAACCAGAAGAAGAAAATTACTGTTCAGCTTTTAGATATAGTATTACACGATGGATTGGTACAGAAAACTAGAACACAATTATCAATGAGTTTTTATTCAATCATTAAAAACTATACAGCGAAAGTTTCTCGTGAAGTTTAACAGTGCATCATCCAATTTACACAAAATTCAGGCGTTCCACATGCTAGTGTGTTGGGACCAATGTCATATTTGATATATACATCATATGAAGAGAAATTAGCGTCAATAAATCTGCATACACATTTACGTGCAATTATGAAATATTTAGGGCTACACTTAAATAGAAGTCTGATATGGAAGAAACATATTGGGACTAAATGTCAATAAATCAAGTTAAGGTATTCCAAGATGAACTGGCTAATTGGAAAACATTCAAACTCTAGCCTATAGACATTAAGGTTTTTTTTTATTTAAAACGGTACTTAAACCAATCTGGACTAGTGTTACTAATTTAGCACTTTCAGTGCCAGGTTTAGCACTATCCAATTTATTTTAGCTCCATAAAAATCAGTTTTGAATCCAAGTGCAATTTGGCACTATATAAACCTTTTTAGCACTAATTCTAGCACTGTCAAATTTTTTTATAAAATGTATGGACCTATCGAGATTAATTTTTCATTTCTAAAGTATAGCCTTTTTTGTTACGAGTAATAAATTCGAGGGACTAAACCCACCTAATTCGAAAATGTATGCTAAAAAATCTAGTACATTTTTCTACAATTTCAACAAATGTACGAGTACAGTTAAACTTAACGTTTTTAAGTAATGTATAATCCATCATTCAATAGTGATTTTTATGCGAGCGAAGGTGGCAGGTGATCTTAAATATCAACATAATGAGTGCCAATTCAATTTCCGGTTTCTTCTACCTTGTTGTTCGCCGAGTAAAGTAACGTGAAAGGTTCAAACTTCGGATCAATATCGGTCGAAAATTATATTTTTCTTTTATATTTTATATTTTTTCTACCAATTGAAAATTATATTTTTGATATTTATAACTAATTGCGACTTTAATTAGAGAATAATAATAAAACAGTGTTAAATAGGCCATTACTGGCCCCTTACTGATCAACAATCTGACTCCAACGGTGTCGATCCTGGGCTTGATCTTCATACTGTCCTAGATAACCTGAAGGAGCCAAGTCATTCTATATACCGTGGAGCCATCGTCGCCTGCATCGACCTCTGCGCCTACCATATGGTGACTCTCCTCTCAGAGATCGCTGCACAATTCGTTCTGGATCAGCACGCAGAACGTGACGGAGCCATCGTACTCGATGAGATCTTATTTCATACACAATATCGGAGATCTTCATCAGATCTCTGATCTCGGTATGTGCAATCTATCTCGCGTTAATTAGAGAATATTTATTGTAAATATTTTATTTGATGACAAAAATCTTATTTTATGAAAAGTTTAGCTTCTTCTTTTGAAAAAAACTTTCAATGGCCATTGAACGTTTTACTTATGATAAGATGAACTTTTTAAGAAAGGTTTTACAATTGTCCTAAACGTTTAGGTATTTGTACTTCTACATGTGCTTTTCATTTTGTGTTTAATTTCGTTGGAAAGGCAAAACAGCTAAAATTTACTTAGGCGTTTATTGCAAACAAATAAAAATAAAATATCGTTTCTTAAGTGTAATTTAGTGATTAGTGCAAATTTCAGTTTACTGAAATTAATAACTAAAATTGACTTATGTTCTTAGTGCAAGCCGTTATTCCGTTTAGCTATTTGAGAAAACCGGGTTTTTAACATCATTTAAGGTGGTTATGTCGTATGCATTGTAATAATTATAGTTTTACTTAAGTGATTTCATAGTAGTTAGTGTTATTAAAATGAGTTTGCGTACAAAACGGATGACTAAAACGGTTCAGGACCGACAAAATGAAAATCCACCAGTAAATCAACAATATCAAGGAGGAGAAAATGGTAACTAAAATACTGTGTTGTATGTTCGAAATATTTTTAATTAAGTATGAACTGTTTCAGATAAACAAGATACATCGAGAACAGAACATTAACCTCAAGCAAGTGATCATAACTTGAACGGTATTGTTGCTCCAACTGAAACATTATTGAGTTCCGAGGCTGGGTGCGATATTATGGAAAGGGTCGATGTACATATTGCGGAAAACCTTAATCAAGAAGTGGATCCGTTTGAATCTTTTGATGATTCCATTGAACATCCAAATTTTGCGCTATACAATTCAGAGTCTTCTGATGCGGGTACCGATTCAAGCATTAACTTCATTGCAATGCAAATAGAAAACGCATTAGGGAGTTACGATGATTCTCATGCCGTAAAATGCAAATGAAAGCGCAAGAAAATTAATCGCAACCTTGGGAAATCATACCAAACTAAAAAAGGGAGAATTGTTCAAGAAAGAAAATACGAACCTCATGAAATTTGTCAAAAGAAATGTCAAAACTTGATATCCCCTGAAGAACAAAAACAATTATTTGAACAATACTGGTCATTTGGATCCTACAATCAGAGAATTTTGTATATCGCCTCATTTATTGAGATTAAAGAGAAGAAAACTCGTAAACTGCACAAATCTGCAGTTGCGCAACGTAATAGATAGAAACACAATGGAATACTCTGTGTCCGTCAATGGCATTAAAACCATCGTGTGCCAAAAATGTTTCATGAAATGTTTTGGTGAAACTGCCAGTTTTCTAATAAGTGATAAACCAGTGAGCATTACCAAGTATTCAGACATTTTTAAAGGTAAGTTTAAATTATAGTTCCGTTTCATAATAACCATTTTTAATTTAATATTTTATTTCATCAAGAGATGGGTTTAAAATTTAAATCTCCAAGTAATGATACTTGCAAAACGTGCGACATTTTAAAAACACAAATCGACATTGCTGGCCCGAACTATGAAACAAAACATAAACGAATATTGGATCAGAAAACCCATCATTTGGAAGCGGATTTGGCGAACAAATCCATAGAAAACGATAAAATAAAAGCCAGAAACAGTGAATCAACTAAGACGTATGCATTCGACCTGCAACAGTGCCTACCTACACCGTACCTGCTCAGCTTCTACAAAACACAGCTTTGGACATATAATTTGACGGTTCATGATTGTGCTACGAATAACCCTTACTGCTATATGTGGCATGAAGACGATGGAGCCAGAGGTGGAAACAACATAGCATCATGCCTTTTTAGACATTTAAAGTCACTTCCAATTAACAACAAATCTGTGACTTTTTACAGCGACTCATGTGCAGGTTAAAATAAAAATTCCCATGTAGCGGCGATGTTTCTAGCATACATGGAAATTCTGACCACGTCAATATGATCGATCACAAGTTTTTAGTCCCTGGCCATACACACATGGAGTGTGACATCGATCACGCTCTTATTGAAAGAAAAAAGAAAAAGGCAAAAGGAAAATATCTTTAAAAATTAAACTTCGATAATATGCCACTTAGCCGCATGCGGTGCAATTTTAGTCGTTACATTAATGACCCTTTACCACTTCGCAATACTTTTGGTACTTTTTTCGGAAAACGATTTTAAACTTTATATTAGTATCCTGACAAAATACAAATATGGACTTAAGCGGTTACGCCTTGAGGCCACAGATTTTATTTCACTGTGATATGTCATAAAAGCTATTTCTTGAAAAATGAAGCTTTTAAAAATGAAGTCCACATTATTGTTCTTCGAATTGGAAATCAACTTTTAGATTTTTCAATTGTCTGTTTATTTAAAGAGAACAAATATTTGTTTCCGATCCAACATAAAAGTTATCTTATGAAACAATGAGCTTTTTGAAAAAAGTTACATGTCTGCCCTTCAAGTTAAAAATTAAATATTTAATAATCTAAATTAAAGAATAAGCGTGATTATTTGTGATTATCCTAATATCGCTGCAACATAAAAAATATTTATTAAAAGCAGAGCTTTTTGTAAAAAAGTGGCCCTTCCACTTCGAAAACTTATATTTGAAATTTGCGACCATCGAATTATTTAGTTAAAGCACAAAGTGTTAATATTTCAATTGACTACAATTAAACTACAATCCAACAAAAACTTTATTTATAAAACATGAGATTTTTGTTAAAAAGTTTCACAATTGTCCTCATGGGAAATTAATAATTTAATATTTGTTGATCATCTCCGTTTGTAATTAAATAACACGTGTACATTTTTTATTCAATTACGATCCAACATAAAAGCTCATTTATGACAAAAAAAACACTGTTTGAAGAAATATTTTGCAGTGTTTTTATTTTGTAATTATTTGTTTCTTTAAATTAAATGATAAGTGTATTTATTTTATTTTAATTGATTCCAATTCTTCATAAAAGTTTTTTATGAAAATCAAAGCCTTTTAAGAATAAAGGTTTCACAGTCTCATGGTAAACATTTTAATTGATTCCGATCCAACATGCACGTTCTATTATGAAAATAGGAGCATTTTTAATTACAAGCTTCTTTTATTAAAGAGTAAATAAAAATAGTTTTTTAAATAGATTCCAATCCGACAAGTTAAGTTTTTTGAAAAAAGGTTTAACAATATTGTTTCATTAGAAGTACACACATTTTGATATTTGCAATCACTTATCCGGTTCTTTAATTAAAACAGAAGTGAAAATATTTTATTTTCCCCTGGTTTCCTTTAAAAGCTATTTTATGAAAAGTTGAGCTTTTTCAAAATAATATTCACAATATTGTCATTCGAATTGCACATTAAATTCTTGATTTTTAATTATCTATATTGTGTTTATAATTAAAAAATAAATATTTGCTTCCGATCTGAGATAAAACTTTTTTTTATGACAAACGGAGCTTTGTGAAAACATTTATTTGTTCTTCCAATAGGAAATTAAAATTTTGATATTTGTAATCATTCAAAGTTTAATAAAAAATCAAGTGTGGATATTTGAGATGATTTCAATCTGACTTAACAGTTCTTTTATGAAAAGATGAGTTTTTCGAAAAATAGTTTCACAGTTATCACAGTTTTAATATTTGTAATCATTGGCTTCTTTAATTAAAGAGCAAATGTTTATTTTTTTATTTTGAAAAGTTCTTTTTTATGATGCAAAAATCATAAGTTTTACCTTGGCGTCTGATTAAAAATTTAAAATCAAAAATGTATTACGAAAAGTGTATTAATTGGTCAAAGCTCTGATATATGGAAATTTCAAACAATTTTTAAAATGGGTTTTCAGTTGTTTGGGGTCCAAAATAGTGATAACGAAAGGTTTATAAATCAGCTCAAAAAACAATTTTATGATACGAAGGTGGTATATATATTATAGCCGCTAGTGGCTTGTTATAAGCGAAGAAACTCTTTCTACATTCGCACAAATGAGCACTTCATGTACGTTAAACATGGGAAGATAAGTACATAGCAACGTTTTATCCATAAACAATTTCAGTGAAATTAGGGATATAGAATTTATACATTTTGTGAATGAACCAGGGCCTATGTTTACGAATTGAAATTATTGAGCACTCTATACTGTCAATCTAGCACTATCTTGACATCAATCTAGTACCTACCAAAAATAATAGGTGGGAACACTGAATTCTGGACGTATGGTATTCAATTGTGGGGCTCTGATTGCGCTTCCACATTATAAAACTTAAATATTACGAAGAAACGTAAATCCAGCTTAGTATGTACACAATACGACTATACATCACGACCTACACACCGAAATGGTTGCAGATACGATAAAGCAATACAGCAAAACGTACCAGTCAAAATTACAACAGAACCTAATGCTTTGGCTAGGGGACTACTTAAAAAGCTCAAATTTCGGCGAATCAAAAAAAAGATACGTTAGGTTTAGCTATTTAATTATAGTAACACTACTATCAATAATTCAATAGTGCATGATAATGTTAAGAACTAACATAGGTTAAGTCTTAGTGATTTAAACCGGGTGTTTCTTTTAAACTGAGACGATCAAATATCTCGAAAAGTAGCCACTCAAAATTTAATCATACCGCGGGGGAAATACATTAGTGCAAAAAAATAGTCCCCCACCCCCGCTTTGTAGGTGGGGCGGGGGTAACTTTTAAACTAAGATAGGAAGCCATATTTTTTATTGCAGATACAAATTCTACGACTAAAAGTACGAATGATTTGAATGAAATATTTTGTTCGGTTCATGATAGATGGCTTTGAAATCGACGAAATTCATTTTTTTCAATTTTACCTTCTTAGAACACACGCATTCGATTCTGCAATACGTTTGAAATAAAAAACATCACGTTTTCATTGGAAATACTCAAAATTCGTCATCAAAACAATTTTTTCAGTTTTGTAAATCACATTTATGCTGCGTTTACGACATATGAAAAAAATGCAATACTATTTTTTTAATACTCTCTACCAATCCAATTTATTTATTTGCTTAAGCACCGCCTATTTTGTTCAATACTCGAGTTGAAAAAAATTCAATATTAAGCAAAAATTTTACAAGTTGTACCAACGAAAAGAAAAGAAAATCAAAATTATAATCTACTTTTTGCTCATTTTACATCAACAACTGGTGCTCATTTATGAAAGCTTCGTTATTATCTTCCATTTTGGTTTATGTTGTATGTGTTGAATAAATTTCCGTGATTTTTTTCTAATTAATAATTTCGATTAAATTAATATTTGAAATTTGATAATTTTTATTTTATGTATGTAAATTTGTTTTGTTTATTTTTTGTAAATAATTTTCTGTGTATATTCTGTAAATTTTTAAAATAAAATTAGTAAATTTTTTTCGTATAAAATATTCGGTAATTCGCATATTTTGTGACGTTTAAAATTAAAATGTTTACGAACCGTGGTAAGTGTTTGTTAATAATTAAATTATTATGGTTCTGAGTAATTTCCACGGAAATACATAATATACTACTTATTTTTTTTAAATCTAGATTCTCAATTCAACTTTAATTTGACTACAAAGCTGATAGAAGAGGTACAAAGACAAGGAAGGGAGTATTTGTACGATCTAAGCCATAAAAGTTATAGGAACACCTGTTTAAAACAGAATACTTGGCAGGAGATTGGAAAAGAAATTGGGGTAAGTGTAGTAGATGCCCAGAAGAAGTGGAGAGCCTTGCGCTCTAAGTATATGCAGCTAGCAAAGCAGGCTAAAAGCGGAAGTGCTGCCGAATTAAAATCAAAAGAAAAATGGATCGTCAGGGCACTCGATTTTTTAAAGGTTCACTTAATTAACGAGTAAGTTACTTATATTTATCAATATTATGATACTGGACATTGCACTGATGCCTCAAGTAAAATCTCGCTCGATTCACAACTCTCGATTTACAGTAGGACGTAGTATCGATAAAAATGGAGCCCAATTTAATTATATATTACTAAATTAAATAATTTAAATTATTTTTGTAGACCTACGGTAAGCAGTCTTCCACTAAATTACCAAGAACTATTTGATAATACAGCGGAAGATATCAATAGTATTAATATGATAATCGAAGAAACCGAAAACGCATCGGAACAAACTGAAAACGCTGTGGAAATCACTGCATTGGCAGAGGCATCTGCCACTCCGGTAGCTGGGCCATCTAATTACAAACTTAGGCGCGGTGAAGCTGCGAAGCGACAAAAAGTGTCACATGCAGTACCAATTGATAGTAAAACAACATATATTTGTGATACAATCAAGGATCATCAGGAAGTATTGAGGAAATTGGAGCCCAATGACGTTCCTAAGGAAGCCCCATGCAAATGCCTGATGCAAGTATTTGCGAACATATGGTCCGAAGATGTGGCTAAATGGCCAAGATCAGAACAGGCGGATCATTCCGCATTAATTACAAGGCTGACAGTAGAAAAAAATAACCAACTAAACATTCCAGTAGAAGAACCTTTTGAATTTAGTATAACCAATACAATGTTCTAATATTTTTTAAAGTACATATATTTTTAGTTTTAAGTTCATACATATTATTTCCTTAATTATATTTCTAGTACATACTATGAAAATGAATTATATAAATATATAATTTTATCTTAATTATTATTTAATATTTGATTATTATAAATAAATGTGATATTTTTTTAAACTACCTCATTTTGTTTGTTCGCATCTTATTTAAAAATTATTATACTGCCAGGGTAACACATCAACTTGGTTAAAATAATTTTTAAATTGATTTCTTATTTCTTTCGCATTCACACTCGAATTATTTGATCCTATTCGTTGCACCTGCCGCATCCCATTTGATTCTTCGTTTCGCCATGTACCTGGTCGGTATGTTTCTCCAACATAATTGTCCACAAGACCAACAGTCAGATATTCCGCAACCTTTTTTTCACGAAGCCAATTGTGCAATACCACAGTCGCCTTTATTATGGCAAATACTGTGCTCTTGTTTGCCAAAATTGGTCGTCTGTAGATTCGCCATCTATTTGCAAGAATGCCAAAAGCATTCTCCACCACCCTTCTGGCTCTAGACAATCTATAATTAAAGACTGCTTGATCCTGCGGGAGAAGAGAAGTGTTCCGACCAGGATACGGTCGCATTATATTCGGCAATAATGGAAAAGCCTCATCACCGACAAAAACATATGGATATTCTTTAGAATCTCGCAGAGTTTCGGCAAATGGTGGCAAATCTAAATCTTTTCCACCGCATATGATAGCTCTCCCAAAATTGCTCCTCCTGAAGATGTTGCTATCTCCAACGTGACCAGGAGCACCGATATCAACTAGAACAAACTTATAATGGGCATCACATATTCCTAAAAGCACGACACTATGACTGTGCTTATAATTTCTGTAAACAGAACCAACATTGCCAAAAGCCTAATACGAAAAATTAATGTAAGGTAAACTAAAATTTACACTTATAATAAATAAAGAATAGTTACTTGAATAATAACGTGTTTTCCGTCTATGGCTCCTAAGCAATGTGGGAAATCCCATAGTTCTTCGTAATCTCTGCTGACGTTCTTCCACATGTCTGTTGTTGGTGTCGGAAATACTAATCCCTTTAAGGATTTCCACAATGCCTCGCATGTTTCTCTAATTATAATTGAGGCAGTGGCTTTGCCAACTCGATATCCGTAAACTCCAATTAACATCATGCTGTCACCACTGGCAAGATATCTAAAATAATATTTTACATATTAGTAAGTAATTACCAAGAAACTAAATATTTTATAACAATATTATTCTTACCGAAGTGTTAATGATAAACGTTGCCCTACAGTTATGGATCTTTCTCCCACATGTACCCTTTCAATAAGAGGGCCAACCATTGCCAGTAATTCATCGAACGCTTCGGGATTCATCCGATGGAAATTGGCGAATGCCTCGGTATCAGTTAACCGCATTTCACTAACCAGGTTATTGTAAAACCCTTGTGTGTTTCGGTTAACATTTACTGGGTTGACACTAAACCGCCTTACTGAACGAGTTCTCTCAACACGGTTTTTGTTTTTTAAATAAACAATTAATAAATTTTGTAATACTATAATATCTTGTTTTACCAAATTTATTATTGCTTGTCTTGATAAAGACATTTTGGAAAAATGATATACTCAAAAAATTAAAATGACGCGCCGAAAATAATTGGAAAAAACTACTTTAATTTAACTAAAACAAGTTAAATTGAACAACAATATGAATTAAAGACAAATTGAAAATATGTATATGAAGAATATTTGACAAATAAATGACGTCATGTAATATTCATCTATATTTTGAGCAAAACCTAAGTGGCTAACTTCAACTTTCTGTATTGAAATATTTCATTACTAGTATCGAATTTTTTCATATGTCGTAAACGCAGCATTAACGTTTGTGTTATTTCTTATCTTCATGTTTTTCGTAATTGCAAAATAAACGACAAAATACTTTAGAATGGAGCGTTTAACTGTGCCAGAGAAAATTGAAATGGTTCTGGTTTATGGAGAAGATGGCAGAAATCTTGAAAATGCTGTTGCTATTTACGCGCAACGTTTTCTGGATAGGATTCGTTCACGTGCTTCATTTGGCCGTACTATCAAATAATTTATTACTGATGGAAATGTTCAACCGAAAAAGAGGACCCGTAGAGCAACAGTCACTGGAGAAAATAATGAAATTGCTGTATTGGCAGCAGTGACTCATAATCAACATATTAGTACACGTGAAATAGTTCGCGATTCCGGATTACCCCTCACCAGTGTTTGGAGAATTTTAAAACGGCACAAGTATCATCCATATCATGTGTCTTTACACCAAGATCTTCATGGCGTTGATTTCCAAAATCGGGTAATTTTTGTCAATGGGCACGTGAACAAATACAACAAAACCCCAATTTTATTCGTTGCGTAATGTTCTCCGACGAATCGTCTTTTACAAACCATGGAACGGTTAATCGACACAACATGCATTATTGGAGTGTTACAAATCCGCACTGGCTTCGTCAAGTTGAACATCAGTGTCCTTGGACTGTCAACGTGTGGTGTGGAATAAATGGCAACAAACTCATAGGCCCCCACATTATTGAAGGCAACTTGAATGGTCAAATGTACCGAAACATTTTGGAAAATCAACTGCCAATATTACTTGAAAATTTGAGCTTAGAAGTGAGACGGAATATGTGGTTGTCCTGCACACTATTCGTTGATGGCACGTGAAATACTTGATCGTGATTTCAATGGTCGCTGGACCGGTAGAGCTGGTCCGACAAATTGGCCCGCCAGATCACCAGATCTTACTGCGCCAGATTTTTTTTTGTTAAGCTACCTCAAAAACAAAGTTTACACACAAAAACCAACAACACGTGAGAACATGATTGAGCGAATCAGAAATGCGTGTGCTGAAATTCAACCAGACACACTTCTCAGTTGTGTACAATCATTTGAAATGCGGATTAATAAGTGCATTGAAGTCGCAGGCCATCATTTTGAACAATTATTTTAGATTTACAAAACTGAATAAATTGTTTTGATGACGAATTTCGAATATTTCCAATGAAAACGTGATGTTTTTTATTTCAAACGTATTGCAGAATCGAATGCGTGTGTTCTAAGAAGGAAAAATTGAAAAAATTGAATTTCGTCGATTACAACGCCATCTATCATGAACCAAACAAAATATTGCATTCAAATCATACGTACTTTTAGTCGTAGAATCCGTATCTGCAATAAAAAATATGGCTTCCTATCTTAGTTTAAAGGTTACCCTCGCCCCACCTACAAAGCGGGGGTGGGGGACTATTTTTTTTGCACTAATGTATTTCCCCCGCTGTATGATTAAATTTTGATTATGGACATATTTTTCGAGATATTTGATCGTCTCAGTTTAAAAGAAACACCCGGTATTTAATTAGTTTTAAGATTTGAAAACTTCTTGTGAGTTTCCTGAATTGAAAAGATTTAAGAATATAGCCGATTGAATTTAAAAAAATATATATTTTACTGTACCACTCACTGTATATGGAGGGACAACCAATGGGAAGAAGCCTGAGAAAAATATAAACTTAGTAAATTAAGATAGAATCAAATTGCTCATTAGTCCAGCCAACTACATCGTACCAATGTGTGTTCCACTAAAATTAATCAACGAAACAGCATCATACGATGTGTACCTGTTCTGTGAATCAGTTGCATATTCGAAGAAATACGCAGTATTCCAATTTTATAGGGTAATGTACATGTATACACAAGCCAGTCAAAAGAGGGTGTAAAGATAATGTTATTTTTTTATTAAGACAAAAAGCTTTATAAACGTGAAAATGTCAATTGATACTTGCGGATACAAACTTTCGAGTATACATATAGAAGTTTATTGTATGTATATGAAAGATAATTATGTTTAAGAACAAATTAATCAAATTAGGTAATTCTTGGAAAATCCTATATATGTATGTGTATATGTAGTGATACATAAATTAAACTTACCCACATTATATTGTGTCTTATGGTATAATACCGAGAATTTATTTTGGAATTGATGACAACCAATTCCAAAAATAATTTCTATTGTTTGTTAGATAATTAATTAATATCAGACTATGTTTAGTGGCTTATATATATATCAGGTTTCAAAATGTCGAACGCTATTAATAAAGTATTTGACTGAAAACACTCTTGGCAATTTAATAAATCATAATAATTACTATATCGTCTATATATAATCGAAACAATTTATTGTAACCTTTAGAATATTAATTCTAATTAAATCTGTTTAATTTACAATACTGAGTTAATCAGTTGTTGATGTGTTTGAGTTGTCAGAAATTGTGAGAAAGGTCTAGAGTTTGAAACTAATATAGTACATCGATCATATTTGGTTTATTTTTGGTCTTGATGTGCGTCCCGTTATATTATGAATTGCAGATCAATTGACTTTTCGCCATTGACAAATGCTACATTATTAAAACTAATATAGTTCACCACAAATAATATGTCCATAATACAAGTCCGTGTAAAGTGTTTCCATCCCAAAAAAAAAAATGCTAGAGGCTAACTTCAGAAGCTCAATCAAGCCGGACGAGCTGTTGGAATCTCAATCCGCGTACTGTAAGGGACGATCGGTGGAAACAGCTTAATGGCCCGATTGAGAAATCTCTTGAATATAAGGAATATTCAATGGTAACCTTCTTGGATATAGAAGGGGCCTTTAGCAACATCAGACTATAGGGGATATCATTCGGGCCCTTGCGTGTTTGGGGATGGACGGATCACTCAGAGGCTGGAGAGATCGAATACTGAGAGGCAGGATCGTGACAGCTCATCTGAGTGGGGCGTCTGCCAGCAGATATGTTAGCAGAGCAACAACGCAAGGTGGAGTTTTATACCCCCTTCTTTGTAATTTGGTCATATATGTTACTAAACCTGAAAGGACATGCTTAAGGGTGTGCCAACACGGCGACCTCTATGAGTGAGCCAGCAGCTGCGAACTGAACGCAAACCCACCCTCTTTACCAGGAAGCACAAACTTCCTCATTGTGACCATCCAATATTAAATGTTACTCGCTTGATTTTTACTGATAGAGCGAAATACATCGAACCATTTTTAAGCAGCAAGGTAAGCTGGAAGCCAAACATCTTAGAGAGGGTAAAGAAAACTACTGTGGCGCTCTACTCCTGCATAAAGGCCGTTGGATAGAGATGGGGTATGGAGCCCCACTGGTTTTACGTTTTAATGGTCAAAACTATACTGCTGTATGAGGTTATCGTTTGGAGGCTAGCGTTAAAAATTAAGTCTAACCTGACACTATTGATGGAAGTCCAATGGACCGCTTGCTTGTGTATAAGTAGAATTCTCAGGAACACACCTAGCCTAGGTTGGAGATTTTTTATAATTTAATTCTCTTGGATCTTGCAGCCAAGCAGCTTGTATCTTGAACAGAAATTCGGTTCAAATCCATATATATGTGGACCTGTAACATCATAGGACACTTATCTATCCTGTGCAACAGGGATATTCCTGAAACAACCTGCTACGCCAACCCTTGGCCATCTGTTGAGGTGAGATTCCAAACTGAGTTTCCCACCAGAAAGGCGTGGGTGAATGAGACGGTTATAAGCTTCTTCCCGGATGACTCAAAAAGGGATAGAGGGGTTGGCTGTGAGGTATTCTGTGAAGCACTAGGGGTCAACCACTTTTCTCGTCTTCCCGACCTTTGCAGTGTTTTTCAAGCTGAACTTTTCGCGATAATGGAAGTTATGGACTAGTTGCAGTATAATGTAATATCTACGAGGGATATTCGCATTTTTACGGACTGCCAGGCTGCTATTAAAACAAACACACTTCCTGACATCGAAGGTAACCCGGTCTGGCATCTTTAAATGAGATGGCTGAGCAGTTTAACATTTGCTTGATATGGGTGCCAGGGCACTTCAATATCGTAGGAACTGTAAATGAAGATGAGCTGGCCCGTAAGGGCACAGCATGCCTTATATCACAATAATATAGCTACGGGCCAGTTTGTGTCTATGCTAGTTCATTAGGGCAATAAATAATAGTTCTCGAAAGCCAGGGTACCGAAAAAAGTTGTTTATGTTTTCGATTTGACACCATGCCATGTCGAAAGCAAAAACCACAAACCATTTTTTCCGGCACTCATGGTTCCAAGTGCATGTACATTTTAAGTTCAAATTGTATTTGTTTCTAATGTTTTATTTATTTTTTGAATATACAGAATTCGATAAACTCGCTAGAAATTTTTTTAAATTGTAAAATAAAACAAGACAATGAATATTCACTAACGATTAAAATTGGATCGAAAATATTTTAGCTATTTATACTCGTATCTTGAACATTTCTTGGAATCCCTGATTTCATATTCCTCAGACAATGCCTCATATTTCTTATGCCCCTGTGAAACGTTCTCTTTTGAAACCTTCGAATCGAGTATTATCGATTCTCTTATAGAATTTTCAATATCAAGTACTGAAAGATGCTTTTTTCTCAACGAAATGCTTCGTAGCCAGCACAATATTAAAATCCAATTCGAACAAAACGAAGATCAATCTAAATCTATTTTATCGATTATACCAATCCCAAATAAAGAATCCATTTATAAATAATCTTGTTGTGAAGTGCAATCACCATACATATCTTATGTTTATGTATATTATACAAACTAATGGAATCGCATATATAAATGTAGAAAAGTGCCTTAAACCAAATATACACAAACGACCTTCTTAAAATTCATCTTACTTTTGCCGTTGTTGTAGTTGTTTTTGTTGTTGTATTATCGGATATCCCTTTTTCCCATTTTATCATGAGATTTCCTTTCAAAGCAGAAAAATTTAACAAATAAAATAAATAAATAAAAAATATATCAGATAACAGCAAAAAAAATATATTCATACCTACACTTTATTGTACTCGTTATGTGGAAGAACAACAGACAAAAAATGCTCTACAGAAAAAGGTAAGAAAATCCATTTTTTATTAACTCAGGAATTTTTTTTTCTTTCACATTGATAAGAAGAGATTTACTTTTTTTTTATAACTATTTTGCAGAGTTAAAATCTTGATAGATTCCATTTCCACCTAGTTTTTTTTTTTATATATAGGAAAGTATTAGATAAAACTATTTACCGTACCTATTTTTAAGATAGTATGTATATACATACTCGTAAATACCCCAGCGCTGTTTATTTCACGGCCCGCGGGTGTTTTCCGGCCAAAACGAAGATATATTTTGTATACGGTCATAGAAATAAATCAAAAAACTAATGGGGTTGCTTCATTTTTTTTTTTGACAATCTTATTTATTCACATAAAATTTTACAATGTACCTAGTCTATAGACTAACAACATTTCTTTTTTGACCTAAATTGCTAAATTGTGTTTAATTAAGGTATCCCCATTGGTTTTCCTTATGTTCTATTTACTGGTGTTACTGCCTTACGCTGTCTATAGTGCTAACTCAAAAGGTTTTACTCTTTTCAGTCTTCTCACTGCTTCCTTCCCTGTGGCCGAGTAGTTGGTTGGTCTCAACGTTCGGGTGATTCTGGAGCCTCACTTCATGCTTCCAAGTTTCCACTCTAAGGTCCCTGTGGAGGTCGCTATTAAGTATATACCAGGGGGCATTTACAATATCCCTTAGCACTCTGTTTTGGAATCTTTGAACGATATCCATGTTGCTTGGTTTAGTACAACCCCACAGCTAAATTCCATACATCCAAATGGGCTTTAATATCTGCTTATATAGCATCAATTTATTATTAGATTGGAGTTCCTTCCCATCAGACAATACATCTTTCTATATTTGAGTCTGAGTTCTTCACTTTTTTTCTTGACATGGACCTTCCATCTAGGTTTGGTATCTAGATTCATCCTTAGATATTTTGCTGAGTTAGCATGTGGTAATGGGACATTATTTAACACCACAGGCAAATAATTTATTTTTCTGGTGGTGTAGTCAACACGTATGGGTTTTTGTTTCATTTAACCTGACACGCCATTGCTTCGTCCATCGATACATTTTGTTTATCGCACTTTGAAGCTTATTGGTAGCTCCTTCTATGGTATCATCTACTACCAAAAGAGCAGTGTCGTCTGCAAATGTGCCAATTGTGGTATTCTGAGATAATGGGATATCGCTTGTGAATAATAAATATTGAATGGGTCCTAAGACACTTCCTTGTGGTACTCCAGCTTTGATCTTTTTAATTTCTGAGTATGATTGTTCCTGTTTAACACGATAGTGTCGCTCTGTAATGTAGGATTTTAATATTTGGCAGAATTTTGAAGGTAGAATGTTCTGGAGTTTCTGCAGAAGACCTTCGTGCCAAACTTTGTCAAACGCCTGGGCCACGTCAAGGAAGACTGCTGAGCAGATTTTATTTTCTTCGAGTGATCTTTCTATGATATCTGTTATTCTATGAATTTGATCGATTGTATAGTGTCTATCTCGAAATCCAAATTGATGTGTGGAGATTAATTCCTGCCTTTCAATTATTGGTTTCAATCTTTTTAAGAGAAGTCTTTCAAATAGTTTTGACATAATAGTCAGTAACGAAATCGGTCTATGGGATGTTATTTCGTTTGGTGGTCTTCCAGGCTTAGGTATCATAATCTCCGCGAACTTCCATACATTAGGTACATATTTCATCCTGAAAGCTGCATTGATTAGAGTTGTTAATTTTTTAATGCCCTTCTTCGATAGCTGTTTTAAGATTTTTCCTGTTATCATGTCATAGCCTGGCGCTTTGTTAGGATTTACATTTTTTTTTATTTCATTAGTCAATTCCGCAGAGGTGGTCAGAGCGATTTCTTGATCAATACTTTCCTCTACTTCTTGGAATTCTTCTCTCTCTTGTACCTCATTGGGCTGAAAAATACTTTCTAGATAGTCAGAGAAAACTTTTACCTTTTCTGCATTGCTTCTGGCCCAATTCCCATTGCTTGTTCTTATGGGTGGTATTTGAGTTATTGGTCTTTTCATTCGTTTGGTTGTCTTCAACAAGGAATAGTCAGTATCCTTCTCATATGTTAATGACTGTAGATATGAGTTTATTGTATCATTTTTAATGTACTGGATTTCCCTCCTGAGTCGCTGTGTCAGGTTATTCAGTTTGTTTTTATCTGCAGGCATCCTGGTGTATTGCCATTTCTTCCTGGCTCTCCTTTTTTCTTCGACAAGTTCCCTGATTTCGTTTGGCTAATTTGTACCTATTATTTTTTTTTTGAACTCCGGCGTATTATTCCATTCTGACTGTTGTACGTCATTTATGAATTTTACGATTTCTTCATCTAGATGTGCTTCTGTTTTTAACGGTACATTAAGTTTTATTCTACTATTCAGCTCTTCTTTGAATCCCTCCCAGTCTGTATATTTATTTGTCAGAGTCGGGTTGCATTCTTTTTTTTTTTTTTTTTTTTTAAACTGCCAATGGCTTTATTCTTGAATCTTTCTTTATACGAAACTAACAAGAAGTGTGCAAAGCTTACAATCTAAAATAATTATTTCCTAAGTCCTTAACCTATGTTAAATACTTATTATTAGTATGCAGAAATATTAATTAATAATGTGTGTTAGCTTAAATATGTAATTAAATTAAATTTATCAATACATTAGATCTAGTGGATCTACTCTGCGAAGCCGTCTATATTTCGGTTGCCTTAATAGTTGTCTTGCTAATTCATTGGGGTGAGTTTCCAGTTTCGAAAGGTACTTCAAACTGTGTGCTTGGATCATATCTTTGACCGTTTTAATCCCAAGGTCTCGATGGATGTTGCAATTTCGGATATACCACTGAGCATTTGTAATACAGCGAAGTATTTTGGATTGCGTTCGTTGTAAAAGATCTATATTTGATGCGCTTGTACAGCCCCATAGTTGAATTCCATATGTCCATATAGGAATTAGGATCATTTTGTATATTAGAATCTTGCATTCTAGGGAAAGTTTTGAATTTCCTCCAATCAGCCAGTACATTTTTGAGAATTTTATTTTTATTTGGTTGCGCTTTGATTCGATGTGTTTTCTCCATGTCAATCTTCTTTCAAGATGAAGACCCAAATATTTGACATTTGTTTGTTGAGGGATGTTGACATTGTTTAATTTCACCGCTGGGCATGTACGCTTATTTAACGTAAATGTTATGTGTGTTGATTTGGTTTCATTCGCTTTTATCCGCCACGTTCTTTGCCAATTCTCAATTTTGTATAAGTGATCTTGCAATTCTCTTGACGCAGTTTGAGGATTTTTGTGTGAAAACATGATAGCAGTGTCATCTGCAAATGTTGATGTGACAACCTTATCAGTTATTGGTAGATCGGCAGTATACAGCAAATACAATACTGGCCCCAGTACGCTGCCTTGTGGAATTCCTGCGTTTATATCATTTAGTTCAGTAATGGCTGAATTGTGTTTAACCTGGTATTTTCTTTGAAACAAGTAGCTTTCAAGGACTGCATGAAACTTTTTTGGCAGACGAGTTTTAATTTTATATATAAGGCCCTCATGCCATACTTTGTCGAAAGCTTGCGCAATGTCTAGGAAAACTGCCGAACAATATTTCTTTTCCTCTAATGCAAATTTAATTGTGTTAACAACTCTGTGCACCTGCTCTACCGTGCCATGTTGGTCTCGAAACCCAAATTGGTGGTCTGGTATAATCTGTCCTTCAGATAATATTGGTTTTAATTTTTGTAATACCATTTTTTCAAAAAGTTTAGAAATCATCGGAAGTATACTTATTGGCCTGTACGATGCGACTTGTGTTTCGTCTTTTCCAGGCTTTGGAATCATTGTAATTTGCGATATTTTCCATTTTTTAGGGAAATACCCACATCTCATAATCGCATTAAAGATATAAGTTATGAGTTTCATGCATTTATCAGGTAATTCTCTGATCATTTTTCCGGTATTAAAATCGTGTCCTGGAGCTTTCTTTGGGTTTATACAATTTTTAATGGTATTTTTAACTTTTTTCCACTTAAATTTTAAAGGAATTGGTTTCAAAGGATCCTCCGTAAACTTGGTAATTCACTGTTGCCAGTTTTTTCGTTTGGTGTGAATACTTTTTTCAAGTGGTTAGAGAAAGCAGTAGCCTTTTCTACGTCACTTCTGGCCCAATGTCCATCTGGTTGCCTAATTGGTGGATTCGATAATGTTGGCCTCTTTAGTTTTTTTGTTGCCTTCCATAGTGAATAATCTGTCTTCTCGGTCGCCGAGAGTTCAGTAAGGTAACTCTGGATTCCTGAGTCTTCTTCTTCTCTCAATGCTCGTTTAAGGGCTTTAATAGCCCTATTCAATTTCCCTTTTAGTAATGGAGATTTTTGCTGCTGCCATAGCCGGCGTATTGTCCGTTTCTCTTGGATTAACTGCAGTATATTAAGTGAAGGCTTATTAACTTTGTCAGAGGTGTGAATATCAGGGGTAGCCTCTTTTGCTGCTGTTTCCAATATATGTGTTAAATCATCCGCCGCCGCATCAATATCTTCCGGGGTGCAAAGTTGGATATCCAATTGGCAATTTTGTTCCACTATATTTCGGTATAGAGCCCATTTAGTTAATTTATTTGTTAGACGTTGGGGTGGTTTTGCTTTTAAAGCTCTGGTACTCAGAGTTATTATTATTGGTGAGTGATCAGATGATAAGTCATAGCAATCTTCTACCTGAGAATTGGTGCGTGCAATTCCTTTTGTTATACAAAAATCTATTAAATCAGGTATTTTATTTCTATCTGATGGCCAGTAAGTTGGGTGTCCAGAAGATAAATAATCTAGGTTTTTTTCGTTCATTGCTTCATATAGTTGCTTTCCTTTAGGTGTTGTTAATCTCGAACCCCATTGCAGATGTTTAGCATTGTAGTCGCCCCCTGCGATAAATTTAATGCCCAGCTGATTAAAATAGTCGATAAATTGCTGCTTTTTGATTGCGTGTTTCGGTGGACAGTAAACAGCCGATATTACACAGTTTCCAGACCATTCCTCTAAGCAGATATTAGTTGCTTGGATGTGATCTTTATCATATTTGTTGAGTTCATAATGCTTTATTCTTCGTTTGATCAAGACCACAGTGCCGCCGTGTGCTCTTCCATCTGGATGTTTGGTGTTATAAACTGAATATCCGCTGATTTTAAAAAAGGTATTTTTTGTAAAGTGTGTTTCTGATATTAGCATGATATCTATATTTTGATCGATAAGAAAGGTCTGAACCTCAGCTTTGTGCTGTGAAAGACCGTTCGCATTCCATACAGCTATCTTTAGCAGCGTCATTTTTGGCTTTTGACAATAATTTGCATTAGTGTGTTCATATTTTGCATCATCATGCTCATTTGTCTTTCCATCATCATCATGAAACTTTGGATCGTTTCTGTCAATTTGTATACTGTTGCGTGAATATTTAATTCTTCTTCGTTGAAATGAACTTTCGTTTTTGGGGCGGCACCTTTTAGGATGTTGGCATAGGAAACTCCTGGTTGTGCAAAACTGCTTGTAACATTCTCCAGGTCATTTTGTGTGGTTGAGTGTGCATTCGCTTGTTGGGCAATTGTACTTCTTGGAGTCATATCTCTTTGATTGTAACGTGACTTAAGCATCCGTTGCTCGGATCGCAACTTTGGATTGGCCTTACGCTTCAAATCCAGATATACTGGGCAACCTCTGTAGTTTGCTGTGTGATTTTCACCGCAATTACTACAGCGTTTTACTGATGGATCATTTCTCATCTTATCGCATTTTTTTGAATCATGAAGTTCGCCACAGATAACACAGACTTCACTCAACGTGCAATAAGATTTTGTGTGCCCGTATTCTTGGCACTTGATGCATTGTACTGGTCCTGTTCGCTTTTTGGGTTCTTCTACAGTGATTTTGCGATGCAGTAAATATCTCAAGTTATATATGCTGTGGTTTCCTTTGTTTTTCTCATCTGGCTCTAATTCTATGCGAAACATCGGTTGAGGAACCTTCTCCCGATTTAAAATGTTTGCAATAGATTTGGCATGGAAACCTTGCTCAGCGAGAGCCGCATGAATGTCGGTCATTTCTACGCTGCTCTCCATTCCTTTTAAAACAACAGTCAACCCTTTTTGACTTTTCAGCTGGTAAGTGTAATATCGCTTTCCGGTTTGATCGAAATGGTTTACAAGCGCTCTGAAACCATCAATTTCCATAGGTTGGATTTTCGTTTCTTTGATATTGCCCCTTTTAAGCGGGGCAATATAAAATTTTGACTCAGTTAACTTGTCGATTGTATTAACGAGCTCATTATTTGCCGCCACTCTTAAATAAATTGGTGGCGGCTTTTCGGTCTTTTTAGCTATTGTTTCATCGGCGCCATCCTCTTTCAAGCTAGAAAATCTATTGCCGAGAGGTATTTGATAAGCGTCATGTTCTAATCTAGACGCTTTAGTCTTACTAGCTAATTGCGCTGATTTCGGGTTTCCTTTTCTTTTGGTCTGAACAGTTATATATCTGTCCATACCGGTTTGCACCAAATTTTCTTTATTTAAGTGACCTATCTCACTAATTAAATTAATGTCATTATTCATGTTCACTGCACTGAGTTTATTTGCTGTTGAAGCGTTTATTTTTTCACTTGCATTTTTATTTATTTCATGTTCATTTGCTGTTGCAACATTTATTTTTCTACTAGTATTTTCTTTTGAGTTAAAAGGGTGGTAATACCAAATTTGCTAAATTTGATGTCGAAGCACTTTTTTCATTTTGCGTTATTATATTTTTTTTGGGGCTATGTTCCACTTTACCCATTGCATGCATTGCATTATTCTGATTTAATGCTGATATTGTTTTTGGGGGGAAATAGGCCCCTCTTAATTTTAGCACTAATTATTATTCGATATATGCACAGTAATTAAATTAAATATTAAAAAAATAATAAAAAAGAACTAACACTGCACTTTTTATTTTAATTTTATTTTACTTTAATTATATTCCGCGCACATTGATTTGACGTCCAAACTGCACGACGATCAAAAATCGGGTTGCATTCTGTTGAGATTATTTTTTCACTGAAAGTAAGTAGTATTGAAGAGTGATCGGAGCTCCAATCATACCCCTCTTCGATTTTAACATAAGTTGCTGGAAGTTTTCTAGTTATAAAGAAATCTAGTAGATCGGGTATTTTGTTATTATCTGTTGGCCAGTATGTCGGTTTGGCAATTAGAATGCCAATTACATCCAACTTCTGTCATTGCTCCACGAAGTTCTTTACTTCTAGTAGTGATTATTCTTGATCCCCAATGAATATGTTTCGCATTGAAGTCTCCGCCAATGATGTACTTATCGTCTAAGCTTTCCAGGAAGTGTAATGTTTTAAGATTATATCGCGGTGGGCAATAAATTGGCGTTACGGCTAATAACTGATTTTTAGTTTTAATGCTGACGGTAGTTGCTTGTATTTCTTTTGTTTCATATTTTTTCTCTTCGTAATGTTGTATATTACTTTTTATTATTATCGCTCTTCCTCCTCTGGCTGTATTTTCTGGGTGTATTGTATGGTATACTTGATAACCTCTAAATTTTATAAATGATTGTTTTGTAAAGTGGGTCTCGGATATGAGACAGATATCAAATTTTTTGAATGTCCAATAATAGTTGCAATTCTTGCTGATGTTGCAATAACCCATTGGGGTTACATGCTAGTATTCTAATGTCACTATTCATTCTAAAATATGGGTGACAGGAGCAGTCCTGATGCTGTTTTCTAGTTTCGTTAGTCTTTGAATGATTGATCCAATAGCTTTTTCTTGCTTTTGTCCTTGCTCATCCATTCGGTTTAGAATTGTTTGCAACATTTCACTATAACGGTCAAAATCGTTTTTCAATTCTGCTCCCCCTTTAGCAACTTCAGCATATGAGATACCTGGAGCTTGAATTATTTGATAAGCATGTTTTATTAGCTTTTCTATTTGTTTTCTTGGCTCCTTTAATTTGCCTTTGGTATGTCCTTTTTGTTGTTATTATTTTTTCTCATCTTCTGTAGTTCTCTGCCAACCATACATCCTCTATAATTTGCGAGGTGTGACTCTCTACAATTTACACACTTGGCCGGAGTTTCTCTGGTTTTTGTACATTCTTTGGAGGAATGCTTAGCTGCGCACTTAACGCATCTTGGGTCTCTATTGCAGTAGTAGCCCGAATGATTGGCACTTTTGCATTGCGGGAGCAATCTTGATTTTCGTAAAGCTTCAATCTCAACCTTCATGTTGTGGATATACCTTATTTGATAAATATTTTGTATGTCTTCATCTTTTTCAAAAGTTAACATGAACAATGATAGCGGAGTTTTATCCTTTCTCTTCAATATTTGTGTAACCTCATTTATTTTCAAATTTTTAGAAAGTAATTCTTCCTTTATTTCTTCTGGCTTGCAGGATGGGTGCAGCTTATTTGCCACAACTTTAATCGGCCTCTATCTTTTGTCCTCATAAGAGTGCCATGTATTTCCCTTTTCATTTAGTGAAAGGGTCAGTTTTCTATAATTCTCCTCGTCTGGGACATTGACTTTAAGATCTCCACTACTGAGCATCGTTGTTTGGTATTGTATTTGGTTTGAATCCATCGTTTTTCGTATATCATTGTAGTTTTCAATCTTATTTACAATGACTGGTGGTGGTTTGGGTTGTTGCACCTTTTTACTCTGATTTTTATTTCCTTTTTTTCTTGTATTTGTTCTGGAAATACAAAGGGTGATTTGCTCAGTTGTTTCTTTTTTTTTTTAGCACCCACATCACTTCAGAATTAAGTTCGTCTGAGTCCGTGACATATTCATTCTGGTCTATCGCTACGTTTCCGCCAAGTGCTACGTTTTTAGCTACGTTCTGCTCTTCTATTCTTGATTTCTCTTCTGTTACAGCAGGTGTTAGAGCTTTTCTAAGTTCCTCATTTTCTTTTTTAAGTATCATGAAATCATTACTTAGCTTAGTTGTGATCTTTTCAAATTCGCATAGCTTTCTGCGTAGTTCAATATTTTCCTTTTCATATTCGTTACCGAATCTTGTTGGTGATCTTGCCAACTTGGAACTCTTTCCAAAAGGGTTAGTAACGGGGTTTTCTTCGGTAAAGTTCTCCGATCGTGATCTTTCCGTTAGCAATGGTTGGTTCCCCCCAAAATCCATGGAACCGGCCTTCTTGGAGAAGGGTGGAGTTTCCAAGTTAAAACCTGGATTACCACCTGAGGTAATATTTCCTTTCGTTTTTTCCATTGCATTTTCCTTTATGTTTGGTCCGCGGGGAATATTTTATTTCCTCCCTACCCTTCGCTACCCGAAGACACCGATGAGCACTCCTCTATCCGCCACCTGAGGACGCGCTCTCTAGCGGTTTACATACTCCACCGAGAGGGGGTTGCATCATAGAGATGCGATAACAAAATTTAGAACATCGTGCTACCGAAAACAAACCGTTTTTTTAGAATTTTTCGTTGTTTTCGTTGGCCAAATATGTAGTAGTTGTAGTCCGTACTATTTTATCTTTGGTTTGTGTGGAGGCAAAATTAGAATTTCGTTCGAATTTTTTGCGTTATGAATTTAGGAGTTTGTGAATTTTAATGGGCACAATTTTTCAATTATATATTTTTGATAGTTGTACTACTACTACTAATTATAATAAACAGTTTATAAAGGCCATTACTGGCCCCTTACTGTGTTAACAATTTGACTCCATCGGTTTCGATCTTGAGCTTGGTCTTCATACTGTCTTAAATAATATGAAGATGTCCAGTCGTTCTCTACACCGTGGAGAAATCGGTGCTTGTAATGGTAATTTGTCTTCTTAAAGTTGTATTTCATTTGTTGTACATATGTTGAGATTTTTTCAGCTTACAGTTGGTTGTATTAAATACAATGTCCAAAGATTTGCGATTCAGTTAATTTGAGAAGCATCAGTTTCAATGGTGAAGAAATTATCCAGGACCCTTTCCAAATTATTGACAACCGTGTTAATTTGGTTAAAATTGAAACCAAGCATGGAGTCAGCGAATAAACATTCTGCTTCAGTTTTTTTATTGTATGGAAGTGTAGTATGGAATTCCTTGTCATGATTCCAAATGTTATTTGAAAGTTTGAATCCACCAAGTACAAAAACTAAATTTGATGAATTTGATGTTTTCATGACTTCATCGATCGTATCGACACACCAGGCATAGTAATCACTATTTACAATCGAGAGGCTAATCGATTGTGATCAGGGATGACCAGAAGTCCTTCGAGCACATTACTGGGTCTGGTGCGTCGCTTCAGTATGTCCTTGAGAGGATCCGTTTCAGGGTTACCTCAGGGCCGTAGGATTTTATTTTATTTTTATATTTTGTTTATAGCTGGTCTTCGTGATGACGTCCATGCTTGAATTAAAACAAATGGTGCGGTTTCTGGTTTGAACTCGAAGTTTGGCAGGATCTTTTATACGTCCACTGTCCTTAAAACTAGGGCGTGCATTTATATTTCTAATGATATTGATGCCTTATTAATGAGTGCAGCTCGGCTGATCCTTCGGCGGTGTTTTTCACTCTCGTGTATGCTGATTCACGTTTTAAATTTGTCATTGCAGCAGCCTATATTTCCCCTTTGATTCCACCTCGCCCCCTCCTTCAGAGGAACTGGTGAATCTCGTAGTGTGGTGTAGGGTCATCATACCATTTGGGGTAGTTCGAATACCAACAGCAGAGGATCCTCACTGTTCAATTATATTTACTCCTCTGAGTTAGAAATTCTCAATGTTTTTTGTGAGCCAACGTTTGTCAACTCGTTTCGTAAAGAAGTGGTTGATATTAGTTTGTGCTCTATGACCATCGTTGACCTGATTCTAAATTGGAGGTTATTCTCACCTCTGATCGTAGGTGCATCTCTTTTAATATTAACTTTAAAAGGCCACCGGTTAAACCATATCGTAATGGGAAACTAACAAATTGGGATTCATGCTCCTCTGAGCTCGTTTCACTACTAGATTTGCCTAATCAGATTAGATCTAGTTTAGATCTCGATTTGCAGGCAACTGTACTAACGAAAGCAATCTCGACTGCTTTTGAAAAATCGTGCCCTCTTATTTACAACCAGAAGAAGCTTAACAAACCCTTCGGGTGTTCCGAACTTAAAAAGTTAAGGAAGAGTGTGCGTAAAATTAAAAATAAAGCCAAGAATACAAATCTCATTTCTGATTGGAATCGATTTTTGGTAGCTCAAAAAGCCTATAAAAAAATCCTAAGATCCGGAAAAATTTCTGTGAGGAAATAGCCTTCGCCTACCTTCCGGGAAACTAACCTCCTGCAGGCGAGAAGTTGGTAAGCTACTGTTGTCTGTCCATTTTCCTGGATGTGACTCTGTTGATTCAAGTGTGGTTGCCTTCGAGGCTCCTGACATTTTTGTCGGTACGCCGGATCGGAACTTAGCCGGTAAACTGATCACTACTGATGGGCTACACTGGAGTGTTTTCTCGTTTGCACCGTGCAAATCGAGTGATCCTGACGGCGTTTTCCCTGCTGAATTGCAGCATGGTTTTCTACCCATCCGTACTCACCTGCGCAATCTGTTCCAGGCGCGCATTTTTTTTAGTACTGTACCACGATCCTGGAGCAGGAGTAGAGTAGTTTTCATACCTAAAGCTGGCAAGTCGGATTATACCGACCCTAAAGTTTTTAGACCCATTAGTCTGACATATATTTTTCTTAAAGCTAGATCATCGACAGATTTATTAGGGATTACTATTTAACTACCTTCCCACTCAGTAACATGCAACATGCTTACAGAGCTGGCAGGTCCTGCGAAACTGTTCTACATGAATTCGTTACTAGAATCGAAAGATCACTTAATTACAAAGAGTTTCTTGTAGGTACCTTCCTGGACATTGCGGGAGCTATTGATAGCACTTTGTTTTCTTTGATCATGAGTGCGTGTACCAACTTTAATATTAATCAAACCATTGTTAGATTCATCGACTCAATGCTCAAGTCCCGTATAATTGAGACTGAGTTAGATGGTTCATCAGTGTCTGTCAAAGTAGCCGAAGGCTGTCCGCAAGGAGCAGTACTCTCATCCGTGCTGTGGCTCATGTTTATCGATGAATTACTTGTTAAATTGCAGCGATCTGGGTTCATCGTGCAAACCTACGCGGATGATCTCGTTTTGACAGTTTCTGGGAAATACCTGAACGTTTTATCTGATCTGAAGCAGAACGCTCTTAATATAGTGGAAGTTTGGTATGTTGAAAAGGGGTTGCACGTCAATTCTTCGAAAACTGATCTGGTTGTGTTTTCCACTCTATTTGGTAGAGCAATTACAAGGACAGAGCACGTGAAACATCTAGGCGTTATTCTAGATAATAAACTGTCCTGGAAATTTCACCTTGATTATAAGCTACAAAATGCCATTGTTTTCTTTTGGCAATGCAGAAATTTCTTCTACAAATCACTGGTTTTACCCTTACTGTCGTATGCAGCATTATGTATGGTGGCCAATTGTGAAACTGACGTCTTCTGTAGCAAGGCTGAATGGACTGCAGATGACAGCCTGTAGGGCTATAACCGGGGCTTTCTCAGGATTTCTATAGACAGTT